>JASJET010000178.1:592500-3395000 GCA_034092305.1 Diaprepes abbreviatus | reverse complement strand
TCGGCCCAAATATTTCGTTTATTGATGAAACTAGATTACATAAGATATTATGCTTGAATTTTATCTTGATAATTTGTTTAACGTCTGTAGACACTTTAAGACTATCATTAAGCCTTTCCAACTGCTTAATAGATTCCCATACCAAAATAAATGCGACACATAATATTGAATCTATTCTGGTCGTTACAATAGTAGCCCATATTAAATCAATACAGTTTATTTCATCAGTGAAAAGTGAAAAGATTATTTTGGCAACAAATTCTAGACAGAAAATTGCCAGAGCAGTGTAACTAATTTTTGAAAACTTCCATTTTTTGTCATTCTTATTTATTAATTTTAAGGTCTTCTTTAGGGCGACAAGTTCACTATTTTTCTTGAAAAGCTGGACCGTTATTAAAATATATCCAATTATCATTAATCCATTATTAATGGAAATGATTATTACAAATGCAACCATATAATTATTATCAATCTTTGGTATAAGCGTTGTGCTGATGTAACTTCCTATCAAAAAAATACATGCATGAAATGCTCCATAACTTAAATAAAATAGCTTAATTATCTTTAATTTTAGATAAATCGGAGGATAAAAGGCTTGTATTATTCCGACCACTGTTAACCAAAACTTTGCATTTGTATTTTTCATTTTCAATTTTCAAAGGATTTAGTTGAAAAAGGGTTTATTAAAATTATATTATCAACGCTATATAATACTCCGTTGTGTACAACGTTGCGGTTATAAAAACTAAGACTCAATATCGCGGTATAACAGTATATATAAGCATTTTTTATACAGAATTTATATACTAATAATGGAATTTATTAACTTAAAAGGTAAATGTAATCAGTAAATAATAATGAATTATTTATGTTTCTTGTGAAAAGTGGGGCGATATATAGAGTATTACTTGTTATTGTTAAAATTTTGTTAAATTTGAGGCAAACTAAGACATGTATACTATGTTCTATTTAGTTTGTAGGTTCCCAATAGGAGCCGAAAGTCTCTCCAGTGGACCCTGAAGCCTTCTAAGAGGGCTGAAGCTAGACCAGGAGCAACTGGGGGCTTTCAAGCGGTCATTGTGGATGATGGCCAATTGAAGAACTTAATAATACATTTGGGAATACCTAAAAGTACAAAAGAAGAGATTTTATTTGAAAATGAGGACAATTTTGAACAAATATCAGATATTGTTATTTCTGTTCCAATTCCGATTTAAAATTCATCAGACGAAGAAAATAATGAAATTCCAAATTTCAATCATTCTGATAGTAGTGTACTTATAAGAGTATAGATACCCGGCGAATATGAAGTTGTTGAAAATTCAGCAAATCTGAGTAGAGGTGATTATTCATTAGACATCCCTTGAGGGTAAATGAATTTAAATGAACAGATCGACAAAATTCCAAATTCACCTATAATTTTTCAAAATTTGTAATTAATTCTGATGAATTTATTTAAAGTTCGGTTTGAGTACAAACTAGTGAATCGTAACAATCTAATAAATTTCCTAAAATTTCTTTCATGTTCGAAAACAATTAAAAATTAATAAGAAATTTTCACATTTAAAATATTTAGACCAGAATCAATTTTAAATCAAAGAAGTAAAATTAAGAAGGAAAATGGGAGTTGTGGAAAGAAACGCACCTTGGAAATTTATCCCCAAATTATTGACTGTTTTAAACCAGTCTCGTAAACTTTCTCCACATCAATTTAATTTCTAACAGTTTTGTATTCAATCTCCCTCTGAAACTCTTTACCAGAAATACTTAAATTCCTACTCTATATCCTTTATTCAGTTGATTTAAATGGAGCTAAGCCTCATAGTAAATAATTTTTCAAAGCTGAAAAATGACCTATAAATGTTCTAAATGTTAAAAGATTTAACAAAAAAGAGACATGTTAAAAGCATATATATTCAAAGCACAGTCCAGTTTGAAGATAAGAGAAAAAAGTGTAAGTTTTATTTTCCTAATAATTAATTATTGTTGTTCATGAAATAGTGTAGTGATTTTTCGGATTGTGGGCACATTGCATACTAATGTAATATTTTTAATTTTAGTTGAAAGAAAACATTTTCATTTAAGCAAAATTTTTATAAATAAATCTCTATAGTATTGTCATCTACAAAGAAACTAACACAAGAGTAATTTCTTGGTAATCACAGATCAAATGTTTCCGTTATAAAAACAGCCTTTGAAGAACGAATAATTTCGTTTAAAATTTCAGCTACTAAATATCATATTCCAATTAATGAATGTTACACCGAAATAAAAAAAAAAATTTGACATAATCAATTACGCATTTTGAACTCACCCGAGCTAGCCTAAACTAACCTTAACTAATCTGAACTAACCAAAACTAACCTGATTCAAACCGAACTAACCTGAACTAAACGTGGAACCTTTGGATTTCTAACTAGTTCCTTCCATTGAAACTCATAATGTTAAGTCATTTAACACACCATTTCGGATTTTATGCAATAGCAATAACTTAAGGACAGAATTGAATAAGATGATTTTAATTATGAATCCAAAAGCAAATGAACTAGCAGAAAATTCAGGTAATTTATTTTTCTTAAAAAATTTAACTAATAACTATATAAAAAAAATCAGATTGTTTCTAATCACTTTAATTTAATTTTAGGAGAGATTTTATTGAAAATTTTACATGAGGAAATTAAAATAACAAATACAACCCTTTTAGATCTTCTTGTTATATTCCTTCCTATATCAATAGATTTAAGGATAAAAAATGTGTCTTATAATAACTTATTTAAATTTAACATCTTACAGTGATACTCCGATATAACATTTTCTTCCCCTAACTTGGTCTTTTTCAAAGAGTTTGTACATTATCATCATTTTCGTTAACTCTCTTTTCAACTCTACAATATCATTTTTTTGATATAGGTTCAAAATTTTGAATAATTTTATTTTCAATATATAATTTCAATTAACCGCATTTAAAATTAATTTTTATATTATGATTTCTTTATTAGAAAATTTGAACCTTTTCAACTAAACTATTTTCTTAATATTAATGTGTATTACTTTTACACAAACTTCAAAAATAATTATTTTATGTCGGGAATTGAGTCTTATTTTGCAACAGTGATGCAATTTACAAAAAATGGGCTAAAAATCTAAATTATCTTATGCATTTAGGCTAAAAATTGCATTTAGGAAAACTTTTTCTAATACCTTTTTTCGATATTTTGAGATATAACCCCACTTTTAAATTTGACAGATAATGCTAATCACGTGACCACTGTTTTTTTGGTTGCTTTTCATTTCGATCCAAGCAGAAATTGTTGCCAAAGTCAAATTTCGAATAAAGCTATTAATTAAAAAAAATCCCGTATGATGCGGACTTTACTGGTTACATTGTAGATATAGATATTTATATATACATATATGTTGTCTTGTAGGTTTTCACGGATGGTGAAATGTGCATCGGTGTTTTTCCGGTTTTCAATCCGTTCGTCAATAGAAAAAGCCTTTGATCACCCTTAATTGTTTTGAACTAAAAACTGCAAGAGAGAAGAAGAACAACCAGACTTCCAGAATGCCAATTTATAAGGATTTAAAATCTACAAAATTAATATGGGTCAGCAGTATGATTGTAGACAGAACGGCCCTTCACTATCAAAATGTATCATTTTTCGAAGTCTACGATCAAACGTTGTCACAATTATTTTTGATTTCTTGCGAACTTTTTAGTTCGGATTCGGACTTTTGAGGAGTTATGACTTCGTTTCCACTCATTAAAATATCCAATCAATTTAGTTAAGTGATAATTAATAGGTTGTTTAGTGACTTGTGCATGATATGATTGAGTCTAATCAAGGACATCATAGGCGTGTATGGCCAAGAATGTGGTGGGAATAGTAGGAATGTCTGTTGTATAAAAACTGTACAAGCTGGGTTATAGCACGGTACCCTATGGAACTTCCGCCAACAAGGCCTCGGGATCGGACAGTTCGTTTTCAATTATAACCCTGAAGATTCTCTCTTCTAGATATGAGTTAAATTAAGATATTAAATATAATGGAAAGTTATGCAGAATAAATAATTTACACAATATATATCGTGCCAGGCAGTGTTTAAGTTCCGCGTCATATCGGGAAACAGTCTCACAGTATTTTGACCCCAATTTGAATAATCAAAAAGTCTTGCACGAGCTTGACCTGGTACTATGTCCTGTTCTGAAACTAATGTGTCATACAGGAATATTCTTCATCAAATCCAATCTGTGTAATATGGATTTGACTAAGTGCTCCATTTGAACTCATACCGGTAACATCCTCCATTTGTAATATTTGCTATTGTTTTATATCAGCGTTTTCCAAGCATAACGTGACTAGTCACTCTGCCGCTGGCAATATGAATACATTCTTGAACTTGAACTTTATTTCTTTGAACCTACTTTGATAAAGATTTTTTGTTTCTTTGGGATCCCAATATGAGCATGATGGCACTGACAGTTTTTCCTTAAATATTTTCATTTCCCCAGGTTGAGCCAGGGGCGGATCCAACCTCTCTCTTTGGGGGGGGGGGGCGGTGATATCACAAAAGTACAGTATGGCAAGAAAAACAAGTTGTCAACGGGGGGGGGGGGGGGAGTGTAAGCAGCATACCCATTCCTAATAATAAAAGGCAGAATGGGTTCTATTTTCCTGAACTCAAAGATTTTGGCAGGAGGGGGGTGCGATCGCAAGCATACAGACTCCTATACTCTATTCAAGAACTAGAGAGAGTAATAAAACTGTTACCGAAACTTCTAACGTACCTGCTCCAATGCCGCAGGATTACGATGAATGTTTATGATGCCTTAAGATATCAATATCTAGATAATAATGTTAAAAGCTTTGTTGAGATATGTTCCAACATGACAGGGGTTGGAAAATCTACTATGTACCGAATACTGAAGGAGAAAAAACGACTGGAGTTATTAGTACTCCCAAGCCACATTCGATTACAGGCAAACGAAAAACCTCGTTGGAAGAAGAGATGAAAACTGCAATTAAAGGGGTTGTATATACATTTTATTATGAGAAGCACATCCCAACCATCTACAAAATTCTATCTAAAATCATTGAAGATCGAGATTTACCTGAAATTAAAAGAACTGATCCCTGGAAATTGCTCAGAGAACTTACTTTTTGCTGGGAAAAACCAGATAGAAAATCTGTTCTTATAAATCGTCCGGAAACTGTCCGTTGGAGACGTAAATATCTCTCTCAAGTAAAAGGTAGATTTGCTAGAAATAACACAATTAATAAAATTAGTAATTTAAGTAAACTTTTGAAAGATTTTTTTGAATACAGTTACTGCGAAAAATTGGGAAAAATCCATATAATAAAAGAATAAAACAAAATATGAGAACTCGATCTTATAATCGGTAAGATAGAGGAACCAATTATAATTAATTTTACCGAAGATAGTTTCACTGACTTTGATTAGGAATTAGATACGTAATGTTTACTAGTGTAAACACAATTTATTATTTAAATTTTTGTTTTTGTTGTATTTTATTTTTTAATGTTGTTTATATGTTTTTTTATTTTCTTATATTTTTTTATTTTAGTGTGTCCCACTCTTTAATTTTATATATATTTAATTCTAATTAGCCGTAAGTTTTTTTTATTATTTTATTATTGTGTTTGTGTCTTTTTCTTAAGCGTGTAGAATTAACATGTTTATCTTATTTTTTCGGGCTATAGTATTTCCATATATAAAAGTAAATTAAATTAAGATATCAGTACAACAGAAATAAAAATAAGTAGGTATAATTTTAATTACAACATAAAAAAAAAGTAATTACATTTGAATCCCTTTTTAGTGTTTAATTGTAATTCTGCAGATGGTTTAAGAAATAAATAAACTGAAACGTCAAATACCCTAAAAATGTTTTTAATTAATAATAAAATGACCGATAGCCCCAAAAATATTTTATTATTATATGGACGAATTTATTTTTTTATATATGTTTAGCTTTTTGTATTTTTGACAATGGATATTTTGTAAGTATTTAAATTATAATTTAGAATTTTTTGATAGAATAATCCTACATTTTAGTCTATTATTATAGATCGGTATTTTTGATTATAAAATTTCTAACCCATTGCTATGAAAAATGTGTCTAACAAATTTTGCTAAAAACATCGGACTAAAGAACACAGGTAGTTTACGAAGAGAAAAAGGGTAAAAAATGATTTATTACTCTCTCTAGTTCTTGAATAAACTATAGTATAAGAGGAAAAATCGGGTTCATTTTCCTAAACTCAAAGCTCTTGGGGGGGGGGGGGGGCGATCGCCCCCCCCCCCCTTGGATCCGTGCCTGGGTTGAGCTGGCTCAGCAAGACAAGAAATTTTTAACATTTTTGGTCCCAAACAGTTTAAAGCCAATTTTCCCAGATCTTTTATCACAAATCAGAATGTATGTTATTCTGAATGGGCGACTGTCTATTAGTAATAATGAAATAAAAAGGCTTATTAAGAGATTGTTGTTTCTGGAAAGTTAAGTTGATATATATATATATATATATGTATATATATATATATATGTATATATATATATATATATATATATATATATATATATATATATATGTATATATATATATATATATATATATATATATATATATATATATATATATATATATATAGATATATATATATTAAATTTGATCTTCTTGGGTAATAGGTTGTAAATAAATTTCAAATATTTACTTACGACGTTTCGCACATAACGTGCTTTTTAAAGTTTTTTTCTAAAAGAAATGATTTACTTACGTTAAAAATAAAAACACTTAAAATACACTGAAACATCTTAACATACTAAGAAGTTTTGTATAACATATTACATTGCATTTTAAGATCCTTACCAGATACAAGATAGCCAATCTTGGAATTTGTCGGTTCAAAGAGTTTTAAAGTTATTAAATATATCTTAATGTGATGGAATTTATTTTTTTGACCTATTTCTTTGGGTGGTTCTTTTTTTATATAGTTTTAAAAAAAAATTTACTATATACAGTATCCAGATTATTTTATGGAATTAGTACAGGGTATAAAATAAATTTATTCAATTATTTATTTTATTTTTAAAATTTTAGCCTTGGTTAATTAGGTGATGGTAAATTTGACTGAGATTAGTTATATCTTTTTTATCATTGGCGGCGATTTTTTTTAAATTTTTATCATTTTAAAAATAAAATAAATAAATGAATTAACAAATAAATACTTAAACTTATTTTATACCCTGTACTAATTATAAAAAATAATCTGGACACAAATTTTTTATTAAAATATAAAAAAGTACCACCTAGAGAAATAAGTCAAAAAAAATAAAATCCATCACATCCAATTAAGATATATTTAATAATTTTAATACTTTCTGAACAGACAAACGGCAAGGTAGGCTATCTCAAAATTATTTTAGTTGTTTCTTGTAATGAATTTAAAATGAAATAAATTTAATATGTTACACAAAACTTTTCAGTGCTCTAAGATTTTTAAGTGTGTTTTAAATGTTTTTGTTTTTAACATATATAAATTTTCCGTTTTAGAAAAAAACTTGAGACGCAAAACATGATGTTCGAAAAGTCGTAGGTAACTATAAGAAAAAAAAATTACCTTTACATAGTTTTGGTCTTTCTTGACAATAAATTTGAATAAAATGTTTCTCGCAAAAATAAGAACGATAATTACGATTTCAATGGATGTTTATAAATGTGCCATTTTTTATTAAATTCTTTTATCCCACAAACTATAAAGTTGGGATATATGGAACTTTTAACAAAAAAAAAATAAAATTATGCGTTAATTCAAGAAAATGAATCATATTCATTTAAAAAAAATACATTTTTTTGCTGTCTTCTTTTCTGGTGCATATAAGTTAACTATAAAATACATTATATAAATATTGTTTTTGGTAAAGTTTACCTAAAAGGCACAAATTTATTTCATTCAGTCATTGGTTTACCCTATAGTTAAGAAGGACAATGCAAATAATGAGACTATGAATTAGAAAAACACAAATTTTGTGGTAAAATTTTATTAGTTTTTTTAGGACACACAATTTCATGTTGAAACTAAAATAGTTATTTAGATTAAATGATTTCTTGAAAATTCCTTTACGTATCACCTTTACCTCTTCCGAGATTGTATAACACGATTGCTTTCGTATTCCACAGTTTTTCTTAACTCTTCAGAAAACTCAGAAAAAAAACATTCTTCACTTCAAAGTTGTTTTTATTTTTTTAAAAAACGCCGAATTTTCGAATTTCTTGTTGATGGTATTAGTTAAAATACATTATATATCACATATTTCAACTCTTTTTGGACAAATTGAAAACCAAATCGAGAAATACTTTGTTTTTTCCATGAAACACCATAAATAAATTTTGTGAACTTCCTGGACTTATCTACTACTTATCAACAGCCCAGGGTTTCAAAAAGCGAAATATTTGTTACGACGTTGCCAGATGTGAAATGCATCTTTTAATCAACTTTTATTTAAAAAAAAAAGTATACATTTGCTCGCAACAATCTTATGGACAGGGCAGTTCCATCCAATTAAATTAAAATTGGTGCAAAGCTGATTGCATAGAACAGGTCTGGCAAAAAAACTCAAAAATGTTCAGTTTTCAAGATATATGGGTTTGAAATATGCATTGTATATTAGCTCTAAAAACCATTATAAATTAACGTCATAGAAAAAGAGTTTTTTGATATAAAAAAAAACAAATGAAGACTAGAAGTGATTCAATTTCGATTGATATTAATAAAAAGAATAGGAATGAAAAAATCTCGAGGAATAGACAAAAGTCCTAAGCAAATGCCATTATCATTTTATTATTTCATGGTGCCTAAAAAATTTTGCTTATAATTCTCGTTATCTTTCACAGGAAACTTCAAAATGGACATTTAAATAAAATAATGTCATATCAAAATATTTTTTCAAAATTAATTTTTATGTATTAACCGACTGCAACTTCTAAAAGGAGATTCAAAATTCGACCGCTATGAATTTTTTTATGTATGATCGTTGATTAATTCGGAATGGTGGCCCTGATTTCAATGAAACTTTTTGTGTTATATTCAGAAAATTGCTGTGGTGGTCCCATATCATTTTGGTCGAAATCGGTTGAATAAAATCCAAGACAAAGCTTGTAATACAGCTGACAAAAAAATCAATAGTATCCGTTTTTCTCCAAAATTGATACGTGGAAGTTTTTAAAGTAAATTATGAATTTGAAATTATTTTGAAAAAATTCAGTATGGCGGATAAAATATGGCGCCCTAAAAATTTAACATCTCTCGATTTTGTCCAAAATTGGTACTGAAGAGTTTCTGATGATATAAATAACGAATTTAAAACTATTTTTTTTTAAATAAAATGTGGCAGAAACAATGTGGGGAGCTAAATTTTTTTCATTTTTCCGATGGTCTTCAAAATTGATATTGGTGAATTCTTGAGGCGTATATAACAGATCCTGAATTAATTTCTTTAAACTCATTATGCAGAATAATTTAAATCGGACTAAAAAATGTACATGTCTCAAGTTCCTTGAATACTGGTATTGGGATTTTTGCGTCTTAATTACGCACCATAAATTAATTTTTCAAAATTCAAGATAGAGAATTTATTATGGCAGACTCAATATTTATTTGATACAATTTTATTTAGTTCTTGTTTGTTTCGGTTACTCCAGGCTAGTTTTAATTAAATCAGGTAAGTTTCGCTAAATTAAAACAAACTAAGCCTGAACTAACCTAAACTGAAGTAAATGTATTACTGAAAAATACTTTTGTCCAGCAAACCACATGAAAATTTTTGCTAGGGAAGGATACTGGGATAGATTTGAGTTACTGGGAAGTAATTGGTTTAGTGTCAACTTCTGTCTCAAAGTGCATGCAAATAAATTAAAGATACAAAAATATGTTTTTCGAGTCGTTTCCTTTAAAGCTTAATTATAAATAAGAGAATATATGTATACTTCACAGAAATAATTTTTATAATATGTCAATAGCGTCAATTATCGACTTGACAGATGATTTTGTTTTTAAAGTTTTTTACTCGTTTGTCTTGGTTGTTTCTCTCAGAAAGATTTAAATTTATAGTATTTATAGGCAAAAAATTTGAACGATTTATTTTAAGAAATAATTTTAACAA
The DNA here is from genome assembly GCA_034092305.1 of Diaprepes abbreviatus. Taxonomy (NCBI): domain Eukaryota; kingdom Metazoa; phylum Arthropoda; class Insecta; order Coleoptera; family Curculionidae; genus Diaprepes; species Diaprepes abbreviatus. Next base: position 3,384,817 of record JASJET010000178.1, on the reverse strand, counting down.
TGAAAAGAGTTTTCCGAGTTTTCTGGAAAATTAAGGTGTAACTCCAGAAAATCAAAGCCAGACTCGTGTTCTATAATCTAAGAGGCGGATATGTAAAACAATTTTCAAGAAGTGGCGTCATTCTCCTAGAGTTTACTTAATCTAAACAATATTACCTAAATTACACATATTTTTAAACACACACCTTTAAAATAAATTTTTGGGTATAGATAATTAACAATGATACCTAATTCTCTACTTTTAAAGACAGTACAAATAGGTGTTAAAAAAACTCCAGGTGTCAAAATATTCATGCCCTTGAAAAAACAAATCATACATTAAGAAAACACACTTGCTATTATAGCTTCTAAATAATTCTAAAAGTTGTAAACCTTTACAATATGCAGATTATTCGTGTAAACTTTTTTAATTATCGTGATAAGGTGTAATAGTCACGCGGGGGGGGGGGAGGGGCACGGCCAGTTTTATCAGAAGCAACGCGTTGTTCGTGCGTTTTTACGTCGCCACCTAATCTTTTACTAAATTGTTTATCTATACCTTATTATATTTGAAATGTTACAAAAATATTTCTATAAATTACACTAAAAAGCATTTTAAAATAAGTTTTTTTTTCAAGTCAAGTCAGCTGCAGGCTGCTGAAGTGATTAACAATAAAAAATATATATGCATTGAATATACTTTTAAAAAACTAAGCAGGTCTGTAATTACCAAATATTATAAGGTATAGATAAATAATTCAGTAAAAGATTATTAGCCGCAATGAAAGCGCGCAAAGAACACATTGTTTTCGATAAAACCGGCTGTAACTTGCTGAAGACCCATTTCTGGAAAGATCAAATCAGCACCTCTAAATACATACAAAAACATCAAGTTACCTTCTGGACCTTAAATTGAAGCCTCCCGTCGTGCCCTGATCATTAAGCAGACACTTGGTTAAATTCCAACCTATGACTTTATTCCTGAAATGTGTGGTGCTTAATTTAGTTATAGCTGTAGTGATTTGTCCAAATTTGTCATCTGTTATATTGTATGCTCTAACTTCACACAGTGACGTGCAGAAAAATTTAAAAAACCTTTGTAACTTTTCTAAATCGTGTTAAGCTTTAAAACGTGCAGATTATTCTTATATATTTTTTATTTACTGTTGTAAAGTGTTGTGCAACCACTTAGTTAAATTGCAATTAACAATTTTAATCCCCAAAGGTGTTGTATTTACTAATCGTGGATAGTGAAAGTGATAGTTTTAGCGATTTATCTAAGTTTATGAAATTTTATACACTCTAACTTCACACAGTGTTCTGAAAAATATCTTAAAATTAAACCCAGAATAAGATTTTCGAAGGATTTAACATTTTGTAGAAACACGATTTATTTAAGATAACAAGCAATTTTGCATTCAACTGTGAATAAATAGTAAACCATTTTTACTGGTATATATACCAATATTTCAAGATCATCAATAATATTGAACTACAAGAGTACATGTTTTCATGACAAGGGCATAACCTAAATAATATGGTGTACCATAAGTCACATAAGGATTTTAAGATATTTTAATCCAACATTGAGAAAATGTACCATTTTGGATGCTTTTGAGCTTGGATATCTCAAAAACTAGAGGTGATGGAGCCTGTTGGAAAGGAAATTTGAACTCAACATGAAAAAATATAGGGCATCTGTCATAAAAACTGAAGCCACAGACCCGAATATACAGCCAAAATCTATGTGTACTCAAAAACTAAAAATATGATTAGCCCATTTGTGAGTGAAACTAGCTCTTAATTCCCGTATGTATTGCAGAACTATTTAAAATAATTTCAGTTTCGACGTCTGAAAATTTTCAAACTTTATAGCTTGAGATTGCATTACATGTTGGAATTAAGTGCCAGGCATAAAAAGATAGGACAAAAAGTACATTTTGATGTATAATTCAAATTTATTCGGAAATTTTTTTTATCAGTAATTTCTGTATGCTTTGATTTGGCTTGTGTTTGACACCCGTTATATTTTATCTCTAATTTTCAATGTTTATAATTACACTTCGAGTTTTAACGTGGTTCTTTTGATAACCCTTTCAGCTGCCTTTCCAATACATGTGGAATCTCTGAGTTGTTTACACGCTCAGATGAGCTAAACACATCTTTAAAACCAGCTTCAAAAAAAGGGCATTATCAATTCGGCATTCAGCGATCTATTTTCGTGAACTGGCGGGACGAAAATCAAAAACTTAAATAATGACATAGAACTGATCACAAACTCTGTTTTATGATTAGAATAGATTAATACTGAATAAACGTGTACACTTAAGACCAAATAAGAGATTACTTTTAAACAATTTATGAATGTAAAATTCTTCCATTTTCAAAATTTTACGTTGTCAAATTGCGGTAATTTAAGTTTATCCAACAAGTTTAATACTTCTACTGACAACAAAAATTTTGCCTCATAGCTATAGACAATAAATTTGTTAATATAGGATCTAAAGATTATTAAAATTTCAAATAATTCTCCTTTTTTTTTCGTTTCGTTTCTCGAGCATTATGAATTCTATAATTTCTTATATCTCACCTTTTTGTGACCGATTCAATTCAAAATCATGCAATGAAAATAGTCAAACAAATAAAATGCTTTTTCCATGAAATATATTATTCTCGAATCCAAAGTGTAAAGGTGCCGTTTTTTTAGGGTTAACTGTTATATTCTTCATTTTTCAAACTTATACATTTTAATTACTAAAAAAGGTTTCGTATGATTATCAAAAAAGTAAAATAAACGAGCAATTATATCCAAATAGTAATGTGTGAACGAAGTCAATTTATTGTAAAATTTTAACATGCATTCAAGAGACGAGCTATCATGCTCAGGATTATTCCTGTGTTACGACTACCTCCATGGACCTGATTCAATATTTAAAATAAGTTTATTCTACAAGTGGACTTGTCGAATACGTTATTATGTTGCAATGATTAGATTGTCACCCAGGACATTTTTTTTCGCCAGGAACGGATTGCATTTTTCCGTAAATCGTTCATACCTGTTTTGTAATCAACATAACAACTATCCTATATAAAATACAGTATTTAACATTAAAGATTTTCTTTGAGACTTGTAGATTAAACTTGTTATGGGTATTGAATTCGTAATAGAGAAATCATCTAGAGCGTAATCTCTCATTTCTGGAATACATCTTGAAATTTTACAATAAATCGACTTCGTAAACAAGTTGTTACTTGCAAATATTTGCTCATATTCTTCACTGCAAAAACACTAATCTTAACTTTAACATTTCGATAATTTTATTGAAATTGTTTTTCTCGCAAAACATCAAAACATGTGATCACTTTTTTGGTTTCTATAATGATATATTTCACAGAAAAAAAATCTTATTGTATGATTAGAAATGAAATCGGTCATTGAAAATAAAATTATTTTGTGTCCCCTTGCATTTTAGCACCCGTGAAAACATTTGTAATTGAAGAAACATATAACAGGGAACACTTGAAAAAAAAATCATCAAAAAAAAAAGATTTAGTTTTTATGAAAATTGTTTTTTTTTCAAAAAACAGCCACTATTTTGTTAATTTAGAAAATTTTTCGGTTTTCAAATTTGTTCTGAAAGTTTATTACTCATGTAATTCTACTCAAAAAAGGAAACTTAATCACGTCGATTAGTGATAAAAACAAACATTTTGAATAAAAGATTTCTTCCATTTTTTTTACTGCAAAAGCACTAAGCTCAACTTTAAAATCTCAATTATTTTCTTGAAAATGATTTTTTCTCATACAGCACACTTTCTGAATTCTAGAATAATATATTTCACGGAGAAAGTATTTTATTTTTTTGACTATTTTTACTACATAAGTGGAATGGAATCGATCTTGTGCATCTTCTCTTAACGTACGTAGTGTCTATGCCATATATCAACATTTTGCAGACAATTGGTGTCATAAGCTGCCACCCATACAACTGAGTAAAGACTCTGCGAATTTGATTCTATTTAATTAATAAGAAGAGCCAAGCATTTCCAAAATTATACAAAATCCCTTAATTAAATTTTGATCGAATTTAACAATCTAATCATTTTTATTGTGCTTAAGGCGAATTAAGTTCTTTACGAAACAATGTTTGTATTTATTTCATGCTTTCAGACATAATATTTTTATTTTTTAAAACAAAAGTTTGTTGATTTTGTAATGACAGTTTGTAAGATACATGGAAAAGTTACACGTGGAAATTATTATAGGCATGTAAATTTATATTCCCAAATGTTGCCCTTTTGAATTATAGTATGTAATATTATTACATTGAGTTGCTGAGGGCTTACAATTATAACATTTCTAGATGTCATTATGGAAAGAAGAAGTATTGCAGACTTTACCATAAGTTATACCTTTTAATAAGCTATAATTAGTAACAAAAGGTTGACCACTGATTTTTAATTTAGTTGGACTCCTTCAACTACTATGGTGCCGACTTCCAAAATGCCAAGTAAATGAGTAAATATATAATCATTAAATGGATTGAAATTTAAAACAGTTTATAATTTATCTTTTAATTTTTGGTATAATTGTTTAAAATAGGTTTATTTTTCGCTCATGTGTTAGCTGTCTGTAGATTGAGGTTATGTATGCACGCTTTTTTGTAGAGAGTCGATACCTACTTTTAATGTAGAATTTAAGTTCATCCACAAAATTTTGTAAAGTTTTTGATATCCGTTAGTTAGTGACTCGCATTTAACTACCACCATATTGTATCCACCAATTTCAATTTTTACATCTAAAAATTTCCGCAGAACATACAGGGTTTCATAGTTAGTTCCATACAAAAATAGGGCTCAAATTGTATTTCAAATTTTTGATTTTAAATATTTTGTGATTATACAGGGTGATTCAAAAATCGATCACGAAACTTAAGGGGGTGATTCTACTTGACAAAATAAGGGTAGAGCTTCATATAATTTTTTTTCAAAATGTCATTCGTTTTCGAGTTACAAGCCGTCCAAGTTCAAGTTTTTATTTTTTGTTTTTTGAATTACTCGCTTACAGGAAAACCGATTTGACTAATATTTGAAAGATAGGCTAAGTCTTCTGCGCTTCATCATTTTAGTAACAATTCACATTGATTGTTTGCCGCTAGAGGGCACTTTACCTACATTGAAAATTGTTTTTTTGTCATAATTTTTTAGTGTTGACAGCTACAGTAGTTTTTGGCATAATTTCTGAAAGACTGATGCCAGGCCTTTAAAAAAGGTGCTCTTTATTTACATCGCTAAACCCAACGGTTTAGACGTAAATCACCCTTAAAAATTAAGTGGTAAATTTACTTTTCTCATTTCATTACCACCAGCTACCAGGTAAATAGCTATCAAAGTATACTAGAGCTGTCAGTTTAACATCAAATAAATTCGCTTTTTAAACTATTTAATTTATAATCTTAAAATAACTAATAATGGCTAATCACCAATATTCAAATATCGAATATTGTGATATCCATTTTTGTTATGGAAAAGCAAATGGTAATGCAGAGTTGGCAAGAAGATATTATATGGAGAGTTATCCGGAAAGAAATATCCCTCATGCTCAAACATTTTCCAGTGTGCACAGGAGGCTTGCGGAATGTGGTTCCTTTAAAAGTTATAATGGAAATAGGGGAAGACCTAGAACTGCTAGAAACGTGCAACAAGAAGAAAGAGTGCTTGAAATTATTGAAGATAATCCAGGTATTAGTACTAGAAAAATTGGGAATGAAGTGCGGCTCTGTCAGGCTAGTTCATGGAGGATACTAAGAGAAGAACAACTCTACCCGTTTCATTCAAAAAAGGTGCAGGCTCTTTATGACGATGATCGGCCGAGACGGTTGGAAATGTGCAATCAGATCCTAGCTAAGTATGAACACGATAATCGATTAATTGGCGTCATATTATTCACTGACGAAGCTGGTTTCACTCGTGATGGCATAACAAATCTACACAACATCCACACATATGCTTACGAGAACCCAAACAATGTGGTAGAAACGAAACATCAGCGTAGATTTTCACTAAATGTGTGGGCAGGGATAATAGGAGATTACCTTATTGGTCCTCATTTCTTTGATGGCCCATTAACTGGTGACGTATACTTAGATTTTATCCAAAATCGTCTCCCATTGTATCTGGAAGATGTGCCATTGGAAGTAAGGGCCAACATGTGGATCCTCCAAGACGGAGCTCCGCCCCACTTTAGTATACGTGTCCGACAGTATTTGAATGCAACGTATCCTGAGCGATGGATAGGACGAAGTGGACCATCGGCATGGGCAGCGAGGTCACCAGACCTTAATCCTATGGATTTTTTTTTTGGGGTCATTTGAAACAATTGGTGTACGATATTCCAGTAATCAACGTCGAGGATCTTCGCTTCAGGATAATCGAAAAGTGCCAAATTATTAAAGAAACACCAGGAATTTTTCATCGAGTTAGGCGACATTTTTTGAAGAGTGTTAGGAAATGTATGGAAGAAAATGGGGGACATTTTGAGAATCTTTTTTAGTTTGTTTAGTACTGTTTCATTAATTTTTATCAATTAAATGTATATCGCAATAATCCATAATATGAATATCTACTGATTAGCCATTATTAGTTATTTTAAGATTATAAATTAAATAGTTTAAAAAGCGAATTTATTTGATGTTAAACTGACAGCTCTAGTATACTTTGATAGCTATTTACCTGGTAGCTGGTGGTAATGAAATGAGAAAAGTAAATTTACCACTTAATTTTTAAGGGTGATTTACGTCTAAACCGTTGGGTTTAGCGATGTAAATAAAGAGCACCTTTTTTAAAGGCCTGGCATCAGTCTTTCAGAAATTATGCCAAAAACTACTGTAGCTGTCAACACTAAAAAATTATGACAAAAAAAACATTTTCAATGTAGGTAAAGTGCCCTCTAGCGGCAAACAATCAATGTGAATTGTTACTAAAATGATGAAGCGCAGAAGACTTAGCCTATCTTTCAAATATTAGTCAAATCGGTTTTCCTGTAAGCGAGTAATTCAAAAAACAAAAAATAAAAACTTGAACTTGGACGGCTTGTAACTCGAAAACGAATGACATTTTTAAAAAAAATTATATGAAGCTCTACCCTTATTTTGTCAAGTAGAATCACTCCTTTAAGTTTCGTGATCGATTTTTGAATCACCCTGTATATTCAGATTATGGGACCCGTTTCTTTTTTTTTTAGGAATTTTACAATTGATTTCCAAATATTCTTTTATGTAGAATTAAAATCTGTTTACCAATATGCTGTATGGCTTCCAGTTTTTTAGATATTTGAATTCAAATGTAACCAAAAACTGCCACATCACTTTTGAATTAGAATATCTCATAATCGTGATTAATAATTTTGGTAAACGGATTTCGATTTAGTTCACCAACTTACGTAATGAATAATCCTTGTCATGAAAAAAGGGAGGAGAGACCCTAAATTTGTAGGTTTGGTTAATTTGTTTTAAACATTTTTAAAGTAAACCTATACCCTTCTACATCTATCAACAAAAAGAATAATATCCTACCAGTTTACCGATGAATCTATGTCTAGGATGATAACAACTGGAATATAACAATTAAATAAGTGCAGGCATTAGTAAAAATAAAGAGGATCGTAGAATGATCTATCTGCAAAAATCCGGCGGCACTTAACTTCATGTTTCTATGATATGCCTGCTGTCCTATTAAATAAATTTGATGCTTAAAATCCTTTTTGTCGCCATTAATGATATGATGGTTTCTTTCTTGTGATCGATGATGACATATATCTAGTGTTCTCTCCGCTTCTCCCGCTAGCTGATCTCCAATCATTGATAAGCCGAATGTGGCAATCTAAAACATGATAAAGCATTCTTTGATTACGAGAGCAGTACATAAATTTTAAGTACGCCCCCCGAAAAACAATATATGTATCCCCAAAGTGTCGAGGAAATCCCGCATCAGAAACATCTAATTAAAACGTTTATAACTAAGGATACTTGAGGCAATATTTTATTAAACAATATTGTCACGAAGTAAAATTCCATTTTTATTTGCCAGGAAGTAAAATGAATAATTTTGTAAGCAAGTAAACATATTTTGTTGAATTATAGATAATCATGATCCAGTGTATCCTACACGAGTTACTGCAACTTATGTGTGGGTCACAGTAGATCTTCATCTGTTTTTTTAAGTCTTTTTTTCATACCTAATAGTCTATGGCTATCTATGTATGAAATTACTTTTCAAAACTGGAAATACCTTCTCGAATTTTATTAAAGAAATTAGCTACTTTATATTAAAAACTGAATAATTATAGCACTTTAAAAAAAGTGAACCTATACCCCATGATCCCTTTTTTAACTTCACCTATATTAACAGAAGAACTTTTGTTACTACAAGAATTTTTTGAGAAGGACGAATAAAAAGTTCTAGAAAAATATCGAAGCAATCTTTTGAGAAGATCTCATCGTCCACAATACAGAACCCCTTTGAAACATTTATTAACACATACTTAATACCTCTTGTAGGGCTTCATTTTGGCGAATCTATCACACTTTTCCTCTGCGAAAATGCTCGAAACCACTGCTTTTTAAAACGCTCAGTTAGTAAACATATCGATCTACAATGTTATATGGTGCAATGTCTATATACTTCATTTATAGTATAAATGAGATATATTTTTGTAATAAAAACAAAACAACACGTAGCGGAGAAAACTAATTCTGCGTTAGACGAGTCTACCACCTGAAACATGTAGTCAGGACGAGGTTATGTTTTGCGATAACCACATGAGTCACTTTTGCACGATTGCTTAACAATTGATTGTTAAAGCACGTGGGCATACTGGCGGACAAATTTACAACTGCCTTTTTTCAGACCGACGACCTAAACATGTCGTTTATACGTGGTATGGTTTTGTGATTATCACATGTCTAAATTTTAAATTTTTCTTTTTAAAGTGAAGTAGCCGACAAAATTTCAGCTGCAAACTATTATAAAATTAAAAAAATATATTTTTTTTGGACCAGGGGGTTGAACCTATTTTCCCGAATATCTCAGAAGCTGTAGATTTTAGCGAGAAATGTCACTAGACAGAGGGTAAGACAGGTATATTATAAAAAAAATCTATCAAAAATAGCTTAAATTGTTTTTTTTTCACTCCCAATAACGATTTCGTATATATCTCTAAAACAACGCATTTTTGCTCAAAATATTAAGAGACCTTTCTTGAAGAATGACCAATTTTCTATAAGATGACCTTTTGCAGATAGCACTGCGATATAACATGGCGGATATGCATCTTATTGTGGGCCTTTTTCGCTTCGTTTTATGACCATACCGACGTGTTTTGCTAAAATGTCTTATTAATCATGCAATACATATGATTTTTATTAAATGTGACAATTCCAGTATAAAATATTTCTGAGTGTCGTCGGAAAAGTGAAGAAGATGCACATTATGATATTAGACAAAAAAATAAACGTTCAGCTGAATTCAATAAATTATTGAAGAGCTCAAACTTCAAAGAAAAATTTGCTGACCAACGATGACTTCTCGTTTTTATGTCAAAACAAAATGGTTACATTAAATTATGATAAAGGCTACGTTTATAAAGTATCAAGCGAAAATGCAATAAAGAGAACTGTCAATTATGATTTGACGTGTTATCATAAGGAAGCAGATACAAAAAGTAACGGTTTCGAGAATTCTCGCAGAGGAAAAATGTTTGTGGTAGACTCGCCAAAATGAAACCATACACAAAGTATTAAATATATGATAATCCATGTTTCAAGGCGGTACTGTGTTGTGGACTATCATTCTAATATGGTGAAATGAAGACTGATGTAAAATGACAAAAAACTTTGAAGTTCAAAATAAACACCTTTTGCATCTCCCTGATATTGAATTGTATGCGTTAATCGATTTAAAAAAAAACTTTTAAAATTTGGATACTTCAAGAAACTCTGGAGAGTATTAGTTTATATATTTAACAGGAATTTTTCTTTTTACATAAAAATAACTTTAATACGTCCAGATCAACTTTATCTTTCAATTAAAGTTTAGAATTTCTAAAGACTTTGTAGTATTCTTATGAGTTTGTAAAATAATCGGGTTAAACGATTCCATTTACCATGTTTTTATTACTTCTTTTTCTAGTCTGTCTGTTTCTTTGTCTGTCCGGTATAGATTTTGCAAACGAAATAGTTTTCCGAATAGCTAGAAACTTGAAACTTTAAACATAGCTCAGATCTGGATTACAATGCAATATTATGACCTTGGGTAGACCTTTAACATATATTTCAAGGTCATTTTAATGTCAATTTCACTTAGGATTATCCGATGAAGCTAAAATTTGTTACAAATATATAAACCCGACGACAATGTGATATTATATTCAACGTGTATTTGATGACCATTTCAAGATCAACTATACTTCAGATTATTCAATTAAGATGAAATTTGGTACATATATATAAACCCGATGAAGTTGATAAATCGGGACCTTGAAAATGACCTGGAATTTTACGGTAATTTCAGGGTCTATTTGACTTTCGATTATTCGATTAACCTGAAATTTGATATACATATATAAAATCGATTACAATGTCATATTATTACCTTGAAACTGACCGTAAACATATATATCAAAGTCACTTCAAGGTCAACTTCACTTCCGATTATCCAATCAAGCTAAAATTTGGAGGTTTATACGTATGTAATATAAACCAGATGACAATGTAATATTATGACTTTAAAGGTATATTTAGAAGTCAACTTCACATCTGATAATGCAACCAAGCTAAAATTTTGTAAACATGTATAAACCCGAAAGCAATGGAGTATTATGACCTTGAAATTGACCATGAGTATCTATTTAAAAGTCATTTCAAGATAAGCTTTGTTTTTTACTACGATTTTATTAACTTGCTTTCTTGTCTGTCTATTTGTCTGTTCAGTACACAATTTTACAATCGATTTTAAATTAGCTTCCCTATGCGTTTGGGACTTGAAATTTTAAACTTTGCTCAGAACTGGATGACAATGTAATATTAACTCGCTTTCTTGTCTTTCAGTTTGTTTCTTTGTCTGATCGATGCAAATTTTGCAATCGATTTTTGTCTGTTTGGTACAAAGTTGCAATCCATTTCAAAATAAATACTAAAAAGCAAAAAATCATAATTTAAATTAAAAAAAAAAGTAAAATACCACGTTTTTAAAATGGACTAAAAATATATCGACTGTGGCTGTTTTGTTTTTGGTTGGCCGTTGAGATGGGGCGAAATCATTTTTGCTCTAAATTCACCAGAATAATGCTCATAACAATAATTGAGGTATACTCTCTCTCTCTCACAAAATACCACTACATTTTTTTGTTTAACAAAAAGTGGGAAAAAAATGAAAAAATGCTTTTTTTCTCATTTTCTTCCTTATAACTTTGAAATTATTCAGTTTAGACAAAAGTTGAAGAAAGAAAAAAGTTTCGTAATTAAATTTTCTACAACACGAATAAATCTCAAAATTTATTACCCTTGTTCTAAAATAGTAATAATTTAAAAAAAAAAAGCAAAAAGGTGGCCTATTAAACGATATTTTTAGAACACTTACATTTTGCTGAGGATCTTCAAATTTAGGCAAAAGCGCATAATGTTATGCTAAAAAAAACGTGCTAAATTTCGTTAAAATCTGTTCAATAGTTTTTGTATAATAATTTGGCAATCTAATTTTAAATTCAAAAAATAGATAATTTTTCAAATTTGATTGAGTCTTAAATCAGAAAATCCCTTTTTTGAAATTTTCTTCACTTAAACTATAGATCTCAAGCTTTCAAACCATTTAAAAAAATAAAATCGGATAATTAGGACCTGCTCAGAAATTGTTTAAAATTATTGTTAAATTTTTTGCTTATAAACAAACAAATTGATTATCTCCGCGAATTTTCATCGAAAAATTTTTCTAAAAACATGGTTTGAAAGACGCTTCCTTTGTAAGAAAAATTTTAACTTTTATCAATTTATGGTGAATCTATAAACAATTTAGTACTGATTCTAAGACAAAAACTTTTCACAAATCTACGTTATCGCTAACATGAATGAAAATGGATGAAAAATCGTCCAAAAGCTTGAAAAATGACAAAAGAGGGGGAGGGAAACTCTCCCCTGAAATTGAATTTGCAAGTTCAAAGTACGAAAGTGCAAGAAAGTTATTATCTCCGCTTCTAATGGAGCAATTTTAATCATCTTTTTAAATCGATGTCACGTGAATAGAGTAGTTTAAATATCACTAGCCCAGTTTCCATTATGCGTTCTTTTTGTTAGAAACAAATTAATCATCAAGCAAATGCTATTATCCACATAAATAAGTTATTTACTTACTATAAGAAATACTGCAACCCCAGAGGTCAAATTCGTATAAAAATTATTGGGTACAAAAACGGCAAAAATTATATTGTGCAAAATGAAAATAATACATTGGAAAACTGCGGTAGCAAATATCGGCCCAAATATTTCGTTTATTGATGAGACTAGATTACATAAAATATTATGCTTGAATTTTATCTTGATAATTTGTTTAATGTCTGTAGACACTTTAAGACTATCATTAAGCTTTTCTAACTGCTTAATAGATTCCCATACCAAAATAAATGCGACACATAATATTGAATCTATTCTGGTCGTTACAATAGTAACCCATATTAAATTAATACATTTTATTTCATCAGTGAAAAGTGAACCGATTATTTTGGCAATAAAATCTAGACAGAAAAGTGCCAGAGCTGTATAACTAATTTTTGAAAACTTCCATTTTTTGTCATTTTTATTTATTAATTTTAAAGTCTTCTTTAGGGCGACAAGTTCGCCATTTTTTTTGTAAACCTGGACCGTTATTAAAATATTGCCAATCATCATTAATCCACTATTAATGGCAATAATTATTACAAATGCCGTCATAAAACTATTATCAATCTTCGGTATATGCCTTATGGAGATGTAACTTCGTATCAAAAAAATAGTTGCATGAAATGCTCCATAACTTAAATAAAGTAGTTTAATTCTCTTTAATTTTAGATAAATCGGAGGATAAAAGGCTTGTATTACTCCAACCACTGTTAACCAAAACTTTGCATTTGTATTTTGCATTTTCAATTTTCAAATGTTTTAGCTGAAAAAGGGTTTATTAAAATTATATTATCAACGCAATATAATACTCAGTTGTTTACAAGGTTGCGGTTTTAAAAACTAAAACTCAATATTGCGGTATAAAAGTATATATAAGCATTTTGTTTATATAGAATTTATTAACTTAAAAGGTAAACGTAATCAGTAGGCAATGATGAATAATTTATGTTTCTTGTGAAAAGTGGGGCGATATACAGAGTATTACTTATTATTGTTAAAATTTTGTTAAATTTGAAGCAAACTAAGGCCTGTATACTATGTTCTATTTAATTCGTAGGTTCCCAATCGGAGCCGTCAGTCTCTCCATTGGACCCTGAAACCTTCCAAGAGGGCTGCAGCTAGACCAGGAGCAACTGGGAGCTTTTAAGCGGTCAATGTGGATGATGGCCAATTGAAGAATTTAATAATACATTTGGGAATATCTTAAAGTACAAAAGAGATTTTATCTGGAAATGAGGACAATTTTGAACCAATATCAGATATTGTTTTTTTCTGTTCCAATTCCGTTTTAAAATTCATCAGACGAAGAAAATAATGAAATTCGAAATTTCAATCAATTGTTGGAAATTCAGCAAATCTAAGTAGAGGTGATTATTCATTAGACATCTCTTGAGGGTAAATGAATTTAAATAAACAGATCGACAAAATTCCAAATTCAAAATTTACAATTGAATTCTGATGAATTTATTTAAAGTTTGGTTTGAGTACAAACTAATGAATCGTAACTATCTATTAAATTTTCTAAAATTTCTTTCATGTCCGAAAGCAATTAAAAATTAATAAAATATTTTCACATTTAAAATATTTAGACCATACACTAGAATTAATTTTAAACCAAAGAAATAAAATTGAGAAGGAAAATGGGAGTTGTGGAAAGAAACGCACCTTAGACATTTATACCCATATTATTGACTGTTTTAAACCTGTCTCGTAAATTTTCTCCACATCAACTTAATTTACAACAATTTCGTATTCAACATCCCTCTGAAACTCTTTACCAGAAATATTTAAATTTCTACTCTCATATCCTTGCTTCAGTTGATTTAAATGGAGCTAAGCTTCATGGTAAATATTTTTTCAAAACTGAAAAATGACCTATAAATGTTCTGAATGTATAATGATTTTAACAAGAAAGAACAATTTAAATAGACATGTTAAAAGCATACATATTCAAAGCACAGTCCAGTTTGAAGATCAGAGAAAAAAGTGTAAGTTTTATTTTCCTAATAATTAATTATTTTAATTATTGTCGTTCATGAATCAATGTAGTTATTTTTCGGATTGTGGGCACATTGCTTACTAATGTAATATTTTTAAATTACATCTACAAACAAACTAACACAAGACTAACTTCTTGGTAATCACAGATCAAATGTTTCCGTTATAAAAGCAGCCTTTGCAGAACGAATAATGTCGTGTAATATTTCAGTTACTAAATATCATGTTCCAATTAAAGAATGTTTCACCAATATTTACAAAAAAAAATTCACATTCAATTACGAAATTTAAAGAATAACCCGAACTCGCCCTCCTGAACTAACGTTAACTAACTTGAACTAACCTAAACTCATCTGATTCAAACCGAACTAATCTGAACTAAACGTAAAACTTTTGGATCTCGATCTAAATTCTTCCAATGAAACTCATTATATGAAGTATTTTAACACACCATTTCCGATTTTATGCAGTAGCTCCTTACGAATCCAAAAGCAGATAAATCAGGAGAAAAAGATTCAGGTAAATTAGTTTTCTTAAAACATTTAACTAATAAATTTATATCAAAAAAAATTTTAAATTGTTTCTAATTATTTTAATTTAATTTGGAATAGACAGCATTCTAAATGAGGAAGTAAAAATAAACAAATACAACCCTTTCAGATCTTCTTGTTATATTTCTTTGCCAGCAGAGATAAAGATCAAAATGTTTTTTATAGAAATTTTATTTAAATTAAATATCTTACGATCATACTCCGACACAACATTTTCTTCCCCCAACTTGGTCTTTCGTCAAATTGTTTGTACAATTTCATCATTTTCGTTAACTCTTTTTTCAATTCTACAATATAATTTTTTTGATACAGGTTCAAAATTTTGAACAATTTTATTTTCAATATATAATTTCAATTATTATGCCATAGAATAGGAGTGGGTAGCTCTAAAAGGCGCTACTTAATTTTGGCCGGGTAAACTTAGAACCCCCCTCCCCAGGTTGTTGCTTGGGCCTAATGTTCAACTCAGCTCTCAAATCTCTGCACAAAATATTTAAAAAATAAAAACAAAACAAACAAGAAGTTGCGGGTCAAATGACAACTCAAGAAAGGTTTAATACTAATTCTACTCTTTATTTACTGAAAAAGGTGTTCTGAAGGATGCACTTGTTGATGTCCCTAAGGGTCGTTCTAGGCTTTCCTGTGCTTAGAGGGTGGATCTGGACTGTTCTTCGACCCAGAGGGTGGATATGGGTATTCTACTACCAGGAGAGTGGATCTTGATCTTCTGGAGTCAGACTGATTCCTTCATTGACCCATGCAGACTGCCCAAAATCCCTGCCTCCAGGTTTATCCAGGTAAAGAAAAACCATAACCGCCAACCTGGCAAAAGTTACGGTACACCAACACTAAACGACTTTCCATCTCAAAATTCCAAAAATTTGACAACTAAAAATTGAGATAGAAGTCTGCAGCTGCTTCGGCCGAATCAAACCAGGAAAAAGTGAAAAATTATGGCAAAACGACCTCCATTTATAACCATGGCCCTGCTTGCGCACTAATGGACTTCCGTTATGCGCGTTCAATTACTACGTGTGAAAGAAATGACAGCTCAAAAAGGAAGACACCGGGCAACAACAGTCGGCTAAAATGCATTTATTAGTTACGCCAATTCATTAATCATCAGCATTTTCCACTAAAAACAAGAATAATAAGTTGAATAAGTATCCCCATAGTTATTTTTAAATTCAAGAAATATAAATTAATACATCAATAGAAATTTGCTGATTTCTGCAACCCAATATACATAAAATTCCATCAAATGCAAATATAAATGGCCGGAAAAAAAAACAAGATCTAT
The DNA here is from genome assembly GCA_034092305.1 of Diaprepes abbreviatus. Classification (NCBI taxonomy): domain Eukaryota; kingdom Metazoa; phylum Arthropoda; class Insecta; order Coleoptera; family Curculionidae; genus Diaprepes; species Diaprepes abbreviatus. The sequence goes on along the minus strand of JASJET010000178.1, from coordinate 3,368,562 downwards.
CTGAATACAAAAAAAAATGGCAGGAATAAGTTTGATATTGATAAGAAAATACTTAAGCACAGTGTAGTGAAATACCAAAGTAGGACAAAATAATAGCAAATAAAGTTAATCGAATCTGTACTTAATCAAATGCTTTCCTTCAAATAAATTAGCCAAACTGAGCTTAAGCGCAAAATTGAACCGTTACATTATGATACTCCAGGTAGTATACCAATTTTATTGACATTTTATACCCCATAAATAAATATCGTGTTTTTTATTTTAACACTTGTTTTATCTTATACCAAAATCAGACATGAGTAATGAAGAAAATGACTTTTATAAAAACGAAGATGACGATAGCGAATCTGAAAATAATAATAAAGAGGATTTTGAAAAATAGTTTCCATTAATCATAATTAATACATTTACAGATATATATACATATATATATATATATATATATATATATATATATATATATATATATATATATATATATATATATATATATATATATATATATAAGGAGAACTCTAATTCTTGGGATAGCGGTCCTAGGGCTGAATGAAACTCTGTTTTTTACAAACGCCAAGCTTTCCGAAGTTTATTATTTCCTTCTTCAGGGCTACAATACAGAACAGTTCTGTTGATTATAATTTTAAATTTTACAATGTATGATATTTAATAATAAAAAGAAAATGATTCTAAATTCAAAGACTTACGTGCAAATTGTCACTTACCTATAACAACTACATTGCTAATAGATATTTTGCAATTTTGAATATTGGGAGGGCGAGAAGTTGGAAGATTGTTTTCTAACCTTCTTGGTTCTATATAAAGAATGTTCAATAATCATTTCCTATTACCTTCTTACAATTATTACAATTTTTAAACGCAACAATACTCATAAAAATTTAATTACTCAAATAAACATAAATCTCATCAATAGAAATACAAAAAAAAAATAATATTATTAAATACCTAACTTATAAATTAAAATTAAAATTAACATTTCTTGTAAAACATAAAGATTCCACATTCAAAATTACCGCTAAAATAAAATTTCTGACATATCCCATCTACCAAAAAAAGAGTGTTTCAAGAATTTTCTTATCAGATAAACCTACATTCAGTACAACTAAAATGGCCCACAAAATGAAATTATATATTAGTGTTTTAAAAAACCATTTTAATAATAAAATGTGATAATTATGCAAAAATCAACAGTTTCTACATGAATTTTCCGTTTCATTTTCTAAAAGCCATAAATGGACTCAATTTGTACGTAAGTCTTTGAATTTAGAGTCATTTTCTTTTTATTATTAAATATCATACATTGTAAAATTTAAAATTATAATCAACAGAACTGTTCTATATCGTAGCCCTGAAGAAGGAAACAATAAACTTCCGAAAGCTTGGCGTTTGTAAAAAACAGAGTTTCATTCAGACCTAGGACCGCTATCCCAAGAATTAGAGTTTTCCTTTCTAACTAGTCGGTCAAGAACTACTCTTTTCCTTATATATATATATATATATATAAGTCATAATTCTAGAGTATTATGTGTATCAAAATGAGAATTGGTACAGGTAAATGGTATGTGAAGGGGAGAGTTATCGCATATTTTCCACTTCCGGCCACTTCCGGTTTCACCGGAAATGGCCCCGGTTTTGAATTTATAAATGGAATACCCTGTATATTTTAACATTTTTGGATTTCTGATACAATTCTAGATCAGAATGTGACATTTTAAAAACTTTTTACGTCTACTTCATTTTCAAATGGCGACCCCTTTTTGACAACTACTATTCGAAAAAAGCATTCTTTGACGAATCTAACGGTACTAATTTATTTGCGATTGGATTAGACATAAGAACAGAAATTAAATATTATTAAGCAAAATACTGGATAATTTATTTACTTATGACAAGTGCGCCATGGACAGCCATGATGCATAATAATTTGCAACTGTTTTTATCAAGTCTTCTTTGGAAAACAAAGCACTCACTTAAGTAGATAATGACAGTGACATACGCTCTAAGAACAGACGTAAAAGTTTCTTAATTTTCGTTAAGTTTAGTTTAAATTTTCGTTAAAATAATGTATACTCAAAGTGAAAAAGTGGATATGTTATTAATATTTGGAGAGTGTCATAGAAATTCAAGGAATGCTGCCGAGTTGTATGCTCATAGATATCCGAATCGGCAACATCCAGCCCATCAGTATTTTCCGTATGTCGAGAGTCGTTTTAGGCAAATAGGAAATCAAGAGGCGGAACAGAGGTTTATCATAAATGAAGAGACTGACATTAACTTACTTGCTATGGTTGAGGTTGATAAAACAGTTTCGTTAAGAAAAATTAGTCAAGAACTGCAGATAAGTTATGAATCAGCAAGAAAAATACTGAAAAAGCATGGATATCGAGCATTTAAATATCAGTTACATCAACATTTGTATACTGAGGATGGCGATAGACGGGTAGTGTTTTGTGATTGGCTGCTTCAAAATCATAGAGTTAACCCAAATTTTATCGATTTTATTCTATTTTCCGACGAATCCCGATTTACAAATAATGGTATGTTCAATAAGCAAAATACTCGGTACTGGGCCCAAAAAAATCAACATGAAATGAGAGAGGGCAATTTTCAAGAAAGATTTGGCGTCAATGTCTGGGCTGGTATCGTTGGAAATAGAATAATTGGGCCAATATTGTTTCAAGGTCAGTTAACAGGGATTAGATACTTAGGTTTTCTTCAAAATGAAATCGAAAATTATCTCAATGATATACCTTTAGCAGTTTTACGGCGAATTTACTTTCAACAAGATGGAGCATCGCCTTACAATACTAGAGAAGTTCTTAATTATTTAATAGAGCATTCTAACAATCGAATTATTGCAACCAATGGTCCGGTACGGTGGCCAGCCCGCTCACCGGATCTTACTGTGCTCGATTTCTTTGTCTGGGGATATGTTAAAGAAAGGGTTTACTATGGAGCAGCCCCAGCTACTCTTGAAATATTAGAAGAAAGAATTTTACGGGCATTTAGAAGTATAACACCCCAAATGTTACAAAACGTGTTGAGAGAAACAATTGAACGAGCTGAAATGTGTCGTAAAAAAGAAGAATGCACTTTGAACATTTACTACACTAAACTTTTTAACAAATTCAGCTACTGTACTTTCAAATATTTTAAGTGCGTCGTCTAAGTTATTAGTTTATTTTGTTAGTTTTTTGTTAATTTTGTTAAATTTTTAATCCAGTTCCTGTCTTTCATACTAGTCACTAAAACTTTGCGATTGTATTTTCTTGACATCACCTAAGGCTGTTAGATTAGTTTGCGTCCGATCATGGCCACCTAGATGCAATTTTAAAAGTGGCTCTAAAAAAATGAAGTAGACGTAAAAAGTTTTTAAAATGTCACATTCTGATCTAGAATTGTCTCAGAAATCCAAAGATGTTAAAAATACAGGGTATTCTATTTAAGAATTCAAAACCGGGGCCATTTCCGGTGAAACCGGAAGTGACCGGAAAGTGGAAAATATGCGAAAACTCTTCTATTCACATAACATTTACCTGTATCGATTCTCATTTTGATACACATAATACTCTAGAAATTATGACTTGTCTAATAGATTCGTTGACACCCGATATATATATATATATATATATATATATATATATATATATATATATATATATATATATATATATATATATATATATATATATATATATATGAAGTAAAATGCGAACAGTAAATGCAAACTTCTCTCCATCATATCCTTTCTGTGTTAGAGGTTGCACAGTTAGAATAAATTGTTATAAAACGCAATTTATCCGATTCCACCACCATCGAGATGATGGCCTACCTGTACCACCATACCGAGAAGAAAGTCACTTCATTCATACGCGGAGCTGCATATAGTTGTATGTTTGCTGAATGTGATTTCAGCACTACAACGGCATAATGTGGATATATCCACTGCTATTGCATCTCACACGGAAGAATCCGTGTGAATCTATCACTGATACCTCTGGCGGATATATGGGACCACAAAACCATACCACGTGTAAACGACATAGTCAGGTCGCCGGTCTGAAAAAAAGCTGCTGTAAACTGATCTGCCACAATTACTCCGTGCTTTTACAAACAATTATTAAGCAATCGTGCAAAAATGAGCCATTTAATTAGCGCAAAATATAACCTCATCCTGATGATATGTTTCGGGTAGTAGACTCATTTAACGCAGAATAACATAATATTGTAAAATCGACATGTTTAGAAATTGTCCGTTTGAGAACGCAACGATTTCGGGAATTTTCGCAGAGGAAAAGTGTGGTAGACTCGTCAAAATAAAGCCATACACAAAGTATTAAGTATAGGTTAATCAGTGTTTGAAGGCGGTTCTGTACTGTGGACTGTCATTGTAATATGCTCAAATAGAGACTGATGTAATATGGCAAGAAAAACTTTAAAGTTTAAAATAAACACTTTTGCATCTCCCTGCTGTTGATAAATATAATGGTTTCACCAGTGGCATATTAATAACTAAGAGTATGTGCATCCCCTCTGTAGATTTTTGAATGCACCCTACTATTTTGCACCCATCTTATACTTCATATGTTTTCAATAAGAGACTTGAGGACGTCCCTGGATCGGTTGCGCCCGCCCCCCGCACTGCGGGGTCGTTATTTACGCCACTGACTATCACCGAACTAGTGTCGAAGGTGAAAGTCTCAACCTATTTTATGCAGCGAAAACTTAGGAAAACTACAGGAAACTCGGAATGAGCAAAAGTTATTGGTTTTAGCCTAAATTTGGTACAAATATATAAACCCAACGACAATGTGATATCATGAGCTTGAAGGTGTATTTCACCATTTCAAAATCAACTATATTTCAGATTATTCAATTCAGATGAAAATTATTCAATTAAGATGAAATTTGATACACATATATACCCATATAACCCGATGAATTTAATAAATCGGTACCTTGAAAGTGACCTTGAATTTATGCGGTAATTTCAGGTCTACTTGATGATAAATAAAATCGTTGACAATGCCATATTATAACCTTGAAACTGGCCATAAAGATATATATATATATATATATATATATATATATATATATATATATATATATATATATTTATATATATATACATATATATATATATATATATATATATATATATATATATATGAATAGTTTGGTTATTCCAGATTTCAATCCACTCAGACCAATAGTAAGCGCCGTGGGATCTCCTACACAAGAACTGGAAAATAGCAAGTATCATGCAACCAAGAATCGAACTGACTGATTCCTTCGTGAAAAACTCCGAACATCTGACTAAAATGATCAAAAACATTCACCTCGAAGAAAATGACATCTTAGCAAGCCTCGACATAAAATCGCTATATCCAAGCATACCACTGGATGAGACTTTAGAGAAAATCGCCATGAACGAAGATTTTCCTGCCTACACAATTGAACTTGCAGAACACTGCCTAAAGAACACATACTTCATGTTCAATAACCAAAGATACAAACAGATGGCCCACCTATGGGATCCTCGCTTTCACCAGTCATAGCCAAACTTTTTATGATATATTTTGAACAAGAGGCACTGCAAAAGGCATCTTTAAAACCGAAATTTTGGAAACGCTATGTTGATGATATTTTTATAATATGGCCACATGGAAAAGAACACTTGGACGATTTCCTCATATACCTGAACAATATCCACCACAGAATCTAATTCACGCTAGAAATCGAACAAAAAAAGAAACTTTCTTTTTTGAACCTGCTATTAACTAGCAAACTCAACAACACCCTGGGCTTTAGCGTATATCGGAAACCCACGCATACTGACCGATATCTCAATGCAGCGTCACATCATCATCCCTCTCAAAAGCAGGCAGTGGTCAACACACTAGTATCTCTCCGCCTAACAGCACTGGACACAAAACAAGACGAAATAAGACACATTTCAACAGCTCTAGAACGGAATGGTTTCTCACAATCAGATATAAAGAAAGCCATAAAAAGACAAGAGAAGACCACAATAAAGACTAAATACCAAAATCAAACAAGGAACAAAGCCATAATACCACACATAAAAGGAATAACAGACAGAATCGGAAGAATCTTAAGAAAACACAATATACAACCAATATTTAAACCACAAAAAACAATAGCCAACATCCTGGGAAATCCGAAAGACAAGACCAATCTTGAAAATCATGGCGTTTTCAGCATTCCATGTGCAGATTGCCAACAAACTTATATGGGACAAACAAACAGGCGCATATCAGCAAGAATCCAAGAAGATAAAAATAGCCTCAAAAACAAACAGACAACCTCAGCCCTATTTCAACATCACCAAACAACCGGACATACCATCGACTTCGAAAAAACAAAAGAAATAGCACCAGTACAGAACTACAAGGTACGCGTCATAAGAGAGGCCCTAGCGGGACAGCTAAATAAACGAGACGATGCTATAAATGTTCCAACTACATGGAAAACATTAATAAAGAATCAAGAAAGAAAACAACAAAAATCAAGAGCCTGCGAAGTCGATCATCCAATCAGGAAGCGAGCCAGCTAAACAAAATTTGAAAGTCATCAGAGGCCACCATCAGTTCTCAGCGAGTAACGAGACGAACCACACTTGAAAATGCCAAATGAGATTTTGGCGAAACGTCGTGAAAACGATTTTTTGAACGAACGGATTGAAACCCGGAATAACCAAACCATTCATTCTACCATCCATGAAAACCTACAACATATATATATATATATATATATATATATATATATATATATATATATATATATATATTCAATCCGTTCATCAGTAGAAATATCTGCTCGACTTAGGAAATGCCAGCTGAGATGTTGGCGAAACATCGTGAAGATATTTCTAGTGACGAACGGACTGAAAACCGGAAAAACACCAGTACACATTCCACCATCCGTGAAAACCTACGATATATAAATATATATATATATATATATATATATATATATATATATATATATATATATATACCATGTTTTTGGACTAGAAATATGTCGACCAGTGCTGATCTGGTTGATGGGTACCGCTATATGTGTTTATTTAACAAAATGTAAAAAAAAATTGAAAAAAGGCTTTTTCTCTCATTCTCTTCTTTATAACTTGAAGTATTCAGTTCAGAGAAAAGTTGAAGAAAGCAAAAGTTTCGTAATAGTACTAATTTTTAGTAAATGCAAAAAAGTGGTTTTTTAAGCACTTACATTTTTCTAGGATCTTGACATTTAGGCATGTTATGATAAAAATATACTAAATTTCATTTAAATTGGTTCAATAGTTTAAGCGTAATAATTTTGCAATCTAATTTTATTTTCAAAATATAAAAAAATTTCAAAATTTGAGTGAATCTTAAATCAGAAAGTCACATACTTGACATTTTTTCCACATATACCATAGATCTCAAGCTTTAAAACCCCTTTTAAAAATTAAAATCGCATTATTAGGACCCGCTCAGGAATTATTCAAAATTATTGTTAAATTTTTTGTTTATGATTTAAAAATACTGGGAAAGAAGCTTCCTTTGAAAGAAAAAGTTTCCAATTCCAATTACGGTGAATCTATAAACATAGTACTGATTATAAGACAGAAATGTTCACATGTCTACATTATCGCTAACAAGAATGAAAATGGAAAATAAAATCGTCCAAGAGCGTGAAAAATGACAAAAGAGGGGGTGGGAAACTCTCGCTATAAAATTGAATCTGCAAGCTCAAAATACGAAAGTTATTATTTCGGCTACTAATGGAACAATTTTAATAATCTTTTTAAATCGATGTCACGTGAATAGAGGAGTTTAAATATCACTATACCCAGTTTCCATTATGTGTTGTTTTTGTTAGAAAAAATTAATTATCAAGCAAACGCTATCATCTACATAAATAACTTATTTACTTACTATCAAAAATACTGTAAAAATCCCAATGGTCAAATTCGTATTATTGGGTACAAAAACGGCAAAAATTATATTGTGCAAAATGAAAATAATACATTGTAAAATTGTGGTAGCAAATATCGGCCCAAATATTTCGTTTATTGATGAAACGAGATTACATAAGATATTATGCTTGAATTTTATCTTGATAATTTGTTTAACGTCTGTAGACACTTTAAGACTATCATTAAGCCTTTCTAACTGCTTAATAGATTCCCATACCAAAATAAATGCGACACATAATATTGAATCTATTCTGGTCGTTACAATAGTAGCCCATATTAAATCAATACAGTTCATTTCATCAGTGAAAAGTGAAAAGATTATTTTGGCAACAAATTCTAGACAGAAAATTGCCAGAGCAGTGTAACTAATTTTTGAAAACTTCCATTTTTTGTCATTCTTATTTATTAATTTTAAGGTCTTCTTTAGGGCGACAAGTTCGTCATTTTTTTTGTAAACCTGGACCGTTATTAAAATATATCCAATTATCATTAATCCATTATTAATGGAAATGATTATTACAAATGCAACCATATAATTATTATCAATCTTTGGTATAAGCGTTGTGCTGATGTAACTTCCTATCAAAAAAATACATGCATGAAATGCTCCATAACTTAAATAAAATAGCTTAATTATCTTTAATTTTAGATAAATAGGAGGATAAAAGGCTTGTATTATTCCGACCACTGTTAACCAAAACTTTGCATTTGTATTTTTCATTTTCAATTTTCAAAGGATTTAGTTGAAAAAGGGTTTATTAAAATTATATTATCAACGCTATTTAATACTCCGTTGTGTACAACGTTGCGGTTATAAAAACTAAGACTCAATATCGCGGTATAACAGTATATATAAGCATTTTTTATACAGAATTTATATACTAATAATGGAATTTATTAACTTAAAAGGTAAATGTAATCAGTAAATAATAATGAATTATTTATGTTTCTTGTGAAAAGTGGGGCGATATATAGAGTATTACTTGTTATTGTTAAAATTTTGTTAAATTTGAGGCAAACTAAGACATGTATACTATGTTCTATTTAATTTGTAGGTTCCCAATAGGAGCCGAAAGTCTCTCCAGTGGACCCTGAAGCATTCTAAGAGAGCGGCAGCTAGACCAGGAGCAACTGGGGGCTTTCAAGCGGTCATTGTGGATGATGGCCAATTGAAGAACTTAATAATACATTTGGGAATACCTAAAAGTACAAAAGAAGAGATTTTATTTGAAAATGAGGACAATTTTGAACCAATATCAGATATTGTTATTTCTGTTCCAATTCCGATTTAAAATTCATCAGACGAAGAAAATAATGAAATTCCAAATTTCAATCATTCTGATAGTAGTGTACTTATGAGAGTATAGATACCCGGCGAATATGAAGTTGTTGAAAATTCAGCAAATCTGAGTAGAGGTGATTATTCATTAGACATCCCTTGAGGGTAAATGAATTTAAATGAACAGATCGACAAAATTCCAAATTCACCTATAATTTTTCAAAATTTGCAATTAATTCTGATGAATTTATTTAAAGTTCGGTTTGAGTACAAACTAGTGAATCGTAACAATCTAATAAATTTCCTAAAATTTCTTTCATGTCCGAAAACAATTAAAAATTAATAAGAAATTTTCACATTTAAAATATTTAGACCGGAATCAATTTTAAATCAAAGAAGTATGATTAAGAAGGAAAATAGGAGTTGTGGAAAGAAACGCACTTTCGAAATTTATACCCAAATTATTGACTGTTTTAAACCAGTCTCGTAAACTTTCTCCACATCAATTTAATTTCTAATAGTTTTGTATTCAATCTCCCTCTGAAACTCTTTACCAGAAATACTTAAATTCCTACTCTTATATCCTTTATTCAGTTGATTTAAATGGAGCTAAGCCTCATAGTAAATAATTTTTCAAAACTAAAAAATAACCTATAAATGTTCTAAATGTTAAAAGATTTTAACAAGAAAGAGACATGTTAAAAGCACACATATTCAAAGCACAGTCCAGTTTGAAGATAAGAGAAAAAAGTGTTTTATTTTCCTAATAATTAATTATTGTCGTTCATGAAATAGCGTAGTGATTTTTCGGACTGTGGGAACATTGCATGCTAATATAATATTTTTAATTTTAGTTGAAAGAAAACATTTTCATTTAAGCAAAATTTTTATAAATAAATCTCTATAGTATTGTCATCTACAAAGAAACTAACACAAGAGTAATTTCTTGGTAATCACAGATCAAATGTTTCCGATATGAAAACAGCCTTTGAAGAACGAATAATTTCGTGTAAAATTTTAGCTACTAAATATCATATTCCAATTAATGAATGTTACACCGAAATAAAAAAAAATTGACATAATCAATTACGCATTTTGAACTCACCCGAGCTAGCCTGAACTAACCTTAACTAATCTGAACTAACCAAAACTAACCTGATTCAAACCGAACTAACCTGAACTAAACGTGGAACCTTTGGATTTCTAACTAGTTCCTTCCATTGAAACTCATAATGTGAAGTCATTTAACACACCATTTCGGATTTTATGCAATAGCAATAACTTAAGGACAGAATTGAATAAGATGATTTTAATTATGAATCCAAAAGCAGATGAACTAGCAGAAAATTCAGGTAATTTATTTTTCTTAAAAAATTTAACTAATAACTATATAAAAAAAATCAAATTGTTTTTAATCACTTTAATTTAATTTTAGGAGAGATTTTATTGAAAATTTTACATGAGGAAATTAAAATAACAAATACAACCCTTTTAGATCTTCTTGTTATATTCCTTCCTATATCAACAGATTTAAGGATAAAAAATGTGTCTTATAATAACTTATTTAAATTTAACATCTTACATTGATACTCCGATATAACATTTTCTTCCCTTAACTTGGTCTTTTTCAAAGAGTTTGTACATTATCATCATTTTCGTTAACTCTCTTTTCAACTTTACAATAACATTTTTTTGATATAGGTTCAAAATTTTGAACAATTTTATTTTCAATATATAATTTCAATTAACTGCATTTAAAATTAATTTTTATATTATGATTTCTTTATTAGAAAATTTGAACCTTTTCAACTAAACTATTTTCTTAATATTAATGTGTATTACTTTTACACAAACTTCAAAAATAATTATTTTATGTTTGGGATTGAGTCTTATTTTGCAACAGTGATGCAATTTACAAAAAATGGGCAAAAAAATTATCTTATGCATTTAGGCTAAAAATTGCATTCAGGAAAACTTTTTCTAATAACTTTTTTCGATATTTTGAGATATAACCCCACTTTTAAATTTGACAGATAATGCTAATCACGTGACTACTGTTTTTTTGGTTGCTTTTCATGTCGATCCAAGCAGAAATTGTTGCCAAAGTCAAATTTCGAATAAAGCTATTAATTAAAAAAAATCCCGTATGATGCGGACTTTACTGGTTACATTGTAGATATAGATATTTATATATATACATATATGTTGTCTTGTAGGTTTTCACGGATGGTGGAATGTGCACCGGTGTTTTTCCGGTTTTCAATCCGTTTGTCAATAGAAAAAGCCTTAATTGTTTTGTACTAAAAACTGCAAGTGAGAAGAAGAACAACCAGACTTCCAGAATGCCAATATCTTTATAATAATTATTTATAAGGATTTAAAATCTACAAAATTAATATGGGTCAGCAGTATGATTGTAGACAGAACGGCCCTTCGCTATCAAAATATATCATTTTTCGAAGTCTACGATCAAACGTTGTCACAATTATTTTTGATTTCTTGCGAACTTCTTAGTTCGGATTCGGACTTTTGAGGAGTTATAGCTTCGTTCCCACTCATTAAAATATCCAATCAATTTAGTTAAGTGATAATTAATTGGTTGTTTAGTGACTTGTGCATGATATGATTGAGTCTAATCAAAGACATCATAGGCGTGTATGACCAAGAAAGTGGTAGGAATAGTAGAAATGTCTGTTGTATAAAGACTGTACAAGCTGGGTGATAGCACGGTACCTTATGGAACTTCCGCCAACAAGGCCTCGGGATCGGACAGTTCGTTTTCAATTATAACCCTGAAGGTTCTCTCTTCTAGATATGAGTTAAATTAAGATATTAAATATAATGGAAAGTTATGTAGAATTAAGAATTTACACAATATACATCGTGCCAGGCAGTGTTTAAGTTCCGCGTTATATCGGGAAACAGTATCACAGTATTTTGACCCCAATTTGAATAATCAAAATGTCTTGCACAAGCTTGGCCTGGTACTATGTCCTGTTCTGAAACTAATGTATCATACAGGAATATTCTTCATCAAATCCAATCTGTGTAGTATGGATTTGACTAAGTGTTCCGTTTGAACTGTACCACCACACCGAGAAGAAAGTAAAAACAGGTAGGCCACCATCTCAATGGTGGTGTAATAAGATGAATCGTGTTTTATCGCAATTCATCCAAACTGTGCAATCTCTAACACGGAAAGGATATGATGGAGCGAAGTTTGCAATCACTGTTCGCATTTTACTTCCTTACATGCGGAGATGCATTTAGTTGTACGTTTGCTGAAAGTGATATACAGTGTCCAGATTCTTTTATAGAATTGGTACAGCGTATAAAATAAGTGTATTCAATTGTTTAATTTTTAAAATATTAGCCTTGGTTAATGAGGTGATGGTAAATTTGGTTGAGATTAGTTATATCTTTTTTATCATTGGCGGCGATTTTTTTAAATTTCTATCATTTCAAAAATAAAATAAATAAATGAATTAACAAATAAATACTTAAATTTATTTTATACCCTGTACTAATTCTAAAAAATAATCTGGACACAAAGTTTTTATTACAATATAAAAAAGAACCACCCAAAGAAATAGATTAAAAAAATAAATTCCATCACATCCAATTAAGATATATTTTATAATTTTAATACTTTCTGAATAGACAAACGGCAAGGTAAAGCTATCTAAAAATTTTTTTAGTGTTCTAAAATTTTTAAATATGTTTTAAATGTTTTTGTTTTTAACATATATAAATCTTCTGTTTTAGAAAAAAACTTGAAGAAGGACAACACGATGTTCGAAAAGTCGTAGGTAAATATAAGAAAGAAAAAAATGAACGTCACATAGTTTTGGTCTTTCTTGACAATAAATTTGAATAAAATATTTCTCGCAAAATTAAGAACGCTATTTACGATTTCAATGGATGTTTAAAAATGTGACATTTTTTATTAAGCCCATTTATCCCACAAACTATAAAGTTGGGATATATGGAAATTTTAACAAAAAAAAAAATTAAAATTTATGCGTTAATTCAAGAAAATGAACCATATTCATTTAAAAAAATACATTTTTTTTGCTGTCTTCTTTTCTGGTGCATATAAGTTAACCATAAAATACATTATATAAATATGGTTTTCGGTAAAGTTTACCTAAAAGGCATAAATTTACTTCATTCAGTCATTGGCTTACCCTATAGTTAATAAGGACAATGTAAATAATGAGACTATGAATTAGAAAAACACAAATTTTGTGGTAAAATTCATCTTTATTAGTTTTCTTAAGACACACAATTTCATGTTGAAATTAAAATAATGTTATTTAGATTAAATGATTTCTTTAAAATTTCTTTACGTATCACCTTTTCCTATTCCGATATTGTAGAACACATTCCTCACTTTAAAGTTGTTTTATTTTTTTTGAAAGACGCCGAATTTTCGAATTTCTTATTGATAGTATTAGTTAAAATACATTATGTATCATATATTTCAACTCTTTTTGGACAAATTGAAAACGAAATCAAGAAATACTTTGTTTTTTCCATGAAAGAGCAAAAATTAATTTTGTGAACTTCGTTGACTATGTACTACTTATCAACAGCCCAGGGTTTCAGAAAGCGAAATATTTGTTACGACGTTGCCAGATGTGAAATGTTTCTTGTATAAATTTTTATTCAAAAAAAAAAAGAATTCATTTGCTCGCAACAATCTTATGGACAGGGCAGTTCCATCCAATTGAACAAAAATTAGTGCAAAGCTGGTTGCATAGAACAGGTCATCTGGCAAAAAAGCTCAAAAATGTTCAATTTTCAAGATATATGGGTTTGAAATATGCATTGTATATTACCTCTAAAAATCATTATAAATTAACGTCATAGAAAAAGAGTTTTTTGATATAAAAAAAAACAAATGAAGAGTAAAAGTGATTCAATTTCGACTGATATTGATAAAAAGAATAGGAATGAAAAAATCTCGAGGAATAGACAAAAATCCTAAGCAAATGCCATTATCATTTTATTATTTCATGGTGCCTAAAAAATTTTGCTTATAATTCTCGTTATCTTTCACAGGAAACTTCAAAATGGAAATTTAAATAAAATAATGTCATATCAAAATATTTTTTCAAAATTAATTTTTATGTATTAACCGACTGCAACTTCTAAAAGGAGATTCAAAATTCGACCGCTATGAATTTTTTTATGTATGTACGTTGATTAATTCGGAATGGTGGCCCTGATTTCAATGAAACTTTTTGTGTTATATTCAGAAAATTGCTGTGGTGGTCCCATATCATTTTGGTCGAAATCGGTTGAATAAAATCCAAGACAAAGCTTGTAATACAGCTGACAAAAAAATCAATAGTATCCGTTTTTCTCCAAAATTGATACGTGGAAGTTTTTAAAGTAAATTATGAATTTGAAATTATTTTGAAAAAATTCAGTATGGCGGATAAAATATGGCGCCCTAAAAATTTAACATCTCTCGATTTTGTCCAAAATTGGTACTGAAGAGTTTCTGATGATATAAATAACGAATTTAAAACTATTTTTTTTTAAATAAAATGTGGCAGAAACAATGTGGGGAGCTAAATTTTTTTCATTTTTTCCGATGGTCTTCAAAATTGATATTGGTGAATTCTTGAGGCGTATATAACAGATCCTGAATTAATTTCTTTAAACTCATTATGCAGAATAATTTAAATCGGACTAAAAAATGTACATGTCCCAAGTTCCTTGAATACTGGTATTGGGATTTTTGCGTCTTAATTACGCACCATAAATTAATTTTTCAAAATTCAAGATAGAGAATTTATTATGGCAGACTCAATATTTATTTGATACAATTTTATTTAGTTCTTGTTTGTTTCGGTTACTCCAGGCTAGTTTTAATTAAATCAGGTAAGTTTCGCTAAATTAAAACAAACTAAGCCTGAACTAACCTAAACTGAAGTAAATGTATTACTGAAAAATACTTTTGTCCAGCAAACCACATGAAAATTTTTGCTAGGGAAGGATACTGGGATAGATTTGAGTTACTGGGAAGTGATTGGTTTAGTGTCAACTTCTGTCTCAAAGTGCATGCAAATAAATTAAAGATATAAAAATATGTTTTTCGAGTCGTTTCCTTTAAAGCTTAATTATAAATAAGAGAATATATGTATACTTCACAGAAATAATTTTTATAATATGTCAATAGCGTCAATTATCGACTTGACAGATGATTTTGTTTTTAAAGTTTTTTACTCGTTTGTCTTGGTTGTTTCTCTCAGAAAGATTTAAATTTATAGTATTTATAAGCAAAAAATTTGAACGATTTATTTTAAGAAATAATTTTAACAATGAAAAGAGTTTTCCGAGTTTTCTGGAAAATTAAGGTGTAACTCCAGAAAATCAAAGCCAGACTCGTGTTCTATAATCTAAGAGGCGGATACGTAAAACAATTTTCAAGAAGTGGCGTCATTCTCCTAGAGTTTACATAATCTAAACAATATTACCTAAATTACACATATTTTTAAACACACACCTTTAAAATAAATTTTTGGTTATAGATAATTAACAATGATACCTAATTCTCTACTTTTAAAGACAGTACAAAGAGGTGTTAAAAAAACTCCAGGTGTCAAAATATTCGTGCCCTTGAAAAAACAAATCATACATTAAGAAAACACACTTGCTATTATAGCTTCTGAATAATTCTAAAAGTTGTAAACCTTTAAAACATGCAGATTATTCGTGTAAATTTTTTTAATTATCGTGATAAGGTGTAATAGTCACGCGGGGGAGGGAGGGGCACGGCCAGTTTTATCAGAAGCAACGGGTTGTTCGTGCGTTTTTAAGGCGCCGCCTAATCTTTTACTAAATTGTTTATCTATACCTTATTATATTTGAAATGTTACAAAAATATTTCTATAAATTACACTAAAAAGCATTTTAAAATAAGTTTTTTTTTCAAGTCAAGTCAGCTGCAGGCTGCTGAAGTGATTAACAATAAAAAATATATATGCATTGAATATACTTTTAAAAAACTAAGCAGGTCTGTAATTATCAAATATTATAAGGTATAGATAAATAATTCAATAAAAGATTATTAGCCGCAATGAAAGCGCGCAAAAAACACATTGTTTTCGATAAAACCGGCTGTAACTGGCTGAAGACCCATTTCTGGAAAGATCAAATCAGCACCTCTAAATACATTCAAAAACATCAAGTTACCTTCTGGACCTTAAATTGAAGCCTCCCGTCGTGCCCTGATCATTAAGCAGACACTTGGTTAAATTCCAACCTATGACTTTATTCCTGAAAGGTGTGGTGCTTAATTTAGTTATAGCTGTAGTGATTTGTCCAAATTTGTCATCTATTATATTGTATGCTTTAACACAGTGACGAGCAGAATAATTTTAAAAACCTTTGTAACTTTTCTAAATCGTGTTAAGCTTTAAAACGTGCAGATTATTCTTATATATTTTTTATTTACTGTTGTAAAGTTTTGTGCAACCACTTAGTTAAATTGCAATTAACAATTTTGATCCCCAAAGGTGTTGTATTTACTAATTGAGGATAGTGAAAGTGATAGTTTTAGCGATTTATCTAAGTTTATGAAATTTTATACACTCTAACTTCACACAGTGTTCTGAAAAATATCTTAAAATTAAACCCAGAATAAGATTTTCGAAGGATTTAACATTTTGTAGAAACACGATTTATTTAAGATAACAAGCAATTTTGTATTCAACTGTGAATAAATAGTAAACCATTTTTACTGGTATATATACCAATATTTCAAGATCATCAATAATATTGAACTACAAGAGTACATGTTTTCATGACAAGGGCATAACCTAAATAATATGGTGTACCATAAATCACATAAGGATTTTAAGATATTTTAATCCAACATTGAGAAAATGTACCATTTTGGATGCTTTTGAGCTTGGATATCTCAAAAACTAGAGGTGATGGAGCCTGTTGGAAAGGAAATTTGAACTCAACATGAAAAAATATAGGGCATCTGTCATAAAAACTGAAGCCACAGACCCGAATATACAGCCAAAAACTATGTGTACTCAAAAACTAAAAATATGATTAGCCCTTTTGTGAGTGAAACTAGCTCTTAATTCCCGTGTGTATTGCAGAACTATTTAAAATAATTTCAGTTTCGACGTCTGGAAATTTTCAAACTTTATAGCTTGAGACTGCATTACATGTTGGAATTAAGTGCCGGGCATAAAAACATAGGACAAAAAACATTTTGATGTATAATTCAAATTTATTCGGAAAATTTTTTTATCAGTAATTTCTGTATGCTCTGATTTGACTTGTGTTTGACACCCGCTATATTGTATCTCTAATTTTTAGTGTTTATAATCACACTTCGAGTTTTAACGTGGTTCTTTTGATAACCCTTTCAGCTACCTTTCCAATACATATGGAATCTCTGAGTTGCTTACACGCGCAGAAGAGCTAAACACATATTTCTAACCAACTTCAAAAAAAGGACGTTATCAATTCGGCATACAGCGATCTATTTTCGTGAACTGGCGGGACAAAAATCAAAAAGCAAAATAGTGCAATGGAACTGATCACAAACTCTGTTTTATGATTAGAATAGATTAGTACTGAATAAAGGTGTACACTTAGGACCAAACAAAAATTTCTTTTAAACAATTTATGAATATAATTACGTTGTCAAATTGCAGTAATTTAAGTTTATCCAACAAGTTTAACACTTTTACTGACAACAAAAATTTTGTCTCATGGCTATAGATGATAATATAGGATCTAGAGGTATTATTAAAATTTCAAATAATTTTTCATTTTTTTTCGTGTCGTTTTTCGAGCATTATGAGTTCTATAATTTCTTATATCTCACCTTTTGGTGACCGACTCCATTTAAAATCATGCAGTCAAAATAGTCAAAAAAATAAAATGCTTTCTACATGAAATATATTATTCTAGAATCCAAAAAAGTGTAAAAGTATTTTGCCGTCTTTTTAGGGTTAACTGTTATATCCTTTATTATAAAACTATCATTTGTCAAACATATATATTTTAATTACTAAAAAAGGTTTCGTATGATTATCAAAAAAGTAAAATAATAGAAGTAATTATATTCAAGTAGCAATGTGTGTACGAAGTCGATTTATTGTACAATTTCAACATGCATTCAAGAGACGAGCTATCATGCTCAGGATTATTCCTGTGTTACGACTACCTGCATGGACCTGATTCAATATCTAAAATAAGTTTATTCTACAAGTAGACTTGTCGAATACGTTATTATGTTGCAATGATTAGATTGTCACCCAAGACATTTTTTTCCGCCATGAACGGATTGCACTTTTCCGCAAGTCGTTCATACCTGTTTCGTAATCAACATAACAACTATCTATCTAAAATACAGTATTTAACATTAAAGATTTCCTTTTAGACTTGTAGATTAAACTTGTTATGGGTATTGCATCAAGTCCATACCGGTATTCGTAATAGAAAAATCATCTCGAACGTAATCTCTCATTTCTTGAATACATCTTGAAATTTTACATTAAATCGACTTCGTAAACAAGTTGCTACTTGTAAATATTTGCTCATATTATTCTGCTTTTTGATAATCGTATGAAATATATTTGGTATGAAAGATGTATAAAAAAATTATAAAAATAGATGTATTTTTCTTCACTGCAAAAGCACTAATCTTAACTTTAACATTTCGATAATTTTGTTGAAAATGCCTTTCTCGCAAAACAGCAAAAAATGTGTTCACTTTTTTGGTTTGTATAATGATATATTTTACAGAGATAAAAATCTTATTGCATGATTAGAAATTAAATCGGTTATTGATTTAGTTTTGTGAAAATTGTTTGTTTTTCTTTCGAAAAACAGCCACTATTTTGTTAATTTAGAAAATTTTTCGGTTTCCAAATTTGTTCTGAAAGTTTATTACTCATGTGACTTTACTCAAAAGGGGAAACTTAATTACGTCGATTAGTGATCAAAACAAATAATTTTGAATAAAAAATTTCTTCCACTTTTCTTTACTGCAAAAGCTCTAAGCTCAACTTTAAAATCTCGATAATTTTCTTGAAAATGATTTTTTTCTCAAACGGCACACTTTCTGAATTCTAGAATAATATATTTCACGGAGAAAGTATTTTATTTTTTGACTATTTTTACTACATGAGTGGAATGGAATCGATCTTGTGCATCTTCTCTTAACGTACGTAGTGTCTATGCCATATATCAACATTTTGCAGACAATTGGTGTTATAAGATAACACCTGTACAACAAAGCTCTGCGAATTTGATACTATTTAATTAATAAGAAGAGCCAAGCAATTCCAAAATTATACAAAAGCCCTAAATTAAATTTTGATCGAATTTAACAATCTAATCATTTTTATTGTGCTTAAGGCGAATTAAGTTTTTTACGAAACAATGTTTGAATTTGTATCATGCTTTCAGACATAATATTTTTATTTTTTAAAACAAAAGTTTGTTGATTTTGTAATGACAGTTTGTAAGAAAGTTACCCGTGGAAATTATTATAGACATGTAAATTTATATTCCCAAATGTTGCCCTTTTGAATTATAGTATGTAATATTATTACATTGAGTTGCTGAGGGCTTGCAATAATAACATTTCTAGATGTCATTATGGAAAGGAGAAGTATTGCAGACTTTACCATAAGTTATACCTTTTAATAAGCTATAATTAATAACAAAAGGTTGACTACTGATTTTTAATTCAGTTAGACTCCTTCAACTACTATGGTGCCGACTTCCAAAATGCCAAGTAAATGAGTAAATATACAATCATTAAATGGATTGAAATTTAAAACAGTTTATAATTTATCTTTTAATTTTTGATATAATTGTTTAAAATAGGTTTATTTTTCGCTCATGTGTTAGCTGTCTGTAGGTTGAGGTTATGTACGCACGCTTTTTTGTAGAGAGTCGATACTTTTAATGTAGAAGTTAAGTTCATCCACAAAATTTTGTAAAGTTTTTGATTTCCGTTGGTTAGTTTTGACTTGTATTTAACTACCACCATATTGCATCCACATTTTCATTTTTTCATCCAAAAATTTCCGCAGTACATTCAGGGTTTCACAGTTAGTTCCATACAAAAATTGGGCTCAAATTGTATTTCAAATTTTCGATTTTAAATATTTTCTGATTATATATTCAGATTATAGGACCCGGTTCTTTTTTTTTAATTTTACAATTGATTTCCAAAGATTTTTTTATGTAGAATTAAAATCTGTTTACCAATATGCCGTATAGCTTCCAGTTTTTTAGATATTTGAGTTCAAATGTAATCAAAAACTGCCACATCACTTTTGAATTAGAATATCTCATAATCGTGATTAATAATTTTGGTAAACGGATTTCGATTTAGTTCACCAACTTACGTAATGAATAATCCTTGTCATGAAAAAAGGGAGGAGAGACCCTAAATTTGTAGGTTTGGTTAATTTGTTTTAAACTTTTTTAAAGTAAACCTACACCCTTCTACACCTATCAATAAAAAGAATAATATTCTACCAGTTTACCGATGAATCTATGTCTAGGATGATAACAACTGGAATATAACAATTTACGTCGAGGATGGCAACAATTGGCATATTACAATTAAATAAGTGCAGGCATTAGTAAAAATAAAGAGGATCGTAGAATGATCTATCTGCAAAAATCCAGCGGCACTTAACTTCATGTTTCTATGATATGCCTGCTGTCCTATTAAATAAATTTGATGCTTAAAATCCTTTTTGTCGCCATTAATGATATGATGGTTTCTTTCTTGTGATCGATGATGACATATATCTAGTGTTCTCTCCGCTTCTCCCGCTAGCTGATCTCCAATCATTGATAAGCCGAATGTGGCAATCTAAAACATGATAAAGCATTCTTTGATTACGAGAGCAGTACATAAATTTTAAGTACGCCCCCCGAAAAACAATATATGTATCCCCAAAGTGTCGAGGAAATCCCGCATCAGAAACATCTAATTAAAACGTTTATAACTAAGGATACTTGAGGCAATATTTTATTAAACAATATTGTCACGAAGTAAAATTCCATTTTTATTTGCCAGGAAGTAAAATGAATAATTTTGTAAGCAAGTAAACATATTTTGTTGAATTATAGATAATCATGATCCAGTGTATCCCACACGAGTCACTGCAACTTATGTGTGTGTCACAGTAGATCTTCATCTGTTTTTTTAAGCCTTTTTTTCATACCTAATATTCTATGGCTATCTATGTATGAAATTACTTTTCAAAACTGGAAATACCTTCTCGAATTTTATTAAAGAAATTAGCTACTTAATATTAAAAACTGAATAATTATAGCACTTTAAAAAAAGTGAACCTATACCCCATGATTCCCTAGAAAACATATTTAACTTCACCTATATTACCAGAAGAACTTTTGTTACTACAAGAATTTTTTGAGAAGGAGGAATAAAAAGTTCTAGAAAAATATCGAAGCAATCTTTTGAGAAGATCTCATCGTCCACAATACAGAACCCCTTTGAAACATTTATTAACACATACTTAATACCTCTTGTAGGGCTTCATTTTGGTGAATCTATCACACTTTTCCTCTGCGAAAATGCTCGAAACCACTGCTTTTTAAAACGCGCAGTTAGTAAACATGTCGATCTACAATGTTATATGATGCAATGTCTATATACTTCATTTATAAAGGGTTTTCCAATAAGAGGTGTCATTTTGAAAAGCCCGCTATTTCGGTAGATGTCACTTTTGAAGCTGTAAGTTTTTGACGTTTGACAAGTAGAAACTACGCCATAAATAAAGATGGAACGATACACGCTTCAACAACGCATTGAAATTATTAAAATTCACTATAAAAATGGTGAAAATTTGGCAGAGACAGTTCGTAAAACTCGAACATTTTCGGGTCGTCATGAAGCACCTTGTCGGAGCGCAATAAAGAAATTGGTGAAAAAATTCGAGCTGTTGGGACAAGTTAGTTATGTGAAGAAGAAAACCCGTGCACGTCGCTCAAGAACAGCCGAGAATATTGCTGCTGTAGCCGAAAGTGTTGAAGAAAACCCAGGTTTGTCCATTTCTCGTCGTTCTTTGGAATTAGGGATTCCACAAACGTCATTACACCGTATTTTGCATAAAGATTTGGGTCTTAAGGCTTATAAAGTTCAGTTAACGCAAGAACTCAAGCCGGTCGATCATCAACAACGTCGTGCCTTTGCTGATTGGGTTCTTGAAATGCATGAAAATGATCCGGAATTCCATCGAAAAATCATCTTCAGTGATGAGGCCCATTTCCACCTCGGTGGCTTCGTCAACAAACAAAATTGTCGCATCTGGGGCTCGGAAAACCCAAGAGTTATTGTTGGAAAGCCTCTCTATCCTGAACGTGTGACTGTTTGGTGCGGTTTATGGTCCGGCGGGGTCATTGGACCTTACTTTTTCGAAAATGAGGCTGGAGCAACAGTTACGGTGAATGGATTGCGCTATCGAGAGATGATTAATGATTTTTTATGGCCGGAATTGGATGGTATTTATCTGGACCACGTTTACTTTCAACAAGACGGCGCTACGTGTCACACAAGCAACGAAACCATTGATCTTTTACGGGAAAAGTTTCCGGGCCGTGTTATCTCTCGAAGAGGTGATCACAATTGGCCACCGAGATCTTGTGATGTGACACCTTGCGATTTCTTCCTTTGGGGCCACGTGAAAGACAAGGTCTACGCCAACAGCCCAGCGTCGATTCAAGACCTCAAAGATGGAATTCGTGAGGCTATCGAGGACATAGGGCAGCCACTTTGCGATTTGGTTATGGAAAATTTCATGAAAAGGATATGGTCCTGTAGGCATGGTCGTGGTGGTCATTTGGCTGATGTTATTTTCCATCATTAACGGCATACCTTCCTCTTTATAATGTAATAAATATCCGATCATTTATCTTAAAAAATGGCATTTTTCTTTGAATATCAAAATAACACCTCTTATTGGAAAACCCTTTAGTATAAATGAGATATATTTTTATAATAAAAACAAAACAACACGTAGCGGAGAAAACTAATTCTGCGTTAGACGAGTCTACCACCTGAAACATGTAGTCAGGACGAGGTTATGTTTTGCGACAACCACATGAGTCACTTTTGCACGATTGCTTAACAATTGATTGTTAAAGCACGTGGGCATACTGGCGGACAAATTTACAACTGCCTTTTTTCGGACCGACGACCTAAACATGTCGTTTATACGTGGTATGGTTTTGTGATTATCACATGTCTAAATTTTAAATTTTTCTTTTTAAAGTGAAGTAGCCGACAAAATTTCAGCTGCAAACTATTATAAAATTAAAAAAATATATTTTTTTTGGACCAGGGGGTTGAACCTATTTTCCCGAATATCTCAGAAGCTGTAGATTTTAGCGAGAGATGTCACTAGACAGAGGGTAAGACAGGTATATTCTAAAAAAAATCTATCAAAAATAGCTTAAATTGTTTTTTTTTTCACTCCCAATAACGATTTCGTATATATCTCTAAAACAACGCATTTTTGCTCAAAATATTAAGAGACCTTTCTTGAAGAATGACCAATTTTCTATAAGATGACCTTTTGCAGATAGCACTGCGATATAACATGGCGGATATGCATCTTATTGTGGGCCTTTTTCGCTTCGTTTTATGACCATACCGACGTGTTTTGCTAAAATGCCTTATTAATCATGCAACACATATGATTTTTATTAAATGTGACAATTCCAGTATAAAATATTTCTGAGTGTCGTCTGAAAAGTGAAGAAGATGCACATTATGATATTAGACAAGAAAATAAACGTTCAGCTGAATTCAATAAATTATTGAAGAGCTCAAACTTCAAAGAAAAATTTGCTGATCAACGACGACTTCTCGTTTTTATGTCAAAACAAAATGGTTACATTAAATTATGATAAAGGCTACGTTTATAAAGTATCAAGCGAAAATGCAATAAAGAGAACTGTCAATTATGATTTGACGTGTTATCATAAGGAAGCAGATACAAAAAGTAACGGTTTCGAGAATTCTCGCAGAGGAAAAATGTTTGTGGTAGACTCGCTAAAATGAAACCATACACAAAGTATTAAGTATATGATAATCCATGTTTCAAGGCGGTACTGTGTTGTGGACTATCATTCTAATATGGTGAAATAAAGACTGATGTAAAATGACAAAAACTTTGAAGTTCAAAATAAACACCTTTTGTATCTCTCTGGTATTGAATTGTATGCGTTAATCGATTTAAAAAAAAACTTTTAAAATTTGGATACTTCAAGAAACTCTGGAGAGCATTAGTTTATATATTTAACAGGAATTTTTCTTTTTACATAAAAATAACTTTAATACGTCCAGATCAACTTTATCTTTCAATTAAAGTTTAGAATTTCTAAAGAATTTGTAGTATTCTTATGAGTTTGTAAAATAATCGGCTTAAACGATTCCATTTACCATGTTTTTATTACTTCTTTTTCTAGTCTGTCTGTTTCTTTGTCTGTCCGATATAGATTTTGCAAACGAAATAGTTTTCCGATTAGCTAGAAACTTGAAACTTTAAACATAGCTCTGATCTGGATTACAATGCAATTTTATGACCTTGGGTAGACCTTTAACATATATTTCAAGGTCATTTTAATGTCAATTTCACTTAGGATTATCCGATGAAGCTAAAATTTGTTACAAATATATAAACCCGACGACAATGTGATATTATATTGAACGTGTATTTGATGGCCATTTCAAGATCAACTATACTTCAGATTATTCAATTAAGATGAAATTTGGTACATATATATAAACCCGATGAAGTTGATAAATCGGGACCTTGAAAATGACCTGGAATTTTACAGTAATTTCAGGGTCTATTTGACTTTCGATTATTCGATAAACCTGAAATTTGATATACATATATAAAATCGATTACAATGTCATATTATTACCTTGAAACTGACCATAAACATATATATCAAAGTCACTTCAAGGTCAACTTCACTTCCGATTATCCAATCAAGCTAAAATTTGGAGGTTTATACGTATGTAATATAAACCAGATGTCAATGTAATATTATGACTTTAAAGGTATATTTAGAAGTCAACTTCACATCTGATAATGCAACCAAGCTAAAATTTTGTAAACATGTATAAACCCGAAAACAATGGAGTATTATGACCTTGAAATTGACCATGAGTATCAATTTAAAAGTCATTTCAAGATAAGCTTTGTTTTTTACTACGATTTTATTAACTTGCTTTCTTGTCTGTCTATTTGTCTGTTCAGTACACAATTTTACAATCGATTTTAAATTAGCTTCTCTATGCGTTTGGGACTTGAAATTTTAAACTTTGCTCAGAACTGGATGACAATGTAATATTAACTCGCTTTCTTGTCTTTCAGTTTGTTTTTTTGTCTGATCGATGCAAATTTTGCAATCGAATTTTGTCTGTTTGGTACAAAGTTGCAATCCATTTCAAAATAAATACTAAAAAGCAAAAAATCATAATTTAAATTAAAAAAAAAGTAAAATACCACGTTTTTAAAATGGACTAAAAATATATCGACCGTGGTGGCTAATCTATTTTTGGTTGGCCGTTTAGATGGGGCGAAATCATTTTTGCTCTAAATTCACCAGAATAATGCTCATAACAATAATTGAGGTATACTCTCCCTCTCACAAAATACCGCTACATTTTTTTGTTTAACAAAAAGTGGGAAAAAAAAATGAAAAAATGCTTTTTTTCTCATTTTCTTCCTTATAACTTTGAAATTATTCAGTTTAGACAAAAGTTGAAGAAAGAAAAAAGTTTCGTAATTAAATTATCTACAACACGAATTGGTCATAAATCTCAAAATTTATTACCCTTGTTCCAAAATAGTAATAATTAAAAAAAAAAAGCAAAAAGGTGGCCTATTAAACGATATTTTTAGAACACTTACATTTTGCTGAGGATCTTCAAATTTAGGCAAAAGCGCATAATGTTATGCTAAAAAAAATGTGCTAAATTTCGTTAAAATCTGTTCAATAGTTTTTGTATAATAATTTGACAATCTAATTTTAAATTCAAAAAATAGATAATTTTTCAAATTTGATTGAGTCTTAGATCAGAAAGTCCCATTTTTGAAATTTTTTTCACTTAAACTATAGATCTCAAGCTTTCAAACCATTTAAAAAAATAAAATCGGATAATTAGGACCTGCTCAGGAATTGTTTAAAATTATTATTGTTAAATTTTTTGCTTATAAACAAACAAATTGATTATTTACGCGAATTTTCATCGAAAAATTTTTCTGAAAACATGGTTTGAAAATATTAGGAAAGACGCTTCCTTTGTAAGAAAAATTTTGACTTTTATCAATCTATGGTGAATCTATAAACAATTTAGTACTGATTCTAAGACAAAAATTTTCACAAATCTACGTTATCGCTAACACGAATGAAAATGGATGAAAAATCGTCTAAAAGCGTGAAAAATGACAAAAGAGGGGGTGGGAAACTCTCCCTGTAAAATTGAATTTGCAAGTTCAAAATACGGAAGTGCAAGGAAGCCATTATCTCTTTTTAAATCGATGTCACGTGAATAGAGTAGTTTAAATATCACTACTCCCAGTTTTCATTATGCGTTCTTTTTGTTAGAAACAAATTAATCATCAAGCAAATGCCATTATCCACATAAATAAGTTATTTACTTACTAAAAAAAATACTGCAACCCCAGAGGTCAAATTCGTATAAAAATTATTGGGTACAAAAACGGCAAAAATTATATTGTGCAGAATGAAAATAATACATTGGAAAATTGCGGTAGCAAATATCGGCCCAAATATTTCGTTTATTGATGAAACTAGATTACATAAAATATTATGCTTGAATTTTATCTTGATAATGTGTTTAACGTCTGTAGACACTTTAAGACTATCATTAAGCCTTTCTAACTGCTTAATGGATTCCCATATCAAAATAAATGCGACACATAATATTGAATCTATTCTGGTCGTTACAATAGTAAGCCATATTAAATTAATACATTTTATTTCATCGGTGAAAAGTGAAACGATTATTTTGGCAATAAAATCTAGACAGAAAAGTGCCAGAGCTGTATAACTAATTTTTGAAAACTTCCATTTTTTGTCATTTTTATTTATTAATTTTAAAGTCTTCTTTAGGGCGACAAGTTCGCCATTTTTTTTGTAAACCTGGACCGTTATTAAAATATTGCCAATCATCATTAATCCACTATTAATGGCAATAATTATTACAAATGCCGTCATATAACTATTATCAATCTTCGGTATATGCCTTATGGAGATGTAACTTCGTATCAAAAAAATAGTTGCATGAAATGCTCCATAACTTAAATAAAGTAGTTTAATTCTCTTTAATTTTAGATAAATCGGAGGATAAAAGGCTTGTATTACTCCAACCACTGTTAACCAAAACTTTGCATTTGTATTTTGCATTTTCAATTTTCAAATGTTTTAGCTGAAAAAGGGTTTATTAAAATTATATTATCAACGCAATATAATACTCAGTTGTTTAACAAGGTTGCGGTTTTAAAAACTAAAACTCAATATTGCGGTATAACAGTATATATAAGCATTTTGTTTATACAGAATTTATTAACTTAAAAGGTAAATGTAATCAGTAGGCGATGATGAATTATTTATGTTTCTTGTGAAAAGTGGGGCGATATACAGAGTATTACTTATTATTGTTAAAATTTTGTTAAATTTGAAGCAAACTAAGGCCTGTATACTATGTTCTATTTAATTCGTAGGTTCCCAACCGGAGCCGTCAGTCTCTCCATTGGACCCTGAAACCTTCCAAGAGGGCTGCAGCTAGACCAGGAGCAACTGGGAGCTTTTAAGCGGTCAATGTGGATGATGGCCAATTGAAGAATTTAATAATACATTTGGGAATATCTAAAAGTACAAAAGAGATTTTATCTGGAAATGAGGACAATTTTGAACCAAAATCAGATATTGTTTTTTTCTGTTCCAATTCCGTTTTAAAATTCATCAGACGAAGAAAATAATGAAATTCGAAATTTCAATCAATTGTTGGAAATTCAGCAAATCTAAGTAGAGGTGATTATTCATTAGACATCTCTTGAGGGTAAATGAATTTAAATAAACAGATCGACAAAATTCCAAATTCAAAATTTACAGTTGGATTCTGATGAATTTATTTAAAGTTTGGTTTGAGTACAAACTAATGAATCGTAACTATCTATTAAATTTTCTAAAATTTCTTTCATGTCCGAAAGCAATTAAAAATTAATAAAATATTTTCACATTTAAAATATTTAGACCATACACTGGAATTAATTTTAAACCAAAGAAATAAAATTGAGAAGGAAAATGGGAGTTGTGGAAAGAAACGCACCTTAGACATTTATACCCATATTATTGACTGTTTTAAACCTGTCTCGTAAATTTTCTCCACATCAACTTAATTTCCAACAATTTCGTATTCAACATCCCTCTGAAACTCTTTACCAGAAATATTTAAATTTCTACTCTCATATCCTTGCTTCAGTTGATTTAAATGGAGCTAAGCTTCATGGTAAATATTTTTTCAAAGCTGAAAAATGACCTATAAATGTTCTGAATGTATAATGATTTTAACAAGAAAGAACAATTTAAATAGACATGTTAAAAGCATACATATTCAAAGCACAGTCCAGTTTGAAGATCAGAGAAAAAAGTGTAAGTTTTATTTTCCTAATAATTAATTATTTTAATTATTGTCGTTCATGAATCAATGTAGTTATTTTTCGGATTGTGGGCACATTGCATACTAATGTAATATTTTTAAATTACATCTACAAACAAACTAACACAAGACTAACTTCTTGGTAATCACAGAACAAATGTTTCCGTTATAAAAGCAGCCTCTGCAGAACGAATAATGTCGTGTAATATTTCAGTTACTAAATATCATGTTCCAATTAAAGAATGTTTCACCAATATTTACAAAAAAAAATTCCCATTCAATTACGAAATTTAAAGAATAACTCGAACTCGCCCTCCTGAACTAACGTTAACTAACTTGAACTAACCTAAACTCATCTGATTCAAACCGAACTAATTTGAACTAAACGTAAAACTTTTGGATCTCGATCTAAATTCTTCTAATGAAACTCATTATATGAAGTATTTTAACACACCATTTCCGATTTTATGCAGTAGCTCCTTGCGAATCCTAAAGCCGATAAATCAGGAGAAAAAGATTCAGGTAAATTAGTTTTCTTAAAACATTTAACTAATAAATTTATATCAAAAAAAAATTTAAATTGTTTCTAATCATTTTAATTTAATTTGGAACAGACAGCATTCTAAATGAGGAAGTAAAAATAAACAAATACAACCCTTTCAGATCTTCTTGTTACATTCCTTTGCCAGCAGTGATAAAGATCAAAATGTTTCTTATAGAAATTTTATTTAATTGTGATCATACTCCGACACAACATTTTCTTCCCCCAACTTGGTCTTTCGTCAAATAGTTTGTGAAATTTCATCATTTTCGTTAACCCTTTTTTCAATTCTACAATATAATTTTTTTGATACAGGTTCAAAATTTTGAACAATTTTATTTTCAATATATAATTTCAATTACTATGCCATAGAGTATGGGTGGTTATTTTTGAAAGGCGCTACTTAGTTTTGGCCGGGTAAACTTAGAAACCCCCCCCCCAGGTTGTTGCTTGGGCCTATTGTTCAACTCAGCTCTCAAATCTCTGCACAAAATATTTAAAAAATAAAAACAAAACAACAAGAAGTTGCGGGTCAAATGAAAACTCAAGAAAGGTTTAATACTAATTCTACTCTTTATTTACTGAAAAAGGTGTTCTGAAGGGTGCACTTGTTGATGTCCCTAAGGGTGGTTCTAGGCTTTCCTGTGCTTAGAGGGTGGATCTGGACTGTTCTTCGACCCAGAGGGTGAATATGGGTATTTTACTACCAGGAGGGTGGATCTCGATCTTCTGGAATCAGACTGATTCCTTCATTGACCCATGCAGACTGCCCAAAATCCCTGTCTCCAGGTTTATCACGGTAAAAAAAACCATAACCGCCAACTTAGCAAAAGTTACGGTACACCAACACTAAATGAAATTATTGAGATACTCTTCGACTTTCCATCTCAAAATTCCAAAAATTTGACAACTAAAAATTGAAATAGAAGTCTGCAGCTGCTTCGGCCGAATCATACCAGGAAAAAGTGAAAAATTATGGCAAAACGGCCTCCATTTATAACCATGACCCTGCTTGCGCACTAATGGACTTCCGTTATGCGCGTTCAATTACTACGTGTGAAAGAAATGACAGCTCAAAAAGGAAGACACCGGGCAACAACAGCCGGCTAAAATGCATTTATTAGTTACGCCAATTCATTAATCATCAGCATTTTCCACTAAAAACAAGAATAATAAGTTGAATAAGTATCCCCATAGTTATTTTTAAATTCAAGAAATATAAATTAATACATCAATAGAAATTTGCTGATTTCTGCAACCCAACATACATACAATCCCATCAAATACAAATATAAATGACCGGAAAAAAACAAGATCTATCTGAATCCAAAAAAAAATGGCAGCAATAAGTTTGATATTGATAAGAAAATACTTAAGCACAGTGTAGTGAAATACTAAAGTAGGACAAAATAATAGCGAATAAAATTAATCGAATCTGTACTTAATGAAATGCTTTCCTTCAAAGAATTCCTGGAAAATACTTAAAGAAAATGATACTGTGTTGCCCATAATGAATTTGCAAAATAAGCTTAAATTAAATAAATTAGCCAAACTGAGCTTAAGCGCAAAATTGAACCGTGAGATTATGATACTCCAGGTAGTATACCAATTTTATTGACATTTTACACCCCATAAATAAATATCGTGTTTTTTATTTTAACAATTGTTTTATCTTATACCAAAATCAGATATGAGTGATGAAGAAAATGACTTTTATAAAAACGAAGATAACGAGAGGATTTTGAAAAATAGTTTCCATTAATCATAATTAATACATTTACGGATATTTTTTATATATAAATATATATATATATATATATATATATATATATATATATATATATATATATATATATATATATATATATATATATATACATATATATATATACATATATATGTATATAATATATATATATATATATATATATATATATATATATATATATATATGTATAAAGGAGAACTCTAATTCTTGGGATAGCGGTCCTAGGGCTGAATGATACTCTGTTTTTTACAAACGCCAAGCTTTCGGAAGTTTATTATTTCCTTCTTCAGGGCTACAATATAGAACAGTTCTGTTGATTATAATTTTAAATTTTACAATGTATGATATTTAATAATAAAAAGAAAATGATTCTAAATTCAAAGACTTACGTGCAAATTGTCACTTACCTATAACAACTACATTGCTAATAGATATTTTGCAATTTTGAATATTGGGAGGGCGAGAAGTTGGAAGATTGTTTTCTAACCTTCTTGGTTCTATATAAAGAATGTTCAATAATCATTTCCTATTACCTTCTTACAATTATTACAATTTTTAAACGCAACAATACTCATAAAAATTTAATTACTCAAATAAACATAAATCTCATCAATAGAAATACAAAAAAAAATAATATTATTAAATACCTAATTTATAAATTAAAATTAAAATTAACATTTCTTGTAAAACATAAAGATTCCACATTCAAAATTACCGCTAAAATAAAATTTCTGACATATCCCATCTACCAAAAAAAGAGTGTTTCAAGAATTTTCTTATCAGATAAACCTACATTCAGTACAACTAAAATGGCCCACAAAATGAAATTATATATTAGTGTTTTAAAAAACCATTTTAATAATAAAATGTGATAATTATACAAAAATCAACAGTTTCTACATGAATTTTCCGTTTCATTTTCTAAAAGCCATAAATGGACTCAATTTGCACGTAAGTCTTTGAATTTAGAGTCATTTTCTTTTTATTATTAAATATCATACATTGTAAAATTTAAAATTATAATCAACAGAACTGTTCTATATTGTAGCCCTGAAGAAGGAAACAATAAACTTCTGAAAGCTTGGCGTTTGTAAAAAACAGAGTTTCATTCAGACCTAGGACCGCTATCCCAAGAATTAGAGTTTTCCTTTCTAACTAGTCGGTCAAGAACTACTCTTCTCCTTATATATATATACATATATATATATATATATATATATATATATATATATATATATATATATATATATATATATATATATATATACCGGATGTCAACGAATCTATTAGACAAGTCATAATTTCTAGAGTATTATGTGTATCAAAATGAGAATTGGTACAGGTAAATGGTATGTGAAGGGGAGAGTTATCGCATATTTTCCACTTTCCGGCCACTTCCGGTTTCACCGGAAATGGCCCCGGTTTTGAATTTATAAATGGAATACCCTGTATATTTTAACATTTTTGGATTTCTGATACAATTCTAGATCAGAATGTGACATTTTAAAAACTTTTTACGTCTACTTCATTTTCAAATGGCGACCCCTTTTTGACAACTACTTTTCGAAAAAAGCATTCTTTGACGAATCTAAAGGTACTAATTTATTTGCGATTGGATTAGACATAAGAACAGAAATTAAATATTATTAAGCAAAATACTGGATAATTTATTTACTTATGACAAGTGCGCCATGGACAGCCATGATGCATAATAATTTGCAACTGTTTTTATCAAGTCTTCTTTGGAAAACAAAGCACTCACTTAAGTAGATAATGACAGTGACATATGCTCTAAGAACAGACGTAAAAGTTTCTTAATTTTCGTTAAGTTTAGTTTAAATTTTCGTTAAAATAATGTATACTCAAAGTGAAAAAGTGGATATGTTATTAATATTTGGAGAGTGTCATAGAAATTCAAGGAATGCTGCCGAGTTGTATGCTCATAGATATCCGAATCGGCAACATCCAGCCCATCAGTATTTTCCGTATGTCGAAACTCGTTTTAGGCAAATAGGAAATCAAGAGGCGGAACAGAGGTTTATCATAAATGAAGAGACTGACATTAACTTACTTGCTATGGTTGAGGTTGATAAAACAGTTTCGTTAAGAAAAATTAGTCAAGAACTGCAGATAAGTTATGAATCAGCAAGAAAAATACTGAAAAAGCATGGATATCGAGCATTTAAATATCAGTTACATCAACATTTGTATACTGAGGATGGCGATAGACGGGTAGTGTTTTGTGATTGGCTGCTTCATAATCATAGAGTTAACCCAAATTTTATCGATTTTATTCTATTTTCCGACGAATCCCGATTTACAAATAATGGTATGTTCAATAAGCAAAATACTCGGTACTGGGCCCAACAAAATCAACATGAAATGAGAGAGGGCAATTTTCAAGAAAGATTTGGCGTCAATGTCTGGGCTGGTATCGTTGGAAATAGAATAATTGGGCCAATATTGTTTCAAGGTCAGTTAACACGGATTAGATACTTAGGTTTTCTTCAAAATGAAATCGAAAATCATCTCAATGATATATCTTTAGCAGTTTTACGGCGAATTTACTTTCAACAAGATGGAGCATCGCCTTACAATACTAGAGAAGTTCTTAATTATTTAATAGAGCATTCTAATAATCGAATTATTGCAACCAATGGTCCGGTACGGTGGCCAGCCCGCTCACCGGATCTTACTGTGCTCGATTTCTTTGTCTGGGGATATGTTAAAGAAAGGGTTTACTATGGAGCAGCCCCAGCTACTCTTGAAATATAAGAAGAAAGAATTTTACGGGCATTTAGAAGTATAACACCCCAAATGTTACAAAACGTGTTGAGAGAAACAATTGAACGAGCTGAAATGTGTCGTAAAAAAGAAGAATGCACTTTGAACATTTACTACACTAAACTTTTTAACAAATTCAGCTACTGTACTTTCAAATATTTTAAGTGCGTCGTCTAAGTTATTAGTTTATTTTGTTAGTTTTTTGTTAATTTTGTCAAATTTTTAATCCAATTCCTGTCTTTCATACTAGTCACTAAAACTTTGCGATTGTATTTTCTTGACATCACCTAAGGCTGTTAGATTAGTTTGCGTCCGATCATGGCCACCTAGATGCAATTTTAAAAGTGGCTCTAAAAAAATGAAGTAGACGTAAAAAGTTTTTAAAATGTCACATTCTGATCTAGAATTGTCTCAGAAATCCAAAGATGTTAAAATATACAGGGTATTCTATTTAAGAATTCAAAACCGGGGCCATTTCCGGTGAAACCGGAAGTGACCGGAAAGTGGAAAACATGCGAAAACTCTTCTATTCACATAACATTTACCTGTATCAATTCTCATTTTGATACACATAATACTCTAGAAATTATGACTTGTCTAATAGATTCGTTGACACCCGATATATATATATATATATATATATATATATATATATATATATATATATATATATATATATATATATATATATGAAGTAAAATGCGAACAGTAAATGCAAACTTCTCTCCATCATATCCTTTCTGTGTTAGAGGTTGCACAGTTAGAATAAATTGTTATAAAACGCAATTTATCCGATTCCACCACCATCGAGATGATGGCCTACCTATACCACCATACCGAGAAGAAAGTCACTTCATTCATACGCGGAGCTGCATATAGTTGTATGTTTGCTGAATGTGATTTCAGCACTACAACGGCATAATGTGGATATATCCACTGCTATTGCATCTCACACGGAGGAATCCGTTAAATCCGCATTAACATATATATATATATATATATATATATATATATATATATATATATATATATATATTATGGAATAAAATGTTGAACATTTGCGGCTAATTCCATAGTCAAAAATATGTATTTTTTTATCACTGATACCTCTGGCGGATATATGGGACCACAAAACCATACCACGTGTAAACGACATGGTCAGGTCGCCGGTCTGAGAAAAAGCTGCTGTAAACTGATCTGCCATAATTACCCCGTGCTTTTACAAACAATTCTTAAGCAATCGTGCAAAAATGAGCCATGTAATTAGCGCAAAATATAACCTCATCCTGATGATATGTTTCGGGTAGTAGACTCATTTAACGCAGAATAACATAATATTGTAAAATCGACATGTTTAGAAATTGTCCGTTTGAGAACGCGACGGTTTCGAGAATTTTCGCAGAGGAAAAGTGTGGTAGACTCGTCAAAATAAAGCCATACACAAAGTATTAAGTATAGGTTAATCAGTGTTTGAAGGCGGTTCTGTACTGTGGACTGTCATTGTAATATGCTCAAATAGAGACTGATGTAATATGGCAAGAAAAACTTTAAAGTTTAAAATAAACACCTTTTGCATCTCCCTGCTGTTGATGAATATAATGGTTTTACCAGTGGCATAACTAAGAGTATGTGCATCCCCCCCTGTAGATTTTTGAATGCACCCTACTATTTTGCACCCATCTTATCCTTCATATGTTTTCAATAAGAGACTTGAGGACGTCCCTGGATCGGTTGCGCCCGCCCCCCGCACTGCGGGGTCGTAATTTATGCCACTGACTATCACTAGTGTCGAAGGTGAAAGTCTCAACCTATTTTATGCAGCGAAAACTTAGGAAAACTACAGGAAACTCGGAATGAGCAAAAGTTGTTGGTTTTAGCCTTCATTAGCTTATATTTTTAACAGAAATTTTACATTTTTACATAAAAATAACTTTAGTACGTCCAGGTCAACCTTATCTTTCAGCTAAAGTATAGAATTTCTGAAAAATTTGTAGTCTTTTTATGAGTTTATAAAATAATCGGGTTAAACGACTCCATTTACCATGTTTTTATTACTTTGTTTTCTAGTCTCTATATTTCTTTATCTGTCCGGTATAAATTTTGCAATCGAACTAGCTTGCCGATAAGCTAGAGACTTGAAATTTTAAACATAGCTCAGAACTGGATTACAATGTAATATTATGGCCATGCAATTGACCTTTAACGTATAATTCAAGGTAATTTTAAGGTTAACTTCTCTTAGGATTATCCGATCAAGCTAAAATTTGGTACAAATATATAAACCCAACGACAATGTGATATTATGACCTTAAACGTGTATTTCACCATTTCAAGATCAACTATATTTCAGATTATTCAATTCAGATGAAAATTATTCAATTAAGATGAAATTTGATACACATATATACACATATTACCCGATGAATTTAATAAATCGGAACCTTGAAAGTGACCTTGAATTTTATGGTAATTTCAGGGTCTACTTGACTTTCGATTATCGATCAAGCTGAAATTTGACATACATATATAAAATCGTTGACAGTGCCATATTATAACCTTGAAACTGGCCGTAAAGATATATATATATATATATATATATATATATATATATATATATATATATATATATATATATATATATAAATATATATATATATATATATATATATATATATATATATATATATATATATATATGAATAGTTTGGTTATTCCAGATTTCAATCCACTCAAACCAATAGTGAGCGCCGTGGGATCTCCAACACAAAAACTGGAAAAATATCTAGCAAGTATCATGCAACCAAGAGTCGAACTGACTGATTCCTTCGTGAAAAACTCCGAACATCTGACTAAAATGATCAAAAACATTCACCTCGAAGAAAATGACATCTTAGCAAGCCTCGACATAAAATCGCTATATCCAAGCATACCACTGGATGAGACTTTAGACAAAATCGCCATGAACGAAGATTTTCCAGCCTACACAATTGAACTTGCAGAACACTGCCTAAAGAACACATATTTCATGTTCAATAACCAAATATACAAACAAACAGATGGCGCACCTATGGGATCCTCGCTTTCACCAGTCATAGCCAACCTTTTTATGATATATTTCGAACAAGAGGCACTGTAAAAGGCACCTTTAAAACCGAAATTTTGGAGACGCTATGTTGATGATATTTTTATAACATGGCCACATGGAAAAGAACACCTGGACGATTTCCTCATATACCTGAACAATATCCACCACAGAATCCAGTTCACGCTAGAAATCGAAAAAGAAAAGAAACTTCCTTTTTTGGACCTGCTATTAACTAGGAAACTCAACAACACCCTGGGCATACCCACGCATACTGACCGATATCTCAATGCAGTGTCACATCATCATCCCTCTCAAAAACAGGCAGTGGTCAATGCACTAGTATCAAGATCTCTCCGCCTAACAGAACTGGACACAAAACAAGACGAAATAAGACACATTTCAACATCTCTAGAACGGAATGGTTTCTCACAATCAGATATAAAGAAAGGCATAAAAAGACAACAGAAGACTACAACAAAGACCAAAGACCAAAATCAAACAAGGAACAAAACCATAATACCATACATAAAAGCAATAACAGACAGAATCGGAAGAATCTTAAGAAAACACAACATACAGCCCATATTTAAACCACAAAAAACAATAGCCAACATCCTAGGAAATCCCAAAGACAAGATCAATCTTGAAAATCATGGCGTTTACAGCATTCCATGTGCAGATTGCCATCAAACTAATATAGGACAAACAAACAGGCGCATATCAGCAAGAATCCAAGAACATAAAAATAGGCTCGAAAACAAACAGACAACCTCAGCCTTATTTCAACATCACCAAACAACCGGACATACCATCGACTTCGAAAAAACAAAAGAAATAGCACCAGTACAGAACTACAAGGTACGCGTCATAAGAGAGGCCCTAGAAATCGAAAAAGCGGGACAGCTAAATAAACGAGACGATGCTATAAATGTTCCAACTACATGGAAAATATTAATAAAGAATCAAGAAAGAAAACAACAAAAATCAAGAGCCTGCGAAGCCGATCATCCAATCAGGAAGCGAGCAAGCTAAAAAAACTTGAAAGTCATCAGAGGCCACCATCAGTTCTCACCGAGTAACGAGACGAACCACACTTGAAAATGCCAAATGAGATTTTGGCGAAACGTCGTGAAAACGATTTTTTGAACGAACGGATTGAAACCCGGAATAACCAAATTATTCATTCTACCATCCGTAAAAACCTATATATATATATATATATATATATATATATATATATATATATATATATATTCAATCAATCAGTAGATATATCTGCTCGACTCAGGAAATGCCAGCTGAGATGTTGGCGAAATGTCGTGAAGATATTTCTACTGACGAACGGACTGAAAACCGAAAAAACACCAGTACACATTCCATCATCCGTGAAAACCTACAATACAATATGTATATATATTTATATATATATATATATATATATATATATATATATATATATATATATATATATATATATATATATATATATATACAGGGTGATTCAAAAATCGATCACGAAACTTAAGGGGGTGATTCTACTTGACAAAATAAGGGTAGAGCTTCATATAATTTTTTTTCAAAATGTCATTCGTTTTCGAGTTACAAGCCGTCCAAGTTCAAGTTTTTATTTTTTGTTTTTTGAATTACTCGCTTACAGGAAAACCGATTTGACTAATATTTGAAGTCTAAGTCTTCTGCGCTTCATCATTTTAGTAACAATTCACATTGATTGTTTGCCGCTAGAGGGCACTTTACCTACATTGAAAATTGTTTTTTTGTCATAATTTTTTAGTGTTGACAGCTACAGTAGTTTTTGGCATAATTTCTGAAAGACTGATGCCAGGCCTTTAAAAAAGGTGCTCTTTATTTACATCGCTAAACCAACGGTTTAGACGTAAATCAAAATTAAGTGGTAAATTTACTTTTCTCATTTCATTACCACCAGCTACCAGGTAAATAGTTATCAAAGTATACTAGAGCTGTCAGTTTAACATCAAATAAATTCGCTTTTTAAACTATTTAATTTATAATCTTAAAATAACTAATAATGGCTAATCAGTAAATATTCATATTATGGATTATTGCGATATACATTTAATTGATAAAAATTAATGAAACAGTACTAAACAAACTAAAAAAGATTCTCAAAATGTCCCCCATTTTCTTCCATACATTTCCTAACACTCTTCAAAAAATGTCGCCTAACTCGATGAAAAATTCCTGGTGTTTCTTTAATAATTTGGCACTTTTCGATTATCCTGAAGCGAAGATCCTCGACGTTGATTACTGGAATATCGTACACCAATTGTTTCAAATGACCCCAAAAGAAAAAATCCATAGGATTAAGGTCTGGTGACCTCGCTGCCCATGCCAATGGTCCACTTCGTCCTATCCATCGCTCAGGATACGTTGCATTCAAATACTGTCGGACACGTATACTAAAGTGGGGCGGAGCTCCGTCTTGGAGGATCCACATGTTGGCCCTTACTTCCAATGGCACATCTTCCAGATACAATGGGAGACGATTTTGGATAAAATCTAAGTATACGTCACCAGTTAATGGGCCATCAAAGAAATGAGGACCAATAAGGTAATCTCCTATTATCCCTGCCCACACATTTAGTGAAAATCTACGCTGATGTTTCGTTTCTACCACATTGTTTGGGTTCTCGTAAGCATATGTGTGGATGTTGTGTAGATTTGTTATGCCATCACGAGTGAAACCAGCTTCGTCAGTGAATAATATGACGCCAATTAATCGATTATCGTGTTCATACTTAGCTAGGATCTGATTGCACATTTCCAACCGTCTCGGCCGATCATCGTCATAAAGAGCCTGCACCTTTTTTGAATGAAACGGGTAGAGTTGTTCTTCTCTTAGTATCCTCCATGAACTAGCCTGACAGAGCCGCACTTCATTCCCAATTTTTCTAGTACTAATACCTGGATTATCTTCAATAATTTCAAGCACTCTTTCTTCTTGTTGCACGTTTCTAGCAGTTCTAGGTCTTCCCCTATTTCCATTATAACTTTTAAAGGAACCATATTCCGCAAGCCTTCTGTGCACACTGGAAAATGTTTGAGCATGAGGGATATTTCTTTCCGGATAACTCTCCATATAATATCTTCTTGCCAACTCTGCATTATCATTTGCTTTTCCATAACAAAAATGGATATCACAATATTCGATATTTGAATATTGGTGATTAGCCATTATTAGTTATTTTAAGATTATAAATTAAATAGTTTAAAAAGCGAATTTACTTGATGTTAAACTGACAGCTCTAGTATACTTTGATAGCTATTTACCTGGTAGCTGGTGGTAATGAAATGAGAAAAGTAAATTTACCACTTAATTTTTAAGGGTGATTTACGTCTAAACCGTTGGGTTTAGCGATGTAAATAAAGAGCACCTTTTTTAAAGGCCTGGCATCAGTCTTTCAGAAATTATGCCAAAAACTACTGTAGCTGTCAACACTAAAAAATTATGACAAAAAAACAATTTTCAATGTAGGTAAAGTGCCCTCTAGCGGCAAACAATCAATGTGAATTGTTACTAAAATGATGAAGCGCAGAAGACTTAGACTTCAAATATTAGTCAAATCGGTTTTCCTGTAAGCGAGTAATTCAAAAAACAAAAAATAAAAACTTGAACTTGGACGGCTTGTAACTCGAAAACGAATGACATTTTGAAAAAAAATTATATGAAGCTCTACCCTTATTTTGTCAAGTAGAATCACCCCCTTAAGTTTCGTGATCGATTTTTGAATCACCCTGTATATACATATATATATATATATATATATATATATATATATATATATATATATATATATATATATATACCACGTTTTTGGACTAGAAATATATCGACCAGTGCTGATCTGGTTGATGGGTACCGCTACATGTGTTTATTTAACAAAATGTAAAAAAAAAATTGAAAAAAGGCTTTTTCTCTCATTTTCTTCTTTATAACTTGAAGTATTCAGTTCAGAGAAAAGTTGAAGAAAGCAAAAGTTTCGTAATAGTACTAATTTTTAGTAAAGGCAAAAAAGTGGTTTTTTAAGCACTTACATTTTTCTACGATCTTGACATTTAGGCATGTCATGATAAAAATATACTAAATTTCATTTAAATTGGTTCAATAGTTTAAGCATAATAATTTTATTTTCAAAATATAAAAAAATTTCAAAATTTGAGTGAATCTTAAATCAGAAAGTCACATACTTGAAATTTTTTCCACATATACTATAGATCTCAAGCTTTAAAATCCCTTTTAAAAATTAAAATCGGATTATTAGGACCCGCTCAGGAATTATTCAAAATTATTGTTAAATTTTTTGCTTATAAACAAATTGATTATCTCCGCGAATTTTCATTGAAAGTTTTTTCTGAAAACATGATTTAAAAATACTGGGAAAGAAGCTTTCTTGGAAAGAAAAAGTTTAAGTTTTACCATGTACGGTGAATCTATAAACATAGTACTGATTATAAGACAGAAATGTTCACATGTCTACATTATCGCTAACAAGAATGAAAATGGAAAAGAAAATCGTCCAAGAGCGTGAAAAATGACAAAAGAGGGGGTGGGAATTCTCGCTATAGAATTGAATCTGCAAGCTCAAAATACGAAAGTTATTATTTCGGCTACTAATGGAACAATTTTAATAATCTTTTTAAATCGATGTCACGTGAATAGAGGAGTTTAAATATCACTATACCCAGTTTCCATTATGTGTTGTTTTTGTTAGAAAAAATTAATCATCAAGCAAACGCTATCATTTACATAAATAACTTATTTACTTACTATCAAAAATACTGTAGAAATCCCAATGGTCAAATTCGTATTAAAATTATTGTGTACAAAAACTGCAAAAATTATATTGTGCAAAATGAAAATAATACATTGGAAAATTGTGGTAGCAAATATCGGCCCAAATATTTCGTTTATTGATGAAACTAGATTACATAAAATATTATGCTTGAATTTTATCTTGATAATTTGTTTAACGTCTGTAGACACTTTAAGACTATCATTAAGCCTTTCCAACTGCTTAATAGATTCCCATACCAAAATAAATGCGACACATAATATTGAATCTATTCTGGTCGTTACAATAGTAGCCCATATTAAATCAATACAGTTTATTTCATCAGTGAAAAGTGAAAAGATTATTTTGGCAACAAATTCTAGACAGAAAATTGCCAGAGCAGTGTAACTAATTTTTGAAAACTGCCATTTTTTGTCATTCTTATTTATTAATTTTAAGGTCTTCTTTAGGGCGACAAGTTCACTATTTTTCTTGAAAAGCTGGACCGTTATTAAAATATATCCAATTATCATTAATCCATTATTAATGGAAATGATTATTACAAATGCAATCATATAATTATTATCAATCTTTGGTATAAGCGTTGTGCTGATGTAACTTCCTATCAAAAAAATACATGCATGAAATGCTCCATAACTTAAATAAAATAGCTTAATTATCTTTAATTTTAGATAAATCGGAGGATAAAAGGCTTGTATTACTCCAACCACTGTTAACCAAAACTTTGCATTTGTATTTAGCATTTTCAATTTTCAAATGATTTAGCTGAAAAAGGGTTTATTAAAATTATATTATCAACGCAATATAATACTCCGTTGTTTACAACGCTGCGGTTATAAAATAACTATAAATACTAATAATGGAATTTATTAACTTAAAAGGTAAATTTTATCAGTAGACAATAAAGAATTATTGATGTTTCTTGTTAAATGTGGGTCGATATACAGGGTATTTCTTATTATTATTAAAAGTTTGTTAAATTTGAGAAAAACCAAGGCCTGTGTACGACGTACTATTTAATTTGTAGATTCCGAACCGGACCCGTCAAGCCCTCCAGTGGACGCTGAAGCCTTCCAAGAGGGCTGCCGCGAGAACAGGGGCAACTGGGGGCTTTCAAGCGATCAATGTGGATGATGTCCAATTGAAGAACTTATATAATAATATATTTGGGAATACCTTAAATTACACAAGAAAAACTTTTATCTGGAAATGAGGACAATTTGAACTAATATCAGATATTGTTATTTCCGCTCCAATTCCGTTTTAAAATTCATTAGACGAAGAAAATAATGAAATTCCAAATTCCGAACATTCTGATAGTAGTGTACTTATGAGAGTACCTAAACCCGGTGATTAGGAAATTGTTGAAAATTCAGCAAATCTGAGTAGCGGTGATTATTCATTAGATATCCCTTAAAGATAAATGAATTTAAATGAAGAGATCGACGAAATTCTAAATTCACCTGTAGTTTTTCAAAATTTACAATTAGATTCTGGTAAATTTATTTAAAGTATGGTTTGAGTACAAACTAATGAATCGTAACTATCTAATAAATTTCCTAATATTTCTTTCATGTCCGAAAACAATGAAAAATTAATAAGAAATTTTCACATTTAAAATGTTTAGACCGAAATTTATTTTAAATCAAAGAAATAAGATTGAGAAGGAAAATGGGAGTTGTGGAAAGAAACGCACCTTCGAAATTTATACCCAAATTATTGACTGTTTTAAACCAGTCTCGTAAACTTTCTCCACATCAATTTAATTTCTAACAGTTTTGTATTCAATCTCCCTCTGAAACTCTTTACCAGATATACTTAAATTCCTACTCTATATCCTTTATTCAGTTGATTTAAATAGAGCTAAGCCTCATAGTTAATAATTTTTCAAACTAAAAAATATAAATGTTCTAAATGTTAAAAGCTTTTAACAAGAAAGAGACATATTAAAAGCACACATATTCAAAGCACAGTCCAGTTTGAAGATAAGAGAAAAAAGTGTAAGTTTTATTTTCCTAATAATTAATTATTGTCGTTCATGAAATAGTGTAGTGATTTTTCGGATTGTGGGCACATTGCATACTAATGTAATATTTTTAATTTTAGTTGAAAGAAAACATTTTCATTTATGCAAAATTTTTATAAGTAAATCTCTATAGTATTGTCATCTACAAAGAAACTAACACAAGAGTAATGTCGTGTAAAATTTCAGCTACTAAATATCATATTCCAATTAATGAATGTTACACCGAAAATTAATAAAAAAATTTGACATAGTTTACGCATTTTGAACTCACCCGAATTAGCCTGAACTAACCTTAACTAATCTGAATTGACCTAAACTAACCTGATTCAAACCGAACTAACCTGAACCAAACGTGGAACCTTTGGATCTCTAACTAGTTCCATCCATTAAAACTCATAATGTGAAGTCATTTAACACATCATTTCGGATTTTATGCAGTAGCATTAACTTTAGGACAGAATTGAATAATATGATTTTAATTATGAATCCAAAAGCAGATGAACTAGCAGAAAAATATTCAGGTAATTTATATTTCTTAAAAGATTTAACTAATAAATTTATAACAATATAAAAAAAAATCAAATTGTTTCTATTCACTTTAATTTAATTTTAGAAGAGATTTTATTGAACATTTTACATGAGAAAGTTAAAATAACAAATACAACCCTTTTAGATTTTCTTCTTATATTCCTTCCTATATCAATAGAGATAAAGATAAGAAATGTGTCTTATAATAACTTATTTAAATTTATCATCTTACAATCATACTCCGATATAACATTTTCTTG
Organism: Diaprepes abbreviatus; assembly: GCA_034092305.1. NCBI lineage: Eukaryota > Metazoa > Arthropoda > Insecta > Coleoptera > Curculionidae > Diaprepes > Diaprepes abbreviatus. The sequence goes on along the minus strand of JASJET010000178.1, from coordinate 3,323,728 downwards.
CCCCAACTTGGTCTTTCTTCAAATAGTTTGTACATTTTCATCATTTTCGTTAACTTTCTTTTCAACTCTACAATATCATTTTTTTGATATAAGTTCAAAATTTTGAACAATTTTATTTTCAATATATAATTTCAATTAAACGCATTTAAAATTAATTTTTATATTATGATTTCTTTATTAGAAAATTCGAACCTTTTCAACTAAACTATTTTCTTAATATTAATGTGTATTACTTTTACCCAAATTTCAAAAATAGTTATTTTATGTCTGGGATTGAGTCTTATTTTGCAACAGTGATGCAATTTACAAAAAATGGGCTAAAAATCTAAACGATCTTATGCATTTAGGCTAAAAATTACATTTTGGAAAATTTTTTCTAATATCTTTTTTCGATATTTTGAGATATAACCCCACTTTTAATTTTTTTTTTGGAAAAAAATAAAATTTGACAGATAATGCTAACCACGTGCCTACTGTTTTTTTGGTTACTTTTCATCTCGATCGAAGCAGAAATTGTTGCCAAAGTCAAATTTCGAATAAAGCTATTAATTAAAAAATATCCCATATGGTGAGGACTTTACTGGTTACAGTGTAGATATAGATATTTATATATATACGTATATGTTGTCTTGTAGGTTTTCACGGATGGTGGAATGTGCACTGGTGTTTTTCCGGTTTTCAGTCGGTTCGCCAATAGAAAAATCTTCATAACGTTTCGCCAACATCTCAGCTGGCATTTTCAAGTGATACTTCCTCGACGGCTGCTCGAGGCTGCCGAAGCGAAACATAGTGAAGATTTTTCTATTGACGAACGGATTGAAAACCTGACAAATACCAGTGCATATACACACACACACACATATATATATATATATATATATATATATATATATATATATATATATATATATACATATATATATATATATATATATATATATATATATATATATATATAAAGATTTACTTACGTTAAAAATAATAATATTTAAAACACACTGAACATACTAAGAAGTTTTGTATAACATATTACATTTCATTTTAAGATCCTTACCAGATTCAAGATACCCAATCTTGGAATTTGTCGGTTCAAAGAGTTTTAAAATTATTAAATATATCTTAATGTGATGGAATTTACTTTTTGACATATTTCTTTGGGTGGTTCTTTTTTTTACATAGGTTTAGGAAAATTTTTGCCATATACAGTGTCCAGATTATTTTATAGAATTAGTACAGGGTATAAAATAAATTTATTCAATTATTTATTTTATTTTTAAAATTTTAGCCTTGGTTAATTAGGTGATGGTAAATTTGACTGAGATTAATTAGATCTTTTTTATCATTGGCGGCGATTTATTTAAAATTTTTATCATTTTAAAAATAAAATAAATAAATGAATTAACAAATAAATACTTAAACTTATTTTATACCCTGTACTAATTATAAAAAATAATCTGGACACAAATTTTTTATTACAATATAAAAAAGGACCACCTAGAGAAATAAGTCAAAAAAAAATAAAATCCATCACATCCAATTAAGATATATTTAATAATTTTAATACTTTCTGAACAGACAAACGGCAAGGTAGGCTATCTCAAAATTATTTTATTTGTTTTTGTTAATGAATTTAAAATAAAATAAATGTAATATGTTACACAAAACTTTTTAGTGCTCTAAGATTTTTAAGTGTGTTTTAAATGTTTTTGTTTTTAACATATATAAATTTTCCGTTTTAGAAAAAAACTTGAGACGCAAAACATGATGTTCGAAAAGTCGTAGGTAACTATAAGAAAAAAAAAATTACCTTTACATAGTTTTGGTCTTTCTTGACAATAAATTTGAATAAAATGTTTCTCGCAAAATTAAGAACGATAATTACGATTTCAATGGATGTTTATAAATGGCCATTTTTTATTAAATTCTTTTATCCCACAAACTATAAAGTTGGGATATATGGAACTTTTAACAAAAAAAAAATTAAAATTATGCGTTAATTCAAGAAAATGAATCATATTCATTTAAAAAAAAATACATTTTTTTGCTGTCTTCTTTTCTGGTGCATATAAGTTAACTATAAAATACATTATATAAATATTGTTTTTGGTAAAGTTTACCTAAAAGGCACAAATTTATTTCATTCAGTCATTGGTTTACCCTATAGTTAAGAAGGACAATGCAAATAATGAGACTATGAATTAGAAAAACAAAAATTTTGTGGTAAAATTTTATTAGTTTTTTTAGGACACACAATTTCATGTTGAAACTAAAATAATGTTATTTAGATTAAATGATTTCTTGAAAATTCCTTCACGTATCACCTTTACCTATTCCGAGATTGTAGAACACGATTGCTTTCGTATTCCACAGTTTTTCTTAACTCTTCAGAAAACGCAGAAAAAAACATTCTTCACTTCAAAGTTGTTTTTATTTTTTGAAAAAACGCTGAATTTTCGAATTTCTTATTGATAGTATTAGTTAAAATACCTTATATGTCATATATTTCAACTCTTTTTGGACAAATTGAAATCCAAATCGAGAAATACTTTGTTTTTTCCATGAAACACCATAAATAAATTTTGTGAACTTCGTTGACTTATCTACTACTTATCAACAGCCCAGGATTTCAAAAAGCGAAATATTTGTTACGACGTTGTCAAATGTGGAATGTTTCTTTTAATCAACTTTTATTTAAAAAAAAAAGTATACATTTGCTCGCAACAATCTTATGGACAGGGCAGTTCCATCCAATTGAATTAAAATTAGTGCAGAGCTGGTTGCATAGAACAGGTCATCTGGCAAAAAAGCTCAAAAATGTTCAGTTTTCAAGGTATATGGGTTTGAAATATGCATTGTATATTAGCTCTAAAAACCATTATAAATTAACGTCATAGAAAAAGAGTTTTTTGATATAAAAAAAAAGAAATGAAGACTAGTAGTGAATCAATTTCGATTGATATTAATGAAAAGAATAGGAATGAAAAAATCTCGAGGAATAGACAAAAATCCTAAGCAAATGCCATTATCATTTTATTATTTCATGGTTCCTAAAAAAATTTTGCTTATAATTCTCGTTATCTTTCGCAGGAAACTTCAAAATGGAAATTTAAATAAAATAATGTCATATCAAAATATTTTTTCAGAAATAATTTTTATGTATTAACCGACTGCAACTTCTAAAAGGAGGTTCAAAATTCGACCGCTATGATTTTTTTATATATGTACGTTGATTAATTCGGAATGGTGGCACTGATTTCAATGAAATTTTTTTGTTTATGTTCAGGAAATTGCTGTGTTGGTCCCATATCATTTTGGTCGAAATCGGTTGAGTAAAATCCAAGATACAGCTTGTAATACAGCTGACAAAATAATCAATAGTGTCCGTTTTTCTTCAAAATTACGAATTTAAAATTATTTTTGAAAATTTCATTATGGAAGATATAATATACCGCCATTAAAAATGTAACTTTCTCGATTTTGTTCAAAATTGGTATATGGAAGTTTTTAAAGTTGTAAATTATGAATTTGAAATTATTTTAAAAAAATTCAGTATGGCGGATACAATATGGCGACCTAAAAATTTAACATCTCTCGATTTTGTCCAAAATTGGTACTGAAGAGTTTCTGATGATATCAATAACGAATTTAAAACTATTTTTTTTAAATTAAATGTGGCAAAAACAATGTGGGGAGCTAAATTTTTTTCATTTTTCTGATGTTCTTCAAAATTGATATTGGTGAATTCTTGAGGTGTATATAACAGCTCCTGAATTAATTTCTTTAAACTCATTTTGCAGAATAATTTAAATCGGACTAAAAAATTTACATGTCTTAAGTTCATTGAATACTGGTATTGAGATTTTAGCATCTTAATTACGCACCCTAAAATAATTTTTCAAAATTCAAGATAGAGGATTTATTATGGCAGACTCAATTTTTATTTGATACAATTTTATTTAGTTCTTGTTTGTTTCGGTTACCCCAGGCTAGTTTTAATTAAATCAGGTAAGTTTCGCTAAATAAAAACAAACTAAGCCTGAGCTAACCTTAACGAAAATAAATGTATTACTGAAAAGTACTATTGCCCAGCAAACCACATGAAAATTTTTGCTTGGGAAGAATATGGGGATAGATTTGAGTTACTGGGAAGTGATTACTGGGAAGTGTCAACTTCTGTCTCAAAGTGCATACAAATAAATTTGAGATATGAAAATATGTTTTTCGAGTCGTTTCCTTTAAAGCTTAAATAGAAATTAGAGAACTTATGTGTACTTCACACAAATAATTTTTATAATATGGTAACAGCGCCAATTATAGACTTGACAGAAGTTTTTGTTTTTAAAGTTTTTTACTTGTTTGTCTTGGTTGTTTCTATCAGAAAGATTTAAATTTATAGTGTTTATATCAAGGAATTTGAACGATTTAGTCTAAGAAATAATTTTAAAAATGAAAAGAGTTTTCCGAGTTTTCTGGAAAATTAAGGTGAAACTCCAGGAAATCTAAACCAGACTCGTGTTCTATAATCTAAGAGGCGGATATGTAAAACAATTTTCAAGAAGTGGCGTCATTCTCCTAGAGTTTACTTAATCTAAACAATATTACCTAAATTACACATATTTTTAAACACACATCTCTAAAATAAATTTTTGGGGATAGATAATTAACAATGATACCTAATTCTCTACTTTTGAAGACAGTACAAATAGGTGTTAAAAAAACTCCAGATGTCAAAATATTCGTGCTTTTGGAAAAACAAATCATACATTAAGAAAACACACTTGCTATTATAGCTTCTGAATAATTCTAAATGTTGTAAAGCTTTAAAACATGTAGATTATTCGTGTATTCTTTTTTAGTGATGGTGATAAGGTGTAATATTAACGGGGGGGGGGGGGGCACAGCTAGTTCGATCAGAAGCAACGTGTTGTTCGTGCGTTTTTACGGCGCCGCCTAATTTTTTACTAAATTATTTATCTATACCTTATTATATTTAAAATGTTACAAAAATATTTCTATAAATTACACTAGAAGGCATTTTAAAATAAGTTTTTTTTCAAGTCAAGTTCCCGCTACTTGCGACTTATATGCTTCACGTGAGCTGCAGGCTGCTGAAGTGGCGGGCTACATGTCAGTAACTAATAATAAAAAATATATATCTATGCATTGAATTTACTTTTAAAAAACTAAGCAAGTCTAAAATTATCAAATATTATAAGGTATAGATAAAAAATTCAATAAAAGATTATTAGCCGCTATAAAAATGCGCAAAAAACACAAGTTTTTCGATAAAATCGGCTGTAATTTGCTGAAGACCCATTTCTGGAAAAATTAATTCAGCACCTCGAAATACATTCGGAAACACCAAGTTACCTTCTGGACCTCAAATTGTAGCCTCCCGTCGTGCCCTGATTATTAAGCAGACATTTGGTTAAATTACACTCTATGACCTTATTCTTGAAAGGTGTCGTGCTTAATTTAGTTATGAGAGGTGAAAGACCGATAGTGGTCCAAAAATAGCTGTAGCAATTTGTCTAAATTTGTCATCTGTTATATTGTATGCTCTAACTTCACACAGTGACGTGCAGAAAAATTTTTGAATAATTTTAAAAACCTATGTAACTTTTCTAAATCGTGTTCAGCTTTAAAACGTGCAGATTATTCTTATATCTTTTTTAATTACTGTTGTAAAGTGTCGTGCAACCACTTAGTTAAGTTGCAATTAACAATTTTGTTCCCCAAAGGTGTTGTGATTACTAATCGTGGATGGTAAAAGTGATAGTTTTAGCGATTTATCTAAGTATGTGAAATTTTATACACTCTAACTTCACACAGTGTTCTGAAAAATATCTTAAAATTAAACGTAGAATAAGATTTTCCAACACAATTTATTTAAGATAACACGCAATTATATATTCAACTGTGAATATATAGTAAACCATTTTTGCTGGTATATTTACCAATATTTCAAGGTCATCAATAATACAGACCTACAAGAGTACATTTTTTTAGGATAAGGGTATAACATAAAGTAACAAAAGTGAGAAAATGAACCATTTTGGATGCTTTTGAGCTTGGATATCTCAAAAACTAGAGGTGATGGAGCCTGTTCGAAAGGAAATTTGAACTCAACCCGAAAAAGTATAGGGCATGTATTATAAAAACTGAACCAATAAACCCGAATATTCTGACCAAAAATATGTGCATTCAAAAACTGAAAATATGATTTGACCTATTTGAAATAATTTCAGTTTCTACATCTGGTAATGTCTAAAGTTTATAGCTTGATATATCAATTATATGTTGAAGTTAAATACCAATCGTAGAGGGATAGGACAAAAATGACAATCCAAATTCATTTGAAAAATTTTTATCAGTAGTTTCTGTCTACTGTGATTTAGCGTTTGACATCCGCTATATTTTATCTCCAATTTTAAATGTTTAAAATCACCTTCGAGTTTTAACTGTTTTTTTTTAATAACCCTTTCAACTATCTTTCCAATACATATGGAATCTGTGAGCAGCTTACACACACAGATGAGCTAAAGACATATTTCTAGCGGACTTCAAATAAAGAGCTTTGTCAATTGGACGTACAGCGATCTATTTTCGTGAACTGGCGGGACGAAAATCAAAAAACTAAATAAGGCAATGAAACTAATCACAAACTCTCTTTTATGATTAGGTAAAATTAATACGGCCTAGTGTTCATAATACAGAATTAATCTGGAGCGTAATCTTTCACCTCTGGAATACAAGTTGAAATTGTGCAAATCGACTTCGTAAACAAGTTGCTACTTGCAAATATTTGTTCATTTTATTCTACTTTTTGGTAAATAAAATGTATAAATAAATTTCAAAAATGTGTTCATTTTTTTACTTTCAATAATGATGTTATTCACAAAGAAAACATTTTTTTTTTTTTTGAAAAATCTCATTGATTGATTTAAGATGAAATAGGCATTGAAAAAAGAAAAATATCAATTGTGTCTCCCCGTGCGTTTTAGCACTCATGAAAACAATTGTAATTGAAGAAACATTCAACAAGAAACACTCGAAAAAAAAATTTCAAAAAAAAATGTAGTTTTTGTGAAAATTGTTTTTTTTTTAGAAACGGTCATTATTTTGTTAATTTTGAAAATTTTTTATTTTTTTTTTCTGAAAGTTTATGACTCTTCTGATCTTAATCAACAGAAGAAACTTAATTACGTCAATTAGTCATAAAAATATACAATTTTGAATAAAAAATTACTTTCATTTTTCTTTACTGCGAAAGCTATAAGTTCAACTTTATAATTTCGATAACTTCCTTGAAAATGATTTATTCGCCAAACGGCGATTCTAGAATAATATCTTTCAAGGAAAAACTCTTTTATTTTTTTGACTATTTTTGCTGCATGATTGAATAAAATCGATCTTGTGCATCTTCTTTTAACCTAATGTTTATGCCACGTATCAACATTTTGCGGACAATTGGTGTCATGAGAGGCTACCTGTACAACTGAATAAAAATTCTGCGAATTTGATACTATTTACTTAATAATAGGAGCGAAGATATTCCAAAATTACAAAATCTCTTATTTAAATTTTGATCGAATTCAGTAATCCAAGATGATATATCAGTATTTGGAAAAAACGCCTGTCTGTATTGCGATCATATTTATAACCAAAATCTGCTTTACGCAAATTAAGTTCTTTACAAAACAATGTTTGAATTTGTTTCTTGCTTTCAGACACAATAGTTTTATTCTTTAAGAGTTTGTTGATTTTGCAATGGCAATTTGTAAGATACATGGAGAATTTACTCGTAGAAACGATTATAGGCATGTAAAATATATTCCCAAATCTTGCACTTTTGGATTATACTATGTAATATTATTACATTGGGTTGATGAGGGCTTACAATTATAACATTTCTAAATGGCATTATGGAAAGAAGAATTATTGCATACTTTACCATATACTATAGCTTTTAATAAGCTATAATCAATAGCAAAAGATTGACTACTGATTACTACTTAAGTTGGTAACTCCTTCAACTATTATAGTGCCGATTTCAAAAAATGCGAATTAAATGAGGAAATATACAACCGAGAAATCGATTGAAATTTAAAAGAGTTTATAATTTATCTTTTAATTTGTTGTATAATTGTTTAAAATAGGCTTAGTTTTTCGTAAAAATAAATTATTGTATTTTGCGTATGTGTTAGCTGTCTATAGATTGAAGTTATATATGCAGGCTTTTTTATAGAGTTTATGGTCGATTCTTGCATATGTTTAGTGTAGAATTTAAGTTCATTCACAAAATTGTTTAAGTTTTTAATTTCCGTTGGTTAGTTTTGACTTGTGTTTGACTACCACCATGTTGTATCCACCATTTTCAATTTTTACACCCATCAATTTTTGCAGTACATGCAGGGTTTCAGAACTAGTTTCATACCCAAAAGGATTAATATCAAATTTCTAATTTTCGAATGCACACATTTTGTGGCTATATATTCAGGTGAAAGGACCCGGTTCTTTTTTTTTTGAATTTTTCAATTGATTTCTACATATTTTTCATTTTTAAGAAGTTTAAGCTTAAATATATCCAAAACTTGCCACACCACTGTGGGATTAGAATATTTCAGAATCATGACATGATATTTTGGTAAACGGATTTCAATTAGTGCATCAAATTGCGTAATAAATAACCTTTGTCATGAGTAAAGAAGGGGGCACCTAAATTTGTGGGTTTGTGAAATTTTTTAAAGTAACCCGATGCTCTTATACTGATATCAACAAAAAGAATACTATTTTAACTACTTTACTGCTGAATCTATGTCTAGGTTGATAATAACTGGAATATAACAATTAAATAAGTACAGGCATTAGTAAAAATAAACAAAATCGTAGAATGATCAATCTGAAAAAATCCAGCGGCGCTTAACTTCATCTTTCGATGATAGGCCTGCTGACCTATTAAATAAATTTGATGTTTTATATCCTTTTTGTCTCCATTAATATTTTGATGGTTTCTTTCTTGTGCTAGATAATGACTTATATTTAAAGTTCTCTCCGCTTCTCCCGCTAGCTGATCTCCAATCATTGATAAGCCGAATACTGAAATCTAAAATATAATAATAAGTATTTTTTTTATTACAAGAGAAGAGAAAAAACTGCGTCAGAAATATATAATTAAAACATTTTTAACTGAGGGTACTTGCGGCAATATTTTACTAAGCAATTTAGTCACAGTGTAAAATTTGAAACTATATATATATATATATATATATATATATATATATATATATATATATATATATATTATGTCGGATATTCTCACGGGTGTGATCGAAGGTTTTCGGGCATCCCGTGTATGTGCTGAGTCCCTCTCAGGATTGTAAGGCAGCTGACGTTTCGGTGAAATCTCATTCACCATTTTCAAAGCTCACTGTATGGCGTCTACGAGCCTTATGTAAGAGGCACCACAGACAAGATCGCAAGAATTCTCAGGAGACACAACATTGAAACCATTTTCACCACAGACTGTAAAGTAAAAGATTTCTTGCCAACACTTAAAGAAAAAATCCCTCTAGAAAACCAGGGAGTGTACGAAATTCCATGCGGAGAGTGCAGCTCATCTTACGTAGGCCAAACCAACCGTAAAATAAGCACCAGAAGAGACGAACATATAAACGCTGTCAAGCAAAAAACAACTTCTTCTGCTCTGGCCCAACACTGGTTAAACACAGGACATAAGATAAATTTCTCGGGAACAAAAATGCCATCGAGATGTGAAAACCTGTCCACAAGAGTTATAAGGGAGGCTATTGAAATTGCAAAGAGGCCCACCAACTTAAATAGCAGAGATGATGGCCAACGTGTGCCTAATACTTGGAAAAGTCTGCTTACAAAACATCAACCAGTACCGCTTAGTAATGAAAGAGATTACAACTCGGCAACGCAACCACAAACACTGGCAACAGGGCCGATGACGCGCTGCAGGTCACGCCACCTTATGGTCCGGAACCATTCGGAAAACGAACACGTCCGACGCGCACACGGTACCGACAATACCGGAGTCGCAGGCGTCAGTTCGCTCGTAGACGCCATACAGTGAGCTTTGAAAATTGTGAATGAGATTTCACCGAAACGTCAGCTGCCTTTCAGTCCTGAGAGAGACTCAGCACATACACTGGATGCCCGAAAACCTTCGATTACATATATATATATATATATATATATATATATATATATATATATATATATATATATATATATATATATATCGCCATTTTTTAGCGTAGTTTTTTTGCTCTCTTCCGGTGAGGTTCCACAAGTGAGAAAGACCATGTATACCGCACTTATCAAACTTATGCAAAATTAAATCGATACTAATTATATCAGATGCCATTTTTAGATCAAGAAACAGACTTAAAGATTTATTATTCCATTCAAAATTTGATAATACATGAGAATACAGGGATAATATTGCATCCTGAATAGAACGACCCCTTCTAAATCCGAATTGATAATTACTAAAAAAGTTTTCTTTGTCTAAAAATGACTCTAGATGATTGCAAAAGCATTTTTTGAAAATATTATAAAAACCCGATGAAAGCGATATTCCGTGATAATTTGATATTAACTCATTATTTTTACGGAGTTAAATCTAGAATTTAATATTTTCAATTCACGACAGAATTTACAATTTAATTTCATTTTCCAGTTTTTAGAAATTTTCAATCAAGAAAAAAGTTTTATTGAAAGTTCTCACATTTACAGTTAAAAGATTCTTGGTTCTAAAAGGTGTTTTTTTTAATATAATAATAATATATAACCACCATATTATCTCTTCTTGTAGAAGGAAAGGGGCGGTAATTTTTCCTTCAGATCCGGGCAATGAATTTTGCATCTGCCCAGGAGGGCAAATTTTTTCATCTACCTCGGGCGACAGAAACCTACGTTACACCTCTAACTGATAACAAGCAAAAATAAACATGATATAAAAATGAAAATTCATTTTTGAAATTTTTAACATTTAAAAGTTGACAACACAGGTTTACAAAAAAAATATTGGATGCCAATTTGACCAGATCATTTTATTCTTATGTAATTAGACGCCCTGAATCCAAATCTGAGGTCCGCTAGCCTCTATGACGTCAGATTCAAGGTCATTTCAAGGTCAAACGGAGTAAAATTCTGCTATTTTAACATTAAATGTAGTTGTTGAACTCTAAACTTAATCTTTTTGAACTTACAATATTCAAAATTTTAGTTTAAATTAGATAAAAAAAATTTATACGGTAAAAATCTACCATTAAAAGTGTATATAAGTCATTAATCCCATACACATACCTTATCTCTCTTCAAATTCTAACAGCTCTTTTTACCTAACGAGGGGTAATAACATACAGGCACGGTCGAGTCTAGGTAAAGATACATCGGGGCTCTGATTTGGTATAAATGATTTCAAAGGATCAGTTAAAACGGATGTAAAGTAACAGGTATATATATATATATATATATATATATATATATATATATATATATATATATATATATATACATATATATATATATATATATATATATATATATATATATATATATATATATATATATATATATATATATAGGTTTTCGGGCATCCCGTGTATGTGCTGAGTCCCTCTCAGGACTGTCGGAACACGTCCGATGTACACACGGTACCGACAACACCGGAGTCGCAGGCGTCAGTTCGCACGTGGACGCCATACAGTGAGCTTTGAAAATGGTGAATGAGATTTCACCGAAACGTCAGCTGCCTTACAGTCCTGAGAGGGACTCAGCACATACACGGGATGCCCGAAAACCTTCGGTACGAAGTACCGGTAGAAATGAACACCTCATCATAAGAAAATTGAGTCCTTTAAGCAACTTATACCATACTAAACAAAAAATTCAATATAATTTGCGCCATCTCCCGGAATCTCATGCAATGTACCATGAATATTAATGTAAATTCCTTTAATGTTAAGGTAAATGTGCATTAATTTTAATGTACAGAAAATTGAAATATCTTTTCAGTTACTTTATTGAAATTTAAGATTTCATTTAATCAAATTTAATGTACAACGAATTGATATTTGAAAGAATTGCATTAGATTTAAAGTAAATGTAAATTATTCATGATTTTAGGTACAAAATCATTATATTTAAGGTAGAAAGGACATTAAATTTGCATTAAATTTAAAGTTATTTTTAATATCGTAGCCAAAGCTATAGGAAAGAAAAATCGAAACGAAGAAGTCAGTTTTCTTTGGAAATCGTTTAAAAATCCGAACAAATTCTGTATACCTAAAATTCCACAAGTTGCAACCGTCGTGTTGCTTGAGGTTAAGATGATTTTGCCTCAATCAGGGATTACTATGAACACTTTAGAACAGTCTGTGTTATTTTGACAATAGTTTTACGAAAAGATATTAATTATATTTCATGCTGGATCTCATAGCTAAACGGCCATTATTTTTTGTTGGAACTGATTTTTTCAAGACTGCTCTATAAAACTTTATTAGGTTTACGTTTGACAAGTAGCTTAATATTAAACATTTTATTTATATTAAAAATTATAAGATGTAACGCAAAGAGAGCAGTTGTATTTCATATATTTAATAATTGAAAATATGATATTGTCTAATAACATTCTGATTTTGAGACTGTAACTTTGACATTTACGACTGTTTCGATGTATGATTAATAATTATAAATTAATAATAAAGAGCATAATTGAAATAAACATATTTTACTGGGTTCTAAATAATCAAGAACCAGTGTATTCCACACGATCCACTATAACTCATGTGTGGGTGAAAGTTGATCATCAGCTCAATGGCAATCTATATAATTATTTTTTAAAACTAGAAATATCTTCTCTTTACTTTAGAAAAAAAAGGGATTCGCTAGATTTCATGCTCCCCTAGATAATATAATAATACTAATTACTTAATTTAATTTATATTACTCAGAGAACTATTCTTACTACTAAAAATTTTTAAAGAAAGGCGAAAAAAATTGAAGTAACCTTTTGGTAAAATTTCATTGTAATGTGGTGAAATAAGGATTTAAGTAAAACGGCAAAAAAAAGTTCAAGTTCAAAATAAAGCACCTTTTATATCTTCCAGGTATTAAAAAATATCGTGCATTATGTATTAGTTAATTTAAAATGTATTTTAAAATTTGGATAGTACAGGAAATTATGAGCGAAAGTAATTATTTTTCGCTTTCCTTAGCTTATATTTTTAACACGAATTTTTTATTTAAATATCAAAATAACTTTCATGCTTCCAAGTCAACGTTCTCTCAATTAAAGTTTAGAATTCCTAAAAAAATTGTATATTTTTCTTGTGAGTTTTGTAAAATTGTCCAGTTTAAACGATTATTTTCTACCATGTTTTTATTAACTCGCTTTCTTATCTGTTTGACTGTCCGGAACAAATTTTGCAATCTATATTAAACTAACTTTCCGATGAGCTAGAGACTTGAAACTTTAAATATAGTTCAGAATTGGACGACAATGCAATATTAGCTCTCTTTATTGTCTATCTGTTTGTCTCTCTGTCTACTTGATGCAAATTTTACCGTCGATATTTGTCAGTTTAGTATAAAGTTTGCAATCGATTTTAAATTAAGACTAAAAAGCAGAGAATAATTATTTATTAATAAAAATATTTGATATACCACGTCGATAGTTATTCTCTACACTCCTTACTATCATCTATTACATGCACCTTTTTTCATAGTTTTTAAAAACACAACACAAATTTTTATGACAATATGACAAATTATTTTATATTTTTATTCAGTTTTAAAAACGTGGTATATTAAATTATTTTTATTTAAATAACTAATATTGTGTATTTTTGCTTTCAAAGTTGGATTGAGCAAACCAAAATGAAGAGATCTTGCAATTATCTACCTAAATAACTTATTTACTTACTATGAAAAATAGCGTAAAAATCCAATGGGACAAACTGAAACGAACATCTTCTTTGACTCGAAAAACAGCAAAAACTATATTGTGCAAAATGAAGATAATACATTCGAAAATTGCGGTAACAAATATAGGCCCAAATATTTCGTTTATTAATGAAACTAGATTACATAAAATATTATGCTTGAATTTTACCATGATAATTTGTTTAATGTCTATAGACATTTTAAAACGATCATTAAGTCTTTCTAACTGCTTAACAGATTCCCACACCAAAATAAATGCTACACATAATACTGATTCTATTCTGGTCGTTACAACAGCAAACCATATTGCAAGAATATGATGTTCCATTTCGGAAGTTAAAAATGAAACGATTATTTTGGTAATAATGTCTAGAGAGAAAAATATCAGAGCTATGTAACTAATTTTTGAAAACTTCCATTTTTTGTCATTATTATGTATTAATTGTAAGGTCTTCTTTAGGGCGACAAGTTCATCATTTTTTAGGAAAAGCCGAACCGTTATTAAAGTATTGTAAGTTATTACTAATCCATGATCAATGGCAATGAGTATTACAAATACCACCATATAACTATTATAAATCTCTGGCATATACCTTATGCCCATATAACTTCCTATCAAAAAAATAGTTGCATAAACTGCTCCGTAACTTAAATAAAACAGCTTAATTCTTTTTGATTTTAGGTAAATCGGAGGATAAAAGGCCTGTATGACTCCAACCAATCTTAACCAAAAATTTGTATTTATAATTCGCATTTTCAATTTCATTTTTAAATTATGTTATCAACGCAATAAAATATTCTATTGTTTACGGTTAGAAACTAAAACCTAAGATGGCGTTTCAAACAGTATATATAAGCATTTTTTGATACATAGTTCATATATTATTAATCGAATTGATTAACTTAAAAGTCGTAAACGTAATTACTAGACAATAATGATTAATTTAGGTTTCTTGTTAAAAAAGGGGCGATATACAGAGTTTTACTTATTATTGTTTAAATTTTGCTAAACTTGAGGCAAACCAAAGTGTGTGTACTATGTACTATTAAAATCATAGGAACAATAAGGCCTACCAGTGGACGCTGACGTCTTTCAAGAGTGCAGTGGGTTCAGGAGCAACTAGGGGGCGTTAAAGTGGTCAGTATGGATAATAGCGGATTGAAGAAATTAATAATACATTTGAGAGTACCTAAAATAATAAAAGAAGAAATTTTATCTACAAATTCATCAGACGAGAAAAATTATGAAATTCCCAATTCTCAAAACCCTGTTAGTAGTGTATTTATGAGAGTACCTATACCCGGCGATAATGAAATTGTTGAAAATTCGGAAAATTTGAAGGAGGATGATTGTTCATTACATATCTCTTAGGATCAAATGATAAATAAGCCAAATTAATAATAAAAAATTGTCACATTTAGAATATTTATTAGGGGTATGCGAATATTCGAAAATTCGAGTTTGTTTGGAAAAAAATCGACTCGTCGAGTTCGAGACGAATCGAAAAAAAAAACTTGAGACTTTGTAGTTTTACAACAAACTCGAATTTTCCAAGAAACTCGAATATTTGAAAAAACTGGGATATTGGAACAAAATCGAATATTCGTAGAAAATCGAATATATAAACAAACTGGAATATTCAAACAAACTCGAATACTACTTAAATGGAAAATTGTGGAAGGATGTTTCGTCTTTGAAAGTTCGGAGTAGAATAATAATAGATGGCTATGGTTTGAAGGTTGTAGACAATGTTGAAGATTTACTGAAATGTGGTTGTCGTACTTGCATTGTCTTTATTTTTATTTATTTTTACGACGTGTCGATTAGCTTTTATCTCTAATCGTTATCAAGTATAAACTGAATGTTTTGTCTTAAGATCACGAGCTTATATAGGGATTGAGTCCACTGAAGCGCAAAGTTTCGCTTCATTGTACACACCTCGATGATTTGATGTTACAAAGTAGTGGCTGCCAAAGATTAGGTATCTCAACACTCGGTTTACTGAAGATTCCATTATTGTTTTTAATGTAAGTTGCTTCTATAAATTTTCTTTTTTTCATGTTGAGTTCCATATATATTGCCGCAGCCTCAGACTATTTTATATGGTGTTATTTATCTCAGACGTGTGTATGAGTTTTATGTTCCTTAATTCTAACTTCTAGTGGTCGTTTGCTTTCTCCAATATACATTTCGCCACACTCACATGGAACTTTGTAAACACATTCTTTCTTATCGGTAGTTTTAGGTTTTGTTTTTGTTAAATGAGCTCTAAGTGTATTTCCTGATTGAAAGGCTGTTTTTATATTATAACTACTGACAATTTTTCTCGGAAGTTCCCTTAATGTATGGAATTGTGAAGAGGGAATTTATTTCTTACTGTTCAGTGTTCGTTGTTCTAAAGTTATTTATGACATCGTCAATTAATTTTAAAGGATAACCATTCTGTTGTAAATCGGATTTAATATTTGCTACCTCTTTTTCCAATGATTCGGCATTATTGCATATATATATATATATATATATATATATATATATATATATATATATATATATATATATATATATATATATATATATATTTGAAAAAGTTGTTTTATTCTCCTTACGACCGTTAAGAAAGGGGACAGACAGTATATTCTCTGCGAATTCCATTCTGGTTCACTCTCCATACTAGTTTCGACCACCTAATGGTCTCATCAGTGGAGCTGTAACGAACCGAGAGTGGCCATTAGGTGGTCGAAACTAGTATGGAGAGTGAACCAGAGTGGAATTCGCAGACAATATACTGTCTGTCCCCTTTCTTAACGGTCGTAAGGAGAATAAAACAACTTTTTCAAATATATAGACCGTGAATTTATTTATTTTTAATATATATATATATATATATATATATATATATATATATATATATATATATATATATATATAGCGCGATTATAGAGCTTGCGTATAATTCCTTATTTTGTTACGACAGAATGATTAGAACTATGATTAAGATATTGTCCAGTATGTGTTGGCTTTCTGTATACTGAAGTTTTAATAGTTTGGTTTGAGCGATTCACCATGACATCTAGGAAAGGCAATTAATCATTTACCTCTTTTTCCATGGTAAATTTAATTGTAAGTCGAATGTTATTTAGATGTTTCAATAAATCATTAAGCTCTTGATCATTGCCCTTCCATACGATGAAGGTATCATCGACATATCTCAACCAGACTTTCGGTTTTACTGTTGCCGTTTCTATGGCATGAGTTTCGAACTATCCATATATATATTGGCGACGACTGGAGAGAGTGAAGAACCCATCGGAAGCCCATCGTCCTGAGCGTAGAACCTGTCCTTTACTTGAAAGTAAGCACTACGCACGCAACACTCCAGAAGATCCATCACCCTGTCCAGTAGTAACGTGGTTCGATTTGATAAAGTAGTATCATTTGAAAGTCTAGTTTTGATTATGTCTAGTGATTCCCGTAATGGTACATTAGTATACAGACTTTCCACATCAAAGCTTGTTAGTCTGTCTTCTGGCTCTAGATTGATGCTACTAATAATGTTCACGAAATGTGTGGTATTTTTAACATACGTATTCGCCTTACCTTCTAAAGGTTGTATGATTTTTAAAAGAAACTTCGCCAGTGCATTTGGTGGGGATCCTCTGGAGTTGGTTATTAGCCTCAATGGTATGTTCGTTTTATAAATTTTTGACAGTCCGTAAAGATGTGGTGGCTTACTATAGTGTGATGTGAGTGCCGATCGTAGCTGGCCAGGTATATGGTCTTGGTATTTCCTTAGTGTTCTGTAGATTTTTGACTCTATAGATTTAGTGGGGTCATAAGGTTATTGTCTATATTTTCCTTTTTCCAGGGTATCTCCGATTTTTTGGTCGTACGTTACGATGTCCATTATCACCGTTGCATTTTCCTTGTCCGCTGATAAAATCTTTATGGATTCATCCTTACGAAGCTCTTTTAAGGCTGATGCTTCAAGCTTGGAGAGATTTGAACTGAATTTTTGTTGTCTTCCAAAGTTGATTTAATTTTCCACGTAAACTCGTCGGAATGGTTATCGTCGACTTGTATAGATTCTACAGAACTTATGATGTCTAGAACAGGCATGCTTTTTGGTGTTACTGCGAAATTAAGCCCCTTGCTTAGTTGTTCTTCTGCTGTTTAAAGTATTCTTGAAGATAAGTCTATGATGGTTTTTCTTGAAGGTGTTTCAGGTAGATTCGGCTGTTGATGTGATTTTAGTTTTTCCAGTTTATTTCGGTGTTTCCTCGCCATATTTTCTTTGAACTTGTTGCATATGTTATTTATTTTATGGAAAATTGGCTCATAATCATCTGACAAACTTTCGGATTTAATTTCTTCGTAGCGTTGTGTAGCTGCATCCAAAAGAAGGGCTTTTCAACATCGGTGATAATTTATTTGTGTTCTTAGTAGTGCTTTACCTGAGTTGTCCAGAATACGGCGTGCTCTATTATCTGGTATTGGTGATTTCAATCTGAAACCAATAGGAATGACGTTGCTGTCTCGTGCTTTGTTACATCAAATCATTGAGGTGTGTACAATGAAGCGACACTTTGCGCTTCAGTGAACTCAGCTCCTATATAAGCTCGTAGTCTTAAGACATAACATTGAGTTTATATATACTTGATAACGATTAGAGATACAAGCTAATCGAAACGTCGTAAGAGTAAATAAAAATAAAGACAATGCAAGTCCAACAACCACATTTTAGTAAATAGATAGCTATTTCAGAAATCGAAAAAACATTGATATAGTGAATATCGCGGACGGTTTGGTTACCAATGCAGAATAGCTGTTCTGTACCTGACTTTTTTTGATATACTTTCTCCCTTTAAAAAAGGTAGCCTATAAGACACACACATACAGGCCCGTAAGATCTCTCATTTTATGATTACTAGAGTTTGAAATAAAATATTTGTGGTCTTAGTTAAGCAATATAACTGTGCGTTCAATTTCTTCCCTTAATATTTGGTTTTAGGGTCTTTCATCATAAATTTTATTGTTTAAAACTCCCACAAAAAAGATCCATTGGACTCAAATATGGGCTATTGACTGGCCACCTAATGGTGCCATGCCTTCCAATTCAAAAGTTATATCGATTGTAATGTACTCAATAAGTGGCATCACGTTGTGCGGTAGTGTGCCATCTTGTTGCCAAATCAAATTATTATATTGCTGGACTGGGATGTTCTCTAAATGATCCTTTAATTTTCAATTAAATTTAAATATCGCTCACCATTTAATTTTCCATTTAAAATAATTAGCCCAATAATTTTATTGGCAATATTCCATACCAAACATGTAGAATGTTGCAAATTTTAAGTCAAGATTTATTGAAATATGATGCGACATCTGGAATAAATCTTTCTGGATCTTCTAAAAACTACATCTTTGTTATCTCCATATGCATTAATTGATTTAAAAAATGTTTTAAAATTTGGATAGTACAGAAAATTCTGGATGAGCGAAAGTTGTTGTTTTTCGCCTTCATTAGCTTATAATTTTTCTTTTTACATAAAAATAACTTTCATGCTTCCAAGTCAACGTTGTGAGATTTGTAAAATAGTCCAGTTTAAATGATCCATTCTTACCACGTCTTTATTAACTCGCTTTCTTGTCTGTCTGTTTATTTGTTAGTTTGACTGTCCGAAACAAATTTTGCAATCGATATTAAAGTAATTTCCCGATGAGCTAGTGACTGGAAATTTTAAACACTGCTAAAAACTGGATGACAATGAAATATTATGACCTTCAGGCTGACCTTGAACATGTATTTCAAGATCATTTAACGGCCGACTTAATTTCCGAGTATCTGATCAATTTATAATTTGGTACACATATATAAACCCGATGACAATGCAAAATACCTGATTGTCTCTATGGTACAAATTTTACAATCTAGTTTAAATTAACTTCCCGATGCGCTAGAAACTTGAAATATAGCTCAGAATTGGAGGACAGTGCAATATTAATTCTCTTTATTGTCCATCACTTTGTTTCTTTGTCTATTGGATGCAAATTTTCCAATCGATTTTTGTCGGTTTGTTACAAAGTTTGCAATCGATTTTGAACTAACAAGGAAGGCACCTGAAGCATCCGACTCCAATTTTAATAAAACTTCAATATGTTATAGAGGGTACAAAAATAAGAGTCATGTATTTTTTTAATTTGCGGATATTTATTTTATCGGGGTGAAAATCGATCCTAAAGTTCAAACTTAAAAACAGTATTTTTGAAATATCTCAGGTTCTAAGTGAAATAAAATGAAAATTATTTGTTGTTCGAAATGATGTTAAACTATGGGTTTCTCACCTACAAGAATAAATATCCCTTATTTTTTATTAGGGTAAACCATTTATTTACGCATGTAATTTAATTGTAAAAATTACGAAATTTAATGGAATTATTTGAATTATTTTTTTCAGGAATATTATTAGAAACTTAAGTTGACGAGTTTCGGGGTTTCTAAAAATAAACTAGTAAAGAGGGTGAGCCACCCCTAAATATGTTTTTTTTTAATTTCAAGTCCTAATTGAGAAATACTTACAAAATAAAATAAAAATTACTTGTTATTTGAAATCATTTTGAATTATGGTATTTTCAGCCCAAAGATGTCATCCCTTATTTCTTATAACACTAATTAAATTTAATGAAATTGTTCCAAGGTATTTTTTTCGCGAATACCATATTTAACTCAAGTTGACATATTGTGGGGTTTAAAAAAATGAAGTGGTAAAAAACATTTTTTTCAAATCTCAAATTCTCATTGTAATACATTTAGTTGAAGTGAAATTATACCGTGTTGTTTTAACCCCACAGAGACTATCCCTTACTTTTTATGAGGGTTAATTTTCTAGACATTATGAAATTAAATCAAATTTGTTGATAATATTTTTCTCAAGGGTGAAAATACTATGGTTTAACTTCATTTCAAATAACAAATAATTTTCATTTTGTTTTATAAATATGTCCCAATTAGAACTTGAGATTTAAGAAAAAGGTATTTGGGGGTGGCTCTTTTACTCGTCTGTTTTTTGAAACTCCCAAAGATGTTAACTTAAGTTACTTATGCTATTTGTGAACAAAATATTTTCAAACAATTATATTAATTTCCTAATTTTTAAATAATTTAATAACGGATGATATATTTGGGGATGAAACTTTAACATCATTTCGAACAACAAGTAATTAACCGACTTCTATAAGGAGTTCTGCCGAGTGTGCATGTGCATGTTTCTTTTTTATGTATGTACACCGATTACTCCGGAACGGCGGCACCAATTTGAATGAAATTTTTTACGTTATGTTCAGGAAGTTGCTGCGGTAGTCTCATATTTTTTTGGACAAAATTAGTGCAGTAATATCCAAGATGGCGCTGACAATATGGCAAACCAAAAAATTTAATTTTGTCTGATTTTCTCCAAAATTGATGTGGGGGAGTTTTCGGGGTCGCACATATTGGATTCAAAATATTTTTAAAAAATTCAATATGGCGGATTCAATATGGAGGACAAAAAATCAATTTTGTCCGATTTTCTCCAGAATTGGTACGAAGGAGTTTTTAGGGTCGTACATAACTAATATAAATTTATTTTTTAAAAATTCAATATGGCGGATCTAATATGGCGGACGTAAAAATTAATTTTGTCCGATTTTCTTCAAAGTTGGTGCGGGGGAATTTTCGGGGTCGCACATAACGAAACTGAAATTATTTTTTTTTAATTCAATATGGCGGATCCAAGATGGCAGATTAAAAATTCTACATCTCCCGATTTTGTCTAAAATCAGTATTGGGGTATTTTTGTTTGTGTTAATTATGAATTTAAAATATTTTTTGAAAAACTCAATCTGGCTGATTTAATATAGCGCCCTAAAAATTTTAAATTATTCGATTTTCTCCCAAAATGATATAAGGGGTTCTTGAGGGTGTAAATTATGAATTTAAAAGTATTTTTTGAGGATTCAATATGGCAAATCCAAGATAGCGGACTAAAAATTTTACATTTTTCTATTTTGTTCAATGGTGGGACTGAATCGTTTTTGAAGATGTAAATAGCGAATATAAGTCTAGAAAATTTAAAATTCCGGATTTTATCCAAAATTGGTGCTAGGGGGCTTTGAAGGGTTTAAATTTCGATTAGATTAAGACTTAAAATAATGTTTTTGAAATTCAATATAGCGAATGTAATATGGTGAGTTGAAAATTTTACCTTATTCGCATTTTTTCAGATTTGGTATTAGGGAGTTTTCGGGATCGTGTATTACGAATATGAAGTTAATTTTTTACAACAATTAGTTTGTTCTAAGACAATATGAAGGACAAAAAAATTTCACATATTCCGATTTTGTCTAAAATTGATATTGTGGGGTTCTTGAGGCGTATAAAAACTCAATATGCAGTATAAAATATATTGAGCTAAGAAATTTACATCTCAGGTTCTTTAAACATCGATATTGGAAGGTTTTGGGGCCTATATTCTCAATCGAAAATTAATTTGAAATTTAAGATAGAGAATTTACTATGACAGATTAAATATTTGTTTGACACAATTTTACTGGTATTTGTAAAACTCTAAGAACCAGAAAGAATTTTTAGTCGTTCATTTTAGGGTGATTTACAACTTTGGATAAAATGGGTACTTTTTTGCCACCTTGGAGTCATTGAGAGGTACACTAATCTCGATTAGTACTTAGTTCAAATAATTTATGGATACCATAATGAATTCAAAAACTAAAAATAGAAAAATAAAATTTTTTTACAAAAATTAAACCGACTTCTAAAAGTGCGCTAAACATTGAAAAATAGCTATAAATTTTTATATGAAATTGAACTTTTTAAAGTCGGCTCCAAATTTTTTGTAAATGAAATAAATAACTACTAAAATATACAAATTATGGTAAGAAAGTAATTACAAATGAAATATTTTTATTCTGTTTATGCAAATCACATTTTGTCAGGCATTAGTTTGGCGCCGACTTCAAAAAGTTCAATTTCATTTATAAATTTATAGTTATTTTTCAATTTTTAGCGCACTTTTAGAAGTCGGTTCAATTTTTTTATAAAAATTTTATTTTTATTTTGTTTTGTAAAGATATTTCTCTGAGAACTTGACATAAAAATACTGTTTTAGCGGTGAATTTTAGGGATGGTTTTTACCCTGTTAAAATGAATCTCTGCTAAAAAAATTTTTGTACCCTCTACAATATATTAAAGTTTCATTAAAATCGGAGCCGGACTCTTCAGGTACCTTCCTTGTAAGACAAAAAAGCAGAGAATAATTATTTATTATTAAAAATTTTTGATATACCACGTTTTTAAATAGTTTTTCATATTGTCGTAAATCTTTGTATTTGTGAATTTTTAATAGCTGTATAAAACTTATAAGATTAAAAACGAAATGATAGTTACTCTCTACACTCCTTACTATTATCTATTGCATGCACCTTTTTGTCATAGCTTTAAAAAATTCACCATCGCAAATTTTCAGGACAACATAATAAATTATTTTATATTTTTATTCAGTTTTAAAAACATGGTATGTTAATTTTTTTTTATTTAAATAATTATTATTATGTATCTTAACTTTTAAAGTTACATTAACCAAATGTCATTATTTATCTAAATAACTTATTTACTTACTATGAAAAAATCCGTGAAAATCCAATAGGACCAATTCGTGCGAAAATCTTTGGGCACAAAAGCGGCAAAAACTATATTGCGCAGAATGAAAATAATACATTCGAAAATTGTAGTAGCAAATATCGGCCCAAATATTTCATTTATTAAAGAAACTAGATTACATAAAATATTATGCTTGAATTTTATCACGACAATTTGTTTAATATCTGTAGACACTTTAAGACTATCATTAAGTCTTTCTAACTGCTTAATAGATTCCCACGCCAAAATAACTGCTACACATAATACTGATTCTGTTCTGGTCGTTACAATAATAAGCCAGATTAAAATAATATAATTTTTCCCCTCGTACGTTAAAAATGCAGTGATTATTTTGGCAATAAATTGTAGAGATAAAAATGCCAGAGCTGTATAACTAATTTTTGAAAACTTCCATTTTTTGTCATTCTGATTTATTAATTGTAAGGTCTTCTTTAGGGCGACAAGTTCATCATTTTTTTTGAAAAGCTGGACCGTTATTGAAGTATTGCCAATTATTACTAATCCATGATCAATGGCAATGAGTATTACAAATACCATCAAATAATTATTATGCATCTCTGGTACAAAACTTTTGCCCATATAACTTCATACCAAAAAAATAGTTGAATAAAATGCCCCATAAATGAAATAAAACAACTTAGTTCTTTTTAACCTTAAGTAAATCGGAGGATAAAAGGCATGTATTACTCCAACCATTCTTAACCAAAATTTTATATTTGTATTTTGCATTTTCGATTTTCAAATGATTCAGCTGAAAGCGTTTTTAAAAATTATATTATTAACGCCTATTGTTTACAACTTTGTGGGTTATAGAAACTAAAACCTAAAACTGCGATTCAAACAGTATATATAAGCATATTTTTATAGAAAATTCATATAATATTAATCGAATTTATTAATCTGAAAGGTTAAAAATGTAATCCGTGGGTAATAATGAATAATTTATGTTTCTAATGAAGTCTGGGGCGATATACAGAGTTTTATTTAATATTGTAAAATTTTTTACTAAATTTGAGGCAAACTCAGGCCTCTGTAATATGTACTATTTAAATCAAGGGTTTTCAAAGTGTGCGCCGGGGCGCCCTGGGGTCCGTGAAGAGTAAACAGGGGCACTATAAGGCGGAATCCAAATCTATTTATATTCGCTGATACAAAATAAACAATGCAAATAGCATCGTTTGTTGCCTAGGTTACGTCGACCATCATTCACTCAATATTGTAACCAGTTTCCCGCAACGCGGAGTTCGGGTTAGACTTGGCAACCCCGAATTCACTGCCGGCCTGGCGCGAGAGAGAGAGAGCGGAATATGTTCTAAAAGCCCGCATTCGACCGTCGAAGGGAATTTTCGCGAGAGCTGATTGATAGTACACAAGCTGCCGTAGGCCAGTAGGCCAGTAGGCCACATTGTCAAGTTTGTTTATTTATTGTAAACGTAATCAGTGGAGAGTTGAAATTTTAAACACAGCTCAAAACTGGATGACAATTATAATGAACCTTGGAGCTAACCATAAATGTGTATTTCAAGGTCATTTTATAGTGAATTTTATTTCCGATCAAGCTAAAATTTTACAATATAGTTTAAATTAATTTCCCGATGAAATTTGAACCTTTAAATATAGCTCAGAATTGGACAACAATGCAATATTTGCTTTCTTGTCTGTCTATTTCTTTGTCTTTTTGGTGCGAATTTTGCAATCGATTTTTATTGGTATGGAATAAAGTTTGTAATCGATTTTAAACTAAGACCAAAAAGCCGAAAAATGATTATTTAAATTAATAAAAATTGTTGATATACGAAGATTTTAAATAATTTGTCACATTGTGCTGAATTTTTGTATTTGTGAATTTTTAATAGTGTTGAAATACTGTAAGATTAAAAACAAAAATCATGAGGTGCAATAATAAACAACTGTTATGTGATAGCTACTTTCTACTTAGTATTATCTACTGAATGCATTTTATGTTTTAGCTTTAAATCTTACAAGTATTTTCATAGCATTTAAAAATTCTCAATCACAGATTTTCAGGACAATGTGACAAATTATTTTGTATTTTTATACGATTTTAAAAACGAGGTATATATTTTTTATTTAAATAACACAGGTTTACAAAAAAAAAGAGTTGATGAACATTTTATTCTTATATAATTTGACGCCCTGAAACCAAATTTGATATGGGCTAATCTTTCTCACATCAGGTTCAAGGTCATTTCAAGGTAAAATGGAGTAAAATTCACTAAATAAATCTAAAGAAGTAGATATGTAGGTTCTTGAGGTCACTGAATCATAATTCCTGGTTTCTTTAATCCCTCAAGGCCAACCAGAGGTATTTTAGCGTAATTTCAAGGTCAAATTGAGAAAAATCTACTAAATCTATTAATAAATCTGGGGTGCCGTAAAGAGGAAGCAGGGGCACCGCAAGGCGGAATCTAAATCTACTTACATTTGCCGGTACAAAAGAAACATTTCAAATGGCACTCTGTTGCCTAGGTAACGTTGACCGTCATTCAATCAATATTGTTACGGGGGATGAGTTCCCCGCAACGCGAAGTTCGAGTTAGGTTTGTCAACGCCGAATTCGCTGTCAACCGGGCTCGAGAGAGAGAGAGAGAGAGAGAGAGAGAGAATGTTCTAGAAGCCCGCATTCGATCATCGAGGGGAATTTTTGCGAGCGCTGATTGATAGAACATAAGCCGCCGTAGGCCCAAAGGCCGAATTCTCTTAACAAAAATTTTGGATTTGTTTGTTGCATTTTCAGTTTTCAAATAATTTAGTTGAAAAAGTTTTTTTTAATTATATTATCAAAGCAATTTAATACTGTATTGTTTACAACTTTGCGGTTATAGATACTAAAACTCAACATTGCGATTCAAACATTATATATGAACATATTTTTCTACAAAATGCATAACCTTAAAATCGAATTTATTAACTTAAAAGGTTGGAAATGTAATCCATAGACAATAATGAATAATTTATGTTTCTAATGAAGCGTAGGGCGATATATATATATATATATATATATATATATATATATATATATATATATATATATATATATATATATATATAGAGGGAGAGAGAGAGAGACGAATTGCCGAATTCTCAAGTTAATTTATTTATTGTAAGCGTAAGCAGTTGAATTGTTAAGATAAATAGAAGTAATAATAAAGTATTCTTAGTAATGGAAGTAGTGATACAAAATGTTGTGATTTATGCACATAGGACAGATACCGTTACATTGTAATACTATTTAAACTTTCGTATGCGAGAAGGTCGGTTTCTTTGTTTTAATTGTGCCGCTTTGTGTTTTCGTACAAGGTTGGTAACAAAATGTAAAGATTTGTTTTAAATATGCAAGCTGAGAGTCCAAGTCAGAATGATAAAGCTTCGACAAGTGGCAGGGAAGCCAAAAGGCGGAAATATGGCAAATACGATAATAGCTATTTTGACTTTGGCTTTACTTTAGTAGAAGTAAATAATGAAAAAGACCGCAGTGTGCATATAGAGACCATTTACCCTATTAACAACACTATTAGTCGAAGAATCCATCATATAGCTGAGTATCTCAATGACTAATTAATAGAGAAAATGAAAGACAAGGAATTTGGTCTACAACTTGATGAGGCTACTACATCAAGAATTTCACACTTCTCTGGAAGATGATGGTCATGCAAACTCCAAATACTTTGCCGAACCAAATTTTTTACTAAAACTCGTAAATTTATGCGATATAGTTGACAAATTGAAAGCCTTTAATCTGTCTCTGCAAGGCAATAATATGCACATCTTTAAACTATTGAAGAAAATTGTAGCGTTTAGAAGAAAACTGCGGTTGTGGTAAGAAAAATTAATGAGGAATGCGGTCAAGATTCTTTCCCATATTTACATAAATATGCTTCATATAATGAGCTTGTTGCCTTTCAAGACTTGCTATCCCTCTTCACTGAATACCTTTCGAAGCTCCCTGAATAGTTTGCAAAATACTTTGTCAAAGAAAATGTCTAGAAATTTTCGTAGATCCTTTCCATGATCAAACAAGCAAGTAAGAGAGAGAATTTTAAACACGTCGTGGTCGTTATAAGTCACTTAGTTTTATTGTTTTTTGGCTCTATTTTTCTTATGACATAGATATTATTGTAAAATTTGTTTACTCTATGTGTGTATATTTCAGTGGCGTGTTTACCGCAAAAGCTAGGAAAGCACAGTACACTGATCTCCTGTAGTTGTTTCAACAGCAATCCATACTTTACGTTGTCAAAAGATGAAAACATCTTGCCTTTGGTTAAAGGATTTAGGGGAGAGCGATAGGAAGAGGGAGAGCGAGCAAGGATAGAGTGGAAGAGAGAGAGAGGGGAGAGAGGGGGAGAGGAGGAGAGAGATATACCATATCTGGAGCGAAAATACGAAACGTAAATTGTCAATTTTCACTATTTAAATTATTAATAAAGTAATATTTTTTGACAAGTCGTAACTAAAATTGTAGTTCTTAATATCGAAAAATAAAAAAACTATGGATTTTTTCGTAAGAATCCTCATTTATCACGTTTTTAAATAATTTGTCAGATTGTCCTGAATCTTTGTATTTGTGAATTTTTTAATAGCTGTGAAATACTTATAAGATTAAAAACGAAAATCATGGGGTACAATAGATAAAAATTGTTTTATGAGTTTTCTCATCGATAGCTACTCTCTACAATCCTTACTACTATCTATCGCATGTACCTTTTTTCACAGTTTTTAAAAATTCACCATCGCAAATTTTCAGGACAACATGACAAATTATTTTATATTTTTATTCAGTTTTAAAAACATGGTATGTTATTTCTTTTTATTTAAATAATTATTATTGTGTATCTTAGCTTTTAAAGTTAGATCAAGCAAATGTCATTATTTAACTAAATAACTATTTTATTATTTACTTACTATGAAAAATTCCGTGAAAATCAAATAAGACAAATTCGTGCGAAAATCTTCTCTGGGTCGAAAAACGGCAAAAACTATATTGTGCAAAATGACAATAATACATTCGAAAATTACGGTAGCAAATATCGGCCCAAATATTTCGTTTATTGAACAAACTAGATTACATAAAATATTATGCTTGAATTTTATCTTGATAATTTGTTTAATGTCTGTAGATACTTTAAGACTATCATTAAGTCTTTCTAACTGCTTAATAGATTCCCACGCCAAAATAACTGCTACACATAATACTGATTCTATTCTGATCGTTACAATAGTAAGCCATATTAAAATAATATAATTCTCCACTTCGTACGTTAAAAATGCAGTGATTATTTTGGTAATAAATTGTAGAAAACAAAATGCCAAAGCTGTATAACTAATTTTTGAAAACTTCCATTTTTTGTCATTCTGATTTATTAATTGTAAGGTCTTCTTTAGGGCGACAAGTTCGTCATTTTTTTTGAAAAGCTGGACCGTTATTAAAATATTGCTAATAACTACTAATCCATGATCAATGGCAACGAGTATTACAAATACCACCATATAACTATTATAAATCTTTGGTACATCATTTAGGCCCATATAACTTCCTACCAAAAAAATAGTTGCACAAAATGCTCCATAACTTAAATAAAACAGCTTAATTCTTTTTAACTTTAAGTAAATCGGAGGATAAAAGGCTTGTATGACTCCAACTACTCTTAACCAAAATTTTATATTTGTATTTTGCATTTTCAATTTTCAAATGATTTAGCTGAAAAAGTTTTTTTTTAATTATATTATCAATGCAATATAATACTCTGTTGTTTACAACTTTGTGGTTATAAAGACTATGCACAAAGACTGCGATTGAAACAGTATATATAAGCATATTTTTATAAATATTCATATGCTATTAATCGAATATATTAACTTAAAAGGTTAGAAATGTAATCCGTAGACAATAATGAATAATTTATGTTTCTAATGAAGTGTGGGGATATATACAGATTTTTATTTATTGTTGTAAAATTTTCACTAAATTTGAAGCAAACTGAGGCCTGTGGAATATGTACTATTTAAATCAAAGTATGCGTCTCACCAACATGAAGGATCAGCAAGGTAACATAATTTCAGATAACAAAGACATCGCCGCACATATTGAACGGTTCTACACCTTGCTCTACACCTCTACTATACCTGATCCAAAAATTTCAAACACCTTTATTCGTAACGTTGGATCAGAAGATATTCCCGAGATAACAAAACAAGAAATACGGGCAGCTCTCAAGCAAATGAAAAATAACAAAAGTCCTGGGGAAGACAAAATTACTTGTGAAATGTTGAAAATGGGAGGAGATGTGTTGGAAGAATCAATACAAGTGCTTCTCAATAAATGTTTAAGCCAAGGAAGGATACCGGATATGTGGCAAAATGCAGAAGTCGTTTTACTATTCAAAAAAGGTGATAATACCAATATAGAGAACTACCGTCCTATAAGCCTTTTGTCGCACCTATATAAACTTCTGACTAAAATTCTCACCAACCGACTAACAAATAAGTTCGATGCCTATCAACCAGTGGAACAAGCAGGTTTTCGAAAAGGGTTTGGCACCCTGGACCACTTGCAAACAGTAAGAACATTAATAGAAAAAACAACCGAATACAATTTGCCCCTCCACTTGGCATTCGTAGACTATCACAAGGCATTTGATTCTATTGAAACATGGGCTTTCTTGAATGCAATGGACGACGCTAGAATCGACTCCCGATACTCGAATCTCTTAAAATACATTTATGAAAATGCCACATTTCACGTAAAGATCAACGACGACTTAGTCACCGATAGAATCAAGATCAATAGAGGAGTGCGTCAGGGAGACACTATATCTCCAAAATTATTTACTCTAGCCCTAGAGAACATTTTTAAAACACTACCGTGGGAGACTAAAGGCATCAGCATTGACGGGATATATTTAAACCATCTACGTTTTGCTGATGATATTGTCCTAATTAGCAGTGACATTCGTGAATTGACAGAGATGTTAGAACAACTAAACAGAACATCAAAAAAATTTGGTTTAAAAATGAACCTCTCCAAAACCAAAGTAATTACTAACACTGAAGGAAACATCAATATGGATGGCACAATCATGGAAAATGTGGAAGAATACACATATTTGGGGCACATCATCAAAATAGGAAAGGATAATCAAACAGCTGAGATCAGACGCAGAACAAAACTAACTTGGGCAGCTTTTGGTAGGTTGGACTACATACTCCGAAACAGTGCCATACCAATGAACCTTAAAAGAAAAGTCTTCGATACTTGTGTATTGCCGGTGGCAACCTATGGCCTCGAAACCATGTCGGTGACAAGGAGAATTGCGGAACAGCTTAGAGTGATGCAGAGAGCAATGGAACGAGCTATGCTTGGAATCAGCTTAAGGGATAAAATCAAAAACGAGGAAATTCGTAGAAGAACCAAAGTCACAGATGTAATAAGGCGTGTCGCAGAACTTAAATGGCAGTGGGTGGGAAATGTAGCTAGGCAGACTCAGGACAGATGGACGGCAAGACTAACGCATTGGCGACCAAGACAAACAAAGCGTAGTGTCGGCAGGCCGCAGAAAAGATGGCTAGATGACATCAAAAAGCAAGCAGGAGCAAGATGGTTTCAAATAGCACAGGACAGAACAGTATGGAAACAGATGAAAGAGGCCTACGTTCAGGAGTGGACAGGAAGTGGCTGAGGAAGAAGAAGAAGAAGATGCGTCGGGGCGACTTGTGGTGCAGTGAAGAGTAAACAGGGACACCGCAAGGCGGAATCTAAATCTACTTACATTCACCGGTACAAAATAAACAATTCACATCGCATGCACTGCATAAATCGTTTGTTGAGTAGGTAACGTCAACTGTCATTCACTCAATATTGTTACGAGGCCCAGTTCCCCGGAACACGGAATTCGGGTTAGATTTGGCAAAGCCGAAAAAAAATTTTTGATATACAAAAGTTTTATATAATTTGTCACATTGTGCTTGGTATTTGTAAATTTTTAATAGCTGTGAAATACTGTAAGATTAAAATAAAAATCATGAGGTGCAATAATAAATAACTGTTATGTGGGGTTTGTCATCGATATTTACTCTCTACATAGTATTATCTACAGTATGCATTCTACGTCTTCGCTTTAAATCTTACAAGTATTTTCATAGTTTTTAAAAATTCGCATTCACAAATTTTCAGGACAATGTGACAAATTATATTATATTTTTATACGGTTTTAAAAACGAGGTATATATTTTTTATTTAAATAACACAGGTTTACAAAAAAAAAAGAGTTGATGGACATTTTATTCTTATATAATTTGATGCCCTGAAACCAAATTTGAGGTCGGCTAACCTCTATCACGCCAGGTTCAAGGTCATTTCAAGGTAAAATGGAGTAAAATTCATTAATAAATCTAAAGAATTAGATATGTAGGTTCTTGAGATTACTGAATCATAATTCATGATTTGTTTAATCCCCCAAGGTCAGTCAGAGGTCATTTCCATATCACTTCAAAGTCAAATTGAGGAAAAAGTACTAAATAAATTTGAAAAGAAGATATGTAGGTCTTTAGGGTTGCCGAATCCGAACTCGTGGTTTATGTAATCCCTCAAAATTAGACAGAGGTTATTTCAAGGTCGAATTGAGAAAAATCCACTAAATAAATCTGAAAAAGAAGATATGTTGATTTTCACTGAATTCGAATTGGTGATTTGTTTAATCCCCCAAGGCAGCCATAGGTCATTTTAGCTTAATTTCAAGGTCAAATTGAGAAAAATCTTCTAAAGAAATCTGTAAAAGAAGATATGTAGACTTTTGAGAGCTCTGAATCGGAATTAATGGATTGTTTAATATTTCAAGATTATCCAAAGTTCATTTCAAAGTCATTTGAAGCTCAAATTGAAAAGTTCACTAAATAAATCTGTAAGAAATCCGTTACAAAGCAGCTAGGCTAGCGAAGCGTTCGGTTCTCATACATACTGTGCCTGGAGTATATGGTTTTCAGAGAGCTTGGGTTTATTTCATACACTCATAAATCCTTGCTTTTCACCTCTGTTTGCTGCGTAACGGACATTGATCTCGCTATGCGTGGCATATGTGGTTAGGAGAGTTTATGTTTTGGCACATTTATAAAAATTTGTTCCACTCGCCTGTCAGCTATGTCGTGGCCATCAGTCTAGCTGTACGTGCAGTGGTGGTTTTGGGAGCTTGAGTTTCGTCTTAAAATATTGATCCACTCTCCTGTCTGCTGTGTAATGGAGATCAATCTAGCTGTGCGCGGGTTATGTGCGTTTGGGTGCTTCAGTTTCGGCTCAAAAACTTGATCTTCTTGCCTGTCTGCTAAAATTTTTCAATTTTACCTTGAAATTTCCTTTGGTTAACCTTGAGGTAGAAACAAACCATGAGTTCAGCCCTCAGAAGTCTACATATCTTCTTTTATAGATTTGTTTAGCAGGTTTTTCTCAATTTAACTTTGAAATGGCGCTGAAATGCCTTCTGGTTGACCTTAAGGATTAAACAAATCACGAATTTTGATTCAGCGACCCCAAAAACCTAGATATCTTCTTTTTTAGATTTATTTAGTGGATTCTTCTCAACTTGACCTTGAAATCACCCCGAAAAGACCTCTGGCTGACCTTAGGAGATTAAACAAACCACTTATTTGGATTCAGCGACCCCACGAATCTACATTTTTTTCAGACTGATTTAGTAGTTTTTTTTTTCAATTTGACCTTGTAATGATTCTAAAATGACCTCTGGTCGACCTGAGGGGATTAAATAAACCATGACTTCAGATTCAGTGACCTCAAAAACGCACATTTAAATTTATTTAGTGAATTTTACGCCATTTGACCTTGAAATGGCCTTGAACCTGGCGTGATAAAGGTTAGCGGGCCTCAAATTTGGATTCAGGGCGTCTAATTATACAAATTATACAAGAGAAAATGGTCTGGTCAAATAGGCATCCACTTTTTTCTTGTAAACCTGTATAATTATTATTCTGCATTTTAGCTTTTAAAATTAGATCATGCAGATGCAATTATCTACCTAAATAACTTTTTCACTTACTATGAAAAATACCGAAAAAATCCAATAGGACCAATTCATGCGAAAATTTCCTTTGGGTCGAAAGACGGCAAAAACTATATTATGCAAAATTAAAATAATACATTCGAAAATTGCGGTAGCAAATATTGGCCCAAATATTTCGTTTATTAATGAAACCAGATTATATAAAATATTATGCTTGAATTTTATCATGATAATTTGGTTAATGTCTACAGACACTTTAAGACTATCATTAAGTCCTTCTAACAGCTTAATAGATTCCCACGCCAAAATAAATGCTACACATAATATTGATTCTATTCTGGTCGTTACAATAGTGCGCCATATTAAAATCATAATATGTTCCATTTCGCAAGTTAAAAATGCAATGATTATTTTGGAAATAAATTCTAGAGAGAAAAATATCAGAGCTGTGTAACTAATTTTTGAAAACTTCCATTTTTTGTCATTCTTATTTATTAATTGTAAGGTCTTCTTTAGGGCTAAAAGTTCATTATTTTTTTTGAAAAGCTGGACCATTATTAAAATATTGCCAATTACTACTAATCCATGATCAATGGCAACGAGTATTACGAATACAACCATATAACTATTATAAATCTTTGGTATATGACTTATACCCATATAACTTCCTACCAAAAAAATAGTTGCATAAAATGCTCCATAACTTAAATAAAACAGTTTAATTATCTTTAATTTTAAGTAAGTCGGAGGATAAAAGGCTTGTATTACTACAACCACTCTTAACCAAAATTTTGGATTTATTTGTTGCATTTTCAGTTTTCAAATAATTTAGTTGAACAAGTTTTTTTTAATTATATTATCAAAGCAATTTAATACTGTATTGTTTACAACTTTGCGGTTATAGAAACTAAAACTCAATATTGCGATTCCAACATTATATATGAACATATTTTTCTACAAAATGCATATACTTAAAATCGAATTTATTAACTTCAAAGGTTGGAAATGTAATCCATAGACAATAATGAATAATTTATGTTTCTAATGAAGCGTAGGACGATATACAGAGTTTTATTTATTATTGTAAAATTTTTTACTAAATTTGAGGCAAACTAAGGCCTGTGTAATATATACTATTTAAATCAAGGGTTCCCAAAGTGTGCGCCGGGCGGCCTGGGGTGCCGTAAAGAGTAGACAGGGGCACCGCAAGGCGGAATCTAAATCTGCTTACAGTCACCGGTAAAAAATAAACATTTCAAATCGCACTGTTTGTTGCCAAGGTAACGTCGACCGTCATTTACTCAATATTGTTACGGGGGACCAGTTCCCCGGGGTTCGAATTAGGTGTGTCAACGGCGCTTGAAACTATTGGAGAAGATTGCGGTGTTTAGAAAAAAATCCGGTTGTGGATAAGAAAAATTAATGAGGAAGGCATTGCATTTCCTGTCTAGAGCTGTAAATCATTCTTTCTTAAATGGTATATTTCCATCATGTCTTAAAACAGCTACAGTAATACCAATATATAAGGGTGGAGATCGGAGTCAACCGACAAACTTTCGCCCAATATTTCTCCTGCCCACTCTTTCTAAAATAATTGAAAAACTGGTTAAAGGAGAATAACAAATTTTCTTAGCCAACATAACATTCTGTCTGAATGTCAGTTTGGTTTTCAGACTTCCAAGAACACTACGGACGCAGTTTTTTCTTTTTTAGAGAAACTCTACATCAGTTTGAATGAGGGCGATGTAGCGGCTGCGGTCTTTTGTGACTTCTCAAAGGCATTCGATTGTGTGAATCACGAAGTACTTTTGAGTAAGCTCGAATTGTATGGCATTAGAGGAGTGGCATTAAATTGGTTTGCTTCCTATCTTTCGAATAGGCAGCAAATGGTTAAGTACGATGGAGAATTTTCCAGTGTCTCTTCTCTGAGTTGTGGCGTCCCACAAGGTTATGTTCTTGGGCCTCTGCTCTTTCTTTTATATATAAATGACCTGACCGAAATTGATATCCGAGGAACATTTACATTATTTGCAGATGACGCAACAATTTTATGGCGTGGAAAGAATGGCTGTGATTTGAAACATATTATCGAGTGTGACTTGATGAGAGTGAATGAATGGTGTGCTGCAAATTGTTTAAGTTTCAATTTTACTAAAACCAACGTGTTAAGTTTCAAATTTACCTGTGATAGTTTAACTTTGAATAATCATTTTATAGGGAATAAGCTAGTGACTAGATTTTTAGGTATACTTATTGACGATAAGTTGAAATTTACTGGCCACATAATGGTATTAATTAAGAAGTTGGCTGCCGGGTGTTATGCGGTACGAACAGTGTCAAGGGAATTAGATTCAAATGTGGCTAGAACAGTGTATTTTTCGTTGATTGAATCTCATTTGAGATACGGAATTGCATTTTGGGGATTCTGTAGTCGGCAGTTATTAAATTCGATTCTTGTTTTACAAAAGCGAGCAGTGCGTTATTTATTTTAATGTAAAAATGAAGAAGCATTGTAGGCCTTTATTTATTCAGGGCAAAATATTAACAGTGATAGGCATTTTCAGTTCAGAAATTGTGGGACTGATTCATAAAAAATATAAAAATTATTCAACTCCAAACCCATATAATACACGTAATAATGGCCTGCCATTGCTCATTCCCAGGACTACTCTCACTAAAAAGTCTCTTATTTTTGAGGGAATTAAAATATATAACAAAATTCCTCTAAAGTATAAAAATATTATGGACGATAAATTGCTTAGGAAAAAACTAATATTTTGCTGATCATTTTTAACAAGGTGTGTTTGTGCTTTCAAAATGGGAGTAATGGTGTAATTTTATGGATATTTTTGTTTTCTTTTACTTTATTTTATTTGACTGCAAACTTTTAAATTAATTTAGTAAACATTTATTTTAATTTATTTTAGGACTTTTGTTTATTTACACTGTTTATTTTGATTACTGACTTTAATCACGTGTTTATTGTTATCATTCATCTAAGTTTTTTTTTTTGGTTTTTGTTGTCACAATTTCTTGTGTTGCATATGTTTTTGTTTATATTTATATATTTTTATTTTTAACTTTTTGTTCTGCATAGTGCTTTGTTAATAAGATTGATTTCTTTACAACACTTAAGCTTATTATTATTATTATTATTATTAAGGCGGTCAAGATTATTTCCCATATTTACATAAATATGTGTCTCACAATGAGCTCGTTGCCTTTCAAGACTTGCTATCCCTCTTCACGGAATACCTTTTAAAGCTCCCTGAATAGTTTGCAAAATACTTTGCGAAAGAAAATGTCGAGAAATTTTCGTGGTTCCAAGATCGTTTCCATGCTCAAGCAAGCAAGCAAGAGAGATAATTTTAAATACGTCGTGGTCGTTATAATTCACTTAGTTTTATTGTTTTTTGGCTCTATTTTTCTTATGACATAGATATTATTGTAAATTTTGTTTACTCTATGTGTGTATATTTCAGTGTAGTTCCTGTAGTTGTTTCAACAGCAATCCATACTTTACGTTGTCAAAAGATGAAAACATCTTGCCTTTGGTTAAAGGATTTAGGGGAGAGGGATAGGAAGAGGGAGAGCGAGCAAGGATAGAGTGGAAGAGAGAGAGGGGAGAGAGGGGGAGAGGAGAGGAGATATATACCATATCTGGAGCGAAAATACGAAACGTAAATTGTCAATTTTCATTATTTAAATTATTAATAAAGTAATATTTTTTGACAAGTCGTAACTAAAATTGTAGTTCTTAATATCGAAAAATAAAAAAACTATGGATTTTTTCGTAAGAATCCTCATTTATCACGTTTTTAAATAATTTGTCAGATTGTCCTGAATCTTTGTATTTGTGAATTTTTTAATAGCTGTGAAATACTTATAAGATTAAAAACGAAAATCATGGGGTACAATAGATAAAAATTGTTTTATGAGTTTTCTCATCGATAGCTACTCCCTACACTCCTTACTATTATCTATTGCATGTACCTTTTTTTCACAGCTTTTAAAAATTCACCATTGCAAATTTTCAGGACAACATGACAAATTATTTTATATTTTTTTTCAGTTTTAAAAACATGGTATATTATTTCTTTTCATTTAAATAATTATTATTGTGTATCTTAGCTTTTAAAGTTAGATCAAGCAAATATCATTATTTACCTAAATAACTATTTTATAATTTACTTACTATAAAAAATTCCGTAAAAATCCAATAGGACAAATTCTTGCGAACATCTTCTTTGAGTCGAAAAACGGCAAAAACTATATTGTGCAAAATGAAAATAATACATTCGAAAATTGCGGTAGCAAATATCGGCCCAAATATTTTGTTTATTGAAGAAACTAGATTACATAAAATATTATGCTTGAATTTTATCAGGACAATTTGTTTAATATCTGTAGACACTTTAAGACTATCATTAAGTCTTTCTAACTGCTTAGTAGATTCCCACGCCAAAATAACTGCTACACATAATACTGATTCTATTCTGGTCGTTACAATAGTAAGCCATATTAAAATAATATAATTCCCCACTTCGTACGTTAAAAATGCAGCGATTATTTTGGTAATAAATTGTAGAGAACAAAATGCCAAAGCTGTATAACTAATTTTTGAAAACTTCCATTTTTTGTCATTCTGATTTATTAATTGTAAGGTCTTCTTTAGGGCGACAAGTTCATCATTTTTTTTGAAAAGCTGCACCGTTATTAAAGTATTGCCAATAACTACTAATCCATGATCAATGGCAATGAGTATTACAAATACCACCATATAACTATTATAAATCTTTGGTACATGATTTAGGCCCATATAACTTCCTACCAAAAAAATAGTTGCATAAAATGCTCCATAACTTAAATAAAACAGCTTAATTCTTTTTAACTTTAAGTAAATCGGAGGATAAAAGGCTTGTATGACTCCAACTACTCTTAACCAAAATTTTATATTTGTATTTTGCATTTTCAATTTTCAAATGATTTAGCTGAAAAAGTTTTTTTTTTAAATTATATTATCAAAGCAATATAACACTCTGTTGTTTACAACTTTGTAGTTATAAAGACTAAGCACCAAGACTGCGATTGAAACAGTATATATATATAAGCATATTTTTATAAAAAATTCATATGTGATTAATCGAATTTATTAACTTAAAAGGTTAGAAATGTAATCCGTATACAATAATGAATAATTTATGTTTCTAATGAAGTGTGGGGGTATATACAGATTTTTATTTATTGTCGTAAAAATTTTTACTAAGTTTGAAGCAAACTAAGGCCTGTGTAATATGTATTATTTAAATCAAAGTATGCGCCGGGGCGCCCTATGGTGTCGTGAAGAGTAAACAAGGGGCACCGCAAGGCGGAATCTAAATCTACTTACATTCGCCGGTACAAAATATACAATTTAAATCGCATGCACTGCATAAATTGTTTGTTGAGTAGGTAACGTCGACCGTCATTCACTCAATATTGTTACGGCGCCAAGTGCCCCGGAACACGGAATTCGAGTTAGGTTTGGAAAGCCAAATTCACTGCCGGCCGGGTGCGAGCGAGATAGAGCGGAGTATATTCTAGAAGCCCGCATTCGACCGTCGAGGGGAATTTTCGCGAGCGCTGATTGATAACACATAAACCGCCGTAAGCCAGTGGGCCGAATTTTCAAGTTAATTTATTTATTTTAAGCGTAAGCAGTTGAATTGTTAAGATAAATAGAAGGAATAATAAAGTATTCTTATTAATGGAAGTAGTGATACAAAGTATTGTGATTTACGAACATAGGACAGATACCGTTACATTATAAAAATTACATATCTATTTAAATTTTCGTATGCGAAAAAGTCGGTTTCTTTGTTTTAATTGTGCTGTTTTTGTGTTTCCATACAAGGTTAGTAACAAAATGGAAAGATTTGTTTTAAATATGCAAGTTGAAAGTCCAAGTCAGATTGATGAAGTCTCGACAAGTGTCGGGGAAGCAAAAAGGCGGAAATATCGCAAATACGATGATAGCTATATGGACTTTAACTTTCATCAATAAAAGTAAATAATGAAGAAAGACCGCAATGTGAATATAGAGACCATTTACCCTACTAACAACACTAGTCGAAGAATCCATCATAGAGCTGAGGATCTCAATGATTAATTAATAAAGAAAAGAAAAGGCAAGGAATTTGGTCTACAACTTGATGAGGCTACTACATCAAGAAATTCACACTTCTCTGGAAGAGGAAGGTCATGCAAACTCCAGATACTTTTCCGAACTAAACTTTTTACTTAAACTGGTATATTTGTGCGATATAGTTGACAAATTAAATGCCTTAAATCTGTCTCTGCAAGGCAATAATATGCACATCTTGAAACAATTGGAGAAGATTGCGGTGTTTAGAAGAAAACTGCGGTTGTGGATAAGAAATATTAATGAGGAATGCGGTCAAGATTCTTTCCCATATTTACATAAATATGCTTCTTATACGAGCTCGTTGCCTCTCAAGACTTGCTATCCCTTTTCACGGAATATCTTTCGAAGCTCCCTAAATAGTTTGCATAATACTTTGAGAAATAAAATGTCGAGAAATTTTCATGGATCCAAGATCCTTTCCATGCTCAAGCAAGCAAGCAAGAGAGAGAATTTTAAACACGTCATGGTCGTTATAATTCACCTAGTTTGTTGGCACTCTTTTCCTTATGACATGGATAATATTGTAAATTTTGTTTACTCTATGTGTGTATATTTCAGTGGCATATTTACCATAAAAGCTAGGGAAGCACAGCACACTGATCTCCTGTAGTGTGTGTGGAGAGAGAGAGAGAGAGAGAGAGAGAGAGTGAGAGAGTGCTTAAATTTTCAATTTACATTATTTAAATTATTAATAAAGTAATATTTTTTGATAAAAACACATAGTTAATTTTTTCTCAAAATTCCATCCTTCATTTCTCAGAATAAATATATTTTTTAAGAAGTCACTTTTAAGTATTTAACTATTTTTTGGTTATAATGATACATCTGGAAAAGTCGTAACTAAAATTTTAGCCTTTAATATCGAAAAATTAAAAAACTATGAAGTTTTTCGTAAAAATCCTCATTTTTCCATTGTTTTTATTTTTTGGATTTGTTTGTTCTTCTTCTTCTTTAGGTGCCATGTCTGTATTCAGACGTTGGTGGTCATCATGTTTACAATTTCCTGAAATCTTTCTCTATCGGCTGCTGCGCGAAATAGTTCTCCTACCGTGCAATCACACCACTGCCTGATGTTACGCAGCCATGAAAGCTTCTTTCGGCCTATCCATCTTTTTCCTTCCACTTTTCCTTGTATTATAAGGCGAAGTAGCTGGTATTTAGGTCCTCTAATTATGTGACCGAAGTATTCTGTTTTCCGCCTCTTTATAATGTTCAAGAGCAGTCGATCTGTATCCATCATTCTGAGAACATCCTCGTTGGAAGTGTGCGAAACCCATGATATCTATAGGATTCGACGGTAGCATCACAATTCGAATGCTTCCAGTTTGTTTAGCGTTGTGGTTTTTAGTGTCCATGTCTCGCAACCGTATAATAGAATAGACCATACATAGCATTTCAGGACCCTTTTACGAATATGCATTGATAGGTTCCTGTTGCATAGAACTGGTTTCCATGTCATAAAGGCCTTCCGCGATATTTCTATCCTAGCTATTATCTCTTTATCTGAGTATTTTTCATTCATGACAAAGATATCACCTAAGTAATTTGGTGTACAAAAATTGGTACACATCACATTAGGACTTTGAAATATTTTAATATGAAAGGGACAAAATGGATATTCTTGGGTCAATTCAGGATATCTCAAAAACTAGAGGCGTAATAAATAACCTTTATCATGGAAAAGGAAGGGGGCCCCTAAATTTGTGGGTTTGCGAAATTTGTTTTAAAATTTTTTAAAGTAAACCTGCTCATTTGTACTCTTATCAACAAAAAGAATACTATTTTACCTACTTTACTGCTGAATCTATATCTAGGATGATAACAATTGAAATATAACAATTAAATAAGTACAGGAATTAGTAAAAATAAATAGAATCGTAGAATGATCTATCGGAAAAAAACCAGCGGCGTTTAACTTTATGTTTCGATGATGGGCCTGCTGACCTATTAAAAAAACTTGATGCTTTAAATCCTTTTGGTCTCCATTAATATTTTGATGGTTTCTTTCTTGTGATAGATATTGACATATATTTAAAGTTCTCTCCGCTTCTCCCGCTAGCTGATCTCCAATCATTGATAAGCCGAATATAACAATCTAAAATATAATAAGTATTTTTTCATTACAATAGAAGTACATACATAAACAATCATAATTTCAGTAAGAAATAAAGAAATCTTTCTGCCGTATTTAAATAGTTTGTTTTATATGTAATTCTCCTTTCAGGCAGATAATATGAAAAATATATGTACAAGCAGTTTATTTCCTGCAAATATCGCTCTGGTCCTCTCTCCATACGCGTTTTGATCACCTCATGATCTCGTCAGTGGAGCTGTATCGGACCGAGAGCAACATTAGCAGGAAACAACTGATATATGAACCATAAATTTCAAGGTATGTCGGCAGGATATTACACCTGCCGTCTACCAACTTCGATGCCAGACTGAAAAATATCGCCTGTCGAACGACATCTATGAATCAACGGAGTAACGTGAAATTTTTAAACAATCAAAATTTCAGTAAGAAATGAAGGAATCTTTCTGCCTATTTCTAACTATTTAAATACGGTAGAAAGATTTTTTTTATTTCTTACTGAAATTTTGATTGTTTAAAAATTTCACGTTACTCCGTTGATTCATAGATGTCGTTCGACTGGCGATATTTTTCAGTCTGACATCGAAGTTGGTAGACGGCAAATGTAATATCCTGCCGACATACCTCGAAATTTATGGTTCATATATCAGTTGTTTCCTGCTAATGTTGCTCTCGGTCCGATACAACTCCCCTGACGAAATCATGAGGTGATCGAACCAGAGCGATATTTGCAGGAAATAAACTGTTTGTATATATATTTTTCATATTCTCTGCTTGAAAGGAGAATTACATATATAACAAACTAGAAGTACATACATTTAAAGTATGTCCTCCGAAACACCAATGTATGTGTTCCAGTTTGTCGAGAAAAAGCTGCGTCAGAAATATATAATTAAAACATTTTTAACTGAGGGTACAATATTTTACTAAGCAATCTAGTAACAATGTAAGATTCTACATTTATTTGTCAGGAAGATTAACTGTTAACAGTGGCGTAGCTTGCGAAGAAGAGTGGAGGCTACTTGCTCCGGGAGGCACTGCTAGCGGGGGCAAATTTCCAAAAAAAAAACACTTTATTTTCACTAGAATTTCCTTTAATTGACAGAGGGAATCTTCTTTCCATAGGTGATTATGGTCATTCTGGTCTTTTATAACCTTGATACCTCTTTTAGTGAATGAGGTATATTTCAATATATATGAATGTGTCCGTATTTGTATAGATTTTCAAAGTCTAACATGGATAATTAACGAATACGGATTTTCATACGCATAAACAGATTTACATTAGAAACGACCATTTTTAAAGATTTTCGTTAATGGTCTAAGTTTAGTCTTACAAATTTTTAATAGGATTCCGTAATCTGTAGATCTATATATATATATATATATATATATATATATATATATATATATATATATATATATATATATATATATATATATATATATATATATATACATTAGCAGAAAAGGTTTTTTAATGCAGCTCCCCGAATGATTTAAGTCGATAAAACTACTTTTGTTCACGAAATTTCTCCTCCAATAACAAACAAGGAAAACAAAATAGAGCATTTTTAATTTCACAACCACAAAGCCACGTATGTTTATTATAAAGTTCCGGATTAAACATCCTAGTAAAAGTCCTTTTTTTGTAAGATACGGATTACTTTATTTTTAAATTCGGAGTAGGCTTTCCAAGCCTTTTGATTTCAGCCTTATCACTTAATTACCAACCAACACAATGGCTCTGCAATTAAATTCTGAACGGATTTCATTTTTATTAAAACCAAAACGCAAAACGTAAAAAAATACAATAGCATACCGCACAATAAACAAAGGACAACTACAAAACAACGAAATTGATGGACAAGCTGAAGGTGTTTTCTCACGGGGTAACATGGTTTAGAAAATAATTTTAAAACCTCGCAATATCGATTTTGCGGCAACGCCACTAGCGTGCGCTAAGTAGCCCATGCCCCCTGCGCGCTGCATGTCATAGCTTTTGTATTACCGATATCTGTCGAAATGGTATGTGGGACTGTTGTGTTTGGATAAAAAATAAGGCCTTATAGTTTCACAGAAGAACACTAGGTATGCCAGAAGTCAGCAAGTGCGCCATTTCTATATAATAAATGCGTACGCATGTAAAACTTTAAACCTGTTTTTCTCAAAACCACTTTTTTCAAACTTGACGAACACATTACTTAAACCCTTTTGCACCAATCGACCTTAAAATTTTAGCCATAGCTTTACAATCACATTTTCTTTCCTGCAATGCAGCCGTTTTTTGATTGAATGTAATTTTTTTTAATAAGCAATTTATTGATTTGTTTTTGACCGAAATTTTTTTTTTCAAATATGCACCATATCCACAAAATTCGATTTAAAAAAAACCTTCGTCATCGGGGAGTCAATTTATAAGCTATAAATTTTTTTTGTTCCAGATCTCATACTTCACGCAAAATGTTTT
The DNA here is from genome assembly GCA_034092305.1 of Diaprepes abbreviatus. Lineage (NCBI taxonomy): Eukaryota > Metazoa > Arthropoda > Insecta > Coleoptera > Curculionidae > Diaprepes > Diaprepes abbreviatus. The sequence goes on along the minus strand of JASJET010000178.1, from coordinate 3,279,261 downwards.
CGCCCGATTTCCAATTTTTAAAAAAGGTGATTTTGAACACCGGCTTTGTCTCCGCCATTTTGTATTAAAATAATAATAATAATAATATTTTTTTAATACTTTAATACGTGCTGAATGAATCCTCTGAAAAGAATTTTCCTACTTCCCTTCCTTGCATTAGAAGATCAACGGAATATCTAATTGGCCCGTGTTTCCTTCCATTACGATTAACTGACGACCAATATTGTCACTTTCTCGAGGAAGAGTTACTTGTCTTTCTTCAAAAGCTTCCTCTTCAAATGGGACAAGAATTATGGTTTCTGCATGATGGCGCTCCAGCACATTTCAGTATCAATGTGGCAGTGTATCCAAACAGTTGGATAGATCAAGGAGGTACTCAATACTAGCCTGTCCGATTTCCGGATCTAAATCCTTTGGATTTTTAGCATTAGGGGTTTATTTAAATCTTTGGTATATGTATCTCCTGTTGAAGATGTTGAAGATTTGAGAAATCGCATTATTGCATCTTGCGCAAGGACAAGAAATACTCCAGGATTATTTCAACGAATACGCTCTTCAATGAGACGAAGATCGAATTCTTGCATTATGGCTGAGGGTGGTCATTTTCAATTTTTATTGAAATTTCAGTTATTAATATTTTGTTACTCTTGTTCAAATTCTGTTATTATTATCTTGTATTCTTTTGTTAGTCCTTGTTGGTTAAAACAAATATGAAGGAAATTGATTAAAACAAATACATTATTATTTTTTACTTATGTATTTTCTTTTTTTATGGGAATACAATTGACTTTCAGAAAAAAACTTAGGGAACGAAAAAGTTTCACCATAAGATGAGTAAGCTAACTGAGAAATGAAATCGAGTCAGTGGCGCCCGAAAAAAAAGTTCGAGAGGGTAAAATTTTTCTAACCCGGAAAAAAATACCCCTCTGTATATTATCTCATATAATATTAATTTTTTTATGAGAACTGTAAAAAGTGTTATGTGTTTCAAATTTGACTTAATTATCTTTAAAAAGAAATTATATAAATTTAAAAAACTAAAAATAATAATAAATTTTGAAACCCTGTATCTATAAGAAAAACACAAATTTGGTGGTAAAATTTACCTTTATTAGTTTTTTAGGACATACAATTCATGCTTAAACTAAAATTAAGGTTATTATTTAGATTAATAGGTCAGGGGAAATAGCATCTGGAAAAAAATTATTGTTAATAGACTTCTGACTACGTAGAAACCTTCAGAATGATAATAGTAATTATGTATCTTATGTCTCATTTTCTTTTTTTAGGGGAAAATTTTTTATTTAACAATTAAGGTGTGAAAAAACAGTTTTTTCGAGTTCTAGAAAAAGCTATTATTTTTCAGTAAAAAAACAACTGTGTACGGCCGCTAGAAGCTGAGTTAGAATTTATTTTTCAAAAAATTGCTGTTCCGTTGTTTATTATTAAGGGATTAGTTAAGTAGGAACTCATAGGAAGACAGTTAAACTATTGTAGATGTTTTCAACTCAATTATTTCAAAATTGTTGATGTAGCGATAGTTTAAAGTTGCACCTACTCCAAGAGTCAGAAAGTGAGCTGTGGACGAGGGCGTTCTTTCAGCCTGCGGCGCGCGGAAAAAAGCATGACTCGGACGCTTCACATTCGTTTCATCGGAAAAATTTGGATTATCTCGGCGAATCTTTTTTTTTAACTCGTGATCTCTCGACGAAATAGGAACAATGGATGATATGTTTTTGTAATTAAATTATTGATAAACATAGCAATAAATAAATTGTCGAACCTGCTTTTCAAATTGCGAAAAAAATGTTACAGTGGTTCACAATATACTACTAATGAGGAATATTAAAAATCAGATTGATTTTTAATGTACCATTAATATTTATGAAGTTATTGCTTGAAACAAATGGTGACTGTCATTTGCGCCAAATTATTGGCTGTACAAGAAAAACACATGTTAACTTTTTTGTTTATTTTATTGAACGAACATTTTTCACATACAAAATTTTTTGCTAACATACATATTTGTTGCTTAAATCTGCACAAAATATTATTCCGTTCTCCGTTTCTTAGACATAGATGGACGCTCATTTTCCTATTACTTTCATCCTCTTTGAAAGTAATATTACAATAATTTTCGATTGGATAATAGCTAACAATATAATCGTCAAATGTCGTTTATTCAGCATCTCGAAAAATAATAATGCTATCAACAAATGTTGCTATTTGTTTCATGCCATATCTCGATAAATATTAATGGTACATAAAAAATTAATCTAATTTTTAATATTCCTAATTAATAATATACTGTTGACCATTGTAATAATTTTTTCGCAATTTAAAAGACACGTACGTACGGTAAAATTATAATTATGTATAAAATAAATAAAAGTGCAACAGTTTGTTTATTGTTATGTTTAACAATAATTTGATTACAAAAACATATCATCCATTGTTCGAATTTAAAGCGTCCGACTCACGTTTTCTTCCGCGCGCCGCAATCTAAAAGAAAGCCCCCTCCGCTGCTCGCTTTCTGACTCTCAAAGTAGATGCAAATTTAAACTATTGCTACATCAACAATTTTGAAATAATTGAGTTGAAAACTGCTGCATACAATAGTTTAACCATCTCCATATGAGTTTCTACTTAAATAATCCCTTAATGTTAATAAACAACTCCGTAATGATTTTTTGAAAAAAAGCTCTATCTCAGCTTCTAGTGGTAATACAACAGGTTTTTTTTTGCAATAACTGACGACAAAATTATCCGATTTGGATGGAGCCTTCTTGTAGGTATTTTCAATGCGCACTACTTTTGTTTAAAACTTTTTTACTAGAAGTCTACTAACAATAAATTTCAAGATCACCTTATATGAGATTAACTCCGCCGGCCTATAAGTGATATCTAGAAAAATGACGTTTTCTTCTGAATTTTTTTTTTATATTTCGGGGTTTTAGTACACGATTATAGTCTTGGTTTTTCACATTATGTTCTTATTTTTTCGAAAAAGACAAATAAAATCACTCATCATTTCAAGGTTATTTTAACTTCTTGAAGGAACACCGAAATTTTATATTTATTATGATAGTTGTAGTTAAAGTACAGTGCACGTAATATATGTCAACTCTTTTTGAACAAACTTTAGCAGCCAAAATAAGAAATAGACATTTCTACTAGTAGTCGACAAGGCAGAGTGGTGAAAGAGCTCAATATTTTTCACGACGTTGCCAGATATCAAATATTTTCGTGAAATAAACTTTTATTTTTAAAAATATTATAAAAAGGCCTCGCACACACCTTGTGTTAAATCATTTTTTTTTTTTGGTGGAAAAACACAAATGGAAACTAAAAGTGATTATATATAATTTTAATAAAAATACAAGAAATTAAAGAATTGTCATGAATTAGTAAAAAAATTAATAAAAATCGCAAACCAATGATATTAAATAATTACTCAGAATTATTGTTTGAAGGATAAGTCAAAATGGAAATAAAATGAAAATGATTTTACATCAAAAGGTTTTTTCGGAATGCATTTTTATGTATATTATTTTATAAGCTGAATGCATCATTAGATTATTAGTGTATTTTCGAATATAAACATTTGCTTCGAGCAACTGTTATGTCCGCACTGTCAGCAACAGTCAAAATTTTATTTTCATTGTTTAATAGAAAGACAGGTTTGAAACTTATTTTAATCGGCTTAAATTTCTTATTAATTCAGGATAGCTTCGGTTACATGAGGCTGGTGTTAGTTAGTTCTGATAAGTTGCTCTTACTAAAAAACGAATCAAATTTGAACTATCTTAAGCTGATCTAGATATATTAGTTGAAAAATGAAGAACATTAGAAAAGTTCAGAATTGGAAAGGGGAAGGTATGGTATCTGCAGCCGCCATAAAGAAAAAAAGTTTAAGTTAAAAATAAAGGGATAGTGTAGTAGTAAAAAATTATAGGGCCAAAAATTATATTAGAAATATTAAAATACAGAAAAGGATGTATGTTTATTTCACAGAAACCGAACTTACGTAGAGATTTTGAATTTTTTAGTCGTCTTTCTTGATTTTTCCAATTAAAAATTATAAATTTAAAAAAATTTTATATCTACAAGAAACGTGTGGATATAACAAAATTTTAAAGATTGGGTGGATAAAAATAATTTAAATGTTTTTCAGTGGCTTTTGGAAAAATAAGGAAAAACTGTTGAAAACGGAGGCCTAAAACGTCATTTTCCTCGATTTCACTTCATTTAAATTAAATACTTAATAAAATATTTTTAACACACATCTTTAAAAAATATTTTTATTTGGGTATTAGTAATAACACTTAATGCTCAAATTCAAAATATTCTTGCTCGTGAAAATACAAACCTTACGTGAATAAAACACATTTGTTATAGCATCTGAATAATTTTCTAATTTCTCTAAATCATGCAAAGCTTTAAAACGTGCAAATTGTTTATTTGAAGGCTGTAGACAATATTGAAGATTGACCAAAATGTGGTTGTCGGACTTGCATTGTCTTTATTATTGATTATTTTTACGACGTTTCGATTAGGATGTATCGCTATCAAGTATAAAACAATTTTATACTTGATAACGATTAAAGATACATCCTAGTCGAAACGTCGCAAAAATAAATAAAAATAAAGACAATGCAAGCCCGATAACCACATTTTAGTGCACATTATTCCCATTATCTTTTTTAATTATCAAGATAAGGTGTTGTTCAGCTATCCGGTTATATTTCGCAATTTTGTTTCTCAAAGGTGTCGTGCTTACTTTAATAGGCATGATGACTGATTTTGGAAAAATGCTCTACGTTTTTACGCACCTACATTATATAAAATAAATCTTATTTCCGCAAAAAATTAATGTTTTCAAGAAAAAATTTACCTTTTTAAAATACAATTTAAATTTCGCACCAAAACGTTAGAATAATAATGGCGTCGGTCTGTGACGTCACCCTTTCGTAAACACTTGACAAGTAGTTGCATCTTATTGCTTGTTTCGATTCATATTTTTCATTATTTTGTGCAATAATCATGAATTTTAATGTGTATCGATGGCGTGCAGTTCCTCGATGTAATAATGCTCCGAATAAGTTATTTATTAACATGTCATTGAAGAAAAATATCAGAAATACGTAGTTAAACCATTCAAGGCGAGACCCAGCTTCTGTATCTCATAATTCAGTAATTTATTTCTGCGAGGATCATTTTGATGTAAGTATTTATTTTATATAAATAAGTGGCGAAGCTCGGAAACAAAATATATGTAAGGTAAATATTTGTCAATAACACTGTCGATCCCGTATGAGATTATGTTTCATTTCTTTATTACTGTATTATTCTTCAAGTTACTAAGTAAAAGCTTTTGCTTTTTCCAGTTACCAAATGATATGAAATTATAGACAATACCATGTAATGGGTTCAGTTTTACAAGGGCGCATGAAGTCAGGGTGTATACCCACAAGATTTGAATGCTAACCAGGCAGAAGCAAATGAACTTATGACACCGCTGAGCGTCTCTATGCTCTCAAAAAACAAAGAAAGTGTTTAAATGAAGAAAGTAAGAAAGATGTAGCACAAATAAAAACACCTACAGAACATTTAGAACTCGCAAGTACTTCATCTGAAAGGTCAGGTACGTACCCATTGTTTTTTTATATCGGTAGCCTGTTTTATTGAATTCAAGTGTATATTTTTTCTGTTTGCTGGTTTAATCATAACATTATAGGTAGTTATGATTCCAAACTATCTTTGTGGTACCTATTATTATTATTATATTAATATTATAGTCTGTTGCAAAAATTATAGTACATAATAAAGTGTAAATAGTTACAGTTTATTCACAACTACTTATTTTTATTTTTTAGCATTGCACATAATTGAAAATCTAGAAGCATTTACCAACTTTTCAAAATTAACTGATAAATCAGTACAAGTATATATATATATATATATATATATATATATATATATATATATATACATATATATATATATATATATATATATATATATATATATATATATATATATATATATATATATGCTCAGACTGAAGTTGCACAGTGCACTAGTTAACCTTGCTTCCAGCACCAAAGAGTCGATTCCTTGGCAAATTTGAGCTCTTGGCCTTGATAAATTCTTGTTCCATGACGTTGTTGTACTTTTGGTAGCAAGAAACTGACACACTGGATAATTGTATCCACAAAATATCTGATTAACGATGTAAATAAAGACAAATTCGAAGGATAAAGACGATAAACAATGATGACGGATGTGATGTTTGCGAAAACGTGACGTCACGCGCTTTCTATGATTTGTATTTTTATTTTTACTAAAATAAATATAATCTCGCATGTAATGTTAAAATAAGGGTGTTTTTTAGAATCTGTCTATCCTATATAATTACTTCAAGTCATAATTTCGGTGATTCTTCATTACAGTCATCATGCCTATTGTGGACGGTGAAAGACTGACAGTAGTCCGACAAAACTTGTAATTATTTGTCTAAATTTGTGATCTTTTGCACACTCCAACTTCACACAGTGCGGTCCCGAAAAATTTCTTTAATTAAACGTGGAACAAGATTTTCCGAGAATACATTTTGTGGAAACACAACTAATTTAAGATAACAAGCAATTAAATAGGTAATTATAAATATATAGTATACCATGGTTGTAATATTTCAACATCATCAGTAAGATAGACATACAAGGGTATCTTTTGTTCATGACGAGGACATTACCTAAGTAATTTTTTATACCAAAATTGGCTTCATATCAGGATTTTTGAAAGTGACATATTTTGGGATACATTTGGGATATCTCAAAAATTAGAGGAAATATAGTATATTTTTAAGGAGGTCTGAATTTTATATAAAAAAATTTATGGAAGTCTGGGCCCATAAATCTAAATATATGCAAAAAAATGCATGTATTAAAAAAATAAAAATATGATTTTATCCCCTTCATGTTCGTTATTTTTGATGGAAGTGGAACATTTTGATTAAACTTCCAAGACATTCTAGTGTATTCTATTTTGTTAGAAGTGAGATATTTTGGCTAAATTTTCAACATATTCTGGGGGGTTCTCCAAAGTAGTTCCCTAAAAGTACTTCCAGTATATTTATGTTTATTGTCGACTTCATTTGCATATAATTTTTGATAGAAATGAGTTATTTTGATAAGATTTTCCGAATATAGTATAGAGTACTACCAGAAGTCGTCGCATTAAAGTATTTTCAAGATAGGTTTATTGCAAGGGGGGTGGAAAACCCAAAACTTTTGTTAGTAAATTAACTTCTTAATTTAGAGATCAATCGAATTAAATAAATATATGTATATATATATATATATATATATATATATATATATATATATATATATATATATATATATTGAGTTTTTTATATGCCCCAAGAACCCCGCAATATTAATTTTAGACAAAATCGGAAAACATAAAATTTTGTGTCCTTCATATTGTATCTTATCAATCTAAAAATCCTAAAAAATTACCTTCGTATTTATAATCTAGAACCAATTTTGGATGAAATCCAAAAATTTAAAATTTCTAGATCATCATATTGCATCTGACATATTAGATTTTCTTAAAATAATTTTATATTCACTATGTACATCCTCAAAAACAATTCCGTCTCATCTTTGAACAAAAACGAAAAATGTAAAATTTTAGTCCGCTATATTGGATTCTCCATATTGAATCCTGGAAAAATACTATTAAATTCATAATTTATACCCTAAAGAACCCTCTCCATCAGTTTAGGAAAAATCGAAAAATGTAAAATTTTTAAGACACTAACAAAAATCCCCCAATACTTCCGCCTTCTTAGATCCAACATATTTATTTATTTTTAATAACTTCGTTATGTGCAACTCCGAAAATTCCCTCGTATCAATTTTGGAGAAAATCGGACAAATTGAATTTTTTTAAAATAATTTTAGATTCGTTATGTGCCACCCCGAAAACCACCCTGTACCAATTTTGTCTGCCGTATTTGATCCGCCATATTGAATTTTTAAAAAGATTCGTCAGTTGCGACCCCGAAAACTCCCCCACACCAATTTTCGAGAAAATGGGAAAAAATTAAATTTTTTTGTCCGCTATATTAAATCTACCATATTGAATTTTTTAAAAATTACTTTAAGTTCGTTAAGTGCAATCTCAAAAACTCCCCTATACCAATTTTGGAGAACATCGAACAAAATTAATTTTTTTAGCCGTCATATTGTCAGCGCCATCTTAAATTTTACTGCACCAATTTCGTCCAAAAAAATATGGAACCACCGCAGCAATTTCCTGAACATAACGTAAAAAATTTCATTCAAGTCGGTGCCGCCGTTCCAGAATAATCAGTGTACATACATAAAAAAACACATAGTCGACAAATTGAAACCTCCTTCTTTTCGAAGTCGGTTAAAAATAAAATTAAATTGTCTAAAATACTTTAGAACTAATTTTAAAATAACTCGCTCAACTATTGTGGCGCCGACTTTAAATGGTTCTAAATAAATTAATAAAGATACAATCATTAAATTGTTTGAAATATAAAACAGTTTATAATTTATCTTTTAATTTTCAGTACAAATTTTTAAAATCGGTTTGGTCATTTTGTAAAAATATTTTATTGTTTTTCGAGCGCACATCTTAGGCATCTATAGATTTAAATTATAGACGCTGGCTTTTTTAATGTAGAATGTACATTCGTACAATTTTTCCAAAGGTTCTGATTTCCATCTCTATGTTTTGTCATAGTGTTTGACTACCTCCATATTGTATGCGCGATTTTAAATTTTTACAGGCAGATATCGAATTTGAAGTAGTTTTTTTTTCTTTTTAAGGAACAATTTCCGCAATATATACAGAGTTTCACTGCTAGTTCCACATACAAGATTGTAAAATCATATTTGTAATTTTCGAGTGCACATCTTTTGTGAATATTCAGGTGATGGAATCAGGTTCTCTTTTTAACCGACTTCTAAAAGAAGGAGGTTTTCAATTCGTCGAATATGTTTTTTTTTCTGAATGTACACCGCTTACTCCGGAACGGCGGCACCGATCTGAATGAAATTTTTTACGTTATGTTTAGGAAGTTGCTACGGTGGTCCCATATTTTTTTGGACAAAATTGGTACAGTAATATCCAAGATTGCACTGACAATATGGTGGCCAAAAAAATTAATTTTATGTGATTTTCTCCAAAAATGGTACGGGGGAGTTTTCGGGGTTGCACATAACGAATCTGAAATTATTTTGAAAAAAATCAATATGGCGATCCAAGATGGCGGATTAAAGATTCTACATTTCCCGATTTTGCCTAAAATCAGTATTGGGGTATTTTTGTTAAACTTAATCTGGCAAATTCAATATGGTGTCCTGAAAATTTTACATTTTTTGGTTTTCTCCCAAACTAATATAGGGGTTCTTGAAGGTAGAAATTATGAATTTAAAAGTATTTTTTCAGGATTCAGTATGGCAAATCCAAGATAGCGAACTAAAAATTTTTCGATTTTGTTCAAAGGTGGGACTAAATCGTTTTTGAGGATGTAAATAGCGGATATAAGTCTAGAAATTCTAAATTTCCGGATTTCGTCTAAAATTGATACTAGGAGGCTTTAAAGGGTTTAGATTTCGATTAGATTAAGATTTAAAATAATTTTTTTGAAATTCATTATAGCGGATGCAATATGGTGGGTTGAAAATTTTACCTTATTCGGTTTTTTTCAGATTTGGTATTAGGGGGTTTTCAGGGTCGTGTATTACGAATATGAAGTTAATTTTTTACAACTATTAGGTTGATAAGATACAATATGAGGAACTGAAAATTTTACATTTTTCGATTTTGTCTAAAATTGATATTGTGGGGTTCTTGAGGCGTATACAAACTCAATGTGTAGTATAAAATGTATCGAGCTAAGAAATTTACATCTCAGGTTCTTTAAACATCGATATTGGAAGGTTTTGGGGCCTATATTACCAATCTAAAATTAATTTGAAATTTAAGATAGTGGATTTACTATGACAGACTAAATATTTCTTTGACACAATTTTACTGTATTTGGAAAACTCCAAGAATTTTTAGTGGTTCATTTTAGGGTGATTTACAACTTTGGATAAAATGGGTACTTTTTTGTCACCTTGGAGTCATTGCAAGGTACACTAATCTTGATTAGTACTTAGTTCAAATAATTTATGGATATCATAATGAATTCTAAAACTAAAACGAGAAAAATAAAATTTTTATAAAAAAATTGAACCTACTTCTAAAAGTACTCTAAAAGTGAAAAATTACTATAAATTTTTTTATGAAATTGAACTTTTTGAAGTCGGTGCCAAATTATTTGTAAATGAAATAAATAGCTACTAATATGTACAAATTAAGGTAAGAAAGCAATTACAAATAAAGTATTTTTAATCTGTTTATCCAAATCACATTTTGTCAGGTATTAGTTTGGCGCCGACTTCAAAAAGTTCAATTTCATATAAAAATATATAGTTATTTTTCACTTTTTAGTGCACTTTTAGAAGTCCGTTCAATTTTTTTATAAAATTTTTATTGATTTTAAATTGATTTCCAAAGATTTTTTAATGTAGAGTTAAAAACTGCTTACCGATGTGCTCTACAGCATTCGATTTTTACGATATTTAAGCCCAAATATATCTCAAAGTCGTGACATGGCCGTCAATTTTGGTAAACAGATTTTGATTCAATGCACCAAATTACGTACTAAGTTATCATTGTCAGGAAAAAAGGGTTGTGGATCCTAGATTTGTGCTATCTGTTTTAATATTTTTTAAGATTAAAAAGATAATATTTTACCAACTTCACTGATGAATTTATGTCGAGGATGGTACCAACTGACATATTACAATTAAATAAGTACAGGCATTAGTAAAAATAAAGAGAATGGTAGAATGATCAATTTGGAAAAATCCAGCGGCGCTTAATTTCATGTTTCTATGATGAGCCTGCTGACCTATTATAAAAATTTGACGCTTTATATCCTTTTTGTCGCCATTAATGATTTGATAGTTTCTTTCTTGCGACAGATAATGGCATATATTTAAGGTTCTCTCCGCTTCTCCCGCTAGCTGATCTCCAACCATTGATAAGCCAAATATGGCAATCTAAAATATAAAAATAAGCATTTTTTCATTACTAGAGAAGTACATAAACTATAAATACATTATCCGAAATAATAATGCATGTATTCCAGAACGTCGAGGAAAAACGGCTTCAGAAACATTTAATTAAAACTTATTTAAGGGTAATTGTGACTTTATTTCACTAATTAACCTAGCCACGAAGTTAGATTCCATTTTTATATACCAAGAAAATTAAACAGATAACAGTAGCGCAATGTATGGGGGTAGGGGGACGTGGGGTACTTGCTCCAGGTGGTATGTTGCTAGCGGCAGCAAATTCCGAAAAAATATTTTATTTTGATTTGAATCTATGTCAATTCCCTGAGAGTGATCATCTTGTTCTTTTATAACCTTGGTACGTCTTCTTATAAATGAGGAATATTGCCTATATATCCGTATTTGTAAAGATTTTCAAAGTTTAATGTGGATAATTCCATTTTTATATATCAAGAAAATTAAACGGATAACAGTAACGCAATGTATGGGGGGCAGGGGAACGTGGGGTACTTGCTTCAGGTGGTAGGTTGCTGGCGGCAGCAAATTCCGAAAAAATATTTTATTTTGACTTGAATCTATGTCAATTCCCTGAAAATGATCATCCTGTTCTTTTACAACCTTAGTACGTCTTCTTATAAATGAGGAATATAGCCTATATATCCGTATTTGTAAAGATTTTCAAAGTTTAATGTGGATAATTCCATTTTTATATATCAAGAAAATTAAACGGATAACAGTAACGCAATGTATGGGGGGAAGGGGAACGTGGGGTACTTGCTCCAGGTGGTACGTTGCTGGTGGCAGCAAATTCCGAAAAAATATTTTATTTTGACTTGAATCTATGTCAATTCCCTGAAAATGATCATCCTGTTCTTTTACAACCTTAGTACGTCTTCTTATAAATGAGGAATATTGCCTATATATCCGTATTTGTAAAGATTTTCAAAGTTTAATGTGGATAATTTACGAATACCGATTTTCATATGGGCCGGCGGAGATCTCAAATGAGGTGATTTGGAAATTTATTGTTAGTAGACTTCTGACTACGTAGAAACCTTCAGAATATTAATAGTACTTATATAGTATCTCACATCTCACTCTTTTTTTGGGGGACAATTTTTTATTTAACAATTAAGATGTGAAAAAACAGTTTTTTCGAGTTTTAGGAAAAGCTATTATTTTTCAGAAAAAAGTTTGAAATAAAAGTTGTTCACATTTAAAATACCTACAAAATGAGCTAAATCTATCTAATTGTTCGTTAGTTATTGCAAAAAAACCTGCTAAAATGGCTGTTTCTTCAATTGTTTATATACAATAGAAAAATATATTGCGTTAACTTTATACTGTAACTAAAGGAGCCTCTTGTTGCATATAACAAATATGCAAAACTTCAAATAAAAATATTCAATAGCTTTTTGCACAGTGAATGGGTTTATAACTTTTTATGTTTTTTTGAATGTATATTCTTAACGATGTGGAGGTCGTACAGTAGTCTGCGGGTACCCAAATGAAAGTTCCAAACTTATACTAACAGTAACAATAAATAACGAAATGATTTCTTGATCCTAAATTGTTGAAACAGATAAACAAAATTGAGGTTCGTTTTTTCATTATAAACAAATAGAATAACTCTTCGATAATTATTGATATCGAAATTCTATAAGTGGACAAATTTTGAAAAAAAAAACTGTGTACGATCACTAGAAGCTGAGATAGAGTCTTTTTTTCAAAAAATCGCTGCGAAGTTGTAAATTAACATTAAGGGATTATTTTAAAGTTGCATCTACTCCGAGAGTCAGAAAGTGAGTTCTTACAGCCTGTTGCGCGCAGAAAAATCGTGACTCAGACGTTTCAAATTCGGACAATGGATAATATGTTTTTGTAATCAAATTATTGTTAAACATAGCAATAAACAAATTGTTGTACTTTTATATATTTTATGCATAATTATAATTTTACTGTACTTACGTGCTTTTTAAATTGCGAAAAATTTTTGCACTGATCAGCAGTAAACTATTCATTAGGAATATTAAAAATTAAATTGATTTTTTATTTATCGAGATATATCATGAAACAAATACCAACATTTGTTGATGGCATTATAAATTTTTCCCACTTCTCCATGTATATCTGTTTTCTACGCATACTTTGTAAAATCTGATCATGGTTTTTAAAAATATAAGTCTCTAAATATCAAATGGCGTTAGATTTGTTTATTAATTAATATAAACAAAAGGATTGCTATTTAAAAAAAATCCTAAATCAGCTCCTATTAGTCCAGTCAGAAGGAGGCTCCAGCTATATATTTTCATAGTAAAAAACACCCTCATCTCTAAAGCGATATTTTGGGGGATTATTGGCAAAATTGGGTTCGATGATCGAACCGTATGAACCCCAACCAATATTACTTGTTACAATTGCTATTGGCAAAAGGGAATTGAAATCGTTGCTGGAAAGCAAATTTATTGAATCATGGAGGGAAGCTCCTGGAATGAGATGTGCTAAGGAGCCTAGCGCACGACGTACTAAGGAGCTTCTCTCCTTGGGAAGGAAAGAGCTGCGAATTGTGGTGGGATTGTTGACAGGACATTGTCACCTCCGGGGCCATCTTCATAGAATCGATGTCGAGGGCGACCCGATATGCAGATGGTGTTTGAAGAAGGATGAAACTGTTGACCATGTTCTCAGAGGGTGCTCAGCACTCAACGGACTGAGACAGAGATATTTCAGAGATATAATTTTGTTACCGAAAGCAGTTAGGCAAGTTCAAATAACGAGGCTGCTTGGATTCGCAAAGGCGATCTGCCTCGAATAACCTGCAGATATGGTGGGATATAAAGGGCCCAATTGAGGCCTAGGCATCGATGATCCAGTATCACCACCCCTTTTTCATTCATTCATTCATTCATAGGGGGATGAAAATTAATTTTTTCATTTGCCCCTAACACAATATGAAAACTTAAACCTTCCCCAAGAGATTGGGCTTTTGTAGAAGTCAAAATGTTTACCCAAAAAAAAGTTACAGCAATCAACATTTTGCGTTTTGGGACAAACAAATAGCAATATCTCAGCAACAAATTATCCGATTTACTATTATAAAATACCATTTTGTTCAGAATAACGAGGGCTTACCTATAATAGCAAAAAAGTGCAAAAAAAGTTAATTTTGCAATAAATAATTAATATGCAAAAAATGACCGATTTTGAGGACTGTTTGGCCTTTTTTCAATAACAAATATACAAAAATAATCACAAAGCTCAAATTGTAGGTTTTTAAAATCTCTACAACTTTTATTTGAAAGTTTTTTTCCAAAATCCATTCCTTGGCTTGTAGATCAAAAAACTTGTTTTAGCCATCTTTGACCCCACCCTCTTGGTCTCAACGTATTTTTTGCTTTTTCCTTTTTTTGTAGGGTTTGTTCTCATATTGCCTCGAATACCCCTGGATAGGTATCATTTATCTCGGAATTTACGTCAAAAACAGCATTATCCGCTTTAAATTATCTTTAAAAATTTGGATACTACAGGAAGCTCTAGATGAGTGAAAGTTATTGTTTTTCGCCTTTGTTAGCTTACATTTTAATGCGAAATTTTCTTTTTACTTAAAAATAACTTTGGAACATCCAGTTTAATTAATTAAATTACTTATTTACTTACTATGAAAAATACAGAGAAAATCCAATAGGCCAAAACCGTGTGAAATTCTCGTTTGAATTGAAAAACGGCGAAAACTATATTGTGCAAAATGAAAACAATACATTGAAAAATTGAGGTGGCAAATATCGGTCCAAATATTTCGTTTATTGAAGAAACTAGATTACATAAAATATTATGCTTGAATTTTATCATGATAATTTGTTTAATATCTGTAGAGACCTTAAGATTATCATTAAGACTTTCTAACTGCTTAATAGATTCCCACACCAAAATAAATGCTACACATAATATTGATTCGATTCTGGTTGTTGCGATAGCAACCCATATCAAAATCATATAATTCATTCCGTCAGTGAAATATGCAACTATTAATTTAGCAATAAGTTCTAGGCATAAAAATACTATAGCCGTATAACTTATTTTTGAATATTTCCATTTCTTATCATTTTTATTTATTAATTTTATGGTCTTCTTTAGGGCGATCAGTTCACAATTTTTTTTGAAAAGTTGGACCGTTATTAATATATTGCTAAATATTACTAATCCATAATCAATGTCAACGAGTATTGGAAATACAGCCATATAACTATTATAAATCCTTAGAATACGACTTATACCCATATAACTTCCACCCAAATGAAGAGTTGCGTAAAATACTCCATAACTTAAATAAAATAGCTTAAATCTCTTTAATTTTAAGTAAATTGGAGGATAAAACGCTTGCATTACTCCAACCACTGTTAACCAAAAATTTGTCTTTATATTTTGCATTTTGAAGTGATCTAACTGATAAAATTTATAAAAATTATATTATCAACGCAATATAATACTCTGTTGTTTACGACGTAGTGGTTATAGAAACTAAAACCACAACATCCATTGTTATTGATTATTAATCGTATTTATTAACTTAAAAGGTTTGACATATTACCAGTAGACAATGATGAATTTATGTTTCTTGTGAAATGTCGGGCGATATACAGAGTATTAGGGGAGATTAGTCCAAAACCGGGTATGGGGGTAAAATCGGGATATGGCATTATTGTTTTCTAGTGTGGTGACAAAAATTTGTCCTTAACTATTCCGTAAATCTATTTATATACTCTTATCTAAACATCAAATACTAATTTATTTACTTTCAAAATAAAACTGGTGTCCCTTGTTTTAGGTCACGTAATTAGAGAGGATTTAGAATTATCAGAAGAGACTAGTTTAGAAGGAATGTGAGGAATGCCATCTAATTCATGCTGTGAAGACGATGGATCTTCCATATCAAGGGAAAAAATAAGTTGAACTTGACGAGTTTGAGATGAAGGAATCTGCAAGAGTAACTCATCATCACTTTAAATATTTGCCTGACTGAGAGCTTGTGACATCACAATATTTATAAATCCAGAAATGTTATAAATTGTGACGGTATTACCGGGATTTGAAAGCATCCAGTTGTTCATTACACTGTTTTATACCGATTTTAACGAGAAGTAAACAGCAATGCCCAGTGCTTGTATTTTTTTACTGCAGTGCGGAGGAAGAGTCAGTAATGACATTCCATTGTCTTTGGTAAACTTAACCACATTTAAGGTTATGTGGCTCTCGTGATCGTCAAGAATCAGCACGATTGGATTTCCTCGTGATGCACAGGAATACTTTTTGAAATGTTCCATAAATTGTAAGAAGCTCTTCGTAGTCATCCAACCAGTAGAGTAAACATCACCATCTGACCTTTCTGGCTCACCAGACACAAAATCTTGCCGATATTTCACACAAGAGAATACAAAAAATGGTGGTTTGACATTACCAATTGCATTGACTGCAAAACATAGTGTAACAAGGTTTCCTCCCTCAGCAGATGTAACCTGTCCAACCTTTTTCGACTTTTTGCTTGATAGTACCTTAGGATACTCTTGGACGGTGGTACATCCGGTCTCGTCGCAATAATGTTTTGACTAAAATGTGTTGTCGGACTTGCGTTGTCTCTATTTTTACTTATTTTTACGACGTTTCGATTAGGTTGTATCTCGAGTCGTTATCAAGTATAAACTGAATGTTTTGTTTTAAGAGTACGAGCTTATATAGGGACTGTGTCCATTGAAGCGCAAAGTTTCGCTTCACTGTACACATCTCAATGATTTGATGTTACAGAGTAGTGGTTGCCAAATATTAGGTATCTCAACACTCGGTTTACTGAAGATTTCATTATTGTTTCTATAAATTTTTTTTTCATCTTGGTTCAATATATATTGCCGCAGCCTCAGACCATTTTATATGGTGTTGTTTGTCCCAGGCGTGTTCTGTAGTACCTGATCTCAACGCTTCCCCTTTTTGTGTATGAGTTTTATGTTCCTTAATTATAATTTCTAGTGGTCGCTTGGTTTCTCCAATATAGATTTCACCACACTCGCATGGAACTTTGTAAACACATTCTTTCTTATCAGTAGTTTTTAGTTTTGTTTTAATTAAATAAGCTCTAAGGGTATTTCCTGATTTAAAAGCTGTTTTTATATTATAACTACTAGCTATTTGTCTTATTGTTTCTAAAGTTCCTTTAACGTACGGAATTGTGAAGAAGGAATGTGTTTCTTGCTGTCCAGTGTTCGTTGTTCTAAAGTTATTTATAACATCGTCAATTAGTTTTAAAGGAAAACCATTTTGTTGTAAATCAGAGTTAATATTTGTTACCTCATTTTTCAATGAATCGGCATCATTGCATATAGATATAGGGCAATTATAGAGGTTGCGTATAATTCTCCGTTTTGTTCCAACAGAATGATTAGAACTATGATTAAGATATTGTCCAGTATGTGTTGGCTTTCTGTATACTGAAGCCTTATTAGTTTCGTTTGAACGGTTCACCTTGACATCTAAGAAGGGCTATTGATCATTTATCTCCTTTTCCATGGTAAACTTAATTGTAAGTCAAATGATATTTAGATGTTTCAAGAAATCATTAAGTTCTTGATCATTACCCTTCCATACGATGAAGGTATCATCGACATATCTCAACCAGACTTTCGGCTTTACTGTTGCTGTTTCTATGGCATGAGTTTCGAACCATTCCATATATATATATATATATATATATATATATATATATATATATATATATATATATATATATATATATATATATATATATATATTGGCGACGACTGTAGAGAGTGAAGAACCCATCGACAGCCCATCGTCCTGAGCGTAGAACTTGTCCTTTACTTGAAAGTAAGCACTAGGCAGGAAATACTCCAAAAGGTCCATCACCACGTCCAGTAGTAACGTGGTTCGATCTGACAAAGTAGTATCATTTAAAAGCCTAGTTTTGATTATGTCTAGTGATTCCTCTAACGTTACATTCGTATACAGACTTTCCACATCAAAGCTTATTAGTTTGTCGTCTCGCTCTAGATTCATGCTCCTAATAATGTTTACGAAATGTGTAGAAATTTTAACATATACGTTCGTCTTCCCTTCTAAAAGTTGTATGAATCTTAAGAGGAACTTTGCCAGTGCATTTGTTGGGGATCCTCTGGAGCTGGTTATTGGCCTCAATGGTAAGTTTGTTTTATAAATTTTTGGTAGTCAGTAAATATGTGGTGGCT
This sequence comes from Diaprepes abbreviatus, assembly GCA_034092305.1. Taxonomy (NCBI): domain Eukaryota; kingdom Metazoa; phylum Arthropoda; class Insecta; order Coleoptera; family Curculionidae; genus Diaprepes; species Diaprepes abbreviatus. The sequence goes on along the minus strand of JASJET010000178.1, from coordinate 3,260,843 downwards.
TACTGTAGTGTGGTGTGAACGTCGATCGTAGGTTGTCAGGTATATGGTCTTGGTATTTCTTTAGCGTTCTGTAGATTTTTGACTCTATAGATTTAGTTGAGTCTCGAGCTAATTGTCTATATTTTCCTTTTTCCAAGATATCTCCGACTTTTCGGACGTACGTTACTATGTCCATGATCACCGTTGCATTTCCCTTGTCCGCTGGTAAAATCTTTATGGATTCGTCCTTACGAAATTCTTTCAAAGCTGATGCTTCTAGCTTGGAGAGATTTTGAACTGAATTTTTCTTGTCTTCCAAAGTTGATTTTATTTTCCACCTAAACTCATCGGAATGATTTTCGTTGACGTATATATTCTACAGAGTTTATGATGTTTAAGACATGCATGCATTTTGGTTTTACTGCGAAATTAAGCCCCTTGCTTAGTACTTATTCTTCTTCTGTTGAGAGCATTCTTGAAATTAAATTTATGATGGTTTTTCTTGAAGTTGTTTCAGGTAGAGTCGGTTGTTGATGTGATTTTAGTTTTTCTAGTTTATTTCGATGTTTGCTCGCCACATTTTCTTTCGACTTGATGCATATTTTATGGAAAATTGGCTCATGATCATCTGACCATGTTTTGGCTTTGATTTCTTCTGAGCGTTGTGTAGCTTCATTCAGAAGGAGGGCTTTTCGCCATCGATGATAATTTATTTGTGTTCGTAGTAGTGCTCTGCTAGCGTTGTCCAGAATACGACGTGCTCTGTTATATAAGCTCGTAGTCTTAAGACAAAAGATTCAGTTTATACTTCATAACGATTAGAGATACAACCTAATAGAAACGTCGTAAAAATAAATAAAAATAAAAACATTCAAGTCGACATTTTAGTCAATCTTCAACATTGTCTACAACCTCCAAACAAACGTTATAAATGTTTTGCTGCTCAAACTTACACTTTTCCCAAACAGATCTCAATTTTTCAAAAAAATCACTAACATTTTTCTTGTTGAAATTTGTAGCCCTTGACAAACCACTTGTTTTGAGGAGTCCGCAGACTTTTTTTAGAACCAAGAAATCCGGGGAATTAGTCTTTTCCATATGTCTGTAATTTTTTTAGAGTTTGATGAAACAAACTCAAAAACTAATTTCGTTGCTTCTATCCGAGTCAGACCGTAATTTATTTTACTGCAATTTAATAAATATTCAATTAAAAACTTTTCTTCTGGTATTGTGAAAATCTGAGAAGCTCTGTACCTACCCTTTTCGTCGAACACTTGCAGCTTTTCTTTGTTTTTAGTGTATCGACGTAAAGTGGTCCTGTCGATGACATATTTCACCGCTGTTTTTCAAAGAGAAGTGCCAGATTTCACTTCTCGAATAGCGCTTTGTAATTCTTTCTTGGTAATTTTTTTGCGGGTAGAATCTACCATTTTTATACTGAAACGGCATGACATTAGTACCTGAAAATAACTAAAAACATTATTATCTTTCTGTCAAATATACCCGAGGGACAGTTGAACCGATCATGTTTCCCTCTCGAATTATAAATCAAATCTTCCTAACAAAACCTTCTTCACTTCATGTGTTTGCAGAAATTGGGTCGATTGGCAGACTAAACTGCACTATGTTTTTGAAATTACATCAATTCAATAATTCAACTAATTAAAAAGGCATTACGTACCTTACTATTTGTCACAGTAATGCAAAAATTAAAAAAAAAATTCGCCTGCGACCACCAAAAATTTATTTTTTGCGTTCAGCGAACCAGATGGCGTGTTATTTAAAATGATTAAGGCGGTCTCCACCGGAGCAAGTGTCCCGCATTCCCCCTAAGTTATAGGTAAAGGCATATCAATTGAATTATTATATTATTCCCGTATTTTTGAAAATAAACCTCCGTTTCCAGGAACCGTTATGAACTAATTAATGCTTAGTTCAAACCCATATATTTCGCAAACTGTACAACCATTTGCACGCAAGTTTTGTGTGAGGTCCTTTGTCCACACCAGTCGACAACAATCAACAACATAGTTATATTTTTTAATGAGACACAGGAAAATAATGTTTTTTGGATAATATTATTTGGTCGGTTGAACCGAATTCACAAAAAATTGATTATTTCATCGACGCAATACCCACTATTGGAGCCACTCAAACGTACATCCATTTGGAGAATTAAATTTTCAAGAGTCTTGACAGTTTAACGTGTATTGTGCTGTGAGAAAAGACGGCGTCGTCGCCCTAGCATTTTACCAAGTTAATCTGAATTATAAGTTAGCCATTTTTGAAGACTTCTAGATACAAAATACGATTTTTAACTTATAGGTGAGCGCTACTTCGACATCTTGAGAAATTTGGAAGTGAACTATTTAGATAATTTGCCGCTAGCTGATCATAGAAATATATTTTATCAACATGAGGCGCCTCCACATAAAAGTCATTTATTTAATAATCATTTGCAAAACTTGTTTTATGATCAATAGTTAGCCAAGAATGGGCCACATCTTTGGCCACCTCGCTCCCCTGACCTAGCAGTACTTGATTATTTTATTTAGGGGACAAGTATACAACACCAGATATAGGATCGCGAATATATCGTATATTCTTGAAATAAGTTTTTAACATATGGTATGTGAAATACCGTTAAAATGTATTAAAATATTGAACGATTTTCACATTATTAGGAAACAAAAGAATAATCAAACACACTCATTATACTGCAATATAACGTTTTATCTGTGAAAGGAGGTATGTAGCGTCTGTTTTTCCTGATTGCAAGGAAGAATGATTCAAATAGTAGCATTATGAATCAAAGGGCACTCAGGTTTTTTCACAGACGTTATATTATCTTATTCCTTTAGTTATAGAAAGAAATAGAATAGTTTTATTAATTGTGTTTATATAAAAATTAAGTTTAAGACGCTCACAGGCTAATTCGTGAATCAAGCATCCGGTATAGAATAGCTAACGCCCTCAGCACGTAACGATCGAAACTTTCGAACTTTAAGGGAAAGAAATTGACGTTTAACGGGTTCCATCGGGTAATATGGGTACAAATGGGAAGGAGGGGTGTCGAGGGGTGTAAGTTTCGAAGACACTCTTTTAAGGAATAGTAAATGTCAGTCACTGTTTGAATGTCGATTAGAACGGTACTGTGAGTACCAGTGCCGTAGAATAATTACGTCACGGGTATAATCGTCAGGAAGAAGGTTACCTCTGTTTAATTTAGGAAACTAAGAGATTATCGTGTGTTATTTTAGTGGGGCATTTCGTGATTTTCATACGGTTCGATTAAGTAATATAAATAGTTCTTTTTTCGCGTTTTATTTCTTTTTTGTTTAATATTTTATTAAGCTATTTATACGTGTTTTTTCAAAATTGGGTTTTACGTTTTTGTTTAAAATAACGGCCGAGAAGAGCAATTATGTTAGTTTTTCGTAATTGTTCTTAGTTTTAAGTTTCTCATTGTAAGTAGTTCGTTCTTATTCTATTTATTTTGTTAATAGACTAAGTGTTTTGAGAAACTTGTTTTATTCAATGTAATTAAAACCTTCACGCGAATTAACTCGCGGGCGCGCTGTTGCGAGACCTACAAAACAAGAGATGTCTTCTGACCAACTAATTAGCAGCCTTTCCTGAGTCCTGAAGTTCTGAGTTGTGGTTAGTAAGCTAAAATAACCGTAGTTGTTTGGTACTAAAGCTGCACGACCAGACTTCCAGAGTGTCTTTATTGCTGTGAAACTTAATTGTAGGTTATTAAAATAGTTACTAATTAATATGGGGCAAAAGATGATTATAGATAAAATGATTAACACTACCTCAATATGTCATTAGCAGAAGTCTGTAATCAAATTCTGTCACACTCTCACCTAAGTGCTAAAATTATATTTTTTTCTTATAATTTTTGAGTGACTACATTTTGTGACCGTTCATATCTATAGATATTTTCGTGTAAAATTAAAATCTACTTACCAGTATGCTCCATCGCCTCCGATTTTTGTCATATTCAAGCCAAGTGTACCCAAAAAATGCCATGTTGTCACTTCGAGGTTAAAATATCTAAAAGTCTTAACGTTACAGTCAATTTTGTTAAACCGATTTCGATTCAGCACATCAAATTACGTAATGAATGAAAAAAGAATCCCCAAATTTGTAAGTAAGTATAATTTATTTTAATATTTTTTAAAGTTAACGTCAGCAGTTGTACTCGTATCAACAAAAAAAAATTATATCTTATCAACTTCACTGATTCACTTATGTCGAGGTTGGTAAGAATTGACATATAACAATTAAGTAAGTGCAGACATTAGTTAAAATAAATAGGATCGTAGAATGATTAATCTGTAGAAATCCAGCGGCGCTTAACTTCATCTTTCGATGATGGGCCTGCTGACCTATTAAGGAAATTTGATGCTTTATATCATTTTTGTCTCCATTAATGATATGACGGTTTCTTTTTAGTGACAGATAATGACATATATTTAAAGTTCTCTCCGCTTCCCCCGCTAGCTGATCTCCAATCATTGATAAGCCAAATATGGCAATCTAAAACATAATAAAAGTATTTTTTGATCTCGAGAGAAGTACATAAACTTTAAGTAGGTCTGTAGAAATAATAATATATGTATTCAAGTGTGCTGAGGAAAAACTGCTTCAGAAATATATAATTAAAACCTTTCTAATTAAGGGTACTCGCGGCAATATTTTACTAAGCATCCTAGTCCAAGTATAAGATTCCATATTTATATGCCTGGAAGATTAAACGGATAACACTGGTATAGCGTATGAAGCAGGGGGTACATACCCTGGGCAACGGTGCAAATTTCGAAAAAAACTTTTTTATTTTGACTAGAATTTCTTTTAATTCCTTTTATTTATAGAGGGAATCCCCTATCTCTAGGTGAGAATGGTCATCCCGTTGTTTTCCAACCTTAATACTTAGAAGTAGGGGAGCGAGGGGCTTGTTTTAACAAGGGTAAGCAGTAATACGGCTTTTTCTCTGAGACCCATTATTTTACTACATTTTACCTTTATATCGCGCCACAACACGTGATCATAACCAGTGCGCTGGTCATCCTAGGGAGTAGATGCGTGCACGCGTTTAATTTTCGCCAGGTAACGTAAAATTTTACTCTTGTAAAAATTTGGTTGTTGTTGTCATGAATAGAGTGTTTTTCACTTGTAAATTTATTTATCTTTGATGGTGGGTAACCGTTTTCACGCTTAATAAGTAAATTTAATATTTATCATAACTCATGTGGAAAATTATACTGTGGGGTTAGTTGTACCAAAATATCGGGGTTAGTTGTAACATGTTACAACCTGCCCCAGAGTATTACAATTATTGAGATGTCATAATATTTAATTTTGTTTTTTTTAGAATGAGGGTGTATAAGAGAAAGTCTGAGTATACAACATAAAATCAGGAAGTGTATGAGTTGGCTGCAGCTGAAGTTTTAGACAAAAATGCAGTATACGGAAAGCTAGTACGAATTTCAGCCTCTATCATGTATCTCTCTACAGATATATTAAGAAAAAGAAGAATAATGAGAATCCACTAGTTGGCTATGTTAAGCCTAGACTAGTAATCACTGCAGAAATGGCTTCATACATTCTTAGATGCGCAGAAATATATTTTGGATTGCTACCTATGGAAATAAGAAAACTAGCTTATCAATGCGCTGAGAATCTTGGTGTTAAAAATGTCCCTCCTTCTTGGCATCAAAATTAAAGTGCTGGTCCGGACTGGTTCCAAGACTTTATGCGCAGAAATCCTAACTTATCTTTGAGGATACCAGAAGCGACGTCACTAAGTCGAGTTACATCTTTTAATAAAACTAATGTCAGTGCTTTATTTGAAAAATACCAAGGACTGCTTCAAAAATACGGATTTATCGTTTCTCAGATATGGATCATCACAGTTCAGAAACCCAAAAAGCTAGTAGCTGCTCGTAGTCAGAAGCAAGTAGGCGCCATCATGTCATCTGAAAGAGGGATCTTTGTAACACTTGCTTGTGCCGGTAATGCCGCTGGTCATTTTATTCCACCGATGTTTGTCTTTCCCCGACTTAGATATTCTGAGATGTTTATTCACGGTGGGCCTCCAGATTGCATTGGAGCTGGTAATTCTTCGGGATGGATGACAGAAAAGGAATTTATAGTTTTCATGAATCATTTTATAAAATATGTTAAACCCACCAAAGAAGAACCAGTCCTTTTGCAGCTTGATAATCACAATTCACAAGTGAATATTTGAGTTGTGGAAAAACCTAAAGAAAACAACGTTATAATGTTATCGTTCCCACCTCATTGCTCTCATTATTTACAAACGTTAGATGTTGGAGTCTATGACCCTTTTAAGAACTATATGAACCGAGCACAAACATCATGGATGCATAATAATCCGGGGAAAACTAAGATTCTTTACGATATTTCAGGGATGATGAAAGATTCATTGCGGCTAGCCTTAAACGCTACAAATCTAATGAACGGGTTCAAAGCTTCTGGTATATGGCCTATGAATGTTGATATCTTTGAAGATAGTAACTTTGCACCTTGTTACGTCACTGACCGTCCAAATCCTATAGAAGAGCCAGAAAATTATGCAAATTTTTCGGAAAATTTAACTTTGGGTCTTGAAAATCCAGAACTATTTGATTATGCTCTAGACTTGGATATAAGTGCCATTGAAATTATTCGTCACATTGAAACTGCGACCAAACCAACTCCAAGTTGCTCGCGTTTGCAAAAAGAATTTTCACCATCCAAGATAAGCTCTTTACCAAAGGCACCAACAAGAATTCAAAATACTATAAGTAGACGCAAAAGAAAAACAACTATTTTGACGGATACAACTGAAAAGATAACCTTAAGAATGGAACATGAAAAAAATTAAAAAGAAACAGAAAAAAGAAGATAAAATGGAGAAAAGAGAGAAGGAAACGTTAAAGAAAAAGGGAAAGCAGAGGGAAAAGGAAAAGAGAAGATGACAGAAAAAGGTAAAAGGAGGGGAAAATCAGCTAAAAACAATTGAGGAGAAAGAGTTAAAAAAAAAGAATTTTGAGTTCTGGTTCAAAATCTAAAACTAACGAATGGTATTGCCTAGTTTGTAGTGAAGCCTATAGTGATTCAAATAAAAACGAACGGGTAGAATGCATTGTTTGTAAGATGTGGGTACATTTTAAATGTGTCTCAGGAGATACTATTTCCTTTGTTTGTGTTAACTTTGACTCAAAGACTTTTTATTGCATAAGATATACATAATTATATGTAAGATATGAAAAAATTCTTAAAATATACTTAATTTAATTTACTGTGATTTAAAGTGTCATGTTGATTATAAGTAGGTGTAGAATTACGAAATATTATAAAACTTAAATATTCATGTTGATTATTGTTCAGAAGTTTATCTCAGTTTATTTTTTGTCTAAGGTTACAAATTATGTAAAGATTTTCGTTTTATGACTGAAAAATACAAGTTCATATGTTCGCAATTTCGATTTTTCTTTACTGTTATTACTTACCCCAATAGATGTTACAACTAACCCCACAGCCGGGGTAGGTTGTAACATTGCCCTTTTCTGCGAAAAATAATTGTTATGAAAGAAATGTTGGTGTTTTTTCTACTTGATTTAATAAAGGAAAAATTAACGTATGAATCATTGTTCAATACGTAGTAATTCAGCTTATAGGTGTCAAAATATATTAATTTTTCTAAAAATCATTACAACTAGCCCCTCGATCCCCTAAGGAATATTGCAGTATATACGAATATGTGCGTATTTATTTGGATTTTTAAAGTTTAATACGAATACTCAACGAATATATTGGACTCTAAGGTTTTCGTTGTCGTATATTAATAGTAAAACACTTTTTTCACTAAATTTCCCTTATATTGAACAAAATTACATGATATGTTTCGCTATACTAGAGCTTCATCAGATGTAAAAAGCATACAAAACTTGGTTAATTTATATAGAGTACTCAAAATTTTGTATAAAATGGGGAAGAGTTAAAAATTATATTTACTTGTTGGTTGTAAAAGTGTGTACATCTAAGGTCTTAAAATATATTTAATAAAGGCGATCTATTTATATCTACTTGATCGTTGAGTAACAAGTTTTTTTATAGCCATCTGTATTATTTCGAAAGTATTGTTAAAACAGTGTTTGAATTGTAAAAGGTGATCGGCGTAATTAGAGTTGGGATTTTCCTTAATAAATCTGTTATAATGTTCCTTAATTCTGGTGTCAAAACTTCTACCTGTCTGGCCTATGTATGTTTTTAGGCACTCCGTACATGTTAATTTATAAACACCTAATATATTATTTTTTTTATGTTTTTTGTTGTTTTTTATAAATTTACCTACGAAATTGTTAGTTTTATCTGTTATTTTTATATTTGTTTTCTTACAAATTTTTCTACTTTATGACCTAGTTGATCTATATATGTAATAACTTTGTATTTTTTAGGTTTACCTAAAATGTTGGGATAAACCATATCTATAAAGTTTTTAAAAAGTTTTTTCTTAAATATTATATCTATTATGTTTCGATCATAAACGTTGTTAATTGCTATTTGTACGATAATATTAAGTTCTTTGTTGTAATTTTCTTGTTCTAATGATAATAATCTTAACCTATCGATCATGCTATGGAATACTACTAATTTGTGTTGAATGAGGTGAGAGGACGTATTGTGTATTATTGTGTCTGAATGAGAAAGTTAATGGTAAACTGAAAAAAATGTGTTTGTTACAGTGTTTTTTAATAGTAAGGTCTAGAAAATTAATTGTGTTATTGTTTTCTGTTTCTATTATAAAACTGATATTAGCATGTAACTTATTTATATAGTCTGAATAGGTAATTAACTGTCTATCTGTGCCGATGAATCATGTTAAAATGTCATCCACATATCTGTACCAATTTAGAAGATTTATTAGATATCGAGTGTTTCGAAATCTGACATTCTAAAAAATCCATAAATATTTCCGCTAATAATGGTCTGAGCGGATTTCTCATTATAGGACCTTCTTTATTGGAGTACAGAGTGTTGTCAAATTCGAAATAATTTTGTTCTAAACAGACTTTAAGTGCATTTAAAATATTCTGTTTTTTTAATGGGATTAATCTGTTTTTTTTTTCTAAGAATATTCTGTACGAAACTAATAGAATCTTTTATTGGAATACTAGGGACCAAATTAGATATGTCAAAAGATATTAGTTTTGCTTTGTTCGTGTTCAACGACCCAAAAATAGAAGGTGTGTAAAAAATCATAGAAAAATTCGGAAAATTGTGTATTTCCACCTCCTTCAAGAATTACCAAAAAACAGATTAATTGAATTAAGAAACATGATATTTTAAATGCACTTAAATTCTGCCTAGAACAAAAATATTTCGAATTTACACTCTGTCCTCTGGCAAAGTGGGTCTTATAATGGGACATTTCTTTAGCCCACTATTAGCAGAAATATTTATGGATTTTTAGAATGTGAGATTTCTAAATACCCTATATATAATAAATTTCTAAATTGCCATAGATATGTGAATGACATTTTAATTTATTTCATCGACACACACAGACAGTTAGTTACCTTTTTAAACTATATAAATAAGTTACACATTAATATCAACCCATTTAAGGCAAATTTATATTACCCTGGTACAGGGGCGGATCCAGCCTCTCTCTTTGGGGGGAGGGGGGCGGTGATATCACAAAAGTACAGTATAGCAAGCGAAAGCAAGTTGTCGGCGGGGGGGAGGGGGGTCGAAGCACCAGCAACATTCCCATTTCTAGTGTAAAAGGCAGGATCGCGTCTATTTTTCTGAATTTGAAGCTCTTGGAGAGGTGGGAGGGGGGCGATCACAAGAAAAAACAAGTTGTGAACGGGAGGGGGGAGTGCCAGCAGCATACACATTACTAATATAAAAGGCAGAACCGGTTCTATTTTCCTGAACTCAAAGCTCATGGGAAGGGGAGGGGCAATCTCAAGCAAATACATTCCTATGCTCTATTCAAGAACTAGAGAGAGTAATAAAATTGTTACCGAAACTTCCAACGTACCTGCTCCAGTGCCGCAGATAATTGTGGACTGCCGTATATCTAATTACATTTAATTATATTTAAATATTATAAGCTTTTATAAATTTACTGCAACAATAAAATTTCTGATAGTTCAATTTAATTTTTGTCGTGAGCAAAGTACACCTTACAGTGTGTCCTTAGTGATTTATCTTGTTTGTGCTTGTTTTTATATATTATTTGAGATTAGTGGCATACCCAAAAGATATAGCTTCCACATCTATATTTATTCCAAAATAGTTAAACCATGGCATTTTTTCCTCAATGAAAAACTTATTACGATGAATGTTTATGATGCCTTAAGATCTAGATAATAATGTTAAAAGCTATGTTGAGATGTGTTCAAACATGACAGGAATTGGAAAATCTACTATGTACCGAATACTGAAGGAGAAAAAACGACTGGAATTGTTAGTACTCCCAAGCCACATTCGATCACAGGCAGACGAAAAACCTCGTTGGAAGGAGAGATGTAAACTGCAATAAAAGGAGATGTACAGGGTGAGTCAACGATTGGATGAAGTAGGTTTGTGCCTTTTCGGTGAAATTAACAAAGAAACTATATTTATTGTTTGATACAGTTTATTTTTACGCAGATTTTAAAAATATTTAGGACTCTACAGGGTGAGCCAAAAAACTAGGACAGCATAAAGTTGTATTTTTTTAAATAGAACACCCTATATACGAATCGTATTTTCGATTTAGTTTATAATTCTAAATCTTTTTTATTAAGGGTTTACTATAACAAAACTTTATAGTTTCTGAGATAATTAAGTTTAAAGAAAAAAAGTCACATTTTCAAGCATCAATTCAATCCTAAATAACGTTTTCAATTTTGTGACAAATATATTCAAATTTGGAATTTAGCAAGGCCAAGGACAAGTTAACATAATTTTTACCTAATATTTGCAATAAAAGCTACAGGGTGTTGAACACATCGGCTCAAATTTGAACAAGTTTAAATGAATAAATATCTTTTTTTTTAAATGGTACACCCTGTATATTTTCATGTTATTTAATAGAGTAATAAAAACCCTAAAAGTCTTGTTCAATATATCCTATACCTATTTATAATAGTTTTTGAGATATTTCAGTTTTTCTTATTTTCCATACTTTTTTACAGAAATACTCTTCTTTATCATAGTAGCCATGTAAAATAATAAAAAGAAACTACAGAAACAAACAGAATGTGGTTAAATATGATGAAATACATTATTCGTTATATTACAACGGCAATAGTTTAATTAAACATAATGTGAAAAAATTAACACAACAATAACGACAAAGCAAATACATATTTACTTTTATACTAAATTGAAACAAAAAAATTACCTATTAAATACTGAGATTAATTATTTCTTTTTAATAAGTGTTCGAATAAACGACCCTCTTGTGCAATGCACAAATTTAGTCTTTTTTGCAGATTTTCTCGGACCCTGGATAAAATTAGTGGCGTTATTTTTCTACAGGTATCCCTAATCCTGTTTCGCATATCTTCCACTGTTGTTGGTGGATTAACATACACCTTATTTTTAATATAACCCCATAGGCATAAATCTGATGGGGTGATGTCGCAAGATCTTGGTGGCCACTCAATGAAACCCCCACGTCCAATCCATTTTTGCGGATATCGTTGGTCCAAAAACGCACGAACTTCACGATGGTAATGCGGAGGCGCACCATCGTGCTGGAACGACATACTGTCGAGCTCATCCCTATCGAGACCTTGAAGCAGTTGGGGTAGTTCTTCTTGTAGAAAGTTCAGGTAACTATGGCCATTTAGTGGTTCATTAAAAAAGTGGGGTCCAATAATTCGATTATGATGAATACCACACCAAACATTTAATGACCAGAGGTTTTGATGTTGCACCTCTCTAATCCAAAATGGGTTTTCTGTGGCATAATAATGCATGTTGCGTCTATTTACGGCACCGTTACTTCTAAAAGTAGCTTCATCACTAAACATTACCTTGCATAATAAATTTGGATTTAATTGAATCTCCGCATTTATTTTACGACAAAAGTTTACACGACTTTCAAAATCCTGTCCATGCAATTCTTGGTGTAATTCCATGTGATATGGATGATACCTATATTTCTTTGTAGTACGATTAGCGGTGGATTGTGATGTTTCACTTAATGCTGCTAACTGACGGCTATCAATATAAGGATTTTCCTGAACATTTAACAATACTTGTAGTTTTTTTCTTCATTAGTTACTGGTTTGTTGACCACTTTACGTTTCGGATAATCAACAGTACCAGAAGAATCAAATCTTTGCATTAAGTTTTGAAAAGTATGGGTATTAGGCTGGCGTCGATCAGGATACTTCATTTTGTAAATTCTTTGAGCAAGAAGGCAATCTTTTTGAGCCTCTCCTATTGTATAAATCATATCTATTAACTCATTCTTTGGAAAATCCATTTTACAATATAAGATGAATGCAAAAAAAACCAAACTACACTACATAAAAACCAAAAGAAGCGATTGCGGTTATAAATTTGGCACAAAGAAAAATGTTCTTTTACATTGTTTTTGCCATGGCTACTATGATAAGGAAGACTATTTCTGTAAAAAAGTATGGAAAATAAGAAAAACTGAAATATCTCAAAAACTATTATAAATAGGTATAGGATATATTGAACAAAACTTTTAGGGTTTTTATTACTCTATTAAATAACATGAAAATATACAGGGTGTATCATTTAAAAAAAAAAGATATTTATTCATTTAAACTTGTTCAAATTTGAGCCGATGTGTTCAACACCCTGTAGCTTTTATTGCAAATATTAGGTAAAAATTATGTTAACTTGTCCTTGGCCTTGCTAAATTCCAAATTTGAATATATTTTTAATAAAATTGAAAACGTTATTTAGGCTTGAATTGATGCTTGAAAATGTAACTTTTTTTCTTTAAACTTAAATATCTCAGAAACTATAAAGTTTTGTTATAGTAAACCCTTAATAAAAAAGATTTAAAATTATAAGCTAAATCGGAAATACGATTCGTATATAGGGTGTTCTATTTTAAAAAATACAACTTTATGCTGTCCTAGTTTTTTGGCTCACCCTGTAGAGCCCTAAATATTTTTAAAATCTGCGTAAAAATAAACTGTATTAAACAATAAATATAGTTTCTTTGTTAATTTCACCGAAAAGGCACAAACCTACTTCATCCAATCGTTGACTCACCCTGTACATACATATTATTATGAGAAGCAGATCTCAACCGTCGACAAAAATTCTAACTAAAATCAATGAAGATCGGGATTTACCTGAAATTAATAGAACTCAGCCCTGGAAATTGCTCAGAGAACTTAATTTTTGCTAGGAAAAACCTGATAGGAAATCTGTTCTTATAGATCGTCCGGAAAATGTCCGTTGAAGAAGGAAATATCTCTCTCAAGTAAAAGGTAGAGTTGCTAGAAATAACACAACTTACAAAATTAGTAATTTAACTGAACATTTGAAAGATTTTTTTGAATAAAGTTACTGCAGAAAATTGGAAAAAATCCATATAATAAAAGAATAAAAGAAAATGTGGAAACTCGATCTCATGATCGGTAAGATAGAGGAACCAATTATAAGTAATTTGAGCGAAGATAGCTTCAGATTTTGATTAGGAATTAGATACGTAATGTTTACCAGCGTAAACACAATTTATTATTTAAATTTTCTGTAACATATAAAAATTAATTACATTTGAATCCCTTTTTAGTGTTTCATTGTAATTCTGCAGATGGTATGAGAAATAAATAAACTGAAACGTCAAATGTTCTAAAATATTTTTAATTAATAATAAAATGACCGATAGCCCCAAAAAAATTTTAATATTATATGGACAAATTTATTATTTTTAACCGACTTCTAAAAGAAGGAGGTTCTCAATTCGTCGACTATGTATTTTTTTTTTTTTTTTATGTATGTACACCGATTACTCCGGAACGGCTACACCGATTTGAATGAAATTTTTTACGTTATGTAAAGGAAGTTGCTGCGGTGGTCCCATATTTTTTTAGATGAAATTGGTGCAGTAAAATCCAAGATGGCGCTTACAATATGGCGGCCAAAAAAATTAATTTTGTCTGATTTTCTCCAAAATTGGTATGGAGGAATTTTCGGGGTTGTACCCAACGAATCTGAAATTATTTTTCAAAAATTCAAAATGGCGGATCCAATATGGCGGACAATTTTTTTTAATTCAGTCCAATTTTCTCCGAAATTGGTATGGGGGAGTTTTCGAGGTTGCACATAACGAATCTGATATTATTTTTAAAAAATTCAATATGGCGGATCCAATATGGCGGACAAAAAAATCAATTTTGTCAGATTTTTACCAAAATTGGTAGGGGGGAGTTTACGGGGTCGCATATGACGAATCTAAAATAATTTTTTAAAAATTCAATATGGCGGATCCAATATGGCCGACGAAAAAATCAATTTTGTCCGATTTTCTCCAAAATTGGTACGGGGGAGTTTTCGTAGCCGCATATGACGAATCTAAAATAATTTTTAAAAATTTCAATATGGCGGATCCAATATGGCCGACAAAAAAATTAATTTTGTCCGATTTTCTCCAAAATTGGTATGGGGGAGTTTTCGGAGTCGCATATAACGAATCTAAAATAATTTTTAAAAAATTCAATATGGCGGAACCAATAATGCCGACAAAAAAATTAATTTTGTCCGATTTTCTCCAAAATTGGTACAGTGGAGTTTTTGGGGTCGCATATGACGAATCTAAAATAATTTTAGAAAAATTCAATTTGGCGGATTTAATATGACCGACAAAAAAATAGTTTTTGTCCGATTTTCTCCAAAATTGGTACGGGGGAGTTTTCAGAGTCGCATATGACAAATCTAAACTAATTTAAAAAAATTCAATATGGCGGATCTAATATGGCGGACAAAAAATCAATTTTGTCCTTTTTTCTCCAAAATTGGTATGGGGAAGTTTTCGGGGCCTCACATAAAGAATCTGAAATTATTTTTAAAAACTCAATATGGTGGATTCAATATGGCGGACAAAAAAAATCAATTTTGTCTGATTTTCACCAAAATTGGTACGGGAGAGTTTTCGGGGTCACACATGACGAATCTAAAATTATTTTTAAAAAATTCAATATGGCGTATCCAATATGGTGGAAAAAAAAATTTATTTATTTTCTTTAAATATCGATATTGCAAGGTTTTGAGCCCTATATTACCAATCTAATTTGAAATTTAAGATAGTGGATTTTCTATGACAGACTAAATATTCGTTTGACCTAATTTGATTGGTATTTGGAAAACTCTAAGAACTAAAGAATTTTTAGTGGTTCATTTTAGGGTTATTTACAACTTTGGATAAAATGGATACTTTTTTGCCAGATTGGAGTCATTGCGAGGTACACTAATCTCGATTAGTACTTAGTTCAAATAATTTATGAATATCATAATGAATTCTAAAACTAAAAATAGAAAAATAAAATTTTTATAAAAAAATTGAACCGACTTCTAAAAGTGCGCTAAAAAGTGAAAAATAACCATAAATTTTTATATGAAATTGAACTTTTTGAAGTCGGCGCCAAATTATTTGTACACGAAATAAATAACTACTAATATACAAATTATGGTAAGAAAGCAATTACAAATAAAGTATTTGTAATCTGTTTATGCAAATCACATTTTGTCAGGTATTAGTTTGGCGCCGACTTCAAAAAGTTCAATTTCATATAAAAATTTATGGTTATTTTTCACTTTTTAGCGCACTTTTAGAAGTCGGTTCAATTTTTTTATAAAAATTTTATGTATGATTAACTTCTTGTATTTTTGACAACGGTTATTTTTTTTTTAGGCCAAAATTAAAAATTAAAAAAAATACAGTTGTAATTTGTGTTAAATATGTCAAAATTATCTATATTTTCTAATCTATGCGAATTATTTAAAAATCATAAAAAATAAAATAATATTATAAAAACTTTTTTCTTTTAAGTTTATTACCGAAATAATATTCTATGCCATAAATACTTAGTGATAAAATAAACCTCCTTCCGACGCCTATGACAAACAAACACAAACCAAATATTTAGTGTTATCCAACCCAAATAGTCCATTATTATAGACCAGTATTTTTGATTATAAAATTTCGAATCCATTCCTATGAAAAATATATGTGTCTAACAGATTTTGCCGAAGACAACGGACTAAAGAAAACAGGTAGTTTGCGAAGAAAAAAAAAGATAAAAAATGATTTATTACTCTCTCTAATTCTTGAATAAACTATAGTATAAAAGGCAAAATCGGGTCTATTTTTCTGAACTCAAAGCTCTTGGGGAGGGTGGGGGCGATCGCCCCCTCCCCCTTGGATCCACGCCTGCCCTGGTATTGATAAATATAGTGCATTCATCTACTTGAGTAGATGGCGAAAGTCTCGACATATTTTACCGTTCTAACTCTTAACCAAAATCCGTATGCATTAATCGATTTAAAAAATCTTTTAAAATTTTGACACGAGTACTAAAGAAAAATTTGAAAGAGCAAAAGTTATTCTTTTTCACCTTCATTAGCTTATATTTTTAACACGAACTTTTCTTTGTATATGAAAATACTTTACATACATCCAAGTCAACATTATCTACCAATTAAAGTTTCCTAAAAAACTAATATAATATTCTGGTGAGTTTTGTAAAATAATCGGGTTTAAATTATCCATTTTTATTGTGTATCTTTGCTTTTAAAGTTAGATCAAGCAAATGCCATTATTTATCTAAATTACTTATTCACTTACTATGGAAAATGCCGTCACAATCCAGTAGGCGGCTGGGGGATTTTCTTCCTTGGGTAGAAAAATGGAAAAAACTATATTGTGCAAAATGAATACAATACACTCAAAAATTGCGGTAACAAGTATTGGCCCAAATATTTCGTTTATTGATGAAACTAGATTACATAAAATATTATGCTTGAATTTCAGCATGATAATTTGTTTAACGTCTGTAACCGCTTTAAGACTATCATTAAGTCTTTCTAATAGTTTAGTAGATTCCCACATTAAAATAAATGCTACACATAATATTGATTCTATTCTGGTCGTTCCAATAGTGAGCCATACAAAAATAAATATAAAAGGGTCCATTTCATTTGTGACCACTGCAATGATTATTTTGGCAATAAATGCTAGACAGAAGAATGCCAACGCTGCATAACTTATTTTTGAAATCTTCAATTTTTTATCATTCTTATTTATTAACTTTAAAATCTTCTTTAGGGCGATAAGTCTACTATTTCTTTTTAAAAGCTGAACCGTTATTACCATATTGCCAGTTATTATTAATCCATGATCAATAGCAACAAGTGCTATAATTACCATCATATAACTATTATACATCTTTATTATATGATTTGTGCCCATATAACTTCCTACCAAAAAAAAAGTTGCATAAAATACTCCATAACATAAATAATATAGCTTAATTCTCTTTAATTTTAGATAAATCGGAGGATACAAGACTTGTATTACTCCAACCACTGTTAACCAAAAATTTGTATTTGTAATTTGCATTTTCAATTTTCAACTGATTTATCTGAAAAACCATATAAGCCACGCAATATATTACTTTGTTGTTTACCGCGTAGTGGTTAGAGGAACACTAAAATCCAAGATTGCTTATCGAAGAAAATATATATACATTATTTGACACATAATTCATATGCTATTAGTCGTATTTATTAACATAAAAAGTTTGAAATATTACCAGTACATAATGATGAATACTTTATGTGTCTTGTGAAATGTGGTACAATATACAGAGTGTTTCTTATTATAGTTAATTTTTTGCTAAATTTGAGGTAAACTAAGCCCTGTTACTATGTGCTAATTAATTTATAGGTAAGGGCAGGGGCGGATCCAGCCTCTCTCTTTGGGGTGGGGAGGCGGTGATATCACAAAAGTACGAAAGGAAAGCAGGTTGTCAACGGGGGGGAGGGGGGGAGACACCAGCAACATTTCCATTTCTAATGTAAAAGGCAGGGTAGGTCAGGTCTATTTTTCTGAATTTCAAGCTCTTGAAGAGTGGGGGGGGGGAATCACAAGAAAAAACAAGTTGCCGACCGGAGGAAGGATGCGAGCAGCATACACATTACTAGTATAAGAGGCAGAATCGGGTCTATTTTCTTGAATTCCAAACACTTGGTGGGAGGGGTTATCGCCAGAAAAACAAGGTTGTCAACGGGGAGGGGGAGTGTCAGCAGCATACATATTCCTAATATAAAATGCAGAATTGGTTCTATTTTTCTGAACTCAAAGCTCTTGGGAAGGGGAGGGGCGATTCCAAGCATATACACTCCTATACTCTATTCAAGAACCAGAGAGAGTAATAAAATTCTTATCGAAACCTCCAACGTACCTGCTCCAGTGCGCAGCTAACTGGAGACTGCCATAAATCTAATTATATTTAAATATTGTAAGCTTTTATAAATTTACTGCACCAATAAAATTTCTGATAATTCAATTTAATTTCTGTCAGTGAGCAAAGTACACCTTACAGTGTGTCCTTAGTGATTTATCTTGCTTGTGCTTGTTTTTATATATTATTTGAGATTAGTGAGATACCCAAAAGATGTGGCTTCCACATCTATATTTATTCCAAAATCGTTAAACTAGAGCATTTTTTCCTCAACAAAAAACTTATTACGATAAATGTTTATGATGCCTTAAGAAATCAATATCTCGATAATAATGTTAAAAGCTCTATTGAAATGTATTCTAACATGACAGAAGTTTGAAAATCTACTATGTACGGAAAACTGAAGGAGAAAAACACGACTGGAATTGTTAGTACTCCCAAGCTACATTCGATCACACAAACTGTAATCAAAGGAGTTGTACAGGGTGAGTCAACGATTTGATGAAGTAGGTTTGTGCCTTTTCGGTGAAATTAACAAAGAAACTATATTTATTGTTTGATACAGTTTATTTTTACGCAGATTTTAAAAATATTTACGACTCTACAGGATGAGCCAAAAAACTAGGACAGCATAAAGTTGTATTTTTTTAAATAGAACACCCTATATATGAATCGTATTTTCGATTTAGCTTATAATTTTAAATCTTTTTTATTAAGGATTTACTATAACAAAACTTTATAGTTTCTGAGATAATTAAGTTTAAAGAGAAAAAGTCACATTTTCAAGCATCAATTCAGTCCTAAATAACGTTTTCAATTTTGTGACAAATATATTCAAATTTGGAATTTAGCAAGGCCAAGGACAAGTTAACATAATTTTTACCTAATATTTGCAATAAAAGCTACAGGGTGTTGAACACATCGGCTCAAATTTGAACAAGTTTAAATGAATAAATATCTTTTTTTTTAAATGGTACACCCTGTATATTTTCATGTTATTTAATAGAGTGATAAAAGCCCTAAAAGTTTTGTTCAATATATCCTATACCTATTTATAATAGTTTTTGAGATGTTTCAGTTTTTCTTATTTTCCATACTTTTTTACAGAAATAGTCTTCATTATCATAGTAGCCATGTAAAATAATAAAAAGAAACTACAGAAACAAACAGAATGTGGTTAAATATGATGAAATACATTATTCGTTATATTACAACGGCAATAGTTTAATTAAACATAATGTGAAAAAATTAACACAACAATAACGACAAGGCAAATACATATTTACTTTTATACTAAATTGAAACAAAAAAATTACCTATTAAATACTGAGATTAATTATTTCTTTTTAATAAGTGTTCGAATAAACGACCCTCTTGTGCAATGCACAAGTTTAGTCTTTTTTTGCAGATTTTCTCGGACCCTGGACAAAATTAGTGGCGTTATTTTTCTACAGGTATCCCTAATCCTGTTTCGCATATCTTCCACTGTTGTTGGTAGATTAACATACACTTTATTTTTAATATAACCCCATAGGAAGAAATCTAATGGGGGATGTCGCAAGACCTTGGTGGCCACTCAATGAAACCCCCACGTCCAATCCATTTTTGCGGATATCGTTGGTCCAAAAACGCACGAACTTCACGATGGTAATGCGGAAGCGCACCATCGTGCTGGAACCACATACTGTCGAGCTCATCCCTATCGAGACCTTGAAGCAGTTGGGGTAGTTCTTCTTGTAGAAAGTTCAGGTAACTATGGCCATTTAGTGGTTCATTAAAAAAGTGGGGTCCAATAATTCGATTATGATGAATACCACACCAAACATTTAATGACCAGTGGTTTTGATGTTGCACCTCTCTAATCCAAAATGGGTTTTCTGTGGCATAATAATGCATGTTGCGTCTATTTACGACACCGTTACTTCTAAAAGTAGCTTCATCACTAAACATTACCTTGCATAATAAATTTGGATTTAATTGAATCTCCGCATTTATTGTACGACAAAAGTTTACACGACTTTCAAAATCCTGTCCATGCAATTCTTGGTGTAATTCCATGTGATATGGATGATACCTATATTTCTTGGTAGTACGATTAGCGGTGGATTGTGATGTTTCACATAATGCTGCTAACTGACGGCTACCAATATAAGGATTTTCCTGAACATTTAACAATACTTGTAGTTCTTTTTCTTCATTAGTTACTGGTTTGTTGACCACTTTACGTTTTGGATAATCAACAGTATCAGAAGAATCAAATCTTTGCATTAAGTTTTGAAAAGTATGGGTATTAGGCTGGCGTCGATCAGGATACTTCATTTTGTAAATTCTTTGAGCAAGAAGGCAATTTTTTTGAGCCTCTCCTATTGTATAAATCATATCTATTAACTCATTCTTTGGAAAATTCATTTTACAATATAAGATGAATGCAAAAAAAACCAAACTACACTACATAAAAACCAAAAGAAGCGATTGCGGTTATAAATTTGACACACAGAAAAATGTTCCTTTACATTGTTTTTGCCATGGCTACTATGATAATGACGACTATTTCTGTAAAAAAGTATGGAAAATAAGAAAAACTGAAATATCTCAAAAACTATTATAAATAGGTATAGGATATATTGAACAAAACTTTTAGGGTTTTTATTACTCTA
Source organism: Diaprepes abbreviatus (assembly GCA_034092305.1). Taxonomy (NCBI): domain Eukaryota; kingdom Metazoa; phylum Arthropoda; class Insecta; order Coleoptera; family Curculionidae; genus Diaprepes; species Diaprepes abbreviatus. The sequence goes on along the minus strand of JASJET010000178.1, from coordinate 3,239,740 downwards.
TTAAATAACATGAAAATATACAGGGTGTACCATTTAAAAAAAAAGATATTTATTCATTTAAACTTGTTCAAATTTGAGCCGATGTGTTCAACACCCTATAGCTTTTATTGAAAATATTAGGTAAAAATTATGTTAACTTGTCCTTGGCCTTGCTAAATTCCAAATTTGAATATATTTGTCACAAAATTGAAAACGTTATTTAGGATTGAATTGATGCTTGAAAATGTGACTTTTCTTTAAACTTAATTATCTCAGAAACTATAAAGTTTTGTTATAGTAAACCCTTAATAAAAAAGATTTAAAATTATAAGCTAAATCGAAAATACGATTCGTATATAGGGTGTTCTATTTAAAAAAATACAACTTTATGCTGTCCTAGTTTTTTGGCTCACCCTGTAGAGTCCTAAATATTTTTAAAATCTGCGTAAAAATAAACTGTATCAAACAATAAATATAGTTTCTTTGTTAATTTCACCGAAAAGGCACAAACCTACTTCATCCAATCGTTGACTCACCCTGTACATATATTTTATTATGAGAAGCAGATCCCAACCGTCAACAAAATTCTAAATAAAATCAATGAAGATGGGGATTTACCTGAAATTAAAAGAACTGAGCTCTAGAAATTGCTCAGAGAACTTGATTTTTGCTGGGAAAAACCAGATAGAAAATCTGTTCGTATAGATTGTCAGTAAAATGTCGATTGGAGAAGGAAAAATCTCTCTCAAGTAAAAGGTAGAGTTGCTAGAAATAACACAACTTACAAAATTTGTAACTTAACAGAACTTTTGAAAGATTTTTTTGAATAAAGTTAGTGCAGAGAATTAGAAAGAATCCAGATATTAAAAGAATAAAAGAAAATGGGGACACTCGATTTCATGATCGGTGAGATAAAGGAACCCATTATAATTAATTTGAGCGAAGATAGCTTCACTGACTTTGATTACAAATTAGATACGTAATGTTTACCAGCGTAAAAACAATTTATTATTTAAATTTTCTGTAAAATATAAAAAGTAATTACATTTGAATCCCTTTTAGTGTTTAATTTTAATTCTGCAGATGATTTAAGAAATAAATAAACTGAAACGTCAAATATCCTAAAAATGTTGTTAATTAATAATAAAATGACCGATAGCTCCAAAAAAATTTTAATATTATGTGGACGAATTTATTTTTTATATATGTTTAACTTCTTGTATTTTTGACAATGGATATTTTGGAAGTATTTAAATTATAACTTAGAATTTTTTGAGAGAAAAAGGCTACGTTTTAGTTTGAATGTACCTAAAACGGTTTCTATGCGAAAATTAAAAATAATAAAAGTTGTGATTTATGTTAAATATGTCAAAATTATCTAAATTTTCTAATGTATGTGAATTATTAAGAAATCATAAGAAAAAAAATAATATAAAAAATTATTTATTACTCTCTCTAGTTCTTGAATAAACTATAGTATAAGAGGCAAAATCGGGTCTATTTTCCTGAACTCAAAGCTCTTGGGGGGGGGGGGGGGCGATCGCCCCCACCGCCCCCCCTTGGATCCGCGCCTGGGTGCTGAAGCCTTTCCAGTATGCTACAAAGGGTTCAGAAACAACTGGGGATGTTAAGGTGGTCAGTGTGGATAGTGCGATATTGAAGAAATTAATAATACATTTAGGAAAATTACAAAATTACATAAGAAAAAATCTTATCAGAAAATGGAGACAACGTTAAACTTATATCAGATATTGTCATTTCTCTTACAACTAGTTATAAAAATTCAAGGAAAATTACGAAATTCTAAAGTCTTATAACTCTAATAATAGTGTATCAGTGAGAGTACCTATAGTCAGTCCAAGAACTAGAGAGAGTAATAAATCATTTTCAACCCTTTTTTTCTTCGCAAACTATCTGTGTGTGTTTTAGTCCGATATCTTTGGCAAAATGTGTTAGCCACATATATTTTTATAGGAATGGATTAGAAATTTTATAATCAAAAATACCGGTCTAAAATAATGGACTATTTGGGTTGGATAACAATAGATATTTGGAAGTATGAAGTGTTAAAAAGAATTTTAATCATTGTCATAGGCGTCGGAAGGAGGTTTATTTTATCACTAAGTATTTATGGCATATTATTTCGATCATAAGCTCAATATAGAACTAAGTTGTTATAATATTATTTCATTTCTAATGATTTCTTAACAATTCACATACATTACAAAATAGAAGTAATTTTGCCATATTTGACACAAATCACAACTATATTTTTAACCGACTTCTAAAAGAAGGAGGTTCTCAATTCGTCGACTATGTATTTTTTTTTTTTTATGTATGTACACCGATTACTCCGGAACGGCTACACCGATTTGAATGAAATTTTTTACGTTATGTAAAGGAAGTTGCTGCGGTGGTCCCATATTTTTTTAGATGAAATTGGTGCAGTAAAATCCAAGATGGCGCTTACAATATGGCGGCCAAAAAAATTAATTTTGTCTGATTTTCTCCAAAATTGGTATGGAGGAATTTTCGGGGTTGTACCCAACGAATCTGAAATTATTTTTCAAAAATTCAAAATGGCGGATCCAATATGGCGGACAATTTTTTTTAATTCAGTCCAATTTTCTCCGAAATTGGTATGGGGGAGTTTTCGAGGTTGCACATAACGAATCTGATATTATTTTTAAAAAATTCAATATGGCGGATCCAATATGGCGGACAAAAAAATCAATTTTGTCAGATTTTTACCAAAATTGGTAGGGGGGAGTTTACGGGGTCGCATATGACGAATCTAAAATAATTTTTTAAAAATTCAATATGGCGGATCCAATATGGCCGACGAAAAAATCAATTTTGTCCGATTTTCTCCAAAATTGGTACGGGGGAGTTTTCGTAGCCGCATATGACGAATCTAAAATAATTTTTAAAAATTTCAATATGGCGGATCCAATATGGCCGACAAAAAAATTAATTTTGTCCGATTTTCTCCAAAATTGGTATGGGGGAGTTTTCGGAGTCGCATATAACGAATCTAAAATAATTTTTAAAAAATTCAATATGGCGGAACCAATAATGCCGACAAAAAAATTAATTTTGTCCGATTTTCTCCAAAATTGGTACAGTGGAGTTTTTGGGGTCGCATATGACGAATCTAAAATAATTTTAGAAAAATTCAATTTGGCGGATTTAATATGACCGACAAAAAAATAGTTTTTGTCCGATTTTCTCCAAAATTGGTACGGGGGAGTTTTCAGAGTCGCATATGACAAATCTAAACTAATTTAAAAAAATTCAATATGGCGGATCCAATATGGCCGACGAAAAAATCAATTTTGTCCGATTTTCTCCAAAATTGGTACGGGGGAGTTTTCGTAGCCGCATATGACGAATCTAAAATAATTTTTAAAAATTTCAATATGGCGGATCCAATATGGCCGACAAAAAAATTAATTTTGTCCGATTTTCTCCAAAATTGGTATGGGGGAGTTTTCGGAGTCGCATATAACGAATCTAAAATAATTTTTAAAAAATTCAATATGGCGGAACCAATAATGCCGACAAAAAAATTAATTTTGTCCGATTTTCTCCAAAATTGGTACAGTGGAGTTTTTGGGGTCGCATATGACGAATCTAAAATAATTTTAGAAAAATTCAATTTGGCGGATTTAATATGACCGACAAAAAAATAGTTTTTGTCCGATTTTCTCCAAAATTGGTACGGGGGAGTTTTCAGAGTCGCATATGACAAATCTAAACTAATTTAAAAAAATTCAATATGGCGGATCTAATATGGCGGACAAAAAATCAATTTTGTCCTTTTTTCTCCAAAATTGGTATGGGGAAGTTTTCGGGGCCTCACATAAAGAATCTGAAATTATTTTTAAAAACTCAATATGGTGGATTCAATATGGCGGACAAAAAAAATCAATTTTGTCTGATTTTCACCAAAATTGGTACGGGAGAGTTTTCGGGGTCACACATGACGAATCTAAAATTATTTTTAAAAAATTCAATATGGCGTATCCAATATGGTGGAAAAAAAAATTTATTTATTTTCTTTAAATATCGATATTGCAAGGTTTTGAGCCCTATATTACCAATCTAATTTGAAATTTAAGATAGTGGATTTTCTATGACAGACTAAATATTCGTTTGACCTAATTTGATTGGTATTTGGAAAACTCTAAGAACTAAAGAATTTTTAGTGGTTCATTTTAGGGTTATTTACAACTTTGGATAAAATGGATACTTTTTTGCCAGATTGGAGTCATTGCGAGGTACACTAATCTCGATTAGTACTTAGTTCAAATAATTTATGAATATCATAATGAATTCTAAAACTAAAAATAGAAAAATAAAATTTTTATAAAAAAATTGAACCGACTTCTAAAAGTGCGCTAAAAAGTGAAAAATAACCATAAATTTTTATATGAAATTGAACTTTTTGAAGTCGGCGCCAAATTATTTGTACACGAAATAAATAACTACTAATATACAAATTATGGTAAGAAAGCAATTACAAATAAAGTATTTGTAATCTGTTTATGCAAATCACATTTTGTCAGGTATTAGTTTGGCGCCGACTTCAAAAAGTTCAATTTCATATAAAAATTTATGGTTATTTTTCACTTTTTAGCGCACTTTTAGAAGTCGGTTCAATTTTTTTATAAAAATTTTATGTATGATTAACTTCTTGTATTTTTGACAACGGTTATTTTTTTTTTAGGCCAAAATTAAAAATTAAAAAAAATACAGTTGTAATTTGTGTTAAATATGTCAAAATTATCTATATTTTCTAATCTATGCGAATTATTTAAAAATCATAAAAAATAAAATAATATTATAAAAACTTTTTTCTTTTAAGTTTATTACCGAAATAATATTCTATGCCATAAATACTTAGTGATAAAATAAACCTCCTTCCGACGCCTATGACAAACAAACACAAACCAAATATTTAGTGTTATCCAACCCAAATAGTCCATTATTATAGACCAGTATTTTTGATTATAAAATTTCGAATCCATTCCTATGAAAAATATATGTGTCTAACAGATTTTGCCGAAGACAACGGACTAAAGAAAACAGGTAGTTTGCGAAGAAAAAAAAAGATAAAAAATGATTTATTACTCTCTCTAATTCTTGAATAAACTATAGTATAAAAGGCAAAATCGGGTCTATTTTTCTGAACTCAAAGCTCTTGGGGAGGGTGGGGGCGATCGCCCCCTCCCCCTTGGATCCACGCCTGCCCTGGTATTGATAAATATAGTGCATTCATCTACTTGAGTAGATGGCGAAAGTCTCGACATATTTTACCGTTCTAACTCTTAACCAAAATCCGTATGCATTAATCGATTTAAAAAATCTTTTAAAATTTTGACACGAGTACTAAAGAAAAATTTGAAAGAGCAAAAGTTATTCTTTTTCACCTTCATTAGCTTATATTTTTAACACGAACTTTTCTTTGTATATGAAAATACTTTACATACATCCAAGTCAACATTATCTACCAATTAAAGTTTCCTAAAAAACTAATATAATATTCTGGTGAGTTTTGTAAAATAATCGGGTTTAAATTATCCATTTTTATTGTGTATCTTTGCTTTTAAAGTTAGATCAAGCAAATGCCATTATTTATCTAAATTACTTATTCACTTACTATGGAAAATGCCGTCACAATCCAGTAGGCGGCTGGGGGATTTTCTTCCTTGGGTAGAAAAATGGAAAAAACTATATTGTGCAAAATGAATACAATACACTCAAAAATTGCGGTAACAAGTATTGGCCCAAATATTTCGTTTATTGATGAAACTAGATTACATAAAATATTATGCTTGAATTTCAGCATGATAATTTGTTTAACGTCTGTAACCGCTTTAAGACTATCATTAAGTCTTTCTAATAGTTTAGTAGATTCCCACATTAAAATAAATGCTACACATAATATTGATTCTATTCTGGTCGTTCCAATAGTGAGCCATACAAAAATAAATATAAAAGGGTCCATTTCATTTGTGACCACTGCAATGATTATTTTGGCAATAAATGCTAGACAGAAGAATGCCAACGCTGCATAACTTATTTTTGAAATCTTCAATTTTTTATCATTCTTATTTATTAACTTTAAAATCTTCTTTAGGGCGATAAGTCTACTATTTCTTTTTAAAAGCTGAACCGTTATTACCATATTGCCAGTTATTATTAATCCATGATCAATAGCAACAAGTGCTATAATTACCATCATATAACTATTATACATCTTTATTATATGATTTGTGCCCATATAACTTCCTACCAAAAAAAAAGTTGCATAAAATACTCCATAACATAAATAATATAGCTTAATTCTCTTTAATTTTAGATAAATCGGAGGATACAAGACTTGTATTACTCCAACCACTGTTAACCAAAAATTTGTATTTGTAATTTGCATTTTCAATTTTCAACTGATTTATCTGAAAAACCATATAAGCCACGCAATATATTACTTTGTTGTTTACCGCGTAGTGGTTAGAGGAACACTAAAATCCAAGATTGCTTATCGAAGAAAATATATATACATTATTTGACACATAATTCATATGCTATTAGTCGTATTTATTAACATAAAAAGTTTGAAATATTACCAGTACATAATGATGAATACTTTATGTGTCTTGTGAAATGTGGTACAATATACAGAGTGTTTCTTATTATAGTTAATTTTTTGCTAAATTTGAGGTAAACTAAGCCCTGTTACTATGTGCTAATTAATTTATAGGTAAGGGCAGGGGCGGATCCAGCCTCTCTCTTTGGGGTGGGGAGGCGGTGATATCACAAAAGTACGAAAGGAAAGCAGGTTGTCAACGGGGGGGAGGGGGGGAGACACCAGCAACATTTCCATTTCTAATGTAAAAGGCAGGGTAGGTCAGGTCTATTTTTCTGAATTTCAAGCTCTTGAAGAGTGGGGGGGGGGGAATCACAAGAAAAAACAAGTTGCCGACCGGAGGAAGGATGCGAGCAGCATACACATTACTAGTATAAGAGGCAGAATCGGGTCTATTTTCTTGAATTCCAAACACTTGGTGGGAGGGGTTATCGCCAGAAAAACAAGGTTGTCAACGGGGAGGGGGAGTGTCAGCAGCATACATATTCCTAATATAAAATGCAGAATTGGTTCTATTTTTCTGAACTCAAAGCTCTTGGGAAGGGGAGGGGCGATTCCAAGCATATACACTCCTATACTCTATTCAAGAACCAGAGAGAGTAATAAAATTCTTATCGAAACCTCCAACGTACCTGCTCCAGTGCGCAGCTAACTGGAGACTGCCATAAATCTAATTATATTTAAATATTGTAAGCTTTTATAAATTTACTGCACCAATAAAATTTCTGATAATTCAATTTAATTTCTGTCAGTGAGCAAAGTACACCTTACAGTGTGTCCTTAGTGATTTATCTTGCTTGTGCTTGTTTTTATATATTATTTGAGATTAGTGAGATACCCAAAAGATGTGGCTTCCACATCTATATTTATTCCAAAATCGTTAAACTAGAGCATTTTTTCCTCAACAAAAAACTTATTACGATAAATGTTTATGATGCCTTAAGAAATCAATATCTCGATAATAATGTTAAAAGCTCTATTGAAATGTATTCTAACATGACAGAAGTTTGAAAATCTACTATGTACGGAAAACTGAAGGAGAAAAACACTACTGGAATTGTTAGTACTCCCAAGCTACATTCGATCACACAAACTGTAATCAAAGGAGTTGTACAGGGTGAGTCAACGATTTGATGAAGTAGGTTTGTGCCTTTTCGGTGAAATTAACAAAGAAACTATATTTATTGTTTGATACAGTTTATTTTTACGCAGATTTTAAAAATATTTAGGACTCTACAGGATGAGCCAAAAAACTAGGACAGCATAAAGTTGTATTTTTTTAAATAGAACACCCTATATATGAATCGTATTTTCGATTTAGCTTATAATTTTAAATCTTTTTTATTAAGGATTTACTATAACAAAACTTTATAGTTTCTGAGATAATTAAGTTTAAAGAGAAAAAGTCACATTTTCAAGCATCAATTCAGTCCTAAATAACGTTTTCAATTTTGTGACAAATATATTCAAATTTGGAATTTAGCAAGGCCAAGGACAAGTTAACATAATTTTTACCTAATATTTGCAATAAAAGCTACAGGGTGTTGAACACATCGGCTCAAATTTGAACAAGTTTAAATGAATAAATATCTTTTTTTTTAAATGGTACACCCTGTATATTTTCATGTTATTTAATAGAGTGATAAAAGCCCTAAAAGTTTTGTTCAATATATCCTATACCTATTTATAATAGTTTTTGAGATGTTTCAGTTTTTCTTATTTTCCATACTTTTTTACAGAAATAGTCTTCATTATCATAGTAGCCATGTAAAATAATAAAAAGAAACTACAGAAACAAACAGAATGTGGTTAAATATGATGAAATACATTATTCGTTATATTACAACGGCAATAGTTTAATTAAACATAATGTGAAAAAATTAACACAACAATAACGACAAGGCAAATACATATTTACTTTTATACTAAATTGAAACAAAAAAATTACCTATTAAATACTGAGATTAATTATTTCTTTTTAATAAGTGTTCGAATAAACGACCCTCTTGTGCAATGCACAAGTTTAGTCTTTTTTTGCAGATTTTCTCGGACCCTGGACAAAATTAGTGGCGTTATTTTTCTACAGGTATCCCTAATCCTGTTTCGCATATCTTCCACTGTTGTTGGTAGATTAACATACACTTTATTTTTAATATAACCCCATAGGAAGAAATCTAATGGGGGATGTCGCAAGACCTTGGTGGCCACTCAATGAAACCCCCACGTCCAATCCATTTTTGCGGATATCGTTGGTCCAAAAACGCACGAACTTCACGATGGTAATGCGGAAGCGCACCATCGTGCTGGAACCACATACTGTCGAGCTCATCCCTATCGAGACCTTGAAGCAGTTGGGGTAGTTCTTCTTGTAGAAAGTTCAGGTAACTATGGCCATTTAGTGGTTCATTAAAAAAGTGGGGTCCAATAATTCGATTATGATGAATACCACACCAAACATTTAATGACCAGTGGTTTTGATGTTGCACCTCTCTAATCCAAAATGGGTTTTCTGTGGCATAATAATGCATGTTGCGTCTATTTACGACACCGTTACTTCTAAAAGTAGCTTCATCACTAAACATTACCTTGCATAATAAATTTGGATTTAATTGAATCTCCGCATTTATTGTACGACAAAAGTTTACACGACTTTCAAAATCCTGTCCATGCAATTCTTGGTGTAATTCCATGTGATATGGATGATACCTATATTTCTTGGTAGTACGATTAGCGGTGGATTGTGATGTTTCACATAATGCTGCTAACTGACGGCTACCAATATAAGGATTTTCCTGAACATTTAACAATACTTGTAGTTCTTTTTCTTCATTAGTTACTGGTTTGTTGACCACTTTACGTTTTGGATAATCAACAGTATCAGAAGAATCAAATCTTTGCATTAAGTTTTGAAAAGTATGGGTATTAGGCTGGCGTCGATCAGGATACTTCATTTTGTAAATTCTTTGAGCAAGAAGGCAATTTTTTTGAGCCTCTCCTATTGTATAAATCATATCTATTAACTCATTCTTTGGAAAATTCATTTTACAATATAAGATGAATGCAAAAAAAACCAAACTACACTACATAAAAACCAAAAGAAGCGATTGCGGTTATAAATTTGACACACAGAAAAATGTTCCTTTACATTGTTTTTGCCATGGCTACTATGATAATGACGACTATTTCTGTAAAAAAGTATGGAAAATAAGAAAAACTGAAATATCTCAAAAACTATTATAAATAGGTATAGGATATATTGAACAAAACTTTTAGGGTTTTTATTACTCTATTAAATAACATGAAAATATACAGGGTGTACCATTTAAAAAAAAAGATATTTATTCATTTAAACTTGTTCAAATTTGAGCCGATGTGTTCAACACCCTATAGCTTTTATTGAAAATATTAGGTAAAAATTATGTTAACTTGTCCTTGGCCTTGCTAAATTCCAAATTTGAATATATTTGTCACAAAATTGAAAACGTTATTTAGGATTGAATTGATGTTTGAAAATGTGACTTTTCTTTAAACTTAATTATCTCAGAAACTATAAAGTTTTGTTATAGTAAACCCTTAATAAAAAAGATTTAAAATTATAAGCTAAATCGAAAATACGATTCGTATATAGGGTGTTCTATTTAAAAAAATACAACTTTATGCTGTCCTAGTTTTTTGGCTCACCCTGTAGAGTCCTAAATATTTTTAAAATCTGCGTAAAAATAAACTGTATCAAACAATAAATATAGTTTCTTTGTTAATTTCACCGAAAAGGCACAAACCTACTTCATCCAATCGTTGACTCACCCTGTACATATATTTTATTATGAGAAGCAGATCCCAACCGTCAACAAAATTCTAAATAAAATCAATGAAGATGGGGATTTACCTGAAATTAAAAGAACTGAGCTCTAGAAATTGCTCAGAGAACTTGATTTTTGCTGGGAAAAACCAGATAGAAAATCTGTTCGTATAGATTGTCAGTAAAATGTCGATTGGAGAAGGAAAAATCTCTCTCAAGTAAAAGGTAGAGTTGCTAGAAATAACACAACTTACAAAATTTGTAACTTAACAGAACTTTTGAAAGATTTTTTTGAATAAAGTTAGTGCAGAGAATTAGAAAGAATCCAGATATTAAAAGAATAAAAGAAAATGGGGACACTCGATTTCATGATCGGTGAGATAAAGGAACCCATTATAATTAATTTGAGCGAAGATAGCTTCACTGACTTTGATTACAAATTAGATACGTAATGTTTACCAGCGTAAAAACAATTTATTATTTAAATTTTCTGTAAAATATAAAAAGTAATTACATTTGAATCCCTTTTAGTGTTTAATTTTAATTCTGCAGATGATTTAAGAAATAAATAAACTGAAACGTCAAATATCCTAAAAATGTTGTTAATTAATAATAAAATGACCGATAGCTCCAAAAAAATTTTAATATTATGTGGACGAATTTATTTTTTATATATGTTTAACTTCTTGTATTTTTGACAATGGATATTTTGGAAGTATTTAAATTATAACTTAGAATTTTTTGAGAGAAAAAGGCTACGTTTTAGTTTGAATGTACCTAAAACGGTTTCTATGCGAAAATTAAAAATAATAAAAGTTGTGATTTATGTTAAATATGTCAAAATTATCTAAATTTTCTAATGTATGTGAATTATTAAGAAATCATAAGAAAAAAAATAATATAAAAAATTATTTATTACTCTCTCTAGTTCTTGAATAAACTATAGTATAAGAGGCAAAATCGGGTCTATTTTCCTGAACTCAAAGCTCTTGGGGGGGGGGGGGCGATCGCCCCCACCGCCCCCCCTTGGATCCGCGCCTGGGTGCTGAAGCCTTTCCAGTATGCTACAAAGGGTTCAGAAACAACTGGGGATGTTAAGGTGGTCAGTGTGGATAGTGCGATATTGAAGAAATTAATAATACATTTAGGAAAATTACAAAATTACATAAGAAAAAATCTTATCAGAAAATGGAGACAACGTTAAACTTATATCAGATATTGTCATTTCTCTTACAACTAGTTATAAAAATTCAAGGAAAATTACGAAATTCTAAAGTCTTATAACTCTAATAATAGTGTATCAGTGAGAGTACCTATAGTCAGTCCAAGAACTAGAGAGAGTAATAAATCATTTTCAACCCTTTTTTTCTTCGCAAACTATCTGTGTGTGTTTTAGTCCGATATCTTTGGCAAAATGTGTTAGCCACATATATTTTTATAGGAATGGATTAGAAATTTTATAATCAAAAATACCGGTCTAAAATAATGGACTATTTGGGTTGGATAACAATAGATATTTGGAAGTATGAAGTGTTAAAAAGAATTTTAATCATTGTCATAGGCGTCGGAAGGAGGTTTATTTTATCACTAAGTATTTATGGCATATTATTTCGATCATAAGCTCAATATAGAACTAAGTTGTTATAATATTATTTCATTTCTAATGATTTCTTAACAATTCACATACATTACAAAATAGAAGTAATTTTGCCATATTTGACACAAATCACAACTATATTTTTAACCGACTTCTAAAAGAAGGAGGTTCTCAATTCGTCGACTATGTATTTTTTTTTTTTTATGTATGTACACCGATTACTCCGGAACGGCTACACCGATTTGAATGAAATTTTTTACGTTATGTAAAGGAAGTTGCTGCGGTGGTCCCATATTTTTTTAGATGAAATTGGTGCAGTAAAATCCAAGATGGCGCTTACAATATGGCGGCCAAAAAAATTAATTTTGTCTGATTTTCTCCAAAATTGGTATGGAGGAATTTTCGGGGTTGTACCCAACGAATCTGAAATTATTTTTCAAAAATTCAAAATGGCGGATCCAATATGGCGGACAATTTTTTTTAATTCAGTCCAATTTTCTCCGAAATTGGTATGGGGGAGTTTTCGAGGTTGCACATAACGAATCTGATATTATTTTTAAAAAATTCAATATGGCGGATCCAATATGGCGGACAAAAAAATCAATTTTGTCAGATTTTTACCAAAATTGGTAGGGGGGAGTTTACGGGGTCGCATATGACGAATCTAAAATAATTTTTTAAAAATTCAATATGGCGGATCCAATATGGCCGACGAAAAAATCAATTTTGTCCGATTTTCTCCAAAATTGGTACGGGGGAGTTTTCGTAGCCGCATATGACGAATCTAAAATAATTTTTAAAAATTTCAATATGGCGGATCCAATATGGCCGACAAAAAAATTAATTTTGTCCGATTTTCTCCAAAATTGGTATGGGGGAGTTTTCGGAGTCGCATATAACGAATCTAAAATAATTTTTAAAAAATTCAATATGGCGGAACCAATAATGCCGACAAAAAAATTAATTTTGTCCGATTTTCTCCAAAATTGGTACAGTGGAGTTTTTGGGGTCGCATATGACGAATCTAAAATAATTTTAGAAAAATTCAATTTGGCGGATTTAATATGACCGACAAAAAAATAGTTTTTGTCCGATTTTCTCCAAAATTGGTACGGGGGAGTTTTCAGAGTCGCATATGACAAATCTAAACTAATTTAAAAAAATTCAATATGGCGGATCCAATATGGCCGACGAAAAAATCAATTTTGTCCGATTTTCTCCAAAATTGGTACGGGGGAGTTTTCGTAGCCGCATATGACGAATCTAAAATAATTTTTAAAAATTTCAATATGGCGGATCCAATATGGCCGACAAAAAAATTAATTTTGTCCGATTTTCTCCAAAATTGGTATGGGGGAGTTTTCGGAGTCGCATATAACGAATCTAAAATAATTTTTAAAAAATTCAATATGGCGGAACCAATAATGCCGACAAAAAAATTAATTTTGTCCGATTTTCTCCAAAATTGGTACAGTGGAGTTTTTGGGGTCGCATATGACGAATCTAAAATAATTTTAGAAAAATTCAATTTGGCGGATTTAATATGACCGACAAAAAAATAGTTTTTGTCCGATTTTCTCCAAAATTGGTACGGGGGAGTTTTCAGAGTCGCATATGACAAATCTAAACTAATTTAAAAAAATTCAATATGGCGGATCTAATATGGCGGACAAAAAATCAATTTTGTCCTTTTTTCTCCAAAATTGGTATGGGGAAGTTTTCGGGGCCTCACATAAAGAATCTGAAATTATTTTTAAAAACTCAATATGGTGGATTCAATATGGCGGACAAAAAAAATCAATTTTGTCTGATTTTCACCAAAATTGGTACGGGAGAGTTTTCGGGGTCACACATGACGAATCTAAAATTATTTTTAAAAAATTCAATATGGCGTATCCAATATGGTGGAAAAAAAAATTTATTTATTTTCTTTAAATATCGATATTGCAAGGTTTTGAGCCCTATATTACCAATCTAATTTGAAATTTAAGATAGTGGATTTTCTATGACAGACTAAATATTCGTTTGACCTAATTTGATTGGTATTTGGAAAACTCTAAGAACTAAAGAATTTTTAGTGGTTCATTTTAGGGTTATTTACAACTTTGGATAAAATGGATACTTTTTTGCCAGATTGGAGTCATTGCGAGGTACACTAATCTCGATTAGTACTTAGTTCAAATAATTTATGAATATCATAATGAATTCTAAAACTAAAAATAGAAAAATAAAATTTTTATAAAAAAATTGAACCGACTTCTAAAAGTGCGCTAAAAAGTGAAAAATAACCATAAATTTTTATATGAAATTGAACTTTTTGAAGTCGGCGCCAAATTATTTGTACACGAAATAAATAACTACTAATATACAAATTATGGTAAGAAAGCAATTACAAATAAAGTATTTGTAATCTGTTTATGCAAATCACATTTTGTCAGGTATTAGTTTGGCGCCGACTTCAAAAAGTTCAATTTCATATAAAAATTTATGGTTATTTTTCACTTTTTAGCGCACTTTTAGAAGTCGGTTCAATTTTTTTTATAAAAATTTTATTATTATTTTTAGTTTTGGCATATAAACCGTTTTAGGCATATTTAGACTAAAACGTAGCCTTTTGTTTCAAAAAATTTTAAGTTACGATCTAAATACTTATAAAATACCCATTATCATAAATACAAGAAGTTAAAGATATTTAAAAAAATTAATTCGTCCATATAATATTAAATTGTTTTGGGCTATTGGTCATTTTATTATTCATTACAAACATTTTTAGGACATTTATTTATTCAGTTCAGTTTATTCATTCAGTTTATTTATTTTTTACACCATCTGCAGAATTACAATTACACTAAAACGGGATTCAAACGTAATTAATTTTTATATGTTATAGTTAAAATTAGACTTACTTATTTTTATTTCTATTGCACTGACATCTTAATTTAATTTACTTTATAATATGGAAATCCGATAGCCTTAAAAAATAAAACAAAGGTGTTAACTCTACACGCTTAATAAAAAAACGTAAATAATAAAATAGTAAAAAAATTACGGCTAATTCAACTAATATATATATATATACAGGGTGATTCAAAAATCGATCACGAAACTTAAGGGGGTGATTCTACTTGACAAAATAAGGGTAGAGCTTCATATAATTTTTTTTCAAAATGTCATTCGTTTTCGAGTTACAAGCCGTGCAAGTTCAAGTTTTTATTTTTTGTTTTTTGAATTACTCGCTTACAGGATAACCGATTTGACTAATATTTGAAAGATAGGCTAAGTCTTCTGCGCTTCATCATTTTAGTAACAATTCACATTGATTGTTTGCCGCTAGAGGGCACTTTACCTACATTGAAAATTGTTTTTTTGTCATAATTTTTTAGTGTTGACAGCTACAGTAGTTTTTGGCATAATTTCTGAAAGACTGATGCCAGGCCTTTAAAAAAGGTGCTCTTTATTTACATCGCTAAACCCAACGGTTTAGACGTAAATCACCCTTAAAAATTAAGTGGTAAATTTACTTTTCTCATTTCATTACCACCAGCTACCAGGTAAATAGCTATCAAAGTATACTAGAGCTGTCAGTTTAACATCAAATAAATTCGTTTTTTAAACTATTTAATTTATAATCTTAAAATAACTAATAATGGCTAATCACCAATAATCAAATATCGAATATTTTGATATCCATTTTTGTTATGGAAAAGCAAATGGTAATGCAGAGTTGGCAAGAAGATATTATATGGAGAGTTATCCGGAAAGAAATATCCCTCATGCTCAAACATTTTCCAGTGTGCACAGGAGGCTTGCGGAATGTGGTTCCTTTAAAAGTTATAATGGAAATAGGGGAAAACCTAGAACTGCTAGAAACGTGCAACAAGAAGAAAGAGTGCTTGAAATTATTGAAGATAATCCAGGTATTAGTACTAGAAAAATTGGGAATGAAGTGCGGCTCTGTCAGGCTAGTTCATGGAGAATACTAAGAGAAGAACAACTCTACCCGTTTCATTCAAAAAAGGTGCAGGCTCTTTATGACGATGATCGGCCGAGACGGTTGGAAATGTGCAATCAGATCCTAGCTAAGTATGAACACGATAATCGATTAATTGGCGTCATATTATTCACTGACGAAGCTGGTTTCACTCGTGATGGCATAACAAATCTACACAACATCCACACATATGCTTACGAGAACCCAAACAATGTGGTAGAAACGAAACATCAGCGTAGATTTTCACTAAATGTGTGGGCAGGGATAATAGGAGATTACCTTATTGGTCCTCATTTCTTTGATGGCCCATTAACTGGTGACGTATACTTAGATTTTATCCAAAATCGTCTCCCATTGTATCTGGAAGATGTGCCATTGGAAGTAAGGGCCAACATGTGGATCCTCCAAGACGGAGCTCCGCCCCACTTTAGTATACGTGTCCGACAGTATTTGAATGCAACGTATCCTGAGCGATGGATAGGACGAAGTGGACCATTGGCATGGGCAGCGAGGTCACCAGACCTTAATCCTATGGATTTTTTCTTTTGGGGTCATTTGAAACAATTGGTGTACGATATTCCAGTAATCAACGTCGAGGATCTTCGCTTCAGGATAATCGAAAAGTGCCAAATTATTAAAGAAACACCAGGAATTTTTCATCGAGTTAGGCGACATTTTTTGAAGAGTGTTAGGAAATGTATGGAAGAAAATGGGGGACATTTTGAGAATCTTTTTTAGTTTGTTTAGTACTGTTTCATTAATTTTTATCAATTAAATATATATCGCAATAATCCATAATATGAATATTTACTGATTAGCCATTATTCGTTATTTTAAGATTATAAATTAAATAGTTTAAAAAGCCAATTTATTTGATGGTAAACTGACAGCTCTAGTATACTTTGATAGCTATTTACCTGGTAGCTGGTGGTAATGAAATGAGAAAGGTAAATTTACCACTTAATTTTTAAGGGTGATTTACGTCTAAACCGTTGGGTTTAGCGATGTAAATAAAGAGCACCTTTTTAAAGGCCTGGCATCAGTCTTTCAGAAATTATGCCAAAAACTACTGTAGCTGTCAACACTAAAAAATTATGACAAAAAAACAATTTTCAATGTAGGTAAAGTGCCCTCTAGCGGCAAACAATCAATGTGAATTGTTACTAAAATGATGAAGCGCAGAAGACTTAGCCTATCTTTCAAATATTAGTCAAATCAGTTTTCCTGTAAGCGAGTAATTCAAAAAACAAAAAATAAAAACTTGAACTTGGACGGCTTGTAACTCGAAAACGAATGACATTTTGAAAAAAAATTATATGAAGCTCTACCCTTATTTTGTCAAGTAGAATCACCCCCTTAAGTTTCGTGATCAATTTTTGAATCACCCTGTATATATATATATATATATATATATATATATATATATATATATATATATATATATATATGTTTATATATATGGTCACTAGTAATTCAATACATTCCTTTGGTGATCTGATAATACAAGCGGTAAGGAGTAAATCTGACCCTAATAAGTAAAGGGTGTTTTTTATATAGGTATAGAACTTTTAAATGGAATAAAACAAAGACGAATTTTTTAAATTGACATGAAATATACTTTATTCGAAAGATAACCTTCTGGCATTATAATTTAAATATGACTTCTGGAATATGACCGCCACGGCTGGCTCGGACGTAGTCTAATCTGGAGGTCCAATTTTCGATGACTTTTTCCAACATTTGTGGCCGTATATCGGCAATAACGCGGCGAATGTTGTCCTCCAAGTGATCAATCGTTTCGGGCTTATCGGCGTAGACTAGCGACTTCACATATCCCCACAGAAAATAGTCTAGCGGCGTTAAGTCGCACAATCTTGGAGGCCAATTCACGGGTCCGAAACGTGAAACTATGCGGTTACCAAACGTTCCTTTCAATAAATCAATTGTGGCACGAGCTGTGTGACATATTGCGCCGTCTTGTTGAAACCACAGCTCTTGCACATCATGGTTGTTCAATTGATGAACGAAAAAGTCAGTAATCATGGCTCTATAGCGGTCACCATTGACTGTAACGTTCTGACCAGTATCATTTTTAAAGAAGTACGGACCAATGATTCCATCAGCCCATAAAGCACACCAAACAGTCAGTTTTTCTGGATGTAACGTTGTCTTAACATACACTTGAGGATTATTATCACTCCAAATACGGCAGTTTTGTTTATTGACGTATCCATTCAAACAAAAGTGAGCTTCATCGCTAAACAAAATTCGCTTATGAAAATCGGGATCAACGGCAATCTTGTTTTGGGCCCATTCACCGAATCTACGCCTTGTTAGGTGATCGTGTGGCTTCAATTCTTGCACGAGTTGGATTTTGTAAGTACGCAAACCAAGATCTTTACGCAAAATCTTCCATAAAGTGGATGGACACATATCCAATTCCTGTGCACGATGGCGGATAGACTGATTCGAGTCTTCCTCTACGCTACGCTCTACAGCAGCAATGACTTCTTCTGTACGCACTGTACGACGTCTCTGTGGATGCGTATTATCATTTAGAGTAAACGTGGTGCGAGAACGTTTCATAGTTAATCGAATTAATTGCTCTGATGGACGATTATGTTGACCGTAAAATGGACGTAGTGCGCGATACGTATTTCGAACAAAACCATGATTTTCAAAATAAATTTGCACATTTTGGAAGCGTTGTTCAGGCGTCAGTCTATTCATGTTGAAATGCCAAACCAAACTAAACATAAATCACTTGACAGCTGACAAAATGGCCGCCAGTTAAAAAAGTGTTGCCAATTTAAAGTTTTATACCTCTATAAAAAAACACCTTTTATAATGCAAAATACAATAGTTTTGAGATATTTCGATTTTTAATTTTCCTTCAAAAAGTCAGTTTTTTTTCAAATTTTTCACAGAATCGAAATACTTTTACAGATTTTTTTTGCTCCCTTTGACAGACCATAGTATTGGTCAAGTATTCCAGCAAAATAGTTAAACAAAGTTAAATTATATATTTGAAAAATTTAATTTTTAGAGATTACAGGCTATTTAAAAAAAACTAAAAATCGAAATATATCTCAAAACGTTTTGTGTTTTGTATAAGGCGGTAGTTCCCCACCTTTTTTTCAAAAAATCGATTTTCCAAAAAGTACAAATTCTTGTAGCTAATATATGTAGAAATGATGTAGTAAATAATATTTTGACTAGAACCTTCTAGAACATGTCGAAAAACGTGTTACAATGTAGGGGTCTCGAGCGCGTCGAACGGTACACAATTAAAGTTTTTTCGGACAAAAAAACTTTAATTCGTTTTTCTCAAAACAATGTTTTTTGACCTGGTTGACATGATTTAAAGAAAACTACTAGGCCGATTGAGCCCATATTTTCATATGTTATTCTACACATGAATAGTTATCTTCCCTACTACTTTTATAAATTTTCATTTACATTTCATATATTATTTAAACAATTTAAGTTGCAAAAAGCGGGTCGAAATTTTCAAAAGTTGTTACAGCTTTGTTATTTCATGAACAAAACTATAAATAATTTTACTAAAATTCCAAAAATCAAGCAAATACTCACCATAAATTCGACTCTTATTTTCATCAAGTAGTATCTTTAATACATATAAAATAAAAGCTAAAAGTTTTTGTCACTGTCATATCAAAAACCGGTTTTGTAAAAAGAAAAAAAAAGCGTTAGTAGAGTAGAGAGAGTCTGGGCCAAGCCTTGCTTGTGAAAACTGACAAAAACTCAGAAAGCAGAGTTTTTTTTGCTGATTTCCGAAAAATACAATACTAATTTTATTTCTGTGTGTAGCAAAAACCATAGTTCAGAGTGTTAAGGCGTCATTTGACAGATATCGAGGAAAATTAAAGTTATTATTGTATTCGTGTGCGTTAAGTAAATCCTAGTGAAGATGATCTCACCTAAAAAGCTAACACACCATCGTTGTGACTACTTGGTGCACCTTTGAAGACAATCAGGTATATGCCACAAACAGTTTTTAATATACTGGGACTTAACCTTCCTGCCTAAAATTAGATTTGCATGCCAGAGCCGGCATATTACACACCACTGCTCCATAGAGGCCATCGGCTATCCAGCTTGCCGAAAGTGTTTGGATTTAATGACAAAACTGCCTTTCAGGTATTAGGACTTTGTAATAAACAGTCAAATTACCGGTTTTAATGTATACTTTCCTTTTTCCCCTGTGATTGGGAACTAATAAGACTTTATGCGAGCAATTACAGGACACTTTATTTTTTATTTCATTTAAAATACCTTGTAAACCGAAGGTTTACGTATACAATAGGTAATCATCACTTCACATATTAATAATCCACCACTTTTAATTAGGCTTAAATAAACACAATTTTAGACTTAATCGGCCTACTAGATAATTTATTAGTGCAAAATACAACTTTACATAAAAAGTAAGGTTATTCAGTTCAGCCGATAGTGAAAATTAAGGCCTGATCTACATCTAAACCGACTTGGCGTATGGCGCAGATGACGTCATATTTGCAGTAGTGTTGTTCATTGTTTCTTTGTTTTTTTTTGTTCTAATCCAGGTAGCAAATAGTCGCATATTTATTTAGATTAAATTAAAATTCACATATTCTGTAAAACAGAATCCTTTTTTTTTTATTGTTAAATATATATATTAATTGTTTTTGGAATCGTTGGGTTTTATTTTGGGATCTAGTTGTTTCCTGTTTTCGATAACATCATCGCTTCTTCTTACCGACGGGCCTAAAACAGGTGACGCTTTGAATTTATATAAACCCCCCCCCTAATCTCCAGCATACTAGCCTAGGCACTGCCCTAAAAGAAGGAGCGATCAACACTAAAAAAATAACCACCTGTACAGAAGCATTAAATATTTAATTTTCATTCATTCGTTTTCATTTAAAATTCTTTTTCTCCCCCGTGGCGTGGCAAAGTCCGGCAATTTTTTTTTATAAAATCACTTGATAATAGTAGGCACGATAGCGACAAGTGTACTTTTTAATAATCAATTTGATTTTTTTGTTTCAGACGCACTGAACTTGAGATATCATGTCAACCGATTTTAAGTGGGATCAACTTCAGGCAGCATTAGCAGCGAAACTTATGACGATAATACAAAAAAAATTCCTGTTATTGTATGAAACGTCAACTTTCATGTATCAAAATATTGTTTTAATAAAATTTATTTTACTATGAAAAAAAATTCTTCAAAATAAGCCTCGAGATTGGGAACTACCGCCATAATGCATATTAGGATTTAATAAGTTCCTTAACTCTTTTATTATCAGATCCCCAAAAGAATGTATCGAATTGCCAATACCCCGGAGTATAATTAAAGAGTGAGACACATCAAAATAAAAATATATAAAAACATAAAAAAATATATAAACAACATTCAAATAAAATACAACAAAAACAAAAATTTTAAAAAGAAATTATGTTTACACTGGTAAAAATTACGTATCTAATTCGTAATGTGATGGAGTTATTTCAAGAACATACGATACATTCGCGATCCGATATCCGCAGAAACGGAAACCAATCCATAAACGCAAAAAGAGTTAAGTTTTGGTCCGCAAACGTCATTTTTGACATAAAAATTTAAATATATCCAAAACGGTGAGACTTAAATATAGAATATTATAAAAAAATATGTTTAGAATTTTACGTAGAAATCAAAAATGCAATAATATATAAGGTATTCCATTTAAAATAAACAAGTTGACATCTTCTTCTTCTTCTTCTACCTTCTATAATAGGTCCCTGACCTGTTCCTTCTTCGATTTTCCTCATTCTGGACTTAAATTATCGCTCCACCTTTTCCGTGGTCGACCTCTACTGCGTGTACCACTAGACGATTTATCTCGTGCGATCCTTACCAGTCTATCCTCTGTCATTCGGCTTATGTGTTTGTTCCATTGTCTTACGTTGTAGGACCCACTCATTAATGCAGTCTGTGTTGCATGATTGCCTGATGTTATCGCTTCTTTCTCTGTCTAGTAGCGTTTTTCCTGTTATTCGTCGAAGTATTCTCATTTCTGTAGTCTCCAATAGTTGTTTCGTTTTTGTCGTCTCTGGCCGTGTTTCTGAGGTATATGTTATAATAGGTCTAATTGTGGTTTTGTAGATCCGAACCTTTGTTTCTTGTTGTAAGGGTTTGTTTCGCCAGATCACGTCGTTGAGGCAACCCGCCACTTTGTTTGCTTTGGCCACCTACCCTCTTACTTCATCTTCGATGTTGCAATAACTAGTTATGTCGATTCCTAGATATTTGAAACTCATTTCTTGTTGTATTATTCGACCGTCTAGTTCTAGTTTGCATCGGAGGGGATCTTTTGAGGTTGTCATACATTTAGTTTTTTCGGCTGAGATAATAATATATTTTCTTCCCGTAAGATTAAAGGTATTTAACAATCTCTGGAGGTCGTCTTCATTTTCGGCACATATCACAGCGTCATCAGCGTAACAGAGAATTTTTATTTCTGTATCACCCATTTTATATCCTCTACCACGTCGCACCTCCTTTATTATTTCATCCATTATCATGTTAAACAACAAAGGACTAAGCGAGTCTCCCTGTCTAATACCGCTGTTGACTGGTATGGGTGTTGATAATTTACCGTTAGTGCGAATCTGGACTTTATTGTTTGCGTATATGTTTTCGATGGTCTGAATTATATTGATAGGGATATTTCTCTTATATAACAGGTGGATTACGTCATCTAGCTTTATGCGATCGAATGCTTTTGTTAGATCTATAAAGCATAAAAATGTTGGTTTAATGAATTCTAGAGATTTTTGGACTATCTGTCGTAGAATAAATACTGCATCCACGCAAGACCTTCCTGATCTAAATCCCTGCTGTTCGTCTTCCAGTGTTGTAACCGAATTAATTTTATTTTTGATTACAATTCTGCTTCCGCTATAATCAAAAGTGCCACCATCTTAGAAATATTTCAGCCAGCTGTCCCCCATGTACATTAGTACACTGTCAAATTTTCAGATTCTTTCTAATTATAGTTTTTCTATAATCGATCGATAAATTTTTTGTAGAATCAGCCTGTATAAAAACTATAAATTTTCTTTGTCTTTTGTTCCAGGTCTTACAGTCAATTCTCCACCGTGTACAAAAACTCCGCCTTTTGCGACATATATTTGGCGAATTTTGCGTCGGGAACTGTGCCTACACCCGTACAAGATCCAACTGACTCAGAAGTTAATGTCCATACAAACTCCATTTGTTTGCTGACTGGGCTTCAGAGAGTTTGGAAGAGGATCATAATTTTGACCTAAAAACCATCTATAGCGAAGGTGTGCATTTTTGGATGCATAGCTACGCTATCAAACACAATTGCCGTATATAGGACGACACCAATCTACAGAAGATTCACCAGGTGGTAATGCATCCACAAAAAGTTATTGTTTGGTGCGGATTTTAAGACGGCGGCGTCATGGGTTCGTACTTTTTTGAAAACGACGTTGGTAAGACCCTCACCGTCAACAGCGAGCATTATAGAATTATGCTAATTGTTTTCTTTTGGCCCCAACTAAATAATAGGGAGGTAGACAACATTTGGTTCCAGCAGGACGAAACTAAGTGTCACACATCGAACGCCACGATGAATATTCTGCATGAACGATATGACGGAATGGTTATCTTCTGTAGAGGTGACGCGAGTTGGCTACCAAAGTCATGCGGCAGAGTCACTGAAAATTGAACCACTCGGATCTGCGACCGTGAGAAGCCTTTCAAACAAAAAAAGAATTTCGTTAATACCTCACATATACCTTCTCTTATTCCATTTCAAAATCGACCCGCCTTATTGAAAAACCCATTAGTATGCTTTTGTCAAATAAGTTCACGTTTAATTTGTTATATTGTTTTTCTGTGTAATGTGGTATAATTTCTGTAAATATGTACTCTTAATGTAAAGTAAGGACAAAATAAAATTTTTATAAAAAAATGTAACTGACTTCTAAAAGTGCGCTAAAAAGTAAAAAATAACTATACATTTTTACATGAAATTGAAATTTTTGAAGTCGCCGCTAAATTAGTTCTAAATGAAATATATAATTACTAATATATACAAATTATGGTAAGAAAGCAATTAAAAAGTATTTTTAATTTGTTTACGCGAATCACATTTTGTTAGGTATTAGTTTGGCGCCGACTTCGAAAATTTCAAATTCATATAAAAATTTATTGTTTTTTTCATTTTTTAGAGCACCTTAGAAGCCGGTTCAAACTTTTTTATAAAAATTTTATTTCTCAATTTTTAATTTTCAATTCATTATGACATTCATAAATTATCTGAACTAAATACCAAACGAGATTAGTGTACCTCGCAATTATTCTAAAGTAGCAAAAAAAGTACCCATTTTATCCAGAGTTGTAAATCACTCCAAAATGAACCACTAAAAATTCTTTGATTCTTAGAGTTTTTAATCTGTCATAGTACATCCACTATTTTAAATTTCAAATTAATTTTAGACTGGTAATATAAACTCCAAAACTTTTCAGTATCAATATTTAAAGAACTTGAGACGTTAATTTCTTAGCCCGATATATTTTATACTGCATACTGCCCCAAGAACCTCGAAATATCAATTTTAGACAAAATCGGAAAATATAAAATTTTCAGTCCCTCAGATTGTATCTTATCAAACTAATGATTGTAAAAAATTAACCCCATCTTTGTAATACACGACACCCTAATACCAGATCTGAAAAAATGCGAATCAGGTAAAATTTTCACGCCACCATATTAGATCCTCCATATTGAATTTCAAAAAAATAATTTTAACACCTGAATCTAATCTATATCCAAGTCCCCTAGAACCAATTTGGGATGAAATCCGAAAATTTAAAATTTCCACACAGTCATATTGCATCTAACATAATAGATTTTCCTAAAATAATTTTATATTCGCTATTTCATCCTCAGAAACATGAAATAAATTGAAATATGTAAAATTTAAAATCCGCTATATTTGGATTAGCCATATTAAATCTTGAATAAATACTCTTTAATTCATAATTTACACCCTCAAGAACCTCTTATATCAGTTTTGGGGAAAATCGAAAAATGTAAAATTTTTAGGATAATGAATTCTCCAGATTTAGCTTTTCAAAAAATAGTTTAAATTCGTAATTAACACTAACAAAAATCCCCCTATACTAATTTTAGAGAAAATCATGAAATGTAGAATCTTTAATCCGCCATCTTGGATCAGTCATATTTAATTTCTGATTCGAAATGTGCGATCCCAAAAACTCCCCCATATGAATTATGAAAAAAATTGGGCAAAATGAATTTTTTATCCGTCATATTGCATATGCCATATTGAATTTTAAAAATAATTTCAGATTCATTATGTGCGACCCCAGAAACTTTCCCATATCAATTTTGAAGAAAATCGGACAAAATTGATTTTTTTGTCCTCCATATTGGATCCGCCTTATTGATTTTTTTTAAAATAATTTTAGATTGGTTATATACTTCCCCGAAAACTCCCCCGTGCCAGTTTTAGAGAAAATCGGACACAATTGATTTTTTTGTGGGCCCCGAGAACTACTCCACACCAATTTTGGAGAAAATCGGATAAAATTAAATTTTTGGCCGCCATATTGTCAGCGGCATCTTGGATTTGACTGCATCAATTTCGTCTTAAAAAATATTGGACCAGCGCAGCAACTTCCTGAAGATAACTTAAAAAATTTCATTCAAATCGGTGTAGCCGTTCCGGAGTAATCGGTGTACAAAAAAATACATAGTCGACGAATTGAGAACCTTCTTCTTTTAGAAGTCGGTTAAAAAACAGTAAAAATGGCACAGTTTACAAATGTTGAAATGTCACATTGCATTTTGTTTATGATTATGCTAATATAAATGCATTAGGATCTCAACGGATTTATCCTGAATTATATCCACAACGTGAGTTACCTCATCATAACACATTTGCTCGGCTTCATCAGCGTTTACGATATAATTGTATATTCCTGAAACAAACTTCTGATTGTGGTTGTCCTCGGGAGATCAGAACCGTAGCACTAGAGGACGCTCTTCTTAATTTAATAGAAAAAACCTCCTAAAATAAGTACGGAAAAAATTGACAATATATTAAGTATAAGCAATTCCACAGTATTACGAATTTTAAAAGAAAACCAGTTGTTTCTCTACAATATCCAGCGAGTGCAGAAGCCTTTTTACCTCTAGGTTTTTTGCTGCGTATAGTTTTTTGCTAGTGGATACTTAGGTTACTATTTGGAAACACCCTATATAATGAGACTACTAATTAGAAAAACACAAATTTTGTGGTAAAATTGATCTTTATTGCTTTTTCAGAACACACAATTCATAAAACTACTAAAATAAAACAAACAAAATTAAAAATTATTATTTGTATTAAGTGATGTCTAGAAAAATGACGTTTTTCGTATTTTTTTTTATTTTCTTTTTCAGGTTTCAAGGTTATTTTAACTTCTTAAGAGAACATCAAACCTTCCTATTTATTATTGATGGTAGTAGTTAAAATACATTTCGTGTAATTTACGAGTATTTAAATTATTTAAACAGCACACTTTTGAAAGAGTACCAGAGTCTTAGTTACAGTTCAAAAGATTCACAACTTTTTTGTGAAGCGATTTTAGAGTCTTTTCAATAAAATGACGTTAAATGCGGATTTTTTACATTACCGTTATGGGTACTGCATAAAAAAATAATAATTTTTTAGGAGGTTGAAACTTATAGGGTACCTTCATTTTGCTCTGCATTTTCGAAAAATTTTGTGTATAAATGTGTGTCTTTAGTTTTTAAAATATTTCATGAGAATATTTGATGATGACTTTTTAACAAACGTTTCGACCTTATTCTTGGTCTTCATCAGTATTTTCTACAAGCAATTTTTGAAACAGTCAGCAATTGTTTTACATGAAAATTAAAATACTGTAGAACTTACCTAACAATATCAATTTCTGAAAACATAAATACACAAATTATTAAAAGTTCCTCACAAAAGTCGTCACATTTTTAAACATTATATACAAATAAAAATATTCAAAGTACAACAGTTTAATATACGTTATTTTATTAAGATTAGGAACAACTGCGCTCAGTATGTATAAAACTATTTTTGACGGTGTTTGTGTGTGTGTATGTGTATTTATATTTTTATAGTTATTTATTATTTTACGAGGGGCGTGTAAAAATGATTTTTTTAATTTAAAATGTTAAAATATATTTTCCTTAGGTTTTTTATGTCTGTTTTGTTATTCACTGCATTAGGGGTGCTTTTAATAAAAATCATTTCCAGAAACTCTATTTTTTGTTGATTTGATTCGATTTTAAGAATCTTCGTGTCCTGAAAATTGAAAGTATGTTTTTTCACTTTGGTGTTTCGTTAGCGCTGTGGTGTTCTTCTTGTCGTATCGGTGTTCGTTAAACGATTTTGTAAATATTGGGTGGTTTGCCCTATGTAAACTCCGTGACATTCGTTACAAGCTATTTCATATATTAAGTGAGTCTGTCGGTTTTCTCAACAAATTTTCACCTTTATGGGCAACTGAGATGTTATATTTTTCGAAATAACTTTGTAAATTTTCAGATAATCCCTGTATATAAGGTAGACTTAAATATATGTTGTTTTGTTTATCTTTTGTTTCTTGTATATTTTTTTTTTGGATAAAATATGTTGCTTTCTTGAACTAACTAATGTTTTAATAAGTTTTGATGGAACTATTTTTTAAAAGTTTTTTTATTGCTGCGTTAATATACAGAAGGTCACTGAGTCCATAGCGCGGTTTGCTAAACAGATTTTTTTTGGGACATGGGATGCTGTGAAAAATAATTTAAGTATCTGCCAGAACAGGTTGTTTTGTATACCACTCAGTGTCTATTTTGTTTTTATTATGGTGTGTCATGTAGAGAAAGTTTATTTTGTAGTCATTTTCTGTCTCTATTGTAAATGATAAGAATTGAAAATATTTAAAATATATTCATTTTTGTCAGTAATACAATCGGCTACGTAACGAAAGAAAAATGGTGGTTGAAATTTTAGTTTAATAATGATGGCCGATTCAAGTTCCTTCAGGACTATTTGTGTTATTACACTAGATATGGATGATCCCATCGCACAACCCTCAATTTGTCGGTAAAATTTGTTATTGTACATAAAATTTACAGATATATCTGTCAAGGAATTTTTAATTGTCATCGCATTGCTTCTTTAAAATGAAGATTTATCCGAAGAAAGAGCGTATTAATATGATTTTTATCCTTGGAGAATGTTATCGAGATTGTTGATTGGTTTCCAGAGTCTATGATCAAAGGTTTCCTGAAAGAAACCATCCTAAACCAGCCGTTTTTGTGAGAATATTAAACCAATTTCCGGAAAGTACAAGTGTCAGTTATAAAAAACCTATTATAAGAAAACCTCTCACTAAGAATGAAGAAAATGTTTTTACTTTACTTGGTTCAATGATCGAAAATCCCAATATTAGTCAGAATCATATATTCGAAAATACTAACATTAGCCAAGCAAGTGTCTCAAAGATTCTTTACAAATACAGATTTCACCCTTATAAAATCCAGCTTTGTCAAGAGCTTCACGGAAATGATTTTGACAACCGAACTAAATTCTGCTTGTGGTTGTTAGATAAAGTGAACACTTTTTTGATAATGTGTTGTTTAGTAATTAATATACTTTTCATAACAATGGTTTCGTGAATAGACACAACTTCCATTACTATTCTGATTCAAATCCGCATGAATACAGAGTTATGAGAAACCAGAATAGGTGGTCGGTTAAGGTGTGAGGAGGAATACTGGGTCCTTACTTAATTAGACCCTACTTTTTTTGAAAGACCTTTAAAAGGTTTGATGTTTCGCGATTTTCGTTTACACCAACTTCCAATGTTATTAGAAGATGATATTAGAACAACTATGTGACTTCAACTGGATGAAGCTCAGTCTCATTATTATCGCGAAGTTCGGCAATTTTCGAAACAGGAGGATTGGGAAAGACGGATTTCAAAATTGGTCCCAGAGATCTCCGGACTTAACTCCACCAGCTTTCTTTTTATGGGGATATATAAAAGGAATTGTCTACAATGCGCCCCATACAACAACACAAGATATGGAAATACGCATAAGAGACGCTTTTCAAACTATAACCCCGCAAATGTCCAGCGTTAGCAGTCGTTTCAAAAAAAAGATATGTAAGTGTTTGAAAATGGATGGTCGACATTTATTTCGAACATCTACTATAAATATTTTGTTTCTGTTTTGTGCTATCGTCAATATGTTATTGCCATTATGGCTATTATAACCTATTGGACGACTATAAAGCGCGTTCCGAGTTTCTGAACATTTGTAAAGATATTCCTGATTATTATTCTTATAGTTGTAAATTACCTGTCATTTCCAACTATATAGAACGTCTATTCAAAAAACACAAAATAATGCAGAAAACGATTATTTAGCTTATTGGATAGGTATTTAAAAGTGCATTTTCTGGTAAGGTAAAAAGTATAGCGTTTTAATTTAAATTAATCAAGTTATAGCCACTTAAAGTGCTTATTTGATTAGTTTTAATTTTTGGACACCCTGTATAATATAGTACGTTTATCACAACCGGGATATAGAATATGATTTATTGTTACACTTTACTGTAAATTTCGAGTTCATAACTGAAATAATTCTTAAGTATTTGAAACATGAAAATTAGGTTAGATTTTGTCAAAATTCAGAATATTTAGAAACCCTTAAGGTTTAGGTGTTATTAAAATAGGAACTTATGTTGATCGGAGAATATAAAAATGCAATAATATACAGGGGATTCTATTTAAAAAAACACAACTTTGATACTTTTAGAGCTTTTGGGATATCCTGTATAATATGAAAATAATTTTAAAAAGTAACTATATTAGACTCCCCTATATCTCAAAAGTAAAACTTTTTGAAAGTCACGTATTTTGGCCGCAATATTCCGTGCCGTAGAGAGTATAATATTTATTTACAAAAATCGAATTTAAGCAGCGATTTTGTGTTTTTTAGTTGTCGTTTTTGATTTTTTAATTAAAAAGTACAAATTTTATAACTATAAGAAACTTGCGAATATAACAGAATTTTAAAGATTGGGTGAAAGAAAATAATTTAAAAGTTACAAGTGTCTTTCTGTGGCTTTTGGAAAAATAAAGAAAAACCATTGAAAGGTAGAAGGCACATTATATTTTCAAAAAGAAATCGTCATTTTTCTTGATTTTACTTCATTTAAATAAAATACCTAATAAAGTATTTTTTAACACACATTTCTAAAATACCTTTTTATTTGGGTTTCCAATTAATAATAACACTTAATTCTTAACTTTTAGTAATAGAATAAATACGTGCTGAAAAAATAACACTCGATTTCAAAATATTTTTGCTCGCGAAAAAACAAACTTTACGTGAATAAAACACATTTTTTATAGCATCTGAATAATTCTTAAACACTTTTCTAATTTCTCTAAATCATGCAAAGCTTCAAAACGTGCAGATTATCAAGATAAGGTATTGTGTGCTGATATTTCGCAATTTTGTTTTTCAAAGGTGTCATGCTTACTTTAATTGTGGATATTTAAAGACCGATAGTAGTCCAACAAAACGTGTAGTTATTTATCTAAATTTGTGATCTTTTAAACACTCCAACTTCACACAGTGAGGTTCCGAAAAATTTCCTTAATTATTTTTGTGGATATAGGATTAATTTAAGATAACAAGTAATTAGATAAGCAACTATAAATCTCTCTCTCTCTCTCTCTCTCTCTCTCTCTCTCTCTCTCTCTCTCTCTCTCTACAATATACTATCAAGTGCGGATGGGCAACAACATCGTTTTAGTATTTCTTGAAAATCGCTCCCATTGCTCGATTTTTTTTCCCATCTCGTTAGTGATAGAATAACTACATGCTTAAAAAATAACACTCGATTTCAAAATTTTCTTGTTCGTGAAAAACCAAACTTTACGTGAACCAGACACGTTTGTTATAGCATCTGAATAATTCTAACTTTTCTAATTTCTCTAAATCATGTCAAGTTTCAAAACGTGCAGATTATCAAAATTGTTTGTGTGCTGATATTACGTAATTTTTTTTTCAAAAGTGCCGTGCTTACTTTAATTATGGACAGACAAAGACCGATAGTAGTCCAACAAAACGTGTAGTTATTTATCTAAATTTGTGACCTTTTAAACACTCCAACTTCACACAGTGAGGTTCCGAAAAATTTCCTTAATTATTTTTGTGGATATAGGATTAATTTAAGATAACAAGTAATTAGAAAAGCAACTATAAATATATAGTATACCATGTTTACTGGCATATTTAGTAATATTTCAACATCATCAATAAAGAATATCGTTTGTTCATGACAAGAGTATTGCCTAAGTAATCGGGTGTACCAAAATTGACCATAACGTCAAGATTTTAAAATTGTGACAAGTGACAAAATGGATATTTGTGGCTACATTTAGGATACCTCAAAAACTAAAGATGGTATAGTCTATTGAGAAGGAGGTGTGAATTCTATATAAAAAATCTATGGAAACCAATTGTCAAACCTGTGCCCATAAATCTAAATATGTGGACTCCAAAATTAGAATATAATTTAAGTCCCTTAGTGATCGAAACCAGCTGTCAGTTCCTGAATGCGTTGCAAAAATAATTAAAAGGGATCTGATACATTGACCTGCTATGTTTTTCCCGTATCTTCACATCACCGAAAATAATTTAAATACCACTAATTTAGAAAAATTGATCACACTTTCAGGTGTACATTTTTTTTTAAATTTTAGGTTTGTTCAGGCACAATTTTTGATGAAAGTGATATATTTTGATTAAACTTCCAAGAAAACATCTTTAACATATTTTAGAGGGTGCTCTAAAGTAGTTCCATAAAAATATTTCCAATATATTTAGCTTTATTGCCGATTTTATTTGCATAACATTTTTGATAGAAGTAAGTTATTTTGATAAAAATATTTTCAAGATTGGTTTATTTTAAGGGAGTGGAAAACTAGAAACGTTTGTTGGTAAGCTAACTTCTTAGTCGACTTAATTTTGAAACCAATTGAATTGAATGTTGGTTTATTCATTTTCTTCTAATTATTTTGGTTATGCCTATGAGTCGGACTCGGTCAAATGCTTTAGTCATATCATCAAAACAAATGTCTACAGTCCAGTTTAGTTGATTTTTTTTTAGAGAATTTAAAGTAATTTTCGATAAATTTTTAATTTGCGGTATAAACTTAGATGTTTTATTTCTTGTATTTATATCTTCGCGCTGTTTTCCTATTGTTTCCTCTGTTGCATTTATAATGTTCTTTTTAAGAATGCTCCACTGCTGGTGAATGTTGAGTTCCCCATTGATTGTGTTTAGGATTATTTTTTTCCTTAGCCTGTTCCCATATAATTGCCTTGTGCTTTGGTCTTCTGGCTATGCAAAATTTGTGGCTATCATAAGGTTTAAATTTTATGGTAGCATTTATACTCAATATCATTTCACATAACAGTAGTTTGTGATCAGTGCATATATTAGCTGCATTTTTCGTTCTTATATCTAGTACCGCATTGTTGTGTTTATTCTAAAATAATCAATAATTGATCATTAGTCTCTTGTATTTTGTTACGTGGATTTATATTTCATATCATGACCCATGAAGATTTTGTTTATTTTCTTGTTGTTCGCCGCCCAAAAAGTTCTTACCATATTGCCATTTTCTTTAACTACCTCTTCAATGAATCTTTACATCATACCATTAAGTGATTTATTCCCGATTTCGGGATTGAATTCTCACAGTATTTCGTCAGTCGCTCTCTCTCTCTCTCAGATATTCTCACGGGTGTGATGTGTAATCGAAAGTTTTCGAACATACCGTGTATGTGCTGAGTCCCTCTCAGAACTGTAAGGCAACTGATGTTTCGGTGAAATTTCATTCACCAATTTCAAAGCGCACAGTGAGCTTTGAATGAGTACAGGGTGTCCAAGAAGCCATGGATAACCTACAATAAACTATCAAGTGCGGATTGGCTACATCATCATTTTAGTATTTCTCGAAAATCGCTCCCATTCTCGATTTTTTTCCATCTCGTTTCTGCAAATGAAAACTTCCTCTCGTTTTGTTTTATTTATCTTTACCTTTAATCATTACACTATCGATAGACTTAGATTAGATTAAGACGTTAAAATTATTTTTTGATATTCAATATGGCGGATCCAATATGGTGGGTTGAAAATTTTACCTTATTCGCATTTTTTCAGATTTAGTATTAGGGGTTTTCGAGGTCGTATATTACGAATATAAGGGAATGAAAATTTTACATTTTCCGATCTCGTCTAAAATTGATATTGTCGGGTTCTTGGAGCGTATACAAATTCAATATGCAATATAAAATATATCGGGGGAATTTACGTCTAAAGTTTTGAGGTCTGTATTACCAATCTGAAATTAATTTAAAATTTAAAATAGAGAATTTACTCTGACAGACTAAATATTTGTTTCACACAATTTCACTGGTATTTGAAGAAATCTAAGAATCAAAGAATTTTTAATGGTTCATTTTAGGATGGTTAACAACCTTGGATAAAATGGGTATTTTTTTGCGACCTTGGAGTCATTGCGAGGTACACTAATCCCGATTAATACTAAGTTCAAATAACTTATGGATATCAAAATGAATTCAAAACTATAAACCAAAAAATAAAATTTTTATAAAAAAAATTGAACCGACTTCTAATTTGGCACCAACTTCAAAAATTTCAATTTCATGTAAAAATGTATAGTTATTTTTCACCTGTTAACGTACTTTTAGAAGTCCATTCAATTTTTTTTATAAAAATTTTGTTTTAACCACGGCTGGTCAAAATTGAAAGTTGAAAGATTTTTTAACAAAAAATTTTTGGAAGCATTTTTTTTTCTAATGTTTTAAAAGTAATTAATGAAAATACATTATATTTCATCAATAGTGCAATCATTAAAAGTAAAAATCAATAAAACACTTTAAAAACTCCAAAACCATAACACTTTTACCAAGGTCAGATTTGGAAATTTGGTAGACCATGATGTGGGCCATCTGTAGTTGACCGGTTATCCATAACTTCTTGAACACCCTGTATATCAGCTGTATCATTCTTTAATTTATTTAATATTTCCTGCTCTGTTGTTGTCCAAGACATTATATTCCAAACACTAATCTTAATTATATTCTTTTTCCAACTCTTATCGCTTATTCTCACTGATTTCGTCATTATAAATATCCATTCAATCTCCGAGGCTTGTTTGGTTTTGTGAGAACTTATGTTTTTTATCCTATGCAGATCATTAGTCTAGTATAAGAACACTCCTTTTTTTTCTGGGCTTAGGACCAACACCATAACTGTTAAGCTACTTAATCCACTTAGCGATCATGCAGGCGGACTAACCAATAGAATATAATATTAAATGAAGTTGCTTAAAATACTTTACAATTAATTTAAAAATATAACTCGCTCCACTATTATGGAGCCCACTTTAAATAGTACTAAATAAATGAGTAAATTAAAAATAATTAAATTGTTTGAAATTTAAAAACAGTTTATAATTTATCTTTAATATTTAGTACAATTTTTTAAAATCGGTTGGGTCTTTTTGTAAAAATATATTATTGTTTATCGAGCTGATTTTTTAGGATCCTATAAATTTAGCTTACGAACGCAGGCTGTTCTTCACCGGCGGTCGCAAATATTTTCATAGAATGGTTCGAGACGTTTGTAATTGAATCCAGAACTAAGAAACCAAAGTTATGGCTCAGATACGTAGACGATATTTTTATTATTTGGAGTGGAAACGACGAAGAACTTCGAAACTTCCTTTTTCATCTCAACAATATCAGCCCAACTATTAAACTTACCATGGAGAAAGAAGTAGAAAATAAATTACCATTCTTAGATGTCTTGGTTGAAAGAAATGGCAGACAAATTCGAACTTCGGTTTACAGAAAAACCACGCACACAGGACAATACCTTAATTATTCATCTAATCACTCCAACAACACCAAACAAAGAATTATAAAAAATCTCGTAGATAGAGCCTTAACTCTCTGCAACTCCAACGAGAGCTTGATGAAAGAGATAGATTACATTAAAAATGATCTGACAGCCAACGGATACCCAGTATATCTAGTGGATAAATTTCTAGAACAACGCAGAAATAGGACAATATCGACAACGAATGCAGAACGAAAATCAGTATTGAACATCCCCTATGTTAAAGGAATTTCAGAAAAAGTTAGAAGGATAGGAAAACGATATAAAATCAACGTTATTTTCAATCCCAATAACTCTCTGAGAAGTCGGCTCACTAGGATCAAACCAACAACTCAAAGGGATATGAAGAATTGTGTATATCAGATACCATGTGAATGTGGGAATGCCTATGTTGGCGAAACAAAGAGGCCTCTTGACGTAAGGATCAAAGAACACTAAAAATGCACATCTCGAGGAGAAACAGAAAAATCTGGTGCCGTCAACCATGCCTGGACTCATGTATACCACATAAAATGGTTTGAAGCTAAAATACTACACCGAGAATAACATTGGAGAAAACGGAAATTCAAAGAAGCCGCGGTTATACATCAGAATCCAAGTTTTTTTAGTAAACCATATTTAGATATAAGAGAAGTGTGGAAACCACTTCTTAATAATTGTAAACTAAAACTAAATGCAGCTTAAAAATGGGATTTTGCCATAGCAGGCATGACTGCACCCATCTCAGTCACACTCTACTGCATTTAGTTTTAGTATAAATAGTCATGTAGCTAAGGGATTTATTTAGTTTCACTGGAAAACGGCTAGAGATTACTACTAGCCTATACGTCGTGATATTCAACAAAAATAAAGATAATGAAAGTCCAACAGATATCTACTACTTCGCAAAAAACATCGTTGTCTATGACTTTCAAACAAACACTGTTCTGTGAAGTTCATGACGGATTAAATATAGAATTTAAAATCATTCTTAAAATTTTTCCAAATGATTTGGTTTCCGTCTGTATGTTTTG
This sequence comes from Diaprepes abbreviatus, assembly GCA_034092305.1. Lineage (NCBI taxonomy): Eukaryota > Metazoa > Arthropoda > Insecta > Coleoptera > Curculionidae > Diaprepes > Diaprepes abbreviatus. Next base: position 3,203,629 of record JASJET010000178.1, on the reverse strand, counting down.
GCTTGTGTTTGACTACCGCCATATTGTATCCACCATTTTCAATTTTTATGGGCAGATATCGAATTTGAAATCGTTTTTCTTTTTTTTTGAGGAATAATTTCCGCAATATATACAACTAGTTCCACACACAAGAGGGTAAAAACAGATTTCATATTTTCGAGTGCACATATTTTGTGAATATTCAGGTTATGAAACCAGGTTTTCTTTTGGATTTTATAATTGATTTCCTAAGATTTTTTCAATTAGAATTAAAATATGCTTATCAATTTGCTCTATCGCATTCGATTCTTGAGATATATAAGCCAAATTATACCCAAAAACGGCCATATCACTTTTAGATTAGAATATCTAAAAATCGTGATATGACAGTCAATTTGGGTAAACCAATTTCGATTCAACACACCTAATTAAATAATAAATTATCATTGTCAGAAAAAAAGGAGTGGGACCCCTAAATTTGTAAGCTTACGTAATTTGTTTTAAAATTTTTTAAAGTAACCCTATGCTCTTGTACACTTATCAACAAAAATAATACTATTTTACCAAATTCACTGATAAATTTACGTCGAGGATGGCAACAATTGGCATATTACAATTAAATAAGTACAGGCATTAGTAAAAATAAATAGAATGGTAGAATGATCAATCTGAAAAAATCCAGCGGCACTTAACTTCATGTTTCTATGATGGGCCTGCTGACCTATTAAAGAAATTTGATGTTTAATGTCCTTTTTGTCGCCATTAATGTTCTGATGGTTCCTTTCTTGTGACAAATGTTGGCATATATTTAAAGTTCTCTCCGCTTCTCCCGCTAGTTGATCTCCAATCATTGATAAGCCGAATATCGCAATCTAAAACGTAATAAAACATTTTTTGATAGATAGATAGATAGATTTATTTCATTACATTTTGTACGGAAAAATCCAATTGTAATATGTCATAAAACAAAAAAAAAAGGTTAAAACTATCTGTAAATTACATTAAAAAAGTCCTAACAATATGCTCTACAAGAAGTCTCCATGTACTCATCCACCGAATAGAATGCATGCTCTAACAAAAATTCCTTTAATTTAATTTTAAATCTCACAAAGTCTAAATCTTTAAATGTTTCAGACAACGTGTTGTACAATGACACATTCAGTGTATTTTTCTTAGATCTCTCCAATCTATACCTTGAAGGCCTAATTAAATTAGCTGATCTACTGCTATAAGAGTGAAAGTGGGAATTTTGGTGGAATTTTCCACGGTTTTTATTAATCTTCAGTAGTTGGTATAAGATAAATAAACTAGGCAACGTTAGTACCTGCAATTTTATAAAGTGTGGCCTACAGTGGTCGCTATAGCCGATACCAGAGACAAGTCGAATAGCCTTCTGCATTCTAAAGATTTGAATCGCGCCAGCACAGCAACCCCAAAGGTGAACACCGTACGAAATATGAGAATGAAACAAGGAATAATAAACACAGAGAAGGGTGTCACAGTGAAGAGACCCACGAAGTTGCCTGTGAACAAAAATAGAGGATGCTAACTTATTCCCCAATAATGCAATGTGGGAATTCCAGTTCAAACCAAACTGATACCCAACAATGTCACCGAAGAACCATCAACCACTCCACGTCCATTCATGAAAAACAAATTCCGTGTTTTGTCTTCATTCAATTTAAGCAAACCAACATCTCGCACGCTCTCCCATAATAGACATTAAACATTCTGGGTCTCTACTTTTACAAATTAGCGCCGTGTCGTCAGCGTAACAGATACACAGACCCAGTGACCAATACCTAAAGAGATCATTGATGTATATATATATATATATATATATATATATATATATATATATATATATATATATATATATATATATATATATATATATATATATATATATGAAAAAAAGAGGTCCTAATACCGAACCCTGAGGCACTCCACATCGTACCGCCATAAGCTCAGAAAGCTCTCCACCATATGCGACTGCCTGCCTTCTATTTGACAGGAAAGATGAAAGCAAATCAAGGGGAACGCCTCTTACACCCCATCTATGAAGTTTTCTAATCAAAAGTTCATGAGAAACACAATCAAAGGCACGACTGAGATCACACAGTGAGAGCCCCACGCTTTCCCCACCTTCTATTCCCTCAACCGCGCCCTCCACAACCGCAGCAACTCCCTGAATAGTAGAAAAATTCCGGAGAAAACCAAACTGTGAAGGATGCGAAAAATTGTGATGTTCAAAATAACGACTCAATCTGTTTTTCAGTATTACCTCAAATACTTTCCCTAATAACGGAGTCAAAGATATAGGTCTATAATTTTCCATGGACTCGACATTCCCTTTTTTAAACAAAGGAATAGTCCTTACTATCTTTAGACTATCCAGAAAATTACCCTGAGCCAGACTACAATTAAATAAATGCTTCAAAGGTTTGACCAAATAGACACTAATCACCTTCAGAATAGCGCTACTCATATCATTTATGTTAAAAGAGTTCGACCTTTTGAGAGCATGTATAGCACTCCAAACATCACACTCCGTAATGGGCAAAAGAATGCACCGTATTTGGGATCGACGAAACCATACCATTTTGTATTTCTGTGTCAATCTGTACATCCTTAATAGTGTCGGATACTATTTTACTAAAGAACTCGCCAAAGGTCCCAGCGCTGAGCAATGAACTAGAAATATTATGTGAAGATCGATTTCTCTCATAGTTAATAACTCTCCAAACATCCCTTGGTTTGTTTTTGGGATTTTCCAGAAAACTCCTAAATGCATCCTTATTTGTAGAAGCCACCTTCTGTCTGTACTGTTTATTCATAAGTTTATACAAATCCCGAAATTCCGTGCGCCCATCGCTCAAAAGCCTCACCACAGAGAGCCCATCCCTCATTTTCCTTAATGTATCATTAAATCACCGAACAAGAGGCTTATCGGTGAATACATCTCTCATAGGAAGATGCTTGCACATCGGCTGCTGATAAACCGAAACCAGATGCCAAGCAAGCCATTCAGAGTCGACATTCTGATAGAAAATGTCCCAGTCAATCACACTCAGGTCGCCCAAAAAAAAACAAAATACAATCAATTCCTTTTGTTGTTATAGGCCTCACTCTAATCTATTCGGGATTCGTTTGATTACAAGAAAAGTACATAAACTATAAATACATGCTTCCGAAATATTAATGTATGTTTTCCAGTTAGTCAAGGAAAAATTGAAAATTTTTTGTAGAACTGCCATTTCAAATTTTTAGTGCATTGTCTTTCAGCACGCCTCGATGCGTCATTGATGATCCAATTTTAATTTTGTAAAAAAAGTTTTTTTCGGGCTATCGGTCATTTTTTATTAATTAAAAACATTTTTAAAACATTTGACGTTTCGGTTTATTTATTTCTTAAACCATCTACAAAATTACAATAAAACACTGGATTAAAATATAGTTAATTTTTATATGTTATGTGACCTCATAATTTAGTTTACTTTATTTTATGGAAATCCGATAGCCAAAAGTGTAAATTCTACACGCTTAAGAAAAAGACACAAATATAGTAATAAAATATTTAAAAAATTACAGGTAATTGGACTAAAATATTTATAAAATTAAAGAGAGAGACACACAAGTGAAAATATATAAATTGTTAACAACATTAAATAATAAAATACAACAAGAATAAAAATTTAAATAATAAATTATGTTTACACTGGCAAACATTACGTATTTAATTCGTAATCAAAGTGAAGCTATCTTCGCCCAAATTAATTATAATTAGTTCCGATCATATGATCGAGTTTCCACATTTTCTTTTCTTCTTTTATCATATGGTCCACACATTTTTTCCAATTTTCCGCAATAACTTTATTCAAAGAATCTTTAAAAAGATCAGTTAAATCACTGATTTTGTAACTCGTATTATTTTAGCAACTTTACCTTTTACTTAAGCCCATATCAGCTCAACTGAGTTCAGCTCACAATGGTACAGTGGAAGATGAAGAACAGATATTTCTTTTTATACAGCCGTTTCATCAATTATATATTTATTGTACTTATCTTCATGTATATTTGCAGTATCAAAAATCTCTCTTTTGACCATGTCAATTGTTATCAAATGACCTAAATTATTTTAGGGCAGCCACTGTTTTATCTCATCTTTTTTCCATTGATTTGGTGGCAGTATTTCACTTTTACGCGAGTGGTACGAGGCATTATTCATAATGATTAATGATCCCTTTGGTATAAGATCCAACATTTGTTGAAAATATTCCTCGAAGACATCCCAGTTCATATCCTTATAGTAATTATCGGTTCTGTTGGACAGAAAAGTTAATAAACCCCTCTTGACAAAACTGAACTACCGATGTGGGTAATTATGAGCCAGCGGCTTTTTCCTGTATGTTGTTTTAGTCCATTAGACCAACCTTCAAGTGAGCCTTGTCAGTAGCTCTGAAAATTTTTTCAGAACTTGCCATACTTACAGTATGTCCTTCATTCAACCATGTCTCGTCTAAATAATAAATGTATTTTCCATCTTCGCGATGTTGCTTAATCGTTCGGAGATATCTCCTTCTCCAACGGATATTTTCCGGGCGATTTATAAGAATACGTTTCCTATCTTTTTATCCCAGCAAAAATTAAGTTCTATGAACAATTTCCAGCGCCCAGTTCTTTTAATTTCAGGTAAATCCCGATCTTCATTCATTTTAATTAGAATCTTGTCGACGGTTGGGATCTGCTTCTTTAATAAAATGTATGTATAACTCCTTTTATTGCAGTTTTCATCTCTTCTTCCAACGAGGTTTTTCGTCTTCCCGTGACTGAATGTGGCTTGGTAGCACTAACAATACCAGTTGTCTTTTTCTCCTTCATCATTCGGTAAACAGTATATTTTCCATGTCCTGTCATTTAGGAACACATCTCAGCAGCGCTTTCAACACTATTATCCAGATATTGATGTCTTAAGGCATCGTAAACATTCATCATAATAAGTTTATCGTTGAAGGAAAAATGTTCTGGTTTTAACAATTTTGGAATAAATATAAAGGTGGAAGCGATATCTTTTTTTAAATAATATATAATAACAAGCACACACAAGATAAATCACCAAGGACACACTGTGAGCTGTATTCTGCTCACTGACAGAAATTAAACTGAACTATGAACAATTTTATTAGCAAAATAAATTTGTAAAAACTTATAATATTTAAATATAATTAGATTTATGGCAATCCTCAGTTACGTGCGGCACTGGAGCAGGTACGTCCGTGGTTTCGGTGACAGTTTTATTACTCTCTCTAATTCTTGAATAGAATATAAATTAAAAATTCTGGAAAAAAATTGAAGCAACCTTTTAAAAAATCTCATTGTAATATGGTGAAATACAGACAGTAAAATACCAAAAAAAAAATCCATCTTTATATTTTCTTAATCAAAATCCTTGGCCGTACATTAACCGATTAAAAAATCTTTAAAAATTTGAATACTACCGGAAGCTCTAGAGGAGCGAAAGTCATTGTTTTTCGCATTCATTAGCTTATATTTTAACATGAAATTTCTTTTCACCTACAAATAACTTTCGTTCATCCAGTTCAACGTTATCTTTCAGTTAAAGGTCAGAATTCCTAAAAAACTTGTATAATTTTCTTATTAGTTTTGTATAATTGGGTTACAATGATCCATTTTTATTGTGTACGTTGCTTATAAAGTTAGATTAAGCAGATGCCATTATTTAACTAAATTACTTATTCACTTACTATGAAAAGTACAGAAAAAGTACTATAGGTCCAAATCATCGGAAGATCTTGTTTGGGTCGAAAAACAGCAAAAACTATATTGTGCAAAATGAAAATAATACATTGAAAAATTGCGGTAGCAAATATCGGCCCAAATATTTGATTTATTGAAGAAACTAGATTACATAAACTATTATGCTTGAATTTTAGTATGAGAATTTGTTTAATGCCTGTAGACACTTTAAGACTATCATTTAAACTTTGTAATTGCTTAATAGATTCCCACACTAAAATAAATGCTGCACATAATATTGATTCTGTTCTGGTTGTTACGATAGCAAGCCATATTAAAATCATATATTTCATTTCGTCAGTGAAAAATGCAACTATAATTTTGGCAATAAATTCTAAGCATAAAAATGCCAGAGCTGTACAGCTAATTTTTGAAAACTTCCATTTTTTATCATTTTTATTTATTAATTTTATGGTCTTCTTAAGGGCGACGAGTTCATCATTTTTTTTGAAAAGCTGGACCGTTATTAAAATATTGCTAATTGTTACTAATCCATGATCAATGGCAGCGAGTATTTGAAACACAACCATATAACTATTATAAACCTTTAAAGTACGACTTATATCCATATAACTTCCCATCAAATAAAGAGTTGCGTAAAATACTCCATAACTTAAATAAAATAGCTTAAATCGCTTTAATTTTAGGTAAATTGGAGGATAAAATACTTGCATTACTCCAACCACTGTTAACCAAAAATTAGTATTTATATTTAGCATTTTCAATTTTGAAGTAAGTTAATTTTTAAAAATTATATTATCAACGTAATATAATATTTTGTTGTTTCGACGTAGTGGCTATAGAAACAAAAACCTAGAATTGTCATCATCGTATTTATTAACTTAAAAGGTTTGAAGTACATACATTACCAATAGAAAATATTGAATAATTTATATTTCCTGTTGAATATGGGACGATATATCCGGTTTTGTACAATTTATCAAATAACATTTTTTCTTTGTTTTAAATTATATTTTGCAGGTATTATTATTTGTTACAATTCAACACAAAATGCCAGGAAATTATAAAAGAATAACAAATTGACAATCATGGAGCGAGGAGTCTATGAAAAACGAGATTTTAGAAGTATGTATGTGCGTTGAATTGGGGTCTGTATACTGCGACCTGATAGACCTTTTGTGTCCCCCTACTGCTGCCCAGTAGTAAGAGTTACCTTATCGGCTAGAACAGGATCTCCAGTCCTATTTCCCTCGGGATGTTGGACGGCTTCAAGGTGGGTAGCTCCCTTTCTTTGATTTGGTGGGCTCCTAAGAACCTCATCCTAGTATCCAAGTATCATATTATCAATTTGACAATTCAACAAATAATTTGAAGAAAACCTAGCACTCAGGAATTTTAATAAAATACTGTAAAGAGTCCTAGGTATCTACAAAAAATTCATAAGCCCATAATCTAATAGGGAAAAATTTGTTTTGTAGACATAAACACCTTCATATCAAATCTAAGTATAATATTATCAATTTGACAATTCACCAAATAATTTTAAGAAAACCTAGCACTCAGAAATTTTAATAAAATACTGTAAAGAGTCCTAGATACCTACAAAAAATTCATAAGCCCATAATCTAATAGGGAAAAATTTGTTTTGTAGACATAAACACCTTCATATCAAATTTAAGTATAATATTATCAATTTGACAATTCACCAAATAATTTTAAGAAAACCTAGCACCCAGGAATTTTAGTAATATACTGAAAAGAGTCCTAGGTACCTACAAAAAATTCATAAGTCCATAATCTAATAGGGAAAAATTTGTTTTGCTGACATAAACACCTTCATATCAAATCTAAGTATCATATTAACAATTTGGCAATTCACCAAATAATTTTGAGAAAACCTAGTACTTAGGAATTTTAGTAAAATACTGAAAAGAGTCCTAGGTACTTACAAAAAATTCATAAGCCCATAATCTAATAGGGAAAAATTGTTTTGCAGACATAAACACTTTCATATCAAATCTAAGTATCATATTATCAATTTGGCAATTCACCAAATAATTTTAAGAAAACCTAGCACTCAGGAATTTTAGTAAAATACTGAAAAGAGTCCTAGGTATCTACAAAAAATTCATAAGCCCATAATCTAATAGGGAAAATTTGTTTTGCAGAAATGAACACCTTCATACCAAATCTAAGTAACATATTATCAATTTGGCAATTCATCAAATAATTTTAAGAAAACCTAGCACTCAGGAATTTTAGTAAAATACTGAAAAGAGTCCTAGGTACATACAAAAAATTCATAAGCCCATAATCTAATAGGGAAAATTTTGTTTTGCAGAAATGAATTCCTTCATATCAAATCTAAGTATCATATTATCAATTTGGCAATTCACCAAATAATTTTAAGAAAACCTAGCACTCAGGAATTTTAGTAAAATATTGAAAAGAGTCGTAGGTATATATGAAAAATTCATAAGCCCATAATCTAATAGGGAAAATTTGTTTTGCAGACATGAACAACTTCATATCAAATCTAATTATCATATTATCAATTTGACAATGCACCAAATAATTTTGAGAAAACCTAGTACTTAGGAATTTTAGTAAAATACTGAAAAGAGTCCTAGGTACTTACAAAAAATTCATTAGCCCATAATCTAATAGGGAAAAATTATTTTGCAGACATAAACACTTTCATATCAAATCTAAGTATCATATTATCAATTTGGCAATTCACCAAATAATTTTAAGAAAACCTAGCACTCAGGAATTTTAGTAAAATACTGAAAAGAGTCCTAGGTATTTATGAAAAATTCATAAGCCCATAATCTAATAGGAAAAATTTGTTTTGCAGACATGAACACCTTCATATCAAATGTAAGTATCATATTATCAATTTGGCAATTCAACAAATAATTTTAAGAAAACCTAGCACTCAGGAATTTTGGTAAAATACTGAAAAGAGTCCTAGGTATCAACAAAAAATTCATAAACCCATAATCTCTGCAGAAAATCACCATTTAATTTTCGAAAAGGCACACCAAGGACGCTTCAGGATTGGTGTCTCGTGTTTTATTTTGGGACGACGCACAGATTATAGGATATATGGAGGTGGTCTCACAGCATGTAGATACCAAGAAATTCTTGAGAGAGTTATTCCAGAATTGCTTGAAAATATTTCATTGGCTCATTTCAATTCCATTTATCTTCTACATGACGGTGCCCTGAGCCACAACTCTGGGCTGTTAAGGCCATTTCTGGATTACAACTTTCCTCAAAGATGGATAGGTACCAATGGGCCAATTAGATGACCCCACGATCTCCCAATCTTTCCGTTTTGGAATTTTTTAATGGGGTTTTATGCAAAATTAAGTGTATAAGACACGACATGGATCTATAGCCGAACTTCGTAAGGCAATTGGTGTGTCTAATCTTTGGTATAATTATTATTGTCAAAATTTTGCATTTGTTTCCTATAAATTAGCCATGTTACAAATAAAATAAACACATTACATATTTTCGAAAAGTTTGAAATCGATATCTAAAATAATATACAAGGTGTCCTGTTTAAAAAATCATAAGTTTGGTTAATATCTCAAAAACTAAATTTTTTAGAAAAAACTTATCGTGCCACTGACCTCTACTTAATTCAATTTGTATCTTTTTGATAAATTAATACATAATTTTCAAAATCACCCTGTAGAGCCATGACAAATTTGGCATCTTTAGTTTCGTTAAAATGTAAGGGAATAATGTAAAAATAGCAACACTATATCATTGATAACAACTAAATGTGTTGAAAATGAGATACCATGTACATAAAGATTAATTCTACGAAGAAAGTTCAACTGCACCACCTCTATTGTCTCTGCTACTAAGCATAAAGTGTTTACTGAATTTTGTATTCCTTTCCTAAATTCTTTTTGATGTATATCATCTTCTTAAGAGTTAGATCATATCGTCAAACACTATCCGAATACCGATCATATCATCACACTTAAAACAATTAGTCGTGATATTTTGTTATGATTTTTACTCCGATCTATTATCCATTAATTTGTTTTATACATTTAAAACAAAAAATTGTGTTTTTTTTTTGTTCTTCTCTTGTCTATAAAGTCAAAACTTATGAAGCAATCTCAATGATGTACACAGATGAATTTTAGGGAATAAAAATACCAACAAAATAAGACTGAATCGGATCATTAGTAGGAAAAGAAAACAGGAAAAATCGAACAATTCAGCGTTTCTTCATTAATTTCTGCAGAATTGCCTTTTGAAATTTTTAGTGCACTGTCTTTCAGCGCGTCCCGATGCGTTATGGATGGTCCAATTGTAATTTTTCAAAAAATGTAGAGTTATCATCCTGTAAGCCTATATTTTTACTTTGCCTTAAAAAGTTTGTGAAATATTGGAAAAATGCTAGCAAACATGACCGCAAATAGTTTAACGAGTGAACGTAGAGGACTAGTGGAGGAAACGCTGCTGTCGAGGGGCGTCGTATGGGAAAAGGACTTGCCACAGCTTGGTTCTCTTAAGCTGGTTTAGCATCTTATTAACTAATTTGTTTTTTTGAAATTAGTAATTAGCAAATTTTAACTATATACTTAATGTGCTTTAGAAAAAAAGTGATCCACTATACACCATGCCCCCCAAGAGAATGTTCTACCGTTATTTATTTCACTTATATCATTCCGAAAACTGGTTTAACTACAAGAATTTTTGGAAAAGAACGAACTAAAAATTGTGAAAAAAAATGAAGCTATCTTTAACAAAGAACTCGGGATGAGCGAAAGTTATTGTTATTCACCTTCATTAGCTTATATTTTAACACGAAATTTTCCTCTTAAAAATCGTACATCCAATTAAACGTTATATTTTAATCAAAGAGCAGAGTTCCTAAAAACTTGCATTGATTTCTTGTGAGTTTTGTATACTCGGTTTTAACGATCCATTTTATTGTGTACGTTGCTTTTAAAGTTAGATCAAGCAAATATTATTATCTACCTAAATTACTTATTTACTTACTACGAAAAATGCAGAAAAAATCCGATAGCACACAATCGTGGGAAGATCTTCTTTGGGTCCAAAAAAGGTAAAAACGATATTGTGCAAAATTAACATAATACATCGAAAAATTTTTGTAACAAATATCGGCCCAAATATTTCATTTATTGAAAAAACTAGATTACATAATATATTATGCTTGAATTTTAGTACGATAATTTGTTTAATGTTCGTTGACACTTTAAGAGTATTATTAAGACTCTCCAACTGCTTAATAGATTCCCACACCAAAATAAATGCTACACATAATATTGATTCCACTCTGGTCGTTAGGATAGTAAGCCACATTAAAAGAAGAGAATATTTCATTTTATCAGTTAAAAATGCAACGATTATTTTGGCAACAATTTCTAAACATAAAAATGCCAGGGCTGTATAACTAATTCTTGAAAACTTCCATTTTTTATCATTTCTATTTATAAATTTTAAAGTCTTCTTTAGGGCGATAAGTTCATAATTTTTTTTGAAAAGCTGGACAGTTACTAAAATATTGCTAATTATTAATAATACATGATCGGTGGTAGCGAGTATTGGAAAGACAACCATATAATTACTATAAAACTTTTGAATACGACTTATGTGCATATAAGTTTCCATCAAGTGAAGAGTTGCATACAATATTACATAACTTGAATAAAATAACTTATTTCTCTTTAATTTTAGGTAAATTGGTGGATAAAAGGCTTGTATCATTCCAACTATTGTTAACCAAAAATTTGTATTTATATTTTGCATTTTCAATTTTAAAGGCATTTAACTGATAAAATTTATAAAAATTATATTATCAACGCAAAATAATACTTTGTTGTTTACGACGTAGTGGTTATAGAAACTAAAACCTAAAGTTGTAATTCAAACAATATATATAGGAATTATTATTGACCATTAATCATATTTATTAACTTAAAAGTTTTGAAATATTACCAGTTGACAATTTTGAATAATTTATATTTCTTGTGAAATATGGGGCAATATACAGAGTATTACTTATTACTGTTAAAATTTTGATAAATTTAAAGCAAGCTAAGCCTTGTGTACTATGTACCATTTAATTCAGAGGTTCCCAACTGGACGCTGGAGTCTTTCAAAAGAGCAGGTTAATATGATTGGTGCCGTATTGAAGAAATTAGTAATACATTTTGGGAATATCTAAAATTACAAAATAAGAAATCCCATCCGAAAATAAAATCAATGTTAAACCAATATCAGATATTGTTATTTCTTCTCCAACTCCTTTTTAAAATTCAACAGACAAAAAAATTTTGAAATTTCAAATTTTCAAAATTCTGATAATATTGTACTAACTGGAGTACATTTAAAATCTTAGGGCCATGTATTGGAATCAATTTTAATTCAAGACGATAGGAGTGAGGAGGAAAAGTGGCAGTTGTGGAATCGCGCATTAGAAACTTATAACCCAACGCTACTGTTTTAATTCCATCCTGTAATTTTATTCAATATCAATTTAATTTCCAACAGTTTTATATCCAATCCCCTCCTGAAACTCTTTCCCACTGACATTTAATTTCTTACTATCATAACTCTTCTTCGGTTGATTGAGATCGAGCTAAGCTTTACCTTAAAAAAACTGATTTTTATAGAGTCCTTTACGTAGAATTCAGTGGCGTGGTCAGTTTTTTTCTAAAAATTTAATTTTTGAAATATGTACCAAACTTATGATTTTTTAAATAAGAGTATATTATCTTAGATATTGATTAAGTATAATTTGGGCTTTTCAAAAATATGTAATGTGTTTATTTTATTTTGAAAAACAAGGTCAGAATTCCCTACTTTCAATAATTGACTTTATTTATAACAGAAGGCCATGGCCAATGTATAAGAAATAAAATGCAAATGTCCAAAACTTCACAGTTTTGTCAGAAACAGAAATGTTTTTGTTATGTTGGTGTTTTTATTTTACTTTTTATTTATTTTACTTTTACAGTGGCCGTTTATGATAATTATGAAAAGTATGATATGTTAGTATATTTTATACAAAGCAAAGAAAGTCCCCAAGAAGCGGATCTTTTATTCAGCTGCGTCCCAAAACATACGTGAAAGAAGATAGAAAGAAGTAAGAAACAAATGAGTTATTTTACGCAGCAGCAACAACTTCATCATTCTGTGGAAAAATAGAGGAACAACTTGGTGTAGCAAAATCTGACGCTGAAAAAATTTTGAAAAAGTATAAATATCATCCATATAAATTTAAAATAGTGAAACATTTACACCCTGAAGATGATGAGCGCCGAGTAACGTTTAATAAATAGTATTTAGAACAAATCCGCAGCAGTGAATCTTTTGGCAGATTTCTTATCTGGTCTCACGAATATAATTTTTCAAGTGCGGGACGTCACAACTCGAGGCACTGGTCTGCAGAAAATCACCATTCAATTTTCGAAAGGGCACAACAAGGGCGCTTCGGGGTTGGTGCTTCGTGATTTATTTTGGGCCGACGCATAGCCTACAGGATATATAAAGGGAGCTCACAGCACGTCCATACCTCAAAATTTTTGAGAAAATTATTCCAGAATTGTTTGAAGATGTTCTATTGGCCCATTTTAATTCCATTTATTTTCAACAAGATGGTGCCTCGAGCCACAACTCTGGGCTGTTAAGGCCATTTCTGAACAATAACTTTGCTCAAAAATGGATAGGTACCTACGAGCCAGTGAGATGACCCTACAATTTCCGATCTTTCCGTTCTTTTTTGTAGGGTTTCATCCAAAATCAAGTGTATAAGACACGACATGAATCTATAGTGCAATTTCGTGAGGCAATTCTTTTAAATGCAATTAGATGAATAACAAAACTGTGCCGATATTGCAGTTGAGAAAAAGACCGTCATTATAAAAACCATATTTAAAAAAACTCTTGGTTGTTTTTAGTTTCAGTGTTTCTTTTTGTTTCTGTTACTTTAGTTTCAGTTTTATGAAATAATGTTTTCCTTGTTTTTTTGCAATCAACTTTCAATATTCTAGTTTTACAATAACAGTGTTGTTTAAAGTAAAAAATGTAATAATATTTAAGTGTTTACAATTAAAAATATAGAAAAAAATTAAAATTCACTTTTAAAGTGTCTATTCTTTGGTATAATTATTATTGTCAAAATTTTGCATTTGTTTCTTGTAAATTGGCCATGGCCTTGTTTTACAAAATAAAATAAATACATCACATATTTTTGAAAAGCCTAAATTATACTTAATCAATATCTAAAATAATATATAGAGTGCCCTGTTTAAAAAGTCATAAGTTTGGTTAATATGTCAAAAACTAAACTTTTTAGAAAAAAAAACTGACTACGTCACTAAAATCTACGTAAAAAACTTTATAAAAATCAGTTTTTATCTTTTTGATAAATTAACGCATAATAGAAATACGAGATGAGCCTAAAAAAAGAAAATTTTAATAATCACCCTTTAGATTAAAAACTAAGGAAATCATGACAAATTTGACACTGAAATCTTTCGTTTCATTAAAAAGGTGTCCTAAAGTAAAAACCGGAACAATCTATCTTTGATAATACCTCCAATATTCCCTGAAAGTGTCGAAAATGGGATACGTCGTACACACAAATTAATTCTACGAAGAAAGTTCAACTCAACCCTTTCTATCATCTCTGCTACTAAGCATAAAGTGTTCACTGAATTTTGTATTCCTGTCCTTAATTTGTTTTCGATGTTTATTATCTTTTTAAGAGTTAGATCAATCAATAGAGAAAAAATTAAGTAATCTTTCTGCAAAAAGATTATCCAAATACCGATCATGTCAGCATACCTAAAAGAATCAGTAGTGATATTTTGTTCTGTTTCTACTCCCATAGCTTACATGATATATGCGGGTCTCACAGCTCGTAGATACCTAGAAATCCTTGAGGAAGTTATTCCAGAATTGCTTGAAAATGTTTCATTGACTCATTTCAATTCCATTTACCTTCAACAAGACCATGCCCCGAGCAACAATTTCCTCAAAGATGGATAGGTGCCAATGGGCGAGTGAAATGTCCTCCACAATCTCCCGATCTTCCCGTTTTGGATTTTTTCTTAGTAGGGTTTTATGCAAAATCAAATGTATAAGACAGCACATGAATCTATAGCGGAACTTCATGAGACAATAGGTTTAACCTTTCATACTCTTCATAATAGACTTATGATTCTTTTAAATCCAATTAGAAGAATAACAAAACTATGGCGATGTTGTATTCGAGAAAATGGCCGTTATTTGGAAAACCATATTTAAAAAAATCTTGATTGTTTTTAGTTTCAGTATTCCTTTTTGTTTTTGTTACTTTAGTTTTATGAAATAATGTTGTCCATCTTTCTTTGCAATCAAAGTGTCTATTTTTTGGTATAATTATTATTGTCAAAATTTTGCATTTGTTGCTTATAAATTGGCCTACTGTTACAAATAAAGTAAATTATTGAAAATATCGAATTCTGACATTGTTTTCCAAAATAAAATAAACACATTACAAATTTCTGAAAAGCTTAAGTTATACTTAATCAATTTCTAAAATAATATACTGGGTGCCCTATTTAAAAAATCATAAGTTTGATTAACATTTCAAAAACTAAACTTTTTAGAAAAAAAAACTGATTACGTCATTGAACTCGCAAATGAAGATTTTAATAATCACCCTTTAGATGAAAAAGCAAGAGGACCATGACAAATTTGACAACGGAATCTTTCGTTTCGTTAAAAAATAGTACATTAAAGTAAAAATCGGAACAATCTATCTTTGATAATAACTCCAATTTCTCCTAAAAGTACCGAAAATGGGTTACCTCGTACACACAGATTAATTCTACGAAGAAAGTTCAACTGGACCCTTTCTATCATTTATGCTACTAAGTGTAAAATGCTTACTGAATTTTGTATTCCTGTCTTTAATTTTTTTCGATGTCTATTATCTTTTTAAGAGTTAGATCAATCAATCGAGAAAAAAATAAGTAATCCTTTGGCAAAAAGACTATCCGAATACCGACCATGTCATCACACCCAAAACCATCTACAATCCATTCATTTGTTATAAACATTTAAAACCAAAAAATTGCGTTTTTCTTTTGTTCTAGTGCCCTAAAATTAAAACTAATGAAGCAATCTCAGTGATGTACACAGATGAATTTTAGAGAGAAAAATGCCAACAAAATAAGACTCAATCCGATCATTCTTAGCGGAAGGAAACATGAAAAATCGAAAAATTTAGCGTTTCTTCAGAAATTTATATCTCCATCAGTTTTTAAGTTGTAGCGTTGATCCTTCGTGAAATAATAATACTATGTGCACCTTATGCTTATCAAACTAGGTGTTGTCGGTTCATTAATTTTTGCAGAATTGTCGTTTCAAATTTTTAGTACATTGTCTTTCAGCGCGTCCTGATGCGCTATCGATGGTCCAAATTTAATTTTGCAAAAAAAGTAGAGTTATCATCCTGCAAGCCTATATTTTTATTTTGCCTTAAAAAGTTTGTAAAATATAGGAAAAATGCTACCAAACATATCCAAAAACAACCTAGCCAGTGAAAGTAGAAGAATAGTGGAGGAAACACTGCTGCCGACGGGAGTCGTATAGGAAAAGGACTTGCCTCTCACCTGCAAGATGGCAACTATTGATTGATATCTGTTTTATATGTACACCTTGGTTCTCTTAAACAGGTTTAGCATCTTATTATCTATTTTCATTTTTAAAATTAGCAATTTTAAAGTTTTAACTGTATACTTAAAGTGTTTTAGAAAAAAAAATGATCCACTATATATCATGCCCCCTAGAGAATGTTCTTCCGGTATTTATTTTACTTATATCATTCCGAAAACTAGTTTAACTACAAAAATTTTTATAGAAGAATGAATGAAAAATTGTGGAACAAAAATGAAGCAATCTTTAACTAAGATTTTATTGTAATATGGTGAAATAGACTGTAAAATAGCAAAAAAAAATTCTACTCAAAATCAACACCTTGTATATATCCCTAGTATAGAAAAATACAGCGGTTTCACCCAACTGCGTCTGCAGTGAACATCTCGATCTATGTTGTCTCTTAACCGAAATCCTGATCGTATGCATTAATTGGTTTAAAAAATTTTGATACTACAAGAAACTCTGGATGAGCGAAAATTATTGTTTGTCGCCTTCATTAGCTTATATTTTAACACGAAATTTTCCTCTTAAAAATAACTTTCATATATCCAAGTCAACGTTATCTTTTAATGAAAGTTCAAAATGCCTAAAAACTTATATAGTTTTCTTGTGACCTTTGTATAATCGGTTTAAAAGATCCATTTTTTATGTACGTTGCTTTTAAAGTTAGATCGAACAAATATAATTATCTATCTAAATTACTTATTAACTTACTATGAAAAATGCAGAAAAAATCCTATAGGACAAAATCGTGCGAAGATCTCCTTCTTTGGGTCCAAAAACGGTAAAAACGATATTGTCCAAAATGAACATAATACAACGAAAAATTTCTGTAACAAATATCGGCCCAAATATTTCATTTATTGAAGAAACTAGATTACATAAAATATTATGCTTGAATTTTAGCACTATAATTTGTTTAATGTTCGTTGACACTTTAAGAGTATTATTAAGACTCTCCAACTGCTTAATAGATTCCCACACCAAAATAAATGCTACACATAATGTTGATTCCACTTTGGTCATTACGATAGTAAGACACATTAAAATAATATAATGTTTCATTTTGTTAGTGAAAAATGCAACAATTATTTTGGCAATAATTTCTAGACATAAAAATCCCAGGGCTGTATAACTAATTTTTGAAAACTTCCATTTTTTATCATTTCTATTTATAAATTTTAAAGTCTTCTTTAGGGCGATAAGTTCATAATTTTTTTTGAAAAGCTGGACAGTTACTAAAATATTGCTAATTATTAATAATACATGATCGGTGGTAGCGAGTATTGGAAATACAACCATATAACTACTATAAATCTTTTGAATAAAACTTATGTGCATATAAGTTCCCATTAAGTGAAGAGTTGCATACAATATTACATAACTTGAATAAAATATCTTAATACTCTTTAATTTTAGGTAAATTGGTGGATAAAAGGCTTGTATCATTCCAACTATTGTTAACCAAAAATTTGTATTTATATTTTTCATTTTCAATTTTAAAATCATTTAACTGATAAAATTTATAAAAATTATATTATCGACGCAATATAATTCTTTGTTGTTTACGACGTAGTGGTTATAGAAACTAAAACTTAAAGTTGTGTTTCAAACAATATATATAAGAATTATTATTGACTATTAATCATATTTATTAACTTAAAAGGTTTTAAATATTACCAGTTGACAATTTTGAATAATTTATATTTCTTGTGAAATATGGGGCAATATACAGAGTATTACTTATTACTGTTAAAATTTTGCTAAATTTAAAGCAAACTAAGCCTTGTGTACTATGTATCATTTAATTCAGAGGTTCCCAACCGGAGTCGTAAGGCTATTCAGCGGACGCTGGAGTCTTTCAAAAAAGCAGGTTAATGTGATTGGTGGCGTATTGAAGAAATTAGTAATACATCTTGGGGATATCTAAAATTACAAAATAAGAAATCCCATCCGAAAATAAAATCAATGTTAAACCAATATCAGATATTGTTATTTCTTCTCCAACTCCTTTTTAAAATTCATTAGACAAAAAAATTAAGAAATTTCAAATTTTCAGAATTCTGATAATATTGTACTTACTGGAGTACTTATACCCAGCAACAATGAAATTGTTGGAAATTTAGCTAATTCTGGAGGAGAGGAGGAAGAAGAGGAGAATTGTTCACTAGATGTTCTTTGGGGCAAATCAATTTAAGTGAATATATCAATAAAATTTCAAATTCACCTATAATTTTTCCAAATTCACGATAAAATTTTGATGAATTCATCAAAAGTTCAATTTAAGTACAAAAATGAATTGTCACCAATAAATTTTCTTAAATTTCTCTCATGTCTAAAAAACAATTCAAGATAAATAATATAGAACGGCCACATTTAAAATCTTAGGGCCATGTACCGGAATCAATTTTAAATCAAGAACATAGGAGGGAGGAGGAAAAATGGCAGTTGTGGAATCGCGCATTAGAAATTTATAATCAAACTCTACTGTTTTAATCCCATCCGGTAATTTTATTCAATATCAATTTAATTTCCAACAGTTTTATATCCAACTCCCTCCTGAAACTCTTCCCACTAACATTTAAATTCTTATTATCACACCTTTTCTTCGGTTGATTGAGATCAAAGTAAGCTTTATCTTAAGAAAAATTGATTTTTATAGAGTCCTTTACGTAGAGTTCAGTGGCATGGTCAGTTTTTTCTAAAAAGTTTTGTTTTTGAGATATTAACCAAACTTATGATATTTTAAATAGGACCGCCTGTATATTATCTCAGATATTGATTAGGTATAATTTAGGTTTTTCAAAAATAAGTAATCTGTTTATTTTATTTTGATAAACAAGGTCAGAATTCCCTACTTTCAATAATTTACTTTATTTATAACAGTAGGCCTTTACAGTTTTCTCAGATTGTTGTTATTTATGAAATATTTTTGTTACGTAGGTGTTTTTATTTTACTTTTTATTTATTTTGCATTTACTATGTCCGTTTATGATAATTATGAAAAGTTGGATGTGTTAGTATATTTTATACAAAGCAATGAAAGTCCCCAAGAGGCTTCTGAATTATATTTAAGAGGTGATATATTTAAAGCGTTATCATTAGGATAACCGCTCATATTTGGCGATTCCTTTTGTCCATGTTATGTATCCAGAAAGAAGGCTACCCTTTCCAGGCGTATTTGCTTGTTTGAAATAAAGTCTATTTGAACAAGGATCTTTTATTCAGCCGCATCCCAAAACATGCGTCAAAGAAGAAAGGTAGAGAAAAAAACAACTGAGTTATTTTACGCGGCAGCAGCAACATCATCATCCTGTAGAAAAATAGAGGAAGAAATTGGTGTAGCAAAATCTGACTCTTAACGAATTTTGAAAAAGTATAAATATCATCCATATAAATTTAAAACAGTGCAACATTTACACCCCGAAGATGATGAACGCCGAGTAACGTTTAATGGTATTTAGAACAAATCCGCGCCAACGAATCTTTTGACAGATTTGTCATCTGATCTGATGAATGTTATCTTTCAAGTGCGGCAATATTTAGTCGTCAACACGAGACATTGGTCTTCAGAAAATCACCATTTAATTGTCGAAAGGGCACAACAAGGGTACTTCGGGATTGGTGTCTCGTCTTTTATTTTGGGCCGATGCATAGCCTACATGATATATGAGGGTCTCACAGCACGTAGATACCTAGAAATCCTTAAGAAAATTATTCCAGAGTTGCTTGAAAATGTTTCATTGGCTCATTTCAATTCCATTTAACTTCAACAAGACCGTACCCCGAGCTACACTTCTGGGCTGTTAAGGCAATTTCTGGATAATAACTTTCCTCAAAGATGGATATGTACCAATAGGCGAGTGAGATGTCCTCCACAATCTTCCGATCTTCCCGTTTTGGATTTTTTTTGTAGGGTTTTATGCAAAATCAAGTGTCTAAAACAGCACATGAATCTATAGCGGTACTTCATGAGGCAATTGGTTTGACCTTTCAAACTCTTCATAATAGACTTATCCTTCTTTTAAATCCAATTAGAAAAATAACAAAACTATACCGGTATTCGAGAAAATGGCCGTTATTTTGAAACCATCTTTAAAAAACTCTTGGTTGTTTTTAGTTTTAGTATTCCTTTTCGTCTTTGTTACTTTAGTTTTATGAAATAATGTTGTTCATGTTTCTTTGCAAGCAAAGTGTCTATTCTTTGGTTTAATTATTATTGTCAAAATTTTGCATTTGTTTCTTATAAATTGGCCTACTGTTACAAATAAAGTAAATTATTGAAAATATCGAATTCTGACATTGTTTTCCAAATTAAAATAAACACATTACATATTTCTGAAAATTTAAGTTATACTTAATCAATTTCTAAAATAATATACTGGGTGCCCTTTTTAAAAAGTCACAAGTTTAGTTAATATTACTAAAACTAAATTTTTAAGAAAAAAAAACTGATTACGTCATTGAACTCGCAAACGAAGATTTTAATAATCACTCGTTAGATCAAAAAGCAAGAGGACCATGACAAATTTGACAACGTAATCTTTCGTTTCGTTAAAAAATAGTACATTAAAGTAAAAATCGGAACAATCTATCTTTGATAATAACTCCAATTTCTCCTAAAAGTGTCGAAAATGGGTTACCTCGTACACACAGATTAATTCAAGGAAGAAAGTTCAACTGGACCCTTTCTATCATCTCTGCTACTAAGCGTAAAATGTTTACTGAATTTTGTATTCCTGTCTTTAATTTTTTTCGATGTCTATTATCTTTTTAAGAGTTAGATTAATCAATCGAGAAAAAAATAAGTAATCCTTTGGCAAAAAGACTATCCAAATACCGATCATGTCATCACACCTAAAACCATCTACAATCCATTCATTTGTTATAAACATTTAAAACCAAAAAATTGCGTTTTTCTTTTGTTCTTGTGCCTTAAAATTAAAACTAATGAAGTAATCTCAGTTATGTACACAGATGAATTTTAGAGAGTAAAAATACCAACAAAATAAGACTCTATCGGATCATTAGTAGCGGAAGAAAACATGACAAATCGAATAATTTAGCGTTTCTTCAAAAATTCATGTCTCCATCAGTTTTTAAATTGTAGCGTTGGCCCTTCGTGAAATAATAATACTATGTGTACCTTATGCTTATCAAAACTAAGCACTGTCGGTTCATTAATGTTTGCGGAATTGTCATTTGAAATTTCTAGTACATTGTCTTTCAGCGCGTCCCGATGTCCATCGATGGTCCAATTTTAATTTTGTAAAAAAGAGTTATCATCCTGCAAGCCTATATTTTTATTTTGCCTTAAAAAGTTTGTAAAATACGGAAAAAATGCTAGCAAACATGTCGAAAAACGACCTAGCGAGTGAAAGTAGAAGAGTAGTGGAGGAAACGCTGCTTCCGACGGGAGTCGAATAGGAAAAGGACTTGCCACTCACCTACAAGGTGGCAACTAGTGATTGATATCTGTTTTATATGTACAGCTTGGTTCTCTTAAACAGGTTTGGCATCTTATTAACTAATTTTTTTTTTGAAATTAGCAATTTTAAAGTTTTAACTGTATACTTAACTCTTTAGAAAAAAAAAGTGTTCCACTATATACCATGCCCCCTAGAGAATGTTCTTCCGTTATTTATTTTACTTATATCATTCCGAAAACTAGTTTAACCACAAAAGTTTTTGGAAGAAGAATTATTGAAGAACGAATGAAAAATTATGGAAAAAAAAACGAAGCAATCTTTAACTAAGATTTCATTGTAATATGGTGAAATAGACTGTAAAATACATAGTAACCATTTAATTCAGATGTTCCCAACTGGACGCTGGAGTCTTTCAAAAAAGCAGGATAATATGATTGGTGCCGTATTGAAGAAATTAGTAATACATTTTGGGAATATCTAAAATTACAAAATAAGAAATCCCATCCGAAAATAAAATCAATGTTAAACCAATATCAGATATTGTTATTTCTTCTCCAACTCCTTTTTAAAATTCATCAGACAAAAAAATTTAGAAATTTCAAATTTTCAGAATTCTGATAATATTGTACTTACTGGAGTACTTATACTCAGCAACAATGAAATTGTTGGAAATCTAGCTGTTCTTTGGGGCAAATCAATTTAAGTGAATATATCAATAAAATTTCAAATTCACCTATAATTTTTCCAAATTCACGATAAAATTTTGACGAATTCATTAAAAATTCAATTTAAGTACAAAAATGAATCTTCACCAAAAAATTTTCTAAAATTTCTCTCATGTCTAAAAAACAGTTCAAGGTAAATAATATAGAACTGCCACAATTAAAATCTTAGGGCCATGTATTGGAATCGATTTTAAATCAAGAAGATAGGAGTGAGGAGGAAAAGTGGCAGTTGTGGAATCGCGCATTAGAAATTTATAACCAAACTCTACTGTTTTAATCATATCCGGTAATTTTATTCAATATCAATTTAATTTCCAACAGTTTTATATCCAACCCCCTCCTGAAACTCTTCCCCACTTACATTTAAATTCTTATTATCACACCTTTTCTTCGATTGATTGAGATTGAGCTAAGCTTTATTTTAAGAAAAATTGATTTTTATAGAGTCCTTTACGTAGAGTTCAGTAGCGTGGTCAGTTTTTTCCTAAAAAGTTTTGTTTTTGAGATATTAACCAAACTTATGATTTTTTAAATAGGACCGCCTGTATATTATCTTAGATAATGATTAGTTATAATTTAGGTTTTTCAAAAATAAGTAATATATTTATTTTATTTTGATAAACAAGGTCAGAATTCCCTACTTTCATTAATTTACTTTATTTATAACAGTAGGCCATGGCCAATTTATAGGAAACAAAATGTGAAAGTAGAAGAGTAGTGGAGGTATCGCTGCTTCCGACGGGAGTCGAATAGGAAAAGGACTTGCCACTCACATATAAGGTGGCAACTATTGATTGATAGCTGTTTTATATATACAGCTTGGTTCTCTTAAATAGGTTTAGCATCTTATTAACTAATTTCTTTTTTGAAATTAGCAATTTTAAAGTTTTAACTGTATACTTAACTTGCTTTAGAAAAAAAAAGTGTTCCACTATACACCATACCCCCTAGAGAATGTTCTTCCGTTATTTATTTTACTTATATCATTCCGAAAACTAGTTTAACCACAAAAGTTTTTGGAGAAGAACGAATGAAAAATTATGGAAAAAAAAACGAAGCAATCTTTAACTAAGATTTCATTGTAATATGGTAAAATTGACTGTAAAATACCAAAATAAAATTCAACTCAAAATAAACACCTTGTATATATCCCTGGTATAGATAAATGTAGCGGCTTTACCCAACTGCGTTTGCAGTAAACATCTCGATCTATGTTGTCTCTTAACCGAAATCCTGATCGAATGCATTAATTGATTTAAAAAATTTTGATACTACATTAGCTTAAATTTTAACACGAAATTTTCCTCTTAAAAATAACTTCCGTATATCCAATTCAACGTTATCTTTCAATCAAAGTGCAGAGTTCCTAAAAAACTTGCATAGTTTTCTTGTGAGTTTTATATACTCGGTTTTAACGATCCATTTTATTGTGTACGTTGCTTTTAAAGTTAGATCAAGCAAACATCATTATCTTCCTAAATTACTAAATACTTACTATGAAAAATGTAGAAAAAATCCGATAGGGCACAATCGTGGGAAGATTTTCTTTGGGTCCAAAAACGGCAAAAACGATATTGTGCAAAATGAACATAATACATTGAAAAATTTCTGTAACCAATATCGGTCCAAATATTTCATTTATTAAAGAAACTAGATTATATAAAATATTATGCTTGAATTTTATCTTGATAATTTGTTTAATGTCCTTTGACACTTTAAGACTATCATTGAGACTTTCCAACTGCTTAATAGATTCCCACACCAAAATAAAGATTACACATAATATTGATTCCACTCTGGTCGTTACGATACTAAGCCATATTAAAATAATATAATGTTTCATTTTGTCAGTAAAAAATGCAACGATTATTTTGGCAATAATTTCTAGACATAAAAATGCCAGGGCTGTATAACTAATTTTTGAAAACTTCCATTTTTTATCATTTCTCTTTATAAATTTTAAGGTCTTCTTTATGGCGATAAGTTTATCATTTTTTTTGAAAAGCTGGAACGTTATTAAAATATTGCTAAATATTAGTAATACATGATCGGTGATAGAGAATATTAGAAATACAACCATATAATTACTATAAACCTTTTGAATGCGACTTATGAGCATATAAGTTCCCATCAAATGAAGAGTTGCATACAATACTATATAACTTGAATAAAATAGCTTAATTCTCTTTAATTTTAGGTAAATTGGTGGATAAAAGGCTTGTATCATTCCAACTATTGTTAACCAAAAATTTGTATTTATATTTTGCATTTTCAATTTTAAAATCCTTTAACTGATAAAATTTATAAAAATTATATTACCAACGCAATATAATACTTTGTTGTTTACGACGTAGTGGTCATAGAAACTAAAACCGAAAATTGTGATTCAAACAATATATATATAAGAATTATTATTGACTATTTATCGTATTTATTAACTTAAAAGGTTTGAAATTTTACCAGTAGACAATAATAAATAATTTATGTTCCTTGTGAAATGTGGGGCGATATACAGAGTATTACTTATTATTGTTAAAATTTTACTAAATTTAAAGAAAACTAAACACTGTGTGCTATGTACCATTTAATTCAGAGATTTCGAACTGGAGTCCTAAGGCCCCTTAGTGGATGCTGAACTCTTTCAGAAGAACAGGTTAATGTGGTTGGTGGCGTATTGAAGAAATTAGTAATACATTTTGGTAATATCTAAAATTACGAAATAAGAAATCCCATCCGAAAATAAAATCAATGTTAAACCAATATCAGATATTGTTATTTCTTCTCCAACTCTCGTTTTTACAATTCATCAGATGGAAAAATTGAGAAATTTCAAATTTTCAAAATTCTGATAGTATTGTACTTAATAGAGTTCTTATACCCAGCAATAATGAAATTGTTGGAAATTCAGCTAATTCTGAAGGGGAGAAGGAAGAAGAGGAGTGATTGTTCACTAGATGTCCTTGGGGCAAATCAATTTAAGTGAATATATCAATAAAATTTCAAATTCACCTATAATTTTTCTAAATTCACGATAAAATTTTGTTGAATTCATTAAAAATTCAATTAAAGTACAAAAATCAATAAATTTTCTTAAATTTCTCGCAAGTCTAAAAAACAGTTCAAGGTAAATAATATAAAACTGCCACATTTAAAATCTTAGGGCCATGTATTAGAATCAATTTTAAATCAAAAACATAGGAGGAAGGAGGAAAAGTGGAAGTTGTGAAATCACGCATTAGAAATTTATAACCAAACTCTACTGTTTTAATTCCATCCGGTAATTTTATTCAATATCAATTTAATTTCCAACAGTTTTATATCCAACCCCCTCCTGAAACTCTTCCCCACTAACATTTAAATTCTTAATATCATACCTTTTCTTCAACTCATTTAGATCGACCTAACCTTTACTGTAAGAAAAAACTGATTTTTAAACAATCCTTTACGTAGAATTCAGTGGCGTGCTCAGTTTTTTTTTCTAAACTTATGATTTTTTAAATAGGGGCAGCTTGTATATCCTAGATACTGATTAAGTATAATTTAAGCTTTTTACTTATTTTTTATTTATTTTGATATGATAATTATGAAAAGTATGATATGTTTGTATGTTTTATACAGGGTGATTCAAAAATCGATCACGAAACTTAAGGGGGTGATTCTACTTGACAAAATAATGGTAGAGCTTCATATAATTTTTTTTCAAAATGTCATTCGTTTTCGAGTTACAAGCCGTCCAAGTTCAAGTTTTTATTTTTTGTTTTTTGAATTACTCGCTTACAGGAAAACCGATTTGACTAATATTTGAAAGATAGGCTAAGTCTTCTGCGCTTCATCATTTTAGTAACAATTCACATTGATTGTTTGCCGCTAGAGGGCACTTTACCTACATTGAAAATGGTTTTTTTGTCATAATTTTTTAGTGTTGACAGCTACAGTAGTTTTTGGCATAATTTCTGAAAGACTGATGCCAGGCCTTTAAAAAAGGTGCTCTTTATTTACATCGCTAAACCCAACGGTTTAGACGTAAATCACCCTTAAAAATTAAGTGGTAAATTTACTTTTCTCATTTCATTACCACCAGCTACCAGGTAAATAGCTATCAAAGTATACTAGAGCTGTCAGTTTAACATCAAATAAATTCGCTTTTTAAACTATTTAATTTATAATCTTAAAATAACTAATAATGGCTAATCAGTAAATATTCATATTATGGATTATTGCGATATACATTTAATTGATAAAAATTAATGAAACAGTACTAAACAAACTAAAAAAGATTCTCAAAATGTCCCCCATTTTCTTCCATACATTTCCTAACACTCTTCAAAAAATGTCGCCTAACTCGATGAAAAATTTCTGGTGTTTCTTTAATAATTTGGCACTTTTCGATTATCCTGAAGCGAAGATCCTCGACGTTGATTACTGGAATATCGTACACCAATTGTTTCAAATGACCCCAAAAGAAAAAATCCATAGGATTAAGGTCTGGTGACCTCGCTGCCCATGCCAATGGTCCACTTCGTCCTATCCATCGCTCAGGATACGTTGCATTCAAATACTGTCGGACACGTATACTAAAGTGGGGCGGAGCTCCGTCTTGGAGGATCCACATGTTGGCCCTTACTTCCAATGGCACATCTTCCAGATACAATGGGAGACGATTTTGGATAAAATCTAAGTATACGTCACCAGTTAATGGGCCATCAAAGAAATGAGGACCAATAAGGTAATCTCCTATTATCCCTGCCCACACATTTAGTGAAAATCTACGCTGATGTTTCGTTTCTACCACATTGTTTGGGTTCTCGTAAGCATATGTGTGGATGTTGTGTAGATTTGTTATGCCATCACGAGTGAAACCAGCTTCGTCAGTGAATAATATGACGCCAATTAATCGATTATCGTGTTCAGACTTAGCTAGGATCTGATTGCACATTTCCAACCGTCTCGGCCGATCATCGTCATAAAGAGCCTGCACCTTTTTTGAATGAAACGGGTAGAGTTGTTCTTCTCTTAGTATCCTCCATGAACTAGCCTGACAGAGCCGCACTTCATTCCCAATTTTTCTAGTACTAATACCTGGATTATCTTCAATAATTTCAAGCACTCTTTCTTCTTGTTGCACGTTTCTAGCAGTTCTAGGTCTTCCCCTATTTCCATTATAACTTTTAAAGGAACCACATTCCGCAAGCCTCCTGTGCACACTGGAAAATGTTTGAGCATGAGGGATATTTCTTTCCGGATAACTCTCCATATAATATCTTCTTGCCAACTCTGCATTACCATTTGCTTTTCCATAACAAAAATGGATATAACAATATTCGATATTTGAATATTGGTGATTAGCCATTATTAGTTATTTTAAGATTATAAATTAAATAGTTTAAAAAGCGAATTTCTTTGATGTTAAACTGACAGCTCTAGTATACTTTGATAGCTATTTACCTGGTAGCTGGTGGTAATGAAATGAGAAAAGTAAATTTACCACTTAATTTTTAAGGGTGATTTACGTCTAAACCGTTGGGTTTAGCGATGTAAATAAAGAGCACCTTTTTTAAAGGCCTGGCATCAGTCTTTCAGAAATTATGCCAAAAACTACTGTAGCTGTCAACACTAAAAAATTATGACAAAAAAACCATTTTCAATGTAGGTAAAGTGCCCTCTAGCGGCAAACAATCAATGTGAATTGTTACTAAAATGATGAAGCGCAGAAGACTTAGCCTATCTTTCAAATATTAGTCAAATCGGTTTTCCTGTAAGCGAGTAATTCAAAAAACAAAAAATAAAAACTTGAACTTGGACTCGAAAACGAATGACATTTTGAAAAAAAATTATATGAAGCTCTACCCTTATTTTGTCAAGTAGAATCACCCCCTTAAGTTTCGTGATCGATTTTTGAATCACCCTGTATAAAGCAATGAAAGTCAAGAAGCTTCTGAATCATATTTTAATAGGTGATGTATTTAAAGCGTTATCATTAGAATAACCTCTCATATTTGGCGATCGCTTTTGTCCAGGTTATGTATCCAGAAAGAAGGGTACCCTTTCCAGATATATTTGTTTGTTTAAAAAGAAGTCCAGTTGAACATAGATCTTTTATTTAGCCGCGTCCCAAAACATACATCAAAGAAGACAGGAAGAGAAAAAAAATAACTGTTATTTTACGCAGCAGCAACAACTTCATCATCCTGTGAAAAAATGGAGGAAGAACTTGGTGTAGCAAAATCTGACTCTGAAAGAATTTTGAAAAAATATAAATACCGTCCATATAAATTTAAAATAGTGCAACATTAACACCCCGGGGATGATGAACGTCGAGTAACGTTTTGTCAATGGCATTTAGAACAAATCGGCACCAACGAATCGTTGGTAGATTTGTCATCTGGTCTGACGAATGTTATTTTTCAAGTGTGGGAATTTTTAGTCGTCAACACGAGGCATTGCAGAAAATCACCATTTAATTGTCGAAAAGGCACAACAAGGGTACTTCGGTGGTGTCTCGTGTTTTATTTTGAGCCAAAGCATAGCCTACATGATATATGAGGGTCTCACAGCACGTAGATACCTAGAAATCCTTGAGGAAGTTATTTCAGAATTGCTTGAAAATGTTTCATTAGCTCACTAGCTCATTTCAATTTTATTTATTTTCAACAAGACGATGTCCCGAGCTACAATTCTGGGCTTTTAAAGCCATTTCTCGATAATAATTTTCCTCAAAGATGGATAGGTACCAATGGGCCATTGAGATGTCCTTCACAATCTCCCGATCTTCCCGTTTTTGATTTTTTTAAGGTTTTATGCAAAATCAAGTGTATTAAGGCATGAAGCAATTGGTTTGGGCTTTCAAACTCTTTTGTAATAGACTTATGACTCTTTTAAATCCAACTAAAAGTATAACAAAACTATGCCGATATTGTATTCGAGAAAATGGCCGTTATTTTGAAAACCATCTTTAAGAATACTCTTGGTTGTTTTTAGTTTCACTGTTCCATTTTGTTTTTGTTACTTTAGTTTTATGAAATAATGTTGTTCCTGTCTCTTTGCTATCAAATTTCAATACTCTGGTTTTAAAATAGCAGTATTGTTTAAAAAAAATGTAATAAAAATTAAGCGTTTAGAATTGATTGATTGATTTATATTAATTAAAGACACGTCAACCCATGAGGGTTTTTTGGTGTCTATAGAGGGAAGGCGTTAAAATGAAACATCATTTCTCAGTATGCTGATCAGAAATAAATATATAAATAAATAAATAAAATATTAAACACATATTAGTAAATACAAGGGACATAAACAAAATACACAGGGTTATGTACTAAAGGACTAATATGTTTATACATGTATGTGCTAATTAAGGTTTATATATGAGGTAACAGAGAAAAGTCTCGAATGAAACAGAAAATTTTCATAGTGTTTTCACAAGAGAGTTTCTCCTTTAAGGTGCCCTTGATGTCAAGTTCAATCAGTTTACGAGAGTATTTAGGGCAGAAGTCCAGAATGTGTTTTACTGTTAGAGCTACCTTACATTGATTACATAGAGAGGGATCAGAGCGATCAATAAGATGGCCGTGTGTTAATTTAGTGTGGCCAATTCTGAGTCTGGCCATAACGGACAGGGGTTTTCTAGGAAGGCTCTGAAGAGCAATATTAGTGTGAATTGTGTCTTTTATTTCATGTAGTTTATTTTCTTCCAATTGAAGATCCCATTCTAACTGCCAAAGAGCTCTTATTTTATGCTTGGAGAAGATACGAAGATCTCCGGGACAGAAGGTTAGATTAACAGAAAGAGAGGTGGGGTCACCCTTTGCCAATGTGTCGGCCTCCTCATTTCCTCCGATGCCCACATGACTAGGTATCCATAGAAATGATACTTTCTTTTTTTGTATGCTTATTCTTGTCAAGTTGTATTTTATGTTTATGATCAAAGGGTGAGTGGGATTATATGATTTTAGAGAGGTAATAGAATTTAAGGAATCAGTGGCGATAGTCCATAATTTTTTGTGGGATCCTTTTATTATCTCAGTGGCCTTAAAAATCGCAAACAGTTCTGCAGATAGGATACTGGAGGAGGGATGTAGGGTGTAAGAGTATTTATGAGGGGAAAAAAAGACAGCTGCGCCAAGTCTAGAATCGGTCTTGGATCCGTCAGTAAATACCATTGCATGATCTCTGTATTTAGTGTGAATGAGTTCATTAAAGTACTTTCTAAAGAGTTCTCTGTTGCAGGTCTCCTTAGAGTATCCAGAAACGACAGATCTGTTATGATGGGCGGTGAGTTCCATGGAGGGAATGTGAATCTTTCATGAGTGATCGGGTTTGGGAGCGGATGAGAGGTGGTTTGACACAATGAACGGAATCTCATATGTGACCCAGACGAACTATTATTGTGAGGCGGGGGGAAATGCAAGAAATATTTGGAATGAGGTATAAAGGGTCTGAATTTCAGAGAGTTTGCATAGTTTAACAGCAGTAGATTTCTTCTGTGATGAAGGGGGAGAAGTTCTGACTCACAGTATAAACTGGAGGTGGGACTGGTACGGAATGCTCCCAGAGCTATTCGTAATCCGCTATTATGGATGGGATCTAGTTTTTTGATAAGGTAAGGAGGGGCAGATGCATATGCCACCGAGCCATAATCCAATTTTGAGAATTTTTAGAATTGAAAATATAGAAAAACATTAAAATTATCTTTTAAAGTGTCTAACCTTTGATATAATTATTATTGTCAAAATTTTGCATTTGTTTCTTATAAATTGGCCATGATACAAATTAAGTAAATTATTGAAAATATCGAATTCTGACCTTGTTTTTCAAAATAAAATAAACTAGCCACATTTTTTTGAAAAATTGTAAATCAATATCTAAAATAACATACAGGGTGTCCCATTAAAACTATGGTTAATATCTCAAAAACTACACTTTTTAGAAATAAACTGAGTGCGTCAGTGACCTTTACGTAAAAAACTCTATAAAAATCAGTTTTTATCTTTTTGATAAATTAATACATACCGAAAATACGAGATGTGCCTAAAAAACGAAGATTTTCAAAATCACCCTATAGATTAAAAACTAAGAGAGTCATGACAAATTTGACACCGGAAGCTTTCATTTCGGTAAAAAATAGGAGACTAAAGTAAAACAGCAACACTATGTCTTTGATAATAATTCCAATATCCCCTAAAAGTGTCGAAAATTGAATACCCTGCATACGAGAATTAATTTTACGTAGAAAGTTCAACTAGACCCTTTCTATCATCTCTACTATTAAGCATAAAATGTTTACTGAATTTTGTATTCCTGTCTTTAATTATTTTTGATATTTATCATCTTCTTAAGAGTTAAGTCAATCGATAAAGAAAAAAATAAGTAATGCTTTGGCATAAACACTATCCGAACACCGATCATATCATCACACTTAAAACAATCAGTAATGATATTTTGTTAGGTTTTCTACTCTCATCTATAATCCATTAATTTGTTATAAACATTTAACATAAAAAAAATGCGTTTTTTTTTTGTTCTTTTGCCTATAAAATCAAAACTAATGAAGCAATCTTAATGATGTACACAAATGAATTTTAGAGAATAAAAATACCAACAAAATAAGACTCAATCTGATTATTAGTGGGAAAAGAAAACAAAAAAAATTCAGCGTTTTTTCAAAACTTCATATCTCCATCAGTTTTTAAGTTGTCGCGTTTGTCCTTCGCGAAATAATAATAACCCATGTGCTCCTTATGCTTGTCAAAACTAGTCGCTGTCGGTTCATTAATTTTTGCAGAATTACCATTTCAAATTTTTAGTGTCCTGTCTTTCAGTGCGTCTCGATGCGTCATAGATGGTCCATTTTTAATTTTACAAAAAAAGTAGAGTTATCATCCTGCAAGCCTATATTTTAATTTTGCCTAAAAAAAATTGTGAAATACGGGAAAAATGCTAGCAAACATGACCGAAAACGGCCTAGCGAGTAAAAGTAAAAGAGTAGTGGAGGAAACACTGTTGCCGAGGTGAGTCGTATAGGAAAAGGACTTCTCTTAAATAGGTTTACCATGTTGTTAACTAATTGGTTTTTTAAAAATTAGCAATTGCTTTAGAAAAAAAAAGTGATCCATTATACACCATACTCCCCTAGAGAATATTCTACCGTTATTTATTTCATTTATATCAATCAGAGAACTAGTTTAACTACAATAATTTTTGGAGAGGGACGAATGAACAATTGTGAAAAAAAATCGAAGCAATCGTTAAATAAAATTTCATTGTAATACAATGAAATAGACTATAAAATGCCAAAAAAAATCCAACTCAAAATTAACACCCTGTATATATCCCTGGTATAGATAAATATAGCGGTTTCACCTAACTGCGCCTATGGTGAACATCTCGATCTATGTTGTCTCTTAATCGAAATCCTGACCGTATGCATTAATTGATTTAAAAAATTTTGATACTGCAGGAAACTCAGGATGAGCAAAAGTTATTATTTTTCGCTTTCATTAGCTTATATTTTAACACGAAATTTTCTTTTTTTACTTAAAAATAACTTTGGTACATCCAATTCAACGTTATCTTTCAATCAAAGTTTAGAATTCCTAAAAAACTTGCATAGTTTTCTTGTGAGTTTTATATACTCGGGTTTAAACGATCTATTTTTAACCGACTTCTAAAACAAGGAGGTTCTCAATTCGTCGCGTATATATATATATATATATATATATATATATATATATATATATATATATATATATATATATATATATATATATATATATATATATATATATATATATTTTTATGTATGTACACCGATTATTCCGGAACGGCTTAACCGATTTGAATGAAATTTTTTACGTTATGTAAAGGAAGTTGCTGCGATAGTCCCATATTTTTTTGGACGAAATTGGTGAAGTAAAATCCAAGATGGCGCTGACAATATGGCGGCCAAAAAAATTAATTTTGTCCGATTTTCGCCAATATTGGTATGGAGAAATTTTCGGGGTTTTACCCAACGAATCTGAAATTATTTTTAAAAAATTCAAAATGGCGGATTCAATATGGCGGACAAAAAAATTAAATTTTGTCCAATTTTCTCCAAAATTGGTACGGGGGAGTTTTCGGGATCGCACATGACAAATCTAAAATTATTTTAAAAAAATTCAATATGGCGGATCCAATATGGCGGAAAGTCAGTTTTGTCCGATTTTCACCAAAATTGGTATGGGGGAGTTTTCGGGGTAGCACATGACGAATCTAAAACTATTTTTAAAAAATTCAATATGGCGTATACAATATGATGGATAAAAAATTAATTGTGCTCGATTTTTTTCAAAATTGATATAAGGGAGTTTTTGGGATAGCACATTACGAATTTGATATTATTTAAAGAAAACTGAATATGGCGGATCTAAAATTGCGGATTAAAAATCCTACATCTCTCGAATTTGTCTGAAGTCAGTATGGAGGGATTTTTGTTAGTGTTAATTACGAAATTAAAGTATTTTTTGAAAAACTCAATCTTACGGATTCAATATGGTGTTCTAAAGAGGGTTCTTGAGGGTGTAAATTATGAATTTAATCCTATTTTTTCAGGATGCATTATAGTTGATAAAAGATTTTACATGTTTCGATTTTGTTGAAATGTAGAACTGAATCGTTTTTGCGGATGTAAATAGCGAATATAAAATTATTTGAAGAAAATCTAATACGTCAGATGCAATATGACCGTTTAGAAATTTTAAATTTCTGGATTTCATCTAAAATTGGTACTAGGGGGTTTTGAAGGGTTTAGATTTAGATTAGATTAAGACGTTAAAACTGTTTTTTTGAAATTCATTATGGCGGATTCAATATGGTGGGTTGAAAATTTTACGTTATTCAAATTTTTTTAGTTTTGGTATTAGGGCGTTGGGGGGTGGTGTATTATGAATATGAAGTTAATTTTTTACAACTATTAGGTTGATTAGATACAATATGAAGGATTAAAAATTTTACATTTTCCGGTTTTATCTAAAATTGATATTGCAGGGTTCTTGGGGCGTGTACAAACTCAATATGCAATATAAAATATATCGGGCTAAGAAATTTACGTCCCAAATTCTTTAAATATTGATATTGGAAGGTTTTGGGACCTATATTAGCAATCTAAAATTAATTTGAAATATAAGATATTGGATTTACTATGACAGACTAAATATTTGTTTGACATAATTTCATTGGTATTTGGAGAACTCTAAGAATCAAAGAATTTTTAGTGGTTCATTTTAGGGTGACTTACAATTCTGGATAAAATGGGTACTTTTTTGCCACCTTGGAGTTATTGCAAGGTACATTTGTTCATACGAATCACATTTTGTCAGGTATTAGTTTGGCGCCGACTACAAAAATTTTAATTTCATATAAAAATTTCTAGTTATTTTTCCCTTTTTAGCGCACTTTTAGAAGTCGGTTAAATTTTTTTATTAAAATTTTATATTTTATACGTTGCTTTTAAAGTTAGGTTAAGCAAATGTCATTATCTATCTAAATTACTTATTTACTTACTATGAAAAATACAGAATAAATCCAGTAGGCCAAATTCGTGGGAAGATCTTCATCTTTGGGTCCAAAAACGGCAAAAATTATATTGTGCAAAATGAAAATAATACATTGAAAAATTGCGGTAACAAATATCGGCCCAAATATTTCGTTTATTAAAGAAACTAGATTACATAAAACATTATGCTTGAATTTTAGCATGATAATTTGTTCAATGTTCGTAGACACTTTAAGATTATTATTAAGACTTTCCAACTGCTTAATAGATTCCCACACCAAAATAAATGCGGCACATAATATTGATTCTATTCTAATCGTTACGAGAGTAAACCACGCTAAAATAATATAATGTTTCATTTCGTGAGTGAAAAATGCAACGATTATTTTGGCAATAAATTCTAGACATAAAAATGCCAGGGCTGTATAACTAATTTTTGAAAACTTCCATTTTTTATCATTTTTATTTATACATTTTACGGTCTTCTTTAGGGCGATAAGTTTTTCATTTTTTTTGAAAAGCTGGACAGTTATTAAAATATTGCTAATTATTACTAATACATGATCGGTAGTAACGAGTATTAGAAATACAACCATATAACTATTATAAATCTTTATCGAACGAATTATGCCCACATAACTTCCTATCAAATGAAGAGTTGCATACAATACTCCATAACTTAAATAGAATAGCTTAATTTTCTTTAATTTTAGATAAATTGGAGGATAAAAGGCTAGTATTACTCCCACTATTGTTAACCAAAAATTTGTATTTATATTTTGCATTTTCAATTTTAATTTAACTGATAAAATTTATAAAAAATATAATATCAACGCGATATAATACTCTGTTATTTACGACGTAGTGGTTATAGAAACTAAAACCTAAAATTGTGATCCGAACAATATATATATAAGCATTATTATTGACTATTAATTATATTTATTAACTTAAAAGGTTTAAAATATTACCAGTAGATAATAATGAATAATGTTTGTTTCTTGTTAAATGTGGGGCAATATACAGAGTATTACTTAATATTGTTAAAATTTTGCTAAATTTAAAGCAAACTAAGGCCTGGGTACTATGTACCACTTAATTTAGAGGTTCCCAACTGGAGCGGTAAAATCCCTCTGTGGACGTTGAAGTGTTTTATGAGAGCAGGTTAATGTAGTTGGTGGCGTAGTGAAGAAATTAATAATACGTTTTGAGAATATCTAAAATTACAAAATAATAAATCTGATCTCAAAATAAAGTCAGTGTTAACCCAATATCAGATATTGTTATTTCTCTTCCAACTCCGATTTAAAATTCATTAGACGCGAAAAATTGAGAAATTTCAAATTTTCAAGATTGTAATAGTATGATACTTACTGGAGTACTTATACCCAGCGATAATTAAATTCCAAATTCACCTATAATTTTCTCTATAAAATTTTGATTAATTTATTAAAAATTCAGTTTAAATACAAACAAATGAATCGTTAGCAACAAATTTCCTAAAATTTCCCTCATGTCTAAAAACAATTCAAAGTAAATAATAAAAAATTTAATAATTTAAAACCTTAGCGACATGTATTGGAATCAACTTTAAATCAAAAAGATATGAGTGAGGAGGAAAAGTGGCAGTTGTGGAAATGAGCATTAGAAATTTATTACCAAACTCTTGATTGTTTTAAACTCATCCCGTAATTTTCTTCAATATCAATTTAATTTCCAACAGTTTTATATCCAACCCCCTCCTCAAACTCTTCCCCACTAACATTTAAATTGTAACTATCATATCTTTTCTTCAGTTCATTAAGATCGAGCTAAGCTTTACTTTAGGAAATATTCTTTCAGAACTAGAAAATGGCTTTTATATATTCTGAATAAATAAAGGTTTTTACAAAAAGGACAATTTAAAGAAACATGTTAAAATCACTCATGTTCAAAGCACGGTCCAGTTTGAAGATCAAAAAAGAAGTGTAAGTTTTATTTTCTTAATAACTAGTTATTTTCATTGATAAAACAATGCAGTTATTTTTCGTAATGTAGACATATTTCATACTAATTTAATATTTTTAATTGTAAGTGAAAGAATATATTTTCAACTATGCAAAAATATTTGTAACTAAATATTTATGAACAAACAAATATAAAACTAATTTCTTTTTAATCACCGATCAAAATATTTCAATTATAAAATCAGCCTGGAACACATAACAGAATTACTGCGAAGAAAACAAGTAGACGAAGCAATCATACGCACAATATACGAACTGAATTCCAAAAACACCATGGCAAATTAAAACAAATAACACTCTAACAGAGGAAATCCCTCTATCTATAGGAATAAGATTGGGTGATAGCCTAAGTCAAACACTTTTCAATGTAATCATGGACGAAATCATTGATGAGGTAAAAAGCATAAATATTGGGTACCCAATGGGACACAACACCATTCAAATTATATGCTTTGCAGACGATGTTGCCTTGACAGCAGATAGCGAGGACAACTTACAAAGAATGCTTTTCTATCTCAATCGAACAGCCAAACAGTATAATATGAAGATATCTGTGGAGAAAACCAAAGCAATAGTAATAGCAAAAGAACCAGTAAGATGAAAACTAATGGTTGATGACAAACATATCGAACAGGTTGGGAAGTTTAAATACCTAGGAGCACATATAACAAGTAACAGGGCAGTAACGGAAGAAGTACGCACACAGGCCAACAAAGCGGCCATGATATCAGGCCAACTAAGAGACATAATCTGGAACAACATATGACGGTTGAGAGCAAAGCAAGAATTTACAAGGTCTGTGTAAGACCGATACTCACCTACGGCGCAGAAACAAGTTTAAGAGATAGAATAAGAAACGCAAAAATACGCGAGGACAGCGGAGTGGGGGATGTTGTGAAGTGGGTTCGAAACCGTCGTAGGTAGTGGAGAGATCACGTGGAACGAATGGACGATGACAGACTAGCAAAACCCGTGATGAGAGAGAAACCAAACACCTCAAACGAGGATCGATGAGGCATTGTATAGATAACAGAACTTGGTTCTACCTAAAAGAAGAAGAAGAAGAAGAAGAAGAAAATCAGCTTTTAAAGAACGAAAAATTTCATGTACTAAATATCACATACCAATTAATGAATGTTTCAGTGAAATTTTACAAAAATTAATGGACATAATCAATTACGAAGTTCAAAGAATAATCTAAACTCACCTGAATTTAGCTGAACTCGCCTAGAGTAACCTGAACTAAACATGGAACCTTCTGGTCTCTATTTAAATCCTTTCAATGAAGTGTGAAATCTTCGGATTTTTTGCAGTAGCACTAAGCAAGAGATTGGATGATCTGATTTCAATTATGAATAAAAAGGCAGATGAACTGACGGAAAAACATTTAAGTAAATTATTTTAGTTAATACATGTATAGTCTATTCAAGAAGTAGAGAGAGTAATAAATCAATTTTGACTTTTTTTTTCTTCGCAAGCTACCTATGTTCTTTAGTCCGGTGTCTTTGCCAAAATCTGTTAGACATATATGTTTTTTTATACGAATGGGTTAGAAATTTTTTAATCAAAAATACCGGTCTATAATAATGGACATAACAATACGTTGGAAGGAAGTTTATTTTATCACTAAGTATTTATGGCATTGAATATTATTTCGGTCTTGCCGTTTCTCAACTATAATAAGCTACTCGATGCAAGTGGCCCTCTACCACGTTAATCTAGAGGGTAACACCTAAGACTGATAACACAACCCCACAAAAAAACGTTCAGACCAGCAACAAAGACCCATGTATTCTTATATATATTTGGTGGCTGAATCCGAATGCGAGGTCGAAAAAATCGTATACCTTCAAAATCTTTAGCTAAAATCAAAAACACCCTTGAAATGGGGCGAAAATGAGATTAAGCTACGAGAATAGTTGTTTTATTTTAATAAATAAAACATGAAAAATTTTAAAGTGTATTAGATGTTAAATAGCAGCGTCCATATACTGGATTTGCCAAGCACCCCCAAGCAATGACTGCTGAAAAAGCTCGAAACGCCTGGGTTTTGTTAGTGATAAGAAACTGCACCCGACGTAATACTTATAAACTATCCCTAAACAGTTAAGATAAATTTTCCCTAACCTCAAAAGACACGAAAGAACATGAAAAGAACCTTAAATTAGCAAGAAAAACATAGTATGATGC
Organism: Diaprepes abbreviatus; assembly: GCA_034092305.1. NCBI lineage: Eukaryota > Metazoa > Arthropoda > Insecta > Coleoptera > Curculionidae > Diaprepes > Diaprepes abbreviatus. The sequence goes on along the minus strand of JASJET010000178.1, from coordinate 3,164,283 downwards.
TTACAAGCAAGTTTAATTTGAACACAAGAGGCGATATTCCTCGTTAAAGTAAAAATCAGATCGAGTGCTATAGATGTGGACAAATTGAATGAAACTGGTGGAATTAAGGAGGCACATACAGTGCTGCAAATATGGACCAACTGGATACATGATATGGGACTTTCAGGTCCAATGGCCTAGTTTACCATCCAAAGATCGCACAGAAGAACACCAGAAAAATAGCAACAGTACAATTTTAAAATTAAATATAGACCAGGAAGACATGCATAACAACGCAGATACCTTGTCAAGAAGATCATGTAAAGGAAAATATAAGAAGTACTGCAGCAAAGTAGAACAAAGAGAAGGGTTTCCTATACGGAGAGTCACTTTTGACATTGATATAGACTGGAGAATAGTTAAGATAGCAAAAGATCAACTTCAACTAAAAGGAAAAGTCAATGTTACACCTATTAGCATAACTGTTGATATTCGTGCTGCAATATTTCTGATAAAGTAAAGTCTTGTTGATAAATATAAAATCCTACTGTTATCCAGAAAAGTAATGTTGAGAACTGTAACCGGAGAAGCAGCTGATGTAACAGGGGAAATGCAAGTTAAGATTCAACCTGGAAGGCTAAAATTAAACCATTTGATGTTAGTTGCGGACATAAAAGAAGATTTAATACTGGGAATGGACCTGATTCATCCATATGGATTTTTCTTCAACAACAAGCTTAACATTCTAGAGTTTGATATCAAAGAATTTAATCTGTCATGGAACCATGATACTGAACCAATCAGAGTCATCGCATCAACCATAATAATGGGAAGCAAGGAGAAAATCATTTGGGAAAGACTGGAAGAGAATGTTGAAAGCAACATCGGATTACTTCAATACTTCAACAAACCCAATAAATACCTGGTACCGAAGGCTCAATTCATATAACATCAAGGCAAACAGTGCAGCGTTCCAGCAAGGTGATAGTGTTTGATTATGAAATCCACAAAGAAGGAAATACAAATCACCTAAGTTGATGCCAGGGAAGGACCATATACTGTTCTGAAAATAGAAAATAATCAGCAACGTTGTTTATAAAATCCAACGAAATCTCAAGGAAAAAATGAAAGTAGTACATCTCTATTGGTTGAACCCATACCATGAAAATATTCAAGAATCGACACGATTAGAATTAGGAGGGGCAATGTTCCGAACGACTAAGAAAACTTATTGAAACGCCTTCGTAGAAAAATAATATTCCGATGCAATGAGTCATTTTTATTATAATGTGCAAAAAGAAATATTATATCGATGAGTCATTATATTTTTAGATATTTCGCAACTTATATATTAGGATATTTCTTGTTATTTCTAGGAGGTTCTAAAAGCATATAAATAGGGATAGGATATAAGTTTTAATATAGTTGTATAGTGGTATTAAATAGCTGCAAAATTATTGGGAAGTAGTAACTAGATAGTTGTGATTTAGCTCTGTTAAGAAATAGATAATATAATATTAGAAGTAATTAAAAAGTTATATTAAAACTTAAAGTGATTCAATACCTCTTTAATATTGTGTTGTTCTTTTTTATGACGAATATCTGGTGGCTGATAGCAACTGACACGCTACTATTAGATAGGTACAAACGTTACCAAAAATAAAAAGTATTAAAGAATGATCTACAGTAAAAAATCCAGCTGCGTTAAGTTTTGCATTCCTTTGGGATGCGTGCCGAGCCATTTCATACAAAGGTTCATTTATTTTCCCACGTTCTTGAATTGAAAATATTTGATTTTGCTGCTGAGCTACTTCGTAACATATATTTGCTGTTTTTTCTGTTTCTACTGATAATTGTTCTCCAATAATTATTAGGCATAGAACTTCAAGCTGAAACAAAAAAAAATTGTTTTAAATATATCTAGCGGTCAGCTAATAAGTTATTTTACCTAAATTTGTAGACATCTCTTGAGAAAGGAAAATAAGTAAAGGATATCGAAGTTTCTTTTTCTACAAATTGGACAGCGATACTTCTTCATCGAGATGGTACTGGAATCTTTGTTAAAGGAAATTAGAAAAACAGTGACATGTGACTCATAATAAACCAGACATTATATTAATAGATAAAACTTCTGGGCGAATCACACTAATTGACATTGCATTACTAAACAATAACAACCCATGGCCAGAATATAAAAAGAAAATAGCCAAATACAAAGACCAGGAGGTACAAATTCGCAGACAATGAGCAATGAACAGCGACCAAACGATTCCCATAATTTTTCCAACAACTGAAGTGATATCAACCTCTCGCAAAAGCAGTGCTTCATGCAACCCCGCAAACCGTTCGAAAGTTTGTAGGAAATACAGCAGATCACGTCACCTAGGACCCGATACCATGTAAAGGGCCCCACAGAACTCAATACTTTTGATATCTTTGTAGATCTAGTATGAGTCAATATTCCTTGGAGGAAGCGCGAAACTATTTGGCTTGGAAATCCGTATAACAATAACAATAACCCAACTAAGTATAGACCAATAACCTGCCTACCCACACTATATAAGGTGATCACCTCCTGCTTAACACAACGCATCTATACACATTGTGAACAAAATAACTTCGTCGCAACTCAACAGAAAGAGTGCACCAGGGGAGCAATGGGGTGCAAGGAGCAACTGACTTTGTCATATGTAACCAAGCCTGTATCAACTGAGGAAACCTCTTTACTGCTTACATGGATTTTACGAAGGCCTTCAAATCAGTGTCACCTGAGTAGCTCACAACTATATTGAGAATGTATACGTTTAATACTAATTTTGCTTCCTTTTTAGAATGCAACATGTCAATCTGGAGAACTAGGATCCAATTGCAAGTACCATCAAGCGATATCATCGAAACTAACACAATTCCAATACAAAGGGAATATTTCTAGGCGATTGACTTAGCCTATCGTGGTTTTGTCTTGAACCCACTATCGTATAGAAATAACAATGAAGATTGAATCATCTTCTATACGTGAATGATTTAAAATTGATGGCTGCTACCAGAAACCAGCTGGATCAAATGCTTAAAATTGTAGAGGAGTTCTCCGGAAATATCGTGCATATAGTTTTGACAAGTACCGCATTTTGAACATCATTAGTGGGAAGATACAACCGGGGAAATTTGAAACGCAGACTAGTAAAACCATAGCTGAAATGGAAGCAGAATAAACATACAAATACCTAGGTATGAGATAAGCTAAAAAAACTGACCATTGCACTGTCAAGACCGAATTCAGAACCAAATTTGTCAGAAGTGTAAGGCGGGTATTGAGAACTAACTTAAATCATAGAAATTTGCTTAAAGCGCTCAATACTCCATGCTTTGCACTTAGCTACTTCTTTGGAATTGTGAAACCGGGCAGGATGGACATCGAAAACTTGCAAAGACAAATAAGAAAACTCTTAGCAAAATGATATAAATTCCATCCTCTAAGTGCTATTGAACGTAGAATACTTCCAATACACCAATGAGGAAAGGGATTGGTGTATATTGGTAAGCAACTAGATTAACAAATAATAAATTTACGTTCATATTTCCACAGAGGTAAGGACTCTTCCACACTGCATCGAGCAATATTCAAGGCAGACGATTCAACGACGTTACAGCTGGGAGAATAGACTATTGCCTCTCACCACCAAACAGACCAAGAGAAGTTACAAGTCTAGCTACGGAAGCTACTTCATGGACGGCACCCAAATAAGGGCAATCAGGACAACGTCGACAACTCTCTAACTATTGGTTGGTTTCAGGACAGATGTCTTCGGAAATAGAGCGATTTTTATTAGTTATCCAAGACCAGGTTATTCCGATGAAGAACTATCGGAGGCTCATCATCAGAGATCCCTCAATAGAAAACGACCAGTGTAGATATGGCTGTCAAACATCAAAAACAATCCAGCACATAACTGGGGTACGCCAAACATTTGCCAAAACTGAGTATAAGGAAAAATATCATTCAACAACTAAAATATTCCATCAAGAGTTAGTAAATAAATTAAATATATATTGCAGGTAGGGAAATTATCTTACTACAAATACATCCCGGAGCCTGTTCTTGACAACGAGTTCAAGCTGTTAGTCCAAGCCATAGGTAAAAATTAATACTGTTTTTGACGCATATTTCGAGATGAACAGGACCCACTCAGGGGTATTGGGAGCAATGTAAGAATAAATCTTACATAAAATGTAACAATAAAAAATAGGTTGGAGCCTAAAAAGGGATCAAAGTTAGCTAAAACAGGTTTTTTGAATCTACAAGAAAAGGAACGCTTTTTGGAAAATAAAGTTTAAAATATGAGTTTTAGAAATTTTAAAAACCTACAATTTAAGCTTTTATGTAATTATTTTTGTCAATTCGTTATTTTAAAAAGGACTCAAAATCGGTCATTTTTTGCATATCAATTATTTATTGCAAAATTAACTTTAATTTACTTAATCAGAAATCTATTTACTTACAAATACTCTGATGCCTAAATTATGACGAAACACTATCCGTAGGAAACCACGTGTACGCAAAGTTGCCTTTTTTGTAGAACAAAATTGAGTAGGAATTTTGAATATTTAAAATAAAATCCATAAACTCAAACAAATGACATGAAAATACAAAAAACAATAAATTTCTGTACCTATACGTATATATTCAATACTAATTATATAACCTAAAATTTTTGATGTTATATTACACACGTGTATCTGGTGTATGAGAGATGACTTGCAATTCTTGATTCATTTGCGAAGGGCTTTACTTGTCTGCCAATGTAGGTCTGAATATTTTATAATACATTTAATCGAAATACAAAATGGCAAACAAAAATAAATTAGGGAAATTTTCACCTTTTTTTTCAACAACTTTTTTATTTATTTTTAAATTTTCAACGGCCTATACTTGTCCGCCAATGTAGGTATGAACATTTTATAATATCTTTAATCAAAGTTCAAAATGGCAGACAAAAATAAATCCGGGAAATTTGTTGATGTTATATTACATACATATATCTGAATATCTGATATATGGGAGACCATCTACGACTGTTGATTCATTTGCGAAGCATTTTCCTTGTCTGCCAATGTAGGTATGAATATTTTATAGTACCTTTAATCGAAATACAAAATGGCAGACAAAAATAAATCCGGAAATTTTCACTTTCAGTAAAACCGAAAGTCTGGATGATACCTTCATCGTATGGAAGGGCAATGATCAAGAACTTAATGATTTCTTGAAACATCTAAATGCCATTCGACCTACAATTAAGTTTACCATTGAAAAAGAGGTAAATGATCAATTACCTTTCCTATATGTCATGGTGAACCATATAAACGAAAATATTAAAACTTCAGTATACAGAAAGCCAACACGTACTGGACAATATCTTAATCATAGTTCTAATCATTCTGTTGTAACAAAACGAGAAATTATATGCAACTTCTATAATCGCGCTACATCTATATGCAATAATGCCGATTCATTGGAAAAAGAGATAACAAATAATAAATCCGATCTACAACAGAATGGTTATCCTTTAAAACTAATTGACTATGTTATAAATAACTTTACAGCAATGAAGACTGGACAGCAAGAAACATTCCTTCTTCACAATTCCGTAAATTAACGGAACTTCGGAGAAAATATTGCGAATTGCCAGAAGTTATAATATAAAAACAGCCTTTAAATCAGGAAATATACTTAGAGCTCATTATACAAAAACAAAACCAAAAACTACCGATAAGAAAGCATGTGTTTATAAAGTTCCATGTGAGTGTGGTGAAATGTATATTGGATAAACCCATCGACCACTAGAAGTTAGAATTAAGGAACATAAAACTCATACACAAAAAGGGGAAACATCGAAATCAGGTATTGCAGAACACGCTTGAGATAAATAACACCATATAAAATGGTCTGAATCTACGGCAACATATATGGAACCCAACATGAAAAAAAAAAGAAAATTTATAGAAACAACATTGTCTACAACCTTTAAACGAAGATGTTATATTGCACACATAAACCTGATAGATGAGAGACCATCCACGACTGTTGATTCATTTGCGAAGCATTTTACTTGTCTGCCAATATAGGTATGAATATTTTATAATACCTTTAATTGAAATACAAAATGGCAGACAAAAATAAATCAGGGAATTTTTCACTTTTTTTTCAACAACCGTTTTATTTATTTATAAATGTTCGACACGCTGTACTTGTCTGCCAATGTAGATATGAACATTTTATGAGACTTTTAATCAATATGCAAAATGGCAGACAAAAATAAATTAAAGAAATTTAAATCTTTTTTTTTTCAACAACGCTGTATTTAGCTGTTAACGTAGATATCAATTTCTTACTCTATCTTTCATATTATTCATTGGCAGACGAAAATAAATCAGGATTTTTTGAGTTTATTTTGTAAATTGCTATTGCTACTAGTCAGCCATTTTTTTTAATGAATTCAATTTGGCAGACAATTTGAGATCAGGGAAATACAGATTTTTTTTTTGAGAGTAAAACATGTTTTTCCAAATTTTCGAAGGGGCTGCCAAGATTGACCCCATGGACTCTTTTCACAAACTCACTTAGATTTTTTACCCTCCAAAGGGCAGACAAGAAAAAATGAGTCTATTTTACCTTATTGACAGCTGAGGGTCTAATAAAATACATCTATAATTGTGCGTCAAATCTAAAAATGAAATTACATATATGGCGTTTCATTTAAAATAAGCAAAAAGCATCAACTTCCGGTATAACTGGAAGTACCGCCATCTTGAAAATATTTTAACCGAATTGCTCCCACCGACATTAGTGAATTATCAAATTTTAAGAATTTATTAGTATTAGAGAACTGTAATCATATTTCTCAATATTATCTAGAATAATTTTTAATTTAAACTTTTGCCATTGATTGTAATTTAAACTATTTAGGCACCTACTTACTAGAAAGAGTATTATATTTATTGCTCTTATAGATAATATTTCCTTCCTCCATTGCCCATAAATCGAAAACATTGCACATATACTTGTATCTAATATATTAGCAATACAAATGATAATTGCGATAGCTATTACAGAACCAAACAAGCTATTAACACCTTCAATATACGCATACAAAATATCTTGCTTTTCTTTATACTGGATAATCTGCTCCAAATTTCTGAAAGCTTTTATTTTCTTATGGATTATTTTTTGTTTCTCTTTAATTTCCCAAGCTATCAAACAGACAATAATAATAACGGCCTCTAGTCGACTTCTAAATAAATGGATACCTATAGTGCTGATTACATTTCCTAATGAAGTAATGTCTCTTGGTAACTCCAGAGTCCACAGAATGATAATAATTCGGACAGAACACCATATAATAATAAATATTTTAGCTTTATCACACTTAATGACTCCATTATACAGTAATTTCAATATATTCTTTAACATAACTCTTTCATTTTTCTTAGCAAAAAGTCCAAGTGACACTGTAATATTGACAATAGTAATGCTGAAATGTTTGATCGTAAATAGAATATTCAAAATAAAGGAAAGCTTTTGGCTACTTAACGTGTAAATGAACCGTAGTTGTGTAAAAATACAAAAACTTGTCATCAATGGAATAAGAAGAGTTACGTATACTTTTAGAGACTTATTTTTGTACCATACTGGAGGATATAACATTAAACAAGTGCTTAGCATAAAAACAAAATTATTAAATATTTTAGCCATAAAAATATTGTTAGGCTGTAAGAAAAGGGAAAATGTGTCTGTACATTAGTCACACAGATACATGAATATATAGTGACAAATATTGTTGGAATATGCGTCATTAATATAATGACACAGTGGTTTAGAAGTCCAGTAAAACGTCTTGGCACATATTTATAGATTTAGGCTATGGACTATAAGGACAAAAGAAGATAATAACAGCATTTTGATGATTGAATACATTCCTCTGGTACTCAAGTATGATAAAATCACAAAGTGCTACTTAATTCAGGGGTGTATTTTTGAGAACAGGGTGAAAATGGAACTTTTTTTTAAAATAACTCTAAAACTATGCATTTATAGTATATAGATAAATTACTATTTTTTATAAAGAATTTTACGTTATATCGTGTTCTTCAAGGGTCAAGAAAAAAAAATTTTCCGCAAAATAAACATAAAAAATATAGGGAAAAAATCAAAAATTAGCAATTTTTATTTTTTTTTTCAAACTTTTGTCCATAACTTTTTTCTGAGTAGATATAGGTATAGGCATTGCTCCAGAGAAAAGAAAGCTGACATTTCATCCGTTAAAAGAAATTAAAAAAAAAAATCGTTCAAATTTGGCTGAGATATTGCCATTTCAAAATTACCACATAATACCATGTTATTATAATTTGTTTATTATATACCATATACAGGTCTGGAAAATCCAAACCAGAACCTGGACGTTTCTTAAATAAGATAAAGAAAATACTATATTATTCATCAAATCAGAGAAACAGTCGTAAGCATCGACATACGTGTAAATTACCAGTTTGGCCCTAGGGTGACGAGTAATACAATGCTGGCGCGGCGAGAGCGGGTGGCAGCATACGCCAGGCCCTAGCACAACAAGAGGATTCCAAGTTATTTGCTTCCATTCAGGCCGTCGAAGCATAAGTACCGAGTATTGGTATTTCAGTGTTTCGCGCTAAATTTTTTTGTTACAATGGTAGTTTATTCCACGGAACAAAAAGAGCAGATTATTAAGTGGTATACTATTCTTGTAAATAATCGGCAGATTTGCATTTACGTGCGAAAATCATCCTGTTCCTTGAAAATTTAGAATTTCGGAAATTATTAAAAAATTTGAGACAACCGGTTGTCTAAAAATTTGTAAAAAATGAACTGATAATAATGAGGAGCAACCGATTCCTCAAATTACTGAAGAACGAGCAAATCGGGAGACTGACGTTTGTAGTTTAGTAGAAATTAATTTTCCTTGCAATAGTACCGTAACTGCCGAATAACTTGATTTGAACGCTCGAACAGTACGGAATATTTTAAAGAGGAACAAATATCGCTGTTTCAAATTGCAAATAACTCAAGAAATTTTTCCGAAGGACCAGGAAACACATATGGTGTTTTGTAAGGACATGCTAGAAAGGGCTGATAGGATATAACCCTTGAAGTTTTGGCAAATACGCGAAACGTATTTTACAATAGACTGGGTAAATGTCTCGCTCAAAGTGGAGGCCTGTTTGAACACCTCTTGTAAACTTTTAGGTGTTTTTGTTGATTTAGATTGAATTTAATTATTTGTTTATTTATTTACAATTACTGAACCTGTTATTTTTATTTTTTACCAGAATAAAAGTTTATTTTTGACAATGATTTTTAATTTTAAAGTGGTCTATTAGCTTATCTACTTAGAAATTACTATTGGGTTACACTAGTATTTTTATTAGAATAAATATTTATTTTGTAACCGAAATATCAATTTTCTTTACGCTCAACGGCCAACAAAAACTAATTTCTTCTATTTGATGTATTTAAAACAATCAATGTAACAAATGGTCATAAAATATTCCAAATTCCGTCGATTACGTTATAAATTTAGACGAAAAGTAAATACACCCTCTCATCTGTTTCAAGGTACTGCTCGTCCTCGTGTCACACGGAAGTTAGCGGGGGTAATATTGCGCGTAGGCTTTCCCTACGATCTTCTGTCCCAAATTAACCTGCAAGAAGTTAGACGGGCTTAGTGCGTCAGAATTTAGAAAACGGCCAAAATAATTTCTAGTTAAGAACATTTCTATTAAACCTCGGTAATATGAACGACCAGTCTTTTCTTTCTAAAGTTTCGTCTCAGGTCAAAGGCAACAGTGTTGTGGTTGAGTCGCGCCCAGTTACATTTGTGCGCCCCTCTACTATTTGACTTGGATTGTCGAGAAACAAATATCAACGATTACAAAATTGGGCTAAACAGAAAGGCTGTAATATATTTTCGCCGTACTCTGGTGCGTAAAATACAAAAAAAAGCATGTTATCCACATGGTGAGTATCTAACTTTTACTAAATCAAAAGCCGAGGTTAAATTCCAAGGCTTACTGAATCATACAGTGGATCGAAATATATTGCTTCAATTAGACGCCATCGAACGATATGAGTTTCATTTGCAAATGGGACTTCGATGGAACGTCAGGTCAGAGCCAGTACAAAATGAAATTCACTGATCCGAATATTTCTGATACAAACTTATTCCTAACCTCGTTTATTCCACTTCAATTAGCAGATATTAACACGCAAACTCAACGAGAACAGATTGTGTTGTACAATTCCAAACCCTCCTCTACTATGAATTGCGGGCCTTTGAAATTTAAATTTATTAAGGAAACCGAACAAAAGTCTTTAAAGGAAATAGAAAATTATGAATTCGAACTTGCACCATACAAAAGAGTTCTCTTTGCCACCCAAACGTCAGTACAGTACAACGTATCTATGACGATGATAGACGGCTAGGTGAATGCTTTGGCTGGAACAAAATCGGTCCAACGTTGTTACCTCTGCCAAACAACATCTCAGCTTAACAACATTGATACTGTGTCACAGTAAATACTGCGTATTTTAAGCTACGACTGATAACTCTACACGCATGTATTCAATTCTCCGAATGCTGCTTGTATTTGTCATATCAACGTGACATACAGAAGTGGTAAGCCCGCAAGCAGAAAGACAAAGAGGTGAAAGCACAGACAAAAGCTACCATCCAACGGGCCTTTGAGGAGACAGATTAGGACTTCTTGTTGACATGTAAAAGAAAGGGTTAGGAAGCACTAACGATGGTAACACAGCTCGACGTTTCTTCGAGAACAGTGATGAGCCAGCTATTATAGCAAGAGTAAAACGAAACCTGATCCTCTGATTTCCCGTCATTTTGCAAACTATTGGAAGCGTACATTAAACTGCAATAGAGAAGATTTGGGATACACACTTCAAACAACAAGATTGTTGTCCCGTGAGCGCCGGGACCGACAGCACCGGAGTCGCAGGCGTCAGTTCGCTCGTGGACACCATACAGTAAGCTTTAAAAATGGTGAATGAGATTTCACCGAAACGTCAGTTGCCTTACAGTCCTGAGAGGGACAAACACGGGATGCCCGAAAACCTTCGATTACATATATATATATATATATATATATATATATATATATATATATATATATATATATATATATATATATATATATATATATATATTATATATATTATATATATTATATATTCGGCTACCGGCAAATTTAACTAACATCTGGCCTCTATCGTTTTCTATGGGTATCCCAAAATGCCCTACGGATTTTTTGTTGTCCGCCATCTTTCCTACTTTGGTATGTAGGTCTCCAGTTATCAAATAATGATGCGTTTTGTTTAATATTATTGCTGCTGATATGTCCTCATAAAATTGTTCTATGGACCTCTTCTTTATATCCTGATATTGACGCGTAGATTGGGAAGATTTTAGGCTCTTCATGAAAAGCTTCATATTTATCTTATTAACCGACTTCCAAAATAAGGAGCTTCTCAATTCGTCGCGTATGTATTTTTTTATGTATGTACACCGATTACTCCGGAACTGCTACACCGATTTGAATGAAATTTTTTACGTTATGTGCAGGAAGTTGCTGCGGTGGACCCATATTTTTTGGACAAAATTGATGCAGTAATATCCAAGATGGCACTTACAATATGGCGGCCAAAAAAATTAATTTCGTGCGATTTTCTCCAAAATTGGTATGGAGGAATTTTCGGGGTTTTACCCAACGAATCTGAAATTATTTTTAACAAATTCAAAATGGCGGATCCAATATAGCGGACAAAAAAAATTAATTTTGTCCGATTTTCTCCAAAATTGATATGGGGGAGTTTTCGAGGTCGCATATTACGAATTCAAAACATTTTTAAAAAATTCAATATGGCGGATCCAATATGGCGGACAAAAAAATCGATTTTGTCCGATTTTCTCCAAAATTGGTACGGGGGAGTTTTCAGGGTCGCACATGCCGAATCCAAAATTATTTTTAAAAAATTCAATATGGCGGATCTAATATGGAGAATAATAGATCAATTTTGTCCGATTTTCTCCAAAATTGGTACGGGGGAGTTTTCGAGGTCGCCTATGACGTATCTAAAATTATTTTTAAAAAATTCAATATGACGTATCCAATATGGAGAATAAAAAATTAATTTTGTTCGATTTTTTTCAAAATTGATATGAGGGAGTTTTTGGGATAGCACATTACGAATCTGATATTATTTAAAAAAAAAATAAATATGGCGGATCTAAGATGGCGAATTAAAGATTCTACATCTCTCGATTTGTGTCTAAAGTCAGTATGGAAGGATTTTTGTTAGTGTTAATTACAAAATTAAAATATTTTCTGAAAAACTTAATCTGGCGGGTTCAATATGGTGTTCTAAAAATTTTACATTTTTCGACATTCTCCAAAACTGATATAGAGGGTTCTTGAGGGTGTAAATTATGAATTTAATAGTATTTTTTCAGGATTCAATATGGCGAATGCAATATAGCTGACTAAACATTTTACATTTTTCGATTTTGTTCAAATGTGAAACTGAATCGTTTTTGAGGATGTAAATATCGAATACAAAATTATTTTAAGAAAATCTATACGTCCGATGCAATATGACCATTTAGAAATTTTAAATTTCTGGATTTCATCTGAAATTGGTACTATGTGGCTTTGAACGGTTTAGATTTAGATTAGATTAAGACATTAAAATTATTTTTTTGAAATTCAATATGGCGGATCCAATATGGTGGGTAGAAAATTTTACCTTATTCACATTTTTTCAGATTTGGTATTAGGACGTTGAGGGGTGGTGTATTATGAATAGGAAGTTAATTTTTTACAACTATTACGTTGATGAGATACAACATGAAGGACTAAAAATTTTACATTTTCCGGTTTTATCTAAAATTGATATTGCGGGATTCTTGGGACGTGTACAAACTCAATATGCAATATAAAATAAATCGGGCTAAGAAATTTACGTCTCTAATTCTTTATATATCGATATTGGAAGGTTTTGGGGCCTATATTATTAATCTAAAATTAATTTGAAATTTAAGAAAGTGGATTTACTATCACAGACTAAATATTTGTTTGACACAATTTCATTGGTATTTCGAGAACTTTAAGAATCAAAAAATTTTTAGTGGTTCATTTTAGGGTGATTTACAATTCTAGATAAAATGGGTACTTTTTTGCCACCCCGGAGTCATTGCGAGGTACATTAATCTCGATTAGCATATCATAAAGAATTCAAAACTAAAAATCGAAAAGTAAAATTTTTGTAAAAAAATTGAACCGACTTCTAAAAGTGTGCTAAAAAGGCCAAATTATCTCTAAATGAAATAAATAGCTACTAATATATACAACTTATGGTAAGAAAGCAATTAAAAACAAAGTATTTTTAATCTGTTTATGCAATTCACATTTTGTCAGGTATTAGTTTAGCCGCGACTTCAAAAATTTCAATTTCATATAAAAATTTCTAGTTATTTTTCCCTTTTTAGCCCACTTTTAGAAATCGGTTCAATTTTTTTATAAAAATTTCAGATTGTATTCTAATTTCTAAAATGATAAATGAAAAAACTTCATATACCTACCGACCATTTTTCGCATTTCGGCCAACAAAATTATCAAGAGTATTTTAATATTTATAAAACAGAAGACAATTAAGTTTTTATTTTATAGTCTAGGAAATACAAACAAAAAGGAAAAACTGGTAGATAGAAAAAAAACTAATAAATATAAGCGCTCATATGTCCTATAAAAATGTTGTCAGTGAAAAATGATGTTCTCTTATTATATATCTATGTCGACGCAAACACAATAGACTTTATTTGAGTTTGGTAGTTTCAGCAAAGCTTATGATGACATCTTCAAAATTTGTAAACTTTCTTATATTCTTAAGTATGTTACTTGTTTTATATCCTCCAGTATATTGTAAAAATAAATTACTCAAGCAATTTTGCAAGTTGTTTTTCACTCTCTTATCGATTGTTCTGATTTTTATCATAATTCCATATTACTATGTCATCCTATTAGCTGTATTACACTCTTTAGCACCAAAAATTATGTATGGTGTTTTATTGATCATCTCAGCTTTAATCAATATCGTTCTTTCAATAAATCTGATAGTCTGCGAGAAAAAAATGCATTCCTTAGTTAAAATTTTAAAAATACTAATATGCCATAAAAAGAAAGGAGAAATAGGTACTGGACAGAGAATAATTATTATTATATGGTGCTTAATCAGTTTTCTGAAAATTACGGTTCATGTTTACCACACAAATAAAGTGAATATCTTACTGACCTTCCTTGGCATAAACTGCCTTATTTTAAGAATCGAAGTTATTCTTTTAGTACTCTGCCTCGTAATTTGGAACATTCAAGAGAAAATTAACGACATTCATAAAAAAATATTAGTATCTGGAAACCTAGGAGCAATTTTAAAATATAAAGATCAACTTGATGAATTATATTTATCTATTGAAAAAATAAACGATATATTTGGTTCCTTTATAGCATTGGAAGTCATTATTTGCATTCTGAATCTTCTAATAATCTCTCTATGTGTCATTTCACCAACTTGTAGTCTCAGAAGGACTATTTTTTTATGGGGTTTATTATATACATTGTATTTTATGGTAAGTAATGACAATTAAATAATTGCTCCTGCAATAATTTGTTTTTCTAATAATTGAGTCACTAATTTATAAAAAAAAGAGAAAGATAAATAAAAAAAAAACAGTTATGAAAGATTTCATTCAAAACCATGCAGCGAAAATAGTTAAAGAATAAAATATTTTATTCTAGAAACTAAAAAAAGTGCAGATATATTTTGCCGTTTAAAGGAAAAATTATTTTCAAGGAAGTTGTCGAGCTTTTAAAGATGAATTTAGAGTTTCAAAATTGTATATTTTTATGACTAATCGACATAATTCAGTTTGCTCTTTGGATTAAGATCACATGAGTCATACACTTTCAGAAAAAAATTTGGAAACCGAAAAGTTTTCAAAATTGCGGCCATTTTTCGAAAAAAAAACGCGATTTTCTTAAACACTATATTTAATTTTGATGATTTTTTAAGGATTCCTTATTAGATGCTTCTTCAATTAAAATTGTTTTCACGGATGCTAAAATGCAGAGAAGACAATATTTATTTTTTTTCTATGACCAATTCCGTTCCAAATCATGCAATTGGATTTTTTCAAAAAAATTGCTTTCTCCGTAAAATATATCATTATAGAAACCAAAAAATATAATATATCTCGCTGTTTTGCTAAAAATCATTTTCAACGAAGTTATCTAGATTTAAAAGCTGAGATTAATGCTTTTGCCGTGAAGACAAATATAGCTATTGTTTTATTCAAAATTTTATATTTTTATGAATTATAGACATAATTTGATTTTCTTTTTTAATTCAGGTCACAAGAGTCATAAGTTTCATAAAAAAAAACTTGAAAGTTAAAAATTTCAAAATTAAGAAAATGGCGACTGTTTATCGGAACAATATCAAGAATTTTTTTTTCGGTTGTCTGTTACCTGTTTCACTATATTACTTTCATGTTTTTGATTTTTTGTATAATTTATTTACCAAAAGAGCTTCGTACGATTATCAGAAAATATAAACTTGTTTACGAAGTATTATTGTAATTCGTACACAAGTTGCTACTTGCAAATATTTGCTAATATTTTTCTACTTTGAAATAATCGCACGAAACTTTTTTTGGTAAATAAATTATATAAAAAATTATAATTATATAATGAAACATATAACAAGCAACAGAAACCAAATTTCTTGATTTTGTTTATAGAGACAGCCACCATTTTGTTAGTTTTGAAAATTTTTCTGCTTTAAAATTTTTTTCTTGAAGTTTGTGAGCAGAATCAAAAGAGAAAATTAAAATCCTTCGATTAGTCACAAAAATATAAAATGTTGAATAAAACAATGACTATATTTTTCTTCACAGCAAAAACACTAATCTCAACTTTAAAATCTCGATATTATCGTTGAAAATGATTTTTTCGCAAAACGTCAAAATAAGTATACACTTTTTTGGTTTCTATAATGATATATTTCACGGAGGAAGCATTTTTTAAAGAAAAAATCTCATTGCATGATATCAAATGGATTCGGTCATTGACAATAAAAAAAAATTTGTAACTCCCCCCATTTTAACACCCTGCCACGCCGCAAGAGAAAGATTATTAAAATGAAAATGAATGAATGAAAATTAAATATTGAATGCTTTTGTACAGGTGGTTATTTTTCGGTGTTGATCGCTTCTTTTTTTGGGGCAGTGCCTAGGCTAGCATGCCGAAGATTAGGGGGGTTACATAAATTCAAAGCGCCACCTGTTTCAGGCCAGTCGGTAAGAAGAAGCGGTAATATTATCAAAAACAGGAAACGACCAGATCCAAAAATAAAACACACCAATTCCAAAAACAATTAAAATCTATATTTAACAATAAAAAATGATTCTGTTTTACAAACTATGTGAATTTTAATTTAATCTAAATAAATATGCGACTATTTGCTACCTGGATTAGAACACAAAAAAACAAAGAAACAATGAACAACACTGCTGCAAGTATGACGTCATCTGCGCCATACGCCAAGTCGGTTTAGGTGTAGGTCCAGCTTTAGATTGTCAGCAGATTTACGTTGAATATATGTACCGTTGTATTTTCCACTAATAAATTATCTAGTACGCCGATTTAGGAACTAAATTAAAAGTGCTGGACTTCTAATGGGTGAAATAATGTTTTAAATTTCCTAGTGTATACGTATACCTTCGGTTTACAAGGCAGTTTCCCTTAAATTAAATATAAAGTGTCCTGTGATCGCACGCAGAAAGTCTTATTAGTTCCCAATCACAGGGGGAAAAAAATGAAAGCACACGATAAATTAGGTAATATCACAGTTTGTTATATATAGTTTTAATACCTGACGTGTGGTTTTATCACTGAGTCTAAGTTCTTTCAGCAAGCAGGATAAACTGTAACTTCTTTAGGAGCAATGGAGTGTTTTATGCAGACTCCGGCATGGAATTCAGTTGTTGAATAGAAAAGGAAGATCCCGGTTTAATAAAATCTGATTGTGGCATGTACCTATTTGTCTTTACGGGTGTAACAAGTATCAAAAATCACAAATATGGTGTGTTGACCTCTTAGAGGTGATAACTTTCACTACACTTTACTCAAGGGTAAACGAATATAGTTTTAACTTTCTTTATCCCCCTAAATCTGGCAAATGTTGCCCTAAAACACTAAATATTGTTTTAGCTATTTACTGGGATAAACGTAGTGCTGTATAATTAGAAAAATTAGCCAAAATATTGCTTTCTGAGCTTATGCCAGTTTTCCCAACAAAGACTTGGCCCAGACTCTCTCTACTGACGCTTTTAGAAATCTCAAGAGTGCCAAGAAAAAAACAAAAGATTAACTAACTACGCCCTTGATGAAAATGGCAAAAGTGGAGTGTTTGATACATTTCTAGGCACACTTGATTTTTTACAAAACCGGTTTTTGATGTGACAGGGACAAAAACTTTTTGCTTGTATTGTATATGTATTAAAGAGACTACTTGATGAAAATAAGAGTTTAATTTATGGTGAATATTGGCATGATTGTTGGTATTTTGGTAAAATTATTTATAGTTTTGTTCATAAAATAACAAAACTGTAACAACCCATGAAAACAAGTGTAATTGAAGAAGCATATAACAAAGAACCCTTAAAAATAATTCGTCAAAAAAATGTAGTTTTTTTATCGCGTTTGTTCTTTTTTAGAAAAGCAGCCGGCATTTTGGTAATTTTGAAAAATTTTCAGTTTCCAAATTTTTTTGCGAAAGTTTATGACTCATGCGACCTTAATCAAAAGAGAAGAGTGAATTACGTCGAAAAATATACAATTTAGAATAAAAAATTACTTTCATTTTTCTTCACTGTAAAAACTCTAAGCTTTCTCTTAAAATCTCGACCACTTCCTTAAAGATGATTTTTTCGCAAAACGGTAATATATATATATATATATATATATATATATATATATATATATATATATATATATATAAATAAATACATATATATATATATATGAAGTAAAAAGCGAACAGTAAATGCAAACTTCTCTCCATAATATCCTTTTTGTGTTAGAGGTTGCACAGTTAGAACAAATTGTTACAAAACCCAATTTATCCTATTCCACCACCATCGAGATGATGGCCTACCTGTACCACCAT
Source organism: Diaprepes abbreviatus (assembly GCA_034092305.1). Classification (NCBI taxonomy): domain Eukaryota; kingdom Metazoa; phylum Arthropoda; class Insecta; order Coleoptera; family Curculionidae; genus Diaprepes; species Diaprepes abbreviatus. The sequence continues at coordinate 3,145,982 of JASJET010000178.1, read as the reverse complement.
ACCGAGAAGAAAGTCAAAACTTACCCTCCCCGCCACAGTGATACGGCAGAGGCGTATATACGCCATCCGGCGAGAGGTCGGAGAAGCCGCGTTCAGTATTTGCATGCTTCCTTCCGATCTGTTCTTTGCACAGCCAGGTGCATGTCGGTACCCTGATGAGTCTAGTAGAGACGAAACATGTACCTCTGCCGTATGACTGTGGCGGGGAGGGTAAGTTTTGACTTTCTTCTCGGTATGGTGGTACAGGTAGGCCATCATCTCGATGGTGGTGGAATAGGATAAATTGGGTTTTGTAACAATTTGTTCTAACTGTGCAACCTCTAACACAAAAAGGATATTATGGAGAGAAGTTTGCATTTACTGTTCGCTTTTTACTTCATTCATACGCGGAGCTGCATATAGTTGTATGTTTGCTGAATGTGATTTCAGCACTACAACGGCATTATGTGGATATATCCACTGCTATTGCATCTCACACAGAGGAATCCGTGAAATCCGCATAAACATATATATATATATATATATATATATATATATATATATATATATATATATATATATATATATATATATATATATATATATATATGTATATATATACACTGCCCGTCAATCACTTTTGCCATGTCTACGCGAAGACAAGTTGAACTTCAAAGTTCTGTATTTCAGTAAGGAATAATCACTTGGCAATTCCGAAAAAAGCATTTAAAAGCTCCTTGCGAGTACTTGTAGATGATACAAAGTGTAAGTCGATTTTTAATTTTTTTAAAGGTTTTAATAATAAAAAATTAAAAAAAAAATTTCGACTTTGTTAAATTCAGCGCCATTTTTGTAGAAAAGTTTGTTAGAAAATTCTGATCAGACAGTTTTTTAGAGTTTTCCAAGAGGTTTAAATTACTTTTTTAAAGTTTGATCTAAGTGCATTTTTGACCAAAATACGTTCCTTTATACGAAAAAAAAATGATTTTTTTTCAATGTTTTGTATATTCTTAACTGAACTAGATAGAGAAAAACTTCAAAAAAAAAATGTCTGTTTTTACATGCAGAATGACCTCTGTTAGTTCCGCGAATTTCATTTTTTTTAATTTTCCATTTTTTTTTTTGAAAATAAAAACGATAATATGCTGTTTACGACTGTTTACTCAGTATGATACCAACGCGTAATTTTCGAACAATGAAATATTTTTACATGAAAAAATATTCATTCATTATATTCCTTTTTATGTGTAGTTTAGTTGAAAACAGTCATTTCTATGATAAGTAATTAAAAACTGGAAATCACGTAGAGAAACCAATGTAAAAACATTTGAAAAATTGTCCGAAAATTACGCGTTGGTGTCATACTGAGTGAACAGTCGTAAACAGCATATTATCGTTTTTATTTAAAAAAAAATTGAAAAATCAAAAAAAAAAATAAACAATGAAATTTGCGGAAAACATTTCGGACTTAATGAAGATCATTCTGCATGTAAAATTAGGCATTTTTTCTCTTTGAAATTTTTCTCTATTTAGTTCAGTTAAGAATATACAAAACATTGAAAAAAAGTCATTTTTTTTTCGTAAGAATGGCCGTATTTTTGTCAAAAAAGCACTTAGATCAAACTTTAAAAAAGTAATTTAAACCTCTAAGAAAACTCTAAAAAACTGTCTGATCAGATTTTTCTCACAACCTTTTCTACAAAAATGGAGCTAAATTTAATAAAGTCGAAAAAAAAAATTTTATTTTTTTATTCTCGATTAAAACCTTTAAAAAATTAGAAATCGTCCACACTTTATGTCATCTATAAGTACTTGTAAAAGCTTTAAATTTCACGAAAAAAAGCACTTTTTCATTTTAAAAAAGTCTCATTGCATGCTCTGAAATAGAATCGGTCTTTGAAAAAAGGAAATAATTTATTGTGTCGCCTCTTACATTTTAGCACCTCCGAAAATAATTCGTCAAAAAAAATTTAGTTTTTGAGAAAATTGTGATTATTTTCATTTTTTTTTCCAGAAAAACGGTCGTCATTTTGTTAATTTTGGAAACTTTTCGATTACCAAATTTTTTTCTGAAAGTCTATTACTCATATGACCTCAATCGAAAAAGAAAACTGAATTATGTCAATTAGTCATAAAAATATACAATTTTGAATAAAAAATAATTTTTTTTCACAGCAAAAATTCCAAGCTCAACTTTAAAATCTCGGTAACTTCCTTAAAAATGATCTTTTTGCAAAACGACAAATTAAATGTATACTTTTTGTTTACTATTATGATATATTTTCGGGAAAAAACATTTTATCTTTTTTTAAAAAAAAATCTCATTGCATTATCTGAAATAGAATCTGTCATTGAAAAAAAGGAAATAATTTATTGTGTCGCCTCCTACATTTTAGCACCCATAAAAACCACTGTAATTAAAGAAGTATATTATATAGAACCCTAAAAAATAACTGTAAAAAAGTGTAATTATTAAGACAAATATTTACAGAAAACTTTAAAAATAGTTAGGACCCTCTATTTCGAAAACTATCATCTTTTAGAATTAGGTAAATTTGGTAGAATTCTCGTATTTTAGCCTCACGAATTTGTGCTACTGTTTTGTACAGATACTTTGGAGACTCCCTGAATGTGCGTAGTTTGAAAAGACATGTGGTCGAAAATATGAACAGATAACCTAGTTCGTATACGGGATAAAGTAAAGACTCTTACAATATTTAAAGTTCACATGAACAAGGTTTTTAATTCTTCTATGCTTGGTATGATGAACATAAAATACAGTTAAATTCTTTCTACTAAAGGAATGTTGTTTGACGGATTTAATGATTCTATATTTTATCCCACGTATTGACTCTAACTGTCTAAACAGTCAATGTATATTTATTTCAGATTCTGATATTTTGCTTGGCATTTGTTGGCGAACGACTATCTGTGGCGGCAAGCAGAACTATGAAAATAGAAAATTACAACACAGTACAAGAAATAAACATAGCCCTTCTAGAAAGACAAAACGAAGTAATGGATCAGCTCTTTGACAATATGAACCAATTCGCTTTTCAAAATGTTGAATTAAATGCAGCCGGGTTTTTTCCAGTAAATCATACAATGTTAATATTTATTTTTAGCACTGTTTGTGCCTATTTAGTTGCTGTATATTATTTAGTATCGCCAACCTCATTGCCTGTATAAATTTTTGAATAACCCTTTCCACAACGTTTTGTGATTTAATTTACCTTGACTCTGACCTTAACAGTGGCCCTAAACTGCATTTCAAGGTCAACGTGTGTTTATTTTTTATTATTGTGTTGATTTTTGGCACCATATCACCCCTATCAGCCCCTTAACAAAGCATTTTCAGGCCTTGGGGTTTTTTCTTTATCAGGAGGTCAAAATTATAAAAAAAAAAATTATTCTAGCTAGTTCGATGAAGATATAAAATTATTACTTTGTGCGTGATCGTGAAAAATATTTGATTTTTATACGTTTACTAATTGTAAACATATTAGATAACACGTTATTACAACAACATAATAATTAGTATTCCGATTTCCCTGAATATCATAAATTTTAACTCGTTAGTTCGACTGCGACTCAAAATCCCATTTATTATGTACGTGGTCCTTTTGTGTGTGTATTTAATATTAAATAAAATTTTTATTAAAAAACTGTACCGACTTCTAAAAGTGTGCTAAAAAGTGGAAAATAACTATAAATTTTTATATGAAATAAAAATTACCAAAGTCGGCGGCAAACTAATACCTGACAAAATGTGAATCGCATAAACAAATTAAAAATACTTTATTTGTAATTGCTTTCCATAATTTGTATATATTAGTAGTTATTTATTTCATTTAGAAATAATTTGGCGCCGATTTCAAAAATTCATATAAAAATTTAGTTATTTTTCACTTTTTAGCGAACTTTTAGAAGTCGGTTAATTTTTTTTTTAATTTTATTTTTTGATTTTAAGTTCTGAATTCATTATGATGTTCATAAATTATTTGAACTAAGTACTAATCAAGATTAGTGTACCTCGCAATGACTTCAAGATGGCAAAAAAGGACCCATTTTATTCAAAGTTGTATATCACCTTAAAATCAACCACTAAAAAATTTTGTGTCTAAGAGTTCTCCAAATAACAGTGAAATTGTGTAAAACAAATATTTAGTCTCTCATGGTAAATCCACTACCTTAAATTTCAAATTAATTTTAGAGTGGTAATATAGGCTTTCCAATATCGATATTTAAAGATGTGACAATGAGAATAAGGTAAAATTTTCGACTCACCATATTGGATCCGCCATACTGAATTTCAAAAAAATAATTTTAACGTCTTAATCTAATCTAAATCTAAACCCTCCAAAGCCCCCAGTACCAGTTCTGAATGAAATCCGCAAATTTTAAATTTCTATACCATCATATTGCATCTGACATATTAGATTTTCTTAAAATGATTTTATATTCGCTATTTACATCCTTAAAAACGATTCACTGCCACCTTTGAGCGAAATCGAAAAATTAAAAATTTTTAGTCCGCTATATTGGATTCGCCATATTGAATTCTGAAAAAATACTCTTAAATTTATAATTTACACTCTCGAGAACACCCTATATCAGTTTTGGAGAAAATCGAAAAATGTAAAATTTTTAGGACGCCATATTGAATCCGCCAGATTGAGTTTTTCAAAAAATATTTTAAATTCGTAATCAACACTAACAAAAATCACCCAATACTGATTTTAGGTAAAATCGAAAAATATAGAATTTTTAATTTGCCATCCTGGATCCGCCATACGATTTTTTTTTAAATAATTCGTGATATGCAATCTCAAAAACTCCCCCATATCAATTTTGAAAAAAATCGGGCAAAATCAATTTTTTATCCGCCATATTGAATTTTTTAAAAGTAATTTCAGATTCGTTATGTGCGACCCCGAAAAATCTAATATGGTGGGTTGAAAATTTTACCTTATTCACATTTTTTCAGATTTGGTATTAGGGCGTTGGGGGTGGCGTATTACTAATATGAAATTAATTTTTTACAACTATTAGGTTGATAAGATACAATATGAAGGACTAAAAATTTTACAATTTCCGGTTTTATCTAGAATTGATATTGCGGGGTTCTTGGGGCGTGTACAAACTCAATATACAATATAAAATATATCGAGCTAAAAAATTTACGTCTCAAATTCTTTAAATATCGATATTGGAAGGTTTTAGGGCCTATATTGCCAATCTAAAATTAATTTGAAATTTAAGATAGTGTATTTACTATGACAGACTAAATATTTGTTTGACACAATTTCATTGGTATTTGCAGAACTTTAAGAAAATAAAGAAATTTTTGGTGGTTCATTTTAGGGTGATTTACAATTCTGGATAAAATGGATACTTTTTTGCCACCTTGGAGTCATTGCGAGGTATATTAATCTCGATTAGAACTTAGTTCAAATAATTTATGAATATCATAATGAATTCAAAACTAAAAATCGAAAAATATAATTTTTATAAAAAAATTGAACCGACTTGCAAAGGTGCGCTAAAAAGGGAAAAATAACTAGAAATTTTTATATGAAATTGAAATTTTTGAAGTCGGTGCCAAATTATTTCTAAATGAAATAAATGACTACTAATATATACAAATTATGGAAAGAAAGCAATTGCAAATTATGTATTTTTAATCTGATTATGCGAATCACATTTTTTTTCAGGTATTAGTTTTTCGCCGACTTCAAAAATTTCAATTTCATATAAAAATTTCTAATTCTTTTCCCTTTTTACCGCACTTTTAGAAGTCGTCTCAATTTTTTAATAAAAATTTTATTTAAGAGTATTTTGGATTCGTTATGTGCGACCCCGAAAACTCCCGCCACCAATTTTGGAGAAAATCGGACACAATTAATTTTTTTAGTCCGTCATATTGGATTCGCCATATTAAATTTTTTAAAGATAATTTCAGATTCGTTGTGTACGACCCCGAAAATTCCCACATACCAATTTTGGAAAAAATAGGACAAAATTAATTTTTTTGTTCGTCATATTATCAGTGCCATCGGATTTTACTGCACCAATTTCGTCAAAGAAAATATGACAACACCGCAGCAACTTCCTGAACATAACGTAAAAAATTTCGTTCAAATCGGTACATCCATCGGGAGTAATCGGTATACATACATAAAAAAATACATAGTCGACGAATTGAGAACCTTCTTCTTTTAAATAAGAAATACGTTGGTGATCAAATATTCTAAAAATATAATAAAGTATGCCCTTTACAAAAAATCAAACCCAAATTAAATAAAAAATGCTTCCTTTAACGAAAAATTGATAATTATTTCAAAGTCTGCAAATATCATTATTGACATGATACATAAAATGTACCTTGAAACTTGTGCAAAATTCAAAAATGCAAAAATACGTAGGATATTATATTTAAAATAAGCACGTTGACACCTACTTCCGGTATAATTGAAAGTGCCACCATCTTGAAAATATTTTAGCTAGATTGTCCCCATCGACATTAGTATACCGTTAAATTTTCAAAATTTTCCTACTTATAGTTTTCCATATATAAATCGAAATGTTTCCCGGTGGGACATCCTGTTTTTCATGTCACATTATTAGCTTTGTTCGCGGGTCACTTTCCGAACCGATTCAGAACTAGTACGGAATTAGTTCAGGATTGCCGTACAGCGCAGGCTCAGTTATTAACCGGTTCAGGATTTGTTTTTACCGCGAACGATTTTGGAACTTTGAATCGTCCACTCTGGTATACATACGGTGTTAAATGCTGATTAAACTAGTTGTTTTTTTTTTGTTTTAAATAACTTAAAACTGTCTTTTATTAGGTTTTATTATTTTAAAGAAATATTGAATTATAAGTGTTATTCTCATATAACATAAAGTCTGTCAGTTCCTGTTGGTATAAAACGTCTTGTTTTTTGCTGAATAGAATTTTTGATAAACAAATATATATTTTAACAGATATCTATTGTTTACTCTTTATTTTGTGTTAAATTCATATTTCGGGAGCTTCAAAGTAAATCTAATTCTAAACATACGCCTAATAAAAAGATGGGGGTTTTTCTAAACAAAAAATAAAACGCAATAGTTTTAGGTCCATTTCTTTTTGATTCAAAAAACATTTTTAATAAAACTAAAAACCGGTCTGATACGTCCCTATACGATGCAACTTCATTTATCGCAAACCATAATACACGCCAGTTCTTGTCCATTTTTCAACTTAACTGAAAATGGGGGGCAAAATCTCCTTACTTTTAGGAATTTTGAGTAATTCTAAAATTTCTTTTAAGTCCTCATCGCTGGATAATAAATGAGTTGACATAATGGGAGTTTTCACTAAAAATATATTTTTTTTAGGTTCAAACTGACACTTTTTTAACTTATTATTTAAGATTCTAGGTCGATTAACACTAATTAAAGTAAAACCAGTATAATATAATAAAATATGTACTGGAACATCAAATGCAACGAATGACATAAACAAGATAAATAAAAACCTAAAATAAAATAAAAACAATTGTCAAGTAGTTGCACATTGCGGCCGCAGCATGAAAGCTGGCGCTGCATAAAATTCCGAACTTACAGTTCTTCTTCAATCCTTAGAACCGGTAGGACTGGTTCAGAATCGATTTCGAACCGAATTATTTTCTCCGCGAACATGGGACTGTAACTAAAAATTCTGAACTTTGTGATCCGCGAACGCTGCTATTTCAACTGCGCATGCGTATTAGTTCAGAATCGGTTCTAAATCCTTACCGCGAACAAAGCTATTATAACAGCATAATAATTAGAATTTCGATTCCCTTCAGTCCTAAAAATTTTGACTAGCTAGTTTGACGGGGACTCAAAATCCCATTTACTGTGTACGTAAACCTGTTGCGTGTAGTATTTCATAATATAAAACGAAATAAATAAATATTTGGTTTTTACACATATTATGTATCATATTATTACAACACCATGATAATCACTATTCTGGTTTCCTTCAGGGTCATAAATTTTAACTACCTTGTTCGACGGAAACTCAAAGTCCCATTTATTGTGTGGTCTTTTGTGTGTTGTGTTTAATAATTAAAAATTAAATAAAAATATTTCGTTTTAATATATTTATAGACCAGGGCTTATCTGTTTTTAGGTGGATGCGAAATGGAACATGGAGATTGTTGCCTTCAGAATAACCTGAATAACGATAATTTTGATATGCGTACAACGTATGGTAACGTTGAAGAGGAAAAAACGTTTCGTAATTAAATTTGCCACAAGACAGGGTTAGTCGGAAATCCCAAAATAGCAATAATTAAAAAAAAAACGTAAAAAAGCAAGTTTTAATCAATTTTTTTGGACCATTTAAATTTCTCCGAGAACCTTGATATTAAAGTAAAGAAAACTTTATACCATGATAAAATAACGAGCTAAAATTCGTTAGGATCGAATCGATAGTTTTTCCACAATAATTTTGCAATCCGATTTCGTTTACAAAAATTGACCATTTTTCAAGTTTATCCAAAATATCACGTTAACGTATTTAAATTTATTTGCGACATATAGTAGGGAATTCAAGATTTCCAACCCTTTTTTCAGAATGAAAATCGGATGATTTGGACGCCCTCAGGAATTGTTTAAAGACATTGTTGATATTTTTGCTTATAACAAATAGATTATCTCGGTGGATTTTCATTGGATTTTTTTTTGCAATACATAGTTTGAAAATACTTGAAAAGACGTTTCTTTTCGTGAAAAAAAATTTCAAATCCGTCAATTGGTTTCCGAGATACAAACTCTCAAAGTTGATAGCCTGTTACGGTGAATTTATAAACAAAACCGACCTGATTCTTGAACCAAAAACTTTGTCTAGCCGAGCTATTTTGTGATATAAATATTTAAATTTTTATGTTATCGGAAACTTCAACAAAAAATGAATAGAATATCGCCCACGCGCGCGAAAAATGAAAAAAGAGGGGTGAGGAGCTCTCATTTTACAATTGAATTCGAAGATTCAAAATACATATCTGAAAAAAATTTTCATTTTCTCGGCTTCTAATGGAGCGATTTTGATCATTTTTTTTAAACCGATGTACCGCGAATAATGGAACTCAGATATCATAATACCATGTGCCCATCATGCATTCATTTTGTTATAAACAAATGACGTTATTTATGCATCATACTTATAGCATAGTGTACCCTATTGACTTTCCAAGCGAATCTTTGTTTAGTAATATAATTAAGCATACTATAATAACAAAATTGTTTAAACAATCATTGTTTAAACAAATTGAAGAAAAATTTTGTTTTAAATTATTTTATTCCTAAAATACAGATAAAAACAAAATAATTATTTTATATAAATCATATATGAAAACTTAATAGTTTTTACAAATTTTTGAAGATATAATATTTTCGGAGATGAGAGCATGATGCTTTAAAATGTAACCGTTAACATGAAAGTAGTGGGGCGGGAGTAAGAAACATCTGCTCAAACTGGCTTTCTAAAGGTATAGAATAGGCATTAAAGAGGCTGTCAACTTTGACAGTTTGTATCTCGGAAACCATTGACGGATTTACAAATTTTTTTCACGAAAAGAAGGCTCTTTCCAAGTACTTTCAAACCATGTATTGTAAAAAAATCCAATGAAGATCCACCGAGATAATCTATTTTTTTATAAGCAAAAATATCAACAATGTCTTTAAACAATTTCTGAGGGCGTCCAAATCATTCGATTTTGATTCTGAAAAAAGCGTTAGAAAACTTGAGTTCCCTGCTATATGTCGAAAATAAATTTAAATACGCTAACGTGATACTTTGGACTAAGACAAATTTGAAAAATGGTCAGTTTTTGTAAACGAAATCGGATTGCAAAATTATTGTGCAAAAACTATCGATTCGATCCTAACGAATTTTAGGGTGTTATTTTATAACGGCATAAAGTTTTCTTTACTCTAATATAAAGGTCAACAGAGAAATTTAAAGGGTCGAAAAAAATTGATTAAAAACCCTCCTTTGTTTACTTTTTAATTATTACTATTTTGCAATAAGGGAAATATATTTTGAGATTTCCGACTAACCCTATCTTATGGCAAAGTTAATTACGAAACTTATTTCTTCTCCCACTTTCCTTTAAAGTGAATATCTTCAAAGTTACATGAGCGAAAATATGAAAAAAAAAAACGTTTTTTATTCGTTAAATTTATATTTTTATTAATAAAAACAATGTTGCCCAAGTTTTTGAAAGTACGTATATCAAATTTATCGTTATTCACGTTATTTTGAGGGCTCTCATGCAAAAATCTCCATGTTCCATTTCACATCCACGAAACTCCGATATTTTACAGATAATCCCTGGTCTATTATTAATTATAAATATATTATGTATCACGTTATTACACAGCATAATAATTAGTATATCAATTTCCTTCAGTATCGCAAATTTTAACTAGCAAGTTTGATAGATGTGAAGTAAATAATAATAAAAAAATTATATAAAAAAAATATTTGGTTTTAATGCATTTATCAATTAAAAACTTATTTTGTGTCACATTAATACAACAGCATAATATTTAGTATTCGAGTTTCCTTCAGTATCGCACATTTTTACTATTTAGTTCGATAGGGAAACAAAATCCCATTTACTGTGTAGGTGATTCTTTTGTGTGTAGTAAAATTATAAAAAATTAAATAAGAAAATATTATGTTTTAATACATTCCCTAATTATACTATATTTCGTGTAACATTATTACAATGGCATAATAGTTAATATTCCGATTTCCTTCAGTATCATAAATTTTCCCATCCCAAATTTCTTATCATACAGGGCGTAAAAAAATAAGATCGAGAGTGTCACAGCTAGTCCGTCCCTGCAGCTGTGAGAAGTTCACAACACTTACTTGGATAGTAATTTGAAAGGTCTTGCCTGGTATACACCATATTAAAAAAATTAAATATACATGGTGGTTCAATAATTATGTGTAAAAAACATGATTCCATGCAGCACTTTAGGAGCCCATATCTACGAAGAGGAGGCCTATACAAAAAAAGTTTATATGAGTTTATAGTATTCCTTTCACGAGTTTTTTCATATCCGAGAGATTTCCCACATTTTTCCTGATACCCTGTATTTGATTTTCTGTGCAAACTAAGAATTTGACCTTCTTGCAATACAAACTCGTTTCACCATATGTTTTCGTATTAGAGGTTGCACAGTTTGAATAAATTGTTACAGAGCACAATTCATCCTATTCCACCACCATTGAGATGATGGCATACCTGTACCACCATATAGAGAAGAAAGTCAAAACTTACCCTTCCCGCTACAGTAATACGGCAGAAGTACATGTTTCGTCTCTATTAGACTCATCAGGGTACCGACATGTACCTGTTTGTGCAAAGGACAGATCGGAAGGAAGAATGCAATACAGTGTGTGGGGATATATCCACTGCTACAGCATCTCTCACGTAGGAACCCGTGAAAGCCGCTTAAACATATTTAAGCCATCCGGCGGAACGTCGGCGAAGCCACGTCAGTGTTGCATACTTCCTTCCGATCTGTCCTTTGCACAAACAAGTGCATGTCGGTACCCTGATGAGTCTAGTAAAGACGAAGAAACGAAACACGTACCTCTGCCTGCTGGGAGGGTAAGTTTTGACTTTCTTCTCGATATGGTGGTACAGGTAGGCCATCATCTCAATGGTGGTGGAATAGGATGAATTGTGCTCTGTAACAATTTATTGAAACTGTGCAACCTCTAACACGGAAAGGATATGGTGGAACGAAGTTTGCATTTACTGTTCGCATTTTACTTCGTATATATATACATATATATATATATATATATATATATATATATATATATATATATATATATATATATATATATATATATATATGAAGTATATATATATATATATATATATATATATATATATATATATATATATATATATATGTTTATGCGGCTTACACGGATACCTCCGTGTGAGATGCAACAGCAATCACATTCAGCCAACGTACAACTTTATTCAACTCGGTGTGTAAGTGAAGTAAAATGCTAACAATGAATGCAAACTTCGCTCCATCATATCCTTCCCGTTTTGGAGGCTGCACAGTTTGAACAAATTGCGATGAAACACAATTTATTCCATTCCACCATCATCGAGATGATGGCCTACTTGTACCACCATGCCGAGAAGAAAGTGAAAACTTACCCTCCCAGTACAATAATCGGCAGAGACACATGTTTCGTCTCTTATTAGACTCATCAGGGTACCGACATGCACCTGTCTGTGCGCAAGACAGAACGGAAGGAAACATGCAACAACAAACACTGAATGCGGCAATATATATATATATATATATATATATATATATATATATATATATATATATATATATACATACATATTGATATTGTTTCAATCATCTTTCATTAGGTAAAAGCAAACAATGACAATGATATATTACTAAAATATAGTAGAATTAAATTTTGTTTATCCTATGCAGTGGTTTAAGATGAAGTAAAAATGTTCAACTTAAAATTTCTACTTTAAAAACTATTTCGGCGGTATGAATTTACATAGGCATATGATATATCTTTTTTATTTTTACGCGCCATTTTGCTTATTAATTTTCCACTTGCCTGTATCTACTTATTCTATCATAAGTACCACAAGTTATTTAAGAGTTTGTGGACCACTGTGTAGTTGCATTTAAATAATGGTTGTATTACAGAAAAGTATATTTATTCGTAAAATGTATGCACAGTATATAGTCGTATAAATACGGTCAATACTGGTGTATTTCCTGCATACCGTTATAGAATGGCTTTAACATTTACTAATTTTATTTTATTGCTAAGTATTCTAGTAAATTTATGTCCACCAGCTTGTTGTAAATTTGAAATATTAAAAGTACTTGTCACTATATTAATTCCGATTATTACATGTCTATGTATTCTAACTGAATTCTTTTACCTCTATATAGATGAAACCCTCGAATTATCGCTAGCTGTAATAGTTCTACATATTATTAGAATTATCTGTTTGGATGGTATAAATATTTTAATATCAATAAAACTTTTTTCTAATGAAAAATTATTTAACTTATTGAATGTATTAAAAATATTAGGTAGCGATGAACAAAATGGAGGAAAAAATAAAACATACCTCAAAATTTTTATTATAATGTGGAGTCTTTTTCATTCCATTTTATTTCTTTGTGTGTTTGTTGATCTATTATTTTCTGTTAAAAATGCATTAGTCTTATCAGGCATAATTCTTTTGGCATTTCGAAAGACGGCTGCTCTTTTCATTACTAGTTTAATAACCTGGAAAATTAAGGAAAATCTAAAAACCATCCATAAAAAATTAAAAGAATCTAGAAGTCTACAAGAAATCATAAAATACGAAGAACAGCAAAATATGTTATACGTTTATATTAAAGATCTTAATGATACTTTCGGTATGATAATAGCAATGTCGGTTATTCTATGTATTGTTGTTATTTTGGAGGCAAGTTTATGCTATATAGTTCTGATTTGTGGTCATTTGAAGATATGGACATATAGGAAGCTACTACATATAGTCAGTTTTACAGTAAGTAGAATAACTATTAGTAAGAAAAGCAGTAAACAAGATTTATTTCATATCAGCATACGACATAAGATCAAATTGGAAATTAGGTTTAATTAAAAGCAAAAAATTATACTTTTAAGGACGCGCCACGATGAATCTCAGGCCATGCCCTGAAAGTTTTTAAATAGTAATATGTACTGTAAATTGTCTACAAACGGTATCGCAAACATGGATATTATGGAAATTATTTAAAAATTTGAAGGTATGGCTAACTTGCTTCAATAGGTGAACGAAACTACTTTTTTATTTAAAAATCACTCAAATTAAAAGGTTTATTTTAAAAAGAAATAACACATTTTGGTAGTAACAATTACTGAATCAGCAAAAAATTATCAGGAAAGAAAAGCAATTATTAAACAATGAAATTGCTTACGGCAAGTTGATTTGGTAGAGATATATCTTTATTATAAATTTAATAAAGGATGTGGATATATTTTGATAGGAATAAATAAGTTTTCAAAGTTTGTCTGTTCTCAACCTCTTAAAAGTAAATAAAGCAAAATTTCTCATTAGAAATAGTTGTAGAAAGAACAACTAAGCAAAAATCTTAAACGCAGATTTTGGAAGAGAATTTCCTAATACACATTTTAACGCTTTTTAATAAATTATATTAAAATACATATTAGAAAAAAATATATATTATATTGGTAAATAAATTAGATATAAGTGAAAAAGATAACAAACACAGTGGCAAATGAATTACTAAACCACCAAAAAAAATTACCACCGAATGTCTTATGACAAGTTAATTTGATAGACATGCAACCTAATTCTAAATTTAATAAGGAAGATCTATTTTGATTCACGTAAATAAATTTTCATAGAATATCTGCACCCGACCACTTAAAAGAAAAAAAATATATATCTCACAAGGAATGTATCCGAAGTGTCTGGCTCCGATTTTAATGAAACTTGTTGAGGGTATAAAAATAAGAGATACGTACTCTTTTTTATCTGCGGAGATTCATTATAACAGGGTGAAAACTGCCCCTAGAGTTTATTCGTAAAAACAGTATGTTTGAAATATCTCAAGTTCTAAGTGAGATATTTTTACAAAACAAAATCAGGGTTACTTGTTATTCGAAATTATGTTAAAGTATGGTATTTTCACCCCCAAGGATATCATCCCTTATTTCTTATTCGGGTAATCCATATATTTACGTACGTAATTTAATTCTAACAGTTACAAAATTTAATGAAATTGTTTGAAAATATTTTTTTAAGAATACCATAAGTAACATTAATGAAATGATAGATAAAATCAAAACTACTATAAAAACATCAATGAAAAAAGTATGTGCAAGATTAAGGAAAACTACAGGCAAGAAACTTAGTGCAAATACATTACAGATGATGGAAAGACGAAGGATGACGGAGAGAGACACAGAGGATTTTAAACAACTAAATAAAAATATCAAGAAAGAAGTAAGGAAAGACATTAGAACGTTCAAAACAAAATTAATACACGAAACAACAGAAAGAAACGCAAATATGAAAGTTTTGAAGTCAGGTCTCTCAAGAGGATGATCCAAAATAATAAAATTAAAGAACAGAGAAGCGGTGACAGTAACACAAGTAGATGACATCATAAAGGCTGTGGAAGCATTATATGCGGACTTATACTCCTCGATCAATACGGATCCTGATCCAACAAAAACAGTAAAACAAATAAAAAATGTAGGATCAGAAGATTTGCCGGAGATATCGTTAGATGAAATAAAAAGAGCACTAAAACAGATGAAAGATGGAAAATGCCCGGGCGAGCATCAAATTACAACTGAGATGTTAAAGATGGGTGGAGACAGTCTTGAAAAAGCGATACAAACACTGATGAATAAATGCTTATAAGAAGGTAGAGTACCAGAACAATGATATAACGCACAAGTCGTACTTCTCTTCAAAAAAAGGGGACACAACAAATATAGAAAATTACCGTCCTATCAGTTTATTAAACCACCTATATAAACTATTCATCCGCATATTGACAAATCGCCTTACTGAAAACCTTGACTATTACCAGCCTGTGGAGCAAGCCGGCTTTCGACGTGGATTTAGTACGATAGATCATACCCAAGCCCTACGCACAGTCCTAGAAAAAAGCGAGGAATATAACATTCCTATAAACCTGGCATTTGTAGATTTTCACAAGGCCTTTGACTCTATGGGCGATCTTGAAATCACTTAATAATGCTAGAATTGACTCCAGGTATACCACTATCATACGGAACATATATAAAAACGCGACTTTACAGGTTAAAATCGACGAAGACACAAAAACCGAAAAACTAAACGTTATGAGAGGTTTGCGTCAAGGAGACGTCATCTCTCCGAAACTATTTACACTAGCTTTGAAAGATGTCTTTAAAAAACTAAATTGGGATGAGAAAGGTTTCAGAGTTGACGGTTCTTATCTTAGTCATCTTCGTTTCGCCGACGATGTTGTTGCCATGTCTAGCAACCCAGAAGAGCTAAAACAAATGTTTCAAGATTTCAATGAAGAGGCGAGAAAAGTGGGACTTAAGATGAACTTGGGTGAAATCATAGAGAATGTCCAAGAGTACATCTATTTAGGCCACGTCATGAAACTGGGCAAAGAAAATGAAACGGCGGAAATAACAAGGAGAATAGGGCTGGCATGGAAAGTTGCAGTACGTATTAAGAGATAGAAACACACCAATCAACCTTAAAGGGAAAGTGTATAACACGTGTGTCTTGCCTGTTGCTACTTATAGCCTGGAAATGATAAAACTAACCGAACAAAAAACAAATAGGCTCCGAGACACTCAACGCTCCATGGAGAGACAAATGTTAGGAATCTCGTTACGGGATAAAATACGAAATCAAGTAATAAGATCAAGAACCAAAGTAGTTGACGTCATTGAACGCATATCACGACTAAAGTGGCAATGGGCGGGGCACATAGCTACACAACAGCCCGATAGATGGACGAGTAAATTACTACAATGGCGACCGCGAGAAACGAACCGAAATCGTGGCAGATGGGTAGATGATATAAGACAGTTTGCTGGAAAAGACTGGCTCCAGAAGGCGAGAGACAGATCCCAGTGGAGGACCATCAGAGAGGCTTATGTCCAGGAGTGGACGTCAATGGGCTGAGAAAGAAGAAGACCATAAGTAACTTAAGTTCACGGATTTTTGGGTTTTTAAAAATAGACTAGTAAGAGAGGGTGAGCCACTCCCGAATACCTTTTTTTTTAAATCCCAAGTTCTAATTGTGATATCTTTACAAAACAAAATAGAAGTTACTTGTTATTTAAAATGATGTTGAGTTATGGTATTTTCACCCCCAAAATAGATCATCCCTTATTTCTTATAACGGTAAATCATCTATCAGCGCACGTAATTTAATTCGAAAAATTACGAAATTTAATGAAATCGCTTTAAAGTATTTTTTTCACGAATACCATAATTAACTCAAGTAGACGTGTTCTGGAGTTTCAAATAATGAAGTAGTAAAGGAGGGCAAGTCACTCCCAAATACATTATTTTCAGATATCAGATTCTAATTGAGATATCTTTACAAAAAAAAGTGAAAATTACTTGTTAGTTGAAGTGAGGTTATACCATGTTGTTTTAACTCCATATATATATATATATATATATATATATATATATATATATATATATATATATATATATATATATATCATTCCTTACTTTTTATGAGGCTTAATCTTGTAATTCATTTACATAATTTAATTCTGGACATTACGAAATTAAACCAAATTTGTTGGTAATATCTTTTTTACGAATACAGTAACTTAAGTTGGTGTGTTTAGCGGTTTCTGAAAATAAACTAATAAAAGATATCCACAGTTCTAATTAAGATAGTACAAAACAAAATTAAAATTACTTGTTATTCGAAATGATGTTAAACTATAATATTTTCACTCCCAAGGATATTATTCGTTCAACTGAAATTTGGCAATTCTAAGATAAATTATACATGAGGGTGAAAATACTATAGTTCAACTTCATTTCAAATAAGTAGTTTTCAAGGTGAAATTTTAAAAAAATCAAAATTTCAGTAATAAATAAAGAAATCTTTCTGCCGTATTTAAATAGTTTTTTATATATGTTATTCTTCTTTCAGGCAGAGAATATGAAAATTATATAAACAGTTTATTTCCTGCAAATATCGCTCTGGTCCTCACTCCATACGCGTTTCGATTACCTCATGATCTCGTCAGTGGAGCTGTATCGGACCGAGAGCCACATTAGCAGGAAATAACTGATATATGAACCATAAATTTCAAGGTATGTCGGCAGAATATTGCACCTGCCATCTACCGACTTCGATGTCAGACTGAAAAATATCGCCAGTCGAACGACATCTATGAATCATTGTAGTAACGTGAAAATTTTAAAAAATCAAAATTTCAATAAGAAATAAAGAAATCTTTCTGCCCTATTTAAATAGTTGATTGTATATGTAATTCTCCTTTCAGGCAGAGAATATGAACATTATATATACAAACAGTTTATTTCCTGCAAATATCGCTCTGGTCCTCTCTCCATATGCGTTTCGATCACCTCATGATCTTGTCAGTGGAGCTGTATCGGACCGAGAGCAACATTAGCAACATCGAAGTCGGTAGATGGCAGGTGCAATATCCTGCCGACATACCTTGAAATTTTTTGGTTCATATATCAGTTATTTCCTGCTAATGTGAATCTCGGTCCGAAACAGCCCCACTGACGATATCATGAGGTGATTAAAACGCGTATGGAAAGAGGACCAGAGCGATATTTGCAGGAAATAAACTGTTTGTATATATAATTTTCATATTCTCTGCCTGAAAGGAGAATTACATATATAACAAACTATTTAAATACGGCAGAAAGATTTCTATATTTCTTACTGAAATTTTGATTTTTTAAACATTTCACGTTACTACAATGATTCATAGATGTGGTTCGACTGGCGATATTTTTCAGTCTGACATCGAAGTCGGTAGATGGCAGGTGCAATATCCTACCGACATACTTTGAAATTTATGGTTCATATATCAGTTAGTTCGTGCTAATGTTGCTCTTGGTTCGATACAGCTCCACTGACGAAATCATGAGGTGATCGAAACGCGTATGGAGAGAGGACCAGAGCGATATTTGCAGGAAATAAACTGTTTGTACATATGTTTTTCATATTCTCTGCCTGAAAGGAGAATTACATATATAACAAAGTAGTTTCCAAGTTGTTTCGTAAAATTATCTCAATTAGAACTTGAGATGTAAAAAAGTATTTGGGGGTGGCTCACCCTCATTTACTAGTTTATTTTTAGAAACCCCGAACCACGTCTACTTAAGCGACATGATAATCGTGAAAAAAAAAATATTTTCAAACAATTTCATTAAATTTCGTAATTTTTAGAATTAAATTACGTCCGCAAATATATGATATACCCTAATAAAAATTAAGGGATGATATCTTTGGGAGTTAAAATACCATAGCTTAATAGCATTTCGAATAACAAATAATTTCCATTTTGTATAATTAACTTAATTTGACCTGGAGATATTAAAAAAAAAAGTGTTTGGAGGTGACTCACCCTCTTTTACTAGTTTATTTCTGGAAACCCCGAAAGATATCAACTTGAGTTAATAATGGTATTCGTAAAGAAATACTTTGAAACAATTTCATTAAATTTGGTAATGTTTAAAATTAAATTACGTGCGCTAATAGATGGTTTACAGTTATAAGAAATAAGGGATGATATGTTTTGGGGGTGAAAATACCATAATTCAACATCATTTCAAATAACAAGTAACTTCCATTTTGTTTTGTAAAGATATCTCAATTAGAACTTGAAATTTAAAAAAATGTATTCCAGGGTGGCTCACCCTCTTCTGCTAGTTTATTTTTAGAAACCCTGATACCCGCCAACTTAGTTACTTATGGTATTCGTGAAAAAAATATTTTCAAACAATTCCATTAAATTTCGTAATTTTTAGAATTCAATTACGTGCATAAATGTATAGTTTACTCCAATAAGAAATAAGGGATGATATCCTTGAGGGTGAAAATTCCATAGTTTAATATCACTTAGAATAACAAGTGCCTCTCATTTTGTTTTGTTTTGTAAAAATATCTCACTTAGAACCTGAGATATTTCCAAAATACTGTTTTTAGAGGAAAACTTTAGAGGCGGTTTTCACCCTGTTATAATGAATCTTCGCAGATAAAAAAATACGTATGTCTTATTTTTATACCCTCCACAACAGTTTCATTAAAATCAGAGCAGGACACTTCAGATATCTTCCTTGTCAGTCGTAGTCTAGAAAGAATAACCGAGCCAAAATTCTTACATGCAGATTTGGGTCAAGACTTTTCCAATAAACTTTCTTTCTCAAAAAGCAAAATTAAAATTTTGACACTAATTAAAATGAATATTTTGTTTCAGATCCATTTATTTTTACTATCTATTTTTGGAGAACAATTATCAACAGAAATAAGAAAAACGGCTAACATCTGTTATGAAGTAGCACAAGACGCAATGCTATTTGTCGTCATTCGAGAGCAGCAAAAAATACAACAAATACTGCACAATATTGCTGAAGAAACATCTCAAAGAAACACAAAATTAAGTGCGGAAGGATTTTTTTCCGTAGATAATTCCATGATACTTTTTATTTGGGGAAATGTTTGCGCATACCTAATAATTATCTGCCAATTGATAAATACTTATTCTACTACTACGACTTCTAATTAAACAAATTATATTTAAATAGTATTAACATTTTGATGAAAGCATTTGCATATCAAACCGAATACTTACATTTCACCTCAAGAGTTTTATTTACAGTGCACAAAACACAAGTTGATGATTATGATGTTAAGTAAAACCAACGCAAAGAGAATTTTTTCCGTCCCGATGACTATATTAAGTTGCGAAAAGCTCCTGAAGTACAAGGTAAGTAACCTTTATAAGATTAAAATGAAATTTACTTGTGTGTGCATATTCCATAATAAGTACCAGAAGAGTAATAAACCAAGAAATAATTTAAATTTGTAACCAATATATTCTTATATGGGTGGTTGAAAATATAATACTTTATTTTTATTAAAGACTGTCAATCATTTCTACTTAAAACATAGTTAGCAAAATATGGTTGTCTGTTAAAAAGCCACACATCTCTGAAATTTGAAGACGGGAATTTGACTATCTAGGTCTCGCGAATTTTAGTGACATTCCGGTGTCGTCGGAAAAAATAAGCTTCTCCAAAAACCTTTCAAAGCCAATTTTTATTTCAAAATTCTTGCGTAATCTGAAATAAATATTAAACAACGTATCCACGCGCCTATTTCTATAGATTACTTGCATAAAGGAAACCTCATAGCGACATACCGGATTTAGACATTCCTGACTGCGACTTAAATAAATTTCTATCCAAAGAAAATTAACACACAGTTAATGAATATAAGAAAACTAAGCGTTCTTTAGTTTGTGCTTGAACTTATTCGGATTTTGTAATGAAAGGAAATTCCCCAACACTAGATTCTAATATTGATAAAAAAATTAGTAGTCCCAAAAGAGACAGTTTTCTTTATGAACATGTCTATTCAAATAAGAATATGCTTCATCGGAGAAAACGATATTTGAAGAAAAACCCTCTTCTCTCTCAAGCATCCATTTAACGAAAGTATGGTGTTGGTGATGGTCTTGTGGCTTCAGTTCTTGAGTCAGTTGGATCTTGTATGGATGCAAATGAAAATCAACATGCAAAATGCAACGTAAAGTGTTTCGGGGAATATTTAATTCTTGTGAAAGATGCCTGGTTGATGTTGATGGCATTTCACGAACACTTTCACTTACAACGGCTATGTTTTGACGAGTACGAACTGGCCAAGCATATTGGTATGCTCAACGATCTTCTATCGAGACAGTTTTCTTGAAGCATTGAACAATTTTACGAATTTCGGGTTCTGTAGAAACGTGTACGTTGACCGAAATGTTCACGAAGTTTACGAAATGTAATTTTTGCAGATTGTCCGTTTTCGAAATAAGTGTCGATTATTACTTTTCACTTGACATATGTCAAAACATAACATCATGAAGTTTGTTACTTAACATCGAGATTAATAGTTAAAAATTAAATGAACAGGTGGCCCATCCTTTAGTAAAATAATATAAAGAACACTCGATATATCGCCCTACATTATTTAATGCCGTTTTTTCAGAATTCGATTAGAAATTTCCATAACTACTACTTTGTCAACAAAGGAATAAATTGCGTAGGCAATATAACTCTGAGAAATTTTATTCATCTCTATGAATTATAAATTGAAAATGCTTAACATAAATACACATTTTTGGTTAACAATTATTGGAATGATACAAGTTATATATCCTCCGATTTATCTAAAATTATGGAGGATAAAGTTATTTTATTTCAGTTATGGAGCAGTTTATTCAACTCTTGTTTTAGTAGCAACCTATAAATGTATAATTTACATTTCAAAGATGTTAGCAAATTATACATTAATAATAAAATTAATCTTTGTCTGTGATTGTGGATTGGTAATAATTTTCAGTATTGCAATAACTATCCAGCTTTTAAAGAAAAGTTATGAACTAGTCGTCCTTAAAAAGACCATACAGTTAATCAATAAGCATGACAAAAATTGGAAATTTTCAAAAATTAGCTATACAGCTTTAGCACTTTTTTGTCTTGAATTTATTGCCAAAGTAATCAATTTATTTCTAACCGACCCAATGAATTATAATTTAATTTCATCCATTATTATAACAACCCGAAAGGAATCAATACTGTGCATGGCATTTATTTTGGTTTGGGAATCAATTAGGCGATTAAAAAGCCTCAATGAAAGCCTTAAAATATCTACAGATATTAAACAAATTATCATGCTAAAGTTTAAACACAATTTGTTATGTAATTTAATTTCGTTAATAAACGAAATATTTGGTCCTATGCTTGCTATAGTAATTGTGGAATGTGTTCTTTTAATTTTACACCATGTAATTTTTGAAGTCTCTCAACCCCAAAAGGAAAATCCTTACACCATATTGGGAAACTTGATTTTTGCTGCCTATTTCGTAGTAAGTAAATAAGTAATTAAGGCATTAATTATTTGGAGGAATTTATTTGATATGACTTACGAAAAATAATTTAATATAAGGTTAAGCCCACGTTTAATTCTCAGGCCGCGGATTTCCCGAGATTGTCTAAAAGCGACTCACCAGCGATTTCTTAAAAAAACTTCAAATACGTACTCGTGTGTTATTATATACAGGGTGAGTCAACGATTGGATGAAGTAGGTTTGTGCCTTTTCGGTGAAATTAACAAAGAAACTATATTTGTTGTTTGATACAGTTTATTTTTACGCAGATTTTAAAAATATTTAGGACTCTACAGGGTGAGCCAAAAAACTAGGACAGCATAAAGTTGTATTTTTTTAAATAGAACACCCTATATACGAATCGTATTTTCGATTTAGCTTATAATTTTAAATCTTTTTTATTAAGGGTTTACTATAACAAAACTTTATAGTTTCTGAGATAATTAAGTTTAAAGAAAAAAAGTCACATTTTCAAGCATCAATTCAATCCTAAATAACGTTTTCAATTTTGTGACAAATATATTCAAATTTGGAATTTAGCAAGGCCAAGGACAAGTTAACATAATTTTTACCTAATACTTGCAATAAAAGCTACAGGGTGTTGAACACATCGGCTCAAATTTGAACAAGTTTAAATGAATAAATATCTTTTTTTTAAATGGTACACCCTGTATATTTCCATGTTATTTAATAGAGTAATAAAAACCCTAAAGGTTTTGTTCAATATATCCTATACCTATTTATAATAGTTTTTGAGATATTTCAGTTTTTCTTATTTTCCATACTTTTTTACAGAAATAGTCTTCATTATCATAGTAGCCATGTAAAATAATAAAAAGAAACTACAGAAACAAACAGAATGTGGTTAAATATGATGAAATACATTATTCGTTATATTACAACGGCAATAGTTTAATTAAACATAATGTGAAAAAATTAACACAACAATAACGACAAGGCAAATACATATTTACTTTTATACTAAATTGAAACAAAAAAAAATACCTATTAAATACTGAGATTAATTATTTCTTTTTAATAAGTGTTCGAATAAACGACCCTCTTTTGCAATGCACAAATTTAGTCTTTTTTGCAGATTTTCTCGGACCCTGGACAAAATTAGTGGCGTTATTGTTCTACAGGTATCCCTAATCCTGTTTCGCATATCTTCCACTGTTGTTGGTGGATTAACATACACCTTATTTTTAATATAACCCCATAGGAAGAAATCTAATGGGGTGATGTCGCAAGACCTTGGTGGCCACTCAATGAAACCCACACGTCCAATCCATTTTTGCGGATATCGTTGGTCCAAAAACGCACGAACTTCACGATGGTAATGCGGAGGCGCACCATCGTGCTGGAACCACATACTGTCGAGCTCATCCCTATCGAGACCTTGAAGCAGTTGGGGTATTTCTTTTTGTAGAAAGTTCAGGTAACTATGGCCATTTAGTGGTTCATTAAAAAAGTGGGGTCCAATAATTCGATAATGATGAATACCACACCAAACATTTAATGACCAGTGGTTTTGATGTTGCACCTCTCTAATCCAAAATGGGTTTTCCGTGGCATAATAATGCATGTTGCGTCTATTTACGGCACCGTTACCTCTAAAAGTAGCTTCATCACTAAACATTACCTTGCATAATAAATTTGGATTTAATTGAATCTCCGCATTTATTGTACGACAAAAGTTTACACGACTTTCAAAATCCTGTCCATGCAATTCTTGGTGTAATTCCATGTGATATGGATGATACCTATATTTCTTGGTAGTACGATTAGCAGTGGATTGTGATGTTTCACATAATGCTGCTAACTGACGGCTACCAATATAAGGATTTTCCTGAACATTTAACAATACTTGTAGTTCTTTTTCTTCATTAGTTACTCGTTTGTTGGCCACTTTACGTTTTGGATAATCAACAGTACCAGAAGAATCAAATCTTTGCATTAAGTTTTGAAAAGTATGGGTATTAGGCTGGCGTCGATCAGGATACTTCATTTTGTAAATTCTTTGAGCAAGAAGGCAATTTTTTTGAGCCTCTCCTATTGTATAAATCATATCTATTAACTCATTCTTTGGAAAATTCATTTTACAATATAAGATGAATGCAAAAAAAACCAAACTACACTACATAAAAACCAAAAGAAGCGATTGCGGTTATAAATTTGACACACAGAAAAATGTTCTTTTACATTGTTTTTGCCATGGCTACTATGATAATGAAGACTATTTCTTTAAAAAAGTATGGAAAATAAGAAAAACTGAAATATCTCAAAAACTATTATAAATAGGTATAGGATATATTGAACAAAACTTTTAGGGTTTTTATTACTCTATTAAATAACATGAAAATATACAGGGTGTACCATTAAAAAAAAAGATATTTATTTATTTAAACTTGTTCAAATTTGAGCCGATGTGTTCAACATCCTGTAGCTTTTATTGCAAATATTAGGTAAAAATTATGTTAACTTGTCCTTGGCCTTGCTAAATTCCAAATTTGAATATATTTGTCACAAAATTGAAAACGTTATTTAGGATTGAATTGATGCTTGAAGATGTGACTTTTTTTCTTTAAAATTAATTATCTCAGAAACTATAAAGTTTTGTTATAGTAAACCTTTAATAAAAAAGATTTAATATTATAAGCTAAATCGAAAATACGATTCGTATATAGGGTGTTCTATTTAAAAAAATACAACTTTATGCTGTCCTAGTTTTTTGGCTCACCCTGTAGAGTCCTAAATATTTTTAAAATCTGCGTAAAAATAATGTTTGATACAGTTGTATCAAACAATAAATATAGTTTCTTTGTAAATTTCACCGAAAAGGCACAAACTTACTTCATCCAATCGTTGACTCACCCTGTACAATGAAGACGTAAAGTCGGAAAAAATTCATTATTTAATAAGTACTGGGTTTTTTGACAAATCGTTCAAACACATCGACTTTGTTTTTCGATACGAATGTTTTCCAAAATATTTAATTTTACTAGGTGAATCGAAAGGAGCTTGTTATAATCAACATTCTACAAAGTTCTGAACATTTTTTTCTATTAAATGTATTATGCCTAAATGTTACTCTTCTCGAAATGAAAAACACTAATTATTTACTAAAATAATTAATACAATGACCTGTTCCTTGGTCACATTTTGTCAAATTGTCACTTTGAGTTAATTTTAAATGAAAATGAAATTTATCGAGGCACAAAGGATAGAAATCCTTATGATAATAGGATAAGGCGATAGGGTAAAAACCCAAAATAAGGTTATTTCCGCAATTTCATAATCTACAGAAAGTAAGATAGAGAAGGGGAGCTATTGGGTGGCCACCCACATGTCCAGACTTAAACACTCTTAACTTTTTTTGTGGGGTTACCTTAAAAATAAAATTTTCAAAATGAAGCCTGTTGGTTTAGAAGACTTAAAGAATCAGATTACTCAAGAAAAACGGTTAATTACTACAGAAGTAGTAAATGTTCAGAATAAATTTATAAACCGCCTTACTGTGAATTAACCAACGTAAGGCATTTGCAACATTTAATAAAATAATTAATTAATTGTTGTTCAGGGACGGAGTAAGCCGCTCTATTTGGGGGGAGGGGGCGATATTACAATTAAAAATCGAAACGATCCCCTTCTCATTTGTATACAAGACAGTACAACATGAAAAGTGGAAGCGAGTTATTGACAGGGTGATTAAGGGCGGGGCGGGAGGTTGTCAGCAAAATTCACGTTTCTAATGCAGTATTCAGGCAAGTCTATTCCTTTGAACTTGAAGTTCCGAGGGGGGGGGGACAAAATTCGTAATATTGTTTCTTTCACGTAACCAATTAGCCAGATTTTCTGAAAAAAACACAGAAAAAGTCCATTGTTGGCAATCTAATTGTTAAAAAATGTTGCTTGTAGGAAATTGATAATTGGAACGGTTCTGTGTGGTGGGCGCCATCTTAATGGTAAAAAATTTGCCTGTGTTCCGTCAGAGAAAAGTTTAATACTAATCCTCTTTATTCATAAAAAAGATGGTCATTAAAGGATTCTTTCTTAATAAATCCATATACTTCTTGATGAATCCAATACCCAGAAAGTGCTACTGGGCTTTTTTATACCCAGAGGGTAGATTGGTGTTTGTATTCCTAAGGGTGGACTTGTTTGTATCCCTAGGGGTGGACCCTAAGATAAAAATAGTATTGCCCAGTTCGTGTTATCCTTATAATAGATATGATAGAGAGAGCAAGCAAATAAATCATATATTGCCAAAATGTCAAGAAATTACACATAAAATTTCAAATACATACCACAGTCAAAGAAAAGAGAAAAATCACTAAAGGTAAACAACAAATTAATTGAAACAAATCATATAGAGTAATCACTTGCTCTAAATATTGAGCTCCAGTTACATAAGAGTAATAAATAATTAATAATGAGATAAAAATGCACAAGTAAAATTTCCAGTATAATCCCAGTTATTTATATAAAATATTCCAGTAAAAGTTCAACAACAGGCTCTTAAAATAAAAAAAAAACTAGTTATATAAAAAAATTAATCAATCCCCAAATAAAGTTACCGATAATCACTTTAATAAAATATTAAGCAAAGGATTTACCACGGAATATAATTAGTTCTTCAATTAAATCAATCACCACGAAATTTGACATAAAATTTACAACTCTAGACCACTGTATGATGACGTTACAATAGTCGGTATATTAACATTAATTATTTTTATTTAAACTTAGTTAAACCTGGCTAAAATGGAACGCTTATTAATTAACTCTCTCTCTCTCTTTCTCTCTCTCTCTCTCTCTCTCTCTATATATATATATATATATATATATATATATATATATATATATATATATATATATATATATATATATATATGGTAGAGAAACAAAGGACAACAATTTTTCTGACGTTTCGCTCTACATAGTGAGCTTCTTCAAAGAGCTGGTATATTTATTTTAAATCCAAAAAATTACAAATTTTTTTTAATAAACATATATAGTATATCTGACTCAACTGTAATTTGATATTTTAATATAACATAATTGAACCGACTCTATAATAAATATGAGAAATAATGTAATGATGCTTGGGACGATTTTATAAACACTCATGCAAGTGAAATTACGTTATTAGAAAAGAAATAATAATCTTTTTTCCTATTTTTTTGCTTTTTATAAAAATAAATCTATCCATATCAATTGCATACCAAGTATTATAATTGAATTTATTTTTAACATACACACAAAACTACTTTCAAGGTATGTACTATTTTATAATTTTCACTATTTTAAAGAAACAAATGACAAATTTTTGTCATTTGTTTCTTTAATAGAAAAAGAATATTTATATATATATATATATATATATATATATATATATATATATATATATATATATATATATGAAGTCAAATGCGATCAGTAAATGCAAACTTCTCTCCATCATATCCTTTCTATGATAGAGGTTGCACAATTAGAATAAATTGTTATAGAACGCAATTTATCCTATTCCACCACCATTGAGATGATGGCCTACCTGTACCACCATACCGAGAAGAAAGTCAAAACTTACCCTCCCCGCCACAGTGATACGGCAGAGGTACATGTTTCGTCTCTATTAGACTCATCAGGGTACCGACATGCATCTGGTTGTGTAAAGGACAGATGGGAAGGAAGCACGCAAATACTGAAAGCGGCTTCGTCGACCTCCTGCCGGATGGCGTATATATGTTTAAGTTTCACGGATTCCTCCGTGTGAAACGCAATAGCAGTGGATATATCCGCATTATGCCGTTGTAGTGCTGAAATCACATTCAGCAAACGTACAACTATATGCAGTTCCGTATATGAATGAAGTCAAATGGGAACAGTAAATGCAAACTTCCCTCCATCATATCCTTTCTGTGTTAGAGGTTGCACAGTTAGAATAAATTGTTATAGAACGCAATTTATCCTATTCCACCACCATCGAGATGATGACCTACCTATACTCCGATACCGAGTCAGTCAACCACACAAAAAGAAAAAGATTGCTGGAATCAAACTAAAAGTTAATGCAGCCATGAGCATATCACAATGCAAAAAAAATTTAAATTTGTCAATAATAAACCCAGAATAGAGCCCTAAGATTGAATAGAATACAAAATACTTCAATATTACCATTAATAAATTAATTTAACTGAAAATTGGGAACATCGTGATATGTCCAGGAGGCAAAAAAGTAGCAAAATATAGTTCAAACTACAATTAGTAATAAAAGCACTCTCAAAACTAACTCTTACTGATAACAAAGGGAAAAAAGGCACTTCAAAATTCTAGAACTATATTTTTATCACAAAAAAAAAGATCGGCCCTAAAACCCCAATATATAACCTAATAATATTCTAATAATTAATTCTGGATCTAAATGAGACTTAGAGTAACATAACGGTTGGTTTTAAAAAATCAATTTTGAGCTGAAATCTTTTAATAAATAAAAAAACAATGCAGGATCGTTTTAACAGTAATTATTTTAAACTTCCTTACCCGATCTTCTAGGATCAGACTGATTCCTTCCTTGACCCGTGCAAACTGCTAAAATCCCTATCTCCAGGTTTATCCCGGCAAAAAAGCCATAACTGACCAAAGATACGGTACACCAAAACTCAACAAAATTACCGGGATAATTTTGACTTTCCATCCCAAAAATTTGGCAACTAAAAATTGAAACGGAAGTCTGCAGCTGCTTCGACCGAATCAAACCAGGAACAAGTGAAAAATCAAGGCAAAACGGCCTCCATTTATAACCATGGACCTGCTTGCATACTAATCGACTTCCGTTAGGCGCGTTCAATTACCACGTCTGAAAGAAATAACAGCTCAAAAAGAAAGACACCGGGCAACAACAGTAGACTAAAATGCATTTGTTAGTTAAGCTAAATCGTTAATCATTAGCATTTTCCACTCAAAACAAAAATAATAAATCTAATAAATATCCCAGTAATTATTTTTAAATTCAAGAAATACATAATTAATATTACTTAATACATCAATAGGAATCCCATAGCAATCCCTTCGAATGTAAATATAAATGGTAGAGAAAAAAACAAAATCTACCTGAATACAAAAAAAAATAGCAGTAAATTTAATATTGATAAGAAAATACCTAAGCACAGTGTAGTGAAATACCAAAGCAGGACGAAATAATGGCAAATAAAATCAATCGAAACATTACTTAATTAAATGTTTGTCTTCAAAGGATTCCTGAGAAATACTTAAGGAAAATGACACTGTGTTGCCTATAATGGCAGTATTTGCAAAATCAGGTTAAAATAAATAAATTAACCGTAGTGAGCTTAAGCGCAAAATTGAACCGTGACAATTATCCCAGAATTGCATTTTCGATATTCGTAGATTATCTTAAATTTAGTAAAATTTAACAATAACAAAAAACACTCGGTATTCCGCTCTACATTATATTATGAAAAAAAACTGATATTTCAAGTATTCGTTAAAATGTGAGCTATCGTTTTTCAAGGTAACAAATATGATAAATAATATATGAGTTTTATACCGATAATACCATTTTTTAATAACTAGATTATTAATTTCCATAACTACTACTTTGTCAACAAAGCAATAAATTGCACAGAGAATATAATTGTGAGACATTTTATTTAGCTCATTTAGCTAAAAATTGAAAATGCTTAACATAAATACAAATTTTTGGTTAACAATTATTGGAGTAATACAAGCGATATATCCACCTGTTTATCTAAAATCGGGACGGATAAAGTTTTTTTATTTAAGTTATGGAGCACTTTATTCAACTATAATTTTAGTAAACACTTGTGAATTCATGGTTATTGTTCCGAAGATGTTAGAAAGTTATATGTTAACATTAAAAATAATCCTTGTCTGTGATTCTGCATTCGTAATAATTTTCAGTATTATAGTAACTATCCAGTTGTTAAAAAAAAATTACGAACTAGTCGCTCTTAAGAAGACTTTACAGTTGATCAATAAGCATAATAAAAATTGGAAATTTTCAAAAATCAGTTATACAGCTTCAGCACTTTTAAGCCTTAAATTTATTGCCGAACTTATTAATTTATTTTTAACCAGTCCAATACACTATGATATAATTGTTTATATTATTACAACGACCCGAACGGAATCAATAATACGACAAAAAAAAATCATTGATTATTTTCAAGTACTTGTTAAAATGTGATATATCGTCTTAGTAGTAACCAACTATTAACCATTTTATGACGAAACAACGTCAGGTATCTATTTTTTAAATAGACTTATTTTTTTTAATAATTTTAAAGACCGCAGTTTATCCTAAATTTAGTAAAAGTTTACCAATAACAAAAAACACTCTGTAAAGCGCCCAGCATTTCATTATGACAAAAAAATCATTGATTATTTTCAAGTACTTATTAAAATGTGAGATATCGTCCTGGTAGTAAGCAACTATTAGCCATTTTATGACAAGACAACGTATGGTATCTATTTTTTAAACAGACTTATTTTTTTTAATAATTTTAGAGACCGCAGTTTATCCTAAATTTAGTAATAGTTTAACTATAACAAGAAACACTCGGTATGTTGCCCTACATTATATTACGAAAAAAAAATGATTTAATATTTTCAAGTACTCATTAAAATGTGAGCTATCGTTTTTCAAGGTACTAAATATGACAAATAATGATAAATTTTATACCGATAATACTATTTTTTAATAACTGGATTATTATTTTCCATAACTACCACTTTGTCAACAAAGCAATATATTGCGTAGGCAATATAACTCTGAGACATTTTATTCATCTCTATGAATTATAAATTGAAAATGCTTAACATAAATACAAATTTTTGGTTAACAATTATTGGAGTAATACAAGCGATATATCCTCCTATTTATCTAAAATCAGGAAGGTTAAAATTCTTTTATTTAAGTTATGGAGCATTTTATTCAACTATAATTTTAGTAAACACATGTAAATTTATGGTTATTGTTCCGAAGATATTAAATAGTCATATGTTAACATTAAAAATAATCTTTTTCTGTGATTCTGCATTGATAATAATTTTCAATATTGCAGTAAATATTCAGTTATTAAAAAAAAATTACGATCTAGTTGCCCTTAAGAAGACCTTACAGTTGATCAATAAGCATTTCCAAAATTGGAAATTTTCAAAAATCAGTTATACAGCTTCAGCACTTTTATGCCTTGAATTTATTGCCGAACTTATTAATTTATTTTTAACCTGTCCAATAAACTATGATATATATGTTTATATTATTATAACGACCCGAACGGATTCAATAATATGCATGACATTTATTTTGGTCTGGGAATCAATTAGGCTATTAAAAAGCCTCAATGAAAGCCTTAAACAATCTAAAGACATTAAAGAAATTATCATGCTGAAGTTTAAACACAATTTGTTATGTAATTTAGTTTCGTTAATAAACGAAATATTTGGTCCTATATTTGCTACTGTGATTTTTGAATGTGTTATTTTAATTTTGCTCCATGAAGTTTTACAGTTTTTCAACCTGAAGGGGAAAATCATCGCACCAGATTGGTCTTTTGGATTTCTACTGTCTTTTCTCTAGTAAGT
The DNA here is from genome assembly GCA_034092305.1 of Diaprepes abbreviatus. Taxonomy (NCBI): domain Eukaryota; kingdom Metazoa; phylum Arthropoda; class Insecta; order Coleoptera; family Curculionidae; genus Diaprepes; species Diaprepes abbreviatus. The sequence continues at coordinate 3,113,617 of JASJET010000178.1, read as the reverse complement.
AAATAAGTAATTAAGACAGATAGTGGAATTTATTTGATCTAATATACAAAAAATTATTTAATAAGAGGTTAAGCGCACATCGTCAAATAAAGGGTGTTTTTTAAGAGATATACAATTTTCAAATGAGATAAAATAAGTATAAATAATGTTAATAGCTATGGTTTTGGCTTTATTTAAAAGATAATTGTATGTCATTGGTGTTAAAATATGATTTCGGGGGCTCTATGGCTGACTCGAATGAAGGATTTGAATCACTTCAAAAATAAAAATTTCTTCTTTTAAAAAGCCAATTTTTCGTCATCTTGTCAACAGAATTCTATGTATTGGGCCCTTCGAGATTCCTGTTTGTAGAGGCGCTTGTCTTCACAATGTCATAGAATATGCCGCAAAATATCCAAGAATTGCAATTTCGACATTTGTAGTTTATCTTAAATTTAGTTAAATTTAACAATAACAAAAAACACTCGGTGTATCGCCTACATTACATTACGACAAAAAAAAACATTGATTATTTTCAAGTATTTGTTAAAATGTGAGATATCGTCTTAGTAGTAAGCAACTATTAACCATTTTATGACAAAACAACGTAGGGTCTCTATTTTTTAAATAGACTTATTTTTTAAAAATTACAAGAAACACTCGGTATGTTGCCCTACATTATTTTACGAAAAAAAAAATGATTTAATATTTTCAAGTACTCATTAAAATGTGAGCTATCGTTTTTCAAGGTAATAAATATGACAAATAATGATACTACTATTTTTTAATAACTGGATTATTATTTTCCATAACTACTACTTTGTCAACAAAGCAATAAATTGCTCTGACAATATAATTCTAAGACATTTTATTTAGCTCATTTAGGTAAAAATTAAAGATGCTTAACATAAATACAAATTTTTGGTTAAAAATTATTGGAGTAATACAAGCAATATATCCTCCTATTTATCTAAAATCAGGAAGGATAAAATTCTTTTATTTAAGTTATGGAGCATTTTATTCATCTATAATTTTAGTAAACACATGTAAAATGATGGTTATTGTTCCGAAGAGTTTAAATAGTCATATGTTAACATTAAAAATAATCTTTGTCTGTGATTCTGCATTGATAATAATTTTCAATATTGCAGTAAATATTCAGTTGTTAAAAAAAAATTACGAACTAGTTGCCCTTAAGAAGACCTTACAGTTGATCAATAAGCATAACCAAAATTGGAAATTTTCAAAAATCAGTTATACAGCTTCAGCACTTTTATGTCTTCAATTTATTACCGAACTTATTAATTTATTTTTAATCAGTCCACTAAACTATGATATATATGTTTATATTATTATAACGACCAGAATGGAATCAATAATATGCGTGGCATTTATTTTGGTCTGGGAATCAATTAAGCGATTAAAAAGCCTCAATGAAAGCCTTAAACAATCTAAAGACATTAAAGAAATTATCAAGCTGAAGTTTGAACACAATTTGTTATGTAATTTAGTTTCGTTAATAAACGAAATATTTGGTCCTATATTTGCTATCGTGATTTTTGAATGTGTTATTTTAATTTTGCTCCATGTAGTTTTTACAGTTTTTCATTCTGAAGGGGAAAATCATCGCACCAGATTGGTCTTTTGGATTTTGACTGGTGTTTTCCTAGTAAGTTAATAAGTAATTAAGGCGGATTTATTTGATCTAATTTACGAAAAATTATTTAATAAGAAGTTAAGCGCACATCGTCAAATAAAGGGTGTTTTTTAAGAGATATACAATTTTACAATGAAATAAAATAAGTATAAATAATGTTAATAGCTATGGTTCTGGCTTTATTTAAAAGATAATTGTATGTCATTGGTGTTTAAATATGATTTCGGGGATTCAACAGCTAACTCGAATGAAGCGCAATCGGTAAATCCAATTTTCGACCACTTTATCGAGCAACTGGGGCCGTATATCAGCAATTATGTGACGAATTTTGACTTCCAAGTGATCCAACGATTGTGGTTTATTGGCGTAGACTAGTTATACATATCCCCAAAGAAAGTGATTCATAGGTGTAAGATCACACGATCGTGGCGGCGTTTGCAGGTTCATTACGCAAATTATGTGCTCATTGAATGTTTCCCGCAATAAATTGATGGTGTCACGCACTGTGTTAAAACCATAGCTATGTCACATCAATACCATCTAAATGAGGAACGAAGAAACGAGCAACCGTGGCTCTATAGCGCTCTCCATTGACAGTAATATTCTGGCCAGGATCATTTTTAAGGAAAATGATTTCACCTGCCCATCATGCAAACAGTGACTTTTGATGGAGGTAAGGTCCTCTTAATAAAGGCTTCCTGGTTTTCTCCGCTCCAAATTCGGCAATTCTGTTTATTAACGTAGTCATTCAATCAAAAATAAGCCTCATCGCTGAACAAAATTGAATTAAGATAAATGTTGTTTTCGGCACATTCACCGAATGTACGACGCGCATGATGGTCACAAGATTAGTCAACTGTTGCACAAGCCGAATCTGATAAGCTCATAATCCAAGATCTTTCCGCAAAATCTTCCACAAAGTGGATAGAAACAGCTCCAATGGTTGTGCACGATGGCGAATCGACTCATTCAGGTCCTCCTCAACACTACGTCCTCCAACACCAATAACTTCTATGCGCACTGTATGGCGTCGTCGTGGATGCATATTATCAACCAGAATGGATCTTGCTCGGATGGACGATTATGTAGACTTAAAATGGGCGTAGCGCACTGTAAATTTGGCGAACTGAACCATGATTCTCAATATAAATTTGCACAGTTTGCCAGCTTTGTTCTGATATAAGTCTATTTATGGTGAAATGGCAAAAAGTACTGACTATAAATCAACTATCAACTCTCAAATTTACTGTCATTAGAAATAGTGTTCCAATTTAAAAACAAACCCTCTAAAAAACACCCTTTGCATGCAAGTATGTTGTTATATACAATAAGGACATAAAGTCGGAGTAAATTCATTATTTAATAAGTACTGGGTTTCTTAAAAAATCATTTTGGTAAATCGACTTTATTTTTTTGATACGAATGTTTTCGTATATATCAAATTTTACTGGGTCACTCGAAAGAAGCTGTGCTATAATCAATTATTATTTGTTAAATAGTGTTCCCGAATTTTTTGTACACTTTTAGACTTCCTGTAAAGTTCTGATGGATTTTTCTATTACATGTCATACACCTAAATGTAACTGTTTTGGATTTATGGGCAGTTAAAACCAGAAATGAAATACAATAATTATTCACCAGCATAACTGATTCTATGACCGGTTTCTTTGTCACATTTTGTCAAATTATCACTTCGAGTTCATTTTAACTCAAAATGAAACTTACGGAGGAGCGAATTTCTTATAATGATAAGATATAGCTATAGGGTAAAAACCCAAAAAAAGTGTGTTATTTCCGCCGATTTCACCATCGACAGGAAGTAAGATTGAGCAGGGGAGTTATCGAGTAGCCACTGCAATCTCCAGACTTAAATCCTCTTGAAATTTTTTATGAGGTTACCTTAAAAATAAAATTTTCCAAACTAAGCTTATTGACATGGAACTTTTAAGGAATCGGATAACTCAAGAAATACGGTTAATTACTACAGAAGTAGACATAAATGTTTTCAATGAATTTATAAATCGCCTTACTGTGAATTAATCAATGGGAGGCCTTTTCAACAATTAATAAAATAATAAATTAATTGTTGTCCAGGGACGAATCCAGTCACTCTCTTTTGAGGAGGCGGCGATATCACAAGAGCAAATAAAAGATCAAGATAATCACCACCCCATTTGCAAATAAGATAGTATAGGATGAGAAGCGAAAGCGTATTGTTAAAGGGGGGTTTGCCAGCGATATTCATGTTATCAGTGAAGCAGGCGTGCGAGTCTATTCTTTTAAATATGAAGCTCTTTCGGAGAGGGCAGTCACCCCCATTACCTCCCCTCGCCCTTGGATCCGCACCTGTGTTGTGATCGATAGTTCGAAAACAGTTACATTTAGGAATAGGACATATAACAAAAAAATGTTCAGAATTTTTCAGGGAGTTTATAAAAACTTGGACGTCGTTATTTTAAAAAAATCTAAGTTGATTATAGCTCAGATTATTTCGTCACCCTGTATGATTAACGATACTGAAAAAAATTTTGAGTAAAGAAGGCAAATTCGTCTGAACGATTTTTCAAAAAAAAAAACAGCCTTTTTTAAATAATAAATTTTTTACAGACTTCACATTTTCATTATATATTTCTGAGGATTATAAACAAGGGGCTTTCTTTATGCTAAATGTATCGGACTACGTTTTTACTGATTTTCCATGTAAACCAATTTGTGCTTCATCGATCCAAATTAAGTTGTTCAAAAATCGAGAGTAGTCTTGTTTAATCGTTAATATAAATTCGAAATTGTACTATTTTCGGAAAACCAGTATCTCTTAGGTGCTGAACCAAAGATATTAAATAAAGGTGGAGGTTGTGTTTCACCAGATTTCTATTTATTGAGCTCTTCGAGATTCCCGTTTATAGAGCTACTTGTCTAAACAATGTCATAGGATATACCGCAAAATATCCCATAATGACAATTTCGACATTTTCATCATTGAGAATAGGTTTCCTTTTATGCATTTTTACTTTATCGGTGCCAAAATTTTTAAAATTTCCCATTGTTCGTTTAACATTGTTCCGTGACGGTTTCTATTTATCTGGATATCTATCAGCAAATGTCTGGCATGTTCTTGACAAAACTTTGTTACAAGCCCCAAACATAATAAATAAATTATAATCTTCGTGCGTAGCATTTAGTCGCTCCGACATGATTTTTATTAATAATTGTCAAATAGCAAAAAATGGTGACATTTCTGTAGTGCTCCATTGTTTTCTTTCGTCGCGCTTCGCCGTCATGACCAACTAGTAACATCAAAAGGCTGTAATACGTTTTTACAATACATGTTAAATTACTAGTATTTCAAAAACTATAAGAAAACATTATTTAAATAGAGGGTTTACATTTAAAAAAATTAACTTTTAATGACTTTTTCAAGTTAATATTTAACGTTAGTTTTTGATCACCCTGTATTTATTTATTATTAAAATATCAACACAGTTCACCAAAGCAGATCTCCCTTCTAGAAAGACACCAACACAAATTAAATAATAAAGGCTTTCATATAGGAGAAATTGATAGTTATATTTAGGCCTGCAAACGCCATTTTTGACATAAAATTCAAAATATGGAGACATGAAATATAATATTTTAATCAAAGTTTCAGTAAGAAATAAAGAAATCTTTCTGCCGTATTTAAATAGTTTGTTATATATGTAATTCTCCTTTCAGGCAGAGAATATGAAAAATATATGTACAAACAGTTTATTTCCTGCAAATATCGCTCTGGCCCTCTCTCTACACGCGTTTCGATCACCTTAATGATCTCGTCAGTGGAGCTGTATCGGACTGAGAGCAACATTAGCAGAAACTGTCTGTACATATATTTTTCATATTCTCTGCCTGAAAGGAGAATTACAAATATAACAAACTATGTCTATAACTTTGCGTAGAATTTAAAAATGAAGTAACATATAGCGTGTTCCATTTAATCTTGAAAATATTTTAGCCAAATTGCCCCGTCCCCATCGACTTTATGAAACTATCAAATTTTACAAATAATTCAAGGTCTATTTTCCGAAAAATCGATCACGACATTTCGTCGTGGGACACACTGTATACGCGTATTTAAAATTTATATAGATGCCGAATCTCAGTATGGAAAAATAAGCAATTACGCGCCATTTGCATTCTTGCGTCGTGTTGGGAATAAGAATCACAATAGTGAAAAATCACCGTTAAAAATCATGGTGATTCATAAGTAATTATCGTTTTCTTACTAGTTATCAAGAAATTGATGGGAAGACCCTCTCTATTTGCGCAAAAAAATTGTTTTTGGGGGAATGTCTTGTGTCATATCTGATTAACCTGTGCCTAAATATTTTATGGTTTGTAAACCTTAGCAATTAAAAACACTTCAATCAATATGTTTATATTACGTATTAGAAATATTATATGAATTACTTTATTAAGAACAACATGAACAGATTACAAGAGGCAAGGCCCTGATAGCAAAACCTGGTTACAACCTTAGTTTAAACTGACTTCTTAACATTTTTTAATAGCAAGCAACTATTAACCCTTTTAGGGGGGAGAAACTAAAGCGAAATATCAACGAAGGAGCTACTGAAGCACTCGGAACACGAAAAACAAACCAAGGAAAAGGAGGATCCAACAAGACCCCCTGGTTCTGTAAGTTAAGGAGGAATGTAAAGAGAAAAAGAGAGCCTACTTAAAATACAGGACAACGCAATCTCTGGAAGATTATTAAGAGTACAAAAGAATTAGAAATAGCACCAATACATTAGTGAGACAAGTTAAAAACAAGCACGGGGAAACCTTTTCAAAAAGGATGCAAAGCGACTTCTATGGACTCCAGAAACAGATATGGCGGCTGATCAGAGACCAAAGAAAGGAAACACATGAGTTAATTAGCAGTAATCGCATACCGAAGGGAACTTGCGTGAACTACTTGAAGAAATTATACAAGAAACAACAGACAGAAATCAAACTTAACACACTCGAAATTATAATTAACTACGATATACTTGTAAAGAAGGAAGACGTAGAACTAGCCTTAAAAAAACTAAAAACAGGAAAATTGCGAGACCTGACGGAATTACCAATGAACTACTGAAATACGGAGGAGAGAGCCTCACAGAACAACTGAAAATTCTCATCAATAAAATCATATACCATCACAGAATCCCCGATGAATGGAGGACTAGCACAACAATACTCCTATTCAAAAAAGGCGATAAAAAAGTGCCGGCTAATTACAGAGGAATCAATCTTCTCTCCACCTCGTTAAAACTAACCACAAAAATTCTTACAAGCAAAATTAATGAACACACTTCCTTAGCAGACGAACAGCAGGGATTCCGACCGGGAAGGTCATGCACGGATGTCATATTTGTTATAAGACAAATAACTAAAAAGTCAATTAAATATAATCGTCCAGCCTTTATGTGTTTCATCGATCTAGAGAAGGCGTTCGATTGTATACAACTGGAGGATGTAACACAGCTACTTTACAACAGACAAATACCTCAAAACATTATCAAAACAATTGAAAATGTATATCAGGCAAATACGATTCAAGCAAGGATAAACGGTGAATTGACCGAAAAAAGTAAATAATGGCATCCGACGAGTTGATAAAGCAGGTGCGTAGATTGAAAGGATATAAAATGGGAGACAGGGAAATCAAAATACTGTGCTACGCCGACGATGCAGTGTTAATAGCTGAAAGCGAAGACGATTTGCAAAGTCTACTACACCAATTTAACATAACAGCGAAAAAGTTTAACATGAATATACCAGCGTCAAAAACTAAAGCCATGACTACATCTAGAACACCACTCAGAAGCAGACTAGAAATAGACAACAAAATTATACAGCAGGAAATGAAGTTCAAGTATCTCGGAATAGAAATATCCGGATACGGGAATGTTGAAACGGAGGTGAGGGGACAAGCGATGAAAGCAGCAAGAACAGCCGCATGTCTTAACAGTACCCTATGGAGCAATAAACATATAGGAATCGAAGTTAAATCCAGAATTTATAAAACAGCAATAAGACCCATACTAACATACACTGCAGAAACCAGACCAGAAACCTCGAAAACAAAACAAATACTGGAAACAAAAGAGATGAGAGTGGTGCACAGGATAGCTGGCAGGACACTTATGGATCGGAATAGGAGCGAGGATATAAGAAGAGTGTGTAAAGTCAATAACATCAATGACTGGGTATTACAAAGAAAAATGGTCAACCGCATGATCGACGACAGAATAGTAAATATCATGAGGGACAAATCACCAATAGGACGTAGGAGTACGGGAAGACCCCGTAAAAATGGAGTGATAACCTCGCAATAGACTGAAACCAGGCAAAGAGACGAAGAATAACAAGCCAATTGCTGATATATAAGAAGGAAGAAGAAAAAGAATGGTATTTTTTTTAAATAGACTTATTTTATGTAATCATTTTAGAGACAGTAGTTTATCCTAAATTTGGTACGAGTTTAACAAAAACAAGAAACACTCGGTATATCGCCCTTCATTATATTACGAAAAAAAAATCATTTAATATTTTTAAGTACTTGTTAAAATGTGAGCTATCATCTTTCAAGTTAATGAGTATGATAAATAATATATGAATTTTATATCGATAATATTATGTTTTAACAAATGGATTATTAATTTCCATAACTACTACTTTGTCAACAAAGCAATAAATTGCATATGCAATATAATTCAGAGAAATTTTATTCAGCTCGTTTAGTTAAAAATTGAAAATGCTTAACATAAATACAAATTTTTGGTTAACAATTATTGGAGTGATACAAGCGATATATCCTCCGATTTATCTAAATTCAGGAAGAATAAAGTTCTTTTATTTAATTTATGGAGCATTTTATTCAACTATTATTTTAGTAAACCAGTGTAAATTCATAGTAATTGTTCCAAAAATATTAAAAAGTTATAGGTTAACATTAAAAATACTCTTTGTGAGTGATTGCGGATTGGTAATAATTTTCAATATTGTATTAATTATTCAGCTTTTCAAAAAAAATTATGATCTAGTCGTCTTTAAGAAGACCTTACAGTTAATCAATAAGCATAATAAAAATTGGAAATTTTCAAAAATCAGTTATACAGCTTCAGCACTTTTATGTCTTAAATTTATTGCCGAACTTATTATTTTATTTTTAACCGATCCAATGAACTATAATATAATTGTATATATTATTACGACGACCCGAACAGACTCAATACTATGCATGACATTTATTTTGGTTTGGGAATCAATTAAGCGATTAAAAAGCCTGAATGAAAGCCTTAAACAATCTACAAATATTAAACAAATTATCATGCTGAAGTTTAAACATAATTTGTTATGTAATTTAGTTTCGTTAATAAACGAAATATTTGGTCCTATGTTTGCTACTGTAATTTTTGAATGTATTCTTTTAATTTTGCACCATGTAGTTTTTACTGTTTTTCCATCCGAAGAGCAAAATCTTTGCATCAAATTGTTTTTTTGGATTTCTACTGTCTTTTTCCTAGTAAGTAAATAAGTAATTAAGACAGATAGTGGAATTTGTTTGATCTGACACAAATAATTATTTAATAAGAGGTTCAGCGCACATCATGAAATAAAGAGTGTTTTTTTAGAGGTATACAATTTTAAAATGGAATAAAACGCATATAAATAATGTTAATAGATGTGGTTTTGGCTTTATTTAAAAGATAATTGTATGCTATTGATGTTTAAATATGATTTCGTCCATATAGGCTCCACCGCTGACTCGAATGAAGCGCAATCGGGAAGTCCAATTTTCGACTACTTTATCGAGCAAGTGTATATCAGCAATTACGTGACGAATGTTGACTTCCAAGTGGTCCAACGTTTGTGGTTTATCGGCATAGACTAGCGACTTTATATATTCCCAAAGAAAGTAATTTATAGGTGTGAGATCACACGATCATGGAGGTCAATTCACAAGTTCATTACGCGAAATTACGCGCTCATTGAATGTTTTCCACAATAAATTGATAGTATCGCTCGCTGTGTGCCATGTTGCGCCATCTTGTTGAAACAAAGGCTCTGTCACAATAATATCATTCACATGAGGAACAAAGAAGTCAGCAATAATGGCTCAATAGCGCTCTCCATTGACAGTAACATTCTGGCCGGCATCATCTTTAAAGAAAATATTTCCACCTGGTCATAATACACACCAAACAGTGACTTTTCATGGATGTAAGGGCGTCTGAACAAAAGCTTCTGGGTTTTCTCTGCTCCAAATTCGGCAAATCTGTTTCTATGCGTAGCCATTCAATCAAAAATGAGCCTCATCGGTGAACAAAATTTTGCGTTGAATCAAGCTGAATAATGTTTTCGGCCCATTCACCGAATGTGCGGCGAGCATGATGGTCACGCGGTTCCAACTCTTGCATAGTCTGGATCTTGTAAGTTCATAATCGAAGAGCTGTCCGCAAAATATGCCACAAAGTGAATGAAAACAGCTCCAATTGTTGTGCACGATGGTGAATCGACACATTCGGGTCCTCCTCAACACTACGTCCCACAACACCAATAACTTCTATGTGCACTGTACGGCGTCGTTGTGGATGCGTATTATCAACCAGAATGTATCTTGCTCGAATGAACGATTATGTCGACTGTAAAATGGACGTAGCGCACGATAACTTAAGCGAATTGAACCTTGATTCTCAAAATAATTTTGCACAATTTGCAATGTGATTCTGACATAAGTTTATTCATGATGAAAGGGTAGAGAGTACTGACTAAAAAAACTGTCAACTGTCACATTTACAGTTATTGGAAATAGTGTTGCCAATTTAAAAACCAAACCTCCAAAAAAACACCCTTTGCATACAAGTATGTTGTTATATACAATAAAAACATAAAGTTGGAGTAAATTCATTATTTAATAAGTACTGGGTTTTTTGAAAAATTTATTCTGATACGTCGACTTCATTTTTTGATACGAATGTTCTTCAATATATTAAATTTTACTGGATGACTCGAACAAAGCCCTGCTATAATCAATTATCATTTGTTAAATAGTGCTCCCTAATTTTTTGTACACTTTTAAACTTCCTGTAAATTTCTGAACGTTTTTTCTATTACGTGTAATATACCTAAAGGTAACTCTTCTTGATTTATCGGCAGTTAAAAGCAGAAATGAAATACAATAATTATTTACCAGCATAACTGATTCAGTGACCTGTTCCTTTGTCACATTTTGTCAAATTATCTCTTCGAGTTAATTTTAAGTTAAAATGAAACTTACTGAGTTACAGCGAATTTCTTATAATGATAAGATATTGCTATAGGGTAAAAACCCAAAAAAAGTGTGTTATTTCCGCAAATATCACAATAGACAGAAAGTAAGATTGAGGGGAGTTATTGAGTAGCCACCGAAATCTCCAAACTTGTACCATCTTGACTTTTTTTGTGGTATTACCTTAAAAGTAAAATTTTCCAAACTAAGCTTATTGACACAGAAGTCTTAAAGAATTGAATTATTCAAGAAATACGGTTAATTACTATAGAAGTAGACATAAATGTTCCGAATGAATTTATAAATCGCCTTACTGTCAATTAATCAATGGGAGGCATTTTCAACATTTAATAAAATAATACATTAATTGCTGTTCGGGGACGAATCCAATCACTCTCTTTTGGGGAGGCAGCGAGATCACAAAAACAAATAAAAGATCGAGATAGCCACGACCCCATTTGTACAGGGTGAGTCAACGACTGGATGAAGTAAGTTTGTGCCTTTTCGGTGAAATTTACAAAGAAACTATATTTATTGTTTCATACAGTTTATTTTTACGCAGATTTTAAAAATATTTAGGACTCTACTGGGTGAGCCAAAAAACTAGGACAGCATAAAGTTGTATTTTTTTAAATAGAACACCCTATATACGAATCGTATTTTCGATTTAGCTTATAATTTTAAATCTTTTTTATTAAGGGTTTACTATAACAAAACTTTATAGTTTCTGAGATAATTAAGTTTAAGAAAAAAAGTCACATTTTCAAGCATCAATTCAATCCTAAATAAAGTTTTCAATTTTGTGACAAATATATTCAAATTTGGAATTTAGCAAGGCCAAGGACAAGTTAACATAATTTTTACCTAATATTTGCAATAAAAGCTACAGAGTGTTGAACACATCGGCTCAAATTTGAACAAGATTAAATGAATAAATATCTTTTTTTTTTAAATGGTACACCCTGTATATTTTCATGTTATTTAATAGAGTAATAAAAACCCTAAAAGTTTTGTTCAATATATCCTATACCTATTTATAATAGTTTTTGAGATATTTCAGTTTTTCTTATTTTCCATACTTTTTTACAGAAATAGTCTTCATTATCATAGTAGCCATGGCAAAAACAATGTAAAAAAACATTTTTCTGTGTGTCAAATTTATAACCGCAATCGCTTCTTTTGGTTTTTATGTAGTGTAGTTTGGTTTTTTTTTGCATTCATCTTATATTGTAAAATGAATTTTCCAAAGAATGAGTTAATAGATATGATTTATACAATAGGAGAGGCTCAAAAAAATTGCCTTCTTGCTCAAAGAATTTACAAAATGAAATATCCTGATCGACGCCAGCCTAATACCCATACTTTTCAAAACTTAATGCAAAGACTTGATTCTTCCGGTACTGTTGGTTATCCAAAACGTAAAGTGGTCAACAAACCAGTAACTAATGAAGAAAAAGAACTACAAGTATTGTTAAATGTTCAGGAAAATCCTTATATTGATAGCCGTCAGTTAGCAGCATTATGTGAAACATCACGATCCACCGCTAATCGTACTACCAAGAAATATAGGTATCATTCATATCACATGGAATTACACCAAGAATTGCATGGACAGGATTTTGAAAGTCGTGTAAACTTTTGTCGTACAATAAATGCGGAGATTCAATTAAATCCAAATTTATTATGCAAGGTAATGATTAGTGATGAAGCTACTTTTAGAAGTAACGGTGCCGTAAATAGACGCAACATGCATTATTATGCCACAGAAAACCCATTTTGGATTAGAGAGGTGCAACATCAAAACCACTGGTCATTAAATGTTTGGTGTGGTATTCATCATAATCGAATTATTGGACCCCAGTTTTTTAATGAACCACTAAATGGCCATAGTTACCTGAACTTTCTACAAGAAGAACTACCCCAACTGCTTCAAGGTCTCGATAGGGATGAGCTCGACAGTATGTGGTTCCAGCACGATGGTGCGCCTGGATGGATTGGACGTGGGGGTTTCATTGAGTGGCCACCAAGGTTTTGCGACATCACCCCATTAGATTTCTTCCTATGGGGTTATATTAAAAATAAGGTGTATGTTAATTCACCAACAACAGTGGAAGATATGCGAAACAGGATTAGGGATACCTGTAGAACAATAACGCCACTAATTTTGTCCAGGGTCCGAGAAAATCTGCAAAAAAGACTAAATTTGTGCATTGCACAAGAGGGTCGTTTATTCGAACACTTATTAAAAAGAAATAATTAATCTCAGTATTTAATAGGTAATTTTTTTGTTTCAATTTAGTATAAAAGTAAATAAGTATTTGCCTCGTCGTTATTGTTGTGTTAATTTTTTCACATTATGTTTAATTAAACTATTGCCGTTGTAATATAACGAATAATGTATTTCATCATATTTAACCACATTCTGTTTGTTTCTGTAGTTTCTTTTTATTATTTTACATGGCTACTATGATAATGAAGACTATTTCTGTAAAAAAGTATGGAAAATAAGATAAACTGAAATATCTCAAAAACTATTATAAATAGGTATAGGATATATTGAACAAAACTTTTAGGGTTTTTATTACTCTATTAAATAACATGAAAATATACAGGGTGTACCATTTAAAAAAAAAGATATTTATTCATTTAAACTTGTTCAAATTTGAGCCGACGTGTTCAACACACTGTAGCTTTTATTGCAAATATTAGGTAAAAATTATGTTAACTTGTCCTTGGCCTTGCTAAATTCCAAATTTGAATATATTTGTCAAAAAATTGAAAACGTTATTTAGGATTGAATTGATGCTTGAAAATGTGACTGTTTTTCTTTAAACTTAATAATCTCAGAAACTATAAAGTTTTGTTATAGTAAACCCTTAATAAAAAAGATTTAAAATTATAAGCTAAATCGAAAATATGATTTGTATATAGGGTGTTCTATTTAAAAAAATACAACTTTATACTGTCCTAGTTTTTTGGCTCACCCTGTAGAGTCCTAAATATTTTTAAAATCTGCGTAAAAATAAACTGTATCAAACAATAAATATAGTTTCTTTGTAAATTTCACCGAAAAGGCACAAACCTACTTCATCCAATCGTTGACTCACCCTGTATATAAGATAGTATAGGATGAGAAGCGAAAGCGTATTGTTAATGGGGGGAGGGGGGGTTGCCAGCGACATTTGTATTCCTAATGCAGCAGACATATGAAGCTGTTGGGAAGAAGGCAATCACCCCCACTGCGTCCACTCCCTCTGAGATCCGCGCCTGTGATGAAATCGATAGTTCGAAAACGGTTACGTTTAGGAATGGGACATATAACAAAAAAAGTGTTCAGAATTTTGCTGGAAGTTTATAAAAAATTGGACGTCACTATAAAAAAAACTAAAAGTCTGTATTGCGTTTTTACAATACATCTTACATTGCCAGTATTTGAAAAACCACAAGAAAACATTATGTAAATAGAAGGTTTACATTTAAAAAATTGATTTTTTGCGATTATTTCAAGTTAACATTTAGTGTTAGTTTTTGATGACCCTGTATTTATTTATTATTAAAATATCAACACAATACACCAAAGCAGATCTCCTTCTAGAAGGGCACCAACACCAATTAAATAATAAAGGGTTTCATATTGGCGAAATTGATAGTTTTGTTTAGGCCTGCAAACGCCATTTTTGACAAAAAATTCAAATTATGTCAAAAACAGTTAGACTTAAGTATAGGACATTATACATGAAATATGTCTAAAATTGTGCGTAAAATTTAAAAATTAAATAACATATAGGGTGTTCCATTTAAAATAAGCAAAAAGGCACTAACTTCTAATATAACAGGAAGTACCATCTTGAAAATATTTTAGCCAAATTGCCCCGCCCCCATCGACTTTAGTAAACTGCCAGACTTTAAAAATTTTCCAAAGTCTATCTTCCGAGAAATTGATCACGACATTTCGTCGTGGGACACACTGTATACGCATATTTAATATTCATATAGATGCCGAATCTCAACATTCTTGTGTCGCGTTGGGAAAAAAATCACCGTAGTGGAAAATCGCCGTTAAAAATCATGTTGATTCATAAATCACTATCGTTGTCTCATTAGTTATCAAGAAATCAGTCCGGTTGAAAATTGAAGGGAAGATCCTCTTATTTGCGCAAAAAAATTGTTTTTGGCGGGAATGTCTTGTGTCATATCTGATTAATAGCAAGCAACTATTAAGCATTTTATGACACAATAACGTAGATTATCTTCTTTAAAATATACTTATTTTATGCAATAATTTTGGAGACCGTATTTTATTCTAAACTTAGTAAAAGTATAACAATAACGAGAAACACTCGGTATATCGCCTTACGAAAAAAAAAATCATTTAATATTTTTAAGTACTCGTTAAAATGTGAGTTATCGTTTTTCAAGTTTACAAATATGATAAATAATATGTCAATTTTGTATCGATAATGTTATTTTTTTACAAATGGATTATTAATTTCCATAACTACTACTTTGTCAACAAAGCCATAAATTGCACAGAGAATATAATTCTGAGACATTTCATTCAGCTCGTTTAGTTAAAAATTGAAAATGCTTAACATAAATACAAATCTTTGGTTAACAATTATTGGAATGATAGAAGCGATATATCCTCCGATTTATCTAAAATCGAGAAGGATAAAGTTCTTTTATTTAAGTTATGTAGCATTTTATTCAACTATTATTGTAGCAAACCTTTGTAAATTTATACTCAATATTTCAAAGATATTTAAAAGTTATATGTTAATATTTAAAATAATCTTTGTGTGTGATTCTGGATTGACAATATTTTTCAATATTTTAATAACTATTCAGCTTTTCAAAAAAAATTACGAACTAGTCGTCCTTAAGAAGACTTTACAGTTAATCAACAAGAATAACAAAAATTGGAAATTTTCAAAAATTAGTTATACAGCTTTAGCACTTCTTTGTCTTGAATATATTGCTCACCTTCTTAATATATTTTTAACCGATCCAATGAACTATGATATAATTATATATATTTTTACAACGACCCGAACGGAATCAATAATATGCATGGTATTTATTTTGATTTGGGAATCAATTAAGCATTTAGAAAGCCTCAATGAAAGCCTTAAACAATCTACAGAGATTAAACAAATTCTCATGTTGAAGTTTAGACACAATTTGTTGTGTAATTTAGTTTCGTTAATAAACGAAATATTTGGTCCTATATTTGCTACCGTAATTTTTGAATGTATTATTTTAATTTTGCACCATGTAGTTTTTACAATTTTTCAACCCGAAAAGGAAAGTTTTCTCACCAAATTGGCCTTTTGGATTTCTACTGTCTTTTTCCTAGTAAGTAAATAAGTAATCAAAGCAGATAGTGGAATATGTTTGATTTGTCTTACGAAAAATTATTTAATAAGAGGTTAAGGGCACACCTTCAAATACATACTAGTATGTTGTTAAATACAACGAGGACATAAAGTCGGAGTAAATTCATTATTTAATAAGTGCTGGGTTTTTTGAAAAATCATCCTGATTCGTCGACTTTATTTTCTTGATACGAATGATTTCCAATATATTAAATTTCATTGAGTGACTCGAAAGAAGCTGTGCTATACTCAACTATCATGTGTTAAATAGTGTTCCCCAATTTTTTATTCACTTTTAGACTTCCTGCAAAATTTGAAAGTTTTTTCTATTACATATCGTATAACTGTCAACTGTCACATTTACAGTTACTAGATATAGTGTTGCCAATTTAAAAACCAAACCTTTAAAAAACATCCTTTGCTTACAAGTATGTTGTTATATACAAGATAAACATAAAGTTGGAGTAAATTCATTATTTAATAATACTGGGTTTTTTGAAAAAATTATTCTGATACAACGACTTTATTTTTTTGATACGAATGTTTTTCAATATATTAAGTTTTACTGGATGACTTGAAAAAAGCTCTGCTATAATCAATTATCATTTGTTAAATAGTGTTCCCCAATTTTTTATTCACTTTTAGACTTCCTGCAAAGTTTTGAAAGTTTTTTCTATTACATATCGTATAACTAAATGTAACTGTTTTCGATTTATCGGTAGTTAAAACCAGAAATGAAATGCAATAATTATTTACCAGCATCACTGATTCAATAACCTGTTCCTTTGTCACATTTTGTCAAATTATCACTTCGAGTTAATTTTAACTGAAAATTAAACTTACTGAGTCCCAGAGGATCGAAATTCTTATGATGATAATATATGGCGAAAGGGCAAAGACAAAAAGAAAGGTGTGTTATTTTCATCAATTTCACAATCGACAAAAAGTAAGATTGAGCAGGGGAGTTATTGAGTGGCCACCGAGATCTCCAGACTTAAACTCTCTTGACTTTTTTAGTTTCCTTAAAAGTAAAATTGTCCGAACTAAGTCTGTTGACATTGAAGACTTAAACAATCGGAATGCTCAAAAAATACGGTTAATCACTACAGAAATATTACTAAATATTGAGAATAAATTTATTAATTGCTTTACGGTGAATTAATCAATGGAAGTCTTTTTAAAAATTAAATACACTTATGAAATGGGGCGACAATTGTGAACAACTTTAGAGCCTTATATCTTCTGAATAAGACCACTAAATAAAATATTACACGTTTTTTATATCTTATATATTAGTTGTCATAATTTACCTGTAATATCTGTCGTTGCATATATTTATGACACTAAATTTTTTCAGATTTTTAAAATGTACAGTCAGATTGGGGGAGAGACAACATTTAAATAGTCACTTTGAAGGATCATATTTTACGAATAAAGCGACTAAATAATACATGCAATATAAAATATTTACCTGCCTGTAAAATTTCGTCGCAAAACATTAAATACTAACAAAGTTACAAGACTGTGTATGACGTACTTACAGACGAACATGACGAAACTGCAAAAAACTTCTGCATAAATTCAAGACAGTAAAGCCTTAGCGAGCTCGCGTACAGCGTTAAATAAAATACATCAGACTGAAGAAGCTGTGAAGCCGGTCTCTCTCTTTGGGAGGGGGCGTGATATCATAAAAATACAGAATGACAAGTAAACGCAAGTTGTTGATAGGGGAGGGAGACGACAGCAGTCATGAATTTGAAGCTCTTGGGAGGGCGATCACATGTCAAAGGGTGGGGGGGGTATGCCAACAACATTCACATTCCTGGATAAGAGGCAGGGTCGGATCTGTTTTCCTGAATTAAAAGTTCTTAGGGGGAGGGGGGATCGCAAGCGAACGCAAATTTTCGACGGGAGGGAGACGCCAATAGCATTCATATTCCTGGTGTAAGAGGCAGAGTCGGGTCTATTTTCCTGAATTCGAAGATTGTGGAGGGGGCGCTCATGTTTTTACACATTAACATAGTCTTTTGTACTACTCGTGGCAATATGTGAGGCAGGCGATTCAACACCGCTACGATTGAGGGAACATAAACTAGTTTCTTATCACCAAGAGAAGCTTCAAGCCGGGCTATAAAACCCCCTTTATAGACGACATCCATATGAAGCAATGAGGAAAATGTCGACAAATTAGGGTCGAACTACTGATTGACTTCAAAACAAATATTTCTAGAAAATTTAGGCTTAATATTAGCTATTCAGAATTAGGACAAACCAACGAAAATTATCTGAAACACATTATCAGACATCCCTTAATTCAGAATGTTTGTCGAATATTCGGAACAGACTAAAACATAACGGGAAAATGCCAAGCATTTGTTGCATCGCTGTACAAGGAGAGCCGCTACGTTCATCTAACAAGAACTGGAAGAAAACTTAAAACTGTTAGGTAGAGAAAATACGCTACTATGAATTTAACCTGGAAAACAACGAGTTCAAGCTACCTTTTTCTTCCTGTTCCGTGTCAGGTCCCCCTAACGTTAGCAATTACAATGGCGAGTTGATCACGGTTCTCTTCTATTCTAAATAGCTGTTCAGCACTGTATATTCCTGTCCACTCTCGGATGTTCCTAAGCCAAGAGATCTGCTTCCTTCCAAAACCTCTACGGCCCTCGATCTTACCCTTCATAATCAGTTGAAGAATTCTGTACCCATCCCCTCTGAGAACATGACCAAGATATGCTAGTTTTCTGCATTTTATAGTTGTCAGCAATTCACGAGTGGCATCTCTCTGATCTAAAACTGCTATATTAGTTTGTATAGCTACTCAGGGTATTTGAAGCATTTGCCTATGCAAACACATCTCAAATGCCTCCAAACGATTGATCGTTGCAACCTTCAATGTCCATACCTCCACTCTATACAACACTGACCAGATGTACCATATAACCATTTTTTAATGAAGTTTTAAATTTATATTGTCATTGTAGAGAAGCGATCTCATTTTTAGAAGAGTTTTGAGGGCTGATTTGATTCTTCATTTTATTGGGTCAAGCTGTTCAGTAATATAAGGGCGGTCCGATAAATAATTAACCTACATAAGAAAAACGAAAATTTTGGAAAAATGTCGATTTATTTCTCAACATAGTCTCATTTTAGCTCGATACATTTGACCCAGCGATGTTCCAACTTCTTTAACCCGTCTGAAAAATACGTTTTCTGGAGGTCTGCAAAGTAGGCCTCCGTGTCGGCGATAACTTCCTTATTCGACTCAAATTTCTGCCCGGCGAGTGAATTTTTCAAGTTTGGAAACAAAAAGAAGTCGCACAGGGCCAAATCTGGAGAATACGGTAGATGGGTTCTTCGCCAAATGGAGCCGTTTTTTCTGCAATTCGGCATCGAATCGGCCCAATAATTCGGCATAATAGAGCCTTGTGATCGTTTTGCCTTTCTCCAGGTAGTCGATGTAGATCACACTGTGTGAGTCCCAGAAAACGGTTGACATCACCTTTCCGGCCGATAGGACAGTCTTCGCCTTCTTCGGAGCACGTTCGCCGGGTAAAGTTCACTGTTTCGACTCTTCCTTGGTCTCTGGTATGTACCAGTGGATCCATGTTTCGACGGTCACGAAACGACGTAGAAACTCTTTCGAATTGCGCTTAAACGGCGTCAAACACTGCTCTGAAGTGGTCTCACGGTTACGATTGTTGTCCGAAGTGAGCAAACGCGGCATCCATCACGCCGACAGCTTTCTCATGCCCAAAATTTCATACAGGATATGACCCACGTGGTCTTTTGAGATGCCTACTGTCTCAGCTATCTCGCGCACCTTCAATCGGCGGTCTGTCAATACGAGATCGAGGGTTTTTGTCACGTTATTCTCCGTGGTAGCCGTTTTCGGGGCATCTGGGCGTGGCTCATCAAAAGCCGACGTGCGACCACGTTGAAAATCGTTAAACTAATTTTTGACGGTCGCCATCGAAGCACTCTTTCATTTCGCTACGCGATTTCCTTTCCAAAAACAAGAATCAAATCACCTATCAATATTGCTCTTTTTCCATTTTTCTAAAATCCGCGGACACGCCCGCTTCCACATGCGGTCAAAAGAAAACTGCGAGTCCGATTCGGCTGAAATTTTGATAGTAGCCGTCTACGGGAGTGTACTACACGATAGTAAATTTCTCTTGCAATAGTGGCGCCATCGGGTGGTGAGGCTAAGTACTTATCGGACCGCCCTCGTATAATATCCAAGGTACTTGAACTGGAAGACTCTTTCAACGATTTGTCCATTGATTAGCAACGAAGCGTCTGGATATGGTAGACGACTAAAAACTATAAATTTAGTTTTAGCAACATTTATGTTGAGTTCCATTTCTTTCCCAATCCTATGCAAGGTATACAAAGATCAAACTGTGTTTATGGCCTTACAGTTGCTCATAACAGACCTAACTTAATTTTTGTAGAGAAAACATCCAAGCAAACAACACTAGTTGAAGTCATTATCCCAAACAACACAAACCTGGAAGTACAAAAACGTAAACAGTAGGGAATGAGCAACATCCGGGTGTTCCTTAATATCAAGAGATTGAATCTTGGCGGTTACCTGTATAAGGCTATGCAAAAGGAGTACTACTTGAGGCTGCTCGTACTGTCCTGAAATTTATCGGTAATACAGCAGATTTAGATTTCGACAACATGGAAAGGGCCCCCACAGAGTTTCATCCTTTTGATATCTGAATATATCTGGGATAAATTAATGCTCCTTAGAAAAAATACGAAAGCTGTTTGGCAATGTACGATACAAATAGAGCCAATAAATAGAGTTACAATCAAAAAGTAATCAAAGAGAAATAGTTTTAAACAAAAGAGATATAATACGCTTTAAATACTTTTATACATGTTGCTGTGAAAAGCTATATATAAAATATGCCTTTATTTATTCGGGTAATGTTTTCGCACTTAAACACATTATAACCGCCATGGTTCATTCATCAATAAGATTTTAAAATCTTGACACTTATAACGTCCTACGAGATGCATTATAAAACTTCATTTCGGCAGACGCATCTAAATTTTTAATGTTTTCCTGTTACCTGAAAATACTATATTTTGTTTTGTTTTAGATTGCCATATTCAGCTTAGCTATAATTGGGGATAGGCTAGCGGGAGAAGCAGAAAGAACAATAGATATATGCCATTATCTGTCACAAGAGAGAAACCAGCATTCCATTCATGGCAACAAAACAGATATAAACCATCAAATTTCTTTAATGGGTCAGCAGGCTTATCATAGAAACATGAAGTTAAGTGCCGCTGGATTTTTTCCGATAGATCATTCTACGATTCTCTTTATTTTTACTAATGCCTGTACTTATTTAATTGTTATATGTCAATTGTTGTCAACCTCAACATGAATTCATTAGTGAAGTTGATAAATTAGTATGATTTTGGTAGTATCGGCAAAAGACTTTGTGTAGTAGTAAAAAAAATATTTAAAGAAATTATTATTAGAATATGTTTGAAAATTGTTAGATTTACTAGTGAACATGATACAATGTTATAGTTGCACGTATGATATCGTTTTTTCCCAAGTTATTCGTGTTTGCACAAAAAAGTTAACTAGTAAAACTTCATTGTATACTTTATTATATACTTATACATTTACCGGGCGTTATTATTAAAGAATATAAAGTAGCGTAAATTTATTAGCATCACTACAATTATAGTCAGAATCACTTTTAGTCTTTCACTTTTCACTGTTAGGAGTAAAAACGGCACATTTGTGAAACAAAGCTACCTAGCGAATTTAAGTAGTAGGTTGCACGACACCGTGTTTTAATAAATAAAAAGATATAGGAATAGTTAAAATAGCCAAAATCTGCACAGTTTAAAACTATCTTGTTCGCCTATAAAAATTACAAAAACAACCATCCAGATGTTATAAAATTTAAAAGAAAATTGAACGACATTTTAAAAAACCACTAAACGACTAAAAATAACTATAATTTTTTATACAAAATTGAAATTTTTGAAGTTGGCGACAAACTAATAGATCAGGATTCCTTTAATTCACTAAATATACAATATTTAAACATTCATATCTGCTCGCAGCAACTTATATCACATACAATATAAACTCTAATACAAGTAGCCCCATCTCCCAGCATTTCACTCAATCTGAATATTTAATTTTGTAGAGAACTATAGTCCAACTATACTATAGGGGTAGACATACCACAAAACACGAAAAATAAGAAAAGTTATGCACGTGCTAATTGGTTGAAACAGCTGTGACGTTAAATCGATGGTGTCGGCCCCAACGGTGGTGCTATACCTAAGACATACGAGGGAAATTATTATTTATTTTTCAACGAATATTAATATTTTAACGTTTTTACTTTTGTTGTACTAAAAAATACAACAAAAGCATAAAACATCAAAATATTAATATAACACGTGAAAAATTACATGTTTAGGAAAATAACACAAAATAATTTTTTTAGATTTTTATTTCTCTTTGTTCTCAAAAACACCCCAGTATTAACTTTTGACAAAATTGGGAAATGTAAAATTTCTATTCCGCCATATTGGATTCATCAGATTTAATTTTTCGAAAATAATTTTATGTTCATCATCTGCGTAAAAAATCCTTCATATAGTTTAGTCAGGACAATATTATTTTTTAGCCGCCATATTGGAAGCCCTATCTTGGATTTCACTAAAACAATTTTGGTAAAAATGATATGAGACCACCGTAGCAACTTTTTGAACATAACATTTTTTTTCAAATCGCGAAACCATTTTAAATAACAGGCGTAGGTACAAAAAAATGTATTACGATCAAATTGGGAGCCTCCTTCTAGTCTACAGGACATAACCACTATGTATGTACGTAGAATTGGGGTCTGTACACTGCGACATGATAGATATATTGTGCCCCCCTACTGCTGCTAAATCGTAAGAGTTACCTTATCGACTAGAACAGGTCCTCCAGTCTTATTTCCCTCAGGAACCTTAGGATTTTGGACGGCTTCAAGATGACTAGCTCCCCTTCTTCGATTTGGTGTGTTCCCAAGAACCATCCTAGGGTTTTCTAGAGCGCTGTACTCTGAAAGGATATGAATAGAGGTTTCGTCCTCCTCCTCACAGAATCAACACTGTTCTCTTTCTACCAGTCCGAGTTTCTTGAGGTATCACTTCAGGTGGCAATGAACCGTCAGAACCCCTGTTAGAACTCTGAGTTGGTTTTCACTTAAGCTTATGCGTTCTTTGAGTCTCTTCGGTCGTAGTTTCCAAGAAGTACTTCCGCTTGTCTCAATCCTTGCAGCTCTGTCCAATAATTGGATCTCCTGCTTCTATCTTTAGGTCTTCCAGCATTACGCTGCTACTGATTCCACAGAAGGTCTTGACCCCAGAAATGTTGTCTCAGCCCCTTTCCTCGCGAGTATGTCTACTATTCATTCCCCTCTATCCCGGTGTGTCCCGGTGCCTACATGAGGGTACCTTTTTATTCTTACTCAAATCAATTAATTCCTCTAGACATTCCCAGACCATCTTGGAGCTGATAACTTGAGAGCTCAGCGCATTTATGGCTGCTTGACTATCGAACATGATGATAATCTCTTGGCCGCGATAGTTTTCTCCCCGGTTAAATTGAATACGTATCCTAATGGCATGTATTTCTGGCTGGAAAATGCTTGGTAACTTACCCAAGCTTTCGTAGTGTCTGTTCAGTGTCTATTCCAGTTCCTTCAGTTTCTTTTTAGTCAGCTGTACACCATATAATGGATATCTTGCTGAGATTTTCAATGGTGTTTCTGTCCCATTCGCTCTTGCGACTCAACTTTGTGTGGAACTTTTTCACAAAGTTCAATTTCTTTTTCATTCCATCTTGAGGCATATCTCAGATTTGTTGATTTCTGGATCGGAGATTGGGCGTTCGTTTTATCTCATCTCATCCTATAAATGGTCCTCTTCGCCACATTCTCTAGATGTATATGTAGAGGTGTAAGGTTTAGGATTACTTCTATGGCGACTGTTGGGCAGCTGATTCTTTTGCAGTTGTTTAATTAATGCTTGTATATTAGTCCGACAAATTTAATGTATCATTTTTCTTCTCCAAAGCTGGGAAGTTTTGAATCTCCCTCGTTGGAAAATCATTCACAAAGTTTCAGAAGAGTGGTAATCATATTGAAATAGGGGTTTCGGCGTGTAGATTGTTTTCCTTAAAAATTATTTAAAAGAGCTCTGTTCTTTACATTAGGGTTTGGCTCATAAGTAAAAATACATTACAATCGAAAGTTCTTGTTTCAACATGTACCTTCCTACCACCGAAAATTGGGAATTAAGTGTCATAGTCAATTTTGTAACCACATAAAAATAAACTGTAAAGATATTTAATCAAAAATATTTTATTTAATTTTCAACATGTAACTGTATATCAAAAAATTGTAAACAAATTAAATCAATAGAGTTCACTTTAACACAAAACTCGTGTTTTTCTTATTCACCATTACCTCTTATTAGGTACAATTTAAAAAGTTGTTTGTCTATTGTAAATGGCAAAACATAACAATATACAAGCGGACAACAATAGTCTTATTAATGAAGTTATTTTATTCCTTTTTACTCCCAAATAATTATGCAGCATGGACGGAGCGATAAAATCTCTACATACATAGAATGGCCTGATGAGTCAGTCCCAAGGAGGACAAAACAGCTCTATTGTCTAACAAGACAGTTAAAGTATAACTATGCATGCAGATTATTATACGCGTTTTGACCACCTAATGATGGTGCAGCTGTGACGAATTAAGAGCAACAATCATAATCACAGGAAACGACTGTCTATATAAAATATAAATTTCGAAATATGCCAAAATATCGCCAGTACAGCGACATGTATACATACACCGACGTAGTATAAAGCTGAAAAAATAAAATTTCAGTAAAAATAAAGAAAATTTTACTGCTGTACAATTAGTAAGTTCTATATATTCTCTTTCAGACAGTTAAAAGAAAAGTAAAAATGCTATTTATTTAATGCAAATACAACTTTGGTTCTCTCTCCATACGCGCTTAGATCACTTACTGGTTGCATCAGTGATGCCATAACGAACCAAGAGCAACATTCATAGGAGACAACTGTCTATATAAAATTTAAATTTCGAGATATGTCGGGAGGATATTAAACCTTCAGACTTTGTGTTTGCAGGAAACAAACTGTCAATAAAGTCATCCATTAACTACCTAAAGGAGAATATACACCACTTGTTAAACAAATTCTACGGCACTAAAATTTTCTTTATTTCTTACTGAAATTTTAAATATTATGCTTCACGTATTTTTCCTGCCGACGTTTATCGGAATTTGTTTTATACAGATAATTGTTTCTTGTGAATGTTGTTCTTGACTCGTCACAGCACCGCCGATGAAACAAATAAGAGATCGAAACGCGTATGGACGGAGGGTCAAAATTGTTTTTGCATTAAATAAATTATCTTTATATTTTTCCGTTAATTTATAAGGCAATAAATTCTTCTTTATTTCTTAAAGAAATTTTCAATTCCAAGCACTGTGGTCATTTTTCCGTCCCAGAGCTTCAACATTACTTGAGAGTTTTCAACGCTTTTCAGTACGAGAATAATACTTGTTGATAATATATATATATATATATATATATATATATATATATATATATATATATATATATATATATATATATTATTCACAAAATGAATCAAAAATAAATCGCCCTAAAAATAAGAAAGAAAATTACAATCAGGTCAGTACCCTTAAAGCAGCGCGCCCACTGGTTCCGCTCGGTTCAGACCGCTCGGCTCCGCGCAATCGGCCCGTTTTGGTTTACATGTAAATAAACATAAACGAGAGACGCCGATGCTGAACGCGCTGAAGCGTTCTGGCCGGTCGGAACCAGTGAGCGGGCTCTCATTTATTTACGTGTAAACCAAAACTGGCCAATTGTGCGGAGCCGAGCGATCTGAACCGAACCGAACCAGTGGGCGCACTGCTTAAGGCAGAAAAATAAAAATTCTTGAATACCGGAACCCATTAAATAAAAATCAGTTCAAATAAAGATGTGACACTAAAAGCAAAGTTTTTGTCGTATATATATATATATATATATATATATATATATATATATATATATATATATATATATATATATATATATATACACTGCTCGTCAATCACTTTTGCCATGTCTACGCGAAAACAAGTTGAACTTCAAAGTTCTGTATTTCAGTATTCCTTGCGAGTACTCAATATATATATATATATATATATATATATATATATATATATATATATATATATATATATATATATATATATATATGTATATATATATATATATATATATATATATATATATATATATATATCATTTTTCTTTTATTTTGTCTTTTCTTGGGTGATATATATATATATATATATATATATATATATATATATATATATATTGATGATATATTCTATGGTTCAAGAAACAAGAAAATAAACATATATATATATATATATATATATATATATATATATATATATATATATATATATATTGAGAATACATGGAATGAGAGAGTTTTATTTTACAATGCACAAAAAAAAAAAAAATGTATACATTTAATTTTAGGTTTAAGAGGACATTCAAATTTGATTCTTATTAACAGGATCGAGTACTTAATATTTTTGTTTAAATTAGGCTCGTGTATATGTGGCTCAAATTTTCCATATCTATTCTGTCGTTAACAGTGTTTTTATCTTTATTAATTTCAATCGTTTCCTGTCTCTGAAATTTTCGGCACAAACAACTCGATGGATGTGCTTTAAGATCACCAATTTCATCTACCATTGCTCAATTAGTAATGGAATATTTAGAGGAAAATATTTTAGGAAAATTAAATTTTAATATAATGTTTTTCAAACGTTTTGTCGATGATTGCATAGCAGCAGTGCCACAAAATAAAATAAAATTCTCCAAAAGTTTTACAGTTTTAACGAAAAATTACAATTCACGTCCGAAACAGAAAATAATAGTAAAATAAATTTCCTAGATATGACACTTATAAGCAGGACACAAAATTTTAACTGAATGGTACAGCAAACCAACTTGGTGAGGTAGATATCTAAACTGTTTCTCTAATCATTCAAAAACTCAAAAAAATTGTATTATAATCGGTCTGTCTGATCGTGCTATCTCTGTAACGTCTCCAGAATTCCGACCAAAAATACTGCAAACAGTAAAAAAGACACTAATAAATAATAATTAATTTCAATGAAAAGACTATCACCAAAATAATTAATAAACAAACATATAAATTTTATAATAACGTAAAAACAAGAAACATAGAACATAAACAGCAAAAATAAGTAGTATTACCTTACACGAGTGAGCTGTCAGAAAAAATAAAATACATTTTAAAAAAACATGATATTATCGTATGCCACGGGTCACATAATAAATTAAATACACTGTTCACAAATTTAAAAGGTAAAACTCCTCTCATGAATAAATCAAATGTAGTATATTCGATCCCTTGCACAAATTGTCCCCAAAAATAAATATATGAAAAACGCCTTAACAGCGTTAAACACACACAAGACGAAAATATACTTTTGATTATAACAGTACGGTGGTCAAAAAAATTAGATCATTTAGTTAAGTTCTCAACACCAGGGGCATTGCTAAATGTAAAATGGTGCCCGAGCAGGGACGGCCGCAGACAAGGGTCTAAGCTGCCGTTGGCTTTGATTAAGCCTGACCCAAACTTGGTAGACCACCTAAGATGTCCGTTCCACATTTCCGTTATCAAGACTATGGTTTCTTACGGCTTGGACTTTCTATGACAGTCGAAGTCGGAAACTAAATTGCTGGGGAGGGGGGGGGGGAACCAACATCTTACCACCACTTTCCGGCAAAACTTGACTTAAATAAGAATCCAAGTTTGTGGAAAGTGCAATAAGGATGTCTGGGAAAGATATCGGTGGATCCCACTGATGAGTCCACCAAGATATCTGGACGAAACATCCTATCATTTTGACAGTGGTCGAAAATTAGATCGCTTGCTCGATAGATTGTTGTTTTAATGTTGTCTACCAAGTACCCTGCAAAGATTGTCCATCGAATGATATCGGCCAAACTAGTCAGAATCTGCAAAATTGTCTAAATGGACATAAATCTGACAAAAAAAAATATTACAGCCTTAAAAAAACACGAAATGAAACACAAGCACACCTTTGATTATGAAAATACAAAAATCATAATAACTTAAACCAACAAAGGGAAACTAGAATTTTACGAAATGATCGCATTGAAAAAAAAACCGTAAATGATAAAACAGACATTAATAATCTAAATCAAATTTATTTCAACATATTAAAATAAACCAATATAAGAAAATTTCTAAAATAAATAAAAAAAATTCTCCGCTTTCAATTCTTCTAAACTGAATAACGATATTTTTTCAGAAAGATATCACTTCAATTATAAGACCTAAATTTTTGACGCCACTTACAGTACCTAAAACATACACCATCTGGGTTCCAATCAGGTCAAGGCAGTTATAGGGTTAAAAATATAGTGCCCCTTCTTCTAGCTGGACTTTTAAAAATACTTTTAAAAAGTTAATATACAAAAGAGTGTGTGATTATATTGGTTTGTGATGTAATTAATTTTTATTTAAAACAAAAATCTCTGTTGTTAATGGTAAGTTTTTAACCTATTAGTCCATATATAATAATATTAAAAATGTACATTTTTGTAGAATCCGTCGAAACCATCAGTTGAAAAAGATTCGAAAGAATCGAAACGTCCTGAAATATAAAAATATACAATAAGTATGACTACTTTATATATGTAGTTTTAATAGAAAAATGAACCATATTCCCAAGAAAATAACCAACTATATATATATATATATATATATATATATATATATATATATATATATATATATATATATATATATTGAAATGTGTTTAAAGATACAACAAGCTATAATGGATTATGTGCATAAGGTTGTACGTCTATAAGTAAACTTCCACTTCCCTTCGTACACGGCGACGGATATCTTGATGAAACACTATTTATTTATAGCTATATATATATATATATATATATATATATATATATATATATATATATATCCGGTTTCATAGCGTTCTACACCTTCCGGTTCCCAGTCTCCATTGTTTTCGGTCTTTCCAATCCCCTGGAAGTAAGTTTCTTTCGGACATGGCTCGGTTAATGCCCTTAATCCAGGTAACTTTTGGTCTTCCTCTTTTTATTTTTTCATTTGGTGTCCATTTTAGGATTTGCTTCGGTAGACGTTCGTCCGTCATTCTCTCCACATGTCCATACCATACCAGCTGACGTTGCTCGATTTCATCGAGAATAGTTTTCTTTACGCCCATAATCTCTCTAATTCTCTCGTTGGTTATCCGTTCAATCCTTGACTTTCCGGCAGATCTTCGCCAAAAGTCCATTTCAAGAGCCAGCAGTTTACGTTCTAAAGTTTTATTTATCAGCCATGTTTCACATCCATACAATACAACGCTTTTAAATATTGCATTGTATAAAAGAGTTTTCCTTCCTTGGAGATGTTTGTTGACCATAATAGTGAGTTTAGGCGTCCGATAGCTTTTTTCCCTTTAGTTATTCGCTCCAATATTTCTTCTTCAGTTCGTCCACTTTGACTGATCTTCGTTCCAAGGTAGGTATAATCAGAACAAGATTTTACTATGATATTGTCATCCACTTCCGAATCTGTTTCTTCTCCACCGATACACATATATTTAGTTTTACTTCAGTTGACGGTTAATCCCCATTCTGCGTATTCTTTAAATAGTTTCCTCGTCATAAATTCGAGGTCTTCTTTATCTTGGGTCAGTATCACTTGGTCATCTGCAAAATGAAGCGTATATAAATGGGTGTCATTATTTAATTCTATTCCCATTCTACTGCACGATCTTCTCCAACTCTTTAAAACTTCATTGAGGAAGATTTTAAAGAGAGGTGGTGATAGACAACATCCCTGGCGAAGATCTTTGGTCTTGGTTCTTATAGCTATATAAAGGAATAAAAACAATAAATTTTCGCATAGCGATTAATCCCATCTTGTAGTTTTTGATTTGAACTATCAATTGGTAGGCAAGGAATTTGAAAATATTCATTTAATCAAAAGTTATTTATTTTGAAAAGTGGCAAAAAATGCCAATTTTGAAATATTTAACAAATTTTAACACAAAAACTATGCATTGGACGGAAAAATAACAAGAGACAGTTACAAAAGAAATACTTTTTTAAACATTAACAATTTTTTTATTTATAACAAATTATCTAACCATTTTTCAGGAATTCATCTTCGAAATTCGTAATGAGGGGGTGAAAATACATGTAAAAAACTTTGGTGGAGACTTCTCTATCGGCCACGAAAACCGACCGATTGTGAGTTCCCAGACTATAAAAAGAGATAACACTTTTCGAATAACTCTTATCATTAGTTATTTCCACCGCATAATTGTTTCTACCTATTCTTTGAAAGGTTCTAAACCACTGTTCGTTTGATTTACGTCAATATAAAAATATTTTAAATAAATTGCCTCCCAAATATCAGTACTTGAGTAATTACATTTCCATGAACACTTAGAATAAAATATTAGTGTTAACTCTTTCACCACAGGCCCATAAAAGCAAATAGATGGCTTCAAAAATAACTAACTTAGCTATATTTTTAAGTGTTCTATTGAATTTATACCCTCCAGTTTGTTGCAAATTTAAAAGGCAGAAAGTATTAGTGATCTTGCTTATTATAGTGAACACGGTTATTTGCCAGTTAGCTGTAATTGATAATATTCGTATTATAATATTTATTGCTTTAAAACCACCACTAAAAATCATCAGAATAATTAGGCTACTTGCCTTAGCACTCACAAACGTTGCAGTATCAGTTAAAATTTTTTCCAATAAAAATAACATAACAATAATAACAAATACTTTAAAATTATTGGAAGAGGAAGGAAAAAACAATAGAAAATATGAAGCATGCAAAATTTTGGCTATTACTTGGTGCCTTTTAGGTATTATTACAACTCTTGGTTCAGTAATTTTTGATTCGTCTTTTCCAATATTTAATCTCATAATATTCGTATGCCAGAGAATATTTGAAATTCGAATAGGGACTGTGATTTTAATACAGTGTTTGGTAACCTGGGAAATTAAAGAAAACTTCAAAAAAAATCATAAGAAATTAAAATCATTCAGAAGTCTTGAGGAGATCATTGCATACAAGGAACAACAGCATAATTTACGTACTTATATTGAAATTCTTAATAATACGTTTGGTATTGTTATAGTCAGTGTTATTTTCTTCAGTGTTACTAACATTTTATTAGTAGATTTATGCGTTATATATCCGATATGTGGTCCGACCAGTCATGTATTAAGAAGAACTGCACTACATATATGGCATTTTATAGTAAGTATTGTTTTCCAGTATTTTATAGCGTAAGAATCTAAACTAAAATTAAAAATTAAGATTTCAAAAAGAAATAAATAAATTTATCTTTTTGAAGTGTTTAAATAGTTGGCTACAAGTATTCTCTTTTTCAAGCAGAAAAAAGGGAAAGGATACGGCCAAAAAAAATAGATTTATTTTTTTCTTATTGAGATCTTAATTTCTATATATATATATATATATATATATATATATATATGTATATGTATATATATATATATATATATATATATATATATATATATATATATATATATATATATACAATATAAGAATTAATTTTTCTTGAACCATTAAATATATTTTTAGTTGGTTATTTTCTTAGGTATATGGTTCATTTTTATATTTTTTTATATATAAACAAACAGTTTATTTCGCTAAATATAGCAAAAAACTTAAACCCTTCACCCCATGCATATATGGGCTACCTAAATTACATAAACCCGGAACTCCACTTAGACCAATTGTATCTTGTATACAATCGCCGTTTAATATACTCTCAAAATTTGAAAAAAATATATTATCTAATTTCATTAGCCAAAATAATTTTTACATTAAAAACTCATGGAGCTTTAAAGAAATAAATAACGTTACAATCCCAGAACCACATGTTGGTCCCATTAGACGTCGTATCTCTCTACACAAATATACCTCTAAATATGCCCTTAAGTATAATCAGAAAAAAAGTTGTCAGAAATAAAGAAACACACCGATATACCATTAGATGATCTTCTTGAAGCGGTAGAAATCTACCTAACTTCTACATACTTCGAATACAAAAATTTATTCTTTAAGCTGATTGAGTGTTGCCCTATTAGTATTAGAAGATCTAGAATCTGATGTTATCAACAGCTGAAAATTCAAATTACCATTTTGCTACAGACAGGTAGGTGATTGCATAGCAGCCAGTCCAAAAAATCAATATTCATACATTTTAAACAAATTTAATAGCTATCATGAAAAATTACAATTTACCATAGAAGTTCAAAAAAAAATTGCCATATAAACCTCCTAGACATGACGTTGCATCACAAAAATAATACAATACTGAGTGGTACACAAAATCTACATAGTCTGGTGGCTACCTCAACTACAATTCCCAATACCACATGGCCCAAAAAAATCAGTAATAATTGGAATAGCCGATAGAGCAGAGCCATCATGCTTAGTAGTTTTGTAGAAACAACTGTATCAAAAAAGCAAAAGAGACCTTATGTCAAACTGTTACCCAAATAAACTGATTAATAAAATTTTTAAAGAAAGGCTAGGAAAATACAAACAGGGAAGCACCAAAACAGAAAATTTAAAGATACTAAAATCAAATGACAATATCTTTCATTGCCATACATACCAAAACTTTCCGAAAACTTTCAAACTTTTTTCATGAAACATAATATAACCACTAGTCATAAGGGCCATAATTTACTTAAAAGCAATTTCAGCAAATTAAAAAGTGATATTCCAAAAAACAAAAAAAAATGTTGTCTACCAAATACCCTGCAAGGATTGTCCATCGAATTATATGGGCCAAACTAGTCAGTATCTTCAAAATCGTCTAAATTGACATAAATAAGACCAAAAAAATATTACAGCCCTAAAAAAGCATGGAATAAAACACAAGCACACCTTTGATTATGAAAATACAAAAATCTTGATAACTGAAACCAACAAAGGAAAACGAGAATTTTACGAAATGATCGTAATAAAAGAAATCCGATTACCGTAAACGATAAAACAGACATTAATAATCTAAATCAAATTTATTTCAACATATTAAAATAAACCAATATAATGGAAATTCTAAAATAAATAAAACATTTAATAAGAATAATTCTCCTCTTTCAATTCTTCTAAATTGTATCACGATATTTTTTCAGAAAGATATTACTTCAATTAAAAGACCCAAACCTTTTACGCCACTTAAAGTACCTAAAACATACACCATCTGATTTCCACACTTCAGTCAAGTCAATGCAGTTATAGGGTTGAAAATGTATTGTCCACTCTTCTAGTTGGACTTTCAAAAATAATTTTTTAAAAGTTAATATATAATAGAGTGTGTAATTATAATTGTTTGTGTTGTAATTAATTTTTTATTTAAAACAAAAATCTTCGATCTTAATGGTAAGTTTTTAACCTGTTATTCCATAAACAATAATATTAAAAATGTACATTTTTGTAGAATCGTCCGATACGCTTACTTGAAAAAATCGAAACGTCCCGAAATATAAAATATATATAATAAGTATGACTACTTTATATATATATATATATATATATATATATATATATATATATATATATATATATATATATATATATATATAGCGCACGTAATTTAATTCTAAAAATTACGAAATTTAATGAAATTGTTTCAAAGTATTTTTTCACGAATACCATAATTAACTCAAGTTGACATCTTTCGGGGTTTTTGAGAATTGTACCATTTACAAGGGAGTCCAAAAGTGTGTTTAAACGCAAGCTCATAGTCACAAATAAAAAAGGCATTTTGCGGTAACATTGACGTCGCCCTTAACAATGACCTTCTACTTTATTTCAAAATCAAAATGATTATTTCTAATAAAAGTATTTATTTCATGGCAAAAATGAAATCCAGCGTAGGCTAATAAAGGGTGGTCAGTGAAGACAAGGTTGAAACTTGGCCAGTGAATTCAAGGCCGGAACCCGGCCATGTGCTTTAATCACGTACCTGCACGCAATCAAAAAAATAAAGGTTTCTACTTGAAATAAATCGATTTGACCTTGAAATGATATTCTAGGTCACTCTTAAGGTCGATGCTAAGTTTACCTCTAATACTTCTATTTTTTATGACTTTTGTATTTATCATTTTGCTTTATCGTTCTTAGGTTTCAAGTTATTAAGTTACTATATTTTTTGTAAGCAAGTTTTTGGCCTACAGTACGCCTCTCATTCCCTTTTCCCTTAAAGAAGCATTTTCCGCCCTTGTGCCCGTAGGCATTTTTTCGCAGGAGATTAAAAGCTATAAAAATTGATTCTGTTTGTGTGGCCCTTTCTATTACATTAAAATCAATTTGCGACCTATATTATTATAAGTAATGGAAATGATTAATTACATACATATTTTTCAGTCCAATATATTTCACAGTGGTTCGAAACCTTACTTTAGTATGGAAATCTTAAGCAATACAAACTGGTTACTTGTGCAACTACTTCAAAGAGAGACAATTTTCCGAACTAGTATAAATTTCGTCCTGGTGCTGGAACAGCATCTCCCAACAGACAATTTCATAAAAATATTTGTTCTCAAAGTGAATTAAACAGATTCTGTCACATTCAAAAGGTACTGAGCAATTTTATTGAACATGTGTTTTGTTGGCATACAGTCTTTTGGAGTTTGGAGGAACAAGTTCATGAAGAATTATCATAAAAATTTACTATATTATCACAGTTTTTCAAAATAATTATTTCATTCTGGAATCACAAATTAAACCAAAAATACAAATAGTGTCATCGAACAGTCACTTCAATATTTACCACCGTTTTAATTGCGGATTTTTCTTCACATACAAAGCATGCACGAGATAAGCTATTACTAGTGTCCACTCTTTTCTAGTCAGAGATCGCGATACAGTGCACTGGGAGATATTCGTTCACAAGAGAATACAACTTTTGAGACTTGGGCCGAGATTCTGTAACAACAATAACGAAAAGGAAAATAAGGAAAGGGAAATGGAAATGATCCTTTTTCTCTTTGAACGTTCGTATTCTATAACAAGTTCATTTTCATATCGTAAAGTTTCAACAAATAAAAATTTTCATACTACCAATTCTAAAAAACTTGCATTTATTGTTTATTATCCCGAATAATGTTCAAACTTCAATTGTTATCACGAAACATAACCCACTTTATTGTGATTTACAAGCCAAACGGCTTCGCACTCCCTCCAGGGATTATTCACTCATACCAGGTATACAAAGATGCCAAAACTATGAAGCTCTGTGGGAACCCTTTCCATGTTATCGGGTCCTAGGTGACGTTGTCTGCTGCATTTCCCATGAATTTTCGGACGGTTCGCGCGGTTGCTAGGAGAATTGCTTTCTGCATCGGCTTATAAAGATGCTCACTAAGGCCCAGTCCCTTGATGTTCTGCAGGAGGTTCTTCGGTATCACTCCAGTTGTTGACAGTATTATGGGAATCGTTTGGACGCTGTTCATTGCCCATTGTCTTCGGATTTGCACCTCCAGATCTCTGTATTTGGCGATCTTCTCGTTATATTTTGGTTGTTGTTGTTAGGCACCGCAATGTCGATTAGTGTAGTTCGCCTAGAAATTTTATCTATTAGTATAATGTCTGGTCTATTATGAGCTACTGTTTGATCCGTCAGAACCGTTCGGTCCCAATATAACCTGAACTGGTTGTTTTCAAGAATAGGCTCCGGATTGTACTTGTGATAAGGCACTTTTCCTACCTGTAATAGGTTTAACTTTTCTGCTAACTCTTGGTGGAGTATCTTAGCGGCTGAGTCGTGTCTTTCCTTATACTCGGTTGCGGCAAACGCTTGGCATCCTCCAGTTATGTGCTGAATTGTCTCCGATGTTCGACAGCCATACCTGCATTGGTCATTTTCTATTGAGGGATCTCTAATGATGAACTTCCGATAGTTCTTCGTCGGAATAACCTGGTCTTGGATAGCTAACAAGAAGCCCTCCGTTTCCGGAAACATCTGCCCTGAAATCAACCAGTAGTTCGACGCTGAGTTGTCGACATTGTCCTGATTGATCTCATTTGGATGCCGTCCATGAAGTGGCTTCCGTAGCCAGGTTTGTAACTTCTCTTGGTCTGTTTGGTGGTGAGAAGTAATATCTTGTTCCCTCAACTGTAGCGGTATTGAATCGTCTGCCTCGCATATTGCTCCATGTAGTGTGGAAGAGTCCGCCAACCTGTGGAAATATGAACGTAAGTTTATTATTTGTTTGTCGAGCTGCTTACCAATATCCACCAATCCTCTTCCTCATTGGTGTCTTGGAATCATTGTACGTTCAATAGCACTCCGAAGGTGATGTTTTTGTGCTTTTGTTAGGAGTGTCCTTATTTTTCTTTGCAGGTTTTGGATGTCCGTCCTGCTCCACTTTACAATTCCAAAAGAGTAACTCAGCGCAGAGCAAGCATACGTGTTGAGCGCCTTAAACAAATTTCTACTATTTAAATTAGTTCTTAATACCCGCCTTACCCTCCTGACAAATTCGGCTGTCAATTCGGCCTTCATAGTGCCATGATCAATTCTTTTAGCCTGTTTCATACCTAGATATTTGTGTGTTTGGTCTGCTTCCATTGCAGCTATAGTTTCACCGTTCTGCATTTCAAAAGCCCCCGGTTGTATCTTCCCTTTAACGATGTTCAAAATACGGCACTTGTCAAATCCAAATTGCATTCCGATATCCCCGGAGAACTCCTCTACAATTTTAAGCATTTGTTCCAGCTGGCTTCTGGTAGCAGCCATCAGTTTAAGATCATCCATGTATAGAAGATGATAACCCACTTAATTATTGTCATTTTTTTTTGTAAATATATCATTTCAAGGTTGTTTCGTGGCCTTCTCAGTTTACAAATCCAATACAATTCAATAAAATACAAATACAATGTTCCGCGTTTTTAAATAATGAAAACGCAGCATATCCTGAAAGTTTAAAAACGGTTATTCCGGGCCAAAGTCATCATTCTTCTCTACCGGATCGATGGTTTATAGCACAATATGTCTTTATAAATAAATATGTACCCACAATTAATCGAGAGTTTTAGAGACCGTGAAGTAATGCCCCAGGAATGTAATGCCCCAGGAATTCTAATTACTCTGAGGTTTTTGGGGATAAAAAGTTATGAATGAAGTGTTGGTGGAGAACATTTGTTATCTTCAACTCAATCAGTAGTTTCTTGATGTCTTCACAAAAACCATTGTAAACCAACTGAAGGATCAGTGGATAATATTTGCCAAGGAAGACATAAGAATACCAGAAATATAAGTGATCTTCATGAGTTAAGCAGGAATGATTGGAGGCATAGACAGTACACAATATTATTTAACATTATTAGCTACTATGACACCAACCACAGAACAAAATTTAATTAATAGGAAAGGGTTGCGTCCAAGAATGTGCAAATTATATTCGAATATAACATATAAATATTATATATTGATGCCAGATCTCCTGTATCATCCCATGATTCATTCATTTAGAGATCATTCCGTTCTCAAGAACTTTTCTTGAAAACGGCTCTAACACAAGTAAGTAGACTGGAGATATAACTTTTTAAGTTCACTAACCGATTTAGAGATATAAAAACTTTATGAATACATTTTTTTAATGAGAAATACATAATAGATATAGTGAATGAAACAATTATTTTTTATTATTGCAGGTCAAAGAAACATGGCTTTTGGGTAGTTCACACTACCTCCTTCAGTGTTAGTTTATACCCCCCTTCCCCAAAGTCTGCAGCCAATTCTGCAGAAAAGAGGTTTTTAAAAGGATTCTATTAGTGTGCAATTAAACTTTAACACATTTAATAATAAATAAATTATGTTAAAAATGGCTATTGGAATGTCTTTTTATCCTTTTTCAACCCCCCCCCCCCCCCACCGACAACAACACTTCTTTGAATAAGTATCCTTTTTTTATTCATACTAGCTTCGCTAAAACCAGGGAACGTCTATCAATAACTATGTCCTCAGTAGATGAAATAAATACCTACCTATTCCCACCCTGGAGTCATTTCCCCATCAATTGCAACTTCGAACTTTCACTACTAGATAAAAAAGAAGTTAACCCGACAATAATCCAATCAAGGTACCATCAAATAATTCAACTGAAATACAGCAATCACGAACTCATATTTACAGATGGCTCCAAAAAAGCTAATACAGTCGGAGCATCATACAATACAAAGAATGCAGAAAAAGTGTTCTCCCTTCATGAATCCTCTTCAATCCTTACTGCTGAGCTATTCGTGATCCTTAAAGCTTTACAATATTGTATAAATACCTCTGAATCAAACTGGCTGGTAATTTCAGACTCTGTAAACTCCCTCAAACTAATCGAATCATACAATCCTAGTTATTTAATAGCTCATGAAATCAAAACCCTAATAAAATACTCCCATATCAGGAACAAATCCTTCACCTTCCTCTGGGTACCAAGTCATACTGGAATCCCAGGAAATGCTAAAGCCGACACCCTCGCTTCCAATCATCAAAACTCTCCTAATAAAGTAAACAAAATATTCCACCCTCAAGACCTTAAAAACTCTTTACATCATATGTCTCGAAACCTCATTCAACTAGAGTGGGACCTTCAGGATTCAATCAACAAACTCCAATTAGTTAAAAAGAATTTCTTTAGTGGCATCCCTCTCCCTAATCTACCAAGACAAGAGTTAACCATAATGACTAAGCTCCGAATAGGCTACACTAAGCTAACTCATGAATATCTCCTAAACAAATCCCCTGCTTCTTACTGCGAAACCTGTCATACCTCCCTATCAATCAAACATATCATCACTAAAAGCAAAAAATACGAGCACCACCCATTCCGTCAATTACAGGAAAACAAGATTGATATTCTTCTCTCCTATCAAAATTCTAACAATGTTATCAAATTTATCAGACATTGGATTATACAATCTAATGTAGAACAAGAAATTAGATATCAAGAAAATCAAAAATGGACGCTAAAAAACCTAATAGTCGATGCGTCCCTAATCCATCTCTCTCTCTCTCTTTATGTAGGTTTACAATCATATTTAGTAAAATAGTTTATATAATGTGGTTACTCAGTTTTAATTGTAAGCATAATAGCGATACTGTATAAAAACTTTATTACTGTAAGTTTTTGGTTATCATATTTGTGTAAAATGAATTTATAAATCTTAATAATATCTTATTTCCAATGTAAATACAAACACAAGGTTCCTACGCATTTGTAAACATAAAATTTTTTTAGTTTTCCAGACATTTTTTCTAAATTTCCAGGTTAAACTGAAATAGACTTTTCATACAATATGATCGATATTTATTCATATAAATGGCATGGTATGGTTTTTCTGCGGCAACTGACATTTTCGCAAATCATTTTCATTTATAGTTATAATTTTTAGTTAAGATTTTGGCACGCACGTAAATTTACAGATATTTATGCATAATTCTTTTTCAATAAAAAAAAAGTTTGTTAACTACATCTGGATACACAGTTTTTATACTTACAAATGTTTTCTATAAAAAAATTGTTTTTTACATACCCTAAATAAATACAAAAATTATATATAAAATATTTTATTTCGTCAACTAAAATGTACAGTATGTCATACTTATTACCTCTGCGCAAAATTTAGGTGAACTGGAGGAGAGAAAACAATATGGATAAATTTAGTTTATAATTCAGAGCTGTTTATAGACTGGGCATATCGAGTTTCTAAAATATTTATGCTGTAAATCTTAACATTTTATTTACAATACTTATAAAAAATTAAATACATTATTTAGAAATAGTTGGGACTTACTTTAGATAAAAACGAGGTAGATAAATATGTGGTTTATGAAATTTAGTCATTAAAAATATAATATGTACGTACTTATCTCAAGGTTTTTCTATGTTGAGATGTAAGACAGGTATAGTGTCTCTTAAAACAGTAGTCCAACTAACAATTGCCAATAGCCTTTCTTAAATATCTGATGGTGGTACTTGTAGTTTACCACCACCAATTTTTTTTTTTATTTATTTCTATTTTAATTTTAAATGCTTCTTCATTTCTACTCTTCCGTTTTCCAAACGCCTAAAAAATAAATAGATATATTTTAAAAATACATTTATTCATTGTTGATATAACTAATATCAATTTTACTATTATCATATTTACTCACTAACGCACATTTTTCCGAAGATTTTGATTTATATCTCATCGATATTAATATATTACACTTGCTATGGCTTTCACTATAGTGGCTAAGTGGAAATATTCCTGGTCTAAATAAATTTTTTATTTCTACAGAAAAAGCCCAATTTTAAGGTTATGTTTGGAAAAAGTTGACAGAACAATGCTAGAAAAGGAAAAAACTTAACGGTGCCAAGACAAAGATAAATGCCAAAGAGACACGTGAATTTCTTTTCCCACCTCTTTTAAGTTCGGGCATTATTAGGTTACATTGATGACAACCAATCGGGCTTAAAGAATAGAAAAGTTGACAGTTACAAGGAATTAAAGAGATCCTTCTCCTTATTTTTTTATAGATCTCAGCCTCGATCTCGCTTATTTAACTACTGTCTTATGAATTGAAATTCTCACAAAATGATAGAATAACCGAAATATTCCTTGTAGGAGAATTCCAACTGTTAGTAAAGTACAGAACAAATTATTATATATTTAATGAGTTATTTTATCAGACTTCTAAACCACTGTGCGCTGATTCCAAAAATCAGGTTAATTTTCTTTTAGATATAATTAAATTTTCATATCTAAATAATATTATTTTTCGTTCTAGCTACATTCAGTTGTATCGCACATACAAGCACATTCAATATCATGGCTCAAAAATTTAATAATTTTGTTTTTATACTAAGTATTTTTTTCGCCTTGTATCCTCCAGTCTGGTGCAAGAATAAAATTTTGAAAATATATATAACCATTCTTATTCCATTGATGACAAATCTTGGGATATTAGCAGAAGTCATTTATTTTTACAGTGTCACTAGCCTACAAAATTTTTTAACTTTAAAAGTTCTTCTAGTATTCAAATATTTTTGGACAGGTATTGCTACTATTACAGTGTCATTTAGACTTTTTGCTAGTAAGGATCAACTATCTATTTTAAGAAATATGCTCAAATTACTTCTTCATGAAGACAGCAGAGATGACAAAATTAAGAGATGCCATAAAATTGTTATTATTTTATGGTGTTTTATTCATACTATAATTTATGTAAGCCTGGAATCTTCTTTTACCTCAGTTTCATTAGGCAGCATCTTCAGTCTCAATGGAATACGCTTACTTGGAAATCGAATAGAGGCTGTTATGGTAGTTGCCTGTTTAATTACTTGGGAGATTAAAGATAGGATAAAAAAAGTTCATAAGCAGATAAAAGTGGTAGAAAACCTAGAGCAGATTATCAAATTAAAAGAACAGCAAGAAATTCTGTATGGATATATTACAGGAGTTAACTTATTAATTCCAGGCAATCCTTTTTTAAAAAACAAACTTTATTTGTTTTATTTTACAACTTAATACTTTAATGCTTTACTTTTAAAATAGCAACTTTCGCTATTATAATTAATGTCTAACTTCAACTGAGGTTCAACTCTGACTAGGCTTGAACTCTGACTAAAAGTAAAACATTATTACAAATCATAATAAAAGGAAATTATGCACAATCAGCGTAATGCTTAGTTCGCAGTTTTATATATTGTCCTATGGAAAGAGGGTGACATAACTCCTCCCCTCGAAGAATCAACTCCACGGTCATCGGGGTAGTTGAACATCTTGTAACTCCAGGGCTGGGCTGGTTTCTTCTGTGTTTCTCATTGAACGTTTATATTTTAAAGGCAATAGTTTTTTATAACAATAAAAACCAATAAATAAGACTAACAATGCATAAATGAGAATTGTCCATACACTGGGAAAACTCGATACATTGCTGAAGAATAAGTGCGGGTTGTTTTCTTGAATTTTATTTTCAAGATCGAAAAGTTCGTCTAGTTCGACTTTTTGTAAATGAAAACTAAGGTTGAGGGTTGGCAACAGGCTGATTTCTTCGTTAAAATCAGGAAACAGAACTGGTTGGCTATTACTCAATATTAATTTATTATTGAATATTGATTTCTGGTCAACAATTACTTGGCAATTTATTGGTATTAGGACCATATACGTGCCGAATAATTTTTGGCTTTCTTCTTGGTTTTGACATTTTAGTTTGACGATTTCCTCTTTTGGCAGAATAAGAATCCAATGGTCGGCAATATCCAATTGTTTAATTATTGGCTTAGTGATTTTTACTTCTATTTGCTGACATGCGGAAATATTTGCTGTGGAGTCTAAAAGTTGAACTGTACAGGGGCTATTTTTGTCGATTTCTTGAAGTTCCATTTTTCCACAGATGTAGTTTTGAGCTTTGACGTCTTCGCATCCTTGACTTTGGTATGCGTAGTGCAATTTATTTTTTAAAAGAAATTTATTTCGCGGTATGATAACCTTAAACAGACTCTTTCTCCAAATTGGGATAGAATAGAGATGAAAATAATCGAATAAATTGGGATATGTAATTGGCATATGCAGTAGATATGTAATTTTATTATTTAAAATGTAACAATCTAATTTTATTATTTTTTCAAAAATTAAAGTATTTTCCAAAGTGACTTGTAAGGGCATTTGTTTTATTCCAACTTGTTTTTGTACTTTTAAGAGTTCTAAATAAAGATCTTCCGTTTTTATTATACTTGGATGTAAAGTCTGAAGTTTTGCGAACGCAATTGAATTTTCTATATCTTGTAAGGTAGAATCGATAATTTCGTACACATTAATTATTTGATTTAAAGTATCTTTGATTAAGTTTGCGTTCTCCCTGTAAGTAGTTTTTTGCATTATCAAATTTATTTGATTTAATTTGGATTCCAACAATTTTTCATTATGATTAATTTGTTTAATAGTAGTATTAAATTTCTTAATAATACTTAAAGATATTGAGTTCTCTTTCAAAATACTTGCGCTTAATTTATTTTGATTATTTTGCAGTTCCGTAATAAGTTTTTCATATCTTTCTCCGTCCGAGGAGTCTAGGTTTCCTGTAACAGCCTTGAAAACTGATCCTAGTAGATTAACTAAACCTCGTTTTATTCTATTTGGATGAGGGACTATTTCAATTATTTTTGTTTCAACCCTATCTTGTATTAATTTTAAAATTTTTAAATAATTCGAAGTGTCGAATAAGTATTCGGGATTACCACTTATTGTTTGTGATAAATTTTTAGACTTAATATAAAGCTTATTGATTTCTAAAATGATTGGATTAAGATCATAATAATGTATTAAAGTATATGTATCAAGGTGGATTATTTCGAATGGTTTTGATGCAGTGGGTGTTATGTTCATTTGAATTTTAACCGGGTTTCGATCGTATTTACTGATTTGACACATTTCACAATCGTTTATATACGTTTGAATTGAACTTTTTAAATTTGGCCAGTAATATTTACTTTTAATTTTTTGTTCCGTTTCATCTATTCCTCTGTGATTACTTTTACTTTCATGGTAATTTTTGATTATCTCAGGGATATCCTGTTTGTCAATAACGTCAATTAATTGTGTTAGACAACGCTTAAATTTTATAGAAGGCCATTTAAAATTTTTCCTTAATACCTCGCAAAATGGTTCATATGTATCTGGATTTTCGAAATATAAATAATAGAGTTTATCTGGAACGATTGATTCTTTTATAAAATTGATAATATCTTGTTCAAAATTGTTTTTAGAGATTTGGACTTTTAGTCTACGTTTTTTCTCGAATAAAATTATAGTTTTAGGTTTTGCTGGTGAATGTAATACTTCCTGGATTAGAATTTGGTTTGCGCCGTAATTTACAGGTATATCTGCTATGGGGATTCCTACAATGGGATTTTGTTCGTTATTTGAATGAATCGTAGCGTCATCGTCTTCCTGTACGTCGGGGTTATCTAACGACTCGTTATCGGCTTGTGCCTGAGTGGAAATCTGATCTATATTGTCATCGTCATTTTGTATGTTATCTTTTTCTTGTCCGTTGGTTGTGTTCTCGGGGTTTACGTTACTATATTGAGTAACTTGATTAGTATATTCACCTAGGTCAAAAGCATCTTTCGTATGAATTTCTATTCGCGATAGTGCGTCGGCATTTGTATTTAATTTGCCTTTTTTGTAAATAATTTTATAATCAAATTCCTCAAGTTTGATTCGCCATCTAACTAATTTAGAGCTAGGGTCTTTTAACGAAAAGAGCCATTGAAGTGGTTTATGATCGGTAATGATATTAAATTTTCTCCCGTATAAATAAGGTCGAAAGTATTTGGTAGCCCAAACTAGACAAAGACATTCTTTTTCGAT
Organism: Diaprepes abbreviatus; assembly: GCA_034092305.1. Lineage (NCBI taxonomy): Eukaryota > Metazoa > Arthropoda > Insecta > Coleoptera > Curculionidae > Diaprepes > Diaprepes abbreviatus. The sequence continues at coordinate 3,068,671 of JASJET010000178.1, read as the reverse complement.
AGTTGAGTAATTTTGTTCTGAATCGTTTAATGTGCGTGATGCGTAAGCAACTGGTAGGTCTTGACCTATAGGGCCTTGACTAAGTACGCATCCTAAAGCTATGTTTGACGCGTCGCAAGTTAAATTAAATGGTTTCGAAAAGTCAGGGTACTGTAATATCGGTTCGTTTAACAACAAATTTTTACAATAGTTAAAACAATTTACAAATTCTTCGTTATGTTCAATTTTTGCGCCTTTCTTGAGACATTTTGTTAGAGGTTTTGTAATTTTCGCGAAGTTATTAATAAAACGTCGGTAATAACCGAGTAAGCCTAAAAATCCTTTGATTTGTTTTGTTGTGGAAGGTATCGGATATTTTTTGATAGCTAAAATTTTATCGGGATTAGGTTTGACACCTTCAGGCGTTACGATATGACCTAAATACGCAACTTCCTTCCTTAAAAATTCCGATTTGTCTAATTGAATTTTGAAATTAGACTCTCTTAGGCGGGTAAAAACTTCTGTTAGTTTAACGATGTGTTCTTGAAGAGAACTTGAATAAACGATTATGTCGTCAAGGTACACAGCACATATTTCGTTGGTGATTCCACGTAAAATATTATCCATAACTCTTTGAAATGTCGCGGGGGCATTTTTGAGTCCGAATGGCATACGTAAAAATTCGTAGTGCCCGTTTTCTGTATTAAACGCGGTTTTAGGAATATCTGCTTCATTCATCTCTATTTGATGGAAGCCGCTTGCCAAATCGAGAGTAGTAAAGTATTGACATTTTCCTAACTTATCCAAAAGGTCTGTTATGTTAGGGAGGGGATACTTATCATCTAGGCTTTTTTCATTAAGACGGCGGAAGTCCAAAACCACTCTCCATTTTTGCTTACCCGAAGCATCTAATTTTTTTGGGACGACCCAAATTGGTGACGACCAAGGCGAACTACTTGGTCTTATAATATTTTGGTTTAACATTTTGTTAATTTGACTTTCTACTTCTTTTTTATGGATGAAGGGGTAGCGATACGATTTTGTATAAATTGGCACTTCATCAGTGGTTCTAATATGGTGTTTGATTTTACTAGTGAAAGTAAGAGGGGTGCCCTCTTGATAAAATATATCAGAGAATTTTTGACATAAATTTAGAATAGCATTTCTTTCTTCGTCGTTTAAATGATCTGTACGTATTTGAGAAAAATCTAATTTAGTTTTTGGAGTTTCATCGAAATTATTAAAGTCTATTTTTTCTAAATCCTTTCTGCAAAATCTTTCAACTTCAATAGGTTCAGAAAAATCAAGTGTAATAGGTTCACAAGTATTGTTTAAAATTGAAGTTAGGGCTTTGCCGTTTCTTGCTATAGTTAAACATTCGGGAATTTCGCAATTATGAAATTTTTGGTGTGGAATTATTATTTCGCCACTTTTTATGTTTGTTTTTAATTTTATAATCTGTTCACAACGAGGGGCAATGGTGACGCAATTTAATTCCGTTTGGGTTTTATGGAAACACAATTTTATTTTTGTATAAGGCGTAATTAGTAAGTTTTTGTCAAAATCTAAGTTGGCTTGAAGTAATTTTAAGTTATCGAGACCAATTAATCCGTCGAATACATTATGAAATCTAAACAAGTAAAATTTTAAATCAAGTTTTACTGGTAGATTGAAAATTTTTGATGCGGGGATCATTGCGCTATATTTGTGAGCTGATTTCTGAAAGACAGTTGATACAATAAATGGATCATTTTGAATACAATTTTGATAATATTTAAAAGCTAAATTTGGATTTATAAAGGATTTGGTCGAACCTGAATCAATTAAGAATTTTAGATTATACTCTGGAAATGTGATGTAAGATAGTTCACTACAATTGGTATTTAAGGATATTATTTCTTCTGTCAAATCTGGGGGTTCTCCTGCGGAGCCTCTTGAAAATTTTGATAATCATTCGCGGCTTGTGACGTCGTACTATTAGCGTCATCTTCCAAGTGATAGGAATTGTCTCGCGATTCCTCTTCGTATGCATAATTATCGTCATAGTATGGTAGGTCAGGGTTGTATGTTTCGTAGTTTTGATATTGTTGTTCTATATCGTAAGGATTTGTTTCTGCGTTGTATAATTCTTCCGCGATATATTTTAATTGTGGTTGGTACGAAGGACCTTGTCTTTGTATATTATTATTGTTTGGTTTAAAGGTTTGTCTAGTAGACACTGACATAGGTGTTGGCTTAGGTAATGGTTTATTAGGATCCGGTTTGAAAACGTTTCTTTTTCCGAACACTTGTGAGTTTGTAAAATATCTTTGTGGTTGCATATTAGGATTTTGTCTAATAGGTATGGGTTGTGAAGGGAAATTTTGCCTAAATTGATTGTGATTTGTATTTGTATTGAAAGGTCGTTGGTTAAAATTTTGGGGAATAAAATTATTGTTGAAAAATTGGGGTCTTGGGTGCATACTAGGATTAAAATTATTAAAATTTTGGTTCACGGGACGTGTTCCGAAATTTGGTCTATTGTTTGTATTTTTTATTTGGACATTACCCATATTTTGAAGGTATTTAATATTTCCTTCTTGAATTACAAATTGGATAGCATCTGTTAGAGATTGTGGTCTCATGCATCTAATATTGGTGCCTAATGGTTCCCTAAGTCCTGATAGGAAAGTTTTTAAAGCTAAATTTTGATATAAGGTTCTTTTTATGCCTGCGGCATTCACCTCTTCGTGAGCGTCTACGTAACTACATAATAAATTTAGTATTTCTAAACAACGATCATAAAAATGTTGTGGTGATTCGTTAGGTAATTGTTTTAACATCACTAAATCTCTAGTGAGGCAACTTTCATCGCGTCTATCTGCAAAATTTCTAGACAGGGTTTCTTTTAACTCTGCCCAATTAGTTACATTTTGTATGTTTATAATCAACTTAGCATTTCCTGTCAGCTTACCAACTAAAGAATTTAAAAGATAAGTATTTTGAAATGACTCGGGGTTAGTATTATCGTAAAATTGATTGATTAATGTTTGGCACACCGCTAAATATCTATTTAGTTCGGTCGGGTTGCCATCAAAAGTTGGAACACAGTTTAAATATTCCGGTTTAAATTGGTTAGCCATTATTTTGGTATTTAATAAATTGATAAAACAATCTAAATTACTTTTTTCAGTTTCTTCGTCACTTGACGAATCAAAAAGATTATTACTTAAATTATCTTGTCGTTGCGAAATACCTGCGGTCTTTTCGACAACAGTATTATTTATAATTGAATTTGTATTTCTTAAATTGTTTATTGGAGAACTTAATTGATTAGATACTTCCGATTGAATTTGGGAAGTAGAGTCAGAGTCCGTTGAAGGGTTTATGCTTAATTTTTCTAAGAATTCTAATAGATTGTCTACAGACATTTAATAATTGCACTTACATAACTAGATGGATGGCTCTGGTCATTGTTCTATAAGATGCCTTGATGATGCAGCAATGCTGGTCTGGACCAATCAAAGACGTCTTGCGAAAAGGACAATTTGCGTTCCTTCCCCGTGCTCTCGCTGCAGGTGGTGGTTGTTACAGTTCCTCAATGGATTGGGTTTTCTGGTTTTCGAGAAGCCGCTCTGTAGACTAACACACTTCACTTCAGGAGAATCACTATGTCTGATGGTTGATCAAATCGATTGTTCGAACTTGATTTTGCTCGATGAAAATCAATATCAACACATCCTACCGACTGCGCCAGTTAACTTATTAATTCCAGGCAATCCTTTTTTAAAAAACAAACTTTATTTGTTTTATTTTACAACTTAATACTTTAATGCTTTACTTTTAAAATAGCAACTTTCGCTATTATAATTAATGTCTAACTTCAACTGAGGTTCAACTCTGACTAGGCTTGAACTCTGACTAAAAGTAAAACATTATTACAAATCATAATAAAAGGAAATTATGCACAATCAGCGTAATGCTTAGTTCGCAGTTTTATATATTGTCCTATGGAAAGAGGGTGACATAACTCAGGCATTAATAACTTATTTGGTTTCGTAATGGCAATCGCTGTGATTATTTGTAATGTTAACATTCTAGATACCAGCATATGTTTCATATTTTCTACTTGTCGATCTATGGGAATATTCTCTACAAGAGTAGTGCATGTAATAAATTTCTTGGTAAGTACTTAGAAATTTTGGACATATTGATGGGCGAAATCTGCAAACTATCTTCTCGCGATATGTATCAGTGCTTGTACACTGTGCAAACCTGTCTAAGGCCGAATGTTCTGCAACCATGACATCTTCTTCCTTCCTGTCGCTCTTCTGCCTTCGATAATTCTTTCAATTATTAGTTGTGGTTATTATCGGAAACGGTGGAATCACCGAATTACTTTTGTATATTTTTCGTACTATCCCATTACGATTTGCCACTTTCACTTAAACACATTTGAATGTTCTGAATTATAACACACTTTTCTTAAAATTATTTTCCTAAAATATAGCGAGAAACATGAAAAATCGAACTAAGAAACGAAACGTTATCAAAACAGGTTAAGACAAATACCGCCATAGACGTAAGAGAAATCAATGTTACTTAATTTTGACTGAGGATTCTATGGAAGAAAGGTAGCTCACGTTTTAAAAGATATACAGCACTTTCGATTAGTACCTGTACTACTGTAGTATGATAGCGGAGCTAAACACGATACTCCAAACGTCATTGGATATCTCCGTCACCTGACCAAAATTAGGAAGAGATACTAGTCCTTGAAAACACTATCTTTTTTTTAGCGTGAACCAACTTTCTTCTAGAGGATCCACGGTTTATATTAAGTAATTCTAATTTTCTTACGTCTGTGAATTCCGCGAAATGCCACGCATTGTTGTTAAATGTTTTCCCATAAAATTATTTAGACTCTTTATTCTCTTTTGGTACTTTTTACTCTTTTTGTTCAAAAATTTCGTTTCATTAGGATGAAAAATTTAGAAGTCTAAATGCAATTAATATTGACTAGTCCATATATTGTAGACTAAAATGTGGATAAACGTGTAGAATCGAGCTGCCAAACATGAATAGACCGTTCGACAAGCCACGTTGACCTGACTTGATTTAACCTGAATAAATTTCCTAATTTTTCGGTGATTTTTTTACATACCCAGGAGCGGATCCAAGGCCCCCCCCCCCAAGAACTTAGAGTTCTGGAAAATACACCCTTACATTAGGAAGGTGTATGCAGTTAGCTTACACCCCCCCCCCCCGTCGACAACTAGTTTTTTCTTGTGATCGCCCCCCCTAAGAGCTTTGAGTTTAGGAAAATAGACCCGATTCTGGCTCTTATACTAGGAATGTGTATGCTGCTGGCTTCCATCTCCTCGTCGACAATTTGTTTTTTCTTGTGATGGCCCCCCCAAGACCGTTAAATTTAGCAAAATAGACCCGATTCTGACTCTTATATTAGGAATATATATGCTGCTGGCTTGCACCCCCCGTCAACAACTTGTTTTTTCTTGCAATCGCCCCCCCCCCCCCAAGAGCTTTGAATTCAGGAAAATAGACCCGATTCTGACTCTTATACTAGGAATGTGTATGCTGCTGGCTTCCACCCCCCATCGACAACTTGTTTTTTCTTGCGATCCCATACTCTACTTTTGTGATATCACCGCCCCTCCCAAAGAGAGAGGCTGGATTCGCTCTTGTACATACCTCCTATTTTTGGGTCGTAGAACACGAACATGTTGTTTTTTTGTCAATCTTGCGTGTTTTTTTTTCATGAAATCTAGATAAATTTAGTTCAGGTTAGTTCAGAATAGTACAGGTTAGTTTAGTTATGATTTTCGTTTTTAGATCAATGTAGCTTGCCGAACGATCTGTTTATGTTTGGCATCTCAATTCTGCATGTTTACCCAGACTTTACGCTACAATACAGGAGCGATCACACTTAATTGCATTTGAACCACCAAGTTGTCAATCCTGATAAAATTTTAAATCCACGTCAACGTGGCAACATCTCAACAGATGTTTCGATCTAAATCGTATGCAACTATGCATACCAAGAAACAGTATGAAATGACTACCCAACGGTTTTTTTATGTTTCATGGAAAATTCTCATTTTCTGCGGTTATTTATGTAAATTTTTTTAAAGAATGATTAAATATTGTGTAGGGTTTGTGAATTTTACTAGAAATGCTCAAAATTTAAAGGTAGTGATCGGAAAATACAAGTTATATGAGTGAAAATGAAGATTTTATTTTCGGAAAAATCATGCCAGATCGGCGGAATAAACAACATATTCATGTTCAACGACCCAGAAATAGTAGCGATGTAAAAAATCATCGAAAAATTTGGAAAATTCGATGTTTTCATCACTTACAATAATTACCATTAGTTGTAGAAGTTCGTACTTTGTGTTTCGCATTATATGTTCCAGATACGCTGTTTTCCTCTTCTTTATTAAGTTAAATAATTCTCTGTCCCTGTTGATGCGTCTCAAGATATCTCCATTTCTTATTTGAGTTTTCCACGGTATTTTGAAAATGAGGAAATACAGCCACATTTCAAATGCCTCTAGTTTATATCCTTCATTTTGCACAGTCGCACGGAGTATTGGAGCTTGGGTATTAAATATCCTCTACATCAGTGAAGTAATTATCTTTCCATATACATGTACAGGGTGAGTCAACGATTGGATGAAGTAGGTTTGTGCCTTTTCGGTGAAATTTACAAAGAAACTATATTTATTGTTTGATACAGTTTATTTTTACGCAGATTTTAAAAATATTTAGGACTCTACAGGGTGAGCCAAAAAACTAGGACAGCATAAAATTGTATTTTTTTAAATAGAACACCCTATATACGAATCATATTTTCGATTTAGCTTATAATTTTAAATCTTTTTTATTAAGGGTTTACTATAACAAAACTTTATAGTTTCTGAGATAATTAAGTTTAAAGAAAAAAAGTCACATTTTCAAGCATCAATTCAATCCTAAATAACGTTTTCAATTTTGTGACAAATATATTCAAATTTAGAATTTAGCAAGGCCAAGGACAAGTTAACATAATTTTTATCTAATATTTGCAATAAAAGCTACAGGGTGTTGAACACATCGGCTCAAATTTGAACAAGTTTAAATGAATAAATATCTTTTTTTTTAATGGTACACCCTGTATATTTTCATGTTATTTAATAGAGTAATAAAAACCCTAAAAGTTTTGTTCAATATATCCTATACCTATTTACAATAGTTTTTGAGATATTTCAGTTTTTCTTATTTTCCATACTTTTTTACAGAAATAGTCTTCATTATCATAGTAGCCATGTAAAATAATAAAAAGAAACTACAGAAACAAACAGAATGTGGTTAAATATGATGAAATACATCATTCGTTATATTACAACGGCAATAGTTTAATTAAACATAATGTGAAATAATTAACACAACAATAACGACAAGGCAAATACATATTTACTTTTATACTAAATTGAAACAAAAAAATTACCTATTAAATACTGAGATTAATTATTTCTTTTTAATAAGTGTTCGAATAAACGACCCTCTTATGCAATGCACAAATTTAGTCTTTTTGCAGATTTTCTCGGACCCTGGACAAAATTAGTGGCGTTATTGTTCTACAGGTATCCCTAATCCTGTTTCGCATATCTTCCACTGTTGTTGGTGGATTAACATACACCTTATTTTTAATATTACCCCATAGGAAGAAATCCAATGGGGTGATGTCGCAAGACCTTGGTGGCCACTCAATGAAACCCCCACGTCCAATCCATTTCTGCGGATATCGTTGGTCCAAAAACACACGAACTTCACGATGGTAATGCGGAGGCGCACCATCGTGCTGGAACCATATACTGTCGAGCTCATCCCTATCGAGACCTTGAAGCAGTTGGAGTAGTTCTTCTTGTAGAAAGTTCAGGTAATTTAGTGGTTCATTAAAAAAGTGGGGTCCAATAATTCGATTATGATGAATACCACACCAAACATTTAATGACCAGTGGTTTTGATGTTGCACCTCTCTAATCCAAAATGGGTTTTCTGTGGCATAATAATGCATGTTACGTCTATTTACGGCACCGTTACTTCTAAAAGTAGCTTCATCACTAAACATTACATTGCATATTAAATTTGGATTTAATTGAATCTCCGCATTTATTGTACGACAAAAGTTTACACGCCTTTCAAAATCCTGTCCATGTAATTCTTGGTGTAATTCCATGTGATATGGATGATACCTATATTTCTTGGTAGTACGATTAGCGGTGGATTGTGATGTTTCACATAATGCTGCTAACTGACGGCTACCAATATAAGGATTTTCCTGAACATTTAACAATACTTGTAGTTCTTTTTCTTCATTAGTTACTGGTTTGTTGACCACTTTACGTTTTGGATAATCAACAGTACCAGAAGAATCAAATCTTTGCATTAAGTTTTGAAAAGTATGGGTATTAGGCTGGCGTCGATCAGGATACTTCATTTTGTAAATTCTTTGAGCAAGAAGGCAATTTTTTTAAGCATCTCCTATTGTATAAATCATATCTATTAACTCATTCTTTGGAAAATTCATTTTACAATATAAGATGAATGCAAAAAAAACCAAACTACACTACATAAAAACCAAAAGAAGCGATTGCGGTTATAAATTTGGCACACAGAAAAATGTTCTTTTACATTGTTTTTGCCATGGCTGCTATGATAATGAAGACTATTTCTGTAAAAAAGTATGGAAAATAAGAAAAACTGAAATATCTCAAAAACTATTATAAATAGGTATAGGATATATTGAACAAAACTTTTAGGGTTTTTATTACTCTATTAAATAACATGAAAATATACAGGGTGTACCATTTAAAAAAAAAGATATTTATTCATTTAAACTTGTTCAAATTTGAGCCGATGTGTTCAACACCCTGTACCTTTTATTGCAAATATTAGGTAAAAATTATATTAACTTGTCCTTGGCCTTGCTAAATTCCAAATTTGAATATATTTGTCACAAAATTGAAAACGTTATTTAGGATTGAATTGATGCTTGAAAATGTGACTTTTTTTCTTTAAACTTAATTATCTCAGAAACTATAAAGTTTTGTTATAGTAAACCCTTAATAAAAAAGATTTAAAATTATAAACTAAATCGAAAATACGATTCGTATATAGGGTGTTCTATTTAAAAAAATACAACTTTATGCTGTCCTAGTTTTTTGGCTCACCCTGTAGAGTCCTATATATTTTTAAAATCTGCGTAAAAATAAACTGTATCAAACAATAAATATAGTTTCTTTGTAAATTTCACCAAAAAGGCACAAACCTACTTCATCCAATCGTCGACTCACCCTGTACATATATATATATATATATATATATATATATATATATATATATATATATATGTATATATATATATATGTATATATATATATATATATATATATATATATATATATGTATATATATATATATATACATTTAATTTGCTAAAATTTTTCTTAAACCATCTTTCTCTATGAATGTATGGTAACTTCTTTGGATTAGGTTTCAGAATAATACTACTATTCTGTGCTTGACGTTTCGCCCAACGTAGTGGGCTTTTTCAAAAGTATGATCTAAAATAAAAGCAAAATACAACTACCATGGTCACAAACGCACACTTACATGACTTAAATTAACACTTAAACGATACAATATTAATTAAAAATATCAATCTATAAAATAGTGTGAATTAAAAAGGAAAAATAAAATAAAAATTATTCCCAGTACGCACCTCAATTTAGTTTTGTTATGTTTCTTAGTGAAATATTTGAAGATGCCTTCGGTTACTATCAACTTGTTATTTTTTTATTTGGAAACTTTTTTACTTAGTTTATTCTGATTTGTAAATAAATTCTATCAATATCAACTATACATTATGTTGCAAAACAATAAGGGTTAAAATAGGTGATTTAGTCTATTAGGTTAAAATATATTTGGCTTAGGTTTTTGATATATTGTTTGTCATTGATTGCTTGTTTTTCTTTTTTTGTATGTAGTATTTCCTTTATTTGAAGTTTATGGTAGTTTCTTTCCTGGGTTAGAATCTTTATGTTTGAGAAATCAAATCCATGTTTAAAATTTGTCTCATGTTTGTGTAATGCTGTCGTTGCGTTTTTTGTTTATTTATCCGTTCAATCTGCTGTCTAAATATTGATTTGTAATTCTAATATATTTCTGTGGACAGTTTAGACATGGTATGGAATAGATAAAGTTAGATTTCTTTTTATGGGTCACCTTACTTTTTAACTTTGTAAACATTGGTGACAAGTGATGTATGTTTTGTGGCAAACTATAATATCGTGCTGTTTGAGGATGTGTGTAATTTTTTCTGACAATCAATTAATGTAGGGTATTGTAACATATGTTCTTGGGTTGGAATTATTATTATTTTGTGTAAGGATGTTCTTATTATACAGTTTGTAATTTCGTTGTTTTATTATTCTGTTTGTGAATTTTTCGGGGAAATTATTATCACTTAGGATTTGTCTGACTTCCTTTAGAGCTTTTCGATGATATTTCGGAGAAGCTAGGATTAAAGTTCTATCAGCCAAGCCTATTATTACGATGTTCTTTTGGGATTTCGAATAGCTGAGGTAGCATCCAGATCATGTATCTTTTGTATACCATATCGTCTCAATCTTTATAATTTCATAATTTCGAAATAGTGTGAGGTCAAGGAAATGTATTTTTCCATTTTGTTCGACTTCTGATGTAAATTGCATCTTTTGGTGAAAATTGTCGAATGCATTTATTATGGTGTCAATTTCATTTTCGGGGACAGCTGTTAGACAGTCGTCAATTTACATTTTAAAAGATTGAATTGAAGTTTTTCTGAGACATTTTCTTCCAGATATTCGATGACCAACTGTGCCACCGTAGATGATATTGGTGAGCCCATTGCGCAAACATCAAGCTGCTGATAGTATGTATCTTGATATTGAAATGTTTGAAGTTTTAAAGTGGTAAGGCTTATTAAGTTATCCCATTTTACTTTTATTATATCTATTAATAGATCATTGGGCATATTTGTATATAATGAAACGACATCTAGTAAGATTAATTTATAGTTGTTTGGACTACTTGTTTCATTAATAAATTTTTTAAAAGTAAAAGAGTCTTTTATATAATAATTATTTTTTTCCAGTTATAGTCGGTAAACAGCTGCAAAGATATTTCAATAATTTGTAAAATGATGATTGTATACTCAATACTATTGATCTTAGAGGAACACCAGGTTTATTCAGTTTGGATAAACCATATATTTTTGGTGAATTCCCGTTGTGTATTGTTAAATTTTTTGCTTCTATATCTGTTATGAGCTTTTTAGATAAAAGTTTCTTGATTAATTGGTTATTTTTATTTTGAAATATGTTGGTTGGGTCATTTTGTTATTATAATCCGTGGTGTTCATTATAAATATTTTGTTGCTTTTGTCGGAATTCAAAATCGCAACATATGTTGCAATACCATTCATTAATTCATTGTCAGAAAAAGTAACACACATCCTCAAACAGCACGATATTATACTTTGCCACAAAACATACAATCACTTGCCACAAAGTTAAAAAGTAAGGTGACCCATAAAAAGAAATCTAACGTTATCTATTCTATACCATGTCTATACTGTCCACAGAAATATATTGGAATGACAACACAATATCTAGACAGCAGTTTAAACTGACATAAATACACAAAAAACGCAACGACAGCATTACACAAGCATGAGACAAATTTTAAACATGAATTTGACTTTTCAAACACAAAGATTCTAACCCAGGAAAAAAGGTACCATGAACGTCAAATAAAGGAAATGCTACATATAAAAAAGAAAAACAAGCAATCGATGACAAACAAGATATCAAGATAGTAACCGAGGGCATCTTCAAATATTTCACTAAGAAACATGACAAAATTAAATTGAGGTGCGTACTGGGAATAATTTTTATTTTCATTTTTCCTTTTTAATTCATATATATATATATATATATATATATATATATATATATATATATATATATATATATATATATATATATATATATATTCTTGATTCTTGGACCATAGATTATATCATTTTTCCTTTATTTTGTCTTTTCTTGAGTTTAAGTTCGATATTTAATAAAAAATACAAAAGAATTGACGTTTCGTCCTTTATTTAAAGCATTTTCAAAATTTTCTTTTCCAAAAAATATTTTTATTACACTCACATATCTACAATTTTAAAAAACAAACAAGACATTTCAAAACAGTATTTAAATTTTTAATATTTTTAAAAATATTTAATTTTACCGGTACACATCTTGACATTTTATTATTCTATTACTAAATAAAATTTAATCTTTACAACGTCTACTGAGGATACATGGAATGCGAATGTGTTTTATTTTTTTTATATTTTTTAAATTTTACAATGCACAAAAAAACACAAATAAGGTATACGATTAGTTTTATGTTTAAGAGGATATTCAACTTTTGATTTTTATTTGACAGGGTCGAATACTTAATATTTTTGTTTAAATTAGGCTTGTGTAAATGTGGCTCAAATTTCCCATATCTGTTCTGTCATTAACAGTGTTTTTATCTTTTTTAATTTCAATCATTTCAATCAGACAGTCTCGAAAATTCCGACCAAAAATACTGCAAAAAGTAAAAAGAGACTAATAAATAATAATTTCAACGAAAAGGCTATCACCAAAATAATTGATAAACGAACATGTAAGTTTTATAATAACGTAAAAACAAAAAACATAGAACATAAACAGCAAAAATATGTAGCATTACCTTACACTAGTGAGCTGTCAGAAAAAATAAAATATATTTTAAAAAAGCACGATATTATCGTATGCCACAAGTCACATAATAAATAAATACATTGTTTACAAATTTAAAAAGTAAAACTCCTCTCGTGAATGAATCAAATGTAATATATTGGATCCCTTGCACAAATTGTCCCAAAACATATATAGGCATGACGAACCAATTGCTGAAGAACAGATTAAATGGCCATAAATATACGAAAAACGCCTCAACAGCGTTAAACAAACACACACAGGACGAAAAACATACTTTTGATTATAACAGTACCAAAATAAAAAACAAAGATATGAATTACCAAAAATTACAGATAGAGGAAATGATTGAAATAAATAAAGATAAAAACACTGTTAATGACAGAACAGATATGGGAAATTTGAGCCACATTTACACAAGCCTAATTTAAACAAAATTATTAAGTATTCGATGCTAGTATATATATATATATATATATATATATATATATATATATATATATATATATATATATTGCGGGTATCCCATGGGTGTGCTGAGTCCTCTTCAGGACTGTAGGGCAGCTGACGTTTCGGCGAAATCTCATTCACCATTTTCAAAGCTTAGTGTATGGCATCTGTGGGCTTCCAGAGACTAGGAAGCTTCTTGCCCTAAAAAGAAAAGAACTTCGATTCATAGGAAGATTAATGACAGAACATTATCACTTGCAAGGCCATCTTTACAGATTACCCGGTATGCAGATGGTATGTAGTGAAGGATAAAACTGTGGACCATATTTTCAGAGAGTGCTCAGGACTCAACAGACTGAGATCAAGACATTTCGGATATACAATATTATCACCCGAAGCATTCAGATAAGTTAAAGTAACGAATCTGCTGGGATTTACAAAGGGAACAGCTTCGAATGTTTACGATTATGGTGGTCCTATACGGTCTAAGCATTAAAGATCAAGTATCATCACTTTTATTCATTCTTTCTAGTAACAGAAACAATGGCAAGCCACTCAGAATTAATTTGCAAATATCTCTTCAACGATTGCGACGCTGACTTCAAAATTAGTAAATCTATAACTATTTGTTGTAATATACAAAAGCTGTTAATTTAATTGTTCTTTTCTCGTAAAAAGAAACTGTTTTTAAATCGCTCTCCTAAGTAAATTAACATACTTGAAAATTAACAGGAGAGCCAAACTTATCTGGTCAGAAATTGTAAAAGCTATGAGACGTTCTATTGGACTTCTAAACCACTGTGCGCTCATTATATAAATAATATCCAAGTTAAACAATATTTTTCAATGTAATATACTCATTAAACTGATGACATGACTATATAGATCAATATATTCAAAGCCCTCTTTAAGTTCCACAATTCCAGTTTCATGGCTCAAAAATTTAATAATTTTGCTTTAATGCTAAGCAATTTCGCGATGTTATATCCCCCAGCTTGGTACAAAAATAAAATTTTGAAAATGTTCACAACCATTTTTATTCTATTCATCACAAGTTTTGGTATTTTTATTGAAATGCGTTTCGTTTACTTGGTGATCAGCCTAAAACTCGATTTAGCTGTAAAAATTCCAGCTACGTTAAAACACGTGAGCTTAGTAATTGCAAATATTTTAATATCAATAGGACTTCTTCTTAATAGAGATAAAATTGATATTTTGAAGAATATGATAAAATTGATTTTTAATGAAAACAGAAGATCACACATTAAAAGATGCCATCAAATTGTTTTTATCATGTGGTTTTGTATTTATATTAGTTTAACAACGCTATGGATTCTGGATTTAGCAATGGGCTCATTTCCATTAAATCGTTTAATCATCTTTCTGGGCATTCGCATATTTGAATGTCGATTGGAGAGTATTTTTATAATTGCCAGTATGATAACTTGGGAGATTAAAGAAAAACTAAAAACAATTCATAGTAAAATAAAAACTTTAAGAAATTTAGAGCAGATTATCACTACATAGTATAAAACAAAGTCGCTTTCTCTGTCCCTATGTCCCTTTGTATGCTTAAATCTTTAAAACTACGCACCGGATTTTAATGCGGTTTTTTTCAATAGATAGAGTGATTCAAGAGGAAGGTTTATATGTATAATAACATCCATTAAATAGTGGAGAAATACTGTTATTTTTGAGGTTTCTAATGTGATGTCGTTAATTATCATATTTTTTTCCGCTTACATTGCAAACGCAGGCTGAACCCTACGAGATTTATCAAAATAATGTACTAATTATTTGTACACATTGAAAAGGTCTACAGAAAACTCCGCAATGGTATATGTCTATCTCTCATGGATATCCCACAATAACATTTTTTTGTCATTTACTTTTTACAACAAATAATGGCAAATTTTGAAGCGATTTTAACCAATACAGCATTAATCCTTATCCAATTAAATAGCTTAAATACATTGTTGATTTATTATAGATCTATATGGTCCTTTACAGCACAAGATTTAAATGAATATTTTCGAAGATATTACAGATTTAAAATTGCGGGAAGTAGCGCTTGCGGCGGTACTGGCCGACCGGGGCGGCGGCAGCGTGCCTATAAATAGCGCGTCGGAGGCCGATGTAATAATTGTTGTAAAAATAAAATAAATAGTCACAGTTTTTCTGTAGTGTATTTAGTATCAGCATTGCACCCGTGCGAAGCCGAGGCGGGTAGCTAGTCAAATATAAAGAACAGCAAGATATTTTGTATGGTTATATTACAGGCGTTAATAATGTATTTGGTTTTCTAATAGCAATTGCTGTTATTATATGTATCGTTAATATTTTAGAAGCAAGTCTATGTTTAATATTTCTGATTTGTGAAATTTTGGGGAAAGGAATTGCCCCTATGAAAATGTTAAATGGAATATACTTTCAAGTAAGTAGGTATTTAAATTGTTTGAAATGAACTCTCTGACATGACTTGTAAATCAAAACTCTTTATTAAAGACATTATAAAATAATTTTTTACAATATGTTGATAATTTTGCAGAATATTTTAAATTTTTTTTCACTTTAGCTGATTAGCCTCTAAGTCTAGTTTACATTAGTAGAATAAATGCTAATATACATCAGCAATTTTCTTTCCAAACTCTTCTTTTGATAGAGAAGCTACACACGCAAAACCGGTAAATGTGATTCAGTTTAAAATTTGGGTAATTATTCGGAATACTCGAAACACAAATAAGTCGTATTTTCCAATTTTCACCTTTAAATTTTGCCTCTTCTAGCAAAACATACATACAAAACACAACAGTTAAAAATTTTTTTAAACAAATTAACATTAAAAACCGCCAAAAAATGAGAATTTTCAATAGAAACTAAGGAAAATTTTCAACTAGTCTATTGTCGTAATACGATGTTGTTACGCTGACGTGGTTTCCAAATTCCATTTCGATGAAAAACGTAGTTGTTAAGTTGTAAATTCTTTGTATTAATTTCAATATTGTAGCATGAAATGGGATAAATAAAGCTTATAGTGACATTGTTAGCGAAGTACCAACATAATATTTCTAAATCTTTGTTAAAATTTTAGGTAACTACAAATTATTCAACTTGGTCAATAAGAACTTCTAATAAAATCTTTCAATTTCAATTCAATTTTCATTCGATTTTGAGGTTAACAAATTTAAATTCGGCTAACTCGAAAACCTACTTTTTTTTGTATTTTTTTCCTACTCGTTTCAGCCCTGAAATCAGAATTGCGAGTTTCACGCGGGAACATCGTCTGAAATCGATAAAACGCAAAAATAACCCCATCTTTGGTATTTTCATCTACTTTATAGGATGCTTTTCTAATAACCTAACCTCAAAACATTAAAAAGTGGACTTACCGTACATTGAAACATCTCAGAATGATGTCAAATATGAAAACAAGCTCAATAATTAATTTCTAAAAGCGATATTGATCAAACGTGGTGCAAAACAATGCTTGTTTTGTGAGCGTCACCTAACTATTTTAAGTAAGTGATCTAACTATAATTTAAAGCCCTAATTACGTTGGCTTACTTCATTCAGAAAAAAATAGTACAGTCTTCCGCATTCCCGGTTTTAAAAGAATTTCGATATCTATATTATGTATTTTGTATTCTATTTCTGTCCTTTTTTAACCGACTTCTCAAAAAAGGAGGTTCTCAATTCGTCGACTATATATATTTTGTGATGTATGTACACCGATTACTCCGGAACCGCTGCACCGATTTTGATAAATTTTTTACGTTATGTTCAGGAAGTTGCTGCGGCGGTCCCATATTTTTTTGGAAGAAATTGGTACAGTAAACTCCAAGATGGCGCTGACAATATGGAGGCCAAAAAAAATTTGTCCGATTTTTTCCAGAAATGATATGCGGGAATTTTCAGGATCGTACACAACGAACCTGAAATTATTTTTAAAAAATTCAATATGGCGGTTTCAATATGGCGGACAAAAAAATTTAATTTTGTCAGATTTTCTTCAAAATTAGTGTGGTGGAGTTTTCGGGATCGAAGATAATGACTCCAAAATATTTTTAAAAAATTCAATATGGCGGATCCAATATGGCGGAGAAAAAAATAAATTTTGTCCGATTTTCTCCAAAATTGGTACAGGGAAGTTTTTAAGGTCGCACATAACGAATCTAAAATTATTTTTAAAAAATTTAACATGGTGGATCCAATATGGCGGACGAAAAAGTTAATTTTGTCTGATTTTTTTCAAAATTTATATAAAGGAGTTTTTGGGATCGCAAATTACGAATCTGAATTTATTTAAAAAAAAAATAAATATGGTGGATTAAAGATTCCACATCTCTCGATTTTATCGAAACTAAGTACTGGAGGATTTTTGCCTGTGTTAATTACGAATTTAAAATATTTTTTGGAAATCTTAATTTGGCGGATTCAATATAGCATCTTAAAAATTTTACATTTTTCGATTTTCTCCAAAACTGATATAAGAGGTTCTTGAGGGTGTAAATTATGAATTTAGAAGTATTTTTTCAGGATTTAATATGACGAATTCAATATAGCTGACTAAAAATTTTACATTCTTCGGCTTAGTTCAAAGGTGGGACTGAATAGTTTTTGAGGATGTAAATAGCGAATATTAAATTATTTTAAGAAAATCTAATATGTCAGATGCAATATGACGATCTAGAAATTTTAGGTTTCCGGATTTCATCCAAAATTGGTACTAGGGAGCTTTGAAGGGTTTAGATTTAGGTTAGATTAAGACGTTAAAATTATTGTTTTGAAATTCAATATGGCGGATCCAATATGGTGGGCTGAAAATTTTACCTTATTCGCTTTTTTTCAGATTTGGTATTGGGGGGTTTTCGGGGTCGTGTATTATGAATATTAAGTTAATTTTTTACAACTATTAGGTTGATAAGATACAATAGAGGGACTGAAAATTTTACATTTTCTGATTTTGTCTAAAATTGATATTGCGGGTTTCTTGGGGCGTATACAAATTCAATATACAGTATAAAATATATCGGACTAAGAAATTTACGTCTCAAGTTCTTAAATATAGATATTGGAAGGTTTTGGGTGCCTATATTTCCAATCTAAAATTAATTTGAAATTTAAGATAGTGGATTTACTATGACAGATTAAATATTTGTTTGTTAGACACAATTTCACTGGTATTTGGAGAATTTTAAAAATCAAAAAATTTTTAATGGTTTATTATAGGGTGATTTACAATTTTAGATAAAATGGGTACTATTTTGCCACTTTGGAGTTACACTAATCTTGATTAGTACTTAGTTCAAATAATTTTTGGATTTCATAATGAATTCAAAACTAAAAATCGAAAAATAAAATTTTTATAAAAAAAATTTAAACGACTTCTAAAAGTGCGCGGAAAAGTGAAAAATAAGTATAAATTTTTATATGAAATTGAAATTTTTGAATTCGGCGCCAAATTATTTCTAAATGAAATAAATAACTACTAATATATACAAATTATGTTAAGAAAGCAATTACAAATAAAGTATTTTTAATCTGTTCATGCGAATCACATTTTGTCAGATATTAGTTTGGCGCCGACTTCAAAAATTTCAATTTCATATAAAAATTTATAGTTATTATTCACTTTTTAGCGCACTTTTAGAAGTCGGTTTAATTTTTTTTTTAATTTTATATTTTTGAGTATTTACGCAATTTTGTATCTAATTGATTTTAATTGATTTAAAATGCCACCCGGTTGCCGGTGGGCAGGAAATTGTAATGGCGATCGCCCCCCCCCCCCCTAAGAGCTTTGAGTTTAGGAAAATGGACCCGATTTTTCCTCTTATGCTATAGTTTATTCAAGAACTAGAGAGAGTAATAAATCATTTTTTACCCTTTTTCTCTTCGCAAACTACCTGTGTTCTTTAGTCCGGTGTTTTTAGCAAAATTTGTTAGACACATATATTTTTCATAGGAATGGGTTAGAAATTTTATAATCAAAAATACCGGTTTATAATAATAGACTAAAACGTAGAATTATTCTCTCGAAAAATTCTAAGTTATAATTTAAACACTTACAAAATATCCATTGTCAAAAATACAAAAAGTTAAACATATATAAAAAAATAAATTCGTCCATATAATAATAAAATATTTTTGGAGCTATAGGTCATTTTATTATTAATTAAAAACATTTTTAGGGTATTTGACGTTTCAGTTTATTTATTTCTTAAACCATCTGCAGAATTACAATTAAACACTAAAAAGAGATTCAAATGTAATTACTTTTTTTTATGTTGTAATTAAAATTAGACCTACTTATTTTTATTTCTATTGTACTGATATCTTAATTTAATTTACTTTTATATATAGAAATACGATAGCCCCAAAAAAATAAGATAAACATGTTAATTTTGCACGCTTAAGAAAAAGACACAAATACAATAATAAAATAATAAAAAACTTACGGCTATTAGAATTAAATATATATAAAATTAAAGAGTGGGACATACTAAAATAAGAATATATAAAAAAATAAAAAAAAAACATATAAACAACATTAAACAATAAAATACAACAAAAACAAAAATTTAAATAATAAATTCTGTTTACACTAGTAAACATTACGTATCTAATTCCTAATCAAAGTCAGTGAAACTATCTTCGCTCAAATTAATTATAACTGGTTCCTCTATCTCACCGATCATGAGATCGAGTTCTCACATTTTGTTTTATTCTTTTATTATATGGATTTTTCCCAATTTTCCGCAGTAACTTTATTCAAAAAAAATATTTCAAAAGTTTAATTAAATTACTAATTTTGTTAATGGTGTTATTTCTAGCAACTCTACCTTTTACTTGAGAGAGATATTTACTTCTCCAACGGACAGTTTCCGGACGATCTATAGGAACAGATTTTCTATCTGTTTTTTTCCAGCATAAATTAAGTTCTCTGAGCAATTTCCAGAGATCAGTTCTTTTAATGTCAGGTAAATCGTGATCTTCATTGATTTTAGTTAGAATTTTGTAGACGGTTGGGATCTACTTCTCATAATAAAATGTATATACAACCCCTTTAATTGCAATTTTCATCCCTTCTTCCAACGAGGTTTTTCGTCTGCCTGTACTAACAATCCCGGTCTTTTTTTCTCCTTCAGTATTCGGTACATAGTGGATTTTTGTAACTCCTGTTATGTTGGAACACATCTCAATAGAGCTTTTAACATTATTATCTAGATATTGATATCTTAAGGCATCATAAACATTCATCGTAATAAGTTTTTCGTTGAGGAAAAAATGCCCTGGTTTAACGATTTTGGAATAAATATAGAGGTGAAAGCCATATCTTTTAGCTATCTCACTATTCTCAAATAATATATAAAAACAAGCGCAAACAAGATAAATCACTAAGAAAAAACTGTAAGTTGTACTTTGCTCACTGACAGAAATTAAATTAAACTATCAGAAATTCTATGTTGCAGTAAATTTATAAAACATATTTAAATATAATTAAATATAATTAGATTTACGGCAGTTCTCAGTTACCTGCGGCACTGGAGCAGGTATGTTAGAGGTTTCGGTAACAGTTTTATTACTCTCTCTAGTTCTTGAATAGAGTATAGTAGTCTATATGCTTGCGATCGCCCCCCCCCCTCCCAAAAGCTTTTAGTTCAGGAAAATAGAACCCATTCTGCCTTTTATATTAGAAATGAGTGTGCTGCTTGTTTTTCTTGCCATACTGTACTTTTGTGATATCACCGCCCCCCCCCCAAAGAGAGAGGCTGGATCCGCCCCTGGATAATACAATATGTCTATCTATATTACGTTGACGGTATGAATAGCGACAGCGAACGGCATAATGAAACGTGCTCTAAGATTAAGTTCTAGGCGAGTACTTCTTCCTAACTTTTATCGCGCATTGAAAAGAAAATTAAATATTCCGGTTTGAGTTGAGAATGAATAAATTACATAACGAACAATGATTCACTCTTTTTTTCCAATAATTTTCCTCAGTATTCACAATTTCCTCAAAACAATTTTTTGTTTTAGTTTCATCTGTTATGCTTAATAGTTGTTGGAGAACAATTATCAGTAGAAGCAGGAAAAACAGCAAATATATGTTACGAAGTAGCTCAGCAGCAAACTCAAGTATTTTCAATTCAAGAACGTGGAAAAATAAACGAACATTTGTATGAAATGGCTCTGCACGCATCCCAAAGAAATACAAAACTTAGCGCTGCAGGATTTTTTAACATCGATCATTCAATGATACTTTTTATTTTTGGTAATGTTTGTAACTACTTGATAGTATCATGCCAGTTGATATCCGGCAACACACATTCTGTATAAACATCAACAAACTATCAAAAGGTATTTGAAAAAATTTAAGTTTTAAGATAATTTTTAAATTAAGCTAAAATATTTCCAAAACTTGACATGTTGGAGCAACCAGATTGTGATTAAGTGCTCCAAATTGCTTCGAAAGTGAATATTGTAGTCTGTGCTATAAAATTCCGTTGATCTATATGACAAGAAAAATAGACAGTAATAGTAATACCAAATACTTACTTCATTTAAAAATTAGAAAATATCTTCTAAATAGGTTGAGTGTGCAAATCTTGACATTAAAAAACATTGAATAGAATGCGTTTCACTAAAAAAATAATTTAGATACCCTGTATAAAAAAAGTTGTATTTTTGTAAGATAAGAAGAAACATTTATAGGCCAGGAAACGAAGCGATTTTTGGGAAGTAAAAATGACTCAAATACTGCCTGCGATCTGATTGCAGAAATGGGTAGGGGAAGGTAGTAGAAATTACGTCTTATCTCGTGTTTGGAACATTGGTTTTTTTTTAACAAAAGGTCGAAAAATTATTTTTCCTTGGTTTTTTGAATTTTACGGAAGATCTAAGGGATTTAGAGAAATATGTTCCATAGACGAGTTGTACATCTTGAAAATGTCTTCAAAATGAGTTTTTTTTTGTCCGAATCGCTCTGTAAACAAAAAAGTTATTGCAAATTAAACATTAAAAATGGCTTATTTTTCAATTGTTAATAATTTTCTTAATATTTATTGAATTGTTTTCAACTTTTACCAGAATATGAGCTTTAAAGTGTTTAAAAAGTGTGCGAAAGTTGGGCGCTGTCGGTCCAATAATTTTTGTAAAATTACAATTGTTTATTAGAAAAACGAAAAAGTGATTATTTTTGATTGGCTGTACCGTCGTCTAGGAAACTGCTACAGAGTTCTGTCAGTGTTCATTCTCTTCGTAAAGACTTAAGCTATTATGTAGTAAAAAAGCGGATATTTTTCATATTTTGTTTATGCAAAATCGTCATGAAGATATGGGTAGTTTTTCGGTTATAAATAAATTAGTTAACAACCGCATTTTTTGTTCCATTTGTTAATGAAGCATATCATTGGAAAGCTGGTAATAAAACACGAATTTTGAAAAAAAATCTACGACTAATAGCAGCCGAGTTAGCAATTTTTTTTCAAAAAATCACAGAGCGATTGTTTTTTTATATTAAGAGCTGAATTTTTTACAGTTCATTAATATGAGCTTAAAGTATATGAACTCATTCAATTGAAGTTAATTTATTCACAATCAACCCTTCAGGAGATCACTAAACTGAGGGTACGTGCTGGACGCCAGATAAGGTAAGTTGGAGGGGGTAACCGAATCTCACCATGTACAAAGTGAGAGCGCGTCTTCAAATCGGCGCGCGTTTGAATAATTAAGCAATATATCCGCTTCTAAATAACGTAGAGCTTATATAATAAGGTATGTAATTGTTTTCAATGAAAAAACATGTTAAACGAGTAAAAAAAATTTTAAATGTAAAGAATGCAATTTTCGGGGGGTGGAGGGGATCCGAGAAGGTTGAACATGTGACCAATATTATTTTTTCGATGAGCTACCCAAAAAAAATCAAAGAATGAAAGCTC
The DNA here is from genome assembly GCA_034092305.1 of Diaprepes abbreviatus. Lineage (NCBI taxonomy): Eukaryota > Metazoa > Arthropoda > Insecta > Coleoptera > Curculionidae > Diaprepes > Diaprepes abbreviatus. The sequence continues at coordinate 3,045,480 of JASJET010000178.1, read as the reverse complement.
GTTATTTAGAAACGGAGATATTACTAATTTTACATGTGCGCGCCGATTTGAAGACGTGCTCTCACTTCGTACTCGTTGAGATTTGGTTACCCCCTTCAACTTACCTTATCTGGCGTCCAGCACTTACCCTAAGTTTAGCGATCTCCTAAAGGGTTGATTGTGTATAAATTAACCTCAATTGAATGATTTCATATAATTTAGACTCTTATTAATGAACTGTAAAAAATTCAGCTCTTAATATAAATAAACAATAGCTCTGATTTTTTGAAAAAAAAAATGCTAACTCGGCTCCTATTGGTTGTAGAGATTTTTTTTCAAAACGAGTGTTTTTTTACCAGCTTTAATTTTCATTACTGCAATAAATACACTTTCTAATTCATAAACTATAAATGGACCAATAAATTTTTGATCTTTTGTAAACTTATTCTGAATAAATCTTAAAGAAGGCTACAATTCGCTGTAATTTTACAAAATATGATTATTTTTAAAAACTTCTATAAAATAGTCGTTCGGATTTTCCGATATTATTGACGTTAAAGTTATCTTCTTTTGTTCTGGAACATTTTGACAATTTACCGTAGAACTAAAAGAATTTAAATTAAAATTCAGATCTTTTAGGTATTGTGGAACAATCCACCAGCGCGTAGAATCAATAAGTTCCTTAGGATTAAGACCACGAGACACAAAATCTGAAGGATTTTTTTGGATGGTATCCATCTCCAAGTGCAGCTAGAAGCTGAATAATGGAAACTCTTTTCGAGATGAAAATATTCCATTTGCTCGGATGCGACTGTTACCAGTCCATAGATTTATAGTATCAATTTCATAAGAATCTTTAAATATTTCCCTAGGGAGACTTACTGTGCGTAAGAGAGAAACACGTGATTTAGAACATATTAAATTACATGAAACAGTTTCATCTTCTTTAATTTTAAATGTAGTAAACAAATTAAAAAACTCTTTAAAATTTTGAAAACTTCTTTCTTTTTTATGACTGTCATATTGCAGCTTATTTCTTCAACTGCACTTCATTGAGTTCTTTTAATTTTTCGTCTTTATTTTTACGATTCTGGATGTTTTTAGAAAAATATTTAGTACAATATGGAACAAAGCTTTCTTTCAATCGAGGATTTTTTAAATTACGTGACACAATTTTACCTGTTTGTGGGTCCTGCTCTGAAATTGTCCGAATTATGTAACTTTCAGAAAAAGGTGACTTTGAAACTTTGGAATTTTGAATAGGCTCGTAATATTCTGAAAGAACAGCCTTCAGTCATTTTTTTTCACGAAACTCTATTGGTTGGAAAACCAAAAACACTAAGGTTTCGGATCGTTCTTATAATTTCCGTGACACCTCGGGACATAACTTATTAGACCTATTATAAAATATCAGTAACTGCATAAAATCACTTAGTATATGCGCAATTATATATAAATTTAGCATTTCAGATTTCAAACAAGATTAAATAAACTAGCCTACGTCCGACTATTTACAGGTATTAGTCTATTATTGCTTGCTCTTTCTATCTACCTCCTTTATAGGAAAAAAGAGATAGAGTCGTCCTAGGTTGCCATCAACAACAAACGCTTATTCAGAAGTCCTATCAATGAAATATATTTTGCAATTAATAAGGGATACTAGTCAATATATTCTTAAGGGTTAAAATGTCGGCCAAAATTGTCTGATGTCATAGTTCATTTGCAGTTAAGCACTGTGATCTTGTCTACTAGGCGGTATTGGCTAGACGCCCCTGAGGCGTTAAATGCATCATGCCGCCCACCTAGGATACGGAGATTCGTAGAACGGTCAGTTCTGAATAGTACATAACCATTTGTTTTCAGAAGTTTTTCCCTGCTAAATTTTTTCGATTATTTGTTAACATTTGATTTTAAATAAGTTGATTTCTTCCTTAGCTTTGTCAATGAGAATTGACTTCTTTAGACAATAAGACTGTGTTTGAATTTGAATTTGATTATTTCCATATGTGACATAGTGGATTACAAGTAAACTGTATTAAATCTATTTATTTAGGCAATATTTGCTTAACACTTTCAGCACCTAAAAGATGTTCAATTAGTTGTCTATTTATATATACCTTTTCTTACCCCTGAAAATGCCCTTTTACGTTTTAGATTGCCATATTCAGCTTGACAGGGATTGGACGCCAGTTAGTTGAAAAAATGGACAGAACTATAAATATATGTCAACATCTATTACAAGAAAGAAACCATCTTTCTACTCATAGTAATAAAAAAAAATAAAACATCAATTGTGCAAACTATTTAAAAATTTTAAATTAACTTTAAAAAATATTGAAATAACTTATTGAGTGTTGAATTATTGTTAAATTTAGTATTAGAGATAGTACGATAGTTCAGTCACACGTTTTCTTTCAAATTAATTGCGTGTACACAACTCTTGTTGCCTCGTACTGTCTTTTACACCTTAATTTACGTTTATACGAAAAAGGACAGTATATCACTGTGTGAAGTTAGAATGCATAAAGAGTAACAAATTTAGATGCTGCACTGTAAGAATAGTCGGGACTTCTCTCGGTCTATTATTTTTTACTATATACAATTAAGGCTTTTACTTGGTTGAAATCCATTACACACTACTAGTGATAGTTTTAATTATTTTATTTGTCGAAATTTCTACAATATTATAATTTAAACCTTACAATTTATAAAGGTGACGCGTTTCGCTGAACATTCAAGCTTCATCAGACTACACAGGTTTATAAAAAAAAGTGAATGCCTATTTGATCAGACTATTTTGTTCTTATGTAATTAGATGCCCTGAATCCAAATCTGAGGTCCGCTAACCTCTGTGACGTCAGGTTCAAGGTCAAATGGAGTAAAATTCAATAAAAAAATCTGAAAGAATAGATACGTACGTTTTTGAGATCGCTGGATCCGAATTCGTGGTTTGTTTAATATGCCAAAGTCAATTAGACGTCATTTCAGTGTCATTTCAAGGTAAAATTGAGAAAACTCAACTAAATAAATCTGAAAGAAAAGATATGTAAGTTTTTGAGGTCGCTGAATTCAAATTCGTGGTTTGTTCAATCTCTCAAGGTCAGTAAGAGGTCATTTTATCTCAATTTCAAGGTCAAATTAAGAAAATCTACTAAATAGATCTGTAAAAGAAGATAGATAGACTTTTAAGGACGCTGAGTCTAAATTCGTAGTTTTTTTAATATCTCAAGGTTAGTCTGGGGTCATTTTAAGTCCATTTCAAGGTCAAATTGAAAAAATCTACTAAATGAATCTGTAAAAGAAGAGAACTTACTCGCAACTGGATCGATATCCGTTACATGGCAGACAGGCAAATGGATCAAGTCTTTGAGCCGAAACTCGAGCTCCTAAAGCCTCGTACCCCACGCACAGCTAGATTGATGTCCGTTACATAGCAAAAAGAGACAAAAAGTAAGGATTTATGAGTGTACGAAATAAAACCCAAGCCCTCCGACAACCATATAGCCCAGACACAACATATATGAGAGTTTGGGATTTGTGTTATATACTTATAAAAACTCGCTTCACTAGCCTAGCTGTTATGTAGCGGATATCGATTTAGCTGCACGAGGAGTATGTGGTTTTAGAAGCTTGGGTTTCGCCTTGAAAACTCGCTTCGTTCACGTGCCTGTATCAGGTACATGGTTTTGAGAGCTTCAGTTTAGGCTCAAAAATTCGATCCACTTATCTGTCTGGTGTGTAACGGATATTGATCTAGCTGAGCCTGTGTTCTTTTTTTATAGATTTATTTAGTGGTTTTTTTTTAATTTGAACTTGACGTGGCTTTTACATGGCCTCTGATTAACCTTGAAGTATTAAACAAACCACAAATTCAGATTCAGCGTCACCTTCTTTTACAGATCTATTTGGTAGATTTTTCTAAATTTGACATTGAAATGACCTTGAAATGATCTCTGGCCGAACTTAGCGAATTATACAAACCACAAATTTGGATTCAGCGATCTCAAAAACGTACGTATCTTCTTCTTCAGATGTATTTAGTGAATTTTACTCCATTTAACCTTAAAATGACCTTGAAACTGATATGATAGAGGTTACTGGACCTCAGATTTGGATTCATGGCGTCTAATTACAAACGAGTAAATTGGTCTGATCAAATAGGCATCCACTTTTTTTTCTGTAAACCTGTGTAATCGACAAAACTATCATGGCTAGTCTTGTATTTTCTCTCTTTATGACCTCCTACCAAAGACATTAAACAAATTTGTTACCGATTGTAAGTTTTAAAAAATATTCAAACATTATAAGTATTTTTTGACACCTGTATAACTTTGAAACTATTAATTCACTGAAAGTATAGAATTAAATATCACCGTCACTTTTAATCTCACTGACAAATATACTTTAAAGACATTTGTTTGATGCTAAAATAGTTTAAAAATATATTAATGTAGTTTAAATGTGTTATTGTGTGATTAATAATTTTAAACAAAATCAAAATTAATAAAAGTTAGTTTTAACGTAAAAAGTCTTTCTTTTATTCATATAATCATTATCTAAACTTTAAACGTGTAATATAAACAAGATTATACTTTGCTATTCCTAACATATATTAAATTTTTAGCTATACAGCCGTTTCATAGTAACAACTACATCTTCAGATGCTATGATTAACAAACTAAGTTAGAGCTTATATACAGGGTGATTCAAAAATCGATCACGAAACTTAAGGGGGTGATTCTACTTGACAAAATAAGGGTAGAGCTTCATATAATTTTTTTTCAAAATGTCATTCGTTTTCGAGTTACAAGCCGTCCAAGTTCAAGTTTTTATTTTTTGTTTTTTGAATTACTCGCTTACAGGAAAACCGATTTGACTAATATTTGAAAGATAGGCTAAGTCTTCTGCGCTTCATTATTTTAGTAACAATTCACATTGATTGTTTGCCGCTAGAGGGCACTTTACCTACATTGAAAATTGTTTTTTTGTCATAATTTTTTAGTGTTGACAGCTACAGTAGTTTTTGGCATAATTTCTGAAAGACTGATGCCAGGCCTTTAAAAAAAGGTGCTCTTTATTTACATCGCTAAACCCAACGGTTTAGACGTAAATCACCCTTAAAAATTAAGTGGTAAATTTACTTTTCTCATTTCATTACCACCAGCTACCAGGTAAATAGATATCAAAGTATACTAGAGCTGTCAGTTTAACATCAAATAAATTCGCTTTTTAAACTATTTAATTTATAATCTTAAAATAACTAATAATGGCTAATCAGTAAATATTCATATTATGGATTATTGCGATATACATTTAATTGATAAAAATTAATGAAACAGTACTAAACAAACTAAAAAAGATTCTCAAAATGTCCCCCATTTTCTTCCATACATTTCCTAACACTCTTCAAAAAATGTCGCCTAACTCGATGAAAAATTCCTGGTGTTTCTTTAATAATTTGGCACTTTTCGATTATCCTGAAGCGAAGATCCTCGACGTTGATTACTGGAATATCATACACCAATTGTTTCAAATGACCCCAAAAGAAAAAATCCATAGGATTAAGGTCTGGTGACCTCGCTGCCCATGCCAATGGTCCACTTCGTCCTATCCATCGCTCAGGATACGTTGCATTCAAATACTGTCGGACACGTATACTAAAGTGGGGCAGAGCTCCGTCTTGGAGGATCCACATGTTGGCCCTTACTTCCAATGGCACATCTTCCAGATACAATGGGAGACGATTTTGGATAAAATCTAAGTATACGTCACCAGTTAATGGGCCATCAAAGAAATGAGGACCAATAAGGTAATCTCCTATTATCCCTGCCCACACATTTAGTGAAAATCTACGCTGATGTTTTGTTTCTACCACATTGTTTGGGTTCTCGTAAGCATATGTGTGGATGTTGTGTAGATTTGTTATGCCATCACGAGTGAAACCAGCTTCGTCAGTGAATAATATGACGCCAATTAATCGATTATCGTGTTCATACTTAGCTAGGATCTGATTGCACATTTCCAACCGTCTCGGCCGATCATCGTCATAAAGAGCCTGCACCTTTTTTGAATGAAACGGGTAGAGTTGTTCTTCTCTTAGTATCCTCCATGAACTAGCCTGACAGAGCCGCACTTCATTCCCAATTTTTCTAGTACTAATACCTGGATTATCTTCAATAATTTCAAGCACTCTTTCTTCTTGTTGCACGTTTCTAGCAGTTCTAGGTCTTCCCCTATTTCCATTATAACTTTTAAAGGAACCACATTCCGCAAGCCTCCTGTGCACACTGGAAAATGTTTGAGCATGAGGGATATTTCTTTCCGGATAACTCTCCATATAATATCTTCTTGCCAACTCTGCATTACCATTTGCTTTTCCATAACAAAAATGGATATCACAATATTCGATATTTGAATATTGGTGATTAGCCATTATTAGTTATTTTAAGATTATAAATTAAATAGTTTAAAAAGCTCTAGTATACTTTGATAGCTATTTACCTGGTAGCTGGTGGTAATGAAATGAGAAAAGTAAATTTACCACTTAATTTTTAAGGGTGATTTACATCTAAACCGTTGGGTTTAGCGATGTAAATAAAGAGCACCTTTTTTAAAGGCCTGGCATCAGTCTTTCAGAAATTATGCCAAAAACTACTGTAGCTGTCAACACTAAAAAATTATGACAAAAAAACAATTTTCAATGTAGGTAAAGTGCCCTCTAGCGGCAAACATTCAATGTGAATTGTTACTAAAATGATGAAGCGCAGAAGACTTAGCCTATCTTTCAAATATTAGTCAAATCGGTTTTCCTGTAAGCGAGTAATTCAAAAAACAAAAAATAAAAACTTGAACTTGGACGGCTTGTAACTCGAAAACGAATGACATTTTGAAAAAAAATTATATGAAGCTCTACCCTTATTTTGTCAAGTAGAATCACCCCCTTAAGTTTCGTGATCGATTTTTGAATCACCCTGTATAAATATAGGATAGCAGATGTTGTAATAACTACACCGAAATTAAACTTATCTTTTTAATATTAGTGTAGGTTTTAGAGATATGTGATGTCATGTCTCGCTATACAGGTGTGGAAAATCCATACCGGAACCTGGACGTTTCTTAAGTAAGATAAAGAAAATACTATATTATTCATCAAATCAGAATGAGACAGTCGTAAGCATCAACATACGTGCTTAAATTTAATAAATTACCAGTGACCCTAGGGTGAGGGGTAATATAATGCTGGCGCGGTGAGAGCGGGCGGCAGCATACGCCATGCCCTAGCATAACAAGAGGATTCCAAGTTATTTGCTTTCCTTCAGGCCGTCGAAGCATATTGGTATTTCCGTGTTTCGCGCCCAATTTTTTTTGTATTTGAAATGGTAGTTTATTCCACGAAACAAAAAGAGCAGATTACTAAGTGGTACTTTCTGATAAAGGTATGGATGAGATAATTGGCAGATTTGCATTTACTTGCGAAAATCATCGTGTTCCTTGAACATTTAGAATTTCGGAAATTATTAAAAAATTTGAGACAACCGGTTGTCTAAAAATTTGTAAAAAATGCACTGATAATAATGAGGAGCAACCGGTTCCTAAAATTGCTGAAGAACGAGCATATCGAGAGACTGACATTTGTAGTTTAGCAGAAATTAATTTTCCTTGCAATAGTACCGTAATTGCCGAAGAACTTGATATGAACACTCGAACAGTTCGGAATATTTTAAAACGGAACAAATATCGCAGTTACAAATTGCGAATAACAAGAAATTTTCCGAAAGACCAGGAAACACGTATGGTGTTTTGTGAGGACATGATAGAAAGGGCTATAGGAATATAACCCCTGAATTTTTGACAAATACGAGAACCGTATTCTACAATAGACTGGGTTATTGTCTTGCTCAAAGTGGAGGCCTGTTTGAATACCTCTTGTAGACTTTTAGATGTTTTCTTGATTTAGGTTGAATTTAATTATTTGTTTATTTATTTACAATTACTGAACGTGTTACTTTTATTTTTTACCAGAATAAAAGATTGATTTTTAATTTTAAAGTGGTCTATTAGCTTATTTACTTTGAAATTACCGTTGCATTTCACTAGTATTTTTATTAGAATAAATGTTTATTTTGTAACAGAAATATCAATTTTCTTTATGCCCAACGGCCAATAAAAACTATTTTTTTTTGTATTTCGACTAGTTGATGTATTTAAAACAATCATTGTATCAAATAGTCATTAAATATTCCAAATTCCGTCGATTACCTTATAAGTTTAGACGAAAAGTAAATACACCCTTTCATTCGTTTCAAGGTACTGCTCGTCTTCGTGTCGCACGGAAGTTAGGGGCGGGGGGGGGGGTAATATGGCGCGTAGGCATTCCCTACGATCTTTTGTCCCGAACGAACCTGAACCAAGTAAGACGGGCTTAGTGGGTCAGAATTTGAGAAAATGGCCAAAATAATTTCTATTTAAGAAATTTAAAATAGAAGGTTGACTATAGTAACGTTTCTATTAAACCTCGGTAATATGAACGGCCAGTCTTTTCTTTCTAAAGTTTCGTCTCAGGTCAAAGGCAACAATGTGATTGCGTCGCGCCCAGTTACTTTTGTGCGCCGCTCTTCGATTTGACATTGGATTGTCGAGAAACAAATATCAACGATTACAAAATTGGGCTAAACAGAAAGGCAGTAATATATTTTCGCCGTACTCTGGTGTGTAAAATACAAAAAAAGCATGTTATCTACATGACGAGTATCTAACGTTTTACTAAATCAAAAGCCGAGGTTAAATTCCAAGACTTACTGGATCACACAGTGGATCGAATTATATTGCTTCAATTAGACGCCCCTGAACAAATCGATAAATTAGATTTGTAGATATGAGTTTCATTTGCAAATGGGGCTTCGATGGAACGTCAGTTCAGAGCCAGTACAAAATAAAATTCACTGATCCGAATATTTCTGATACAAAATTATTCTTTACCTCTCTTATTCCACTTGAATTAGCAAGTATTAACACGCAAACTCAACAAGAACAGATTGTGTTGTACAATTCCAAACCCTCTTCTACAATGAATTGCGGGCCTCTGAAATTTAAATTTATTAAGGAAACCGAACAAAAGTCTTTAAAGAAAATAGAAAATTATGAACTCGAACTAAACAACTTGCACCATATAAAAGAGTTTTCTTTGCCACCCTAGCTTCAGTACAGCACAAAGTATCTATGACGATGGTAAACGGCTAGGCGAATGCTTTGGCTGGAACAAAATCGGTCCAACGTTGTTACCTCGGCCAAACAACATCTCAGTTCAACAACATTGATACTGTGTCCCAGTAAATACAGCGTATTTCAAGCTACGACTGATAACTCTACACGCATGTATTCGATTCTCCGAATGCTGCTTGTATTTGTCGTATCAACGTGGAACACAGAAGTGGTAAGCCCGTAAGCAGAAAGATGGACTTCTTGTTGGCATGCCAAAGAAAGGGTTAGGAGACACTAACGATGGCAACCCAACTCGACGTTTCTTCGAGAACAGTGATTAGCCAGCTATTATAGCAAGAGTAAAGCGAAAACTGATCCTCTGGTTTCCCGTCATTTTAAAAACTATTGGAATAGGACATTGAACTGCAATAGAGAAGATCTGAGATATACACTTCAAACAACAAGATTGTTTATCAAAATATATTCTTGGTAGAACATGTAACTATCGAAAGATGAACAAAAATCAACTGACAAGTTGATAAGAAACTATCGCCTAGACTTTGCCCGAAAATCTTCTCGAGAAAAAATATAGAGGATGTGTTCCAAAACTTTTCGCGTCGATGGATCCATACACTGTTTTTGACATAGTACGGATTCGGATAACAATTCGTACGTATTGGAGAATGAGAAAAGATCTATTAACAAAGAAGGCAATGATTAAAAAGTTCTTTTTATTATTTTTATTACACATGCATACAATATATATATATATATATATATATATATATATATATATAGATATATATATATATATATATATATATATATATATATATATGAAGTAAAATGCAAAACAGTGAATGCAAACTTCGCTCCATCATATCCTTTCTGTGTTAGAGGTTGCACAGTTGAATAAATTGTAGTAAAACAAAATTTATCTTATTCCACCACCATCGAGATGGTGGCCTACCTCTACCACCATACCGAGAAGAAAGTCAAAGCTTACCCTCCCCGCCATAGTGACACAGCAGAGATACATGTTTCGTCTCTTATTAGACTCATCGGAGTACCGACATGCACCTGGCTGTGCAAAGGACAGATCGGAAGGAAGCATGCAACACTGAACGCGGCTTCGCCGACCTCTCATCGAATGGCTTATATATGAAAGCCGTATAAACATATATATATATATATATATATATATATATATATATATATATATAAATATATTACGAACTTTATAGCGTAGTAGATTTCATAGTATTAGCGTATGTTCGAATATCTGCCGTCCGGAACAATATATATATATATATATATATATATATATATATATATATATATATATATATATATTTATTTATTTTCTTGATTCTTGAACCATAGATTATATATATATATATATATATATATATATATATATATATATATATATATATATAGATGGAAATTTGCTTTCAGACCATATTGCTTAAAAGGGAACTTAAGAATCCAGAGAACATGAAAGTAATTAATATTTTACATCTTACTACCCCAAAATTCCTCAAAATGACGTTCAAATATTTACGAAAAAATAAAAATAAATCAATTGCAAACACATACTGTATGAAACAAAAAATTATTTTGTAAGTCATATCTTTATCAAAATAAGATTGAGTACATTTATATTCTTAATTTCAGTATTGCTCACAGTGGTCTAAGACAAGCAATATATTTCAATATTTTACTTAATTTAAATAATTTACTGCCGGCCGAGATATATATATATATATATATATATATATATATATATATATATATATATATATATATATATATATTCAAGACTTGAATTGTCGAAACAGATAACTCTTTGACAACTATTGATATCGAAATGCCGATAAGTGGACGTGATAGAAAAGATTTTAGCGCATATTTTGTAATAAAAATAAATTCTTTACGACCACTAGAAGCTAAGATGAATTATTTTTTCAAAAAATCGCTGATGCGTTGTTTATTATTAAGGGATTATTTAAGAAGAAACTCATAGGGAGATGGTTAAACTATTCTATCCAGCAGTTTTCACCTAAATTATTTCAAAATTGTTGATGTTGCAATCGTTTAAAGTTGCACCTACTCCAAGAGTGAAAAAGTGAGCAGTGGAGGGGGGTGTCCTTTCAGCCTGTGGCGCGTGAAAAAAACCGTAACTCGGACGCTTCACATTCGTTTTGCCGGAAAAATTTGAATTATCTCGGCGAATATTGGTCGTAGAATCTTTTTTTTTTTAATTTGTAGTTTCTCTACGAGAAATGAACAATCGATGATATGTTTTTGTAATCAAGTTATTGGTAAACATACCAAAAAACAAATTGTTGCACCAGTAAGAATGCCGCCACGTTCTTCAGAGTAAGTATGTGTAACCTTTTTTTGTGGGCCGCTCTTAAAACCGAAAGACTCGCAAATAATTATTTATACGCATTTTAAATGCTGGAAACCTTTTTACTAGTCCTGAAATATTAAATAGATTCCAATTTCATTTTTAAAAAGTGTTAATAAGTATATTCAGCAAAATGGCGGCCATTTTGCACATTTTCAGAATTATTGTTTCCTTTTCAGATATTTTTCTCAATCTTTTTAAAATACATACATGTGCTTCCAACATTTATTGAAAAAAATGTTTTATTATTACAGCAAATTGGCGAATGCAGGTAATTAAAAATATTTTTCCCGGCAATACCGCCCATCTAATGAAAAATTTTCAAGAGATAAAAAAGCTTTCAAATGCATCCGGTTACCTGGGAGAAATATCTAGGTTGTCATAATGTGGATGACATAATAAAATTTTTATGAAAAATTGAACCGACTTCTAAAAAAGTGCTAAAAAGTGAAAAATAACTAGAAATTTTTATATGAAATTGAAATTTTTTAAGTCGGCGCCAAACTGATACCTGACAAAATGTGGTTCACATAAACAGATTAAAAATACTTTATTTGTAATTGTTTTCTTACCATAATTTGTATATATTAATAGTTATTTATTTTATTTAGAAATATTTTGGCGCCGACCTCAAAAATTTCAATTTCATATAAAAATTTATAGTTATTTTTCACTTTTTAGCGCACTTTTAGAAGTCGGTTCAACTTTTTAAAAAAAAATTATTTTTCAATTTTTAGTTTTGAATTCATTATGATATTCATAAATTATTTGAACTAAGTGCTAATCGAGATTAGCGTACCTCGCAATGAAGCAAGATTGCAAAAAAGTACCCATTTTATCCATAATTGTAAATCACTCTAAAATGAACCACTAAAAATTCTTTGATTCTTAGAGTTCTCCAAATACCAATGAAATTGTGTCAAACACATATTTAGTCTGTCATAGTAAATCGACTATCTTAAATTTCAAATTAATTTTAGATTGGTAATATAGGCTCCAAAACCTTCCAATATCGATATTTAAAGAACTTGAGACGTAAATTTCTTAGCCCGATATATTTTATATTGCATATACGCCCCAAGAACCCCGCAATATCAATTTCAGATGAAACCGGAAAATGTAAAATTTTTAGTCCCTCATATTGTATCTTATTAACTTAATAGTTGTAAAAAATTAACTTCATATTCGTAATACACCACCCCCCAAATCTTTAATACCAAATCTGAAAAAATGCAAATAAGATAAAATTTTCAACCCACCATATTGGATCCGCCATATTGGATTTCAAAAAAATTATTTTAACGTATTAATCTAATCTCAATCTAAACCCTTCAAAGCCCCCTAGTACCAACTTTAGGTAAAATCCAGAAATTTAAAATTTCTAAATGGTCATATGGTATCTGACATATTAGATTTTATTAAAATAATTTTATATTAGCTATTTACATCCGCAAAAACGATTGAGTTCCACATTTGAACAAAATCGAAAAATGTAAAATTTTTATTCAGCTGTATTGCGTTCGCCATATTGAATCCGGAAAAAATACTATTAAATTTATAATTTACACCCTCAAGAACCCTCTATATCAATTTTGTAGAAAGTCACAAAATGTAAAATTTTTAGGACACCATGTTGAATCAGCCAGATTGAATTTTTCAAAAAATATTTTAATTTCGTAATTAACACTAACAAAAATCCCCCAATACTGACTTTATACAAAATCGAGAAATGTAGAATCTTTAATTCTCCATCTTAGATTCGACATACTTATTTTTTTTTAAATAATATCAAATTCGTAATATGCTATCTTATAAATTTTGAAAAAAAAATACGCCATATTGAATTTTTTAAAAATGTTTTGAATTCGTTATGTGCAACTTCGAAAACTCCCTCATACCAATTTTGGAGAAAACCGGACAAAATTAAATTTTTTGTCCGCCATATTGGATCCGCCATTTTGGATTTTTTTAAATAATTTCAAATTCGTTAGGTACAACCCAGAAAATTCCTCCATACCAATTTTGGAGAAAATCAGAAATTTTTTTTTTTGGCCGCCATATTATAAACGCCATCTTGGATTTTACTGCACCAATTTCGTCCAAAAAAATATGGGACCACCGCAGCAACTTCCTGAATATAACGTAAAAAATTACATTCAAATCGGTGCAGCCGTTCCGGAATAATCGGAGTACATACATAAAAAAAATACATAATCGACGAATTGAGTACCTCCTTCTTTTAGAAGTCGGTTAAAAAAAAACATAAAACGTTATAAACAAATCCACTGTGCAAAAAACTATTTAATATTTTTATTTGAAATTTTGCATATTTGTTTTATGCAACAAGGGGCTACTTTAGTTGTAGTATCAAGTTAATGCAATCTATTTTTCTATTGTTTATAATCAATCGAAGAAACAGCCATTTTAGCAGGTTTTTCCACAAAAAAGAAAATGAGACTACATAATTACTATTATCATTCTGAGGGTTTCTACTTAATCAGAAGTCTACTAACAATAAATTTCAAAAGCACCTCATATGAGGCTAACTTCGCCGGCCTGTATGGGTGATAGGTAAAAACCGATCTTATACCTTTATTTAAATTCAGCACATTACAATAAATACAAATAATCCAAAAAAGAACGACAAACAGAGCAGTGTAATCTAAAATATTAATCTATTGTTTATTACTATTTTTAGTATATTTTTTACCATATTTTTATATTGGTTAACTTCTACTTTTGCAACTTACAATATGATAATGCAATGTGAAATAGTTAGAAAGGTGTTTTATACCGTTTACCGAGAAAATAAAATTGCCCTTCTTAAAAATTTTTATATTTATTTTATTAGATTACTTCCTTAAGTCAATTAATAAACTTAAAATTTGACAAAATAATCCATTCTTTCTTGTCGGAAATTTTAACGCTCTTAAAATATGCTAAAAAACGTTCATTTGGACTTCTAGACCACTGTGCTGTCATTACTAAAATGATATCCAAATTTAAATAATATTTATTAGAATATACGCATTTATCTATACCTTACAGATACACATTTAACCTCTCTTTAAGCCCAACATTACCAGTTTCATGGCCCTAAAATTTAATAATTTTGCCTTGTGGCTAAGCATTTTCATGGTGTTATATCCTCCAGTTTGGTATAAAAAGAAAACTGTAAGAACGTTCCTATCCGTTCTTATCCTATTAGCGACAAGCTTTGTTGTTGTTACAGAAATACGTTTAATTGTCTTTGTGATGAGCATAGAACTTCACTTAGCTTTAAAAATTCTATTTACACTAAGGCATATCAACCTAATTATTATGAATATTGTACTGTCAATTGGACTTACCAATAAAGACAAAATGACGATTTTAAGAAATATGTTAAAATTACTTTTTGATGAAGAGAGAAGACGTGAGAACATTAAAACATGCCATAACATTATTTCTACTATATGGTTTTCTATTCATATTATTTTATCAGTTCTGTGGATTGTGATAACAGCAATATACAGATTTTCGTTAGATTATACAATCACATTTATGGGCATGCGCTTATTAGACTGTCGACTGGGGACTACCATTCTAATTGCCTGTTTCATAACTTGGAATATTAAAGAAAGAGTAAAAACAATTCATAAAAACATAAAAACGTTAAGAAATTTAGAGCAGATTATCGAATATAAAGAACACCTACATATTTTGTATGAAAATATTGCTAACTTCAATAACATATTTGGTATTGTAATAGCAATGGCTGTTTTTAATTCAATTGTTCATATTTTAGATACCAGTTTATGTTTAATATTTATGATTTGTGAGGATATGGGAAAAGGAGTTTCTCCTGTGCGAGCAGTGAATATGATATCATTTCAAGTAAGTGAGTAACTAAATAGTGTAAAATACACTCTCTAACGAAACCTGGATATCAAAAACTCTTTGTTCATAGTTCTACAGAATATTTGGAAACTTAAATGACTCAGCGAATTAACCTCCAAGTCTAGTTTACACCAGCAGAATAAGTACTAATGTACAGGTGTACAATTTTGTAGAGTATCTCTATTATTATTACTAATAACATTTTTAAGAAAAAATTTAACCGACTTCTAAAAGTGCGCTAAAAAGGGAAAGATAACTATAAATTTTTATATGAAATTGAACTTTTTGAAGTCGGCGCCAAACTAATACCTGACAAAATGTGATTTGCATAAACGGATTAAAAATACTTTATTTGTAATTGCTTTCTTACCATAATTAGCATATATTAGTAGTTATTTATTTCATTTACAAATAATTTGGCGCCGACTTCAAAAAGTTCAATTTCATATACAAAATACAAAGTTATCTTTCCCTTTTTAGCGCACTTTTAGAAGTCGGTTCAATTTTGTCATAAAAATTTTATTTTTCTATTTTTAGTTTTAGAATTCATTATGATATCCATAAATTATTTGAACTAAGTACTAATTGAGATTAGTGTACCTCGCAATGGCTCCAAGGTGGCAAAAAAGTTATAAATCACCCTAAAATGAACCACTAAAAATTCTTTGGTTCTTAGAGTTTTCCAAATCAGACAAAATTAATTTTTTTGGCCGCCATAATGGCAGCGCCATCTTAGATATTACAGCACCAACTTTGTCCAAAAAAATATGGGACCACCGCAGCAACCTCCTAAATATAATGTAAAAAATTTCATTCAAATCGGTGCCGCCAATAAAA
Organism: Diaprepes abbreviatus; assembly: GCA_034092305.1. Classification (NCBI taxonomy): domain Eukaryota; kingdom Metazoa; phylum Arthropoda; class Insecta; order Coleoptera; family Curculionidae; genus Diaprepes; species Diaprepes abbreviatus. The sequence continues at coordinate 3,029,171 of JASJET010000178.1, read as the reverse complement.
AAATACATACATATTCGACGAATTGAGAACCTCCTTATACGCCTACGCGCAATATTACCCCAGCTAACTTCCGTGCGACACGAAGACGAGCAGTACCTTGAAACGAATAAGAGGGTGTATTTACTTTTCGTCTAAACTTATAACGTAATCGACGAAATTTGGAATATTTAATGTCTATTTGATATATTGATTATTTTAAATACATCTAATAGTCGAAATACAAAAAAAAAACAGTTTTTATTTGCCGTTGACCATGAAGAAAATTGATTTCTGCTACAAAATAAACATTTATTTTAATAAAAATATGAATAATGAAATACAACGGTAATTTCTAAGTAAATAAGGTAATAGACCACTTTAAAATTAAAAATCATTCTCAAAAATAAACTTTTATTCTGGTAAAAAATAAAAGTAACACGTTCTGTAATTGTAAATAAATAAACAAATAATTAAATTCAATCTAAATCAACAAAAACACCTAAAAGTCTACAAGAGGTGTTCAAACAGGCCTCCACTTTGAGCGAGACAATAACCCAGTCTATTGTAAAATACGATTCGCGTATTTGCCAAAACTTCAGGGGTTATATCCCTATTAGCCCTTTCACCATGTCCTCACAAAACACCATACGTGTTTCCTGGTCTTTCGGAAAAATGTTTTGAGTAATTCGCAATTTGTAACAGCGATATTTGTTCCGCTTTAAAATATTCCGAACTGTCGGAGCGTTCATATCAAGTTCTTGGGCAATTACGGTACTATTGCAAGGAAAATTAATTTCTGCTAAACTACAAACGTCAGTCTCCCGACTACTGCAGAAAAATGGGGAAAATCCATATAATTGAAGAATAAGAGAAAATGTGGAAACTCGATCTCATGATAGGTGAGATAGAGGAACCAATTATAATTAATTTGAGCGAAGATAGTTTCACTGACTTTGATTACGAATTAGGCACGTAATGTTTACCAGCGTAAACACAATTTATTATTATAATTTTCTGTAACATATAAAAATCAATTATATTTGAATCCATTTTTAATGTTTAATTGTAATTACGCAGATGGTTTAAGAAATAAATAAACTGAAACGTCAAATGTCTTAAAAATGTTTTTAATTAATAATAAAATGACCGATAGCCACAAAAAAATTTTAATATTATATGGACGAATTTATTTTTATAACTTCTTGTATTTTTAACAATGGGTTTTTGTAAGAATTTAAATTATAACTTAGAATTTTTTGAGAGAAAAAGGCTACGTTTTATTCTAAATGAGCCTAAAACGGTTTCTATGCCAAAATGAAAAATTATAAAAATACAGTTGTGATTTGTGTTAAATATGTCAAAATTATCTATATTTTCTAATGTATGTGAATTATTAAGAAATCATAAGAAATAAAATAATATTTAAAAACTTTTTATTTTAAATTTATTACCGAAATAATATTCTATGCCATTCCTACGAAAAATATATGTGTCTAACGGATTTTGCCAAAGACACCGGACTAAAGAACACAGGTAGCTAAGAAAAAAAGGGTAAAAAATTATTTATTACTCGCTCTAGTTCTTGAAAAAACCATAGTTCAAAAGGCAAAATCGGGTCTATTTTCTTGAACTCAAAGGTCTTGGGGGGGGGGCGATCGCTCCCACCGCCTCCCCCCCCCCTTGGAACCGCGCCTGATCCCGGCACTAGTCTGGAAAATTAATGATTATTTTTTTTTTAAATCAAATCAATATATACAAATAATTAAAGAATTGTCTGGAGAAACCACAATTTATTTAGTCAGTTATAACTAAAAAATCCAAATCTGTCCATTAAAAAAGCACTACGGTACCACGTCGACAAGAAAGTACTACTGCCCAAGATATAGAAAAGAAGCTTCAATATCCTTAAATTGTATTTTATCCTCAATAGCTGTCTGTAAATTTGGTAAAAATAAATTACAAACTGGTCAACGAACATCCTGAAAACATTTTTTTTTGTTTCAGTTTCTACTATTATGCTTAATAATTGTTGGAGAACAGTTATCAGTAGAAGCTGGAAAGACAGTAAATATATGTCATAAAGTAGCTCAGCAACCAAAGACAATTTTTGCAGTTCAAGAAAGTCGGAAAATTAATGAAAATTTGTCTGAAATGGCTCTACATGCATCGCAAAGAAATACAAAACTTAGCGCCGCTGGATTCTTTACTATAGATCATTCAATGATACTTTTTATTTTTGGTAATGTGTGCAGTTATCTAATAATGACTTGTCAGTTGATATCCGCCTCCACACCTTCGATGTAAACATCAACAAACTATCGAAAGGTACTTACAAAATTTAGATTTTAATATATATATATATATATATATATATATATATATATATATATATAAGTGTGGAAAATCCAGAACAGAACCTCTAAAAAAAGGACTGTAACAGAAAGCGACGGACAACCCGTTTAGCCATGTTGAAGAAGTGAAATAAAGCATACTATTGTATCGTAGCTTGCTTCAAAACACAGTGGGTCGAAAGCACGGATTTGATATTAAAAATAAAAATCAAATCCAACAATATCAGACTGAAACTTTAAAATCATGAAAATAAATTCGAAAAACGTCTAATATGGTTTAACGCTTTAAAAATAAAATAAAAAGAATAATTGTATTTCCATGAATAAAATATTGCGCTTGACTTCAAGGTACATTTTAAATATAATACTATAATAATAAATACATGGATATCGATAATCGTTAAAAAGGCGAAAGTACTTTTTCCTCTATGCTTAAGACTTCTTAATAAATATCAATGCAAATAATTTGTAAGTAATATAATATTTATTGATTCACATAAATGAATAAATAATACGACTGTAATAAAAATAATAAAAAGAACATTTTAATCACTGCCTTCTTTGTTAACAGCTCTTTTCTCATTCTCCAGTACGTATGAATTGTTATCCGAATCCTTACTATGTCAAAAACAGTGTAAGGATCCATCGACGCCAAAAGTTTTGGAACACATCCTCCATATTTTTTCTCGAGAAGATTTTCGGGCAAAGTCTAGGCGATAGTTTCTTATCAACTTGTCCATTGATTTTTGTGCATCTTTCGATAGTTTACTTATCGATAATATTGCAAATGCTATGATGTCTGGTCAATGGAGTAAGTCATTTGTGGATTCCTGTTGGAATGTTGTACCAAGAATATCCTTTCAAGAATACTCTTGCTATTTGAAGTCTGTCTATCTTCTCTATTGCAGTTTAATGTCCGCTTCCAATAGTTTGCAAAATGACGGGAAACCGAAGGATCAGTTTTCGCTTTACTCTTGTTATAACGGCTGACTCATCACTGTTCTCGAAGAAACGTCGAACTATGTTGCCATCGTTAGTGCTTCCTAACCTTTTCTTTGTCATGCCAACAAGAAGTTCTAATCTCTCTCCTTAAAGGCCTGTTGGATGGTAGCCTTTGTCTGTGCTTTCACCTCTTTGTCTTTCTGCTTTCGAGCTTGCCACTGCTGTGTGTCACGTTGATACGACAAATACAAGCAGTATTCGAAGAATCTAATACATGCGTGTAGAGCTAACAGTTGTAGCTTGAGATACTCTGTATTTACTGGGACACAGTATCAATGTTGTTGAATTGAGATGTTGTTTGGCAGAGGTAATAACGTTGGACCGATTTTGCTCTAGCCAAAGCATTCACCTAGCCGTCTATCATCGTCATAAATAAGTTGTACTGTACTGATGCTCGGGTGGCAAAAAGAACTCTTTTATATGGTGTAAGTTGCAATGGTAATTCTGCAGATGTTTAAGAAATAAATAAACTTAAACATCAAATGTTTTTAATAAATAATATAATGACCGATAGATTCAAAAAAATTTTAATATTATATGGACGAATTTATTTTTTTATATATGTTTACTTCTTGTATTTTTGACAATGGGTATTTTGTAAGTATTTAAATTATAAATTAGAATTTTTTTAGAGAAAAAGGCTACGTTTTAGTCTGAATGTGCCTAAAACGGTTTCTATGCCAAAATTAAAAATAATAAAAATACAGTTGTGATTTGTGATAAATATGTCAAAATTATCTATATTTTCTAATGTAAGTGAATTATTAAGAAATCATAAGAAATAAAATAATATTATAAAAACTTTTTATTTTAAGTTCATTACCGAAATAATATTCTATGCCATAAATGCTTAGTGATAAAATAAACCTCCTTCCGACGTATATGACAAGGATTAAAATCCTTTTTAACACTTCACACATCCAAATATCTATTGTTATCCAATCCAAATAGTCCATTATTATAGACCTGTATTTTTAATTATAAAATTTCTAACCCATTCCTATGAAAAATATATGTGTCTAACAAATTTTGTCAAAAACACCGGACTAAAGAGCACAGGTAGTTCGCGAAGAAAAAAAGGGTAAAAAATGATTTATTACTCTCTCAAGTTCTTGAATAAACTATAATATAAGAGGCAAAATCGGGTCTATTTTTCTAAACTCAAAGCTCTTGGGGGGGGGAGGCGATCGTCCCCCACCACCTCCCTCCCTTGGATCCGCGCCTGGATCGAGAACACTATTTTAAAAAATAATTCATACATTATATTCTAGTCCTTGTAAATGGTGGAAATTTACTTTCAGACCTTAGATATTAAATAGAAACTTATGAATCCAGCAAATACCTTAGTAATTAATATTTTACACCCAAGATGGAAAAGCAGTTCTTAACTTCCTCCAAATGACGGCAAAAGAGTTAATTTTAGAAAAAACAATTAAATATACGAAAATATTTACTGCCACGTGCTGGGTTAAAAAATATTTTGTACGTCATATCATTATTAATAATGGATATGACTGATTACAAGAAAATTGTTTATTTTAATGTAACGATATACAGTGGTCCGAGACTTTCTCAAAGCAATTAGTTTCAGTATTTGCTTTATTTAATAACATAAAATAAAACAATACGCGCTAGTTTGCTGACGTTGTTGACATTGGAGTGGCTGTATGCATATAGCATCATTTGAGGGATTGGACTATTGTAATGATAGTCTCTATCCCAATTTTCCTGTTTTTAATGAAAATTAATTTGTAAATAGCATATAGTTGTACTCTTTTTTACAAATAGTACTAGCATAAAATATGTTTTGTAAGTCCAGTATTTTTCTTATAAATACTTGACTGTATATTCATGTAAATATTTTAAGGTCTACGAAATAAACAGTAAATAACAGATTAGTGGGTTATGCTTTAAAATGGTTATTTTAGTTAGAACTTTTAATATTAATTAATTTATTTTACTTCATAATAATCAAATTAAATAATCACAACTGGATCACAATGGATCAGAGCAATTTTAACTAAGAGAATAATATATAGATAGATAGACCACGTGCTAGCAAACGCAAGGTACTCAAGAAACATACTAGACGTAAGGAGCCAAAGGGGAGCAGATGCAGCGTCAGACCATCTCTTAGTGAGAGTGAAAGTACGTGCCAGGATAAAAACGGATATAAGAAAGCAAGAACAATCGGAACGAAAAGGATGGAACACCGAGATACTGAATCGGGAAGAAACACTCAGACAGAAATACCAAGCAGAAGTAAAATCACAACTGGAACAGAATAAGATACAAGGGGAAACAGGAGTAGACGAATGCTGGAGCAAGATTACGACATCGATAGAGAATGCAGCGAAGAGAACTTTAGACAAAAATAAAACCATAAAAAGAAAACAGTGGTATGACGAGGAATGTCAACTAGCACAAGACAATAAAAACAAAGCTAGATTAAAAATGCTGCAGTGCCCAAATGACGATAACATCCAGCGATTTAACACACTGCGAGCGAACACAAGAAAACTTATAAGAAGGAAGAAGAGAGGAGCCTATAATAGAATCATAACAAATGTAGAAAAGGAATCAAATACAAAGAGCAGCCGGAAATTCTACAGGGAGATCAAGAACATAAAGAAAGGGTATATGCCACGGACCAGCATATTAAAGAAAGAAAATAAAGATCTCATAACAGATATAACAGAAATCCTACAAACCTGGCACGAATATTTTGACAACTTACTAAATATAAAAGGCACAGCTCTCATCACAAATACAATGTACCAGGGAGCAGAGGAACAGGTAGAAATTCCATCACTGACAGAGATCAAAAAAGCAATTAGCCAACTGAAGAACAATAAAGCACCCGGGAGCGACAACATAACCGCGGAGCTTATAAAATATGGCGGAGATCAGCTACTTGAAGCAATACAAACCCTTGTGGAGAAGATATGGGAATCTGAAGAACTTCCAAAAGAATGGAACGAAGGGATAATTATCCCAATACATAAAAAAGGAGACCGATCAGTATGTAAAAATTACAGGGGAATTATGTTACTAAACGTTGCCTACAAGGTGCTATCCAACATACTAAGAACCAGAATATCCCCTTACGCAGAAGAAAACCTCGGGGACTACCAATGTGGCTTCCGACCAAGAAGATCAACTGTTGACCAAATATTTACTATTAGGCAGCTTCTGGAAAAGAGTTGGGAATTTAACAAAGATGTACACCAGCTGTTCGTTGATTTCCGCCAAGCATATGATAGCATTGTAAGAGATAGTGTATGGATCGCCATGGAAAAGGTAGGCGTGCCAAAGAAGATTATTAATCTGACTAAAATATGTATAGAGAATGCAAGGGCGAAAGTCAGAATCGGTAAGCACACTACGGACATATTCTCTATTGCCAGTGGTTTAAAACAAGGCGATGGCTTATCGCCACTACTCTTCAACATAGTGTTAGATATTGGCCATCAAAGAGGCTAACATAAAACTGGAAGTATTCTCAAACCAGGGCCCCGGAATGATCCTAGCATATGCAGACGACATCGATACCGTAGGAAATAGCACAACTAAAACAAAGGAAATGTTTATCAGAATGGAAAGGGAAACAAAAAAAGTAGGACTCAACATCAACGAAGAGAAGACCAAATACATGCACGTAAACCGAAGAGCAGGTAGGGATAGAATAGGACAGAATATAACTATGGACACATACAATTTTGAATGTGTGAAAGAATTCCAATATCTAGGGGCCAATATACCATACGACAATGATGTGAGCAGTGAAATACGCACACGAATACAAAAAGGTTTTAAGTGCTTTTATGCATTGCAGGAGATACTAAAATCAAAGCTGCTGTCCAGATCAGCCAAAATCCGTATATATAGAACAGTTATTAGACCGGTAATAACATATGGCTCAGAAACCTGGACCATCACAAAACAGAACGAATTGTTATTAAGACGTTTCGAACGTAAGATATTGAGAAAAATATATGGGCCTAGAGTAGATGAAACAACGGGACAATACCGCATCCGAACAAATGAAGAATTAAAGAGCTTGTATGATCAGCCAGGCATCATTAACGAAATAAAAGCCCAAAGACTTAGGTGGGCAGGACATGTTCATAGGGCCCATGACGAACGTCTCATCAAACGAATATGGGAAGAGAACCCGACCGAAAAGAGACCCTTAGGTAGGCCCAGACTAAGATGGAGGGATAACATCACAAAAGATTTAAATGTACTGGGAGTACGAGATTGGAGTAACGACATGATGGACCGAAGCAAATGGAGGCAGGTCGTGGATGCAGCGAGGACCCACGAAGGGTTGTAAAGCTACAGAGAGAGAGAGAGAATAATATATGCTGAGCTTAACAATGTAACTGCTAAAGCACTGTCAAGTAGGAGCTATCCACATGGAGAAGTTCTGTCGCCTTTGCTGTGGAGCCTTGTGGTGGACAGCTTATTGAGTGAACTGAATGATGTCGGTTTGTATACACAGGCCTACGCTGATGACCTAGTCATTTTGTGCCCTGGTCGCCATGTCTGGGAGCTGAAGGGGCCAATGATGCGGGCCCTCCGGATCACGGAACGATGGTGCCTCAAGGAGGAGCTCGGAATAAATCTAGACAAGGCCGAGATAGTAATCTTTACAAAAAAGTGAAAAATGGGGAGACTTCCTACAATTACATTGGTGGGAAGGACTCTTCAACTTGAGGGGACAGTTAAGTACCTGGGAGTAATTCTGGACTCACGACTGAGTTGGAATGATCATATTGAGGCTCGATCCAAGAAAGCCATATGTGCTTTCTGGGCTTGTAAACGAGCCTTTATGTGGACATGGGGACTGACACCTAAAGTGCTATTTTGGATGTACACGATGGTGATGATAACGTACGCCGCTATTCTATGGTGGCGTAGTAAAACAAAGCACAAACACATTTTTCAACTTAACAAAGTTCAAAGAATGGCTTGTGTGGGAATATTTAGTGCGACGAGGACTGCTCCTATTAGGGCTCTGGAAGTCCTGTCGAACCTGCCTCCTCTTCACTTATACATAAAGAACGAGGCCCTGAAGACTGTTTACCATCTCAGTTGTCTGGGACATCTTGAAATTTGAACGGGCGGCTACTCAGGTATCTGGGAAAGTGCGGTGGAGAGGTGTCCATCACTCCCCATGCGGACAGATTACATGACACCGCTTTTGAAACTCAACCTCTCCCTGGAGATGTTTCTGCCAGGTAAAAAGGATTGGGAGGGAGAACAAAATCTTCCGAAAAATGGATCCTAGTGGTATACTCATGGATCTCAACAAAATGGAAGAGCTGGAGCCGGAGTATTCGGCAAGAGCACGAGAGTCAGAGAGTACTACCCTCTCGGACAATGTGCGACAATTTTTACAGCGAAAGTTATGCTATTCTACAGTGTGCCCATCTTCGCGAGAGGGATATAAATAAGCATAGAGTAATAAATATATGCTCAGACAGTAAGACTGCGATATTGGCACTGAACCGTATGAACCCCAACCAATATTACCTGTCCCAATTGCTATTGGCACAAGGGAATTAAAATCATTGCTGGAAAGCAAATTTATTGAATCGTGGAGGGAAGCTTCTGGAAAGAGGTGTGCTAAGGAGCAAATAACTGGGCCTAGTGCACGGAATACTAAGGAGCTTCTCTCCTTGGGAAAAAATGAGCTGCGAATTGTGGTGGGATTGTTGACAAGACATTGTCACCTCAGGGGCCATCTTCATAGAATCGGTGTCGACCCGACATGCAGATGGTGTTTGGAGGAGAATGAAACTGTTGACCATATTCTCAGAGAGTGCCCAGCACTCAACGGCCTGAGGCAAAGATATTTCGGAGATACAGTTTTGTTACCGGAAGTAGGCAAGTTCAACTAACGAGGCTGCTTCGATTCGCAAAGGCGATCAGTCTCGAATAACTTGCAGATATGATGGGATGTAAAGGGCCCTATGGAGGCCTAAGCATCGATAATCTAATATTACCACCCCTTTTTCATTCTTTCATTCATTCATAAACAAAACTGCAGCTGTGAACATGAAAAATCCAATATGGCGGCTCCAATATGGCTGCCGGAAACCGAAGAAAAATCGAGTATTTTGCAAAAAAAAACATCTAAAATTAGAAATCCGTAACCAATCGGGTGGTTTTTGGCTGGACGTATTTTTTGAAAATTAAATGATTTGCATCAAATTTGGTATACGAGGGTTTTTGGGGTCATTTATTATGAATCTAAGGTCAGATTTTCGAAATCCAAAATTTAGAACATAATATTGAAGAATGAGTTATTGAGTTTCAGCTATATTGGATCTTCCATCTTGAATTTTGAAAATCTGACCTTGGATTCGTGATTAGCGCCCCAAAAACCCCCGTAAACCAAATTTTGTACAAATCGGTTGATTTTAAAAAATATCGTCCGCCATTTGCTAGACACTCGATTTTTGTCCGGTTCCGGCCGCCATATTTGATTTTTCAAAAGCGCACTCGGCATATAAAAGTAGACGCTCTAAGCTTCAAAATGAGCCCTTTGTTGATTTTTTTGGTTGCTATGTATATATGTGTATATATATATATATATATATATATATATATATATATATATATATATATATATATATTGTTGTAAAACGTGTTTTACATGTTAGTATTCAAAATTAAAATAAGCAAGACATTTTGAAAACTTTCTTTATAACTAACGAACAAAATCCCTTAGCAAACTCCACCCAGTTACGTGACCAAACTCTGCGCAGCGGTTGGAAGTTGGCCTTCATATAAATAGCAAACAAACATCACAACCTCTCTCTTATTCTTGCCTGACGTTGTGGGATAGAAGAAGTATAAACCGCAGGCTAAGATTCGGGCTTCAGTTTCGAAAGACAATCTACACGCATTACGCTGGGTTGTTTCCAAAGGTGCACCTAAGTCCTACTTGTTTGTTCTTTTAGAAAACTTCGTGCCAGGCTAACCGTAGGGTCCGATAAGTGTTCGGCTCTACGGGAAAAAACGATAGATTTTCGCGAAAAAAAACTCTGCTTTGAGTTTGATCTTATTATTATTATTCTTAATCGTATAAAGATTTTCCTCGCGTGAAACTGAAAAACAAAAACTTTTGTATTAAACCTATTGTTTGTGACAAGTTTTAATTAATAACTGCATAAACAAGCATACGCAATTAAAAATGCTAACGTTATAATCGCGCTTATAACGTTGTAAAAAATCGTGAACTAATTAAACTAAATTTCATTGTTTAAAATCCAAATTTTAAGTGAAATTTATAAGTTGGGAAAAACCCAGACGCCTGTCGCCCAGACGTCTTTGTTCCTTTGTGTTTCTCGGTAACAAGCCGCTGGCCGACGGCCGACGTCGCAAGGTTGCGTCAGCAGATAGAAGCTCTAACAATTCATAGCCGTACAAAAAACTTTTACCGAGACTTCTGAATACTCTGACAATTTCTGATTAATTTGAACTTGATTTAATCTTAATCGCTTGCCAACACAAATATTTTATTAATATTAATTGTATTATTTTTTGTTATAATTGTTATACTTAGTTATTACGTTTTGTTTGTTTTTTTTTAACGAGATTCTCTTTTAATAGAAATCTCGGAACAAGTTGATTTTATTACTTTTATTCTAGAAAAGATTTCTTGTTTATTTTTGTTTGAGAATTTTAAGTTTATTTGAATTGTTAAAATTTATTTTATTGTTAATCTATATTATCAACAACGATAGGTATAAAGAACAGACCTATAGATGCGCACGGAAAGATAGAAACATTACAACAGACATTCTACATTATTAATTTCCTGTTATAATAACAAACGCAAAAGACTATTTAATTAAAAGCCCACCGTGACAAGTAATTAATCGTGACTAAATCTTTTATAAATTTTTGCCCCAATATTAATTTAATATTATTCTTCTTAAAAACATGTCCAGTCACGAAACATCCCATCAGTCCGTGTTTAATGAGGCGGGTGGTCATATTGACTTCCCGGGTGGAATTGGTGGGACCTCGGCGGTGGGGAAACCTGCCGCCCTACTTCGTCACACGGCAAACTCTCAATCCCCAAACTCCCTACAAACTAAAGACGAGACAGAACAAAAATATACTCCCGTGAAAGATTTAATTAAATACTTTGAATCGGTGTCTAACTCTGAGGAGGGTTTTCAAATTGACCGAAACAGGGATACTTATAAACTAGGTCGATTAAGATTAAACCAGAGCGCCCCTAATATTATTAACCGGTTCCCGCAAGAAACAAATATTGTTGCGCACGGAGCAAGGACGCAGAGACATATTTCTGTGTCGTATGAAAACTCTACCAATCTAGAAAGTTCACTATTTCCAAACTTAATCGGCTCTATGCCGATTAACAGGGCCGCAACGCCACTAGAACGCGACGTTTCGGTCCCGGGAAAAATATCTTCAGGGACAAAAATAATAGCAAAAAAACGAAAGAGAGAGGTTCCGGCAACATTATATATATATATATATATATATATATATATATATATATATATATATATATATATATATATATATATATATATATATATACGAATGGCTTGGTTATTCCGGGTTTCAATCCGTGTATTGGTTGATCTTTGTTGTTTTGTTTCTTGTTTCTTGTTTTTAAAACACTTCAATTAATTTACTGAAAAATTGACAAATTTACTAAAATTCCCTATGTCGGAAATAACATTTTAGAGTCTCTTAACAAATGCTATGAGACGTTCTTTTGGACTTCTAAACCATTGTGCTGTTATTACAACAATAATATCTATATTAAATTGATATGTTTCAACATAATATGCTCATTATTTATACGACTTATAGACAAACATATTTAACCTCTCTTTTAAGCTTAACAAGACCAGATTCATGGCTCTAAATTTTAAAAAGTTTGCTTTAATGCTAAGCAGTTTCGTGATGTTATATCCTCCGGTTTGGTTTAAAAAAAAAACTTTAAAAATATACATGACAGTGCTTATTCTACTGATGACAAGTTTTGGTATTTTTGTAGAAATTCGTGTCATTAACATTGTGTGCAACATACAGGTCCACTTAGCTTTAAAAATTCTATTTACTCTCAAATATTTCAGTTTAGGTATTGCCAATATTGTAATATCAATTGGATTTTTCAATAACAACACAATAATTAGTTTAAGAAATATGTTGAAATTACTTTTTAATGAAGAAAGCAGATGTGACGATATTAAAAGATCTCATAAGATTTTTGTTATTATTTGGTCGAGTATTCATATTATTTTCACTCTATGGACTCTGATAACAGTAGTAGATTCACTTTCATTAGATTCTATAATCGCCTTCACAGGCCTTACTTTATTTTTAAAACGACTAGAGACTATTCTTATTATTGCCTCTTTAATAATTTGGGAGATTAAAGAAAGACTAAAAACAATTCATAGGAAGATAGAAGCATTAAGAAATTTAGAGCAGATTATTAAATATAAAGAACAGCAATATATATTGTATGAAAATATCACAAGCATTAATAACACATTTGGTGTTATAATAGCAATCGCTGTTATTATTTGTACTGTTAATATTCTAGATACCAGTATATGTTTAATATTTACGATTTGTAAATTTGTGGGGAAAGAAGACTCTCCTGTAAAAGTTTTAAATGGAATATACTTTCTAGTAAGTTGTACCTAAATCCTTTGAAATTATGTAATAAATTGTTAATTTTAACTTTATTTCACTAAACCGTTCAATCGATGAACCGAAAGGACTAATTTAAACTAGTATAATAACAACTAGATTACATTGACAACTTTCTTTTCTATTTCCTCTTTTAGTAGAGAGTAACCAGTAACTTTGGTTAAGCTTAAAATTTGTTGCGATGAAAATCGCTAGGCGCTGTAGTTGCGATGAGGTCTAAAATACTTAACAATAGTGAAAGAGTGCTAGTAGTTAAACTCTGGCCCCCTAATTTACTAACATGGTCTAACGTTAAAGTAACAGTAGATAATTAAAATTGATTATAGCAACAATAAGTCAAGAAAGTTTTTGAATCTTAAAAATACTAGCACTATGAAATAATTTTCTGAACTGACAAAAATGGAGATATCTATTTATTTTCAGTAGGTTATTTCTCTTGCAAATCTTAAGACTCTATCATTAGGTTTTTATTCTTGACATTTAACATATCATATGAACATTTATTTCTTGACATATTTAACATAAATTATGAAAATATAGTAAGCAAAAAAAAATGGGTTTGGTCAAAGGCTTAAACCTTCTTAGTGAATCTGTCTGTGGGAATTTTAAAAAAAAACATAGAAATATATTAAGGACAGGGGCGGATCCAGCCTCTCTCTTTGGGGGGGGGGGGGGTGATATCACAAACGTACAGTATGACAAGCGAAAGCAAGTTGTCGACGAGGGGGGGAGGGAACATCAGCAACCTTCCCATTTCTAGTGTAAAAGGCAGGGTCGGGTCTATTTTCCTGAAGTTCTTGGAGACGGGAAACGATCACAAGAAAAAACAAGTTGTCGACAGGGGGGGAGGATGCGGGCAGCATATACATTCCTAGTATAAGAGGCAGAATCGTGTCTATATTCCTGAACTTAAAGCTCATGGGTAGCTATCTCAAGAAAAACAAGTTGTCAACGGGAGGGAAGTGCTAGCAGCATACACATTCCTAATATAAAAGACAGACTCGGTTCTATTTTCCTGAACTCAAAGCTCTTGGGAAGGGGAGGGACGATCGCAAGCATATACATTCCTATACTCTATTCAAGAACTAGAGAGAGTACCAAAACTGTTACCGGAACCTTCAACTTACCTCCAGTGCCGCAGGTAACTGAGAACTGCCGTGAATCTAATTATATTTAATTATATTTAAGCATTATAAGGTTTTATAAATTTACTGAAACAATGGAGTTTCTGATAGTTCAATTTAATTTCTGTCAGTGAGCAAAGTACACCTTACAGTGTGTCTTTAGTGATTTATCTTGTTTGTGCTTGTTTTTATATATTATATGAAATTAGTGAGATACCCAAAAGATATGGCTTTCATATCTATATTTATTCCAAAATCGTTAAACCAGGGCATTTTTTCCTCAACGAAAAACTTATTACGATGAATGTTTATGATGGATTAAAATATCAATATCTAGATAATAATGTTAAAAATTCTGTGGAGATGTGTTCCAACATGACAGGAGTTGGAAAATCTACTATGTACCCAATAGTGAAGGAGAAAAAACGACTGGAATTGTTAGTAATCCCAAGTCACATTCGATCACAGGTAGACGAAAAACCTCGTAGGAAGAAGAGATGCAAACTGCAATAAAAGGAGTTGTACATACATCTTATTATGAGAAGCAGATCCCAACCGTCGACAAAATTGTAACTAAAATCAATGAAGATCGGGATTTACCTGGAACTAAAAGAACTGAGCTCTGGAAATTGCTCAGAGAACTTAATTTTTGCTAGGTAAAACCAGATAGGAAATCTGTTCTTATAGATCGTTCGGAAATTGTCCGTTGGCGAAGGAAATATCTATCTCAAGTAAAAGGTAGAATTGCTAGAAATAACACAAATTACAAAATTAGTAATTTAACAGAACTTTTGAAAGATTTTTTGAAATAAAGTCACTGTATAAAAGAATAAAAGAAAATGTGGAAACTCGATCTCATGATCCATGAGATAGAGGAACCAATTATAATTAATTTGGGCGAAGATAGTTTCATTGACTTGGATTACGAATTAGATACGTAATGTTTACCAGCGTAAACACAATTTATTATTTAAATATTTTTAATATATAAAAATTAATTACATTTGAATCCCTTTTTAGTGTTTAATTGTAATTCTGCAGATGTTTTAAGAAATAAATAAACTGAAACGTCAAATGTCCTAAAAATGTTTTTAATTAATAATAAAATGACCGATAGCCCAAAAAAATTTTCACATTATATAGACGAATTTATTTTTTTATATATGTTTAACTTCTTGTATTTTTGACAATGGGTATTTTGTAAGTAATTAAATTATAACTTAGAATTTTTTGAGAGAAAAAGACTACGTTTTATTCTGAATGTGCCTAAAACCGTTTCTATGTCAAAATTAAAAATAATAAAAATACAGTTTTTTGTGTTAAATATGTCAAAATTATCTATATTTTCTAATGTATGTGAATTATTAAAAAAATCATAAGAAGTAAAATAATATTATAAAATCTTATTTTAAGTTTATTACCGAAATAATATTGTATGCCATAAATACTTAGTGATAAAATAAACCTCTTTCCCACGCCTATGACAGAGATTAAAATCCTTTTTAACACTTCACACATCCAAATATCTATTGTTATCCAACCCAAATTGTCCGTTATTATAGATAAGTATTTTTGATTATAAAATTTCTAACCCATTCCTATGAAAAATATATATGTCTAACAGATTTTGCAAAATACATCGGACTAAACAACACAGGTATTTTGCGAAGAAAAAAAGGGTAAAAAATGATTTATTATTCGCTCTAGTTCTTGAATAAACTATAGTATAAGAGGCAAAATCGGGTCTATTTCCTGAACTCAAAGCTCTTGGGGGGGGGGGGATCGCCATCCATTTTATCCATGGTTGTAAACCGCACTAAATTGAACAACAAAAAATTATTTTATTCTGAAAGTTCAGTTTTGAATGTAATTATACCAAATAAATAGTTAGTTGGCATTGGACATTTTCAAAATTTGACAGTATACCAATGTCGATGAGGGCATATATATATATATATATATATATATATATATATATATATATATATATATATATATATATATATGACCGTTTATAAATATTATTCTCATGCTAAAAAGTGCGGAGATCTCCAAAGATCATGGAAAATCTCCAGGTCCGAAAAATAACGAAAGCGCTGTTTCGTCCTAGTATGGAACTCATCAGGCCATTGCATTCGATATAAACCATTATCTCGTATATGTGTCCTATAAACAGAATTCACGGTTAATAAATAAGACACAGTGGCGACATCTCGATGGCTCACTCAATAACATGAGAATAACACAAATCAACAAATGTTAGCATGAGAATAATATTTATCAACGATCTTAGTCCGCTTAGCCGAGAATTTCTTATTTTATTTTATTTTAAAATTACACGGACGTTAACTTCTCTTTATTTATATATATATATATATATATATATATATATATATATATATATATATATATATATATATATATATATATATATATATATGACTGACTAATTAAGAAAAAATATTAAAAAGTTAAGTTTGTGGGATTGCAGCAGCTTTCGATTTATTATGCTCTTCATCCGGACAATCTACAATTAATACGTTAATTAATATTAAATTATACTAATTATATTTTAGAGTAAACTCACCAACGTGGGTTTAAATTAAAAACAGGAATTGAGTAATGCTTTTTCCTGTTTTTAATTTAAATCCAAACTCGTGAGATTACTCTCATCATTTTTGGCATCTCTGATTAATAATTAATAGCCAGCAAATCGCTGATATAGAACACTACAAGGCAAGATTAATTCGTTATTTCTCCGAAATTGAAAAGAATGGCACTCTGAATAAGAGAGACGATGCACTTAATCTTTCTTCTACTTGGAAAACTCTCTTTAAGCGGGCCCGTTATACCAACACGCATGCCACGCTTAAACTGATACCAACTGCAGCGTTCGAGAGGGAGGCGGAGCCAACGTCAACCAACCGTTACTATCTACGACCGCGTATAAAGCACACTGCTATTGTAAATATCTGTTTGCAATACTCGACAACAAAACATTTATTCGATCTGCATGGATCCTACTATACGTGAAAAATATCACTTCACAACATTTCAAATAGGATTTCCTTTTCAAACTTCACAATTTTAAAAGCATTAGTGCTTATGGAACAAAATCCATGATTCCGATTCGTGAATTTTAACTTTAAGGACATGGCCTAAAAGTTACTACGAAATACGACGATCACATGCATCGCCTTTCTTGACGACACATTCTCTCGGAAGCAGCATGCAGCGGCCGCGGCTCCAAACCAGTTCCAGTACCGCAAAACAACAACCACAATGACCTTTTTTGAAGGCATCGTAGTCTTCAGAGAACGTCCAGTTTTCGCCATTTTAAAACAATTTAAAATCAATTTTTCGGGATCTTTGGGCGTTTAGTAACGATCACTTGCACCCTGATAGTGACAAACCAAAGATTCAAGAAGATTTAAAGCGAAACTCACAAAATCCGGATAAATACGGTGTCTGAGGATTTCCTTTGTATAAAACATAGTGTTGGACTTTTCAGGTAGTATCTGCTTACGAACGCCTGAGGTAAGTTTTCGCAACTACATGGCTCTCAGACACTATAGCTCGAAAGTCGGGTGCTATTCGGGACTGCATACGCGAACTGGCGTTGCAGTAACGGATCACCGACATAAAGATCGCGATTCTATTCGAAATAACAATGAGTTTTCCAATACTCAAAACAAACATAACCTCAATTCAACAAAATATGATATAAATTCCAATATCATATTCTTTCCATGAAATTTCATTCAAATTTCTCCAATTCAAAATCAACTTTCAATCATTTTATTATTCCTATAATATTATATCAAACCTTCACTTAGAGAAAATTTCATAATTCCACAGTTACTAGTACTGTTTTTAGCAACATTGGTTAACCATACTTTTTCACAGCGTTCACTTACCCATACAAGTTTTTCGATCTTAGACCCAAAACAGTTACCCATACTTGTTTTGTTTACTTGCACGAAATGAATCTCTCATTTATCCAATATATTGCAGAACACAAAAGCACCTGTTTTTCGGGATTCTTATCGTTGGAAATACCCGGGAAAAAAGGTTGGTTCTGGAATATTATTTCAGACATTTTTACATCCTCCTCAGCGAATTTAACTGCGAGAATTAAAAGCAACTTATGAGGTAGTTTTCCGTGATAAGATGTATCCCTTGCGTGAGTTAAATGGACTGTTTGTTTTTACGACGTTACGGAATAGATTACAAAGATAGTTATAATTACACACATTACGCGCTAACTTACAAATGGGTAAAAATAACTCTAAAATATTTCATTGCGGAATAAGTTCTATTCCTGATTTTCTTTTTTTTTGCACATTACGTTACATTTCAGTAGCGGATTTTACGTTCAAATTTGCATACGATTTTCATGCGACAAGTTGTACAACGATTTATTTTGCGGAAGATAAGAAAAAATAAAAAGGCCAATAAACTCAAACACTTACAAGTTCCCCTGGCTAAGTGTTATTCATCCTAATGCTAAGCTTACCCATACTTTAATCTTCTTTTACAATCTTAACCTTGGAGCATTCCAAGCTCTACCTCCATCATGCTTTGTGCATAGCCGACAAATGCTTATTTTTGGAAGCAAGCTTTACTTCAATTTCCGAAGTGAACAGAAGAAAAATAAAAGCCCTATTTTCATACTCTCCCCTTTTGCCCCGGTAAGCGAGAAGAAAAGTGAGGCGGCTAGATTTCCTATCTGATCGGGTGATTTAGGAGGGATTCTCGCCGCACCCCCCTGCGTTGCGGTTCAATAAGGTAGATAAAGACTTAGATGCGGTTTTTATGTTCTAAATCTACCTTTTTTTCAACGACAAGAAAGCGACCTGGTGGAAATGAACCATCATTGTGCTCGTTACAGGACCTAACACGCATCACGATACGGTATGGAGATATCGTATACTATATCGATTTCGGGAACAACATCAGACAAGTTTAGCGCTTGCGACGACTGACTGAAAACCGGCAAGCTCGATTCGACACACGTCTAGAAAACAAACCACACCCAATTTTAAAAAAGGAGGCGTTCCTTTACGCGTTTCTGCACCTTGAATTTCTTTCAGTTGATTTACAACCAGCAAGCACAGAAGATGCCAAATGAGATTTTGGCGAAACGTCTACAAACTTCTACAAAAAACCAAACGAACGAACGGATGTATTCCCAGATTAATAATGAACCAATTCTGGACATGTTTGTCCTGATTTTTCCTATCGTCGTTTTTAATTATGTTTGGTATATTTAGGTTCTGTTTTTCAGGAACAGGAGGTTTATTCTGCGTGGCAGAATGTCCCCTGATTTCCTCTTTTAAATCCCGTTCAATTACCCGTGCTAACGCGGTTAATCTCTCCAGATTAGGAATTTCAATATTTCTCAACCTAGATCGTATTCCAGGTTGTAATTGTGTTAACAAGATGGCTAGAAATGCATCAGTATTCCTAGCGGGTTCCAGACGCATATACAAGGCGTGCTTGTGAAGTATGAAGGTTTCCAGACTTTCACTAGCTTTTTGCTTCACACCGTATAGTTCTGTTCTCAACTCCACTATATTTTCTACATTAGAAAATCTGTCTATTAATTTCTGTGCGAAGTTGTAATAGCTTTTAATATACGGCTTATATGGCTCGTACCATGATCTAGCTTTTCCCGTTAGCCGTTCGCGAGCATAAAATAACGTCTCGGATTGAGCTAATTTGTTCTCATAGATCCAACTCTCAATTTCGTGTAGGTAAAGATAAGGATCTTCAAAGTCCTCTCCACCGAAATGAGTTCTAATTGGAGTTTTTGTTGTCAAGGTTTGACGTTCTAGTTGTTGCGCTAGAACTGTCAAGGTTTTTGCATTTTGTAAATTATTTTTATTTCTAGGAATCTTCTTCCTTTGTTTTTTAGTTTTATTTTTATGGGGAATTTTTCCCTGCGGAAGTGGAGCTACCACTTGCAAGAGCAGGTATGCTGATGCTGTGGGTAAGCCGGGCGTTTTTCAGCACCGGGATTTGCTCTGGGAGTCGTTGATTTTAAAATTGTGGGATTATGAAGGTAATCAGGAGCGTTTATGCTCTCCTTTACACTATCATACCCGTCTGAATCGGTTGTGTCGAAAGTATCATATGTCTCCGACGTTTAGTAATTGTTGGCCGACTCCTCAGGGAAACTTTCCCCACCAGGGATGCCATGTCGCAGTTAGGCCGGCCCCTGGCAGCCCTAATTTGCGCTTCGTGGAAAATTCTTTGGGTGTTTCGTCCCGGTGCCAGTCGTAGGACTCGTCAATGGGATTCCGACTGACACCTTCCCAGACACCCGTCGTCGTACTTATTGATGTTCGGATCTCTTATTTGAAGTTAAATCTGACCGTAGGATGGCGATAAGATTGTGAATAATACGTCAATATATATATATATATATATATATATATATATATATATATATATATATATATATATATATATATATACAGTGCCTTCATTTCAAAACGAACCATCCTTAATAACTTTGTTAAATAGAAAAATTTAAAAAAAAGAAAAAACACGTCAATTTAGATATACAGGGGGAAGTTTAATTTTGTATTTGTTAAAAGTCTGTCAATCACCTCCTCACCTCCAGCTAACCTCACTTTGATATGTCAAATGGGAACCCCCACCTTGTGACACATCATTGTAAGCAGCATAAAATTGTCTATCCAACCGTATAAAAAAAATTAAATCGGTTGACGTACAAGCGGATAGCGTGCAAAAATGTCTTGTAATAATGCATAATATATCGGCCTCGAACTTTGGTATGTCAAATGATTACCCTATAGTGTGATACATCATTTTAAAGGACGTACGATCTGCTATCCAACGATGTCAAAAAAAATTAAGTTAATAGACGTTATAGGCAATTAGGATGCAAAAATGTGTGTTAAATATAAGCAGTTTATTCAGTTTTATTCAGTTGAAGAAAATTATTTTATTAAATGTTCAAAATGTGCGCCGTTATTAGCGAGACAATAAAAAAGCCTATTTTGAAATTCCCCACGAACATTGGCAAGGGTTTCTCTGCTAATTCCTCTACATTCCCGAACAATTCGATCTTTTAAATCGTCAATATTTTCAGGTGGGGTTTTATAAACCTTGCTTTTTAAATACCCCCAAAGAAAAAAGTCTAGAGGGGTTAGGTTTGGAGACCGTGCTGGCCATTCAATTGCACCACGTCTGCCAATCCACGTCCCTGGAAAATGTTCATCAAGCCACTCTCGAATTGCCAAAGCGTAGTGCGGGGGAGCTCCATCTTGCTGGAAATGCAAATTATTTTCATTTAGTACCATAACAGCATTTTTATCCACTTGATTTTCTAAAGATTGCACAATGGCAGGGTATATTGTGTTTTCTAAAAGGTTTAAATAAATTTGCCCAGTTAAATTATCTTCCAAAAAAAATGGCCCGATGATTTCATTGCCATAAATTCCTGCCCACACATTAATTTTTTCGGGATATTGAGTATGCCCTTCTCGGAAAAGGTGCGGATTTTCATTATCCCAGTATCTGCAGTTATGTCTGTTAACTAATCCATTTAGAAAAAAAGTTGATTCATCACTAAAGCAGATATTCTTAGGTAAATGGGGGTCCTCGTCAATTCGCTGGCACATTAATTCGCAAAATTGAATTCTCCTATCAAAATCGTCTTCTCCGAGTTCTTGAAGAATTTGAATTTTGTAGGGAAAAAACTTATTTTGTTTTAAAACTTTATGCACAGAGCCAGCAGAAATGTTGGTTAAATCTGCGACCTTTGAGATGGATAAAGTTGGATCTATTGCAAACTGTCCTAGTACCTCGATTTGGCATGCTTCATCTACAACCCTTTTCTCAATATATTTTTTATTACAAACGGATCCCGTTTCTTCAAACTTTCGTACCAATTCGAGTACATATTTATGGCCCACGTTTTTGTCTTGATGCCTCTCGTTAAATGCTCTGGCGGTTCTACGAGCGCACCGATCTTCAGCTCCATAGAGAAAAATTATTTCTATTCTTTCGGCTAGCGTATACACCATTTATATTCACGTTTCAACTAGGCGTCACAATGACAATTTTAACAATAATAAACAACTGGTGTTTAAAGATCTTAAAAATTTTATTTATTGCAGTGATTTTTTGTACCTATCAGGTACCGCAAAAAATATCATTGAAATAAATACACTAGATTGATTAGAGTGCAATGAATTTTGCGATGAATTTTAAAACAGGCTTAGTTTTTTTCTCGCAAATATTTTAACTGTTTATTATTTTAAAAAAATATTTATTTTAAATTTAAAATAATATTTTACTCTATGAAGTAGCCATTTGACATAATAAAGTTTAATGTGATAAGGTGTCTATAATTACCACACATCTTTTCTTACTATTCGCTTGTACATCAACAGATTTTGTTTTTTTTTATTGGCTAAATAGGAGATAGTATGCCCTTTAAAATGATGTATCACACTATAGGGTAATCATTTGACATACTAAAGTTCGAGGCCGATATAATATGCCTTATTACAAGACATTTTTGCACACTGTTCGCTTGTACGTCAACCGATTTAATTTTTTTTATACGGTTGGATAGACAATTTTATGCTGCTTACAATAATGTGTCACAAGGTGGGGGTTCCCATTTGACATATCAAAGTGAGGTTAGCTGGAGGTGAGGAGGTGATTGACAGACTTTTAGCAAATGCAAAATTAAACTTCCCCCTGTATATCTAAATTGACGTGTTTTTTCTTTTTTTTAAATTTTTCTATTTAACAAAGTTATTAAGGATGGTTCGTTTTGAAATGAAGGCACTGTATATATATATATATATATATATATATATATATATATATATATATATATATATATATATATCTTCTTGTGTTGCCTTATCCATTGCAAACGTATCTTGTTGGTGGCAAGTCTAAATAGTTAGACAGATCTTAGTCCGAACCATTTTCGTAAGTTTTGCATCCATGAATTTCTTCTTCTGCCTGGACCTCTCCAACCATCGATTTTCCCCTGTAGGATTATTATTGGAGGTGATATTTATGGTGTGTCATTATGTGACCAAGGTATTCGAACTTCTTTACTGCGAGCGTAATTTCTTGTTGTTTGTCAATCCTTCTCAACACTTCCTTGTTTGTGATCTGATTCGTATCCAGGATATTTTTAGAATTCGTCGGTACACCCACATTTCAAAGGCACTAGAGATTTTTCATAAGATGTTCTGCCATGGTCCACGCTTCCACCCCATATAATAAGACCGGGAAGACGTAGCATTTTACTTATCTGATTTTTAGTGGTAACGAAATAACTCTACTGCTAAGTGTGTGTCTCATTCTAGTAAAACTTGACCTCGCATTTTCAATTCTAGATCTGATCTCAGTCGTCATGAACGATGGTTCCCAAATACTTATATTTTTCAACGTATTTTATAGTTATTGCTTGATCTAATGTAAGTTTTTCTGTAGATATAGTTATTAGTAAATATGCATCAAAAATTGAATCGACATTGAACATATGCTTGGTTTAAATCCATTAAGGTACATCCGAACTCTTCCTATCACAAACGACTTCCAGGTACAGTATAACAAAATTGCGATTTTCTCTGCGTGTATTTCGAGATTTCGACAATAACGTGGGAAATTAGTCATTGTCCATTACCTAAACTTATTATTGTCGTTTTTTACCTCTTACGTACCAATAATGAAGGAATTATTTGATCAAAATAACAATTTATAAAGTCAGTTATTCCCAAAGAATCGAGGTCTGTCCACTATTTAAGCATGTCCACTGTTTCCCTAATCTCCCAGTACTACGTCGAGAAAAATGCTGCCTAAGGTATAGAAAAATAAGCTTCGATGTCACTTATTTATATTTTTCCTCGGTAGCTATATGTAAATTTGGTCAAAATAAATAAGAAATGGGCATCTAAAAATCATTAAAACTTTTTTTTTCTTTTAGATTCAACTCCTATGCTTAATAATTGTTGGAGGACAATTATCAGTAGAAGTCCCCAAAACAGCAAATATATGTTACAAAGTAGCTCAGAATTCAAATCAAGTTTTTGCAATTCAAGAACGTCAGAAAATAAAAGAACATTTGTACGAAATGGCTCTGCACGCATCCCAAAGGAATATAAAACTTAGCGCAGCAGGATTTTTTTACATAGATCATTCAATGATACTTTTTATTTTTAGTAATGTTTGTAACTATCTGATAGTGGCATGTCAGTTGATATCTGCCTCTTTATCTTCGATGTAAACTTCAATAAACTATCGAAAGGTATTTATTGAAAAATTTTATTTTAATATACAGGGTGTCCATTTAACAATCCGGTATTCAATAGCAGATATATCGTTAAGTCGATGAAAAAATTTAATAGGCGGAATGTTACTAGGGTTAAAGGGGGTGCTCATCATTTTTATATCTTTTTAGTTATAACGACCTATATTGTTTTAATCGAAGTTGGAATATCATTGAACCTTCTTTTTAAACCCTTTTTTTCCTTAAAATTTGACGTTGCCTAATTACACTGATCTGCATTCTAAAAATTTTTTTGTGTCTACTATAATATACTAAAATCAAATATGAGCTCGGTTTTTACCTATCAGAGAAGGAATGAATAATATAAAATATAAGAAAACTCAAACCATAACCAATCTACTAAATTTTCAAAGATTTAAAAGAAAAAAAATCACTTTTTTTGCAAAATATACTTCATTTTATGTTGAAAAAAGTATATTTCAATCAAATTAATCATTATGTGGTTTTTTTGCTTGTATTCGCCGGGATCAGTTTCACGTTTGAGGATCCAACAGTAGTCCGCAAACATGTTTGGATCGATTTTTCACTATACTCCATTTGAACAATTTGCTAATGAAATCTTTGGCCGTATTCGTCTGAAACTCCAAAATTGTCGGGGAAGAATTTCAAAGGGGAGTGAAGGAAATGCAGCTTAAATGACATGTTGCAACCTAACTTCTTGAGAGACTGGATAAGTTTTTCAACTAGATCTTTGCAGTTCTCCAATTTTTTGTTACCTAGAAAGTTGCTACATACATTTTTGAAGACAGTCCATGCCCTATTTTCTTTTCTCGAAAGCGTAGCTTCAAAATATTCGTATTTAAAAAGTTCTCGCATTTGCGACCCAACGAACATTCCTTCTTGAAGCTGTGCCTCACTGAAACGAGCGCATTTCCGTCTCAAATAAAAGAAAGTATTTCCTTCTTTATTTAAGGCTTTAAAAAAAATTTTATGAGCCTTAGTTTTATGTGCAGAGAAAGTCAATATATTTTCTGCTGCTCTACTAATGATTCATTAAGGACGTTTTTTAGGCCGTGGACAATGTTTTCACGTGACGACCATTCTTTAACGACATAACGTTGTTTTCTGGCTCTCCTCTTCTATAAGTAGTGCAATAACTTTTAGATCGGCCCAGATATTCCATTTATGATCTTTGTATTTTATGCTTTGAAGTAATATACGAATGCTCTCGTACGTTTCTTTCATATTTACAACATAAACCACGGGAATAGATGATTATTCATTCCTAGTAAACGATAAAACTGTCTTAGAAGAGTCAATAAACAGTCTCCACTTGCTAGGTTTATAGGAAAGATCAAGTTCGTTACTTAAACCCGAAGGATGTGATAGTAAACTAAGCCATTTGGCATTGAGAAAAATACTACCATCATAAACTGCCTTTTTCGAGACGTGGAAATTTTCACTGTTTTGGAAAGAGATTTCACTGCTGTACACGAGATCCAAGCAGCTGTGACTTTGTTTTGGCAAGATCCAAATCACGAAATAGATCCTTGAGCTCTTCTTGAGATATAAATGGTACTGTTTACTGCGTCGTCTTTCTCCTTAAAAGTTGAACCGGCTTTAGATTCAAAATCATCTAGTTCAACCGATTTTGAATCGATTTCGTATTTTTCTGGAATCTTAGGAACGGATACGCTACAAGCGCCATGAAGTACAGGTCGATGCGATGGCTGGGGAATATTAGGATATTCAATTTTAGGTTTGTTTTTACTAGAAAACCCTAAGATTTTTGTTAAGCAAAAGTGTCAATCATCAACATGATTCTGGGTTTCCTGACAAATTATTGGCACTGAAAACTTAATAGACTTGTGAGTATCTAGGACCTATCCTGCAAAGGTTGTTGAGCAGTGTGGCAGCAAATTTTGGGAACCCAAGTTTTGTCTTGATCGCCAACTTGGCACCAAAATATAACTCATGGGCTTTTCTTACAAGTCTTTCATCGTACTTTCAGTGTTACTTCACCCCATATCTAACAGCAACTGTGGTGAAAATAATGGCACTACTACAATGATATCACTATTCGCTAGTTTTTCGCACTTCGCTCTTACATCTAATACTGATCCTCTAACGAGCAGCCGGCTGCATATATATCTGTTTCATACATTTGATGTTTTCTAGAAACATTGAGTATCGAAAGGGCTCCTCGATAGGTAGCTGACCCTTCGACGACCTCGGGGTATGATGAAATTTGGAATTCCATGAAGTTTAATGGGTATCTTTGTTATTTTAAGTCCAGCCTAGATGAGGGGTCATCCACAGACGCCCCCTTCTCCCATGCAATGTTGTTAGATTGTGTACAATTTCCCTAAACTTAGGTAAAACGTAGATTTGGCAACGTCACGTCCAGGTATGCCATAATAACTTCTGTATCGCATAGGTACATCCTAATACCTTTGCAATTAATAAAAACGTGTAGATGATGTTCTCTATATTTTGCTACTTGATATGACAATTTACAGGTAAATTAAAAGTATACATAGGTAAATTTTATCGAAATAACAAGTTAGTTTGACGAAGAGGAGTCTCATGCAGAATAGTGTTATTAAATTTTTAAATATTTTTTGCCGAAATCAGTATTTCACTTAAATTATAATACTCACACCGGGGTTCTTTACTAGATAAGAGTGCGTTTGTTCTGTTTGATTAAATATAAAGGGTGTTTTTTATAGAGGTATAAAACTTTAAGTTGGCAACACTTTTTTAACTGGCGGCCATTTTGACAGCTGTCAAGTAATTTATGTTTAGTTTGGTTTGGCATTTCAACATGAATAGACTGACGCCTGAACAACGCTTCCAAATTGTGCAAATTTATTTTGAAAATCATGGTTCTGTTCGAAATACGTATCGCGCACTACGTCCATGTTACGGTCAACATAATCGTCCATCAGAGCAATTAATTCGATTAACTATGGAACGTTTTCGCACCACGTTTACTCTAAATGATAATACGCATCCACAGAGACGTCGTACAGTGCGTACAGAAGAAGTCATTGCTGCTGTAGAGCGTTGCGTAGAGGAAGACCCGAATCAGTCTATCTGCCATCGTGCACAGGAATTGGATATGTGTCCATTCACTTTATGGAAGATTTTGCGGAAAGATCTTGGTTTGCGTGTTAACAAAATCCAACTCGTGCAAGAATTGAAGCCACACGATTACCTAGCAAGGCGTAGATTCGGTGAATGGGCCCAAAACAAGATTGCCGTTGATCCCGATTTTCATAAGCGAATTTTGTTTAGCGATGAAGCTCACTTTTATTTGAATGGATACGTCAATAAACAAAACTGCCATATTTGAAGTGATGATTATCCTCAAGTGTATGTTGAGACACCGTTACATCCAGAAAAACTGACTGTTTGGTGTGCTTTATGGGCTGGTGGAATCATTGGTCCGTACTTCTTTAAAAACGATGCTGGTCAGAACGTTACAGTCAATGGTGACCGCTATAGAACCATGATTACTGACTTTTTCGTTCATCAATTGAACAACCATGTGGTTTCAACAAGACGATGCAACATGTCACACGGCTCGTGTCACAATTGATTTATTGAAGGAAACGTTTGGTAACCGCATAGTTTCACGTTTCGGACCCGTGAATTGGCCTCCAAGATCGTGCGACTTAACGCCGCTAGACTATTTTCTGTGGGGATATGTGAAGTCGCTAGTCTACGCCGATAATCCCGAAACGATTGATCACTTGGAGGACAAAATTCGCCGCGTTATTGCCGATATACGGCCCCAAATGTTGGAAAAAGTCATCGAAAATTGGACCTCCAGATTAGACTACGTCCGAGCCAGCCGTGGCGGTCATATGCCAGAAGTCATATTTAAATTATAATGCCAGAAGGTTATCTTTCGAATAAAGTAAATTTCATGTCAATTTAAAAAATTCATCTTTATTTTATTCCATTTAAAAGTTCTATACTTCTATAAAAAACACCCTTTACATACGAAATTCAAAATAAATTCATCGTCACTTTGATTATTTCCGTATGTAATGTTGTAAGATAATAATTAATAACTAGATCAAATTTATATATTTCTGTTTTATTTTGGAGCCTCAGATACTGTAAGTTCTTTAAAGATGTTTACTTCACTGTCTAATTATTTGACGTATTTCCTTCACCCGAAGAAATTTTTGTGTTTTAGATTGGCATATTCAGCGTGGCAGTAAGTGGAGAGTAGTTAATAAGAAAAATGAAGAAAACTATAAACATATGTCATTCTCTATCACAAAAAAGAAACAATCTTTCTATTTATGGCAACAAAAAGGATATCAAACGACAAATTCCTCTAATACGTTGGCAGACCCATCATGTAAACGTGAAGTTAAGCACCGCTGGATTTTCTCCAATCGATCATTCCACGATTTCTTTATTTTTGCTAATACCTGTACTTATGTAATTGTTTTATGTCTATTGTTACCAATCTCAATATAAATTTCCTCAAGAGTTTATGAGAAAGCATTCTGTTGGTAGTAACAGTCACAAAACTTACACTTCCATAATAATCGATTCAAAAATTTAAGGTTAAAACTATAAATTTTAATTAAATAACTTATTGATATAATGTATTGAAACATTGTTCAACATTCCAATGAACATAGTAAAGTAGTATAGTTCCACGTTTTCTCTGAAATGTATCATGTTTTCACAAAATGTTGTGGCTCTGTATACTCGCCTTTAAACTCTATTCACATTGTTCAACGTACCAGTAGACTTAGTAAAGTAGTATTGTTACAAGTTTTCTCACAAATGGATCATGTTTCCACAAAATATTATGCTGCTTTATACTCCTCTTTAAACTCTTTTTACATTGTTCAATATACCAGGGAACATTGTAAAGTAGTATAGTTGCACGTTTTCTTTTAAACTGTTCATGTTTCTACAAAATGTTGTGTCTCTTTATACTCACCTTTGCACCCAATTCACATTGTTCAGAATACCCGTAGACATAGTGAAGTAGTATAATTACACGTTTTCTCTCAAATGGATGATGTTTTCACAAACTGATGTAACCTTTATACTCCTCTTTACACTCTATTCACATTGTTCAGCATACCAGTGGACATAGTAAAACAATATAGTTGTACGATATATCTCAAATAGATCATGTTT
Source organism: Diaprepes abbreviatus (assembly GCA_034092305.1). Taxonomy (NCBI): domain Eukaryota; kingdom Metazoa; phylum Arthropoda; class Insecta; order Coleoptera; family Curculionidae; genus Diaprepes; species Diaprepes abbreviatus. Next base: position 2,999,538 of record JASJET010000178.1, on the reverse strand, counting down.
CCACAAAATGTTGTGCCCTTTATACTCGCATTTACATTGTATTCACGTTGTTCCACATACCAGTGAACATTGTAAAATAGTATAGTTGCACGTTTTCTCTCAAATGAATCATGTTTTCACAGAGTGTTATGCCCTTTATTCTCTCCTTTATATTCTATTCACATTGCTCAACATAAAAGTGAACATAGTGAAGCAGCATAGTTGCATGTGTTTTCTCAGATAGATCATATTTTCACAAAATGCTGTCCCTTTATACTCTCCTTTACACTATATTCACATTGTTCCACATACTAGTGGACATTGTAAAGTAGTATAGTTGCACGTTTTCTCTCAAATGGATCATGTTTCCACAAAATGTTGTGCATCTTTACATTTGCCTTTACGCTCTATACTATGTCTATACAAAGGAGGGCGGGGATTCACTGTGTGAAATAGGAGTAACAAAAATATCACAAATTTAGATGTTTTACTTTAAAAATAGTAGAGACTGCTTTCGGTCTATCACTAAAGCACTAAAGACATTTTCTCGATAGATAAAGTTTGCTTACATTTTGACAATTAACTAAAATGCTTCATGCTCTAATCCATGTTGCCAAATTATGTATAGCGCATAATGGCCAGCTTTAAGTAATCTATTAATTTTAAATCCAGCAGATAAAGGCTGAAAAGAAGAAAAGAAAAACTGGACATTTGTAGATATAGTGTGAGGTATATTTAAAATTGTTAGATTAGTGAACTTAAAAAATTATAATATTCGCCAACAATAGAATAATGCATTAAATTAAGCAACATAGAAAAATATACTATTAGAATTTTGCAACTATCATATATGAAGAGCTATTGAAATATTTTGATATTCGAGAGTGTAGAAAGGTTATTCCGTGTCTGGTCACTTTTTAAATATTTTCACGATATATTTAGTATTTGTTGTTGTCAAATGAATTAACTGTAAACAGTATGCCTACATATTGTATATTGTGTCAAAAATTTAACCATTTATATTAAAATGTTACGTTTCCCGGGTAAATACTGTGCTTCGCACTTAATGCATCTACCCAGTAATTTTCACGGCCCGAGGCTTAACTAGAGCCTGAGCCACATTAACGTTGAGGGTTCCCGAATGACGGGTATGTACCCCCGAAAACCCCCTAATCATACAAAAACTTATCACCTGTGTTACTAAATTATAAATGCATGATCTGCTGGATGCAGAGTCGATTGTACGTCCAAAGTATATCCTTCTGTCAATGCGCAGAGATCCGTTTCTAGGGCAAAAAATACCCCCTCACCATAGAGTGCGCGACCACGCACAAATTTCCTCCTTTGCACAATAGGACTCACCCTACAATGAGCGTTCCCCTAATTTCCTACAATTAGCTCAGACTTCCTCCTTCGTCCCCAAACGTCACAACCAGATTTTTTTTTACTTACTGAAAGTACGCACCGGCTAGGTGTGGTCTGTTCCATAACCAAAACGGAAGTCCTATTTATAGGTTAGGTATGTCATGGGAATGGTAGGTAATTAGTCAGTGAATGACGAAATGCTGTGAACTACCAAACCCACATCTCCTTAACTCACAAACTTGTTGGCGTGAGAATTTTATTTCTAAATGATTGTCAAGATCCATCGATAAAATGTCATAAACGCACAACTTTTAAAAATACATCTTTTGAACATATTTTATATATTTCACAGGCACTACGCAATTAAAAAAAAAAAAACATTATATAACGAGATTTTCTAAACAGAGTTTTTTTTTGACAAAAGCAAAACCACTTTTTATAATGTATTGTTTCACTCAAAGTAAAGAAATATGGGTCTTTACTTTTGATACCACATTACAACATACTTTAATAGATCTTTAATACCTGAATTGTTTAAGGTAGTTCACTCGTGAAAAGGCTTTTCTTGGGAATGTAATCGAATATGAATATATAATTTACAAAAGTGTCTTTCATTTAATTAAAAAAAAAAAACGAAATTTCTTAATCGTCTGTGAGACGAAATTTTAAAAATTATAAAATGCGTAATTAAGATGCTGGAGGTCACTACATATAACAAAATGCCAATACATTTTGGAATATTTCAAAAACAATTTTTACAATATTTCTTAAAAACTAATGCAACGTAGATCCAAAAATTATGATTTTTTTAGAAAAAAAAATGGAATTTTTTAATCGTTTTGTTTAAAAAATACAGATTTTCTAAATAAAAATAATTTGAAAACGTCTGACGCGTAGTGGGGTATAGTGATTACAACTTGGCAATGCGCAAGAATTCAAATCTAAGTTAGTTAGGTTAGTTATTTGGAATGTGATATTTTTTTAAAATATATTTCTCGATATTTTTATTGAATTTCGCATTGTGTTGGGATGTCAACATAACAAACTGTATAGGTATGAGACTCACACTATATGAACGTTATTATACACACGTATACTCTATAGACTATTCAATATAGACATATATTGAAAGTTAACGTATGTTGGGTACAGTCTCGTACAGAAATAAAATTTTTTAGGCCTGAGAATCTTTAACTTTTGGCGATACTTTTGTCAACGCCTGTCGCGAGTGAAATACCTTAAAAATTTATTGTTTTAGTTTCAAGATGTTACTGTGTATTTAATAATTTTAAACAAGAAAACAATAAAATTCAATTTCAACACAAAGAAATGTTTTTTTTTATTCATCTTTTTGTTACAACAATTATCCAATTATCACGTATTAAATACGATTTAAAAAAAGATGGATGGCAAAGTCGAGAAATTATGAAATATTATAAATCTTTCGATCAATTCGATAATCGCTTACAATATAATCGTCAAATATAGTTTATTCCGCATATCGAAAAATAATAGTGCTATTAACAAATCATGCTATATCTCGATAAATATTAATGGGTCATTAAAAATCAACGTAATTTTTAATATTACTAATTAGTAGTATACTTTTGACCACTGTAACAATTTTTTTGCAATTTGAAAAGGATGTAAGTAAGGTAAAATTATAATTATACAGAAAATATATAGAGATGCAACAATTTGTTTATTGCTATGTTTAACAATAATTTGATTACAAGAACATATTATTCATAGTTCATATATTGTCGAGAAACCAAAAATTAAAAAAAAAAATGAAGTTTCTACGACCAATATTCTCCGAGATAATCCCAATTTTTTTGGCAAAATGAATTTGGTGAGTCGGAGTCACGTTTTTTTCCGCGCACTGCTGCTCATTTACTGACTCTCGGAGTAGGTGCAACTTTAAACTATTACAATATCAACAATATTTAAATAATTGAGTTGAAAATTGCTGCATACTATCTCCCTATAAATTCCTACTTAAATAATCCCTTAATGCTAATAAACAACGCCGCAGAGATTTAAAAAAAAAAAACTCTATCCCAGCTTCTAGTGGTCGTACAGAATTTTTTTTCAAAATGTGCGACAAAATCTTATCTATCACGTCCACTTATCAGCCTTTCGATATCAACAATTATCAAAGAGCTATTCTATTGGTTTAAAATGAAAAACGAACTCCAACTTTGTTTATGTGTTTCAATAATTTAAAATCAACTTTCAGTTGCGCACCCGCAGACCGCTGTACGACCTCTAGATTGCTGAGAATAAACAATCAAAAAAAAAAAAAAAACAAAAAGCAAATTCACTGTGTAAAAAATTATTAAACATTTTTACTTGAAATTTGGCACTCTTGTTGTATGCAACAAGAGGCTCCTTTGGGTGCAGTATAAAGCTAATGCAATATATTTTTCTATTGTTTATTAACAACTGAAGAAACAGTCATTTTAGCATTTTTTTTTGCAATAACTAACGAAGAAATTATCTTATTCGGATGTGTCTTAACGCATTTTATAGGTATTTTCAATGTGCACAACTTCTATTTGAAACTTTTTTACTGAAAAACAAGAGCTTTTCCTAGAACTCGAAAAAACTGAGTTTTCACATATTAATTGTAAAATAAAAAATTTTCCCCAAAAAGAAAAATGAGATATAAAATACTACATATATTTTATTATCATTCTGAAGGTTTCTACGTAGTCAGAAGATTACTAACACTAGATTTCAAAATCACCTCATTTTGGGGCTATCTCCGCTGGCCTATTTATAGCAGTAATTCATACTACTCCATGGAAAATAGACTTTCATCAGTAACAAAAATGTAACATTGGTTTTTTTGCTGGAATGTGTTTATTTCGGCATCCTATAAAACATATCTCAATTGTAACTCTGAAAGACCTGTGCAAAAAAAATTGCGGACCAAAAATGGCAACGATTTTCGGTTTTTTGAATTTATCTCGAAAAGTAAAAGTTGTGTCGAAAAACGTTTCAAAAAAACCTATCGATTCATATAATATAAGTTACAGGTGGCGCCACTAGTTATTGAGATATATATTTTTTTTTTCGACAAATTTTAGGGTTTTTGTTTTTTTTTAAAGACATTTATTAACAAATTACCGCTTTAAATTTAACATAAATATAGGTATTATCATTCTAAAATAGTATGTCAAATCCGGATTCTGTGAGTTTTTTATTTTCCGAGAAATTTGATGTCAAATTTGAAAATTCAACCTCAATTTTCTGTTTTCCTAATTAAGATACAATGCTCAATTTTAATGGAAATTGTTTGTATTGTTCTAAATTTTGAAGATCTATTAAATTTTTTTCTCAATTATGGACCGAGAAATTTTGCAAAAACCACCGGATGGAGATAAAATTTTTTTTATGCATGCATTGGATTTAGATGTATCATTTCCGATCTCAAAAAAAAAAAATTTGAATGAAAAAAAAACGTTTTTTTTTCAAAAATTTGTAATGACGTGGCAAATGAATATTAAGGGCTCAGATTTGCAGAAGATGCTTTTTAATACTTGTACTTTACCTGTGAATTTTTTGGATCCAAGAAATATACTTCCATACGATCTATGAACCTTCGAAAATTGGCCCGAATCTAATCGAAAATAGCTGATACAGGCCGCTGTCGGCGGGATGCCATAGTTCAGGTGCATTATTCATTGGCGCTTCAAGAAAACTTATGCATCACAACTAATATTTATAATATTGATGTTGTTTTATTAATGTATATGATAGTAACAATTTTTTTAATCATATTAATTATTAATTTGTTTATTAACAAATTTTTTACAAAAAATTATAAAGAAAATCATACAAATATTCAATTATATATTACATATTCTACTTTTTTTTCCCTTTATATTATCATTATCTAACAGTTTATTAACAAAATTTTTACATATAATTATAGAGAAAATCATACAAATATTCAATTATATATTACATATTATACTGTTTTTCTTTCCTTTATATCATTATTACCTAAGAGTTTATTAACAAAATTTTTACGAAAATTTCTATTAGTAAATCATATAAAAATATAATAATAATATATAAGACGTCATATAAATATTTAATAATATATTAAAATTATGTGCGAAAATCATACAAATACAATATATCAATTATATATTCATCTTTCTAATTTGTCCTAATACAAACTTACAAAATTAAAGAGCATAGTTTTGTTAATAAACTATTAGGGAATAATAATAAGGAAAAAAAAACAGTATAATATGTAATATATAATTGAATATTTGTATGGTTTTCTCTATAATTTTTTGTAAAAATTTTGTTAATAAACTGTCAGATAATAATAATATAAAGGAAAAAAACAGTAGAATATGTAAATTATAATTGAATATTTATATGATTTTCTCTATAATTTTTTCTAAAATTTTTGTTAATAAACAAATTAATAATTAATATGACTAAACATATTGTTACTATCATATAAATTAATAAAACCACATCAATATTATAAATATTACTGGTGATACATAAGTTTCCTTGAAGCGCCAATGAATAATGCGCCTGAACAATGGCAACCCGCGGATAGCGGCCTGCAGCAGTTATTTTCGATTAGATTCGGCCCAATTTTCGAAGGTTCACAGATCGTATGGAAGTATATTTCTTGGATCCAAAAAATTCACAGGTAAAGTACAAGTATTAAAAAGCATCTTCTGCAAATTTGAGCCCTTAATATTCATTTGCTACGCCATTATGAATTTTTCAAAAAAAACTTTTTTTCATCCAAAATTAATTTTTTTTTTGGGACCGGAAATGGTACATTTAAATCCAATGCATGCATTAAAAAAATGTTATCTTCATCCGGTGAAAAGTTATCGCAATTTTTTTAGTGCATAAATTGGTTTTTGCAAAATTTCTCGGCCCACTATTGGAAAAAAAAATTTTTTTAATAGATCTTCAAAATATAAAGCAATACAAATAATTTCCATTAAAATTTAGTATTGTATCTTAATTAGAAAAGCGGAAAATTGAGGTTGAATTTTCAACTTTGACATCGAATTTCTCGGAAAATAAAAAACTCACAAATTCCGGGTTCGACATACTTTTTTATAATGATAATATTTATATTTATGTTAAATTTTAAATCGGTAATTTGTTAATAAATGTCTTTTTAAAAAAAAAAACAAAACCTTAAATTTTGTCGAAAAAAAATATAACTCGTGGCGCCACCTATAACTTATATTATATGAATCGATAGGTTTATTAATTTTCTACAACCTTTGTTCAAAATATTTTTCAATACAACTTTTATTTTTCGAGATAAACTAAATAAACCGAAAATCGTGACCATTTTTCGTCTGCCATTTTTTTTGAACAGGTCTTTCAGAGTTATCATCGAGATATGTTATTTAGGATGCCGAAATGAACACATTCCAGCAAAAGAAAAACAATGTAACATTTTTGTTAACAAAACAGCTCTTTTTTGATCTAATTTCCATGGAGTATACATTATTTTCCTGTCCTTGTATACGATGGAAGTTTATTTTCAGACCGCAGGATTTAAAAGAACGTATGAATCGAGCAAAGACGAAAGTACCTAATATTTTAAACCCAAGATGGAAAAGCAATAATTAACTTCCTCAAAATGATGACCAAAGAGTTGATTTTACAAAAAAGAAATACCCGAAAATGTTTGTATTCACGTGGAAGACTAAAACATATTTTTTAAGTCATATCGTCATTTGTCATGGACATGATTGATTACAGTAAAATTGTTTATTTTAATATAATAATTAAACAGTGGTCCAAGACATTCTCAAAGCCATTTATTTCAATAATTGTTTTATTTATTAACATGAAATATAACAACACGCACTAGTCTACTGATGTGTTTACATTTTAGTGGCTGAATACATATGGCATTTTGAGGGGTTGGTCTATTATAGTGAGTATTGCGTTGAGTCTCTATAGCTCCAATTTTTCTGTTTATAATGAAAATGAATTTGTAACTAGCATATAGGTGTAGGGGAACCTGTTGAACCTCTTCACTATGAGTACCTTAGACCAACTGGCTCGTTTCAAATATTCCTGCGCTATTAAATTATGTTGTCTATAGTATTCGGTACATCACTACTGACTATCCAATATGAAGTTAGTCGCTTACCGTCATTAAGCCAGTATTTGGTGTTATCGAAGCGAAAACTTTTTTGCCGAAAAACGTAAGTATATATAATATATTTTGAAGTCTGATAGTTTTATATGTTTTGTAGCAGTCGCTTAACTTTTATATGCGATAGGTTCTTTGCTTTAACAATTGTTAAAACAATAATAAACTTAAGAGATATGTAACCTCAAAATATTTGAAATGCACCGTTTTCTACAACATAGTAGTAATGTTGTATATATATATATATATATATATATATATATATATATATATATATATAGACCTGCTGCGCGTCATCGGCCCTGTTGCCAGTGTTTGGGATTGCGTTGCCAAGTTGTAATCTGATTCGTTACTAAGTAATACTGGTTGATGTTTTGTAAGCACATTTTTCCAAGTATTAGGCACTCGCTGGCTATCATCTCTGCTATTTAAGTTGTTGGGCCTGTTTGCAATTTCAGTGGCTCCCCTTGTAACTTTTGTGAACAGGTTTTCACATCTCGACAGCATTTTTGTTCCCGAAAAATTTATCTTATGTCCTGTGTTTAACCAGTGTTGGGCCAGAGCAGAAGAAGTTGTTTTTGCTTGACAGCGTTTATATGTTCGTCTCTTGTGGCGCTTATTTCACAGTTGGTTTGGCCTACGTAAGATGAGTTGCATTCTCCGCATGGAATTTCGTACACTCCCTGGTTTTCTAGAGGGATTCTTTCTTTAGGTGTTGGCAAGAAATATTTTACTTTACAGTGTGTGCTGAAAATGGTTTCAATGTTATAGCTCCTGAGAATATTTGCGATCTCATCTGTGGTGCCTCTTACATAAGGAACAAAACTTTGGAGTTATTATTTTGGTTTTCGCGATTTTTTGGGACCAAGGGTTTGTTTTTTTAGAGCCTTGTCTATATGTTCTTTTTTATAACCGATTTTTGTTAGGACGTCTTGCAGCATGTTCATCTCTTTGTGGTAATTTTTTGATCTGTAAGGGACTGCGATCGAAACGCAAGTGATTTCACTACTGCAAATAATTGGGTGGGGTGGTGATGTGAATCGGCGTTGAGGTATCTGTTGTTGTAAGTGGGCTTTATGTAGACAGTGTGCGAAAGCAAGCCATCCTCTTTTCTTTTTAGTAGGATATCTTGAAACGGTAGTTTTCTTTCCTCTTCTGTCTTCATGGTGAATTTGATTTTTGATGTATACTGTTTATGTGATTTGGGAAACTTTTGAGATTTTCTTCTCCATGTTGCCAGATAACGAATGTGTCATCTACGTAACGCAGCCATAGTCGTGGTTTGTGTGAAGAGGTCTCCAAAGCTTATGATTCAAAGTCTTCCATAAATAAGTTAGCGAGTGCAGGAGATAGCAGCGATCCTATAGGGGCTCCCTCGACTTGTTTATATCGTCGGCTTTCATAAGTAAAATAGGTGTTATCAAGACAGTGTCTAGCTAATTCGATGATATATTTTGGCAGATTGTATTTGTTTTCTATGAAATTGCAAGGAGGCTCAACAACTTAAATAGCGGAGATGATAGCCAGCGAGTGCCTAATACTTGGAAAAATCTGCTTACAAAACATCAACCAGTACCACTTAGTAACGAAACAGATTACAACTCGGGAACGTCAAACACTGGCAACAGGGCCGATGACGCGGAGCAGGTCTCGCAACCTGATTGGCCAGAACCATTCGGAAAACGAACGCGTCCGACGTACACACGGGACCGACAGCTTCTAAGTCGTGGACATTAGTTCGCCATACGGTGAGCTTTAAAAATGGTGAATGAGATATCACCCAAACGTCAGCTGCCTTACAGTCCTGAGAGGGACTCAGCACATACACGGGATACCCGTAAACCTTCGATTACACATCACACCTGTGAGAATATCCGACATATATATGTATATATATATATATATATATATATATATATATATATATATATATATATATATATATATATATACAATGGGAATATAAAGTTTAAAATTAATTAATTATTATAAAAAGAACTGCTTTTCTTTTTGAAAAGTTTTTCTAACTCGTCGATACGAATCTTGTCAAATATATTAAATTATACAGGATGACTTGGAAGAAGCTGTGCTTTAATCAACTTTGAATGTATCGAAAAGATGTTCAGAATTTTGCAGAGAGTCTAAAAGTGTACAAAAAATTGAGGGTCACTGGAGAACACATGAAAACGAAGTGATAAGCGTGGGAGATTGACCTCTCATATTCATACATATATACCAGTTTACCTAGAATTAATGTAAAAACAACAAGCGGCCTTTAAAAAAGTTTTAAATAAATAAGTTCATCTAGTATTATTAAATTATATTTAACGCACAAAAGTTGGTTGTTTAATTTTTATTCTCTATAAAAAAAAGCCATTGTTTTTAAATCAATTCATTTAGTCAGTTATTATACTGAAAAAATGACAAAATTACTAAAATTCTTTGTCTCTAAGAGATATTCTATTGGACTTCTAAACCACTGTGCGGTTTCTACAACAATAATATCTATATTATATTTTTCAACATAATATACTCATTATCTATATTACTTATAGACAAACACATTTACCATTCGCTTTAAGCTCGGCAAGACCAGATCATGGCTCTAAATTTTAAAAAGTTTGTTTTAATGCTAAGCATTTTCGCGATATTATATCCTCCAGTTTGGTTTAAAAATAAAACTTTAAAAATGTACATGAGAGCGCTTATTCTACTGATGACAAGTCTCGGTATCTTGGTAGAAATACATGGCATTAACGGTGTGAGCAGTATAAAACTCCATTTATCTGTAAAAGTTCTATATAGTCTCAAAAATTTTAGCTTGGGTATTGCCAACATTGTAATGTCAATTGGATTTTTTAATAAAAACACAATCATTAGTTTAAAAAATATGTTGAAATTACTTCTTAATGAAGATGGAAGACATAATGACATTAAAAGATGTCATAAGATTTTTGTTATTATTTGGTCTAGTATTCAGATTATTTTAACTCTATGGACTCTGAAAACAGTGGTAGTTTCACTTTCATTAAATCCTGTAATCGTTTTCACAGGCATTACTTTATTTTTAAAACGACTAGAGTCTATTATTATTGTTGCCTCTTTAATAACTTGGGAGATTAAAGAAAGACTAAAAACAATTCATAGGAAGATAAAAGTGTTAAGAAATTTAGAGCAGATTATTAAATATAAAGAACAACAATATATTTTGTATGAAAATATCACAAACATTAACAACACATTTGGGGTTATAATAGCAATCGCTGTTATTATTTGTACTATTATTATTTTAGATACCAGTATATGTTTAATATTTCCGATTTGTAAATTTCCTGGAAAAGAAGATTCTCCTGTAAAAGCTATAAGTGGAATATACTTTCTAGTAAGTTGACACCTAAATCCTTTGAAACTATGTATTAAATTTTAAATGTTAACTTTATTTTATTAAACCATTCAATCGATCAAACACTAAGACAGTTTACATTAGAAGAATAAAAAGTAGAGCACACTGGCAATTTTCTAGTTCCTTTTTTACTCGAGAGTAACCAGTAGCTTTGGTTAAGCTTAAAATTTGTTGCAATGAAAATCGCATGGGGCAGTAATCTCGATGAGATAAAAAATACTTAACAATAGTTGAAAGAGTGTTATTAGTTAAACTCTGGCCCCCTAATTTAATAACATGGTCTAATTCTAAAGTTGACAGTAGAAGATTAAAACTGATAATAGCAACAATAAGTCAAGAAAGTTTTGAACCTTAAAAATATAAGTATTAATTTTTTTTTATTACTGAACTGACAAAAATGGAGATTTCAGTACGTTATTTCTCTTATATATCTTAAGACTCTATCATTAGGTTTTTAGTTTTGATATTTCTACATAAACATTTATTTCTTGACATATGTAATATAAATTATGAAAATATCGTAAGTAAAAAAAAAAGTAGATTTGGTCTAAGGCATAAACCTCCTTAATGAATCTTGCTGTAGAAGTTTTAAATGAAAACATTGAAATATTTTAATGATATGGGTAAGAAAGTGAAACTACTAATAAAAATGCTAAAAAGCAAAACATGACAAGTACATTTTTATATGAAATTGGAATCTTTGAAATCGGTGCCATATTAATACTAGACAAAATGTGATTTATATAAAAATATTGAGAAATACTTTATTTGTAATTGCTCTCTTACTGTATATAGTTCGTATCTCGTTGGTGGTAGTTATTTGTTTCATTTAGTAATAATTTAAAGCTGACTTCAAAAATTTCAATTTCATATAAAAACTTATATTGTTATTTTTTGCCCTTTAAGGTAGTTTTAGAAGTAGATTCATTTTTTTTATAAAAATTTTATTTTTTCATTCTTGATTTAGATTTTGTTATGGTATTCATAAATTATTTGAACTAGGTACTTAGCGAAATGTGTAGTGTACGTAGCAATATTTCCAAGATAGGAAAAAGTTCCCATTTTATCCGTAGTTGTAAACCGCATTAAATTGAATAACACAAAATTATTTTATTCTGAAAGTTCTCAAAACACTAGTTTTGAATATAATTATTCCAAATAAATAGTCAGTTGGCCTAGTAAATCCGCTATCTTGAATATTAGATTTGTAATCTAGGCACCCAGAAACCCTCCAATACTGATACTGGAATATCATATTTTATCCAGCATAATGAGTTTAAAGAAATTAATTTAAGATCTATTATAAACATCCCAAGAATTCCCCAATATCAATTTTGGACTACACCGGAAAAATGTGAAGTATTTTGTCCCCCATATTATACCGGACATACCTAGTTTTTTAAGATTAACTCCAGATTTGTAACCTACGACCATGTAAATCCCTTATACCAGTTTTAAAGAAACGTAAAAGACGTAAAGTTTTCAAACACCATTAAGTGAGATTGGATCGACCATATCTTAATTTAATCTTAATTTACACCCTCGAAAACCCCCCAGTATAAATTTTGAACATAATTGGGAAATGTAAAATTTCTATGACGCCATATATCAGTTTCGAAGAAACGCAAATAACGTAAAGTTTTCAACCACCATTAAGTGAGATTGGATTCACCATATCGAACTCTTAATTTAATCTTAATCTATACCCTCGAAAACCCCCAGTATCAATTTTTGACATAATCGAGAAATGTAAAATTTTTTGTCAGCCGTAATGAATCAGCCTTATTGAATTTTTTAAAAATAACTTTATATTCGTAATTAAGACCCTCATAATTTTAGACAAAATCGAGAGACGTAAAATTTATATGATGCCCTATTGAATTTTTTCAGAAATAATTTTATATTCGTAATTTATACCCCCAAAACTCCCCAGTACCTAATTTGGTGACTTTTTTTTAAATCTCATTTGAAATATTCACGGATGGGAACATGTGATTCAGTATTAATCCGGGGATACATCCGTTCGTTTGTTTGGTTTCTTGTAGAAGTTTGCAGACGTTTCGCCAAAATCTCATTTGACATCTTCTGTGTTGGCTGGTTGTAGATCAACTGAAAGAAATTCAAGGTACATATGGCAACGTTGGTCGGCCGGTATCGAGATAGCGTACCGGTTCTAAGGGTACGTTAGTGCCGTAATCTGATTCGATCGCCGCTAAATTTGACATAACGTCTGCGATAGTAACCGTTTCTGAAGTTTGAGAATTATTCGTCCTGTAGCACACCTGAGTCGTTCCACCAGGAGTTATCTCTTTTTGATGGTTTTGGTGAAGCCTAAATGCCGATACATCGGGGTTAACTGGCATTAGGTTAAACTGTATGCTATCATCAACGAAGATCGGAAATTAACTAAAATTCGCCTCGAATGACGAAGTACGCACAGGGTTAAACTGGGAATTTTGAACATAGGTTGTTTTTCCTGAAGTTAAAAGGTAGGGCACCGCGCAGGCGGTGCCGGAGAGGACCCACCATAACCGCCCGACCCAGCGAAAAGCCAAGCCGCCTCATCTTTCTTACTGTTGGCTTGTGGCACTTGAGAAGGATGAGCCATGCTCTTAAATTTGGAAAAAAGATATAAACTTTTATTGCCGATCCAGCCTCTCTCTTGGGGGGGGGGGGATGATATCACAAACGTACAGTATGATAAGCAAAAACAAAAGGCAGGGTCGGGTCTATTTTTCTGAATTTGAAGCTCTTGGACAGGGGGAGCAATCACAAGAAAAAACCAGTTTTAAACCAGGGGGGAGGATGCGAGCAGCTTACACATTCCTAGTATAAGAGGCAGATTCGGGTCTATTTTCCTGAACTCAAAGCTCTTGGGAAGGGGAAAGACGATCGCAAGCATTCACATTCCCATACTCTATTCAAGAACTAGAGAGAGTAATAAATCTGTTACCGAAACCTTCCACGTATCTGCTGTATCTAATTATATTTAAATATTATAAGCTTTTATAAATTTACTGCAACAATAAAATTTCTGATAATTCAATTTAATTTCTGTCAGTGAGAAAAGTACACCTTAGTGATTTATCTTGTTTTTGCTTGTTTTTATATGTTATTTGAAATTAGTGAGATACCCAAAAGATATGGCTTCCACCTCTATATTTATTCCCAAATCGTTAAACCAGGACTTTTTTGCTCAACGAAAACTTATTACGATGAATGTTTATGATGCCTTAAGATATCAATATCTACATAATAATAATATAATAATGTTAAAAGCTCTGTTGAGATGTATTCCAACATAACAGGAGTTGGAAAATCTACTATGTACCGAATACTGAAGGAGAAAACGACTGGAATTATTAGTACTCCCAAACCACATTCGATCACAGGCAGACGAAAAACCTCGTTGAAAAAAGAGATATAAACTACAATAAAAGAAGTTGTACATACATTTTATTATGAGAAGTAGATCCCAACCGTCGACAACATTCTAACTAAAATCAATGAAGATCAGGGATTTATCTGGAATTAAAAGAACTGAGCTCTGGAAATTGCTTAGAGAACTTAATTTTTGCTGGAAAAAACCAGATAGGAAATCTGTTCTTATAGAGCGTCCGGAAAATGTCCGTTGGAGAAGGAAATATCTCTCTCAAGTAAAATGAAGAGTTGCTAGAAATAACACAACTTACAAAATTAGTAACTTAACTGAACTTTTGAAAGATTTTTTTGAATAAAGTTACTGTAGAAAATTGGGAAAAATCCATATAATAAAATAATAAAAGAAAATGTGGAAACTCGATCTCATGATCGGTGAGATAAACTGACTTTGATTACGAATTAGATACGTAATGTTTGCCAGTGTAAACACAATTTATTATTTAAATTTTTGTTTTTGTTGTATTTTTTGTTTAATGTTGTTTATGTATTTTTTATTTTTTTATATATTTTTATTTCAGTGTGTCCCACTCTTTAATTTTATATATTTTTTTTAATATTTAATTTAATTCTAATTGGCCATAATTTTTTTATTATTGTATCTTTTTCTTTTGTTAAGCGTGTAGAATTGACATGTTTATTTTTTTTTTTTTTGGGGCTATCGAATTTCCATATGATAAAGTCAATTATATTAAGATGTCAGTGCAACAGAAATAAAAATAAGTAGGTATAATTTTAACTTTAACATATAAAAATTAATTACATTTGAGTCCCTTTTTTAGTGTTTTATTGTAATTCTGCAGATGGTTTAAGAAATGAGTAAACTGAAACGTAAAATCTCCTAAAAATGATTTTAATTAAAAATAAAATGACCGATAACCCAAAAAAAAAATTTAATATTTTATGAACGAATTTATTTCTTTATATGTTTAACTTCTTGTATTTTTGACAATGGGTATTTTGTAAGTATTTAAATTATAACTTAAAATTTTTTGAGAAAATAAGTTTACCTTTTAGTCTGAATGTGCCTAAAACGGTTTCTATGCCAAAATTAAAAATAATAAATATACAGTTATGATTTGTGTTAATTATGTCAAAATTATCTATATTTTCTAATGTATGTGAATTATTAAGAAATAAAATAATATTATAAAAACTTTTTATTTCAAGTTTATTGCCGAAATAATATTCTATGCCATAAATATTTAGTGATAAAATAAACCTCCTTCCGACGCCTATGACAAGGATCAAAATCCTTTTTAACACTTGACACTTCCAAATATCTATTGTTATCCAACCCAAATAGTCCATTATTATAGAGCGGTATTTTTGATTATAAAATTTCTAACTCATTCCTATGAAAAATATATCTGTCTAACAGATTTTGCCAAATACACAGGACTAAAGAACACAGGTTGTTTGTGAAGAAAAAAAAGGATAAAAAATGATTTATTACTATCTCTAGTTTTTGAATAAAATATAGTATAAGAGGCAAAATCGGATCTATTTTCCTGAACTCAAAGCTCTTGGAGGAGGGGCGATCGCCCCCTCTTCTTGGATCCGCGTCTGTATGGGGTTGTGCGTTTGAGAAGTGAGCTTGGATGCTCAAGTCGACTTAAAAAAAATTTGCCGATTATTTATTGAAACGCAAAGATCGTAACTTTTTGAATAATTGTTTATTTATTCTAACTTGCCAATAAATTATTAACTTGAGTTAAATGCTATAGTCGCACCGCAACTCTTAATTTATTTATTTATCGGTAAAATGCGCAATTATTTGCAATGCTGAAGTTTTAAAGCAGATTAATTATTTTCCGATAATCGAGTAAAATTTGGAAAAAAGTATGAGTAAATCGAACTTTGTCGGTGCATAAGAAAAGTATGGGTAACTGGACTTAGACGCAAAAAATGTATGGGTAACAGATCCGTTTTTTAAAAGAAATTAAGTTAAAAAAAAATTAGATTGTCACGAAAAACTAATAAATGGATGCCACAAGTAAATTTGGAAAATTTATCGAGCGTAATATGTCTGGAGGGTGATGTTTTTCAATCTAATTTTTTGTTATATTTCCCGAAAATTTAGAATGTCTATTTCCGCAAAAAATCTTCTTATATTTTCTTCTTTATCCTCTGGCTGAAAAAAAAATTATTGGTTTTGTTGAGTATGGAAAACGCAGTTTAGAAAGGCTACGCGATCTTTATGAAGGTGATCCGAAATTGCAACACCAGTTCTCTTATGCAATCCCGAATATCGCCCGTCCTTCGAACTGTAGTGATGGGGGCTCTGTAGTTCAGAAACTTACCAACTCCGATAGCACTTTTGTAAAGAGGAGATTCCCAAACACCGTATTTAAAACCGATCTTCTTTCGCGGATGTCATCGGCACTCCTAGCTGTTCGCTATTATTTAAAACCACTACTTAATAGAGGTGGGTCGGACTTGAAAAACCCGTTCTTTTTACCCGGATCAGTTAATAGTCCGAAAGATCCGGATCACTAAAATTTAAAATATCGGACTCGGACAGTACGAAAGTTCGCTCTCCGACTGGTCATACGTTACATCGGACTTACAATGAGCCGAGATTCGTTGAATCGCTTTAATCGGACGGTGTTCGTTGTGTCTTTTACGGGTCTTTGTATCTTTCGAACATTCGGTTCGGTATAGTACGATGGGGTCACTGATGTTTCGGGTCCGCTGGCGAACCTCATTTCGTTCGAGGAACAGTAAATACGTGGCCGTGCAGTACAAGGGTTTAGGATTGCTCTAGTTTAGATTATGTTTCTTTAGGACGTTTGTAGAATATATACTTACGAATATAGTATTTCGGTAGTTAAAATATGAATTAGGAACGTGATTCAATTTTTTTAGCCTTATATGCCGATTCTCGCTCGTTTTAAATTTAATTGGGTATGATAGGGATATTTAATTGCAATGTTGGGGAAAGTGGATGTAATTGAAAATGTAATAATAATAATAAATGTTTTGTATCATCATCGAATTATGCTCTTACGATTGTTAAAGTAGGCACATATATTATTTTGCTGAAAATGATAATTTAAGGGCATGATGTGGACACATAGAGAAACCTGCTTTTCCGTATATTTTTTGTTCTGGCACTTAAAACAGTGACAGAAATTGTAAAATCATAAAAATGACGATCAATTCTAATTTTGGGTTTGTAATTAAAAATTATTAACAAAAAATAAAAAATATGTTTAAAACCGATTTTTTTTAAATAAATTAAGTTTCTCGGAAAAGTGACAATAATAAAAACGTAACTTTAATTTTTGTTAATAAACAAAAAATTGAAGTTATGACTGCTTTACAATTTTGCAATACTTGTCGACGATTGTTCTGATCGCTCCATATTATTATCAGGCAAATTGATTTCTAAATTTAGTTGATTTTCTGGCGCTGCATTACTGTACGTTATTTCTTGTGGCTCAAGTAGAGTCACTAGTGGATGTTTACTTTTAAGATGTCTAGCCAGATTTTCAGTAGAGTCACCTATCACTACATAGTATAAAACAAAGTCGCTTTCTCTGTCCCTATGTCCCTTTGTATGCTTAAATCTTTAAAACTACCCACCGGATTTTGATGCGGTTTTTTTCAATAGATAGAGTGATTCAAGAGGAAGGTTTATATGTATAATAACATCCATTAAATAGTGGAGAAATACTGTTATTTTTGAGGTTTCTAATGTGATGTCGTTAATTATCATATTTTTTTCCGCTTACATTGCAAACGCAGGCTGAACCCTACGAGATTTATCAAAATAATGTACTAATTATTTGTACACATTGAAAAGGTCTACAGAAAACTCCGCGATGGTATATGTCTATCTCTCATGAATATCCCACAATAACATTTTTTTGTCATTTACTTTTTACGACAAATAATGGCAAATTTTGAAGCGATTTTAACCAATACAGCATTAATCCTTATTCAATTAAATAGCTTAAATACATTGTTGATTTAATATAGATCTATATGGTCCTTTACAGCACAAGATTTAAATGAATATTTTCGAAGATATTACAGATTTAAAATTGCGGGAAGTAGCGCTTGCGGCGGTACTGGCCGACCGGGGCGGCGGCAGCGTGCCTATAAATAGCGCGTCGGAGGCCGATGTAATAATTGTTGTAAAAATAAAATAAATAGTCACAGTTTTTCTGTAGTGTATTTAGTATCAGCATTGCACCCGTGCGAAGCCGGGGCGGATCGCTAGTATTCCATAAAACATAATTGACACTTGACCCAATTTTTTTCAATGGCCGTGAAATTATGCCAAACACCGTTTTTTCGAGAATTCATATGTGATGGTGAATGCACAAATGTTAATATATGCCGTTAAATGAGAGAGCCGCAATATTACTATTTGTTTAAAATGCAGCTTAAATGTCCCATTCGTCTTTTTATTTTATCTCCTAAATTGTAATAGAAGTTAAATTTAAGCTTAAAATATTTAAAAAAAAAATGGAGGCTTGTAATTAGATTTTATTAAAAAAAAATGATAGAAATGTAATTATCTGTGGTGCAATATTTCCTCAAATTATATATTAACAATATGAAATGGGAAAGTCGTTCGAACTTTGGAATTCTTGACGGGAAACGGACAATTGAACCGGTTCTTTGACCCGGATCTTTAAAATTAGTGATCCGGACGGTCCGAATCACCAAAAAGTCCGTTTTGCCCACCTCTACTACTTAACGCCTAGGAGATCCCGTCTTGAGCGTACTAAAGAGACGGTCTGGAAGTCTCGGAAGGTCTCGAGGTTCTGCGATGCCTTTATAGATCGTTGTGGGTTTGAAATAAAAAAGAGACTGTCTTCTTTTTTCCAGATATTTTTCTGAAGGGGAATAGTAGAGAATCTCCCAACAAACAAGAGTTTTGACCAATAATTTCGAAAGGAATTTCAGAATTAGCTATAAAAATCGTCTTTTTAGAACTCAAAACTCTGTTTCGAATCGAAACGTTATTATAAACCAGCGGTCCTTCGATGATGGCTCGGGAGTGTTCGTACTGCTTCGTTTCTGAGTGTTTTCTTGCCTTGGATCTGATATGCTACTGTCGATTTCTGCAAAATACGTAGGTTATTGTACTTTTCTAAGTAGACACGCCCCAAAATCAGGTGGTGTTCCGAAAAAGTGGCGTGATGTTCGTGCGCAAATTTCAAAGTGGAATTTTGTCGCCGGATATGGGTGAATCTTTTTGAAAAAGCTTTTATGTCATTTGGGCATGTAAGAGGAACAATTTCCATTTTCCTTTTTTAGAAAACATGCATTTTCAACATGCAGTGTGCTTTATACGCGGTCGCAGATAGTAACAATTGGTTGACGTTGGCTCCGCCTCCCTCTCGTGCGCCGCCGTTGGTGTGAGTTTAAGAGTGGCATGCGTGTCAGTATAATGGGCCTGTTTAAAGAGTAGAAGGAAGATTAAATGCATCGTTTCTCTTATTCAGAGTGCCGTTCTTTTCAATTTCGATCGATTCACGAATCAATCTTGCCTTGTGGTTTTCTATATTAGCGATTTGTTGACTATTAATTATTAATCGGAAATGCCAAAAATGATAAGAGTAAACTCACCAGTTTGGGTTTAAAGTAAAAACAGGAAAAAACATTAATCAGTTCCTCTTTTTAATTTAAACTCACATTGGTGAGTATAATTTAATTTTAATTAACGTATTAATTGTAGATTGTCCGAATGAAGAACTTAATAAATATTCGAAAGCTTGACTAACAAATAAAAGGATTTTCTTCAAACCATAGCCATAAAAGTTACTATATGTATATATATATATATATATATATATATATATATATATAGATATATATATATATATATATATATATACATATATATATGTTTTTCCTCGGTAGCTATTATGTAAATTTGGTCAAAATAAATAAGAAATGAACATCCAAAAATCATTAAAACTTTTTTTTGTTTTAGATTCAACTCCTATGCTTAATAATTGTTGGAGAACAATTATCAGTAGAAGTCCCAAAAACAGCAACAATATGTTACAAAGTAGCTGAGAATTTAAATCCAATTTTTGCAGTTCAAGAACGTCGGAAAATAAAAGAACATTTGTACGAAATGGCTCTGCACGCATCCCAAAGGAATATAAAACTCAGCGCAGCTGGATTTTTTAACATAGATCATTCGATGATACTTTTTATTTTTAGTAATGTTTGTAACTATCTGATAGTGGCATGTCAGTTGATATCTGCCTCTACACCTTCGAAGTAAACTTCAATAAACTATCGAAAGGTATTTATTTGAAAAATTTTATTTTAATATACAGGGTGTCCATTTAATAATCCTGTATTCAATAGCAAATATATCGTTAAATCGATGAAAAAATTTGATAGGCGGAATGTTACTAGGGTTAAAGGGGTACATTTTAAAAAGAATTGTTTTATTGAAGTTCGAATCTCACTGAACCTTCTTTTAAAACCCTTTTTTCCCTTAAAATGTGACGTTGCCTACCCACATAGTATGAAAGATTGCAGCAGGCTTTCAGCAAGCTTTCGAAAAAGTTTTAAAACCTTACAAAAAGATTTTGTGGAATCCTGCGGTAATTACCAAATGTCAGCAAACAAATACTAACGTAAAGATAACGCCTAAGCTTACAATAACCCCTCAGAAAGTCGCAACGTAAGATATTTTGTATATTTACTTGAAGATTCACTTCAGTTTCTGAAACTTGGTATATATAACCTTACACGAAAGCTTCCTATAATCTTTCAACTATAATTTCTGAAAGTTTTCGTGGAATCTATATGTATATATATATATATATATATATATATATATATATATATATATATATATATATAAATATATATATATATATATATATATATATATATATATATATATATATTGTCGTAGTATCATAAAAATAAAATGAACGTATGTATAAAGGCGGTTGAAATTCACAGAAATAAACTGCACGTTGTCGGCGGTAACGGAGCATAGACACCTACACGGACATAGCACCCGATGTCACGATTCGTTAGCAGAAGCTGATTGTTTTTTAAAGAGCACAGATCTGTCAAATTTCTTACACACCCGCACACGGGTATCTAAGTCTTTTGAAGCATTTACTAAGGCGAAACATAAGATTCTCTGCCGTTGCTGATTAGTCCGACACTTGCACCACGTCAAAGAAAGGCACGGGAAATCTTCAATAGGTGGGCCACTAGTCGGTAATCTCGCAAGAGATTATTATCAGTTTCCCTTCCAGAAGAAAAAATTCAACAGATCAACACGCGAAGAGGAAGTTTTAAATTTCGTAGAGGTTTTCCTGGAGCGCCTCTTTCGGCATCAAGAGGATCACTAAGCTGTTTACGCTAGTGCAACGAGTGAGGCCGCTCTGCTTACGACGGCTTAAGAAGAGCTAGAGGTTCTCGGTTGTCCTGATAAGGCAATCAAGAATTCGATTCGAGAAATAAGATAAGAAGATTGCGGTACTAGAAAGGCCATGAAACCTCGTCAGTTAGGCGGAAATTCGTTAGAGGTGAACTATAGTAGCTGATAACAGTTCAGTGCTAGGGGAGGAACCTCGAAGTAAAGTCTTTAGTTAAATAAAAGCCGTGAAACACAAATTTTAGTAAAATTCCAGCGCCGTCGGAAAAAATAAGCTTCTCTAAAAACTTTTCCACGATAAATAGTATACGGAGTATTCACGCGTCTACTTCTACGAATAAAATAATCTGCGAAATTAAATTGCGTAAAGGAAACCTGATAGCGACATACCCGATTTAGACATTCCCGATTGCGACTGATAGTGACATCGTTAACGGATCTAAGAACATTAAACGTGCCTTAGTTTGCGCTTAACACAAAAACAAAAATTTTCGGAATAATTGAATTTCGGAAATTCCATTAAGAGTCCCAACACTAGATTTTAATTTCGACCCAAAACTTAAGAGTTCCTGTCTAAAAAACTTTTACTGCAAAAAATTATATGAGAGCTCATGTCTAATAAAAAACAACTTAAAGTAAATATTGGCTAACTTCTTATCCAACCCAAATTCCATATACTTAATTTTTCTTATATATTAAGTATACTAAAGCCCAGCCCTCCGTGATTTTTGTATTTTTATATAAAAAACCTTCCAGGAGGAAAAATAATTTATTTAAACATGTCCAATTCCTTCTCTCGCAGTTCGATCCGGTCTGATGAGGCGGGTGACATTTCAGGCTATCCGAGTGGTTTTGGTAAGATCTCCGCAGTCCCTCGTGAGGTCGCGTCAGACCTAACAGGATTCTATACTTGTAATGAATCTGAAATGACCAGAATAAATCAAAATACTCAATTAAATCCCAACACTCTAATTTCTCCAATGGAACAATTTTTAAATGACATCCAAGTTTCACTTCAAGGTGAGGACCACGTAAAGCAGGGACAAACGCATACCAAAAATCTCCAAATACCTGATACGCAAGTCATTCACAGCTCATATACGTCGTTCCCGTTCAATCGAAACGTACCTCGTGGCGTTCCTGCGGAAAATCCGATCTCCATGTTTAAATTTCCCGAAACGACGGACGTGTATATATGAGAATATATATATATATATATATATATATATATATATATATATATATATATATATATATATATATATATAATATAATATAATATTTGTCACCTACAGGTAATTACTGGAAGCTTCTATGAAATCTTTTATAGCGCTTTTTCGTCCTAGCATGGGACTCATCACACCATTACGTTCGGTACAAGCCATCATTTCGCAAGTGTATACTACAAACAGATTCTAAAATTAAAAGCAATAAACAAGACACAGTGGCGCCATCTCGATGGATCACTCATTAACACTTTCAAGAAAGATATAAGAGGTTTACATGATAATTTCACGAATTCTCAATGGAAGCTTCTATTCGAGTTTGTAGCGAAGTATCCGTCAAGATTTTAAGAAGGTTATCGAATGATTACAGAAAGCTTTCTTGAAAGAATCGATTTGGATTGACGGAAACTTTCTTTGAAAACTTACTACAAAGTTACATTAAACTTCAAGGTTTGCTTATTTGATAGATTGCTACTTTTTTCTTTAATGATTATATGTTTTCTTTCGGAAACTTGCAAGAAGGTGTCACAACTTTCTGAAAATATGGAAATACATCTTAGATGTTAGCTTCCATAACGTTTACAGGAAGGAAAATATATAATAGACTTACACGTTTCATTCCTAATTGAAACTTACATTGGACTTTGTAGCAAATTCCACATGAAGAATCTAAGAAGATTACTGTACATTTACAGAGAGGGTTCGTGGAAGTATCAGTTTAGGATAACAAAAACTTTTTTCGAAATATTCCTGGAGAGTTACACTATGCTTCTCAGTTTGCTTACTTGTTAGATTACATATTCTTTTCTAAGAATATTGGATGTTATCTTTCAGAAAATTGCAAGAAGATTTCACGAAACTTTCAGAAAATATGAAAATATATTTTAGCTTTCATAAAGTTTGCATTAGGCATTCAAGGAAAATATATAAGAGGCTTATATGATGATTTCATAATTCATAATAGAATCTTCCATTCAAGTTTGCAGCAAATTACCCATAAAGGTTCTAAGAAGGTTGTTGGATGATTACTGAAAGCTTTCTTGCAAATATCAATATGGAATTACAACTCTTTTCTTGAAATCTTACTGAAAAGTTACGCTAAGGTAGCCACTTTGCTTACTTGGTAAATTACAATATCTTTTCTTAGAAGACTGCATGTTATTTTCCAGAAATTTGCGGGAAGGTTTCACGAAACTTTCACAGTCAGTTTCACCTTAATTTTCTATGTGACATTTTTTTATGTTTCTCGGAATCTTCCATGACAGATTACGTGGGATCCTTTACAAAATTTATTCATAAGCTTACTGGAAAGTTCTTGGAAGGTTATTAGGAAACTTACATCAAACTTGTATGGGAAAGCTTTCATGCTATGTGTGTCATTACACTGATCTGCATTTTAAAATTTTATATCGCTCCCTGATACTTTTTTGGATTTTTGTGTCTACTATAATATGCCGAATTGAAATATGAGCTCGGTTTTTACCTGTCATCCGAGTTTTTAGAGAAACAATGAAGAATATAAGACATGAGAAACTCAAATCAACTAAATTTTCAAAGATTTAAAAGAAAAAAAATCACTTTTTTTACAAGAGTTACTTCATTTTGCATTGAAAAAAGAATAATTCAATCAAATTAATAATTTTGTTATTTTTGTTTTCGCTTGTATTCGCCGGGATCAGTTTCACGTTTGAGGATCCAACAGTAGTCAGCTAACATGTTTGGGGTCTATTTTCCACTATACTCCATTTGAACAATTTGCTAGTGAAATCTTTGGCTGTATCCGTCTTATACTCCACCTACATTGTCGGGGAAGAATTTCAAATGGGAGTGAAGGAAAGCAGCCTAAGTGACATGTTGCAACCTAATTTCGTGTGAGAATGGATAAGTTCTTCAACTAAATCTTTATCTTTGCAGTTCAACGATTTCTTGTTACCTAGAAAGTTGCTACATACATTTTTGAAGACATTACATGCTCTATTTTGTTTTCTCGAAAATGTAGCTTCAAAATTCTCGTATTTAAAAAGTTCTCGTATTTACAACCCAACGAATATTCCTTGTTGAAGTTTTGCCTCACTTATACGGTCGAATTTCCGTCTCAAATAAAGAAAAGCATTTCCTTCTTTAAGGCTTTAAAAAGAAAATTATAAGTTTTAGTTTTATGTGCATAAAAGTCAATAAATTTTCTACTGCTCTACTTATGGTTCATTAAGGACGTTTTTCAGACCGGGCACAATGTTTTCACGTGACGACCATTCTTTAACGACATAATGTTGGTTTCTGGCTCTGCTCTCCTATAAATAGTGCAATAACTTTTAGATCGGCACAGATATTCTATTTATGATCTTCGTATTTTATACTTTGAAGTAATATACGAATGCTCTCGTATGTTTCTTTCATATTTACAGCATGAACCACGGGAACAGATGGTTATTCATTTCCATTAAATAATAAAATTGTCTTCGAAGAGTCAATAAGCAGTCGTCACTCGGTAGGTTTATAGGAAAAGCCAAGTTCGTTGATTAAACCCGAAATATCGTGACATTAAACTAAGTCATTTGTCATTGAGAAAAATACTGTCTTTTCCGAGACGTGAAAATTTTCACTTCCTTTTGTAAGAGATTTCGCTGCTACAAATGAGATCCAAGCAGCTGTGACTTTGTTTTGACAAGATCCAAATCACGAATAAGATAGTTGAACTCTTCCTGAAATATAAATGGTGATGTTTACTGCTACTACATTCGTAGTCGTCTTTCTCCTGAAAACTTGAACCGGCTTTAGATTCAAAATCATCTACTTCATCCGGTTCTGAATCGATTTCGTATTTTTCTGAAAGCTTAGGAACAGGTACGTTATAAGCGTCATGAAGTACAGGTTCATAGTTGGGGAAAATTAGGATATTCAATTTTATGTTTGCTTTTACTAGGAAACCCTAAGATTTTTGTTAAGCAAAAGTGCCAATCATCAACACGATTCTGGGTTTCTTGCCAAATTATTGGCACTGTAAACTTAATAGACTTGTGAGTATCGAGGACCTATTCTGCAAAGGTTGTTGAGCAGTGTAGCAGCAAATTTTGAGAGCCTAAGTTTTGTGTTGATCGCCAACTTGGCACCAAAATATAACTCGTAGGCTTTTCTTACAAGTCTTTCATCGAACTTTCAGTGTTACTTCACCAGATATCTAACAGCAACTATGATGAAAATAATGGCACTACTACAATGCTATCACTATTCGCTTCGCTCTTACATCTAATACTGATCCTCTAACGAGCAGCCGGCTGCATATATACCTGTTTCATACATTTGATGTTTTCTAGAAACATTAGGTATCGAAGGGGCTCCTCGATAAGTAGCTGACCCTTCGACGATCTCGGGGTATGATGAAATTTGGAATTCCATGGAGGTTAATGGGTATCTTTGTTACTTTAAGCCCTAGCGTAGATAAGGGGTCATCCACAGATGCCTCCTTCTCTCATGCGATATTGTTAAATTGTGCACAATTTCTCTAAACTTAGGTAAAACTTAGATTTGGCAACGTAACGTCCAGATATGCTATATTAACTTATGTATCACATATATACTTCCTGATATCTTTGCAATTAATCAAAACATGAAGTTGAGGTACCTATATTTTGCTCCTTGATATGACAATTAACAGGCAAGGGCTACATAGGTAAATATTATCGAAATAACAAGTTAGTTTGGCGAAGAGGAGTCTCATACAGAATAGTGTTATTAAATTTTTAAATATTTTTTGCCGAAATCAGTATTTCACTTAAATTTTAATACTCACACCGGGGTTCTTTACTAGATAAAAATAAGTTTATTCTGTTTGATTGAAATTCAAAATAAATTCATGGTCACTTTGATTATTTCCATATGTAATGTTGTAAGATAATAATTAACTAGATCAAATTTTATTTCTATTTTATTTTAGAGCCTCAGATACTGTAAGCGCTTTAAAGATGTTTACTTCACTGTCTAATTATTTGATGCCTTTCCTTCACCCGAAGAATTGTTTCTGTTTTAGATTGACATATTCAGCTTGGCAGTAAGTGGAGAGCAGTTAATAAGAAAAATTAAGAAAACTATAAATATGTCATTCTCTATCACAAAAAAGAGACCATCTTTCTATTTGTGGCGACAAAAAGGATATCAAACGACAAATTCCTCTAATACGTTAGCAGAGCCATCATATAAACGTGAAGTTAAGCACCGCTGGATTTTTTTCAATTGATCATTCCACGATTTTCTTTATTTTTGCTAATACCTGTACTTATGTAATTGTTTTATGTCTATTGTTACCAATCTCAATATAAATTTCCTCAAGAGTTTATGAGAAAGCATTCTGTTGGTAGTAACAGTCACAAAACTTACATTTCCATAATAATCGATTCAAAAATTTAGAGCAAAAACTATAAATTTTAATTAAATAACTTATTGATATAATGTTTTAAAACATTGTTCAACATAACGGTGAACATAGTAAAGTAGTAAAGTTCCACGTTTTCTCTGAAATGAATCATGTTTCCACAAAATGTTGTACCTCTGCATACTCGCCTTTAAACTCTATTCACATTGTTCAACATACCAGCAGACTTAGTAAAGTAGTATAGTTGCAAATTTTCTCACAAATGGATCATGTTTCCACAAAATATTGTGCCTCTTTATACTCTTCTTTAAACTCTTTTCACATTGTTCAATATACCAGTGAACACTGTAAAGTAGTACAGTTGCACGTTTTCTCTTAAACGGTTCATGTTTCTACAAAATGTTGTGCCTCTTTATACTCACCTTTGACTCTATTCACATTGTTCAACATACCCGTAGACATAGTGAAGTAGTATAATTGCACGTTTTCTCTCAAATGGATCATGTTTTCATAAACTGTTGTGACCTTTATACTCCTCTTTACACTATATTCACATTGTTCAACGTACTAATGGACATTGTATAGTAGTATAGTTGCACGTTTTCTCTCAAATGGTCATGTTTCCACAAAATGTTGTTCATCTTTATATTCACCTTTGCACCCTATTCACATTGTTCAAAATACCAGTAGACATAGTGAAGTAGTATAATTGCACGTTTTCTCACAAATAGATAATGTTTTCACAAACTGTTGTGACCTTTATACTCCTGCTTAAACTCTATTCACATTGTTCAACATACCAGTGGACAAAGTAAAGCAGTATAGTTGCACGATATATCTCAAATAGATCATGTTTCCACAAAATGTTGTGCCCTTTATACTTGCATTTACATTGTATTCACATTATTCCACATACCAGTGGACATTGTAAAATCGTATAGTTGCACGTTTTCTCTCAAATGGATCATGTTTTCACAGAGTGTTATACCCTTTATTCTCTCCTTTACATTCTATTCACATTGCTCAACATAAAAGTGAACATAGTGAAGCAGCATAGTTGCACGTGTTTTCTCAGATAGATCATATTTTCACAAAATGCTGTCCCTTTATACTCTCCTTTACACTATATTCACATTGTTCCACATACTAGTGGACATTGTAAAGTAGTATAGTTGCACGTTTTCTCTCAAATGGATCATGTTTCCACAAAATGGTGTGCATCTTTACATTTGCCTTTACGCTCTATACTATGTCTATACAAAGGAGGGCGGGGATTCACTGTGTGAAATAGGAGTAACAAAAATATCACAAATTTAGATGTTTTACTTTAAAAATAGTAGAGACTGCTTTCGGTCTATCACTAAAGCACTAAAGACATTTTCTCGATAGATAAAGTTTGCTTACATTTTGACAATTGATTAAAATGCTTCATGCTCTAATCCATGTTGCCAAATTATGTATATCGCATAATGGCCAGCTTTAAGTAATTTATTAATTTTAAATCCAGCAGATAAAGGCTGAAAAGAAAAAGGAAAGGAAGAAAATAAAAACTGGATATTTGTTGATATAGTATGAGGTATATTTAAAATTGTTAGATTAGTGAACTTAAAAAATTATAATATTCGCCAACAATAGAATAATGCATTAAATTAAGCAACATAGAAAAATATAATATAAGAATTTTATAACTTTTGTTAATGAACAACTATTGAAATATTTTGATACTCGAGAGTGTAGAAAGGTTATTCCGTGTCTGGTCACTTTTAAAATATTTTTACGATTTATTTAGGATTTGTTGCTGTTAAATGAAATAACTATAAACAGTATGCCTACATATTGTATATTGTGTCAAAAATTTAACAATTTATATTAAAATGTTACATTTCCCAGGTAAATACTGTTATTTATAGGTTAGCTACGGCTGTTTTTCGGTTATGGGCTTCGCACTTAATTCATCTGCCTAGTAACTCTCACAGCCCGGGGCTTAACTAGAGCCTAAGCCACTCTTCTGGATAGATTGCACCGATTCCGGATTATTGGCATTAACGTTGAGGGTTCCCGAATGACGGGTATGTACCCCCCAAAAACCCCCTAATCATACAAAAACTTGTTACCTGTGTTACTAAATTATAAATGCATGATCTACTGGATGCAGAGTCGATTGTACGTCACAAGTATATCCTTCTGTCAATGCGCAGAGATCCGTTTGTAGTGCAAAAAAATATCTCCCTCGCCATAGAGTGCGCGACCACGCACAAATTTCCTCCTTTGCACAAAAGGACTCACTCTTTAAAGAGCGTCCCCTAATATCCCACAATTAGCTCGCACTTTCGCCTTCGTCCCCAAATGTCCCAACCATATTTTCTCTTACTTACTGAAAGCACGCATTGGCTAGGTATGGTCTGTTCCATGATCAAAACGGAAGCCCTAGGTATGTCATGGGAATGGTAGGTAATTAGTCAGTGAATGACGAAGTGCTGTAAACTACCAAACCCACATCCCCTTCGCTCAAAAAATTGTTGGCGTGAGAATTCTATTCCTAAATGATTGTCAAGATCCATCGATAAAATGTCATATACGCACACCTTTTAAAAATACACCTTTTGAACATATTTTATATATTTCACAGGCACTACGCAATTAAAAAAAAAACATTATATAACGAGATTTTTTAAACATAGAGTTTTTTTTGACAAAAGCAAAACCACTTTTAAGAATGTATTGTTTTACTCAAAGTAGAGAAATATGTGTCTTTACCTTTGATACCACATTACAACATACTTTAATAGATCTTTAATACCTGAATTGTTTAAGGTAGTTCACTCGTGAAAAGGCTTTTCTTGGGCATGTGGTCGAATATGAATATATAATTTACAAAAGTGCCTTTTATTTAATTAAAAAAAAAAGAAATTTCTTAATCGTCTGTGAGACGAAATTCTAAAAATTATAAAATGCGTAATTAACATGCTGGAGGTCACTACATATGACAAAATGCCAATACATTTTGGAATATCTCAAAAACAATTTTTACCATATTTCTTAAAAACTAATACAACGTAGATCCAAAAATTATGAATTTTTTAGAAAAAAAAACCGGAATTTCTTTATCGTTTGGTTTAAAAAATACAGATTTTCTAAATAAAAATAATTTGAAAACGTCTGACGCGTAGTGGGGTATAGTGATCACAACTTGGCCACGCGCAAGAATTCAAACCAAAGTTAGTTAGGTTAGTCATTTGGAATGTGATATTTTTTTAAAATATATTTCTCGATATTTTTATTTATTTTCGCATTGTGTTGGGATGTCAACATAACAAACTGTATAGGTATGAGACTCACACTATATGAACGTTATTATACGTATACTGTATCGACTATTCAATATAGACATTTGCGGCGCTGCCAGATTTATTATATTTATTATTATTGTATAAGAATGTGTCTATATATTGAAAGTTAACGTATGTTGGGTACAGTCTCGTGCAAAAACAAAATTCTTTAGGCCTGAGAATCTTTAACTTTTGGCACTTACTTAAAGGCGATACTTTTGTCAACGGCTGTCGCGAGTGATCTACCTTAAAAATTTATTGTTTTAGTTTCAAGATGTTACTGTGTATTTAATAATTTTAAACAAAAAAACAATAAAATTCAATTTCACCATAAAAAAATGTGTTTTTTTATTAATCTTTTTGTTACAACAATTATCCAATTATCACGTATTAAGTACGATTTAAAAAAAGATGGATGACAATGTCGAGAAATTATGAAATATTGTAAATCTATATATATATATATATATATATATATATATATATATATATATATATATATATATATAAATTTAATCGTATAAGAGAGCCATATTGCGCTAAAGATATAAGATATTCTATTAATAAAAATAAAAACCCAACTCCTCAACAAAATGTCATAAATGAATCTTCTATGAACAGTGTTGTCTTACCTTACATACACAAAACCACCGACAAGATTGCCAGATTGTTCTGAAAATCAAACTTTCGAACAATTTTCAACACATGTAAGAAAGTTGGACAATGTGTGATGTCTCCAAAGGACTCAATTTCAAACAGAAGGCGTTTACAAGATACCTTGTTCTTGTGGTAAACTTTATGTAGGTGAAACGGGACGGTCTATATCCACTAAGCTTAAGGAACATGAAAGATGTGTAAAAAAAAACAAATTGTACAATCCGCAGTACCTGAACACCAGCATTGCTCAGGTCACATTTTTGATGTAAAAAAACTAAGGTGCTGGCATCAGTGTCTGGTTTCTTTAAACGTAAAATTAGAGAATCAATCAAAATTTGTAAATATCCAAATAATATTAATAGAGATGCGGGTTATAGTCTACATCACAAGTGGAAATCAATTATAACGCTGGATCACGGTTCGTTGAAAAGTTGGTAAGAGAAGAAAAAAATGTTTTTTGTTGAACATATATACATATATATATATATATATATATATATATATATATATATATATATATATATATATATATATATATAATTAAAGAGTGGGACACACTTAAATAAAAATAAATAAAAAAATATATATAAACAACATTAAACAATAAAATAAAACAAAAATAAAAATTTAAATAATAAATTGTGTTTACACTGCTAAATATTATGAATTTAATTCCTAATCAAAGTCAGTGAAGCTATCTTCGCTCAAATTAATTATAACTGGTTCCTCTATTTCACCGATCATGCGATCGAGTTTCCACATTTTGTTTTATTCTTTTATTATATGGATTTTCCTAATTTTCCGCAGTAACTTTATTCAAAAAAGTATTTCAAAAGTTCAGTTAAATTACTAACTTTGTAAGTTATGTTATTTCTAGCAACTCTACCTTTTACTTGATAGAGATATTTCCGTCTCCAACGGACAGTTTCCGGACGATCTATAAGAATTGATTTCCTATCTGTTTTTTCCCAGCAAAAATTAAGTTCTCTGAGCAATTTCCAGAGTTTAATTCTTTTAATTTCAGATAAATCGCGATCTTCATTGATTTTGATTAGAATTTTGTCGACGGCTGGGATCTGCTTCTCATAATAAAATGTATGTACAACTCTTTTTATTGCAGTTTACATCTCTTCTTCCAACGAGGTTTTTCACCTGCCTGTGATCGAAAGTAGTTTGGGAGTACTAACAATTCCAGTTGTTTTTTACTGCTTCAGTATTTGATACATAGTAGATTTTCCAACCCCTGTCATGTTGGAACACATCTCAACAGAGCTTTTAACATTACTATCTAGATTTTGATATCTTAAGGCATCATAAACATTCATCCTTATAGTATATATATATATATATATATATATATATATATATATATATATATATAAGGTTTTTTCAGTTGGTTGAGAGCTAAGTTCCTCTTATATAATTGTACATTATTTTCCTGTCGTTGTATTTGATGGAAGTTTATTTTCAGACCTTTAAAAAACCAACAAGGACGAAAGTAACTAATATTTTAAACCCACTATGGAAAAGCAATAATTAACTTCCTCAAAATGATGACCACACATTTTACAAAAAAAAAAAGAAATACCTGAAAATGTTTGTAGGTAGGTGGAAGACTAAAAAATATTTTTTAAGTCATATCGTCATTTGTCATGGACATGACTGATTACAGTTAAATTGTTTATTTTAATATAATAATTATACAGTGGTCCAAGACAATCTCAAAGCCATTTATTTCAATAATTGTTTTATTTATTAACACGAAATACAACATGCACTAGTCTACTGATGTTTACATTTTAGTGGCTGTATACATATGGCATTTTGAGGAGTTGGACTATTGTAGTGAGTATTGCATTGAGTCTCTATCGCTCCAATTTTTCTGCTTATAATGAAAATGAATTTGTAACTAGCATATAGGTGTAGGGGAACCTGTTGAACCTGGGCACTATGTGTACCTAGACCAATTGGCTCGTTTCAAATATTCCTGCGTTACTAAATTCTGTTGTCTATCCTATTCGGTACATCACTACTGACTATCCAATATGAAGTTAGTCGCTTACCACCATTAAGTGGTAGTTTTATATGTTTTGTAGCAGTCGCTTAACTTTTTTATGCCATCGGTTCTTGGATTTAACAATTGTTAAAACAATAATAAACTTAAGAGATATGTAACCTCAAAATATTTGAAATGCACCATTTTCTACAACATAGTAGTAGTGTTGTACCTCGATTACTGTCGATCAGTTGTAACTCTGTCGGTGGCCTAGGTATAACCTGGATGTTGTACTTTGGCCAGGAGGATATATTTTTATTTATTCCACATCTACATAATAGATTCTTACTAAAATATAATTAATATTTCAGAAATCGTGCCTAGAAGTAAAGCGGAGAAGCAAAAAACGCCTATTAATGTGGATAATCCGTCAAATGCCATTAAAATGATTAAGGAGAAAAAATTCGCAACTTTCGGTGCTTCCAAACATTTTGGATTATCAAGAAAAACTCCGTGTCGTCATTTAATGTGCTGTGTAGAAACAGGTAACGATGTAAGCAAATTACACGAAAATCTTGAATCTAATCAAGTTTTTGATCTAACGAAGAACGCAGTCTTGTTGATTATATTAAAGGCGCAGCACACTTACAGTTTGGACTGACTTTAAAAGACATGAAAACACTTACATACCAATTTGCAAAAGCGAATGGAAAAACGTACCCTAAGAGCGAGATTATTTGCTGCGGATATTTAGGAAGCGATACCAGAACGAATTGTCTTTGAGAAAGCCTGAAGCCACTAGTTTGGCTCGCTCATCGGCGTTTAATAAACATACAGTAAGCTTAACATTTGACAATTTTAAGAAAGTCCTTTCTAAATCTCCTCCTGACATAAAAGCGACTGACATCTGGAATTTAGACGAAACTGGATTTTCGACTGTCCATGTTCCTCCGAGGATATTAACACCTCTTGGCGAAAAGCAAGTTGGGTCAATGACAAGCACTGGCAGAGGAACGACAGTAACAATGATAGCGGCTATTAATACAGGTGGTGGTTTCATTCCACCCAAGCTGATATTCCCTCGTGTAAACTTTAAGAAATTTATGTTAACAGGAGCTCTAGAAGGCAGTATTAGAGATGCTAATCCATCCAGTTGGTCAAACAAATCGATGTTTGTGATATTCGTTCAACATTTTATCAAATATACTAAGC
Organism: Diaprepes abbreviatus; assembly: GCA_034092305.1. Classification (NCBI taxonomy): domain Eukaryota; kingdom Metazoa; phylum Arthropoda; class Insecta; order Coleoptera; family Curculionidae; genus Diaprepes; species Diaprepes abbreviatus. The sequence continues at coordinate 2,965,023 of JASJET010000178.1, read as the reverse complement.
CTATCAAAGAACAACCTGTCATTCTGTTATTAGACAATCATGAAAGTCAAATTTCAGGACCAGCGATACAAACAGCAAAAGATAATGGTGTAATATTTATGACTCTCCATCCACGTTCTAGTAACCACATGCAATCACTAGATAAGTCAGTTTTTGTGCCTTTTAAGACTTATTTCAATACAGCAAGTTGAATAATCACTTATCAGAATTGATCAGGTGCCTTTTAACCAGCCGACCACCTCAGATTTTGAAGTTATACACCGAAAATCGCCAACTTAGATTTCGCCGGTTATGATTCGTCCTCACCCAAAAGCCGATCCTCCTAAAGGAATACGAAAGAGAATACAAAAAAGAAGATCCAGAATATTAATTAATACTCCAGAAAAACAAGAAATTGATAATATGATGTCTAAAAAACTTATTTCAACTAAATCTAATGAAGCCAAGTCCATAAATCTTTTGGCAAAAAATACATCAATGAATAAAAACAAATTCAATATTACAAATAGGGCCAAGAGAAGAATTCTATCAGAATCAGAGACCTGTGAGAATTTTGTCAATTATTCGCTGAGTGACATATTTGAAGATGTTTCCAAAAAAATTAGATTGAGAACCTACAGATTGAACATAATAAGAAAATTACAATATTGGTGTAGGATATATTTGTATACGAAGGTTCCTATTTTGTTGGAAAAGTAGAATCAATATGTGAAAAGAATTTATTGCTGAAATCGTGACAAAAGTCAATTGAAAACTGGAAATGGCCTGAAAAAGAGGATATAAATCTGTACCCGATAAGTGACACTACAGAAAAAATTAAAACGCCTCAAAGAGTTAACAAAAACAGAGACATTTATAATGTTCCAGAGGCAGGTATCTGTAATATGTAGATTTTTTATGTTTAAATGTACCTATGTCTATATACCTTCCTACCTTTAGTCTTAAAGACTGCTGTGTGACAAAAACAGTGATTAAAAACTTAGTTGTTTGTATTTAAAGATTTTCTTTTTTATGTAAAAAAAATATTATGAATGTTATGTTGATTTGTTAAGGATTTGTGATGTAAATATCTCACTAGACTGAATAATACGATTTTAGTAGAGAAAAGTTAATGGTTTCCTGAAATATTCATGTTTTATCCTCAAATTCTCGATGTATCCTAGGTACACCGTGGTACTGGCCGAGGTACATAGGGTGAGTTGTACCTTGGCCTTATTTACCATTTTTTTAAACGTTTTAAGCACATGTTAGAATGAAATAAATATTTCTGATGTTTTGATGATGGATACCCAAATAATTGACCTCCCAAAATATGCACATACGGTTTATGTGCAGTACATTAAATTACAATAAAAAAATATATATCTAAAAAACTGTCCTAGGTACAACAGGTTCCCCTCCTCTTTTTTACAAATAGTATATTTGTCTTTATAAATAACATCGAACTGAATATCACATTGTAACTGTGAATTTTGAGAAAAAAATATTATAAAAGATACAAAATAAATTTAAAAATATTTTCACAAAAGTTAATGTACCTTATAGAAAACCAGCACACTTAGTAAATTTTAAATAAAATTATTGTCATTAATATTTGATTTATTATTGTAACCATATTTAAAACAAAATGTTTTAAATAGAAAATGAACGTGTTCTACAATATAAATTTAAGAAGTACTCAAAATTTCTCTCTCTCTCTCTCTCTCTCTCTCTATATATATATATATATATATATATATATATATATATATATATATATATATATGAAGTAAAATGCGAACAGTGAATGCAAACCTCGTCCCAACCATATCCTTTCCGTGTTAGAGGTTGCACAGTTTGAACAAATTGCTAGGGAAAACAATTTATCCTATTCCACCACCATCGGCATAATGTGGATATATCCACTGCTATTGCATCTCACACGGAGGAATCCGTGAAGGCCGCATAAACATATATACGCCATCCGGCGGGAGGTCGGCGAAGCCGCGTTCAGTATTTGCATGCTTCCTTCTGATCTGTCCTTTGCACAGCCAGGTGCATGTCGGTACCCTGATGAGTCTAGTAGAGACGAAACATGTACCTCTGCCATATCACTGTGACGGGGAGGGTAAGTTTTGACTTTCTTCTCGGTTTGGTTGTACAGGTAGACCTTTATCTCGATGGTGGTGGAATAGGATAAATTGTTTTCCCTAGCAATTTGTTCAAACTGTGCAACCTCTAACACGGAAAGGATATGGTTGGAACGAGGTTTCCATTTACTGTTCGCATTTTACTTCATTCATGCACAGAGCTGCATATAGTTGTACGTTTGCTGAATGTGTTTTCAGCACTACAACGGCATAATGTGGATATATCCACTGCTATTGCATCTCACACGGAGGAATCCGTGAAGACCGCATAAACATATATATATATATATATATATATATATATATATATATATATATATATATATATATATATATATATATATATATATATATATATATATATATATATATATATATATACAATGGGAATATAAAGTTTAAAATAAATTAATTATTAAAAAAAGAACTGCTTTTCTTTTTGAAAAATTGTTCTAACTCGTCGATACGAATTTTGTCCAATATATTAAATTATACGGGATGACTTGGAAAAAGCTGTGCTTTAATCAACTTTGATTTGTTAATTAGTGATCCCATTTTATTTGTATACTTCCTGTAAAATTCTGAAAATTTTTTCTATTGTTGTCCTAAATATAACTGTTTTTGATATATCGACAATTAAAACTCGAAATAAAGGAACAACATCAATTTATTTATCTTTTTATTAGCTACTGAAAAAGCGATTTATAAATTTATTCTGAACATTTTTGATAAATTCTGTAGTAGTTAACCGTATTTCTTCAATAGTCCAAATCTATAAGTCTTCAGGATTAGTTTGGAAAATTTTACCTGTAAAGTAACCCCGCAAAAGAAGACAAGATAGTTTAAGTCTAGAGACCCCGCCGGTTACTCGGCTCAATCTTATTCACTATCGATTGTGAAATTTACGGAAAATTAGAATATTTTCCTTGAAATAACTGAAACACTTGGGGGTTATTTTCCTGTCGGTTTATCCTGTCATCATAAGAATTTCTTTCCTCTGTTCGTCAATTAGTTGCATGTTCAGTTAGAATTAACTCAAAGTGTCAATTTGACAAAAAGTGGCAAATGCACAGGTCACCAATTTAGTTACGCTGTTAACTAGTTACTGTATTTCATTTCTCTTTTTAACTGTTGATAAACCGAAAACGATTGAATTTACGTATAGAACATGGAATCGAAAAAATGTTCGGAATTTTGCATTCTAAAAGTGTACAAAAAATTGAGGGTCACTTGAAAACATATGAAAACGAAGAGATAAGCGTGGGAGATTGATCTCTCCTATTCATACATATATACCAGTTTACCTAGAATTAATGTAAAAACCTTCGAACATATCTCTGTAGAAGTAGCTTAACGTCAGAACTAGGACCTGGTTGTTTGAAAGCCGAATATGTAATAATATTTTTATTTATATTTGAAGAAGTGTTGATAAACAGTAGATATTTAATTTCTTGGTACTGACATACCGATTTTATGCTATCCTTTTCTAATTGCATTATTTAAACGAGCATCATCGGTACGTCAATTCTGAAAACAAAGTATGAATGTATGGTTGCCTAAATTATTATTATTGTTATTTTCAATATGTAAACAATATCTAACAATATTTACCGATAAAAATAATTTTTTAAATCCTCTTTTTGTTAATATTAATTGTAAACTTCGCATTTATAGTAATTTCTAACACTTAAAAACACCGAAAAAAGTCACGACAAGCAATTAAACTGAAAGACAAGATAAGTAAATATGTTTGTCTGTCAAACATCAAAAAGCGTCTCCCCCACAGACCATAAACAGCCTTCAAACAAATCTATTGTTGTTTAAATCTAGGGTTTGATCGAAGGTAAAAACAACTCCTTTGACGTTTGCGAAGCGGCCTTTAAAAAAGTTTTAAATAAATAAGTTCATCTATTATTATTAAATTATATTTAAAGCACAAAAGTTGGTTGTTTAATTTTTCTTCACTATTAAAAAAGTCCTTGTTTTTAAATTAATTCGTTCAGTCAATTAATATACTGAAAAATTGACAAAATTACTAAAATTCTCTATATCTCTATGAGATCTTCTATTGGACTTCTAAACCACTGTGCGGTTATTACAACGATAATATCTATATTAAATTGATATTTTTCAACATAATATACTCATTGTCTATATGACGTATAGACAAACACATTTATCATTACTTTTAAGCTCAACAAGACCAGATTCATGGCTCTAAATTTTAAAAAGTTTGCTTTAATGCTAAGCAGTTTCGTGATGTTATATCCTCCGGTTTGGTTTAAAAATAAAACTTTAAAAATGTGCATGAGAGTGCTGATTCTACTGATGACAAGTCTCGGTATCTTGGTAGAAATACATGTCATTAACGTTGTGAGCAGCATAAAACTCCACTTAGCTTTAAAAATTCTATTTGGTCTCAAAAATTTCAGCTTAGGTATTGCCAACATTGTAATGTCAATTGGATTTTTTAATAAAAACAAAATTATTAGTTTAAGAAATATGTTGAAATTACTTTATAATGAAGATAGAAGACGTAATGACATTAAAAGATGTCATAAGATTTTTGTTATTATTTGGTCTAGTATTCAGATTATTTTAACTCTATGGACTCTGAAAACAGTGGTAGTTTCACTTTCGTTAGATCCTGTAATCGTCTTCACAGGCGTTACTTTATTTTTAAAACGACTAGAAGCTATTATTATTGTTGCCTCTTTAATAACTTGGGAGATTAAAGAAAGACTAAAAACATTTCATAGGAAGATAAAAGTGTTAAGAAATTTAGAGCAGATTATTAAATATAAAGAACAACAATATATTTTGTATGAAAATATCACAAATATTAACAACACATTTGGGGTTATAATAGCAGTCACTGTTATTATTTGTACTATTAATATTTTAGATACCAGTATATGTTTAATATTTCCGATTTGTAAATTTCCGGGAAAACAAGATTCCCCTGTAAAAGCTATAAGTGGAATATATTTTCTAGTAAGTTGACACTAAATCCTTTGAAACTATGTATTAAATTTTAAATGTTAACTTTATTTTTTTAAACCATTCAATCGATCAAACAATAAGACTAGTTTACATTAGAAGAATAAAAAGTAGAGCACACTGGCAATTTTCTAGTTCCTTTTTTAATAGAAAGTAACCAGTAACTATGGTTAAGCTTAAAATTTGTTGCAATGAAAATCCCATGGGACTGTAATCTCGATGAGATAAAAAATACTTAACAATAATTGAAAGAGTGTTATTAGTTTAAACCCTGGCCCCCTAATTTAATAACATGGTCAAACTCTAAAGTTGACAGTAGAAGATTAAAACTGATAATAGCAACAATAAGTCAAGAAAGTTTTGAACCTTAAAAATATAAGCATTAAATTTTTTTTTTTATTATTGAACCGACAAAAATGGAGATTTCGGTACGTTATTTCTCATATATATCTTAAGACTGTATCGTTGGGTTTTTATTTTTGATATTTTTACATAAACATTTATTTCTTGACAGATGTAATATAAATTATGAAAATATCGTAAGCAAAAAAAAGTAGATTTGGTCTAAGGCCTAAACCTTCTTAACGAATCTTGCTGTAGAAGCTTTAAACGAAAACATTGAAATATATTAATGACATGGGTAAGATAGTGAAACTACTAATAAAAACGCTAAAAAGCAAATTATGACAAATACATTTTTATATGAAATTGGAATCTTTGAAATCAGTGCCATATTAATACAAGACAAAATGTGATCATATAAAAATATTGAGAAATACTTTATTTGTAATTGCTCTCTTGCTGTAGATTGTTCGTATCTGGTTGGTGGTAGTTATTTGTTTCATTTAGTAATAATTTGTAGCTGACTTCAAAAATTTCAATTTCAATTTAATTAAATTAAAAACTTATATTGTTATTTTTTGCCCTTTAGGGCAGTTTTAGAAGTAGATTCAATTTTTTTTATAAAAATTTTATTTTTTGATTCTTGATTTAGATTTTGTTATGATATTCATAAATTATTTGAACTAGGTACTTAGCGAGATGTGTAGTATACGTAGCAATATTTCCAAGATAGGAAAAAGTTTCCATTTTATCCATGGTTGTAAACCGCACTAAATTGAACAACACTAAATTATTTTATTCTGAAAGTTCTCAAAACACTAGTTTTGAATATAATTATTCCAAATAAATAGTTGGCATAGTAAATCCGCTATCTTGAATATTAGATTTGTAATCTTGGCACCCAGAAACCCTCCAATACTGATACTGGAATATCATATTTTATCCAGCATAATGAGTTTAAAGAAATTAATTTAAGATCTGTTATAAACATCCCAAAAATTCCCCAATATCAATTTTGGACTACATCGGAAAAATGTGAAGTATTTTGTCCCCCATATTGTACCAGACATACCTAACTCCAGATTTGTAACCTACGACCATGTAAAACTCCTAATATCAGTTTTCAAGAAACGTAAATAACTCAAAGTTTTCAATCGCCATTGAGTGAGATTGGATCCAATATACTGAATTCTTAATTTAATCTTAATCTACACCCTCGAAACCCCCCTCCCCCCAGTATCAATTTTGGACATAATCGGGAAATGTAAAATTTTTGGTCAGCCATAATGGATCCGCCGTATTGAATTTTTTGAAAATAACTTTATATTCGTAATTAAGACTCTCATAGACCAATTTTGGACAAAATCGAGAGATGTAAAATTTATGTGACGCCATATTGAATTTTTTCACAAATAACTTTAAATTCGTAATTTATATCCCCAAAAACCCCCAGTACCTAATTTGCAGACTTTTTTTTAAATCTCATTTGACGTATTCTGTGTTGGTTGGTTGTAGATCAACCCAGTAAACACAGAAGATTATGTATATATATATATATATATATATATATATATATATATATATATATATATATATATATATATATATATATATATATGTATATATATATGTAATATTCGATCTATATATGGAAGACTATATAGGAACATTTTGAAAATTTGACAGTATACCAATATCGACGGAAGCAACCCAGCTAAAATATATTTAAGATGGCGGCTATATATATATATATATATATATATATATATATATATATATATATATATATATATATATATATATATATATATATATATACAGGGTGTCCAAGATAAGGATCCTAAGCATGGGGATCTCGGAAACAGTTGGAGATACGAGGTCGGTTAAATTAGAGAAAAGTTGCGCAATTTAGTGCTAAATTAAACGCAGTTAAAAAAATTTAAAAATTTCAAACACTTCCGGAGATTTCCGGAAAAAAACGAAATTTGGCAAAATGGTTTTTAATTTTTGCAGGCTTTATTTAAAGAGATATCAGAAAATAAAAGGTAGATTTTCATTGCCACTTTTTATTTTTTATAATATGGTCTAAACAAAATTTAAATCCGACGTTTCGTTTCTGAGATACCATCATGAACTTTCATTTTTTATATGGAATAAAAAAAGTATCCCATGTATTTGATAGCATTTTTTATTACAAATTCAACGATGTATCACCCTTGCATATCGAATACGTAGTTCAAGTACTTTCCATAAGAGCTCCATGAGAGCGAGAGAGAAAGGTATATCAGTTTTATAAAAGCCAATGAACTACACACTTGATATGCAAGTGTGATACACCGTTGAATTTGTAATAAAAAATGCTATCAAATACATGGGATACTTTTTTTTGTTCCATATAAAAAATGAAAGTTCATGATGGTATCTCAGAAACGAAACGTCGGATTTAAATTTTGTTTAGACCAAATTATAAAAAATAAAAAGTGGCAAGAAGAATCTACCTTTTATTTTTTGATATCTCTTTAAATAAAGCCTACAAAAATTAAAAACGATTTTGCCAAAATTCGGTTTTTTTCCGGAAATCTCCGGAAGTATTTTGAATTTTTAAAATTTTTAAATTGCGTTTAATTTAGCACTAAATTGCGCAACTTTTCTCTAATTTAACCGACCTCGTATCTCCAACTGTTTCCGAGATCCCCATGGTTAGGATCCTTATCTTGGACACCCTATATATATATATATATATATATATATATATATATATATATATATTATATATATATATATATATATATATATATATATATATATATATATATATATATATATATATATATATATATGCCTTATCCATTGCGAACGTTTCTTATTGGTGGCAAATCTAAATAGTTGGACAGATGTGTTAGTCCGAACCATTTTCATAAGTTTTGCATCCATGAATTTCTTCTTCTGCTTGAACCTCTCCTACCATCGTTTTTCCCCTGTAGGATTACTTATTGGAGGTGATATTTATTGTGTGTCATTATGTGGCCAAGGTATTCCAGCTTCTTTTTCTTTACTGCGAGTGTAATTTCTTGATGTTTATCAATCCTTCTCAATACTTCCTCGCCTGTGATCTAATCCGTCCAGGATATTTTTAGAATTCATCGGTATACCCACATTTCAAAGGCCCTAGAGCTTTTTCATAAGTTATTCTGCCATGGTCCACGCTTCCATATAATAGACAGGGAAGACGTAGCATTTTACTAATCTGATTTTTAGTAAAACTTGACCGCGCCTTGTCAATTCTAAATCTGATCTCAGTCGTCATGTCCCATTGTTCATGAACGATGGTTCCCAAATGCGTATATTTTTCAACATGTTGTATAGTTATTGCTTGATCTAATGTAAGTCTGGCGTAGATGTAGTTATTAGTAAATACGCATCAAAAATTGAGTCGACATTGAACATATGCGTGGTTTAAACCTATTGAGGTACATCCAAACCCTTTCTATGACAAGCGAATAACAAACGACTTCCAAAAGGTACAGTATAACAAAATTGCGATTCTTTCTGCGTGTATTTCGAGATTTCGACAATAATCTGGGAAATTAGTCATTGTCCATTGTCTAAACTTATTATTGTCGTTTTTTGCCCCTTACGTACCAATAGTGAAGGAATTATTTGATCAAAATAACAATTTCTAAAGTCTGTTATTCCTAAAAAATCGAAATTTACCCACTATTTATGCATTTCCACTGTTTCTCTAATCTCCCGCGCTCCAGTACTCCAGTACTATGTCGACAAAAATATACTGCTGCCTAAGGCATAGAAAAATAAGCTTCGATGTCCCTTATTTATGTTTTTCCTCGATAGCTATATGTAAATTTGGTGAAAATAAATAAGAAATTGACACCTAAAAATCATCAAAACTTTTTTTGTTTTAGATTCAACTGCTATGCTTAATAATTGCTGGAGGACAATTATCAGTAGAAGTCCCAAAAACAGCAAATATATGTTACAAAGTAGCTCAGAATTCAAATCAAGTTTTTGCAATTCAAGAACGTCGAAAAATAAAAGAACATTTATACGAAATGGCTATGCACGCATCCCGAAGGAATATAAAACTTAACGCAGCTGGATTTTTTAACATAGATCATTCGATGATACTTTTTATTTTTAGTAATGTTTGTAACTATCTGATAGTGGCATGTCAGTTGATATCTCCCTCTATACCTTCGATGTAAACCTCAATAAACTATCGAAAGGTATTTACTTGCAACATTTAATTTTAATATACAGGGTGTTCATTTAATAATCCGGTATTCAATAGCAGATATATTGTTAAGTCGCAGAAAAAATTTGATAGGCGGAATGTTACTAAGTTTAAAGGGGTACATTTTAAAAAGAATTGTTTTATGGAAGTCCGAATCTCATTGAACCCTCTTTTTAAACCCCTTTTTCCCTTAAAATATGGCGTTGCCTACCCACATAGCATAGCATGACAAAAAGGATATCAAACGAGAAATTCCTCTAATACGTTAGCAGACCCATCATGAAAACGTGAAGTTAAAACTCACTGGATTTTTCCCAACTGATCATTCCCCGATTTTCTCTAGTTTCGCTAATGCCTGTGCTAATGTAATTGTTTTATGTCTATTGTTACCAATCTCGACATAAATTTCCTTAAAAGTTTACGAGAAAGCATTCTTTTGGTAGTAACAGTCACAAAACTTACATTTCCATAGTAATCGATTCAAAAATTTAGAGTTAACTATAAAATATAATTAAATAACTTATTGATGTTAATGTATTGAAATATTGTCCAACATACCAGTGAACATAGTAAAGTAGTATAGTTCCACGTTTTCTCTGAAATGAATTATGTTTCCACTCACCTTGCACTCTAATCACATTGTTGAACATATCAGTAGAGATAGTGAAGTAGTATAATTGCACGTTTTCTCTCAAATGGATCATGTTTTCACAAACTGTTGTGCCATTTATACTTCCCTTTGCACTCTATTCCCATTGTTCAACATACCAGTGAACACAGTAAAGCAGCATAGTTGCACATTTTCTCTCAAATAGATCATGTCTCCAAAAAGTTTTGTCTTTTTACTTTCCTTTACAGTCTATTCACATTGTTCCACATATCAGTAGACATTGTAAAATAGTATAGTTGCATGATTTCTCTCAAATGAATCATGTTTTCACAAACTGTTATGCCCTTTATTCTCATCTTTACACTCTATTGACATTGTTCAACATACCAGTGAACATAGTAAAGCAGCATAGTTGCCCATTTTCTCTCAAATAGATCATGTTTCCACAAAATGATGGGCCTTGTTCCACGTACCAATGGACATTGTAAAGTAGTATAGTTGCATGTTTTCTCTCGAATGGATCATGTTTCCACATTTGCCTTTACACTCTACACTACGTTTATACAAAGGAGGGTAAGGATTCACTGTGTGTAATAGGACTAACTAAAGTATCACAAATTTAGATGCTTTACTTTAAAAATAATAGAGACTGCTTTCGGTCTATCACTTCTCACGATTGAAATAGCAGCGCACTAATGACATTTTCTCGATAGATAAAGTTTGCTTGCATTTTGACAATTGACTAAAATGCTTCACGCTCTAATCCATATTGCCAAATTATGTATAGCGCTTAACGATGAGCTTTAGGTAATCTATAAATGTTAAATCCAGGAGATAAAGGCTGAAAAGAAAAAGGAAAGGAAGACAAGGAAAACTGGATATTTGTAGATATAGTATGAGGCATATTTAAAAATGTTAGATTAGTGAACTCAAACAATTATAATATTCGCCAACAAGAGGATAATGCATTAAATTAGGCAACATAGAAAAAAGAGAATACTAGAATTTTACAACTATCATATATGAAGAGCCATTGAAATATTTTGATACTCGAGAGTGTAGAAAGGTTATTCCGTGTCTAGTCACTTTTAAAATATTTTCATGATATATTTAGTATTTGTTGCGGTTAAATGAAGTAACTATAAACAGTATGCCTACATATTGTGTATTGTGTCAAAAATTTAACCATTTATATTAAAATTTTACGTTTCCCGGGTAAATACTGTTATTTACAGGTTAGCTGCTGCTGCTTTTCGGTTTTGGGCTTCGCACTTAATGCATCTACCCAGTAACTCTCACGGCCCGTGACTTAAATAGAGCATGGGCCACTCTTCTGGATAGGTTACACCGATTCCGGTTTGTGTTGAGGGTTCCTGAATGACGGGTATGTACCCCCGAAAACCCCCTAATCATACAAAAACTTGTCACCTGTGTTACTAAATTATAAATGCATGATCTGCTGGATGCAGAGTCGATTGTACGTTCCAAGTATATCCTTCTGTTAATGCGCAGAGATCCGTTTGTAGGGCAAAAAATATCCCCCTCACCATAGAGTGCGCGACCACGCACAAATTTCCTCCTTTGCACAATAGGACCCACCCTATAACCAGCGTTCCCCTAATACCCCACAATTAGCTCAAACTTTCGCCTTCGTCCTCAAACTTCACAAACACGTTTTCTCTAACTTATTGAAAGCACGCATCGGCTACGTATGGTCTATTTAACGACCAAAACGGAAGTCCAATTTATAGGTTAAATATATCATGTGAATAGTGGGTAATTAGTCAATGAATGAAGAAATGCTGTGAAAACCCACATCCCCTTCGCTCATAAAGTGCTTGGCGTGAGAATTCTATTTCTAACTGGTGTCAAGATCCATCGATAAAATATCATAGGCGCACACTTTTAAAAACACAGCTACCAACCAAAATTTAACCAGTTGGTTGCAGGGCACTGTTTCACAATAATTAGAAAATGTACCATGATTACTAAATTAAACAAAAATATACCTTTTGAACATATCTTACATATTTTACAGAAACTACACAATTAAACAAAAAAAAAACATGTAACAAGATTTTCTAAACATACAGTTTTTTTTTGACAAAAGCAAAAGCACTTTTTATAATGTATTATTTCACTTAAAGTAGAGAAATATGTGTCTTTACTTTTGATACCATATTACAACATACATTAGTAGATATTTAATACCTGAATTGTTTAAAAATTTATTGTTTTAATGTCAAGATGTTACTGTGTATTTAATAACTTTAAACAAAAAAAAATAAACTTCAATTTCACCATAAAGAAATGTGTTTCTTTAATTCATCTTATGATCACGTATTAAGTACGACTTTTTATAATGTATTATTTCACTTAAAGTAGAGAAATATATGTCTTTACTTTTGATACCATATAACAACTTACTTTAATAGATATTTAATACCTGAATTGTTTAAAAATTTATTGTTTTAATGTCAAGATGTTACTGTGTATTTAATAATTTTAAACAAAAAAAAATAAACTTCAATTTCACCATAAAGAAATGTGTTTCTTTTATTCATCTTATGATCACGTATTAAGTACGACTTTTTATAATGTATTATTTCACTTAAAGTAGAGAAATATGTGTCTTTACTTTTGATACCATATTACAACATACATTAGTAGATATTTAATACCTGAATTGTTTAAAAATTTATTGTTTTAATGTCAAGATGTTACTGTGTATTTAATAACTTTAAACAAAAAAAAATAAACTTCAATTTCACCATAAAGAAATGTGTTTCTTTAATTCATCTTATGATCACGTATTAAGTACGACTTTTTATAATGTATTATTTCACTTAAAGTAGAGAAATATATGTCTTTACTTTTGATACCATATAACAACTTACTTTAATAGATATTTAATACCTGAATTGTTTAAAAATTTATTGTTTTAATGTCAAGATGTTACTGTGTATTTAATAATTTTAAACAAAAAAAAATAAACTTCAATTTCACCATAAAGAAATGTGTTTCTTTTATTCATCTTATGATCACGTATTAAGTACGACTTTTTATAATGTATTATTTCACTTAAAGTAGAGAAATATGTGTCTTTACTTTTGATACCATATTACAACATACATTAGTAGATATTTAATACCTGAATTGTTTAAAAATTTATTGTTTTAATGTCAAGATGTTACTGTGTATTTAATAATTTTAAACAAAAAAAATAAACTTCAATTTCACCATAAAGAAATGTGTTTCTTTTATTCATCTTATGATCACGTATTAAGTACGACTTTTTATAATGTATTATTTCACTTAAAGTAGAGAAATATGTGTCTTTACTTTTGATACCATATTACAACATACATTAGTAGATATTTAATACCTGAATTGTTTAAAAATTTATTGTTTTAATGTCAAGATGTTACTGTGTATTTAATAACTTTAAACAAAAAAAAATAAACTTCAATTTCACCATAAAGAAATGTGTTTCTTTTATTCATCTTATGATCACGTATTAAGTACGACTTTTTATAATGTATTATTTCACTTAAAGTAGAGAAATACGTGTCTTTACTTTTGATACCATATTACAACATACTTTAGTAGATATTTAATACCTGAATTGTTTAAAAATTTATTGTTTTAATGTCAAGATGTTACTGTGTATTTAATAATTTTAAACAAAAAACAATAAACTTCAATTTCACCATAAAGAAATGTGTTTATTTTATTCATCTTATGATCACGTATTAAGTACGACTTTTTATAATGTATTATTTCACTTAAAGTAGAGAAATATGTGTCTTTACTTTTGATACCATATTACAACATACATTAGTAGATATTTAATACCTGAATTGTTTAAAAATTTATTGTTTTAATGTCAAGATGTTACTGTGTATTTAATAATTTTAAACAAAAAAAAATAAACTTCAATTTCACCATAAAGAAATGTGTTTCTTTTATTCATCTTATGATCACGTATTAAGTACGACTTTCTATAATGTATTATGTCACTTAAAGTATAGAAATATGTGTCTTTACTGTTGATACCATATTACAACTTACTTTAATAGATATTTAATACCTGAATTATTTAAAAATTTATTGCTTTAGTTTCAAGATGTTACTGTGTATTTAATAATTTTAAACCAAAAAAATTAAACTTCAATTTCACCATAAAGAAATGTGTTTCTTTTATTCATCTTATGATCACGTATTAAGTACGACTTAAAAAAAAATTAATGATAAAATCGAAAAGTTATGAAATATTGTAACCTGGGTTTTCATTAATCGAACCTAACAATCCGAAACTTTTTAAAAAAAAATCCTTTAATTTAGTTCTCTGAAAAGGACGTTTCGGGAACAGAATGATACAGTAAACCTTTGTTTTTCTAACCATTTGCCTATATACTAATTTTCGTTGTCCCTTATGTACGTTAGTATACTGTCAAATTTTCAAATTCTTCCTAATTATAGTTTTCCCACAATCGATCGATAAATTTCCCGTAGAATAATCATTTATATACATATATATATATATATATATATATATATATATATATATATATATATATATATATATATATATATATATATATATATATATAATATAATTAGGAATTTGAAAATTTGACAGTGTATTAACGTGTATAGGGGCAGCCGGCTAAAATATTTTCAAGATGGTGGCACTTCCGGTTATACCTCAAGTAGATGGCAACTAGCTTACTTAAAATAGAACACCCTACATATTGTTGCATTTTTTGATTTGTACGTAAAATTCTTGACTTATTTCATATATAATGTTTTATACTTAAGTCTCACCGTTTTGGACAGAGTTAAATTTTTATAGTAACAATGACGTTTGAGCACCAAAATTTAAGTATAAATTTTTCTTATAAGAAAGTCTTTATTATTTAATTTGGGTTAGTTTTTTTGTATACGAAGATCGACTGTAGTAGTCCTTTTATAATATTTTGAAAATTATTAGTACAGAATGTTCAAAAAATTAGAATAAAAATTATATTTAAAAAATTGTGAAAAGTCAATTTTTTCAAATAGAAAGCACCAATTTTTATAATTTTATCATATTAAGCATTAAAAATTAGGGTAACTTTGTATAAAGTTGTCTATTACAAAAATTTGTAGTTTTCAAAATATTGGCAATTCAATATTTTTCTATTGTAAAAATGCTATCGGTTTTTAAGTTTTGTTATTAGTTGGCCATGACGGCGAGGCGTGGCGAAAATAAAACAATCGAACCCTACAGAATTGTCACTATTTCTTGCCATTAGACATAATCATCACAGGGCGATTAAATTATATGCACGAAGATTAGTTAAACTTATTTATTATTTATGGATAATCTGATAGAGTTATTTCAAGAACATGCGATACTTTCGCAATCCGATATCCGAAGAAACAGAAACCAACATCACCAACTGTTAAAAGGATTATAGAAAACTTCAAGAACTTTGGATCCATAAAAGCAAAAAGAAATAGAAATAAACCAGTTCTTAATAATGATAATATTGAAACTACAATTTTAGGATATTTCGCCGCATATCCGACAATATCTACCAGGTAAGTAGCATTAGAGTCTGGATTATTTCAAACATCAGTTTTAAGGATTTTATGGAAACACAATTTTCATCCCTATGTATATTCCATAGTACGAGACTTAAAAGGCACTGATTTTCCACGAAGGGTAGAGTTCCGTCAATTTATTTTACTTCGGTCATAAGAAAATACTTGTTTTTTGGATAATATTATTTGGTCAGACGAAGCCAATTTTATTAAAAATGGATTGTTTAATCGAGCAATTCCCACTATTGGAGTGACTCAAACGTATATCAATTTAAAGAATTAAATTTTCAAGAGTCAGTTTAACTTTATTATGCAATAAGGAATCATGGTGTCGTCGCCCTAGAATTCTACCAAGATAATCTGAATGGTAAGTTTGAAGACTTCTAGATACACAATACGTTTTTTAACTTAAAGGTGAGTACTACTTCGACATCTTAAGAAATCTGGAAGTGAACTATTTAGATAACTTACCGCTGGCTGATCATGATGAAGCGCCTCCACATAATAGTCATTTGGTTAACAATCATCTACAAAACTTGTTTTATGATCAATGGATAGCCAAGAATGGGCCACATCTTTGGCCACCTCGCTCACCTGACCTAACAGTACTTGATTTTTTTATTTGAAGATTGCATGCAGCGCGTAAGAATAGCATTTGATGAACTTAATCCTCAGTCAATAAGATGAACGACCCATGAAGGGTTCCTGCTTAGGTGCGAAAAATGTGTGGAAGTTCAAGGGCGTTAATTTGAACATTTACTGAAAAAATTTTTGTAACTTTATATTATTAACAACTGATTTATTTCTATTTATTTTAGCTTTTATAGATCCCAAGTTCTTGAAGTTTTTAATAATCTTTTTAACAGTTGATAGTGTTTTCTGTTTCTTCGGATATTGGATCGCGAATGTATCGCATGTTCTTGAAATAACTCTATCACATTCTCCATATATAATATATAAGATTAAATAATATTCGTTTATGTAATTTATTTGCTCCGGCCTGATTATTATTAATGAATGTCAAATGGCAAGAAATAGTAATATTTCTGTAGGGTTCGATTGTTTTATTTCCGCCACGCCTCGCTTTCATGGCCAACTAATAACAAAACTTAAAAGCTCTATAGGATATTTACAATAGAAAAATGTTGAATTGCCGATATTTTGAAAACTACAACTTTTCGGAATAGACAACCTTATACCAAGTTACCTTTATTTTTAATGCTTAATATGAAGAAATTATAAAAATGAGTGCTTTCTATTTGAAAAAAAAACTTACTTTTGACGATTTTTTAAATGTAATTCTTCTTTTTTGACCACTCTGTACTAATAATGTTCAAAATATCATAAAAAGACCTAAAGTCGACCTTCGTCTACAAGAAAACTAACCGAATTTAAATAATAAAGACTTTCTTATAGGAAAAATTTATAGTTAAAATTTGGTCCGCAAACGTCATTTTTGACATAAAAATTTAAATATGTCCAGAATGGTGACACTTAACTATAGGACATTATACATGAAATATGTCTATAATTTTACGTAGAAATCAAAAATGCAGTAATATATAGGATGTTCCGATTAAAATAAGTAAGTTGACATCTAATTCCGGTATAACTGAAAGTGCCGTCATCTTGAAAATATTTTAGGCGGTTGTCCCCCATGCATGTTAGTACATTGTCAAATTTTCAAATTCTTCCTAACTATAGTTTTCCGACAATCTATCGATAATTTTCCCGGAGAATAACCCTATATATATATATATATATATATATATATATATATATATATATATATATATATATATATATATAATAGCTGAAATGAAATGTGTTTTATATTAAAATTATTTATTAGGTAAATTCAATCGATTTTGATAATATCTTGCACAGTGGTTTAACATGACATAGTGAAGATCTGCTCAAGATCACATACTTTTTTTGTAAAACTAAAGATAAAATATTATTCAGGAAGATATTTAATCATATGAGACATACTTGTTTTAGGCATTTATTCGGACTTAACAGATAACAGATACAACGCTTCAGAAATCGAAATAAACTAAAAATATATAATGGATAAAATTTAAATTCAATGTTTCTAAGATGACATACTTGTGTTTAAAATGATTAGCTAGTCATTATCTGTGCACAGTTAACAAGAAAACTGCTTTATTTTTGGTTGTATACCAGCGCATAATGTGTAGCAATATTTTGAACTAGATTAGCAGCGGACTCATTATTATCCTGCTTTTGATTTAGTGTATAGTTCATTGCAATAAACACACGCCAAGTCGTATTGTTCACTGCCAGAAAAAAATCTTTAGGCTCATTCTAATTATTTTTCAAAATAACTCTTTTAACCTGTTTCTTTGCTCTGAGGCTTCTGCGGTTCTCTTTTTCTCTCATTGCTTGAGTGTCGGCTTTCACTTTGTTTATATAAGGACTTCTCGTAAAAACCTGAGAACCATTTTTTTTTGTTTTTTATTCTTTTATATCCTGTAGAAGCGGCCTTTGGTAAGGGTGAAATTTTATGCAGAATATCTTGGGTCCAATTAAAGGTCCGGAATGATCGTGAAGATTATGTACTGAGGCAGCTGATGAAGATCTTGGAATATCGTAAATAAATGGAAGCACTATTTCTGTTGAATTTTTAGAAATCAAATTTTGGTCAAATGGTCCGAAGGTTTCGTTGTCCTCGTTGGCGTTAATCTCGGCATCTATGCCATTTTTGGTCACGATTATTAAAAAAATTATAAGGGGTATGTCATCTTATCTGGTATGGCATCTAAGCAGAGACAAAAATCATAGCGTGACTCTATTTTCTCCGAGAAAATCAGCATAAAATATTAGAAAATTTGTAGATATAGTTATCCATAAAAAGTATAAAAAAATACTAAATATATAGGAAGGAAATACATACAGGGTATTTCTAAAAGATCCGCATAAAAAAAAACAAATTTCTGAGGCTAAAATATGAGGGTCTAGCCGAATTTACCTTAACCAAAATGTTGATAGTTTCCAAAATACAGGATGTCAAACTTTTTTGTAAATATTTATCTTAATAATAGCTTGATTTGCATCACTTTGGGATATTATAATATAAGAAATTAAGATCTGATGGCAGTTCTGATCAACATTGCAGAGGGAGCTATCTTCAGTACCTCACCTACATCGCAAAATTGAAAATTTTTTGTGATTTGGATATTAAATTTCTAATCAAAAATTCTTATTTCAAGGCATCTTTTATATATAAAAAAGTTGTACCAAGCTTCAAGCAGCCGTTTTATTGCGTACTGATATTCGTCGTAGCACGTTCACTATTTATTCAGGCTTAGAATTGGTCCAAGAAATTTAGAGCGTATTTAAGAGTCAACAGGCCAACAGAACTATGAATTTACAGAGCGAGCTAAGAATAATAAGTACCGTCATTAGTTACAAAAAGGATTTCAATCTGACAAACCTTTATTGTTTAGTTTTAAAAATTATAATTTAATTCTTAAATTTTTCGCTATGGACGAATAAAACACTAACTTCTGATTAAAAATAATCTTAAAATGGAACAAGAATGGGCCACCTTTTCACCAAATAAACACTACATGGTTTTATTCTGCCTTGTAAAGCATGGAGCAGCTTAAAGCAGCGCGCCCACTGAATCGGCTCGGCTCCGTCCGTTCCGTCCGTTTCAGTCAGAATGTCGATGACTCCCGCTCACTGGCTCCGCACAATTCAGACTAAACAGTGATTAAAACTGCTTTAACCATTAGAGTTCCTAGAGCTGTTATTTTTGATGAAAAGTGAATAAAATGAGTACTTTTTCCGACTCTGAAGAGGATATTGTTGTGGCTGCTCTAGCCTGTGTTGAAGCGAAAGTTGAGGAAAAGCGGAGAAGAAGATATTGGGTACATGATATTTACCTTAAAAGAAAAATTCACGGGGAATTTTATCATTTATTTCCAAAGTTGATGACCGACAATGAAAAGTTTTTCAAATATTTTAGAATGTCTAGTATCAAATTTTATGAAATTTTAAATATGTTGCCGCTCAGGAAACAAAACACTAACCTTCGAAAATCGATTCCACCAGAGGACGTTTAGCGATTACTTTAAAGTAAATGTATTATATAGTCGAATTAATTAAATTTGACGTTTACATCACAGATTTTTGTGACATAACTAATGTTTTTTGACTGTGACGTGAACGCCTAGACAATTTACCTCAAGTTTATTAGGCAACAACTATGTATAGAGAATATTATTATTATTATATATTCTGTATGCTCTCACATTTTCTATCAATTCTTCGTCCGACATAGTAATAATACAAACACTACGTCTATACCACAGATTATACTACCTCTTTCTATTTTTAAAATAGTCGAACGCTTTCAGACCTTTCAAAAATTTTTACCCTCTTGAGAAAAGTCGAAGACGCCGATGCTGAAAGCGCGGAAGCGTTCTGGCCGGTCGGAATCAGTGAGCGGGCTCTCATTTATTTACGTGTAAACCAAAACTGGCCGATTGCGCGGAGCTGAGCGGTCTGAACCGAGCCGAACCAGTGGGCGCGCTGCTTAAGCCTAAACCGCACAGACTGTGGAGTATGCGCCGACTCCTTATTCAAATGGGACAAATTAGAAACTAGCGCTTTTAATAAGGGTGAGGAAAGACAAACAATCCATTATCTTGTCTACGATTGCGACGATAGGCCTCACCAATTACTGTTACTTGGATTGAAAATTTGAATGTTGATATTTCAGACTTTTAAGCATGTATAACCCATATGATAAATAAATAAATTAATCTCTTTTTGAAGTATTTCTTCTTCAAATTAACTCAAAATTTCCTCTGATTTTCACCATCTTTAAAATGTCTTTCAGATCTTGGCATAACATTGTTATTAGATCAAAAAAAATTGACCACTCCAGGTGAAACCAAAAAGTTTTTGAAAATACATCGGCTGTAACAAATTGCAATAAAAAGTTATATATATATATATATATATATATATATATATATATATATATATATATATATATATATATATATTTATATATGAAGTAAAATGCAAACAGTAATTGCAAACTTCGTTCCATCATATCCTTTCCGTGTTAGAGGTTGCACAATTTGAATGAATTGCTACAGAACACAAATCATCCCATGACACCACCATCGAGATGATGGCCTACCTGTACCACCATACCGAGAAGAAAGTCAAAACTTACCCTCCCCGCCATAGTGATACGGCAGAGGTACATGTTTCGTCTCTACTAGACTCATCAGGGTACCGACATGCACCTGTTTGTGCAAAGGACAGATCGGAAGGAAGTATGCAACACTGAAATGCGGCTTCGCCGACCTCCCGCCGGATGGCGTATATATGTTTATGAGGCTTTCACGGATTCCTCCGTATGAGCTGCAATAGCAGTGGATATATCCACATTATGCCGTTGTAGTGCTGAAATCACATTCAGCAAACGTACAACTATATGCAACTCCGTGAATAGATGAAGTAAAATGCAAACAGTAATTGCAAACTTCGTTCCAACGAAGTTTGCAATTACTGTTTGCATTTTACTTCATCTATTCACGGAGTTGCATATAGTTGTACGTTTGCTGAATGTGATTTCAGCACTACAACGGCATAATGTGGATATATCCACTGCTATTGCAGCTCATACGGAGGAATCCGTGAAAGCCTCATAAACATATTATATATATATATATATATATATATATATATATATATATATATATATATGAAATAAAATAGAATAAAATATTGGCGAAGCGGACGTGAAAATTTGTCAAACTACATGATTCTCGTATTAAAAAGTGCGGAGCACTCCAAAATATGAAAAAACTCCGGGTCCGACAGATGGCGACAGCGCTGTTTCGTCCTAATATGGGACTCGTCAGGCCACCGCAGTCGGTACAAACCATCATCTCGCCTTTGCATCGTATAAAGCTGAATTTATAATCAAAACACAGCAAATAAGACGACAAAGGCGACATCTCGATGGTCCACTTGATAATACAAGAACCACACAGATTAACAAAGTTTGTAAAAGAACCGTCATATGGTGGCACGACGGTGAATTAAAACAGAAATATGTAAAATCGAGTACACGAAACGCGCTGCCCAAAGGATAGGGGTCGCATTTTTCGGTACTGGCAAGCAAGCCTACCGCCTATTTTGGCAGCCAAAGCCACGTGCCGCACCAAACGATCCCACTATGAGAGCATCGTTTAGCGTGTTTAAAAGCCAAACAAGTAAATAAATATGTAGATAAGTTTTTGTTCGTGTAATTTAAAATAAAATAGAATAAAATATTGGCGAAGCGGACGTGAAAATTTGTCAATCTACATGATTCTCGTATTAAAAAGTGCGGAGCACTCCAAAATATGGAAAAACTCCGGGTCCGACAGATGGCGACAGCGCTGTTTCGTCCTAATATGGGACTCGTCAGGCCACCGCAGTCGGTACAAACCATCATCTCGCCTTTGCATCGTATAAAGCTGAATTTATAATCAAAACACAGCAAATAAGACGACAAAGGCGACATCTCGATGGTCCACTTGATAATACAAGAACCACACAGATTAACAAAGTTTGTAAAAGAACCGTCATATGATGGCGCGACGGTGAATTAAAACAGAAATATATAAAATCGAGTACACGAAACGCGCTGCTCAAAGGATAGGGGTCGCGATTTTATATATTTCTGTTTTAATTTACCGTCGCGCCACCATATGACGGTTCTTTTACAAACTTTGTTAATCTGTGTGGTTCTTGTATTATCAAGTGGACCATCGAGATGTCGCCTTTGTCGTCTTATTTGCTGTGTTTTGATTATAAATTCAGCTTTATACGATGCAAAGGCGAGATGATGGTTTGTACCGACTGCGGTGGCCTGACGAGTCCCATATTAGGACGAAACAGCGCTGTCGCCATCTGTCGGTCCCGGAGTTTTTCCATATTTTGGAGTGCTCCGCACTTTTTAATACGAGAATCATGTAGATTGACAAATTTTCACGTCCGCTTCGCCAATATTTTATTCTATTTTATTTTAAATTACACGGACAAAAACTTATCTACATATATATATATATATATATATATATATATATATATATATATATATATATATATATATATATATATATATATATATATATATATATATATAACATATCTTTCAATTTGCCCGTCAGACAGGAAAACCAACTGATAATGTGCTACATAGACTCGTTACAAGAACTGAAAACGCGTTGTCGAATGGTCGATCTGCCTTAGGTGTCTTTATTAACATTGACAAGGCTTTTCACAACATATCTTATGATTCGATAGACAGTGACCTACAGCGATGAGTAGTGTTATGAATCAAAGCAACGTTAATTCAGGAACCCATAAATGCTAAGTCAAACAGAAGATGGCTTCAGAGAGGAACCTCTCACCATTGCTGTCCATAGCCAACTAAATGTAGTGGATAGCCTGTTAAACGAATTAAACTTACGAGTAGCTCATTTAAATACACAAGCCGATGCCGACGATTTAGTTATACCGTGTCTTAGTTGCGACGTTCGGAATCTTGGAAGACCAATGACGCAGGCTCTCTGGATTATGGAACGATGGTATTAAAAAGAAGAATTCGCAATAAATCCAGGTTAAGCCCAGGTAACACTCTCCACAAAAAACAAATAAAGATATTAACCACATTTACGCTCTCGAGATGAATTTTTAAAAATAAGGAAACACTCAAATATCTGGGAGTAATTTTATATACTGGGCTTGCCAGTGAACCTTTGCAAGAACATGAAGAATGATACCTAAAGTGATTTATTGGATTTACACTATGGTAATCTGTCCTATAGTTACGTATGTCGCTAATGTATTGTAGCTTAGTGTAAACAAACCCCAACACCGTCTTCAACCTAATAAAATTGAAAAAATGACTTTTGTAGAAATAACAAGTGCGATGAGAACTGCGCTACCAGAACACTGAAGATTCTCAATGAAAATCAGGCTTCATGGTACCAGTTTTGCAACAAAAAAGGTGCGTATAAATATGGCGAGTCGAGCTCGAGTCGAGTATGCCTCGAGCTTCCAACGAGACTCTTTTGAAATTTTGCCGATTTCTATTGTTATCGAGGGCCATCGTCGGCAAATTTGAAAAGAGGTAATAAATGCAGTTGGGTCGCAAGAAGTCAATTTTTTTATAGTTCTATTGTTTTCGAGTAGCTCGACTGATACTCGCAGCGATCCATTTTCTGTCGGTTTTTTGGTGCGAACTCAAAGGGTTTTTTTAATCTAATGAGACGGGTTTATGACACGCTTTTTCGAAAAAATATACTTTGCAGTGAGACTAAAGAGACGAGATTTTCTTTTTTTTTTTTTGTTAATGAAATGAAATTTATTTATCACTTGGCATTAATTGATTAAAAGTTGTTCATAACTGAATATGGAGTGATCGGAAGAAAATAGAGAAACCTGAAAATAATTCCAAAATTTGTGAGTTATGGACAAAAATTTTAGAGAAGAAAACAAGTAAATGTGTGAAATGAAATTGCGTCACAAAATTCGCAGACACCAGCGAGAAGAAAATTTCGAGTGCGTCGGCCATATGGAAATGGGCCGCTGATAATATATTTTTCTTTTGGAAATGACTGGATAACGCAAGGGGTAGATATTGTATATGTCCGAAGTATGTATTTGAGGAAAGAGTTGTATACTTAAAAGATAATTAGATTTAGAAGTAAACATCTCAATTAGGCAATTAACAGTAATAACATTTTTAAGTATACTTCAGATATGTATAAATGTAAGGCCTTGCTATGTTATTATCTTACAACTTTCAGTGCTAGCTATTGAAAATTTCTACTTTTATTCCAAAACTTAGCGAATCTACAACTTATAGGCGAATTGAGGAAAGGAAAAGTGGAACTGTGTGCTAGCCAGAACCGTACACTAGAAGAAAGAATTATACGAATGCTTCAAAAACATACTAAGAAGACACATTCACGAATTAGAAAGTTTTTAGTTAGAAAATAAAAAGCAAGTCTCGATAAAGTTTTGAAAGTTATGAAACAAGAGGTGAATGTGAAAAACCAATCTGTAAAAAGTGCTAACAAAATGAATTTCTCGTAGGGAAAGTGAAAATACAGATGATACAGAGGAAATACTTTTAAAGAAAACGGTGTTTGCGGGAAATTAGAAAATACCACAGGGAAGGCATCTGGATGTAATTTGTCTCAGTACAGGACACATAGTACAAGAAATGTATGAAGATAAGAATATAGCAATTTTTCGAGAAGCATTCTTAGAAAGGTTATCGACAGATTTAAAACCGCTCAGGGCCACAAACTCATTACAACTCATATTGGAGGAAATTTATGGGAGTTTTGCAGCAGTTTGAATCGAAATCTACCAAAGACTAATGTGAATAAATGACGCCGGATATCTTTGAAAGATATTTTTATCAAATAATACAATTGATTCAGGAGAGGTCAGTTGTAGATTTGGATAACGCCAGTTATCATTCTATACTGGTGGAAAAGTTGCCAATAACATAGTTGAAAAAGCGATATTACAAATTGGTTATTAAAAAAACATATTTCCTTTATGAACGGTTTACTAAAGAAAGAACTTGTAAAAATTGCAAATTAGAAAGACAGATAATTTAAGAAAGATGTGATAGACGAATGGGCTGAAGAACATGGAAATGTGCTTCGAACACATTAATTAAAATCCATTAAACTTATATGGGCACAACTAATTCGTAACTCGGGATAACCCAAAATGTAAACTATAAGGAATACGTTAATTTCTTAATACATTAAAAAAAATTATCAGGGAGGACTGGTGAAACGGCATTAACTATGTTATTAAAGAAAAACTTAATTGAAGTTCGCATCGATGCAGCCACACTCGCCGCGACAATCATCGCCAAACAAACTAGTAAACAAACTGGTTAAATTTCACTTTTTACTTTGAAATATTAAAGATAATTAGAAAATAACACTCCTGAAAAAAGGTAGGTTCTTTTTTAGCAATTTGAAACCGCCATATTGAACCGTGAACAGATTACTTACGACCTACGTGTAAGCTAATTTCGAGATTAATTTAGTAATATTTAGAAAATAGGAAAAACTACCTCTTATTTATTTCGGAATATAATGATATAAGGAAAATATGAGAATAAAAAAAATTTCAGGCAATTTGACAGCATGAGGTATGGTAATATTGGCCAGTGAACAGGAAAACACAAACTCATGTAAAGGCTGATTTCCAAGATTTATTAATAGATCTTGTAAAAGTACAACAAAACGGCATCTTTTTTATTTAGTAATGTAGGAGATAATATGTAAATAAAATCACTTGAAAAATTTGATTTATTTCTAATGTCCCAGCACCACAGTTATGTTGAACCCCATATAAGCTGATTTCGGGATTCATTATTAAATATTTGGAAAATAAGAAAAAATTAACTACATTTCATTTCGGATAATAAAGAATATAATCAAAACTTAAATATTTTTTTTTACCCTTTATTTGTTTACACCATCCAGACGCCAGAAATCTCTTTTGGCGCCGGGTGTCGAAGAAGGGTTCGAACCGACAAAGATCAGTTCGTTGCAAGCTTGTCACGTGCTCGACTCGCCATATTTATACGCACCTCGAACTCCCTTCAGATACTTTTACTAAGCGGAAAGAACTGAAAGTAAAAGCAGACTCTTACGAGGAAAGAATCTTGGTGGTTTACCGATATTTTCCATTTGGATTAAAGAGCTGAAACTAGAGAGTTCAGTACCGCACCGCAAGTGACTATCGCTCTGAGAAAGGCATCAACTCTAAAATAATGCCATAATCATATATCGTATGATGTCTGAGTGTCAGAATGTACTTAATAGTGTAATAAGTAACTTCTACTCAATCAGACTCTTGTTGGTCACTTGGATATACCCAGAAACGAAGGGATGCAAAGAACCCAATAATCGTCGGAGATCAAATATGATCTCTCTTATTCATTTACATATTCATTCAAGTAATAAATAAAATACCAGTTTACCTAGAATTAATTTTAAAATACTTCCTTCAACGATTGCGGAGTCGCCTTTAAAAAAGTGGTAAATAAATAAGTTCATGTATTATTATTAAATTATTTGTAAGACACTAAAGTTGTCCTTTGAATTTTTCTTCTCTCTTAAAAATCCATGTTTTGAAATGATTTCCTTAAGAGGGAACACCACTATTTTTCTTTAGTAGCTAAATTATTTATTTCTGATTTGTCAAAAAAGATATGTTGTTAAGCATACATTAAACTTATACTATGTATATTTTTATTTAATAAAATGATCAAAAGAACTAAAGATTTCACGGCTTCGGTCAAGTAGAAAATCATAGTTCTTGGGTTTAGACCGTGAACCGTAGACAAATTGGAAGTATTATCCGACGTTTCATCTACGATTGCAGGACTCTGGGATCTTTATTTCACGAGATAAGAACACTGAATGACTATCAAGGAGCAACAGTTGGCAACTGGTGCTAAGCGAACCGTGATTCAGCGTTACAATCGATTTCCACTTGTGATGTAGACTGTAACCCGCATTTCTATTAAAATTATTTGGATATTTACAAATTTAGATTAATTCTCTAATTTTACGTTTAAAAAAAAACAGGCACTGATGCTGTCACTTTAGTTCCTTTTACTGTGTGACTTGAGCAATGTTGGTGTTCAGCTACTACAGATTGTACAATTTGTTTCTTATTTATACATCTTTCATGCTTCTTAAGCCTAGTGGATATACACCGTTCTGTTTCAACTACATACAAATGGAAATGCGTCCTTTGGAAATTCCAAACATGTCTAGCTTTCTTACATGTATTGAAAATCGTCCGAATGTTTGATTTTCGGAGAAATTTGGCAATCTTTTCTGTGATTCACTGTATGTAAGGTAAGACAACACTTTCCATAGGAGGTTAATTTATGACATTTTGTTGAGGAGTTGGGTTTTTATAGTTATTAATAGAACGTCTTATATCTTCAGCGCAATATCCGTTGCCTCTCAGAGCATTAGTCAGTTTTTCTGTTTCTAATTTCAGTGATTGTTCATCACATATTGAAAGTGCTCAAGGTACCAAAGAGCTTATGATGGATTATTTTTGAGAAGGATGATGGTGTGACCTTGCACTGGTTTTCTGTACACAGAATGTCCAAATTTGCCATTCTCTTTCCTCTATACTAGTACATCAAGAATGAGAAGTGCCCCATTTGATTCAGTTTCCATAGTGAATTTTATGCTATTGTGTTGTTGATTTAGATGATCCAAGAAATTATAGAGGTTATCTGCGCCATGCGGCCAAACTATAAACGTATCATCTACATATCTCCACTAAAATTTAGGTTTTAGAGGAGCAGGAACAGAAGACAAGGCGTTTTTTTCGAAAGCTTCCATGAAAATGTTAGTTATCACAGGTGATAAAGGAGACCCTATGGCCGCTCTCGAAGTCTGCTCATAGAAAGTTCCTTGAAAAGTAAAATAAGTGGAAATCAGACATTAATTCTAGTAGGATTAAGTCCTTGTTATTGTTTCGTAATATGTTAGATATTTTGGAAACTGAATCATCTATAGGAACATTTGTGTACAGGGATTCTACATCAAAACTGACCAACATGTCTTCGGGCTCTAACTGGATGGTTTTTAATCTTTGTACAAAGTGTCCAGAGTTTTTACCAAAGGTTTCGGTTTTTCCTATAAAAGGATGAAAAGTTTTCGCTAGATATTTACCTATTTTGTAGGTTGGTGAGTCTGTTGCGCTGACGATTGGTAGACGTAGAGGTACATTTTCTTTATGTATTTTAGCCAGTGCGTAGAGACGTAGAATCTTGGAACTGTTAAACCATATGAGTTTCAGACTCCTAAAACAATCGTCTTTAAGTGTATGAGGTAAAATAATTAATCTTATGCAGTATCCATTACGATAATGTAAAAAATCGGCATTTAACGTCATTGTATTCAAAAGACTCAACGTAAAATTGTTTCATAAAAAAGTTGTAAACCTTTTGAACCGTAACTAAGACTCTGGTACATTTTCAAAAGTGTGCTGTTTAAATTAACCGAGCAACGTATCAGTACCTTGAATTTTAAGAATCATCGGGAATTACTCATATCCACGATTTATCGCCGAAGGCGCAGGTAAAACTTCATTATCTTTTCGATTTCTATCTTAATTTCCTTTAATTATTTTTAAATATGTATACTTTTAAAAAATGCAATAACCCGTCACGGTGGAGTTCCCTCTTACGTAAATTAATAT
Organism: Diaprepes abbreviatus; assembly: GCA_034092305.1. NCBI lineage: Eukaryota > Metazoa > Arthropoda > Insecta > Coleoptera > Curculionidae > Diaprepes > Diaprepes abbreviatus. Next base: position 2,935,793 of record JASJET010000178.1, on the reverse strand, counting down.
ACTGAAAAATTAACAAAATTACCAAAATCCTCTATATCAGGAATTATAATATTTAAAAGTGTCTTGATACACAATGAGGCATTCTATTGGAATTCTAAACCACTGTGCGGTTACTACAGCAATTATATCTAAATTCAAACAATATTTTTCAACATACTAGAAATAAATTCATTTCTTTATATGACTTATAGATTTAAGCTCAACAATACCAGTTTCATGGCTCTAAATTTTAATAAGTTTGCTTTAATACTAAGCATTTTCGCTCTGTTATATCCTCCAGTTTGGTACAAAAAGAAAATTTTAACAGTATACATTCTGTTGATGACAAGTTTTGGTATTTTTGTAGAAATACGTTATGTTAACCTGATGAGCAGCCTAAAAGTCCATTTAGCTTTAAAAATTCTGTTTATCCTCAAACATTTCAGCCTAAGTATCGCCAATATTATAATATCAATTAGACTTTGTCTTAATAAAGACAATATTAATATGTTAAGAAGCATGTTAAAATTACTTTTTAATGAAGATAGAAGACGTGACAATATTAAAAAATGTCATAAAATTCTTGTTATTGTATGGTATAATATTCATACAGTTTTAATGCTCTGGACTCTGGGATCAGTAGTAAATACAGCTTTTTTAGATCATTTAATCAACATTATAGGCGTAGGCTTATTTTTTGAAAGACTAGATGGTATTATTTTATTTGTATGTTTAATAAGTTGGGAGATTAAAGGGAGACTAAAAACATTTCATAAAAAAATAAAGGCCTTAACAAGTTTAGAGCAGATTGAAAAATATAAGGAACAGCAATATATTTTGTATGAAAATATAGCAAGCATTAGTGACACATTTGGTGTTATAATAGCAATCGCTGTTATTATTTGTATTGTTGGAATTTTAGATTCCAGTCTATGTTTATTATTTATGATATGCGAATTTTCGGTAGGGGGAGATTCCCCTATAAGAGTAATAAGTGGAATACTCTCACTGGTAAGTAGGTACTTAAACAGTTTGAAATGCACTCTTTGACTTACAAATACAAAGTTTTTGTCGAAAATAATTGAAAATAATTTTTATTAATATGTTTATAATTCTGCAGTATATCGATTAACTGCTAGGGTAAGTTGTCCCACGTTGAACCATATAAAATTAGAAAACTCAAGCGTCATTGTTTATGCTTCAAAGCGTTTCAAATTTTGTATGCAGGGTGATTCTCCAGGAACTTTATCGATTGATTGTGGAAAAACTATAATCAGGAGGAACCTGAAAATTTGACAGTATATTAACATGCATGGAGGACTTATTTCTACATAAAATTCTAGCCATATTTCATGTATAATATTCTATACTTAAGTCTCAACGTTTTGGACATATTTAAAAAATGACGTGTGCGGACCAAAACTTAACTATAAATTTTTCCGATAAGAAAATCTTTATTATTTAATTTGGGTTAGTTTGCTTATTGATTAAGATCGACTTTAATAGTATTTTTATGATATTTTGAAAATTATTAGTACTGAGTAGTCAAAAAAGAAGAATAACAATTATATTTAAAAAATCGTCAAAAGTCAATTTTTTTCAAATAGAAAGCACCTATTTTTATAATTTAACATATTAAGCATTAAAAATAAGGGTAAATTTGTATAAGGTTGTCTACTCCACATTGTTTTATTATAAAAATGCTATACGGCTTTTAAGGGGGGGGGGGGAATTTTAAAATTAATTTTTCATATTTTAAACAATTTTTTAAGATTTTTTTTTGATAATATGGTAAATATAAATTTATTTCTAAATGAATTACATAATAATACAACTTTTTAACAGTATTCTGTTAAATTTTTGTAAGAAAATCTTGAGAAATAAAATAATGACAGCAAATTTTCGCAGATACCTAAAAAAAAAGTTTATTTGCGGTGAACATCACTACTCATCACTGGATCATCTGATGACAAAAAACCAAAAAGATTTCGTTAGCTTATAAGTTTTTATTTTAAAATGATTTTTCAGTTTTTAGTATCAATATGAAGTCAAAAAAACGATTTTTTAAATTTTTCAATTGAAAAATCGACTAATTTGTTATTGTAAAACAAATTCTTATGATTAGTAATAAATTATCTGGACGGCGTTACCTCGTAATTTATGTAAAGGAAAAGTGTGCAAAATTTGAAAATGATCGGATGAATAGAATTTGAGTTAGAGCGTTCAGCGACTTTAAAAAAGCTAAGTGTTGCAAAAACAGAATAAAGAGTGGGGCATTCACACACATATATATCATATATATATATATATATATATATATATATATATATATATATATATATATATATATATATATATATATATATATGAAATAAAATGCGAAACAGTGAATGCAAACTTCGCTCCATTATATCCTTTCTGTGTTAGAGGTTGCACAGTTAGAATAAATTTTAATAAAACACAATTTATCCTATTCCACCACCATCGAGATGGTGGCCCACCTGTACCACCACACCGAGAAGAAAGTCAAAGCTTACCCTCCCCGCCACAGTGATACGGCAGAGATACATGTTTCGTCTCTCACTGGACTCATCAGGGTACCGACATGCACCTGGCTGTGCAAAGGACAGATCGGAAGGAAGCATGCAACACTGAACGCGGCTTCGCCGACCTCTCGTCGGATGGCTTATATATGTTTATACGGCTTTTACGGATTCCTCCGTGTGAGATGCATTAGCAGTGGTTATATCCACATTATGCTGCTAATGCATCTCACACGGAGGAATCCGTAAAAGCCGTATAAACATATATAAGCCATCCGACGAGAGGTCGGCGAAGCCGCGTTCAGTGTTGCATGCTTCCTTCCGATCTGTCCTTTGCACAGCCAGGTGCATGTCGGTACCCTGATGAGTCTAGTGAGAGACGAAACATGTATCTCTGCCGTATCACTGTGGCGGGGAGGGTAAGCTTTGACTTTCTTCTCGGTGTGGTGGTACAGGTGGGCCACCATCTCGATGGTGGTGGAATAGGATAAATTGTGTTTTATTACAATTTATTCTAACTGTGCATCCTCTAACACAGAAAGGATATAATGGAGCGAAGTTTGCATTCACTGTTTCGCATTTTATTTCACTTACATACGGAGTTGCATATAGTTGTACGTTTGCTGAATGTGATTTCAGCACTACAACAGCATAATGTGGATAGAACCACTGCTAATGCATATCACACGGAGGAATCCGTAAAAGCCGTATAAACATATATATATATATATATATATATATATATATATATATATATGTATGTATGTGTGTGTGTGTGTGTGTGTGTGTGTGTGTGTGTGCAACCGTCGAGAGACCGCTCGAATATAGTTTTTAGCGCGCCGAAGAGCTAAGATTCAAAATCCGTCAGCTCCTTTAATTTTGCTCCGATCGACCTAAAATTTTAACTGGATATTCCTGAAGAGTTGTACTATCGAATAAGGCAATAAAAAAATTGCCAAAATTTTGAAAAAAATACCCTGCCCCCCCTCAAGTTTTGTTCTTAGCTGGCCTTGACGGCGAGGCGTGACGAACATAAAACAATCGAACCGTACATAATTGTTACTATTTCTTGCCATTTGGCATTCATTAATAACAATCATGCCGGGGCGATTAAATTAAATGCACGAAGATTATATAAACTTATTTATTATTCATGGAGAATATGATAAAGTTATTTCAAGAACGTACGATACATTCGCGATTCGATATTCGCAGAAACAGAAACCAACACCACCAAATGTTAAAAGGATTATAGAAAACTTCAAGAACTTTGGATCCGTAAAAGCAAAAATAATAGAAATAAACCAGTTGTTAATAATGAAAATATTGAAACTACAATTTTAAGATATTTCTCCGCATATCCGAGGATATTTTCTCCAAGGCAAGTAGCATTAACGTCTGGATTATCTCAAACATCAGTTTTAAGGATTTTATGGAAGCACAATTTTCATCCCTATATATATTCCATAGTACAACATTTAAAAGGTACTGATTTTGCACGAAGAGTAGAGTTCTATCAATTTATTTCACTTCGGTCTCAAGAAAATGCTGGTTTTTGGGATATTATTTAGACGAGTGAAGCCAAATTCACAAAAAAATGGATTGTTTAATCGATGTAATTCCCATTATTGGAGCGACTCAAATGTACATCTATTTAAAGAATTAAATTTTCAAGAGTCTTGGTAGTATAACGGATATTGTACTATAAGAAATGACGGCGTCGTCGCTCTAGAATTCTACCAAGATAATCTGAATAATAAGTTAGCCATTTTTGAAGACTTCTAGATACAAAATACGTTTTTTAACTTATAGGTGACCGCTACTTCGACATCTTGAGAAATTTGGAACTAAACTATTTAGATAACTTGCCGCTAGCTGATCATGGAAATCTATTTAATCAACATGATGGTAACTATTACATAATTCTGTCGTGAGGTAACAGATAGCGCTAGTTGTAAATTTTATACAAAATTAGTCCTGGAACTTTTTCCATGAACACAGTTCACTTTTTGAATGAACACATATATGATGTAAATACTGAGCAAATATACTATGGCTAATTTTATCGGAGTATAACTTTAAATGTCTGTCCAAAATCATTCTATGGTATTCTTCTTCCATTTACCCCATCCAACCTCCTTGAAGAAAACTGGTTAATTTTATAACCGACTTCAAAAAAACAAGGTTCAGGCACATAATAGTCATTTAGTTAACAATCATCTGCAAAACTCGGATTGCCAAGAATGGGCCACGTCTTTGGTCAACTCGCTCCCCCGACCTAACAATACTTGATTTTTTTTATTTGAGGGAAAATCAGAAATAAAGTATACAACACCGCATTAAGCACTATGGAAGATTGCACGCAGCCCGTTAGAATAACATTTGAAGAACTTAATCCTCAGTCAATAAGAAGAGCCACCCATGAAGAGTTCCTGCTTAGGTGCGAAAAATGTTTGGAAGTGCAAGGGCGTCAATTTGAACATTTAATCAAATAATTTTTGTAATCTTATTTTATTAACAACTGGTTTATTTCTATTTCTTTTAGCTTTTATAAATCCAAAATTTTTTAAGTTTTTCATAATCTTTTTACAGTTTTTAGTGTTGGTTTGTGTTTCTTCACATATCGGATCGCGAATGTATCGCATGTTTTTGAAATAACTCTATCACATTCTCCATAAATAATAAATAAGTTAAAATAATCTTCCTGCGTGTAATGTAATCACCCCGGCATGATTATTATTAATGAATGTCAAATGGCAAGAAATGGTGACAATTATGTAGGGTATGATTCTTTTATTTTCGCTACGCCTCGCCGTCATGGCCAACTAATAACAAAACTTAAAAGCCTTATAGCATTTTTACAATAAAACAATGTTGAATTGCTAATATTTTGAAAACTACAAATTTTTGAAGTAGACGATCTTATACAAAGTTACCCTTATTTTTAGTGCTTAAAATGGTAAAATTATAAAAATAGGTGCTTCCTATTTGAAAAAATTGACTTTTGACGATTTTTTAAATATAATTTTTATTTTTTTTTATGACTCTTTACTAATAGTTTTCAAAATATCATAAAAATGCTATAAAAGTCGGTCTTCGTCTACAAGAAAACTAACCCAAATTAAATTATAAAGACTTTCTTATAGAAAAAAATTATAGTTAAGTTTTGGTCCGCAAACGTCATTTTTGATATAAAAATTTTTAAATGTTCAAAACGGTGAGACTTAAGTGTAGAATATTATACATAAAATATGTCTAGAATTTTACGTAGAAATCAAAAATGCAATAATATATAGTGTGTTCTATTTAAAATAAGCAAGTTGACATCTACTTCCGGTATATTGGAAGTGCCAACATCTTGAAAATATTTTAGCCGGCTGTCCCCTATGTACGTTAGTATACTTTTAAATTTTCAGATTCTTGCTAATTATAGTTTTCGCACAATCGATCGATAAATTTCCCGGAGAGTCACCCTGTATATATACATTGTTAAAGACAAAAGCATTAGTAGTATGAAAATTTAAAATTATAAAAATATATAGTGATAATATTAATTGTACTTACATTTATATTTCGTAACGTCTTTTCAAAAAATGATTCTCTATATTTCTATTTTAAAAAACTGCAAACTTCCTAAAGCACTTTGAATCATATCACTTTCGGACAGCCAATCTTCTAATATTTAAAGTTTTCTTCATGAACTATTTTTATCTGCCTTCACCAAATCTGTCCACTGTTTCCCAAACCTCCCCTAAAGTACTACGTCGACAAAAATGTACTGCTGCCTAAGGTATAGAAATGTAAGTTTCAATGTCCTTTATTTATATTTTTTCCTCAGTAGATGTTTATAAATTTTGTCAAAATAAATTAAAAACTAGCAGCTCATCATCCTTAAAGCATTTTTTTGTTTCAGTTTCAAATGCTATGCTTAATAATTGTTGGAGAACAATTAACAGTAGAAGCAAGAAAAACGGTAAAAATATGTCACAAACTTGCCCAAAAACCCAATAAAATTTTTGGATTTCATGAACACCGAAAAATTAAGGAGCATTTGTATGAAATGGCTCTGCACGCATCCCGAAGGAATAAAAAACTTAGCGCAGCTGGATTTTTCACTGTAGATCATTCAATGATACTTTTTATTTTTGGTAATGTTTGTAACTATTTAATAGTGGCATGTCAGTTGATATCCGCCACCACACCTACCGCATAAACATCAATAAATTACGGTGAGTTATTTAGTGTTAATTTAAAATTAAAAAAATATATATAAAAAATTGAACCGACTTCTAAAAGTGAGTTAAAAAGTTAAAAATAACTATAAATTTTTATATGCAATTGAACTTTTTGAAGCCGGCGCCAAATTAATACCTGACAAAATGTGATTTGCATAAATAGATTAAAAATACTTTATTTATAATTTTTCTTATCATAATTTATATATATTAGTAGTTATTTATTTCATTTACAAATAATCTGGCGCCGACTTCAAAAGGTTCAATTTCATATAAATATTTATAGTTATTTTTCACTTTTTAGCGCACTTTTAGAAGTCGGTTCAATTTTTTTATAAAAATTTTATTTTTCTATTTTCAGTTTTAGCATTCATTATGATATCCATAAATTATTTGAACTAAATACTAATCGAGATTAGTGTACCTCGCAGTGGCTCCAAGGTGGCAAAAAAGTACCCATTTTATCCAAAGTTGTAAATCACCCTAAAATGAACCACTAAAAATTCTTTGGTTCTTAGAGTTTTCCAAATACCAGTAAAATTGTATCAAACAAATATTTAATCTGTCATAGTAAATCCATTATCTTAAATTTCGAATTAACTTTAGATTGGTAATATAGGCCCCAAAACCTTCCAATATCGATGTTTAAAGAACCTGAGATGTAAATTTCTTAGCTCGATATATTTTATACTGCATATTGAATGTGTATATGCCTCAAGAACCCCATAATATCAATTTTCAATATTTAAAGAACCTGAGATGTAAATTTCTTAGCTCGATATATTTCATACTGCATATTGAAATTGTATACGCCTCAAGAACCCAACAATATCAATTTTAGACAAAATCGGAATAAGCAAAATTTTCTGTCCCTCATATTGTATCTTATCAACTTAATAGTTGTAAAAAATTAACTTCATATTTGTAATACACGATCCCGAAAACCCTTAATACCAAATTTGAAAAAATGCGAATACGATAAAATTTCCAACCCACCATATTGCATCCGCTATATTGAATTTCAAAAAAATTATTTTAATTTTTAATCTAATCTAAATCTAAACCCTTCAAAGCCCCCTAGTACCAATTTAGGATGAAATCCGGAAATTTAAAATTTCTAAACTTACATTCGCTATTTACATCCTCAAAAACGATTCAGTCCCACCTTTGAACAAAATCGAAAAATGTAAAATTGTTAGTCCGCTATATTGGATTTGCCACATTGAATCCTGAAAAAAATACTTATAAATTCATAATTTACACCCTCAAGAACCCCCTATATCAGTATGGGAGAAAATCTAAAAATTTAAAATTTTTAGGACACCATATTGACTCTGCCAGATTGAGTTTTTAAAAAAATATTTTATATTCAAAAATTAACACTATCAAAAATACCCCAGTACTGATTTTAGACAAAATCGGGAGATGTATTTTTTAAAAATAATTTCAGATTCGTTATGTGCGACCCCGAAAACTTCCTTGTACCAATTTTGAAGAAAATCGAACAAAATTGATTTTTTCGTCCGCCACACTGTCAGCGCCATCTTGGATATTACTGCACCAATTTCATCCAAAAAAATATGGGAACACCGTAGCAACTTCCTGAACATAACGTAAAAAATTTCATTCAAATCGGTGCCACCGTTCCGGAGTAATCGGGGTACATACGTGAAAAAAAGGCATACATAATCGACGAATTGAAAACCTCCTTCTTTTAGAAGTCGGTTAATTAATTTAATTTGAATATACAGGGTGTCCATTTGAAACTTCGGAATTCCATTGCGGATATACTGTTACCTGGATGAAAATGAATTTTAATGGGATTAAAGTGGGTACATTTAAAAAATGAATTTAAGTTATACAGGATATTTCAACAAAGCGTGGCGCTTAACTCTTTTTTAAACGGAACGTTCTGCATTTTTAACTGATTTCTAAAAGAAGGAGGTTCTCAATTGGTCGACTATATATTTTTTATGTATGTACACCGATTACTCCGGAACGGCGGCACCCATTTGAATAAAAAAATTTTACGTTATATTCAGGAAGTTGCTGCGGTGGTCCCACATTTTTTTTGGACGAAATTGGTGCAGTAAAATCCAAGATGGCGCTGACAATATGACGGCCAAAAAAATTAATTTTGACCGATTTTTGCCAAAATTGGTATGGGGGAATTTTTTGGGGTCGTACACAACGAATCTGAATTTATTTTTAAAAAATTCAATATGGCAGATCCAATATGGTGGACAAAAAAATTTAATTTTGACAGATTTTTCCAAAATTGGTATGAGGGATTTTTTGGGGTCGCAGATAACGAATCTGACATTATTTTTAAAAAATTCAATATGGCGTATCTAATATGACGGAAAAAAATTAATTTTGTCCGATTTTTTTCAAAATTGATAAGGTGCAGTTTTTGGGATGGAACATTACGAACCTAAAATTATTTTCAAAAAAACTAAATACGACGGATCCAAGATAGCGGATTAAAGTTTCTACATCTCTCGATTTTGTTTAAAATCAGTAATCGGGGATTTTTCTTAGTGTTAATTACGAATTTAAATTATTTTTTGAAAAACTCACTATGGCGTCCTAATAATTTAACATTTTTAGATTTTCTCCAAAATTTGTATAGGGGGTTCTTAAAGGTGAAAATTAAAGATTTAAAAGTATTTTCTCAGGCGAATGGCGAATCCAATATAGCAGACTAAACATTTTACATTTTTGTATTTTGTTCAAAAGTGGGACTAAATCATTTTTGAAGATATAAATAGCGAATATAAAATTATTTCAAGAAAATCTAATATGTCAGATGCAGTATGACAACCTAAAAATTTAAAATTTCCGGATTTCATCCGAAATTGGTATTAGTGGGCTTTGAAGGGTTTAAATTTAGATTAAATTAAAACGTTAAAATTATTTTTTTGAAATTCAATATGGCGGATCCAATATGATGAGTTGAAAATTTTACTTTATTCCAATTTTTTCAGATTTGGTATTAGGGGGTTTTCGGGGTCGTGTATTACGAATATGAATTTTTTTTTTCAACTGCTACATTTCCCGGTTTTATCCAAAATTAATATTGCGGAATTTTTGGGCAGTATACAAACTCAATATGCAGTAAAAAATACATCGGGCTAAGAAATTTACGTCTCAAATTCTTAAAATATCGATATTGGATGGTTTTGGGGCTTATAATTTAAAATTAATTTGAAATTTAAGATAGTTGATTTACTGTGACAGACTAAATATTTGTTTGACACAATTTCACTGATATTTGGAGAACTCTACGAATCAAAGAATTTTTAGTGGTTCAATTTAAGGGGATTTACAACTTTTGATAAAACAGCTACTTTTTTGCCACCTTGGAGGCATTGCGGGGTACACTAATCTCGATTAATACTTAGTTCAAATTATTTATGGATTATAATGAATTCAAAACTAAAAATCGAAAAATAAATTTTTTATAAAAAATTGAACCGACTTCTAAAAGTGCGCTAAGAAGTGAAAAATAACTATAAATGTTATATGAAATTGAAATTTTTGAATTCGGCGCCAAATTATTTCTAAATGAAATAAAAAAAAAACTACCAATACATGCAAATTATGCTAAGAAAGCAATTACAAATAAAGTATTTTTAATCTCTTTATGCGAATCACATTTTGTCAGGTGTTAGTTTAGTGCCAACTTCAAAAATTTCAATTTCATATAAAAATTTATAGATATTTTTCACTTTTTAGCGCAATTTTATAAGTCGGATCAGTTTTTGTTATGAATTTTTTTTATTTTTTTTTGATTTTCAGTACTATCGCAGTTGCGTTTTATTTATTGCATTTATATGGCAAGACATTTCTAAGTTAACTTGTTTGATATGTGAATGCATTTTAAAGACCTAACTCGATTCAGTGCTTGCACTCTGAGACAAGTCAACTTAGCCCAAGTACGATGTGTCAAATGTCATCCATTAACTATTACTAAACTAGAAGCGGATTCAGCCTCTGTCTCTTTGTACAGTATGGTAAGCGAAAGCAAGTTGAGGGGAGACGCCAGCAACATTTCCATTTCTAAAGACAGGGTGGGGCCTCTTTTTCTGAATTCAAAGCTCTGGGAGGGGAGTGATCGCAAGAAAAAATAAGTTGTCGACGAGGGGGGAGCCGCCCACAGCATACACATTTCTAGTATAAGAGGCAAAATCGAGTCTATTTTCCGAAACTCAAAATTCTTGATGCGGGCGATCGCAAGAAAAAACAAGTTGTCGGCGAGGGGGCAGACGCCAGCAGCATACAAATTCATAATATAACAGGCAGAATCGGATCTATTTTCCCGAACTCAAAGGTCTTGGGGAGGGCGATCGTCCCTCCCCTCCCCTCCCCCCTCCGTTAACCACGACCAGACTCGAAACACAACTTCCCATTAAAGTTATCTTTGAAATAAGTGAATCGAAAACAGTCACGTTAAGTTTTCTATCTGCTTTTGACGATGTCCGTTGATCACCTTACGATTCTATAATCAGATCAAGTAAATGGTACCATAATATCATATTCTTGTTAGAACTATATTCACAGAAGTGTGAACAAACATGTAAAGTATCGTAATATTTCATTGTCATTAACACAACAAATAAATGCCAAATTACAGCTTCATCGATCTTATGGAAATTTCCGAAATATGCGTTACAAAATTTCAGATTGGCTCAGAATTAGGCTTGAAATCAGCTAGGTTCCCAATCTTTTCTGGTCCACTGCTTATTTTTAGTATTATTACCATGCTTAGTTAAAAAAAATATTTTTATTTATTACCGATGAGCACATTAATTCACGCACCAAACCCACTTTAGGGTTTTATCTGGATGAAAACGAGTTAGCACTATTTTAAAAAATATACATACAAAAATCAACATGATTCATCGTTGCTTTGATTATTTCCATATGTGATGTAAAATAATGGTCCGCTAGATTAAATTTATCTATTTGGATTATATTTTGGTACTTCAGATACTATAAAAATAACGTAAAGATGTTTTATTCATTGTCTATTATGTTTATGTTTTAGATTGCCATATTCAATTTAGCAGTAATTGGAGAGCCGTTAACTTGAGAAGCGAAGAAAACCTCGAATATATGCCATTCATTATTATCATTTTATTTGTGGCGACGAGAAGGATGTAAAACGTCAAATTTCTCCAGGAAACCAGCTGACACATCATAGAAACGTGAAGTTAAGCACCGCTGGATTTTTCGATCGATTTTTCCATTATTTTCTTTATTTTTAGTTATGCCTATACAAGGTATCCATCCAATTTTCAACACTTTTATAGGATGTTTATATTATTATTAATGATAGAGACTAGCAATTTTCTCGAACCTATTCTACTTTTTGATCAAACAAAAGATGAAAGAAACGAAATTTTCCTAGCCCCCACTGTTTTTAAGATACAGAGTGAAATCGAAAATTTCCGCGCATCTTACAAGGAAGGTACTTGAAGTGTCCGGCTTCGATTTTAATGAAAGCTCAATATGTTGTAGAGTAGACTGTACAAAGTTCTACAGCTAACTGACTACTTTAGCTCCAAAACAAAACACGTACACACAGAACATTTCAAAAGGGTCCGGAGCAGGTATAAATTCAAGCGTGCTGCAGCTGTTCATTTGACGCTCCGAGTGTACAGTTCGACGCGCTCGAGACCCCTACATTGTAAAGGTGCGTATAAATATGGCGAATCGAGCTCGAGTCGAGTATGCCTCGAACTTCCAACGAGACTCTTTTGAAATTTTGCCGATTTCTATTGTTATCGAGGATCATCGTCGGCAAATTTGAAAAGAGGTAATAAATGCAGTTGGGTCACAAGAAGTCAATTTTTTTATAGTTCTATTGTTTTCGAGTAGCTCGACCGATACTCGCAGCGATCCATTTTCTGTCGGTTTTTTGGTTCGAACTCAAAGGGTTTTTTTAATCTAGTGAGACGGATTTATGACACGCTTTTTCGAAAAAATTTACTTTGCAGTGAGACTGAAGACACGAGATTTTCTTATTTTTTTGTTAATGAAATGAAATTTATTTATCACTTGGCATTAATTGGAATATGGAGTGATCGGAAGAAAATAGAGGACCTGAAAATAATTCCAAAATTTGTGAGTTATGGACAAAAATTTTAGAGAAGAAAAGAAGTAAATGTGTGAATTGAAATTGCGTCAGTAAATTCGCAGAGACCAGCGAGAAGAAAATTTCGAGTGCGTCGGCCATATGGAAATGGGCCGCTGATAATATATTTTTCTTTTGGAAATGACTGGATAACGCAAGGGGTAGATATTGTATGTGTCTGAAGTATGTATTTGTGGAAAGAGTTGTATACTTAAAAGATAATTAGATTTAGAAGTATACATCTCAATTGGACAATTAACAGTAATGACATTTTTAAGTATACTTCAGATGTGTATAAATGTAAGGTCTTGCTATGTTATTATCTTACAACTTTCAATGCTAGCTATTGAAAATTTCTACTTTTACTCCAAAACTTAGCGAATCTACAACTTAAAGGTGAAGTAAGGAAAGGAAAAGTGGAACTGTGTGCTAGCCTGAACCGTACCCTAGAAGAAAAAATTATAAGAATGCTTCAAAAACATACTAAGAAGACACGTTAACGAATTAGAAAATTTTTAGTTAGAAAATAAAAAGCAAGTCTCGATAAAGTTTTGAAAGTTATAAAACAAGAGTAGAATGTGAAAAACCAATCTGTAAAAAGTGCTAACAAAATGAATTTCTCGTAGGGAAAGTGAAAATAGAGGTGATATAGAGGAAATACTTTTAGTGAAAACGGTATTTGCGGGAAATTAGAAAATACCACAGGGAAGGCATGTGGATGTAATTTGTCTCAGTACAGGACACATAGTACAAGAAATGTATGAAAATAAGAATACAGCAATTTTTCGAGAAGCATTCTTAGAAAGGTTATCGACAGATTTAAAACCGCTCAGGGCCACCAAATCATTACAACTCATATTGGAGGAAATTTATGGGAGTTTTGCAGCAGTTTGAATCGAAATCTACCAAAGATTAACGCGAATAAATGACGCCGGATATCTTTCAAAGATATTTTTATTAAATGATACAATTGATTCAGGAGAGGTCAATTGTAGATTTGGATAACGCCAGTTATCATTCTAGACTAGTGAAAAAGTTGCCAATAACATAGTTGAAAAAGCGATATTACAAATTGGTTATTAAAAAAATATATTTCCTTTATGGACGGTTTAGTAAAAAAGGAACTTGTAAAAATTGCAAATTAGAAAGAAAGACAATTTAAGAAACATGTGATAGACGAATGGGCTGAAGAACTTGGAAATGTTGTGCTTCGAACACATTAATTAAAATCCATTAAACTTATATGGGCACAACTAATTCGTAACTCGGGATAACCCAAAATGTAAACTATAAGGAATACGTTAATTTCTTACATACATTAAAAAAAATTATCAGCGAGGACTGGTGAAATCGCATTAACTATGTTATTAAAGAAAAACTTAATTGAAGTTCGCATCGATGCAGCCACACTCGCCGCGACAATCATCGCCAAACAGACTAGTAAATAAACCGGTTAAATTTGGTTTTTTACTTTGAAATATTAAAGATAATTAGAAAATAACACTCCTGAAAAAATAGGTTCTTTTTTAGCAACCTCAAACCGCCATATTGAACCGTGAACAGATTACTGACGACCTACGTATAAGCTAATTTCGAGATTACTTAAGTAATATTTCGATAATAAGAAAAACTACCTCTTATTTATTTCGGAATATAATGATATAAGGAAAATGTGATAATAAAAAAATTTCACCCAATTTGACAGCATGAGGTATTGTAATAATTGCCAGTGAACGGGAAAACACAAACTCATGTAAAGGCTAATTTCCAAGATTTATTAATAGATCTTGTAAAAGTACAACAAAAAGGTATCTTTTTTATTTATAAATATAGGAGATAATATGTAAATAAAATCACTTAAAAAATTAGATTTATTTCTAATGTCCCGGCACCACTGTTATGTTGAACCCTACATAATCTGATTTCGGGATTCATTATTAAATATTTAGAAAATAAGAAAAAATTAACTACATTTCATTTCGGAATATAAAGAAAATAATCAAAACTTAAATATTTTTTTTCTTTACCCTTTATTGGTTTACAACGTCCAGATGCAATAAATCTCTTCTGCCGCCGGGCGGCGAAAAAGGGTTCGAACCGACAAAGATCAGTTCGTTGGAAGCTCGGCTGGAGCTCGACTCGCCATATTTATACGCACCTTAACACGTTTTTCGACATGTTCTAAAAGTTTCTAGCCAAAATAATATTTACTACATCATTTCTATATATATTAGCTATAAGAATTTGTACTTTTTGGAAAATCGATTATTTGAAAAAAAGGTGGGGACTACCGTAGCCTTTTGCGAATTTGAATGTGAATTTTCAGAAAAAAATCAGAATTTTATATTTATTAGGGAAATCAAATATCTTCTGATATACATTTTTAAAAAGTTTGAAAAATTTGAAATAGAAACTGTCAAATAATATACAAGACATTCTATTTAAAAAAAAATACATAAAATTGGTCAATAATCTGATGCCTATAGAAAATTTAGTACGCCAGTGGATTTTACGTAAAAAACACTACAATACCCCTCTTTTCTACTCTTTTATTAACTTATATATTAACTTGATTTTTGAACCACTTTAGAAAAAAAGAATAAATAAAGAATAAGTGATATCAATTTTCCATCTACATGGCCTGTCATCTTGATTTGCTTACCCATCCTAAGTAGATGTGAGTACTGTTTTCAGATGTATTTTTGCTGTGAAACTTATCACGTGAATTTGAAGCAGGTATAATTTGTCATCTGAAAAAACTGTTTTTTAAAAATTCATGAAACAATAGACTGAAAAAAAAATTTCAAAAATAATATAAATATTTATTTGCCTATATTCTCCTTGAAGCAGTGACAGGAAAAATATACAAGTAGTTTATTTCTTGCAATTATTATTTTGGTCTTCTCTGCGTACGCGTTTCGACCACATAATGATCTCATCAGGGGAGCTGTAATGAACCAAGAAAGGCTTTTTCGATGTTAGACTGAAAAATATCGCAGAAATGAAGAAATCTTTACTGCTGTAAAATTAGTTTAACATGTTTTTTCTAGTATATCCAAAAAAAGACCGCAGATAAGTCATTAACCATTGCTGCCAGATAAACCATTCTGAAACAATGCTTATTTGAGTACAGCAAGGAGCGCGATCACTTTGTGCAAAGTTTAATGTAAAAAAATACTAAAACGAATGCTTCACATCATCACAATTTTTTTGATGAACAAACAAAGATAGAACAAACTCACAAAACTGCACGAAAATTGGAGCTCACATGAGAGAATTGTTTTTTTTTTTGGGGCTGATGTGACATGAGCTCGTCCAATATGTTTATTCGAGGCATAAAGTTTCTCTTGATAAAGTGTACCTAATTACTTTCTGAGATTTCAGCCTTTCTTTCCTTAGATTTCTTTATTTTACGAAATTAAAACACTAGAAAATTAATCTGTGTTGTTTTCAAATTTTTTTAAAAGTTTGTAGGTTTTCTTAATTATTTAAATGATGAGGTGGGCGTGTAAATTTAAAATCTTCAATTTCGCCCTGTACCTTAAAAGCAGGGTTGGCTAGGAAAATTTTCTTTGTTGCATCTTTTGTTTAACAAAAGAGTAGCATAGGTTCGAGAAAATTGTAAATCTGTATCTTTAAAAATTATAGAGATACGTTATAGAAGTGTGGAGACTTGAAAACGCTATACTTATCTAATTATTTTATGCAAATTGTTACCAATTTAAAAATAATTTACTTTAAGAGTTTACGAAAAAGTGTTATTTCGTTAGTGACAGTAACAGAGCTGATGTTCCCATAGTAAGCTTTAAAACATGTTTACATAACTTATTGGGAGAATGAATTGAAACATTGCTCAACATACCAATAAGCGTAGTATAGGAGTATAGTAGCACGTTTTCTCTTAAATTATTCATATGTTCACAAAATGTTTTGCCTCGTTAAGCTCCCTCTTACATCTTATACAAAGGAGGGGGGGAGTCACTGTGTGAAGTTGTAGTATATAAAGTGTCACAAATGTAAATGCTTTGCTACCAAAATAGTGGAGATTGCTTTCTATCAATCACTTTTTACAATTGAAGTATGCGCACAATAAAGACATTTTATCTATTGACTAACTTTGTTTACCTTTCGACAACCAACTACAGAGCTTCACAGTCTAATCCATATTGCCAAATTGTGTTTGACAGACATGGCGAATAATGATGAGCTTTAAGCAATCTATCAATTTTACACTATATTACACTATTTTTTTCTTTAATTTAATTGTAAGTTATACAGCGCTCCCTTATTGAAAAAACCATCGAATATATTGTCTCTGTCATTTGAATAGTTGTGGATATAGTATGAGGAGAGTATGGCTAAAATTTTTAGATTTTTAAACGTAAATTCCCCATCGATACGACAATGTATTAAGTTTGGCAGTGTCGTAAAAAGCTGCTACTAGAATTTTGCAACCATCATGTATGAACAGCCACTGAAATCTTTTGTTGTCCGATGGTGTATCAAGTATTGCCTATAGAGAAGTAAATTTTTTACCAAGGATATTCCGTTCCAAGGAATATTTTTTTGCCATTTTTTTAAGTACTTTCGTGATATTTTTAGTGTGTTTTGCAGTTAAATGAATCAACTATTGACAGTAAGCCGATGTATTGTGTATTATGTTGATAATTTGACCATCTATATCACTGGAAAATACTGTTATTTATAAATTACGTATGTCAAGTAAATAGTGAGTAATTTATCAGGAAATGACACTTGCTAAAAGCTACTACATCCGTATCCCCTTCGCACACAAACTAATTGTCATGATAAAGAATTCTATTTCTAAATTCATGATAAAGAATTCTATTTCTAAATTACTCTCAGGGTCCATAAATAAAATGTCAAAAGCACACACCATTGAAAAGCACAGCTTCCGACAGGATTTTAACTACTTAGGTGTAAAGCATGCGGCACCATATCGCAAAAATTACAAAGCATACTGATGATTAAATTAGGCAAAATGTGCACCTTTTCAAGATATCTTTTCTGCTTTAAAGAAACTACATGAACTATCCAAAAGTTATAAACGAGATTTTTTAACATTATGTTTTTTTTGAACAAATACAAAAATACTTTTTAACCAGTATTTTTTTCAGAATGTATTATGACATTTAAAGTAGACATATCCCACATATTTTTAAAGATATTTCTTTAATACCTAAATTGTTTAAAAATATGTTATCACAGTTTTAAAATGTTAGTGTTTATTCAATAATTTTAAGCAAAAAAAAGTAATAAAAGTCAATTTTACCTTGGAGAATGTGTTTATTTTATTCATAATGTCATTGTATAATTTAAATTGTAAATTATTAAGTACAATTTAAGATACTGTGTATCTTATTAACCTACTTCTAAAAGAAGGAGGTTCTCAATTCGTCGCGTATATATTTTTTTTTTATGTATGTACACCGATTTTTCCGGAACGGCTGCACCGATTTAAAATGAAATTTTTTACGTTATGTTCAGGAAGTTGCTGCGGTGGTCCCATATTTTTTTAGATGAAATTGGTACAGTAAAATCCAAGATGGCGCTTACAATATGGCTGCTAAAAAAATTAATTTTGTCCGATTTTCTCCAAAATTGGTATGGAGGAATTTTCGGGGTTGTATCCAACGAATCTGAAATTATTTTTAAAGAATTCAAAATGGCGGATCCAATATAGCGGTCAATAAAATTTAAAATTGGTATGGGGAAGTTTTCGAGGTCGCACATGACGAATCTAAAATTATTTTTAAAAAATTCAATATGATGGACAAAAAAATTTAATTTTGTCCAATTTTCTACAAAATCTGATATTTTTTAAAAAAAAATTAAGTATGACGGATCTAAGATGGCGGATTAAAGATTTTACAGCTCTCGATTTTGTCTAAAGTTAGTATTGGGGGATTTTTGTGAGTGTTAATTACGAAATTAAAATATTTTTTGAAAAACTCAATCTGGCGGATTCGATATGGCGTCCCAAAAATTTTACATTTTTTGACTTTCTCCAAAACTGGTATAGAGGGTTCTTGAGGGTGTAAATTATGAATTTATTAGTATTTTTTCAGGATTCAATATAGCTAATCAAATATAGCTGACTAAAAATTTTACATTTTTCGATTTTGTTCAAATGTGGAACTGAATAGTTTTTGAGGATGTAAATAGCGAATATAAAATTATTTTAAGAAAATCTAATATATCAGAGGCAATATAGTGGTCTAGAAATTTTAAATTTCTGGATTTCTTTTAAAATTGGTACTAGAGGGTTTAGATTTAGTTTAAATTAAGACGTTAAAATGATTTTTTTGAAAATCAATATGGCAGATTCAATATGGTGGATTGAAAATTTTACCTTATTCACATTTTTTGAAATTTGGTATTATGGGGTTGGGGGGTGGTATATTACGAATATGAAGTTAATTTTTTACAACTAGTAGGTTGACAAGAAACAATATGAGGGACTAAAAATTTTGCATTTTCCGGTTTTATCTAAAATTGATGTTGCGAGGTTCTTAGGGCGTATACAAACTCAATATGCAATATATAATATAGCGGGCTAAGAAATTTTCAAAATATTTAAATATCGATATTGGAAGATTTTGACTATGATAGACTAAATATTTGTTTGACACAATTTCATTAGCATTTGGAGAACTCTAAGAA
This sequence comes from Diaprepes abbreviatus, assembly GCA_034092305.1. Classification (NCBI taxonomy): domain Eukaryota; kingdom Metazoa; phylum Arthropoda; class Insecta; order Coleoptera; family Curculionidae; genus Diaprepes; species Diaprepes abbreviatus. The sequence goes on along the minus strand of JASJET010000178.1, from coordinate 2,916,213 downwards.
TCATTGTGGTTCATTTCAGGGTGATTTACAATTCTGGATAAAATGGGTACTTTTTTGCCACCTTGGAGTCATTGCGAGGTACACTAATCTTGATTAGTACTTAGTTCAAATAATATATGAATATCATAATGAATTCAAAACTAAAAATCGAAAAATAAAATTTTTATAAAAAAATTGAACCAACTTCTCAAAGTGCGCTAAAAAGTGAAAAATAACTAGAAATTTTTATATGATATTGAAATTTTTGAAGTCGGCGCCAAACTAATACCTGGCAAAATGTTATTCTCATAAACGGATTAAAAACACTTTATTTGTAATTACTTTCCTACCATAATTTATATATATATATATATATATATATATATATATATATATATTAGTAGTTATTTATTTCATTTAGAAATAGTTTGGCGCCAACTTCAAAAATTTCTAGCTATTTTTCACTTTTTAGCGCACTTTTAGAAGTCGGTTCAATTTTTTTATAAAAATTTTTGAATAAAGTTACTCTATATGTAAATAGACTTAAAATGCGTTATCACCACTTGTCACATATTTTCTAATACCTCAATAAGAGTTTAAAATTATACTGAATTTTTCATTACCCAAAAATAATTTGAAAACTTGAGTAAAGCATTTATGAAAAGTGCTATAACGGTCCACAGATATTAAATATGATATAAATCATTTTTTGGAATATTAAACCACTGTACGTTAAATATATCGATCAATATATTTTCATTAAATTCCAGATATAATTAGATATCTCTATCCATACAAATATATACTTAAATATATATTAGTGCAAGTCATACATAGCAATACGTTTAACCTTCTTTATGTTTCCAAGCTTAATAAAAATAACTTCATGGCTCCAAAATTTAATAATTTTGCAGAACAATTAAGTATGTTCTTAACGTTATATCCTCCAGCATGGTGTAGAAGTAAAATTTCGAAAGTTTATGTTATCGCATTTATTCTAGTGCTTACAAGTTACGGCATTATTACGGAAATTTATGCCGTCTCCAATTTAATTAGCATAAAAATAGCCTTGACTTCTAAAATTTTATTGATGATCAAACAGTTTTTTATGGTTACTATTAATATTACAGTATCAATTAGACTTCTTGTTGATAAAAACAAAACAGCTATTTTAGGAAATATTCTCAAACTACTTTTAGATGAAACTGGCAAAATTAAAAGAAACCATAAAATTGTTATTAATATATGGTGCTTTATCCATTTTATTATAACCCTGTGGACTCTAGCATCAACTATTCACTCAATGCCATTAATAAAAATATCCATCTTTATTGGTATACGTAGTTTTGAAAGGCGACTTGAAGCTATAATTATAATTGCCTGCTTAATAATTTGGGAGATTAAAGAGAGATTAAAAACAATTCATAAGAAAACAAAATCAGTAAAAACTCTACGAGAGATTATCGAATACAAAGAGCAGCAAGAAGTTTTATATGGGTATATCACAGACGTTAATAACATATTTGGTTTTGCAGTAGCATCCGCTGTTATGATTTGTATTCTTGGTATTTTAGATATCAGTATATGTGTAATATTTATGATTTGTGTACGGACCCTGGCAATAATAATAGAAAAAGTAATAAATGGGCTACATTTTTTAGTAAGTATCTAAAAATTTAAACTACACTTATACTGAAAATTTGTAAGTCAATACTTTTTATCAATAACATTGTAAATTAAATTAGGCTATTTAGCTAATTAATACTTAAGCATGGCAAACTCAATCTATGTATTGTAGAATGGAGTACAATTGATATGTCTTATGATTTAATTGCGATGAACTTTTATCGAAATTAAATAGCATCAAAAGATGTGGCGAAAAATAAAAAATAAGATACTGACATTATAAAGAAGTTATTTCCACTATTGAAATAATTCAGAATGGTTAGTTAGAATAATAAGTTAAGAGGGCATTTGTCAAGGTCATTTGCACGATATTAACCTATTATTTTGGCCAAAAATTCGACATTTTTCAAAAAAACGATTTAAAGAGGAAAAACGATTTTTACCTAAAACTTTTAAAAAATGCTTAGAAAAGGCATAACAAAGGCTAGATTTACGTAATATGTACAGAAATATACTAAATAATAGCATGCAATGATTTTTAAAATCGTTTAAAATCGAGTCAACAAATTTTATTGTTGTATTCTTACAAAACACTGTTCCGTTTAAAAAAGCACAACATATATTTATTTTTTAAGTCTCTGCATATATGAAAAAAATAAGTAAGAAATAAGAAATCGTAATTCTAGGATCGACCAAGACCTATTTAAAAACCGTAATTGACATGGTCTGTACCAGCTGACACTGGTGTTCTCTTTTTGCTTACACCCGATAGAAAAATACATTCGATTACCAACTGATAATCGGAGTGAAACGCTTCTGTTGGATTGCTCGTTTAATTTTGTCGCTGGGTCCTAAGCGAGCTGTAATCTTGTAATATGTTCTCTGCGTTGTTGGCTTCACACGGGCTAGTCTTGTAAACAATTTTGATGGGTGTAAAGTGACAGTTTGGAAAATAAGTCGATTATAGCAAATTTTCCATCAAAATTCTGCGAATTCATTAGAAGTTATCTTGAAATAATCCGAAACGGCCATAAATATGGGCTTGTCGGAAGCCCTCGTAAATACCCAACTATTGGCTATCTTAATCAGCTCATGCCCATGTGACAAGACCACAGTTCTTTAATGGTTAGAACTCAAATGGAACATATTTTATACAGAGGCAGATATAGGAGGGCAAAGGATGTAATACCGGAAGTCGACAAAGTTGAGTTTTTCTGACGCAGAGATCACTGCTAAATAATGAATGGAATATTGCCTTGATTAATGAGGTCATACATTTTTGAAATTGGAATATTTTTAAAGTGAAATATTTGATTTTTTAAATCGAACGGGTTCTAAAATCAACCAACTAATTAATTATTACTGTATAGAAATATAAATCGTTTTGTTTCTATACATGTATAATTGTAACATAGTTTGACTGAAAAAAATGACTTACTTACTTCTACCTTCATGATAACTTAAAATACTATATTAATATATTATTTGTATAATATTTGGCATTTTGTTTCCTAATCAAAGTACAAGATCTCCATGAAGAGGTGGAATTAATTAACATTTTTCTAAATGAATACAATGGGGAACCGTAAAAATGTTTCCGAAACCAAAATACTAAAAGCTTACTTATTTTATGGTATTAATTAACCATCTATCTTGTAAAAGTCTCAAATGGCTCCGGTTTCATAGATACGTGGTAAATATATATAAGTACCTGGTTTTATTACATCAGATGTACTTTATAAGGGGTTTTAAAAATACACGTAACATAAATCCTCCAGTTGATCAAGAACTGTTTGTTTTTGAGAGATTAGGGAGTTTTGAGCAACATGTCGCGAGTTTGTGTAAATAAGCAGGATCATTTTTATTATATATGTGGTAAAGTGACTTTTGTGAAACAAAAACGTACTCTTAGCCCTTTAATACAAAAAAAGCTTACAAGGCTATAAAATTGGACACCAGGATAAAAATTGTGCTCGCCATATCTGCCGCAACAAATGTGCGTCCAACATTCGTGGCTGGCTAAGTCGAAAAAAGCGTAAAATTCCCTTCGCTGTTCCTATGGTCTGGCGAGAACCGAAATACCATGTTACCGACTGTTACATTTGTTTGACACCTCCCATCAAAAAAGGCTTTTTGGAGAAAAAAAATCTGCTATACAGGATCCAAATTTACAATCCGCCATACGCCCGGTGCCCCATAGTGACGAGTTGCCTGTACCCATTCCACTTCAAGAATATATCCTTTATCCGGGTAATAATCAAACGGATTCACACGGTAGTGTGCCGGAAAATGTCACTGGCTCATCAAACTTCGATTTTGTCTGTGAACTTGCCTGTAAAAAGCCTCACAAAATAAGTCAAAGTGAATTAAGTGACCTTATAAGGGATTTGGAATTGCCCAAGAAAAAAGCAGAACTATTGACCTCTCGATTGCAACAGTGGAATTTAATTAAAGATGAAGTAAGAGTTTCTGTGTACCGAAGCCGTCAGAAAAACCTAACACGATTTTTTAATATGGAAAACAATTTGATAGCCTGTAGGGACATTAAGGGATTAATGACAATCTGGACTATGATCTAAAAGACTGGAGATTTTTTTCATTGATTCCTCAAAAGTAAGTCTTCAACCTGTGTTACTTCATAATGGAAACAAGTGGGACAGTTGGCCATGCGGTTCACATGAAAGAAACTTATAGCAATTTGAAATTGTTATTGGAGACCATACAATGTGAAAGATATAAATGGAATTCCCCCAAAAAAAGATTTTACTACCGCCACTTCATATAAAATTGAGAGGAAATATTTGTGGATCCCCATATTAGGCAACTTTTCGGAGATGTCCCATTCGATTCCGTAATTGAAAGCAAGAAAAAAGACGCTTGGAATGCCTTTAAAATTGTTACAAAAATTTTTTTGGGAAACATAAAAGCACAAAACTATAATGACCTGGTTGCCCAATTTCTTTAGTATTACCAAAACACAGAGTGTAATATATCCTTAAAAATTAATTTCTTGGATTCTCATCTGGATTACTTTCCGAAAAATTGTGGTGCTGTAAGAGACGAGCACGATGAGAATTTCCACCAGGATATTTTAAACATGGAAAGAAGGTATCAGAGAAAATAGAACTGTGAAATGTGAATGACTATTGCTGGACTATTACGAGAGATAAAGCAGAGCCTGCTTTTAAAAGGCAGGCTAAGAAGCGCAAAATAAGTGTCTAAACTTTAGTCTCAATGATAAAAGTATGCTATTTAATTGCTTTGTTGAACCAACAGTATATTGTTATCTATAATTTGTATGTTCATTATACAGGGTGATTCAAAAATCGATCACGAAACTTAAGGGGGTGATTCTACTTGACAAAATAAGGGTAGAGCTTCATATAATTTTTTTTCAAAATGTCATTCGTTTTCGAGTTACAAGCCGTCCAAGTTCAAGTTTTTATTTTTTGTTTTTTGAATTACTCGCTTACAGGAAAACCGATTTGACTAATATTTGAAAGATAGGCTAAGTCTTCTGCGCTTCATCATTTTAGTAACAATTCACATTGATTGTTTGCCGCTAGAGGGCACTTTACCTACATTGAAAATTGTTTTTTTGTCATAATTTTTTAGTGTTGACAGCTACAGTAGTTTTTGGCATAATTTCTGAAAGACTGATGCCAGGCCTTTAAAAAAGGTGCTTTTTATTTACATCGCTAAACCCAACGGTTTAGACGTAAATCACCCTTAAAAATTAAGTGGTAAATTTACTTTTCTCATTTCATTACCACCAGCTACCAGGTAAATAGCTATCAAAGTATACCAGAGCTGTCAGTTTAACATCAAATAAATTCGCTTTTTAAACTATTTAATTTATAATCTTAAAATAACTAATAATGGCTAATCAGTAAATATTCATATTATGGATTATTGCGATATACATTTAATTGATAAAAATTAATGAAGCAGTACTAAACAAACTAAAAAAGATTCTCAAAATGTCCCCCATTTTCTTCTATACATTTCCTAACACTCTTCAAAAAATGTCGCCTAACTCGATGAAAAATTTCTGGTATTTCTTTAATAATTTGGCACTTTTCGATTATCCTGAAGCGAAGATCCTCGACGTTGATTACTGGAATATCGTACACCAATTGTTTCAAATGACCCCAAAAGAAAAAATCCATAGGATTAAGGTCTGGTGACCTCGCTGCCCATGCCAATGGTTCACTTCGTCCTATCCATCGCTCAGGATACGTTGCATTCAAATACTGTCGGACACGTATACTAAAGTGGGGCGGAGCTCCGTCTTGGAGGATCCACATGTTGGCCCTTACTTCCAATGGCACATCTTCCAGATACAATGGGAGACGATTTTGGATAAAATCTAAGTATACGTCACCAGTTAATGGGCCATCAAAGAAATGAGGACCAATAAGGTAATCTCCTATTATCCCTGCCCACACATTTACTGGAATATCGTACACCAATTGTTTCAAATGACCCCAAAAGAAAAAATCCATAGGATTAAGGTCTGGTGACCTCGCTGCCCATGCCAATGGTTCACTTCGTCCTATCCATCGCTCAGGATACGTTGCATTCAAATACTGTCGGACACGTATACTAAAGTGGGGCGGAGCTCCGTCTTGGAGGATCGACATGTTGGCCCTTACTTCCAATGGCACATCTTCCAGATACAATGGGAGACAATTTTGGATAAAATCTAAGTATACGTCACCAGTTAATGGGCCATCAAAGAAATGAGGACCAATAAGGTAATCTCCTATTATCCCTGCCCACACATTTAATGAAAATCTACGCTGATGTTTCGTTTCTACCACATTGTTTGGGTTCTCGTAAGCATATGTGTGGATGTTGTGTAGATTTGTTATGCCATCACGAGTGAAACCAGCTTCGTCAGTGAATAATATGACGCCAATTAATCGATTATCGTGTTCATACTTAGCTAGGATCTGATTGCACATTTCCAACCGTCTCAGCCGATCATCGTCATAAAGAGCCTGCACCTTTTTTGAATGAAACGGGTAGAGTTGTTCTTCTCTTAGTATCCTCCATGAACTAGCCTGACAGAGCCCACTTCATTCTTTTTTCTAGTACTAATACCTGGATTATCTTCAATAATTTCAAGCACTCTTTCTTCTTGTTGCACGTTTCTAGCAGTTCTAGGTCTTCCCCTATTTCCATTATAACTTTTAAAGGAACCACATTCCGCAAGCCTCCTGTGCACACTGGAAAATGTTTGAGCATGAGGGATATTTCTTTCCGGATAACTCTCCATATAATATCTTCTTGCCAACTCTGCATTACCATTTGCTTTTCCATAACAAAAATGGATATCACAATATTCGATATTTGAATATTGGTGATTAGCCATTATTAGTTATTTTAAGATTATAAATTAAATAGTTTAAAAAGCGAATTTATTTGATGTTAAACTGACAGCTCTAATATACTTTGATAGCTATTTACCTGGTAGCTGGTGGTAATGAAATGAGAAAAGTAAATTTACCACTTAATTTTTAAGGGTGATTTACGTCTAAACCGTTGGGTTTAGCGATGTAAATAAAGAGCACCTTTTTTAAAGGCCTGGCATCAGTCTTTCAGAAATTATGCCAAAAACTACTGTAGCTGTCAACACTAAAAAATTATGACAAAAAAACAATTTTCAATGTAGGTAAAGTGCCCTCTAGCGGCAAACAATCAATGTGAATTGTTACTAAAATGATGAAGCGCAGAAGACTTAGCCTATCTTTCAAATATTAGTCAAATCGGTTTTCCTGTAAGCGAGTAATTCAAAAAACAAAAAATAAAAACTTGAACTTGGACGGCTTGTAACTCGAAAACGAATGACATTTTGAAAAAAAATTATATGAAGCTCTACCCTTATTTTGTCAAGTAGAATCACCCCCTTAAGTTTCGTGATCGATTTTTGAATCACCCTATATATGCCTTTGAATTAAAATTTTTTAGCAATTAATTCAGATTTTTTGTGCGAGCCAACTAAAATCTTTAATAGGTATTTTTTAGTTACGTGGGTGTAGTTAAATCCAAAAAAATTAGATTTGTTCGGGAAACAAAAAAAAATTCAAATTTGTTCCCCAGTGCTATTTATTGAAAGTTTTAGGTGTTTATAAAAAAAAAACAAATATGGTTAAATTTATTTCAAGTGTTTGTCTCAAAGAAATATTTTTTGAGTAAAAGGAGGTTGTTTTACTTCTGTTTTGTCTGTATGACATTTGGAATAGGATGTATTAGAGATACATTATGACATCATGAATTAAACGTCGTATAACCAAACAAAAAACAAGGACAATGCAAGTTCTACAACCACATTTTAGTCAATATTTCACATTGTCTAAAACCCTCAAATGATGAAATGTTTTTAGTCGTATTTTTCTTACCAAAATGAGTTGATTAAATCCATTACGAGATTATAGTCGTCTTTTCGGGGCTAAAAAAAATCGTTAACAAGGTTAACTTGTATTTGACCAAAAAAATAGAATAGGCATATAATACGCAAAATATATGAATAGAACATAAACAGTAATCATACCATTTTATAGCCCACAAAAAAGGGTCATCCTGAAAATCAATTCTTGTACTTCAGAATTATCATTAATTATGCTAAACCAAAAAAAGGGTGAACCAAATTTATTTCTCAACATTAATAGTTGGAGTTACTATCGTGATTTAAATTTTAAACCATCCTAAATAGATAGCAGAGGGTTTAAACTGACAAAAGCAACAATAAGTCAAGCAAATCTTAATCTTTAAAAATACTAGCATGAAAAATCATTTTGTTTTATTATTGAACCGGCAAAAATGAAGAACTTTATTTATTTTCGAGATACAACTATTTCTCTTACATATTTCAAGGCTTTAAGGCAAAGTTCTTACTTTTAATATCCCTATACAAGCGTTTATTTGTTGAAATATGTAATATAAATGATGACAATATCATAAGCAAAACAAAACTGGCCGACTATAAGGTTCAAATTTCATGGCAACTAGATCGGATTTAAATTTTAAATCCTCTTCTAGCTGTAAAGTTTTATAAATTCATGTGTAAAGGATTTTTTTTACGTTTAGCATCATACCGGGAAGCTTTATTACAAGAAATGGAAAAAAACGTTAAACACGATTTCTTCCATATTATCTTTTAGATTTATTTGAAAAAAGAAATTTTAATTTTTTAAATGGATACCCTGTATATTCTCTGCTATTTTTCTCATGATATCAAAAATGTATAATAAGTTAGTGTGCGAACTAGCCGTTATTTAAATATTTAAGTTTAAATTATTAATAAACTGGTATAAAGAAACGAGAAGGCCTGGAAAACAATTACTTTATTTTAATTTTCATTTTGACGTTTTAATATGGTTTCGAATACTTATTATATGACATGTAATATTGACTAATACACGTGTCGACATGGGCTATTAGGAAGAAGAAAAATAGCAGATAATTTGTGCTTTTTATTTGAATAATAAAAATACATCCAGAGTACAAAATGAATACCGTAATTTATACTGGTGATCCGCTACTATCTACTAGTACAGTAAGATACGCTGTCAACAGATTTAATGAAATCAGAATTAGAACAGTAGTTAGAAACGCAGAAGATGATATAAATATTTTACTTCATTTTCAAGGCAATTTTTCGCTCTAGTATTGTAAAACAATCTATTATTAGTTGATGTAATGTACGGTGATAACTAAAAAAAATCCCATACGTACAAAAATAAATGACTCTAGTTACTGTATACACATGTCTCTTCTATTAAGATAAGTATTTTTATATTATATATAGTATGTCTGTCAGTACCAAGCTGTGAAAACATAGAAAATATTGCAGCATTAATGTAATATTACCGTAACTCAAAAAAATAGGCAATTTTTGGAATAAAGTTACTCTATATGTAAATAAATTTAAAATGCATTATCACCACTTGTCACATATCGTCTAGTACCTCAATAATAGTTAAAAATTATACTGTCTTCTCCATTACCCAAAACCAAGTTGAAAACTTTAAGACATTTATCAAAAGTGTTATAACAATCCACAGATATCAAATATAAGTATTTTTTTGAATTTTAAACCACTGTACGTTAAATATACCCATCAATATATTTTCATTAAATTTCGAATATAATTAGATATTTCTACCTATACAAATTATGTTTAAATCAATATTAGTATAAGTCCTACGTAGAAACACGTTTAACCTTTTATATTTTTCAAAGCTTAATAAAAATAATTTCATGGCTCCAAAATTTAAAAATTTTGCAAAACAGTTAAGTATGTTATTAGCATTATACCCTCCAGCATGGTGTAGAAGTAAAATTTCGAAAGTTTATGTTATCGCATTTATTCTAGTGCTTACAACTTTCGGAACTGCTATGGAAATTTGTGCCGTTTCCAACTTACTTAGCCAAAAAATACCCTTGACTCCTAAAATTTTATTGATGATCAAACGGTTTTGTATGGTTACCGTCAATATTACAATATCAATTAGACTTTTTGCTAATAAAAACAAAACGGCTATTTTAGGAAATATTCTCAAATTACTTTTAGATGAAACTGACAAAATTAAAAGAAACCATAAAATTGTTATTATTATATGGTGCTTTATCAATATTATTATGACCGTGTGGACTCTAGCATCAACCATCTCCTCAGTATCATTAATAAATATATCCATCTCTATTGGCATGCGCAGTTTTGGACTGCGACTTGAAGCTATAATTATAATTGCATGTTTAATAACTTGGGAGATTAAAGAGAGACTAAAAACAATTCATAAGAAAACCAAATCAGTAAAAAGTCTAGGAGAGATTATCGAATACAAAGAGCAGCAAGAAGTTTTGTATGGGTATATCACAGGCGTTAATAACATACGAGTATTTGGGTTTGCAGTGGCATCCGCTGTTATGATTTGTATTGTTAATATTTTAGATATCAGTATATGTGAAATATTTATGATTTGTGTACCGAACATGACAATAATAATAAGAAAACTTATATATGGACTACATTTTTTAGTAAGTATCTAAGAATTTAAACCACACTTTGCGGGAAATTTGTAAATCAATACATTATAAAATAAATTTAGTTTAATAAATTATTTAGCTAATTAATACTTAAGCATGACAAACTCGATCTATGTATTGTGGAATGGAGTACAATTGATATGTGAATGTGTATGAAATTAAATAGCATCAAAAATGTGGCGATAAATAAAAATAAGATACTGACATTATAAAGGAGTTATTTTTCCACTATTGGAATAATTCAGAATGATTAGTTAGGTATCAGCTAATTTATAAAGCTAATCAAACTTAAAAATATAACACCGAATAATAAGTTAAGGGGGCATTTGTCAAGGTCATTTGCACCATATTAACCTATTATTTTGACCAAAAACTCGACATTTTTCAAACACTGAGATTCAAAGAGAAAAAACGATTTTTACCTAAAACTTTCAAAAAATGCTTACAAAAGGCGTAACGAAGGCTATATTTAAGTAGTATGCACAGAAAAATACGAAATAATATCATTTTAAATCGAGTCAACAAATTTTATTGTTGTATTCTTACAAAACACAGTTCCGTTTAAAAAATCACAACATATATTTATTTTTTAAGTTATATGAAAAAAAAGGTAAGAAATAAGAAATCATAATTCTAGGATCGACCAAGACCTATTTAAAAACCGTAATTGATATCGTCTGAACCAGCTGACACTGATGTTTTCTTTTTGCTTACACCCGATAGAAACAGACATTCCATTATCTACTGATTATCGTAGTGAAACGCGAGATCACTGCTAAATAATGAGTGGAACTTTGCTTGATTAATGAGGGCATACATTTGGAATATTTTTTAAAGTGAAATATTTGATTTTTTAAATCGAACGGGTTCTAAAATCAACCAACTAATTAATTATTACCGTATAGAAATATAAATCGTTTTGTTTCAATACATGTATAATTGTAACATAGTTTGACTGAAAAAAAAATGACTTACTTACTTCTACCTTCTTGATAACTTAAAATACTATATCAATATTTTGTTTGTATAATAAAGGGTGTTTTTTATAGAGGTATAAAACTTTAAGTTTTCAACACTTTTTTAACTGGCGGCCATTTTGTCAGCTGTCAAGTGATTTATGTTTAGTTTGGTTTGGCATTTCAACATGAATAGACTGACGCCTGAACAACGCTTCCAAATTGTGCAAATTTATTTTGAAAATCATGGTTCTGTTCGAAATACGTATCGCGCTCTACGTCCATTTTACGGTCAACATAATCGTCCATCAGAGCAATTAATTCGATTAACTATGGAACGTTTTCGCACCATGTTTACTCTAAAAGATAATACGCATCCACAGAGACGTCGTACAGTGCGTACAGAAGAAGTCATTGCTGCTGTAGAGTGTAGCGTAGAGGAAGATCCGAATCAGTCTATCCGCCATCGTGCACAGGAATTGAATATGTGTCCATTCACTTTATGGAAGATTTTGTGGAAAGATCTTGGTTTGCGTGCTTACAAAATCCAACTCGTGCAAGAACTGAAGCCACACGATCACCTAGCAAGGCGTAGATTCGGTGAATGGGCCCAAAACAAGATCGCCCTTGATCCCGATTTTCATAAGCGAATTTTGTTTACCGATGAAGCTTACTTTTGTTTGAATGGATACGTCAATAAACAAAACTGCCGTATTTGGAGTGATGATAATCCTCAAGTGTATGTTGAGCAGGCGCGGATCCAAGGGGGGGGGCGGTGGGGGCGATCGCCCCCCCCCAAGAGCTTTGAGTTTAGGAAAATGGACCCTATTTTTCCTCATACTTTAGTTTATTCAAGAACTATAGAGAGTAATAAATCATTTTTTACCCTTTTTCTCTACGCAAACTACCTGTGTTCCTTAGTCCGGTGTTTTTAGAAAAATTTGTTAGACACATATATTTTTCATAGGAATGGGTTAGAAATTTTATAATCAAAAATACCGGTCTATAATAGTAGACTAAAACGTAGGAATATTCTCTCAAAAAATTCTAAGTTATAATTTAAATACTTACAAAATATCCATTGTCAAAAATATAAAAAGTTAAACATATATAAAAAAATAAATTCGTCCATATAATAATAAAATATTTTTGGGGTTATCGGTCATTTTATTATTAATTAAAACATTTTTAGGGTATTTGACGTTTCAGTTTATTTATTTCTTAAACCGTCTGCAGAATTACAATTAAACACTAAAAAGGGATTCAAATGTAATTACTTTTTTTCATGTTGTAATTAAAATTAGACCTACTTATTTTTATTTCTATTGTATTGATATCTTAATTTAATTTACTTTTATATATGGAAATATGATAGCCCCAAAAAAATAAGATAAACATGTTAAGTCTACACGCTTAATAAAAGGCACAAACCCAATTATAAAATAATAAAAAACTTACGGCTAATTAGAATTAAATATATATAAAATTAAAGAGTGTGACACACTAAAATAAAAATATATAAAAAAATAAAAAACATATAAACAACATTAAACAATAAAATACAACAAAAACAAAAATTTAAACAATAAATTGTGTTTACACTAGTAAACATTACGTATCTAATTCCTAATCAAAGTCAGTGAAACTTCGCTAAATTAATTATAATTGGTTCCTCTATCTTATCGATTATGAGATCGAGTTTTCACATTTTGTTTTATTCTTTTATTATATGGATTCTTCCCAATTTTCCGCAGTAACTTTATTCAAAAAAATCTTTCAAAAGTTTAGTTAAATTACTAATTTTATTAATTGTGTTATTTCTTGCAACTCTACCTTTTACTTGAGAGAGATATTTACGTCTCCAATGGACAGTTTCCGGACGATTTATAAGAACAGATTTTCTATGGTTTTTCCCAGCAAAAATTAAGTTCTCTGAGCAATTTCCAGAGATCAGTTCTTTTAATTTCAGGTAAATCGCGATCTTCAATGATTTTAGTTAGAATTTTGTAGATGGTTGGGATCTGCTTCTCATAATAAAATGTATATACAACCCCTTTAATTGCAGTTTTCATCTCTTCTTCCAACGAGGTTTTTCTTTTGCCTGTGATCGAATGTGGCTTGGGAGTACTAACAATTCCAGTCGTTTTTTCTCCTTCAGTATTCGGTACATAGTAGATTTTCCAACTCCTGTCATGTTGGAACATATCTCAACAGAGCTTTTAACATTATTATCTAGATATTGATATCTTAAGGCATCATAAACATTCATGGTAATAAGTTTTTCGTTGAGGAAAAAATGCCCTGGTTTAACGATTTTGGAATAAATATAGAGGTGAAAGCCATATCTTTTGAGTATCTTACTAATCTCAAATAATATATAAAAACAAGCGCAAACAGGATAAATCACTAAGGAAAAACTGTAAGTTGTACTTTGCTCACTGACAGAAATTAAATTAAACTATCAGAAATTCTATGTTGCAGTAAATTTATAAAATATATTTAAATATAATGAAATATAATTAGATTTACGGCAGTTCTCAGTTACCTGCGGCACTGGAGCAGGTACGTTAGAGGTTTCGGTAACAGTTTTATTACTCTCTCTAGTTCTTGAATAGAGTATAGGAGTCTGTATGCTTGCGATCGCCCCCCCTCCCAAAAGCTTTGAGTTCAGGAAAATAGAACTCATTTTACCTTTTATATTAGGAATGAGTATGCTGCTTGCACTCCCCCCCCCCCCCCCCGTTGACAACTTGTTTTTCTTGCCATACTGTACTTTTGTGATATCACCGCCCCCCCCAAAGAGAGAGGCTGGATCCGCCCCTGATGTTGAGACACCGTTACATCCAGAAAAACTGACTGTTTGGTGTGCTTTATGGGTTGGTGGAATCATTGGTCCGTACTTCTTTGAAAACGATGCTGGTCAGAACGTTACAGTCAATGGTGACCGGTATAGAGCCATGATTACTGACTTTTTCGTTCATCAATTGAACAACTATGATGTGCAGGAGCTGTGGTTTCAACAAGACGGCGCAACATGTCACACAGCTCGTGCCACAATTAATTTATCGAAAGAAACGTTTGGTAACCGCATAGTTTCACGTTTCGGACTCGTGAATTGGCCTCCAAGATCGTGCGATTTAACGCCGCTAGACTATTTTCTGTGGGGATATGTGAAGTCGCTAGTCTACGCCGATAAGCCCGAAACGATTGATCACTTGGAGGACAACATTCGCCGCGTTATTGCCGATATACGGCCACAAATGTTGGAAAAAGTCATCGAAAATTGGACCTCCAGATTAGACTACGTCCGAGCCAGCCGTGGCGGTCATATGCCAGAAGTCATATTTAAATTATAATACTAGAAGGTTATCTTTCGAATAAAGTAAATTTCATGTCAATTTAAAAAATTCATCTTTGTTTTATTCCATTTAAAAGTTCGATACCTCTATAAAAAACACCCTTTATTTGGCATTTTGTTTCCTAACCAAAGTACAAGATCTCCATGAGAGAACCAAAAAACTAAAAGCTTACTTATTTTATTATATTAATTAACAATCTATCTTTTAAAAGTCTCAGATGGCTCAGGTTTCATAGATACGTGCTAGATATCATAATTTTACCTACCTGCTCTTAATATATGAGACAATTGGACCATAAAATGAAAAGTAACTGGTTTTATTACACCAGATGTACTTTATAAGGGTTTAAATACACCTAACATAAATCCTATATTGTTAATTAGCTGTATTTCAACCTCCAGTTGATCAAGAACTGCTTGTATTTGAGAGATTAGGGAGTTTTGAGCAACATCTCGCGAGTTTGTGTAAATAAGCCGGATAATTTTTGTTATATATGTGGTGAAGTGACCTTTGTGAAACAAAAATGCACTCTTAGCCCTTTAATACAAAAGGCTTACCACTTGTATTTTGGGTGCAAAGTTGGAGAACAGGATAAAAATTTTGCTCCTCATATCTGCTGCAACAAATGTGCGTCCAACATTCGTGGCTGGCTAAGTGGAAAAAAGCGTAAGATTCCCTTCGCTGTTACTATAGTCTGGCGAGAACCGAAAGACCATATTACCGATTGTTACTTTTGTTTGACACCTCCCATCAAAAAAGGCTTTTTGGAGAAAAAAAATCTGCGATACAGTATCCAAATTTACAATCCGCCATACGCCCGGAGCTCCTAGTGACGAGTTGCCTGTACCCAATCCACTTCAAGAATATACCCTTGATCCTGATGATGATCAAATGGATTCACACGGAAAATGTCGCTGGCCCATCAACCTTGTAAGACTCCGATTTTGTCTGGGAACTTCCCAGTAAAAAACCTCACAAAATAAGTCAAAGTAAATTAAGTGACCTTATAAGGGATTT
The DNA here is from genome assembly GCA_034092305.1 of Diaprepes abbreviatus. Taxonomy (NCBI): domain Eukaryota; kingdom Metazoa; phylum Arthropoda; class Insecta; order Coleoptera; family Curculionidae; genus Diaprepes; species Diaprepes abbreviatus. The sequence continues at coordinate 2,900,222 of JASJET010000178.1, read as the reverse complement.
GGAATAGCTCAAGAAAAGCAGAACCATTGCTTTCTTGATCACAACATAGGAATTTACTCAAGAGGAAGTAAGAGTTTCTGTGTACCGAAGCCGTCAGAAAAACCTAACACAGTTTTTTAATATGGAAAACAATTTGGTAGCCTGTAGCGACATTAAGGGATTAATGACAACTTTAAATCTGAACTATGATCTAAAAGACTGGAGACTTTTCATTGATTCCTTAAAAATAAGTCTTGGGCCTGTGTTACTCCATAATGGAAACAAGTGGGACACTTGATTATGCCCACATGAAAGAAACTTATAGCAATTTGCAATTGTTACTGGAGACCATACAATATGAAAGATATAAATGGCAAATTTGTGCGGATTAAAAAATTTGTGGTGATTTTGCTTGGAATGCAGGTAGGTTATTCCAAATACTGTTGCTTCCTATGCGAATAGGATAGTCGAGCACGATCGGATCACTACAGAAAGAAAATTTGGCCACCGAGAGAATCTTTTCAGCCAGGAAAGAAAAATATAACCAGCGCGCCATTAGTTCCTCCAGAAAAGATTTTACTACTGCCACTTTATATAAAATTTTGTAAAGGCCATGAAGAAGGAAGGCAGTGCATTTAGTTATTTAAAAGAAAAGTTCCCTAGATTCAGTGAGGCTAAAATTAAAGAGGGAATATTTGTGGATCCCCAGATTAGGAAACTTTTTAGAGATGCGCAATTCGATTCCATATTTGAAGGCAAAGAAAAAGATGTTTGACATGCCTTTAAAATGCTTGCAACAATTTTTTTTGGGAAACATAAAAGCAGAAAACTATATAGAGCTGGTTGCCCAATTTCTTTGTGTTACCAAAACCTATTGTGTAATATATCCTTGAAAATTCATTTCTTGGATTCTCGTCGGGATTACTTTCGGAAAATTGTGGTGCTGTAATGAGCATCGTGAGAGGTTCCACCAAGATATTTCAAACATGGAAAGAAGATATCAAGGAAAATGGAACTGTGAGATATTAGCCGACTATTGCTGGACTATTACGAGAGATAACCCAGAGGCCGCTTTTCAAAGGCAGACTACGAAGCGCAAAATGAGTGTCTAAACTTTAGATTCAATGACGAAAATGTGCTATTTAATTGCTTTTGTTGAACCAACAATATATTGTTATATGTATTGTGTATGTTCATTATATATGCCTATGAATGAAAATTTTGTAACAATTAATTCAGATTTTTTTTGCGAGCCAAAAAAAATCTTTAATAGGTATTTTTTAGTTACTTCAGTGTTGTTAAATCCAAAAAAATTGGGTTTGTTCAGGAAACAAAAGTTGCAATTTGTTCCCCAGTGTTGTAAATTTTAGGTGTTTATCAAAAAAAAAACAAATATGGTTAAATTTATTTCAAGTATTTGTGTCTCAAAGAAATATTTTTTGACTAAAAGGAGGTTGCGGGAATTGCTTTTTTATTTTTTTTGTTTGTATGACATTTCGAATAGGATGTATCTCTAATTGACATCATGTATAAACTGACTTAATAACCATTACAGAAGCAACTGACTCGAAACGTCGTATAACCAAACAAAAAATAAAGACAATGCAAGTTCAACAGCCATATTTTTGTAAATCTTCTACATTATCTAAAACCTTCAAATGTTGAAATGTTTTTAGTCGTATCTCTCTTATCAAAATGAGCTGATCTAAATCCATTACGAGATTATAGTCGTTTTTTCGGGACTAAATAAAAAATCATTAGCAAGGTTAACCTGTGTTTGACCAAAAGAATAGAATAGGCATATAATACCCAAAATATATGAATATAAAATAAACAATAATAATACCATTTTATAGCCCACAAAAAAGGATGATCCTGACCACCAATTCTTGTACTTCAGAATTGTCATTAATTATGCTAAATCAAAAAAAAAAAGAAATTTATTTCTCAACATTAACAGCCGGATTCACTATCATGATTTAAATTTTAAACCATCCTAAATTGATAGCAGAGGGCTTAAACTGACAAGAGCAACAATAAGTCAAGCAACTCTTAATCCTTAAAAATTCCAGCATAAATAAATCATTTTCTTTTATTATTGAACCGACAAAAATGAAGAATTTTATTTATTTTCGGGAGACAACTATTTCTCTTACATATTTCAAGGCATTAAGGCAAGGTTCCTATTTTTAATATCCCGATATAAGCGTTTATTTGATGATATATGTAATATAACTTATGACAATATCATAAGCAAAACAAAACTGGCCGACTATAAGGTTTAAATTTCATGGCAACTAGATCGGGTTTAAATCTTAAATCTTCCTAGGAAATTTGGCAGTAAAGTTTTACAAAATTCATATGTACAGAGTTTTTTTTATGTTTAGCACCATACCTGGAAGCTTTATTACAAGAGATGGAAAAAAAACGTTAAATACGAAAGTTGCAGGATTTCTTCCATATTATCTTTTCGATTTATTTACACAAAAAATAGTAAAGTTGAGAAACAAAAGAAATTTTAATTTTTACATGGAATTCCCTATATATTTTCTCTGTTTTTCCCCTGATATCAAAAATGTATAATAAATTAGTGTGCGGAGTAGCCCTTGTTTAAATATTTCAGTTTAAATTATTAATAAACTCGTATAAAAAAAACGAGAAGGCCTGGAAAATAAATACTTTATTTTAATTTTCATTTTAACGTTTTAATATGGTTTCGAATACTTATAATTATATGAAAAGTAATATTGGCTAATACACGTTTCGAAATGGGCTATTAGGAAGAAGAAAAACATCAGATAATTGGTGTTTTATATTTGAATAATAAAAATATATCCAGAGTGCAACATGAATACCGTAATATATATTCTGGTCATCGGGTACTTGCTACGCTGGTATTTATTGTAAAGGCGCTAGTAAGGTTAACTAGTGCGAGCAAAGCAGAGTTGAAAGTTAGAGGCGGCACCAGCATGCAAAGTGCCAAACTAGCCCCTATGCCGAAGAGTAGGGGTGGGTATTTTTTTGAAAGGCGCCACTAAATTTTTGGCTCGGTAAACTCGGAAACCCCCTCCCCCACGTTGTTGTTTGGGCCTAGCGTTCAACTCAGCTTTCAAATCGCGACACAAAAAGAAATTATAAATAAAGCTAATTTGCTGCCCATAATATTAAAAATAAAAAAAGGGGTAACGCACTGCAAAATTCAAGAAGTTGTGGGGGTTCAAATGATACGCAATAATTTTAATATTCATCACACTCTTTATTCACTGCTATCACTAAGGGTGGATCTGGACTGTTCTTATGCCCAGAGGGTGGATCTATGTTGTTTATATCCCTAAGGGTGGGTTGCTGTTTGTATCCCTAAGGGTGGATTGCTGTTTGTTTCCCTACCCAAAGGGTGGGCCCTAATTTAAATAAAATAAAAAAAATAATAGCAATGTCTAATAAAATATTTTCCTGTTAGAGCAAACGACAAAAAAATTAATTTAAAAATATTAATTACCGCCAAATTGTCAAGAAATTATATTAAAAATTGTAAAAACATTAAGGTAAACTACAAATTAATAGGAAGGAAAAGCAATATTGAAACAAATCATTTAAAGTAATCGCTTGCTCTAACCATTGAGTTCGAGTTACATAGGAGTAATAATGTGGCAAAAATGCACAAGTAAAATTTCCAGTATGACTCCAGTTATTAACACAAAATAATCCAGCAAAAGTTCAACAACAGGTTCAATAAAATAAAAAAAAAAAAACTACTTATGGATATATATAAAATTATTCAATCCATAATTAAATTTACCAATAATTACTTTAACAAAATATTAAACAAAAGATTTACCATAGAATATAATTAGTTCTTCAATTAAATCAATCATCGCGAAACTGGACATAAAATTTATAACTCTAGACTACTGTATGATGACGTTATAATACTTGGTTTATTAACATTAATTATTTTGAAATAAATTGGGTTAAACCTGGATAAAATGGAACGCGTTATAATTAACGCTATATATAAATAACAATAAAATAGATATACTCAAAATATGATCAAATAAATTACCACAATACAATATAAAAAGACAGGATACGCGTTCAGAAATTAACTTTTTTTTAAAATAACCAGAAGATCGGAAAGAATTTCTAATTTCACCCAAAAAGCCGGTTTATAATACCCAAGCATTGCAGTCAACGACACAAAAAAAAAAGATTGCTGGAATCAAACTGAAAGTTAATGCTGCCATGAAAATATCAGGATGCAAAAAAAAAATTTTAATTTATCAATAATAAACCCAAAATGGGGCTCTAAGATTACATACAATGCAAAATACTTCAATATTATCATTAATAAATTAATTTAACTGAAAATTGAGAACATCTTGATACGTCCAGGAGGCAAAAAAACATAGTGCCAATTACAATCTCAAAATGAACTCTTACTGATAACAAATTATACAACTTAGGCACTGCATGGCAGCAATATTAAAAACGCAAAAAAAACTTAGAAATTTCAAAATTCAAGAACTATATATTCATCACAAAAAAAAGAAATGATCGGCCCCAAAACCTCAAAATACATCTTAATAAAGCTTCAAGTGGTTAATTTTGGATCTAAGTGAGTCTTACAATAACATAACGGTTGCTTTTAAATTATGCTTTAATCTCACTAGGTAAACATCAAGTTTGAGCTGAAATCTTTTAATAAATGAAAAAAAAAGACTATGCAGCATCGTTATAATAGTAATTATTTTAAAGTTCCTTACCCGTTCTTATGGGGTCAGACTGATTCCTTCGTTGACCCGGGCAAACTGCCAAAATCCCTGTCTCCAGGTTTATCCCGATAAAAAAAACCATAACTGCCAACCTCACAAAAGATACTGTACACCAAAAATCAACAAAATTATCAGGATAATTGTTGACTTTCCATCTCAGAATCCCAAAAACTTGGCAATTAAAAATTGAGATGGAAGTCTGCAGCTGCTTCGGCCGAATCAAACCAGGAAAAAAGTGAAAAATTAAGGCAAAACAGCCTCTATTTATAACCATGGCCCTGCTTGCCCACTAATCGACTTCCGGTAGGCGCGCTCAATTACTACGTGTGAAAGAAATGACAGCTCAAAAAGAAAGACACTGGGCAAAAACAATCGGCTGAAATGCATTAATTAACTAAACCAATTCGTTAATCATTAGCATTTTCCACTCAAAACAAGAATAATAAATCTAATAAGTACCCCAGTAGTTATCCTTAAATTCAAGAAATATAAATTAATACATCAATAGAAATTTCCTAATATCTGCAACCCAACATACCTAAAATCCCAACAAATACAAAGATAAATGGCCGGGAAAAAACAAGCCAATTGCCCAGATTTGAGTTCATTAGATCTTTTTGTGGGGGGTTTTAAAAAATAAAATTTATTATAAAGTACCCCAAAACATAGAAATATTAAGGGAATAAATTGAATGCACAGTAATATTGCTTAACCAAGGCCACAAAAATTTTATTTCAAACATTATTAATCAGAAAATGATAAAAAACATTTTTAAATCTGTTTAATATTCGTGGAGGATGTGTTGAATACGTATAGAAATTTTCCTTATTTATTTTTTGTGTTAGTATTATTGGATGAGTATTTTCTTATACTTCTTGATCTTATTACTATTAGTCCTGTTATTATAATAATTTTTGAGACAAATTGTGTGATTATATTCTTCTTAATAACCTATCTTTAATTATTTTCTATGCCAGTTTGAAAACGTATATTAGTCAATATAATAGGTATTCGAAATAATATTAAAACCTCACAATGCAAAATAAAATAAAGCTTTTGTTGTCCATGCTACCTAGTTTTTTTTAAATGAGTTTATTAATAATTCAAAATTAAATATTTAAAAAACGGCTAGCCCCAACACTAATTTATTATAAATTTGTAGATCCAGGAGGAAAGAACCTTCATTCTATATCATATGAGAGAAATTCTACAACTTTCCATTTAAAGTTTCTTTTCATCTCTTATAATAAATCCTCTAGGTATGGTGATAACTAAAAAAAATCGCATACGTACAAAAATAAATGATTCTAGTTACTCTATACACATGTCTCTTCTATTACGATAAGCATTTTTATATTATATAGGGTATTTCTGTCAGTACCAAGAAAATCTAAAATATTCTTAACATTACCTTCCTTTGTATATGTCGCTCTCCTAATAAAATTAACATTCTTGATAAATATCGTATTTCTATTAATACCGCGCTGTAAATGCAAAAAAAAAATAAAATATTTCACCTATAAAATCGTTCAGTGTTTGTAAGAAGAAAATCCAAAACATTATTCAACATTACCGGTATTTTATGAATATCGCTTTCCTACCACAATAAGCTTTCTTGATAAATATAGCAGTTCTATCAGTACCAAGCTGTGAAAACCTATAAAATATTGCAACATTAATGTAATATTACCATAACTCAAGAAAATAAGCAATTTTTAGGATAAAGTTACCCTATATGTAAATAAATTTAAAATGCATTATTACCACTTGTCACACATTGTCTAATACCTCAATAATAGTTAAAAATTATACTGACTTCTTCATTACCAAGAACCAAGTTTTTTACCAACGCGGATTTAGACCTAGTCGCTCAACTGTTGACCAGATATTTGCCATAAAACAGATAATGGAGAAAAGCTGGGAATTCGATCGGGAACTACATCAGATATTTATCGATTTTAAACAGTCATTTGATAGAGTCTGCAGAACGAGACTATGGACAGCAATGCAGGAGATTGGCTTTCCCAAAAAACTGGTCAGCCTAATAAGGATGTGTATGGAGGGGTTGAAGTGCAAAGTGAAAGTGGAACAATACTACTCTGAAATGTTTGAAATAAACAACGGTCTTAAGCAGGGAGATTCGCTTTCACCACAACTTTTTAACATAGCGCTGAAATATATAATCAGAAATTCGAAAATTGAAGCACCGACATCTATATTCCATCAAGATGGATCAAATCTACTGTTGGCATTTGCAGATGACGTCGATATGATTGGTAGTAGTAGAATAAAAATGAAAGAAACTCTAATAAGGTTCGAAAGGGAAGCAAAGAAGATGGGACTTCAAATCAACGAAGACAAAACTCAATACATGTTCATGAGTCGGAATAGCCGAAACAGAGACAGAATAGGTCAAAACATCACCATCGATGAATATAACTTTGAACGAGTCAAAGAATTTAAATACAACAATATGCGAAGATAATGGATCACAGGAAATAAACAATAGAATACAAGCTGGAAATAGATGCCTGTACGCACTGCAAGATCTGATGAAATCGAAACACCTCACAAGACGAGCAAAGATGAACCTATACAAAATAGTTATAAGATCGATAGTTATATATAGTTGCGAAATATGGACGCTAACGGTAGCGAACGAAGAGAGACTACGAGTCTTTGAAAGAAAAATCTTGAGGAAAATCTCGAGACCAACGATAGATGAAACGACAGGACAATACAGAACAAGAACTAACAAGGAACTAGAAGAACTATTCCCAGATACAGATGTAGTAAAAGAAATAAAGACCAGAAGACTCCAGTGGGCAGGACATATCAGAATCCTTCCTGACGTCAGAATAATAAGACTCGCATGGGAGGAAGCACAGACTGAGAGAAGGCCACTGGGATGACCCCGACTCCGGTGGAGAGATAATATAACAAAAGATCTCAAAACTATGGGCATCGAACACTGGATGGAGGTTGCGAGAGATCGAAATGAATGGAGGCACGTCGTAAAGTCGGCTAAAACCCACCCAGGGTTGTAACGCCACGGAGTAAGTAAGTAAGTAAATAAAAGCCAAGTTGAAAAATTTAGGAAGGCATTTATGTAAAGTGCTATAACAGTCCACAGATATCAAATATGATATAAGTAATTTTTTGGAATTTTAAACCACTGTACGTTAAATATACCGATCAATATATTTTCATTAAATTTCGAATATAATTAGATATCTCTATCCATACAAATATATGCTTAAATATATATTAGTGTAAGTCATACATAGAAACACGTTTAACCATTTTCATTTTTCAAAGCTTAATAAAAATAACTCCATGGCTTCAAAATTTAATAATTTTGCAGAACAATTAAGTATGTTGATGGCATTATACCCTCCAGCATGGTGTAAAAGTAAAATTTCGAAAGTTTACGTTGTCACTCTTATTCTAGTGGTAACAAGTTTTGGAATTGTTATGGAAATTTATGGCGTTTCCACCATAATAAGCCAAAAAATACCCTTGACTCCTAAAATTTTATTGATGATCAAACATTTTTGTATGGTTACCGTCAATATTACAGTATCAATTAGAATTTTTGCTAATAAAAACAAAACAGTTATTTTAGGAAATATTCTCAAATTACTTTTAGATGAAACTGGCAAAATTAAAAGAAACTATAAAATTATTATTATTATATGGTTTTTTATCCATATTTTTATGATCGTGTATAATCTAAAATCATCCATCTACTCAGAGCCATTAATAAATATACCCATCTCTTTTGGCATTCGCAGTTTTGGAAAGCGACTAGAGGCTATAATTATAATTGCCTCCATATTAACTTGGGAGATTAAAGAGAGACTAAAAACAATTCATAAAAAAACAAAATCAGTAAAAAATCTCGGAGAGATTATCGAGTACAAAGAGCAGCAAGAAGTTTTGTATGAGTATATCACAGACTTCAATAACATATTTGGTTTTATAGTAGCATCCGCTGTTATGATTTGTATTGTTAGTATTCTAGATATCAGTATATGTTTAATACTTATGGTTTGTGTACCGACGAAGGCAGTAATAATAATGAAATTAACAACTGTGCTACATTTTTTAGTAAGTATCTAAGAATTTAAACCCTACTTGTTGACAGGCGCGGATCCAAGGGGGGGAGCAGTGGGGGCGATCGCCCCCCCCCCCAAGAGCTTGGAGTTCAGGAAAATAGACCCGATCTTGCTTTTTACACTATAGTCTATTCAAGAACTAGAGAGAACAATAAATAATTTTTTACCCTTTTTTTCTTCGCAAACTACCTGTGTTCTTCAGACAGGTGTCTTTGACAAAATTTTTCATAGGAGTGGGTTCGAAATTTTATAATCAAAAATACAGGTCTGTAATAATGAGCTATTTGGCTTGGATAACAGCAGATATTTGTAAATGTGAAGTGTTAAAAAGGACTTTAATCCTTGTCATAGGCGTTGGAAGGAGGTTTATTTTATCACCAAGTATTTATGGCATAGAATATTATTTCAGTAATAAACTTAAAATAAAAAGTTTTTATAATATTACTTTATTTCTTATGATTTCTCAATAATTCACATACATTACAAATTACAGGTAATTTTGACATATTTAACGCAAATCACAACTGTATTTTTATTATTTTTAATTTTGGCATAGAAACTACTTTAGGCGCATTCGGACTAAAACGTAGCCTTATTCTCTCAAAAAATTCCAAATTATAATTTAAATACTTACAAAATACCCATTGTCAAAAATACAAGAAGTTAAACATATATAAAAAATAAATTCGTTCATATAATATTAAAAATTTTTTGGGGCTATCGGTCATTTTATTATTAATTAAAAACATTTCTAGGACATTTGACGTTTCAGTTTATTTATTTCTTAAACCATCTGCAGAATTACAATTAAACATAAAAAAGGGATTCAAATGTAATTAATTTTTATAAGTTACAGTTAAAATTAGACCTACTTATTTTTATTTCTATGGCGCTGACTTCTTAATTTAATTTACTCTATTATATGGAACTCCGATAGCCCTAAAAAAATAAAATAAAAGTGTTAATTCTACACGCTTAAGAAAAAGACACAAATACAATAATAAAATAATAAAAAAATTACGGCTAATTGGAATTAAATATATATAAAATTAAAGAGTGAGACACGCTAAAATAAAAATATTTAAAAAAAATAAAAAAATATATAAACAACATTAAACAATAAAATATAACAAAAACTAAAATTTAAATAATAAATTGTGTTTACACTGGTAAACATTACGTATCTAATTCGTAATCAAAGTCAGTGAAGCTATCTTCGCTCAAATTAATTATGATTGGTTCCTCTATCTCAACGATCATGAGATCGAGGTTCCACATTTTGTTTTATTCTTTTATTATATGCATTTTTTCCAATTTTCCTCAGTAACTTTATTCAAAAAATCCTTCAAAAATTCAGTTAAATTACTAATTTTGTAAGTTGTGTTATTTTTAGTAATTCTACCTTTTATTTGAGAGAGATATTTCCTTCTTCATCGGACAGTTTCCGGATGATCTATAAGAACAGCAAAAATTAAGTTCTCTGAGCAATTTCCAGAGCTCAGTTCTTTTAATTTCAGGTAAATCCCGATCTTCATTGATTTTAGTTAGAATTTTGTCGACGGTTGGGATCCGCTTCTCATAATAAAAGGTATGTACAACTTCTTTTATTGCAGTCTTCATCTCTTCTTCCAACGAGGTTTTTCGTGTGCCTGTGATCGAATGTGGCTTGGGAGTATTAACAATTCCAGTCGTTTTTACTCCTTCAATATTCGGTACATAGTAAATTGTCCAACTCTTGTCATGTTGGAACACATCTCAACGGAGCATTTAACATTATTATTTAGATATTGATATCTTAAGGCATCATAAACATTCATCGTAATACGGTTTTCGCTGAGCAAAAAATGCCTTGATTTTAACGATTTTGTAATAAATATAGGGGTGAAAGCCATATCTTTTGGGTATCTCACTAATTTCAAATAATACATAAAAACAAGCGCAAACAAGATAAATCACCAAGGACACACTGTAAGGTGCACTTTGCTCACTGACAGGAATTAAATTGAACAATCAGAAATTTTATTTTTACGACACTCCTCAGTTACCTGCGGTACTGGAGCAAGTACGTTGGAGGTTTCGGTAATAGTTTTATTACTCTCTCTAGTTCTTGAATAGAGTATAGGAATGTGTATGCTTGCGACCGCCCCCCCCCCTCCTAAGAGCTTTGAGTTCAAGAAAATAGAACTGATTCTGCCGTTTATGTTAGGAATGTTTATGCTGCTGGCACTCCCTCCCCCCTATGACAACTTGTTTTTCTTGCGATAACCGCCCCCCAAGTCCTTTGATTTCAATGTGTATGCTGCTAACATCTCCCCTCCCTAAGAGCTTCAAATTCAGAAAAATAGACCAGGCCCTGCCTTTTACCCTAGATATGGGAATGTTTCCGGTGCCTCCCCCCCCCCCCCGGTCGTCAACTTGCTTTCGCTTGCTATACTGTACTTTTGTGATATCACCGCCCCCCCCCTCCAAAGAGAGAGGCTGAATCCGCCCCTGCTTGTGGAGCAAATTTGTAAATCAAAGTTTTTTATCAATAACATTGTAAAATTAATTTGGTTCAATGAGCTATTTAGCTAATTAATACTAGAGAATGACAAGCACTCGTTCTATGTGCTGTGAAATGGAGAACAATTGATATATATGTCTTATGATTTAATCGCGATGAACTTTTAAACGAAATTAAATAGCATCAAAGGCTGTGGCAAAACAATAGGATACTGACATTAGAACAGCAGTTACTTTTCCACTATAGGAATAATTCCGAATGATTAGTTAGGTATCAGTTAATTTATCAAGCTTATCAAACTTAAAAATATAACACTGAATAATAGGTTAATGCGCATTTTTTATGTTCACTTGTACCATATTAACCCATTATTTTGAATAAACATTCGCCATTTTTCAAAGGTAAAGATTCAAAGAGGAACACTATTCCTTTTAAAACACTTGAACACTATGCCTTTTAAAAAAATACAAACAACAGACAATTTATTTTTCAAATCTACATAAAAAAAACAAGTAAAAAATAACAAAATATAATCCCAGTGTCGATTAAGACCTGTTTAAAAATAGAATAGTAATAAAATACTCAAAATATATAAATATAACTTCTAAAAGAAAGAGGTTCGCAATTCGTCGAGTATGTATGTTTTTTATATGTATGTACACCGATTACTCCGGAACGGCGGCACCGACTTGAATGAAAGTTTTTACGTTATGGTCAGGAAGTTGCTGCGGTGGTCCTATATTTTTTTTTGGACGAAATTGGTGCAGTAATATCCAAGATGGCGCTGACAATATGGCGGTCAAAAAAATTAATTTTGTCTGATTTTCTCCAAATTTGGTATGGGAGAATTTTTGGGGCCGTACAGAACAAATCAGAAATTATTTTTAAAAAATTCAATATGGCGGATCCAATATGGCGGCCGAAAAAATCAATTTTGTCCGATTTTCTTCAAAATTGGTACGGGGAAGTTTTCTGGGTCGCACATAACGAATCTGAAATTATTTTTAAAAAATTCAATATCGCGGATCCAAGATGGTGGATTCTACATCTCCCGATTTTGTCTCAAATCAGTATGAGGGTATTTTTCTTAGTGTTAATTATGAATTTAAAATATTTTTTGAAAAACTCAATCTGGCAGATTCAATATGATGTCCTAAAAATTTTACATTTTTCGATTTTTTCCCAAACTGATTAGGGGGTTCGTGAGGGTGTAAATTATGAATTTAAAAGTATTTTTTTAGGATTCAGTATGGCAAATCCAAGATTACATTTTCAATTTTGTTCAAAGGTAAGACTGAATCGTTTTTGAGGATGTAAATAGCGAATATAAATCTAAAAATTTTAAATTTCCAGATTTCATACGAAATTGGTACTAGAGGGCTTTGAATGGTTTAGATTTAGATTCGATTAAGACTTAAAATAATTTTTGTGAAATTCACTATAGCGGATGCAATATGGTGGGTTGAAAATTTTACCCTATTCGCATTTTTTCAGATATGGCAATAGAAAATTTTCGGGGTCGTACATGACGAATATGAAGTTAATTTTTTAAAACTATTAGGTTGATAAGATACAATATGAGGGACAGAAAAGTTTACATATTCCGATTTTGTCTACAATTTATATTGTCGGGTTCTTGAGGCCTATGCAAACTCAATATGTAGTATAAAATATATTAAGCTAAGAAATTTACATCTCAGGTTCTTTAAACATCGATATTGGAAGGTTTTGGAGGCCTATATTACCAATCTAAAATTAATTTGAAATTTAAGATAGTATATTTACTATGATAGACTAAATATTTGTTTGACACAATTTTACTGGTATTTGGAAAACTCTAAGAACCAAAGAATTTTTAGTGTTTTCTTTTTAGGGTGATTTACAACTTTGGATAAAATGGGTACTTTTTTGCCACCTTGGAGTCTTTGCGAGGTACACTAATCTCAATTAGTATTTAGTTCAAATAATTTATGGATATCATTATGAATTCTAAAACAAAAAATAAAAAAATAAAATTTTTATAAAAAATTGAACCGACTTCTAAAAGTGTGCGAAATAAGTTGACCTTTTTGAAGTCGGCGACAAATTATTTGTAAATGAAATAAATAACTACTAATATATACAAATTATGGTAAGAAAGCAATTACAAATAAGGTATTTTTAATCTGTTTACGCAAATCACATTTTGTCAGGTTTTAGTTTGGAGCCGACTTCAAAAAGTTCAATTTCATATAAAAATGTATAGTTATTTTTCACTTTTTAGCGCCCTTTTAGAAGTCGGATCAATTTGTTTATAAAAATTTTATTTGGAATTTTAAACCACTGTACGTTAAATATACTAATCAATATATATATATATATATATATATATATATATATATATATATATATATATATATATATATATATATATATATGTATTAAATTTCGAATGTAATTAGATACCTATATCCATACACATATATATGCGTAAATATATATTAGTATAAGTCCTACATAGAAACACATTTAACCTTTCTTCAAAGTTTAAAAAAATAACTTCATGGCTCCAAAATTTAATAATTTTGTGGTACAATTAAGTGTGTTCTTAACGTTATGCCTTCTAGCATGGTTTAAAAGTAAAATTTCGAAAGTCTACGTTATCGCTCTTATTCTAGTGCTTACTTCTTCTTCTTCAAGTGCCATCTCCACTGCGAAGGTTGGCTATCATCATGGCAATTCTAACCTTAGAAGCTGCCGCCCGGAACAGTTGAACAGAACTGCAAGAAAACCATTCTCTGAGGTTCCTCAGCCAAGACATCCTCCTCCTCCCGATGCTGCGCTTGCCCTGAATCTTCCCCTGCATAATCAATTGGAGCAATTGGTATTTATTGCCTCTTGTAATATGGCCCAAGTACTGAAGCTTTCTTATTTTAACAGTCAGTGTTACCTCTTTTTGTTTGTTCATCCTGTCAAGTACTTCTTGATTAGTTGTTCTATCCTTCCAGGAGATTTTCAAGATTCTACGATACGCCCACATCTCAAATGCTTCCAATTTATTTATACACTGTTTGTTCAGCGTCCACGCCTCCACACCATACAACAAGACCGAAAAAACATAACACTTAAGCAATCGCACTTTCAATTTTAAGCTTAGATTTCGGCTACAAAATATTTGCTTCATATTGTTAAACGCACTTCGGGCTTTCTCTATTCTTATTCTTATTTCCCGTGTATATTCATTTGACTCGTTAATATTTACTCCTAGATAGTTGTAGTTTCGTGCTCGTTCTATTCGCTCGTTGTTTCCATATAGGTTGATATTGTCGATATGTTTCTTCGTAATTATCATGAATTTAGTTTTAGTGCTTACAAGTTTCGGAATTGTGACGGAAATTTCTGCCGTTTCCATCACAATTAGCCAAAAAGTACCCTTGACTTCTAAAATTTTATTGATAATCAAACAGTTTTGTATAGTTATTGTGAATATTACAGTATCAATTGGACTTTTTGCTAATAAAAACAAAATAGCTATTTTAGGAAATATTCTTAAATTACTTTTAGATGAAACTAACAAAATTAAAAGAAACTATAAAATTGTTATTATTATATGGTGCTTTATCAATATTATTATGACCGTGTGGACTCTAGCACCAACCATCTACTCTATACCAGTAATACATATATTCATCTTTATTGGCATACAGAGTTTTGAAAAGCGACTAGAGGCTATAATTGTAATTGCCTGCATAATAACTTGGGAGATTAAAGAGAGACTAAAAACAATTCATAAGAAAACAAAATCAGTAAAAAATCTAAAAGAGATTATCGAATACAAAGAGCAGCAAGAAGTTTTGTATGGGTATATCACAGACTTCAATAACATATTTGGATTTATAGTAGCATCTGCTGTTATGATTTGTATTGCTAGTATTTTAGATACCAGTATATGTGTAATATTTATGGTTTGTGGACCGACGGAGGAAGTAATAATGGGAAGACTAATGAATATGCTACATTTTTTAGTAGGTTTTTAATAATTTAAACCACGCTTGTGGGAGAAATTTGTGAATCAATACTTTTTATCAATACCATAGTAAAATAAATTTGGTTCAGTGAACTGTTTAGGTAATTAATACTTAAGCATGACAAACTCGTTCAATGTATTGTGCAATGGAATGCAAATAATATGTCTTACAATTTAATCGTGAATAACTTTTAAATGGTATCAAAGGACCCTGACATTATTTTTCCACTATTAGAATAATTCAGGATGATTAGTTAGGTATCAGTTAATTTATAAGCTTATCAAACTTAAAAATGTAACACTGAATAATAGGTTAAGGGGGACTATTTCAAGATCACTTGCACCAAATTAACCTACTATCTTGACCAAAAATTCAACATTTTTCAAACACCAAGATTCAAAGAGGAAAAACGATTCTTACCTAAAACTTTCAAAAAATACTTCCGAAAGGCATTACAAAGACTAGATTTACGTAATATGCACAGAAAAGTATTAAATAATTGCATGCAATCATTTTTAAAATCGTTTAAAATTAAGTCAAGAATTTTAATTGAAGTGTACTCTTGAACACTATTGCTTTTAAAAAATTAGAAACAACAGACATTTATTTTTCCAATCTCCAAAACAAGTAAAAATTACAAATTATAATCCCAGGGTTGACTAAGACCTATTAGCAAGGTGGAAAACACCCTGGAAAATGGGGAAGCGCTTCTAGAAGCATTTCTAGACATAGAGGGGGCGTTTGACAACACGTCTTTTCAATCAATTATCACTGCAATAAGGAACATCAACCTGGAAGAGACCTGTTGCAGATGGATTGAAAATATGTTAAAAGACAGTGGGCTCGTAAAGTTCTAGAAAGATGAGTAAGGCAGGAGGGACTCAATATAAGTCCCCAAAAGACTATCCTAATCTCCTTCACAAAACGGAGAAGGATAGAGGATCTCGGTCCCATCATCCTCTGAGGAAACACAATACCACTTTCCAGAGAAGTAAAATATCTGGGGGTGATTTTAGACTGCAGGCTGACCTGGAACAAGCAAGTGGAAAACAGAACCAGAAAATCGGAAACAACTCTTATGACTGTTAGAAGATTATGTGGGAAAACATGGGGTCTCTCACCGAAAATGGTACATTGGTTATACACCAGTGTTGTGAGACCAGCCATCGCTTACGCAGCCTTAGTCTGATGGCCCAAGGTAATACAGAAAACAACCATGACAAAACTGAGTGGAATACAAAGGGTCGCCTGTTTGTGTACTACTGGGGCCATGAAATCAACCCCCACTTCGGCAATGGAGTGTATTCTGGATCTGCCTCCGCTACACATAGTGATTCAGGCAGAGGCAAGAATGGGACTCCACCGACTAAATCACTCAACAGTAAAATCGCAAAGGACGATGTCAGGACATAAAAACACATGTAAAAAAATCAGGAGCCCTGAGTTGGAAATGGACACGGACCATATGAACTCGAGCTACCGTTATAATATACCGTTTGAAATCATAATAAAGGATCGAATGGCAAGTAAAAGCGAAAAACCGGAAACATTCTCTGGTGCAAGTATCTGGTACACTGACGGTTCAAAAACTAGTGAGGGTACTGGAGCTGGGATATATGGGCTACAACCGAGGAAGGAATTAACCCTTCCCCTGGGGAAATACCCAACAGTATTCCAGGCAGAAATATACGTAATCTTACGGTGCGCAGACGAGATAAACAGGAGAGCTTACAAAGGGAAGCAAATCCTCATTTACTCTGACAGCCAGGCAGCCCTAAAAGCCCTCAAGGTCCAAAAGGTATCATCGAGGCTGTTTTTGGGAATGTCAGAGTGACCAGGAAATTCTGGCAAAAGAGTTATTTTAAAGTGGGTACCAGGACATGAAGGCATACATGGAAATGAAAAAGCTTACGAGCTGGCTCAGCATCTCAATACATAGGTCCAGAACCGGCCTTTGGGGTGCCGCGGTGCGCGGCCCGGGAAGCAGTCATAAAATGGATCAAAAGAGAACATAAAAACCACTGGATGACCAGACAGGATTTAAACCACAGCAAGCTATTTATTGGGAATCCTGACCCGAAACTGGCAAGGAAATTACTACAAATGAGTAGGAACCAATTAAGGACTATTACGGGTATAGTGACGGGACACATGGCCGTCAAAATACATCTGAATAGAATGAATCTATATAACGGAAACCTCGGCTGCAGACTATGTGGACAAGCCGAGGAAACGGTGAAGCAAATCATATGTGACTGTGAGTCACTGGTGAGATTTAAACAACAAACATTCGGGTCAGTAAGTCTGGAACCGGGAGTAATACTCACTCACTCCTTAGCAGGACTGTACAGATTGAGTCAGGGGGCTAGCTTGACAGAGTGGCTGTAATGTCTAGGGTGAGCACAATAGGCCTACTCTGGCCGCAGTGCATCCGGCTTTAGGACGGACCCGGGAATATAATTTAAAAATAAAGACCTATTTAAAAACTGTAATTAATATGATCTGCACCAGCTGACAATGGTATTCTCTTTTTATTTGCACCCGACAGAAGAAGACACTCGACTACCAACTGATTATGGGAGTAAACTATTTCTGAGAGGCTACTGTAAGTCAACTTAGTTGAGTCTTTCTGACACAGAGGTCACTGATAAATAATGAATGGAATATTACTTTATTAATGAGGTCATACATCTCTGAAGTTAGAATATTTCCTTAAGTCAAATATTTGATTTTTTAAATCGAACGTTATCTAAAATTAATGAACTAATTAATTATTACAGTATAAAAATATAAATTGTTTCATTTCTATAACATCAATTTTTTCTATAAAAAAAACTATATCAGTATTTTGTTTGTATAACATTTTGCATGAACAGGTGGAATTAATTAACATTTCTCTAAATGATTTTCTATTGTAAATTTCAATGTGTGTATTAAAGGTTTGTGTCTCAAAGAGAGATTTTTTGATTAACAAAATTTTTATAAAAAAATTGAACCCACTTCTAAAAGCGCGCTAAAAAGTGAAAAATAACTATAAATTTGTATATGAAATTGAACTTTTTGAAGTCGGCGCCAAACTAATACCTGACAAAATATGATTTTCATGAATAGATTAAGAATGTGCCGAAAACGAACTAAGAATAAACAATACCTTTTACCCTCACAAACCCCAGCACAAATACACCTTTGAAAATACAAGAGGACACAAATCTATGATAGACTACATCATAACAAACAAAAATGTACAACCCTCTGAAATATTAGATGTGAGAGTATTGACCTCAGCGAACACCGGAACTAATCATAACCTTGTAATGTCAAAAATAAGAACCACCATAATGAGGAAAGAGAAATTTAGACCAGAAATAACTGAAAAGCTTAACATAGAATCTTTTGCAGACGACACCATCAGAAACCTATACCAAAACAGATTGATACAAAAAATTAATGAAAACAGAATCACTGAGGAAGATGACATCGATGCCGCGCTGATGAAAGTACACACAAACATAATGAAAGCAGCCGAAGAAGCACTGGGCAAAAGAAAAGTGAATAAAAATGGAAAACACAACAAAAAACCATGGTTTACAAATGAAGTGAAATCCTTAGCAGCAGAAAAGAGAAAATCATATTTGAAGTAAAGAAGCAAAACAAACACATACGGGAAATACAAAATAACCAGGAACAGAGTAAACGATAGCATCCAATTAATTAAGCGAAGTTACTGGGAAAAGTTCTCAACTGACATGGAGCATGATCTTTATGGAGGGCAGAGAAAAGTCTGGAATATGCTAAGAAACCGCAAAAAACCCGTGAACGAATACATTCAAACCACTACAATAACAACACAACAATGGGAGAAGTACTTTCACAATCTTTACGACAGCTTTGCACCCGCAATAACACAGAAAACCCAGAATGAATATGCGGAAAGAAATCAGGCTCCAAAATGGATTATCAAAAAAGAAGAAATAAAAACAGCAGAAATCAAATTGAAAATTCGAAAAGCCCCTGGACCAGATGGCATAACAAATAAAATGCTCAAATATGGTGAAATGGCACTACTAGAAGAGTTACATTCCCTCTATAGAAAAATACTCAACGAGGAGAAAACACTAGAACAATGGAGGGAAAGCTTGACCATACCCATATTCAAGAAAGGCGACAAAACTGACCCGAACAACTACAGGGGAATAACACTTCTAAGCTCAACCGCCAAGCTACTAACGAAAATCATAGCAAAAAAATAGAATCTAGCGGAATCAGTGAGGAGCAGCAAGGCTTCAGACAAAACAGGTCAACAACTGACGCCATATTTATAATTCGCCAAATTACAGAGAAGGCCATCGAATACAACAAAGAGGCATATATGTGTTTTGTCGACCTCACAAAAGCCTTCGACAGGATCAGACTTCATGACGTTCTCGAACTACTTAAGGACAGAAACATATGTCATAACATCCTGGAAGTAATTAAAGACTTAAACAGCAGAAATACATCGAACCAAATTCCAATATCTACCGGCATAAGGCAGGGAGACAGCCTCAGTCCAATTCTATTCAATGTCATTATGGACGAAATTATCAGAGGTGATAGAGGCCGGTAGAGGATATAGAATGGGAAAAGAAGAACTAAAGATAATTTGCTATGCCGATGATGCAGTACTGATATCAGAAGACGAAGACAACCTCCAACGGCTCCTGTACAAGTTTGAAAAGACCGCTGAAAAATTTAACATGACAATCTCCATAGGAAAAACCCAATCTATCACGATCAGTAAAGAACCAAGAAGATGTAAGCTCGCTGTACACAATCAAAGCATCGAACAGGTCATGTAATTTAAATACCTGGGAGCAAACATCACCAGCAATAGAAACTTAAAAGCAGAAGTTCAAGAACAAACAACCAAAGCTGCCGTAATGTCAGGATACCTACGTGATATTATATGCAGAAATAAACATATGACGACACAAAGTAAGATCAGAATATATAAGACCTGCATACGACCCATAATGACTTATGCCATCGAAACAAGAGCAGACACATCAGCAACCAAAAGACCACTCCGGACAACTGAGATGAGAACGCTAAGAAGTATCACGGGTCATACATTACGCGACAGACTAAGAAACGATGAAATCAGAAAAATATGTGAAATACAGGACGTCGTAAGATGGGGCAGAGGAAGAAGGAGAGCATGGAGGGATCATGTCGACAGGATGACCGACGACCGAGTGGCAAAAATTGCAAAAGAAGGAATACCAAACTCCTCAAGGCTTCCTGGTCGACCGCCTAAAAGATGGAAAAAAGAGCTGGACATCGGTGTCACAGGAACAAGAATAAACGAGATGCATTGACAGTCAATACAGGACAAAGTCCTATACTAAGAATAAGAAGAAGAAGAAGAAGAAGAAGAAGATTAAGAATACTTTATTTGTAATTGATTTCTTACCATAATTTTTATATATTAGTAGTTATTTATTTCATTCGCAAATAATTTGGCGCGACTTCAAAAAGTTCAATTTCATATAAAAATTTTCAGTTATTTTTCACTTTTTCGCGCTCTTTTAGAAGTCGGTTCATCTTTTTTATAAAAATTTTATTTTTCTATTTTTAGTTTTAGAATTCATTATGATATCCATAAATTATTTGAAGTAAGTACTAATCGAGATTAGTGGACCCCGCAATGGCTCCCATTTTATCCAAAATTATAAATCCCCCTAAAATGAACCACTAAAAATTCTTTAGTTCTTAAAGTTTTCCAAATACATACATAACAGTTAAAAATTATACCGACTTATTCATTGCCCAAAACCAAGGTGAAACCTTTAGTAAGGATATATCAAAACCGCTATTTTTGAATTGCGATATTATATTGAAGGTGTAATTTGTATAATTAAGAATTCAAATATAAAATATTCTGTTGAAAATCATGGTTCTTGGGTCTAAACCGTGTCAGATTGGAATTGTTATTCGACGTTTCGCCTACGATGGCACAAGGCATCTTCAGGGATCTTTACTCCGCGAGATTAGAACACTGATTGAGTGTCGAGGAGAAACAGCTGTCGCAATAACGCTTCACGATCTCGTTGGGCGCCATCCTTTTCTTCGGTATCGGCTTGCTTTTCCCCGCACGTTCTTTTAACACTTTAACTAGCGTTTCGAAATTAGGATTGCTAAGCCGATTAACTTGCGAAATAGGAGTTGTAACTGAAGGTTTAGTTTTAGATGAAGCTGCGTCATCCTGAAAGTTCTTCTGGACAGCTTCGAACGACGTCCCCGTTAGTTCCTTCTTTTTTAAAGGATCTGGTAAATTAAGCGACAATTTTTTATTCGATTGAGAAGTGGATATTGTTGACTCCGCGCTCTTATTGGTTCTATTAATGTATAACTTATTTCTAAATGATTCCCTACTTTTATCACTATTTAAATTATTTATACTAGTCGATTCAAAGAAATTTATTAGGTTTTTTATCGATCCAAATAGGACCGATGAGTCATCTGTCTTTTCAGGGGAAGATATATTTTTATTAATTGCCATGTCTTTTGACGCACCGATCAGAATCGGCGCGGAGGACCCGCCATAACCACCCGGGAAGTCTGGAAGACCGCCCGCCTCATTTGACACGGACTTGAAATCTATTAAGGGAGTAGACATTTTTATTGAAGGAAAAAAAGTGAGGAAGTTTTTTAATTGAAAATTCTGTAGTTATTGTATATATGGTATTCTGTCTTAATGTCAGTTAGTTTTACGCGAGTAATATGTAATTGAATTTATTATTTTATCGAAAAGAAAAAGAAAGGTCTTTTAATAAAATTTAAATTTAAAGTCCGAGATTTTTTACTATTTAGAAAATTACTTTTTCTAAGGCCTTTGATGATTCCGTTCTTATGCGACCTAACGAGCTCTTGTATTAATAATAATTGAAAATAATTAGGCTTCTATAGCGTCCTATAGAACCTTTACAATATATATTTAACCTACTTACTAAAGAATTTAAAAACAAAACGTTTTAACAAATATTATTTTAGAAAAGTTTTCTCTTTTAACTAATTCTTATAACTATATATCAAGCTATTTAATTCTAAGTTTTAACAACAGTTTTTTAGAGTTTATTTTTTTTTAAATCTAACAAATATAAAATTTTACTAGTTTTTTATTGACAAATTATTTTTTTCTTATGTTACAAAATATTTCTTTGTATACAAATGGAACCAAGGGTTCTTATTTTATAACATCCGTCGGGTAGGTCGGCGATCGAGACAGGGTTTATGGTGCCGCCGCTGAACAAAAGATATTTCGGAAGCTTTGGAGCCTTCAATGTCGTAAACTGGGTTTTTCCCAAAATTAGTCTTTTTCACTTTTATTTTAATTTATGAAAATTTAGTTTTGTAAGTGATGTTTTTGAATATTTATGAATTTGAATATTTAAATAATTTGTTGGCAAAAGTTAATTACACGAATTAATTTAAATGTTTAGTTAATGAGTTCACTGATACGCGATTGTTACTTATTACTAGATTATTACTTATAATTCACAAAAGAAACGATTGTCACTGGAGTTTATATGAAAGTTTTTCAAGTTTATGAGTTTAAACAGTTTTTTAAAAGAGTCTATTTGTCAGAAGAAATTCTAATGGCGGTTTGTCCCGTAGTAAAGGACACTTACCAAATACTACGGTTAGCCAACCTCGAATGAAGCTATCAGAAGCACTTCAGGACTTTTCGGCGGTAATTACAAATGTAGGGAAATAAAACCGATCTCCCCAGCTTACCAAATCACAAATATTCGCGTGGGAATAGTTGGGTTACCTTTTTGCCTGAAAGTTGCGTGCTATTTTTATACTGCCCTATTCGCGGCCGTCGTTAGAATTAATTGTTGCTTCTACAAGGGAATTGGTGAATAATTTCGTGGCAGAAATTACCCATGCAAAGCCCCGCGATTGAAGATCCCCAAGACCGTTCGCTATCAAAGTGCAACTTATAGGTACTTAGTCTACGATAGCGATCTCGCGACACGATGACTAGCCAGCTAAAATGCGTGGAGCTAGTCTGAACGACTGAAGAACCGTTTTAGACCTACGGCTAACTTATGAAGTCCCTCGTTGACAGGTCTAATCGAGAAGAGAGAGACTGTAAATTTTGTACCGTATTTATATGATTTTGAGTTCGGATTTTGGGATCCGCCTTATCCTCGGTTGAAATTTTACTTTATAGTCGAGCCTACTACCAATCCGAGCGACCGGAACGATCACGTGAGAGGAGGAGGCGTTTGTTCACTTTGAGCACGTTTTTAAATTAAATTTGCGTTACGTGAGCTTGCATATGCTATTATAAATGATTTAGGATGTTTTATTTGTCTTATTTTGAGCAAAATTTATGATTAAAATTATAATTAATTATATTTTTTGTTAATTTTAAGTGAATAATACGACACAGCCCGGTATTTATACCCGACTGGTGCTCAACGACCAGCAATCCAGCATTACAATCGATTTATATGTGTGATGTAGACTGTAACCTGCATCTCTATTAATATTATTTGGATATTTATAAATTTCGATTGATTCTCTAATTTTACGTTTAACGAAACCAGACACTGATGATAGCATCTTAGTTTCTTTTACTTTAAAAGTGTGACCTGAGCAATGCTGGTGTTCAGCTACGAAAGATTGTGCAATTTGTTTCTTTCTGTTTGAAATGGAATTGCGTCCTTTGGAGACTTCAAACATTGTCCAAGTTTCTTACATGTGCAGAAAATTGTCCGAATGTTTGATTTTCGAAGCAATTTGGCAATCTTGTCAGTGATTCCGTATATGTAAAGTAAGACAACACTGTCAATAGGAGGTACATTTATGACATTTTGTTGAGGAGTTAGGTTTTTATATTTATTAATAAAACGTGTTATATCTTCCGCGCAATATCCGTCGCCTCAGAGCATTAGTCAGTTTTTCTGTTTCTGATTTCAGTGATTGTTTGTCACATATTGAAAGTGCTCTGTGTATCAAAGATTTTATGATGGATTGTGTTTGATGTTGCTTGGGATATCGATTTGTATGGGTTTTCTGTACTCATAATGTCCTAATTTGCTATGCTCTCGCCTTTGTACTAGTGCATCCAGAAAGAGAAGGGCACCATATGATTCAGTTTCCATAGTGAATTTTATGCTACTGTGACAGAATTTGATTATAGACTCTTGCCGATGACATATTGAGGTAGCGTTAATTATCTTATCTATAATCATTTTTGTCCCATATTAATTAGTAACTATTTTGATAACCTACAATTAAATATCACAGTAATAAAGACACTCTGGAAGTCTAGTCGTTCAACTTCTCTCTTGCAGCTTTAGTACCAAACACTACGATTATTAAAGCTTACCACAACCATGACTCAGATCTTCAGGACTCAGGAAAGGCTGCTAATTAGTTGGTCAGTAGACATCTCTGGTCTTGTAGATTTCGCAGCAGCGCGCCCGCAAGTTAATTCGCGTGAAGGTTTTAATTAAATTGAATAAAACAAGTTTCTCAAAACACTTAGTCTATTAACAAAATAAATAGAATAAAACGAACTATTTACAATGAGAAACTTAAGAATAAATCTGGATTGTAATTAAAAAGTTTAAAACTACAAGCTCTTTAGGCCGTTCTGATATTCCCCTTAATGAAATAAACCCAAATTTATTTGTTTAATTAAAAGTTTAAGGGATGGTAAACTCCCTTCCCCGGTAGAAAATAAAGTAAGTTTCCCCTTACTATTTGAAATGCTGTCTGGAAGAATAAAAAAATATATATAAGACAAAAATAGCAGAAAAGACAGCAGAAAAAAACCTTTTTACACTGGTAAAACACTAAAACGCACGCCAAACTGACTTAGACGAATTCAAAATCGTAACTGCCCTTAATTAATTTCTCAAAATCGAACTCAACTTTCATCCCTTAGAACCGCCCTTCTCCCTATTAGATGTGTTGGTCCCGTCATGCGTGCTTTTCTACTAATAGAACGCCCTTACGCGATGCATCCCCGCGCGCGAAAGGTAGTTTTCGTTCCCAAGCGTCGGTATGCTTTCGGTCCCCTGGTTCATAGATGGCATAAGTCATCCATGCGTCAAATTTAATTTAATTTAATATTAAAACTGACCAGAGCTCAAAACTAATAATTACTTTATATAAATGTGATCAATAACTATTCTACAACTATTCTAAAAGATGCGTGAAAGAACCCATAAAAAAACCCCAAGGTTTTAACCATTTTCTCTCTTTCTTATTCTTATTTTCGTCAATTGGGGAAAAATGGGTAACAGTCGCGAACTTTGTACATAATAACAAATACTAATATTGCATTTCAGCGATTTTATTTAAATATTCTTTTGTTTTCTTATGATGGGAAAATTTGCTCAGTTTAAGTAAAAGAAAGCTCTCTCACGGTTGCCACATGTGGTTATCACTTTACAACTTAACTTTAGACCCTTAACGATATGGTTTTTAAGATTATTAAGTTACTTTGACAGGTTTATATTAAAAACTTCGAGAGGGTGGAATAGTTTAGTTTTTGTGTCACATAAATTCTCTAAGTTTATGTTGTTTTTTTCAGAAAAATTAACTACCCCAAAAGTAATAAAACTAGGCTTAAGTTTGTTAATGGATTTATATTTCCCTGATATGTGACTATTTTTGGCCAGACATAAGATATACAATTTAACGGTCCAAATCCTTATACAAAGGGGGACTCAAGTAAATTCTTCCATTTAGTAGAATTTAATTTAGAGTTAATAAATGTTAAAATTAGTAAAAATCACAATAAACTTTTGTTCCCTTACACTACGATATTGTTGATTTAGATGATAGATGATTGAAATTATGGAGCAATGCGGCCAACAAAATTTAGGTTTTAGAAGAGTAGAAGACAAGGCGTTTTCTTCGAAAGCTTCCATGAAGATGTTAGCTACCACAGGTGATAGCGGAGATTCCATGGCCGCTCTCTACGAGCAGACTTCAGGAGATTCGTCCCATGTTTTTACTCTTTCCAACAAGATTAGACTATTTTTAATGATATTTTCAAACATTTTCACTCACACTTTTTGCATGTTAAAATTGTTATGTAAAATTTGCTTTACGCATTCTTTGTCAATTCTTACAACTTCAGCAATCGCACGAATAGATAACCGATGGTCAGATCGAATCAGATTACCAACTTTTTAAATATTTTTCTCAGTTTGTGACATTGAAGGGCGAACCAGGCGTAAATTATCTTCAAACTTTTCTCTGCCATTTTGAAAACGCATAAACCAGTCAAAAAATCGAACTCGTGATAAACATTCATAGCAATACACTTCTTTTAATAAAAAGTTAGTTTAAGTAGAGGTCCATGTGTAATTCCAAGATAATTATTACATTATCATTTTTTCGGCAAAACAGAAAAAAAAAACAGCTCTTACACAATCGAAGGTCCCGGCAAAACTGATTTGTCTACAGACACGGGAAGCACCGCGTTCGAAAGAGAAAGCTTCATACTACAGAGCTGATGATGGCTTGCCTTTAGTGATTCAGTACTTCTTCTGTAGAAGCATTGGTCTCGTTATTTTATAGCTATATCACGTAATCATTTAAGGATTGTTCGTTTATTATTTTTAAAATAGTTCTTTTGTTTCAGATTCACCTAATATGCTTAATAATTGTTGCAGAACAACTATCAATGCAAACAGGGAAAACAGCAAATATATGTTACAAAGTAGCCCAATATTCAAGTCATATTTTTACAATTCAAGAACGACAAAATTTGAATGAACATTTGTATGAAATGGCTCTACACTCATACCAGAGGAATACAAAACTTAGTGCAGCTGGATTTTTTGTTATAGATCATTCAATGATAATTTTTATTTTTAGTAATGTTTGTAACTATTTATTAGTGGCATGCCAGTTAATATCCGCCACCACACCTTCTTCATAAACATCAACAAGCTATCAAAATTTATTTGCAGAGCGTAAGTTTTATTATAATTCTTTTTTTAGTTTTTAATGATCAAAATATTGTTATTATTGAAAAGTTCGTACAAGTCATTTGAAAGTTTGCCAACTGTTTGTGATCGATCCAATTGCGCCAATTAGTTTTTGATTGTTCTTCGAAGCAGAGTTTATTGTGATTTCACATAAGAAATATATATAAAAACTTTATTGATGCAAGACTAATATGATTTTGAAAGAAAATTTGGTTTTTTCAACTAATGAAAGCAACACTTTCCAAAAAAAATAGTGGTAAAAACACAATTGAAATAAAACTAGTATTTATTATTATTGTAACGATCTTTATAGCGTTATACGTTTCATAGTATTAGTTTGTATTTGTGTTGTGATATGTTTTTTATTTGTTAAAGAATTCTTACATCTCCCTCATTAGCTTCATGAAGAATTCCTCGTTGTTCTTGCGATCATCTTGAGAAACGTTGGCCCCTCTTATGATTCTTCCTTGGTTCCTTGACGTATGTTTGGCAATAGAATTTAACCATATTAAGAATTAAAAATAAGGGTAACTTTGTATAAGTTTGTCTATTCCAAAAATTTGTAGTTTTCAAAAAATTGACAATTCAAAATTTTTCTATTGTAAAAATGCTCTACGGCTTGTAAGTTTTGTTATCAGTTAGCCATGACGGCGAGGCGTGGCAAAAATAAAACAATCGAACCCTACATAACCCATGAAGAGTTCCTGCTTAGGTGCGAAAAATGTTTGGAAGTTCAAGGACGTCAATTTGCACATTTACTCAAATAATTTTTGTAACTTTATTTTATTAACAATTGATTTATTTCTATTTATTTTTGTTTTTATAGATCCAAAGTTCTTCAAGTTTTCTATAATCATTTTAACAGTTGGTGGTGTTGGTTTCTGTTTCTGCGGATATCGAATCGCGAATGTATCGTATGTTCTTGAAATAACTCACATTCTCCATAAATAATAAATAAGTTTAATTAATATTCGTGCATGTAATTTAATCTCCCCGACTTGATTATTATTAATAAATGTCAAATGGCAAGAAATAGTGACAATTCTGTAGGGTTCGATTGTTTTATTTTCGCCACGTCTCGCCGTCATCGAAAACTTATAACCAAACTTAAAAGCCGTATAGCAATTTTACAATAGAAAAATGTTGAATTGCCAATATTTTGAAAACTACAAATTTTTGGAATAGACAAACTTACATAAAGTCACTTTATTATTAATTAAAAACATTTTTAGGACATTTAACGTTTCAGTTTATTTATTTCTTAAACCATCTGCAGAATTACAATTAAACACTGAAAATGGATTCAAATGTAATTAATTTTCATATGTTACAGAAAATTTAAATAATAAATTGT
Source organism: Diaprepes abbreviatus (assembly GCA_034092305.1). Lineage (NCBI taxonomy): Eukaryota > Metazoa > Arthropoda > Insecta > Coleoptera > Curculionidae > Diaprepes > Diaprepes abbreviatus. The sequence goes on along the minus strand of JASJET010000178.1, from coordinate 2,871,487 downwards.
GTTTACGCTGGTAAACGTTACGTATCTAATTCGTAATCAAAGTCAGTGAAGGTATCGTAGCTCAAATTAAATATAATTGGTTCCTCTATCTCACCGATCATGAGATCGAGTTTCCACATTTTTTTTATTCTTTAATTATATGGACTTTATTCAAAAAAATCTTTCAAAAGTTCTATTAAATTACTAATTTTGTAAGTTGTGTTATTTCCAGCAACTCTACCTTTAACTTGAGAGAGATATTTCCTTTTCCAATGGACATTTTCCGGACAATCAATAAGAACGGAATTCCTATCTTGTTTTTCCCAGCAAAAATTAAGTTCTCTGAGCAATTTCCAGAGCTCAGTTCTTTTAATTTCAGGAAAATCCCGATGTGCATAGATTTTAGTTAGAATTTTGTCGACGGTTGGGATCTGCTTCTCACAATAAAATGTATGTACAACTCCTTTTATTGCAGTTTACATCTCTTCTTCCAACGAGGTTTTTCGTCTGCCTGTGATCGAATATGGCTTGGGAGTACTAACAATTCCAGTCGTTTTTTTCTCCTTCAGTATTCGGTACATAGTAGATTTTTTAACTCCTATCATGTTGGAACCCATCTCAATAGAGCTTTTAACGTTATTATCTAGATATTGATATCTTAAGGCATCATAAACATGCATCGTAATTAGTTTTTCGTTGAGGAAAAATGCCCTGGTTTAACGATTTTGGAATAAATATAGATGTGGAAGCCATATCTTTGGGGTTTCTCACTAATCTCAAATAATATATAAAAACAAGTACAAACAAGATAAATAACACACTGTAAGGTGTACTTTGCTCACTGACTGAAATTAAATTGAACTATCAGAAATTTTATTGTTGCAGTAAATTTATAAAAGTTTAGAATATTTAAATATAATTAAATATAATTAGATTTACGGCAGTGCTCAGTTACCTGCGGCACTGGAGCAGGTACGTTGGAGGTTTCGGTAACAGTTTTATTACGCGCTCTAGTTCTTAAATAGAGTAAAGGAATGTTTACACTAGAAATGGGAAGGTTGCTGGTGTCTCCGCCCCCCCCCCTCCGTCGACAACTTGCTTTCGCTTGCCATACTGTACTTTTGTGATATCACCGCCCCCCTCCCCAAAGAGAGAGGCTGGATCCGCCCCTGTCATTAGATAGTCGAAACAAGTATGAAGAGAAGACCAGATTTGTATTTGCAGGAAATAAACAGTCTGCAATTTTACCTCAAACTGCCTCAAGGGGAATATAGGCACCTTGTTAAAATAATTCTACCACAGTAAAGATTTCTTTATTTCTGACTGAAATTTTATTCTTCAATGATAAGGATTATCAAAAACACATCTGTTTCTATCATTTGCAGACCTGATCTTTTGTCTGTAATGTCCGTGAACTTGTTATTCAAATAAAAAAAAATACAAAATTGACAGATAACATCATGAAGGTTGCAGTTCCAATTAAATATATAACCTTGCTCGATGTTATTTATAACCATTAATCATTATCTAATAAAATAAAAACGAATATCAATTTTGTTATTGGACTTGGTCTACACAACTTTTTATATATGTAAAGCATGGCCTCATATGAATAATACATTCGAGAAAGGTTATTCTTTGTTCCAAAATGTGATGTAGTTCAAAAACTAATCAATTTGGAAAAGTTTCAACAACAAATGTTCTACATGTTGCCCTATATTGCTACACCAAAAATAAAAGTCAATCAATACTTACTGGTTATATATGAAACATTTTAAGTTAATAAGTAGAATTAATAATAAATAAATTTTATACCAAATAATGCCCAAATACTCACAATTCGTTATGGCTTTATTCCTTACAGATAAAATCTATGCAAAACTAAAAAACAGCACGTCTTTCTCCTCCTTTGTATATATTTTTTTAGGGATAGTTAGTTAAATCAAGGATTTCCAAAGATTTGTTCTTTATTAAACGGATTAAATGAAAATTTTTGATTTAAGTTATAATGGATATATTTTTTTGTAATGATTCATATTTTTTTATTATTTAAAACTATGCAGAATCTTAATGTAACCAGTATTGTGAGTTCGATTTAAAGAAAATGTCTCTTTACCATTTTCCCTTGCCCCATTGCTACTAAATATTATATTTTTACCCTTTATAGACTGCTCCAATAGACAACTTTAATATTGACAAATTTTGAGTGAAGGTTCTCTAATACCTTTTTGGGATCTTTCGTAAAGCTTCAAGGCACATTTATGTCCTGTCTGTGACAGTTATATTGTAACCATTTTGATTGTTATTACCCTAAAAACGCAAAATCATGTATCAGTAGGTGATAATCGATCAGTAAGAAACTTTACCATTAGAATCAATTCAATCTTTCTCTGAATTTTCGTATGTTCCTCAATTTAACTAATAACTTACATAATTCTTTAAGTAATTTTAAAAACATTAGTATTTTTATCTCTTGACTTGTTAAATGTCTTGTCAAATAAAGATTCCCATAACTTTCCCGTCAGTTTGCTGCACGGCTGTTTGAAAAGGAAAAAAAACTGTAATTGATAAGAAGTGACATTCCTTTGCAGAGTTGCACGGAAGGTAGTTTTCTGACAATTTTTGCTAACTTTAAGTTTAAAAATTTCGGGTCCCAAACCAAGTTAAGTGACAATTAATTTGTGCTTATTTAGCTTGAAGCTATTTTGAATTTGATTACTGCTAATACCCGATCTTCCGCTTTCCTTTCTTATCGTAAAAGGCCAAACAATGCCATCGGTAAGTCCTTACTTGCACTTCTTATTTAAAGTCGTATAACTACACTAGTTAAAAAAATTTAACTTTTTGTCTGTTGCCGTGAATTTTATGGTTAATAATATTCACTTATGACCTGTTTTTATCAAATCTAACCTCAAAAATTTTTGTGCAGCTCGAGTTACTTTTTTTTTTAATTTTTATTACTTATGCGTATTTATTTATCGATAACGTGAGTATTTTACTGTGTTAAGATTAGAATCTTATTGCGTCATGAGTAGTTCAAGGAGACGTTGTTTAAACAATCCAAATAATTTTTGTTATACATGCGGAGAATATGTGTTTAACAATTGTAGAAAAGTTATATCAGAGTTGGTGAAAAATGCCCATTTTGAGTATTTTGGGATGCTCTTAGATAAAAATGAAAAGTCTTGGGCTCCTAATTGTGTTTGTAAATCGTGTGTAAAATATTTAAGATTATGGAAAAGTGGTAAAAGAAGTGCCTTTAAATTTGGAACACCGACTATTTGACGAGAACCACAAAATCATCTCGAAGACTGTATTAATTGTCTTCAGGTCCAGTGCACCATTCACCTGATATCGAAATAGCAAGAAAACAATTGCTTACTCTCTCTAAAATTCCATTAGAGTTAAATGAGATGTCCTGCATAGTTTATAAGGTTCCCTGTTCCAATTGTCAACTAGTTTATATAGGCCACACTTCCAGAAGCCTCAAAAGCAGACTCACTTCCCATCGTAGTGACATTAATAGAGGTTTGCCCTCTTGTGCTCTAGCTGAACAAGTCTTTCATCAAGACCACAATATTAACTGGGATGGCACTGAAATTCTGGAAAGCGTTCCTTCTTATCACACAAGGCTCTTCCTTGAAATGGTGCACATTAACCAAGAAAATAATACCATGAATAAAAAAAGTGACACCGAAAGTCTGAGTGCCATTTACAGTTATGTTTTAAAGTTGGAAAAAGAAAAGTATTTGAGCCTCCTGGACAGCCATCTCCAGACGAATAGGTTTCCTATTAAATTCTCTCACATTATGTAAAATATATCTAACAAGGAATTTCTTAAAATTATTTTTCTCTTTTTCCTAAATCTTTTGTTTGACTACACCACTGTTTACTGTATCCGTATTTTCCCCCACTACTTACACCACCCACTACACTTCCCGGTTGACACATGACAAGTGTCACTATAAAATGGTGGATTAGTCAAGCAGGACGTTTGGTTTTTTCGAACTTTCTGGAATTTTTGCAATTCCATCAAAAATGGGTCTTTAAATGCAGTTCAAAAGTGCTAATGTTGGGTTTTTTCTCCTATTTTTCAAACGTGTACTTGTTTCATATTAAAATCGCATTGGTGAGTTACTTAATAATTAGAAGTTAGGTTAATACTCCAACTATTTAAATGTAGAGATGTCCTGAAGAAGAGATATATAAATTCTTGAAAGAATCAAAAACGGGTTGTTCTCCTTCCCAAGGCCTACAAATTTAAACAGACTGCATCCCCAATATCTCTAGTTTGGAATATTATATATATATATATATATATATATATATATATATATATATATATATATATATATATATATATATATAGTTTAAAAGCAGTGCTGCGTCATAATGGCACAAAAGACCCTCTATTCCCCTTGCACATACAACTAACATGAAGGGAACATACGAAAGTATTATTCTAAATGCAAAAGCTATGATACGTATAAATTGCAAATATGTGATGACATAAAAGTCATAGGACCAATACTAGGGCTTCAGGGTGGATTTACGAAGTATCGTTGTTTTCTTTGTCTTTGAGACAGTAGAACAACACTGAGTTATTACCAAGTAAAAGAATGGCTTCCGAGAGATCAATATATTCCAGGTCAAGCTGATGTAAAAAATATACCTCATGTTAGTCCCGAAAAAGTACTGTTACCTCCATTACACATTAAACTGGGATTGATTAAAAATTTCGTTAAAGCATTCGATAAAGGAGATACGTTTAAATACCTTAAACAATTTGTTCCTAAACTAGGTGATGCTAAGCTTAAGGAAGGAATATTTGTTGGACCACAAATTAGAAAAATACTAAGAGATCAACAGCTTGATCAAAAATTAAGTGATGTTGAATTAGCTGCGTGGAGTTTTTTTTTAAACAATTGTTGCTGAGTTTTTAGGAAACAAGCAACTACGAAAAACTTGTGGAATAACCACTTAAAAGCTACTGCAAAATGCTGTCGCATGTCTCTTAAAATACATTTCTTGCACTCCCATTTCAATTGTTTTCCAGAAAATTTGGGTGCGGTTAGTGACGAGCAAGGAGAAAGGTTCCACCACGACAAATTAACAATGGAACAACGCTACCAAAGCAGATGGGATCCAGCAATGATGGAGAATTATTGTTAGTTTCTTATGAGAGGAAGCGATCAGGAATATAAACAAAAGTCAACATTTGCAAAGAAGTTATGTACGAACAGGCGCGGATCTAAAGGGTGGGCGGTGGGGGCGATCGCTTATTCTATAGTTCATTCAAAAACTAGAGGCACTAATAAATCATTTGTTACCCTTTTTTTCTACGCAAAATACCTGTGTTCTTTAGTCCAATGTCATTGGCAAAATCTGTTAGACATATATTTTTCATAGGAATGGATTAGAAATTTTATAATAAAAATACCGGTCTACAATAATGGACTATTTTGGTTGGATAATAATAGATATTTGGATATGTGAAGTGTTAAAAAGGATTTTAATCCTTGTCATAGACGTCGGAAGAAGGTTTATTTAATCACTAGGTATTTATCGCATAGAATATTATTTCGGTCATAAACTTAAAATAAAAAGTTTTTATAATATTATTTTATTTCTTATGATTTCTTAATAATTCACATTCATTAGAAAAAACCTTTTTCTCTCAAAAAATTCCAAGTTATAATTTAAATTCTTACAAAATACCCATTGTCAAAAATACAAGAAGTTAAACATATTTAAAAAATAAATTCGTCCATATAATATTAAAATTTTTTTGGGCTATCGGTCATTTCATTATTAATTAATAACATTTTTAGGATATTTGACGTTTCAGTTTATTTATTTCTTAAATCATCTGCAGAATTAAAATTAAATACTAAAAAGGGATTCAAATTTAATTAATTTTTATATGTTTCAAAAAAGTTAAATAATAAATTGTAAACATTTCGTATATAATTCGTAATCAAAGTCAGTGAAGCTATCTTCGCACAAATTAATTATAATTGGTTCCTCTATCTCAACGATCATGAGATCGAATTTCTACACTTTCTTTTATTCTATTTTTATATGGATTTTTCCAAATTTTCTGCACTCACTTTATTGAAAAAAATCTTTCAAAAATTCAGTTAAATTACTAATTTTGTAAGTTGTATTATTTCTAGCAACTCTTCCTGTTACTTGAGAAAGATATTTCCAACGGACAATTTCCAGACGATCTATAAGAATAGATATCCTATCTGGTTTTTCCCAGGAAAAATTAAGTTCTCTGAGCAATTTCCAGAGCTCAGTTCCTTTAATTTCAGGTAAATCCGGATCTTCATTGATTTTAGTTAGAAATTTGTCGACGGTTGGGATCTGCTTCTCATAATAAAAAGGTATGTACAACTTCTTTTATTGCAGTTAACATCTCTTCTTCCAACGAGGTTTTTCGTCTGCCTGTGATCCAATGTAGCTTAAGAGTATTAACAACTCCAGTCGTTTTTTTCTCCTTCAATATTCGGTATATAGTAGATTTTCCAACTCATGTCATGTTAGAACACATCTCAACAGAGCTTTTAACATTATTATCTATATATTGATATCTTAAAGCATCATAAACATTCAACTTAATAAGTTTTTCGTTGAGGAAAAAGTGCCCTGGTTTAACGATTTTGGAATAAATATAGATGTAGAAGCCATATCTTTTGGGTATCTCACTAATCTCAAATAATATATAAAAACAAGCGCAAATAAGATAAAGCACTAAGGACATACTGTAAGGTGTACTTTGCTCACTGACAGAAATTTTATTGTTGCAGTAAATTTATAAAAGCTTATATTATTTAAATATAATTAAATATAATTAGATTTACGGTAGTCCTCAGTTACTTACGGCACTGAAGCAGGTATGTTGGAGGTTTCGATAACAATTTTATTACTCTCTCTAATTCTTGAATAGAGCCATAGTGTGTATTTGTGTTATCACCGCCCCCTCCCAAAGAGAGAGACTGGATCCGCTCCTGTGTACCAAAGACTTACTATAAAAGTATTTTCATGTGTATTTTTGTAAATAAATCCCGTTATTCTTAAAATATTTTGTTTTTTTTTATGGTTTTAAGCTTATATATAAATACTATATAGAAATATTTGCATTATATAAAAATAACTGACACTTTCTATAACTCAAAATCTATACGTGGCGTAAAATTTTCGTTGTTAAATTCGGAGTCAAGATGCTTTAAACTACCACAGACAGCCATTATAACATCAGTCGCAATTCTTTTTTGTATTTATTGACTAGTGTTATCTATGTCTTTCTCTCTCCTGAAAAAACTGTCTTATAATGTTTCAGATTGTCATCTTCAGCTTAGCAAAAATTGGAGACAAGTTAATGGAAGAAGTGGAGAGAACTATAAATATATGTCTTCATATATCACAAGAAAAAAACATTTTCCTATGTATGACGACAAAACATATTCTTATTAAATCAGGCTCATCATAAAAATCTGAAGCGAAGCGCCGCTGTTTTTTTTTTCAATAATTAATTTTATGATTCTCTTTATTTTTACTAAAGTCATAGCTTATCTAATTGTTTTATTCCAGTATATCAAAAGGGTTTACATGTTCACTATAATCGATTCAAAAATTTATAGTTAATTTTAAACTATATTGGATTACTGTTTTTGCTAGTAGTAGAGTAGTATAGTTGCACGTTTGAAAGAGTTTTCTTCTTAAATTAGTCGATTTTCCATAAAATGTTGTTGCCTTGTACAATTTTCTTTTGCAATTTATTGTAGGTTTATATAACGGAGCATCACTGTGTGGGGTTGGAGTGTATAAATTATCATAAATTTAGACGTATCACTACGATAATAGCCACAACCACTTTCAGTACTTTTTCAATTGCATAGCGTAGGTTTCTGTCGCCCGGTGCAGATGCAAAATTGCCGCCCCTTCCCTTCTTGATCCATGGAAATTAGACTGAAAAAGAGCCGTTTTGGGAAAAAAATGTAACTAGCGAGGGTATATTTTGGCATCACTAAAAACATACTTCGATGGAAATTCATACGGTCCATAGCTTACAAAATGGCGGCCAAAAAATAGTCACTTTTTTCAGTTTTTCCAGTTTATCTTAAAAAATAAGGGTTGTATGAAAAAATATTTTGAACAAAAGTTATAGATAATTCAAAAACCTATCGATTTTTGTAATTAAAGTTATAGGTGGCGCTACTAGTTATCAAAATATAATTTTTTTTTCTCGGAAAATTATATTTTTTTATCTATAATTAAATGATATTTATTAATTAACTACCAGAATTCTAGGAAATGATAGATATTTTTGACCCAAAAAAGTATGTTCAATCCGAAATTTGTGAGTTGAATAGTTTCCGAGAAAATCGAGCTCAAATTTGAAAATTCGATGTCGATTATTATCCTTCCTAATAAAGATACAGTAACCAGGTTGACAGAAATTTGTTTGAAATGACGTATATTTTTAAAAAAATTTTTTTTTGATTTTCCGTCCAAAAAATTGCGAAAAATAGTTTTTTGCTCTCGAAAAATTGCAACAACTTTTTTGTCAGTGTACTTACGGTTATTCTAATACGTCTATTAGATTTAGATATATCATTTCCGATCTCTGGAAAAAAATTGTTTTACGATAAAATTTACCTTTTTTTAAAAAAAAATCGCAACGTCGCGGTTTATAAATGTTAAGGGCTGAAATTTACAGAAGACATTATGGAATACTTGTAGTTTATCGAGAAATTTTTCGGTTTCACGAAAAACATCCCTGTAAGATCTATGGACCTCTGAAAACTACCCACAGAATCTATCCGACGGTAGTCAAATCGCGCGGATACAGCTAGTCAGCGGGTTGCTATGCTTCAGGCATGCCGCTCAGCTACATTTTGGAGTCAAGTATATGGTAAAATTGTAATATTTAGATTATATTATTAATAAAAAGTCATTTCTGATTTTATTAGCAATCCATCATTTTATTTATATATATATATATATATATATATATATATATATATATATATATATATATATATATATATATATATATATATTATATATATATATATATATATATATATATATATATTTATATATATATATATATATATATATATATATATATATATATATATATATATTTATATATATATATATATATATATCAAGAAAACGGTCCACCACGTGTTCAAATCCTTTTTTAAAGTTAACATCTGCGAGAACTTTCACTAAAACGCTTTTAAATGCAAAAAATGTTTGCAATAGTGCTTTTACAAATGTACAAACACTATAATATTTTTTCTTTCTAGTATGTCAAAACGTTATATCAAATTAACTCCAAAGCATACTACTCCGAAATGACAGATGTAACCAGAATGCCGGCTCCGAACCAAATACTGTCAAGAGCGCAAGACATCTGCGCCTTGCAGCATAGCAACCCGCTGACTAGCTGTACCCGCGGCATTTGAATACCATCGGATAGATTCTGTGGGTAGTTTTCAAAAGTCCATAGATCTTACAGGGATGTTTTTCGTGAAACCGAAAAATTTCTCGATAAACTACAAGTATTCAATAATGTCTTCTGTAAATTTCAACCCTTAATATTTATAAACCACGACGTTGCGAATTTTTTTTTTTTTTTTAAAAAGGTAAATTTTATCGTAAAACAATTTTTTTTCCAGAGATTGGAAATGATATATCTAAATCTAATAGACGTATTAAAATAATCGTAAGTACACTGACAAAAAAGTTATTGCAATTTTTCGAGCGCAAAAAAACTGTTTTTCGCAATTTTCTCAACGAAAAATCAAAAAAAAATTTTTTGAAAATATGTTCTAAAAATATACATCATTTTAAAAAAATTGCTGTCAACCTGGTTGCTGTATCTTTATTAGGAAGGATAATAATCGACATCGAATTTTCAACTTTGAGCTCGATTTTCTCGGAAACTATTCAACTCACAAATTTCGGATTAAATACACTTTTTTGAGTCAAAAATGTCTATCATTTCCTAGAATTCTGAAGCGATAGTTAATTAATAAATATCATTTAATTATAAATAAAAAAATGGAATTTTCCGAGAAAAAAAATTATATTTCGATAACTAGTAGCGCCACCTATAACTTAACTTAAATCAGTCGATAGGTTTTTCAATTATCTACAACTTTTGTTTGAAACATTTTTTTCATACAACCCTTATTTTTCAAGATAAACTGGAAAAACTGAAAAAAGTGACCATTTTTTGGCCACCATTTTGTAAGCCATGGACCGTATAAATTTCCATCGAAGTATGTTTTAAGTGATACCCAAATATACCCTTTTCAGCGATAAAATCGCTAGTTACATTTTTTTCCCTATTAAAGTTTAATTTCTATGGACTATCTGTAATAAACGATAATGTGATTATTATAAAGACAACATTTTCTAAAGCGAGGAAAATTTAAACTGCAAATTTGAGAACTTTCAGTAAAGAATTTTTTTCTCAAAATATAAAATTATTAGAAACTAGAAAACAAAATTTAATTGTAAATACATCTTTTGAATTCTTATATTAATAATTTATTAAAAGCAATTACTTTAAGAAATGTATTGTGATTTGAAAATCATAATAAATTTTACAGAAACTATTGAATGTTGAATTAACTTCAAAAATGTATCATTTCTGTATAAAAAAAACGTTATTCCTTTAGAATGATCCATAGCAATCCTTGGATTAAATCTGCATATGAGAAATTCCAGAAACTCATAAAGATGTGTCATATTTTATAAAAATTGATAATTGTAAGACTAAATTAAATCTGACAAGAAAAATTTTTAATAATTGACATGTCTAATGAAATTCTAGCAAATAGTGTGAAAATCCGTATTCGTTAATTATTCATATTAGATATTGAAAATCGATGCAAATACGGACATATTCGTTTATATAAAAGTACTTGCCCATAGATAGGGATTCTCCCTATCAAAAAAAATTATAGTCGAAAAAAAATGTTTTTTTTTAAGTTGCCGCCTGGGGCCAGCACTCCTCAGCCACCCTCGCTATGCCACTGACACTTCACTTTAATAAAGCTGCACCATATCTTAGTAATTTAAAAAAAAAATACACTTATGATTAAAGTATATAAAATCTGCACCTTTCAGAGCTATCATTAAGCTTTATAGAAACTACACAAGCGTTAAAAAAGTATATAAATATTGTAAAAATAGAGATCTCTTTATAAATAATTTTTTGTCAAATACAATATAGTTCAAGACATAGATAAATATAGTGGCGTAAATGGATGAGACCTACCCAGAGGTGTTGGGGGCAATATAAGAAAAAACTCTACATAAAATGTAACAGCAAAAAAAGGTTGGGGCCAAGAGGGGGATCAAAATTGGCAGAAATAGCCATTTGTGGAAGCTTAAGCTTTGATATTTTCTTAGGAGTAAATGAAAAAATTATTTTCAAACCCTTAAATATCGCTTTAAATAAAGGGATGTTTTTTTTATAAAGAAATAGAGCTCTCGCGTGTGCGATAAAACTGAACCCGCAGCTTCAAATCAGCAGTGCTCGGAAAAATTCGTAGTGTTTTAGCAACGCATGGACCAATTTTGGTGTTTTTGTTTAATCTAGGGTAGCTCGAAAAATTATGGATATGATACATTCCTTTTTTTTAGAGCGATATTTAAGGGGTTGAAAATTAATTTTTTCATTTGCCCTTAACAAGATATGAAAATTTAGGACTTCACGAAAAGATTGAGCCTTTGTGAAGGTCAGGTTCACTCAAAAAAAAGATTATAACAATAAACATTTTGCGTCTTGGGATAAACAAATAGCAATATATCAGCAAAAATTTATCTGATTTACTATTATAATAAATCATTTTGTTCAAAATGACAAGGGCATCCCTTTAAAATCAAAAAGGGGCAAAAAAATTAATTTTGTAATAAATAATTGATATGCAAAAAATGGTAAATTTTAAGGCTTTTTTGGCATTTTTGCAATAACAAATTAACAAAAATGATCGCGCAAAAGCTCAAATTGTAGGTTTTTAAAATCTCTACAACTTTTATTTGAAACTCTTCCCCCCCCCCTCTTGCCCCCATTAAATTTTTTGCTGTCGCATTTCATGTAGTGTTTGTTCTTACATTGCCCCCAACACCCCTGGATACATCTCATCCATCTCGAAATTTACGTCAAAAACAACACAAATTTTTTACCCATGGCTAGGACTAGTAGTTTTTTTTTCAGGAAATATTGTGTCACTAAAAGTAGAAAATTATCTGTCATTGTTACTTTTAAACCCACCTAAAAATATACCTAAAATATATAAATTATTTAAAAATGTTATTGTAGTTTAAAAGTGTTATTTTGTGTGCAATAATTTTAAACAAAGAAACCAATAAAAATCGATTTGACCTAAAAAAAAATGTTTGTTATTCCTATTGTCACTATATGGATTGTATATTACACTGATTAACAGTGTATATGCCACACGAACTCTGGTAAGTAATCATGTTTTGACTACTTACCGTTATTAGGAAAGGACACTTAGATGATTTCAGTTAACCTCAATTTTCTTATAAAAAGGTAAAATTCATTTTTAATATTATAGCGAGAAATGCATATATATATATATATATATATATATATATATATATATATATATATATATATATTTGTGTGGTTAATTTCTTGGACTGTGGCTTTATATATTTTATTTGAAGGGTTTTCTTGGAGTTTTTAGTCCTCTTTTTTAATTAAAAAAAAAAATTCTTCAAATTTTAATTTATATGAAATTGAACTTTTTGAAGTCTGCGCCAAACTAATACCTGACAAAATGTGATTTACATAAACAGATTAAAAATATTTTTGTGCAAATATCAGTACAATTGTGTCAAACAAATATTTAGTCAGTCATAGTAAATCCACGATCTTAAATTTCAAATTAATTTTAGACTGAAAATATATGGGCCCCAAAACTTTCCAATATCGATGTTTAAAGAACCTGAGATGTAAATTTCTTAGCTTGATATATTTTATACTACATATTGAGTTTGTATAGGCCTCAAGAACCCCACAATATCAATTTTACACAAAATCGGAATATGTAAAATTTTCTGTCCCTTATATTGTATCTTGTCAACCTAATAGTTGTAAAAAATTAACTTCATATTCGTAATACACGATCCCGAAAACCGTCTAATACCAAATCTGAAAAAATGCGAATAAGGTAAAATTTTCAACCCACCATATTGCATCCGCTATATTGAATTCCAAAAGAATTATTTTAAATCTCAACCTAATCTAAAACTAAACCCTTCAGTTTTGGATGAAATCCGGAAATTTAAATTTTCTTGACTTATACTCGCTATTTACATCCTCCTTAACAATTGAGTCCCACCTTTGAACAAAATCGAAAAATGTAAAATATTTAGTCCACTATTTTAGATTTGCCATATTGAATCCTGAAAAAATACTTTTAAATTCATAATTTGCACACTCAAGAACCCCCTATATCAGTTTGGGAGAAAAATGAAAAATGTAAAAATTTTAGGACACCATATTGAATCTGCCAGATTGAGTTTTTTAAAAAATATTTTAAATTCATAATTAACACTAACAAAAATATCCCAGTACTGATTTTAAATAAGATCGGGCGAAGTAGAATCTTAATTCCACCATCTTGGATCCGCCATATTGAATTTTTTAAAAATAATTTCAGATTCGTTATGTGCGACTCCGATAACTCCTCCGTACCAATTTAGAACAAAATCAGACAAAATTGATTTTTTCATCCGCCATATTGAATTTTATAAAAATTATTTTAGATTAGTTATATACGACTCTGAAAACTCACTCGCAACAATTTTGGAGAAAATCGGATAAAATTGATTTTTTTGTCCGCCATATTGGATCCGCCATATTGAATTTTTTAAAAATATTTTGGATCTCTTATGTGTGACCTCGAAAACTCCCCCACACCAATTTTGGAGAAAATCAGACAAAATTAAATTTTTTTGTCCAAACAAACGGAGACAGAACAAACACTTTAAAATTATAAATTATACTGAACTTGTATGCCGAAAGGTTAACTTTCTTGCTAAAACATGTGGATGGTTTCTATTTGAATAAACTATTATATACTTTACTTAATTGTCGCAGTTTTTGAGTTTACAACGTTTTTTGGGTTTCTATGAGATGATAGAAATTAGAAAGTCTCTTTTTAGAGCAGTATTTCCCTGGATTCAAAAAACTACAATAATTTTTTTTAAGTATTTAAATATGTAATCCAGAGTTAATCACGCTGTAATGTCAAGTGTAAATATTGTCAAAAATTTCAATTTTGTTCTAATTATTTTACATAATATAAATGCCAGCAATGACAATGATTAATTACTACAATATAATAAAATATTGTTTTATATTCTGCACAGTGGTTTAGGACTAAGTAAAAATGATTCTATTTACTTGTCAGAAATCCATTACAAACTAGTAGTGATAGATAAAATAACTTTATTTGTCGAAATTTCTACAATATTATAATTAAAACATTATAATTTAGAAACTGGAGATATTAGGTATCGAAGCTGAAATACCTTTAAGAAATCTGCCTTCAAATCTTACAGCTAAACAACAGTGTTGACAATCTATAAAACAAGAATTTTTAGACAATAACCATATAAAATACTCAGAACCAAACACAGCTAAATCATTTATTAAAAAAGCAAATTCTTCCGTAGCCTCTCTCCAGGATCACCGTTCCTCTCGTCTCCGTTCTCCACGGTCGCCGCAAGTACTTCTTCTATTTCTTCTGTAGAGGTTCTTTCTGCAATAAAAGTGACCGTTTTATCCTCACTAGTAACAACGCATGTTATTTAAATTGTACCGGTGACCTTAACTCCGCATACTTCAACTATATCACACGGCTTAACGGCAACTGCAGCATTTTTTTATCTTTGTAAACAACAAATCCAAAACAGGGGATACTACTACTCAACCAGACTTCTATAAGTTCACCTTAAAAAGCGAAGACTTTCTCCAAGTTACTCTTTCATTACTTATATCAGCAATATGAAGCCGATAGCCATCAGGATCACTGTCAAGAGCAGTACTGCTAGTACAGCAACTTTGTACATGCCTCTCTTGGCCACACTTCCAACAACGAATTCTATTTATACTATGGAAGGTTGTGTTTTTGTTTTCATGTGTTTTTCGTTTGTTTAAAAATTCTTACAACTCCCTCCTTAGCCTTGTTAGTCTTGCGATAATCCTGGGAAATGATAACTCTTCTTATAGTTTTTCTCCGGTTCCTTGAGGTCCGTTTGGCTATTTCAAACTTAAGGTCATAAGCAAGAGTCTCGAAAATTTTCTTCAGTCGAGCCATTCTTAAGAGTTTCACTTATTTCTGGGTCACGTAACCTTTCGATAAAACTATGTACTGCTAACTTTTGTTTTATTTCTTCCAGATATGTTAGGTAAGTCAAATTTATTAGCCTCATTATATCCGCATCATATTCTTTTGTCTTCTTTCTTGGAATTGGGCCTTATAAAATTTTTGTTGGTAGGCTTTTCCATAGCGCATATCCAGAAAAATAAAACTAAACTCATAATCATTCTGTTTTTCTTCGGGAGTGTTACGTAGAGCCTCCATAGCTTCCATTGGTTCACTAGAATAAAAACACGTGCATTCTCCGGTGGATTCCAATTATTACCGACGGAGGTAGCTTTAAATTGACAGACATAGGGAAGCCAAGGACTTTGCCGTCGAAGTTAGGTGGCTTCATCACACTATGTTTGAAGGATGTAAACAATGTTAAACATTGACTAAAATGTGGTTGTCGGACTTGCATTGTCTTCATTTTTATTTATTTTTACCACGTTTCTATTAGATTGTATCTCTAATCGTTTTCATTCAGTTTATACTTGATAACGATTAGAGATACAACCTAATCGATACATCGTAAAAATAAATAAAAACAAAGACAATACAAGTCCGACAACCACATTTCAGTCATTCATCACAATAGTTGTAGGTACACCATCTACCTTTATTATACTTATACTGACTACCTTCTCGATTTGCAAATGTAATTGTTGCATGCGTTTCTAGATTCCCGTCACCTCATATTGAACTTCGCAATGTACGTCGTCTCTAATTTGTGAATGTATTTGTTGCATCTGTTTTTGGATTCCCGTCACTTAATATTGTACTTCACCATGTACGTCTTATGTAATTTTGCTAATCTTCTATTGTATTTCTTGTTCTGTGTACTTCATATTTAATTGATTTTTTTAAGCCTTGTCCTATGTCATCCAGGTTTATTTTTAGTTCTTGTTTTATATTATCTTGTTATTGTTTTTAATTCCTGGTTCATATTGTTTTCAGTTTTCGTCATATCTTCTTGCAGTTCTTGTTTCATATATTTCTGACTTTTCGTCATATCTTCTTGGTTTATTTTCATGTCTTGTATCATCACTAGTATGTGATTTAAATTAGTTTGAAGTTGCTCTTTGCTTTCTGTTTTCTAGTTTCTACTGGCATACAATTTCAATTAACTTTTTCTCTTTTTTCGTTCTTCAATCTATTCTACCGGTCTTTAAACACAATGTATTAGTTTATAACCTTTGATTGTCAAACAATACAAGGTACTTCAACGACGTCTCAAATAAAACTGTCCACGAAAGCCGATATGGACCGTTTATATTCCTTTTTTGCCGATACGAGAAGATTCCCAAATCTTTTAGTAGGATTTTGATACTATATGGTGTAATAAAAAAAAGGAAAAGGAATAATCGGACAATTTCTAAACGTTCTGCTATAGGCATTCCATATTAAAAATGAATAAATAGAAGTTTCTAAAAAGTTTCATATCTTTCATTGACGTCTGCTGAGGAAATTAACAAAGTTAACATTAATTAAATAAATTATGAATTCGTAGAAAATAAACCTAAAACCCTACAAACGCAAACTAATACTATGAAATGTATAACGCTATAGAGTCCGTTACAATATATATATATATATATATATATATATATATATATATATATATATATATATATATATATATATATATAATGATGAACTAAAATTTGACAGAGAAAACAAATGACCAATGAAAAAGAAACTAGTATAAATAAGGGCTCTTAGGGATTTTCTAGAGGTATTTCCGGGAAACTTCCATACTAGGCAAGTCAACATAACGCTGACTGAGATCTGCAGAATAATAACAGGATTTATGAAGGTCCCACTAATACCCGGTTTTTACAATGCAGCAGCTTCTTTACTCCTGCATCCCGCCAAAAGGCAGCTGAACACGGAGAAAATAACGCAAACGTTCGACGAACGACATGCACTCTGTGACTACAGACCTCCAAGGAAAAGGTGAAAATCGCGAAGAAGCTTCTCAAAAGCATATCCGTTGAAACACCTAAAGACTCCATCGCTCCGTCAATCCCCCCTCCCTCGAGTTGCTAAAAATTCCTTAACCATATAAGAACACAAGTAGCACCAATGAAAACTAACTTCGTGAAACTGAGGAAACTTTAAAGACCTCCCTTGCATCTGTGACAAAATACAAAACATGAAACACTTTCTCCTATACTGACTGTGTTCCCTTCGATGATTGGTGACTTTCTAATTAAAAAGGAATGAACATGACTATACAGGATGTCCGCGAAAATGTGGAAAGGAAGGTTCGCAAAAAATGGGCGTTTTATTTTATCGGCACCAAAAACAAAATATTGTTGTTGCAAACATGGCTAGGTACGAAAGAAATAAATATCCTGCACTTCAGAACTTGTCAACTTTCACATCGCTGACACATTGATTCTTTACTTGGATATTAATTTACTGATTTTTAGATTTCGTGGTGAAATTAAATATGAAATATTTCGAAATATGGAAAACAAGTTTATTGAGTATGCAGATATCTATTTGATGAATGGTCTTGCATCTTGTAATGCTTTGGAAGCCAGGAGGTTATATTACGATAGAAATCTTAATCGTACTCTCCCAGATCAGGAAACGATTCAACTAGTTGACAAACGTTTTAGGAAGAATGGTAAGAGATTCAATTTAATAAGGTAGTCTTATTAAATTTCTTCATAAATTAATGAAATTTTGGGAAAAGAATTACTGATACTGATCGAGGAAGAACAGTGCGTACGCCGCAATTACAGAAAAAAATTTTATATGCTGTAGATGGCACTCTTTCAACAAGCACTCAAAAATTATCAGCCTGGTCTAATACGTCGAAGACAATAGTACATGAAGTTTTTCAAGAACAAGTGTTATATCCATATCATTTGATAAAAGTAAATGAACTGATTCCTCAAGATTTTCCCCTTAGAATACAGTTTGCAAACTGACTATTGAATCAGCAACAAAATAATGTAAACTTCATTAGCACTATTTTCTTTACGGATGAAGCAGGGTTTACCAAAATTGGTATCATCAATTTACACAACTCACATATATGGGTTGATGAAAATCCTCATACAACTATTTTTTCGCATCATCACCCAGTTCCAATCAATTAATGTTTGAGGAGGAATCATTGTCAATTTTTTGATTGGACTTCATTTGGAGTTTCTCCAGGACGCTTTTTCTGACTTGGTAGAGCATATACTACATGAAATCCGCCGAAACACGTACTACATGAATAATGAGACAGCACCTTATTTCAGCGTTGCTGTACGGGAGCATCTGAATAACGTCTATCCAAACCGTTGGATATGTAGATAAGGACCAATTGCCTGGCCTCCTCGATCTCCCGAGCTAACGCCATTGGTTTTTTACCTGTGGGGACACCTCAAAATCTTGATTCTACTCCGATCGATAATAGGGAGGAACTTCTACGGAGAATCATTGTGATCAAATAAGAAACAATGCTGAGTTAATGTGGTGGGTATAGCAGTCCTCAATTCATCGTACCCAACACTTTTTTGGATAGCAATTTGAAGGGTCTTACCTGGTATACATCATATTAAAAAAAATGAAATATACCTGGTGGTTCAACAATTATGTGTAAAAAGACTTGATTCCATTGCAACTTTTTGGGAGTCCATATATCCGAAGAGGAGGTCTATACGAAAAAAGTATATATGAACTTGTAGTACTCCTGCTGTATACTGGACTGAAAACCAGGATACAGTAAAGTAAATTCATAAAAATTTATTCTACCACAAATCATTTAAGAGTTCTCAAACCACTGTGATATTTTCATTTAATATTGAAATTATATAGAAATATATATAAATTATTAAATTCGAAAGTGTGTAGTCAACTAGCACACAATACGCAATATACGCACGCATTAGGTACACTTACGTCTCCTTTGAATCATCTTAAGAATGGTTTTAAAATTTAGTAATTTTATTTTATTACTAAGTATTTTAATAAATTTATGTCCACCAGTTTGTTGTAAATTTAAAACATTAAAAGTATTTGTCATTTCAATAACTTGGATTATTATAGGTCTATGTATTTTAGCTGAGATTTCTTACCTCTATTTGGGGAATATCATGCACTTCTTGTCAGCAGTAAAAATTCTAAATCTTGTAGGATTTATTTGTTTGGATACTATCAATATTTTAATTTCAGTAAAACTTTTTTCAAATGAAAAAATATCCAATTTAATAAATATATTAAAAATACTAACCAGTGACGAACAAAATGAAGGAAAAAGTAAGACCTACGTCAAAGTTTTAATTACTATTTGGAGTTTGCTGCATATTATAATGTTCCTTATAATGTTTATTGACCGATTCTTTCAAGTTAAATTCTTATTCATCTTTCTAGCAATTAATTATTTTGTAATTCGAAAGATAGCTGCTCTTTTAGTCGTTTGTTTAATTACTTGGGAAGTTAAGGAGAAATTAAAAACAATTCATAAGAAATTGAGGAAATTCAAAAGTTTAGAAGAAATTGTACAATACCAAGAACAACAAAATACATTACATGAATATATTAAAGATGTTAATGATATTTTCGGTATGATAATAGCAATATATGTTATTTTGTGCATCGTTATTATTTTACACGCCACTCTATGCTTTATGGCTCCCGTTTGTGGTAGTATGAAATTGTGGACGTGGAAAAGAACACTACATATACTCAGTTTTATTGTAAGTAGCATAGTCATTAATCGAAAAGTAGGCCGGCGGAGTTGACCTCATATGTGGTGATGTTAAAATTTATTGTTAGTAGACTTCTGACTACCTAGAAACGTTCAGGATGATAATAGTAATTATATAGTATCTTTTGTCTCATTTTCTTCTTTGGGGAAAATTTTATTCAACAATTAAGATGTGAAAAAACAGTTTTTTCGAGTTCTAGGAAAAGCTATTAGTTTTTAGTAAAAAAGTTGCAAACAAAAGTGGTGCCCATTGAAAATACCTATAAAATGAGCTAGGTCCATCTCAATCGGATAATTTGTTGGTTAGCTATTGCAAAAAAACTTGCTAAAATGGCTGTTTTTTCCATTGTTTATAATGTTACGTTTTAATTTTTCCTGTCTAGTTTCCTATCTAAAATAGTAATTTTTACGCTTACCTCCTAGATCATTTATGTGTTTTGTTTTGTTTTTTGTTTTGGGAACATATTTACAAATGAAAGAAAACGTTGGCAGTATATCTTGTTTATTAGAATTAGGTTCAAAATTATGGTATTATAATCCATAGTAACTGTTCGATAGTCCTTGTTGTTGTTATGTTGAATTCTTAAGGCTTCTCTCCTTTGTACCTAAAATATAGAAATGTATTAGTCTTGTACATAGTGGCCCGGTATAGAATATTTAGTTAGAAATTCTTAATTTAAATTGTATTTTGCGGTTATTGTTACCTTCATCGAGAGATCTCGAGTGAGTAGATAATCCTTTGGCTGCAGGATCGACAGATTTCTGAGTGGAAGCTCTCTGGATCCTGTTGGATCTTCTATGTCTTCTAGGCAGTTTAATTTTCCCATTGTATCAGTTATCGTGCGACTATGAGAGATTCTATTAAGCTAAAAACGGAACAACTACCTTAGTGTCAAATATAAATAAACTTTAAGGTTAGAATCTACTCGACTTTTCTTGCGAGATAGTTTTACTTCAACAAAGCCTTTACTGGTATAAATTTTTGAACATACCACTATCGTCTTAGTTAATTGCTAATAAAATTACTTGTAATAATTTTAAAATTTCGTATTTTTGTTTTTCATTGTTTTGGAGGCTTGTCAGTTGTCATAACGTCGATATACAGATTCCTGTATCTTTTCCCGCCTTGGACGTTTTTCTGGGAACAAGAAAAAAATCTTAAAGTGATAAGGACATTTTTCCTTGCAGAGTTGTACCGGGAAAAATCACTTGGCATTATTGCTAGATGTGAAAGATTCGGGTCCTTTGGTCGTTGGTTGATTTTGGTAATAGTTTTTAGGAAATCTCAAGGTGCGTAAAATTTACTATAAAGAACCTTTAAATAATCATTGTGTTAATTTTTAATTATTGTTTTGAATGTTATATTAATATTTTAAATGTTGAATTTTAATTGTGTGTCATGATTGTATTCATAGAATATTCGTAATTCGCTTAAAATTTTAGATTGGAATGTTTTTAAAGATCTGAATAAAGAACGAAACGTTAAAACGGTGAAAAACTTATTGTATACATGAACCTAATCCCAAAAAAATAATAAAAAATAAAAATAAATATCAACGATTCAAGAAAATCAATATATATATATATATATATATATATATATATATATATATATATATATATATATATATATATATATATATATATACGTATATGTATATGTATATATATGGTATTTAAAAGGCATGGTTGGATTCGATTCCCGCAGTTACCTTGGATGCTTATATGTCAGAATAAAAAAGTGTAGTGCGTATATATATATATATATATATATATATATATATATATATATATATATATACGCATCCGACATATAAGTATCCAAGGTAACTGCGGGAATCATCAAGCCTTTGAAATACCAATCACTTGGCCACTACAACATTACTCGTCCTGATGTTTATTAAGCACCTTAATTAAATTTTTAAGGTATTTTCCAAAGATTAAATATACACAGAATTTTTCGAAAATTGGATAGAAATTCGATTAAAGGTATTTTTAAAAAAAAATATCCTATTCGGTTGAAATTTGAATTACTACACCAAACTCGTAGAAGTCACTAGACGAATAAGTAATGACTTTTAGATCGAATATGAAGATATCAGCCATATTAAATGAAAAGATATGTATTAATTTAAATTAGTTTTCCTCCTTGCAAAACAAAATGGAACTTTTGACACTAATTAACACTGAACTATTTTGTTTCAGCTTCATTTATTGTTCCTAACCATTGTAGGAGAACAGTTATCAGTGGAAGCGGGAAAGACAGTTAATATCTGTTATGGAGTTGCGAGAAGAAGAAATCACATTTTTATCATTCAAGAACGCGAAGAAATAAATGAAAGACTGTACGCTATGGCTGCCCAGGCCTCCCAGCGGAACACAAAATTAAGTGCGGCAGGATTTTTTGCCGTGGATCATTCGATGATACTTTTTATTTTAAGTAACGTTTGTGCTTACTTATTAGTTATATGGCAATTAATTTCGGCCAGCTCAGTCTCTAATTAAGACTTTAAATGTACCGTATTTAAAAAGTATTAACATTCTGGAGTGTAGACTTATATATTAGCCTTAAACATATTGCACATAGATTGTTGTTCTATATATAAGATACGCAGCACAAATGGATCACTAAGATGGTAAATCGAAAAATGGATATGGAGAAGTTTTTCCTCCCAATAACTTTTTTGAATTAGGAAGATTTCCTTTAACGTAACATTAAATGTATGTTACCCTACACCTTCCTTTGTTTCACAAATTCAATTTAGTTCAGGTGCCCAGGCCTCCTAGCGGAAAATAAAATTAAGTGCGGCAGGATTCTTTGCCGTGGATCTATGTTACTTTTTATTTTAAGTAATGTTTGTGCTTACTTAATAGTTATATGGCAATTAATTTCGGTCACCTCTGTCTCTAATTAAGACTTTAAATGTACCATATTTAAAAAGTATTAACATTCTGGAGTGTAAACTTATGTTTTAATGTTAAACATAGATTGTTGTTCTGTATACAATATACGAAGCACAAATGCATCACTGAGATGGTAAATCGCAAAAAGGAGTTTTTCCTCCCAATAACTTTTTTGAGTTCTGAAGAGCTTCTCTAACTAGAAACGAAATGTAAGTTGCCCTACAAGTTCCGTTACTTTAAAAGTTCAATGTGTTTTCTGTAACGCCTCTAAATAATAAGCTGATACCCCAGAACTAAAATTTTTGATTCCTTCAAACCGTGGCAAAATGTCTTTACTTTTTCCATTCATTTAATATGGGATGTTTTCATTTTTTGGATATTTTTCTCAGCCAAAGGATCAATTACTAAACAAAAGATTGATATTAAGTTTTCTCCTCAAATAATGTCAAATTTAATATTATTGAAAATATATTTTTTTAAGATACGGTAGATTCCTTGACTATTATTTCGTATTGGAAAATGGAACATGTCATTTGAAAGATAAAAAAATACCTAATAAAAAAGCTATTCCTATTTGAGTTGATAAAAATAAAAAATTTTTTATTGCCAGTAAAGTCAATTTTTCTATTGAAATATTTTTTTCCGCCTTTCTAGTTCTGGATTTCCATTGGTCTACCATAGCAAAAATGCATATCGTGATATTCAACAGTTGAATATTCGTGGCCATTTCGTTTATAACACTAATCAATAAGTTCAAAAAAATTGCGATTGATGTTATAATGGTTGTCCGTGGGAGTTTAAAACATCCTGATTACGAATTAAACAACGAACATTTTCCACCACGTATACAGACATTTTTGTATAATATTTATACGTAAGTTCAAAACAATAAAAGAAAAACTAGATATTTTAAGGATAACAGAATAATTTTTGATCGAACTATTGATCCCTTAGTATTTTTCTAATTTGTGGTCCAACAAATATTCCTTCCTTAAACTTAGCTTCACTAAGTTTAGGAAAAATTTGTTTAAAGTATTTAAATGCATCTCCTTCTTTATCCCAGTTTAATGTGTAATGGAGATAACAGTACTTTTTTAGAATCAACAAAAGATATATTCTTTTGTTAGCTTAACCTGGAATATTTTGATCTCTCGGAAGCCATTTTTTTACTTGGTAATGGCTCTGTGTTGCTCTAGGATCCCAAAGACAAAGAAAACAGAAATATTTCGTAAATTCACCCTGAACTTGGTCCTATGACTTTTAGGTCACTACATATTTCCCAATTATATGTATCATAACTTATTGCATTTAGAATAAGTGACATATATGATATTTCGTATATTTTCTTCACGTCAACTACATGTGCAAGAGAAATAGAGTGTTTCTTGTTGCCATGATGGAGCAGAACAGCTTTTAAACTTATTTTAGAAGAATCTATAAATAAGCGTTATTCGTCCGAATTATGTGCGAATCCTAATTTTTTCATAACACTATTTGGATTAACACAAACACACATTTTATCCAGCAGACTAAAAAACGAGGATAGCTCCTGGTTACGGTTCCTAAATATTGTAACTTTGGTTCCAGTGGCTAAAAAATTCCATTGTTGTAATCTAGACTTTAATACTTCAGCATGCTCTTTAAACAAATGGAGGTCCCAAACTAGATCTTTTAATTCAGGTTGTTCTATTAAATGAGGTGTTGGAACTGGTAAACCTTCTCCATGAAAAACCGGTTTTAATGCTGATGGAATATCCAGATATTCAATATATTAGCTCCTTCATGAAAAAGTAACAGTCGTTAAAATTATTTGTTGGTTCTCGACAAATCATTGAAACTGCAAAAGGCATAGAAGAGCGTTTGCAATTTAATCATTCACTTAGATTTACTGCACAGGTTTGGCAATATATATAAGGAACCCAGTCACCATCTTGATCGCCAACAAGACATCCAAAATACTTATTATAAGCAGGTCATTTTGTTACTTGTCCTTTTCTGCGATTTAGGGGTAAACTGAAAAATTATCCGAGGAATTAACATAGCCACGTTTCTGTACTATAGACATTTTTGTACTGTCACGTACGTCGGTTTAAAGATGTGATACTACATTTATAGGTATCAACTAAATTTATTCAACACAAAGATAACACTAATACAAGGATCTTACTATTGGCTTGTTCGAGCACTTCGCTTCTCTAACTAATACTGACCACTACTCGTGCTAAACCAATATTGACGATAGGACTGCCGGTCAGCTGCTTTTATAGCCGTTCGGTACTTTTGGTATTTTATAACAACATAAGGTATCGGAAGTTCGAAAAGCGACGGCATACTTCTCGTATACGGGGGCCTTCAATAAGTAGATGCGGTTACAGGACTAAAATAAAAAGAAGATTTTACTTATTAACTATTTTTTACCAAATAAAATTTTTTTTATATATTTTCCGAATTTAACTAAATTTGAAGCAGAAATTCGATTTTTACTTCCATTTGAAAAACTGATATAACTAGTAAAAAAAAATTAATTGCAATTTGCGCTTAAAAGGTATGGTTTATTGACTCCAATAAGAAGTACTTTTTTTTTAGTGTCACAGTAACAAAACATTTTTATAACAGAATGATAGAAGTCATAATGTCATGTATGTATATGTATGTGAAATCAGGGATTAGAACACTGCGACTTAATACATTTATTGTATTCCCCTTCTGCATCCAGTCATTAGGGATACCTTGCCGACTAGAGCGGGTCCTTCAGTACTATTTCCTTTAGAAACTTTTCAATGTAGGACAGCTTTAAAGTGAGAGTGCTCCCAGGAATCGCATTGTAGGGTCTTCTAAAGCCCTGCATTCTGAAAGGATGTGTGCTCTTCTTTTTCTAAGAATTCGAGTTTCTTGAAGTGTCCTTTCAGGAGACAATACCCCATCAGGATTCCTGTCAGAACTCCAAGTTGGTTTTTGCTTAGGCTTATGCATTTCATGAATCTCTTCTAGTAGTAGTTCCCAAGAAATATCTTTGCTTGCCTCATTCTTTGCAGTTTCGTCCAATCATTGGATTTTCTGCTCTCTTTCCTTTTTTTTTTTGTTCTTCCAGCATTACACTGCTACAGATTCCACAGAAAGATTTAGGCCCCAGAAATGGTGTATCAGCCCTTTTTCTCCCGAACTAGTCTACTAGCGATTTGTCTATCAGACATGATAATAACCTCCTGTCCACGATAGTTTTTCTCTTTGCTGAATTGAATGCATATCCTGATGACCTATATTTCCGTCTGGAAGATGCTTGGTGACTTACCGAAGCGTCCATGGTGTCTGGTTCTAGGTCTATACACACCTATTTCTGTAGCTGTTTTACTACTAAACGGCATAGTTTATTGACTCGAATAATAAATATTCTTTTATCTTTAAAATGACAAATTCTTTTTTCCAATAACTGTAAAAACAAAAAACATATGTAAAATCAAATTTGAATTTCAGGTAAAGTGACCTCTGGTGGCACAGTAAAGAAACATTTTTATAAAAGAATAATAGAAATCATTAAGTGTAATCATTTGACCAAATATTAACTCGATAAGTTAAAAACTAACCACAAGATGTTAAAAATAGAAAAAAAAATAATTTGGCAAACAATAACTCCAGAGGTATAAAATTTTCGATTTTATGTTATATAACTTACTACCTTTACTTTACCATGTAGAATTACCTATTCAAGTATCCTGATGCATTAACCAAACACCCTGTATAGATGAAAATTCCAGATATATGAATATTTTTGGTTTACTAAACGTTTAAAACTAGGTGTTTAATGTCTGTAGCATTTTCAAAACGAGTATTTATTTTTTTCGTATCTTACCTCTGCTATATACGAAAAAACCTGGATTTAGATCGCATTCTCTATTAGTATAAACTATAGTAGAATGCGATTCCAAAAATATGAAAATAAAAAACAGCTCATATCAAAATACAGACAATTTTGTACTTCAAGCTGATTTAAATCATGTAGAATATTATATAGAAGAAAATTCTAGTTAAATGAATATTTTTGATTTACTGCACGTTTGAGAGTGTATAACGTATTTGTAGCATTATTCAATCAAAAAACATCCCTTTTATAAAAAAAAATCTTCGCATTCTATCTCAATATGAACTATTGTAAAATGCGATTTTAAAGACATGAAAATAAAATGCAACTTATATCACAATACCAACAATTTTCTACTTCTGGTTGACCTAAATCGTGTGGAATATTGTGTAGAAGAAAATTTTTATTTATTACACGTTTAAAAGTATGTATCATGTATGAAGCATTGTTAAATGAAAAAAATACCGTCAAAAGAAATATTTATTTTTTGAATAAAATACCTCTTCTATATACTAGGTTTAGGATCGAATTCTCTCTCATAATAAACTATGATAGAATGCGATTCCAAAAACATGATAAGAAAATACAATTTGTATCACAATTCCGACAACTTTCTACTTCTGGTTGACTTAAATCGTATGGAATATTGTGTAAAAAATTTTTTAAATTTAATACACGTTTAAAAATGTGTGTTTCATGTCTGTAGCATTGTTTAATAAAAAAAAATATCTTCAAAAGAAATGTTTTATTCTTTAAATAAAATATCTCTTCTATATACCAGAAAACTTTGATTTAGATCGCATTTTTTCTCAATATAAACTATGATAGAATGCGATTCCAAAGACATGAAAAGAAAATGCATCCTATATCACAATACCAATAATTTTTTTATTTTATGGTTGACTTAAATAGTGTAGAATATTATATAGAAAAAAATTCGAAATATATGAATAATTTTAATATACTATACTTTTAAAAGTGTACGTTTCATGTCTGTAACATTGATTATTAAATATATATCTTTAAAAGATGTGAAATATTATATACAAGAAAATTCTAAATATATGCATGATTTTTATTTACTACACGTTTAAAAGTGTGTGTTTCATGTCTGTAACATTGCTTATTAAAAATATATTTTATTCTTTTAATAAAATACATCTTTACATTCTGTACGTCTATATTATGTACGTTATTATTTAGGTTTGAATTGTATTCTCTCTAAATATAAAATTTGTTATAATGCGATTCCAAAGACTTGAAAAGAAAATGCAATTTATATTACAATACCGACAACTTTGTACTTCTGGTTGACTTATATCGTGTGATTTACTACATGTTTAAAAAGTGTGTGTTTAATGTCTGTAATATTGTTTAATAAAAATATCTTCAAAAGGAATATTTTATTCTTTCAATAAAATACCTCTTCTGTACTAGAAAATTTGGTTTGTATCGAATTTTCCCTCAATCTAAAATATGGTAGAATATGATTGCAGAAAGTATCACAACAACGACAGTTTTGTAATTCTGGTTAACTTAAATTGTTTGCTGTGTAATGCGATGGAGCACCGTCTTGTTGAAACCATAAGAATGAGCTTGGTTAATTAAAATTATATCTATAGAAAAACTAGAGCTGGAACTAAAAAATCGGACAAAATTGATTTTTTCGTCCGCCATATTAGATCTGCCATATTGAATTTTTTAAAATTAAGTTTAGATTCGTTATGTGAGACCCCGAAAACTCCCTTATACCAATTTTGGAAAAATCGGACAAAATTAAATTCTTTTGTCCGCCATATTGGATCAGCCATATTGAATTTTTTTAAAATAATTTCAGATTCGTTATGTATGACCCTGAAAATTCCCACATACCAATTTTGGAGAAAATCGGACAAAATTAATTTTTTTCGACGCCCTATTGTCAGCGCCATCTTGGATTTTACTGCATCAATTTCGTCCAAAAAAATATAGGACCACCGCAGCAGCTTCCTGAACATAACGTAAAAAATTTCATTAAAATCGGTACCGCCGTTCCGGAGTAATCGGTGTATATACATAAATATATATATATATATATATATATATATATATATATATATATATATATATATATATACATATATATATATATATATATATATATATATATATATATATATATATCACTGTATCACTGTAGCGGAGAGGGTAAGTTTTTTTTTAACTTTTTTCTCGGTGTGGTGGTACAGTTAGGCCACCATCTCGGTGGTGGTGGAACAGGATAAATTGTGTTTTTTAGCAATTTATTCAAACTGTGCAACCTCTAACATGGGAAGGATATGATGGAGCAGGGGCGGATCCAGCCTCTCTCTTTGGGGGAGGCGGTGATATCACAAAAATATAGTATGGCAAGAAAAACAAGTTGTCAAGGGGGGGGGGTACAAGCAGCATACTCATTCCTAATATAAAAGGCAGAATGGGTTCTATTTTCCTGAACTCGAAGCTCTTGGGAGGGAGGGGGCGATCGCAAGCATACACATTCCTATACTCTATTCAAGAGCTAGAGAGAGTAATAAAACTGTTACCGAAACCTCCAACGTACCTGCTCCAGTGCCGCAGGTAACTGAGAACTGCCGTAAATCTAATTATATTTCATTATATTTAAATATATTTTATAAATTTAAATTTAAATATTATAAGCTTTTATAAAATTTCTGATAGTTTAATTTAATTTATGTCAGTGAGCAAAGTACACCTTACAGTTTGTTCTTAGTGATTTATCTTCTTTGCGCTTGTTTTTATATTTTATTTGAGATTAGTGAGATACCCAAAAAATATAGCTTTCACCTCTATATTTATTCCAAAATCGTTAAACCAGAGCATTTTTTCCTCAACGAAAAACTTATTACGATGAATGTTTATGATGCCTTAAGATATCAATATCTAGATAATAATGTTAAAAGCTCTGTTAAGATGTGATCCAACATGACAGGAGTTGGAACATCTACTATGTACCGAATACTGAAGGAGAAAAAACAATTGGAATTGTTAGTACTCCCATGCCACATTCGATCACAGGCAGACGAAAAACCTCGTTGGAAGAAGAGATGAAAACTGCAATTAAAGGAGTTGTATATACATTTTATTATGAGAAGCAGATCCCAACCATGTACAAAATTCTACTTAAAATCAATGAAGATCGCGATTTACCTGAAATTAAAAGATCTGATCTCTGGATATTGCTCAGAGAACTTAATTTTTGCTGGAAAAAACCAGATAGAAAATCTGTTCCTATAGATCGTCCGGAAACTGTCCGTTGGAGAAGTAAATATCTCTCTCCAGTAAAAGGTAGAGTTGCTAGAAATAACACAATTAACAAAATTAGACATTTAACTAAACTTTTGAAATATTTTTTTTGAATAAAGTTACCGCGTAAAATTGGGAAAAATCTAATAATAAAAGAATAAAACAAAATGTCAGAACTCGATCTTATGATCGGTGAGATAAAGGAACCAATTATAATTAATTTGAGCGAATCACTGACTTTGATTAGGAATTAGATACGTACTGTTTACTAGTGTAAACACATTATTATTTAAATTTTTGTTTTTGTTGTATTTTATTGTTTAATGTTGTTTATATGTTTTATTATTTTTTTATATATTTTTATTTTAGTGTGTCCCACTCTTTAATTTTATATATATTTAATTCTAATTAGCCGTAAGTCTTTTATTATTTTATTATTGTATTTGTGTATTTTTCTTAAGCGTGTAGAATTAACATGTTTATCTTATTTTTTTGGGGCTATCGTATTTCCATATAATAAAGTAAATTAAATTAGGATATCAGTACAATAGAAATAAAAATAAGTAGGTCTAATTTTAATTACAGCATAAAAAAAAGTTATTACATTTGATTCCCTTTTTAGTGTTTAATTGTAATTCTGCAGCTGGTTTAAGAAATAAATAAACTGAAACGTCAAATGCCCTAAAAAGGTTTTTAATTAATAATAAAATGACCCCTAACCTCAAAAATATTTTAATATTATATGGACGAATTTATTTTTTTATATATGCTTAACTTTTTATATTTTTGACAATGGATATTTTGTAAGTATTTAAATTATAACTTCGAATTTTTTTAGAGAATAAGGCTACGTTTTAGTCCATTATTATAGACCGGTATTTTGGATTATAAAATTTCTAACCCATTCCTATAAAAAATATATGTGTCTAATAGATTTTGCTAAAGACATCGGACTAAAGAACACAGGTAGTTTGCGAAGAGAAAAAGGGTAAAAATGACTTATTACTCTCTCTAGTTCTTAAATAAACTGTAGTATAAGTAAATTGGGTCCATATTCCTTAATTCAAAGCTCTTGGGGGGGCGGGGGGCGATCGCCCCCACCGCCCCCCCCCCGGATCCGCGCCTGTGAAGGAGTGAAGTTTGCATTCACTGTACGCATTTTACTTCATATATATATATATATATATATATATATATATATATATATATATATAGTCGACGAATTGAGAACCTCCTTCTTTTAGAAATCGGTTAAATAGATTTTTGTGTCGATTTAAAAAAATATTTATTCAGTCAAAAATATTTTGGAAATCACTTTAAGTATAATAGACTAATTCAAACCAAAACTTGGATCGTCTCATATTGAGTATATAGTCTATTCTAACTAAGAATTTCGAATTCTCATTACATTCGAAAGCAACCGATAATTACCGATCCGATGCCTATAGGTCACCGCTTGCTACCCTCAGAGCACACGACAATTGAAAGTGGATGGATGATCCTTACTTGTGTCGGTGCGAATTTAACCGTTTTGGTTATGAATATTTTGAAACTTTTTTTGTTGAAAGTACAAGAACTGATAATCTGGAGGCGACATTATCTTCTTGGAGTTTATCCCAAGAAATTATAAATCGATTTCAAGGTTAATATTTTCAAATAATATTTAATTAACTTAAATAATGGAAAACTAGTAAAGTTATGTTTGCTACATTTGGTCGGTTAGTGGTTTACATTTAAGAATCATAAAATGGCGAACGGAGATACTCCGCTATTTATTTTTACATCATTCAAGCTTACAATTAGTTTTCAAATTAGGCTATTACTTCCATATAATGTACGTATCGATAAAATAAAATTTTCTTGTCGAATAACGAATCTTTAAATTTTATGGATCTTAGTATTCATTATATAGGTAACACAATAAAATTATTAAAAGCACGAGGACAAGCCAAGCGTTTTGATAGTAAATCTCACAACGTTAATAATAGAAAGTGAATACAAAACTTTGAAAAATATTATTCTTGAAAATATATCAAAAATTTCATGATTAATACCTAATTTTTGTCACATATTTTTTACAGTACGTTACAATAGGATAAATTCAACTCGTTAGCAGTAAAAATGTATTTCTAAAACCCTTGAGAATATATTATTTGTGCTTGTATAAAAAAAAACCAGAAAATCCTTACCGTAAATCGATCTAGGCAAAGGGGTAAAGTCGTAAACCATGCCAGAAATATATTATTTCGTTCCGATGACAGAAAATCGCAAAGATCAGTGGAAAGGAAAGTATAGTTCCTCAATCAGTATATTTGGAAGTTCTTTTTGTTTTGTTTAGACAGATTACATTCAATAAATGAAAATTAATTTGTGATTTTTAGAGACCTATTCCAAATAAATTCTGTGGCTCCGCCAGAACATAAAGTTTGACATAAAGCTTTATATTGTTGGAAAGTAAAAATGGAAGTGAGAACAAGAGGCACTCACTACATTTACAGTTAAATATGTTTTTGGCAACGTGGCCCATATTATGTGATTTGAGAGCTCCTGTTTTGGTAAGCTAACCATATTCCTTTCTTATGTAATTTAAAATATATTTTCTGAATTGCATATAGATATTGCAAAACCAATATCTCTTATGTTTTACAATATCAAATTCTATATTTTACTGTTTTTTTAATTTTATTTTTAACAGGAACTGATTAGTTTTTAATATTTTGGTTTCACTTCAGATTCATTTTAATTCCAAAAAAAATATCCTGGTTTCCAAGTAGGCTTCAAATTAAATTGAAAGCGGTTTTTGACAAAATCATAAATTATAAAGAAACTGGATATCGAAAAATTCACTAACAGTAGGTTTAAAGGATAAATTGACAATGATCAATAAAGCAGTTATATATTTTTATATTTTCTAAGAAATAAAACGTACAGTGTTAGCTATAAAGTAAGAAGTATATATAAAACTTTTTTATTATTGATTTCTAATAATATTTTTCTCGATAAAAGTTTTTAGATAAAGAAAAACTGATTTAAACTAGGTTAAAGTACTACCGCATATACACGGTGCCCGAAAATTAAAAATGTTGACGGTATAAATTAAGATCTTTTAAAATGACAAAATCTATGACAATTGTTATAAGAATTTCTGTTGTAAGTTGTTTGTGTTTTTGTGTCGTTAGACACTTGTTTAAATCTTTGTTAAATAAAAATCTACATAATTGCTTTAATCTGTTTTTTATTTTACCTATACTTAACTGATATTTTTTAAACATTCATTTTTCGATAATATCTGATTATAATATTTTATAATTTTAGTCTTTTAAATAAAACTCCCTTCAAGTACCAAATTGTTAAATTTTGAACTATGTAATCTTAATATATGACGACGCATAAATTAATATAATTACTCCATAATCTCCATTGGAA
Organism: Diaprepes abbreviatus; assembly: GCA_034092305.1. Lineage (NCBI taxonomy): Eukaryota > Metazoa > Arthropoda > Insecta > Coleoptera > Curculionidae > Diaprepes > Diaprepes abbreviatus. Next base: position 2,837,895 of record JASJET010000178.1, on the reverse strand, counting down.
TAAAATAACTTTTGTTTGGAAGAAGTAGAATATTCATTTTGAGAATTTCGAATCTCAGAATGATGAATATTATATTCAGTTGAGTAGCTCTAATTTTCAAATGGACGAAAATGTATTTTAAGTTAGAAAATATATTTACTTGCGTGTATACAAAGCTCAGATTTTTTCAAAATGAATATATTTGCCTTGATTTGAGTAAACTTTTTTTTTGGTGCACTATGAATGAAATCTTTTATATACTTTTATATTAATCTTTTTGGATGTATAATGGAATACGAGCTGGTTCATATTCACACAATAATCGGAAATATAAATAAAGAAATGTATCTAGATGATTTAAAAAACAATCTGATTGAAACTGCTGATAATACACATCATCCAATAACGAAAATTACTTTCCTCTCTCTCTGTAGCTTTACAACCCTTCGTGGGTCCTCGCTGCATCCACGACCTGCCTCCATTTGCTTCGGTCCATCATGTCGTTACTCCAATCTCGTACTCCCAGTACATTTAAATCTTTTGTGATGTTATCCCTCCATCTTAGTCTGGGCCTACCCAAGGGTCTCTTTCCGGTCGGGTTCTCTTCCCATATTCGTTTGATGAGACGTTCGTCATGGGCCCTATGAACATGTCCTGCCCACCTAAGTCTTTGGGCTTTTATTTCGTTAATGATGCCTGGCTGATCATACAAGCTCTTTAATTCTTCATTTGTTCGGATGCGGTATTGTCCCGTTGTTTCATCTACTCTAGGCCCATATATTTTTCTTAATATCTTGCGTTCGAAACGTCTTAATAACAATTCGTTCTGTTTTGTGATGGTCCAGGTTTCTGAGCCATATGTTATTACCGGTCTAATAACTGTTCTATATATACGGATTTTGGCTGATCTGGACAGCAGCTTTGATTTTAGTATCTCCTGCAATGCATAAAAGCACTTAAAACCTTTTTGTATTCGTGTGCGTATTTCACTGCTCACATCATTGTCGTGTGTTATATTGGCCCCTAGATATTGGAATTCTTTCACACATTCAAAATTGTATGTGTCCATAGTTATATTCTGTCCTATTCTATCCCTACCTGCTCTTCGGTTTACGTGCATGTATTTGGTCTTCTCTTCGTTGATGTTGAGTCCTACTTTTTTTGTTTCCCTTTCCATTCTGATAAACATTTCCTTTGTTTTAGTTGTGCTATTTCCTACGGTATCGATGTCGTCTGCATATGCTAATATCATTCTGGTTCTTAGTATGTTGGATAGCACCTTGTAGGCAACGTTTAGTAACATAATTCCCCTGTAATTTTTACATACTGATCGGTCTCCTTTTTTATGTATTGGGATAATTATCCCTTCGTTCCATTCTTTTGGAAGTTCTCCAGATTCCCATATCTTCTCCACAAGGGTTTGTATTGCTTCATGTAGCTGATCTCCGCCATATTTTATAAGCTCCGCGGTTATGTTGTCGCTCCCGGGTGCTTTATTGTTCTTCAGTTGGCTAATTGCTTTTTTGATCTCTGTCAGTGATGGAATTTCTACCTGTTCCTCTGCTCCCTGGTATATTGTATTTGTGATGAGAGCTGTGCCTTTTATATTTAGTAAGTTGTCAAATTTCGTGCCAGGTTTGTAGGATTTCTGTTATATCTGTTATGAGATCTTTATTTTCTTTCTTTAATATGCTGGTCCGTGGCATATACCCTTTCTTTATGTTCTTGATCTCCCTGTAGAATTTCCGGCTGCTCTTTGTATTTGATTCCTTTTCTACATTTGTTATGATTCTATTATAAGCTTCTCTCTTCTTCCTTCTTATAAGTTTTCTTGTGTCCCTTCGCAGTGTGTTAAATCGCTGGATGTTATCGTCATTTGGGCACTGCAGCATTTTTAATCTAGCTTTGTTTTTATTGTCTTGTGCTAGTTGACATTCCTCGTCATACCACTGTTTTCTTTTTATGGTTTTATTTTTGTCTAAAGTTCTCTTCGCTGCATTCTCTATCGATGTCTTAATCTTGCTCCAGCATTCGTCTACTCCTGTTTCCCCTTGTATCTTATTCTGTTCCAGTTGTGATTTTACTTCTGCTTGGTATTTCTGTCTGAGTGTTTCTTCCCGATTCAGTATCTCGGTGTTCCATCCTTTTCGTTCCGATTGTTCTTGCTTTCTTATATCCGTTTTTATCCTGGCACGTACTTTCACTCTCACTAAGAGATGGTCTGACGCTGCATCTGCTCCCCTTTGGCTCCTTACGTCTAGTATGTTTCTTGAGTACCTTGCGTTTGTTAGCACGTGGTCTATCTGGTTTCTTGTCTTTCCATCGTTGGATACCCATGTTTCTTTATGAATGTTTTTGTGCGGGAACATTGTTGACATCACTATTAGATTACTAACCGCTGCCAGGTTTGTTAGACGTTGGCCATTGTCGTTAGATTGTTCGTGTAAGCTGTGCTCCCCTATGTGCGGTTTTAGTGTTCTTTCTCTTCCAATTTTCGCATTGAAATCTCCTAGTAGTATCAACATGTCTTGCTTCGGGACTAGGTCTATGGTTTGTTCAAGCTGATCGTAGAATTCATCTTTGATGCTCTCCTCCTTATCTTCTGTTGGTGCATGTCCTGATATGAGTGAGTAATTATGCCATTTTCCTTTAATTCTGATACTACTTATTCGGTGGTTTACTGCTTTAAAGTTTATTATTTGTCCTATGAAATTTGTGTTTACTGCGAAGCCCGTTCCAAACTCATGTTTGTTGTTCATGGTCCCTCCGTTAAAAATTGTGTAGCCGTCCATAGTCACTGTGCCCTCGTCTGGCCATCTAACTTCTTGAAGGGCTGTTACGTCTATTTGGTACTTTTTTAGCTGTTGAATGGTTCTCTTAGCAGCACCCGGTCTATACCAGCTAAGTACACTCCATGTTCCTAAAGTCATATTCCATGTCCGTTGCTTACGTCGTCTCCTGTGGTCCGTCCTATTCCGAGGCTTGTCGTTTTGTTTCATAACTTGTCCTTTTTTCCGGTGTGGGGTGGTTAGCCCCACGACCAACCCTCCTTCTTTATCCGGGCTTGGGATCGGCACTGGCAGTTGTTAGGCTTCTCAATCCACCCAACCCTACCAGCGGCGGAGTTAAAATTACTTTCCTGCAGGATAATAATCCAAAACACACAGGCAAAATTTTAAAGAGCTGGCTTACTTCTCAGGATTTTCACGTATTATCGAGGGCCGGTACAGAATCCAGATCAAAACCCAATCGAAAATTTGTAGTCACAATTAAAACACGCTCTAATAAATAACTATGATATCCTTGTTAAACGTATTATGGGACCGAGTCTAAAAAGACTGTGAAAAAAATTTAAGACACTACAGTGAAAATCTTGTAAAAAGTACGATAAAATGTTTACAAGTCGTTAAAAAAAATTATAAGAAAATTGAGCCGAATTCTAAAAGTGTCCTAAAATTGAAAAATAACTAGAAATTTTTATATGAAATTGAAATTTTTGAAGTCGGGGCCAAACTAATATCTGACAAAATATGATTCGCATAAACAGATTAAAAATAATTTATTTGTTATTGTTCTCTTACCATAATTGGTATATATAAGTAGTTATTTATTTCATTTAGAAATAATTTGGCGCCAACTTCAAAAATTTCAATTTCATATAAAAATTTTTAGTTATTTTTCACTTTTTAGGGCACTTTTAGAAGTCGGTTCAATTTTTTTATAAAAATTGTCTTTTTCGATTTTTAGTTTTGAATTCATTATGATATTCATAAATTATTTGAACTAAGTGCTAATCGAGATTAGTGTACCTCACATTGACTCCAAGGTAGCAAAAAAGTACCCATTTTATCCATAATTGTAAATCACCCTAAAATGAACCACTAAAAATTCTTTGATTCTTAGAGTTCTCCAAATATCAATGAAATTGCGTCAAAGAAATATTTAGTCTGTCATAGTAAATGCACTATCTTAAATTCCAAATTAATTATGGATTGGTAATATTGGCCCCAAACCCTTCCAATATCGATATTTAAAGAATTTGAGTCCGATATATTTTATATTGCATATTGAGTTTGTATACGCCTCAAGATCCCTGCAATATCAATTTTATATAAAACCGGAAAATGTAAAATGTTTAGTCCCTCCCTCTTATTAACCTAATAGTTGTAAAAAATTGACTTCATATTCATAATACACCACCCCCCAACCCCCTAATACCAAATTTGAAAAAATGCGAATAAGGTAAAATTTTCTTCCTACCATACTGGATCAGCCATATTGAATTTCAAAAAAATAACTTTAACATTTTAATCTAACCTAAATCTAAAGCTTTCAAAGCCCCCTAGTACCAATTTTAGATGAAGTCCAGAAATTTAAAATTTCTAAATGGTCATATTGCATTTCACGTATTAGATTTCCTTAAAATAATTTTATATTCGCTATTTACATCCTCAAAAACGATTCAGTTCCACATTTAAACAAAATCGAATAATGTAAAATCTTTAGTCAGCTATATTGCATTCGCTATATTGAATCCTGAAAAATACTATTAAATTCATAATTTACATCCTCAAAAACCCTCACTCTATAACACTAACAAAAATCCCCCAATACTGACTTTAGACAAAATCAAGAGATGTAGAATATTAATTCCGCCATCTTAGATCCGCCATATTGAATTTCTTTTTTTTAAATAATATCAGATTCGTAATATGCTATCCCAAAAACTCCCCCATATCAACTTTGAAAAAAATTGGACAAAATTAATTTTTTATTCACCCTATTTTGAATTCGTTATGTGCGATCTCGAAAACTTCCCCATACCAATTTAGAGAGAAAGAAGAGTCAAAATTGATTTTTTCGTCCGTCATATTGGATCCGCCATATTGAATTTTTAAATAGAATTTTGAATTTGTCACGTGCGACCTCTAAAACTCTCCCGTACCAATTTTGGAGAAAATTGGACAAAATTAATTTTTTTTTGTGCCATATTGAATCCGCCATTTTGAATTTTTTAAAAATAATTTCAGATTCGTTGGGTACTACCCCGAAAATTCTTCCATATCAATTTTGGAGAAGATCCGATAAAATTAATTTTTTTGGCCGCCATCTTGGATTTTACTGCACCAATTTCGTCCAAAAAAATATGAAACCACCGCAGCAACTTCCTTCACATAACGTAAAAATTTCATTCAAATCGGTGCCGCCGTTCCGGAGTAATCGCTGTACATACATAAAAAAAACATACATAGTCGACGAATTGAGAACCTCCTTCTTTTAGAAGTCGATTAAAAAATTAAACTATGTTATTGACTAGGAAGGACAAATCTTATAGTTTATATTATGAAAAAATTTTACATCTGGCAACGTGCCCCTTTTTACGTGATTCGGGGGCTAGTTTAGATAGTCTGACGGTTGATGACGTTTCCGAGACGTGTTTTTGATTTTTCTCTGAAAATACAAGTTTTTCTGAATTAATTTGCTAAAATTGGTGCAAAAATAATTGAAATATATTACGTACAATATATTTTAACTAGTTCTATTGAAAATAAATACATAAATTCGGTTTTTAACTGAAATAAAAGTGCTTTGTGAAGTGACGCTTTTTTTTAGTTTTCCGGGAAAGTGAGGAAAATAGTGAAAAATTAAGGCCAGAATCGTGTTCTACGACCTCGAAATAAGGGGTAAGTATCTAAATTTTTTCAAAAAACAATAATTTCCAAGCTTTTCACGCTTTACGAATTTTTACCTAAACTTTAATTATTTATCCTGTAAAACAAAATTGTAAACATGGAATTTGTTTTTTTTTTGGTTCACAACTCTTTTGATCTTATAACTTATCACTCTTTCTTCTTAACAGAGTTTGTAAATTGCTGTAGTTTATATATCACATTATTTAGTTTGAATTTAAAAGTGATAAAATATTTTATTTTAAATAAATTCTCATTTATTTACATTCCATTTCAGTATCAAAAATATAAGCTTATAGTAATATAATTCAGTTAGCATTTGTGGTGGATGCATACCCGATTCGTTTGACACGAGCACGGCTTGTAGAGTCCGAACATTTAAGGTTGAGTATACAGTATGGAATGTGTAACAATTTTTTTGAAGTTTGTTTTGATCATGATTAGTAACTTTGGACTGTTTGATCATAATTTTCTTTTTGATAATTTCCATGGCTTGCCATTATTTGATGTATTACCTGGTAATCAGTGTAAGTTCGGAACTAGGTTAGAGTGCTCCAGGTTTAGAATAAGGTTGGCAAAAATTAAGAACAAATACGCCTGGCTGCGATAGAGATTTTCATTTTCGTTTCTTTTACGGTTGAACTGTCGAAGGCAATAGGCAAATCCTGCCATTGGATTTGAAAGGGCAGACTGTCATGTGTTTTTTTTTTGGTACAGTTCATTAATCAATTAGGGCTTTTTTCTTTTTTTCTTCTTCGGCTTCGTTCCATTTTGTTTTTCTAGTCTTTCAATTTCCTGATTTTTTCGGCTGTTCAAGTTTCTGACTGTTCTGGCTCCATTTTTCCTGGCCGTATTGCACCAACATCTTGACATTGACGATTGGACTCATTTTATATTTGAGTTCCGACTAAATTAAGCTCCATTTATCCACGATCAACAAGGATCCAGATAACGCTAGATCCAATCAATAGAAGTAGAAGGTATGGTGTAAATAAACAACAAGGTAGGAGAAAACTTTTATTTAGAAAATAGGATCTGATATCAATTTTTTTTTATGCATATAAACATATTTATCTATAATATAATATAATATGTCAAAAACATCTTGATAACTTTGTAAAAAATTACTTTCTATACTCTTGGCATTGAAGGTTCTAGAACGTTTTGCGGCCAAATTTCTATATAAACCTTAAAAAGGATAGATTACCTATAGTTATCAAAAAAGGGTATATAAAAAAAATTGTAGATACCATTCTAGTTTATGTATATAATTTTTTTCGTAATAAAATGAAATTGTTATTTTGTTTTAAATAAGTCGTTTTATTGTGGAGTTGTACACCAGCAGTAAAAAAATTAAAATCATTCCTGATACGTATGTGTTTTCCTGTTTAATTACTAGGTAAGTAATACACATAATGTAAAACAGGTGGCACCTATTGGGTAATCAAAGCAGCCTCCAACATATTGAGCAGCCGTACGCATCCGTTGCCGTACCCTGTAAAAAGAGAGATGCTACAGTCTAAATAATTGTTAATAACTGCTAATGCTGAGTGACTTTTATTATTATTTTCATTTTTCAATACAAGTAATATTTTCCTAGAATTCGTAAAAATATTAAGTAATGTTTCAGTATTGCACTATAGTGTACAGGGTGAGTCAACGATTGGATGAAGTAAGTTTGTGCCTTTTCGGTGAAATTAACAAAGAAACTATATTTATTGTTTGATACAGTTTATTTTTACGCAGATTTTAAAAATATTTAGGACTCTACAGGGTAAGCCAAAAAACTAGGACAGCATAAAGTTGTATTTCTTTAAATAGAACACCCTATATACGAATCGTATTTTCGATTTAGCTTATAATTTTAAATCTTTTTTATTAAGGGTTTACTATAACAAAACTTTATAGTTTCTGAGATAATTAAGTTTAAAGAAAAAAAGTCACATTTTCAAGCATCAATTCAATCCTAAATAACGTTTTCAATTTTGTGACAAATATATTCAAATTTGGAATTTAGCAAGGCCAAGGACAAGTTAACATAATTTTTACCTAATATTTGCAATAAAAGCTACAGGGTGTTGAACAAAAACTATTATAAATAGGTATAGGATATATTGAAGAAAACTTTTAGGGTTTTTATTACTCTATTAAATAACATGAAAATATACAGGGTGTACCATTTAAAAAAAAGATATTTATTCATTTAAACTTGTTCAAATTTGAGCCGATGTGTTCAACACCCTGTAGCTTTTATTGCAAATATTAGGTAAAAATTATGTTAACTTATCCTTGGCCTTGCTAAATTCCAAATTTGAATATATTTGTCACAAAATTGAAAACGTTATTTAGGATTGAATGGATGCTTGAAAATGTGACTTTTTTTCTTTAAACTTAATTATCTCAGAAACTATAAAGTTTTGTTATAGTAAACCCTTAATAAAAAAGATTTAAAATTATAAGCTAAATCCAAAATACGATTCGTATATAGGGTGTTCAATTTAAAAAAATACAACTTTATGCTGTCCTAGTTTTTTGGCTCACCCTGTAGAGTCCTAAATATTTTTAAAATCTGCGTAAAAATAAACTGTATCAAACAATAAATATAGTTTCTTTGTTAATTTCACCGAAAAGGCACAAACTTACTTCATCCAATCGTTGACTCACCCTGTATATCCACAAATATCGATATATTACTATTAATTTTTCATGATATAAAAACCAGCAATGACAATAATAAATTACTAAAATTAATATTTTATATTTTTCACAGTGGTTCAAGATTAATTAAATTAAATTAATTCACTTTAAATGTGTACTTTACTTTAGAAACCTTTCAAAAATCATGAATTTACAAGAAAACCAACAAATCCCTTCGGTCGTGAAATTTATCCTTCTGTTCTACTTTTCTTTTTAACTTTCCCCTTACTTAAATTGATTTATCCTATCAGAAATTATTTGTGAGTTCATGAACCACTGTGCGTTTCTATTTAATATTCAGATTACATAGAAATATATTTAAGTTAACTGGTTCGTGAACGTATACTCGACCAACTCACAATACACCATACAGGCGCATCAAGTACATTTCGGTATTTTCTAAATCATTATAAAAATGGTTTTAAAATTTAATAATTTTATTTTATTACTAAGTGTGTTGTTAAATTTATGTCCACCAGTTTGTTGTAAATTTGAAACATTAAAAGTATTTGTCATTTTATTGATTCCAATTATTACAGGTCTATGTCTTGTAGCTGAGTTCTTTTATATTTATTTGGAAAAAATATTGGACTTATCTCTTGCAGTAATAATTCTACATGTTACAAGACTTATTTGCTTGGATGGCATCAACATATTAGTATCAATTAAACTTTTTTCGCATGAAAAAATATCTAATTTAATAAATATGTTAAAAATATTAACCAGTGACGAAGAAAAAGAAGAAAAATATAAAACCTACGTCAAAATTTTAATTACTATTTGGAGTTTTTTACATACTATTCTACTTCTTATAACTGTTAACCAAGTCTTTTCAACTACATACTCATTAATAGGAATTATATTTTTTGCAATTCGAAAGTTGGCTGCTCTTTTAGTTGCATGTTTCATTACTTGGGAAATTAAGGAAAAATTAAAAGCCATTCATAAGAAATTGAGGCAATTCACAAGCTTAGAAGAAATTTTGCAATACCAAGAACAGCACAATACGTTACACGTTTATATCAAAGACGTTAACGATAATTTCGGTATGATAATAGCAATATCTGTTATTCTCTGCATCGCTATTATTTTAGAGACCAGTGTTTGCTTTATGGCTCCGATTTGTGGTAATAAGAAATTATACACGTGTATAAGAACACTATATATGATGAGTTTTACTGTAAGTACCATAGTCATTAGCTGAAAAGTAGTAAATAGAATTTTTACTTTATATACGATTATTCCGTAGAATTAAAGTTGAAATTCTATTTTATAGCCCAGGAAACGGAGTGTTAAAAAAAGCTCAAATACTGCCTGCGATCTGATGGCAGAAATGGATAGAGAAAGGTAGTAGAACTGTCGTCTCATCTCGTGTCTCAACAAATTTTGGTTGGAACATTGTTTTTTTTTTAACAATTAGGTCGAAAAATGATTTTTCCCCGGCTTTTTAGATTTTACGAAAAATCTAAGGAATTTAGAGAAAAATGTTCCAGAGACGAATTTTATGTCTTGAAAATATCTTCAAAAAGAGTTTTTGTTTGCCCAAATCGGTCTGTAAACAAGAAAGATATTGCAAATTAAACATTAAAAATGGCTTATTTTTCAATTGTTAATAACTTTCTTAATATTTATTAAATTGTTTTCAATTTTTACCAAAATTTGAGTTTTAAAGTGCTTAAAAAGTTTGTGGAAGTTGGGCGCTGTCGGTTCAATAGTTTTAGTAAAATTGCAGTTGTTTATTAGAAAAACGAAAAAAAGTGACTATTTTTGATTGGCTGTACTGTCGTCTAGAAAACTGCTACAGAGTTCTGCCAGTGCTCATTCTCTTCATAAAGACTTAAGCTATCATGTGGTAAAAAAAAGTAGATATTTTTCATATTTTGTTTATGCAAAATCGTCATGAAGGTATGGGTAGTTTTTCGTTTATAAACAAATTAATTAACAACCGCATTTTTTATCCGATTTGTTAATGAAGCATATCATTGGAAAGCTGGTAAAGAAACACAAATTTTGAAAAAACAAGTCTCTACGACCAATAGGAGCCGAGTTGGCAATTTTTTTTCAAAAAATCACAGAGGGATTGTTTATTTATATTAAGAGCTGAATTTTTTACAGTTCATTAATAAGAGCCTAAAGTATATGAAATCATTCAATTGAGGTTAATTTTTACACAATCAACCCTTCTGGAGATCGTTAAACTGAGGGTAAGTGCTGGGCGCCAGATAAGGTAAGTTGGAGGGGGTAACCAAATCTCACCGAGTACAAAGTGAGAGCGCGTCTTCAAATCGGCATGCACATGAAAAATTGGTAATATATCCGCTTCTAAATAACGTAGAGCTTTCATTCTTTGATTTTTTTTTTGGGTAGCTCATCGAAAAAATAATATTGGGCACATGTTCAACCTTCTCGGAAATATTCTTGCATAATATATTCAATAGCATATACAGGTGATCAATTATACAAATTACTACAATATTTTGCTGGAGTCTGGGAATTTTTGAAATTATATTACACAAGACAACGAAGTTTTAAATAATTAGTCACATATGTATTAATATTTATTGTCTATTATTATACAGAAAGAAAAAAGCATTATAAATACATAAATAATGCACCTTAAATTATCTCATCTTTTATAAATACAAAACAATTAAGACATTTTCATTTTTTTTCTTGTTTGTACAATGTCATTTTCATCAACGTCACAATCATCTTTGCTTTCCGATTCATAATTCTCTACTTCGTCAGAGTCGTCATCGCTATATGTATCGCTGTGGTCATCGATGTCAGTACATAAGTATTGGTCTACTTGACTATCCTTAAACATATTACCTAACATATCCAATCTATTAATATATTTTCAGCTATGTTCCCATTGTCGTTATCATCATCATCATCATCATCAATTACTGTGTCAATCGTTTTTCTATTTGCGCAAATGTTGGAATCGCAGTTGGAGCACCCAGTAGTACACTTCATACCATTTTTCCTACAAGTACAAGTTTTTGTCTTGCACCCCTTCTTGCGTTTACACTGAACCTGCTTTAATATTTTTTTTCAAAATTCGTTTTTTTTTTTACCAGCTTTCCAATGATATGCTTCATTAACAAATCAGACAAAAAATATGGTTGTTAATTAATTTATTTATAAGCGAAAAACTACTCATATCTTCATGACGATTTTGCATAAACAAAATATGAAAAATATCCACTTTTTTACTACACGAATGAGCACTGACAGAACTCTGTAGCAGTTTCCTAGACGACGGTACAGCCAATCAAAATAGTCACTTTTTTCGTTTTTCTAATAAACAATTGCAATTTTACAAAAACTATTGGACCGACAGCACCCAACTTCCGCACACTTTTTAAACACTTTAAAACTCACATTCTGATAAAAGTTGAAAACAATTCAATAAACATTAAGAAAATTATTAACAATTGAAAAATAAGCCATTTTTAATCTTTAATTTGCAATAACTTTTTTGTTTACAGACTGATTTGGACAAACAAAAACTCGTTTTGAGGATATTTTCAAGACGTATAATTCGTCTCTGGAACATTTTCTCTAAATCCCTTAGATTTTCCGTAAAATCCAAAAAACCGGGGGAAAATCATTTTTCGATTTATTTGTTAAAAAAAAAAACAGTGTTCCAACCAAAATTTGTTGAGACACGAGATGAGACGTCATATCTACTACCTTCCCCTATCCATTTCTACAATCACATCGCAGGCAGTATTTGAGTCATTTTTACCTCCCAAAAATCGCTTCGTTTCCTGGCCTATTAACCATACACTCATAAACAAAACATTTTTCTTGTGAAAATAGTTTCAAATTAACACTTTAAACTTATATATGTTAAGATGTTATTTATCTAGTAGGCGAATATATTGACATGCTTTAAAATTATGAACATTTAATTCATATTAATGGACTTTATTGTCTCTCGTGCATTTTATTATGAAAATTTCTTACATTACTAAAAATTAAAGTGAATTATTTGTGGTTAAATAGGCCACCAGTTAGACGTTAAACAAAACTGAAGCGACAGAAAATGAAGCTTTATGCAGGGTGTGCCAAAAAATGTATGGCGGTCCATTATAGACCTAGTCAACCTGATATTCACTCTTTAGAATAAGGTGTAAAAGATATTTATTAATGAAGAAGGTATTTTTCCTGTAAAATGTACCTTTACGAGGTCCGGGTAAGCCAAAGAATTGTGAGATCCTTCATTTTTAATTTAAATATAGTTTTGGTTGAATTTGGAAAAAAACTTCTCTGCTACAACTATAGCAGCGCTTTCCAACTTTTTTCTCCTTGCGAACCCCTTGTTAAAACCGGCATAGATTGGCGAATCCCATGTGTAGTCATCAGGAACAATAAATAAAACAATAAAATTGGGTTATAAAAATTTATTTTCAATATTGAACAACAGTTTATAAGGAAAAACTAAAACAAAATCGTAAAACATTTACAGACAGACACTATAAAAACTAAAGTGATAGCTTAACCTACAAAAAAGAATTAATAAAAATTGAATATAACAATACAAAACTCGAAAAATACCCTCAATATGATATTCGTGCCTGTTTAGTGTAACAAAAGAATTCAAAAGTTGGTTTGATGTCTGAAAGTTTGAGTCTTTCAAGGAAGTTACTTAAAGTGTTGTTTTAATGACGCTTAAATACGTTGTAGAGGGTATAAAAATAAGAGACACTTATTTTTTTATCTGTGGAGATTCAGTATAACGGGGTGAAAACCTCCCCTAAAATTCACCCCAAAAAACAGTATTTTTAAAATATGCCAGGTTCTAAGAGAGATATTTGTACAAAACAAAACGAAAGTTACTTAAGTCAACGGGTTTCAAGGTTTCTAAAAATAAGCTAGTAAAAGAGGGTGAGTCTCCCTCAAATAATTTTTTTTTAATTTCAAGTTCTAATTGAGCTATCTTTACAAAACAAAATGAGAATTACTTAATATTTAAAATGATGTTGAATTATGATATTTTCACCCTCAAAGATATCATTCCTTATTTCTTATAGCGCTAAACCATCTATTAGTGCACGTAATTTAATTCTAAAAATTACGAAATTTAATGAAATGGCTGTTAGCTAAAACATGTGGATAGTTTCTACTTAAATAACTTATTATATACCGGGTGTCAACGAATCTATTAGACAAGTCATAATTTCTAGAGTATTATGTGTATTAAAATGAGAATTGGTACAAGTAAATGGTATGTGAAGGAGAGAGTTTTCGCATATTTTCCACTTTCCGGCCACTTCCGGTTTCATCGGAAATGGTCCCGGTTTTGAATTTTTAAATAGAACACCCTGTACATTTTAACATTTTTAGATTTCTGAGACAATTCTAGATCAGAATGTGACATTTTAAAAACTTTTTACGTCTACTTCATTTTTTTAGAGCCACTTTTAAAATTGCATCTAGGTGGCCATGATCGGACGCAAACTAATCTAAGGGCCTTAGGTGATGTCAAAAAAATACAATCGCAAAGTTTTAGTTACTAGTATAAAAGACAGGAATAAGACAAGTTGACAAAATTACGTTTTCATTTCTAACTATTAATTTTCAAATGGCGACCCCTTTTTGACAACTACTTTTCGAAAAAAGCGTTCTTTGATGAATCTAACGGTACTAATTTATTTGCGATTGGATTAGACATAAGAACAGAAAATATTATATATTATGATGCATAATAATTTGCAACTGTTTTTATCAAGTCTTCTTTGGAAAACAAAGCACTCACTTAAGTAGATAATGACAGTGACATACGCTCTAAGAACAGACGTAAAAGTTTCTTAATTTTCGTTAAGTTTAGTTTAAATTTTCGTTAAAATAATGTATACTCAAAGTGAAAAAGTGGATATGTTATTAATATTCGGAGAGTGTCATAGAAATTCAAGGAATGCTGCCGAGTTGTATGCTCATAGATATCCGCATCGGCAACATCCAGCCCATCAGTATTTTCCGTATGTCGAGACTCGTTTTAGGCAAATAGGAAATCAAGAGGCGGAACAGAGGTTTATCATATATGAAGAGACCGAGATTAACGTACTTGCTATGGTTGAGGTTGATAAAACAGTTTCGTTAAGAAAAATTAGTCAAGAACTGCAGATAAGTTATGAATCAGCAAGAAAAATACTGAAAAAGCATATCGAGCATTTAAATATCAGTTACATCAACATTTGTATACTGAGGATGGCGATAGACGGTTAGTGTTTTGTTATTGGCTGCTTCAAAATCATAGAGTTAACCCAAATTTTATCGATTTTATTCTATTTTCCGACGAATCCCGATTTACAAATAATGGTATGTTCAATAAGCAAAATACTCGGTACTGGGCCCAACAAAATCAACATGAAATGAGAGAGGGCAATTTTCAAGAAAGATTTGGCGTCAATGTCTGAGCTGGTATCGTTGGAAACAGAATAATTGGGCCAATATTGTTTCAAGGTCAGTTAACAGGGGTTAGATACTTGGGTTTTCTTCAAAATGAAATCGAAAATCATCTCAATGATATACGTTTAGCAGTTTTACGGCGAATTTACTTTCAACAAGATGAAGCACCACCTCACAATACTAGAGAAGTTCTTAATTATTTAATAGAGCATTTTAATAATCGAATTATTGCAACCAATGATCCGGTACGGTGGCCAGCCCGCTCACCAGATCTTACTGTGCTCGATTTCTTTGTCTGGGGATATGTTAAAGAAAGGGTTTACGATGGAGCAGCCCCAGCTACTCTTGAAATAGTAGAAGAAAGAATTTTACGGGCATTTAGAAGTATAACGCCCCAAATGCTACAAAACGTGTTGAGAGAAACAACTGAACGAGCTGAAATGTGTCGTGAAAAAGAAGGAATGCACTTTGAACATTTACCACACTAAACTTTTTAACAAATTCAGCTACAGTACTTTCAAATATTTTAAGTGCGTCGTCTAAGTTATTAGTTTATTTTGTTAGTTTTTTGTTAATTTTGTTAAATTTTTAATCCAATTCCTGTCTTTCATACTAGTCACTAAAACTTTGCGATTGTATTTTTTGACATCACCTAAGGCCGTTAGATTAGTTTGCGCCCGATCATGGCCACCTAGATGCAATTTTAAAAGTGGCTCTAAAAAAATGAAGTAGACGTAAAAAGTTTTTAAAATGTCAGATTCTGATCTAGAATTGTCTCAGAAATCCAAAGATGTTAAAATATACAGGGTGTTCTATTTAAAAATTCAAAACCGGGGCCATTTCCGGTGAAACCGGAAATGACCGAAAAGTGGAAAATATGCGAAAACTCTCCTCTTCACATAACATTTACCAGTACCAATTCTCATTTTGATACACATAATACTCTAGAAATTATGACTTGTCTAATAGATTCATTGACACCCGGTATTTTACTTAATTGTTTTGTGTCAGTTTTTGAACTTACAGCATTTTAATTTTTTTGGATTTCTATCATCTCATAGAATCCTCGTTTTTTATCGTGATTTTCGGTTATTAAAATTCCGGTTTCTTCAAAGTTAAATGTTTGAGTAGTTTCCGTCACGTGTTTAGTTATATGCCCCATATACACCGAATTACAGTTGTTGCATGGAATTTCATGTACGACATTACTCTTTTTGTCATTTAAAATTTTTGTTTTTAAATTGGAAAAATTGTTTTTCAGTAAGTTATGAGCTGTGTGACATACAGTAATATTTTCTTTTTTAAATATGTATTGTATGCTAAGCGAAAGCTTTGGGATGTAGGAAAGCGTCAGATATTTTTGGGTAATATTTTTATTTCGTTTATGAAATTACTACCTTTATTATAAAATTTGTTTATTCTCTTTTTAAATATGGACTCAGTTAGGTCGTTTGGGTAATTGTTTTTTAAAGGTGCTTCCTTTGCTTTTTTAATGGCATTTGATCTAAATTCAGGATCGATTAGTTCAGTTGCACGATCGGCAAGACTAAGTATCATAGCTTTTTTTCGGATAATGGATGCATTGAGTCATAATGAAGATATCTTGAAGACTAAGTGTCCTTTGTTTAACGTTCCGTTCTAATTTTGTTTTTAATAATGTGCAGAGTGAGGTCTAAAAAAGTAATTTTATTCCATTGTTCTATTTCGATGGTGAATTGTGGTCTATTATTGTAGCTATTAAACAGATTAAGTATGTTTTTTATTCGGTTTTAGGCACTGCAGTTATGCGGTTGTCGATATATCTATAAAAGAAAAGAATGCAAAAGCGTAATTCATTTATAACTGTTTCTTCGAGGTCGTCTATCACTATTTGTGCGATAACATGTGAAATGGCAGCACCCATTGTACATCCCTCAATTTGTTTATAAAACAACCACTCTTTGGTATATATCCTTATCTATTAATACAGAAATGTAAAAACACTATTGAAAAAAGTTAACCTTCCGGCATACAAGTTCAATATAATTTATAATTTTAAATGTTTGTGTTTGTTCTATCTCCGTTTGTTTTATTATTTTGATGTTGTGAGGGTTCAAATTAAGGTAGGATTAATTTTTAATTAATATCAATAATAGCAGGATATTCAAACGTATTCTAATTTACGGTTTTTGAATGTACAATGTTTAGAAAAGGCTAGGGAAGTCCCAGCCGAGACATTGACATGTTGCAAACTAAGAAAACTTTGTTTAATTAAAAAAAAAAGACTGAAAAACCTCAATATATATATATATATATATATATATATATATATATATATATATATATATATATATATATATTTATATATATGCCCATCGTGTACTCGATTTTATATATTTCTGTTTCAATTCACCGTCGCGCCACCACATGGCGGTTTTTACAAACTTTGTTAATTTGTATGGTTCAAATGAACCATCGAGATGTCGCCTTTGTCGTCTTGTTTGCGGTTTTCTGATTTTAAATTCAGCTTTATAGGATGCAAAGGCGAGATTATGGTTTGTACCGAATGTGGTGGCCTGGCAAGTCCCATATTAAGACGAAACAGCGCTGTCGCCATCTTTCGGACCCGGAGTTTTTCCATATTTTGGAGTGCTTCGCACTTTTTAACACGAGAATCATGTGGATTGACAAATTTCACGTCCGCTTCGCCAATATTTTACTCTATTTTATTTTAAATTACACGGACAAAAACTTATCTATTTATATATATATATATATATATATATATATATATATATATATATATATATATATATATATATGTATAAGCAAGTTAACGCATCTAAGCAGAAGAACAACCTTTATCATTATATAAATACTCTTTTTTTTTGTTATTATGGGGATTTTCTTTTAAAGAAATAAAACAAACGAAGAAGTTATTTTTGCAGTAACTAGGGCATAAACAAAAAATGTGAATTTTAATGTTTTTTTTTCTCTCACAAAATGAATCGCACCGTAGCTGAAATTGCAGTGTTTTCGTACTATATACAACTTGCAAAATGAACTTTTTTGTTTATAATCATTACCGAGCTTTTGAAATGAAAAATTGTATTTTGATATATTCAAACGCTTGTAGTTAATTGAAAATCACCAACTATCATGGTTTCTCTAGTATTTATCCCCTTTACAGTCTCCAATATTTAGTTACCCCTTACCCAGAAATGTCTTCGTACGAAGCAACGACTTTTTCGCCTTAATTTTTCCTCCTCGCAAAACAAAATGGAACTTTTGGCACTAATTTAACTTGAAATCTTTTGTTTCAGCTTCATTTATTTTTCCTAACCATTGTTGGAGAACAATTATCAGTGGAAGCAGGAAAAACAGTTAACATCTGCTATGAAGTTGCGCAAGGAAGAAATCAATTTTTTGTCGTTCGAGAACGCGAAGCAATAAATGAAAGACTGTACGCTATGGCTGCCCAGGCCTCCCAGCGGAACACAAAATTAAGTGCGGCAGGATTTTTTGCCGTGGATCATTCGACGATACTTTTTATTTTTAGTAATGTTTGTGCTTATTTAATAGTTGCATGCCAGTTATTATCTGCCACGTCATCTTCTAATTAAAACTTTTAATGTAACAGATTTAAAAAATTATAAGCATTTTTGTGTGCAAACCTAGATATTAGCCATATAAATCACATTGCACATGGAGTGTTTTTTTAAATATATCTCACAAAATACAATTGAATCTTTATAATGTTAAAGCTCTTGGGGTGGAAAAAATTGAAAACTGTAAATTAAAAAAATATTTTTTGCAAATTCCATTTTAACAAATAGTTGAACGGAAGTCAGTGGAAGCAAGAAAAACAGTTATCATCTGCTATGAAGTTGCGGAAGGAAGAAATCAATTTTTTGTCGTTCGAGAATGACAAGAAATAAATGAAAAACTGTACGTTATGGCTGTCCAGGCCTCCTAGTGGAACATAAAATTAAGTGCGGCAGGATTATTTACTGTGGATCATTCGACGATACTTTTTATTTTTAGTAATGTTTGTGCTTATTTAATAGTTGCATGTCAGTTATTATCTGCCACGACATCTTCTAATTAACACTTTTAATATAATAGATTTAAAGAATTATAAGCATTTTTGTGTGCAAACCTAGATATTAGCCATATAATTCACATTGCACATGGAGTGTTTTTTTAAATATATCTCACAAAATACAATTGAATCTTTATAATGTTAAAGCGCTTGGGGTGGAAAAAATTGAAAACTGTAAATTAAAAAAATAGTTTTTTGCAATTTCCATTTTAACAAATAGTTGAACGGAAGTCAGTGGAAGCAAGAAAAACAGTTATCATCTGCTATGAAGTTGCGGAAGGAAGAAATCAATTTTTTGTCGTTCGAGAATGACAAGAAATAAATGAAAAACTGTACGTTATGGCTGTCCAGGCCTCCTAGTGGAACATAAAATTAAGTGCGGCAGGATTATTTACTGTGGATCATTCGACGATACTTTTTATTTTTAGTAATGTTTGTGCTTATTTAATAGTTGCATGTCAGTTATTATCTGCCACGACATCTTCTAATTAACACTTTTAATATAATAGATTTAAAGAATTATAAGCATTTTTGTGTGCAAACCTAGATATTAGCCATATAATTCACATTGCACATGGAGTGTTTTTTTAAATATACCTCACAAAATACAATTGAATCTTTATAATGTTAAAGCTCTTGGGGTGGAAAAAATTGAAAACTGTAAATTAAAAAAAAAAATAGTTTTTTGCATATTCCATTTTAACAAATAGTTGAACGGAAGCCAGTGGAAGCAAGAAAAAGAGTTATCATCTGCTATGAAGTTGCGCAAGGAAGAAATCAATTTTTTGTCGTTCGAGAACGACAAGAAATAAATGAAAAACTGTACGTTATGGCTGCCCAGGCCTCCTAGTGGAACATAAAATTAAGTGCGGCAGGATTATTTACTGTGGATCATTCGACGATACTTTTTATTTTTAGTAATGTTTGTGCTTATTTAATAGTTGCATGTCAGTTATTATCTGCCACGTCATCTTCTAATTAAAAGTTTTAACGTAACAGATTTAAAGAATTATAAGCATTTTTGTATGCAAACCTAGATATTAGCCATATAATTCACATTGCACATGGAGTGTTTTTTTAAATATATCTCACAAAATACAATTGAATCTCTATAATGTTAAAGCTCTTGGGGTGGAAAAAATTGAAAACTGTAAATTAAAAAAATAGTTTTTTGCAAATTCCATTTTAATAAATAGTTGAACGGAAGCCAGTGGAAGCAAGAAAAACAGTTATCATCTGCTATGAAGTTGCGAAAGGAAGAAATCCATTTTTTGTCGTTCGAGAACGACAAGAAATAAATGAAAAACTGTACGTAATGGCTGCCCAGGCCTCCCAGTGGAACACAAAATTAAGTGCGGCAAGATTCTTTGCCGTGGATCATTCGACGATACTTTTTATTTTTAGTAATGTTTGTGCTTATTTAATAGTTGCATGCCAGTTATTATCTGCCACGTCATCTTCTAATTAAAACTTTTAATGTAACAGATTTAAAGAATTATAAGCATTTTTGTGTGTAAACCTACATATTAGCCCTATAGTTCACATTGCACATGGAGTGTTGTTTTATATACATGTAACTCACAAAGCACAATTGAATTTCTATGATGTTAATGTTAATCGGGTAGAAAAAAATCGAAAACTGAAAATTAAATTTTAGTCTATACGCATGCTCCATAACCGAGTTAAATGAAAAAAAAAAAAATAAATTTTTCCAAATTCCAGTTTTAACAAATAGTTCAATTCAAACAACTGAAGTGACTAACTTATCCAAATTTACGTTGATTTTTCAATAGTTTAGTATTTTTGGCGAAAGCGATTTTACATCAGCCCTAATTTAATTTATTTCGAATCTTCTTAAACAATATTTACTTTTAAATCTTAATCATAAAATAATTATGAACGGCATTCACAAATTTTTAGTCGATTAGTACACTGTAAAAAGGAAATACATTAAATTTAATGTAAATATGCTGGAAGCAAATTTGCCAAACGTTTATTAAATCCATTTAAAGTAATGCATTAAATTTAATATTCTACATTAATCTAAATTAATTTATTCCATTAAATTTAATGTAATCATACATTAAATTTAAACTTTGATCATTACTTCTCAAGGTGACTATGTACATTAAATATACAGCCAGTGTTCATTAAATTTGAGATATGTTATCAAATATTTAATGCACCAACATTAATATGAGTTGAGAAAATTGGAAAAGGTGGACATTTTTCCCATAGGTAGTGTTCGTTTTTTTTTTTTCGAGGTGGGGAAATCTTACATAGATACCAACACGAAGTGTGAAGATAGTGCCGGATTCCTACCGGCTAAAACTCCCCCTGGATTGAAGGTCCCCACGATCTACTTCGGTTAACTACAGTGAAGCTATAGTCTACAGAAGCGCACTGTGAATGTCTCATTGGTTTCAGAGCTGAAGCCTTGTAAACCTCCGATTATCACACATTGGTGTTTCCGCTCCAGGTGCTGTTGCACCTATTGTATCACATCACATTACATTTTGCATACAATGTAATGTTCATATCGTACCTCTTTTATTCGTCATCATTCATACCTAGAAAATGAAAGCTTGTTAGGACTTCTTGCATTCTCTGTGTTCTCGGTGCAGCCCTTGGGATTCCTCCTCTTGGCTCTGCATACCGGTCGATCTTGTTTCTTCTCTATAGCTATAGCCTACAGAAGCGCACTGTGAGTGTCTCATTGGTTTCAGAGCTGAAGCCTTGTAAACCTCCGATCATCACACATTGGTATTTCCGCTCCAGGTGCCGTTGCACCTATTGTATCGCACCACATTACATTTTGCATACAATGTAATGTTCATCTCGTACCTCTTTTATTCGTCATCATTCATACCTAGAAAATGAAAGCTTGTTAGGACTTCTTGCATTCTCTGTGTTCTCGGTGCAGCCCTTGGGATTCCTCCTCTTGGCTCTGCATACCGGTCGATCTTGTTTCTTCTATAGTTCTTTCTTCGCTCCTCTTTCTCCTCTCTTCTTTATTCTTTCTTCTTCTCTCTTCTACTTGATATTTCGGGTTTCTTCCTGATTTCCTTGCCTAGAGCTGCAATCTAAGTCTTTTGTGTTTTCTTGTAACCTCTTACAGATCATAATCTACTCCTTGTTTGAACAGTGGATGATCATGTTTTTCTGCTTTCTGAAAGACTTTTGTCTCAGGACCTCTCGTTCAGGGGTCCAGTTCATATCTCTACTTATTTGTTCGTTCTTGAAGAACCACGGGCGTTTAAGTATTGTGCTTTCCTGAGCTTCAAACCTTTTGATGTACGACTCAGCCGTCAGCACTGGCCTCGGTACTGTTTTATTTACCTTCAGTTTGTTTTTCAACCTCATTTTGCTTTTTCTTTTCAGCAAAGCTTAAATTTCTTTATTACATCAGTGATGTGTTTTTCCCAACATAATCCTCCATCTAATGTCACTCCAAGATATTTGGCTTGGTTCGTTCATCTGACTTCTTCGACATCAATATCTATCATCTCGTCCGGTTGTGTCCTTCTCTTTGTCGGGAAGAGCGCTTGACTCTTTTCGGTGGTTACTGCTATTTTCCAAGAAATGAACTAATCATTGACTAGGTATATCCCTTCTTGCAGGTATCTACTTATCATCATCGGATAAGTAGATCTTGCCATGATTGCTGTATCATCGGCGAATAGAGACATGTTCGTATTCTTTGTCTTGGGGATGTCGTGAGTAAAAATGTTATAGAGGTGCGGAGAGAGTATGAACCCCTGTGATATTCCTACCTCTGGTCTTCTCGGTAGTGACATTATAAAAAATTTTAGTCTGATCAGTTCTCAGCGAGTAACGAGACGAACCGCACTTGAAAATGCCAAATGAGATTTTGGCGAAACGTCGTGAAAACGATTTTTTGAACGAACGGATTGAAACCCGGAATAACCAAACTATTCATTCTACCATCCGTGAAAATCTACGATATAACATATCTATATATATATATATATATATATATATATATATATATATATATATATATATATATATGTATATATACATATATATATATATATACATATATATATATATATATATATATATATATATATATATATATATATATATATATATATACAGTGCCTTCATTTCAAAACGAACCATCCTTAATAACTTTGTTAAATAGAAAAATTTTAAAAAAAGAAAAAATACGTCAATTTATATATACAGGGGGAAGTTTAATTTTGCATTTGTTAGAAGTCTGTCAATCACCTCCTCACCTCCAGCTAACCTCACTTTGATATGTCAAATGGGAACCCCCACCTTGTGACACATCATTGTAAGCAGCATAAAATTGTCTATCCAACCGTATAAAAAAAATTAAATCGGTTGACGTACAAGGGAACAGTGTGCAAAAATGTCTTGTAATAATGCATAATATATCGGCCTCGAACTTTGGTATGTCAAATGATTACCCTATAGTGTGATACATCATTTTAAAGGACATACGATCTGCTATCCAACGATGTCAAAAAAAATTAAGTTAATAGACGTTATAGGCAATTAGGATGCAAAAATGTGTGTTAAATATAAGCAGTTTATTCAGTTTTATTCAGTTGAAGAAAATTATTTTATTAAATGTTCAAAATGTGCGCCGTTATTAGCGAGACAATAAAAAAGCCTATTTTGAAATTCCCCACGAACATTGGCAAGGGTTTCTCTGCTAATTCCTCTACATTCCCGAACAATTCGATCTTTTAAATCGTCAATATTTTCAGGTGGGGTTTTATAAACCTTGCTTTTTAAATACCCCCAAAGAAAAAAGTCTAGAGGGGTTAGGTCTGGAGACCGTGCTGGCCATTCAATTGCACCACGTCTGCCAATCCACGTCCCTGGAAAATGTTCATCAAGCCACTCTCGAATTGCCAAAGCGTAGTGCGGGGGAGCTCCATCTTGCTGGAAATGCAAATTATTTTCATTTAGTACCATAACAGCATTTTCATCCACTTGATTTTCTAAAGATTGCACAATGGCAGGGTATATTGTGTTTTCTAAAAGGTTTAAATAAATTTGCCCAGTTAAATTATCTTCCAAAAAAAATGGCCCGATGATTTCATTGCCATAAATTCCTGCCCACACGTTAATTTTTTCGGGATATTGAGTATGCCCTTCTCGGAAAAGGTGCGGATTTTCATTATCCCAGTATCTGCAGTTATGTCTGTTAACCAGTCCATTTAGAAAAAAAGTTGATTCATCACTAAAGCAGATATTCTTAGGTAAATGGGGGTTCTCGTCAATTCGTTGGCACATTAATTCGCAAAATTGAATTCTCCTATCAAAATCGTCTTCTCCGAGTTCTTGAAGAATTTGAATTTTGTAGGGAAAAAACTTATTTTGTTTTAAAACTTTATGCACAGAGCCAGCAGAAATGTTGGTTAAATCTGCGACCTTTGAGATGGATAAAGTTGGATCTATTGCAAACTGTCCTAGTACCTCGATTTGGCATGCTTCATCTACAACCCTTTTCTCAATATATTTTTTATTACAAACGGATCCCGTTTCTTCAAACTTTCGTACCAATTCGAGTACATATTTATGGCCCACGTTTTTGTCTTGATGCCTCTCGTTAAATGCTCTGGCGGTTCTACGAGCGCACCGATCTTCAGCTCCATAGAGAAAAATTATTTCTATTCTTTCGGCTAGCGTATACACCATTTATATTCACGTTTCAACTAGGCGTCACAATTTTAACAATAATAAACAACTGGTGTTTAAAGATCTTAAAAATTTTATTTATTGCAGTGATTTTTTGTACCTATCAGGTACCGCAAAAAATATCATTGAAATAAATACACTAGATTGATTAGACTGCAATGAATTTTGCGATGAATTTTAAAACAGGCTTAGTTTTTTTCTCTCAAATATTTTAACTGTTTATTATTTTAAAAAAATATTTATTTTAAATTTAAAATAATATTTTACTCTATGAAGTAGCCATTTGACATAATAAAGTTTAATGTGATAAGGTGTCTATTATTACCACACATCTTTTCTTACTATTCGCTTGTACATCAACAGATTTTGTTTTTTTTTATTGGCTAAATAGGAGATAGTATGCCCTTTAAAATGATGTATCACACTATAGGGTAATCATTTGACATACTAAAGTTCGAGGCCGATATATTATGCATTATTACAAGACATTTTTGCACACTGTTCGCTTGTACGTCAACCGATTTAATTTTTTTTATACGGTTGGATAGACAATTTTATGCTGCTTACAATGATGTGTCACAAGGTGGGGGTTCCCTTTTGACATATCAAAGTGAGGTTAGCTGGAGGTGAGGAGGTGATTGACAGACTTTTAACAAATGCAAAATTTAACTTCCCCCTGTATATCTAAATTGACGTGTTTTTTCTTTTTTTTAAATTTTTCTATTTAACAAAGTTATTAAGGATGGTTCGTTTTGAAATGAAGGCACTGTATATATAAATATATATATATATATATATATATATATATATATATATATATATATATATATATATATTGAATAATATGGTAAATTCCTTTAATATTTGGGTATATGTGAATTAATTTTAATGTACAGAAGTTGAAAGATATTTTCAGTTGCTTTATTGAAAAAGATATCATTTCATCAAATTTAATGTACAATGAACTGATATTTCAATGATTTGCTCTAAGTTCAAAGCAACACACTTATTTTTCGCATCAACTTTGTTGAAATGCCGATAATTATCAGTCGATTCAACTTTGCTATTTAGATGCCGAAGTTTGTTTCAACTTTTTCCCATTGATGCCGTAAAACTGATTTCGTTGCAGATTCTCTGTTCTGCTTCAACCGTTTGTCATTTATATATTTTTCTTGCAATAATTTCATACAAAAAATATAATGCAGGATAAGAAGACTTACAAAAAATCAGTTCATTTATACCACTCACTAAAATTTTAGTTTCAGCTTCGTGTAGCATATCTTTAAGGATAGCGTAATATATGCCACAATAACAATTTCTTTATCACTTTTGCGCTTAATTCCACTTAAAATTGTAGTATGCAAATAAAAGACCTCCTTCTCGATAATTGGATGATTTCATTTACCTAAATTAATTAATTTAACTAGTAAATTCATCTCAAAGTTTCATGTTTTAACTACAGTATGAAGAATAATTAAACAAAATTAAATAATTGCAGATGTTAACTAAAAAAGACCTAGATAGCATTGTAGTAGTATTAAAACGGTATTAATTTTAATAAATCACCAACTACATTTTTAATAAATGCATGCTATATAATCAACAAATAAATTTTAAATTAATTGTATACCATTTTCCACGTTAATTTTTAAAATGACACGGTCCGAGAAGCCTTTCATACTGACTACCAAGCGTCTCTGAGAAATGATTCGGTTGCCAATGTGGTTCAATAAAATTCCATTGGCCTTCTTTCTTAAAATCACCAGGGATCTTGAGTGCGGGTAATGCCGCGAGGGTAACTGCTAGTCTAATATACGGTTAGTGCCAATGGAATTTTGGTGAAACTGACAGAGGTTTTTAAAATATTTTTGAAACGTAAACATTTTATAACGATATTTAGATTACACTTGAAATGAAAACAATTGTTTAATAAATTTAGTAAACTGTATTGTGGTTTAAAAGTATTTAATAAAAATGTACTTAAGTAATGTCTTTATTTTTATTGCAAAAATATTCGTTATTTTCCAATAACTCCTAGGTCCAACCTTTTTTTCATCACATATTTTCTATATGCGATACTTAACATTTCAATAAATTCGTTCCCATTTTTTCCACGTTTTACTAGGAGTTTTGTGGCTGTTCGTTGCTCTAATAAAGTAACTCACTCCATTTTTGACGAACGATAAAAATACTTTTCCAAAACGCAGTCATCCGATCACGGTCAAATTTTTACTCAATGCTGGGGACCCTTACCACTATTAACTGAAGTACAAACATTGACTCCAACGCTCCCTGGTTTCTAGAAAATAAATCAGTGTACGAACTTTTTGAGCAGACGTTTTGTATATTTTAGATATCAAAATTTCAGTAAGAAATAAAATATCTGCCCTGTTTAAATGGTTACCTATATGTATTCTCCTTTCAAGCGGAGAAAAAGGGGAAAATATATTCAAAGAGTTGATTTCCTACAAACTGAACTCTATATGCGTTTCGACTACCTCAAAGTCTCATCAGTGGAGTTATATTGCAACATTTGCAGGAAACAACTGCTACATAAAATATAAATTCCGAGAAGTGTCGGGAGGATATTAAAAACCTGCCAACATCTATGAAATTTTAATATATATATATATATATATATATATATATATATATATATATATATATATATATATATATATATATATATAAACAATATTCCAAAACAGGGTTATTGAGGATGCAGTCTGTTTAATAATAATAGTATATTAACGGATCAAATAAATACAATCCATTTCAAAAATAAAAAATACAAACACTATTTAAAACAGTCAGAATTAAAAAACTTACAAATCCAAACATGCATTAAAGTGCTTCAAAAGACAAGTATTGACAATTGACAACATTAACTAGATTTTCAAGAATTGAAAAATTTTTAATTTAAAGACATTAATTGGCAAACGAAAAATATCAATCTCGGTAGGAACTGAATTCATTTCCCTACACATTCGAGAAATAGGACTGTTGATGCCATAATTCGTTCGGTGATATATCACATCAAATAAATTGTGCGCTCTAAAAGCTCTTTGAGGAACCGATAATCTAATATTATTAAGTAGTTAAGGAGAATACAAGAGTTAACAATTTTATAAAGTAGAACGAGTTCAAGATATATGCGTCTCACACACAATGGTAACAACCCCAAAGCATCGGCAGTATCATCATATACAGACCGCTCCTGCTGCATTCCCTGTTTAAAGGCAATGAAACTTAAAAACTTTCTTGTACTCTTTCTACTTTTTCTTTGTACCGGGTGAGTCAACGATTGGATGAAGTAAGTTTGTGCCTTTTCGGTGAAATTTACAAAGAAATTATATTTATTGTTTGATACAGTTTATTTTTACGCAGATTTTAAAAATATTTAGGACTCTACAGGGTGAGCCAAAAAACTAGGACAGCATAAAGTTGTATTTTTTTAAATAGAACACCCTATATACGAATCGTATTTTCGATTTAGCTTATAATTTTAAATCTTTTTTATTAAGGGTTTACTATAACAAAACTTTATAGTTTCTGAGATAATTAAGTTTAAAGAAAAAAAGTCACATTTTCAAGCATCAATTCAATCCTAAATAACGTTTTCAATTTTGTGACAAATATATTCAAATTTGGAATTTAGCAAGGCCAAGGACAAGTTAACATAATTTTTACCTAATATTTGTAATAAAAGCACATCGGCTCAAATTTGAACAAGTTTAAATGAATAAATATCTTTTTCTTAAATGGTACACCCTGTATATTTTCATGTTATTTAATAGAGTAATAAAAACCCTAAAAGTTTTGTTCAATATATCCTATACCTATTTATAATAGTTTTTGAGATATTTCAGTTTTTCTAATTTTCCATACTTTTTTACAGAAATAGTCTTCATTATCATAGTAGCCATGGCAAAAACAATGTAAAAGAACATTTTTCTGTGTGTCAAATTTATAACAGCAATCGCTTCTTTTGGTTTTTATGTAGTGTAGTTTGGTTTTTTTTGCATTCATCTTATATTGTAAAATGAATTTTCCAAAGAATGAGTTAATAGATATGATTTATACAATAGGAGAGGCTCAAAAAAATTGCCTTCTTGCTCAAAGAATTTACAAAATGAAGTATCCTGATCGACGCCAGCCTAATACCCATACTTTTCAAAACTTAATGCAAAGATTTGATTCTTCTGGTACTGTTGATTATCCAAAACGTAAAGTGGTCAACAAACCAGTAACTAATGAAGAAAAAGAACTACAAGTATTGTTAAATGTTCAGGAAAATCCTTATATTGGTAGCCGTCAGTTAGCAGCATTATGTGAAACATCACAATCCACCGCTAATCGTACTACCAAGAAATATAGGTATCATCCATATCACATGGAATTACACCAAGAATTGCATGGACGGGATTTTGAAAGTCGTGTAAACTTTTGTCGTACAATAAATGCGGAGATTCAATTAAATCCAAATTTATTATGCAAGGTAATGTTTAGTGATGAAGCTACTTTTAGAAGTAACGGTGCCGTAAATAGACGCAACATGCATTATTATGCCACAGAAAACCCATTTTGGATTAGAGAGGTGCAACATCAAAACCACTGGTCATTAAATGTTTGGTGTGGTATTCATCATAATCGAATTATTGAACCCCACTTTTTTAATGAACCACTAAATGGCCATAGTTACCTGAACTTTCTACAAGAAGAACTACCCCAACTGCTTCAAGGTCTCGATAGGGATGAGCTCGACAGTATGTGGTTCCAGCACGATGGTGCGCCTCCGCATTAAAATCGTGAAGTTCGTGCGTTTTTGGACCAACGATATTCGCAAAAATGGATTGGACGTGGGGGTTTCATTGAGTGGCCACCAAGGTCTTGCGACATCACCCCATTAGATTTCTTCCTATGGGGTTATATTAAAAATAAGGTGTATGTTAATCCACCAACAACAGTGGAAGATATGCGAAACAGGATTAGGGATACCTGTAGAACAATAACGCCACTAATTTTGTCCAGGGTCCGAGAAAATCTGCAAAAAAGACTAACTTTGTGCATTGCACAAGAGGGTCGTTTATTCGAACACTTATTGAAAACAAATAATTAATCTCAGTATTTAATAGGTAATTTTTTTGTTTCAATTTAGTATAAAAGAAAATATGTATTTGCCTTGTCGTTATTGTTGTGTTAATTTTTTCACATTATGTTTAATTAAACTATTGCCATTGTAATATAACGAATAATGTATTTCATCATATTTAACCACATTATGTTTGTTTCTGTAGTTTCTTTTTATTATTTTACATGACTACTATGATAATGAAGACTATTTCTGAAAAAAAGTATGGAAAATAAGAAAAACTGAAATATCTCAAAAACTATTATAAATAGGTATAGGATATATTGAACAAAACTTTTAGGGTTTTTATTACTCTATTAAATAACATGAAAATATACAGGGTGTACCATTTAACAAAAAAGATATTTATTCATTTAAACTTGTTCAAATTTGAGCCGATGTGTTCAACACCCTGTAGCTTTTATTGCAAGTATTAGGTAAAAATTATGTTAACTTGTCCTTGGCCTTGCTAAATTTCAAATTTGAATATATTTGTCACAAAATTGAAAACGTTATTTAGGATTGAATTGATGCTTGAAAATGTGACTTTTTTTCTTTAAACTTAATTATCTCAGAAACTATAAAGTTTTGTTATAGTAAATCCTTAATAAAAAAGATTTAAAATTATAAGCTAAATCGAAAATACGATTCGAATATAGGGTGTTCTATTTAAAAAAATACAACTTTATGCTGTCCTAGTTTTTTGGCTCACCCTGTAGAGTCCTAAATATTTTTAAAATCTGCGTAAAAATAAACTGTATCAAACAATAAATATAGTTTCTTTGTTAATTTCACCGAAAAGGCACAAACTTACTTCATCCAATCGTTGACTCACCCTGTATGTAAAATGATGAGGTGACCAAAAATTTGTAAGCCTTGGTAAGGAGAAAAGCCCTTTTTTGGTTCTGTCAAGCTTTCAAGAATTTATTTATCTCTTCTTCAGGACATCACTACATTTATTAATTAAACAGTTAGAGTATTAACCTAACTTATAATTATTAAGCAATTCACAATGTGGTTTGAATATTTAACAAGTACATGTTTTAAAAACAGGGGGAAAATCCCAACATTAGCACTTTTTAACTGTATTTAGAGGCATATTTTGATGGAATTGTAAAAATTCATTGAAATTCTAGAAAGTTCGTAGGCAGCCAAACGTCCTAGTAGACTATTCCACCATTTTATAGTGATACATGTCATGTGTTAACCGGGAAGTGTAGTGGGTGGTGTAAGAAGTGGGGGAAATACGGATCCGTAAACAGTGGCGTAGTCAAGCAAAAGATTCAGCAAAAATAGTTAAGAAATTACTTGTTTGATATTTTTTACATAATATAAGAGAATTTAATAGAAGAGGACTGTCCAGGAGGTTCAAATACTTTCCTTTTTCCAACTTTAAAATATAACTGTAAATGGCACTTAGACTCTCGGTGTCACTTTTTTTATTCATGGTGTTACTTGTTTGGTTAATGTGCAACATTTCAAAGAAGAGCCTCTTGTGATAAGCAGAAACTCTTTCCAGAATATCAGTGCTATCCCAGTTAACTTTGCGATCTAAATGGAAAACATGTTCAGCTAGAGCACAAGAGGGCAAATCCCTATTAATGTCACTACGATGGGAAGTGACTCATTTTTCTATTTTTGCTAAATATTTTGCTTGACTACGCTACTGTTTAGGAATCCGTATTTTCCTCCACTTTTTACACCACCCACTACACTTCCCGGTAAACACATGACAGGTGTCACTATAAAATGGTGAAATAGTCAAGTAGGATATTTGGCCGCTTTCAAACTTTCTAGAATTACAAAGATTTTTTACAGTTCCATCAAAATATGCCTCTAAATACAGTAAAAAGTGCTAATGTTGGGTTTTTTCCCCTGTTTTTACAACGTGTACTTGTTTCATATTCAAACCACATTGGTGAGTTACTTAATAATTATAAGTTAATATTCCGCCAAATTAATAATTGTAGAGATGTGCTGAAGAAGAGATAAATAAATTCTCGAATGCTTGAAAGAATCAAAAAAGGGTTTTTCTCCTTACCAAGGCCTACAAATTTAATCAGACTGCACTCCCAATAACCCTAGTTTGGAATATATATAATATATATTTTAACAGACTTTATAGCAGTAGTACGATTTTTAATTTATTTATTTAATTTTACCTTTAGTTCATTTCCTCACGAGACATCTATAAAAGAAGATCAGGAACTTTTTAAAAAATTCCATTTCCTTGTTTTCGACATGGAAGGAAAGATCTCGAAATTGCCAGATTATTCCTTTTTCTTTCTATTATACCGTGTATTATGGAAATCCTTCTAGAATATTCAGGAAACTTCTGACATCGGCAATAAGGGTATATAAAGGGTTCATATCGGCTTTCGTGGACAGTCAGTTTTGAGAAGTCGTTAATGTAATTTCAATTGTTTGACAAGTTGTCAGAATTAAAGTTGAATAAAAGATTATAAAACAATAAAGTGTGTACCGGCGGTCCGGAACAAATTGGTGTAAAAAGTGAGATCAAATCCAGAAGAAATTAAAAAAAAAAGGAAAAAGTGAATTGAAATTGTATGCCAGTAGAAACTAGGAAAAAAATGCAAACATAGAAGAGCAACTTCAAACTAGTTTAAATCAGATATTGATGAAGATACAAGACATGAAAACAAGCCAAGACGATATCAAGAAAGGCCAAGAAGAGATGAAACAAGAATTGAAAACAGATTTGATGAAAACTCAGATATAAAACAAGAATTAATGATATTAAAGACAAGACAAGATAATATGAAACAAGAATTAAAGACAAGCCAAGATGATATGAAACAAGAATTGATGGCACTGAAAACAAGCAAAAATTGAAAGAATACATTAAGAATATCAAGAAGGTATAAAACACGCACTAAAAACAAGCCTGGAGGAGATGAGACAGGAACAAAAAAAATCACGAGAATATGAAGCGCGTAGAAGAAGAAATGCAACAGAAGATTAAGAAAATTAGAAAAGACGTAAATGGCGAAGTACGACATGAGGTGACGGAAATTCAGAAACAGATGCAAGAATTACATTTGCAAATCAAGATGGTAGCCAGTGCAGGTATAATAAAGGAAGATGGTGTTCCTGTAACTAGTGTGATGAAATTTCCTACCTTTAACTGCTTACCTATGTCCGTCAACTCGAAACCGCCGCCACCAGCAATAGTTGGAGATCACCTGAGAAAGCACGTGTTATTTTTCTAGCACTACGAGGTCAAACTATGAAAGT
Organism: Diaprepes abbreviatus; assembly: GCA_034092305.1. NCBI lineage: Eukaryota > Metazoa > Arthropoda > Insecta > Coleoptera > Curculionidae > Diaprepes > Diaprepes abbreviatus. Next base: position 2,804,945 of record JASJET010000178.1, on the reverse strand, counting down.
TCTACTTAACATTTCCGAAGAAAATCAGAATAATTACAAGTCTATTGTTACTTTTCTGGAGATGCGCTCTGGGGAAGCCTACCTTTAAGAAGTTTATAAGGTCCAAGTCAAAGGAAGAAGACAAAAATACAATAAAAGTCTTCAAGAATATGAAGCGGATACAATGAGATTAATAAATTTGTCTTACCCAACATATCCGGAAGAAATAAAGCAAGCGTTAGCAGTAAATAGTTTTATTGAAGGTGTCCGCAACCCAAAAACAAGAACTCGAAGAATGGCACGACTCAAGAAAATTTCCGAGGCTCTGGCTTATGCTCTTCAGATTAAAACAACCAAATAGACTTTAAGAAACCAAGGAAGATACATAAAAAGAGTCAACGTTTCCCAGGATGATCACAAGACCAACGAGGAAATCTATATGAGGCTAATGAGAACATTTTTAAACAAACCGGAAAAAAACATGACGACAAAAACACAACCTTCCATAACAGAAATAAAATTCGTTGTTGGAAGTGTGGCCAAGACGGACATCTACAAAGCCACTACTACTAGCAGTACTGTTCATTATAGTGATTCTGATGGTTATTGGCTTCATATTGGTGATATAGGTGATGAAGTTCGAAGGAGCGACATGAAGAAAGCCTTTGCTCCTTATGGCGAACTTAAAGAAGTCTGGTTAATTAATAGTACCCCCCCTCAATTTCGGATTTCCTGTTTACAGAGATAAAAAATGTTGCACTTGCCGTCATGGCTTGCGATGGAGTTGAAGTATGCGGTTGTCACATTAGAGTGTCAAACCAAGAAGAAGGGGTCAGGGTCGCAGGTATTATTTGATTACCATGCGTTGTTACCAGTACGGATACAAGAGTCACTTCTACCGAGATTGCCCGGAAATTACTGCTGGTGTAGGCGATAGCAGAAAGGACCGTTACGGAAGAGATCGGAGTACTCGCGACGATTATGGAGGAGAGGACCGTGACTCTGAAGGGGCTACAGAAGAAAAATTTTCTGCAGGTCATCCTCCAGAAGGTACGTCGAGAGGGACCGCAACCGCGACCGTGAAAGAGACTACTGAAGAAGAACGTCGTACTGGTCATCCTCGAGAAGGTACAGCGACTACTACAAATTGAAAGCGACTGAGTATAGACCTGCTATGACCTCAAAACCAATACTGGTGGATTTATGGTTGGTGAAAAAGTGTGGTTGTTTAATCCGAAAAGAACAAAAGGGCATTCACCAAAGCTTCATAAGCCTTAGGAAGGTCCATACAACATAGACTAAACGATCTGGTGTACCAAATTCAGAAAATTCCTTATGCGAAGATGAAAGTCGTGCTTATTATCAAGATCAAGATCAAGAAGGTTAATCGGGACGATCAAGACTTGGAAGGGGGCAATGTAACGGACTTTATAGCAGTAGATACTTCATGGTATTAGTTCGTGTTTCTAATTTCTAGGGTTTTATGTTTATTTCCTACGAGTTCATAATTTATTTAATTAATTTTACCCTTTGTTAGTTTCCTCATGAGAAGTCTAAAAAATTATGTCTGGAAGTTTTTAGAAAACTCTATTTCCTTATTTTCGACATGGAATGCCAGATCTGAAAATTGCCAGATTATTCCTTTTTCTTGTTTTTATTACACCATGTAGTATGGAAAACCTTCTAGGAGATTCGGCAATCTTCTGGTATGGGCAAAAAGGGTATATAAAGGGTCTAGATCGGCTTTCATAGACAGTTAGTTTTGAGAAGTCGTTGATGTAACTTGAATTGATTGAATAATTGCCAGAAATGAAGTTGAATAAAATGTTATTTTAAATATTATATAAGCACATAAGTACAATTTTTGTTGGGTATATTATAATATTTATGGAACGCCTAAATTTTGATGATGATTTGCCGAAATAGGATCCAATTTGGTGGATCCTCATTTATATCTCTTGCGCCCCAATTTTTTTTTTTTTTTTGTGAACATCCTGCAGGTCATGGTCGACTCCTACGAGTTTTTAGGTTAAAACAAATAAATTTTAAAATTAGTAAGACATAAATAATTAGAGGAAAAGTTTACAGTCCAAACAATACAAACAAAAAGGAATTTCGTAGAAAAACTAATAAATATAAGCACACGTGTCTCATAAAATGATTGTTAGTGAAAAATGAACTGCTCTATATTTTATTAATATCTTTTCTTTCAATTTTTATGTAAATGAAATTCATTTTATCGTTGCCTCGAAACTTTACAACAACAAATTACTATGACTTCAAAATTAGTTAAATTTCTGATATTCTTAAGTATAATTCTTTTTGTATATCCACCAATATGTTGTAAAGTTAAATTTCATAAACAATTTTACTTAATATTTATTACAATTGTGACGATTGTTCTTACTTTAATCATATCTCCCTATTACTATATCGTTTTTTTATTTCCCTTTGTGAAAACATTACCATCGAGAATTATGTTTTGTGTTGTAGTTTTTAGCACAGCATTAATTAATGTCATTGTTTCAACAAAACTAACAGTCAACCATAAAGAAATGCATATTTTGGTTAAAATTTAAAAATAATAATATATAACAAAAAAGCAGGGGAAATAACTACAGGACCAAAAGTAATGTTTGCTATGTGGTGTTTATAGACTTGTCTAAAAGTTGGGAGTCAGTTTTACTTCTCTATGCATCATATACATGATCTCCTGATACTTTTTTGCAAGAACTGCCTTATTTCAAGGTCAGAGTTTGTTCTTTTAATATTATGCCTTTTAATTTGGAAAATACAAAAGAAAATTCACGATATTCACCAAAAAATAGAAGTATCTAGAGGTCTTGGAGATATTTTAAAATATAAGGATCAACTTGATGAATGGTATTATTATACAGAACAAATTAACAATCTATTTGGTTCTATCATAGCAACTGAGGTCATTCTAGGCATTTTCAATTTATTAGAAATCAGTCTATATTTAATTTCACCAACTTGTGATTATTTCAAGTTCAATTTTTTATGGAATTTAGCATATACATTTCACTTTATGGTAAGTAATAAGAACCAAATGTACGATTCCATGAAATCTAATACCATTATACCATTCGTATAATATTTAAATATTATATTGTTGGTGAAATTTTAATAACTTAAGATTTTATGCAATATTCAGTACTAAATATTAAGGATCTGGCGGAGCATACTATAATTATTTATGGAATACTAATTTCAGTTAAAAAAAATTATTCACGGAAAATTCCAAAAATGTATATATATATATATATATATATATATATATATATATATATATATATATATATATATATATATATATATACATATATATATATATATATATATATATATATATATATATATATATATATATATGTATATATATATTTTCTTGATTCTTGAACGATAGATTATATCATTTTTCCTTTATTTTGTCTTTTCTTGGGTTTAGGTTCTATATTTAATAAAAACACAAAACAATGGACGTTTCGCCTTTTATTCAAGACATTTTCAAAATTTTTTCCTCCTAAAAATATTTTTATATAATTAAAATACACCACATAAAAAACATATCTACAATTTCGAAAAACAAACAAGACACTTAAAAACAGTATTTAAATTTTTAAAATTTTTTAAAAATATTTAATTTTACCGCTACACGCCTTGACATTTTGCTGCTCTGTTTACGAGACAAAAATGAACAACTTACTAAAGGACGAAAATAGATAGAAAAATATTAAGAGTGATCCAACGAACTTATATCAAAAGAAAAATAATACCTTCATGTAAAAGAACTTACTGAAAAAGATGCAAAAAGGCTAACCATTCACAAGCTATTCCACCAAAAATATACGGCCTACCAAAATTACATAAACAAAATATACCACTGAGACCTATTGTTTTTTGTATACAATCGCTATTCTATAGTTTATCAAAATTCTTATCAGATTGCATTTCAAATATTACAGGCAAAAACGATTCTTTTATTAAAGATTCATTCGCCTTTAAAAAATTTATTGATACAATAAACCTACCTGAAAATTACAGACTCATTTCCCTAGATGTTATATCTTTGTATACAAACATACCAAATCAACTTGTCCACACTATTTTAGCAGAAAAATGGGAAATTTTAAAAAAACATACATCGCTATCAAAAAATAATTTTATGGATGCTATTGACCTCGTTCTTAATACAAATTACTTTCAGTACGAAAATACCTTTTACAAACAACTCGATGGATGTGCTATGGGATCACCAATTTCATCTACCATTGCTCAGCTAGAAATGGAATATTTAGAGGAAAAAGTTTTAGAAAAATTAAACTTTAACATAATATTTTTTAAACGTTTTGTCGATGATTGCATAGCAGCTGTACCACAAAATAAAATAAATGAAATTCTCCAAGAGTTTAACAGTTTCAACGAAAAATTACAGTTCACGTCCGAAATAGAGAATAATAATAAAATAAATTTTCTAGATATGACACTTATACGCAGAAAGAACAAAGTTTTAACTGAATGGTACACCAAACCAACTTGGTCAGGTAGATATCTAAACTATTTCTCTAATCATTCAAAAACTCAAAAAAATAGCGTTATAATCGGTCTATCTGATCGTGCTATCTCCCTAACGTCTTCAGAATTCCGACCAAAAATACTGCAAAAAGTAAAAGAGACACTAATAAATAATAATTTCAACGAAAAGACTATCACCAAAATAATTGATAAACGAACATAAATGTTTTATAATAACGTAAAAACAAAAAACATAGAACATAAACAACAAAAATATGTGGCATTACCGTACACTAGTGAGCTGTCAGAAAAAATAAAATACATTTTAAAAAAGCATGATATCATCGTATGCCACAGGTCACATAATAAATTAAATACATTGTAAAATTTGGTAAATGGTAAAACTCCTCTCATGAATAAATCAAATGTAATATATTCGATCCCTAGCACAAATTGTCCCAAAAAAATATATAGGCATGACGAGCCAATTGCTGAAGAACAGATTAAATGTCCATAAATATACGAAAAACGCCTCAACAGCATTAAACAAATACACACAGGACGAAAAACGTACTTTTGATTATAACAGTACCATTATAAAAAAACAAAGATATGAATTACCAAAACTTACAGATAAAGGAAATGATTGAAATTAAAAAAGATAAAAACACTGTTAACGACAGAACAGATATGGGAAATTTGAGCCACATTTACACAAGCCTAATTTAAACAAAAATATTAAGTATTCGATCCTGTCAAATATGAATCAAAAATTGAATATCCTCTTAAACATAAAACTAAACATATATTTTAATTATATAAAAATATTTTTAGGAGGAAAAAATTTTGAAAATGCCTTGAATAAAGGGCAAAACATCAATTGTTTTGTGTTTTTATTAAATATAGAACCTAAACCCAAGAAAAGATATATATATATATATATATATATATATATATATATATATATATATATATATATATATATATATAATATATTTCGATAGGTCATACTGATAAATTGGCTGTGAAAATACCATAATATTTTGCTTATATATATATATATATATATATATATATATATATATATATATATATCTTGTTTTCTTGTAAAAAGAAGTAAACTTTTTTACTCTGGTGGGAGTTTCTATTTTGGGAACTGGAAACACTCGCGTTGGCTAGGTACCAACTGACCTATAATTTGTAAAGTTGACATTTTACATAATATACGTATTCAGAGCGTTTTGTACATGCAAACGCTATTAATGTTGTTTTCAGAAACAGAAAATTTTATCTCGGCCAAAAAATAGAAAAAACTCGTGAGCATTTTCCTGCGATTATTTTTCACAACTTCGAACGTATTTTGACTCAACAAGAGTGCATCGATGAACTGAATTCATATATGGCGACGAAGTACTTACGTAAACCACTGTATATCCCTTGTTTTTATGTATATAAGCATGTGCTACGCTGGTCTTTCTCATCAAAACCTTACAATTAAGTCAGAAGAAATTTGATAATTAATTAATAAAAATTAAAGCAAAAACCAGAGTTCAGTTGAAAGCCGCGCCAGCTAACCTCTATACCGGAGAATAGGGATAGTTATTACCATTCATTACTATCAGACAAATCAGCTTAAACCTGGAAAAATTAACGCAATTTTAATTAAGATCCAAGGCAGAAATAATAAAGCAAATATTATCAAAATATAAATATAATATTAGTAGTATAGCTAACAGGGTTCTGGACCCCGTGGTCTCTCTCGATGACGTGTTCCATCTGCCTATCCATATATGGAATATGTCTTCAGCTGAAGAAATAACATATCGACTTCTTGAGCTAAAGAAGTGATGATTAATTTAATTAGACGTCAAAGAGTATACCTACCATTGTCTGTAAGCAGAAGACATTTTCCCGAAATATCCATATAGAAATATGTCTTCAACTGAAGAAAGATGTAGTCAAATCCTTGTGCTGAAGAAGTGATGACAAATTTTAATTAGTCGTCAAAGATCTGTTGGTTGTAAAAAGAAGACTTCTGGAAAATTACCTTATATGGAAATATGTCTTAAGCTGAAGAAGTGCATGTTTTAGAACTTCAGACGTGTTTACGAAAGAATAAGAAAGATCACGTTGTTGTAGAAGTGTATATTTGATTGCCTAAGATAGCTTAAGCCTTGATCATTACGTAAAAAATTATGATTTTTATAAATTTTTGTAGCATCCGCCATAATATCAAGAAAGCAATAGCTACAGTAACAGCAGCTTATATTGGATGAATATTGATGCGAGTCAGTGTAATGTATAAAGTTGAGACATACTAAAAAACACAAATAAATGGTAATAAATGGCAATAATTTGGCGCCGACTTCAAAAATTTCAATTTCATATAAAAATTTATAGTTATTTTTCACTTTATAGCGCACTTTTAGAAGTCGGTTCAATTTTTTTTATAAAAATTTTATTTTTCGATTTTTTGTTTTAAATTCATTATGGCATCCATAAATTATTTAAACTAAGTACTAATCGAGATTAGTGTACCTCGTAATGACTCCAGGATGGTAAAAAAATACCCATTTTATCCAAAGTTTTAAATCACCCTAAAATGAACCACTAATAATTCTTTGATTCTTAGGTTTCTCATAGTTAATCCACTCTCCTAAATTTTAAATTAATTTTAAATTGGTAATAAGGCCTCAAAACTTTCCAATATCAATATTTAAAGAACTTGAGACGAAAATTTCTTAGCTCTATATATTTTATACTGCATATTGAGTATACGCCCCAAGAACCCCGCAATATCAATCAATATCGGAAAATGTAAAATTTTCAGTCTCTCATATTGTATCTAATCAACCTAATAGTTGTAAAAAATTAAATTCATATTCGTAATACACGACCTCGAACACCTTTAAATACCAAAATCTGAAAAAATGCTAATAAGGTAAAATTTTCAACTCACCATAATGGATCCGCCATATTGAATTTAAAAAAAAAATAATTTTAACGTCTTAATCGAATCTAAATCTAAACCTTTCAAAGCCTTCTAGTACCAATTTTGGATAAAATCCGGAAATTTAAAATTTCTTGACCGTCATATTGCATCTGACATATTAGATTTCCTTTAAATAAATTTATATTCGCTATTTACATCCTCAAAAACGATCCAATCCCACCTTTTAACAGAATCGAAAATTTTTAGATCGCCATATTAAATCCGCCAGATTGACGTTTTCAAAAAATATTTTAAATTCGTAGTTAACACTAACAAAAATCCCCCAATATTGATTTTAGATAAAATCGAGAGATGTAGAATATTTAATCCCTCATCTTAGATCCGCCACATTTAATATTTTTTAAATAATTTCATATTCGTAATGTGCGACTCCGAAAGCTCCCCCATACCAATTTTGGAGAAAATCGGACAAAATTGATATTCTTCTCCGCCATATTGGATCCACCATACTGATTTTTTTAAAAATAAGTTCAGATTCGTTATGTGCGACCCCGAAAACTTCTCCATACCAATTTTGTGGAAAATCAGACAAAATTGATTTTCTTGTCCGCTACATTAGATCCGCCATATTGAATTTTTTAAAAACATTTTGGATTCATTATGTGCGACTTCAAAAACTCACACACACACACACACACACCAGTTTTGGAGAAAATCGGACAAGATTTAATTTTTTTTCCACCATGTTGGATCCGCCATATTGAATTTTTTTAAAATAATTTCCGATTCGTTGTGTACGATCCAGAAAATTCCCCGTACCAATTTTGGAGAAAATCGGACAAAATTAATTTTTTTGTCCGCCATATTGTCAGAGCCATCTTAGACTTTACTGCACCAATTTGGTCCAAAAAAATATGGGATTAGTGCAGCAAGTTCCTGAACATAATGTAAAAGATTTCATTCAAATCGGTGTCGCCGTTCCGGAGTAATCGGTGTACATACTTAAAAAAAATATATAATCGACGAATTGCGAATCTCCTTCTTTTAGAAGTCGGTTAATAAAATATGGTGTTTACAATTGAAAAATATGTCGATGACGTCATAGCTCCTCCTTAAGTAACCCCGTATAGTTCGCTATCACTTAAAAGAACCCTAAACTAAAAATAAAATTCTACGCATCCAAGAGTTTTTCCAAACAAGCGCCTATTTACTTTATATTGGATTTATCCGCTACTTTTCCAAAGCACTATATAATTATAAAAAAGAAATTTTATTTATTTTAGATTCTTATATTTTGCTTAGCATATGTTGGTGAACGGTTATCTGTAGAAGCCAGAAAAACTGTGAATATAGATGGTTACAATATGGCACAAGAAATAAACATAGTCCTGATAGAAAAGCAACACGATTTAATGGATCGACATTTGTATTCTATGACTCAATACGCTTTTCAAGAAAATATAGAATTAAGTGCAGCCGGATTTTTCCCAGTAAACCATTCAATGTTAATATTTATTTTTAGCACTGTTTGTACTTACTTAGTGGCTATATATTATTTAACATATTAATCTATAGTTTTTATATAGCTCTTTCGAAGTACTTTGAGATTTAGCGAGGCAAATTTTATGTACAGTGTATCCTAATAAAAATTTAAATAAAAAAAGTTTGTATTTGTTCATTGACCTTTCATATACTAGCAAATAAAATTTTTATAAAAAAAATTGGTCCGTCTTCTCAAAATGCACTAAAAAGTAAAAACAACAATATTACAGGTTATTATAGAAATTGAAATTTCTGGATTCGGCGCCAAATTATTACCAGATAAAATGTGTTTCACATAAAAAAAGTCGAGAAAATTTTATTCGTAATTGCTTTTGTAACGTAGCTTGTATATATCTGGTGTTAGTGCTCATTTGTTTCATTTAGTAATAATTTGGCTCCGACTATAAAAATTTCAATTGCTATTCTTCACTTATAACGCCCTTTTAGAAGCAGGTTCATTTTTGACAAAATAGAAAAAAAAAATTTCTATTTTGTACCGAGTTCTAAAAGAAGTAGGGTCTCAATTCGTCGACTATGTATTTTTTATGTACATACACCGATTACTCCGGAACGGTGGCACCGATTTGAATGATATTTTTTACAAAGTAGCTGCAGTGGTCCCATATTTTTTTGGATGACTTTGGTGTAGTAAAATCCAAGATGGGGCTGACAATATGGCGGTCAAAAAAATTAATTTTGACCGATTTTTTCCAAAACTGGTATAGAGGAATTTTCGGGGTCGTACACAAGGAATCTGAAATTATGCTTAAAAAAAACAATATGGCGGATCCAATATCGCGAACAAAAAAATTTAATTTTGCCCGATTTTCTTCAAAATTGATGTTGGGGAGTTTTTCGGTCGTACATAACGAATACAAAATATTTTTAAAAAATTCAAAATGGCGGATTCAATATGGCTGACGCAAAAATCAATTTTGTCCGATTTTCTCCAAAATTGCAAATGCAGAAGTATATTATATTCCGTGGTTTTTTCGATAAGCGTGTGTACTATCTGTAGATGGTCTATTGTACTGAAGTTCCTGCGAAATTCGGCTTGTTCTGAAGGTTGGTATGCGTCCAACTTTTGTGTCAGTCTGTTAGTTATTATTTTTGTAAGAAGTTTGTACTAGTGGGACAGTAAACTAATTGGCCGATAATTTTCTATGTTATTTCTATCGCATTTTTTGTATAATATGATGACTTCTGCGTTTTCCCATGCCTCGGATATTTTTCCACATATTAAGCACTTGTTCAACAAAATTCTCATGCTTTCTCTTAGTTGTTCTCCCCCTATTTTTAACATTTCGGCGGTTATACGATCCTCGCCAGGGCTTTTATTATTTTTCATTTGACTAAGCGCTTTCATCAACTCTGCGGTATTTATTTCGGGCATCTCTTCTGAACCGACATTTCTTACTTCCTTTCTTTCGTAGTAAGGATCTTGAGTTTTTGGACTGTATAACTCTGTATAAAAGTCCTGGACAGCCATCGTGATTTCCTCCCGGGTACTAACTAATTGGCCTTGTTTAGTTTTAAGTCCGGAAATTTTTGTCCGGCCCGTACCCAATTGAGATCTGAGAACCTTCATTGATTTGTTAGCTTCTATCGTGTCTTTAATCACTTTTGTATTATGCTTTCTTATGTCCCTCCTTTTGTTTTTGTTAATTTCTTTATTTATGTCCCTATATTCTTCACAGTTTCGGTCCACATTTCTTCGTTTTTCTATGATGTTCTTGGTATACGGGCTGATTTGATTACTTTTTTCTTTATTTTTAAAGCATATCTCTTTTATTGCTGCTCGTATGCTATTATTAATGTGTTGTGTTAATTCATTGATGTCCATTTCTTCCTGGTGTTCTTTACTTTTAAGTTTATTCTTTGTTACGTGTTCGAATTTTTCCTTGTTTTGTTTTAGTATTTCGTTTGTTGGAATGGGTTTTCTTCTTATCAATTTATTTCTTTCCCATCTGGTGTTAATGGTAATCGCAGCTCTGATCAAGCGGTGATCGCTATTGGTGTCGAATTGGTTAAGGACAGTGATATCTTCGCAAATGTTTTTTTTTAATAAACAAATACAATTTTTTTTAATACCAATTTTTATTACGATACACTACACACAAAATTTAACTCGCTAAATCTCAAAAAGCTTCGAAAGAGTCATGTAAAAACTACAGATGATGAAGGTTAAAATGCTAAATAATATATAGCTACTAAGTAAGTACAAACAGTGTAAAAAATAAGTACTAACATTGAATGATTTACTGGGAAAAATCCGGCTGCACTTAATTCTACATTTTGTTGAAAAGCATGTTGGGTCATGGAATACAAATGTTGATCCATTATATCGTGTTGCCTTTGTATAAGGACTATGTTTGTTTCTTGCGCCATACTGTAATCAGCTATATTCACAGTTCTCCTTGCTGCCACCGACAATCGTTCGCCAACAAATGCTAAGCAAATTATAAAATTCTAAAATAAATAAAAACTTTTTTTTATAATGATATGGTACAAAACGTAATAAGTTTTTTATAAATAACATTATTTTTTTAAATAATGTTTAATTACTAAATATTATCAAACATATATAATAATAAAAATCATAGTAGAACAAAAAGATGTTCATTATTTAGAATAGCGTTTTCCAAGCGGTGGTTCGCGAAGCTCCAGGGGTTCGCTAGCTTTATAAAGGGGGTGGCTACGCCGCTAGAGATACGAGTATATTCTCGAACAAGCCGGCAGCTTCTACTTCGACGAACCAAGATATTTCCCGAATATGCTCGAAAAAACGAGAATAATGTCTGCCGACGGACGAGGTTCGTTTATTTGTTTTTCAAAATTTAGCAGATTATCTTCTCTGAGATACAAAATACCTGTTTTTATTTAAGTATGTTTAAATGTGTTGCGCACCGCGGAAGGTTTCTGCATCCAACCTAGCTACTGATGCAGTGGCGTCCTTAATAACTCATGCCCTACTCTCCGGTTAGGATTCAGCTTGGCATTTTTGCTCGCTGGCGCGGTACTGTACTTCTGCTGAACAGTGTTTAATTTTTATTAATTAATTATTGAATTTCTTCGCATTTAATTGTGAGGTTTTGGAGAGGAGTATCAATGTAATACCGATTATATACATATAAATTAGCGATATACAGTCGTTTTTGTGGGTACTTCGTCACTATTAAGAATTCAGATCATCGTAGCACTCTTGTTAAGATAAACCATTTATGAAGTTGTGAAAAACATCGCACGAAATTGTTAAAGAATTTAATTTCATTTTTCGGCCGAGATGAAATTTTACAATTTCTAAAAGCAACACAAATAACGTTTGTATGTACAAAATGTTTAGAGTGCATATGCCATCCAAAATGTCAAACTTTTCAAGGGATAGGTCAGATGGCTCCTAGCAATGCCAGTGGAAACATTTTCCGAAATACAAACGACCACCAGCTTAAAAAAAATTATTTTATTTTACAAGAAAACATAATGTATAGGTCAAATATCCAGCTCCAGAGCTGGATATTGTTGACACACAGTTTGGCTTCCGGAACGGGGTGGGTACAAGAGAGGCATTATTTGCTTTTAATCTGCTGACTCAAAGATGCTTGGATATCAATCAGGACCTCTATGTCTGCTTCATAGATTACAACAAAGCTTTTGATAGGGTCAAACATGACAAACTGATAGAGATTCTCAGAAGCAAAAATTTGAATGAAAGAGATTTAAGGTTGATATCAAATCTGTATTTCAATCAGCGAGCGGCAGTAAAAATTGGACAGGAAATATCCGGAGATGTGAAAATACAAATGGGAGTCAGACCAGGGTGTATATTGTCACCTTTACTATTTAACGCTTATTCTGAAGAGGTCACCGTAATAATAGCTGATAGTTTGAAAGACCTAGAAAAAATAATGAATAAAATATTAAGAGTTAGTGGAGAATATTCTCTTAACACGACAAAGACCAAGTTCATGATAATTAGTAAAAACAACACCAATAATAATGAAACCCTATTAGTAGGAGGCCAGCACATAGAAAGAGTTAAGAAGTACACTTACTTGAGAACCCTAATAACAGAAAATAATGACTATACCGTCGAAATACAAACCAGAATCGAGAAAGCACGTGCCAAATTTATTAGAATGAAAAAGGTTATCAGCAGCAAAGATCTAACGTTAGCCCTGAAAATACGACTGACTAAATGTTACGTATTCAGTGTTCTATATTATTGAATGGCAGCATGGACACTGAATCGAGAGGCAATGAGAAGACTTAACTCTTTTGAAATGTGGACCTATAGAAGAATTCAGAGGATTTCGTGGGTGGATCGAGTTACGAACGCCGAAGTGTTGAGAAGAATGGGGAGAGAAAAGGAAGTCGAGATAACAGTAAAAGAGAGAAAACTGCAATATTTCGGACACATTATGCGGGGAGAAAAGTACAGCATCTTACAGCTCATAATCCAAGGCAAAATAAGTGGCAGAAGAGGCGTAGGACGACGACGAATTTCATGGCTAAAAAACCTAAGGGAATGGTTTGGATGAAGTTCAAAACAACTATTTAGAGCTACTGCCTCAAAAATTAAAATAGCTATTTTGATTGCCAACCCCCGTAATGGAGAAGGCACTTGAAGACGAAGAAGAATAGGTCAAATACTATGGTATTTTCATAGCCAATTTATCAACATGACCTACCGATCTATATGAAATAATATAAACATTTTTCGAATTTTCCATAAATAAATTTTTTAGCTGAAATTATTATTACATAAATAATTATAGTATCTTCCGCCAGATCTTCAATATTTAGAACTGAATATTGCATTTTAAGTTATTATATAAAATCAAGAAAGAAAACAACAAAAATCAACTAGTACACGAGAGACCTGCATACAAGAACAAAATATATCGCACTCGGGAGAGGGGAGGAGCCTGCGAAGCCGCCCATCCAATCAGGCAGCGAGCCAGCTAAACAAAACTAGAAATTCTTCAGAGGCCACCATCAGTTCTCAGCGAGTAACGAGACGAACAGCACTTGAAAATGCCAAATGAAATTTTGACGAAACGCCGTGAAAACGATTTTTTGAACGAACGGATTGAAACCCGGAATAACCAAACTATTCATTCTACCATCCGCGAAAATCTACGATATAACATATATATATAATATAATATAATATTTATATATTATACGAATTTTCCATGGTATTAGGTTTTCACGGAATTGTACCTTTAGTTCCTATTACTTACCATAAAATAAAATGTATATGCTGAGGTCAATAATAAATTGGTATCGGTATAACCACATTTTGGCGAAACTAAACATAGACTAATTTATAATAAATTAAAAATACCTAGAATGACCTCAGTTGCTATGATAGAACTAAATATATCGTTAATTTTTTCTATATAAGAATATAATTCATCAAGTTGATCTTTATATTTTAAAATCACTCCAAGGCTTCTGGATACTTCTATTTTTTGGTGAATATCGTGAATTTTCCTTTCTATTTTCCAGATTAATAGGCAGAGCGTTAAAAAAACAAACTCTGACCTTAAAATAAGCCAGTTTTTGCATAGAAGTATCAGCACAGCATCTATATGATACATTGTGAGGTAAATTTGATTCCCAACTTTTAGACAAGCCACGAAACACCACAGAGCAAGAATTATTTTTGGTCCAGCAGTTATTTCCCCTGCTTTCTTGTTATGTGTTGATATTTTTAAAATTTTAACCAAAACATGTATTTTTTTCTGGCTCACTGTCAGTTTTATTGAAACAATGATATTAATTAATACTGTGCTAAAATTTGTAACTCCAAGCAAAACTCTCGATGGTAATATTCTTATATAGGGCAATACAAGACTGATGTAGTAATTGGGAGTTATAATTAAAGTAAGAACAATAGTCACAATTGTAATAAATAATATGTAAAACTGTTTACGCATTTTAACTTTACAACACACTGGTGGATATACAAAAAGTATTATACTTAAAAATATGAAAACTTTAACTAATTTTGAAGTCATCGTAATATGATGTTGTAAGCCTCGCGGTAACGGTGCAATGTGTTTTATTTTCGTAGCAATTGGAAGAGATCTTTAAATAAAATATTAATAAAATATAGAGCATTTCATTTTTCACGGACAACCTTTTTATTGGGCACGTGGACTTATATTTATTAGTTTTTCAACGAAATGCTTTTTTGTTTGTATTTTCTTGGATGTAGTGTTTTAGTAGTTTTAAAATTTATTTGTTTTAAATTAAAAATACAGAGTTCCATAACTACTAGAAGTCTTTATAATTTCGTTTGTTTAGTCCGTTCATAATAATAAATAGGTAAGGCCAATGTGTATCCTGGCTTTTCACATAGTAATATAATGAATATTAGGATTATATTTTGATAATAATTGCTTTATTATTTTTGCCTTGAAACTTAATTAAAATTGCGTGTATTTTGCCAGATTTAAGCTAATTTGTTTGATAGTAATTAATAGTAATAACCATTCCTACCTAATCTCCGCTGTAGGGGTCAGCTTGGCATTTTTGCTCGTTGGCGCGGCTGCTGGCCTTCAACTGAACTCTGGTAATTTTGATTTAATTTTTGTTAATTAGTTATTAATTGCTTCTCACTTAATTGTGAGGTTTTGACGAGAAAGACCAGCGTAGCACACGATTATATACACAGAAACAAGTGATATACAGTGACTTTTGTAGGTACCTTATTGCCATAAAGAATTCAGTTCATCGATGCACTCTTGTTGAGACAAACCACGTGTGAAGTTGTGATAAATAATTCCACGAAAATGTTCACGAGCTAATTTAATTTTTGGGTCGAGATTAAAATTTTCAGTTTCTGAAACATCAATAGCATTAATATGTACAAAACGTTCTGAATACGTATATTATATAAAATGTCAAGCTTTACAAAAGATAGGTCAGATGGCATCCAGTAACGCCACTGTTGTCAGTTTCCGATATATAAACGGCTACCAGCTTAAAAATGTTTTCCTCTTTTCACAAGAAAACATGATATGTCAGTAAAATGTTATGGTATTTTCAGTGGTTTGCAGTTTTGCCCAACCCCCCAAAAAATTATAGTCCTGAGAGGGACTCAGCACATACACGGGATGCCCGAAAACCTTCCAATATATATATATATATATATATATATATATATATATATATATATATATATATATATATATATATATATATATATATATATTATGTCGGATATTCTCTCGGGTGTGATGTGTAATCGAAAGTTTTCGGGCATCCCGTGTATGTGCTGAGTCCCTCTCAGGACTCTAAGGCAGCTGACGTTTCGGTAAAATCTCATTCATCATTTTCAAAGCTCACTGTATGGTGTCAACAAGCGAACTGACGCCTGCGACTCGGGTGTTGTCGGTCCCGTGAACGCGTCGGACGCATTCGTTTTCCGAATGGTTCCGGCCAATCAAGTTGCGAGACCTACTGCGCGTCATCGGCTCTGTTGACAGAGTTTAGGTTTGCGTTGCCGAGTTGTAATTTGTTTCGTTACTAAGTGGTAATGGTTAATGTTTTGTAAGCAGATTTTTCCAAGTGTTAGGCACTCGCTGGCTATCATCTCTGCTATTTAAGTTGTTGGGCCTCTTTACAATTTCAAGGGCTTCCCTTATAATTTATCTTATGTCCTGTGTTTAACCAGTGTTGGGCCAGAGCAGAAGAAGTTGTTTTTTGCTTGACAGCGTTCATATGTTCGTCTCTTCTAGCCCTTATTTTACCGTTGGTTTGGCCTACGTAAGATGAGCACCATTCTCCGCATGGAATTTCGTACACACCCTGGTTTTCTAGAGGGATTTTTCTTTAGGTGTTGGCAAGAGATCTTTTACTTTACGGTCTGTGGTGAAAATGGTTTCGATGTTGTGTCTCCTGAGAATTCTTGCGATCTTGTCTGTGGTGCCTCTTACATAAGGAACAAAAGCTTTGAAGCTATTCTCTTGGATTTCGCGATTTTTTTGGGCCAAGTGTTTATGTTTTAGAGCTTTGTCTATATGTTTTTATAACCATTTTTTGTTAATGCGTGTTGCAATATGGCCATCTCTTTTTGGTAATTTTCTTGATCTGCAAGGGACTGCGATCGAAACGCAAGTGATTTCACTACTGCAAATAATTGTGGTGATGTAAATCGGCGTTGAGGTATCTGTTGGTGTGAGTGGGCTTTCTGTAGATAGTGTGCGAATGCAAGCCATCCTCTTTTCTTTTCAGTAGGATATCTAGAAACGGTAGTTTTCTTTCCTGTTCTGTCTCCATGGTGAATTTGATTTTGGGATGTATACTGTTTATGTGATCCAGGAAACTTTTGAGATTTTCTACTCTCTTGTTGCCAGATAAAGAATGTGTCATCCACGTAACGTAACCACAGTCGTGATTTGTGTGAACAGATCTCCAAAGCTTTTGATTCAAAGTTTTCCATAAATACGTTAGCGAGTGCAGGAGATAGCGGCGATCCCATCGGGGCTCCTTCGACTTGTTTATATCGTCAGCCTTCATAAGTAAAATAGGTGTTATCAAGACAGCGTCTAGCTAATTCGATGATATATTTGACAGATTGTATTTGTTTTCTATTACAAAAAGAGCCTCTTTAACTGGTATATGAGTGAAAAGTGATGTTACGTCAAAACTAACTAGACATTCTTTTTCTTGTAAACGTATGTTTTTGATTATTTCGCAAAAATGTTGCGAGTTTTTAACGTAGAAGGCCGTTTTTTCGACGAAGAGTTGGAGAATGGTGGCTAGATGTTTTGCTAGGGACTGAGTTGGAGAGCCAACAGAGCTTACAATTGGTATCAAGGGAGCTCCAGACTTGTGTATTTTGGGTAAGCCATAAAGTTTGGGACACATGGATGATTTTTCTCTTGGTGTGATCTTTTTCTTTATTTCTTCGATAAGTGGAGATGCTCTGATCAATGTTTTGGTGGTATTTTCTAGATAAGTGGTATGGTCTCTGTTGAGTAGGCAGGATCGTTTAGCAGGGCGATCATCTTTTCATGATAGTCTGTTTTGTTTAGGACCACTGTCGAATTTCCTTTGTCAGCTGGAAATATTAATAAAAATTCTTCAAATTATATTTGAGTCATTTAAAATATTCTCAAAAGACTAAGTGACGTTTCGACCTTAGTTTTCAGAAATGCCATATCACCTAAAATGTACGGATTACCAAAGCTCCATAAAAAGAATATTCCCCTTAGACCAACTGTATCATATATTCAATCACCATATGCACTACTTTCTAATATTTGTCAAATATACTTAAGAACATAGCTCATAAAAATAACTACTATATTAAAGATTCATTTCACTCCAAAGGCAAAATAAAAAATATAACTATACCTAGCGAGTATATACTTGTATCACTGGATGTAACCTCACTATATACAAACATTCCAAATAAAAAATATACTGACATTCCTCAAGATGAATTCCTTAATACAATAGAACTTACACTAAATTCTACCTATTTCTAATATGAAAATCAATTATACAAACAAATTGAAGGATGTACTATGGGACCATCAATTTCTAGTATCATAGCACAAATAGTAATGGAAGAACTCGAAGAACAAATTAAAAAAAAATCGAATATGAAGTTCCCTTCTTTTATCGATTTGTTTATGATTGTATCACTGCAATCCCAAAAGTTAAAAGTAACGATATCTTAAAACAATTAACAACTTTCAATTTACTATAGAATTGAAGAAAACAAAAAATTGTATTGAGTTTGCCGATACTTGGTGGAACTCCATATCATAAAAGATAACGTAGTAAAACTCGATTTTCCCTTAAAATTCCACTTTAATTGAAACTTGAATAACATTCAACACGATACCTTTATCAAGAATGAATACAATTTCTTATTTCTAGGTAATGTAAACCATTTTTGGATTTTCCCATAATAAACAGGTAATTGAAATAGGTCATTAAAATACGATCAATAAAGGAGAATTGTTCAGGTCTAATAACAATTTAATAAAATATCGGTGTTTTTAAATTTATTTATTTCTAGGGATTCTAACGAATTTAATTTAGTGCCTTTATTTTCTATATGTAAAATTTGAAAATTTTGATCAAAATTATGATTAGATTCTCTTAAGTGGTTTGAATAATGAGTATCTGTTTTCTCTTTAATAAAACTACTAAAGTGTTCCTTAATTCTTGTGAAAAACTTTGCCTGACTATATAAAACTTTGGGCAATCTTTACATTTTATTTTGTATACACCTGATTTATTTTCTTTTTTGTTTTTGTTTTGTTATTTTCTATAATATTACCTTATATTATTATATTAACCAAAAAATTATTGAAATTCTAAACAACTACACAAACTTTTCAGCAAAATTTCAAATAAAAAATTCGTCAGAACTAATTAACAAAATAAAAAATATAAACCTTTCTAACAAACGCTAGATTAATTTCATTTGATGTCAGTAATTTATTTCCTAGTGTCCCTATCCAAGAGACAATTTTGTTAGTTGAAAACTTCTCTCTCTAAAAAATATTAACATAATTAAAAAACAAGAAATATTAAAATCATTAAAAACATGTCTGGAACAAAATTACTTTGAATTTATGGAACTGTATATTCTAGTGAAGAAGGCTTGATAATGGGTAATCCTCTTAGTCCCTTACTAGCTGAAATATTCATGGATTATTTAGAAGATCTCATAAGCAAACACACTATTTTTGAGAAATTTTTTACTGGCATAGATATGTCGATGATGTCTTAACTTGCTTTACTGGTACCGACAGACAACTGACACATTTTCTCAACTTTATTAATAACATTCACCCCAATATTACATTTAGAACAGAAAAAGAAATAGATAACAAAATAAACTTTCTAGATTTAACAATATCACGGGAAAATAATTTATATGTCTTCTCAATCTTTCATAAACCCACGCATACAGACACGACCATACACTTCTTCTTGTCACCCAACACAACATAAAATGTCAATGTTCCATAGTATACTACATAGACTTATTACAGTTCCTTTAAACAAAGTAAATTTTAAAAAAGAACTAAACATTATTAAACAAATTGTTGTTAACAATGGATACACCCCACAAATAATAAACAAAATTCTAAATAAAAAAATTATACATGAAAGCGCTAAATCTGGTATTTCCCGTAATGAAAAATAATACAAAAAAAAATTTTTACGATTACATATTTTGGTCAAGCAAGTAATTCCATCGCAAAATTTCTAAAAAAGTTCAATATTGATGTGGCTTTTAAAATCAATAATTCAACTGGTAATATTATAAAAAATAACAAAACAAAAACAAAAAAAGAAAATAAATCGGGTGTATATAAAATAAAATGTGAAGATTGCCCAAAGTTTTATATAGGACAGTCAGGCAAAAGTTTTCCAACAAGAATTAAGGAACACTTTAGTATTTTTATTAAAGAAAAAACAGATTCTCATTATTCAAACCACTTAAGAGAATCTAATCATAATTTTGATCAAAATTTTCAAATTTTACATATAGAAAATAAAGGCACTAATTAAATTTGTTGGAATCCCTAGAAATAAATAAATTTAAAAAACACCGATACTTTATAAATTGTCAATTAGACCTGAACAATTCTCCTTTATTGAACCTATTTTAATGACCTATTTCAATTACCTGTTTATTATGGGACAATCCAAAAATGGTTTACCTTACCTAAACATAAGACATTCATTCTTGATAAAGCTACCGTGTAGCGAAACATGTTGAAGTTATTCAAGTTTCAATTAAAGTGGAATTTAAGTGAAAATCGAGTTTTACTATGTTATCTTTTATGAAAACAAAAAAAAATTAATTTCTTAAATACTACCCTACTTCACAGTGATAATAACATGAAAACAGAATGGTATACAGAAGGTACATAGTCATCAAGATATATACATTTCATGTCATCCTATCAACCAAAAAAAATCGGTAGTGATAGGCCTTGCTGATCGAGCCAATGCAACTATCTGATCCAGAATTTAGAAAAAAATCTATGAGAAGCAAAAAAAGCCTTAATACTGAATAAGTATCCAAAAGATCTAATAAATAGAATTTTCAAAATCAGAATCAACATCTTTTATAAGACTGAAAATAGAAATAGAAACAAAGAACCCAAAAGCAACAGTAAAAAATATATATATCTCCCTTTTGTAAATGGGGTTGTCACAGCAATTCCAACGCCTCTTTACGACTTACAAGTTGGGCATAAAACTCATAACCTGTTATCAAAAAAATTTTCCAAACTAAAATCAAAATCCCCAAAATTGAAAAAAGCAATGTCGTGTACGAAATTCCTTGTGGAGATTGCAATGTTTCATACATCGGGCAAACGAGCCAATATTTGGAAAATAGATTAAAAAGTCACAAGTATGACAAGAAAAACACTACCGCATTGACCATCATGAAAAACAAAAAACCATCGGTTTAATTTCGATAACACCAAAATCTTAAATGAAAAAGTGAATTTCAGTCTTTCACTGACAATGAAGTAAGGGATTTGGTCGAACCACCACAAAAAGGTGTTGTAGTAATAAGTGGGTGTTTAAAAGAAAGATGGTGCGGGAAATATATATTTTCGTGCTAGATTAGTGGCTAAGGTTTTACTCAACATTCTCACCTGTTGGGTGACATAGCACACTGCGATTGTTACTTGCTCCTATCTATAAAACTTGATTTAAAAAGTATCCATTTAGATGTTTGTACTGCATTTTTGAATCGTTTTTTGGAAAAGCCAGTATTTACGGCTCAACCAGATTGTTTTGTTGATCTTCAAAACAGTTCAAAAATTTGTAAGTTAAAGCATGCAATATATGGTTTGAAACAATCATCTAGAGCATGAAATAAAAGAATCACCAAATTTTCTTTTAGTATTAGGATATAACATGTCGGAAATTGAACCCTATGTCTTTATGAAGTTTATTGATAATAATTCTATAACATATATAGCGCTCTACGTAAATGATTTCTTATTTTTTTCAAATGATGTTATAGAAACTGAAAATTCAAAGATCAAGTAGTACATTTCGGCTTATTAATCGGATGCAGGTTATGGTTACCTATGAAATTCGGCACTTGTTTGTCCAATTTGACATGCTGGCATTAGTACACGACGGTGCTAGACTAGCTACATAAGTACTCGGTGTTATAACTTCTCCCGTTTGTGACTGATTGTTGCCAACAGAAAGAATGTAGTTTTTCTCATTTTTTTTTGCAAAACATTCATTTTTTATTGAAGAGAATTTATCTTATCTTTCAATAAATTACAATTTTCAATTAAAATTAGGTTATTGGATTTCATGTCCTTCAAAAATTGTCGTAAGAGCGTATTTTCCACTTGCACTTATTTGTATTTAATCCAACATTTTCTTGGCTAGAAAATCAGTTGTCGAAATTTCAGCCTACGCCTACGCCTACAATTGCCCTTTTCACCCTCGCTGTCAACTTTTAAGCTTACACTTTACGAAATTTTCCAACGGCATTTTGCCACAATATTTATACTTATTTTTACCATCATTCGACGGAGCGACATCATCGCCCGCCATCTTGAATCTTTCTCTCTCTCTTATATTGTTTTTTTTTACTTTTTAGTACATTTTTAGAAGGCTGTTCAATATTTTTATAAAAATTTATTTTGGTGGTGTATAAAAGTTTAACGAACAAATACAATTTTTTTTCCTTAAATTTTTATTAATATACCCTCCACACAAAATATAACTGGCTAAAATCTCAAAGTGCTCCTAAAGAGTCATATAAAAACTACAGATGACTAAGATTAAAATGTTAAATAATATACAGCCACTAAGTAAGTACAAACAGTGCCAAAAATAAATATTAACATTGAATGATTTACTGGGAAAAATCCGGCTGCACTTAATTGTATATTTCTTGAAAAGCGTATTGCGTCATTGAATACAGATATTGATCCATTACATCATGTTGTCTCTCTATAAGGACTATGTTTGTTTTCTTGTGCCATATTGTAACCTCCTATCTTAACAGTTCTCTTTACTTCCACAGATAGCCGTTCACCAACAAATGCTAAACAAGATATAAGAATCTAAAATAAATAAAAACTTCTTTTTATAATTATCCAGTGCATTGGAAAAGTAGCGGATAAATTCAATGCCAAATAATTGGTATTTGTTGGGAAAAATGTTCGGATACGTAGAATTTTATTTTTAACTTAGAGATTTTTTGAGTGATAGCGAACTATACAGGGTTACCCAAGAAAGAGCTATGACGTCATAGACATATTTTTTCATTGAAAACCCCTATTGATTTTGGTTACATAGGGAAAATCTAAAAGAAAAATTTCTTTAATTCTCAAGATCTTCCACCTGCCTACCTGTAATAACTCAAAAATATTAAATTTGTTTTTATTTTGAATGTTAAAAAAAGTTAGACTTGACATTCGATATTGGCATTTATATTTTAAATAACTGTTTATAGTCTGAGAGCTGAAGGGCAAGAAAATGATATCCAACAAAAAAAAAGGTAAATACAAATTCGTATCTAAATATAAACAACCTAGTACAGTGTCGTACAGAAAGAAAATTTGGCCACCTAGAGGGTCTTTTCAGCCAGGAAAGAAAAATGTAACCAGCACGCCATTAGTTTCCCCAGAAAAAAATTTACTACCGCCACTTCATATAAATTGGAATTTTTGTGAAGGCCATGAACACGGAAGGCCGTTCTTTCAGTTATTTAAAAGAAAAGTCCCCAGATTAGGAAACTTCTGGGAGATACGCTATTTGATTCCGTACTTGCAGGCAAGGAAAAAAACGCATGGAATGCCTTTAAATGATTGGAACAAATTTTTGGAAAACATAGAAGCAGAAAACTATAAAGACCTGGTTGACCGATTTCTTTCGTGTCACCAAAACCTAGGATGTAATATGTCCTTGAAAATTCATTTCTTGGATTCTCATCTGGATTATTTTCCGGAAAATTATTTTGCTGTAAGTGACGAGCATGATGAGAGGTTCCAGCAGGAAATTTTAAAATGGAAAGAAATATCAGGAAAATGGAACTGTGAGATGTTAGCCGAGTATTGCTGGACTATTACGAGAGACAACCCAGAGGCCGCTTTTCAAAGGCAGAGTAAGAAGCGCAAATGAGTGTCTAAACTTTAGATTCAATGATAAAAATGTGCTATTTAATTGCTTTTGTTGAACCAAAAATATATTGTTATCAGTATTTTGTATGTTCATTATATATACCTATGAATTAAAATCTTGTAATAATTAATTTAGATTTTTTTAATGGATATTTTTTAGTTACTTGGTGTAGTTGAATCCAAAAAAATTGGGTTTGTTCAGGAAACAAAAAAAGTTGAAATTTGTTCCTCAGTATTATAAGCGTAAAAAAAATATTTCTTTTTTACAAGAAAACATGATATGTAAGTAAAATATTATAATATTTCACAGCCAATTTATCAACATGACCTATATGAAAAAATATAAACATTTTTGGAATTTTCTGTGAATAAATTTTTTAACGGAAATTATTATTACATAAATAATTATAGTACCTTCCGCCAGATCTTTAATATTTAGACCTGAATATTGCATATAATCTTAAATTATTAGAATTACACCAACAATATAATATTTAAATAATATACGAATTTTCCATGGTATAAGCTTTCCACAGAATTGTACATTTAGTTCCTAGTACTTACCATAAAATAAAATGTATATGCTAATGTCCATAAAAAATGCTTCTGGTAAAATCACAAGTTGGTGAAATTAAACATAGACCGATTTGTAATAACTCAAAATGCCTACAATGACCTCAGTTGCTGTGATAGAACCAAATATATCGTAATTTTTTCTGTATAAGAATATAATTCATCAAGTTGATCCTTATATTTTAAAATCACTCCAAGGCTGCTAGATACTTCTATTTTTTGATGAATATCGTGAATTTTCGTTCCTAATTTCCAAATTAAAAGGCAAAGTGTTAAAAGAACAAACTCTGACCTTAAAATAAGGTAATTCCTGCAAAGAATTGTCAGTAAAATATCTATACGATGCATTGTAAGGTAAATTGGACTCCCAACTCTTAGACAAGCGACGAAAGACCATATAACAATAATTATTTTTGGCCCTGTAGTTATTTCCCTTGCTTTTTCGTTATATATCAATATTTTTAAAATTTTAACCAAACCATGCATTTTTTTCTGGTTACGTATTAGTTCTATTGAAACAATGATATTAATTAATGCTATGGCAAAAATTACAACACAAAATATAATTTTCGATGGTAATATTGTCACAAAAGGCAATATAATATTGATATAGTTATAGGGAGTTATGATTAAAGTAAGAACAATCGTCACAATTGTAATAAATAATATATAAAATTGTTTATGCAATTTAACTGTACAATATACTGGTGGATATACAAAAAGTATTATACTTAAGAAAATGAGAAATTTAACTAATTTTGAAGTCATCGTAATATGTTGTTGTAAAACTTCGAGTAAACGATGAAATGTGTTTTATTTTCATAGAAATGGAAGAAACCCTCTAATCAAATATTTATAAAACATAAAACAATTCATTTTTCAGTGACAACTTTTTTATGAGACACGTGTGCTTATATTTATTTTTTCTTTACGAATTCCGTTTTGTTTGTATTGTCTGGAGTATAAACTTTTCGTCTAATTATTTATGTCTTACTAATTTTAAAATTTATTTGTTTTAACTTTAAAATCCCCAAGAGTCGACCGTAGTCTGCAAGGGGTTTGAAACAAAGCTGGGAGCGCATGAGATGTAAATGGTGGTCTACGAAAGTGGATCCTATTTCGGCAAATCATCAAAATTTAGGCGTTCCATAAGTCATAATATACCCTAATATATGGTTATGTACTTAAAATAACCTTAAATATATATATATATATATATATATATATATATATATATATATATATATATATATATATATATATAATATATATATATTATATATATATATTTATATATATATATATATATATAATATATATATATATATAAATAAATATATATATATACAGGGTGGCCTTAACTGTGTGAGTGGTTTCAATATGCAATAAAAAAAACTATAAATCTTATTATTTTTTTATTTATATATTTAAAAAGTACAAGAAATTGAAATCTAAGTAACATCTAATATTTGAAAATAATGTTATTTAAGTGACCGCCTCCACCTTCTTGACATTCTTGAAGTCGCACTCGCAGGTTTTGAAAAGCACGTTGACAAGTTGCTCGGGAAATAATGTTCATTTCTCGCACAATGTTTTGCTTTAACTCTTCAACTGTTGTTGGACTATTTTTCATACACTCTTGATTTTAGGTATCCCCACAAAAAATAATCATTCGGAGACAGATCTGGACTCCTTGGGGGCCACTCAATGTCACCTCTTCGTGAGATGAGTTTTCTAGGAACATTTCTTTCAGTAGGTCTATGGAGACTGTAGCAATGTAGGAAGTGGCTCCATCCTGCTGAAACCAGGTCCTAGAATTGTAACCTTGAAATTCTCGAAGAGCTGGGACCAAGAATTCTTGCAACATCTGACAATAATTCTCAGCTCTCACTGTCACAGCCACTCCTCGTTAATTTTAAAAAAAGTATGGCCCAATTATTCCCACTGGACGTTATTGCAGCCCACACAACGACCTTAGGGCTATGAAGAGTCTTTGATGCATCTTGCGAGGATTAGTCTCAGACCAAAACCAGCAATTTTGCTTATTAACATGACCGTTGACATGAAAGTTAGCTTCATCACTGAAGATTATGCTAGAAAAATTGTTAAAGCGATTAAGCATAACATTAGCGAAATTAAGTCGAAGATTAACATCATTAGGTTTCAACTCTTGTGTCAACTGAATTTTATAAGCTTTTAAATGTAAATCACGGTGCAAAATCCTGCACAAGTGGTCCTCTTGATGTTCAAGACTTGGCTTCTTTACGAGTCGATTGCCGAGGATTTTCTCTGATTGATTCATGAACACGTTGAATAATCTCCGGCATCCTATTGACTTCGGGCGGCCCGCATTATTAATTCTTATTGTACACCCGGTCTCTTCAAACATTTTTACACATTTGCGAATAGAATTTGCGCATGGTGCTTCTCTGATGTCACGTAAACCGAAGTGAGCGCGGTATATTCGCCTAGTAACAGTCAGCAGAATTATTGTTGGCATAATATGCGCGAACACAAAACGCACGCTGTGCTCCCGAGAACGCGTCCATGGTGACTAAAAATTCCAACGAAATGGCGCGTCTAACGACACCCGCCCGTGCCCCCGTACCCCTAACGGTTTTTGAATTATAGACAAAACAAAACGCTCATGCAGTTAAGGCCCACCCTGTTATATATATATTATATATATATATATATATATATATATATATATATATATATATATATATATATATTTATATATATATATATATATATATATATATATACTCTGGGTCCGAAAGATGGCGACAGCGCTGTTTCGGCCTAATATGGGACTCGTCAGGCCACCGCATTCAGTACAAACCATCATCTCGCCTTTGCATCCTATAAAACTGAGTTTAAAATCAAAACAGTAAACAAGACGACAAAGGCGACATCTCGATGGTTTACTTGATAACACAAGAACCACATAAATTAACAAAGTTTGTTAAAACCGCCATGTGGTGGCGCGACGGTGAATTAAAACAGAAATATATACAATCGAGTACACGAAACGCGCTACCCAAAGAGTGTGCTCCGCACTTTTTAACAGGAGAATAATGTGGATTGACAAATTTCACATCCGCTTAGCCAAGATTTTATTCTATTTTATTTTAAATTACAGGGACAAGAACTTATCTATTTATATATTTACTTGTTTGGCTTTCAAACACGCTAAACCGTGCTCTGATAGAGGGATCGTTTGGTGCGACACGTCATTTTGGCTGCAGTAAGCCTGGTTGCCAGTACCAAATAATGCGACCCCTATCCTTTGGGTACCGCGTTTCATATACTCGATTGTATATATTTCTGTTTTAATTCACCGTCGCGTCACCACATGGCGGTTTTTACAAACTTTGTTAATTTGTATGGTTCTTGTGTTATCAAGTGAACCATCGAGATGTCGCCTTTGTCGTCTTGTTTGCTTTTTTTGATTTTAATCTCAGCTTTATAGGATACAAAGGCGAGATGATGGTTTGTACCGAATGCGGTGGCCTGACGAGTCCTATATTAGGTCGAAACAGTGCTGTCGCCATCTTTCGGACCCGGAGTTTTTCCAAACTTTGGAATGCTCCGCACTTTTTAACACGAGAATGATGTAGATTGACAAATTTCACGTCTGCTTAGCCAAGATTTTATTCTATTTTATATTATATATATATATATATATATATATATATATATATATATATATATATATATATAATTTATTTTTGTATTCTTAAACCTTTTGTTAAATATTTTTTTCTAAATTTTCTTGGGTATAGGTTTTTCCATTAGAGAAAACAAAGGACAACAATTTCTCTGACGTTTCGCTCTACATTATGAGCTTCTTCAAAAGAGCTGGTATATTTATTCTACATCTACAAAATTACAATGTATAGTACCTAAACCTTAAGAGTTTTTAAATAATTTCAATTTTGACAAAATCTAACCTAATTTTCATATTTCAAATACTTCAGAAGTGTTTCAGTTATGTACTGTGAAGTGTAACACTAAATCATATTTTATATCCCAATTATAATAAACTTGCTATATTATACAGAGTGTCCAAAATTAAAACTAAGTCAAATAAGAACTTTAAGTGGTTATAACTTTTTAAATACCTACCGAATGGTGTAAGGGTGTTCTGTAGCTAAGTCCGCGTTTTCTCAGAATATGCCAAATAATCGTTTTCTGCACTACTTTGTGTTTTTAAATAGAAGTTTTAATGTACCTAGTTGCCTGTGGCATTTGGAAATGACAGGTAATTTACCACTATAAAAATAATAATCAGGAATATCTTTACAAATGTTCAGAAACTCAGAATGCGATTTGTTGTCGTCCAACAGGCTATACCAGCAATAATGGTAATAACATATTGACGACAGCACAAAACTTAAGCAAAATATTTATAGTAGATGTTCGAAATG
This sequence comes from Diaprepes abbreviatus, assembly GCA_034092305.1. Lineage (NCBI taxonomy): Eukaryota > Metazoa > Arthropoda > Insecta > Coleoptera > Curculionidae > Diaprepes > Diaprepes abbreviatus. The sequence continues at coordinate 2,775,777 of JASJET010000178.1, read as the reverse complement.
TCGACCATCCATTTTCAATCACATACATATTCTTTTTTCGAAATCACTGCTAACTCTGGACAACCCTTTGCGGGGTTACCAGTTGAAAACGTCTCTTATGCGTATTTTCATGTCTGGTGGTGTTATCGGGCATTGTCGACAATTCTTTTTATGTATCCCCATAAAAGAAATCTGATGGAGTTAAGTCCGGAGATCTGGGGGGGGGGGGGCAATTTTCATATCCGTCTCTCCCAATCCACCTGTTTCGAAAGTTGACATTTAAAAATTTCCGAACTTCGCGATGATAATGAGGCGGAGCTCCATCCAGATGAAGCCACATAGTTATTCTAATATATAAAGGACATTTTCTAATAACACTGGAAGTTGGTGTAAAAAAAATCGTGAAACATCAAACCTTTTAAAAGTCCTTCAAAAAAGTAGGGTCCAATTAAGTATGGACTCAGCATTCCTTCTCATACATTAACCGCCACCTATTCTGGTTTCTCATAACTCTGTATCCATGCGGATTTGAATCAGAATAGTAATGGAAGTAGTGTCTATTCACGAAACCATGTTATTAAAAGTATATTCATCACTAAACAAAACATTATCAAAAAAGTGTTAATTTTCAGCCACTAACACCCACAAACAGAATTCAGTTCGGTTGTCAAAATCATTTCCGTGAAGCTCTTGACAAAGCTGGATTTTATAAGGGTGAAATCTGTATTTGTCAAGAATCGTTAAAACACTTGCTTGGCTAATGTTAGTAATTTCGGATAAATGATTCTGAATAATATTGGAATGGAAAATTATATTTTGTGTTGTAATTTTTAACACAGCATTAATTATTATTATTGTTTCAATAGAACTAATACTTAACCAGAAAATAATGCATGTTTGTTTAAAATTTTAAAAATATTGATATATAACGTAAAAGCAAGGGAAATAACTACGGGGCCAAAAATAATTATTGTTATATGGTCTTTCGTCGCTTGTCTGAAAGTTGAGAGTCAATTTTACTTCACAATGCATCGTATAGATGTTTTACTGACAGTTCTTTACAGAAACTACCTTATTTTAAGGTCAGAGTTTGTTCTTTTAACACTTTGCCTTTTAATTTGGAAAATAGGAAGGAAGCTTCATCGATATTCACCAAAAAATAGAAGTATCTAGCAGCCTTGGAGTGATTTTAAAATATAAGGATCAACTTGATGAATTATATTCTTATACAGAAAAAAATTAACGATATATTTGGTTCTATCATAGCAACTGAGGTCATTGTAGGCATTTTTGATTTATTACAAATCGGTCTATGTTTAATTTCACCAACTTGTGATTTTACCAGAAACATTTTTTTATGGATATTAGCATATACATTTTATTTATGGTAAGTACTAGGAACTAAATGTAGAATTCCGTAGAAACCTAATAACATGGAAAAATCGTATATAATTTAAATATTATATTGTTGGTGTAATTCTAATAACTTAAGATTATTATGCAATACTCAGTTCTAAATATTAAAGATCTGGCGGAAGGTACTATAATTATTTATGTAATAATAATTTCCGTTAAAAAATTTATTCACAGAAAATTCCAAAAATGTTTATATTTTTTTCATATAGGTCATGTTGATAAATTGGCTGTGAAAATATAATAATATTTTACTTATATATCATGTTTTCTTGTAAAAAGAAATATTTTTTTTACGCTTATAATACTGGATTCATCTACACCCAAGTACCTAAAAAATACCTATTAAAAAAAATCTGAATTAATTATTACAAGATTTTAATTCATAGGTATATATATAATGAACATACAAAATACAAATAACAATATATTTTTGGTTCAACAAAAGCAATTAAATAGCACATTTTTATCATTGAATCTAATGTTTAGACACTCATTTTGCGCTTCTTAGCCTGCCTTTAAAAATAGCCTCTGGGTTATCTCTCGTAATAGTCCAGCAATAGTCGGCTAACATCTCACAGTTCCATTTTCCCTGATACCTTCTTTCCATTTTTAAAATTTCCTGCTGGAACCTCTCATCATGCTCGTCACCTTACAGCAAAATAATTTTCCGGAAAGTAATCCAGATGAGAATCCCAGAAATGAATTTTCAAGGACATATTACATCCTAGATTTTGATAACACGAAAGAAATCGGGCAACCCAGGTCTTTATAGTTTTCTGCTTCTATGTTTTCCAAAAAATTTGTTCCAATCATTTAAAGTCATTCCAAGCGTCTTTTTCCTTGCCTGCAAGTACGGAATCAAATAGCATATCTTCGAGAAGTTTCCTAATCTGAGGACTTTTCTTTTAAATAACTGAAAGCACTGCCTTCCCTGTTCATGGCCTTCACAAAAATTCCAATTTATATGAAGTGGCGGTAGTAAAATTTTTCTGGGGAAACTAATGGCGCGCTGGTTACATTTTTCTTTCCTGGCTAAAAAGACCCTCTCGGTGGCCAAATTTTCTTTCTGTACGACACTGTACTAGGTTGTTTATATTTAGATACGAATTTGTATTTACCTTTTTTTTTGTTGGATAGCGTTTTCTTGCCCGTCAACTCTCAGACTATAAACAGTTATTTAAAATATAAAATGCCAATATCGAATGTCAAGTCTGACTTTTTTAACATTCAAAATAAAAACAAATTTAATATTGTTGAGTTATTACAGGTAGGCAGGTGGAAGATCTTGAGAATTAAAGAAATTTTTCTTGAGAATTTCCCTATGTAACCATAATCAATAGGGGTTTTCAATGAAAAAATATGTCTATGACGTCATAGCTCTTTCTTGGGTAACCCTGTATAGTTCGCTATCACTCAAAAAATCTCTAAATTAAAAATAAAATTCTACGTATCCGAGCGTTTTTCTCAACAAATACCCCTTTACTTGGCATTAAATTTATCCGCTACTTTTCCAATGCACTGGATAATTATAAAAAGAAGTTTTTATTTATTTTAGATTCTTATATCTTGTTTAGCATTTGTTGGTGAACGGCTATCTGTGGAAGTAAAGAAAACTGTTAAGATAGGAGGTTACAATATGGCACAAGAAACAAACATAGTCCTTATAGAAAGGCAACATGATGTAATGGATCAATATCTGTATTCAATGACGCAATACGCTTTTCAAGAAAATATAGAATTAAGTGCAGCTGGGTTTTTCCCAGTAAATCATTCAATGTTAATATTTATTTTTAGCACTGTTTGTACTTACTTAGTAGCTATATATTATTTAGCATTTTAATTTTCATCATCTGTAGTTTTTGTATGACTCTTTAGAAGCACTTTGAGATTTAGTGAGTTATATTTTGTGTGGAGGGTATATTAATAAAAATTTAAGGAAAAAAAATTGTATTTGTTAGTTAACCTTTTATACACCACCAAATAAAATTTTTATAAAAATATTGAACAGCCTTCTAAATGGTTTCAAGATGGCGGGCGATGATGTTGCTCCATCGAATGATAGTAAAAATAAGTATAAATATTGTGGCAAATGCGTTGAAAAATTTCGTAAAGTGTAAGCTTAAAGTTGGCAGCGAGGGTGAAAAGTGCAAATTGTAGGCATAAAGCTGAAATTTCGACAACTGACTTTCTAACCAATAAAATGTTCGATTAAATAGAAATAAGTTGCAAGTGGAAAATGCGCTCTTACGGCAATTTTTGAAGGACATGAAATCCAATAACCTAATTTTAATTGAAAATTGTAATGTATTGAAATATAAAATAAATTCTCTCCCAGAAAAAATTGATGTTTTGCAAAAAAAACAAAGTGGGAAAAACTACATTCCTTCTGTTGACAACAATCAACCACAAGCGGAAGAAGTTGTAACACCGAGAACTTATGCAGCTATTCTAGCACCATCGTGTACTAATGCCAGCATGTCAATTCGAACAAAAGGAGTACCGAATGTCATAGATAACCATAACTTGCATCTTTTTAATAAGCCGAGATCGGTAAGGGTAAATAAGGCGTTTGATATTGATAAAAGTGAAAATAGGCAAAAAATTCAATCCGAGCACCTCAGCACAGTGCTGTTAAAGGTCCAAAATAAGTAAGTTCTCAATTTAACATTTATATATTTTTTTATTTATATATCTGGACCTTATTAAAACTTTAATAATATTAGTTTTCATTTTGGAGCAGAACAATGATCCAAAACACCCAGACAAACTTGTAAGAAACTGGTTTACATCTCAGGACTTTTAGGTAGTACAGTGGTCGGAAATATACATAAAGAAATCTATCTGGATGTATTAAAAGATAACTTGATTGCAATTACATAGGTTACATACAGGCGCGGATCCAAGGAGGGGGGGGCGGTGGGGGCGATCCCCCCCCCAAGAGCTTTGAGTTTAGGAAAATGGACCCGATTTTTCCTTTTTTACCATAGTTTATTCAAGAACTAGAGAGAGTAATAAATCATTTTTTACCCTTTTTCTCTTCGCAAACTACCTGTGTTCTTTAGTCCGGTGTTTTTAGCAAATTTGTTAGACACATATATTTCTCATAGGAATGGGTTAGAAATTTTATCATCAAAAATACCGGTCAAATAATAATAGACTAAAACGTAGGATTATTCTCTTAAAAAATTCTAAGTTATAATTTAAATATTTACAAAATATTCATTGTCAAAAATACAAAAAGTTAAACATATATAAAAAAATAAATTCGTCCATATAATAATAAAATATTTTTTTGGGCTATCGGTCATTTTATTATTAATTAAAAACATTTTTAGGGTTTTTGATGTTTCAGTTTATTTATTTCTAAAACCATCTGCAGAATTACAATTAAACACTAAAAAGGGATTCAAATGTAATTACTTTTTTTATGTTGTAATTAAAATTAGACCTACTTATTTTTATTTCTATTGTATTGATATCTTAATTTAATTTACTTTTATATATGGAAATACGATAGCCCCAAAAAAATAAGATAAGCATGTTAATTCTACACGCTTAAGAAAAAGACACAAACACAATAATAAAATAATAAAAACTTACGGCTAATTAGAATTAAAAATATATAAAATTAAAAAGTGAGACACACTAAAATAAAATATATAAAAAAATAAAAAACATATAAACAACATTAAACAATAAAATAAAACAAAAACAAAAATTTAAATAATAAATTGTGTTTACACTAGTAAACATTACGTATCTAATTCCTAATCAAAGTCAGTGAAACTATCTTCGCGAAAATTAATTATAATTGGTTCTTCTATCTCACCGATTATGAGATCGAGTTCTCACATTTTGTTTTATTCTTTTATTATATGGATTTTTCCCAATTTTCCGCAGTAACTTTATTCAAAAAAATCTTTCAAAAGTTTAGTTAAATACTAATTTTATTAATTGTGTTATTTCTAGCAACTCTACCTTTTACTTGAGAGAGATATTTACATCTCCAACGGACAGTTTCCGGACGATTTATAAGAACAGATTTTCTATCTGGTTTTTCCCAGCAAAAATTAAGTTTTCTGAGCAATTTAATTTCAGTTGAATCGCGATCTTCAATGATTTTAGTTAGAATTTGTATGGTTGGGATCTGCTTCTCATAATAAAATGTAAATACAACCCCTTTAATTGCAGTTTTCATCTCTTCTTTCAACGAGGTTTTTCGCTTGCCTGTGATCGAATGTGGCTTGGGAGTACTAACAATTTCAGTCATTTTTTCTCCTTCAGTATTCGGTACATAGTAGATTTTCCAATTCCTGTCATGTTGGAATATATCTCAACAGAGCTTTTAACATTATTATCTAGATATTGATATCTTAAGGCATCATAAACATTCATAGTAATAAGTTTTTCGTTGAAGAAAAAATGCCCTGGTTTAACGATTTTGGAATAAATATAGAGGTGAAAGCCATATCTTTTGGGTATCTCACTAATCTCAAATAATATATAAAAACAACCGCAAACAAGATATATCATTAAGAAAAAACTGTAGGTTGTACTTTGCTCACTGACAGAAATTAAATTAAACTATCAGAAATATATTTAAATATAATGAAATATAATTAGATTTACGGCAGTTTTTAGTTACCTGCGGCACTGGAGCAGGTATGTTAGAGTTTCGGTAACAGTTTTATTACTCTCTCTAGTTCTTGAATAGAGTATAGAGCCTGTATGCTTGCGATCCGCCCCCCCCCCCTCCCAAAAGCTTTGAGTTCAGGACAATAGAACCCATTCTGCCTTTTATATTAGGAATGAATATGCTGCTTGCACTCCCCCCCCCCCCCGTTGACAACTCCTTTTTCTTGCCATACTGTACTTTTGTGATATCACCGCCCCCCCCCCCAAAGAGAGAGGCTGGATCCGCCCCTGGTTACATATAATATGTTTCATCCGATTAATGAAGTTATGTTCCAGCAGAACAATGATTCAGAACACCCAGATAAACTTGTGAGAAATTGGTTTACATCTCAGGACTTTCAGGTAGTACAGTGGTCGGAAATATAAATAAAGAGATGTATCTAGATGTATTAAAAGACAATTTGATTGCAACTACATAGTTTACATATAATATTGCTTCATCCGATTAATGAAGTTCTTCCAGCAGAACAATGACCCAAAACACCCAGTCAAGGTTGTAAGAAACTGGCTTACATTTCAGGACTTTCAGGTATCACAGTGGTCGGCACAAACTCCTGACCTAAACCCCAACCAAAATTTGTGGTCATAATTAAAACTTGATCTACTTAATAACTATGATATCTTCGTTAAACGTATTATGGGATCGAGCTCAAGAAAAATGAAAGAAAATTACACGAGATTACTGTGAGAACCTTGTTGAAAGCGTGATAAAACGATTACAAGTCGTTAAAAACATTAGAGACTTATGGATAACTTATTAGAAAGTGTAGAAATTAAAATATATAGCCTGGTGCAAAAGTGACTCAACAATTTTTTATATTTTCGTATTTGCAGTTTATAATTTGTTGTTTCTAAGTACTTGATAAGAACTGCTTTGTACTGATTAATTTTTAATATTATTTTCATTTTCCAATACAAATATGTATATCGATATATTTCTAACTATTTTTCATAACATAGAAGCCAGCCTTGACAGTGATAAATTGTTAAAATTAATATTTTATAATCTTCACAGTGGTTCAAGATTAACTAAATAAATTAAGTTAAATTATTCAGTTGAAATGTTTGTTTTCGATCCCTTCAAGAACCACGAATTTACACAAAAATCAAATAAATTCCATTGGTCTTAAATTTTATCCTTCTGTTCTATTTTTTTTTTAACTTTCCTATATTTAATATGAATTCCTATCACAAATGATCTGAGAGTTCACGAACCACTGTGTGTTTCAATTCAATTTATCTTTAGAATATATAAAAATACCCTTAAGTTAACTGGTCCAGAACGTATTCTCGACTAACACACAATACACCATATTCTGGCACATTAAGTAAACGACGATATTTTTGAACCATTATAAGAATGTTTTAAAATTTAGTAATTTTATTCTATTGCTAAGCCTTTTATTAAATTTATGTCCACCAGTTTGTTGTAAATTTAAAACATTAAAAGTATTTGTCATGTCATTAGTTCCGTTATTACTGGTCTATGTCTTCTAGCTGAGCTATATTTTCTTTATTTGCAAAGAGTACTAGACTCAGCGCTGGTAATAACAATTCCAAATCTTACAAGATTTATTTGCTTGGATAGTATCAACATATTACTATCAATAAAACTTTTTTCATATCAAAAAGTATTTAACTTAGTAGATATGTGAAAATGCTAACCAGAGACCGAACAAAAAGAAAAAATCAAGACCTACGTCACGATTTTAATCACTGTTTGGAGTTGTCTACATATTACGATATTTTTATGATATCTTTTGACAGATTCTTTCCAAATGAGAATCATTACTGTTACTAGGAGTTAATTTTTTTGCATTTCGAAAGATGGCTGCTCTTTCAGTTGTATGTTTAATAACTTGGAAATTAAGGAAAAATTAAAAACCATTCATAGGAAATTGAAGCAAGTTAAAAGTTTAGAAGAGATTCTGCAATACCAGAACAACAGAATACATTACACGTTTATGTAAAAGAGATTAACGATACTTTCGGCATGATAATGGCAATATCTGTTATTCTCTGCATCGCTATTATTTTAAATACCAGTGTATGCTTAATAGCTCCGATTTGTCATATTATGAAATCATGGACGTGGCAGGAACACTTCATATACTGAGTTTTATAGTAAGTAACATAGTCATTACCAAAAATATAGTAAACAGAACTTATATACGCAAAGAATTAAAGTTGAAATTTTATTTGAACCCTACAGTCATAAACATTTTTTTTTTGTTTGAAAAAATTTTAAATTACCATTTTCAACTTATATATGTGCTAATGTTATCTATCAAGTAAGTGGATATATTCACTTGCTTTAAAAGTATAGACGTTTAATTCATATTAACATGGTATATTTTTTCTCGCTCATTTTATTATAAAATTTAGTTTCGTAAATTCACAGAGATCAGGATGGTCACTTGTGTCATCTTGAATTTAAGTGGTACTGAAAGAAACAGATGGTATTTTTTCTATAAGTAATGAAGGTTGTTTTGGCTATTGAGGGTTTAAGGGGTCTAGTTTGAAAATGGAATGCGTTTTTAACCGACTTCTAAAAGAAGGAGGCGACACCGATTTCAATGAAATTTTTTACATTATGTTCAGGAAGTTGCTACGGTAATCTCATATTTTTGAACGAAATTGGTGCAGTAAAATCCAAGATGGCGCTAACAATATGGCGGCAAAAAAAATTGATTTTGTTTAAATTTCTCCAAAATTGGTATTTGGGAATTTTTCGGGGTCGTACACGATGAATATAAACTTATTTTTAACAAATTCAATATGGCGGGCAAGAAAATTTTAATTTGGTCCGATTTTCTCCAAAATTGGTATTGGGGAGTTTTCGGGGTCGCACATAACGCATCTAAAATTATTTTTAAAAAACTTAATATGGCGAATCTAATATAGCGCACGAAAAAATCAATTTTGTCTAGAATTGGTATGGGGGAGTTTCCGGGGTTGCACATAACGAATCTGAATTTATTTTTAAAAAATTCAATATGGCGTATCAATATAACGGATAAAAAATTAATTTTTTCTGATTTTTTCAAAATTGATATTGGGGAGTTTTTAGCATCGCACATTACTAATCCGAAATTATTTTAAAAAATTAAATATGGCGTATAAACAATCAAGTATTGGGTGATTTTGTTAGTGTTAATTACGAATTTAGAATATTTTTTGAAAAACTGATTTTGGCGGATTCAATATGGCGTCCTGAAAATTGTTCGATTTTCTCCAAAACTGATATAGGGGTTTTTGAGGGTGTAAGTTATGAATTTAAAAGTATTTAAAAGTCCAATATAGCGGACTAAAAATTTTACATTTTTCGATTTTGTTTAAAGGTGGGACTGAATCGTTTTTCAAGGATGTAAATAACGAATATAAAACTAATATGCCAGATGCAATATGACGGTCTAGAAATTTTAAATCTCCAAATTTCATCCAAAATTGGTACTAGGGGGCTTTAAGGAGTTTAGATCTAGATTAAATTAAGACTTTAAACTTATTATTTTCAATTTAAATATGGCGGATTCAATATGGTGGGTTGAAAATTTTACCTTATTCGCATTTTTTCAGATTTGGTATTAAGGGATTTTCGGGAACGTGTATTACGAATATGAAGTTAAATTTTTACTATTAACTATTAGGTTGATAAAATACAATATGAAGGACAGAAAAATTTACATTTTCCGATTTTGTCTAAAATTGATACTGCGAGGTTCTTGGGGCGTATACAAACTCAATATGCAGTGAAAAATATATCGGGCTATGAAATTTACGTCTCAAGTTCTTTAGATATCGATATTGGAAGGCCTATATTACCAATCTAAAATTAATTTGAAATTTAAGATAATGGATTTGCTGTGACAGACTAAATATTTGTTTGACACAATTTCATTGGTATTTGAAAAACTCTAAGAAATCAAAGAATTTTTAGTGCTTCATTCTAGGATGGTTTACAACTTTGGATAAAATGGGTTCTTTTTTGCCACCTGGGAATCATTCCGAGGTACACTAATCTCGATTAGTACTTGTTCAAATAATTTATGGATATCATAATGAATTCAAAACTAAAAATCGAAAAATAAAATTTTTATAAAAAAAAAACTGAACCAACTTCTAAAAGTGCTCTAAAAAGTGAAGAATAACTATAAATTTTTATACGAATTGAAGTTTTTGAAGTAGGCGCCAAATTATTTCTAAATGAAATAAATAACAACTAATATATACAAATTATGGCAAGAAAGCAATTACAAATAAACTATTTTTATTATGTTTAAGCGAATTACATTTTTTCAGGTATTAGTTTGGCGCCGGTTTCAAAAATTTCAATTTCATATAAAAATTTATAGTTATTTTCACTTATTAGAGAACTTTTAGAAGTCGGTTCAAAATTTTTTATAAAAATATTGTTAGTTTGGGAATTATTTTTTTTGTTATTTTATAATGTTGTTATAAATTTTGCTAAGTTGCCTTGGTATCTGCCTTAGCATTTACTGCATGTTTGTTTTTGTGTATTGTTATAATTTCTAGGATTTCTCGTTTTGTGTACGGTTTTCCGTTTTAAGATTTTCACCTTCTCAAAATCAAAGAAGTAGTGATATTCCGTGCTATGTGTTGTTTATGCAATTTTGTTTTCGTGTTTGTACCGTTTAATCGGTTTTTTAAATGTTGGCTTGTTTGACCTATACGCCTTTGCAGTCTTTGCATGGGATACGGTAGACGACATCTGTTTTGTATCTTTTGGTATTTCCGATTTTTGCCCACTATAGCAATTTTTTAGGAGATTATGACCCTTATGGCTGACCGTTAGGTCATGCTTCTTGAACATATTTTGGAGTTTTTCAGAGAGTGTCGGGATATACGGAAGTGATATGTATTTTCCGCGTTCCTGTTTTAATTTAGTATTTGATGAGTTTTTGTTATAGAATTTATGAATTATTTTTTTAAAAAGATTATTTATAAGATTTTCGGGATAAATATTCATTTTAAGGCTTTTTTTTTAATTTTTGGATGACCAGTGTTCAGTATTCCAGATCCGATAACTTAATGCTGCGATCTGCGGGGTCTATAACAATTGTTTTTTTATGAGAGAGATGATGTTAGGATTTAAAATTTAAATACCTGGAGGATCACCTTTTTTTAGTATACCATTCTGTTTTTAAGGTATTGTTCATGTGGTGTAAGGGTAGGTCGAGGAAATTGATTTTATTTTGTTTTCCTGTTTCTATTGTGAACTCTGGTTTAAGGTGATAGGAGTTAAATTTTTTTAGTACTGAGGCACATAGGTTTTGGGGTACTACTGTGATACAGTCGTCAACGTATCTATAGAAGAAGGGCAATTTGAATTCAAGATTTTTTGTTACCGTTTCTTCAAAGTCCTCTAATACAATTTGTACAACTAAAAAAACGTCCTCCAGATATTTACACTTTAAATCTCAACACCCCTCTCTCTCACAAAAAAAAACAGTTATTATAGGCCTCGCAGACCGCAGCATTAAGCTATCGGATTCGGAATACCGAACACTGGCCATCCAAAAACAGAAAAAGCATTAAAAATAAACAGCTACACCGAAATCCTTATAAATAATCTTTTAAAAAAAGAATTCATAAATTTTATAACGAAAACTCACCAAATACTAAATTAAAACAGAAACACGAATTAAATTTTTATAAAAAAAAATTGAAGCGACTTCAAAAGTGCGTTAAAAAGTGAAAAATAACTACAAATTTTTATATGAAATTGAAATTTGTGAAGTCGGCGCCAAACTAATACCTGCAAAATGTGATTCGAATCAACAGATTAAAAATATTTTATTTCTAATTGCTTTCTTACCATAATTTGTATATATTAGTAGTTATTTGTTTCATTTAGAAATGATTTGGCGTCGACTTCAAAAATTTCAATTTCATATAATTATTTTTCACTTTCTAGCACAATTTTAGAAGTCGGTTCAATTTTTTTATAAAAATTTTATTTTTCGATTTTTAGATTTAATTCATTATGATATCCATAAATTATTTGAACTAAGTACTAATCAAGATTAGTGTACCTCGCAATGACTCCAAGGTGACAAAAAGTACCCATTTTTTCCAAAGTTGTAAATCACCCTAAAATAAACTACTAAAAATTCTTTGATTCTTACAGTTCTTCAAATACCAGTGAAATTGTATCAAACAAATATTTGGTCTGTCATAGTAAACCCACTATCTTAAATTTCAAATTATTTTTAGATTGATAATATAGGCCCCAAAATCTTCCAATATCCATATTTAAAGAACTTGAGACGTAAATTTCTGAGCCCGATATATTTTATACTGCATATTGGGTTTGTATACGCCCTAAGAACTCCGCAATATCAATTTTAGACAAAATCGGAAAATGTAAAATTTTCAGTCCCTCTTATTGTATCTTATTAACCTAATAGTTATAAAAAATTACCTTCATATTCGTAATATACGACCCCGAAAATACCCTAATACTAAATCTGAAAAAATGCGAATAAGGTAAAATTTTCAACTTACCATATTGGATCCGCTATATTGAATTTCAAAAAAATTATTTTAATGTCTTAATCTAATCTAAATCTAAACCCTTCACACCACCTAGTACGAATTTTAGATGAGATACAGAAATTTAAAATTTCTAGACCGTCATATTGCATCTGACATATTAGATTTTCGTAAAATAACTTCATATTCGCTATTTACATCCTCAAAAACGATTCAGTCCCACATGTCAACAAAATCGAAAAATGTAAAATTTTTAGTCCACTATATTAAATCCTGAATACTATTAGATTCATAATTTACATACTCAAGAACCCCCTACATCAGTTTTGAAGAAAATCGCAAAACGTAAAATTTTCAGGACGCCATATTCAATTCGCCAAATTGAGTGTTTGAAAAAATATTTTAAATTCGTAATTAACACTAACAAAAACCCCCCAATCCTGATTTTAGACAAAATCAAGAGCTGTATATTTTTTTAAATAATGTCAGATTCGTAATGTGCGATTCGAAAAATTCCCTCATATCAATTTTGAAAAAAATCGGAAAAAATTAATTTTTTATCGGTCATATTGGATACGCCATATTGAACTTTTTAAAAATAATTTCAGATTCGTTATGTGCTACCCCGAAAACTCCCCAAGCCAATTTTAGAGAAAATCGAACAAAATTGATTTTTTCGTCCCCATATTGAATCGACCATATTATTTTTTTTTAAATAATTTTAGATTCATATTGTGCTACATGGAAAACTCCCTCGTACCAATTTTGGAGAAAATCGAACAAAATTTATTTTTTGTCTGCCATTTTGAATTTTTTAAAAATATTTTGGATTCGTTATATGCGAGCCCAAAAACTCCCAACATTAAATTTTTTTGTCCGCCATATTCGATCCGCCGTATTGATTTTTTTAAAAATAATTTTAGATTCCCTGTGTACGACCCCGAAAATCCCCTCATACCAATTTTGGAGAAAATCGGACAAAATTAATCTTGGAATTTACTGCACCAATTTCATCCAAAAAAATATGGCACCACCGCAGCAACTTCCTGAACATAACTCAAAAAATTTCATTCAAGTCATTGTCGCCGTTCCGGAGTAATCGGTGTACATACATAAAAAAATACATAGTCGACGAGTTGAGAACCTCCTTCTTTTAGAACTCGGTTAAAAATATAGCAGTCAAAAGAAAATCCATACTCCGATGTTTGGCATTAGCGAACTTATCAATAACAAAACAACGAAATTGACGGGCAAACTAAAAGTGTTTTGTCGCAGTGTAACCCGGTTTATTATATATTTACATCTGTTTTGAAACATTTGAAATGACTTTGAAACATTTGAAATGACGTTACTATTTCCGATCGCTCAAATATAATAATGGCGAAGTGTCTATGTTCACTTATTTGAAAGCATATCTATAATTGTTTCAAAACACGTGCACATAATTTTAACGTGACGTCACTATTTCGTCGCCAGAATCTCTTTGAACCTGGTTAAAATAAATTGACAGAGAAAATACAGCTTAAAAACAGGTGTGCAAGTCGACTTGCAACATTCATTAAGCTTATGAGACGAAATTAATCTCCTTATCTTAGATAGGCAACTCCATATACGCCAGGCGCGGATCCAGAGGGCGGGCGAAGGGGGGATCGCCCCCTCCCCCAAGAGCTTTGAGTTCAGGAAAATAGATTCGATTTTGCCTCTTATTCAAGAACTAGAGAGACAAATAAATCATTTTTTACCCTTCTTTTCTTCGAAACTACCTGTGTTCTTTAGTCCGGTGTCTTTGACAAAATCTGTTAGAAACATATATTTTTCATAGGAATGGTTACAGATTTTATAATCAAAAATACCGGTCTATAATAATGGACTATTTGGGTTGGATAACAATAGATATTTGGAAGTGTGAAGTGTTAAAAAGGATTTTAACCCTTGTCATAGGCGTCGGAAGGAGATTTTTATCACTAAGTATTTATGGCATAGAATATTATTTCGGTAATAAACTTAAAATAAAAAGTTTTTATAATATTATTTTATTTCTTATGATTTCTTAATATTTCACATACAATACAAAATGTAAATAATTTTAATATATTTAACACCAATCACAACTGTATTTTTATTATTTTTAATTTGGCGTAGAAACTGTTTTAGGCACATTCAGATTATTCTCTCAAAAAATTCTAAGTTATAATTTAAATACTTATAAAAACCCATTGTTAAAAAAACAAGAAGTTAAACATATAAAAAAAAAGTTAATTCGTCCATATAATATCAAAATTTTTTAGGGCTATCTGTCATTTTATTATTAATTAAAAACATTTTTAGGACATTTGACGTTTCAGTTTATTTATTTCTTAAATCATCTGCAGAATTACAATTAGACACTAAAAAGGTATTCAAATGTAATTAATTTTATATGTTACAGTTAAAATTAGACCTACTTATTTTTATTTCTATTGCATTGACATCTTAATTTAATTTACTTTATTATATGGAAATCCGATAGCCCAAAAAAAAAGATAATCGTGTTAATTCTACACGCTTAAGAAAAAGACACAAATACAATAACAAAATAATAAAAAAATTACTGCTAAATGGAACTAAATATATAAAATTCAAAAGTGGGACACACTAAAATAAAGATATATAAAAAAATAAATAAATATGTAAACAACATTAAACAATTAAATACAACAAAAACAAAAATTTAAATAATAACTTGTGTTTACACTGGTAAACATGGCGTATCAAATTCGTAATCAAAGTCAATGAATTCGTTTTATTCTTTTATTATATGGATTTTTTCCAATTTTCCGCAGTAACTTTATTCAAAAAAATCTTTCAAAAGCTCAGTTAAATTACTAATTTTGTAAGTTGTGTTATTTCTAGCAACTCTACTTTTACTTGAGAGAGATATTTTCTTTTCCAATGAACAGTTTCCGGACGATCTATAAGAACAGATTTCCTATGTGTTTTTTCTAGCAAAAAATTAAGTTTTCTGAGCAATTTCCAGATCTCAGTTCTTTTCATTTCAGGTAAATCCCGATATTCATTAATTTTAGTTAGAATTTTGTCGACGGTTGGGATCTGCTTTTCATAATAAAAGGAAGTACAACTCCTTTTATTGCAGTTTTCATCTTGGAGTACAAACAATTCCAGTCGTTTTTCTCCTTCAGTATTCGGTACATAGTAGATTTTCCAACTCCAGTCATGTTGGAACACATCTCAACACAGCTTTTAACATTATTATCTAGATATTGATATCGTATTGCAACATAAACATTCATCTTAATAATTTTTTCGTTGTGGAAAAAATGCCTTGGTTTAACGATTTTGGAAAAAATATAGAAGTGGAAGTGATATCTTTTGGGTATCTCAGTAATCTCAAATAATATAGAAAAACAACCGCAAACAAGATAAATCACTTAGATCACACTGTAAGGTGTACTTTGCTCACTGTGAGAAATTAAATTGAACTATCAGAAATTTTATAGTTGCAGTAAATTTGTAAAAATTATAATATTTAAATATAATTGAATATAATTAGATTTACGGCAGTCCTCAGTTACCTGCGGCACTGGAGCAGGTACGTTGGAGGTTTCGGTAACAATTTTATTACTCTCTCTAGTTCTTGAATAGAGTATAGGAATGTGTATGCTTGCGATCGCCCCTCCCCCTACCCCCAAGAGCTTTGAGTTCAGGAAAATAGACCCGATTCTGCCTCTTATACTAGGAATGTGTATGCTGCTGGTAGCCCCCTTCAACTCCTTTTATTGCAGTTTTCATCTCTTCTTCAACGAGGTTTTTCGTCTGCCTGTGATCGAATGTGGCTTGGGAGTACAAACAATTCCAGTCGTTTTTTCTCCTTCAGTATTCGGTACATAGATTTTCCAACTCCTGTCATGTTGGAACACATCTCAACACAGCTTTTAACATTATTATCTAGATATTGATATCTTATTGCAACATAAACATTCATCTTAATTATTTTTTCGTTGTGGAAAAAATGCCTTAGTTTAACGATTTTGGAAAAAATATAGAGATGGAAGTGATATCTTTTGGGTATCTCAGTAATCTCAAATAATATAGAAAAACAAGCGCAAACAAGATAAATCACTAAGAACACACTGTAAGGTGTACTTTGCTCACTGTCAGAAATTAAATTGAACTATCAGAAATTTTATACTTGCAGTAAATTTGTAAGATTTCGGTAACAGTTTTATTACTCTCTCTAGTTCTTGAACAGAGTATAGGAATGAGTATGCTTGCGATCGCCCTCCCCCCCCCCCCAAGAGCTTTGAGTTCAGGAAAATAGACCCAATTCTGCCTCTTATACTAGGAATGTGTATGCTGCTGGCACTCCCCCCCCCCTCTCCAAGAGCTTCAAATTCAGAAAAATAGACCCGACCCTGCCTTTTACACTAGAAATTGGAACGTTTCTGGTATTTTGCTTTCGCTTGCCATACTGTACTTTTGTGATATCACTCCCCCCCCTCCAAGAAAGAGGCTGGATCCGCCCCTGATATACGCTCTAATGTATTACCTTGAATTTCATTAAAATTTCACACCAACAAAGCGATAACGTTTCCAAGCGCAATACTGTAATACAGACAAATTATTCTTGACATTTTGGGCGAAGTGAGTTAATTATTTCAATAATTGTCTGCTTGTTCGCGTATAATCTAGGTAACAAATTGATTTAGATTTAATCATTAAATTATCGATAGAAACTAAAAAAATATTTGTACTTGTATTTATTAGTATGTTTTATTTTACTTTACAATTTTTTGGGGGGTTGCACAAACCTGCACCGAAAAGCCTCCACTGGTTAGTTACCTCTTACACAGAAATATCTGAGACTTTTTTTACTGACTGGTGTATGTAGGAAAACTAGTGTATATAAGTTTTAAGTGTTTTTATTTTGAATGAAGCAATGTCAGCCCTTCGCTTTAATTTTTTCTCCTTGCAAACAAAATGAAACTTTTGACACTAATTTAAATTGAAATATTTTGTTTCAGTTTCATTTACTTTTCCTAACGATTGTTGGAGAACAGTTATCAGTGGAAGCAAGAAAAACAGTTAACATTTGTTATGAAGTTGCGAGAAAAAGAAATCACATTTTTATCATTCAAGAACGCCAAGAAATAAATGAAATACTGTACGCTATGGCAGCCCAGGCCTCCCAGCGGAACACAGGATTAAGTGCTGCAGGATTTTTTGCCGTGGACCATTCTATGATACTCTTTATTTTTAGTAATGTTTGTGCTTACTTAATAGTTGTGTGTCAGGTGTTATCTGCCACTAAATCTTCTAATTAAAACAATTTATACAATATTATAAATATTATGGTGTACAACCCGACTTATTAGGCATATAACTCACATTGCACATGGAGTGTTGTTCTATATACAATGCACGAAGCACAATTGGATCATTCTGATGTTAAAGCGTTATGTGTATTAAATGCTTTAAAACTTACCAATGATAAATAAATAAATTACATTTTACGAAATGGGGTATTTGCACGTCCTACGATTAAGAATAGCATTTTTTCAAATACCAAAAAAAAATTAAAATTCAAGATCCTCTTTGAAATTATCGGTAAAATATTACATAAAATGCATAAGACAAACAAAAGAAAAACTAAATTTTTGTCAAAATAAAAAGTATTTGGTCAATGTCAAGAATACACTTTCACCAAAATAATAAAAAGTTAGGGAATTCATTGTTACCAAACTAATATTTGCACGTAATGACACGGAACCACGAACTTGAGATATAAAACTAGACTGCTCATGAAAATAATTTTTGACCCCCCCCTTATTGGTCGCCATTCGGTGCAATGATTTGTATGGCAACATTGAATTCCCTGCTAGTTTCTTACACTGGCGTGAATGTGTCGTGTATGAATGTCAATTCTATTATTCTAACTAACAGGTTTGGACAATAACTATCTCTTTCTAAACTATATCTTAAACAATAAATTGCTCTTCCTTGTTTTACTTGACAGGTTAATCGAGTATATTCAATAAAAAAGTCCAGAGCTCCGATTCTGTAAGCATATATTTTGACATTCTCTTTCCTTATCTCTTTTAGGACAGTGATATACTTATGCGTTAATACAGACTGAACAAAGATAGAAGATCCTTATTATAACATTCTCTTTCCCTTTACTCTTATAGAATCGCAGCCCAGGATAATTGTTTCTGTAAAACAATATTTAACTTGAATTTCTACTTCTAGTTTCCTCAAAATTATAATTTTTCTGTTTAAAGCAACTCCAATAAAGCAAATTTTTTTAACTTCTTTGGAACAATTTTATTATTTTTAGATAACAAGCATGAAATATCAGTTCTTATAAATAAATGAAAATGCTTTTTCTATGACTGTTTACATATTTTATTTTTTACAATAAAACTGTTATTTACCAAAATAGCTAAAATGTGAAATATGCGCCAAAAACAAATCGAGACTATTTTTTTTTGAAATGTCTGTTTTAGAAACATCCTTATTCGGACGTAAAGTATAAGAAGTTAATGAAAAAAGTATTAAGGCATTTATTTTTAAAAATTTTATATCATGAATTAATATAGTATATTGTTTAATGTAAGGTATCGAAATATCCACATAATCTATTGCAAAGTAAGATAGTTTCATCATTTAAAAATTGGTTCGATTAGGTCTTTGTTAAAATTATTTTCCCCTCAATGATTTTAGGGAACTGATATGTTAGGTAATTATATATGGTTAACAACATTCATAATAATGTTGACATTGCCTTCATGAAAACTGAGCTTTAATTTAAATAAAGTAAAGTAACATTATGTACTAAACCATTTTTATAAAAAAAAAAATTAAACTCTAAAGGGGATAGTGTTAAAGCAGTTTATATTTAATTGTAAACAAAACAATAGTTATTAAGACACTTTAAATATAAAGAAGCTTGTAAATACAAGAGAATTCTTACATTAATACAATCATTTTTAATCTAAATGTATACATAAAGATTTACTAGCAACTTTTAATTTTTACACTAGGTCAAACTTTCAATTTACTTAACTGTTTAAGGATCTGGAATTGACCTTTCCTAGAGTTGAATTTTGAAATGGTAATCAATCGCAGCTTCTCACTACTTTGACAAAGGATTTTCATGACACAAATTTCCTATCTGAGCTAAGATCAAAAATTTTTGTTTTATTAATTAATAACATATTCAAACAAAAGGTTATTATTTTATTTTTAGACAAAACAAATACATAAAAGAAAAATTTATGTAATTTCCAAACATACTTAATAATATTGAAAAATTTCATATTATATGCAATCATTTATTTCTATTTTAATATGGCGTATTGGTTTTTAAACGTATAATCATTTTAAATTTTAACACGACACCAGTTTTGATATTCAGCTTTATATGTCAGTGGAACATTAACTTTATGGTAAAACGATATTGTTGTTGGTTAATGCACACCTAATTCAGGACTTTTTTTTGTAGAGCCAGTGTATGTTATTAAGTCCAAGTTTAGTTGCTTCAAGATGTTTACATCAAACAGTGCTTCGTAGTTTTTTTCAGGCAGTTTATTTGTAAGAAGCACAACACAAACTTTTTGCTCATCTTCTTGTATAAAACAATTTCCAAAAAAATTTTCTGAACTGAGTTACTTATCTGATGTATAAAAGAATTATGATCATGACCAATTTGCTTCAGCTCTTGAATTTGTAGATTCTTTTCTCTTAGAAAACTAAAATATTGATAGCATTTATTAATTATCATATATCATATCCATAAGATTAAACTTGTTATTTTTTTTATAAGGGAGATATGGAAAACGAGCAGTCCAGTTTTATATCTCAAGTTCGTGCACGGAACACAGTGGGGATATCGTTGATACAATTTTATGTCAAGTTCGCGATAACGTTACACCGTAGTGACGTCACTCACTTTGATTGGTGTTCATTGTGACGTGACTTGAAGGAAATTTAATTATATTTTGGTTATTAAATGAAAATAAAACACAATATTTTTCTTTATTTTTAAGGATTTCTATTATGGAAACTACGGTTTCGCGGAAAAATTATATTTTTATTTGAATATATATATATATATATATATATATATATATATATATATATATAAATATAAAGTTAGTTATCAAATGACTTATCAGTATTGAGAAAAAGCGATTTAATTGGCAAAAATAATCAATTGGCAATTACCAAAAAAACGATCTGATTTCCATGATTCAAGATGCAACATTTTCATCGATTAATAAATACTCTTTGAAATATTTACGCTTTAATGGATTACTTTGATTTTATTGCATTATTGAGCAAATAAGAATTGGCAACTGAACAATTCCGCAGAGACCCTGGTAGGCAAATTGAAAAGCTTTTCAAGACATGAAAATTCGAAAAATAACTTGAGAAATGGGGTAAAAATCTGTTAAAATTAATACAATGTTGATATGTATTAAAAAGTTTTATGTTTTTTTTTAACCGACTTCTAAAAGAAGAAGGTTCTCTATTCGTCGACTATGTATTTTTCTTTATGTATGTACACCGATTACTCCAGAACGGCTGCACCGATTTAATTAAATTTTTTATGTTATGTTTAGGAAGTTGCTGCGGTGTTCTCATATTTTTTTGGACGAAATTGATGCAGTAAAATCCAAGATGGCGCTGACAATATGGCGGCCAGAAAAATTAATTTTGTTCGATTTTCTCCAAAATTGTTATGGGGAAATTTTCGGGGTCGTTGAGAATCTGAAATTATTTTTTAAAAAATTCAATAGGCGAATCCAATATGGCGGAGAAAAAAATTTAATTATATCCGATTTTCTCTAAAATTGGCCTGGGGGAGTTTTCGGGGTGGCACATAATGAATCCAAAATATTTTTGATAAATTCAACATGGCGGACAAAAAAATCAATTTTGCCCGATTTTCTCCAAAATTGATACGGGGGAGTTTTTGGCGTCGCATATAACGAATCTAAAATTATTTTTAAAAAATTCAATATAGCGTATCCAATATGGCGGATAAAAAATTAATTTTGTCCGATTTTTTCAAAATTGATTTGAGGGAGTTTTTGAGATCCCACATTACGAATCTGAGATTATTAAAAAAAAAAAAAAAATATGGTGAATCCAAAATGGAGGATTAAAGATTCTACATCTTTCGATTTTGTCTAAAATCAGTATTGGGGGATTTTTGTTAGTGTTAATTGCGAATTTAAAATATTTTTTGAAAAACTCCATCTGGCGGATTCAATATCGCGTCCTAAAAATTTTATATTTTTCGATTGTCTCCAAAACTGATATATAGTGTTCTTGACGATGTAAATTATGATTTTAAAAGTATTTCTTCAGTATTCAATATGGCGAATCCAATATGGTGGACTAAAAATTTTACATTTTTCGATTTTGCTCAAAGGTGGGACTGAATCGTTTTTGAGGATGTAAGTAGCGCATATAAAATTACTTTAAGAAAATCTAATATATCAGATGCAATATGACGGTCTAGAAATTTTAAATTTCTGGATTTCATCCAAAATTGGTACTAGGGAGCTTTGAAGGGTTTAGATTTAGATCATATTAGGACGTTAAAATTATTTTTTGATATTCAATATGGCGGATCCAATATAGTGAAAATTTTATCTTATTCGCACTTTTTCAAATTTGGTATTAAAGGGTTTTCGGAGTCGTGTATTACGAAGATGAGGTTAATTTTTTACAACTGTTAAATTGATAAGATACAATATGAGGGACTGAAAATTTTATATTTTCTGATTTTGTCTAAAATTGATATTGCGGGATTCTTGGGGCGTATACAATATGCATTATAAAATATATTGTGCTAAAAAATTTACGTCTCAAGTTCGTTAAATATCGATTTTGGAAGGTATTGGAGCCTATATTACCAATCTAAAATTAATTTGAAATTTAAGATAGTAGATTTACTATGGCAGATATTTATTTGACATAATTTCACTGGTATTGTAAGAATGACAGAATTTTTAGTTGTTCATTTTAGGGTGATTTACAACTTTGGATAAAATGGGTAATTTTTTGCCACCTTGGAGTCATTGCGAGATACACTAATCTCGATTAGTACTTAGTTCACATAATTTATGGATATTATATTGAATTCAAAACTAAAAATCAAAAAATAAAATTTTTATAAAACAAATTAAACCGGCTTCTAAAAGTGCCCTAAAAAGTGAAAAATAATTTTAAATTTTTATATGAAATTGAAATTTTTGAAGTCGACGCAAAATTATTTCTAAATGAAATAAATAACTACTAATATATACAAATTATGGTAAGAGAGCAATTACAAATAAAGTATTTTTAATCTGTTTATGCGAATCACATTTTGTCAAGTATTAGTTTGGCGCCGACTTCAAAAATTTCAATTTCATATAAAAATTTATAGATACTTTTCACTTTTTAGCGTACTTTTAGAAGTCGGTTCAATTCTTTTTAAAAAAATTTTATATAAATGGACAAATTTGACAAAATTATAAAGATTTCCTAAAAACGCATTTCAATTTTACTTTTATAAAGTAAATTTATCCAGTTTTTTAAGTTAAAACAAATAAGTTTTAAAATTAGTTCATTCTCTAGGAAATACAAACAAATAGGAGTCTATAAAAAAACTAATAAATATAAGCACACGTGTCCCATAAAAAGGTTGTCAGTGAAAAATGACGTGCTCTTTATTTTATTATTGTATTTTTTAGGTATTTATCCCAATTGCTACGAAAATAAGACACATTTTATTTTAATATATTCGTTGCTGCGAAGCTTATTATCAACATGTTACGATGACTTCAAAATTAGTTAAATTTCTCATATCCTTAAATATCATACTTTTTGTCTATCCACCAGTATGTTTTAAACTTAAATTGTATAAACAATTTTACATATTATTTATTACAATTGTAACGATTGTTTTTACTTTAATCATAACTCTCTATTTCTAAGTCAGCATTATATTGCCTTTTGTGACAATATTACTATCGAGAGTTATGTTTTGTGTTATAATTATCAACACAGCATTAATTAATATATATATATATATATATAATGTATATATATATATATATATATATATATATATATATATAATGTATATATATAATGTATATATATATATATATATATATATATATATATATATATATATATATATATATGGAATGGTTCTAAACTCATGCCATAGAAACGGCAACAGTAAAACCGAAAGTCTGGTTAAGATATGTCGATGATACCTTCATCGTATGAAAGGGCAATGATCAAGAACTTAATGATTTCTTGAAACATCTAAATAACATTCGACCTACAGTTAAGTTTACCGTGAAAAAAAAAGGTAAATGATCAATTGCCTTTCCTAGATGTCATGGTGAATCGCTCAAACGAAACTATTAAAACTTCAGTATACAGAAAGCCAACACTTACGGACAATATCTTAATCATAGTTCCAATCATTCTGTTGTAACAAAACGGGGCATTAAACGCAACCTCTATAATCGCGCTATATCTATATGTAATAATGCCGATTCATTGGAACAAGAGGTAGCAAATATTAAATCCGATTTACAACAGAATGGTTATCCTTTGAAACTAATTGATGATGTTATAAATAACTTTAGAACAACGAACACTGGACAGCAAGAAACACATTCATTCTTCCCAATTCCGTACATTAGGGGAACTTCGGAGAAAATAAGACGAATTGCCAGCAGTTATAATATAAAAACAGCCTTTAAATCAGGAAACATACTTAGAGCTCATTTAACAAAAACAAAACCAAAAAATCCCGATAAGAAAGAATATGTTTACAACGTTCCATGTGAGTGTGATGAAATGTATATTGGAGAAACCAAACGACCACTAGAAGTTAGAATTAAGGAACAAACTCATTCACAAAAAGGGGAAACATCGAGATCAGGTATTGCAGAACACGCCTGGGATAAACAACACCATATAAAATGGTCTAAGGCTGCGGCAATATATATTGAACCCAACATGAAAAAAAGAAAATTTATAGGAGCAGCTTACATTAAAAACCATAATGGAATCTTCAATAAACTGAGTGTTGAGATACCAAATCTTTGGCAACCACTACTTTGTAACATCAAATCATTGAGGTGTGTACAGTGAAGCGAAACTTTGCACTTTAATGGACACAGTCCCTGTATAAGCTCGTAGTCTTAAGACAAAACATTCAGTTTATACTTGATAACGATTAGAGATACAACCTAATCGAAACGTCGTAAAAATAAATAAAAAAAAGGCAATGCAAGTCCGACAACCACATTTTAGTCAATGTCATTGATTTTATCAAGACTAAGGAAAAATATAAAGAAAATAACACAGGCCAACAAAATTTCTCTTAACATCAGACTCAAAAACAAGACTATATATACTTTTCCGAAAGTTTTGGGCGCGCTAAATACGAATTTGATATCCGATTTGGCCCATCAGCCCTGATTTTCGAAATATCCTAACGTAGAAGTGCAAAAAATGCTGTTTTTTGTTATGCCGGAGGTTATGTTTTAGGGTAGCATGAAACTCTTCGACATGATACGATGGAGCATCTGAAAGTACCACTGATTGCCTTCAAAACTCATTTTGAACAATCTCAAAATCTTTTATCCTCTCTGAGATATCGCTTGTAAAAATTTATGGTTTTGCCAACAATTTGCACCATATGAGTAAGTTAAAAAAAAACTCGCGAAATACTAAAAAAATATTCATTTTTCGAAAAAAATATGACAGGAAAAGTTGTCTGGAATGATCCAAGGAAATCGGGAGTTTTTGTGGTTGCTGATCATAAATCTGAGATTAGAATTAAATAAATTCGACATTCAAAATGAGTGTTTCAATATGATGGATGTGAAAACCGAAGAAACATAAAAGTCGATGATTCCGGTGGAATCTTATTACTTAAACCCCGGGTAACAATATTCGATCGGAATAATATATATTTTTTATAGTTTTTGCGATTTTCACACCCACCATATTAAATCCGTCATCTTGGATATTGAAATTATCAAATTTTGACCTCAGATTTATGATTCGCGATCCCATAAACCTTCAATTTTCCTGGGTCATTCCAAATAACTTTTCCTGTTACATATTTTTCAAAAAATGAATATTTTTTTAGTATTTCGTGAATTTTTTTGCCTTGTCCGTACGATGCAAGCGATCGGCAAAACCATAAAACTCTACAAACAATATTTCAGAAAAGAAAAATCGGTTTTGAAGGAAATGAGTGGTACTTTCAGATGCCCCGTTGAGTCATATCGGAAAGTTTCATGCTACCCTGAAACATAACCTCCAATATAACAAAAATCAGGTTTTTTTGCACTTTTAGGTTAAGATATATCGAAAACCAGACCTGATGGATAAAATTCAGTGCATCTAAAATTTTCGAAAAGTATGGTCTTTTTTCTGGGTCTAAAATGTTATCAGCCTACGTACTTAATCTTCAATCGTCCTAGTTAATGAACATCTTTTAGTTTTAAAATGATTTTTATTGTTATATATGTTTGATACCATTTAATCATTTAGAACATTATTTGAAAAATAAAGTTATTTATAAAAAGATAATTACAATCCGTACCATACAATTATAAAAACGAAGTGTTTATTTATTTTAGATTCTTATATCCTGCTTAGCATTTGTTGGTGAACGGTTATCTGTGGTAGCTAAGAGAACTGTGAAAATAGTTGGTTGCAATATGGCCCAAGAAACAAACATAATCCTTATAGAAAGGCAACACGATGTAATGGATCAACATCTGTATTCTATGGGCCAATACGCTTTTCAAGGACATATAGAATTAAGTGCAGCTGGATTTTTTCCAGTAAATCATTCAATGTTAATATTTATTTTTAGCACTGTTTGTAATTACTTAGTGGCTGTATATTATTTAACATTTTAATCTTAGTCATCTGTAGTTTTTATATGAATCTTTAGAAGCACTTTGAGATTTGGCGAGTTATATTTTGTGTGGAGGGTATATTAATAAAAATTTAAGGAAAAAAAATTGTATTTGTTCGTTAACCTTTTATACACCACCAAATAAAATTTTTATAAAAATATTGAACAGCCTTATAAAAATGTACTAAAAAGTAAAAAAAAAATAATATAAGAGAGAGAGAAAGATTCAAGATGGCGGGCGATGATGTTGCTCCATCGAATGATAGTATAAATAAGTATAAATATTGTGGCAAATGCGTTGGAAAATTTCGTAAAGTGTAAGCTTAAAGTTGGCAGCGAGGGTGAAAAGTGCAAATTGTAGGCATAAAGGTGAAATTTCGACAACTGATTTTCTAACCAAGAAAATGTTGGATTAAATACAAATACTTTGCAAGTGGAAAATGTGCTCTTACGGTAACTATTGAAGGAAATAACATCTAAAAACTTAATTTTAATTGAAAATTGTAATTTATTGAAAGATAAAATAAATTCTCTCCCAGAAAAAATTGATGTTTTACAAAAAAAAAACAAAGTGGGAAAAACTACATTTCTTCTGTTGACAATAATCAACCACAAACGAAAGAAGTTGTAACACCGAGTACTTTGCAGCTACTCTAGCACCATCGTGTACTAATGCCAGCATGTCAAATCGAACAAAAGAAGTACCGAATGTCATAGGTAACCATAACCTACATTCTTTTAATAAGCCGAGATCGGTAAGGGTAAATAAGGCGCTTGATGTTGATAAAAGTGCAAATGGGCAAAAAATTCAATCCGAGCACCTTGACACAGTGCTGTTAAAGGTCCAAAATAAGCAAATTCTCAACATATATAAGTTTTTTTTTATTTATATATCTGGACCTTATTAAAACTTTAATAATATTAGGTTTCATTTTGAAGCAGAACAATGATCCAAAATACCCAGCCAAACTTGTAAGAAACTGGCTTACATCTCAGGACTTTTAGGTATTACAGTGATCAGAAATTTAAATAAAGAAATGTATCTAGATGTATTAAAAGACAATTTAATTGCAACTACATAGTTTACATATAATATGCTTCATCCGATTAATGAAGTTCTTCCAACAGAACAATGACCCAAAACACCCAGTCAAGGTTGTAAGAAACTGGCTTACATCTCAGAACTTTCAGTTATCACAGTGGTCGGTACAAACTCCTGACCTAAACCTAACCGAAAATTTGTGGTCACAATTAAAACTTGATCTACTTAATAACTATGATATCTTCGTTAAACGTATTATGGGATCGAGCTCAAGAAAATTGAAAGAAAATTACACGAGATTACTGTGAGAACCTTGTTAAAAGCGTGATAAAACGATTACAAGTCGTTAAAAATATTAGAGACTTATGGATAACTTATTAGAAAATGTAGCAATTAAAATATTTAGCCTGGTGCAAAAGTGACTCAACTTTTTATATTTTCGTATTTGCAGTTTATAATCTGTTGTTTCTAAGTACTTGATAAGAATTGCTTTGTACTGATTAATTTTTAATTTTATTTCCATTTTCCAACACAAGTATTGTATGTCGATATATTTATAATTATTTTTCATAACATAGAAGCCCGCCTTGACAGTGATAAATTGCTAAAATTAATATTTTATAATCTTCACAGTGGTTCAAGATTAACTAAATTAAATTAAGTTAAATTATTCAGTTGAAATGTTTATTTTAGATCCATTCAAGAACCAAGAATTTACACAAAAATCAAATAAATTCCATTGGTCTTAAATTTTATCCTTCTGTTCTATTTTTTTTTCAACTTTCCGATATTTAATATGAATTTATCCTATCACAAATGATCTGAGAGTTCACGAACCACTGTGTGTTTCAATTCAATTTATATTTAAAATATATAAAAATACCTTTACGTTAACTGGTTTCAGAACGTATCCTCGACTAACACACAATACACTATATTCAGGCACATTAAGTAAACGGCGATATTTTTTGAACCATTGTAAGAATGGTTTTAAAATTTAGTAATTTTATTATATTGCTAAGCCTTTTATTAAATTTATGTCCACCAGTTTGTTGTAAATTTAAAATATTAAAAGTATTTGTCATTTTATTAATTCCGATTATCACTGGTCTATGTCTTTTTGCGAAGCTATATTTTCTTTATTTGGAAAGAGTTCTAGACTCATCGCTGGTAATAAAAATTCTAAATCTTACAGTATTTATTTGCTGGGATAGTATCAACATATTACTTTCAATAAACCTTTTTTCATATCAAAAAGTATTTAAGTTAGTAGATATGTTGAAAATGCTAACCAGTGACGAACAAAACAAAGAAAAAAACAAGACCTACGTCACGATTTTAATTACTGTTTGGAGTTGTCTACATATTACGATATTTCTTATGATATCTTTTGACAGATTATTTTCAATTGAGTGCTCATTACTATTCTTAGGAATTAATTTTTTTGCATTTCGAGAGGTGGCTGCTCTTTCAGTCGTATGTCTAATTACTTGGGAAATTAAGGAAAAATTAAAAACCATTCATAAGAAACTGAAGCAATTTAAAAGTTTAGAAGAAATTGTGCAATACCAAGAACAACTGAATACGTTACACGGTTATGTCAACGATGTTAACGATACTTTCGGTATGATAATGGCAATATCTGTTATTCTCTGCATCGCTATTATTTTAAATACCATTGTATGCTTAATAGTTCCGATTTGTCCTATTATGAAATCATGGATGTCGACAAAAACACTACATATACTGAGTTTTATAGTAAGTAACATAGTCATTAGCAAAAAAGTAGTAAACAGAACTTATACACGCAGAGAATTAAAGTTGAAATTTTATTTGAAACATACAGTCATTAACAATTTTTTTTTATTTGAAAATAATTTTACATTACCACTTTCAACTTATATATGTGCTGATGTTATCTATCAAGTAAGTGGATATATTCACTTGCTTTAAAAGTACAGACGTTTAATTCATATTAACGTGGTATATTTTTTCTCGCTCATTAACCGACTTCTAAAAAAGGAGGTTCTCAATTCGTCGACTATGTATGTTTTTTTATGTATGTACACCGATTACTCCGGAACGGCGACACCGATTTTAATGATATTTTTTACGTTATGTTCAGAAGGCTGCGGCGGTGGTTCCATATTTTTTTGGACGAAATTGGTGCAGTAAATTCCAAGATGACGCTGACAATATGGCGGCCAAAAAAATTAATTTTGCCCGATTTTCTCCAAAATTGGTACGGTGGAATTTTTGGGGTCGTACAGAACGAATCTGAAATTATTTTTTAAAAATTCAATATGGCGGATCCAATATGGCGGAGAAAAAAATTTAATTTTGTCCGATTTTCTCCAAAATTGGTATGGGAGAGTTTTTGAGGTCGCACATAAGGAATCCAAAATATTTTTTAAAAATTCAATATGGCAGATCCAATATGGCGGACAAAAAAGTAAATTTTGTCCGGTTTTCTCCAAAATTGGTATGGGGGAGTTTTCGGGGTCGCACATAACGAATTTGCAATTATTTTTAAAAAATTCAATATAGCGTATTCAATATGACGGATAAAAAATAATTTTGTCCGATTTCTCTCAAAATTGATATGGGGAAGTTTTTGGGATCGCACATTACGAATCTGAAATTATTTTAAAAAAATAAATATGGCGGATTCAAGTTGGCGGATTAAAAATTTTACATCTCTCGATTTTGTCTAAAATCAGTATTGGGGGATTTTTGTTAGTGCTAATTACAAACTTAAAATATTTTTCGAAAAACTCAATCTGGTGGATTCAATATGGCGTCCTAAAAATTTCACATTTTTCGATTTTCTCCAAAATTGATATAGGGGGTTCTTGAGGATGTAAGTTGTGTGTGTAAGAATACCACATGGCTAATCCAATAAAAATTTTACATGGCTAATTCAAAAAAATTTTACATTTTTCGATTTTGTTCAAAGACGGAATTGAATCGTCTTTGAGGATGTAATAACGAATATAAAATTTTAAATTTACCGGATTTCATCCAAAATTGGTACTAGGGGACTTTGAAGGGTTGAGATTTAGATTAAATTAAGACATTAAAATTACTTTTTTGAAATTCAATATGGCGGATCGAATATGGTGGGTTGAAAATTTTACCTTATTCGCATTTTTTCAGATTTGGTATTAGTAGGTTTTCGGGGTCGTGTATTACTAATATGAAGTTAATTTTTTACAACTATTAGATTGATAAAATGCAATATGAGTGACTGAAAATTTTACATTTTCTGATTTTGTCTAAAATTGATATTGTGGGGTTCTGGGGCGTATACAAACTCAATATTTAGTATAAAATATATCGAGCTAAGAAATTTACGTCTCAAGTTCTTTAAATATCCATACTGAAAGGTTTTGGGACCTATATTACCAATCTAAAATTAATTTGAAATTTAAGATAGGGGATTTACTGAGAGACTAAATATTTTTTTGATACAATTTCACTGGTATTTAGAGAACTCTACGAATCAAAGAATTTTTAGTGGTTCATTTTAGGGTGATTTGCAAGTTTTGATAAAATGGGTACACTAATCTCGTTAGTACTTAATTTCAATATGTGGATATCATAATGAATTTAAAACTAAAAATCGAAAAATAAAAATTTTATAAAAAAAATTGAACCGACTTCTAAAAGTGGGCTAAAAAGTGAAAAATAACTATAAATTTTTATACGAAATTGAAATTTTTGAAGTCGGCGCCAAACTATTTCTAAATGAAATAAATAACTACTAATATACACAAATTATGGTAAGAAAGTAATTATAAATAAAGTATTTATATCTGTTTATGCGAATAACATTTTGTCTGGTATTAGTTTGGCGCCGACTTCAAAAATTTTAATGTCATATAAAAATTTATAGTTATTTTTCACTTTTTAGCACACTTTTGGAAGTCGGTTCAATTTTTTTTATAAAAATTTTATTTCTCCTTGCAAACAAAATGGAACTTTTGACACTAATTTAAATTGAAATATTTTGTTTCAGTTTCATTTACTTTTCCTAACGATTGTTGGAGAACAGTTATCAGTGGAAGCAGGAAAAACAGTTAACATCTGTTATAAAGTTGCGAGAAAAAGAAATCACATTTTTATCATTCAAGAACGCCAAGAAATAAATGAAATACTGTACGCTATGGCTGCCCAAGCCTCTCAGCGGAACACAAAATTAAGTGCTGCAGGATTTTTTACCGTGGATCATTCTATGATACTCTTTATTTTTAGTAATGTTTGTGCTTACTTAATAATTGTGTGTCAGTTATTATCTGCCACTAAATCTTCTAATTAAAACAATTTATACAATATTATAAATATTATGGTGTGCAACCCGACTTATTAGGTATATAACTCACAATGCACATGGAGTGTCGTTCTATATATAATGCACGAAGCAGAATTGGATCGTTATGATAAAGCATTATGTGTATTAAATGCTTTAAAACTTACTAATGATAAAGAAATAAATTACGATTTACCAGATGGGGTATTTGCACCTTCTACGATGAAGAATAGCAGTTTTTTAAATACAAAAAAAAATTAAAACCGAAGTTCTTGTAATTTTTAAATATCAATTTTCGAAATAGGTGGATTGGAAGAGACGGATTTCAAAATTGGCCCCCGAGATCTCCGGCTTAACTCCAATAGATTTCTTTTTATGGAGATACATAAAAGGAATTGTCTACAATACGCCCCCGACAACACCACAAGATATGAAAATACGCACAAGAGGCGCTTTTCAATTCTATGAAAACGCGAAGACTTAGCTATACGTATTTGAAGGTACATTTTCTGGTAAGTTAAAAAGTATAGCGTTTTACTGAAATTAATCAAGTTATAGCCCCTTAAATTTTTTATTTGATTAGTTTTAATTTTTGGACACCCCGTATAATATAGCAAGTTTATTATAATTGGGATATAAAATACGATTTATTGTTACATTTCACGGTTTCAAGTATATCACTGAAATACATCTTAAGTATTTGAAACATGAAAATTAGGTTTGATTTTGTCAAAATTCAAATTATTTAAAAACCCTTAAGGTATTGGTACTAAAACCTTATTAAAAAAGGCACTTATTTTGATCGGAGAATCTAAAAATGCAATAATATACAGGGGGTTCCTTTAAAAAAAAAAAACTTTGATACGTTCAGAGCTTTTGGGACACCCTTTATAATATAAAAATAATTTTAAAAAGTAATTATATTAGACCCCCATATATCTCAAAAGTAAAACTTTTTGAAATTCAGGTATTTTGACCGCAATATTCCGTGCCGTAGAGGGTGAAGAACCCAGTATAGATAATTAGAAGAAAAGTGTATATTCCAGAAAATTCAAACAAAAAATATTTCATAAAAAAAAACAATAAATATAAGCACACGTGTCCCATAAAAAGGTTGTCAGTGACAAATGAAGTGCGCTATATTTTATTCATATCTCATTTAATGGTTTCTTCCATATGTTATGAAAACAAAACACATTTCCACGTTGACGCGAAGCTTTACAACAACATATTACGATGACTTCAAAATTAGTTAAATTTCTCGTTTTCTTAAGTATAATACTTTTCGTATATCCACCAGTATGTTGTAAAGTTAAATTGCATAAACAATTTTACATATTTTTTATTACAATTGTAACGATTCTTCTTACTTTCATCATAACTTTCTGTCACTATAACAATATGATATTGTCCTTTGTGATACTGTCATCATCAAGAGTTTTATTTGGTGTTATAATTATTATCACAGCTTTAATTAATATCATTTTTTCCATGAAACTAACAGTCAGCCAGAAAAAAATGCATGTTTTGGTTAAAATTTTAAAAATATTAACATATAACAAACAGATGGGAGAAATAACTACAGGACCAAAAATAATTCTTGCTATATGGTGCATAGTCGCTTGTCTGAAAGTTGGATGTCAATTTTACTTCACAATGCATCATATAGAATCTTTCCTGATACTTCTTTGTAAGGACTGGCTTACTTTAAGGTCAGAGTTTGTTCTTTTAACACTCTGCCTTTTAATTTGGAAAATACAAAAAAAAATTCACGATATTCACCAAAAAATAGAAGTATCTAGAAGCCTTGGAATGATTTTAAAATATAAAGATCAACTTGACGAATTTTTGTCTTATATAGAAAAAATTAACGATATATTTGGTTCTGTTATAGCAGCAGAAGTCATTCTATGCATTTTTGATTTATTACGAATCAGTCTATGTTTAATTTTACCAAGTTGTGGTTATAACAAAATCAATTTTATATGGACATTAGCATATACATTTTATTTTATGGTAAGTAATAGGAATTAAATATACAATTCCGTGAATGTTCTTATATTATGTTGTTGGTGTATTCAGTTCTAAATATTAAAGATCTGTCGAAAGATGCTATAATTATTTATGTATCAATAATTTCCGTTAAAAAATTTATTAAAAATTACAAAAATGTTTATATTATTTCATATACACCGACAGGTCATGTTGATAAATTGGCTGTAAAAGAACCTTAATATTTTACTGCATTTTCATGTTATCTTTAAAACGGAATATATATTTATAGGCTGGTAGCAGTTCATATTTCGGAAATTGGTTACACGGGCGTTGATAGTGGCCATCTGACCTATCCGTAGTAAAATTTGGCATTTTAGACGGTAGCTTCCACTTGAAAACTATACATAATATGTGTTTTTAACATTGAAAGTTCTTAATGGATTTAAAATAAAATTTTTATAAAAAAATTGAACCGACTTCTAAAAGTGAGCTAAAAAGTGAAAAATAACTATAAATTTTTATATGAAAGTATACTTTATTTATAATTGCTTTCTTACCATAATTTGTATATATTAGTAGTTATTTATTTTATTTAGACATGCTTTAGCGCCGACTTCAAAAAGTTCAATTTCACATAAAAATTTATAATTATTTTTCACATTTTAGCTCACTTTTAGAAGTCGATTCAATTTTTTTATAAAAAATTTATTTTTCTATTTTTAGTTTTAGAATTCATTATGATATCCATAAATTATTTGAACTAAGTACTAGTCGAGATTAGTGTACCTCGCAATGACTCCAAGATGGCAAAAAAGTACCCATTTTATCCAAATGAACCACTAAAAATTCTTTGGTTCTTAGAATTCTCCAAATACCAGTAAAATTGTGTCAAACAAATATTTAGTCTGTTATAGTAATTCCACTATCTTAAGGTTCAAATTAATTTTAGATTGGTAATATAGGCCCCAAAACCTTCCAATTTCGATATTTAAAGAACCTGAGATGTATATTTCTTAGCTCGATATATTTTATACTGCATATTGAGTTTGTATACCCCTTAAGAACCCTACAATATAAATTTTCAATATTTAAAGAACCTGAAATGTAAATTTCTTAGCTCGATATATCTTATACTGCATATTGGGTTTGTATACGCCTCAAGAATCCCACAATATCAATTTTAGACAAAATCGGAATATGTGAAATTTTCTGTACGTCATATTGTATCTTATCAACCAAAAAATTAACTTCATATTCGTAATACATCCCCCCGAAAACCTTCTACTACCAAATCTGAAAAAATGCGAATAAAGTAAAATTTTTACCATATTGCATCCGCTATATTGAATTTCAAAAAAATTATTTTAAGTCTTAATCTAATCTAAATGTAAACTCTTCAAAGGCCCCTAGTACCAAATTTGGATGAAATCCGGAAATTTAAAATTTCTAGACTTACATTCGCTATTTACATCCTCAAAAACGCTACAGTCCCACTTTTGAACAAAATCGAAAAATGTAAAATGCCAGATTCAGTTTTTCAAAAATTATTTTAAATTCATAACTAACACCAACAAAAATACCCCAATACTGATTTTAGACAAAATCGGGAGATAAAGAATTTTTAATCCGCCATATTTAATTTTTTTTAAATAATTTCAGATTCGTAATGTGCGATCCCAAAAAATATTTTATCCGCCATATTAGATACGCCATATTGAATTTTTTAAAAATAATTTCAAATTCGTTATGTGCGACCCCGAAAACTCGCCCATATCTATTTTGAAGAAAATGGGACAAAATTGATTTTTTCATCCGCCATATTGGATCCGTCATATTGAATTTTTTAAAAATATTTTGAATCCATTATGTGCGACCACGAATACTCCCCCACACCAATTTTGGAGAAAATCAGACAAAATTTATTTATTTTATCCGCCATATTGATTTTTTTACAAATAATTGCAAATTCGTTGTGGACGTGCCCAAAAATTTCCCCATACCAATTTTGGAGAAAATCGGACAAAATTAATTTTTTTGGCTACCATATTCTTAGAGCCATCTCGGATATTACTGCACCAATTTCGTCCAAAAAAAAAACATGGGACCACCGCAGCAACTTCCGAATATAACGTAAAAAATTTCATTCAAATCGGTGCGGCCATTCCGGAGTAATCGGTGTACATACTTAAAAAAAAATACATAGTCGACGAATTGAGAACCTCCTTCTTTTAGAAGTCGGTTAAAAAATATAGAATTATTTTTGTACCCACCCTGAAGAATATCAAAAAAGGTGAATAAGCTGACTTTCTATGATCTCTTAAAATTGATAAAATGTTTAGAAAATAAAGTATACAATAGTAATAAAATAAGAGAAGAGAGTTACAATAGTAACACAATACAAGAAGAAAGTTTGGTCAAGCGTCAAACAAAGACCACGGCTAATGATACGTTTATAATAGACTTCTGTTGAGAAAAGATATAATCAGATAAAGCCTGTTTTAAGATGCTCTGTGCTAAAGTATTTTAAGAGAATTTGTCTTTTTTAAAGACGCGATAAGATATGAAAGATAATCGAGCTTTAAATAAACCAAACGAAGTAGGTTGTAACTCGAGTATTCATCCTATGTTTTGGCCCCAATGTGCTTCTTGGAATGTTTGCTTGCCCAGTTCCTTCAGCTTATTTTATGAGCTTAGTAGTCTTAGATGGCACAATGGCAAATACCCTTTAAGTACATTTAACTTTGGTGATAGTTTTAAAAAACTTAAACTTAGGCCGTTACACTCTTGCCACAATATTAGTTTGCCAAAATGCTTTTGCAACCGGCCAACAAGCAAAAGACCTTGACCTCATGATTTAAGTTCCCCAGCACAGCAAAAACTATCAAATGATTTTGACAGATTGTTTTAAAATTTAACAGAATAAACCAACCGAAACAAAAAGGTGACTAAACTAACAAAAATAATACGAAACTCTTTTAAACTACATAGGTTATAAAAAAATAATTACCTTTTTCTTCATCAAAACACTCTTTTGAAAACAAAGTTCTGACAAATACGCAAAATGGTTTAATGAACTACGTCGACTAGCGATCGATAATCATCACGTGACAAATCAGCTGCTCATACCACTGGAACTATGAGTGTGTTAAAAAAATGGAGTGCCAGAATTACAGAAATTCCGTAGCAAGTTCTCAACCAACTGAAAAAAACCTTAAACTATAAGGCCAGACATTAGTCTATTCTTATACCGTCAGAGACAAAGTATTATCTCAGATTGCAAGGAAATATCAGGAAAGGATGGAAACCTCTCCCATGACAGTAAACCGCCTCTTGCAAACCGGTTTCGAACTTATTGACTTTCGTCAGTACAGGATCAGCAAGCGTTTCTAAATATAAGAAAACGAGTCCTTTACAAGTAGCGTCATCTCACAGCATTTGAGTAATAAGTGTTTTTCAGTTGGTTGAGAACTAAAATAGCTTCTCTTATTAACCGACTTCTAAAAGAAAGAGGTTCTCAATTCGGCGACTATGTATTTTTTTTATGTATGTACACCGATTACTCTGGAACGGCAGCACCGATTTGAATGAAATTTTTTACGTTATGTTTAGGAAGTTGCTACGGTATTCTCATATTTTTTTGGATGAAATTGGTGCAGTAAAATCCAAGATGGCGCTGACAATATGGCAGCCAGAAAAATTAACTGTCCGATTTTCTCCAAAATTGTTATGGGGGAATTTTCGGGGTCGTTGTGAATCTGAAATTATTTTTTAAAAAATTTAATAGGCGGATCCAATATGGCGGACAAAAAAATTTAATTCTGTCCGATTTTCTCTAATTTCCTTCAAAAAAATATGAGAACACCGCAGCAACATCCTAAACATAACGTAAAAAATTTCATTCAAATCGGTGCCGCCCTTCCGAAGTAATCGGTGTACATACATAAAAAAAATACATAATCGACGAATTGAGAACCTCTTTCTTTTAGAAGTCGGTTAATAAAAGAAGCTATTTTAGTTCTCAACCAACTGAAAAAAACTTATTACTGAAATGCTGGGAGATGACGCTACTTGTAAAGGATTCGCTTTTCTTATATTTAGAAGCGCTTGCCGATCCTGTACTGACGAAAGTCAATAAGTTCGAAACCGGTATGCAAGAGGCGGTTTACTGTCATGGGAGAGGTTTCCATCCTTTCCTGATATTTCCTTGCAATTTGAGATAATGCTTTGTCTCGGACGGTATAAGAACAGAGTAATGTCTGGCTTTATAGTTTAAGGTTTTTTTAGTTGGTTATGGAATTTCTGTAATTCCAGCACTCCATTTTTTTAACATCCTCATAGTTCCAATGGTATGAACAGCTGATTTGTCACGTGATGATTATCGATCGCGAGTAGACCCAGTTCATTGAACCATTTTGCCGTATTTGTCAGAACTGGCGTGGGGGAGTTTTCGGGGACGCACATAATGAATCCAAAATATTTTTGGAAAATTCAATATGACGGACAAAAAAAACAAATTTGTCCGATTTTTTCCAAAATTAAAACGGGGGAGTTTTCGGCGTCGCATATAACGAATCTAAAATTATTTTTAAAAAATTCAATATGGCGTATCCAATATGGCGGATAAAAAATTAATTTTGTCTGATTTTTTCAAAATTAATATAAGGGAGTTTTTGAGATCCCACATTACGAATCTGAAATTATTTTAAAAAAATAAATATGGTGGATCCAAAATGGCGGATTAAAGATTCTACATCTTTCGATTTTGTCTAAAATCAGTATTGGGGGATTTTTGTTAGTGTTAATTATGAATTTAAAATATTTTTTGAAAAACTCAATCGGCGGATTCAATATGGCGCCCTAAAAATTTTATATTTTTTGATTTTCTCCAAAACTGATATAGGGGGTTCTTGAGGGTGTAAATTATGAATCTAAAAGTATTTTTTCAGTATTTAATATGGCGAATCCAATATAGTGGACCAAAAATTTTACATATTTCGTTTTTGAGGATGTAAGTAGCGAATATAAAATTACTTTAAGAAAATCTAATATATCAGATGCAATATGAAGGTCTAGAAATTTTAAATTTCTGGATTTGATCCAAAATTGGTACTAGGGAGCTTTGAAGGGTTTAGATTTAGATTAGATTAAATTATTTTTTTGATATTCAATATGGCGGATCCAATATGGTGAAAATTTTACCTTATATTTTTTCAGATTTGGTATTAGAGGGTTCTCGAAGTCATGTATTACGAAGATGAAGTTAATTTTTTACAACTGTTAAATTGATAAGATACAATATGAGGGACTGAAAGTTTTATATTTTCCGATTTTGCTTAAAATTAATATTGCGGGGTTCTTGGGGCGTATACAATCTCAATATGCATTATAAAATATATCGGGCTAAAAAATTTACGTTTCAAGTTCGTTAAATATCGATATTGGAAGATTTTGAAGCCTATATTACCATCCTAAAATTAATTTGAAATTTAAGATACTGGATTTACTATGGCAGACTAAATATTTGTTTGACACAGTTTCACTGGTATTATAAGAATTATAGAATTTTTAGTGGTTAATAAAATTTTTATAAAAAAGATTGAACCGACTTCTAAAAGTGCGCTAAAAAGTGAAAAATATCTATAAATTTTTAGGTGAAATTGAAATTTTTGAAGTCGGCGCCAAATTATTTCTAAATGAAATAAATAACTACTAATATATACAAATTATGATACGAAAGCAATTACAAATAAAGTATTTTCAACCTGTTTATGCGAATCACATTTTGTCATGGATTAGTTTGGCGCCGACTTCAAAAATTTCAATTTAATATAAAAATTTACAGTTACTTTTCACTTTTAAGCGTACTTTGAGAAGTCGGGTCAATTTTTTTTATAAAAATTTTATATAAATGGACAAATTTGACAAAATTATAAAGATTTCCTAAAAACGCATTTCAATTTTACTTTTATAAAGTAAATTTATCCAGTTTTTTAAGTTAAAACAAATAAATTTTAAAATTAGTTCATACTCTAGGAAATACAAACAAATAGAAGTTTGTAAAAAAACTAATAAATATAAGCACACGTGTCCCATAAAAAGGTTGTCAGTGAAAAATGAAGTGCTCTTATTTTATTATTGTATTTTTTAAGTGTTTTTCCCAATTACTACGAAAATAAACCACATTTTATTTTAATATATTCGTTGCTACGAAGTTTTTCATCAACATATAACGATGACTTTAAAATTAGTTAAATTTCTAATATCCTTAAGTATCATACTTTTTGTCAATCCACCAGTATGTTGTAAAGTTAAATTGCATAAACAATTTTACATATTATTTATTACAATTGTAACGATTATTCTTACTTTAATCATAACTCTCTATTTCTTTGTCGGTATTGTATTGCCCTTTGTGACAATATTACTATCGAGAGTTATGTTTTGTGTTATAATTATTAACACGCCATTAATTAATATCATTCTTTCAATAAAACTAACATTCAACCTGAAAAAAATGCATGCTTTGATTAAAATCAATTAAACTGGGAAAATAACAACAGGACCAAAAGTAATTATTGCTATATGGTGCTTCGTCGCTTGTCTGAAAGTTGGGAGTCAATTTTACCTCAAACTATATCAGATAGATAGTTTTCTGATACTTTTTTGCAAGGACTGCCTTACTTTAAGGTCGGAGTTTGTTCTTTTAACACTCTGCCTTTTAATTTGGATAATACAAAAAAAAATCACGATATTCACCAAAAAATTGAAGTATCTAGAGGTCTTGGGAGTAATTTTAAAATATAAAGATCAACTTAATGAATTATATTTTTATATAAAAAAAATTAATGGTATATTTGGTTCTAAAGGGTGTTTTTATAGAGGTATAGGATTTTTAAATGGAATAAAACAAAGATGAATTTTTTAAATTGACATGAAATTTACTTTATTCGAAAAATAACCATCTGGCATTTATAATTTTAATATGACTTCTGGCATATGACCGCCACGGTTAGCTCGGACGTAGTCTAATCTGGAGGTCCAATTTTCGATGACTTTTTCCAACATTTGTGGCCGTATATCGGCAATAACACGGCGAATGTTGTCCTCCAAGTGATCAATCGTTTCGGGCTTATCGGCGTAGACTAGCGACTTCACATATCCCCACAGAAAATAGTCTAGCGGCGTTAAGTCGCACAATTCACGGCTCCGAAACGTGAAACTATGCGGTTACCAAACGTTTCCTTCAATAAATCAATTGTGGCATGAGCTGTGTGACATGTTGCGCCGTCTTGTTGAAACCACAGCTCCTGCACATCATGGTTGTTCAATTGATGAACGAAAAAGTCAGTAATCATGGCTCTATAGCGGTCACCATTGACTGAAACGATCTGACCAGCATCGTTTTTAAAGAAGTACGGACCAATGGTTCCACCAGCCCATAAAGCACACCAAACAGTCAGTTTTTCTGGATGTAACGGTGTCTCAACATACACTTGAGGATTATCATCACTCCAGATACGGCAGTTTTGTTTATTGACGTATCCATTCAAACAAAAGTGAGCTTCATCGCTAAACAAAATTCGCTTATGAAAACCGGGATCAACGGCAATCTTGTTTTGGGCCCATTCACCGAATCTACGCCTTGCTAGGTGATCGTGTAGCTTCAATTCTTGCACGAATTGGATTTTGTAAGCACACAAACCAAGATCTTTCCGCAAAATCTTCCATAAAGTGAATGGACACATATCCAATTCCTGTGCACGATGGCGGATAGACTGATTCGGGTCTTCCTCTACGCTACGCTCTACAGCAGCAATGACTTCTTCTGCATGCACTGTATGACGTCTCTGTGGATGCGTATTGTCATTTAGAGTAAACGTGGTGCGAAACCTTCCATTGTTATTCGAATTTATTGCTCTGATCGACGATTATGTTGTCCGTAAAATGGATGTAGTGTGCGATACGTATTTCGAACAGAACCATGATTTTCAAAATAAACTTGCACAATTTGGAAGCGTTGTTCAGGCGTCAGTCTATTCATGTTGAAATGCCAAACCAAACTAAACATAAATCACTTGACAGCTGACAAAATGGCCGCCAGTTAAAAAAGTGTTGCCAACTTAAAATTTTATACCTTTATAAAAAAAAAAACACCCTTTATTATAGCAGCAGAGGTAATTCTATGCATTTTTAATTTATTACAAATCGGACTAAGTTTAATTTCACCAACTTATGTTTATCCCGGGTTCATTTTTTTATGGGGGTTAGCATATACATTTTATTTTATGGTAAGTAATAGAAACTAAATGTACAATTCCTTGCAAACCTAATGTTATGGAAAGTGCTTATAATGTTGTTACGATTTGGTCTTTTGAAAAAACAGTTTTCACTAGATAACTTCCAATATTTATATTAACAACACATTTACATCAACATCACAACTAACTAATTATTTCCATTATTACAATACAACTATATAACTCCTAACGATACCACTATACGACTCTCTATACGACTCTATCACTAACCTCGAACTAACTCACTACACTTATTCTATCTTTATTTATATACCTATGGAAGTTCCTAAATAAATCTAGAGCATAAAAGTTGAGAACTATCTAGAAAGATGAATCATTGTGACACTATTCCTTTCGGCACATTATTCCGACGGAATCTTCTTACTTAAACCCAGAGTAAGAAGATTCATCGGGAATCATATATTTTTTCATAGTTTTTGTGATTTTCACACCCGCCATATTAAATCCGGCATCTTGGATATTGAAATTATCAAATTCTGATCCCATTAACCCCGACTTTCCTGGGTAATTCGAAATATATTTTTATGTTACATATTTTTCAAAAAATGAATATTTCTTCAGTATTTCGTGAATTTTTTTGCCTTGCCCATATGATGCAAGCGATCGGCAAAACTATAAATCTCTACAAACAATATCTCAGAAAAGAAGATTTTGAGACGATTCGAAATGGGTTTTGAAGGCAATGAGTGGTACTTTAGATGCCCCGTTGAGTCATATCGAAAAGTCTCATGCTATCCTGAAACATAACCTCCAATATAACAAAACACAGCTTTTTTGCACTTCTAGGTTAGGATATATCGAAAGCCAGACCTGATGAATCAAATTTAGTGCATCTAAAATCTTCGAAAAGTATGGTCTTGTTTCTGGGTCTTAAATGTTGTCAGCCTGCATAATTAATATTCAAATCGTCCTAGTTAATGAACATCTTTTAGTTTTACAATGATTTTTATTGTTATATATGTTTGATATCATTTAATTATTAAGAACATTATTTGAAAAATAAAGTTATTTATAAAAGATAATGACAATCTGTACCATACAATTATAAAAACGAAGTGTTTATTTATTTTAGATTATTATATCCTGCTTAGCATTTGTTGGTGAACAGTTATCTGTGGCAGCTAAGAGAACTGTGAAAATAGCTGACTGCAATATATTGCAAGAAACAAACATAATCCTTATAGAAAGGCAACACGATGTAATGGATCAACATCTGGATTTTATGGCCCAATACCCTTTTCAAGGACATATAGAATTAAGTGCAGCTGGATTTTTTCCAGTAAATCATTCAATGTTAATATTTATTTTTAGCACTGTTTGTACTTACCTAGTAGCTATATATTATTTAACATTTTAATCTTAGTCATCTGTAGTTTT
Organism: Diaprepes abbreviatus; assembly: GCA_034092305.1. Classification (NCBI taxonomy): domain Eukaryota; kingdom Metazoa; phylum Arthropoda; class Insecta; order Coleoptera; family Curculionidae; genus Diaprepes; species Diaprepes abbreviatus. The sequence goes on along the minus strand of JASJET010000178.1, from coordinate 2,732,179 downwards.
TTATATAGTTCTTTCGAAGGACTTTGAGATTTAGCGAGTTATATTTTGTGTGAAGTGTACCTTAATAAAGATTATAAAAAAAAATTGTATTAATTCATTGATCTTTTGTACAGTAGCTGATGAAATCATTATAAAAAATTAAGCCGCTAAAAAGTAAGAAATAACAATTTACAGGAAATTGAATTTTTGATATCGGCCCCAAATTAATAACTGAGAAAATTTAATAATCAAATGGAGTATTCGGCAACAGCACAGGAGTCAGAGAGTGCTACCCTCTCGGATAATGTGCGACGATTTTCACAGCGGAAATTTATGCTAATCTGCAGTGTGCCCATCTCTGTGAGAGGGACATAGATAAGAATAGAGTAATAAATATATGCTCAGACAGTAAGGCTGCGATATTGGCACTGAAGTCTAGTGTCCTAACTTCGCGACTGGTGTCTGAGTGCCAGGATATACTGAATGGTATGACAAGGAAAGGCTGCACAGTCAGACTCGTATGGATATCGGGTTACTCGGGCATAGTCGGGAATAAGGAAGCAGACCGTCTAGCAAATGTGACAGAATTAGATTATAGACTCTGGCCAATGACATATTGAGGTAGCGTTAATTACTTTATCTATAATCATTTTTGTCCCATATTAATTAGTAACTATTTTAATAACCTACAATTAAATATCACAGTAATAAAGACACTCTGGAAGTCTGGTCGTTCAACTTCTCTCTTGCAGCTTTAGTACCAAACACTACAGTTATTAAAGCTTACCACAACCATGACTCAGATCTTCAGGACGCAGGAAAGGCTGCTAATTAGTTGGTCAGTAGACATCCCTTGCTTTGCAGATCTCGCAGCAGCGCGCCCGCGAGTCAATTCGCATGAAGGTTTTAATTAAATTAAAAAAAAACAAGTTTCTCAAAACACTTAGTCTATTAACAAAATAAATAGAATAAAACGGACTATTTACAATGAGAAACTTAAATCTAATAACAATTACGAAAAACTAACATAATTGCTCTTCTTGGCCGTTATTTTAACCAAAAATTTAAAACCCAATTTTGAAAAACACGTATAAATAGCTTAATAAAATATTAAACAAAAAAAAGAAAAGAAATAAAACGCGAAAAACAGCTATTTATATTACTTAATCGAACCGTATGAAAATCGCGAAATGCCCTACTAAAAAACACACGATAATCCCTTAATTTCCCAAATTAAACAAAGACAACCTTCCCTCCCGACGATTATACCCGTGACGTAATTATTCTACGGCACTGGTATGGTACCGTACTACCCGACATTCAAATTGGAACTAAAATTTACTATTCCTTAAACGAGTGTATTCGAACCTTACACCCCCTCTCCCTTTGTTTTCCGTTTGTATCCAAATTAGGCGATGGAACCCAGCAAATTTCTTCCCTTAAAGTTCGAAGATTTGGGAGTTTTCTTACTGAGAGCGTTAGCTGTACCATACCGGAGGTTTGATTCACGAATTGACCTGTGAGCATCTTAAGCTTAATTTTTATATAACACAATTGATAAAACTATTCTACTTCTTTCTATAACTAAAAGAATATATGTTAAAGACTGTAAAAAAAACTATACACTTTTCTTGGCTGTTTTGGCAATAAACATCTTAACTCATTATTTCTTGTGAATAGAAAAAACAATTATTAATCATAATTCTTTTTACAAATGATATATTTCCATTATAGTGAGTTTATTTGATCATTCTTTTGTTTCCCAATAATGGGAAAATCGTTCAATACTCTAAAACACCTTAACGGTATTCCACATACCACATGTTAAAACTACCCTCATCACATCTGGTCCTATATACTTAACCAGGGCAGGATTACTTAGACGACTTTATAGGCAATTCTAAGAGAGGGTCTTTTACGTCTTCATAAATTAACTGACTTTATGTATTTTTTTTAAGAAAACATTTAAACGACTAAGATCATAAAAGTTAAGTTCGATAACTGATTTATTTATCCTTTAGACCTTCGTGGATAGTGATAAAAAAATATAACTACCCTATTCCCACGGCATATCTATTCACAGAGTGATTATTTAATTATTCATTTTAACAAAATATAGTTGACATTGAACAATGAAAATAATTAACATGTGTTCCATTACACAAAGTTGGGTTCAGCTACTGAGCCGTATGGACCCCAACCAGTATTAACTGTCCCAGTTGCTATGGGCAAAAGGAAAGTCGTTGCTGGAAAGCAAATTTACTGAATCGTGGAGGGGAGTTCCTGGAATAAGGTGTGCTAAGGAACATATAATTGGGCCTAGTGCATGGCGTAATAAGGAGCTTCTCTCCTTGGGAAGCAAAGAGCTGCGAATTATGGTGGGATTGTTGACAAGACATTGTCACCTCAGGGTTCATCTTCATAGAATCGATCTCGAAAACGACCCGACGCATTAACGAGCATTTGGCTTCAAAAACCGGACAAAATTAATAACGTCGTTGTTTTTGACTCTAGACGTGTCAAAATCAATGTCCGGAGATTTTTGACGGCGCCAAGTTGATTTCTGGCATTATTTTAGTAATCGGGTAAAGGGGGGCTGACTTAAGGTGGGGAGGGGGAGGGGAGTAATATTAAAAAAACGTAATGGTTATCGTTTTATATGTTTTTAAGTGCTCCGATTTCATATCTGGTATTATTTTACCAATCGGGTGAAGGGGCGCTGACTTAAGGTGGAGAGGGGGGGGGGAGTAATATTAAAAAAACGTAATGATTATCGTTTTATATGTTTTTGGGCGTTCCAATTTCATATCTGGCATTACTTTGCCAATCGGGTGAAGGGGCGCTGACTTAGGGTGGGGAGGGGGAGGGGAGTAATATTAAAAAAACGTAATGGGTATCGTTTTATATGTTGACTTAGGGTAATTGTACGTTTTCCCATAAAAAATCTATCTCAAGATAAAAACAAAGTCTCTTTACTGTGTGATCAAGTAGGTCCTGAAACACAGCTTCAACACTCGTCTCCGTAACTCGGATTGACTCTGGTTTTGGATAACAGAGTTTCTTTGCTTCTCTAAGTAGAGTATACCAAGGATATATACTCTTATTGGAATCGTGTAACAACTCCCACTGCCTCCTTGTAAAGTCACCTTCAACAAAGATGTGCAAAGCTTGTTTAGGTTTGTAATTTTTTACTTTCGGTTTCTGAGCAATATTTATTACCTTCCTGTAAAGTTTGGCTCTTGGTGTTTAAGTTGCATCTATTATAAGTTTAGAGGCCGCAACATTTCCAGACATTCGTTGACTTACGCTGGCTGCATAGGTAAACTCCTCAACAGGTACCTGTTTGCGGAGTTCTTTTGTATTTCATCGTTTACTACGATCATGTAATTCTTGGAAATGCTTCCTTGGGCGTCCCGAAGAATTCGTGGCCCAGTTATATACTGGTATTGATGTATTAAGCTATTTCTCGTTTTTTTTTTCAAAAATCTTTCTTCAATATAGTTAGAAGATATCAATCTTTTCTTCAAATCACTATTAAAATGTTTTAAATCGTGACTTAAGGTATGGTACTCGTTTTGGAGACATTTCATCATTTTGCAAAGCTTATGTTCCATAAATGATACCTTATCTTCAAGTGTTCTGGATGTGCTTTGATTAAAAAGCATGTATATCGTTTTACAATATACCTCCTACTACATACCTTGATGTCAAATTTGTACCTATAGGAAAAAAATATGTATGTAAGTAAAAAATAACCAAAATTATTACCAAAAAAAAAACCGTGGAACTCAAGCGGTTTTTTTAAGAGGTGGAAACATGTGGCAAATGTTTTGATTGATATGATATGGCTAATGTCTATAGTTTATTATAAAAAAAGAATTGTAGTCCGACCTAGCTCAGAACATTTTCAAAAACACAAATTAGTTAAAAAGAAAAACAAAAAAATAGAAAATTTTCTTGCATATTGTTTTAGGTCCATAAAAATACTAAACAGTCATTATATTTTTAAATAATATATATTAAAATTAAATACATAACTTGTTCTTTAGATTCCATCACAAAAAATTTTTTTTTAATATTCACTTTACAAAATACCAAACACCAAACACAAGTATAAAAAAAATCTATCAAGAACGAATGCATGCGTATTGAACGAAGCTTAGATTGCAATTAACTGGGCGGAGCGTAGCTGCGTGGAGGGGCCACTTTATCATATTTTTATGATAGTACGGTTACTCAGGTATACAAAAAAAATAAATTCGATGATTACTTGTCTAGTTTGCATTTTTCCTTTTTGTCCGGTTTTTGCGGCCAAATGCTCGTTAGTGCGACATGCAGATAGTGTTTGGAGCAGGATGAAACTACTGACCATGTCCTCGGAGAGTGCCCAGCACTCAACGGACTGAGACAGAGATATTTCAGAAATACAATTTTGTTACCGGAAGTAGTTAGGCAAGTTCAACTAACGAGGCTGCTTGGATTCGCCAAGGCGATCTGCCTCGAATAACCTCCAGCTATGGTGGGATATAAAACGCCCAATGGAGGCCTAGGCATCGATGATCTAGTATCACCACCCCTTTTTCATTCATTAATTTATTCTTCATTCATTCATGGAGCTGACTTGAAAAATTTCAATTTCATGAAAAAATTTCTATAGTTATTTTTGACTTTTATTGCATTTTTAAAAGTCAGTTCTATTTTTTATAAAAATATTATTTTTTGTTTTTTAATTTTGAACTTGTTCTAATATCTATAAATTATTTCAACTAAGAAATATGCGTAATGTGTAGTGAACCTCGCATTGTTTTTAAGGTCGCAAAAAAGTATCCACTTTATCTAAAGTTGTATACCACACCAAACTGAACAACAAGAAAAGTTTATACTTGATAATGATTAGAGATACAACCTAATCGAAACATCGTAAAAAACAAACAAAAATAAAGACAATGCAAGTCCGACAACCACATTTTAGTCAAGAAATTCTATGATTCTGAAAATTCCCCAAATACTTGTTTTGAATGAAATTGTACCCCACAAATACGTCCGCCATTACAAATTTGTTATAGCACACTCAGTGCAAAATTTTCAGTACTATTCTGTGTCATGAACTCTTTTTTGTTTTAATTGTCCTAATCCAGTTTTATTTTACGCTTAACGTTGTTCTTTTTCTCATCTCATTGTGTCTATCTAAGTTCAAATCCTTCCTTATAGAAAGTTGATGTAATTATTTGTGCCTTTTGGACTCTTGACATGATCAACCACAGAACTGATCAAAATTTGTTCAATAGATACCAATTTTTTTGTGCTAAATAGTAACGAAGTCGACTTCGATGTAGAAACTATCGCTTCTACAGAAGACTGTAATGTAGAGAGTATTTGCTCTACAGAGGTTACTTGTTTTGCTTTAGTTATAACTTTAATAAATTAAAGGAATATCTTCATTGGTGTTGTATCATTATTAAAATTTTTATCCAAATCTACATGGAATTTTTCGTTATGTACATCGACAGAAACAAAGTTGTAAGGGAACAAAAGTTTATTGTGATTTTTACTAATTTTAACATTTATTAACTCTAAATTAAATTCTACTAAATGGAAGAATTTACTTGAGTCCCCCTCTGTATAAGGATTTGGACCGTTAAATTGTATATCTTATGTCTGGCCAAAAATAGTCACATATCAGGGAAATATAAATCCATTAACAAACTTAAGCCTAGTTTTATTACTTTTGGGGTAGTTAATTTTTCTGAAAAAAACAACATAAACTTAGAGAATTTATGTGACACAAAAACTAAACTATTCCACCCTCTCGAAGTTTTTAATATAAATCTGTCAAAGTAACTTAATAATCTTAAAAACCATATCGTTAAGGGTCTAAGGTTAAGTTGTAAAGTGATAACCACATGAGGCGACCGTGAGAGAGCTTTCTTTTACTTAAACTGAGCAAATTTTCCCATCATAAGAAAACAAAAGAATATTTAAATAAAATCGCTGAAATGCAATATTAGTATTTGTTATTATGTACAAAGTTCGCGACTGTTACCCATTTTTCCCCAATTGACGAAAATAAGAATAAGAAAGAGAGAAAATGGTTAAAACCTTGAGGTTTTTTTTATGGGTTCTTTCACGCATCTTTTAGAATAGTTATGATCACATTTATATAAAGTAATTATTAGTTTTGAGCTCTGGTCAGTTTTAATATTAAATTAAATTAAATTCGACGCATGGATGACTTATGCCATCTATGAACCAGGGGACCGAAAGCATACCGACGCTCGGGAACGAAAACTACCTTTCGCGCGCGGGGATGCATCGCGTAAGGGCGATCTATTAGTGGAAAAGCACGCATGACGGGACCAATGCATCTAATAGGGAGAAGGGCGGTTCTAAGAGATGAAAGTTGAGTTCGATTTTGAGAAATTAATTAAGGGCAGTTACGATTTTGAATTCGTCTAAGTCAGTTTGGCGTGCGTTTTAGTGTTTTACCAGTGTAAGAAGGTTTTTTTCTGCTGTCTTTTCTGCTATTTTTGTCTTATATTTTTTTTATTCTTCCAGACAGCATTTCAAATAGTAAGGGGAAATTTACTTTATTTTCTACCGGAGAAAGGAGTCCACCATCCCTTAAACTTTTAATTAAACAAATAAATTTGGGTTTATTTCATTAAGGGGAATATCAGAACGGCCTAAAGAGCTTGTAGTTTTAAGCTTTTTAATTATAATCCAGATTTACTCTTAAGTTTCTCATTGTAAATAGTTCATTTTATTCTATTTATTTTGTTAATAGACTAAGTGTTTTGAGAAACTTGTTTTATTCAATTTAATTAAAACCTTCACGCGAATTAACTTGCGGGCGCGCTGCTACGAGATCTACAAGACCAGAGATGTCTACTGACCAACTAATTAGCAGCCTTTCCTGAGTCCTGAAGATCTGAGTCATGGTTGTGGTAAGCTTTAATAACCGTAGTGTTTGGTACTAAAGCTGCAAGAGAGAAGTTGAACGACTAGACTTCCAGAGTGTCTTTATTACTGTGATATTTAATTGTAGGTTATCAAAATAGTTACTAATTAATATGGGACAAAAATGATTATAGATAAGATAATTAACGCTACCTCAATATGTCATCGGCAAGAGTCTATAATCAAATTCTGTCACAAAGTTAACATCACTAAACACTTCGATCATACCCTAGATTTAAACAACAATAGATTTGTTTGAAAACTATTTATGATCGGTGGGGGAGATGCTTTTTTGATGTTTGACAGACATAAACATATTTAGTTATCTTGTCTTTCAGTTCAATTGCTTGTCGTGACTTTTTTCGGTGTTTTTAAGTGTTAGAAATTACTATAAATGCGAAGTGTACAATTAATATTAACAAAAAGAGGATTTAAAAACTTATTTTTATCGGTAAATATTCTTAGATATTGTTTACATATTGAAAATAACAATAATAATAATTTAGGCAACCATATATTCATACTTTGTTTTCAGAATTGACGTACCGATTATATTCGTTTAAATAATGCAATTAGAAAAGGATAGGATAAAATCGGTATGTCTGTACTAAGAAATTAAATATCTACTGTTTATCTACACTTTTTGAAATATAAATAAAAATATTACTACGTTATTCAGCGTTCAAACAACGGGGCCCTAGTTCTGACGTTATACTACTTCTACAGGGGTATGTTCGAAGACTAAACACGTTGCGGTCCACCAGCGATATTCCAGCTTCCTTAAAACCATTAATAGCATTTGTAATCACGGCTGCCCTTACGACTTGATATTATGATACACTGTTAAAAATAACCTTAAATTTAATGCAAATTAAATGTCCATTCTACATTAAATTTAATGCTTTTGTACCATAAATCGTCAATAATGTAAATTTACTTTGAATTTAAAGGAAATTCATTGAAATATCAATTCATCGTACATTAAATTTAATAAACTGATATCTTAAATTTCGATAAACTAACTGAATAGATATTTCGACTTTCTGTACATTAAAATTAATTCACATGTACCTTAACATTAAAGGAATTTATATTAATATTCATGATATACTGAATGAAATTCCGGGAGATGGCGCAACTTGTATTGAACTTTTTATTTAGTATGATATAAGTTGCTTAAGGGACTCAATTTTCGTATGATGAGGTGTACATGTCTGCCGGTACTGACTAAAACCGATGAGTTCGAAACCGGTATACAGATAAAGGTGCACTACCTATGAGAAAAATTTCCACCTTTTTCTGGTAGCAGCATTTTTTAACCTCATATTGGTGCATTAAATATGTGATCACATATCTTAAATTCAATGAACACTGACTGTATAATAAATGTACAAATCACCTTAAAAAGTAATGATCAAACTTTAAATTTAATGTATGATTACATAAAAGTTAATGGAATACATTAATTTAGATTAATGTAAGAATTATTAAATTTAATGCATTACATTAATTGAATTTAAGAAATGGTTTATGAAATTTGCTTCCAGCACATTTACCTTAAATTTAATGCATTTTCTTTTTATAGTGTACGTGTAATTGTTACGGTTCAATTTTGCGCTTGAACTCACTATGGCTAATTTATTTAATTTAACCTTATTTTGCAATTTCGTTATGGGTAGTACAGTATCATTTTCCTTAAGTATTTCCCAGAGATTCTTTGAAGGATAACATTTCATCAAGTATAGTTTCGATTAATTTTATTTACCATTATTTTGTCCTACTTTGTTATTTCACTACACTGCGCTCAGATATTTTCTTATCAGCATCAAAGCATCAAACTTATTGCTACCATTTTTTTTGAATTCAGACAGATCTTGTTTTTTTTCCCCGGTCATTTATATTTATATTTGATGGAATTTTATGTATATTGGGTTGCAGAAATCAGAAAATTTCTATTGATGTATTATATATATATATATATATATATATATATATATATATATATATATATATATATATTTCTTGAATTTAAAAATAACTACCGTGATACTTATTAGATTTATTATTCTTGTTTTGAGTGGAAAATGCTAATGATTAACCAATTGGCTTAACTAACTAATGTATTTCAGCCGACAGTTGTTGCCCAGTGTTTTTCTTTTTGAGATGTCATTTCATTCAGATTAAAAAAAATTGCTTAATCTGGCTAAAATAAATACTCAATTAATTAATTGCAAGGCAACCAATAGAAAATGAATACTCAATGCAAAATCACAATTTTACCAGGCTATATGTGGAAAGGTCTGTAATTTGACATTGACTTTTTAATTAAATTTTCAGAGCAACAATAATGGATAAAAAAAGATATTCCAGATAAAATCACAAAATACCGGACTATTAAGTGAAAAGTCAGGATGTACTACTTGACATTAACATTTAAATAATAAATAAATTTACAAGATCTACAGGAAATTATAATTTCACTCTACGAATCAGTCTCTAGTACCTAAATACTGTAGTAAATACATAAAAGTCATTTTACTGGAGTCAACTGAAAGTTACGAGATCATGTACATATTACGATGCAAAAAAACTTTAAAACTATCAATAATAAACCCAGAATGGGGCCCAAAGAAAACATACAGACAAGATATTGAAATATCACTAGTGTCAAATAACTTTGTCCAAAAATTATGAACATTATGATACGTCCAGGAGACACAAATAAAGCAAAATATAGTGCAAATTATAAATGATGATAAAAGATACTTTCAAAATCAACAGATTATAAAATTTAGGCACTGTAAGGCAGCAAATATTAAAAACCCAAAAATTATAAAAAATCGCCGATCTAAATTTTACAAAAAGATATAATCAGCCCTAAACCTCAAAATACAACTTATTAAGATTACACGTGGTAACTGAACCCGCCTAACGGAAGTCGATTAGTGCGCGAGTAGGGCCATTGTTATAAATGGAGGCTGTTTTGCCTTGATTTTTCACTTTTTCCTCGTTTGATTCTGCCGAAGTAGCTACAGACTTCCATCTCAATTTTTAGTTGCCAAATTTTTGAGATTCTGAGATGGAAAGTCAAAGATATCCCTGTAATTCTGTTTAGTTTTGGTGTACCGTAACTTTTGCCAGATTGGTGGTTATGATTTTTTTTACCGGGAGACAGGGATTTTGGGCAGTCTGCATGGGTTAACGAAGGAATCAGTCTGACCCCAGAAGATCCGATAAGGAACTTTAAAATAATTACTGTTAAAACGATCCTGCATAATCTTCTTTATTTATTAAAATATTTCAGCTCAAAATTGATTTTTACCTTATGAAATTAAAGCATAATTTAAAACCAACCGTTATGTTATTCATGTCTCATTTAGACCTTAAATTAACCACGTGTCAAAGAAATGACAGCTCAAAATGAAAGACACTGGACAATAATAGTAAACTGAAATGTATTATTTAGTAAAGCCAATTCGTTAATCATTAGCATTTTCTACTCAAAACAAGAATAATAAATCTAATATATATCCCAGTAGTTCTTTTTAAATTGAAGAATATAAATTAATACATCAATAGAAATTTCCTGATTTCTGCAACCCAATATACAAATATAAATGGCCGGAAAAAAAATATATGTATCTGAATACAAAAAAAAAGGTAGCAATAATTTTGATACTGATAAGAAAATACCTAAGCACAGCGTAGTGAGACACCAAAGTAAGATAAAATAATGGTAAATAAAATTAATCGAAACTGTACTTGATGAAATGCTTTTCTTCAAAGAATCTCTGGAAAATACTTAAGGAAAATGATATTATGTTGTCCATAACGAAGTTGCAAAATAAAGTTAAATTAAATAAATTAGCCATAGTGAGCTCAAGCGCCAAATTGAACCGTAACATAATTTTTCGTTATGTACATCGGCAGAAACAAAGTCAACATCACTAAACATGTTGCGGTCCACCAGCTATATTACAGTTTTTTGAAAACCGTTAATAGCATTTGCAATCACGGCTTGTCTTGCGACTCGATATCATGATACCCTGGATTAGATCTTAACTGGTTCCCGTTAGTTTCGGTATAGTATAGCTATAGTGGTTTAAAGGCCGCCACATCTATGGATGGAAGCCGTTAGGTGATATGCCCCGGCAGCTACAGTATAGCCACTCCATTACTTCGTGCTAGCTCTATTGCTTTAAGATTTTTGGAATGAGTACTCTTTCCATCCACAAGCAAAACTTTGTTATTAATTGTTGGTTTGACAGCATCAATAAAAGAATGAAGCCAAACAATTAAGAGTTGTGTATTAATGTATCCAGAATCAGATATTTCTACTAGACAGCCCGACGTTGCTCCAACTGTTTTTCTCTTAAAAATTATCATCTGTGAGACACAACGGTTGCATTGGTGCATACAACTGTTCGCCACTTACAACCGACCCTACTTGGTGCTTGCCCTTTGTGTCAAAATTTTCTGACATTTCTTCATACCTGTAAAGAAAGCGGACTCATCTACGTTGAATATTTGTTTCACATGAAGTTTAAGTTTTAAAAACACTGTCTCACTTCTCTCATAAGAGTACCCAGATCCTGTGCTCCACGGTGAATTGTCATAAACTGATTGGCATGTAGCGATGGTCAACGAAAAACTAAGAAGTGGCGCTACCTGGGCGTACAGAGTTTTAAATAGAGATGGTTCAATTTGGGAGATAATTCAATGGCTGTATTCTTTAGAGTAATTATCAATTGATCAAAATGAAAAAAGTGTAACTGATAACTTTATGTTCTTTTGAATATGCATTTACTTGTCGTTAGGTCGAAGTGATCATGATTACTTCAAGTGATAGAACTGAAAGTGAAAATGACTCAAAATAATAGCCTTAATATAGCAAACCATCCACTATTTAATTGTAATATCAAAATGATCAAATATATTGTTAATTCTTTTTTGGTCCTTTATTGTTCACACTCAATTTATTAAAATGCTTATTCAATTTACAAACGCCTTCAAACATTTATCTGTTGATGTCCCTTCTGTTTTACTTATCGGTGACAAAAATTACATTTTATTTAATTGTTTTTTGTGAAATAGTCTTTTGTTTTGATAATATTTCACTGATGAAAGCATGAGAAATGACAAAACCTGTATGGAGACAAATTCAGAGCTTTTTCCAATAGTCTATGGGAGATTATGTCAAATTTTAGACGCAAGACTCCGAAAAATATATATTTTTTATTAAAATTAATACACTTACCTATTAGAAGAATAATCAAAATATTATTTTTTCAATATTATACCTCTTTATTTGAGCTCCAAACCACTGTGTGTTGTTTACGATAGTAAGTATTTTTTATTATTTCAAATAAAATTGGATAATTATACGAGGGATACTAGAAAAAAGATCTTTCTAGCTATGTTAACCACTGACTGTGCGTTGCCTAGCAACATTAAATAGAAACAACTTTTTTCCACTTCAAACGGATGTTATCACCTACACTACGCAAGTGAAACTCGCCATATAGTCCAGATTTGATTCTTAGAGAACGCCATTTTGCAAACAATAGCCAGTTGAAAGGAGACATGAATGATTAGAAAGATAACATAAACCATCTTTTTCTGATGCAATAAAGTCATTGAGAGACGCTAGTGCGTTGAAATTAAGGCAGATTATGTTGAAAAAGAAAATGGTCAAATCGTTGTTAAGAAAAAACTTTTTTAGTACCCCGCGTATTTAAATAGTTAATAAAAATTATATTGAAAAGCTATTAAAAACTATTTTTAATCATGACCCATGACCACTGCGCCATGATTACAATAATGTACAGGGTGAGTCAACGATTGGATGAAATAGGTTTGTGCCTTTTCGGTGAAATTTACAAAGAAACTATATTTATTGTTTGATACAGTTTATTTTTACGCAGATTTTAAAAATATTTAGGACTCTACAGGGTGAGCCAAAAAACTAGGACAGCATAAAGTTGAATTTTTTTAAATAGAACACCCTATATACGAATCGTATTTTCGATTTAGCTTTTAATTTTAAATCTTTTTTACTAAGGGTTTACTATAACAAAACTTTATAGTTTCTGAGATAATTAAGTTTAAAGAAAAAAAGTCACATTTTCAAGCATCAATTCAATACTAAATAACGTTTTCAATTTTGTGACAAATATATTTAAATTTGGAATTAAGCAAGGCCAAGGACAAGTTAACATAATTTTTACCTAATATTTGCAATAAAAGCTACAGGGTGTTGAACACATCGGCTCAAATTTGAACAAGTTTAAATGAATAAATATCTTTTTTTCTTTAAATGATACACCCTGTATATTTTCATGTTATTTAATAGAGTAATAAAAACCCTAAAAGTTTTGTTCGATATATCCTATACCTATTTATAATAGTTTTTGAGATATTTCAGTTTTTCTTATTTTCCATACTTTTTTACAGAAATAGTCTTCATTATCATAGTAGCCATGTAAAACAATAAAAAGAAACTACAGAAACAAACAGAATGTGGTTAAATATGATGAAATACATTATTCGTTATATTACAACGGCAATAGTTTAATTAAACATAATGTGAAAAAATTAACACAACAATAACGACAAGGCAAATACATATTTACTTTTATACTAAATTGAAACAAAAAAATTACCTATTAAATACTGAGCTTAATTATTTCTTTTTAATAAGTGTTCGAATAAACGACCCTCTTGTGCAATGCACAAATTTAGTATTTTTTGCAGATTTTCTCGGACCCTGGACAAAATTAGTGGCGTTATTGTTCTTGAGGTATCCCTATTCCTGTTTCGCATATCTTCCACTGTTGTTGGTGGATTAACATACACCTTATTTTTAATATAACCCCATAGGAAGAAATCTAATGGGGTGATGTCGCAAGACCTTGGTGACCACTCAATGAAACCCCCACGTCCAATCCATTTTTGCGGATATAGTTGGTCCAAAAACGCACGAACTTCACGATGGTAATGCGGAGGCGCACCATCGTGCTGGAACCACATACTGTCGAGCTCATCCCTATCGAGACCTTGAAGCAGTTGGGGTAGTTCTTCTTGTAGAAAGTTCAGGTAACTATGGCCATTTAGTGGTTCATTAAAAAACTGGGGTCCAATAATTCGATTATGATGAATACCACACCAAACATTTAATGACCAATGGTTTTTATGTTGCACCTCTCTAATCCAAAATGGGTTTTCTGTGGCATAATAATGCATGTTGCGTCTATTTACGGCACCGTTACTTCTAAAAGTAGCTTCATCACTAAACATTACCTTGCATAATAAATTTGGATTTAATTAAATCTCCGCATTTATTGAACGACAAAAGTTTACACGACTCTCAAAATCCTGTCCATGCAATTCTTGGTGTAATTCCATGTGATATGGATGATACCTATATTTCTTGGTAGTACGATTAGCGGTGGATTGTGATGTTTCACATAATGCTGCTAACTGACGGCTACCAATATAAGGATTTTCCTGAACATTTAACAATACTTGTAGTTCTTTTTCTTCATTAGTTACTGGTTTGTTGACCACTTTACGTTTTAGATAATCAACAGTACCAGAAGAATCAAATCTTTGCATTAAGTTTTGAAAAGTATGGGTATTAGGCTGGCGTCGATCAGGATACTTCATTTTGTAAATTCTTTGAGCAAGAAGGCAATTTTTTGAGCCTCTCCTATTGTATAAATCATATCTATTAACTCATTCTTTGGAAAATTCATTTTACAATATAAGATGAATGCAAAAAAACCAAATTACACTACATAAAAACCAAAAGAAGCGATTGCGGTTATAAATTTGACACACAGAAAACTGTTCTTTTACATTGTTTTTGCCATGGCTACTATGATAATGAAGACTATTTCTGTAAAAAAGTATGGAAAATAAGAAAAACTGAAATATCTCAAAAACTATTATAAATAGGTATAGGATATATTGAATAAAACTTTTAGGGTTTTTATTACTCTATTAAATAACATGAAAATATACAGGGTGTACCATTAAAAAAAAGATATTTATTCATTTAAACTTGTTCAAATTTAAGCCGATGTGTTCAACACCCTGTAGCTTTTATTGCAAATATTAGATAAAAATTATGTTAACTTGTCCTTGGCCTTGCTAAATTCCAAATTTGAATATATTTGTCACAAAATTGAAAACGTTATTTAGGATTGAATTGATGCTTGAAAATGTGACTTTTTTTCTTTAAACTTAATTATCTCAGAAACTATAAAGTTTTGTTATAGTAAACCCTTAATAAAAAAGATTTAGAATTATAAGCTAAATCGAAAATACGATTCGTATATAGGGTGTTCTATTTAAAAAAATACAACTTTATGCTGTCCTAGTTTTTTGGCTCACCCTGTAGAGTCCTAAATATTTTTAAAATCTGCGTAAAAATAAACTGTATCAAACAATAAATATAGTTTCTTTGTTAATTTCACCGAAAAGGCTCAAACCTACTTCATCCAATCGTTGACTCACCCTGTATATTTTTTATTTCAATATAATTTTTATGTCTTAATACAAACACATTCAACCTTAGCTAGAGAAGAACAACATCATGAGCCTAAAATTTAATAATTTTGTTTTATTGCCAAGTAGTTTTTTAGCGCTATGTCCTCCGGTTTGGTGCAAAAATAAATTGTTAAAAATATATATTGTATCAGTTACCATTCTTTGCATCTTGACAGAAATGTATTTCTTTTCCTTTATATTTAGGATTCAAAGAAATATACCTTTAATTCTACTTATTCTCAGACAGTCTTTTACCATTATTGTCAATATTACAGAATCAATTAAACTTTTTGCCAAAAAAGATGAACTAGCTATTTTAGGAAATATGTTAAAATTACTGTTCCATGAAGAAAGAGAAAGTGGCAAAGTTAAAATATGCCATAAGATTGTTATTATTATGTGGTGTTTGATGCATATTATGATTCTAATGAGTCTAGAATCAAGTATTTCCTCAACTCCTTTAGACCACGTCATCACATTCACTTGCATACGCTATTTTGGAAATCGACTAGAGGCTATTATAATAACTGCCTATTTGATAATCTGGGAGATTAAAGAGAAATTAAAAATACTTCATAAGAAAATAAAATCGTTAAAAAATCTAGAGGAGATTATCCAAAATAAAAAACAGCAAGAAGTTTTGTATGGTTATATCGCAGGCATTAATAACATATTTGGTTTTGTAATAGCAATCGCTGTTGTTATTTGTATTGTGGGTATTTTAGATACCAGTATATGTGTAATATTTATGATGTGTCGAATTCAAGAAGCGGTTTTCATTACGAGACTAATACATATAATGCATTTTTTCGTAAGTACCTATTAGTTTAAAACAGAGATATTATCGAGTAATATTATCAATGTATTTAAAAACTGGAATATCAATTAATGAATAATCATTAATTTACAAAATAGAGTTATCAATTAATTCATCACTTAATAATTTTGAAAATAATGTTATCATTTAATGAATTAATCAGTACTTCAATTCCTAAAATTATCAATTATTAAAATAATTGGTAATTTTATTCATACATATAAATTAACGATGTAATTGTTTAATTTCACTTTTTAAATTACCTATTACAAGAATAACTACTAATTTATTTTTTCAAATTATTCTGTTCTTAATTAGTAATTTACCGGAATTAAGCGAAAAAATTATTTTTTATTAAAACACTCCATCTTATTACATTAAGTAATAGAAAATTAACATTAGGATAAATTTGTCAAATGTATCATTTATTTCCACGGGAAAAATTATAACGAAAACGTATTTTACATCGCTGAAACATTTAATACCAAATAATAAATAATTAAAAATGAAATGACACTGCTTCTGACCTTGATGATACGCTTTAGCTTCGTCAACAAGATTCAAAATTGTCGAAAAATTTGAATTTATCAATTTAAATAAAAAATCTCAGAAAAAAAGCGATAAAAGGATGGTGAAAAATTTTGACTATGTGTAAGTAAGCTTTTGACAATAATTTGATGTTCTTCACACTTTTTGATTAGAATAACTTGAGACTAACGCATCGAAGTTCAAGCTTGGCTTATTTTGTTCTCGGAGCGATTCATAATATAAGTCTTCATATTGTTCCGGACGGCCGGTATTTATACACGACTGTTGTGTTTTAAAATCTTTTATTCACAATTTTGACACTTGTCAAATTAATTCAAGTTGCATCGACAAGCTCTCAAACTATACTGTCCACGAAATCCGATCTAGACCCTTTATATACCCTTTTGGTCGGTTCCAGAAGATTCCCTAATTTTCTAGAAGTATTTTCATACTACATGGTGTAACAAAAATAAGAAAAAGGAGTAATCTGGCGATTTGTAGACCTCCTGTCACAGGCGTTCCATGTTCAAAATAAGGAAATAGAATTTACTAAAAAGTTCCAAATCTTCTTTCATTGACATTTCCTGAGAAAATTAACAAAAGGTAAAATTAAATAAATAAATTATAAACTCGCAGAAAATAAACCTAAAGCCGTATAAACTAAAAACTAATTATATGAAATATATACTGCTATAAAGTCCGTTACATTGCCCCCCTCCAAATATTGATCGTCTCCGATCAACCTTCTTGATCTTGGTAATGGGCCAATATGTCAAAATCCACAACTTTCGTCTTCCTATGAGGGCTTTTCTGAATTCGATACATTAGATCGTTTAGTTGGGTCACTATGTTGTAAGGACCTACCCTTGAGTTCTGAAACTTTGGTGAACGCCCTTTGGTTCTTTTCGGATTGTACAACAATACTTTTTTACCAAACTTTGAGGTCATAGTGGATCTTTATTCTGTCGCTTTCTATTTGTAGTCGTCTCTGTACCTTTCCGAGGATGACCTGTAAGAAGTTCTTCTTCCGTAGTCCCTTTCGCGGTCTCGGTTCCTCTCGATGTACCCTCTCGAGAATTACCTGTAGAACATTCTTCTTCCGTAGCCCCTTTCCCGGCCACGGTCCCTCTCTTCTCGTTCTTCACGGCAGCCACGAGTACTTCCTCTATCTCTTCCGTAATGGTCCCTTCTACTATCGTTTCCACCAGCAGTAATTTCCGGGCAATCGCGGTAAAAGTGACCGTTGTATCCGCACTAGTAACAACACATGTGATTCGAATGGTACCGGCGACCCTGACCCCTTCCTCTTGGTCTGGCATAAGTCACTCTAATGCGACAACTGCATACTTCAACTTCATTGCAAGCTTTAACGACAACTGCAGCATTTTTTTATTTTTGTAAACAACAAATCTAAAAGAGCGAACACTATTACTTAACCAGATTTCTTTAAGTTCACCATAAGGAGCAAAGACTTTCTCTAAGTCGCTCCCTCGAACTTCATCACCTATATTAGCAATATGAAGCGGATAGCTATCAGGATATCTGTCAGGAGCAGTACTATCCTCCTTGACCACACTTCCAAAAACGAATCCTGTTTCTATTATGGAAGATTATGTTTTTGTTGTCATGTGTTTTTCGTTTATTTAAATTTTCTCGTTAGTCTTGCGATAATCTAGGGAAATTTTAACTCTTCTTATGATTCTTTCTTGGTTCCTTGAAGTCTGTTTAGCTATCTCAGACTGAAAGGCATAAGCAAGAGCTTCAGAAATTTTCTTCAGTCGGACCATTCTTAGAGTTTGACTTGTTTCTTAGCCGTGTAATCCTTTGATAAAGCTATTTACTGCTAACTCTTGCTTTATTTCTTCCGGATATGTTGGGTAAGTCAAGTTAATTAGCCTCATTATATCTACCTCATATTCTTGCAGACTTTAGTTGTATTTTTGTCTTCTTCCTTGGAGTTGGGCTTTATAAACTTCTTGGACGTGAGCTTCACCATAATATATCTCCAGGAATGTAACAATAAACAAGTAATCATTCTGTTTTTCTTCGGGAATGTTACGTAGAACCTCCATAACTTCACCTCGTAATGCTAGAACAAGAGCACGTGCCTTCTTCGCTGAACTCTAATTATTGCCGGTGGCGGCGGCTTCGAACTGAAGATACTTTGCTATCGAAGGTACGTGGCTTCATTACACTAATTGCAGGAACACCATCTACCTTTATTATACCTGTACTGGCTACCTTCTCGATTTGCAAATGTAATTGTTGAATCTATTTCTGGATTTCCGTCACCTCGTGTTGTACCTCACCATGTAGGTCTTCTCTAGTTTGCAAATGTAATTGTTACATTTGTTTCTGGATCCCCGTTACCTTATATCGTCCTTCTTGTTCTATTCGCTTCATATCTTCTTGATTTTTTTAATGTCTTCTTTCAGTTCTTGTTTCATATCTTCTTGACTTGCCTTAAGTTCCTATCTCATGTCCTCCAGGTTTGTTTTTAGTTTTTGTTTTATATTATCATGATTTTTTTTTGTTTTCTTTCAATTCTTGGTTCATGTTTTCTTGATTTGTTTTCAGTGACATCAATTCTTGTTTCATATCATCTTGGGTTGTCTTTAATTCTTGTTTCATATCATCTTGACTTGTCTTTAATTCTTATTTCATATTATCTTGGCTTCTATTTAATTCTTGTTTCATATCATCTTGACTTGTCTTTAGTTCTTGTTTCATATCATCTTGGCTTGTCTTCATTGTCATCAATTCTTGCTTCATATCGTCTTGATTTTCCGTCATACCTTCTATCAATTTTTGTTTTATCTCTTCTTGGCTTTTCTTCATGTCTTGTATCATCATAAACGACCATTTTGTTTTAAAACCTTTTATTGTCACAAATTTGACACTTGTCAAACTAATTTAAGCTGCATCGACAAGCTCTTAAACTATACTGTCCACAAAAGCCAATCTGGACCCTTTATAGACCCTTTTGATCGGTACCAGAAGATTCCCTAATTTTATAAAAGTATTTCTATACTACATAGTGTAACAAAAATAAGAAAAAGTAGTAATCTGTAATATATGTATATATATATATATATATATATATATATATATATATATATATATATATATATATATAATTTTAATAAAGTCGAAAAAAAATATTTTTTAAAATTTTTTTATTCTTCATTAAAACCTTTAAAAAAATTAAAAATCGACTTACACTTTATGTCATCTGCAAGTACTCGCAACGAGGTTTTAAATGCTTTTTTCAGAATTGTTATGCGATGATTCCTTACTGAAATACAGAACTTTGAATTTCAACTTGTTTTCGCGTAGACATGGCAAAAGTGATTGACGGGCAGTATATATATACAGGCGCGGATCCAAGGGGGGGGGCGGTGGGGGCGATCGCCCCCCCCCAAGAGCTTTGAGTTTAGGAAAATGGACCCGATTTTTCCTCTTATACTATAGTTTATTCAAGAACTAGAGAGAGTAATAAATCATTTTTTACCCTTTTTCTCTTCGCAAACTACCTGTGTTCTTTAGTCCGGTGTTTTTAGCAAAATTTGTTAGACACATATATTTTTCATAGGAATAGGTTAGAAATTTTATTATCAAAAATACCGGTCTATAATAAAAGACTAAAACGTGGGATTATTCTCTCAAAAAAATCTAAGTTATAATTTAAATACTTACAAAATATCCATTGTCAAAAATATAAAAAGTTAAACATATATAAAAAAATAAATTCGTCCATATAATAATAAAATATTTTTAGGGCTATCGGTCATTTTTTTTTTATTAAAAACATTTTTAGGGTACTTGACGTTTCAGTTTATTTATTTCTTAAACCATCTGCAAAATTACAATTAAACATTAAAAAAGGATTCAAATGTAATTACTTTTTTTATGTTGTAATTAAAATTAGACCTACTTATTTTTATTTCTATTGTACTGATATCTTAATTTAATTTACTTTTATATATGGAAATACGATAGCCCCAAAAAATAAGATAAACATGTTAATTCTACACGCTTAAGAAAAAGACACAAACACAATAATAAAATAATAAAAAACTTACGGCTAATTAGAATTAAATATATATAAAATTAAAGAGTGGGACACACTAAAATAAAAATATATAAGAAAATATATAAACAACATTAAACAATAAAATACAACAAAAACAAAAATTTAAATAATAAATTGTGTTTACACTAGTAAACATTACGTATCTAATTCCTAATCAAAGTCAGTGAAACTATCTTCGCTAAAATTAATTATAATTGGTTCCTCTATCTCACCGATTATGAGATCGAGTTCTCACATTTTGTTTTATTCTTTTATTATATGGATTTTTCCCAATTTTCCGCAGTAACTTTATCCAAAAAAATCTTTCAAAAGTTTAGTTAAATTACTAATTTTATTAATTGTGTTATCTCTAGCAACTCTACCTTTTACTTGAGAGAGATATTTACGTCACCAACGGATAGTTTCCGGACGATTTATAAGAACAGATTTCCTATCTGGTTTTTCCAGCAAAAATTTAGTTCTCTGAGCAATTTCCAGAGATCAGTTCTTTTAATTTCAGGTAAATCGCGATCTTCAATGATTTTAGTTAGAATTTTGTAGATGGTTGGGATCTGCTTCTCATAATAAAATGTATATACAACCCCTTTAATTGCAGTTTTCATCTCTTCTTCCAACGAGGTTTTTCGTTTGCCTGTGATCGAATGTGGCTTGGGAGTACTAACAATTCCAGTCATTTTTCTTCTTCAATATTCGGTACATAGTGGATTTTCCAACTCCTGTCATGTTGGAACATATCTCAACAGAGTTTTTAACATTATTATCTAGATATTGATATCTTAAGGCATCATAAACATTCATCGTAATAAGTTTTTCGTTGAGGAAAAAATGCCCTGGTTTAACGATTTTGGAATAAATATAAAGGTGAAAGCCATGTCTTTTGGGTATCTTACTAATCTCAAATAATATATAAAAATAAGTGCAAACAAGATAAATCACTAAGAAAAAACTGTAAGTTGTACTTTGCTCACTGACAGAAATTAAATTAAACTATCAGAAATTCTATGTTGCAGTAAATTTATAAAATATATTTAAATATAATTAGATTTACGGCAGTTCTCAGTTACCTGCGGCACTGGAGAAGGTACATTAGAGGTTTCGGTAACAGTTTTATTACTCTCTCTAGTTCTTGAATAGAGTATAGGAATATGTATGCTTGCGATCGCCCAAGAGCTTTGAGTTCAGGAAAATAGAACCCATTCTGCCTTTTATATTGGGAATGAGTATGCTGCTTGCACTCTCCCCCCCCCCCTCGGGGACAACTTGTTTTCGCTTGCCATACTGTACTTTTGTGATATCACCGCCCCCCCCAAAGAGAGAGGCTGGATCCGCCCCTGTATATATATATATATATATATATATATAGCTTTCTTAAAACATTTTTTTTGTTTCAGTTTCACCTGTTGTGCTTAATAATTGTCGGAGAGAAATTGTCAATAGAAGCAAAAAAAACAGCAAATATATGTTACGACGTAGCTCAGCGGCCAAATCAATGTTTTGCAATTCAAGAACGTCAACAAATAAGTGAACATTTGCATGATATGGCTCTATATGCATCACAGAGAAATACAAAGCTTAGCGCAGCTGGATTTTTGACCATAGACCATTCAATGATACTCTTTATTTTTGGAAATGTTTGTAGCTATTTAATAGTGGCAAGCCAGCTAATATCTGGCAAAACATCTTCATAAAAAATAACATCAAAAAAAATTAAAAAAGGTTGTTGTACCCAAAGATATTATTTATTCAGTACTTAACTAATTTTTCTCCTAGGGATACACAACCATAATAAATTTAATAGGAATTAACGAATTCCCATTGCTTGTCTCTAACAACATAATTTTCTAATTATCTGAATAAATGAAAATTATTTCAAGAACATTTTCTGTATGTGTTTTTGAGATGAATATAAAATCATTTTCTTATCTCAAAAGTCTAGATTTGATAATTACTGCATGTTCCTAATCTTGATTTTCTCAGCTACCTCTTTAATATTTTTAAAAATTGTTGTTTTCAGTGAATCTCTGGAATTTATATTTATATAATTTTTTATTCATATTTTCTCTCGGTATAGATGGTTGTCGAATACAACTTTAGAGACACGAAAGTTTTAAAAACGATTTACGTCAAATTAACCCACTCTTGGATAACTTCAATTTTCTGAGATACCTTTTAGAAAAAATCTCTAGATATATGAATAGTTGTACTTACTGTTGATAGGTATAACACGTTTAAAAGTTCGTGTTTCTGTTGCATTTTATGTAACAAAACCTCTTCCAAAGGCGTGTTTTATTTTTTTAATAAAATACCCCTTTTATATGCCAGAAAACTTAGATTTGGTTGGCATTTTCTCTGAGTATAAGTTACGGTAAAATGCGATTCCAAAAGCACGAAAATAAAACCCATAATTTTATATTTCTGGCTGACTTAAATCGTGTGGAATATTATATAAAAGAAAATTCTAGATATATAAATATTTTTTATTTACTATAGGTTTGAAAGTGTGTGTAATGTATGTGAAGCATTATTCAAAAATATCTTCTAAAGGAATTCTTTTAATCAAATATCTCTTCTATATACCAGAAGCCTTAAGTTTGGATTGCATTTTTTCCTAATATAAACCCACATAGTTGAGTACTTCTCGATGACTTAAATTTTCTACAATATTACATAGACAGAAATTTTAGATATATGACAATTTTTTATTTATTACACGTTTAAAAGTATGTGTAGCACTGTTCAAAAGAAATATTGTCAAGAGGAATATTTTATCTATTGAAAACAATACCTCTTCTCTATTCCAGAAAACTTAGGCTAGGAAGCAATTCCAAATACACGAAAATAAACTATACATTTGAAAGTGTGTAACATGTATATAGCACGGTTGGAATTGTGTGTAACATGTGTGTAACAGTGTTCAATAAAAAATATCTTCGAAAGGAGTGTTTTATTCTTTTAATTAAATATCATTTCTATATACCTGAAACCTTAGGTTTGGTTTACACTAACAATATTTCTGGTTCACTTAAATCGTGTGGAGTATTATATAGAAAAAAATTCTAGATATATGGACAATTTTGATTTATCACACGTTTTGAAATATGTGTAATATGCAGCATTGTTCAAAAAAAAACCTTCAAAAGTACTATTTTATTCTTTAAATAAAATAGCACTTCTTTATACCAGAAAACTTAGGTTTGTTCGCATTCTCTCCTAATATAAACCTAGGTAAAATGCGATTATAAAGGCAAGAAAATAAAAACTGACTTATATCAAAACCCGTCAGTCTTGTACTTCTGGTTAACTTAAAGCGAATTGAATATTATATACAAGAAAATTCTAGAAATATATATATATATATATATATATATATATATATATATATATATATATATATATATTTGATTTAGTACACGTTGTAACATTTGTGTAGCATTGGTCGGTAAAGAATACCTTAAAAGGAATATCTTATTCTTTTAATGAAACAGCTCTTCTATATACCAGAAAACGTGGGTCTAGATTGCATAGTAGAATGGTATTTCAAAGATACAAAAATAAAAAGCAATTTGTATCAATAACCTCAACAACTGAGTACTTCTGGGTGGTCTGCATTGTCTAAAATGTTATAGAGAAGGAATGTCTAGGTATATGACAATTTCTGATTTGGTACGCGTATGTGTAATACTGCCAAAACATATTTTCAAAAATAATATTTTATCCATGTAAAAAAATACCCTCTCTATATGACGAAAAACATAGGTTTGAAACGCATTCTCTCTCAATATAAACTATGGTAGAATAAAATTCCAAAGAGGGAAAATTAAAAGCCAATCATATCACCAACCATTTTAAACTTCTAGTTCACTTAAATCGTATGAAATGTTGTAATAAAGAAAACTCTAGATATATAAATATTTTAGATTTACTACATGTTTGAAAATGAGTGTAACCGGAGATCAAATAAATTCTTAGTAAACTTTTAATGACAGTCTTTAATTAAAATCAGGATTATTGAAATAAAACCTTCAATCAGTTAACCTCTAAATTGACACTATAACGAAGGCCTTTAATTAAAACTAAAATTATACAAAATAATATTTTCCATTAAAAGATCAAACCCCACGCTGTCATGTGTAGATGTAGTTACCTAAAGATTGGTCAACAGGCGGTATGTAGTTCTATGCTGTAGGGTGGAAAATTGTAATGTCTTGTCCGGTAATGAGGTTAGATAAAAATAGCAATGTCTAAGATAGTGTTGTAACATAATAGAGAGAACAAGCAAATAAAGTAACTACCGCCAATATGTCAAGAAATAATGAAATCCAAAACTTTAAATTCACACCATAGATAAAGAAAAGAGAAAAATAATCAAAGGTAAACTTTAAGTTAATAGCGTAGGAAATATTAAAACTAATTAGCAAAATTAAAACAAATCATTTACTTAGAGTAGTCGCTTGCTCTAAGTATTGAGCTCGAGTTACATAAGAGTAATAATATGATAAAATGCACAAATAAAATTACCACGTATTCACCAAAAACAATTCAGCAAAAGTACAAAGGGAAAAAAATCAATTATGAAAAAAAAAATTAATCAGTCCATAATTAAAGATAGAGATAATATTAAAAAACAATATTTATAGTCTGAGATGAGTAAATGCTTAATTTTTTAACATTAAATAAATTGGCTTAATCTGGCTAAAATAAACACAAAGTTAATTAATTACAAGGCATATAAAATAGTAAAAAAAGATACTCAAAGTATGATCACAATTATACAAAACTACCATGTGAAAAGGCATGATTTTCAGTTTGACACTGACTTTTTAATTCAATTCCAAGGCAAAAACAGTAGTAAAAAAAAGGATTCTCCAAATATAATTACAAAAATACCAAACCACTATGTGAAAAGTCAGGATGTAATGCTTGACATTAACCTTTAAATAATAAATGAGCTAAAAGGATTCATAATTTCATTTTAAAAGCCAGCCTTTAGTACCTAAATATTGTAGTCGAACACACAAAAAAAAACAATATTACTGGAGCCAAACTGAAAGTAACGAGGCAATGAACATATCACGATGCTAAATAACTCTAAATTTTCCAATAATAAACCTAGAATGGAGCCCAAAGAAAGCATACAATACAAAATATTGTAGTACTACTACTAATAAATTAATTTCACTAAAAATTGAGAACATCGTGATACGCCCAGGAGGCAAATACACAACCAAAATATAGTGCAAACTACAATTGATAAGATAAGTACTATCAAAATTAACTCTTACTGATAACAAAGGAAAAATTAGGCACTGCAAGGTAGCAGATTTTATAAACCCAGAAAATTACAAAAATTGCTAATCGATATTGACAAAAAAGAGAAACTAACCGCCCTAAAGCTTCAAAATACATCTTAATAATATTCTGAAATTGTTAATTATGCTTTAATTTCACTCGGTAAAAATCAATTTTGAGCTGAAATCTTTTACAATTTAGAAATTCATGCAGGATTGTTTTAATAACTGTTAATTTAATGTTCCTTACCCGATTTTCTGGGATCTAGACTAATTCCTTCGTTGATACGTGCAAACTGCCCAAAATCCCTGTTTCCACGTTAATCCCGGTAAAAAAAACTATAACTGCCAACCAGGCAAAACATACGGTACTCCAAGCCTCAACAAAATTACCAGGATAACTTACGACTTTCCATCTCAGAATCCCAAAAATTTGGCAAATAAAAACTGAAACGAAAGTCTGCAGCTGCTTCGACCGAATCAAACTAGGAAAAAGTAAAATTCGTGGCAAAATGGTGTTGTAGAAACGACTCATTTACAGTAAATAAAAAATTGATTATGAAAAATTTCAATTGTTTTGGCGAAAACAAACAAAAAGCACAGCATTCAGAAACACTAAAATCGAAAAAAATGGGATTGGCCAATTCCGTAAAAAAGGGGCGGAGCTTCCCGGCAACTATAAAGAGCGAAATTCAGCTCGAATCTCTCTCTTATATTTTTGGCTTGATTCATACATCAACCGATTTTGAATGGCGAGGAGCTTAGTGTCTACGTGATAGAAAGTGAACTAGTAAGAGGTATATTGGTCGCCACCTGTTTGGGCACATCAAGAGGACTGTTAAGCTGTAACGCTAACGCAACGTTGGAGGGTAGATCTGTTAACGACGCCCTAACAAGAGATCGTAGAATATGCTAGTGCTAAGTTTTCTTCTATTAAGCCGCCGAGGTTTATTCGTTAAGTAATCATATGAAAGAAATTCATAAAATTTACAAACTTGGCTGAAGAGCTACAGAAGTGAAGACTTAAGAACCAAGATTTGGCAAGAAAGTCTAAGATAACCTATACAGGAGATGAACTTTACTTCTATCGCGAAATTCTCGTAAATTTAACAATATACTTTTTCATAAATCGTAAGCAAAACGATTTATCCGCGTTTCTACGCATGTTTTCTATGGATTGATATTTCATTTTTATAGACATTCTGATAAATATTTTTATCACAATTCCGATATCTCGGTAAACGTAAACTAAACGTTTATATTTTGTTCGGTAAAGTTTCTGTATTTTTAAACGGGTATTTTTCGAGGAGCTTTCATTAGAAGTAAATCGCGTCTTATTTCTTCGGACTTTCATGAAAAACTCGTTAATCTTTTCGCGGGCGAAGCCAAAAACTTTTTTCAAATACCGATATTGGAACTTTTAAGTTGCTGCGTATGTAACTTGGACTTTTCGTACTGCCCGACTGCTAGTTATATCACCTCAAATTTGTTAGTAAGGCCATCGTCTATGATCCCCAATAGCGAAGTGCGAAATTTCCGCCGATGTGACAATGAATTTCGAATGCAAGTAAAAAATGCGATTCAAAACCGACTTAGACATTTTATTTACCGCTTGGGACACTGATTTTTAATTCGTTGCGGACACGACACAGTGAAATTCAACAACACGTTTTCCTCGATTTGCGACTTTTCGCGATATATACTTCATCGACATTGAACATTGAAAAAACATTCATTCATATGCGACACAAGTTAGATTTATTTTTTGGATGTCAATACCTAAATTAAACGTTCATTTTATAACAATGCTGGATTTTGTAAATTAGTCTTCACTATTAATAAAATTAATGCATTGTAAAAGATTACTTTTGTACTAATCTTACGACAAGTCTTTGTCAAATAAATTAAAGGCTTATGGATAAATTATTAGAAAGTGTAACAATTAAGATATTTTGCCTAATGCAAAAGTAACTCAACAATTTTCCATATTTTCCTATTTGCAATTCATGATTTGTTGTATCTAAATACTTGATATTAACCGCTTTATGCTAATTAATTTTTAGTTTTATATTCATTTTTCAATACATGTTTTATACAGGGTGTCCGGGGACAATGTTGGAAATCTCCCGAATATGAAAAAAAAAACGTGAAAAGAATACTACAAGTTCATATAAACTTTTTTCTTATAGGCTGACTCCTCCGACATATGAGCTCCCAAAAAACTGCAATGGAATCAAGTTTTTTACACATAATTCCTCAGCCAGCAAATTTCAATTTTTTTAATATGATGTATACCAGGTAACACCGTTAAATTTACTATCCAAGAAAATGTGAATTGCCCCAAACTGCAAGGACAGACTAGCTGTAACACTAATAACCCCATATTTTATTATAATAAGAACTTTAGACAACGTTCTTTACATACTTTTAACTATTATAAATTCATCTCATGGTCCAATAATGCATTGCGGAGACAACGTAAAGAGATTGATATGGCTTATAAAAGGTACGTTGGTGATAATAATCTTAGTTCCAAAAAATGCTATAACGAAAAACTGAAGGAGTACAGAACACATATCTCAAACGCCAAACGTGATTATATTGAACAAAATATCCGCGACTCGAAAAACACAACAAAAGAAGTATGGAAACAGGTGAACAAAAAACTAAAAGGAAATAATACTTTGCATATAAATTTTATTGAGGCTGATAAGGGTACCCTCACAAGCAGCCAAGCCTTGGCGGATTATTTTGGCAAATATTTCACTACAATAGTAAAGGAAAAATTGAATAATCACTTTATAAATAATATCTCTACAGAATGTACGGTAGTTAAGTTTTCCATGACTAATTCTATGTTTTGCGAGCCGACAACAGCAGAAGAAATCATTAAAATTATTAATAATCTAAACAACACATACTCCTGTGGATCGGATGATGTGCCAGTAAGGGTTGTCAAAAAGATTGCAAAATTCATAAATGAATCGCAATGTGCTTTAATAAACCAGTCGATTGGGGATGGCATTTTTCCGGATAGTCTAAAGCTGAATAAAACACTGGCTGTTTTTAAGACCGGTGATAGACACTTAGCCGATAATTATCGGCCAATAAGTATCCTGAGCGTATTTTCTAAAGTGTTCGAGTGTGTAATGCATGATAGGTTAAAGAGTTATCTTTTCAAGTATAAACTGATTACTAAGAGTCTACATGGATTTCAGACTGATAGGTCAACGGAGACGGCAGCGACAGAGTTTGTGTGTGTTTGGAGAGGGAAATGGATGGTAGGCGTCATGTCGCTGCTGTTTTCTTTGATCTCTCAAAGATTTTTGATATCATCAATATCAATTTTATTAGATATAAGCTTTCCAACTTAGGTATAAGGATGAGTGTGCTTGATTGGATTATTAGCTTTTTGTCTGATCGAAAACTGTTTGTTCTTTTAAATGACTGTAGGTCCAGTGAGTATGATGTTGCTATGGGTGTCGCTCAAGGTTCTGTACTAATTTTTACTCTGTTTATAAATGATTTGACTTCTTATATAAGTAGGGATCTGGTGGTAAACTATGCGGATGATACCTCAATAGCTCTATCAGAAGCAACTCCTGAAGAACTTGGAGCATCCATTAAACAGGTCGTTAGTGACATGTCTAGCTGGTGTGAAAAAAAAAATAGGCTCATACTAAATGTAGATAAAACTAAATGTGTATATTTTAACAAGAATAACATAGCGATTCCAGGAATTTCGTGTGCCTCCTATAGCAAGTTTTTGGGTCTGACAGTGGATAGCGGTACCACGTGGGAATTGCATATCGGGGAGGTTGCCAATAAACTCAATAGGGCATATTTTGCTCTTTTAACTTTACGACGTAACTTATCACGTACTACATTGCTGCAGGTATATTCACCGATGTCTTACCATGCAATTCTCTGGGGAGCTGTATCAAATACAGATATAGTATTTCTAATACAGAAAATCATGTAGGGATATTTTTAAGAATCCTAAAATACTAACTTTTGTATGTGTATATGTTTTTGAGTGTTGTCTTTACGTTAAAAGCAACATTAAACGTTTTGAAACGAGTTCCTCGGAATGCAAATGTTCCACTATACATCTCGCACAATACGACTCACTTTGAAAGATGTGTCAATTATCACCCTATTCGTATATACAACAAACTTCTTCAAATTATCAAGTCAGCCAATAACTACAATACCTTTAAGAATAAATTAAGAAAATGTTTAATTAGGAAGGGCTTCTACTCACTCGCGGAATATTTTGAAGATTCTTGAAGTGATACGATGGTTAACTTAAATTATGTTACCCGTTTTTGTTCTTTGTTTTTTTATAGGTAACTAGCTTTTAATTTTTAAGTATAGCTAGTGTTTCATGTATATTGTATAATTTTGATATATATCTGATCATATGACGTTTTCCACATCAACCTTAACTGATGTTAAAGGTGAATAAATGTTTGACTTTGTTTGCTAATAGTGACAATAACTTTAAGGATAATTTTTTTAAAGTTCTCAAAATTGAAGGTGTGTTGCTGACGTTGTATGTCAACATTTTTATTATTTATTCTTGTAACTAGTTTTTAATTCTTTGACCTCCTCTTGCTAGTGTTATTTTACTGTATATTTTGGATATGTGATGTACCTAAGTGTAAATATGTTTGGATATGTGATGGACCTAAATGTCAATGTAAATTAATCTTAAAAGTGAATAAAGTTTATAAAGTATAAAGTATATAAAGCATTGACTAAAAATTACGTACTCTTCATTCATGTCGCTAATTCCAATCGTGTCCGAAAGAAGGTCATTTTATTTACATTATGTATTTGGCGTATTTCGATAAAAGATACATCTTTGTTGCTTTCAAATATTCAACCTTCAACCTTATGATAAAAACATTCGATGCAAAATTAGAGTTGACCTCTTTAGTTAAAAACGATTAATTCTGTGAATTGCAGTTCGGCCCAGGTTCGCAAAAAAATGCGCGTTTTATTTTATCGGCAGCAAAAACAAAGTATTGTTGTTGCAAACGTAGCTACATACGAACAAAATAAATATCCTGCATTTTAGAACCTGTCAACTTTTACATCGCTGACACACTGATTCTTTACTTGGATCTTGATTTACTGATTTTTGGATTTCGTGGTGAAATTAATTGTGGAATAATTCAAAACATGGAATACACATTTATTGAGTACGCAGATATCCATCAGATGTAGGGTCTTGCATCTTGCAATGCTTTGAAAGCAAGGAGATTATATCATGACAGATATCCTAATCGTACAATTCCAGATCAAAAAATATTTCAACAATTTGATCAACATCTGAAAGAGAATGGTAAGCAATTCCATTTAATAAGATAATATTATTAAATTTCTTCATAATTTTAGGAAATTTTGGGTAAATAAGTACTGATGCTGGTCGGGGAAGAACAGTACGCACGCCGCAATTAGAGGAAAATATTTTAAATGATATAGATGACACTCCTTCAACGAGCACTCGAAAATTATCAGCGCAATTTAATACGTCGAAAACAATAGTACATGAAGTTCTTCAAGAACAGCTCTTATCTCCATATCATTTGAAAAATGTGCAAGAACTGATTCCTGAAGATTGTCCCGTAGAATGCAGTTTGCAAACTGGCTATTAGATCAGCAACAAAATAATGGTAACTTCATTAGCACTATTCTCTTCACGGATAAAGCAGGATTTACCACAAATGGTATCATAAATGTACACAACTCACATGAAAATCACAATGCAACTATTGTTTCGCATCATCAACATCAGTTCCAATCAATTAATGTACAGGAAAAATCATTGGCAATTTTTTGATTGGACCATTCGTATCGCCGGCACGACTGAATGGAATACTTTATCTGGAGTTCCTCCAGAATGCTTTTCACGATTTAGTTGAGCACTTGCCAAAACATGTACTACATGCACGATGGGGCACCACTTCATTTTAGCGTTGCTGTGCGGGAGGACCTGTATAACGTCTATCCAAACCATTGGACAGGTAGAAGAGAACCTATTGCTTGGCATCCTCGATCTCCAAACCTAACACGGTTGGATTTTTACTTGTGAAGACACCTCAAAACCTTGCTGTATCCCACTCCAGTCGAGAATAGGGAGGAACTTCTACGGAGAATCAAGTTTCATTGAAATCAAATAAGGAACAATGCTGAATTAATGTGGCGAGTACAGCAGTCCTCAATTCGTCGTGAAGGCAATTATATCAGACTTCACGGAGCCCATGTTGAATCATCTTACGAAGTTTCAACTAAGCAGTTAATATTTTATTGAAACTATGACGGGAGAAAATTCCTCTTTTTCATATTCAACCCGACAGAAGTTAGGGGACTAACAATGTAAATAAAATTACGGACTATCAATGCAATACAAATATTGTCTCAAGTTCTTATCATACAGGGCGTAAAAAATGGAGTCATGAATGTCACAGCAAGTCCATTGCTTTCTTCGATAGTAATTTGAAGGATTTTACCTGGTATACATCATATTAAAAGAAATTGAATATTCCATTGCAGCTCTTTGGGAGCCCATATCTCCGAAGAGGAGGCCTTTATGAAAAAAGTTTACATGATCTTGTAGTATTCCTTTTACGTGTTTTTTTTCATAACCGAGAGATTTCGCACATTTTCCCGGACACCCTGTATATCACTATATTTTTAATCATTTTCGTAACATAAAAGCCCGCAAAGTCAATGATGGATTACTAGAATTATTATTTTATATTATTCACAGTGGTTCAAAATTAACTAAATGAAATAAAATTAAATTATTCACTTGAAGTTTTTATTCTAGATACATTCAAAAACCACTTATTTACTACATGAGAAATAAACAAATTCAGTTGGTTTTAAAGTTTATCCTTGTGCTCTACTTTTTTTAACTTTCCTATTATTTATATGAATTTATCCTATCACAAATTATCTGAGAGTTCACGAACCACTGTGTGTTTCCATTTATTTAATATTTAGATAACACATTTAGTTTAACTAGTTCGAGTGCGTGTTCTCGAATGACCGCAATGCACCATATACAGACACTTTAAGTACACGTCGATATTTTTGAATCATTTTAAGAATGGTTTTAAAATTTAGTAATTGTATTTTATTGTTAAGCCTTTTATTAAATTTATGTCCACCAGTTTGTTGTAAATTTAAAACATTAAAAGTATTTGTCATTTCATTAATTCCGATTATTACAAGTCTATGTCTTTTAGCTCAGCTATATTTTCTTTATTTGGAAAAAATTCTAGACTCAGTGCCAGCAGTAATAATTCTACAACTTACAAAAATTATTTGCTTGGATAGTATTAACATAATACTATCGATAAAACTTTTTTCATATGAAAAAATATCTAATTTAGTAGATATGTTGAAAATGCTAACTAGCGACGAACAAAACAAAGAAAAAAATAAGACCTACGTCAAGATTTTAATTACTATTTGGAGTTGTCTACATATTATGATGTTTTTTGTAATGTATATCGAGGAATTCTTTTCAACTGAGTACTCATCAATGTTTCTAGGATTTAATTTTTTTTCAATTCGGAAGGTGGCTGCTCTTTCAGTTGTATGTTTAATTACTTGGGAAATTAAAGATAAATTAAAAACAATTCATAGGAAATTGATGCAATTTAAAAGTTTAGGAGAAATTTTGAAATACCAAGAAGAACTGAATACGTTACACGGTTATGTCAACGATGTTAACGATACTTTCGGTGTGATAATGGCAATATCTGTTATTTCTTGCATCGCTATTATTTTGGATACCAGTGTATGCTTTATGGCTCCGATTTGTCGTATTGTAAAATTATGGTCGTGGACAAGACTACTACAGTTACTGAGTTTTATAGTAAGTTACATAGTCACTAGCAGAAAAAGTAGTAAACAAAAATTGGTTCATATACGCCAGAGAATTAAAGTTGAAATTTTATTTAAAATCATAAACAATTTTTTTTTACTTGAAAATAATTTTCAATTAGCACTTTCTGCTTATATATGTACTGATGTTATCTATGAAGTAGGCGGATATATTCAAAAGTATATTCATATTAATGAAGTTTATTTTCTCTCACGCATTTTATTGCAAAAAATTTTTACATAATTTAAAAATTAAATTGAGACGTTAAATAGAAGTGAAGGGACATCAATTGAAGCTCTATACAGGGTATCTTCAAAAAGCATATGTATATATATATATATATATATATATATATATATATATATATATATATATATATATATATATATATATATATATATATATATGTATATATATATATATATATATATATATATATATATATATATATATATATATATATATATATATATATATGTACATCTTCGCTATCACCAGTCATCACAAACCTTTTTATGAAATATTTTGAAACAGACGCCCTAAGAAAAACCAAAACAAACCTGCCCTCTGGAAACGTTACGTGGATGACATCTTCATCATATGGCCACACGGAAGATCTAACCTAAACATATTCTTGAAGGAACTGAACAGCATTCATCATCGCATTCAGTTCACATTGGAGGTCGAACTTAATAAGCAGCTAAATTTCCTTGACCTTTTAGCCACCAGAAACGACGACCTAAGCATCGATTATACGGTTTACAGAAGACCCACACACACATAAACAGATACCTGAACGCCGAATCACACCACCATCCATCACAGTTGCAATCGGTCGCCAACACACTGATCTCCAGATCCGTGCGACTAACCAAATCCACGAACCGCCAAGAAGAACTCAACAATATCACAACAACTCTAAAACAAAAAAAAACTACTAGGAACACTATATCAAAAAGGCCATAAAACAGAACACAAAAGCAGTAGCAGAGAAAAAAGAAGAATCTGACAAATCCAAACTAAAAACCACACTGCCATACATAAAAGATGTAACAGACGTAATTGGAAGAATTCTGAGGAAGCATAACATTTGCACAATTTACAAGCCACAAACCACAATACACGAATATTGGTCAACCTTAAAAACAAAATACCATTAGATAACCAGGGAGTGTACAGCATCCCATGTAACGACTGTGAAAAGAATACATTGGCCAAATAAATAGAAGAATTTCTTCAAGGGTCCAAGAACATAAAAACAGCATAAAGAATAATAAACGACATCAGCTTTATTCCAACATCATCAAGAGACAGGACACATTATAAATTTCCAGGAAACCGAACAGATCGCACCCATAAAACACCATAGAACGCGCATCATCAGAGACGGTTTCGAAATAGAAAGCACTAAAAATTTTAACAAGAGATATGATGCACAAAACATTTCAAATACATGGAAAACTCTACTCAAAATCCAATCAAAACCAACACACCAGAGAAGCAGGACAGCAGGCCGAGAAGAGGCACAGACCCAGAGAAGCGAAGAAACCAACCAGGCAGAACCAAGGTATAACCTGCGCAAGCACCTAACTATAAAAAAGCCGGCAGAGGACCAACACACTCATTCCAAGTCGAGCAGCCGCCGAGGAAGCGTTATTTGAAAATGCCAGCTGAGATGTTGGCGAAACATCGTGAAGATTTCTCTATTGACGAACGGATTTAAAACCGGAAAAACACCAGTACATATATATATATATATATATATATATATATATATATATATATATATATATATATATATATATATATATTAATTCTTTGCTTAATTTAAAAAGAGAGGGGCTGATGGTTTCTTACGCAGATGATACAGCAATGGTCATTTCTGGGGATTCATGGGAAAGTGTAAAAAATAAAACTATAATAAATTTATCAAATATAAAAAAATGGTTACAAAACCGAAAATTAACATTAAACTTGGCAAAAACAACATATACAGCTTTCACTCTGACCAAGGCAAATATACCTTTATATAACAACATTATGATTAATAATCACGTTATTAATGAGGCACCACACACCAGGTACCTGGGTATTGTAATCGATTCTTACCTTAAATGGCAACCAGTCTATAAAGCCTTGGTTGAATCGATTTTAAGGTACGGTATTTTAGTATGGGGAGGACTATATAATAATGCTTTGTAAAAATTAAATTTAGTTCAAAAATATCTATTAAAAATTATATTTCACAAAAATAAATTATACCCCACTCATTTACTCTTCGATAAAAATATACAAAATGTAAGATCGATTTATGTTTCATCTGTCTGTGATTATATATATCGACATCCAAACTTACAAACTTTTATTGATCACTATTCTAACATAAGAATAAAAACCGACAAGCATATACAGATCCCCATTAGTAATAACAATCTTAACCTAAAGAATATAAATTATATTGGACCGAACTTATTGCCCAGTGAGACTAGAAATTCGCAAAATGTGCAACAATTTAAAGCACATAGTAAAGAGTTAGTTTTTCTTAGGTGGAATCAAATTGAAAAGATATTTTTGTAAGTAAATGTAGTCTAGATTTGGGAATTTTTACTTTTTGTTTTGTACATGAAACCAAACTTTGTTTATATTCATTAGAATATAGAATCACATTTTAGCACATACAGATGTTTAATCATCTAGGTGCTATTATTCTATTCTTATAGAAATGTTATATGTTGTGTTATGTTATATATATATATATATATATATATATATATATATATATATATATATATATATATATATGTATATATACATATTATATAAAGCAGTGGACGCAAAGTTCTGGATGAGAATGAGGATATATATATATATATATATATATATATATATATATATATATATATACCTTCTTCTGAATTTACAGAATGTAGCTCAGAATAAATAATACAGTATTTTTTTGATATAGCTTAAATTATTTAGAACAAACTGTATATTTACCTTAAACAAAAATTCACGAACAACACTGCACACAGTGTATACATTAATTTATTATGATGTCATATGTTATATGTTCATAAAATAACAGTATCAAGACAACCACGTGTGTCTTCTTGAAGTTAGAATACTACTAAGAGAACCAGATGGGATTTTTTTGTAGGTAATCAAGATTGTTTTGGCTATTGAGGGTTTAAGGAATCTAGTCCGAAAATGCAATGCGTTTTTGATTTTAAAATTATGTTTTTTGGTATATTCATTTTATAAGGTTGTTATGTATTCTGCTATGTTGCTTGGTTTCTGCCTTACCTTTTACTGCCTGTTTATTTCTTTGTATAGCGATCATTTCCAAAATTTTTTTTTTATGTGGTTTACAGTTTTTAAAATTTTGACTCTCTCAAAATTAACTTTAATAGTAATGTTTTTCGTAGCCACCATCGGTATTATAACTACAATCCCTATTCAGATGTGGTACTACTTCGCTGAATATTTCAGCTCTATTACCAAGTTGAAATTGTTTGAGGCCTATGGTCGAAACATGTCCTTACCAGCAATAACTATAGAATCAATTCCTCAAACAATAGTACTCTTCGCGGTGGTTCAAGAAAGGATAGTATCGACTATTAATTCGTTAAAGAACAAACGCTCCTCAAGTTCCGGTAGCATAAATCCTCAAACTTTAAAATTAATTTCAGACTCGGTTCCTCAAATACTGAAGCAGGCAGCTGTGACGCCAACATATAAAAAGCATGATCCTCACAACCCAGCCAATTACAAGCAAATATCCATACTGAGTATATTTTCTAAGGTATTTAAAGAAATAATATTCGAAAAATTCAGCAATCTTTTTTAACCAGAATTCAATTATTACTCCTTGCCAACATGGTTTCAGACAAAACAAATCCATCTAAACAGCATGCTGTGATTTACTTCGTTTCGTATATACAGAACTCGACAAGGCAAGTATGTGATGCATTTAATGTTTGACTTGACAAGTGCGTTTGATCCTGTGAGTAGAGAGTTGTTATTGAAAAAACTCTTTGCTTCGGGTATAAAAGGAAATATCCTAAATTTCATCGACTCCTATATGTCTAATAGAAGTATGTTTGTCCGATACCAAAAAAGTAAGTCAAATAACAAAAAGTCGCCTTGGGTCTGCCGCAGGGGTCCGTTTTGGGGAAATATGTTAACGACCTACCTAGATTCATCAATAGGGGAAAGTTGGTTATATTTGCTGATGATACAACGATAAACTATATCTGCGAATGCCCCAGAGGAGCTGTTGCGTGCAGTTGGAGGGGTGTGTGAGGAGATTTGGTATCAGCGTAAGGCTACTGACTGTGTATTATTCTCTGGTATACAGTCATCTGTCAAACAATGTCATGTCTTGAGGAAGAGGGTGTGAGGTGAATCGAGTGTTTTTGGCTCAGAAAAAAATACCGAGGGTTTGGGTCTTAAGCAGATGGATTCGTGTACACCCATTTTTAAAGAACAGCATTTTTTTTTAACTTTTTATTCTATTTATATTCTAAAATGTGTTTTATATGTTAAACAAAATTATTCAGAGTTTAAAATTCTTGGACAGCGTCACAGATATGCTACAAGAAATAGTAACATTCTTAGTATACCTAAACATAGAACGGCATTCTTTGAGAGATCCTCAATTTATAATTTCATTGTTCTGTTTAACAAATTGCCTGCAAAATTGAAAAACATATCAAACAGTAATAAATTCAAAACAGAAGTAAAAAAATTTCTTGTTCAAGGATCATTTTATTCCTTTAATGAATACTTAAGTCTGTATGTTATACTGACTCTTTTGCTGTGCATCGAGTGGTTATCTCGTTGCGTCCTTCGCTGACCAGTGCGACGGATTATGTTCTTATCGTTTACTCTTTTTTTCATTCCTGTTTATTGCTTTAGGATTCTGATCCGTGGTTTTTCATTTTAAAATAGTAGATAAAGTTTAATTTACACATTATAACAAGCAGTAGCTTGTGATACCAAATAATATAACTGTTCTTTGTTTGTTATAGTTTTAAGGTGTGTTATTTATATTTTTTTTATTTAATTGTATACTATTGACGAAAACAATGCTGAAGTATCAGTCTTATGGCCAATAAATTATTTCATTTCATTTCATTTCAATGAATACAACACAACATCGTACTGTAGCAAGTATATTGTACACATTTTATCAATATCATATCTGTTAAACACTATTTTTAAGCTGAGATTCAGCAATTTTGAACGATTAATCGCATTAATCTCTTCGCGAGCTAATAAATTCTCATAATCAGGTTGCAACTTGTTAATGACGGTACTGCCTAAACTTTCATTCACGCAAAATGTTGAGTTTAATATTCGAAATAGACAAGTTGTTGAGAGTAGCAATATGAGTAGATCCATTTTTTTAACATTCATTTGTGCATTATTTGTCAAGAAAATAGAAATTGTTCCCATTCTCTCAAGACAATGATCACTTTCTATTAAGAACCGGAATAGCAACCCGGTATTTTCTAAAAACATCGGGTATCGAGAGTACCAGAAGCGACAACATAATTTCTATATCAGGGGCGGATCCAGCCTCTCTCTTTGGGGGGGGGGGGAGGACGAACCACAAAAACATCTCGAAGACTGTTGCTTTTGTAACTTGAACGTAAACGGTCTAAACACTAAAAATCGAGCTAAATGGCAGTACCCAAGTACTAGTTGTGTTCAGCGTCCAGTGCACCAGTCACCTGACCTAAAAATATATCTGAACCCTTAGAACAAGACAAGGAAGGACCAAGCTCATCACAAAATGATGCTGATTTTGAAGGTATATCAAATAAGCCAAAATATTTATCCCAAAATGAGTTAGAAGATCGTGTAAGAGATTTAAATCTTTCTAAACAAGCTTCAGAATTGTTGGCATCAGAATTTAATTTCCTCAAATCCTAAAATAACTTTTTATCGTGAAAGAGATAAAGAATTACGGCGGTACTTTTTCGAAGAAAACGGCATAACCTTTTGTTCAGACATTAAAAACTTGTTGATAAAAATGGGCTTGAAACAATACGAACCAAACGACTGGCGTTTATTCATTGACAGCTCAAAACGTAACCTAAAATATACTCTACTACATAACGAAAATAAATACGCTGGGGTACCTATTGCCCACAGTATAAAGTTAAAGGAAGAATATTGTAGCATCTCGCTAGTCTTAAATAAAATACAGTACAATGACCATATGTGGCAAATTTGTGTTGATTTAAAAATAGTGAACATTCTTCTCGGTCAACAAAATAGTTACACTAAGTTTCCCTGTTTTATATGTTTTTGGGACAGTAGAGCGAAACAAGAGCATTGGATAAGAAGAAACTGGCCCTTGAGAAAAAATATGAAGCCTGGAAAGCAAAATATAGTCCAGAATTCACTAGTAGCTCATGACAAAATTATCCTTCCACCATTACATATAAAACTGGGCATCATGAAAGAGTTTGTTAAATGATTATTACTGATTTATTACTCTTTCTAGTTCTTGAATAAACTAACTATAGTTCTGCTCCAATTTAATTTATTTCGAATTTCTTCTTAAACAAAATTTACTTTAAAATCCTGATCATATCAGAATTATGAACGGCATTTTTAACAAAATCAAAATTTCAGTAAGAAATAAAGAAATCTTTCTGCCGTATTTAAATAGTTGTTATATATGTAATTCTCCTTTCAGGCAGAGAAATAAACTGTTTGTGTATATATATATATATTAATATTATACTAATAAGAGGCAAAATCGGCTCTATATTCCTCAACTCAAAGCTCTTTTTGGGGGGGGGGCGATCGCCCCCACCCCCCCCCCTTGGATCCGCGCCTGATTTTATATACAGGGGTCCTTAGATAAGTAGCTGTCCCTTCGACGACTACGGGGTATGGTGAAATTTGGAATTACATGGGTTTCTCAGTTATTTTAAGCACTACGAGGTTGAGACTTCGTAAATAGGGGGACATCCCCTGATGACCTCATGCGGTCTTGCTAGATTGGGCACAATTTTCCTAAACTTATATATCGCATAGGTACATCCTTATATCTGCTTTGCAATCAATAAAAAAATGTTGATGTTCTCTAGATTTTGCTACATTATACTACAATTTACAAATCAGCATAAGGGATACATAAGTATAAATTATCAAAATAACTCATTAATTTGGCTGGGAAGCAGAATAATGTTATTGAACAGTGCCATATCATGGCTAGTTTTGTATTTATAATCTTTAATACGTTTTACCCAGAAATGTCTGATTTATGTGGGTAAAATAGTATATAAAGGTTTTAAGTGTTTTTATTTTGAACGAAGTAATGAACACTCGCAAGACAAAACTAAACTTTTGACCCTAATTTAAAATGAAGTATTTTGTTTCAGCTTCATTTATTGTTCCTAACTATTGTTGGAGAACAGTTATCAGTGGAAGCAGAAAAAACAGCTAGCATCTGTTATGAAGTTGCGAGAAGAAGAAATCAAATTTTTATCATTCAAGAACGCCAAGAAATAAATGAAAAACTGTACGTTATGGCCGCCCAGGCCTCACAGCGTAACACAAAATTAAGTGCGGCGGGATTTTTTGCCGTGGATCATTCGATGATATTTTTTATGTTTAGTAATGTTTGTGTTTATTTAATAGTTCTATGTCAGTTATTATCTGCTACGTCATCTTCAAATTAAAACTTCTAATGCACCATATTTAAAAAAGTATTAACATTGTGGTGTGTAAACATACATATTAGCCCTATAACTCACATTGCACATGTACAGGGTGAGTCAACGATTGGATGAAGTAGGTTAGTGCCTTTTCGGTGACATTAACAAAAAAACTATATTTATTGCTTGATACAGTTTATTTTTACGCAGATTTTAAAAATATTTAGGACTCTACAGGGTGAGCCAAAAAACTAGGACAGCATAAAGTTGTATTTTTTTAAATAGAATACCCTATACACGAATCATATTTTCGATTTAGCTTATAATTTTAAATCTTTTTTATTAAGGGTTTACTATAACAAAACTTTATAGTTTCTCAGATTATTAAGTTTAAAGAAAAAAAGTCACATTTTCAAGCATCAATTCAATCCTAAATAACGTTTTCAATTTTGTGACAAATATATTCAAATTTGGAATTTAGCAAGGCCAAGGACAAGTTAACATAATTTTTACCGAATATTTGCAATAAAATCTACAGGGTGTTGAACACATCGGCTCAAATTTGAACAAGTTTAAATGAATAAATATCTTTTTTTTTAAATGGTACACCCTGTATATTTTCATGTTATTTAATAGAGTAATAAAAACCCTAAAAGTTTTGTTCAATATATTCTATACCTATTTATAATAGTTTTTAAGATATTTCAGTTTTTCTTATTTTCCATACTTTTTTACAGAAATAGTCTTCATTATCATAGTAGCCATGTAAAATAATAAAAATAAACTACAGAAACAAACAGAATGTGGTTAAATATGATGAAATACATTATTCGTTAT
The DNA here is from genome assembly GCA_034092305.1 of Diaprepes abbreviatus. NCBI lineage: Eukaryota > Metazoa > Arthropoda > Insecta > Coleoptera > Curculionidae > Diaprepes > Diaprepes abbreviatus. Next base: position 2,689,551 of record JASJET010000178.1, on the reverse strand, counting down.
ATTACAACGGCAATAGTTTAATTAAACATAATGTGAAAAAATTAACACAACAATAACGACAAGGCAAATACATATTTACTTTTATACTAAATTGAAACAAAAAAATTACCTATTAAATACTGAGATTAATTATTTCTTTTTAATAAGTGTTCGAATAAACGACCCTCTTGTGCAATGCGCAAATTTAGTCTTTTTTGCAGATTTTCTCGGACCCTGGACAAAATTAGTGGCGTTATTGTTCTACAGGTATCCCTAATCCTGTTTCGCGTATCTTCCACTGTTGTTGGTGGATTAGCATACATCTTATTTTTAATATAACCCCATAGGAAGAAATCTAATGGGGTGATGTCGCAAGACCTTGGTGGCCACTCAATGAAACCCCCACGTCCAATCCATTTTTGCGGATATCGTTGGTCCAAAAACGCACGAACTTCACGATGGTAATGCGGAGGCGCACCATCGTGCTGGAACCACAAACTGTCGAGCTTATCCCTATCGAGACCTTGAAGCAGTTGGGGTAGTTCTTCTTGTACAAAGTTCAGGTAACTATGGCCATTTAGTGGTTCATTAAAAAAGTGGTTGTCCAATAATTCGATTATGATAAATACCACACCAAACATTTAATGACCAGTGGTTTTGATGTTGCACCTCTCTAATCCAAAATGGGTTTTCTGTGGCATAATAATGCATGTTGCGTCTATTTACGGCACCGTTACTTCTAAAAGTAGCTTCATCACTAAACATTACCTTGCATAATAAATTTGGATTTAATTGAATCTCCGCATTTATTGTACGACAAAAGTTTACACGACTTTCAAAATCCTGTCCATGCAATTCTTGGTGTAATTCCATGCGATATGGATGATACCTATATTTCTTGGTAGTACGATTAGCGGTGGATTGTGATGTTTCACATAATGCTGCTATCTGACGGCTACCAATATAAGGATTTTCCTGAACATTTAACAATACTTGTAGTTCTTTTTCTTCATTAGTTACTGGTTTGTTGACCACTTTACGTTTTGGATAATCAACAGTACCAGAAGAATCAAATCTTTGCATTAAGTTTTGAAAAGTATGGGTATTAGGCTGGCGTCGATCAGGATACTTCATTTTGTAAATTCTTTGAGCAAGAAGGCAATTTTTTTGAACCTCTCCTATTGTATAAATCATATCTATTAACTCATTCTTTGGAAAATTTATTTTACAATATAAGATGAATGCAAAAAAAAACCAAACTACACTACATAAAAACCAAAAGAAGCGATTGCGGTTATAAATTTGACACACAGAAAAATGTTCTTTTACATTGTTTTTGCCATGGCTACTATGATAATGAAGACTATTTCTATAAAAAAGTATGGAAAATAAGAAAAACTGAAATATCTCAAAAACTATTATAAATAGGTATAGGATATATTGAACAAAACTTTTAGGGTTTTTATTACTCTATTAAATAACATGAAAATATACAGGATGTACCATTTAAAAAAAGATATTTATTAATTTAAACTTGTTCAAATTTGGGCCGATGTGTTCAACACCCTGTAGCTTTTATTGCAAATATTAGGTAAAAATTATGTTAACTTGTCCTTGGCCTTGCTAAATTCCAAATTTGAATATATTTGTCACAAAATTGAAAACGTTATTTAGGATTGAATTGATGCTTGAAAATGTGACTTTTTTCTTTAAACTTAATTATCTGAGAAACTATAAAGTTTTGTTATAGTAAACCCTTAATAAAAAAGATTTAAAATTATAAGCTAAATCGAAAATACGATTCGTATATAGGCTGTTCCATTTAAAAAAATACAACTTTATGCTGTCCTAGTTTTTTGGCTCACCCTGTAGAGTCCTAAATATTTTTAAAATCTGCGTAAAAATAAACTGTATCAAACAATAAATATAGTTTCTTTGTTAATTTCACCGAAAAGGCACAAACCTACTTCATCCAATCGTTGACTCACCCTGTAGTGTTGCTCCATATATAATGCATGAAGCACATTTGTATCGTTATGATTTTAAAGCTCCTTGGGTAAATAAACGAAAACTTAAAATGAAAAATCTTAGTCTATATATATATATATATATATATATATATATATATATATATATATATATATATATATATATATATATATATATGCTTCATAATTACGTTGATTTTCTTAGTAATTTAGTATATTGGACGAGACAGGTTTTCCTTCTGCTCCAATTTAATTTATTTCGAATTTCTTCTTAAACAAAATTTACTTTAAAATCCTGATCATATCAGAATTATGAACGGCATTTTTAACAAAATCAAAATTTCAGTAAGAAATAAAGAAATCTTTCTGCCGTATTTAAATAGTTGTTATATATGTAATTCTCCTTTCAGGCAGAGAAATAAACTGTTTGTGTATATATATATATATATATATATATATATATATATATATATATATATATATATATATATATATTTATATACTGCATTATTGACAAATTGCATGTGGTAATTATACATAATCTTTTTACGCTGAGACTATTAACTTATTTGTTAAATAAGATTAAAGTAATGGTATTTCACTGGAACGTATGCACAAAAGGCACGTGAGAATCGAGGTCAATAAAACTTTATTGGCTTTCTTTCTTTAAATCCTCGGGAGTCTTGACTATCGGCGAAGTCGCGACGCTGGTGAACTGCCAGTGGCCTTTTGGTGAACTTAACAAACCAACTTGTTTATTATTTTTTGATGTAAACATTTCATAACCATATTTAGATGACACTTGAATTGTAAACACTTAATTATTTAATCAGTTTTGTAGGTTGTATTGTGATTTAGAAATATTTAATAAAAATTTATTTAAGTAGCGTCTTTATTTTTATTATAAAAGTGTAAAACCATTCGTTATATTTTGTGTAAACACCGACAATTATTTTTTAGCTTTTAATGAAGTTTTGGCCCAACTTCTAATAAAATTTAATAAATCTATAGAATTTTATATAAATTAAAATCGGATATTCTCACGGGTGTGTTGTGTAATCGAAGGTTTTCGGGCATCCCGTGTATGTGCTGAGTCCCTCTCAGGACTGCAAGGCAGCTGACGTTTCGGTGAAATCTCATTCACCATTTTCAAAGCTCACTGTATGGCGTCTACGAGCGCAGTTCGCTCAAGATGCTTTTTTCAAATAGAATTCTCCATTTGTTTGTCTCTTCTAAGTATTATGTTAGTAAATAGGTGCAAAATCTTTGTTAGGTACATGATGACATTTATAGAATAAAATGATTTTGAGGATGCTCTGCCGAAATAGGATTTACTTTCGAGGATCCCCATTTACAGCTCATACACCCACAATTTTTATTTCTATTAACACAGATCCCTTGCAGGTCGCAATCGATTCCTGGGGGTCCATATAGAAACCTTCAGAAATCAATGTGAACTATACCTCACTGGATGGAGACCTGGAGGTAACTTTTCTTAAAATTCCGCTTAAGGAGGCTTTTAAAATTATTAAAAGCATAGACCTGTATAATTTCATCATATAAAAAGGAAATATTACATTACAAAACGGCGAAATACAGACGAACGGATCTAACCAAATTATAAAGATTCCTAGTAGTTACGTAACTCTAAAAAGACAATTAAATTTTAATTATAAAATTCACTTTTTAGTGTTTTTAAGTTAAAACGAACAAATTTTGAGATTAGTAAAAAATATGGGTAATTAGTGGAAAAATTTAGACTCATTTTCAGGAGTCAAAGGAATTTCATAGAAAAACTAATAAACTCAAGCACACGTGTTCTATAAAAAGGTTGTCACTGAAAAATGAAGTGCTTCATATTTTATTAACACCTGATTTAAGGATTTTTTCCAAATGCTGTGAAAATAAAACACATTTAATTTTAACATCGTCATCGCGAAGCATTTTAACAACATATTACGATGACTTCAAGATTAGTTAAATTTGTCATCTTGTTAACTGTAATACTTTTTGTATATCCACCAGTATGTTGGAAACGTAAATTACATAAACAATTTGACATCTTATTTGTTATAGTTGTAACGATTCTTCTTACTTTAATCATAACTTTCTGTTACTATAACAATATGATATTGTCCTTTGTGATAATTTTATCAACGGGAGTTTTATTAGGTGTTATAATTATTATCATAGCTTTAATTAATATTAGTTTTTCAATAAAACAGTCAGCCAGGAAAAAATGCATGTTTTGGTTAAAATTTTAAAAATATCAACATATAACAAACAAGTGGGGAAAATAACTACAGGACCAAAAATAATTATTGCTATATGGTGCGTTGTCGCTAGTCTGAAAGTTGGAAGTCAATTTTACTTCACAATGCATCATATAGATACTTTCCTGATACTTCTTTGTAAGGACTGGCGTATTTGAAGGTCAGAGTTTGTTCTTTTAACACTCTGTCTTTTAATTTGCAAAATACAAAAAAAAATTCACGATATTCACCAAAAAATAGAAGTATCTAGAAGTCTTGGAGTGATTTTAAAATATCAACTTGATGAATTATTATCTTATATAGAAAAGATTAACAATATATTTGGTTCTGTTATAGCAGCAGAAGTCATTCTATGCATTCTTAATTTATTACGAATCAGTCTATGTTTAATGTCACGAAGTTGTGGTTATAACAAAATCAGTTTTCTATGGGTATTAGCATATACATTTTATTTTATGGTAAGTAATAGGAACTAAATGTACAATTCCGTGAATGTTCTTATAATATTTAAGTATTATGTTGTTGGTGTATTCAGTTCTAAATATTAAAGATCTGTCGAAAGATGCTATAATTATTTATGTATCAATAATTTCCGTTAAAAAATTTACTGAAAATTCCAAAAATTAATTTTATTATTTCATATACACCGATAGTTCATGTTGATAAATTGGCTGTTAATGAACCTTAATATTTTACTTATTTTTCATGTTATCTTGTAAAACGAAATATATTTTTATAGGCTGGTAGCCGTTTATATTTCGGAAATTGGTTACACGAGCGTTGATAGTAGCTATCTGACCTATCCGTTGTAAAATTTGGCAAAAGTTCTTAATGGATTAAAAAAAATACAGAATTATTTTTGTACCCACCCTGCAGAATATCAAAAAAGATAAATAAGCTGACTTTCTATAATCTCTTAAAATTGATAAAACGTTTAGAAAATAAAGTTTACAGTAGTAATAAAACAAGAGAAGATAGTTACAATAGTAATACAACAAGAGAAGAAAATTTGGTCAAACATTAAACAAAGACCACGGCTAATGAAACGTTTATAATCGACTTCTGTTCAGAAAAGATATAGTCAGATAAAACCTATTTTAAGGTGCTTTATGCTAAGCTATTTTAAGAGAATTTATTTTTTGTAAAGAGACATTAAGAAATGAAAAATAGTCGAGCTGTTTGAACTTGGAACAGACTAGTAGATGGAGTCAAAATTATACAGATATTAAGCCTCAAATAAGCCAGAGATTAAAAATTAAGGTTCATCTGACGAAATAGGTTGGAACTCCACTATCCCTCTTCCTATATTTTGGCCCCAATATGCTTTTTGGAATGTTTGTTTGCCCAGTTCCCTCAGATAAGCATTTTATCAGCTTAGGAAACTTGGATAGCCCAATGGCAAATACCCTTTACTCTGGTGATAGTATTAAAAAACTTAAATTTAGGCATCAACACTCTTACCACAATATTAGGTTGTCAAAACGCTGTTGCAACAGGCCATTTACATAAAGAAAATAGATAATTTAAACCAGCAACAAGTCTTTTAAGATAGTTTCAAGTGTCAAAATGGTCGACCACGAATTAAGAAAATGTGCTGTAAAATGAATATTATCTCAATATGCCAAATAAATTTATGTTCTGCAAATACATTAAAATATGCCTACGCAAAACAAAAGGTAATATGTATTCCAGAGAAGATAATCTGCTCAATTTTGAAAGAAATCTTAAGGGAAAAATAAACGTACCTTAATCTTTCACACATAACAAGCAAAATACCTCGAGTTCATGATTCCGGTTTCCCACCACAGGAAAACCTTCAAACAAAGGATCTTTTACAGATTTTTTTTTAATTTAGCAGAACGAACCATCCGAAACAAAAAGGTAACTAAACTAACAAAAGTAATACGAAACTCTTTTAAACTAAATAGGTTATAAAAAAATAAATACCTTTTTTTTCATCAAAACACTTTTTTGAAAATAAAATTCTGACAAATACGACAAAATGGTTCAATGAACTACGTCTATGTGCAATCGATAATCATTATGTAACTTATCAGCTGTTCCTACCGCTAAAACTATGAGAGTTTTAAAAAATAGAGTGACGGAATTACAAAAATTCCGCAACAAATTCTCAGCCAACTGAAGAAAACTTTAAGCTATAAGGCCAAACATTACTCTGTTCTTATACCGTCAGAGGCAAAGCATTATATCAGATTGCAAGAAAATATCAATAATGGGTGGAAACCTCTCCCATGACAGTAAACTGCCTCTTGCGAACTGGTTTCGAACTTATTGACTCTCGTCAGTAGATGATAAACAAGCGCTTCTAAATATAGGAAAAGCGAATCCTTTACAAATAGCGCCATCTCACAGCATTCCAGTAATAGGTTTTCTTCAGTTGGTTGAGAACTAAAATAGCTTCTCTTATATAATCGACTTCTAAAATTCGTCGACCATGTATTTTTTTATATATGTACCCCGACTACTCCGGAACGGCGGCACAGATTTGAATGAAATTTTTTACGTTTTGTTTAGGAAGTTGCTGCGGTGGTCTCATATTTTTTGGACGAAATTGGTGCAGTAAAATCCAAGATGGCGCTGACAATATGGCGGCCAGAAAAATTAACTTTGCCCAATTCTCTCCAAAATTGGTATGGGAGAATTTTCGGGGTCGTACACAACGAATCTGAAAATATTTTTTAAAACATTCAATATGGCGGACACAAAAAATTTAATTTTGTCCGATTTTCTCTAAAATTGGCCTGGGGGAGTTTTCGAGGTCGCACATAATGAATCCAAAATATTTTTAAAAAATTCAATATGGCGGACAAAAAAATCAATTTTGTCCGATTTTCTCCAAGATTGATACGGGGGAGTTTTCGGTGTCGCACATAACGCATCGAAAATTATTTTTAAAAAATTCAATATGGCGTATTCAATATGGCGGATAAAAAATTAATTGTGTCTGTTTTTTCAAAATTGATATGAAGGAGTTTTTGAGATCGCACATTACGAATCTGAAATTATTTAAAAAAAATAAATATGGTGGATCCAAAATGGCGGATTAAAGATTCTACGTCTCTCGATTTTGTCTAAAATCAGTATTGGGAGATTTTTGTTAGTGTTAGATGCGAATTTAAAATATTTTTTGAAAAACTCAACCTGGCTGATTCGGATAGCGTCCTAAAAATTTTATATTTTTCGATCTTGTTCAAAGGTGGGACTGAATTGTTTTTGAGGATGTAAATAGCGAATATAAAATTACTTTAAGAAAATCTAATATATCAGACGCAAAATGACGGTCCAGAAATTTTAAATTTCTGGATTTCATCCAAAATTGGTACCAGGGAGCTTTGAAGGGTTTAGATTTAGATTAGATTAGGACGTTAAAATTATTTTTTTGATATTCAATATGGCGGATCTAATATGGTGAAAATTTTATTCGCATTTTTTCAGATTTGGTATTAAAGGGTGTTCGGAGTCGTGTATTACGAAGATGAAGTTAATTTTTTACAACTGTTAAATTGATAAAATACAATATGAGAGATTGACAATTTTATATTTTCCTATTTTGTCTAAAATTGCTATTGCGGGGTTCTTGGGGTGTATACAGTATGCATTATAAAATATATCGGGCTAAAAAATTTACGTCTCAAGTTCGTTAAATATCGATATTGGAAGGTTTTGGGGCCTATATTACCAATCTAAAATTAATTTGAAATTTAAAATAGTGGATTTACTATGACAGACTAAATATTTGTTTGACTCAATTTCACTGGTATCTGGAGAACTCTAAGAATCAAAGAATTTTTAGTGGTTCATCACCCTAGGTTTACAACTTTGGATAAAATGTGTACTTTTTTGCCACCTTGGAGTCATCGCGAGATACACTAATCTCGATTAGTACTTAGTTCAAATAATTTATGGATATTATAATGAATTCAAAACTAAAAATCGAAAAATAAAATTTTTATAAAAAAAAATGAATCGTCTTCAAAAAATGCGCTGAAAAGTGAAAAATATCTATAAATTTTTATATGAAATTGAAATTTTTGTAGTCGACGCCAAATTATTTCTAAATGAAATAAATAACTACTGATATATACAAATTATGGTAAGAAAGCAATTACAAATAAGTATTTTTTATCTATTTATGCAAATCACATTTTGTCAGGTAGAAGTGTGGCGCCGATTTCAAAAATTTCAATTTCATATAAAAATTTATAGTTACTTTTTACTTTTTAGCGTACTTTTAGCAGTCAGTCCCATTTTTTAAGTTAAAACAAATAAATTTTAAAATTAGTTCATACTCTAGGAAATACAAACAAATAGGAATTTGTAAAAAAACTAATAAATATAAGCACACGTGTCCCATAAAAAAGTTGTCAGTGAAAAATGAATTGCTCTTTTATTACTGTATTTTTTTAAGTGTTTTTCCCAATTGCTATGAAAAAAAGACCCATTTTATTTTAATATGTTCGTTGCTACGAAGCTTTTCATCAACATATTATAATGACTTCAAAATTAGTTAAATTTCCCATATTCTTAAGTATCATACTTTTTGTCTATCCACCAGTATGTTGCAAACTTAAATTGTATAAACAATTTTACATATTATTTATTATAATTGTAACGATTATTGTTATTTTAATCATAACTCTGTATTTCTATGTCAGTATTATATTGCCCTTTGTGACAATATTACTATCGAGAGTTACGTTTCGTGTTATAATTATCAACACAGTATTAATTAATATCATTCTTTCAATAAAACTAACAGACAACCAGAAAAAAATGCATGTTTTGGTTAAAATCTTAAAAATATTAGCATATACCAACAAATCTAAGGAAATAACTACCGGACCAAAAGTAATTATTGCTATATGGTGCTTCGTCGCTTGTCTGAAAGTTGGAAGTCAATTTTACCTCAAACTATATCAGATAGATAGTTTTCTGATACTTTTTTGCAAGGACTGCCTTACTTTAAGTTGGAGTTTTAACACTTTGCCTTTTAATTTGGAAAATACAAAAAAAAAATTCACGATATTCACCAAAAAATTGAAGTATATAGAAGCTTGGGAGTAATTTTAAATTATATAGATCAACTTGATGAATTATATTTTTATATAAAAAAAAACAATAATGATGTATTTGTTTCTATTATAGCAGCAGAGGTCATTCTGTGCATTTTTAATTTATTACAAATCGGTCTAAGTTTAATTTCACCAACTTATGTTTATCCCGGGTTCGTTTTTTTATGGGGTTTGGCATATACATTTAATTTTATGGTGAGTAATAGGACCTAAATGTACAATTCGTTGCAAACCTAATGCTATGGAAAGTTCTTATAATATTGTTTTGGTTTCGTCTCTTGAAAATCGCTCACTCGGTTAGCAGAATAAAAACACAACAATTTTCACTAAATAACGTCCGATACTTATATTAACAACACATTTACATTAACATCACAACTAACTAATTATTTCCACTATTACAATACAACTATATAACTCTCACTACGTTTATTCTATCTTTATTTATATAACTATGGAAGTTCCTAAATAAATCTAGAGCATAAAAGTTGAGAACTATCTAGAAAGATGAGTCATTGAGACACTATTCCTTTCGGCACATTATTCAGGCGAAATCTTCTTATTCATCCGGAATCATATATTTTTTTATAGTTTTTGCGATTTTCACACCCGTCATATTAAATCCGTCATCTTGGATATTGAAGTTATCAAATTCTGACCTCAGATTTATGATTAGTTATCCCATTAGCCACCGACTTTCATGGGTCATTCGAAATAACTTTTTCTGTTACATATTTTTCAAAAAATGAATATTACTTCAGTATTTCGTGAATTTTTGTGCCATGTCCATATGATGCAAGGGATCATCAAAACCATAAATTTTCACAAACAATATCTCAGAAAAGAAGAAGACTTTCAGACGATTCGGGGATTTTGAAGGCAATAAGTGGTACTTTCAGATACCCCGTTGAGTCATATCGGAAAGTTTCATGCTACCCTGAAACAGAACCTCCATAACAATAAACAGCTTTTTTGCACTTCTAGGTTTGGATATATCGAAAACCAGGCCTGATGGATCAAATTCAGTGCGTTTAAAATCTTCGGAGAGTATGGTCTTGTTTCTGGGTCTGAAATGTTGTCAGCCTGCATAATTAATATTCAAGCCTAATTAATGAACAACTTTTAGTTTTACAATGATTTTTATTGTTATATATGTTTGATACCATTTAATCATTAAGAACATTATTTGAAAAATAAATTTATTTATAAAAAGATAATTACAATTTGTACCATACAATTATAAAAACGAAGTGTTTATTTATTTTAGATTCTTATATCCTGCTTAGCATTTGTTGCTGAACGATTATCTGTGGCAGCTAAGAGAACTGTGAAAATAGCTGGTTGCAATATGGTGCAAGAAACAAACATAATCCTTATAGAAAGGCAACACGATGTAATGGATCAACATCTGTATTCTATGGCCCAATACGCTTTTCAAGGACATATAGAACTAAGTGCAGCTAGGTTTTTTCCAGTAAATCATTCATTGTTAATATTTATTTTTAACACTATTTGTACTTACTTAGTGGCTATATTTTATTTAACATTTTAATCTCAGTCATCTGTAGTTTTTATATCGCTCTTTCGAAGCACTTTGAGATTTAGCGAGTTAAATTTTGTGTATAGTGTATCTAAATAAAGATTATAAAAAAAATTGTATTAATTCATTTACCTTTTGTACATTAACCAATAAAATCATTATAAAAAAATTGAGCCGCTAAATTAATACCTGAGAAAATGTGACGATTTATTTGTAATTACTTTCTTACCATAATTTATATATGTCTCGTGTTAGTGTTGATTTGTTTCATTTAATAATAATATGGTGCTAACTTCAAAAATTTAAACTTCATGAGAAAGTTTCTATTGTTATTTTTCACTTTTATTGGTCTTTTAAAAGTCAGTTCATTTTTTTATAAAAATATTCTTCCGGACGGCCGATTTTTGAACACACACTGTATTATTGAACACACTATGTTATTTCTAGACCTTCTGTCTTAGGCGTTCCATATTCAAAATAAGGAAATATCTTCTATCAATTCTTGTTTTATCTCTTCTTGGCTTTTCTTCATATCATGTATCATCATCAGTATCTGACTTAAACTATTTTGAAGTTGTTCTTCAATTTTTGCTTTCTGTTTCCTAATTTCCACTGGCATAAAATTTCAGTTCACGTTTTACTTTTTTTCTGATTTTCTAACCTGAACTAACCTCTTTTGGATTTGATCCCACTTCTGAAACCAATTTGTTCCGGATGGCCGGTATTTACACACGACTATTTTGTTTTAAAATATTTTATTGTCAAATTTTGACACTTGTCAAACTAATTTAAGTTGCATCGATAAACTCTCAAACTATACTGTCCACGAAAGCCGATCTGGACCCTTTATAGACCCTTTTGATCGGTACCAGAGGATTCCCTAATTTTCTAGAAGTATTTCCATACTACATGGTTCTAGTTCTAGTTCACTTAAATCGTATGAAATGTTATAATAAAGAAAACTCTAGATATATGAATATTTTAGATTTACTACACGTTTGAAACTGAGTGTAGCCGGAGATCAAATAAAACTCTTAGTAAACTTTTAATGACAGTCTTTAATTAAAATTAGTTCTATGCTGTAGGGTGGACAACTGTAATGTTCTGTCCGGTAATGAGGTTAGATATAAACAGCAATGTCTAAGATAGTGTTGTAACTTAATAGAGAGAACAAGCAAATAAATTAACTACCGCAAATATGTCAAGAAATAATGAAATCCAAAACTTTAAATTCACACCATAGATAAAGAAACTTTAAATTTACACCAAAATTAAAGAAAAGAGAAAAATTATCAAATTTAAACTTTAAGTTAATAGCGTAGGAAATATTAAAACTAATTAGCAAAATTAAAACAAATCATTTACTTAGAGTAGTCGCTTGCTCTAACTATTGAGCTCGAGTTACATAAGAATAATAATATGATAAAATGCACAAGTAAAATTACCAGTATGACTCCAGGTATTAGCCAAAAATAATCCAGCAAAAGTACAACAGGTTCATTAAAGGAAAAAAAATTAATTATGAAAAAAAAATTAATCAATCCATAATTGAAGATAGCGATAATATAAAAAGACAATATTTAGGGTCTGAGATCAGTGAATGCTTAGTTCTTTAACATTAAATAAATTAGCTTAATCTGGCTAAAATAAACACAGAGTTAATTAACGACAAGGCATATAAAATAGTAAAAAAGATACTCAAAGTATGATCACAATTATAGCCAACTACCATGTGAAAAGCCATGATATGCAGTTTGACACTGACTTTTTAATTAAATTCCAAAGCAAAAACAATAATAAAAAAAGATACTTAAAGTATAATTACACAATATCAGACTATTATGTGAAAAGACAGGATATGCTGTTTGACACTGACCTTCTAAAGTACAAGGCAAAAACAATAGTAAAAAAAAGAATTCTCCAAATATAATCACAAAAATACCAAACCACTATGTGAAAAGTCAGGATGTACCGCTTGACATTAATCTTTAAATAATAAATGAGCTAAAAGGATTTATAATTTCACTTTATAAGCCAGTCTTTAGTAGCTGAATATTGTAGTCACACAAAAAAAATATTACTGGAGCCAAAGTGAAAGTAACGAGGCCATGAACATATCACGATGCTAAATAACTCTAAATTTTCCAATAATAAGCCTAGAATGGAACCCAAAGAAAGCATGAGAACCAAAATATTGTAGTACTACTAATAATAGATTAATTTGACTACAAATTGAGAACATCGTGATACGCCCAGGAGGCAAATACATAGTCAAAATATTGTACTAACTACAATTAGTAACAAAAATACTCTCAAAATTAACTCTTACTGATCACAAAGGGAAAAATTAGGTACTGCGAAATAGCAGATTTTAAAAACCCTGAAAATTACAAAAATTACTAATCGATATTTAAAAAGAAGAGAAACAATCGGCCCTAAAACCCCAAAATACATCTTAATAATATTCTGAAGTGGTTAATTTTGGGTCTAAATGAAATGGCTGGTTTTAAATTATGCTTTAATTTCACTGAATAAAAAACAATTTTGAGCTGAAAACTTTTAAAATTTAGAAATCCATGCAGGATTGTTTTAATAACTGGTAATTTAATGTTCCTAGCCCGATTTTCTGGGGTCTAGACTAATTTCTTAATTGACACCTGCAAACTGCCCAAAATCCCTGTCTTCAGGTTTATCCCGGTAAAAAAAACCATAACTGCCAACCAGACAAAAATATAGTACTCCAAATCTTAACAAAATTACCAGGATAATTTACAACTTTCCATCTCATAATCCCAAAAATTTGGCAAATAAAAATTGCAGTAGAAGTCTGCAGCTGCTTCGGCCGAATCAAACCAGGAAAAAAGTGAAATTCAAGGCAGAATGATGTTGTAGAAACGACACATTCACAGTAATTAAAAAATTAATTACGAAAAATTTCAATTGTTTTGGCGAAAACAAACAAAAAGCACATCATTCAGAAACACTGAAATTGAAAAGAGCGGGATTGGCCAATTCCGAAAAAAAGTGGCGGAACTTCCCGACAAGTATAAAGAGCGAAATTCAGCTCGAATGTCTCTCTTATATTTTTGGCTTGATTCATACATCAACCGATTTTGAATGTCGAGAAAGTTGAACTAGTAAGAGGTATATTGGTCGCCACTTTTTGGGCATATCAAGAGTACCGTTAAACTGTAACGCTAACGCAACGTTGGAGGGTAGATCTGTTAACGACGCCCTAACAAGAGATTGTAGAAGATACTAGTGCTAAGTTTTCTTCCATTAAACCGTCGAAGTTTATTCGTTAACTAATCATATGAAAGAAATTCATAAAATTTACAAACTTGGCTGAAGAGCTACAGAAGTGAAGACTTAAGAACCAAGATTTACCAAAAAAGTCCAAGATAACCTATTTTTATGCGCAAATTCGATGACGGAGAACTCTGTACGTAGTGATGACACTATACAGGAGATGAACCTTACTTCTGTCGCGAGATTCTCGTAAATTTGACAATATACTTTTTCCTAAATCGTAAGCAAAACGATTTATCTGCGTTTCTACGCATGTTTTCTATGGATTGATATTCCATTTTTTATGGACATTCTAATAAACATTTTTTATCACAATTCCAATATCTCGGTAAACGTAAACTAAACGTTTATATTTTGTTCGGTAAAGTTTCTGTATTTTTAAATGGGTATTTTTCGAGGAGCTTTCATTAGAAGTAAATCGCGTTTTATTTCTTCGGACTTTCATGAAAAACTCGTTAATCTTTTCGCGGGCGAAAGCCAAAAACTTTTTTCAAATATCGATATTGGAACTTTTAAGTTGCTGCGTATGTAATTTGGACTTTTCGTACTGCCCGACTGCTAATTATATCACCGCAAGATTGTTAGCAAGGCCATCGTCTATGATCCCCCTGAAACCACAACGACCGTGAATAGCGAACTGCGAAATTTCCGCGGATGTGACAATGAATTTCAACAACACGTTTTCCTCGATTTGCGACTTTTCGCGATATATACTTCATCCACATTGAACATTGAAAAAACATTCATTGATATGCGACACTAGTTAGGTTTATTTTTCGGATGTCAATACCTAAATTAAGCGTTCATTTTACAATAATGCTGGATTTTATAAATTAGTCTTTACTAATTAGGATAAAATTAATGCGTTGTAAAAGATTACTTTGTGCTAATCTTACGATAAGACTTTGTCAAATTAATTAAAGGCTTATGGATAAATTATTAGAAAGTGTAACAATTAAGATATTTAGCCTAATGCAAAAGTAACTCAACAATTTTTTATACTTTCCTATTTGCAATTCATGATTTGTTGGGTCTAAGTACTTGATATTAACCACTTTATGCTAATTAATTTTTAATATTACATTCATTTTTCAATAGATGTTTTATACTGGGTGTCCGGGGACAATGTGGGAAATCTGAATGTGAAAAAAAAATAAGTGAAAAAAATACTACAAGTTCATATTAACTCTTTTCGTATAGGCCTATTCTTCCAAGATATGGGCTCCCAAAAAGCAGAAATGGAATCAAGTTTTTTACACATAATTATTGAACCAGCACATTTCAATTTTTTTTTAAATGATGTTTACCAGGTAACACCCTTCAAATTACTATCCAAGAAAATGTTATGAATTACTCACAGCTGCAGGGACAGACTAACTGTAACACTAATGCCCCCTTTTTATTATACGCCCTGTATAATATGAACTTTAGTCAACGTTTTTTACATATCTTTAACTATTAGGTATAAATACATCTCCATGGTGCAATGATGCATTACGGAGAGAACGTAAAGAGATTGATATGGCTTATAAAAGGCGATAATAATCTTAGTTCCAAAAAATGATATAAGGAAAACCTGAAGGAGTACAGAAAACATATCTCAAACGCCAAACGTGATATATTGAACAAAATATCCGCGACTCGAAAAACACAACAAGAGAAGTATGGAAACAGGTGGACAAAAAACTAAAAGAAAATAATACTTCACATATAAATTTTATTGAGACTGATAAGGGTACCCTCACAAGCAGCCAAGACTTGGCAGATTATTTTGACAAATATTTCACGACAATAGTAAAGGAAAAATTGAATAATCACTTTATAAATAATATCTCTAGAGAATGTACGGTGGTTAAGTTTTCCATGACTAATTCTATGTTTTGCGAGCCGACAACACCAGAAGAAATCCTTAAAATTATTAATAATATAAACAACACATACTCTTGTGGATCGGATGATGTGCCACGAAGAGTTGTCAAAAAGATTGCAAAATTCATAAATGAATCGCTATGTGCTTTAATAAACCAGTCGATTGGAGATGGCATTTTTCCGGATAGTCTAAAGCTGAACTAACACTGGCTGTTTTTAAGAACAGTGATAGACACTTAGCCGATAATTATCGGCCAATAAGTATCTTGAGCGTATTTTCTAAAGTGTTAGAGTGTGTAATGCATGATAGGCTAAGGAGTTATCTTTTCAAGTATAAACTTGTTACTAAAAGTCAACATGGATTTCAGTCTGATAGGTCAACGGAAACGGCAGCGACAGAGTTTGTGGGCTATTTGGAAAGGGAAATGGATGGTAGGCGTCATGTCGCTGCAGTTTTCTTTGATCTCTCAAAGGCTTGTGATAGCATCAATATCAATTTTATTAGATATAAGCTTTCCAACTTAGGTATAAGGATGAGTGTGCTTGATTGGATTGTTAGCTTTTTGTCTGATTTTCTTTTAAATGACTGTAAGTCCAGTGAGTATGATGTTGATATGGGTGTCGCTCAAGGTTCTGTACTGGGCCACTAATTTTTACTCTGTTTATAAATGATTTGACTTCTTATATAAGTAGGGATCTGGTGGTAAACTATGCCGATGATTCCTCAATAGCTCTATCAGAAGCAACTCCTGAAGAAGTTGGAGCATCCAATAAACAGGTCGTTAGTGACATGTCTAGGTGGTGTGAAAAAAATAGATTCATATTAAATGTAGATAAAACTAAATGTGTATATTTTAACAAGAATAACATAGCGATTCCAGAAATTTCGTGTGCCTCCTATAGCAAGTTTTTGGGTCTGATAGTGGATAGCGGTACTACGTGGGAATTGCATATCGGGGAGGTTGCCAATAAACTCAATAGGGCATATTTTGCTCTTTTAACTTTACGACGTAACTTGTCACGTACTACATTACTGCAGGTATACTCACCGATGTCTTACCATGCAATTCTCTGGGGAGCTGTATCAAATACAGATATAGTATATAAAATACAGAAGAGAATTATTAGACTTATATTTAATTTAAAAAGGAGAAAATCATGTAGGGATATTTTTAAAAATCAAAAAATACTAACTTTTGTATGTGTATATGTTTTTGAGTGTTGTCTTTAAGTTAAAAGCAACATTAAACGTTTTGAAACGAGTTCGACTTACCACCAATATAATACCCGGAATGCAAATGTTCCACTATACGTCTCGCACAATACGACTCACTTTGAAAGATCTGTCAATTATCACCCTATTCGTATATACAACAAACTTCCTCATATTATCAAGTCAGCTAATAACTACAATAGCTTTAAGAATAAATTAAGAAAATGTTTAATTGGGAAGGGCTTCTACTCACTCGCGGAATATTTTGAGGATTCTTGAAGTGATACGATGGTTGACATAAATTATGTGTCCCGTTTTTTATCTTTGTTTTTTATGAGTAACTAGATTTTAATTTTTAAGTATAGCTAGTGTTTCACGTATATTGTATAATTTTGATATATAAATATATATATATATATATATATATATATATATATATATATATATAGGTATATATATATATATATATATATATATATATATATATATATCTGATTATATGAAGTTCTCCACATCAATCTTAACTGATGTTAAAGGTGAATAAATGTTTGACTTTGTTTGCTAATAGTGACAATAACTTTAAGGATAATTTTTTTAAAGTTCTCAAAATTGAAGGTGTGTTGCTGACGTTGTATGTCCTCATTTCTATTATTTATTCTTGTAATTAGTTTTTAATTCTTTGACCTCCTCTTGTTAGTGTTATTTTACTCTATATTTTGGATATGTGATGTACCTAAGTGTAAATATGTTTGGATATGTGATGGACCTAAATGTCAATGTAAATTAATCTTAAAGATGAATAAAGTATATAAAGTATTGACTAAAAATTACGTACTCTTCATTCATGTCGCTAATTCTAATCATTTCCGAAAAAACGTCATTTTATTTAGATTATGTATTTGGCGTATTTCGATATGAGATGTATCTTTATCTTTGTTCCTTTCAAATATTCAATCTTCAACCTTATGATAAAAAGATTGGATCCAAAATTAGAGTTTACCTCTTTAGTTAAAAACGTTAAATTCTATGAATTGCAGTTCGACCCAGGTTCGCAAAAAAGCGCGTTTTATTTTATCGGCACCTAAAACAAAGTATTGTTGTTGCAAACGTTGCTAGGTACGAAAGAAATAAATATCCCGCATTTTAAATCTTATCAATTTTCACATCGCTGACACATTGATTCTTTACATGGATCTTAATTTACTGATTTTTGGATTTCTGGTGAAATTAATTGTGATATAATTCGAAATATAGAATACACGTTTATTGATTATGCAGATATGCATCGGATGTATGGTCTTGCATCTTGCAATGCTTTGGGAGCAAGGAGGTTATATCATAACAGATATCCTAATCGTACTCTTCCAGATCAAAAAACATTTCAACAAGTTCATCAACGTCTGAAAGAGAATGGTAAGCAATTCCATCTAATGAGAAAATATTATTAAATTTCTTCACAATTTTAGAAAATTTTGGGTAAAGAAGTACTGATGCTGGTCAGGGAAGAACAGTACGTATGTCCCAAATAGAGGAAAATATTTTAAATGATATAGATGACACTCCTTCAGCGAGCACTCGAAAATTATCAGCGCAATTTAATACGTCGAAAACAATAGTACATGAAGTTTTTCAAGAACAGCTGTAATCTCCATATCATTTGAAAAAAGTGCAAGAACTGATTCCTGAAGATTTTCCCCTTAGAATACAGTTTGCAAACTGGCTATTGGATCTGCAATAAAATAATGTTAACTTTATCAGCACTAGTCTCTTCACGGATGAAACAGGGTTTACCAAAAATGGTATTATAAATTTACACAACTAACATCTATGGGCTAATGAAAATCCTCACGCAACTATTATTTCGCATCATCAGTATCAGTTCCAATCAATTAATGTATGGACAGGAATCATTGGCAGATTTTTGATTGGACCACTCGGATTGCCAGCACGAGTGAATGGATAGCTTTATTTGGAGTTCCTCCCGAATACTTTTCATGATTTAATAGAGCACTTACTACTTGAAACTCGCCGAAACATGTACTACATGCATGATGGGGTACCACCTCATTTTAGCGTTGCTGTGCGGGAGCACCTGAATAACGTATATCCAATCCGTTGGATAGGTAGAGAAAAACCTGTTACCTGGCCTCCTCAATTTCCCGACCTAACGCCGTTGGATTTTTACCTGTGGAGACACCTCAAAACCTTGGTGTATTCAAGTCCGATCGAGAGTAGGGAGAAACTTCTACGGAGAATCAGGTTTCATTGTGATTAAATAAGGACAATGCTGAATTAATATGGCGGGTACAGCAGTTTTCAATTAGTCACGCCCGTGATTGTATCAGACTTCACAGAGCCCATGTTAAATCCTCTTACGAAATTTTAACTAAGCAGTTAACTTAACTTTTTATGGTGATAGGAGAAGATTCCTCTTTCTCATATTCAACCCGACAGAAGTTGGGAGACTAACAATGTAAATAAAATGACATGAATAAAGAGTACTTAATTTTTAGTTAATAGTTAAATGTATGTAAAAAACGTTGTCCAACGTTTTTTATCATACAGGACATAAAAAAAGGGATCATGAATGTCACAGCAAGTCCGTTGCTGTGAGTAATTCACAACACTTTCTTCGATAGTAATTTGAAGGATTTTACCTGGTATACATCATATTAAAAAAAAATAAATATTCCATGGCAGTTCTTTGGAAGCCCAGATCTTCGAAGAGGAGGCCTTTATATTTAAATGAACTTGTAGTATTCCTTTCACGTTTTTTTTTTCATATCCGAGAGATTTCGCACATTTTCCCGGACACCCTGTATATTACTATATTTTTAATCAATTTCATAACATAAAAGCCCGCAATGCCAATGATGAATTACCAAAATTATTATTTTATAATATTCCCAGTGGTTCAAAATTAACTAAATTAAATAAAATTAAATTATTCACTTGAAGTTTTTATTTTAGATACATTCAAAAACCACTAATTTACATAAGAAACAAACAAATTCAGTTGGTTTTAAAGTTTATCCTTCTGTTCTACTTTTTTTAACTTCCCTATTATTTATATGAATTTATCCTATCACAAATTATCTGAGAGTTCACGAACCACTGTGTGTTTCCATTTATTTAATATTTAGATAACACATTTAGTTTAACTAGTTCGAGCGCGTGTTCTCGAAAACCCGCAATGCACCATATACAGACACTTTAAGTACACGTCGATATTTTTGAATCATTTTAAGAATGGTTTTAAAATTTAGTAATTGTATTTTATTGTTAAGCCTTTTATTAAATTTATGTCCACCAGTTTGTTGTAAATTTAAAACATTAAAAGTATTTGTCATTTCATTAATTCCGATTATTACTGGTCTATGTCTTTTAGCTCAGCTATATTATCTTTATTTGGAAAAAATTCTAGACTCAGTGCCAGCAGTAATAATTCTACATCTTACAAAAATTATTTGCTTGGATAGTATTAACATAATACTATCAATAAAACTTTTTTCATATGAAAAAATATCTAATTTAGTAGATATGTTGAAAATGCTAACTAGCGACGAACAAGACAAAGAAAAAAATAAGACCTACGTCAAGATTTTAATTACTATTTGGAGTTTTCTACATATTATGATATTTTTTGTGATGTATACTGAGGAATTCTTTTTAACTGAGTACTCAACAATGTTTCTAGGATTTAATTTTTTTTCAATTCGGAAGGTGGCTGCTCTTTCAGTTGTATGTTTAATTACTTGGGAAATTAAGGAAAAATTAAAAACAATTCATAGGAAATTGAAGCAATTTAAAAGTTTAGAAGAAATTGTGCAATACCAAGAACAACTGAATACGTTACACGGTTATGTCAACGATGTTAACGATACTTTCGGTGTGATAATGGCAATATCTGTTATTTCCTGCATCGCTATTATTTTGGATACCAGTGTATGCTTTATGGCTCCGATTTGTCGTATTGAAAAATTATGGTCGTGGACAAGACTATTACGTTTACTGGGTTTTATAGTAAGTTGCATAGTCACTAGCAGAAAAAGTAGTAAACAGAAATTAGTTTATATACGCCATAGAATTAAAGTTGAAATTTTATTTAAAATCATAAACAAAATATTTTTTTCTTGAAAATAATTTTAAATTAACACTTTCAGCTTATATATATGCTGATGTCATCTATCAAGTAGGCGGATATATTCACTTGTTTTAAAAGTATATTCATATCAATGGGGTTTATTTTCTCTCGCGCATTAAATTGAAGCTCTACACAGGGTGTCTTAAAAAAGCATATATATATATATATATATATATATATATATATATATATATATATATATATATATATATATATATAAAATTTTTCTTCATTTTGTCTTTTCTTGGGTTTAGGTTCTATATTTAATAAATACATAAAACGAATTGACGTTTCGCCCTTTATTCAAGGCATTTTCAAAATTCCTTTGTCCTTGACATTTTGCTGTTCTGTTTCTAAATCATAAAAAAAAGAAAATAAATATATATATATATATATATATATATATATATAAATATATATATATATATATATATATATATATATATATATATATATATATATATATACAGTGCTTTCATTTCAAAACGAACCATCCTTAATAACTTTGTTAAATTGAAAAATTTAAAAAAAAGAAAAAACACGTCAATTTAGATATATAGGGGGAAGTTTAATTTTGCATTTGTTAAAAGTCTGTCAATCACCTCCTCACCTCCAGCTAACCTCACTTTGATATGTCAAATAGGAACCCCCACCTTGTGACACATCATTGTAAGCAGCATAAAATTGTCTATCCAACCATATAAAAAAAATTAAATCGGTTGACGTACAAGCGAACAGTGTGCAAAAATGTCTTGTAATAATACATAATATATCGGCCTCGAACTTTAGTATGTCAAATGATTACCCTATAGTGTGATACATCATTTTAAAGGGCATACTATCTCCTATTTAGCCAATAAAAAAAACAAAATCTGTTGATGTACAAGCGAATAGTAAGAAAAGATGTGTGGTAATAATAGACACCTTATCACATTAAACTTTATTATGTCAAATGGCTACTTCATAGAGTAAAATATTATTTTAAATTTAAAATAAATATTTTTTTAAAATAATAAACAGTTAAAATATTTGCGAGAAAAAAACTAAGCCTGTTTTAAAATTCATAGCAAAATTCATTGCAGTCTAATCAATCTAGTGTATTTATTTCAATGATATTTTTTGCGGTACCTGATAGGTACAAGAAATCACTGCAATAAATAAAATTTTTAAAATCTTTAAACACCAGTTGTTTATTATTGTTAAAATTGTCATTGTGACGCCTAGTTGAAACGTGAATATAAATGGTGTATACGCTAGCCGAAAGAATAGAAATAATTTTTCTCTATGGAGCTGAAGATCGGTGCGCTCGTAGAACCGGCAGAGCATTTAACGAGAGGCATCAAGACAAAAACGTGGGCCATAAATATGTACTCGAATTGGTACGAAAGTTTGAAGAAACGGGATCAGTTTGTAATAAAAAATCTATTGAGAAAAGGGTTGTAGATGAAGCATGCCAAATCGAGGTACTAGGACAGTTTGCAATAGATCCAACTTTATCCATCTCAAAGATCGCAGATTTAACCAACATTTCTGCTGGCTCTGTGCATAAAGTTTTAAAACAAAATAAGTTTTTTCCCTACAAAATTCAAATTCTTCAAGAACTCGGAGAAGACGATTTTGATAGGAGAATTCAATTTTGCGAATTAATGTGCCAACGAATTGACGAGGACCCCCATTTACCTAAGAATATCTGCTTTAGTGATGAATCAACTTTTTTTCTAAATGGACTGGTTAACAGACATAACTGCAGATACTGGGATAATGAAAATCCGCACCTTTTTCGAGAAGGGCATACTCAATATCCCGAAAAAATTAACGTGTGGGCAGGAATTTATGGCAATGAAATCATCGGGCCATTTTTTTTGGAAGATAATTTAACTGGGCAAATTTATTTAAACCTTTTAGAAAACACAATATACCCTGCCATTGTGCAATCTTTAGAAAATCAAGTGGATGAAAATGCTGTTATGGTACTAAATGAAAATAATTTGCATTTCCAGCAAGATGGAGCTCCCCCGCACTACGCTTTGGCAATTCGAGAGTGGCTTGATGAACATTTTCCAGGGACGTGGATTGGCAGACGTGGTGCAATTGAATGGCCAGCACGGTGTCCAGACCTAACCCCTCTAGACTTTTTTCTTTGGGGGTATTTAAAAAGCAAGGTTTATAAAACCCCACCTGAAAATATTGACGATTTAAAAGATCGAATTGTTCGGGAATGTAGAGGAATTAGCAGAGAAACCCTTGCCAATGTTCGTGGGGAATTTCAAAATAGGCTTTTTTATTGTCTCGCTAATAACGGCGCACATTTTGAACATTTAATAAAATAATTTTCTTCAACTGAATAAAACTGAATAAACTGCTTATATTTAACACACATTTTTGCATCCTAATTGCCTATAACGTCTATTAACTTAATTTTTTTTGACATCATTGGATAGCAGATCGTACGTCCTTTAAAATGATGTATCACACTATAGGGTAATCATTTGACATACTAAAGTACGAGGCCGATATATTATGCATTATTACAAGACATTTTTGCACACTGTTCGCTTGTACGTCAACCGATTTAATTTTTTTTATACGGTTGGATAGACAATTTTATGCTGCTTACAATGATGTGTCACAAGGTGGGGGTTCCCATTTGACATATTAAAGTGAGGTTAGCTGGAGGTGAGGAGGTGATTGACAGACTTTTAACAAATGCAAAATTAAACTTCCCCCTGTATATCTAAATTGACGTGTTTTTCCTTTTTTTTAAATTTTTCAATTTAACAAAGTTATTAAGGATGGTTCGTTTTGAAATGAAGGCACTGTATATATAAGCGTCGGACCCAGAATGGGCGGCTAGAACTAACACTCAACAAAACGTCTAGCCAGCGCGGTGTTTTAAAGGCCAGATACCCCTTATGAAAATGTCAGTTGAAAACACACAAGTACCTTAGGCAAGTAGAAGATCATCTCCAGAATCTTGCACTGATAATGAAAAATTACTGAACTTGAGTGCGAACTAGGAAAGATTAAATGGGACATAGTCGGTCTCAGCGAAGTCAGAAGACGAGGCGAACAATTTTTAAAACTAAAATCCGGACATAGTTTTTACCACGAAGGTGACGACAATAATTCCGTGGGAGGAACAGGCTTCATTATACACAAGCGCCACGAAAAAAATATAGCATCACTAAACAAACTCTCCAAAAGAGTGATTGATCTTACTCTCAAATTAAACAACAGGTATAACTTGGGAATAATACAGGTTTATGCACCAACAACAGACCATGATGAGGAAGAAGTGGATCTATTCTACAATGATGTTGAAGCTGCTCTTAAAGACCAACAAGCACATTTTAGC
Source organism: Diaprepes abbreviatus (assembly GCA_034092305.1). NCBI lineage: Eukaryota > Metazoa > Arthropoda > Insecta > Coleoptera > Curculionidae > Diaprepes > Diaprepes abbreviatus. The sequence continues at coordinate 2,664,788 of JASJET010000178.1, read as the reverse complement.
TTTATATATGGTAATTTTAACGCAAAAATAGGAATGAAATGTAACCCTACAGAAACGTCACTGGGAAACTTTGGCTTGGACGGCAAAAATGAACGAGGTGAAATACTGTTAAGATTCCTGCTGCAACATGAACAGTTTTTTCCAAAAGAAACCACATAGAAGATGGACATGGCAAAGTCCCGTTGGAAAAACAAGGAACGAAGCAGATTTCATTATCACCGACAAGAACCACATAGTTAAAAACATTACGGTATTAAACAGGTTTGCTACCAATAGCGATAATAGAATAGTACGAGGTTAAATAGAAATATGTTTAAAAAAGAAGAGGTATAGGATGATCAAGAAGAAGAACAAAGGGAGACCAGGGATGAAACCATCAGAAGTAGATGGTTTTCAGCAGTGTATTGTCGACCTAATTATTAGCCCTGAAGCAGAAACTGACGCTATCGACCTAAGTAATAAAATAACAACTGCCTTACTAGAAAGTCAGAACAAATTTTGTCCTAAAACCCAAAAAGAAGAGAAGCTCAGACAAAATACCAGACAACTAATGCAGAAAAGAAGAGAAATGAGAAGCGAAACGGACACTAAAGCTGACGAACTACAAAGAATAAATAAAGAAATATTCAAAGCCGTTAGACAAGACACTCAAAAATACAATCAAGATCAGATCGAATATACCATTGAGAACAATAAAAGTATGAAAGCACTTAGAAGAAAACTAAGAACGGGAACGAAACAAATAATCAAAGTGAAAGATAAGAATGGTCAGTTTTCAACAAACAGAGAGCAAATCCTTAAAGCAGTCGAAGATGTTTACAAATTACTATACAGAAGCCAACAGCAAAGATCAAGTACCAGAAATATTGACAAGGAAAAAGGGCATTGTCAACCAAAGATCAGAACAAATGCCGGAAATCACAATAGACGAAATAAAACTAGCCCTAAAAAAACTAAGAATAACACATCTCCAGGCGAAGATGGTGTAGTTACTGATGCAATCAAAATCGGGGGTGTTTGTCTACTTAAGAAAATAAAAGACCTTTTTAATATGCGCCTTTCGGACAGTACAATACCCGACAAGTGGCACAATGCTGAGGTAATTTTGATTTACAAAAAAGGAAATCCCATGATTTGGAAAACTACAGACCAATAAGCCTTCTTAGTCACCTATATAAACTCCTAACAAGAATAGTAACTACAGAGCATCAAAACGGTAATAGGAAAAACTATCGAATACAAGCGACCATTCGTTCTGGCTTTTGTAGATTTCCATAAGGCCTTCGATACGGTAGAGCTTGACAAAATTATGGAAGCATTACAAGCATGCCGCATTGACTATCGATACACAAAGTTAATTTACAATATATACAGGAATGCAACTATGTCGGTGAAACTACACAGAAACACGGATAATATCCCAATTGGCAGAGAAGTCCGACAGGGTAATACCTTATCGCCTAAGCTGTTTACTGCAGTACTAGAATACGCCTGTAAAAAACTTAGCTGGGAAAAAAGAGGCCTGAATGTCGACGGTCGTAAATTAACAAATTTGAAGTTCGCAGACGACATAGTTTTATTTCCTGATAATCTCAAGGAGATATATAAAATGTTACATGAACTTCAGCTAGTGTGTGCCAATGTGGATCGTAAAATAAATATATCAATAAAATTTTTATAAAAAAATTGAACCGACTTCTAAAAGTGCGCTTAAAAGTGAAAAATAACTAGACATTTTTATATCAAATTGAAATTTTTGATGTCGGCACCAAACTAATACCTGACAAAATGTGATTCGCATAAAAAGATTAAAAAGATTTTATTTGTAATTGCTTTCTTACCATAATTTGTATATATAAGTAGTTATTTATTTCATTTAGAAATAATTTGGCGCCGACTTCACAAATTTCAATTTCGTTTAAAAATTTCTAGTTATTTTTCATTTTTTAGCGCACTTTTAGAAGTCGGTTCAATTTTTTTATAAAAATTTTATTTTTCGATTTTTAATTTTGAATTCATTTTGATATTTATAAATTATTTGAACTAAGTGCTAATCGAGATTAGTCTACCTCGCAATGACTCCAAGGTGGCAAAAAAATACCCATTTTATCCATAATTGTAAATCACTCTAAAATGAACCACTAAAAATTCTTTGATTCTTTGAGTTCTCCAAATAACAATGAAATTGTGTCAAACGAATATTTAGTCCGTCATAGTAAATCCACTATCTTAAGTTTCAAATTAATTTTAGATTGGTGATATAGGCCCCCAAAACCTTCCGCATATCGATATTTAAAGAATTTGAAACGTAAATTTCTTAGTCCGATATATTTTATATTGCATATTGAGTTTGTATACGCCCCAAGAACCCCGCAATATCAATTTTAAATGAAACCGAAAAATGTAAAATTTTTAGTCCCTCATATTGTATCTTATCAGCATAATAGTTCTAAAAAATTAACTTTATATTCGTAATACACCACCCCCCCCCCCCCAACCCCCTAATACCAAATCTGAAAAAATGTGAATAAGGTAAAATTTTCAATCCACCATATTGGATCCGCTATATTAAATTTCAAAAAAATAATTTTAACTTCTTAATCTAATCTAAATCTAAACCCTTCAACTCCCCATAGTACCAATTTTAGATGAAATCAAGAAATTTAAAATTTCTAAACGGTCATATTGCACCTGACATATTAGATTTTCTTAAAATAATTTTATATTCGCTATTTACATCTTCAAAAACGATTCAGTTCCACATTTGAACAAAATGGAAAAATGCAAAATTCTTAGTCAGCTATATTGCGTTCGCCATATTGAATCCAGAAAAGATACTATTAAATTCATAATTTACACCCTCAAGAACCCTCTATATCAGTTTTGGAAAAACTGAAAAATTGTAAAATTTTTAGGACACCATACTAAATCCGCCAGATTGAGTTTTTCAAAAAATATTTTAATTTCGTAATTAACACTCACAAAAATCCCCCAATACTGACTTTAGACAAAATCAAGAGATGTAGAATCTTTAATCCTCCATCTTAGATCTGCCATATTTAATTTTTTTTAAATAATATCAAAATTCGTAAAGTGCTATCATATCAATTTAAAAAAAAATCGGACAAAATTAATTTTTTATCCACCATATTGGATACTCCATATTGAATTTTTTAAAAATAATTTTAGATTCGTATGTGTGACCCCGAAAACTTTCCCGTACCAATTTTGGTGAAAATGAAACAAAATTAAATTTTTTGTCCGCCATATTGAATCCGCTATATTGAATTTTTTAAAAATAATTTCAGATTCGTTATCTGAGGCCCCGAAAAGTCCCCCATACCAATTTTGGAGAAAATCGGACAAAATTGATTTTTTCCGCCATATTGGATCCGCCATATTGAAATTTTTAAAAATTATTTTAGATTCTTGATGTGCGACCCCGAAAACTCCCCTGTACCAATTTTGGAGAAAATCGAACAAAATTGATTTTTTCGTCCACCATATTGGATTCGCCATATTGAGTTTTTTAAAATAATTTTAGATTCGTCATGCGCGACCCCGAAAACTATCCCGTACCAATTTTGGAGAAATTCGGACAAAATCGATTTTTTTGTCCGCTATATTGGATCCGCCATATTGAATTTTTTTAAAAATGTTTTGAATTCGTTATGTGCAACCTCGAAAACTCCCCCATACCAATTTTGGAGAAAATTGGACAAAATTAAATATTTTTGTCCGCCGTATTGGATCCGCCATTTTGAATTTTTTTTAAATAATTTTAGTTTCGTTGGGTTCAACCCCGAAAATTCCTTCATATCAATTTTGGAGAAAATCGGACAAAATTAATTTTTTTGGTCGCCATATTGTAAGCGCCATCTTAGATTTTACTAATCCAATTTAATTCAAAAAAATATGGGACCACCGTAGCAATTTCCTGAATATAACGTAAAAATTTTCATTCAAATCGGTGCAGCCGTTCCGGAGTAATCAGTGTACATACATAAAAAATACATAGTCAACGAATTGTGTACCTCCTTCTTTTAGAAGTCGGTTAAAAACAAAATTCATGACCAATCTGGTACCTAATGGAAATATCAATATTGGAGACAATGAAGTGGAGCTTATGGAAAAATACATATACCTTGGACACGAAATCAAGATCACAAGAGATAATCAAACATGCAAACTACTGAGAAGAGTAAATCTCGCATGGGCAGCCTATGGAAAACTTAAAGACATCTTTGAAAGCGATGTACCAATTTCTTTAAAACGTAAAACATTTGACCAATGTGTATTACCGGTTATGACCTACGGTGCCGAAACTTTGACATTGGCAACTGCAACTTCTAAAACGCTGCAAATAGCTCAGAGAAAGATGGAAAGGTCAATGCTAGGTATATCGCTGCGTGACCGAGTTAAAAATGAAGACCTGAGACGAAAGACAGGAGTTACCGACATAATTTTCAGAATTGCCACACTCAAATGGAACTGGGCCGGATATGTCGCCCGAATCAGTGATAGAAGGTAGACGAAAAAGGTAGAAGAAGTAGAGGAAGACCCCTACTATTGGAAATGTATATATATATATATATATATATATATATATATATATATATATATATATATATATATATATATATATATATATATACCTTCTTCGGCATTTACAGAATGTAGCTCAAAATAATAGAGCATTTTTTTGATATAAGTTAAATTATTTAGAACATATTGTATATTTACCTTAAACAAAAATTCACGAACAACATTGCCCACCGTATACACATTAATTTAATATTACGTCATATGTTATATGTTCATAAAATAACAGTATAAAGCCAACCACGTGTGTCTTCTTGAAGTTAGAGTAGTGCTGAGAGCACCAGATGGGATTTTTTTGTAGGTAATCAAGATTATTTTGGTTATTGAGGATTTAAGGAATCTAGTCCGAAAATGCAATGCGTTTTTGATTTTAAAATTATGTTTTTTGGTAATCATTTTATAAGGTTATTATGTATTCTGCTATGTTGCTTAGTATCTGCCTTAGTTTTTACTGCCTGTTTACTGCCTTCTATCGCTATCATTTCCAGAATTCTTCTTTTTTTATGTGGTTTGCAGTTTTTAAAATTTTAACTTTCTCAAAATCAACTTTAATAGTAATGTCCTTCGGAGCCACCATCGGTATTATAACTACAATCCGTATTTAAATGTGGCACCACTTCCCTGAATATTTCAGCTCTATTACCAAGTTAAAATTGTTTGAGGCCTATGGTCGAGACATGTCCTTACCAGCAACAACTATAGAATCAATTCCTCAAACAATAGTAGTGTTTGCGGTGGCTCAGGAAAGGATAGTATAGACTATTAATTCGTTAAAGAACAAACGCTCCTCAGGTTCTAATAGCATAAATCCTCAAATTTTAAAATAAATGTCAAACTCGGCTGCACACTTCCCTTGATATATTGAATAAACAGATCACTTTCAGAGGGCATTTTTCCTCACATACTGAAGCAGGCGGCAGTGACGCCAATATATAGAAAGGTTGATCCTCACAACCCAGCCAATTACAGGCAAATGTCCATTCGGAGTATATTTTCTAAAGTATTTGAAAAAATAATATACGAAAATTTGACAAATTTTTTTAACCAGAATTCAATTATTACTCCTTACCAACATGGTTTCAGACAAAACAAATCCCCATAATAAAAAAGTCGCCTTGGGTATGCCGCAGGGGTCCGTTTTGGGGGTTTATGCTAACGACCTACCTAGATTCATCAGTGGGGGAAAGTTGGTTATGTTTGCTGATGATACCACGATAGCTATATCTGCCGATGCCCCGTAGGAACTGTTGTGTGAGAGGAGTTGGAAATTGGGTGTCAGCGTAAGGCCGCTGACTGTATGTTATTCTCTAGCATACAGGCATCTGTCAAACAATGTCATATCTTGAGGAAGGGGATGGGAGGTGAATTGAGTGTTTTTGGTTCAGAAGAGAATACTGAGGTTGATATTCCCAAATTTATAATTTCATTGTTCTGTTTAACAAATTGCCTGCGAAATTGAAAAACATATCAAACATTAATAAATTCAAAACAGAAATAAAATAATTTCTTGTTCAGGGATCATTTTATTCTTTTAATGAATACTTAAGTCTGTAGGTTATACTGACTCTTTTGCTGTGTATCGAGTAATTATCTCGTTGCGTCCTTCTCTGACCAGTACGACGAATTATGTTCTTATCGTGCTCTTTTTTTCTTTCCTGTTTATTGCTTTAGGATTCTGATCTGTGGTTTTTAATTTTAAAATATTAGATTAAGTTTATTTTAAATATTATAACCAAGCAGTATCTTGTGATACCAACTAATATTTTTTTAACCGACTTCTAAAAGAAGGAAATTCGCAATTCGTCGACTATGTATTTTTTTTATGTATATACACCGATTACTCCGGAACGGCAGCACCGATTTGAATGAAATTTTTTACGTTATGTTCAGGAAGTTGCTACGGTGGTCCCGTATTTTTTTGGACGAAATTGGTGCAGTAAAATCCAAAATTCATTATGGCGGATCCAATATGGCGGACAAGAAAATTTAATTTTGTCCGATTTTCACCAAAATTAGTATGGGGGAGTTTTTGGGGTCGCACATAATGAATCCAAAATATTTTTCAAAAATTCAATATGGCGGACAAAAAATCAATTTTGTCCGATTTTCTTCAAAATTGACATGGGAGAGTTTTCGGGGTCGGACATAACGATTATGAAATTATTTTTAAAAAATTCAATATGGTCTATCCAATATGGCGGATAAAAAATAAATTTGGTCCAATTTTTTTCAATATTGATATGAGGGAGTTTTTGGGGTCGCATATTGCGAATCTGATATTATTAAAAAAAAATAAATAAATATGGGGATCCAATATGGCGGATTAAAGATATCTCTCGATTTTGTCTAAAATCAATATCGGGGGATTTTTGTTAGTGTTAATTACGAATATTTTTTGAAAAACTCGATATATCGAGCTAAGAAATTTACATCTCAACTTCTTTAAATATCGATATTGAAAGGTTATGGGGCTTATATTATGGATTTACTATGATAGACTAAATATTTGTTTGATACAATTTCACTGGTACTTGGAGAACTCTAAGAATCAATGAATTTTTAGTGGTTCATTTTAGGGTGATTTACAACTTTGGATAAAATGGGTCCTTTTTTGCCATCTTGGAGTCATTGCGAGGTACACTAGTCTCGATTAGTACTTAGTTCAAATAATGTATGGATATCATAATGAATCCAAAACTAAAAATCGAAAAATAAAATTTTTATAAAAAAAATTGAACTGACTTCTAAAAGTACGCTAAAAAGTGAAAAATAACTATAAATTTCTATATGGAAATGAAATTTTTTAAGTCGGCGACAAATTATTTCTAAATGAAACAAATAACTACTAATATATACAAATTATGATAAGCAAGCAATTACAAATAAAATATTGTTAATCTGTTTATGCAAATCCCATTTTGTCAGGTATTAGTTTGGCGCCGACTTCAAAAATTTCAATTTCATATAGAAATTTATAGTTATTTTTTACTTTTTAGCGCACTTTTAAAAGTCGGTTCAATTATTTCTATTAAATTTTTTTGTCTTTTTATAGCTTTAAGGTATGATATTTATATTTTTCTATTTAATTGTAAACTACTGACGAAAACAATGCTGTAGTATCAGTCTTATGGCCAATAAATTATATCATTTCATTTCATTTCAATAAACAAAACACAATATCGTTCTGTAGTAAGTATATTGTACACATTTTATCAATATCACATCTGTTAAATATTATTTTTAAGCTGAGATTCAGCAATTTGAACGATTAATCGTATTAATCTCTTCGCGAGCTAATAAATTCTCATAATCAGCTTGCAAATTGTTCATCGCGCTACTGCCTATACCTTCATTCACGCAAACTGTTGAGGTTAATATTCGAAATAAACAAGTTGTTGAGAGTAGCAATATGAGTAAATCCATTTTTTTAACATTCATTTGTGCTTGATTTGCCATGAAAATAAAAAAGACATGAATTTAACGAGTATTATCCAAGGTTGCTGTTGAATACGCGACATCAACATATACACGATGTCTGGAAAATACTTGTACCACGTTTGACGACAGACTCTTGATATCAAAATAAGTCGATTTAAATCAACTTAGTTGTGTTCAATACTGCTTCGTTTAGGATGTAGAAGATGTCAAAATTTTTTGTGTGTGGTTTAACATTAAAACGTTTTCTAGTGGTATGACGTAGTGTAAGTGTTATAAAAACGACCTCACTTGTTAAGACCGTTTCTGATTTTTTTATGTCACCAACGTTATACATCCTAAATATTTATATTGGATAATGTATTTGGAAGCTTTTTCAAATGAAAAATTTTCATTGACTGAGCAGTTTTTCCAGGAAAAAAATATTTTCAATTACAGCATGCACTAGATTCCTATATTAATGAGACAATTTTTAAAATAAATGTTGGAAGTATATATATACATATATATATATATATATATATATATATATATATATATATATATATATATATATATATATATGTATTTTAAAAACATTGAAAAAACTAACTAAAAAGAAAATGTTAATGGAGTAAAGTTGCAAAATGGCCGCCATTGTACTGAATACACTTATTAACACTTTTTAAAAAATGAAATCAGACTCTATCTGATATCTTAGAATTATTAAAAAGGTTGTCAGCATTTAAAATGCGCGTCAATAATTCTTAGCTGGTGTTTCCCGGAATCTTGTATACTTCTGTTTTAAGAGCACTCCACAAAAAGAAGTTACAGATATTTAATTCTGAAGAACGTGTTAGCCATCTTACTGGTGCCTCATTGCCTCTTCCAATCCATCGGTTAGGATATTGGTCATGTAATTATGGTGATCCGCCCTCATAATATCGTACGCCGCTATTGTATGGTGGCGTAGTACAATAAAGCGGAAACACAGTCTTCAACTTGACAAAGTTCAAAAGATGACTTGTATGGGAATATTGAGTGCGATAAGAACTGCTCCCATTAGAGCTCTTGAAATTCTGGTAAATCTGCCTCCTCATCACTTATACATAGAGAACGAAACCCTGAAGGCTGTTTATCGTCGCAGTTGCCCATAACATCTTGGAATTGGTATGGGCGGCTACTCAGGTGTGCGATGGAGAGGTGTCCATCATTTCTATGGAGACAGATTAGATGACACCACTTTTAAAACCCAACCTCTCCCTGTAGATATTTCTGCCAAGTAAAGAGGATTGGGAGAGAGAACAAAATCTTCCGAAAAATGGATCCTGGTGGTATACTGATGGATCTCGACGAGATGAAAAAGCTGGAGCCGGAGTGTTCGGCAAAAGCGCAGAAGTCAGAGAGTACTAACCTCTCGAACAACGTGAGACAATCTTCACAACGGAAATTTATGCTATTCTGCAGTGTGGCCCTTTCTGTGAGAGGGATATAGACAGGAATAGGGTAATAAATATATGCTCAGACAATAAGGCTACGATATTGGCACTGAAGTCCTGTGTCGTAATTTCGCGACTGGTGTCTGAGTACAAGGATTTACTGAATGGTATGACAAAGAACTCCTGCATAGTCAGACTCATGTAGGTCCCGGGTCACTCAGGCATACACGTTAATGAGGAAGCAGACCGTCTGGCAAAGTTGGGTTCGGCAACTGACCCCAACTAATTCTACCTGTCCCAATTGCTATAGGCAGGAGCAGGAAATTAAAATCGTTGCGGGAGAGCAAATTTATTGAATCTTGGAGGGGAGCTCCTGGAATGAGGAGTGTTAAGGAACATGTAACTGGACCTAACGCACGGCCTACAAAGAAGCTTCTCTCCTTAGGAAGGAAATAGCTGCGAATTGTAGTGGGATTGTTGACAGGACATTGTCACCTCAGGAGCCATCTTCATAGAATCGGTGTCGAAGACGCCCCAACGTGCAGATGATATTTAGAGGAGGATGAAACTGTTGATCATGTCCTCAAAGAGTGCCCGGTACTCAACGGACTGAGACAGAAATATTTCGGAGATACAATTTTGTTACCAGAAGCAGTTGGGCAAGTTCAACTAACGAGGCTGCTTGGATTCCCAAAGGCGATCGGCCTCGAATGACCTGCAGCTATAGTGGGATGTAAAGCGTCCAATAGAGGCCTAGGCGTCGATGGTCTAGTATCACCACTCCTTTTTCATTCATTCATTCATTCATTCATTCATTGATTCATTCATTGATTCATTCATTCATTCATTCATTCATTCATTCATTCATTCATTCATTCATTCATTCATTCATTCATTCATTCATTCATTCATTCATTCATCCATTCATTCATTCATTCATTCATTCATTCATTCCTAAATATTGCCGAGCAGCAATGGAAAAATAAGGTGGAGCAGCATCGTTCATAACACCATAAATGCACAATTTATATGACTATACACACTATAGATGGTTGGCCATATAGCTTAGTAGATTTTGTTTCTTATTTCCCATCATATTGTACGAGAATACGACAATACACGACCGGGAGAATAACCATAGGATGGAATTGTCCCCATTCTCTCAAGAAAATGATCACTTTCTAATAAGAACCGGAATAGCTACCCTGGTGTTTTCTAAAAACATCGGGTATCAAGAGTACCGGAAACGACGACATAATTTCTATATACAGGGGTCCTTAGATAAGTACGTGTCCCTTCGACGACTACGGGGTGTGGTGAAATTTGGAATCATATGGAGTTTAATGGATATCTCAGTTATTTTAAGCAGTAAGAGGTTAAGAGTTCGTAGGTAGGGGGCCATCCCCTGAAGTCCCCGCACGGTGTTGCTAGATTGTGCACAATTTCCCTAAACTTATATGTCGCATAGGTACATCCTTATATCTGCTTTCCAATCAATCAAAACATGTTGGTGTTCTCTAGATTTTGCTACATAGGACAATTTACAGATCAGTGTAAGGGTTAGGTATAAATTATCAAAATAGCACGTTAATTTGGCGTAGAGGATTTTCATGCAGAACAGTGTTATTAAACAGTGCCAACTATCATACCTAGTTTTGTATTTATAATTTTTAATACCTTTTACCCAGAAATGTCTGAATATATATATATATATATATATATATATATATATATATATATATATATGTATATATAATTTATTTTTGTATCTTAAACCTTTTGTTAAATATTTTCTTCTAATAATTTCTTGGGTATAGGTTTTTCCATTAGAGAAACAAAGGACATACAATTTTTCTGACGTTTCGCTCTACATAGTGAGCTTCTTCAAAAGAGCTGGTATATTTATTTTACAACTACAAAATTACAAATTTTTTTATAATAAACATACGTCACAGTAATTACACACTTATATTTTTAATTTAATTAAAATTAATAAAAATAAAACAGATTCTAAAATAGTCTTAAAGTTTAAAATTTAGAACAATACGACAGGTTAAAATAGTGAAGATTATAAAATAGTACATACCTTGAAAGTAGTTTTGTGTGTATGTTAAAAATAAATTTAATTATGATACTTGGTATGCAATTAATATGGAGAGATTTCTTTTTATAAAAAGCAAAAAATAGGAAAAAAATTATTATTTATTTTTTTTAATAACGTTCTTTCATTTGCATAAGTGTATATGAAATCGTCCCAAGCATCATTACATTATTTCTCATATTTATTATAGAGTCGCTTCAAGTATGTTTTATTAAAATATCAAATTATAGTATATCTGACTTAAGTTTTTGACATCTTGCTTGTCATTTACAACATTTTTATCTTTTTTTATGTATATCATTTCTTTGATGACTAATTTATGATAATTTCTGTCAGTATCTAAAATATGGGTGTTTATAAAATCAAATTCATGCTTAGATGTTTGTTCATGTTTATGTAAGGATGTCGATGCGTTCTTAGTATACTTGTGTCCACTCACTCTATTTTCAATATATTGTGTCGTCATGCCAATGTATTTCTTAGGACAGTTTAGGCATGGAATTGCATATATTACGTTAGATCTCTTTTTGGTGGGAACTTTGCTTTTTAATTTCGTATAAAATGATCCTAGTAAATTGTTCGCCTTATGGCATACCGTTATGTTATGCTTATCTAGAATATATTTTATTTTTTCAGACAGTTGGTTTACATACGGTAATGCAATGAAAGTGTTTTGTGTTTTGGTATTGTCAATTTTTTTTTGTTTGTGTTATAATGTAATAAGATTCTTTGTTTAATTATATTTTTTTATAAGTAGTTTGGGAAGATGGTTCATTATTAGGGTCTGTTCAACTTTTTTTAGCATTTCTGGGCGAAATTCGGGTGAAGATAATTTTATAGCTCGATCAACCAAACCGATTATGACACTATTTTTGTTTATTTGGAAGTTTAGAGTTAAAATTCAAATACCGGCCCGACCAAAAAAAAATCAAATTAACAATACCAAAACACAAAACATATATATATATATATATATATATATATATATATATATATATATATATATATATATATATAAATATGTATATGTATATATATATATATATATATATATATATATATATATATATATATATTTATATTATTTTGGGGTTTTTAGTCCCTTTTTTTATAACTAAAATACAGCAAACTAAGTTTTCTTAGTTTGAAACATATATTCACACGTCAATGTAACGTTTAGGCTGGAATTTCCCTAGCCTTTTTGAAACATTGTACCTTCAAATGCTGCAAGAAAATATTACACTTGAACACCCTACTATTATAGATATTAATTAAAAATTATTCCTACTTTAATTTGAACTCTCACTACATCAAAATAAAACAAAACGGAGACAGAACAAAACACTTTAAAATTATAAATCATACAGAACTTGTATGCCGGAAGGTTAGTGTTTTTACTTCTCGCATTAGTAGATAAGGATAATATACTTAAAGGTGGCAAAAGGGTGGCTGTTTGCTAAAACATGTTGATAGTTTCTATTTAAATAAATTATTATATATTTTACTTAATTGTCTCATGTCAGTTTTTGAGTTTACAGCGTTTTTATTTTTTTGGATTTTTATCATCTCATAGAATTATCGTTTTTTGTTATGATTTTCGGTTCTTAAAATTTTGTTTTTTTCAAAGTTAAATTTATGGTTAGTTTCCGTCATGTGGTTAGTTAGGACTGTTTTATTTTTTTTTGTCAAATTTATGTCTATCAACTCTATTTTTTACATATTGGCTTGTTTGCCCTATATACACCGAATCACAGTTGTTGCATGGAATTTCACATACGACATTACTCTTTTTGTCATTTGGAATTTTTGTTTTTAATTTGGAAAAATTATTTTTCAGTAAGTTATGAGCTTTGTGATATTTTCCTTTTTAAATTTGTTTTGTATGTTATGCGAAAGCTTTGGGATGTATGGAATCGTTAGATATTTTTGGGTATTATTTTTGTTTCTTTTTATGATATTACACCCTTTATTATAAAATCTGTTTATTCTCTTTTTAAATATTAACTCAATTAGGTTCTTTTGGTAATTCTTTTTTAGTAGTGCTTCCTTTGCTTCTTTATTGGCATTTGATCGAAACTCAGGATCGGTTAATTCAATTGCACGATCGGCAGGACTATGTACCACAGCTTTTTTTTGGAATACAGCCACTCTTTTGCCACCTTTAAGTACATTATCCTTATCTATTAATGCGAGAAGTAAAAACACCATTGAAAAAAGTTAAACTTCCGGCATACAAGTTCAGTATGATTTATAAATTTAAAGTGTTTTGTTTTGTCTCCGTTTTGTTTTATTTTGATGTGAGAGTTCAAATTAAGGTAAGATTAATTTTTAATTAATATCTATAATAGTAGAGTGTTCAAATGTATATATATATATATACATTTTAAGTGTTTTTATTTCGAACGAAGCGACAAACACTCGCAAGACAAAACGAAACTTTTGGCCCTAATTTAAAATGAAATATTTTGTTTCAGCTTCATATATTGTTCCTAACTATTGTTGGAGAACAGTTATCAGTAGAAGCAGGAAAAACAGTTAAGATCTGTCATAAAGTTGTGCAAAGAGCAAATCAATTTTTTATCGGTCGGGAACGCCAAGAAATAAGTGAAAAACTGTATGTTATGGCTGTCGAGGCCTCCCAGCGGAACACAAAATTAAGTGCGGCAGGATTTTTCGCCGTGGATCATTCGATGATACCTTTTATTTTTAGTAATGTTTGTTTTTATTTAATAGTGATGTGTCAGGTATTATCTGCCACGTCATCTTCTAATTAAAACTTTTAATGCACCATATTTAAAAAAGTATTAACATTGTGGTGTACTAACCTACATATTAGCCCTATAACTAACATTGCACATGGAGTGTTGTTCTATATGTAATGCATGAAGCACAATTGTATCGTTATGATGTTACAGCTCCTGGGGTAGAAAAAAACGAAAACTTAAACTGAAAATTAATTTATAGTCTATATATATATATATATATATATATATATATATATATATATATATATATATATATATATATATATATAATAATCATTAACCAATTTAATTCGTTTCGAATCTCTACTTAAACAAAATTTACTTTAAAATCCTGATCATATCAGAATTATGAATGACATTCACAAATTTTTGAACCATTAAGCTGAATCCAATTAGTTAAATCGAATATTCATGATGTAAACGTAATCAATACTTAAATAACATCTATAAAACAGAAAAAAGAACAGATACTTTCATTAAATTGTGATGTGAAAAAATAGGTTATCCATTCTTATAAGCGAGATATTAACACACAGCACAAGACACAATCACGAAATTTTCGGAAAAAGTTCGCAACACTCTGTATAGACCAGAGTTTATCTATTTTTAGATGGATGTGAAATGGAACATGGAGATTTTTGCATGCATAAAATTAACGAAAAAAACGGTTTTTTTTCAACTTTTCTCTCATGTA
This sequence comes from Diaprepes abbreviatus, assembly GCA_034092305.1. NCBI lineage: Eukaryota > Metazoa > Arthropoda > Insecta > Coleoptera > Curculionidae > Diaprepes > Diaprepes abbreviatus. The sequence continues at coordinate 2,649,773 of JASJET010000178.1, read as the reverse complement.
ACTTTGAAGGTATTCATTTTAAAGGAAAGTTGAAAAAGAAAAAAAGTTTCATAATTAAATTTGCCATAAGATAGGGTTGGTCGGAAATCTCAAAATATATTTCCCTTATTGTAAAATAGCAATAATTAAAAAAAAAAGTAAAAATTTTTTTAATCAATTTTTTTCGACCATTTAAATTTCTCTGAGGACCTTCATATTAGAACAAAGAAAACTTTATCCCATGATAAAATAACACGCTAAAATTCGTTAGGATTGAGTAGATAGTTTTTGCACAATAATTTTGCAATCCGATTTCGTTTACAAAAATTGACCATTTTTCAAGTTTGTCTGAGTCCAAAATATCACGTTAACGTATTTAAATTTATTTTCGACATATAGTAGGAAACTCAAGTTTTCCAACGCTTTTTTCAGCATCAAAATCGGATGATTTCGACGCCCTCAGGAATTGTTTAAAGAAATTGTTGATATTTTTGCTTATAAATATATAGATTATCTCGGTGGATTTTCATTGGATTTTTTTGCAATACATCGTTTGAAAGTACTTGGAAAGACGCTTCTTTTCGTGAAAAAAATTTCAAATTCGTCAGTTGGTTTCCGAGATACAAATTGTCAAAGATGACAGCCTGTTACGGTGAATCTATAAACAATACAGACCTGATTCTTGAACCCAAAACTTTGTCTTGCCGAGTTCTTTTTTGATACAAATATTTAAATGTTTATGTTATCGGAAACTTTAATAAAAAATTAAAAGAACATCGCCCATGCGCATTACATATCTGAAAAAGATTTTCATTTTCTCTTCTTCTAATGGAGCGATTTTGATCATTTTTTTTAAACCGATGTACCGCGAATAATGTAGCGCAAATATCATAATGCCATGTGCCCATCATGCATTCATTTTGTTATAAACAAATGACGTTATTTATGCACCATATTTACAGCATACTGCACCCTATATTATTGGACTTTCCAAGCGAATCTTTATTTATTAATATCATTAAGCATACTATGACGATACACATTTACTTTAATTATCAAAATTGTTTAAACAAATTGAGAAAAATTTTGGTTTTAAATTATTTTATTCGTAAAATACAAATAAAAATAAAATAGTTATTCTTTATAAGTTATGTTCAAAAAGTTCAATAAAGCTCTCTTAATACTAAATATTATAATACAAACTTTACAGAGTGCAGAAAAACGTTTTTTTTTTACATTGAAATTATTTTTTTTATTCGAGTCGGGCTCTCTTAGGCTGTAGAATATCCAGATCATCGTTTTCATTGAAATCTTCGTAATCTAATCGTATATCGATATCGAAACAGTCATTTTCTATTTCTCTGTCAACTTCTTCAAAATCAATTACATTTTCAGAACTTTCTTTTACATCAATATATTGGTTTTGTGCATTTTTGCAAGTTTGTCCGTTGCAGTTTGAGCAGTAATCAGTACATTTTTATCCATGCTTAATACAGCCACATAATTTGGAACACTCTTTTATACATTTACAGCTTATTTTTTTCAGTAGACTATCTGGCAACAGTATATTTGTGGTTTCAACTGATTCCAAACATAATTTCTGCACTTCCCAACCCCAGTCTTTTGTATTACATATAACTTAAAAACTATTCATATATGATTTATATAAAACAATTATTTTATGTTTATTTGTATTTTACGAATAAAATAATTTGAAACCAAAATTTTTTCAATTTGTTCAAACAATAACTGTTTAAACAATTTTGATAATTAAAGTAACTAGATATCGTTATAGTATACTTAATTATATCAATAAACAATGATTCGCTTGGAAAGTCCAATACTGTATGTCGCAGTATGCTGTAAGTATGATGCATAAATAACGTTATTTGTTTATAACAAAATGAATGCATGATGGGCACATGGCATTATGATATTTGAGCTCCATTATTCGCGGTACATCGCTTTAAAAAAAATGATCAAAATCGTTCCATTAAAAGAAGAAAAAATGAAAATTTTTTTCAGATATGTATTTTGAATCTTCGAATTCAATTTTACAATGAGAGCTCCCCACCCCTATTTTTTTCACGCGTGAGGGCGATATTCTTTTAATTTTTTATTAGTTTCCGTTAAGATAAACACTTTCAAAAAAGAACTCGGCAAGACAAAGTTTTTGGTTCAAGAATCAGGTCTGTATTGTTTATAGATTCACCGTAACAGGCTGTCAACTTTGACAGTTTGTATCTGGGAAACCAATTGACGAATTTGAAATTTTTTTCACGAAAACAAGCGTGTTATTTTATCATGGCATAAAGTTTTCTTTGCTCTAATATGAAGGTCCTCAGAGAAATTTAAATGGTCGAAAAAAATTGATTAAAAAACTGCTTTTTTTACCTTTTTTTAATTATTGCTATTTTGCAATAAGCGAAATACATTTTGAGATTTCCAACTAACTCTATCTTATGACCAATTTAATTATGAAACTTTTTTTCCTTTTCAACTTTCCTCTAAAATGAATACCTTCAAAGTTACACGACAGAACAATTGAAAAAAAAAAACTTTTTTTTTTCGTTAATTTTATATTTTTATTTATAAAAACAATGTTGCCCAACTTTTTGAATTGACGAATATCAAATTTATCGTTATTCAGGTTATTCTGAAGGCTCTCATGCAAAAATCTCCATGTCCCAATTGCCATTGGGAAAATTTGTCGATATCTCTTGATTAAACAGAGATATGATTTTAATTTTGTTTTCAAAAAATAGCTCATTACAATTACTTAAAACTGATTTCTTCATTTTTCGATATCCGTATTTTAAAAGCAGAGAAAAATAGTTTTCTCTGCGACAAAATAACGAGATTGTATATGATCATTTTAAAAAAAATTTCAGCTTTTTGGGCATTTTTACTAATACCCAGGTAGCGCTAAGATTAGTATAAAATATTCGTTACTTTGATATCATAAATAAAAGCACAATAATAGCAAAAAAGTAAATTAATTATTACTGCGTAGTATATTAGCCTCCCAAAACAGTTCCTCACGAACTCCTATCCTCTCCCTCTCCCTTTCCTTAGGTAGGTGGGTCCAGATGTTAGCTATTTCAAGTATAATGCGAAAATTGCATAAATTCACGGACAAGTACCCCCGAGGGAGCGTAAGGACTAATTACTTTTATTGATCAGATGTAGTTCATTATTTATACCATTTTTCAATAATTTGAAAATTATAATAATGTACAGGGTGTCCAGAAAAATCTCCTGGATACGAAAAAAAACACATGAAAGGGACACTAAAAGTTCATATAAATTTTTTTTCGTATAGGCCTCCTGTTCGAAGATATGAGTTCCCAAAGAGCTACAATGGAATCAAGTTTTTTACACATAATTATTGAACCGCCAGGTATATTTCAATTTTTTTAAATATGATGTATACCAGGTAAGACCCTTCAAATTACTATCCAAGAAAGTGTTGGGAATTACTCACAGCTGCAGGGACGGACTAGTTGTGACACTCATGACACCACTTCTACGCCCTATACAACTTTGAACAACGTTTTTTACATATCTTTAACTATTGACTAAAAATTAAGTACTCTTTATTCATGTCGCTAATCCTGTTTCCGGAAAAACGTCATTTTATTTACATCATGTATTTGGCGTATTTCGATAAAAGATCCATCTTTCTTCATATCAAATGTTCAGCCTTCAACCTTATGATAAAAAAAAATCGATCCAAAATTAGAGTTTACCTATTTACTTAAAAACGTCTAATTCTGTTAATTGCATTCGACCTAGGTTCGCAAAAAAAGTGCGTTTTATTTTATCGGTACCAAAAACATACGAATGAAATAAATATCCTGGATTTTAGAACTTGTCAACTTTCACATCAGTGACACATTGATTCTTTACTTGGATATTAATTCACTGATTTTTGGATTTCGTGGTGTAACTAATTGTGAAATAATTCGAAATATGGTATACACGTTCATTAAGTATGCAGGTATGCATCTGATGTATGGTCTTGCAATCTTCAATGCTTTGGAAGCCAGGAGATTATATCACGAGAGATATCCTAATCATATTCTTCCAGATCAGAAAATATTTCCACGAGTTGACCAACGCCTAAGGGAGAATGGTAGGCGATTCCATTTAATAGGATAATATTATTAAATTTCTTCATAATTTTAGGAAATTTTGGGAACAGACGTACTGATGCTGATCAAGGAAGAACAGTACGTATGCCGCAATTAGAAGAAAATATTTTAAATGCTGCAGATGGCACTCCTTTAAAGAGCACTCGAGAATTATCAGCACAGTTTAAATACTTCGAAAACAATAGTACAAGAAGTTCTTCATAAACAGCTGTTATATCCATATCATTTGAAAAAAGTGCATGAACTGATTCCTGAAGATTTTCCCCGTAGAATGCAGTTTTGCAAACTGGTTATTGGATCAGCAACGAAATAATGTAAATTTCACTATTCTCTTCACGGATGAAGCAGGATTTACCAAAAATGGTATCATAAATTTACACAACTCACATGTATGGCCTGATTAAAATTCTCATGCAAGTATTGTTTCGCGTCATCAACATCAGTTCCAACCAATTAATGTCTGGGCAGGAATCATTGACAATTTTTTGATTGGACCATTCGTATTGCCCTCACGACTAAATAGAGAACTTTATTTGTAGTTCCTCCAAAACGCTTTTCATGGTTTAGTAGAGCACTTACCACTTGAAACTCGCCGAAACATATACTACATGTAAGATGGGGCACCACCTCATTTCAGCGTTGCTGTGCGGGATCACCGGAATAACGTCTATCCAAACCGTTGAATAGGTAGAGGAGGACCTATTGCCTGGTCTCCTCGATCTCCCGAACTAACGCCGTTGGATTTTTACCTGTGAGGACACCTCCAAACCTTGGTGTATTCCACTCCAGTTGATAATAGGGAGGAACTTATACGAAATATCACGTTCCAGTGTGATCAAACAAGGAACAATGCGAAGTTAATGTGGCTGGTAAAGCAGTCATCAATTCGTCGTACCCACGAGTGTATCAGACCTCAAAAAGCGCATGTTGAGTCCTCTTATGAAGTTTTTAACTAAGCAGTTAGTTTAACTTTTTATTGAAACTATGGTGACAGAGGAAATTTCCTCTTTTTTATATTCAACTCGACAGAAGTTAGGGGACTAACAGTGTAAATAAAATGACGTTTTTTCGAAAACTGTTACGATTAGCGACATGAACGAAGAGTAATTAATGTTTAGTCAATAATGAAAAATGTAAAAAACGTTGTACAAAGCTCTTATCATGCAGGACATAAAAAAATGGGGTTATGAGTGTCACAGTTAGTCCGTCCCAGCCACTGTGAGTCATTCACAACACTTTCTTGGATAATAGTTTAAAGGGTATTACTTGGTATACATCATATTAAAAAAAATTGAAATATACCTGTTGGTTTAATAATTATATGTAAAAAACTTGATTCCATTGCAGCTGTTTGGGAGCCCATATCTCCAAAAAGAAGGCCTATACGAAAAAAGTTTATAGGAACTTATAGTATTCTTTTCACGTGTTTTTTTTCATTTCTGAGAGATTTCTCACATTTTCCCGAACACCCTGTATAATGAAGTGAATATTTGAAAAGATAACTAATTAACAACTGTGATGATTCAAAAGACACTAGTCGGAATATCTTGGCTTAATGATTTATTCACTAACGTTCTTTTTTGACATTCAAATACTAAACGAAAATCCATTAAAATTTTTCTAGGAGTCCTAAAGGTTTCGGCACAAATGTACACCATGAAGTTAATTACCCAATTTTCGTGATTTAAGATGAATGATTTCCATTAATTTAATATTTCTTTGAAATATTCACACTGTAGCAGGGACGAATCCAACCTTTATCTTTGGAGAGGGGGGAGGGCGATATCACAAGGTAAAGAAAGGCTCGAAATTACTTTTACTCCATTCGTATACAAGACAGTATAGTACTATGACAAGCGAAAACGAATTATTAGCAGTTGGGGGGAGGAGCCATAATGCAACAGGCCAGGAAGTTTATGTTTTCTGAATTTAAGGCTCTTGGAGGATTCACCCCTGCACTGTAATGGATTACTTTGATTCTACTGCATTATTGACAAATTGCATGTTATAATTAATTATACCTCATCTCTTTGCGCTGAGACTATTAACTTAATTGTTAAATAAGATTAAAGTAATGGTATTTCACTGGAACGTATGCACCAAAGGCACGTGAGAATGGACGCCAATAAAATTTTTTTGGCTCTCTTTCTTTAAATCCTCGGGGGTCTTGACTATCGGCGAAGTCGCGACGCTGGTGAACTGCCAGTGGACTTCTGGTGAATTTAACAAATCAACTTGTTTATTATTTTTTGATGTAAACATTTCATAACCATATTTAGATGACACTTGAATTGAAAACACTTAATTATTAAATCAGTTTTGTAGGTTGTATTGTGATTTAGAAATATTTAATAACAATTTATTTAAGTAGCGTCTTTATTTTTATTATAAAAGTGTAAAACCATTCGTTATATTTTGTGGTGAACTATCATTTTGTATATATATATATATATATATATATATATATATATATATATATATATATATATATATATATATATTGTTGCAATCATGTCTCTGATGTAAAAGAGATATAATCACAATCCAATATGCGACCACCTAAAATGTATTGATGTTTCGTCCCGATACCGGCGGTGGACTCATCAGAGGAATCCACCAGTATCTTTCTCAGACATCCTTGTACTTTCCACAAACTTGAACCTCTATTTAAGTCCAATTTTGCCGGAAAGCGGTGGTAAGATGTTAAGTTCCACAACAATACATGAATGGTTTTACTTACTATTGATAGGTATAACACGTTTAAAAGTTCGTGTTTGTATTGCATTTTATGTAACAAAACCTCTTTCAACGGCGTATTTTATTTTCTTAATAAAATACGCCTTTTATATGCCAGAAAACTTAGATTTGGTTGGCATTTTCTCTGAGAATAAATTACGGTAAAATACGATTCGAAAAGCATGAAAATAAAACCGATAAATTTGTACTTCTGGCTGACTTAAATCGTGTGGAATATTACATAAAAGAAAATTCTAGATATATAAATATTTTTGATTTACTACACGTTTGAAAAAGTGTGTAATGTATGTGAAGCATTATTCAATAAAAAATATCTTCTAAAGGAATTCTTTTAATCAAATATCTCTTCTATATACCAGAAACCTTAAGTTTGGATTGCATTTTTTCCCAATATAAACCCACATAGTTGAGTACTTCTCAGAGACTTAAATTTTCTACAATATTATATAGACAGAGATTTTAGATATATGACAATTTTTGATCTATTACACGTTTGAAAGTATGTGTAGCACCGTTCAAAAAAAATATTGTCAAGAGGAATATTTTATCTTTTGAAAACAATACCTCTTCTCTATACCAGAAAACTTAGGCTAGGATCGCATTCTCCCTCAATACAAACTACAGTAAAATGCAATTCCAAATACACGAAAATAAATTATACATTTGAAAGTGTGTAACATGTGTATAGCACGGTTGAAATTGTGTGTAACATGTGTGTAAAGTGTTCAATAAAAAATATCTTCCGAAGCAGTGTTTTATTCTTTTAATAAAATATCATTTCTATATACCTGAAACCTTAGGTTTGGTTTGCAGTAACAATATTTCTGGTTCACTTAAATCGTGTGTACTATTATATAAAAAAAATTCTAGATATATGGAAAATTTTGATTTATCACACGTTTTGAAATATGTGTAATATGCAGCATTGTTCAAAAAAAAACCTTCAAAAGTACTATTTTATTCTTTAAATAAAATAGCACTTCTATATACCAGAAAACTTAGATTTGTTCGCATTCTCTCCTAATATAAACCTATGTAAAATGCGATTATAAAGGCAAGAAAATAAAAAGTGACTTATATCAAAACCCGTCAGTCTTGTACTTCTGGTTAACTTAAGGCGAATTGAATATTATATACAAGAAAATTCTAGATATATATATTTTTGATTTAGTACACGTTGTAACATGTGTGTAGCATTGGTCAGTAAAAAATACCTTTAAAGCAATATTTTATTATTTTAATGAAACACCTCTTCTATATACCAGAAAACATAGGTCTGGATTGTATAGTAGAATGATATTTCAAAGATACAAAAATAAAAAGCAATTTGTATCAATAACCTCAACGACTGAGTACTTCTGAGTGGTCTGCTTTTTCTAAAATGTTATAGAGAAGGAATGTTTAGTTATAGGACAATTTCTGATTTGGTACGCGTATGTGTAGTACTGCCAAAACATATTTTCAAAAATAATATTTTATCCATGTAAAAAAATACCTTCTCTATATGACGAAAAACATAGGTTTGAAACGCATTCTCTCTCAATATAAACTGTGGTAGAATATAATTCCAAAGAGGGAAAATTAAAAGCTAATCATAACACCAACCATTTTAAACTTCTAGTTCACTTAAATCGTATGAAATGTTATAATAAAGAAAACTCTAGATATATTAATATTTTAGATATACTACATGTTTGAAAATGAGTGTAACCGGAGATCAAATAAATTCTTAGTAAACTTTTAATGACAGTCTTTAATTAAAATCAGGATTATTGAAATAAAACCTTCAATCAGTTAACCTCTAAATTGACACTATAACGAAGGCCTTTAATTAAAACTAAAATTATACAAAATAATATTTTCCATCAAAAGATCAAACCCTAAGCTGTCATGTGTAGATGTAGTTGCCTATAGATTGGTCAACAGGCGGTATCTAGTTCTATGCTATAGGGTGGAAAATTGTAATGTCCTGTCCGGTAATGAGATTAGATAAAAACAGCAATGTCTAAGATAGTGTTGTAACATAATAGAGAGAACAAGCGAATAAATTAACTACCGCCAATATGTCAAGAAATAATGAAATCCAAAACTTTAAATTCACACCATAATTAAAGAAAAGACAAAATTATCAAAGGTAAACATTAAGTTAATAGCGTAGGAAATATTAAAACTAATTAGCAAAATTAAAACAAATCATTTACTTAGAGTAGTCGTTTGCTCTAACTATTGAGCTCGAGTTACATAAGAGTAACAATATGATAAAACGCACAAATAAAATTACCAGTATGACTCCAGGTATTCGCCAAAAATAACCCAGCAAAAGTACAACAATAAGTTTATTATGGGAAAAAAATAATTACTTGTGAAAAAAAAATTAATCAATCCATAACTGAAGATAGCTACAATATAAAAAGACAATATTTAGGGTCTGAGATCAGTGAATGCTTAGTTCTTTAACATTAAATAAATTGGCTTAATCTGGCTAAAATAAACACAGAGTTAATTAATTACAATATACAATAGTAATAAAAGGTACTCAAAGTATATTCACAATTATACAAAACTGCCATGTGAAAAGGCATTATGTTCAGTTTGACACTGACTTTTTAATTAAATTGTCAGACAAATACAACAGTAAAAAAAAAGATACTTAAATTATATTACAAAATATCGGACTACTATGTGAAAAGACAGGATATGCAGTTTGACACTGACCTTTTAATTAAGGTACAAGGCAAAAACAATAGTAAAAAAAAGGATTCTCCAAATATAATAACAAAAATACTGAACCACGATGTGAAAAATCAGAATGTAACGCATGACATTAACCTTTAAATAATAAATGAGCTAAAAGGATTCATAATTTCACTTTATAAGCCAGTCTTTAGTACCTAAATATTGTAGTCGAACATATAAAAAAAAAAAACAATATTACTGGAGCCAAGCTGAAAGTAACAAGGCAATGAACATATCACGACGCTAAATAACTCTAAATTTTCCAATAATAAGCCTAGAATGGAACCCAAAGAAAGCATAAAATTCAAAATATTGTAGTACTACTACTAATAGATTAATTTGACTACAAATTGAGAACATCGTGATACGCCCAGGAGGCAAATACGTAGGCAAAATATTGTACTAACTACAATTAGTAACAAAAATACTCTCAAAATTAACTCTTACTGATAACAAAGGGAAAAATTAGGCACTGCGAAATAGCAGATTTTAAAAACCCTGAAAATTACAAAAATTACTAATCGATATTTACAGAGAAGAAAAACAAACGGCCCCAAACCCCCAAAATGCATCTTAATAATATTCTGAAGTGGTTAATTTTGGGTCTAAATGAGATGGCTGGTTTTAAATTATGCTTTAATTTCACTGGGTAAAAATCAATTTTGAGCTGAAAACTTTTAAAATTTAGAAATCCATGCAGATTTCGTTGTTTTAATAACTGTTAATTTAATGTTCCGTACCAGATTTTCTGGGGTCTAGACTAATTCCTTCGTTGACGCGTGCAAACTGCCCAAAATTCCTGTCTCCAGGTTTATCCTGGTAAAAAAAAACCATAACTGCCAACCAGGCAAAAGACACGGTACTCCATGCCTCAACAAAATTACCATGATAACTTACAACTATCCATCAGAATCCCAAAATTTTGGCAAACAAAAACTGAAATGGAAGTCTGCAGCTGCTTCGGCCGAATCAAACCAGAAAAAAGTGAAATTCGAAGCAAAGTGGTGTTGTAGAAACAACTCATTTGCAGTAACTCAAAAATTAATTACGAAAAATTTGAATTGTTTTGTCGAAAACAAACAAAAAGCACAGCATTCTGAAACACTGAAATCGAAAAGAACGGGATTGGCCAATTCCATAAAAAAGGGGCGGAGCTTCCCAGCAACTATAAAGAGCGAAATTCAGCTCGAATCTATCTTTTATATTTCTGGCTTGATTCATACATCAACCGATTTTGAATGGCGAGGAGCCTAGTGTCTACGTGATAGAGAAAATTGAACTAGTAAGAGGTATATTGGTCGCCACCTTTTTGAGCACATCAAGAGGGCCGTTAAGCTGTAACGCTAACGCAACGTTGGAGGGTAGATCTGTTAACGACACCCTAACAAGAGATTGTAAAAGATACTAGTGCTAGTGCTAAGTTTTCTTCTATTAAACCGCCGAGGTTTATTCATTAACTAATCATATGAAAGAAATTCATAAAATTTACAAACTTGGCTGAAGAGCTACAGAAGTGAAGACTTAAGAACCAAGATTTAGCAAGAAAGTCCAAGAAAACTTATTTTTATGCGCAAATTCGATAACGGAGAACTCTGTACGTAGTGATGACACTATATAGGAGATGAACCTTACTTCAATCGCGAAATTCTCGTAAATTTAACAATATACTTTTTCATAAATCGTAAGCAAAACGATTTATCCGCGTTTCTACGTATGTTTTCTATGGATTGATATTCCATTTTTTATAGACATTCTGATAAACATTTTTTATCACAATTCCGATATCTCGATAAACGTAAACCTAACGTTTATATTTTGTTCGGTAGTAGTAGTAGTTTCTGTGTTTTTAAACGGGTATTTTTCGAGGAGCTTTCACTAGAAGTAAATCGCGTTTTATTTCTTCGGACTTTCATGAAAAACTCGTTAACCTTTTCGCGGGCGAAAGCCAAAAACATTTTTCAAATACCGATATTGGAACACTTAAGTTGCTGCGTATGTAACTTGGACTTTTCGTATTGCCCGACTGCTAGTTGTATCACCGCAAGTTTGTTAGTAAGGCCATCGTCTATGATCCCCCTGAAAATACAAGGACCGTGAATAGCGAAGTGCGAAATGTCCGCGGATCTGACAATGAATTTCGAATGCAAGTTCAAATGCAATTCAAAACCGACTTAGACATTTTATTTACCGCTTGGGACACTGATTTTTAATTCGTTGCGTATACGACACAGTGAAATTCAACAACACGTTTTCCTCGATTTACGACTTTTCGCGATATATACTTCATCGACATTGAACATTGAAAAAACATTCATTCATATGCGACACTAGTTAGGTTTATTTTTCGGATGTCAATACCTAAATTAAGCGTTCATTTTACAACAATGCTGGATTTTGTAAATTAGATATTTAGCCTAACGCAAAAGAAACTCAACAATTTTTCATATTTTCCTATTTGCCATTCATGATTTGTTGTGTCTAAGTACTTGATATTAACCATTTTATGCTAATTAATTTTTAATATTATATTAATTTTTCAATACATGTTTTATACAGGGTGTCCGGGAACACTGTGGGAAATCTCCCGAATATAAAAAAAAAACACATGAAAAGAATACTATAAGTTCATGTAAACTTTTTTCTTATAGGCCTACTCTTCCGAGATATGAGCCCCCAAAAAGCTTCAATGGAATCAAGTTTTTTACACATAATTATTGAACCAGCAAATTTTAATTTTTTTAATATGATGTATGTCAGGTAACACTTAAAATTACTATCCAAGAAAATGTTGTGAATTGCTCACAACTGAAGGGACAGACTGGCTATAACACTAATGACCCAATTTTTTTTACGCCCTGTATAATAAAAAATTTGGACAATCTCTTTCACATACCTTTAGCTATTGACTAAAAAATTAAATACTCTTCATTCATGTCGCTAATCCTAACAGTTTTCGAAAAAACGTTATTTTATTTACATTATATATTTGGCCTATTTCGATAAAAGATACATCTTTGTTCCATTCAAATATTCAACCTTCAACCTTTGGAAGCAAGGAGGTTATATCATGACAGATATCCTAATCGTACTCTTCCAGATCAAAAAACATTTCAACGAGTTGACCAACGTCTAAAAGAGAATGGTAAGCAATTCCATTTAATAAGATAATATTATTAAATCTCTTCATAATTTTAGGAAATTTTTGGTAAAGAAGTACTGAGGCTGGTCAGGGAATACGCCGTAATTAGAGGAAAAATTTTAAATGATGTAGATGACACTTCTTCAACGAGCACTCATAGCAAGAACTGACTACTGAGGATTTTCCCCGTAGAATGCAGTTTGCAAACTGGCTATTGGATCTGCAGCAAAATAATGTTAACTTCATTAGTACTAGTCTCTTCACGGATGAAACAGGGTTTACCAAAAATGGTACCATAAATTTACACAACTCACATGTATAGGCTGATTAAAATCCTCATGCAACTATTGTTTCGCATCATCAATATCAGTTCCAATCAATCAATGTATGGGCAGGAATCATTGGCAATTTTTTAATTGGACCATTCGGATTGGCGGCACGAATAAATGGATAACTTTATTTGGAGTTCCTACTGAATACTTTTCACGATTTAATAGAACACTTATCACTTGAAACTCACCGAAACATGTACTACATGCATGATGGGGTACCACCTCATTTCAGCGTTGCTGTGTAGGAGCACCTGAATAACGTCTATCCAATCCATTGGATAGGTAGAGGAAAACCTGTTGCCTGGCCTCTTCAATTTCCAGACCTAACGCCGTTGGATTTTTTCCTGTGGAGACACCTCAAAACCATGGTATATTCCACTCCGATCGAGAGTAGGGAGGAACTTCCTTGCAGCTCTTTGGGAGCCCATATCTCCGAAGAGGAGGCCTTTATGAAAAAAGTTTACATAAACCTGTAGTATACCTTTCACGTGTTTTTTTTCATATCCGAGAGATTTCGCACATTTTCCCGGACACCCTGTATATCACTATATTTTAAATCATTTTCATGACATAAAAGCCAGCAATGCCAATGATGAATTACTAAAATTATTATTTTATAATCTTCACAGTGGTTCAAAATTAACTAAATGAAATAAAATTAAATTATTCACTTGAAGTTTTTATTTTAGATACATTCAAAAACCACTAATTTACATGATAAACAAACAAATTCAGTTGGTTTTAAAGTTTATCCTTATGTTCTACTTTTCTTTAACTTTCGTATTACTTATATGAATTTATCTTATCACAAATTATCTGAGAGTTCACGAACCACTGTGTGTTTCCATTTATTTAATATTTAGATAACACATTTAGTTTAACTAGTTCGAGCGCGTGTTCTCGAATAACCGCAGTGCACCATATACAGACACTTTAAGTACACGTCGATATTTTTGAATCATTTTAAGAATGGTTTTAAAATTTAGTAATTTTATTTTATTGATAAGCCTTTTATTAAATTTATGTCCACCAGTTTGTTGTAAATTTAAAACATTAAAAGTATTTGTCATTTCATTAATTCCGATTATTACAGGTTTATGTCTTTTAGCTCAGCTATATTTTCTTTATTTCGACAAAGGTTTAGATTCAGTGCCACTAGTAACAATTCTACTTCTTACACGAATAATTTGCTCGGATAGTATTAACATAATACTATCAATAAAACTTTTTTCATATGAAAAAATATCTAATTTAGTAGATATGTTGAAAATGCTAACTAGCGACGAACAAGACAAAGAAAGAAATAAGACCTACGTCAAGATTTTAATTACTGTTTGGAGTTTTCTACATATTATGATATTTCTTGTGATGTACATTAACGAATTCTTTTCAACTGAGTACTCATCAAGGTTACTAGGATTTAATTTTTTTTCAATTCGGACTGTGGCTGCTCTTTCGGTTGTATCTTTAATTACTTGGGAAATTAAGAATAAATTTAAAACAATTCATAGGAAATTGAAGCAATTTAAAAGTTTAGAAGAAATTGTGCAACACCAAGAACAACTGAATACGTTACACGTTTATGTCAAAGATGTTAACGATACTTTCGGTATGATAATGGCAATATCTGTTATTTATTGCATCGCTATTATTTTGGATACCAGTGTATGCTTTATGGCTCCGATTTGTCATATTACAAAATTATGGTCGTGGACACGACTACTACGTTTCCTGAGTATTATAGTAAGTTACATAGTCATTAGCAGAAAAAGTAGTAAACAAAAATTAGTTAATATACACCAGAGAATTAAAGTTGAAATTTTATTTAAAATCATAAAAAAATTTTTTTTACTTGAAAATAATTTTCAACTAGCACTTTCTGCTTATATATGTACTGATGTTATCTATGAAGTAGGCGGATATATTCACTTGTTTTAAAAGTTTATTCATATTATTGAAGTTTATTTTCCCTCGCGCATTTTATTGCAAAAATTTTTTACATAATTTAAAAATTAAATTCAGACGTTAAATAAAACTGAAAGGGCGTCCATTGAAAATCTATACAGGGTATCTTAAAAAAGCATATGTATATATATATATATATATATATATATATATATATATATATATATATATATATATATACATCTTCGCTATCACCAGTCATCCCAAACCTTTTTATGAAATATTTTGAAACAGATGCCCTAAGAAAAATCAAAACAAAACCTGCCCTCTGGAAACGTTACGTGGATGACATCTTCATCATATGGCCACACGGAAGATCCAACCTAGACATATTCTTGAAGGAACTGAACAGCATTCATCACCGCATATTCAGTTCACATTGGAGGTCGAAGTTAACAAGCAGCTACTTTTCCTTGACCTTTTAACCACCAGAAACGACGACCTAAGAATCGATTATACGGTCTACAGAAAACCCACACACACATAAACAGATACCTGAACGCCGAATCACACCAACATCCATCACAGTTGCAATCGGTCGCCAACACACTGATCTCGAGATCCGTGCGACTACCAAATCCACGAGCCTCCAAGAAAAACTCAACAATATCACAACAGCTCTAGAACAAAAAAACTACTAGGAACACTATATCAAAAAGGCCATAAAACAGAATACAAAAGCAGTAGCAGAGAAAAAAAGAAGAAGACAAATCCAAACTAAAAACCACACTGCCATACATAAAAGGTGTAACAAATGTAATTGGAAGAATTCTGAGGAAGCATGACATATACACAATTTACAAGCCACAAACCACAATACACAAATATTGGTCAATCTTAAAAACAAAATACCATTGGAAAACTAGGGAGTGTACAGCATCCTATGTAACGACTGTCAAAAAGAATACATTGGCCAAATAAACAGAAGAATCTCTACAAGGGTCCAAGAACATAAAAACAGCATAAAGAATAAACAAACGACATCAGCCTTATTCCAACATCATCAGGAGACAGAGACTCGAAATAGAAAGCATTAAAAATTTTAACAACAGATATGATGCACAAAACATTTCAAATACATGGAAAACTCTACTCAAAATCCAACCAAAACCAACACACCAGAAAAGCAGGACTGCAAGCCGAAAAGAGACACAAACCCAAAGAAGCGAGGAAACCAACCAGGCAGAACCAAGGTATAACCTGCGCAAGCACCTAACTATAAAAAAAACGGCAAAGGACCAGCACACTCATTCCAATTCGAGCAGCCGCCGAGGAAGCATCAATGCCAGCTGAGATGTTGGCGAAACATCGTAAAGATTTCTCTATTGACGAACGGATTGAAAACCGGAAAAACACCAGTGCATATATATATATATATATATATATATATATATATATATATATATATATATATATATATATATATATTAATTCTTTGCTTAATCTAAAAACAGAAGGGCTGATGGTTTCTTATGCAGATGATACAGCAATGGTCATTTCTGGGGATTCATGGGAAAGAGTAAAAAATAAAACTATAATAAATTTATTAAATATAAAAAACTGGTTATAAACCCAAAAATTAACATTAAACTTGGCAAAAACAACATATATAGCTTTCACTCTGACAAAGACAAATATACCTTTATATAATAACATTATGATTAATAATCACGTCATTAATGAGACATCACACACCAGGTACCTGAGTATTGTAATCAATTCTTACCTTAAAGGGCAACCACGCATCGCCTATGTTTCAAAAAAGATTCGTGGCTTAGTGCATAAATTTTATTTATTAAGAAACTTTCTGGATCGGAAAACTTTGATTATGGTCTATAAAGCCTTGGTTGAATCGATTTTAAGGTACGGTATTTTAGTATGGGGAGGACTATATAATAATGCTTTGTATAAATTAAATTTATTTCAAAAATATCTATTAAAAATTATATTTCACAAAAATAAATTATACCCCACTCATTTACTCTTCGATAAAAATATACAAAATGTAAGATCAATTTATGTTTCATCTGTCTGTGATTATATATATATCGACATCCAAACTTACAAACTTTTATTGATCACGATTATAACACAAGAATAAAAACCGACAAGCATATACAGATCCCCATTAGTAATAACATAGAAGAAATATACCAAGAATTCCTACCCTGTGCTATAATTTTGACGCTCCTAAATGGTACGCCATCTCATATATAAAAGGCAATTTTCAATATTGTCAGTAACTGGTATCTATATCAGTATTTTAATGTGTTATACATTCTTTTGTTAGAAACAAGTATAAAAGATTTAAATTTTCGGATTTATCAATGACCGAGTTTTAATACTTAGCGCTTCCAATCCTCCCATAAGAATGAGCCGTCTTAATATAATTCGTCAATGGTAATAACAATCTTAACCTAAAGTATATAAATTATATTGGACCGAAGATATACAACTTATTGCCCAGTGAGACTAGAAATTCGCAAAGTGTGAAACAATTTAAAGCACATAGTAAAGAGTTAGTTTTTCTTAGGTGGAATCAGATTGAAAAGATATTTTTGTAAGTAAATGTAGTCTAGATTTGGGAATTTTTACTTTTTGTTTTGTACATGAAACCAAACTTTGTTTATATTCATTAGAATATAGAATCACATTTTAGCACATACAGATGTTTAATCATCTAGGTACTATTATTCTATTCTTATAGAAATGTTATATGTTATATATATATATATATATATATATATATATATATATATATATATATATATAGCTTAATTATTTAGAACAAACTGTATATTTACCTTAAACAAAAATTCACGAACAACACTGCACACCGTGTATACATTAATTTAATATGATGTTATATGTTATATGTTCATAAAATAACAGCATAAAGACGACCACGTGTGTCTTATTGAAGTTAGAGTAGTACAGAGAGAACCAGATGGGATTTTTTTGTAGGTAATCAAGATTGTTTTGACTATTGAGGGTTTAAGGAATCTAGTCCGAAAATGCAATGCGTTTTTGATTTTAAAATTATGTTTTTTGGTAATCATTTTATAAGGCTGTTATGTATTCTGCTATGTTGCTTGGTTTCTGCCTTAGCTTTTACTGCCTGTTGACTTCTTTGTATAGCTATCATTTCCAGAATTTTTCTTTTTTATGTAGTTTACAGTTTTTAAAATTTTGACTCTCTCAAAATCAACTTTAATAGTAATGTTTTTCGTAGCCACCATCGGTATTATAACTACAATCCCTATTCAAATGTGGCACCACTTGGCTGAATATTTCAGCTCTATTACCAAGTTGAAATTGTTTGAAACCTATGCTCGAAACATGTCCTTACCAGCAACAACTATGGAATCAATTCCTCAAACAATAGTACTCTTCGCGGTGGTTCAGGAAAGTATAATATCGACTATTAATTCGTTAAAGAACAAACGCTCCTCAGGTTCCGATAGCATAAATGCTCAAACTTTAAAATTAATTTTAGACTCGGTTCCTCAAATACTGAAGCAGGCAGCTGTGACGCCAACATATAAAAAGCATGATCCTCACAACCCAGCCAATTACAAGCACATATCTATACTGAATGTATTTTCTAAGGTATTTAAAGAAATAATATTCGAAAAATGCAGCAATCTTTTTTAATCAGAATTCAATTGTTACTCCTTGCCAACATGGTTTCAGACAAAATAAATCCATCGAAACAGCATGCTGTGATTTACTTCGTTTCGTATATACAGAACTCGACAAGGCAAGTATGTGATGCATTTAATGTTTGACTTAACAAGTGCGTTTGATCCTGTGAGGAGAGAGTTGTTATTGAAAAAACTCTTTGCTTCGGGTATCAAAGAAAATATCCTATATCTCATCGACTCGTATATGTCTGATAGGAGTGTGTTTGTCCGATACCAAAAAAGTAAGTCAAATAATAAAAAAGTCGTCTTGGGTGTGCCGCAGGGGTCCCTTTTGGGGGAATATGTTAACGACCTACCTAGATTCATCAATAGGGAAAAGTTGGTTATATTTGCTGATGATACAACGATAAACTATATCTGCGGATGCCCCAGAGGAGCTGTTGCGTGTAGTTGGAGGGGTGTGTGAGGAGTTGAAGATTTGGTATCAGCGTAAGGCTACTGACTGTGTATTATTCTCTGGCATACAGTCATCTGTCAAACAATGTCATATCTTGGGGAAGAGGGTGTGAGGTGAATCGAGTGTTTTTGGCTCAGAAAAAAATACCGAGTTTGATATTGGATCTTAAGCAGATGGATTCGTGTACACACATTTTTAAAGAAAACAGCATTTTTTTTAACTTTTTATTCTATTTATATTCTAAAATGTGTTTTATATGTTAAACAAAATTACTCAGAATTTAAAATTCTTGGACAGCGTCACAGATATGCTACACGAAATAGTAACATTCTTAGTATACCTAAACATAGAACGGCATTCTTTGAGAGATCCCCAATTTATAATTTCATTGTTCTGTTTAACAAATTGCCTGCAAAATTGAAAAACATATCAAACAGTAATAAATTCAAAACAGAAGTAAAAAGAATTTCTTGTTCAAGGATCATTTTATTCCTTTAATGAATACTTAAGTCTGTAGGTTATACTGACTCTTTTGCTGTGCATCGAGTGATTATCTCGTTGCGTCCTTCGCTGACCAGTGCGACAGATTATGTTCTTATCGTTTACTTTTTTTTTTCATTCCTGTTTATTGCTTTAGGATTCTTATCCGTAGTTTTTAATTTTAAAATAGTAGATTAAGTTTAATTTACACATTATAACAAGCAATAGCTTGTGATACCAAATAATATAACTGTTCTTTGTTTTTTATAGCTTTAAGGTATGTTATTTATATTTTTTTTATTTAATTGTATACTATTGACGAAACCAATGCTGAAGTATCAGTCTTATGGCCAATAAATTATATCATTTCATTTCATTTCAATGAATAAAACACAACATCGTACTGTAGTAAGTATATTGTACACATTTTATCAATATCATATCTGTTAAACATTATTTTTAAGCTGAGATTCAGCAATTTGAACGATTAATCGCATTAATCTCTTCGAGAGCTAATAAATTCTCATAATCAGGTTGCAACTTGTTCATGACGCTACTGCTTGTACTTTCATTCACGCAAACTGTTGAGTTTAATATTCGAAATAGACAAGATGTTGAGAGTAGCAATATGAGTAAATCCATTTTTTTAACATTCATTTGTGCATTATTTGTCAAGAAAATAGAAATTGTTCCCATTCTCTCAAGAGAATGATCACTTTCTATTAAGAACCGGAATAGCAACACTATATTTTCTAAAAACATCGGGTATCGAGAGTACCAGAAGCGACAACATAATTTCTATATACAGGAGCCCTTAGATAAGTAGCTGTCCCTTCGACGACTACGGGGTGTGGTGAAGTTTGGAATTACATGGTTATCTCAGTTATTTTAAGCACTACGAGGTTGAGTCTTCGTACATAGGGGGACATCTCCTGATGACCCCATGCGGTCTTGCTAGATTGGGCACAATTTTCCTAAACTTATATATCGCATAGGTACATCCTTATATCTGCTTTGCAATCAATAAAAAAATGTTGATGTTCTCTAGATTTTGCCACATTATACTACAATTTACAGATCAACGTAAGGGATACATAAGTATAAATTATCAAAATAAATCATTAATTTGGCGGGGAAGCTTTTCATGCAGAATAATGTTATTGAACAGTGCCATATCATGGCTAGTTTTGTATTTATAATCTTTAATACGTTTTACCCAGAAATGTCTGAATTTTTTTACTGACTGATTTACGTGGATGAAATAGTATATAAACGTTTTAAGTGTTTTTATTTTGAACGAAGCAATGAACACTCGCAAGACAAAACTAAACTTTTGACCCTAATTTAAAATGAAATATTTTGTTTCAGCTTCATTTATTGTTCCTAACTATTGTTGGAGAACAGTTATCAGTGGAAGCAGAAAAAACAGCTAGCATCTGTTATGAAGTTGCGAGAAGAAGAAATCAAATTTTTATCATTCAAGAACGCCAAGAAATAAATGAAAAACTGTACGTTATGGCCGCCCAGGCCTCTCAGCGGAACACAAAATTAAGTGCGGCGGGATTTTTTGCCGTGGATAATTCCATGATATTTTTTATGTTTAGTAATGTTTGTGTTTACTTAATAGTTCTGTGTCAGTTATTATCTGCCACGTCATCTTCTAATTAAAACTTCTAATGCACCATATTTAAAAAAGTATTAACATTGTGATGTGCAAACATGCATATTAGCCCTATAACTCACATTGCACATGGAGTGTTGCTCCATATATAATGCATGAAGCACAATTGTATTGTTATGATTTTAAAGCTCCTGTGGTAAAAAAACGAAAACTTAAAATGAAAAATTTTAGTCTATATATATATATATATATATATATATATATATATATATATATATATATATATATATATATATATATATATAGTGTTGTAAAACGTGTTTTACATGTCGATAGTCCAAAATAAAATAAGCAAAACGCGTTGAAATTTTTCCTTATAACTAACGTCCGACTCCCTTAGCAAACTTAAAACGGCAAAAACGACAGTAAAGGATAAACTTTCGTAGACAAAACATATACTAATTCACGCGGGTAATTAAGGTCTCTGACATATATACGCAACATTTGTAATTTCAGCGTTAATTTATTGTAAATTTTAAATATTAAACAGTGCAGATTCGCACCCTCATACGGCACCACCCTGATTGGCTCCGCGGAACTTTCAGGGCGGGTTGCCAAATCAACCCTCAGAAAAGTATAAATATCATTCCAAAATTACATTCACTCTCTTATTCTTGCCTGACATCGTGGGATAGAAGAAGTATAAACTGCAGGCTAAGATTCGGGCTTCAGTTTCGAAAGACAATCTACACGCTTTTCGCAGGGTTGTCCACGCGTCGTGAGATCGCTGCCGAGGAGTTAGTACCTAGCACTTGCACAAATCTAGCGAAAACTCCCAAGGATCTTCAATAGGGTAGTAATTCTGTTTTTAACAAACAAGTAGGCAAGCGAAGTAACCAAACGTTGTACTTTGGTAAGTTTGGAAAGTTGGAAGTCACTTTTCAAAGGTGCGCCTAAGCCCTACTTGTTTGTTCTATTAGAAAACTTCGTGCCAGGCTAACCGTAGGGTCTGATAAGTGTTCAGCTCTACGGGAAAAACCAGCAATAAATTTTCGCGTAAAAAACTCTACTTTGAGTTTGTCTTACTATTATTATTCTTAACCGAATAAAGACTTTCCTCGCGTGAAACTGAAAAACTATAACTTGAGACTTTTGTGTTAAACCTATTGTTTGTGAGAAGTTTTAATTAATAACTGCATTAACAAGCATACGCAATTAAAAATGTTAACGTTATAATTGCGCTTATAACTTTGTAAAAAAAAACCGCGAACTAATTAAAATAAATTTCTTTGTGTAAAATCGAAATTTTAAGTGAAATTTATAAGTTAGGAAAAACCCAGACGCCTGCCGCCCAGACGTCTTTGTTCCTTTTTTTTTGTCGGTAACAAGCCGCTTGCCGACGGCCGACGTCGCAAGGTTGCGTCAGCAGATAGAAGCACTAGCAACTCATAGCCGTACCAAAAACTTTTTACCGAGACATCTGAATACTCTGACAATTTCTGATTAAATTCGAACTTGATTTAATCTTAATCGTTTGCTAACACTAATATTTTATTAATATTGATTGGGTTATTTTTTGTTAAAATTGTCTTACTTAGTTATTACGTTTTGTTTGTTTTTTTTTTGTAACGAGATTTTCTTAAATAGAAATCTCGGAACAAGTTGATTTTATCACCCTTATTCTAGAAAAGACTTTTTGTTTATTTTGTTTGAGAATTCCAAGTTTATTTTGTTTTTCTTTTTGTTCGATTAATTAATATTACCGCGTTAATACAATTAATAAATCTTTAAATATAAAATACCAGAATGCACAAAAGATAAAATACATTGTAATTATCAAACGTGCAATTCAGAACTAAATAAAATCAATTTTCGTTCTAACAATCAAAAACATTAAAATAATCCGACGCTCCTGAATCCTTATTGTATTATTGGAATTCGGGCAGTAACCTATAGTTTATTCAAGAAAACTGACAAGATTTAATTTAAATAATTTTGCAAGTGCAGATAAAGTTTGTACAGCCGTACCTGCAAGACGGTTTTGAAAAATCACTAAACCAAGCTAATTTAATTTAGTATTGATGTAACACTGTTAACAACAAAATTAGTATAATAATAATATTGTAAATCGAACAAAAAAGTTTCTTGTTGAAAAAGATCAGGATATCTTCCACAAGGTCTTTAGTTTAAGTAATAGCTTTTAAGAGTTTATTAGAAAGTAAGATTTGGAGTTGAATTGTTAAAATTTATTTTATTGTTAAATTTATATTATCAACAACGATAGGTATAAAGAACAGACCTATAGATGCGCACAGACAGACTAAACATAACAACAGACATTCTACATTATTAATTTTCTGTTATAATAACTAACGCAAAAAACTATTTAATTAAAAGCCCACCGTGACAAGTAATTAATCGTGACTAAATCTTTTATAGATTTTTGCCCCAATATCAATTTAATATTATTCTTCTTAAAGACATGTTCAGTCACGAAACATCCCATCAGTCCGTGTTTAATGATGCGGGTGGTCATATGGACTTCCCGGGTGGAATTGGTGGGACCTCGGCGGCCGCCCTACGTCATCACACGGCAAACTCTCAATCCCTAAACTCCCTACAAACTATAGACGAGACAGAACAAAATTATACTTCCGTGAAAGATTTAATTAAATACTTTGAATCGGTGTCTAACCCTGAGGAGGGTTTCCAAATTGACAGAAACAGGGATACTTATAAACTAGGTAGATTAAGATTAAACAAGAGCGCCCCAAATATTATTAACCGGTTCCCGCATGAAACAAATATTGTTGCGCACGGAGCAAGGACGCAGAGACATATATATATATATATATATATATATATATATATATATATATATATATATATATATATATATATATATGTGCTTCATAATTACGTTGATTTTCTTAGTAATTTAGTATATTGGACGAGACAGGTTTTCCTTCTGCTCCAATTTAATTTATTTCGAATTTCTTCTTAAACAAAATTTACTTTAAAATCCTGATCATATCAGAATTATGAACGGCATTTTTAACAAAATCAAAATTTCAGTAAGGAATAAAGAAATCTTTCTGCCGTATTTAAATAGTTTGTTATATATGTAATTCTCCTTTCAGGCGGAGAATATAAAAAATATATATACAAACAGTTTATTTCCAGCAAATACCGCTCTGGTCCTCTCTCCATACGCGTTTCGTTCACCTCATGATCTCGTCAGTGGAGCTGTATCGGACCGAGAGCAGCATTAGTAGGAAACCACTGATATATGAAATACAAATTTCAAGGTATGTCGGCAGGATATTGCACCTGCTATCTATCGACTTCGATGTCAGACTGAACAATATCGCCAGTCGAACGATATCTATCAATCATTGGAGTAATGTGAAGTTTTTAAAAAATCAAAATTTCATTTAGAAATAAAGAAACTTTTCTGCCATATTTAAATAGTTTGTTATATATGTAGTTCTCCTTCCAGGCAGAGAAATAAACTGTTTGTATATATATATATATATATATATATATATATATATATATATATATATATATATATATATATATATATATATTTATATACTGTATTATTGACAATTTGCATGTGGTAATTAATTATACCTAATCTTTTTACGCTGAGACTATTAACTTATTTGTTAAATAAGATTAAAGTAATGGTATTTCACTGGAACGTATGCACAAAAGGCACGTGAGAATCGAGGTCAATAAAACTTTATTGGCTTTCTTTCTTTAAATCCTCGGGAGTCTTGACTATCGGCGAAGTCGCGACGCTGGTGAACTGCCAGTGGCCTTTTGGTGAACTTAACAAACCAACTTGTTTATTATTTTTTGATGTAAACATTTCATAACCATATTTAGATGACACTTGAATTGTAAACACTTAATTATTTAATCAGTTTCGTAGGTTGTATTGTGAATTAGAAATATTTAATAAAAATTTATTTAAGTAGCGTCTTTATTTTTATTATAAAAGTGTAAAACCATTCGTTATATTTTGTGTAAACACCGACAATTATCAAAAAATGCGCTGAAAAGTGAAAAAAACTATAATTTTTTATATGAAATTGAAATTTTTGTAGTCGACGCCAAATTATTTCTAAATGAAATAAATAACTTCTGATATATACAAATTATGGTAAGAAAGCAATTACAAATAAAGTATTTTTTATCTATTTATGCGAATCACATTTTGTCAGGTAGAAGTGTGGCGCCGATTTCAAAATTTTCAATTTCATATAAAAATTTATAGTTACTTTTCACTTTTTAGCGTACTTTTAGCAGTCAGTCCCATTTTTTTAAAAATTTTATATAAATGGAAAAATTTGACAAAATTATAAAGATTTTCTAAGAATGCATTTTAATTTTACTTTTATTAAGTAAATTTATCCAGTTTTTTAAGTTAAAACAAATAAATTTTAAAATTAGTTCATACTCTAGGAAATACAAACAAATAGGAGTTTGTAAAAAAAAACTAATAAATATAAGCACACGTGTCCCATAAAAAGGTTGTCAATGAAAAATGAATTGCTCTTTATTTAATTACTGTATTTTTTTAAGTGTTTTTCCCAACCAGAAAAAAATGCATGTTTTGGTTAAAATCTTAAAAATATTAGCATATAACAACAAATCTAAGGAAATAACTACCGGACCAAAAGTAATTATTGCTATATGGTGCTTCGTCGCTTGTATGAAAGTTGGGAGTCAATTTTACCTCAAACTATATCAAATAGATAGTTTTCTGATACTTTTTTGCAAGGACTGCCTTACTTTAAGTTGGAGTTTTAACACTTTGCCTTTTAATTTGGAAAATATAAAAAAAAATTCACGATATTCACCAAAAAATTGAAGTATGGAGAAGCTTGGGAGTAATTTTAAATTATAAAGATCAACTTGATGAATTATATTTTTATATAAAAAAAAACAATAATGATGTATTTGTTTCTATTATAGCAGCAGAGGTCATTCTGTGCATTTTTAATTTATTACAAATCGGTCTAAGTTTAATTTCACCAACTTATGTTTATCCCGGGTTCGTTTTTTTATGGGGTTTGGCATATACATTTAATTTTATGGTGAGTAATAGGAACTAAATGTACAATTCGTTGCAAACCTAATGCTATGGAAAGTTCTTATAATATTGTTTTGGTTTCGTCTCTTGAAAATCGCTCGCTCGGTTAGCAGAATAAAAACACAACAATTTTCACTAAATAACGTCCGATACTTATATTAACAACACATTTACATTAACATCACAACTAACTAATTATTTCCACTATTACAATACAACTATATAACTCTCACTACGTTTATTCTATCTTTATTTATATAATTATGGAAGTTCCTCAATAAATCTAGAGCATAAAAGTTGAGAACTATCTAGAAAGATGAGTCATTGAGACACTATTCTTTTCGGCACATTATTCAGGCGAAATCTTCTTATTCATCCGGAATCATATATTTTTTTATAGTTTTTGCGATTTTCACACCCGCCATATTAAATCCGTCATCTTGTATATTGAAATTATCAAACTCTGACCTCAGATTTATGATTAGTTATCCCATTAGCCACCGACTTTCATGGGTCATTCGAAATAACTTTTTCTGTTACATATTTTTCAAAAAATGAATATTTCTTCAGTATTTCGTGAATTTTTGTGCCATATCCATATGATGCAAGCGATCGGCAAAACCATAAATCTTCACAAACAATATCTCAGAAAAGAAGAAGACTTTCAGACGATTCGGGGATTTTGAAGGCAATAAGTGGTACTTTCAGATACCCCGTTGAGTCATATCGGAAAGTTTCATGCTACCCTGAAACAGAACCTCCATAACAATAAACAGCTTTTTTTGCACTTCTAGGTTTGGATATATCGAAAACCAGGCCTGATGGATCAAATTCAGTGCGTTTAAAATCATCGGAGAGTATGGTCTTGTTTCTGGGTCTGAAATGTTGTCAGCCTGCATAATTAATATTCAAGCCTAATTAATGAACAACTTTTAGTTTTACAATGATTTTTATTGTTATATATGTTTGATACCATTTAATCATTAAGAACATTATTTGAAAAATAAATTTATTTATAAAAAGATAATTACAATTTGTACCATACAATTATAAAAGCGAAGTGTTTATTTATTTTAGATTCTTATATCCTGCTTAGCATTTGTTGCTGAACGATTATCTGTGGCAGCTAAGAGAACTGTGCAAATAGCTGGTTGCAATATGGTGCAAGGAACAAACATAATCCTTATAGAAAGGCAACACGATGTAATGGATCAACATCTGTATTCTATGGCCCAATACGCTTTTCAAGGACATATAGAACTAAGTGCAGCTAGATTTTTTCCAGTAAATCATTCAATGTTAATATTTATTTTTAACACTATTTGTACTTACCTAGTGGCTATATATTATTTAACATTTTAATCTCAGTCATCTGTAGTTTTTATATCGCTCTTTCGAAGCACTTTGAGATTTAGCGAGTTAAATTTTGTGTATAGTGTATCTAAATAAAGATTATAAAAAAAATTTTATTAATTCATTTACCTTTTGTACATTAACCAATAAAATCATTATAAAAAAATTGAGCCGCTAAATTAATACCTGAGAAAATGTGATGATTTATTTGTAATTACTTTCTTACCATAATTTATATATGTCTCGTGTTAGTGTTGATTTGTTTCATTTAATAATAATATGGTGCTAACTTCAAAAATTTAAACTTCATGAGAAAGTTTCTATTGTTATTTTTCACTTTTATTGGTCTTTTAAAAGTCAGTTCAATTTTTTATAAAAATATTGTTCCGGACGGCCGATTTTTGAACACACACTGTATTATTGAACACACTATGTTATTTCTAGACCTTCTGTCATAGGCGTTCCATATTCAAAATAAGGAAATATCTTCTATCAATTCTTGTTTTATCTATTCTTGGCTTTGCTTCATGTCTTGTATCATCATATATATACTATACTGTCCACGAAAGCCGATCTGGACCCTTTATAGACCCTTTTGATCGGTACCTGAGGATTCCCTAATTTTCTAGAAGTATTTCCATACTATATGGTTCTAGTTCTAGTTCACTTAAATCGTATGAAATGTTATAGTAAAGAAAACTCTGGATATATGAATATTTTAGTTTTACTACACGTTTGAAAATGAGTGTAGCCGGAGATCAAATAAAACTCTTAGTAAACTTTTAGTGACAGTCTTTAATTAAAATTAAGATTATTGCAATAAAACCTTCAATCAGTTAACCTATTAAAACTAAAATTATACAAAATAATACTTTCCATCAAAAGATTAAACCCTACGCTGTCATTTGTAGATGTAATTGCCTATAGATTGGTCAACAGGCGGTATCTAGTTCTATGCTGTAGGGTGGATAACTGTAATGTTCTGTCCGGTAATGAGGTTAGATAAAAACAGCAATGTCTAAGATAGTGTTGTAACGATAGAGAGAACAAGCGAATAGATTAACTACCGCAAATATGTGAAGAAATAATGAAATCCAAAAGTTTAAATTTACACCATAATTAAAGAAAAGAGAAAATTACCAAAATTAAACTTTAAGTTAATAGCGTAGGAAATATTAAAACTAATTAGCAAAATTAAAAAAATCATTTACTTAGAGTAGTCGCTTGCTCTAATTATTGAGCTCGAGTTACATAAGAATAATAATATGATAAAATGCACAAGTAAAATTACCAGTATGACTCCAGGTATTCACCAAAAATAATCCAGCAAAAGTACAACAGGTTCATTAAAGGAAAAAAAATTAATTATGAAAAAAAAATTAATCAATCCATAATTGAAGATAGCGATAATTTAAAAAGACAATATTTAGGGTCTGAGATCAGTGAAAGCTTA
Source organism: Diaprepes abbreviatus (assembly GCA_034092305.1). Classification (NCBI taxonomy): domain Eukaryota; kingdom Metazoa; phylum Arthropoda; class Insecta; order Coleoptera; family Curculionidae; genus Diaprepes; species Diaprepes abbreviatus. Next base: position 2,620,599 of record JASJET010000178.1, on the reverse strand, counting down.
GTTCTTTAACATTAAATAAATTGGCTTAATCTGGCTAAAATAAACACAGAGTTAATTAATTACAAGGCATATACAATAGTAAAAAAGCTACTCAAAGTATGATCACAATTATAGCAAACTACCATGTGAAAAGCCATGATATGCAGTTTGACACTGACTTTTTAATTAAATTCCAAAGCAAAAACAATAATAAAAAAAGATACTTAAAGTATAATTACACAATATCAGACTATTATGTGAAAAGACAGGATATGCTGTTTGACACTGACCTTCTAAAGTACAAGGCAAAAACAATAGTAAAAAAAAGAATTCTCCAAATATAATCACAAAAATACCAAACCACTATGTGAAAAGTCAGGATGTACCGCTTGACATTAATCTTTAAATAATAAATGAGCTAAAAGGATTTATAATTTCACTTTATAAGCCAGTCTTTAGTAGCTGAATTTTGTAGTCGAACACACGAAAAAAAATATTACTGGAGCCAAAGTGAAAATAAGGAGGCCATGAACATATCACAATGCTAAATAACTCTAAATTTTCCAATAATAAGCCTAGAATGGAACCCAAAGAAAGCATGAGAACCAAAATATTGTAGTACTACTAATATTAGATTAATTTGACTACAAATTGAGAACATGGTGATACGCCCAGGAGGCAAATACATAGTCAAAATATTGTACTAACTACAATTAGTAACAAAAATACTCTCAAAATTAACTCTTACTGATCACAAAAGGAAAAATTAGGCACTGCGAAATAGCAGATTTTAAAAACCCTAAAAATTACAAAAATTACTAATCGATATTTGAAACGAAGAGAAACAAACGGCCCTAAAACCCCAAAATACATCTTAATAATATTCTGAAGTGGTTAATTTTGGGTCTAAATGAAATGGCTGGTTTTAAATTATGCTTTAATTTCACTGGGTAAAAAACAATTTTGAGCTGAAAACTTTTAAAATTTAGAAATCCATGCAGGATTGTTTTAATAACTGTTAATTTAAAATTCATTACCCGATTTTCTGGGGTCTAGACTAATTCTTTCGTTGACACGTACAAACTGCCCAAGATCCCTCTCTCCAGGTTTAACCCGGTAAAAAAGACCATAACTGCCAACCAGGCAAAAGATACGGTACTCCAAGCCTCAACAAAATTACCAGAAACTTACGACTTTCCATCTCAGAATCCCAAAAATTTGGCAAATAAAAACTGAAACGGAAGTCTGCAGCTACTTCGGCCGAATCAAACCAGGAAAAAGTGAAATTCGAGGCAAAATGGTGTTCTAGAAACGACTCATTTACAGTAAATAAAAAATTAATTACGAAAAATTTGAATTGTTTTGGCGAAAATAAACAAAAAGCACAGCATTCAGAAATACTGAAATCGAAAAGAACGGGATTGGCCAATTCCGAAAAAAAGGGGCGGATCTTCCCGACAAGTATAAAGAACGAAATTCAGCTCGAATCTCTCTCTTATATTTTTGGCTTGATTCATACATCAACCGATTTTGAATGGCGAGGAGCTTAGTGTATACGTGATAGAAAGTGAACTAGTAAGAAGTATATTGGTCGCCACCTTTTTGGGCACATCAAGAGGACCGTTAAGCTGTAACGCTATCGCAACGTTGGAGGGTAGATCTGTTAACGACGCCCTAACAAGAGATTGTAGAAGATACTAGTGCTAGTGCTAAGTTTTCTTCTATTAAACCACCGAGGTTTATTCGTTAACTAATCATATGAAAGAATATCATAAAATTTACAAACTTGGCTGAAGAGCTACAGAAGTGAAGACTTAAGAACCAAGATTTAGCAAAAAAGTCCAAGATAACCTATTTTCATGCGCAAGTTCGATGACGGAGAACTCTGTACGTAGTGATGACACTATACAGGAGATGAACCTTACTTCTATCGCGAAATTCTCGTAAATTTAACAATATACTTTTTCCTAAATCGTAAACAAAACGAATTATCCGCTTTTCTACGCATGTTTTCTATAGATTGATATTCCATTTTTTATAGACATTCTGATAAATATTTTTTATCACAATTCCTATATCTCAGTAAACGTAAACTAAACGTTTATATTTTGTTCGGTAAAGTTTCTGTATTTTTAAACGGGTATTTTTCGAGGAGCTTTCACTAGAAATAAATCGCGTTTTATTTCCTCGGACTTTCAGGAAAAACTCGTTAATCTTTTCGCGGGCGAAAGCCAAAAACTTTTTTCAAATACCGATATTGGAATTTTGAAGTTGCTGCATATGTAACTTGGACTTTTCGTACTGCCCGACTCCTAGTTATACCACCGCAAGTTTTTTAGTAAGGCCATCGTCTATGATCCCCCTGAAAACACAACGACTGTGAATTGCGGAGTGCGAAATTTCCGCGGATGGGACAATGAATTTCAAATGAAAGTTCAAATGCCATTCAAAACCGACTTAGACATTTTATTTACTGCTTGGGACACTGATTTTTAATTCGTTGGATATACGACGCAGTGAAATTCAACAACACGTATTTCTCGATTTGCGACTTTTCGCGATATATGTTTCATCGACATTGGACATTGAAAAAACATTCATTCATATGCGACACTAGTTAGGTTTATTTTTCGGATGTCAATACCTAAATTACGCGTTCATTTTACAACAATGATGGATTTTGTAAATTAGTCTTTACTAATTAGGATAAAATTAATGCGTTGTAAAAGATTACTTTTGTGCTAATCTTACGATAAGACTGTCAAATTAATTAAAGGCTTATGGATAAATTATTAGAAAGTGTTACGATTAAGATATTTAGCCTAATGCAAAAGTAACTCAACAATTTTTCATATTTTCCTATTTGCAATTCATGATTTGTTGTGTCTAAATACTTGATATTAACCACTTTATGCTAATTAATTTTTAATATTATATTCATTTTTCAATACATCTTTTTTACAGGGTGTTCGGGAACAATGTGGGAAACCGCCCGAATATGAAAAAAAAACCTTGAAACAAGTTCATATAAACTTTTTTCTTATAGGCCTACTCTTCCGAAATATGAGCTCCCAAAAAACTGCAATGGAATCAAGTTTTTTACACATAATTACTCAACCAGCAAATTTCAATTTTTTTAATATGATGATACCAGGTAACACCGTTAAAATTACTATCCAAGAAAATGTTGTAAATTGCTCACAACTGCAGGGACAGACTAGCTGTAACACTAATGACCCCATTTTTTATTATACGCCCTGTATAATAAGAACTTTAGACAACGTTCTTTACATACCTTTAACTATTATAAATACATCTCCATGGTACAATGATGTATTGCGGAGACAATGTAAAGAGATTGATATGGTTTATAAAAGGTACCTTGGTGATAATAATCTTAGTTCCAAAAAATGTTATAAGGAATAACTGAAGGAGTACAGAAAACATAACTCAAACGCCAAACGTGATTATATTGAACAAAATATCCACGACTCGAAAAACACAACAAGAGAAACAGGTGCACAAAAAACTAAAAGGAAATAATTCTTCACATATAAATTTTATTGAGACTGATAAAGGTACCCTCACAAGCAGCCAAGACTTGACGGATTATTTTGGCAAATATTTCACTACAATAGTAAAGGAAAAATTGAATAATCACTTTATAAATAATATCTCTACAGAATGTACGGTGGTTAAGTTTTCCATGACTAATTCTATGTTTTGCGAGCCGACAATACCAGAAGAAATCATTAAAATTATTAATAATCTAAACAACACATACTCTTGTGGATCGGATGATGTGCCAGTAAGAGTTGTCAAAAAGATTGCAAAATTCATAAATGAACCGCTATATGATTTAATAAACCAGTCGATTGGGGATGACATTTTTCCGGATAGTCTAAAGCTGAGTAAAACACTGGCTGTTTTTAAGAACGGTGATAGACACTTAGCCGATAATTATCGGCCAATAATTATCTTGAGCGTAGTTTCTAAAGTGTTCGAGTGTGTAATACGTGATAGGCTAAGGAGTTACCTTTTCAAGTATAAACTTATTACTAAAAGTCAACATGGATTTCAGTCTGATAGGTCAACGGAGACGGCGACAGAGTTTGTGGGCTATTTGGAAAGGGAAATGGATGGTAGGCGTCATGTCGCTGCTGTTTTCTTTGATCTCTCAAAGACTTTTGATATCATCAATATCAATTTTATTAGATATAAGCTTTCCAACTTAGGTGTGAGGATGAGTGTGCTTGATTGGATTGTTAGCTTTTTGTCTGATCGAAAACTGTGTCGCTCAAGGTTCTGTACTGAACCACTAATTTTTACTCTATTTATAAATGATTTGCCTTCCTATGTAACTAGGGGTCGGGTCGTAAACTATGCGGATGATACCTCAATAGCTCTATCAGAAGCAATTCCTGAAGAACTTGGAGCATCCATTAAACAGGTCGTTAGTGACATGTCTAGATGATGTGAAAAAAATAGACTCATACTAAATGTAGATAAAACTAAATGTGTATATTTTAACAAGAATAACATAGTGATTCCAGGAATTTCGTGTGCCTCCTATAGCAAGTTTTTGGGTCTGACAGTGGATAGCAATACCACGTGGAAATTGCATATCGGGGAGGTTGCCAATAAACTCAATAGGGCATATTATGTTCTTTTAACTTTACGACGTAACTTATCACGTACTACATTGCTGCAGGTATACTCACCGATGTCTTACCATGCAATTCTCTGGGGAGCTGTATTAAATACAAATATAGTATTTCTAATACAGAAGAGAATTATTAAACTTATATTTAATTTAAAAAGGAAAAAATCATGTAGGGATATTTTTAAGAATCATAAAATACTAACTTTTGTACGTGTATATGTTTTTGAGTGTTGTCTTTACGTTAAAAGCAACATTAAACGTTCTGAAACGAGTTCGACTTACCACCAGTATAACACCCGGAATGCAAATGTTCCACTATACATCTCGCATAATACGACTCACTTTGAAAGATGTGTCAATTATCACCCTATTCGTATATACAACAAACTTCCTCAAATTATCAAGTCAGCTAATAACTATAAAAGCTTTAAGAATAAATTAAGAAAATGTTTAATTGGGAAGGGCCTCTACTCACCCGCGGAATATTTTGAGGATTCTTGAAGTGATACGATGGTTGACATAAATTATGTGTCCCGTTTTTGTTCTTTGTTTTTTTATAGGTAACTAGCTTTTAATTTTTAAATATAGCTAGTGTTTCATGTATATTGTATAATTTTGATATATATATATATATATATATCTGATCATATGACGTTCTCTACATCAACCTTAACTGATGTTAAAGGTGAATAAATGTTTGACTTTGTTTGCTAATAGTGACAATAACTTTAAGAATAATTTTTTAAAAGTTCTCAAAATTGAAGGTGTGTTGCTGACGTTGTATGTCCTCATTTTTATTTATTTATTCTTGTAATTAATTTTTAATTCTTTGACCTGCTCTTGTTAGTGTTATTTTACTCTATATTTTGGATATGTGATGTACCTAAGTGTTAATATGTTTGGATATGTGATGGAACTAAATATCAATGTAAATTAATCTTAAAGGTGAATAAAGTTTATAAAGTATAAAGTATTGACTAAAAATTACGTACTCTTCATTCATGTCGCTAATTCTAATCGTTTCCGAAAAAACGTCATTTTATTTACATTATGTATATGGCGTATTTCGATAAAAGATACATCTTTGTTCCTTTCAAATATTCAACCTTCCACCTTATGATAAAAACATTCGATGCAAAATTAGAGTTGACCTCTTTAGTTAAAAACGATTAATTCTATGAACTGCAGTTCGGCCCAGGTTCGCAAAAAATGCGCGTTTTATTTTATCGGCACCAAAAACAAAGTATTGTTGTTGCAAACGTTGCTACATACGAAGAAAATAAATATCCTGCATTTTAGAATCTGTCAACTTTCACATCGCTGACACATTGATTCTTTACTTGAATCTTAATTTACTGATTTTTGAATTTCGTGGTGAAATTAATTGTGGAATAATTTAAAACATGGAATACACATTTATTGAGTACGCAGATATCCATCTGATCTAGGATCTTGCATCTTGCAATGCTTTGAAAGCAAAGAGGTTATATCATGACAGATATCCTATTCGTACACTTCCAGATCAAAAAATATTTCAACAATTTGACCAACATCTGAAAAAGAATGGTAAGCAATTCCATTTAATAAGATAATATTATTAAATTTCTTCATAATTTTAGGAAATTTTGGGTAAAGAAGTACTGATGCTGGTCGGGGAGGAACAGTATGTACGCCGCAATTAGAGGAAAATATTTTAAATGCTATAGATGACACTCTTTCAACGAGCACTCGAAAATTATCAGCGCTATTTAATACGTCGAAAATAATAGTACATGAAGTTCTTCAGGAACAGCTCTTATCTCCATATCATTTGAAAAAAGTCAAAGAACTGATTCCTGAAGATTTTCCCGAAGAATGCAGTTTGCAAACTGGCTATTAGATCAGCAACAAAATAATGTAAACTTCATTAGCACTATTCTCTTCACGGATGAAACAGGATTTACCAAAAATGGTATCATAAATTTACACAACTCACATGAAAATCACCATACAACTATTGTTTCGCGTCATCAACATCAGTTCCAATCAATTAATGTATAGGCAAAAATCATTGGCAATTTTTTGATTGGACCATTCGTATCGCCGGCACGATTGAATGGAGGACTTTATCTGGAGTTCCTCCAGAATGTTTTCACGATTTAGTTGAGCACTTGCCAAAACATGTACTACATGCACGATGGGGCACCACTTCATTTCAGCGTTGCTGTGCGGGAGGACCTGAATAACGTCTATCCAAACCATTGGATAGGTAGAAGAGAACCTATTGCTTGGCATCCTCGATCTCCAAACCTAACGCCGTTTAATTTTTACTTGTGAAGACACCTCAAAACCTCGGTGTATTCCACTCCAGTCGAGAGTAGGGAAGAACTTCTACGGAGAATCACATTTCAATTACGACCAATGCTGAATTAATGTGTCGGGTACAGCAGTCCTCAGTTCGTCGTGAAGGCAATTGTATCAGACTTCACGAAGCCCATGTTGAATCATCTTACCAAGTTTCAACTAAGCAGTTAACATTTTATTGAAATTCTTCTTTTTCATATTCAACCCGACAGAAATTAGGGGACTAACAATGTAAATAAAATTACGGACTATCAATGCAATACAAATATTGTCCCAAGTTCTTGTCATATAGAGCGTAAAAAAATGTGGTTATGAATGTCACAGCAAGTCCGTTGCTGTGAGTAATTCACAATACTTTCTTCGATAGAAATTTGAAGGATTTTACCTGGTATACATCATATTAAAAAAAAATTAAATATTCCATTGCAGCTCTTTGAAAGCCTATATCTCCAAAGAGAAGGAAAAAGTTTAAATGAACTTGTAGTATTCCTTTCACGTGTTTTTTTTTTCATATCCGAGAGATTTCGCACATTTTCCCGGACACCCTGTATATCACTATATTTTTAATCAATTTCATGATATAAAAGCCAGCAATGCCAATGATGAATTACCAAAATTATTATTTTATATATATTCACAGTGGTTCAAAATTAACTAAATGAAATAAAATTAAATTATGCACTTGAAGTTTTTATTTTAGATCCATTCAAAAACCACTAATTTACATGAGAAACAAACCAATTCAGTTGGATTTAAAATTTATCCTTCTGTTCTGCTTTTTTTAAACTTTCCTATTATTAAAATGAATTTATCCTATTACAAATTATCTGAGAGTTCGCGAACCACTGTGTGTTTCCATTTATTTAATATTTAGACAAAACATTTAGGTTAACTAGTTCGAGACCGTATTCTCGAATAACCGCAATGCACCATATACAGACACTTTAAGTACACGTCGATATTTTTGAATCATTTTAAGAATGGTTTTAAAATTTAGTAATTTTATCTTATTGATAAGCCTTTTATTAAATTTATGTCCACCAGTTTGTTGTAAATTTAAAAAATTAAAAGTATTTGTCATTTCATTAATTCCGATTATTACAGGTCTATGTCTTTTAGCTCAGCTATATTTTCTTTATTTGGAAAAAATTATGGACTTCGTGCCAGCAATAACAATTATAATTGTTACAAGAATTATTTGCTTGGATAGTATTAACATAATACTATCAATAAAACTTTTTTCATATGAAAAAATATCTAATTTAGTAGATATGTTGAAAATGCTAACTAGCGACGAACAAGACAAAGAAAGAAATAAGACCTACGTCAAGATTTTAATTACTGTTTGGAGTTTTCTACATATTATGATGTTTCTTGTGATATATATTGAGGAATTCTTTTTAACTGAGTACTCATCAATGTTACTAGGATTTAATTTTTTTACAATTCGGAAGCTGGCTGCTCTTTCAGTTGTATGTTTAATTACTTGGGAAATTAAGGATAAATTAAAAACAATTCATAGGAAATTGATGCAATTTAAAAATTTAGGAGAAATTGTGCAATACCAAGAACAACTGGATACGTTACACGGTTATGTCAACGATGTTAACGATACTTTCGGTATGATAATGGCAATATCTGTTATTTTCTGCATCGCTATTATTTTGGATACCAGTGTATGCTTTATAACTCCGATTTGTCGTAATATAAAATTATGGTCGTGGACAAGACTACTACAGTTACTGAGTTCTATAGTAAGTTACATAGTCATTAACAGAAAAAGTAGTAAACAGAAATTATTTTATATACTCCAGAGAATTAAAGTTGAAATTTTATTTAAAATCATAAAAAAAAAATTTTTTACTTAAAAATAATTTTAAATTGGCACTTTCAGCCTATATATGTACTGATGTTATCTATCAAGTAGGCGGATCTATTCACTTGTTTTAAAAGTATATTCATATTAATGGAGTTTATTTTTTCTCGCGCATTATATATACATATATATATATATATATATATAGATATATATATATATATATATATATATATATATATATATATGTATATATATATATATATATATATATATATATATATATATATATATCTAACACAGAAAGGATATGATGGAGCGAAGTTTGCATTCACTGTTTCGCATTTTACTTCACTTATGTACGGAGTTGCATATAGTTGTACGTTTGCTGAATGTGATTTCAGCACTACAACAGCATAATGTGGATATAACCACTGCTAATGCATCTCACACGGAGGTATCCGTGAAAGCCGTATAAACATATATATATATATATATATATATATATATATATATATATATATATATATATTTCTTTTTTGTTATCATCGACCGTACCTTAATAATTTTGGAAGGAGTTTATCGGATTGCGGTCTGTAGGATAAATAATTAACTCATTTTCTTTTTAATACTCAATATTTCGACATTTATTTCATGTATTCTGCTGGAGTAAAAAACAAAAAGTCAAACAAACACAAACGGTTAAACTAATATGTAATTAAAATATATACAAATTAGAGTTTCCTTCTACGGAATCAACCCTAACATCGTACGAAGTGTAAACATCCAATAAACATTTAGGTTTGTATTTTTATATAGTGATACATCATTGTTATTAACGAGACGAAAAAGAGTTTTTTCCGATAACAATTTTTTTTTTCTTTTGAGGTAGTATATACAGATTAGATTAAATTTAAAATATTACAGTAGATGTTGCTAAGTTGGTTAGTATCAGATTTGTAGTTTATGGTGTTTTTTGTTTTTTTAATATGATACATTTCTAGGAATTGACGACTTTTATAATTGTTTTGATGTTCTAAAATTTTTATGTTGTTATAGTCAAAGTGATGGCCTTTATTTAAATAGTGTTCATTCAGAGCACACGTGTTTTTTCCCAATCGGCAATCGCTTTTGTGTTGGGTAACCCGTAGTCTGAGCCACTATCCAGTTTGACCCACGTAACAACCCTGGCAACCCAAACAAGACATCTTATAAATTACATTATTGTTCATTAACAGGGGTGTTCTATTTTTAACTTTAGAGAATGTTACCAGTTTTTATTATGTTGTAATTAGCTATTTGTATTACAGGAAAACTTTTAAACAGTGACGTAGTGGATTGTGTGAGCTTGTCTATGTATGGTAACTTTTTATATTTATATTGTATTGACGAATCTTCGATTGGGTCCTTGTATATGTTGGAGTTGTATATGAGTTTTTTGAAGATGTGTCTAGGATAACCATTATTTAAGATGTTAAAAAGCTCCCTCAAATTATCCTTTTTAAAAGTTTCATCGCTAATATGAACAATTCTGTTTTACATGGCGATAACGGTGTTAAATTTTTAAGTTTTTGGATGATTTGAGAAATAATTCAAAAATCTACCGATTGCAGTCGGTTTCATATACCAATCAAGAATTATTCTATTGTCCGACGTTCAAATTACCGTTACTTGAGATAAAAATAGCTAATTACAACATAATAAAAACTGGTAACAGAAATGTGCAGCCGAATATTGAATAAACAGATTACTTTCAGAGGGCATTTTTCCTCAAATACTGAAGCAGGCGGCAGTGACGCTAATATATAAAAAGGATGATCCTTACAACCCAGCCAATTACAGGCAAATATCCATACGGAGTGTATTTTCTAAGGTATTTGAAAAAATAATATACGAAAATTTGGCAAATTTCTTTAACCAGAATTCAATTATTACTCCTTGCCAACATAGTTTCAGACAAAAGAAATGCATCGAAACAGCATGCTGTGATTTATCTCAGTTATTTTAAGCACTAAAAGATTAAGACTTCGTATGTAGGGGTCCATCCCCTGAATCCCCCACGCGGTGTTGCTAGATTGTGCACAATTTCCCTAAACTTATATGTCGCATAGGTACATCCTTATATCTGCTTTCCAATCAATCAAAACATTTTGGTGTTCTCTAGATTTTGCTTCATAGGACATTTTACAGATCAGTGTAAAGGTTAGGTATAAATTATCAAAATAACACGTTAATATGGCGTAGAGGATTTTCATGCAGAACAGTGTTATTAAACAGTGCCAACTATCATGGCTAGTTTTATATTTATAATTTTTAATACCTTTTACCCAGAAATGTCTGAAATTTTTTTTACTAACTGATGTATGTGGGAAAAATAGTATATATATATATATATATATATATATATATATATATATATATATATATATATATATATTATTTTGGGGATTTTCTTGGGGTTTTCAGTCCCTTTTTTTATAATTAAAATACAACAAACAAAGTTTTCTTAGTTTGGAACATATATAGTCACACGTCAATGTAACGTTTCGGCTGGAATTTCCCTAGCCTTTTTCAAACATTGTACATTCAAATACTGCAAGAAAGTATTACATTTGAACACCCTACTATTATAGATATTAATTAAAAATTAATCCTACTTCAATTTGAACTCTCACTACATCAAAATAAAACAAAACGGAGACAGAACAAAACACTTTAAAATTATAAATCATACTGAACTTGTATGCCGGAAGGTTAACTTTTTTCAATAGTGTTTTTACTTCTCGTATTAATAGATAAGGAAAATGAATTCGCGAACGATCGGTCGAAGTGTGCGCTTGGTAGCAAACATAAACTACGTTCTCTGTAATTCTACTAACTTTCCTTGTCCTTTTTTTTCCTAAAGTGGTAAGCCAATTTCTATAAATACATTAGTTGATTTTATAGTACAAAATGTATAAATTAATTGGGGGAAGGAAAGACCCTCCCCCAATTAATAGCGAAAATTATTCACAGCAAGAAATAATGGAGGTAATAGGTACATATGATTTAAACGACGTATCCGTCGAATATCAAAAAAAAACAAAAAATGTTCAAATAAATAATGAAGGCAAAAAAAAGCAAACAATTGCTATAAAAAAGATGATAAGGGCTCATTGATCGTTTTCATTGAAGCCTCAGAGAAATCCGGTTACAATATTGGTAAATACAATAATTTGAAAATCGCAAAAGAAATATTTAATCTAAAGCTGTCCAATATTAAAAAATTCTTGTCAAAAGGCAAAAACCGTATATCAGTGGAATTTAATAACTGGGATGCAGCTAATAACTTATTGAATAATGACAATTTGAAAAATAAAGGCTACAATATATATATATATATATATATATATATATATATATATATATATATATATATATATATCGCATACAATTACGTTACTTGTGAAGGCATCGTCAGATATATAGATACCCAATTAGATATGGATGAAGTACTAAATGCAATAGATTCCCCAAGGAAGATTATCAATGCGAAGAGAATGAACCGCAAAGTCATACACGAACAACAAACGGAGTATGTTCCTACGGGGACAGTGTTATTTACTTTTGAAGGTACATTACTGCCTAAATTTATAAATATATTTTATGTTCCCATGCCAGTCATTACATATATACCACCTGTTACCATCTGCTTCTCTTGTTTTAAATATGGACACACTAAAACCCAGTGTAAGGAGAAGGAAAAATGCTCAAATTGTGGAAGAGAAAAACATGAGGAGGAATACTGCATGACAAACTGTATACACTGTCAAAGTAAAGAACATAAATCGCATTCAAAATCATGTCCAGAATTCACCAGACAATAAAATATCAAATCCATTATGGCATATGAAAACATCCCCTACGTAGATGCTGAAGAAAGATTTCCAAAAACTACCCAAAATAACAATAGATTTGTATCGCTTTCTCAGGAATTCCCACCCATTTCGAGTAAAAACACTTCAAATATAACCACAGTTAATCAAAGACAACAGAACTATCAACAATATAATGCAAATAATAAAAGAACGTTCACCCAAGCTTTGGGAGCAGTTCCCAAGCGGAAAGCAGTGGAACAAGGAGGATATGATAAAGCAGGCCATAATAATCAACTCTTCTATTCGAATGATAGATTACCAGAAAACAGGTCACAAAATATAATTGAGAGCGAACTTACCTATAACACAGTAGTCAGACCGATAGAATAAGTTATTAACAGGTTGTACACCGAAGAAATCAAGAAATTGACAGACTTTGTATTTCAGTGCATATTTGAATTATTACAATCGGCCAAGCGCTTTCGGTCTCTATCGGACCATCCTCAGGGCTCAGACCCTAAAAACGAGAGAATATGATCAGCAAATAAGTTTACTCAGTACTCACCAGCCACACTCACTCGTCAAAGGGCACACCTCAACCCTGCCAGTTTGAGAAAAGTCGCGAGCTTAGCCTCCACACAGGACAAGATGTATACAATTTAAAAAATTTTCAGAAACATTTAAAATTAAAATTAAAACCAGAACATTCAATACACAGTGCACGTTGACATGATTAAAAGAATTAACATTTTCAATAACAACCCAAAAGGGTGAGGTTATGCCACACACAGTCATAGTATAACACGGCAATAAAACTTTCCAAAAATCAAAACCACATACACCACATAGACCGATAGAAACTCCAAGAAAACCTAAAGAAGATAATTTAAATGATAGTGACAAAAAAGATTTTATGCAAGAAATGTATAACTCCTATTCACAACTTCCAGAATTAAATAAACAAAAATTAAGAGACCTTATATGGTCAAACGAAATTATGAAATCAAAAGAACATGACAGAGATAAAGAACAATCAGACAGCCAGCCATATATTAGAGTTAATAGGATTATTTAAATTAATTAAAACCATGTCTAGAGTAATACAATGTAATATTTGTAGTTTCAACTTAAATTTATAATATAATTGTATAATTAAAGATAGTAACAATTATCAGTAATATTTTCTGTTACAGCTGACCATCTCTCTTCACCCTCTTTACTTTCATTTACCTGGGTATATATTATCCGAGGCAACATTTCGGGGTGTGTAAGTCGCTACGCTATCGCTCCGGAGCGTGAAAAGTTTGCTCCTTTGTTGTGTTGTCCAGTACTAATTTCCAACACCAATCGTTTGTAGCAGTAAAAGTGAAAAAAATGGATGTTTATCATCTCATAGAATTCTCGTTTTTTATTATGATTTTCGGTTCTTAAAATTTTGTTTTTTTCAAAGTTAAATTTATGGTTAGTTTCCGTCATGTGGTTAGTTAGGGCTGTTTTATTTTTTTTCTCAAATTTATGTCCATTAACTTTATTTTTTAAATAATGGCTTGTTTGCTTTATATACACCGAATCACAGTTGTTGCATGGAATTTCATATACGACATTACTCTTTTTGTCATTTGGAATTTTTGTTTTTAATTTGGAAAAATTTTTTTTCAGTAAGTTAGGAGCTTTGTAATATAGTAATATTTTCCTTTTTAAATATATTTTGTATGTTATACGAAAGCTTTGGGATGAATGGAATCGTTAGATATTTTTGGGTATTATTTTTGTTTCTTTTTATGAAATTACTACCTTTATTACAAAATCTGTTTATTTTCTTTTTAAATATTAACTGAATTAGGTTCTTTAGGTAATTCTTTTTTAGTTGTGCTTCCTTTGCTTATTTAATGGCATTTGATCGAAACTGGGGATCAGTTAATTCAATTGCACGATTGGCAAGACTAAGTATCACAGCTTTTTTTTGAGATACAGCCACCCTTTTACCACCTTTAAGTATATTATCCTTATCTATTAATGCGAGAAGTAAAAACACTATTGAAAAAAGTTAAGCTTCCGGCATACAAGTTCAGTATGATTTATAATTTTAAAGTGTTTTGTTCTGTCTCCGTTTTATTTTATTTTGATGTGAGAGTTCAAATTAAGGTAGGATTAATTTTTAATTAATATCTGTAATAGTAGGGTGTTCAAATTTAATATTTTCTTGCAGAATTTGAATGTACAATGTTTGAAAAAGGCTAGGGAAGTTCCAGCCGAAACGTTACATTGACGTGTGAATATATGTTCCAAACTAGGAAAACTTTGTTTGTTGTATTTTAATTATAAAAAAAAGGACTGAAAACCCTTATATATATATATATATATATATATATATATATATATATATATATATATATATATATATATATATATATACAGGGTGATTCAAAAATCGATCACGAAACTTAAGGGGGTGATTCTACTTGACAAAATAAGGGTAGAGCTTCATATAATTTTTTTTCAAAATGTCATTCGTTTTCGAGTTACAAGCCGTCCAAGTTCAAGTTTTTATTTTTTGTTTTTTGAATTACTCGCTTACAGGAAAACCGATTTGACTAATATTTGAAAGATAGGCTAAGTCTTCTGCGCTTCATCATTTTAGTAACAATTCACATTGATTGTTTGCCGCTAGAGGGCACTTTACCTACATTGAAAATTGTTTTTTTGTCATAATTTTTTAGTGTTGACAGCTACAGTAGTTTTTGGCATAATTTCTGAAAGACTGATGCCAGGCAGGGATAATAGGAGATTACCTTATTGGTCCTCATTTCTTTGATGGCCCATTAACTGGTGACGTATACTTAGATTTTATCCAAAATCGTCTCCCATTGTATCTGGAAGATGTGCCATTGGAAGTAAGGGCCAACATGTGGATCCTCCAAGACGGAGCTCCGCCCCACTTTAGTATACGTGTCCGACAGTATTTGAATGCAACGTATCCTGAGCGATGGATAGGACGAAGTGGACCATTGGCATGGGCAGCGAGGTCACCAGACCTTAATCCTATGGATTTTTTCTCTTTTGGGGTCATTTGAAACAATTGGTGTACGATATTCCAGTAATCAACGTCGAGAATCTTCGCTTCAGGATAATCGAAAAGTGCCAAATTATTAAAGAAACACCAGAAATTTTTCATCGAGTTAGGCGACATTTTTTGAAGAGTGTTAGGAAATGTATGGAAGAAAATGGGGGACATTTTGAGAATCTTTTCTAGTTTGTTTAGTACTGTTTCATTAATTTTTATCAATTAAATGTATATCGCAATAATCCATAATATGAATATTTACTGATTAGCCATTATTAGTTATTTTAAGATTATAAATTAAATAGTTTAAAAAGCGAATTTATTTGATGTTAAACTGACAGCTCTAGTATACTTTGATAGCTATTTACCTGGTAGCTGGTGGTAATGAAATGAGAAAAGTAAATTTACCACTTAATTTTTAAGGGTGATTTACGTCTAAACCGTTGGGTTTAGCGATGTAAATAAAGAGCACCTTTTTTAAAGGCCTGGCATCAGTCTTTCAGAAATTATGCCAAAAACTACTGTAGCTGTCAACACTAAAAAATTATGACAAAAAAACAATTTTCAATGTAGGTAAAGTGCCCTCTAGCGGCAAACAATCAATGTGAATTGTTACTAAAATGATGAAGCGCAGAAGACTTAGCCTATCTTTCAAATATTAGTCAAATCGGTTTTCCTGTAAGCGAGTAATTCAAAAAACAAAAAATAAAAACTTAAACTTTGACGGCTTGTAACTCGAAAACGAATGACATTTTGAAAAAAAATTATATGAAGCTCTACCCTTATTTTGTCAAGTAGAATCACCCCCTTAAGTTTCGTGATCGATTTTTGAATCACCCTGTATATATATATATATATATATATATATATATATATATATATATATATATATATATATATACATATATTTATATATAAATATATAATACGTTTTAAGTGTTTTTATTTTGAACGAAGCGATTAACACTCGCAAGACAAAACGAAACTTTTGGCCCTAATTTAAAATGAAATATTTTGTTTCAGCTTCATATATTGTTCCTAACTATTGTTGGAGAACAGTTATCAGTAGAAGCAGGAAAAACAGTTAAGATCTGTCATAGAGTTGTGCAAAGAGCAAATCAATTTTTTATCGGCCAGGAACGCCAAGAAATAAGTGAAAAACTGTACGCTATGGCTGTCGAGGCCTCCCAGCGGAACACAAAATTAAGTGCGGCAGGATTTTTCGCCGTGGATCATTCGATGATACTTTTTATTTTTAGTAATGTTTGTGTTTATTTAATAGTGATGTGTCAGGTATTATCAGCCACGTCATCTTCTAATTAAAACTTTTAATGTACCACATTTAAAAAAGTATTAACATTGTGGTGTGCAAACCTACATATTAGCCCTATAACTCACATTGCACATGGAGTGTTGTTCTATATGTAATGCATGAAGCACAATTGTATCGTTATGATGTTACAGCTCCTGGGGAATCCAATTAGTTAAATCGAATATTCATGATGTAAACGTAATTAATACTTAAATAATATCTAGAAAAATATAGAAAAAAGAACAGATACTTTCATTAAATTGTAATGTGAAAAAATAGGTTATTCATTGTTATAAGCGAGATATTAACACAAAGCACAATATACAATCACGAAATTTTCGGGAAAAGGTTGCAACACTCTGTAGGCACCCACTAATTTTTCAAAATCCCCACTTAAAAATGGTTTCATTTGACCTTGGGCTTGACATTCTAGGGCATTTCAAACTCAATTTGCTTTTTTAAATAGAATTCTCCATTTGTTTGTATTATGTTAGTAAATAGGTGCAAAATCTTTGTTAGGTACATGATGACATTTATAGAATAAAATGATTTTGAAGCTGAAATAGGATTTACTTTCGTGGACCCCCATTTACAGCTCATGCACCCACAACTTTTATTTCTATTAACATAGACCCCTTGCAGGTCGCAATCGATTCCTGAGGGTCCAAATAGAAACCTTTAGAAATCAATGTGAACTATACCTCACTGGAGGTAACTTTTCTTAAAATTCCGCTCAAGGAGGTTTTTAAAATTATTGAAAGCATAGACTTGTAGAATTTCATCATAGAAAAAGGAAATATTACATTACAAAACGGTGACATTCAGATGAACGGATCTAATGAAATTATAAAGATTCCTAGTAGTTATAGTCCATGGAAATTAAACTTTTGTAGGGAAAAAAATGTAACTAGCGATTTTATTGCTGAAAAGGGTATATTTTGACATCACTAAAAACATCAATGGAAATTTATACGGTCCATGGCTTACAAAATGGCCGCCAAAAAATTGTCACTTTTTTCAGTTTATCTTGAAAAATAAGGGTTATATGAAAAAATATTTCAAACAAAAGTTGTAGATAATTGAAAAACCTATCGATTGCTATAATTAAAGTTATAGGTGGAGCCACCAGTTATTGAAATATAATTTTTTTTTCTCGGAAAATTCCATTTTTTTTTATTTATAATTAAATGATATTTATTAATTAATTATCGCTTCAGAATTCCAGGAAATGATAGATATTTTTGACTCAAAAAAGTGTTTTTAATCCGAAATTTGTGAGTTGAATAGTTTCCGAGAAAATCGAGGACAAATTTGAAAAATCGATGACGATTATTATCCTTCCTAATAAAGATCCAGCAACCAGGTCGACAGTAATTTATTTGAAATGACCTATGTTCTTAAGATATATTTTCAAAAAAATTTTTTTTTTGATTTTCCGTCAAAAAAATTGAGAAAAACAATGCAATAACTTTTTTGTCAGTGTACTTACGATTATTTTAATACATCTGTTAGATTTAGATATATCATTTCCGATCTCTGAAAAAAAAAATTGTTTTAGGATAAAATTTATCTTTTTTTAAAAAAAAAATCGCTGACTAGCTGTCTTCGTGCGATTTGACTACCGTTGAATAGATTCTGTGTGTAGTTTTCAGAGGTCCATAGATCTTACAGGGATGTTTTTCGTAAAACCGAAAAATTTTTCGATAAACTACAAGTATTCAATAATGTCTTCTGTAAATTTCAGCCTCTAATATTTATAAACCGCGACGTTGAGATTTTTTTTTTTTAAAGTAAATTTTATCGTAAAACAATTTTTTTTCCAGAGATCAGAAATGATATATCCAAATCTAATAGATGTATTAGAATAATCGTAAGTATACTGACAAAAAAGTTATTGCAATTTTTCGAGTGAAAAAAACTGTTTTTCGCAATTTTCTCGACGGAAAATCAAAAAAAAAAATTTTGAAAATATATCTTGAAAATATACGTCATTTCAAACAAATTTCTGTCAACCTGGTTGCTGTATCTTTATTAGGAGGAATAATAAACGTATAATAACATCAAATTTTCAACTGTGAGCTCGATTTTCTCGGAAACTATTCAACTCACAAATTTCGGATTAAACACACTTTTTTGGGTCAAAAATATTATTTCCTAGAATTCTGAAGCGACAGTTAATTAATAAATATCATTTAATTATAAATAAAAGAAAAATAATTTTCCGAGAAAAAAAAATTATATTTCGATAACTAGTGGCGCCACCTATAACTTTAATTATAACAGTCGATAGGTTTTTTAATTATCTATAACTTTTGTTTGAAATATTTTTTCATACAACTCTTATTTTTCAAGATAAACTGGAAAAACTGAAAAAAGTGACCATTTTTTGGCTGCCAAAATATACCCTTTTCAGCAAAAAAATCGCTAGTTACATTTTTTTCCCAAAACGGCTCTTTTTGAGTCTAATTTCCATGGATCATTACGTAACCCTAAAAAGACATTTAAACTTTAATTCTAAAATTAATTTTTTAGTGTTTTTAAGTTAAAACGAACAAATTTTGAGATTAGTAAAATATATAGGAAAAATTTAGACTCCTAAAAATACAAACAAAAAGGAATTTCGTAGAAAAACTAATAAACACATGTGTTCCATAAAAAGGTTGTCAGTGAAAAATGAAATGCTTCATATTTTATTAATACCTGATTTATGGATTTTTTCCAAATGCTGTGAAAATAAAACACATTTAATTTTAACATAGTCGCCGCGAAGCTTTGTAACAACATATTACGATGACTTCAAGATTAGTTAAATTTCTCATCTTGTTAACTGTAATACTTTTTGTATATCCACCAGTATGTTGGAAACGTAAATTGCATAAACAATTTTACATCTTATTTCTTATAGTGACGATTGTTCTTACTTTAATTATAATTCCCTATTGCTATGTCAATAGAATGTCGCCCTTTTTGATAATACTACCATCGAAAGCTATGTATTGTGTCATACTTATTAGCACAGCATTAATTAATATCATACTTTCAATAAAATTAACAGGCAGTCAGAAAAAAATGCATGTTTTGGTTAAGATTCTGAAAATACTAACATACAACACAAAAGCAGGAGAAATAACTACAGGACCAAAAATAATTCTTGCTGTGTGGTGTTCCGTCTTTTGTCTTAGAGTTGGGTGTCGATTGTACTACATGATGCATCAAATAAATACTTTTTTGATATTTATTTGCAAGGACTACCTTACTTCAAGGTCAGAGTTTGTTCTTTTAACACTTTGCCTTTTAATTTGGAAAATTCAAAAAAAGATTCTCCATATTCACAAAAAAATAGAAGTATCAAGAACCCTTGGATCGATTTTAAAATATAAAGATCAACTTGATGAATTGTATTCTTATATAGAACACATTAACCATATATTTGGTTATATGATAGCACCAGAGGTCATTCTATGCATTTTTACTTTATTACTTACCAGTCAATGTTTGATTTTTCCTACTTGTGGTCACAGCAGGAACTTTATTTTATGGACATCAGCATATACATTTTATTTTACGGTAAGAAATAGGAATTAAATGTACAATTTCATGGATTATTTAAGTAATATGTTATCGATGTAATTTTAATATATTGAAATTTTATGCATATTTGGTTCTAAACAGTTAAAATCAGATGAAATATGCCATCATCATTTATGTAATAATAATGTCCAATATAAAAATTAGTGTACATTTCATAAACTTTTATGTTATTTCATTTACATCGGTACAGATTATTTGAACTTACAGATATGACAAAAGGCGTTTCCCCCAAAACCAACCAAAAAAACTAACCTGACCCGCTATATTACACCGAAAGAAATTGTTAAATTAGAAAGAATATCACCACAGTTTATTTAATCTTAACCAGATATGACAAAAGTCGTCTCGGTCAAAAGCAAATTTTCTTAACAATTTCTATTGGATTGAATCTAACTGTACTCTCTAAGCTTCCTCAGGTTATTTTGTTTTCGAATTTTATACATTTTATGTGAAATTATGATATATAACAAATTCTGAATGAAAATCTTCCCATACTTGCAGTAACGGGACGTAGAAATGTTTATTTTTAAGTACACCTGAAAAACACAGCAGTAATTACATGTAAGAGAAAAAAAAATTATAATAAAAATAAGGAATACTAAAATATTTACAAACTCAGGGGCGGATCCAGCCTCTTCCTTTGGGGAAGGGGGGTGGTGATATCACAAAAGTACAGTATAGCAAGTTTTCAACGGGGAAGGGAGAGTGCCAGCAGCACACATTTCTAATATAAAAGGCAATATCGGTTCTATTTTCCTGAATCAAAGCTCCTGGGAAGGGGAGGGGCGATTGCAAACATACACATTCCTATACTATATTCAAGAACTAGAGAGAGTAATAAAACTGTTACCGAAACCTCCAACGCACCTGCTCCAGTGCCGCAGGTAACTGAGGACTGCTGTAAATCTAATTATATTTAAATATTATAAGATTTTATGAATTTACTGCAACAATAAAATTTCTGATAACTCAATTTAATTTCTGTCAGTGAGCAAAGTACACCTTACAGTGTGTCCTTAGTGGTTTATCTTGTTTGTGCTGGTTTTTATATATTGTTTGAGATCAGTAAGATACCCAAAAGATATGGCTTCCACCTCTATATTTATTCCAAAATCGTTAAACCAAGGCATTTTTTCCTCAACGAAAAACTTATTATGTTTATGGTGCCTTAAGACATCAATATCCAGATAATAATGTTAAATCTTCTGTTGAGATGTATTCTAAAATGACAGGAGTTAGACAATTTACTATGTACCGAATACTGAAGGAGAAAAAAACGACTGGAATTGTTAGTACGTCCAAGCCACATTCGAGCACAGACAGACGAAAAACCTCGTTGGAAGAAGAGATGTAAACTGCAATAAAAGGAGTTGTACATACATTTTATTATGAGAAGCAGATCCCAACCGTCGACAAAATTCTAACTAAAATCAATGAAGATCGGGATTTACCAGAGATTAAAAGAACTGAGCTCTGGAAATTACTCAAAGAACTTAATTTTTGCTGGAAAAAACCAGATAGAAAATCTGTTCGTATAGATCGTCCGGAAACTGTCCGTTGGAGAAGGAAATATCTCTGCCAAGTAAAAGGTAGAGTTGCTAGAAATAACACAACTTACAAAATTAATAATTTAGCTGAACTTTTGAATGATTTTTTTGAATAAAGTTTCTGCAGAAAATTGGGAAAAATCAATGTAATAAAAGAATAAAAGAAAATATGAAAACTTTATCTCATGATGGGTGAAATAGAGGGACCAATTATAATTAATTGGAGCGAAGATAGCTGCACTAACTTTGATTATTGATAACGAATTATTTACGCAATGTTTACCACCGTAATAATAAAAAATAATTACACTGGAATCCCTTTTTAGTTTTAATTGTAATTCTGCAGATGGTTTAAGAAATAAATAAACTTAAACACCAAATGTCCTAAAAATGGTTTTAATTAATAATATAATGACCGATAGCCCTAAAATATTTTATTATATGGACGAATTTATTTTTTTATATATGTTTAACTTATTATGTTTTTGACAATGAGTATTTTGGAAGTATTTAAATTATAACTTAGAATTTTTTGAGAGAAAAGGGCTACATTTTATTCTGAATGTGCCTAAACCGGTTTCTATGCCAAAATTAAAAATAATAAAAATACCGTTGTGATTTGTGTTAAATATGTCAAAATTATCTATATTTTCTATTGTATGTGAATTATTAAGAAATCATAAGAAATAAAATAATATTATAAAAACTTTTTATTTTAAGTTTATTGCCGAAATAATGTTCTATGCCATAAATAGTTAGTGATAAAATAAGCCTTCTTCCAACGCCTATGACAAGGATTAAAATCTTTTTAAACACTTCACACATCCAAATATATATTGTTATCCAACCCAAATAGTCCACTATTATAGACCGGTATTTTTGATTATAAACTTTCTAATCCATTCCTATGAAAAATATATGTATCTAACAGATTTTGCCAAAGACACCGGACTAAAGAACACAGGTACTTTGCGAAGAAAAAAAAGGATAAAAAATGATTTATTACTCTCTCTAGTTCTTGAATAAACTATAGTATAAGAGGCAAGGTCTATTTTCCTGAACTCAAAGCTCTTGGGGGGGGGGGGGATCGCCCCCACCGCCCCCCTTGGATCCGCGCCTGTTCAAACTACACAGTAAATAAACTCTCACATACATATACATACACATACACATACATACATACACGCAAAAGGTAATTGCTAACGCAGATACCACCTAATAAAGTATCATATCTATTTAATATATATCTTCTTAATTTAGCTAATTGATGTATTAAATATATCAATGTCTTCCCCTGCCAATAACAACGAATTACAATCTAATTATATTTAGAGAGCAATTTTTAGGATTAGTTGTAAATAAATTGTGCTGCCTCGGCCTTAAGTTAGTTTTAGTGACATTAAATTTGATGAACTTTATTAACAAGGAATCTTTATTCTTTATGCTGTTCAAAATAAAATATATACATAATACAGACTGTATTGACCTCTCTGTATGCAAATATTGGACATTAACGCCCAATATGCTTTTATATGATATTAACAAAGGGAACTTTGGAAAAATATTGAATTTTTTTAAATAAAAGTATCTCAAGAATCGTATTTGAACTTTTTTCTATGAAATCTGTGGTGCTGCTTTCAGGTGTGGATAACCAGATTACTGAGACATAATATAGGTGCGGTCTTACTAGAGCATTATATAGTATTTTTAATGTAGTGAGATTCTTAAATTCCTTGGTATTTCTAGTTAAAAAACCTAACATCTTGAATACTTTCTTTACATATGATCATAATGCAAATTAAAGCTAAGATTAGACTGTAGCGTAACTCCGAGATCCTTGCAGTGGTCTCTGCTGTCCAATTTTTTACTGTTAATATTATATTTAAAATCAATTACATTTTAACGTCTAGAAAAAGGTATAGTAAAACCCTTGTCAATATTTAAAAACATTCCATTCCTCGAAAACCATGAGACTACTCTGTTAAGATCCTTCTCTCTGAATCTGGGAAAATAACATCTATTTACATCCCGCTGTCAATAGTAAGTGACATGGAATTTATGAAAATTCAAAGGTTCGTTACAGAAGATCTGCCCTCCACAAAACCATGCTGCTATTCGACAATGTCTCAACGTATATAGTTGGAATACAGACGCGGATCCAAGAGAGAGGGCAGGGAGGGGGGCTTTGAATTCAGGAAAATAGACCCCATTTTGCCTCTTATACTATAGTTTATTCTAGAACTAGAGAGAGTAATAAATCATTTTTTTCTTCTCAAACTACCTATGTTCTTTAGTCCGATGTCTTTGGCAAAATCTGTCAGACAGATATATTTTCCATAGGAAAGGGTTAGAAATTTTATAATCAAAAATACCGGTCTATAATAATCGACTACAGCAGACAAAGATGACGAAGAGGTGGAACGTTTCTATGAGGAAATTAAAATCATGTTGAAACAAACAAAGCCCAGAGATGTTACAGTTGTAATGGGAGATCTGAATGCCAAGGTGGGCCAAGGCAAGGTAAGGGACTGTATAGGAAGCTATGGACTCGGTACTCGCAACGACAGAGGAGACCGCCTGATTCAATTTTGCCAAGAAAATAACATGGTAATTTCAAATACGTTCTTTAAACTCCCAAAACGAAGACTTTACACCTGGACATCACCACAAAACACCAAAGACAAAATCGTGAAAAATCAGATAGATTACCTGATGATTAACACTAGATATAAAAATAGTATCAAATCAATAAAGGCATATCCCGGTGCAGACGTAGCATCGAGCCATAACCCCATTGTTGCTAAGATGAAAGTAAGGCTGAAGAAGAAATTAAAACCTAAACAGAACCCCGAGAAAATGGATGTCAAGAATCTGAACAACGGTGAGAAAAGGGAAAGACTGAGAACAGAAATGAATGAAAACCTGGATAGAATAGAGAACCCATGTGAGGACAACGCCGAAAGTATAAATAAAACATGGACATCCATTAAAGAAGCTGCAATGACACCATCATTAAAACATCTGAAGAAAGTAAAATGTGAAACAAAGAACTGGATGACAGAAGAAATCCTGAAACTCATGGACACTCGAAGACAATATAAAAATGACACCGGTAAATACAAAGAAATCCAAACCAAAATCAGACAGAAAATTCGAAATGCTAAAGAAAATTGGTTTACAGAGAAGTGCATAGAGATAGAAGAACTACAAGAAAAACACGACACATTCAATCTGTATAGAAAAGTGAAAGAGCTAACGGGAAAAATAAAAACGAAAGAAACTCCTTACCTGTTGGACGAGAATAACTCAATTGTAAGTGATGCTGAGGGAAAGATTGAATTATGGAGGAACTATATAGAAAAACTATTCGACGACAACCGAAAAGAAATCAAAATAGAAATCCAAAAAGATGAAACAGGACCGGATATAACAAAGACAGAAATTCAATATGCTTTGAAAAATATGAAAAATGGAAAAGCGCCCGGACCTGATAACCTCCCAATAGACGTTATAAAACTCATAGATGAGAAATATTTAAATATCCTAGTAGACTTCTTCAATAGCATCTATAGAACCGGCATAATACCTCAGGAATGGCTCACATCCATCTTTATAGCCATCCCAAAGAAACCAAACGCCAAACACTGCAATGAATATCGCACAATAAGTCTAATGAGCCATATTCTTAAGCTTTTCCTGAAAATCATACATCACAGATTGTACGCCAAACTTGAAGAGGACATCGGAAACACCCAATTTGGATTCAGACGGGGCCTGGGAACCAGAGAGGCTCTGTTTGCATACAACATACTGACACAACGATGTCTAGATGTAAACCAGGAGGTCTATATATGTTTTATCGACTACAATAAAGCATTCGACAAAGTGAGACACTAACAACTTGTACAACTTCTTAAGGATAAAAACATTGATTCCAGAGACATAAGAATAATCAGCAATCCAAAAAGCGGCAATACAGACCGAAGGAGGATTAACAGAGGAAGTAAACATAAAAAGAGGTGTCAGGCAAGGCTGTATCTTATCACCAACTTTATTTAATCTATACTCAGAACATATAATTAAAAAGACGCTTGAAAACGAAACGGCTGGTATAAAGGTGAATGGAATTCCAGTCAATAACATCAGATATGCAGATGATACCATCATCCTTGCAGAAAATCTCAACGACTTACAGAGAATACTCAGGAAATTAGTAGTAATAAGCGAAGAATATGGTCTAACACTCAACATAGAGAAAACTAAATTTATGATAGTATCAAAGAAAAACATCAATAATGTCAATCTCCAAGTAAACAACAAACAAATTGAGAGAGTTGAGAAATATAACTATCTGGGAACATCCGTGAACGAAAAAAATGACTACACGAAAGAAATCACAATAAGAATTGAAAAAGCGAGAAGCGCCTTTATGAAAATGAAAAATATATTAACCAGCCGAGACTTAAGCCTGGAACTAAAAATACGTTTGGTAGAGTGTTATATTCACTCTATCCTTCTGTATGGTGTGGAGACATGGACCATGAATAAATACTGCTGCAATAAAATAGAAGCGTTCGAACTGTGGATCTACAGAAGAATATTGAAAATACCCTGGACCGATAAAATAACAAACGAAGAAGTACTTAGAAGGATGAAGAGAGAAAAAGAATTATTACTATCCATCAAAAGTCGAAAGTTGCAGTATTTTGGCCACATCATGCGTGGAAATAAATACCAACTCCTGCAAAATATAATTCAAGGAAAAATTGTGGGAAAACGGAGTATCGGGAGAAGAAGAATGTCATGGCTGCGAAACTTAAGAGAGTGGTTTGGATGTAACTCCAATCAACTGTTTCGCGCAGCTGTGTCTAAGATCCGAATAGCTATGATGATAGCCAAACTTCGAAACGGAGATGGCACATGAAGAAGAAGAATAATCGACTATTTGAGTTGGAAATGTTAAGTGTTAAAAAGGATTTTTATCCTTGTCATAGGCGTCGGAAGAAGGTTTATTTTATCACTAAATATTTATGGCATAGAATATTATTTCGGTAATAAACTTAAAATAAAAAGTTTTATAATATTATTTTATTTCTTGCAATTTCTTAATAATTCACATACATTACAAAATATAGATAATTTTGACATATTTAATACAAATCACAACTGTATTTTTATTATTTTTAATTTTGGCATAGAAAACGTTTAGACATATTCAGACTAAAACGTAGCCTTATTCTCTCAAAAAATTACAATTTAAATACTTACAAAATACTCATTGTCAAAAATACAAGAAATTAAGCATATATAAAAAAATTAATTCGCCCATATAATATAAAATTTTTTTGGGGTTATCGGTAATTTTATTATTAATTAAAAACATTTGAGGACATTTGACGTTTCAGTTTATTTATTTCTTAAACATCTTCAGAATTACAATTAAATACTAAAAGGGATTCAAATGTAATTAATTTTTAGATGTTACAGTTAAAATTAGACCTACTTGTTTTTATTTCTATCGCACAGACATCTTAATTTAATTTAATTTATTATATGGAAATCCGATAGCTCCAAAAAAATGAAATAAACATGTTAATTCTACACGCTTAATAAAATGACACAAATACAATAATAAAATATTAAAAAAATTACTGCTAATTGGAATTAAATGTATATAAAATTAAAGAGTGGGGCACTCTCAAATAAAAATATATAAAAAAATATAAACAACATTAAACAATAAAAATTTAAATAATAAATTGTGTTTACACTGGTAAACATTACGTATTTAATTCATAATCAAAGTCAGTGAAGCTATCGTCGCGCAAATTAATAATAATTGGTTCATCTATCTCACCGATCATGAGATTGAGTGTCCACATTTGGTTTCATTCTTTTATTATATTGATTTTTCCCAATTTTCCGCAGTAACTTTATTCAAAAAAATATTTCAAAAGTTCAATTAAATTACTAATTTTGTATATTGTGTTATTTCTACCAAATCTATCTTTAACTTGCGAAAGATATTTTCTTCTCCAATGGACAATTTCCGGACGATCTATAAGAACAGATTTCCTATCTAGTTTTTCCCAGTAAAAATTAAGTTCTCTGAGCAATTTCCAGAGCTCAGTTCTTTTAATTTCAGATATATTCAAGTGATGCTTCTTCCTCGACGGCTGCTCGGCTTGGAATGAGCTTGCTGGTTTCTGTCTGTTGTATTATCGGCAAGGCTAGACATATTACTTTCTGAAGTGCCTCCGGTATGTGCCTAATAATACAAGCTAATTCGGTTTTCTTTCTTATATATGCGATTATTATATTTATCTCTTTCTCGGGTTATACTTGTCGCTGTCGGGATTGAACGTCGAATATTTCTGTACTGTTTTGACTGGCACGCTTTCATATTACGAACAACTCTTCGCTAAACTCGTCTTCCTGGGATAATTTAGCAGGAAAAGGCCTGCATTGTCCACATCGTATTACGAATTTCTCTAAAAATGTGGGTGTTTCGTCCCAATCTCAACTATAGGACTCGTCCGTGGGATTCTAGTTGGGATCTTCCCAAATACCCTTCCGTCGTACTTATCGTTTGGATCTTGTATTTTAAGTTAAATCTGACCGGAGGATGGCGGTAAGATGTTGATAATACAACATGCCTGCCTTTTTATAATTTGGCACCACACTGAGGTGTTGACGATACGTCGTGACGATTTTTCAACTGACAAACAGATTAAAAGCCCGAAAAATACCAGTTCATATATTATATATATATATATATATATATATATATATATATATATATATCACTACATAGTATAAAACAAAGTCGCTTTCTCTGTCCCTATGTCCCTTTGTATGCTTAAATCTTTAAAACTACGCACCGGATTTTGATGCGGTTTTTTTCAATAGATAGAGTGATTCAAGAGGAAGGTTTATATGTATAATAACATCCATTAAATAGTGGAGAAATACTGTTATTTTTGAGGTTTCTAATGTGATGTCGTTAATTATCATATTTTTTTCCGCTTACATTGCAAACGCAGGCTGAACCCTACGAGATTTATCAAAATAATGTACTAATTATTTGTACACATTGAAAAGGTCTACAGAAAACTCCGCGATGGTATATGTCTATCTCTCATGGAAATCCCACAATAACATTTTTTTGTCATTTACTTTTTACGACAAATAATGGCAAATTTTGAAGCGATTTTAACCAATACAGCATTAATCCTTATCCAATTAAATAGCTTAAATACATTGTTGATTTAATATAGATCTATATGGTCCTTTACAGCACAAGATTTAAATGAATATTTTCGAAGATATTACAGATTTAAAATTGCGAGAAGTAGCGCTTGCGGCGGTACTGGCCGACCGGGGCGGCGGCAGCGTGCCTATAAATAGCGCGTCGGAGGCCGATGTAATAATTCTTGTAAAAATAAAATAAATAGTCACAGTTTTTCTGTAGTGTATTTAGTATCAGCATTGCACCCGTGCGAAGCCGGGGCGGGTCGCTAGTATATATATATATATATATATATATATATATATATATATATATATATATATATATATATATATATATATATATATGGAGATCTGATTATACAAGCCAACAGCATACACATTCCTATTGTAAAAGGCAAAATCGGGTGTATTTTCCCGAATTCTGAGCTCTGAGAGGGGGGCGATGGCCCCCCCCCCTTGGAGCCGCGCCTGAGTGGCAAGGACTACATTTGACCCTAATATATATAATACAACACGCAATAGTTTTTGAGATATTTCGATTTTTAATTTTTTTTCAAAAAATAAATCTCGCTATTTTAAAACGCAATTTAAAAAAAAAAACAATAACTTTGCATAACTTTTTTGCCCGACCACTTGTTAAACACTATTGTCTTTGGTATATATATATATATATATATATATATATATATATATATATATATATATAATAAATTTTAATTAAGAATAATATTTGCAAAAATAAGGTTATTTAGAAAAAATAATTACATTTGGTACCATATAATTATAAAAATAGGTATTAATTTATTTTAGATTCTTATATTTTGCTTGGCATTTGTTGGCGAACGGTTATCTGTGGCAGCAAGAAAAACTGTGAAAATATCGGGTTACAACTTGTCACGGGAAACAAATAGAGTCCTTATAGAACGCCAACACGAAGTAATGGATCAACATATGTATTCTATGACCCAATATGCTTTTGAACAAAATTTAGTCTTAAGTGCGGCCGGATTTTTCCCAGTAAATCATTCAATGTTAATATTTATTTTTAGCACTGTTTGTGCTTACTTACTTGCTGTATATTATTTGACATTTTAATCTTATTCATCTGTAGTCCTTATATAACTTTTTGGGAGCACTTTGAGATTTAGGGAGTTAAATTTTGTGTGTAATACATCTCAATAAAATTTAAATTTAAAAAAAAAACTGTATTACTTTATTGACCTTTTATAAAATTTTAATAAATAATTAACCAAATTTTGAAAAACAATTCCAAATTAATACCTAACAAAATGTGACTCACATAAAAGATTGAGATATACTCTATATGTAATTGTTTTCTTATCGTAGCTTGTATGTATCTCGTGTTAGTAGTAGTGTATTTGTTTCATTTGGTAATAATTTAGCACCACCTTCAAAAATTTCAATTCCAATTTTTCGATTCTTAGTTTAAATAATGTATTTAGCTATAACTATGGAAACAAGATTGAAATGGTTTGGGATCACATGACACACCTAAGTTCTGACAGCTGTCTTGCGTTTTGCAATTTATTAACACGGATGTACAAATTTACTCACAAAAAAATTGCTCTTATCTATTTATGTTACCCTTAGCAATTCACCCTCTAAATTGCCATAAAACCATAAAAAGAAAATAAAATATAAACATTTACTTAACAGTCTATGACTTGTTATAAATACCCAAGGCCTCTAACACACTCACAAATTCGCAGAATAACCGAAATATTCCTTGGAGGAAACTGCAACTCTAAAAATATTGCGTATTATGAGCCCTCTTTTTTAGAATTTTAAACCACTGTATTTTGATGTCTATAATTTATTTCCAACTAAATTAAATATATGTTTGTATTCATATACATATTTTTCGTATACATCATATTTAATAAAAAATTTTATAAAAAAAATTGAACCGACTTCTAAAAGTGCGCTAAAAGTGAAAAATAACTATAAATTTTTATAATACATTGAAATTTTTGAAGTCGGCGCCAAACTAATATCTGACAAAATGTGATTCGCATAAACAGATTAAAAATACTTTATTTGTAATTGCTTTCTTAGCATAATATTAGTAGTTATTTATTTCATTTAGAAATAATTTGACGCCGACTTCAAAAATTTCAATGTCATATAAAAATTTATAGTTATTTTTCAATTTTTAGCGCACTTTTAAAAGGTAAAATTTTCAACTCACCATATTGGATTCGCCATATTGAATTTCAAAAAATAATTTTAACGTCTTAATCTAATCTAAATCTAAACCCTTCAAAGCTCCTTAGTACCAACTTTGGATGAAATTTGGAAATTTAGAATGTCTAGACCGTCATATTGCATCTGACATATTAAATTTTCTTAAAGTAACTTTATATTCGCTATTTACATCTTCAAAAACGATTCAGTCCTATCTTTGAACAAAATCAAAAAATGTAAAATGTTTTGTCCGCTATATTGGATTCGCCATATTGAATACTGAAAAAATACTTTTAAATTCATAATTTTAAGAACTCAAAACCCTCTCTAATTAATACCTGACAAAATGGGATTCGCATAAACAGATTAACAATACTTTGTTTGTAATTGCTTTCTTACCATAATTTGTATATATTAGTAGAAATAACTTGGCGCCGACTTTAAATATTTCAATTTTTCATTTTTTAGCGCACTTTTAGAAGTCGGTTCAATTTTTTTACAAAAATTTTATTTTTCGATTTTTAGTTTTGAGTTCATTATGATATCCATAGATTATTTGAACTAAGTACTAATCGAGATTAGTGTACTCTAAGGTGGTAAAAAAATACCCATTTTATCCAAAGTTGTAATCACCCTAAAATGAACCATTAAAAATTCTTTGATTCTTAGAGTTCTTCAAATACCAATGAAATTGTGTCAAACAAATATTTAGTCTGTCATAGCAAATCACTATCTTAAATTTCAAATTAATTTTAGATTGGTAATATAGGCCCCAAATTCTTCCAATATCGACATTTCCAAAATTTGAGACGTAAATTTCTTAGATTGATATATTTTATATTGCATATTGAGTTTGTATACTCCCCAAGAACCCCGCAATATTTGAATTTTAGATAAAACCGGAAAATGTAAAAGTTTTAGTCCCTCATATTGTATCTTATCCCCTAATACCAAATCTGAAAAAATGCGACTAAGGTAAAATTTTCAACCCACCATATTAGATCCGCCATATTGAATTTCAAAAAAATAATTTTAACATCTTAATCTAATCTAAATCTAAACCCTTCAAAGCCCCCTAGTACCAATTTTAGATGAAATCCAGAAATTTAAAATTTCTAAACGGTCATATTGCATCTGACATATTAGATTTTCTTAAAATAATTTTAGATTCGCTATTTCGTGAATAAATTATAGGAAAAATTTATAGTTAAGTTTTGGTCCGCAAACGTCATTTCTGACATAAAAATTTAAATATATCCAAAACAGTGAGACTTAAGTATAAAACATTATACATGAAATATGTCTAGAATTTTACGTAGAAGTGAAAAATGCAATAATATATAACATACTCCATTTAACATAAGCAAGTTGACATCTACTTCCGTTATAACCGGAAGTGCCACCATCTTGAAAATATTTTAGCCAGCTGTCCCCCCCGCACTTTAATACATTGTCAAATTTTCAAATGCTTCCTAATTATAGTTTTCCCACAATCGATCGATAAATTTCCCGGAAAATCACCCTATATGTGATTTGAGTCATTTTATTCGATATCTGTACCACTGTGCGTATTTACGATAATGAGAATTTTCTATTTCAAATACAATTGGATAATTATACGAAGGATACTAGAAAAGTAATCTACCTAGCCATAATAACAGTTGACCGTGCGTTGCCTGGTAACGTTAAACAATGACGACCTTTTTCTAATATGCCAAACTTAATTTATATTCGATTATTATTTTGTATTTTATGAAGCATGTTACAATAAAAATAAATTTTATGAAATTGCACCATTGCTGTGTCGTTAAATCTTTGACAATGTGCGACAGTTATCCTAAAAATATTTAACACACGAAATACCAAATAACCATAGTTGAACCCATCCTCTATAAGTGTAAATTCTTCAGATTTGGCTCCATCTGACTTCTTTTTATTTAAAAATTTGTAGAGAAACCTCAAAGGTGGCCATTTTGCAAAGAATAACCAGTTGAAAGGAAGCATTAAAGACTATTTTCAAAGCCTACAGAATTCATTTTTTTTCTAATGCAAAAAAGTCGTTACAGGAAAGGTGACGTTATGCGTTGAAGCATAGACTAAATAAACACAAGACTGTTACTCCAATGCTATAATATTGAATCTCATAAAATGGACACAACGATAGAACACAACTCATTCATCATTACAATGTTGCGAATGACTGAATATCAGTAATAAAATGTTATATACATTCCTTTGTAACAAGTATAAAAAAATTTAAATTGTTGGATTTCCGTTCAAAACATGGCAATGTTGCATATCCCTTCCTGCCAACTAAAGAGGATAAACTCAGCCTTGATACCTTGATGAAATGCACGGTTGCCACTTCCTGGCGACCTTTTACTTCAATTAGAATGTTGCCAATTTGCCCTAATAAGATGCTACATGATTCTATAGAAAAGCAAGATCAAAACTACAAACTAGAAGGTGGCCTAAGTATATTTGTTCTTTGAAAAAAGAAAACCTCTATAACAGTGGTATAATATAGGCTTATTGTTAAAATAATGCTCACAGTGCTACATTTATAATATGATAAAATCTTAGTTTTTGAATGTTTCTTCGAAATATGACAACACTACACGTCACCTCGCAAAATATCAGTGATTGATACACAATAATTTTCTCAGTAATGACTTGCTTTATATTTGTTTATAGGGGTTAAAACCTTATTTCTTTTCGCTGTTTTCATTCGTAAATGTTTAAACTTACTTAATTCAATCAATAACTCTTAGTCATACATGAATTTCAAAAATTAAGTTGACAGGTATCTGCTTTTTCCACAATTATTTATTACGGGGTTAACTACCATGTAATGGAATGATAATATTAATTATTTTACACTGTTCAATGTGAATTATATTCTGTTAAAGTGAATAATTAAATAATCACTATGTGAATAGATTTCATTTGGGAATAGGGTAGTATATATTTTTTATCACTATCCAAGAAAGTCTAAAGAAAAATAAATCAGTTATCGAACTTAATTTTTATTATCTTTGTCGTTTAAATGTTTTCTTAAAAATACATAAACTAATTCAATTTATGAAGACATAAAAGTCCCTCTTTAAGATTTGCCTATAAATCTGTCGAAGTAATCCTACCCTGGTTAAGTAAATAATTCCGTTGAGATAAGAGAGGTTTTTTAACATATGGTATATGCAAATACCCTTAAAATGTATTAAAATATTGAACGAGTTTCCCATTATTAGGAAACAAAAGAATAATCAAATAAACTCATTATACTGTAATATAACGTTTGACCTGTGAAAGGAATTAATGTAGCGTCTGTTTTTCCTGATTGCAAGAAAGAATGATGCAAATACCAGCATTATGAATAATTAGGCACTCAGGTTTTTTCACAGGCGTTATATTATCTTATTCGTTTAGTTATAGAAAGAAATAGAATAGTCTTATTAATTGTGTTTATATAAAAATTAAGATTAAGACGCTCAGAGGCCAATTCGGGAATCAAGCATCCGGCTAACACCCTCAGCACAAAACGATCGAAACCTTCGAACTTTAAGGGAAAGAAATTAACGTTTACCGGGTTCCGGGTAATATGGGTACAAACGGGAAACAGAGGGGTGTCGAGGGGGTGTAAGATTCGAAGACACTCTTTTAAGGAATAGTAAATTTCAGTACCAATCTGAAAGTCGAATTAGGGTGATCGGTACGGTTCTTTAAGTCCAGTGCCGTAGTATATATTCGGCGGGAATGAAGGTTTTCTTTGTTTGATTTGTTTTTGATTTAATTCGGGAAGTAAAGGGAGTATCATGTGTTATTTTAGCCGAGCGTTTCGCGATTTTCATACGGTTTGATTAAGTAATATAAATACTTGTTTATCAGGTTTTATTTCTTTTTTTGTTTAATATTTTATTAAGCTATTTATACACGTTTTTTCAAAATTGGGTTTTATATTTTTGGTTATTAAATCGGCCAAGAAGAGCAATTATGTTAGTTTTCATAATTGTTATTAGTTTTAAGTTTCTCATTATAAAATAGTTTGTTTTTCTATTTTTTTTTGTTAAATAGATTTATGTGTTTTGAGAAACTTGTTTTATTCAACTTAATTAAAACCTTCACGCGAATTAACTTGCGGGCGCGCTGCTGCGAGACCTACAAAACACGAGATGTCAACTGTCCAGCTAATGAGCAGCACTGCCTGAGTCCTGAAGTTCTGAGTTGTGGTTGGTAAGCTTAAATAACCGTAGTTGTTTGGAACTAAAGCTGCAAGAGAGAAGATGAACGTCCAGACTTCCAGAGTGTCTTTATTACCATAAAATTTAATTATAGCTACTAATTAATATGGGGCAAAATATGATTATAGATAAAATGATTAACGCTACCACAATATATCATTTGCAGGAGTCTATGATCAAATTCTGTCACATTATTTACTATAACAAAATTTATTGAATGAGTTGGATTTAATACTTGGATATTTCTCATCTTGCGCTCTAGCCAAAAATAGTAAAAATAGTTGCTAAAGCGTCCATAAGTGGTGAAAGTCTTATGTTTGTTTAGTAAATGGTTGAAGTTACGACAGATTGTGTTGAAAAATAAAATAATCAGATCTTTTAACTCGATGTCAAATAGAAAGCTTTTCTAATATCCCTCGTATTTCCCATGAAATATTCAATACTAAATACAAAATACCTTTAACTATACGCTAGTAATAATATCTTTATAATCCTGACTCACAACCAATGCGCGTTGGCTAAAATAATATATATTATTTTATTTCAAGTATGTCTTAATACAGACACATACAAACTTGTGTTCTAGAACTTAATACGAACAACATTATGACTCTAAAATTTAATCATTTTACTTTAGTGCTAAGTATTTGTTTAACCTTATATTCTCCAGTTTGGTGCAAGAATAAGATTTTCAGCAAATATATTACCTTCCTTATTCTATTGATTACCAGCCTATGTATCTTTGGAGAAATATATTTCTTTTACTATATGAACAGCATTCCAAGACATTTAATTTTAAAAATTCTAGTTATATTTAGACAATTTTGGGCTGTTATCGTTAACATTACAATATCACTGAAACTTATTGCTACAAAAGATGAATTAACTATTTTAAAAAATATGTTAAAATTACTTTTTCACGAAGGTGGCAAAATCAAAAGATGCTATAAGATTGTTATAATTATATGGTCTTTGAGTCATTTTCTAATTCTGGTGAGTCTGGAAACAGCTGTTTTCTCACTTCGATTTGACTACGTCATCACTTTCACTGCCATACGCTATTTTGGAAATCGATTGATGGCTGTTATTGTAACTATCTGCTTAATAACTTGGGAGATTAAGAAGAGACTAAATTCAATTCATAAGGACATAAGATCGTTAAGAAATCTAGAGCAGATTATCGAATGCAAAGAACAGCAAGAAATTTTGTATAGATATATCAAAGACATTAATAACATATTCGGCTACATAATAGCAACCGCTGTTATTATTTGTATTGTTAGCATTTTAGATACCAGTTTATGTGTACTACTTATGGCTTGTGGACCTAACGCGACAGTTGCCACTACAAGAGTAATATTTGTAATGGATTTTTTAGTAAGTACCTATCAATTTAAAAACACTCCTAGGAAAAACTTTTAAATTAGAACCAGTGGACTATCCTGTGGTTAAGAAATAGACGGGTTCTGTATTTCAGTGTATATTTTACTACCATCGGCCAAGCGCTTTCGGTCAAACTTAGACCATCCTCAGGGCTCAGACCTCGTCAAAGGGCACACCTTAACCCTGCCAATTTGAGAACAGTCTCCAGTCGCCAGCGTAGCCTCCACACAGAACAAATCGTATACAATTAAAAATTTTTTAAAAAATTGAAAAAAAAAATATTTTTAATTTAAAAAAAAAAAATTATTTTTAATTGTATACGATTTGTTCTGTGTGGAGGCTACGCTGGCGACTGGAGACTGTTCTCAAACTGGCAAGGTTAAGGTGTGCCCTTTGACGAGGTCTGAGCCCTGAGGATGGTCTAAGTTAGACCGAAAGCGCTTGGCCGATGGTAGTAAAATATACACTGAAATACAGAACCCGTCTATTTCTTGATTTCTTCGGTGTACAACCTGTTAATCCTGTGGTTACTTGCTTAAGCAAAAAAAAGAAAACTTAGTCTCATTAATTTGTCTGTACTTTTTGTTTGTCGATCATTTTCGTTTTTAACCGACTTCTAAAAGAAGGAGGTTCTCAATTGGTCGACAATGTATTTTTTTATGTATGTACACCGATTACTCTGGAATGAATGAAATTTTTTACGTTATGTTCAGGAAGTTGCTGCGGTGGTCCCACATTTTTTTGGACGAAATTGGTGCGGTAAAATCCAACGTGGCACTGACAATATGGCGGCCAAAAAATATTTATTTTATCCAATTTTCTCCAAAATGGGTATAAGGGAATTCTCGCGGTCGTAAATTTCAATATGGCGAATCCAATATGGCGAGTAAAAAGTCAATATTGTCCGATTTTCTCCAAAATTGGTATGGGGAAGTTTTCGAGATCGCACATAACGAATCTGAAATTATTTTTTAAAAATTTAATATGGCGTATCCAATATGGCGGATAAAAATTAATTTACAATTTTTTTTCAAAATTGTTATGGAGAAATTTTTGGAATCGCACGTTACGAATCTGAAATTAGTTAAAAAAATTAAATATGGCGGCTCAAAGATGGCGGATACATCTTCAGATTTTGTCTAAAATGAGTACTGGGGATTTTTGTTAGTGTTAATTACAAATTTAAAATATTTTTCGAAAAAGTCAATCTAGAGGATTCAATATGGCATCCTGAAAATTTTACATTTTTCGATTTTCTCCAAAACTGATATAGGGAGTTCTTCAGTGTAAATTATGAATTTAAAAGTAAAGGGTTTAGATTTAGGTTAGATTAAGACGTTAAAATTATTTTTTTGAAATTCAATATGGCGGAACCAATATGGTGGGTTGAAAATTTTACCTTATCCGCATTTTTTAAAGTATTTAAATGCATCTCTTCATATAATGCTTTAACGAAATTTTTAATCAATCCCAGTTTAAAGTATAAAGGAGGTAACAGTACGTTTTTGGGATCAACAAGAGGTATATTTTTTCCTTAGCTTGACCTGGAATATATTGATCTCTCGGAAGCCATTCTTTTACTTTATAATGGCTCTGTTGTACCGCCCACCACTTTACCCCCTTTTACTTACTATTTCTGGGCTGCTATAAGTTCTTCACTTTCTGATGACTGCAGATTGCACTATTCAGTCGTTTATTGTACGTGTTAAAATTTTATCGGATTATAAAAGCTAATTTATCTCTAAAGGGAGCATTATTCTCAACTTTGAAGTTGATAAAATTTTGGAATTATATATATTTTATTTGAAAATAATTAAACTAAAAATTCACGTAGCATCATTTATTTTCATTACTTTAGGAGCCACCTTTTCTATAAAATGTAATTTTCCCCAAAATTATAAGATTTTACATATTTTATGCTACCGACTCACTTATTCTCATTTTTGCTTACTTTTCCACAACTGCTTAAGGCCGTTTTCTAACTCTTCAGAAATTTCGCGCCACGACCAAGACTTAATTCTGTTTCGCGTTATTTTCAAATTACACACAACCGGACTGTCCCACCGTGCCGTGAGATTACTGTTACATTTGACTCGGAACTAACTTTCAACCGCAGCTGTAATGTTATACCGAAATCCGTTCAGGTCCGGAGTAATGTTTATCTTTAATTCTAATTTTAATTTTGTTATGTTCGTAGGAAATAAGTTAAAAGGCGAGAGCTGATTTTTATATTAAATTAAATAAAACACAATAACAATATAATACATTATAATATTTGCATATGTATAAATACTTAGTTAACACTAAGTTCTATATTACTAAACTAAATCTATTTCACTGTCGCTACTATCATCTAGATTAATAACTAATTTTTCTGTTGCATTTTGAAGATAGACATAGGTTTTTTTTTTATTTCCTTTACATGTTTTACACAATTTTCCCAGTTAATTTGAGAATTTTTTTTTCACTTCACTATCAATTAAAGCTAATACATTAGAATTAAGTGTAGGTGAAATATTATTACGACGAATTCCTGCTTCGTGCGTGTTCTCTTTTTTTATAGATTTATTTAGTAGATTTTTTTCTATTTAACCTTGAAACGACTTTGAAATGGACTCTAGTTGACCTTGAGGTGTTAAACAAACCACGAATTCAAATTCAGCGCCCCCAAAAGTCTATATTTCTTCTTTTACAGATCTATTTAGTAAATTTTCTTCAATGTGACCTTAAAATAATTCTAACAGAAACGTACGTATCCACTTCTTCAGATTTATTTAGGGAATTTACCTCCGTTTGACCTTGAAATGGCCTTGAACCTGATGTGATAGAGGTTATTGAACCTCAGATTTGGATTTAGGGCATCTAATTACATAAGAATAAAGTGATCCGGTGAAACAGGCATCCACTTTTTTTTTATAAACCTGTGTAATTATTAACATTGCAGAAAAGAGTAATTTTTTAAGGTTTTTCGGCATTTTTGCACTGACTAATTGATTAAATGAAACCAGCAATAGCTTAAATTAAAGGTTTTAATAATACCTTTAAAAAAGTATGAGGAACTTATGCTCTAAAAATAATATTGTCGCTTGCAAAAACGAAAACCATATTTTCGTCAACTTTGAACCCCCGCCATTTGTTAATGCAGATTATTTCAGCATCCAAAAGCATATGGGTATTCTTGTATTGACCCTGCCTAGAACTTAAAATACTTCCAATCTTGTGGCAGATTAACGTCATGAATTTCGTCCACGGACTGGGGTATGGGCCATTTTATTAGACTTCTGAACCACTGTGCGCTAGTAACGACAATATTACTGCATTTCAAATATAATTAAGTATCCATATCTAAATGATATTTTTCATTACACGTTCGTTTATACTTTACATACAAACAGGCGTATTTTTACCGCTTAATAAACGCTATGACTTCTAAATTCAATAATTTTGCTTTAACGCTGAGTATTTTTTTAACATTATATCCTCCGGTTTGGTGCAAAAGTAATATTTTGAAAATATGTATTACCGTTATTATTCTATTAATTACGAGTATTTTTATAATTGCAGAAATGTATTTCATGTACATGGTAATCGGCTTCAAATATCATTTATTTTTAAAAGTTCTACTGATACTCAGGCATGTTTGTACAAGTACTGTCAATATTACATTGTCAATTAAGCTTTTTACCAATGAAGGTGAACTAACTAATTTAAAAAATATGTTAAAATTATTTTTCCTTCGAGACAGAAAAAGTGGACAAATTAAAAGATGCCATAAAATTATTATTGTTATTTGGTGCTTGATACATATTCTGATTCTGATAATTCTGGAATCATCCGCTTTCTCAGTTCCATTGGATTATGTCATCAGTGTTACGGGAGCACGATTTTTAGGAACTCGCCTTGAGGCAATTATTATAATTGTCTCTTTAATAACTTGGGAGATTAAAGAAAAACAAAAAACAATTCACAAGAAAATAAAATCATTACAAAACCTAGAGCAGATTATCAAATATCAAGAACAGCAAGAAATTTTGTACGGGTTTATTAAAGGCATAAGTGACGTATTTGGTTATGTAATAGCAGTCGCTGTTATTATTTGTGTTGTTAGCATTTTAGAAGTCAGTATCAGTTTAATATTTAAAACTTATATTGGGACAGTAGTCTATACAAGAGTAATATATGTGATACATTTTTCAGTAAGTATTAAATAACACTAGATAACAACTACAAAAACAAATTGCGACTGCTGTTGTAATGGCTGTCAGTGGGAGTTTAAAGTATCCTGACCGCAAATTCAACAACGAAAATTTTCCAACATGTATAGATTTTGAGTTATAGAATATATTAGTCATTTTTATTTCATATAAACATTTTTATATAATATTCATACGTAAGTCCAAAACAATTAAAAAAAAACGAAATATTTTAAAGATAACAGGGTTTATTTACAAAAATACACATGAAAATACATTAATAGTAAGTCTTTTGTACATAACTTTTCTGCAAATGTTGACTTTCGTTTATATTTCGGATCGCTTTCTCTCATAAGAAACCAACAATAATCCGCCATCATTGCTGGATCCCATCTGCTCTGTTAGCGTTGCTCCATTGTTAATGTGCCTTGGTGGAGCCTTTCTCCGTGCTCACTAATCGCTCCCAAATTTTCTGGGAAAAAATTTAAATGGCAGTGCAAGAAGTGTATTTTAAGAGAAATGCGACAGCCCATTTTGCAGTGACTTTTAAGTTGTTCTACAAGTTTTTCGTAGTTTTCTACTTTTAGTTTCCTAAAAATTCCTAAACAATTGTTTGAAAAGAACCCCGCGCAGCTAATTCAACATAACAACTGTTGATCTCAAAGTATTTTTCTAAATAGTGGTCCAACAAATATTCCTTGCTTAAGCTTAACATCACTTACTTTAGGAATTTTTTTTTAAAATATTTAAATGCATCTCTTCATATAAAGCTTTAACGAAATTTTTAACCAATCCCAGTTTAAAGTGTAAAGGAGGTAACAGTACGTTTTTGGGATCAATAAGAGGTATATTTTTTACCTTAGCTTGACCTGGAATACATTGATCTCTCGAAAGCCATTCTTTTACTTTGTAATGGCTCTGTTGTACCGCCCACCACTTTACCCCCTTTTACTTACTATTTCTAGGCCTTCCATCTTCCTGAGCTGCTACAAGTTCTTCACTTTCGAATGACTGCACTACGTTTATTGTACGTGTTAGAATTTTGTCGGATTATAAGAGCTAATTTATCTCTAAACGGAGCATTATTCTCAACTTTGAAGTTGATAAAATCTTGGAATTATATATATATTTTATTTGAAAATAATTAAACTAAAAATTCAGGTAGCATAATTTATTTTCATTACTTTAGGAGCCACCTTTTCTACAAAATGTACTTTTCCTCAAAATTATAAGATTTTACATATTTTATGCTACGGACTCACTTATTTTCCTTTTTGCTTACTTTTTCATAACTGCTTAAAGCCGTTTTCTAACTCTTCAGAAATTTCGCGCCACGACCAAGACTTAATTCTGTTTCGCGTTATTTTCAAATTACACACAACCGGACTGGCCCACCGTGCCGTGAGATTACTGTTACATTTGACTCGGAACTAACTTTCAACCGCAGCTGTAATGTTATACCGAAATCCGTTCAGGTCCGGAGTAATGTTTATCTTTAATTCTAATTTTAATTTTGTTATGTTCGTAGGAAACAAGTTAACAGGCAAGAGCTGATTTTTATATTAAATTAAATAAAACACGATAATAATATAATACATTATAATATTTGCATATGTGTAAATACTTAGTTAACACTAAGTTCTATATTATTAAACTAAATCTATTTCACTGTCGCTACTATCATCTAGATTAATAACTAATTTTTCTGTTGCATTTTGAAGATAAAAAAAGTTTTTTTTTATTTCCTTTACATGTTTTACACAATTTTCCCAGTTAATTTGAGAATTTTTTTTCACTTCACTATCAATTAAAGCTAATACATTAGAATTAAGTGTAGGTGAAATATTATTACGAAGAAATTCCTGCTTCGTGCGTGTTCTCTTTTTTTATAGATTTATTTAGTAGATTTTTTTCAATTTAACCTTGAAACGACTTTGAAATGGACTCTAGTTGACCTTGAGGTGTTAAACAAACCACAAATTCAAATTCAGCGCCCCCAAAAGTCTATATTTCTTCTTTTACAGATCTATTTAGTAAATTTTCTTCAATGTGACCTTAAAATAATTCTAACAGAAACGTACGTATCCACTTCTTCAGATTTATTTAGGGAATTTACCTCCGTTTGACCTTGAAATGACCTTGAACCTGATGTGATAGAGGTTATTGAACCTCAGATTTGGATTTAGGGCATCTAATTACATAAGAATAAAGTGATCCGGTGAAAAAGGCATCCACTTTTTTTTTTATAAACCTGTGTAATTATTAACATTGCAGCAAACAGTATTTTTTTAAGGTTTTTCGGCATTTTTGCAATGACTAATTGATTAAATGAAACCAGCAATAGCTTAAATTAAAGATCTCAATAATACCTTTAAAAAAGTATGAGGAACTTACGCTCTAAAAATAATATTGTCGCTTGCAGAAACGAAAACCATATTTTCGCCAATTTTGAACCCCCGCCATTTGTTAATTATAATTATTTCAGCATCCAAAAGCATATAGGCATTCTTGTATTGACCCTGCCTACAACTTAGAATACTTCCAATCCTGTGGCAGATTAACGTCAAGAATTTCGTCCACAGACTGGAGCATGGGCCATTTTATTAGATATCTGAACCACTGTGTGCTAGTAATGACAATATTACTGCATTTTAAATATAATTAAGTATCCATATCCAAATGATATTTTTCAATACACGTTCGTTTATACTTTACATACAAACAGACTAAACCTTATTTTTACCTCTTAATAAACGGTATGACTTCGAAATTTAACAATT
Organism: Diaprepes abbreviatus; assembly: GCA_034092305.1. Lineage (NCBI taxonomy): Eukaryota > Metazoa > Arthropoda > Insecta > Coleoptera > Curculionidae > Diaprepes > Diaprepes abbreviatus. Next base: position 2,576,377 of record JASJET010000178.1, on the reverse strand, counting down.
TTGCTTTAACGCTAAGTATTTTTTTAACATTATATCCTCCGGTTTGGTGCAAAAGTAAAACTTTGAAAATATTCATTACCGTTATTATTCCATTAATTACGAGTATTTTTATAATTGCAGAAATTTATTTCATGTACTTAATAATCGGCTTGAAATATCATTTATTTTTAAAAGTTATAGTGATTCTCAGGCATGTTTGTACAGGTACTGCCAATATTGCAATGTCAATTAAGCTTTTTGCCAATGAAGGTCAATCAACTAATTTTAAAAAAATGTTAAAATTATTTTTCCTTCAAAGCAGAAAAAGTGGACAAATTAAAAGATGTCATAAAATTATTATTGTTATGTGGTGCTTGATACATATCCTGATTCTAATAATTCTGGAATCATCCGTTTTCTTAGTTCCATTGGATTATGTCATCAGTGCCACGGGAACACGATTTTTAGGAACTCGCCTTGAGGCTATTATTATAATTGTCTCTTTAATAACTTGGGAGATTAAAGAAAAACAAAAAACAATTCATAAGAAAATAAAATCATTAAAAAACCTGGAGCAGATTATCAAATATCAAGAACAGCAAGAAATTTTGTATGGGTTTATTAAAGGCATAAGTAACGTATTTGGTTATGTAATAGCAGTCGCTGTTATTATTTGTATTGCTAGCATTTTAGATGTCAGTATCAGTTTAATATTTAAAACTTATGTTGGGGCAGTATTCTATACGAGAGTAATATATGTGATACATTTTTCAGTAAGTATTTAAAAACACTAGATAACAACTACAAAAACAAATTGCGACTGATGTTGTAATGGCTGTCAGTGGGAGTTTAAAGTATCCTGACTGCGAATTCAACAACGAAAATTTTATAGAATATATTAGTTATTTTTATTTAATACAAACATTTTTATATAATATTTAAACGTAAGTTCAAAACAATTAAAAAAACGAGATATTTTAAGGATAACAGGGTTTATTTACAAAAATACACATGAAAATACATTTATAGTAAGTCTTTTGTACATAACTTTTCTACAAATATTGACTTTCGCTTATATTTCTGATCGCTTCCTCTCATAAGAAACCAACAATAATCCCCCATCATTGCTGGATCCCATCTGCTCTGTTAGCGTTGCTCCATTGTTAATGGGTCTTGGTGGAACCTTTCTCCGTGCTCACTAATCGCACCCAAATTTTCTGGGAAAAAATTTAAATGGCAGTGCAAGAAGTGTATTGTAAGAGAAATGCGACAGCCCATTTTGCAGTGGCTTTTAAGTAGTTCTACAAGTTTTTCGTAGTTTTCTACTTTTTGTTTCCTAAAAATTCCTAAACAATTGTTTTAAAAGAACCCCACGCAGCTAATTCGACATCACAACTGTTGATCCCAAAGTATTTTTCTAAATAGTGATCCAACAAATATTCCTTCCTTAAACTTAACATCACTTACTTTAGGAAATATTTTTTTAAAGTATTTAAATGCATCTCTTCATATAAAGCTTTAACGAAATTTTTAATCAATCCCAGTTTAAAGTGTAAAGGAGGTAACGGTACGTTTTTGGGATCAACAAGAGGTATATTTTTTACCTTAGCTTGACCTGGAATACATTGATCTCGCGAAAGCCATTCTTTTACTTTGTAATGGCTCTGTTGTACCGCCCACCACTTTACCCCCTTTTACTTACTATTTCTAGGCCTTCCATCTTCCTGGGCTGCTACAAGTTCTTCACTTTCTGATGACTGCAGACTGCACTATTCACTCGTTTATTGCACGTGTTAGAATTTTGTCGGATTATAAGAGCTAATTTATCTCTAAAGGGAGCATTATTCTCAACTTTGAAGTTGATAAAATCGTGGAATTATATATATTTTGTTTGAAAATAATTAAACTAAAAATTCACGTACCATCATTTATTTTCATTACTTTAGGAGCCACCTTTTCTACAAAATGTACTCTTCCTCAAAATTATAAGATTTTACATATTTTATGCAACGGACTCATTTTCATTTTTGCTTACTTTTTCACAACTGCTTAAGACCGTTTTCTAACCTTCAGAAATTTCGCGCCACGACCAAGACTTAATTCTGTTTCGCGTTATTTTCAAATTACACAACCGGACTGGCCCACCGTACCGTGAGATTACTGTTAACCTTTAACCGCAACTGTAATGTTATACCGAAATCCGTTCAGGTCAGGTGCGGATCTAAGAGCGTCGAGTTCAGGAAAATAGACCCGATTTTGCCTCTTATACAATAGTTTATTCAAGAACTAGAGAGAGTAATAAATTATTTTTTACCCTTTTTATTCTTCGCAAACTACCTGTGTTCTTTAGTCTGTTGTCTTTGACAAAATCTGTTAAACACATATATTTTTCATAGGAATGGGTCAGAAATTTTAAAATCAAAAATACCCGTCTATAATGGACTATTGGGTTAGATAACAATAGATATTTGGAGGTGTGAAGTGTTAAAAAAGATTTTAATCCTTGTCATAGGCGTCGGAAGGAGGTTTATTTTATCACTATTTTATCATTATGGCATAGAATATTATTTCGGTAATAAACTTAAAATAAAAATTTTTATTATATTATTTTATTTCTTATGATTTCTTAATAATTCACATACATTAGAAAATATAGATAATTTTGATATATTTAACACAAATCACAACTGTATTTTTATTATTTTTAATTTTGGCATAGAAACCGTTTTAGGCACATTCAGACTAAAACGTAGCCTTCTTCTCTCAAAAAATTCTACGTTATAATTTAAATACTTACAACATACCCAGTGTCAAAAATACAAGAAGTTAATCATATATAAAAAAATAAATTCGTTCATATAATATTAAAATTTTTTTGTGGCTATTGGTCATTTTATTATTAATTAAAAACACTTCTAGGACATTTGACGTTTCAGTTCATTTATTTCTTAAACTATCTGCAGAATTACAATTAAACACTAAAGAGGGATTCAAATGTAATTAATTTTTATATGTTACAGTTTAAATTAGACCTACTTATTTTTATTTTTATTGCATTGACATCTTAATTTAATTTACTTTATTATATGGAAATCCGATAGCCTCAAGAAAATAAAATAAACATGTTAATTCTACACGCTGAAGAAAGAGACACAAATACAATAATAAAAAAATTACCGCTAATTGGAATTAAATATATATAAAATTAAAAAGTGGGGCACACTAAAATAAAAATATATAAAAAATAAAAATATATATAAACAACATTAAACAATAAACTACAACAAAAACGAAAATTTAAATAATAAATTGTGTTTACACTGGTAATATTAAGTATCTAAATCGTAATCAAAGTCAATGAAGCTATCTTCGCTCAAATTAATTATAATTGGTTCCTCTATCTCACCGACCATGGGATCGAGTTTCCACATTTTCTTTTATTCTTTTATTATATGGATTCGTCCCAATTTTCTGCAGTAACTTTATTCAAAAAAATCTTAAAAGTTCAGTTAAATTACTAATTTTGTAAGTTGTGTTATTTCTAGCAACTCTACCTTTTACTTGAGAGAGATATTTCCTTCTCCAGCGGACATTTTCCGGACGATCTATAAGAACAGATTTCCTATCTGGTTTTTCCCAGCAAAAATTAAATTCTCTGAGCAATTTCCAGAGCTCGGTTCTTTTAATTTCAGGTAAATCCAGATCTTCATTGATTTTGGTTAGAATTTTGTCGACGATTGGGATCTGCTTCTTATAATAAAATGTATATACAACTCCTTTTATTGCAGTTTACATCTCTTCTTCCAACGAGGTTTTTCGTCTGCCTGTGATCGAATGTGGCTTGGGAGTACTAACAATTCTAATCGTTTTGTTCTCCTTCAGTATTCGATACATAGCAGATTTTCCAACTCCTGTCATATTAGAACACATCTCAATAGATCTTTTAATATTATTATCTAAATATTGATATCTTAACGCATCATAAACATTCATCGTAATAACTTTTTCGCTCAGCAAAAAATGCCCTGGTTTAACGATTTTGGAATAAATATAGAGATGGAAGCCATATCTTTTGGGTATCTCACTGATCTCAAATAATATATAAAAACAAGCACAAACAAGATAAATCATTAAGAACACACTGTAAGGCGTACTTTGCTCACTGACAGAAATTAAATTGAACTATCAGAAATTTTATTGTTGCAGTAAATTTATAAAAGCTTATAATATTTAAATATAATTAGATTTACGGCAGTCCTCAGTTACCTTCGGCACTGAAGAAGGTACGTTAGAGGTTTCGGTAACAGTTTTATTACTCTCTCTAGTTCTTGAATAGAGTATAGAAATGTGTATGCTTGCGATCGCCCCTCGCCTTCCCAAGAACTTTGAGTTCAGGAAAATAGAACCGTTTCTGCTTTTTATATTAGGAATGTATATATTGCTGGCACCACCCCCCCCCCCCCCCCGTTGACAACTTTTTTTTTGCGAATGTTTATCTTTAATTCTAATTTTGTTATGTTCGTAGGAAACAAGTTAACAGGCAAGAGCTGATTTTTATATTAAATTAAATAAAACGCAATAATAATATAATACATTATAATATTTGCATATGTATAAATACTTAGTTAACAATAAGTTCTATATTACTAAACTAAATCTATTTCACTGTCGCTACTGTCATCTAGATTAATAACTAATTTTTCTGTTGCATTTTGAAGATAGACATAGGTTTTTTCTATTTCCTTTACATGTTTTACAGAATTTTCCTAATTAATTTGAGAATTTTTTTGCTTCACTATCAATTAAAGCTAATACATTAGAATTAAGTGTAGGTGAAATATAAATACGACGAATTCCTGCTTTAAGTTGGTGCCATATTTGCTCATTGGGGTTGAATATACAGTAGTAAGGTTGTAACCGCAATACTGTGTGACCCATACTTTCCGCAAGTTCGTCGCAATAATATTATTTTTTAAGAGACAAACTTTTAAGCACTTCCAATAACTCTTTTTTTGTATATTTTTCATGAAAATATATATCATTATCGTACATATAGTCGTGAATTTTTGCTTTTGGATCGTTTGAACAAGATGCTTTCAAAACCCGTTTTCAGATCCAGCATTTAAAATTCTTTTACCGTGGTTTGACGGCGCACGTGTCACACACTTACCACCAGAATCGTCCTATCCACTGGTTGGGGTATCATTGGTATCAATCCATGTTTCATTTAAATAAATTATTTGTCTTTTTTGTGTTCTGTAGTTACTGATTTCTCTCAAATACTTCCCCCGCCATTCTTGAAGACGCCTGGATTCCATTAGAATTTGTCTTTTATTAATCTTTTTGAATTTAAATTCCATTCCTTGGGTGTACTTCCACAAAGTCGTTCTTGAGCACTTAATTTCGGTTTCATCTCTTTCAAGTATTATTAAATTGTCTAAAGTTGGAACATATTGGTCTTCATACATTTTATAAATTTTTCATCTTTAAAATGTCTTCGTCACCATGGTCTAACTTTCTCAAAATTCCAGCATCACTTCTTTTTTTACGTTCTAAAACGGGCTTTTGCGTAATTTTACATACCGTGGAAAAAGTTTTCCTTGTAAGTAAAGCTGTTTCCTCTACCGCTTCCTTAAGGCACAAATTACCGCGCCACATTAAGATTAAAAACACGTTCTGTTGATAGATTTGTTTGACTTCCACAAATCTCACTAGAGCTCTAAGGCCGCCACATTTCTAAATAATTATTAGGTTTACGGTAGCAAATGAAATACGAAATAATCACGTGTACTATGATTAAAAACACAATTTAAACTGGCTATTTCGGTTCAGATTCAATTATATTATACATAGTAAACGTAAATAATACCTAGAATTTTACCTGCATATGCAAATGATTCCGGGCCTGTACGGCTGTAAATTTATACCTAGTCACTATAGTCTAGTTGTTACGTAACGAATATCGATCTACCTGCGCAAGGGGTATGTGATTTTAGAAGCTTGGGTTTCGCCCAAGGAAGTTGGAAGGGATAAAAGGAAGGAGAATACCCTAAACTCAATTTGGTTCCGCATGTAACTCTGTACTCCCCTCAATGTGACTATGCTGCACTTGCGCAGTAGGTCAAGGGATAGGACTGGATTTGAGAAAGCTCTTATTTATGTTGTTATATTGAAAAATTACAATTTAAAGTTCAGGTTTTAAAAAAAAAATCTTATCTTATCTACAATGTTAAAAAGGATCTGGTCATAAGGATTAACTATATGTTACTCTTCCTTTATGTTAGCGCAAACAAAACTTTAAAATCGTCGATCTATTAAAAGATCTTCAGTAAAATCTTACATATTGATGTAATACAAAAAACATAGGTACTTACCGAAAATAATAAATTTCCGGGATCGAATCACGCGATTTACAAAACAATACCATACACTGATACATTATTATAAATTAAAGTCTATACAAATTTTTTGACAACATCCACAAATATAAATTCCGAAATTTAATTAATGATACTGCACCGCACAACAAAGAAAATACACCGGGACGCCGATCATGTCGCAAACCCTGCTCTGGTTTCCGGTTCTGACATTGCTAACTTCATGCAATAAATTTACTACGAAATTTCTTTTTGCGCTTGCTCCACATAGCCAGTCGATGTCAATTTATGACATTTATTTTCTGCATGGTGGAACACTTTTTTACGCATTTGGCCTATTTTTGTAGTTTTCCATATCCCTTCTAGTTTCCTTGGTTTCGCCTCCGTTCACGTGCCTGCGTGGGGTACGTGGTTTTGGGAGCTTGAGTTTCGGCTCAAAAACTCGATCCGCTTTCCTTTCTGCTGTGTAACGGATATCGATCTAGCTTCGTGCGTGTTCTCTTTTTTTATAGATTTATTTAGTGGATTTTTTTCAATTTAACCTTAAAACGACTTTGAAATGGACTCTAGTTAACCTTGAGGTGTTAAACAAACCATAAACTCAGATTCAGCTCCCCCAAAAGTCTATATTTCTTCTTTTACAAATCTATTTAGTAAATTTTCTTCAATGTGACCTTAAAATAATCCTCTGGCTGATCCTGAGGGATTAAACAAACCACGAATTCGGATTTAGCAACTTCAAAAAGTTACGTATCGACTTCTTCAGATTTATTTAGTGAATTTAACTCCGTTGACCTTGAAATGACCTTGAACCTGATGCGATAGAGGTTATTGAACCTCAGATTTGGATTTAGGGCATCTAATTACATAAGAATAAAGTGATCCAGTGAAATAGGCATCCACTTTTTTTTATAAACCTGTATAATTATTAACATTGCAAAAAACAGTCATTTTTGAAGGTTTTTCGGCATTTTTGCAATGACTCATTGAATGAAACCAGCAATAGCTTAAATTAAAGGTCTTAATAATACGTTTAAAAAAGTATGAGGAACATACGCTCTAAAAATAATATTGCTTGCAAAAACGAAACCATGTTTTCGCCAACTTTGAACCCCCGCCATTTGTTAATGCAGATTATTTCAGCATCCAGAAGCATATAGGCATTCTTGTATTGACCCAGCCTACAACTTAGAATCGTTCCAATCCTGTGGCAGATTAACGTCATGAATTTCGTCCACAAACTGGAGTATGGGCCATTTTATTAGACATCTGAACCACTGTGCGCTAGTAACGACAATATTACTGCATTTTAAAAATAATTGAGTATCAATATCCAAATGATATTTTTCAATACACGTTCGTTTTTACTTTACATACAAGTAGACTAAACCTTATTTTTACCTCTTAATAAACGCTATGACTTCTAAATTCAATAATTTTGCTTTAACGCTAAGTATTTTGTTAACATTATATCCTCCGGTTTGGTGCAAAAGTAATATTTTGAAAATATGCATTACCGTTATTATTCCATTAATTACGAGTATTTTTATAATTGTAGAAATTTATTTCATGTACGTGGTAATCGGCTGGAAATATCATTTATTTTTAAAAGTTCTACTGATACTCAGGCATGTTTGTACAGGTACTGCCAATATTACATTGTCAATTAAGCTCTTTGCCAATGAAGGTCAACTAACTAATTTAAAAAATATGTTAAAATTATTTTTCCATCAAGGCAGAAAAAGTGGACAAATTAAAAGATGCCATAAAATTATTATTGTTATGTGGTGCTTGATACATATTCTGATTCTGATGATTCTGGTATCATGCGTTATCCCAATGCCTTTAGATTATGTCATCAATATCACGGGAGCACGATTTTTAGGAACTCGCCTTGAGGCTATTATTGTAATTGTCTGTTTAATAACTTGGGAGATTAAAGAAAAACAAAAAACAATTCATAAGAAAATAAAATCGTTAAAAAACCTGGAGCAGATTATCAAGTATCAAGAACAGCAAGAAATTTTGTACGGGTTTATTAAAGGCATAAGTGACGTATTTGGTTATGTAATAGCAGTCGCTGTTATTATTTGTGTTGTTAGTATTTTATATATCAGTATCAGTTTAATATTTAAAACTTATGTTGGGGCAGTATTCTGTACAAGAGTAATATATGTGATACATTTTTCAGTAAGTATTAAATGACACTAGATAACAACTACAAAAACAAATTGCGACTGATGTTGTAATGGCTGTCAGTGGGAGTTTAAAGTATCCTGACTGCAAATTCAACAACGAAAATTTTTCAACATGTTTAGATTTTGAGTTATAGAATATATTAGTCATTTTTATTTCATATAAACATTTTTATATAATTATACATAAGTTTAAAACAATAAAAAAACGAGATATTTTAAGGATAACAGGATTTATTTACAAAAAAACACATGAAAATACATTTATAGTAAGTCTTTTGTACATAACTTTTCTGCAAATGTTGACTTTCGTTTATATTTCTGATCGCTTTCTCTCATAAGAAACCAACAATAATCCCCCATCATTGCTGGATCCCATCTGCTTTGGTAGTGTTGCTCTATTGCTAATATGACTTGGTGGAATCTTTCTCCGTGTTCATTACTAACCGCATCCAAATTTTCTGTTTTTCGTAGTTTTCTACTTTTGTTTCCTAAAAATTCCTAAACAATTGTTTTAAAAGAACCTCACGCAGCTAATTCAATATCACTTAATTTTTGATTTAACTGTTGATCCCACAGTATTTTTCTAAATAGTAATCCAACAAATATTCCTTCTTTAAGCTTAGCATCACTTAGTTAAGAAAATTTTTTTTAAGTATTTAAATGCATCTCTTCATATAAAGCTTTAACGAAATTTTTAATTAATCCCAGTTTAATATGTAAAGGAAGTTACAGTGCGCTTTTGCGATTAAAAAGAGGTATATTTTTTGTTAGCTTAACCTGGAATATATTGATATCTCGGAAGCCATTTTGTAATGGCTCTGTGTTGCTCTACTGTCCCAAACACAAAGAAAACAGCAATACTTCGTAAATCTACCCTGAAACCCGTATACCTTTTAGGTCACCACATATTTGCCACTTATACGTATCATAGCTTATTGCGTTTAGAATAAGTGACACACTTTCATATATTTCTTTCATGTCAATTGCATGTGCGAGAGGAGGAATAGATAGAGGGTAAATAGGTCTTTTGTTGCCATTATGGACCAGAACTGATTTTAAGCTTGTTTTAGAATAATCTATAAATCAGCGCCATTCGTCCGGGTCATGTGCAAATCCTAATTTTTCCATAATACTATTTGGATTAACACAAACACACATTTTGTCCTGTAGAGTAAAAAAGGAGGATAGCTCCTGGTTACGGTTCCCAAGTATTGTAACTTTGGTTCCAGTGGCTAGTAAATTTCATTGTTGTAATCTAGACCCTAATACTTCAGCAAGCTCTTTAGACAAGCGGAAGATCCGAACTAAATCATTTAATTCAGGTTACTCGATTAAATGGAGTGCTTTTCCTTCACCTTCGGGAAAACACGAATAGCCCTTTTCTGATACATTATCGGGTTCTGCGTTATCATCATACACTTCTAAATCTTCCTCCCATTCTGCCAGTGCCGCTGAAACTGGTAAACCTTCTCCATGAAGAATTCCCAAATCTTCTCTATTGCAGTTTAATGTCCGCTTCCAATAGTTTGCAAAATGACGAGAAAACGGAGGATCAGTTTTTGCTTTACTGTTGTTATAATGGCTAACTCATCACTGTTCTCGAAGAAACGTCGAACTATGTTGCCATCGTTAGTGCTTCCTAACCCTTTCTTTGGCATGTCAACAAGAAGTCCTAATCTCTCTCTTTAAAGACCCGTTGGACGGTAGCCTTTGTATGTGCTTTCACCTCTTTGTCTTTCTGCTTACGGGCTTGCCACTGCTGTGTGTCACGTTGATATGACAAATACAAGTAGCATTCGAAGGATCGAATACATGCGTGTAGAGTCAACAGTTGTAGCTTGAAATACTCTGTATTTACTGAGACACAGTATCAATATTGTTGAACTGAGATGTTGTTTGGACCGATTTCGCTCCAGCCAAAGCATTCACCTAGCCGTCTATCATCGTCATAGATAAGTTGTACTGTACTGAAGCTCGGGTGGCAAAGAGAACTCTTTTATATGGTGCAAGTTGTCTGGTTCGAGTTCATAATTTTCTATTTTCTTTAAAGACTTTTCCTTAATAAATTCAAATTTCAGAGACCCGCAATTCATAGTAGAGGAGAGTTTGGAATTGTACAACACAATCTGTTCTTGTTGAGTTTGCGTGTTAATACCTGCTGAAATATTCGGATCAGTGAATTTCATTTTGTACTGGCTCTGACCTGACGTTCCATCGAAGCCCCATTTGCAAATGAAACTCATATCTACAAATCTAATTTATCGATTTGTTCAAGGACGTCTAACTGAAGCAATATAATTCGATCCACTGTGTGATCCAGTAAGCCTTGGAATTTAACCTCGGCTTTTGATTTAGTAAAAGTTAAATACTCGTCATGTGGTTAACATGCTTTTTTTTGTATTTTACATACCAGAGTACGGCGAAAATATATTACTGCCGTTCTGTTTAGTCCAATTTTGTAATCGTTAATATTTATTTCTCGACAATCCAATGTCAAACAGAAGAGCGGCGCACAAATGTAACTGGGCGCGACGCAACCACAACACTGTTGCCTTTGACCTGAGACGAAACTTTAGAAAGAAAAGACTGGCCGTAGAAACGTTACTATAGCCAACCTTCTATTTTAAATTTCTTAACTAGAAATTATTTTGGACCTTTTCTCAAATTCTGACCTACTAAGCCCTTCTAACTTCTTTCAGGTAAGTTCGGAACAGAAGTACCTTGAAACGAATGAGAGGGTGTATTTACTATTCGTCTAAACTTATAACGTAATCGACGGAATATTGTAAATAAATAAACAAATAATTAAAATCAATTTAAATCAACAAAAACACCTAAAAGTCTACAAGAGGTATTCAAACAGGTCTCCATTTTGAGCAAGACAATAACCCAGTCTATTGTAAAATACGGTTCGCGTATTTGCCGAAACTTCAGGGGTTATATCCCTATTAGCCCTTTCTATCATGTCCTCACAAAACACCATACATGTTTCCTGGTCTTTCGGAAAAATTTCTTGAGTTATTCGTAATTTGTATCAGCGATATTTGTTCCGCTTTAAAATATTCCGAACTGTTCGAGCGTTCATATCAAGTTCTTCGGCAATTATGGAACTATTGCAAGGAAAATTAATTTCTGCTAAACTACAAACGTCAGTCTCCCGATTTGCTCGTTCTTCAGTAATTTGAGGAACCGGTTGCTCCTCATTATTATCAGTGCATTTTTTACAAATTTTTAGATAACCGGTTGTCTCAAATTTTTTAATAATTTCCGAAATTCTAAATTTTCAAGGAACAAGATGATTTTCGCACGTAAATTCAAATCTGCCGATTATCTCATCCATAGCTTTACCAGAACAGTACCACTTAATAATCTGCTTCTTTTTGTTCCGTGGAATAAACTACCATTTCAAATACAAAAAAATTTAGTGCGAAACACGGAAATACCAATAGTCGGTACTTACGCTTCGACGGCGTGAATGAAAGCAAATAACTTGGAATCCTCTTGTTTTGCTAGATCATGGCTTATGATGCCGCCTGCTCTCACCGCGCCAGCATTGTAAAGGGTGTTTTTTATAGAGGTATAGAACTTTAAGTTGGCAACACTTTTTTAACTGGCGGCCACTTTGTCAGCTGTCAAGTGATTTATGTTTAGTTTGGTTTGGCATTTCAACATAAATAGACTGACGCCTGAACAACGCTTCCAAATTGTGCAAATTTATTTTGAAAATCATGGTTTTGTTCGAAATACGTATCGCACACTACGTCCATTTTACGGTCAACATAATCGTCCATCAGAGCAATTAATTCGATTAACTATGGAACGTTTTCGCACCACGTTTACTCTAAATGATAATACGCATCCACAGAGACGTCGTACAGTGCGTACAGAAGAAGTCATTGCTGCTGTAGAGCGTAGCGTAGAGGAAGACCTGAATCAGTTTATCCGCCATCGTGCACAGGAATTGGATATATGTCCATTCACTTTATGGAAGATTTTGCAGAAAGATCTTGGTTTGCGTGCTTACAAAATCCAACTCGTGCAAGAATTGAAGCCACACGATCACCTAGCAAGGCGTAGATTCGGTGAATGTGCCCAAAACAAGATTGCCGTTGATCCCGATTTTCATAAGCGAATTTTGTTTAGCGATGAAGCTCACTTTTGTTTGAATATAATCCTCAAGTGTATGTTGAGACACCGTTACATCCAGAAAAACTGACTGTTTGGTGTGTTTTATGGGCTGGTGGAATCATTGGTCCGTATTTCTTTAAAAACGATGCTGGTCAGAACGTTACAGTCAATGGTGACCGCTATAGAGCCATGATTACTGACTTTTTCGTTCATCAATTGAACAACCATGATGTGCAGGAGCTGTGGTATCAACAAGACGGCGCAACATGTAACACAGCTCGTGCCACAATTGATTTATTGAAGGAAATGTTTGGTAACCGCATAGTTTCACGTTTCGGACCCGTGAATTGGCCTCCAAGATCGCGCGACTTAACGCCGCTAGACTATTTTCTCTGGGGATATGTGAAGTCGCTAGTCTACGCCGATAAGCCCGAAACGATTGATCACTTGGAGGACAACATTCACCGCGTTATTGCCGATATACGGCCACAAATGTTGGAAAAAGTCATCGAAAATTGGACCTCCAGATTAGACTACGTCCGAGCCAGCCGTGGCGGTCATATGCCAGAAGTTTATTTTTCGAATAAAGTAAATTTCATGTCAATTTAAAAAAATCATCTTTGTTTTATTCCATTTAAAAGTTCTATACCTCTATAAAAAAAACACCCTTTATTTCCCCCTCACCCGAGGGCTGGTAATTATTAAATTTAAGCACGTATGTCGATGCATATATTCTGTCTCATTCTGATTTGATGAATAATATAGTATTTTCTTTATCTTACTTAAGAAACATCCAGGTTCCGGTTTGGATTTTCCACACCTGTATATGCTTTTTGCAAAATACCATAAATTTGGTCCAAATGAACTAAAAAATGCCCGATAAAGGTTCTTAAAACTTTTTTTGTTTCAGTTTCACCTGCTATGTTTAATAATTGTTGGAGAACAATTATCAGTAGAAGCAGAAAAAACAGTAAATATATGTCACGAAGTAGTTGAGCAGCGAAGTGAATGTTTTGCTATTCAGGAACGTCAAAAAATTAAGGAACATTTGTATGAAATGGCTCTACACGCATCGCAGAGAAATACTAAACTTTGGGCAGCTGGTTTTTTTGCTGTAGATCATTCAATGATACTCTTTATTTTTGGAAATGTGTGCAGTTATCTAATAGTGGCATGCCAGTTAATATCTGCCACCACACCGTCTTCATAAAACATAACACCAACAAAATAGCAAAAAAGTTTTCGTAGATCTCGAGTTATAACATAAAAGTTTTATTTTGGTTTCAATACCGTTATAATTTTCGTTGTGTAATGTCATCCACATGCTAATTTTTGTATGGCATAAACACCCTGTTTTTTTTTTTTTCAATTTCGCACCAAAATCGATATTTCTATTTAATATGTGTGGCAAATCATTATGGAGAGATATACCATCTCATATTTTACAGGTATTAGTAAAATTAATGGCAAAAATAAAATTATTATAAAATAAATAAATTTATTTCTAAAAAAAAATTATATGAAATTGAAATTATTCACAACAAAAAATTCTTTTCAACGAAATTGTAACAAAAAGATATTTACGATAAATACGCTCTCTTCAATTTTAAGAAATTGCCCTCAATATACCGATATTTTAAAAACTTGAGACATGTAAACTTTTTAGTGCGACATATTATATCCTGCGTATTGAGTTTGATGAAATTAATTTAAAATCCGTAATATACGCCCTAAGAAAGCCCCATTATCAATTTTGGACAAAATCGGAAAAGTGTAAAATTTTTAAACCTCCATATGTATCTGCCATATTAAATTATAAAAAATTAACTTCAGATTTGTAATCTACGATCCCTATGTCAATTTCGAAAAAATGTGACCCACGTACAATTTTCAACCCACTATATTGAATACTGAATTTCAAAAAAAAATAAACTCTTAACCTGCACCCTCGAAAATCCCCTAATAGGTACTAATTTTGGATCAGGGGTCTGTCAAGTCCAATTTTTAAGAAATAATTTTAAATTTGTAATTTACATTCCCAAAAACCGCTCAATACCAATTTTGGATAAAATTCATAAGATATTATATAGAATAAAATTCTAGGTATTGTTGACTTACTCTAACACATTTGTAAATTTGCGTAAGATATGTGTAGCACTGTTCAATAATAAACTATCTTTAAAAACGCGTATTTAATTCGTTTAATAAAAGACCGCTGTAATGTACCAGGAAATTTACGTGTGGCAAACATTTTTCCCTGTTTGAAATGTGAAACCAACCATTTTGCACTTTTGGATCTAAATTTCATAAGATGCTATATAAAAAAAAATTCTAGACCAAGAAACATACTCCTAGCAAGCGAAAATAAAAAGCAACTTTCGTCAAAGACTCGAATAATTTTTCACTTTTGAATGACCTAAATATCATAATGTACTCTGTAGAAGAAAATTCTAGATATTGTTGACTTACTATAACACGTTTGAAAATTTATGTAACATGTGTGTAGCACTGTTTAATAATCTTCAAAAGGCGTATTTTATTAGTTTAATAAAAGGCGCTGCTTTGTAAAAGGAAAATTACGCCTAGCAAGCATTTTCCCTGTATACAATGTGATAGAATACAATTTAAAAAATACGAAAATAAAAAGCAACTTTCGTCAAAGACTCTAATAATTTTTCACTTTTGAATGACCTAAATATCATATTGTACTCTGTTGCAGAAAGTTCTAGATATTGTTGACTTACTATAACACGTTTGAAAATTTGTATAACATGTGTGTAGCACTGTTCAATAATCATTAAAAAGCGTATTTTATTAGTTTAATAAAAGGCCGCTGCTTTGTACCACGAAAATTACGCCTAGCAAGCATTTTCCCTGTATACAATGTGATAGATTACAATTTAAAAAATACGAAAATAAAAAGCAACTTTCGTCAAAGACTCTAATAATTTTTCACTTTTGAATGACCTAAATATCATATTGTACTCTGTAGCAGAAAGTTCTAGATATTGTTGACTTACTATAACACGTTTGAAAATTTGTATAACATGTGTGTAGCACTGTTCAATAATCATTAAAAAGCGTATTTTATTAGTTTAATAAAAGGCCGCTGCTTTGTACCACGAAAATTACGCCTAGCAAGCATTTTCCCTGTATACAATGTGATAGATTACAATTTAAAAAATACGAAAATAAAAAGCAACTTTCGTCAAAGACTAATAATTTTTCAATTTTGAATGACCTAAATATCATATTGTACTCTGTAGCAGAAAATTCTAGATATTGTTGACTTACTATAACACGTTTGAAAATTTGTATAACATGTGTGTAGCACTGTTCAATAATCATTAAAAAGCGTATTTTATTAGTTTAATAAAAGGCCGCTCCTTTGTACCACGAAAATTACGCCTAGCAAGCATTTTCCCTGTATACAATGTGATAGATTACAATTTAAAAAACACGAAAATAAAAAGCAACTTTCGTCAAAGACTCTAATAATTTTTCAATTTTGAATGACCTAAATATCATATTGTACTCTGTAGCAGAAAATTCTAGATATTGTTGACTTACTATAACACTTTTGAAAATTTGTGTAACATCTGTGTAGCACTGTTCAATAATCTTCAAAAAGCGTATTTTATTAGTTTAATAAAAAAAAACGCTGCATTGTACCAAAAAATTTACATCAAGCAAGCATTTTTTCCCTGTATACAATGTAATAGAATACAATTTGAAAAAGGCGAAAATAAAAAGCAACTTTCGTCAAAGACTCTAATAATTTTTCACTTTTGGGTGACCGAAATTTCGTAAGGTACTCTGTAGTAGAAAATTCTAGATATTGTTGACTTACTATAACACATTTGAAAATTTGGGTAACATGTGTGTAGCACTGTTCAATAATCATCAAAAGGCGTATTTTATTAGTTTAATAAAAGGCCGCTGCTTTGTACCAGGAAAATTACGCCTAGCAAGCATTTTCCCTGTATACAATGTGATAGAATACAATTTAAAAAATACAAAAATAAAAAGCAACTTTCGTCAAAGACTAATAATTTTTCACTTTTGAATGACCTAAATATCATATTGTACTCTGTTGCAGAAAATTCTAGATATTGTTGACTTACTATAACAAGTTTGAAATTTGTGTAACATGTGTGTAGCACTGTTCAATAATCATCAAAAGGCGTATTTTATTAGTTTAATAAAAGGCGCTGCTTTGTAAAAGGAAAATTACGCCTAGCAAGCATTTTCCCTGTATACAATGTGATAGAATACAATTTAAAAAATACGAGAATGAAAAGCAACTTTCGTCAAAGACTAATAATTTTTCACTTTTGAATGAAGTAAAATATCATAAAATGTACTCTGTAGAAGAAAATTCTAGATATTGTTGACTTACTATAACACGTTTGAAAATTTGTGTAACATGTGTGTAGCACTGTTCAATAATCATCAAAAGGCGTATTTTATTAATTTAATAAAAGGCGGCTGCGTTGTACCAGGAAAATTACGTCTAGCAAGCATTTTTTCCCTGCATACAATGTGATAAATACAATTTAAAAAATACGAAAATAAAAAGCAACTTTCGTCAAAGACTATAATAATTTTTCACTTTTAAATGACCTAAATATCATAATGTACTCTGTAGAAGAAAGTTCTAGATATTGTTGACTTACTATAACACGTTTGAAAATTTGTGTAACATGTGTGTAACACTGTTTAATAATCATGAAAAGGCGTATTTTATTAGTTTAATAAAAGGCGGCTGCGTTATACCAGGAAAATTACGTCTAGCAAGCATTTTTTCCCTGTATACAATGTGATAGAATACAATTTAAAAAATACGAAAATAAAAAGCAACTTTCGTCAAAGGCTCTAATAATTTTTCACTTTTGAATGACCTAAATATCATATTGTACTCTGTAGCAGAAAATTCTAGATATTGTTGACTTACTATAACACGTTTGAAAATTTGTGTAACATGTGTGTAGCACTGTTCAATAATTATCAAAAGGCGTATTTTATTAGTGTAATAAAAGGCGCTGCTTTGTACCAGGAAAATTACGCCTAGCAAACATTTTCCCTGTATACAATGTGATAGAATACAATTTAAAAAATACGAAAATAAAAAGCAACTTTCGTCAAAGGCTCTAATAATGTTTCACTTTTGAATGACCTAAATATCATATTGTACTCTGTAGCAGAAAATTCTAGATATTGTTGACTTACTATAACACGTTTGAAAATTTGTGTAACATGTGTGTAGCACTGTTTAATAATCATGAAAAGGCGTATTTTATTAGTTTAATAAAAGGCGGCTGCGTTATACCAGGAAAATTACGTCTAGCAAGCATTTTTTCCCTGTATACAATGTGATAGAATACAATTTAAAAAATACGAAAATAAAAAGCAACTTTCGTCAAAGGCTCTAATAATTTTTCACTTTTGAATGACCTAAATATCATATTGTACTCTGTAGCAGAAAATTCTAGATATTGTTGACTTACTATAACACGTTTGAAAATTTGTGTAACATGTGTGTAGCACTGTTCAATAATTATCAAAAGGCGTATTTTATTAGTGTAATAAAAGGCGCTGCTTTGTACCAGGAAAATTACGCCTAGCAAACATTTTCCCTGTATACAATGTGATAGAATACAATTTAAAAAATACGAAAATAAAAAGCAACTTTCGTCAAAGGCTCTAATAATTTTTCACTTTTGAATGACCTAAATATCATATTGTACTCTGCAGCAGAAAATTCTAGATATTGTTGACTTACTATAACACGTTTGAAAATTTGTGTAACATGTGTGTAGCACTGTTCAATAATTATCAAAAGGCGTATTTTATTAGTGTAATAAAAGGCGCTGCTTTGTACCAGGAAAATTACGCCTAGCAAACATTTTCCCTGTATACAATGTGATAGAATACAATTTAAAAAATACGAAAATAAAAAGCAACTTTCGTCAAAGGCTCTAATAATGTTTCACTTTTGAATGACCTAAATATCATATTGTACTCTGTAGCAGAAAATTCTAGATATTGTTGACTTACTATCACACGTTTGAAAATTTGTGTAACATGTGTGTAGCACTGTTCAATAATTATCAAAAGGCGTATTTTATTAGTGTAATAAAAGGCGCTGCTTTGTACCAGGAAAATTACGCCTAGCAAACATTTTCCCTGTATACAATGTGATAGAATACAATTTAAAAAATACGAAAATAAAAAGCAACTTTCGTCAAAGGCTCTAATAATGTTTCACTTTTGAATGACCTAAATATCATATTGTACTCTGTAGCAGAAAATTCTAGATATTGTTGACTTACTATCACACGTTTGAAAATTTGTGTAACATGTGTGTAGCACTATTCAATAATCATCAAAAGGCGTATTTTATTAGTTTAATAAAAGGCGCTGCTTTGTACCAGGAAAATTACTCCTAGCAAGCATTTTCCCTGTATACAATGTGATAGAATACAATTTAAAAATGCGAAAATAAAAAGCAACTTTCGTCAAAGACTCTAATAATTTTTTACTTTTGAATGACCTAAATATCATATTGTACTCTGTAGCAGAAAATTCTAGATATTGTTGACTTACTATAACACGTTTGAAAATTTGTGTAACATGTGTGTAGCACTGTTCAATAATCATCAGAAGGCGTATTTCATTAGTTTAATAAAAGGCCGTTGCTTTGTACCAGGAAAATTACGCCTAGCAAGCATTTTCCCTGTATACAATGTGATAGAATACAATTTAAAAAATACGAAAATAAAAAGCAACTTTCGTCAAAGACTCTAATAATTTTTCACTTTTGAATGACCTAAATATCATATTGTACTCTGTAGCAGAAAATTCTAGATATTGTTGACTTACTATAACACGTTTAAAAATTTGTGTAACATGTGTGTAGCACTGTTCAATAATCATCAAAAGGCGTATTTTATTAGTTTAATAAAAGGCGCTGCTTTGTACCAGGAAAATTACGCCTAGCAAGCATTTTCCCTGTATACAATGTGATAGAATACAATTTAAAAAATACGAAAATAAAAAGCAACTTTCGTCAAAGGCTCTAATAATTTTTCACTTTTGAATGACCTAAATATCATATTGTACTCTGTAGTAGAAAATTCTAAATATTGTTAACTTATTATAACACGTTTGAAAATTTGCGTGACATGTGTGTAGCACTGTTCATTAATAAACTATCTTCAAAAGGCGTATTTTATAAGTTTAATAAAAGACCATTGCATTGTACCAGGAAATTTACGTCCGGCAAGCATTTGTATGCAATGTAATAGAATACGATTTTAAAAATACGAAAATAAAAACAACTTTCTTCAAAGAAACCAACAATTTTACACTTTTGAGTGACATACATTTCATAAGATAATATAGAGTAGAAAATTTGCATAATATGTGTGTAGCACGGTGTAGTAAAACATCTTTAAAAGACATATTTTCTTCGTTTAATAGAACAACATTGTTAGGTAACAGATTTAAGTCTAGTTTGCATTTTTCCTCAGTAGAAATTGAAGAATGAAATTACAATGACACAAAAAAAAACAGCAATTAACATTAAAGAATTTAACAATTTTGCCCTTCTGAGTGACTTAAATTTCCTTAGGTGCTAATTGACTTACTATAACATGTTTGGACGTTTGTGTAGTATTATTCAATAAAAATTATCTACAAAATGTGCCTTTTATTTGTTTAACAAAACACCACTTTTATAAACCAGGCACTTTCCTTAGCTTATATTTTTTAGAAGTAATTTTGAAAAAGAAAACATAAGACAAATTGACACACTTCTTATCCCCGTAAACAAAAAATAATAAAAAGGAAAAAAAATTCTGCTATAAAAATATGTCAAGTGCGTGTTGAGCATGCACACATTAGGGTCCCGTAGCTGCTTCAGAACAATACTTTAATAATTATTATAATTTTAAAATTTCTAAAAAAAAAAACATGTAATTTCCACAAGTTGTGAAAGCGTTTTAATATTTAATCAAATTTTTAAATCGATTATAGCCAAAAAGCAAAGCGGTGGAGAAAATCCAAAATAGTGGCCGACAAAGATCCAAACTTACCGGTTAGTTATCTCTTGTCTTGTCCTGTCATCTCTACAAATCGTATGATCACCTGATATTCCATGATATTATAACCGAAATCGATTAAAACCCATCACACAAGCTGGCTTTCGATCAGGTAAATGCTGCGCTAGCCAAATCTTGAACGTAAGAGTATGTAAATTTATTTTCCACCTACTATACTATTAACCACACAGGTTGTTAGTCTCAAAGATGTACGTTTTACTTAATAAAACAAATAACTACTGACACAAAATACACACAAGCTACGATAAAAAAGTCATTACAAATAAAGTATTTCTCAAATTTTTATGTGAATCCTATTTTGTCAGATACTAATTTGACGCCGACCTCAAAAGTTCCAATTTATATTGTTACTTTTCGCTTTTTAAAGTTTTTTTAGAAGACGGTTCAATTTTTTTTATAAAAATTTTATTAAAGCCTTATTTAACGATTGATGAGGTAAAAAAAAACTTCAATTTCACTTAACATTTATCTTTCTATTTCTATTTCTATTTCATGTATAATTCCTACGAAAAGTTGCGAGTTCTTGACCCAGGGCCCCCATCCTCGAAAGTGTGATGTGAAAGGTGATGTGAATGGCGATGTAAACTTTTTGACAGTAAAAGTCGTATTCTTGAAAAGCCAATGTTGCCAGATATAAACGTGCTAAAACCCGAGGGTTTCAAAAAATAAAATGGATGACAGATTGAATTGAGCTGTCAGACCGAAAATGTCCGTAGTATATTTTGTTGCCATTTTAAGCAAAAAGTAGTTTTGGTACTTTAAATTAATCGTCAAAAGTAAAAAAAAAAATAGTATTGTTGTTGTTATTTTTGTGAAGTTATTAATTGCCATTACCATATTTGTACGTTGCCTGGATTAAATTTATCTTAAATTGACACTCAAGAACTGCTAAACAAAAATGCGTACAAAGAGCCAAGTACTTTAAGATTCTAATATATAAAGAAAAAAGGATATCAAGACAAGCAGCAATCATATATACAAAGTAATATACTGACAGTAATTGCAGAAAGCCAGCACTGATAAACCTTGAAACGGTGGAAATTACAACTCTACGTAGTATGACTAAAAGCCATCATCCCATTCCACTACGGAAACTATCCAATCAGTTATTTATTGTATGAATTCACACAATGTCCAGCCTCTTACTGCAAGATGTTCTGTCCTGACAACTAAATTTGAAACAAAACCTGAAACTTGAACAATGATAGTGAAACTGTTTATGACCAGGGATCGAAACCAAAGGCCAGACAGAAGACGTCCATTAAAGATACTGGCGGATCTCACATTCAACTATTAATATATTTTTTTTATTATTTTATAAAGATTTGCAGAGACTTGAAGATCAAATGTACCATAAATAAGGTTTTTATGCTGAAGGACCTCATTCGTTGGTCTGTAGGGTTCATATTTATATCTCCCGATAAATTATAAACATAATATTTATTTAATTTTAGTGTCGTATAGTGTTTAACACAGTCTAATTAAGTTAAGTGCTCTAGTTAACATAATTTAAATATAAAATTTGTTACTTATTTAAATAAAAGTTCCAGATAGCTTACAAATTGTGATTTCTCAAATTTATTATAGTTGCGTCGTGAAAAGAATTATGTTAGATTTAACTGTTTAAAACTAAGATACTCGGCTGTTATGGACACAAGTATTTATGTTAAATCTATAAGCAGAACTAGCCCTAGAAAAACATTTTTAAATAGCACGCTCATACAAATGAGTTATGAACAGAATCTCCTGTAATAATTTTATATGTCTGTAATCTCAAATTTGCTTAATATTTGAGAGACATATTCAACTTTGTAAGAATATTATATAACCTAATTAACGTTTCAACTGTTTATTCAAAAAATAAAACGTCTTAAAGAAACGGTTCGTCAACATATTATTTTTTTTAATGACGAGTTATTTTAAAGAACCAAAAATAAAATAAAAATTTTTAATATTATTTTATTTTTTGAAATCCGTGAGTTAAATATGTCGTTTAGCGGCTGACATTTCATTTTCGCATGTTTCACCGTTCGCTTGCCTTCCACCGAGCGAACGAGGATATGAATGATGAACATTTCAAGAATATGCGTTCGCCACCTTTTCGCCGTTCACTTCACGTTCCCCAGTTCGAGGATAGGGCCCCAGGACGATGTATTTCCTTGTAATGGTCTCAGGATTGAGAGAAGGAACTTGGCAAGCTCAGAAGTCGGAGAGTTCCGGGAACTCGTGATAGGTCGTAAAGTCATGTATTGTTTATGCATCTTCGGTAGTCCCTAAAGATGTGAACTTTTGCTGTGGTGTGGCGTCAACTTAGTCCGGGTCCTCTCAGGAATATATCGTTCATGTTTCTTAAGAACGCGATAAATTCTTTCTTCGATTGTTGATGTGGAATCTTTAGCAAGAGATGTATAATTTTCTTTCCTTAAAACTTCGTCAATTTTTTTATTATATGTCTCGGTATTCATTACGACTGTGGCATTCCATTTATCCGCTGGTAGAATTTTAATATTAAAATTTGTCTGTAGGTAAGCTAGGGCAATTTGCTCGTCTTTGCTGATGTTTGGTTTAGTTTTTCCAAATTTTTGTGGAGTCTATCTTACTTTCCACCTGAAGTCATCTGCAAAAGGATCTTCGATGTTTGCTGAATCCGCGGCACTCATTATATCGAGAATGGAAACCTCTTTTTGAGCAACAGTGAAGTTCAAACCTTTGACCAGTAGTGAATTTTCCGCTAAGGTTAATTCCTTGGCAGATATATTAATTATTGTCCTCTGGCTTTGAAATGGCTGTTGTCGTTCTTGTCTGCTCTGGCATTTGGAAATATTTAATTAATTAATATTACCCTTTTTAAATAAAGGGACTACTAAAGCTTTTTTAAGTTCATCTGTATAAATTTCGGTTACAAAATGACTCATCAATTATGTGGACTATTGGCTCAATATAATTTGTTAAAGCAGAAAGACTGGAACATCATCAGCTCCAGAATTTCTTCTGCTCAATAAACCCTTAAATATATTCAGAACTTCCACCTGGTAACCGGCGTTAAAAACAAATTGTCAAATTTTAAAATAATATGAAGGGATCTTTTGTTTATTTTAAACACTTTTTCGGATGCAGGTGCTCCTCCCCAGAAGAAAAGACTGTATTGTATAACAGCATAAAAACTGGTATAATACACTGCCTTCAAGGCAGTAAGGTCAAGATTCCTAGATACCACCCTCAAAGAGTAGCAAACACTTGAAAACTTACTGCACAAAAGTCTATATGTATGGTCTATCTTAAATTAGAATCCAGCCACACCCCCCAACATCTTACTGCTTTCGCCTGTATCGATCCTTGTATTATTTGTTGTGATGAGGATGGTAAAGCAACATTTCTTTGAGATATTTTAAAAATCACACATTGAATTTTTTTAAAATTTAAATGCAGATGATTACAAGAAAACCAGAATTTACGTTATCTAAAATTGTCATCAATTTGGTTTTAAAAGGTTTGGGATCGATTTATTTTTAAGAAGATTTGTATCATGTTCATAATTAAAAAGAATATTACAGTAATCGGGGTTAATTGTTGGGAGATCATTTAAAAAATTACAAAAAACAATGGTCCCAATATACTACTCTGAGGCACACCCACCTCTATCTCATTTGAATGAGAGTGTACTATGCCATTGTCTTCTCCCCTCAGAATAACTCTTTGTGATCTTTTAGTAAGATATAATTTTAGTCAATTCAATGTGTTTCCCCTGACACCATATCTAAATAGTTTTTTAAAGAGCATTGTGTGATCCAGGCAGTCAAAGGCTTTAGAGAGGTCAAAGAATAGGCGCGCCGTCATTTCACCATCAAGTGGCTCAAACATCGCTGCCAGAAAGTCAAACATCGCCATCCCTATCGATTTGTTTTTTAAGCAGCAATGCTGAAACCCTGCAAAGAGGTTCATATGTGAAAAATAGTGATATAAGCGATTACAGAAAGCTCCTCCAACAAATTCAGAGTATGATGATAAAAACTTATTGGCCTATAGTTTAAAAGTATATCAATATCACCCTTTTTAAATAGAGGCAGTACTAAAGCTTTTTTAAGTTCATTTGGATAGATTCCGGTTACAAATGAATCATTAATTATGTGCCATATTGGCTTAACGAAGGCTTCTATAGTTTATTTAAGCAGAAAGACTGGAACCTCATCATCTCCGAACTTCTTCTGCTTCGTAAACCCTTAGATATATTCAGAACTTTCTCCTTAGTAACTGGCATTAAAATGAATTTGCAGACTTAATCAGATTTCTCGGGTTGTTAATAAACAAATCATCAAACCCTGTGTAGATCACCAGAGGGCACCACATTATTTTGTCTTTTTGCCCGTTAATTGTCTCACTATCTGCCAGGTGACCTGACCTTTATTCTGAGAATTGTTTCTTTTAATGGTGTAATATTTACTTTTTTCAGTTTGTAGAAGTTTGAAGTAGGTCACTGTCAAATATTTAAAAATGGATTTAGCTTCATTATTATGTCTTGACAATATGCTAAAAAAGTCAAGTTGTCTTTTACATTCAATTATTTCTGGACTGTCCTATATTATTTAATGACCAAGGAACCCTAAAATTATATTCTCTCTCTTTCTCTCTCTCTCTCTCTCTCTCTCTCTCTCTCTCTCTCTCTATATATATATATATATATATATATATATATATATATATATATATATATATATATATATATATATATATATATATTCTACCATTTCGAAGCAATCTTTGTACATAATTTTAGGTGGTGTACCCAATATGAAAAAAAACTTTTTTATAAATAAAATTATTTAATCCCTTCTAGCATTATATTTTAACAAATTTAATCACATATAATATCCAAAACGGCCATTCTGTACTGCCTGGAATTAGTATTTCTCACTAGAACCCTGTTTCTATGTGACAACGTTGCCAAAATCTTCAACGAACTGGCAACGACGTAACCTAATCCTTTTGACTGGCCCAAGGTAAAGGAGAAATCGCCATGCTTAATAAATCCCGCGATGTCCCTGGCACACGATGATTTTATAGTTGTTGGTTCTGGTAACCACAAATTTCGCATTTTGATTTTATAATTCTCCAAAATATCGGCACTCGGTTTTATTACTGGCTAAAAAAAGAAAGATGATATAAAATAATTTTTATGTTAACTTGTAAACATATTTAAGTAGAAAACATGGTGCATAAAAAATGCAGATCTACAGAAACACGAAAATATTGAGATAGAAAAAATTCAAAAAAAAAAATTACTAATTTTATGAAATGCAAAAAAAGTGTTACAATTAAGCGAGATACTACGATACTTGAATACAATTCAGTGTTAGCGAGAAGATTCATTCCAAAACGTAGCTAAGATCAAGTTTATAGTGAGCCATGCATGCGAAAGAAGCTCCTTATCAACAATTCGCGTTTACAACAGTGTTACTCGACTCGCGACAATTCTGTGCACCAATTTAGCATAAATTTGATCCTAAATCAAAACAGGAGGTTAAGGAGTGGTGTGGGATGAAATCCCTAAAGTAGATCACTAAAACGAGTGTATTAAATTTCAGGAAATAATAAAATGTATTTAAAACCATAAAAATCGTGTTTTTCTTATCGAACGACCAAACTTATTGGTCAGTGCGTGGCTATAAACCGAACACAAGCAGACCTCTAACCTTTTTAAAAGGCAGAGGCAAACTTAGAATGATAGGGATTTGAGAATACGAAGGCATGGTTACACCGAACACGAGCAGGCGTCTAACTCTTATCAAAGATAGAAGCAAACTGATCGTACGGGTTGAGTTGATATTGCACCAAACAATTGACCAATTGCCGAACTGTCAAGGGACCTATGGTCATAGTGACGGAAACCATCTTGGTTTCAGGTTGCAAGTAAATCAAAGGACCTTTCAAGACTTCGGAATCTTTTTAAACGATAAAAATAGTTAAAAATGGCATAAAAGAAATGCAAATTTGTATGGTATTTGCATTTAGAGAATTTTGAAGATTATTTAAATATGCACGAAAAATATTATAATGTAGAAAATATATGAAATATGTTTCTTGTTGTGACTTGTTTTACAACAATTGCAATCGATGAACTTCAGCATGTCTTCAAAGAAACAACTTCATATTCTCATAAGGAAATCTACAAATTTTCACAAATGGAACTGCTAACTAAAGACTAACTGTTCCATTATTCACTCCGACTACTACTGACATAAAGTAAAGATTTGGATTAAAGCCACGTCGGTAACGCAGACCATTTAGCGACTGAACCTATAATTTAACGGGCGTTCCGAACCATAATCATATGGTCTTTCCGGTTTGTCACTCATACAAGTACTAACCGTATCTAACGTCAGTTCACTTCAGTGATCAAGCGGAAGCTGGTCTGATCACTAACGTGAATCCATGCGCTAACCAAAAGTCTCATGATATGGTAAAAGGATTAATATGCTAAGTCACGTAATCTTAATATGTAATACACTTGAAACAAACCCTACTAGAAGCACCTTGCAATGCTCCACGCGCATTACACGGCCAACAGAGAGAGAGGGTGAATAGTCATGCTATCTCTCTCGATAGAGAGAGATAGCACGTCCACATATTCTTCTTCTCTCTCGTTTCCGTGTAAAGCACGCGAGGCAGCTCGACAGTAACAGATTTTCGTTCATTACCGTAAATTAATGATCATATGTCAATTTTGACAAAGATAGAAGGCTTCAGAAATTAAATGATTCAGCTGTTGATAATAACAATTGTTTTTTGCATATACAGTGATAAAACTCTTCAAACGGCAGACAATATTAACTTAAATGCTAATTAACATTTTGTTATTAGGCTAACTAAATGATGTCAAACGGTAAAAGATTTTTGGATTTAACACTACGTACCCTTCCTGCGGTTTTAGCTCTTTTCCTTCTTCTCCGTAATCTCTGAAGCAACATCTTATGTTCCTTGCGCATCTCATTTCTCTTTTTGGCCAGCAAATCTCTACTTTGCGGCTCTTCTGGCTCTTTTTTAAAATCATCCTCTTTAGGTAGGCTTATAATACCAAATTTTGAACACAATCCTTTCTTAAGCGGAGTAATTTGAACAGGTATTAAGCAGTTCTCAGGCAGAGGAGGTATCACAGTAGTTTTAGATGTATTTATCAAAAATTCCTGAAAAGAATTTTTACTGTTACTTTTACATACTTTTTCCAGCTGTTACTTTGCAACTGACTAAAATAACACATAACATATATAACTAGGTTTTTTTCTCAGAAAATACTACAGTATTGTACTTGTTCTTTTAGTACACAACATTGTTTTTACCTGAATTGTTTTTAATATAGTCCTATTTCTAAGAACAAAAAAATTACTGCATTCTGAGGTATCTTCACTCCAGTCTTTAATAAGCAAGTTCCAGTTAAAAGAAAATGGCGACACTATTCCAAACTTATTAAAATTTGTTCGTTTATTTGGCGGTAACCTAAAACATAGGAAATGTATACAGCGGGTCAAAACATGGTTAGAAATAAAGTATTTTACAGCGAAAATGTTCCATTCTTTCTTAAAAATTTACTACCATTATTAAGATATACAACAACGTTATCCTTCCCACGCTAGATTACGGATGTATCACTTATGACTCGGCCACGCCCTCCAAATATCCGCCCTAGATTCCATACAGGATCAAGCACTTCGTTTATCGACAGGCGCCTTCAGTACACCTGCCATAGTCAGCCTACAAGGCTCGATTAACACCCCCTTCTCCCTTCGCCGCCTCTA
Source organism: Diaprepes abbreviatus (assembly GCA_034092305.1). Classification (NCBI taxonomy): domain Eukaryota; kingdom Metazoa; phylum Arthropoda; class Insecta; order Coleoptera; family Curculionidae; genus Diaprepes; species Diaprepes abbreviatus. The sequence continues at coordinate 2,547,782 of JASJET010000178.1, read as the reverse complement.
TTTTCTTATAAAATATACCACCTCAATTAAATCCAGGACTTTTCTTATTGATCGCCATAAAATCCTTAACCCCTTAACACCCCAGTTTCTTTCAAAGTCCCATAATCTAATCATTCTTAATACCTCCCCTATTCTCGTCCATATATACCCCTAATGGTATTTTCCCCCCTTTAAAATCAACCTTGATCTTCTACAATACGATAAAAATATTATCCCTTTTTCTGTTACCACTATCTATCTTTCATAGACCACTTTAAATCCGATCAAGGAGTGGATTCTGCTGCCACGACAGTCATCTCTAATATCAAAGAAAAACTAAACCCCATTCCTCTACCTTCCCTTTTGAATTATTTGCTATTAAAAAATGCGTCAGAGAAATAAGCAACGCCGATCCAACAAACACTTAATCATCACTTATTCCCTGGGCTGTCTAAAATCCCTACTATCCGACAATACCTCACATCCAATAACCTAGTCTTGGACCTGTTAAAAATGGACACCCCAAGCAAACTTTATATTTCCTGGCCTCAAGTCATGTTGTCATCGATGGGAATGAACTAGCAAACTCTCAAGTCAAATATGCCATAATGGTACGGCTTTCTTCACTCTACCCAAATATAAAAAAACTACAAACATATAAACAACGCCTTTCACAATATAGTACAAACCCTTTGTGATCTCATGAGAATTCTAACAAGCTATTCCCCATTAATTAAGTAATCTTTCGTGTTCTTATCATTTTTCACAACTTTCCAGAAAGAAGAATATTATAAGGATTAGACTTGCAATCAGTCACTCTAAACTGACCACCTTTCATAATAATGAGAATCCTTTACAATGTTTAGTTTGTGTCTACTCCCTCACTATAAAACACATCATATTCGAATGTCTACGATGTACCACCGATCGAAATATGCAGCATCTAGTAAGAAATTTTACGACAGATATGTTCTTTAGAATGATAAAAGCCAATGCAAAAGGCAAATCGGCCTTTATGACAAAATCTAATAGTTATCATCATTAATATTGAATGGGACAAATGGTCCTAGTCACTAACGCGCCTTCAACTATTAAATCAAGGAATCAATCATTACTTAAAAATTTACAGATTGTTTAATCCTATTTTTTTCCGAAATAGACAATTTTTTTGCATCTTCATTCATTTCTCATAAGTTAGAAATTACACTTGATTAATTTTACTTTTGGTGGATGTTCACAGACTACATCACAAATGGTAGAAATGGAGTGCATTGAATGCAATGACGCTGCATTTTGATAAGACTGGTCTCCTGGTCTTCTCTGTAAGAAAAGAACATGAGCAATCATTGCTGGTAAAACTGGACCACAGGAATATTCTTGTGACTGAATCAGTGAAGTTTTTGTGTATTACTTTGGATTCTTCTTTAAAAGAGTCTACTCATATTGATTCTCTAAATTCAAAATTAAACAGCACATGGGCATTAATACGCCGGTTAAAAAGTAACAATTATTGATAAAAAAGATTAAACATTATCATGATAAATTGTTCAGCATATAGTTACAAAAATCGTAGCGAAAAAAAAAGGCGTTGGAGTTACTTTTAATTTTACATTAATTTTTTTGGTACTTACAGTAATATTTTAATAAAAATGCTTTAGTATGTTGTTGTCAATTGTAAATTACATGTTTAAGTTTAGTTATTTAAAATAGTTTTAACATTTTTCATTTAGAATTTGCCTTTTAAAGGACACATTTTTCTTCAGAATTTGCATATTTCCAGAGGCGTGGCTTTTTTTAATGTTTGCAAATTATCTTTCCTGATAACATAACGTAACGAATCAGGGAATGGCTTAGGACGATCGCATTGAACATGTTTTTACAAAGCTTAATAAAACTTGCTTGGCGCTGTTGCAGCTGCGTTACAATTTAGACAGAGCCACACTCCACCAGGTATACTACGGGATGGTCTATTCTACATTATCGTATCATAGTATAGTATGGGGTGGTGCTATTAGGATTCATAGAGTTTTCTTTCTCCAAAAACGTATATTAAGATTAATTTTAAGGTTTCTCTTATTTTCATAAGTTAGGTTATTTCGTATCGGCAAAAATCTTTAAAAAAAAAAGATAAGTTATAATCTGGTAATTTGAATATAGATATAGCATACAAGTTTTGATGGACTATGTTTTTAACGGCGCATTCCAATTTGATGCACCTTAAATTCACATAATAAATAGTTCTGATTGAAGTTTCAATCGGATGTAATATTTCAACTCGGTCCTTTTAACAGAATCGAAATTCTACACAGGGGGAGAGTATACAGGGAAGTCAATTTTTTACACAAAGTTTCTAAATCCTAAGAATGGTTATAAAACTAAATTCCTTAATAATAAAATAATTAAAAATAAAAAAAAATGTTCTACATATACCTGAAAAATCTCTCTCTTGATTCTTCGCTAATACATTTTTCCTCAGTTTTACCGGCCTCCGTGTCAGGGTATAAAATATCACATTGTGACCTCTCAAAGGCTATTGACTGCGTTTCTCTTAAACCACCGGCACGGGCACCCCACATAACAAAGGATAGGAAAAAAGATTGAGACCAGCTGGAAGGTACAATAATGTCCCACCCATTTGAGTAACCTACGAAAGAAACAGTATAACTGTATACAGTGGCATAAAAGTGCTGGAACAATCGACTAAGTCAAAAACAAAAGGTTATGAAGAAAAACTTATTTATACCATAAGATAGGAAATTTTCCACGTTAAGGCTTTCCATTAAAAAAATTAACTTGACCTTTAAATAAACCTAAAGGTCATGGTGGAGGTCACCATAAGCCCTTCGATTTCCTAAAACTTTGTATTTCAAATTTTTTATTTGTGAGTTATTCGATAATTCCGCCACCTTGTACGTAAGTATTATACATTTTGCGACTAACAAGTAAACCTACGCAAGTGTACCTCACCGAATTCGATGAAACTTGGCATACGAGTAAAACATTGAAAAATATTAGACATGAAATTTTTTGTAGAGACCATAACTCACTTTTAGGGGTAAAAACTACACCTTGAGGGTGATAAGCAAGTAACGGAGCCGCTAAAGACTTCCTCAGGAATGATTTGTTTGGTAAAGGTTAAGGTGATACTTGAAGTTATTTTTAACGTGAAATCAAATGGTGACCTTGAACTTGACATAGGCAAAGCCCTTCATAGTTGTTTGAAGGTCACATTATTTTTTCAAATGGGAACCATCTTTTTAACATCTGCAATCGAAAGAGCGGTAAATTTTATGTCTAAATATGTTTAAAAATTTGACCATCACAATGACCTTCATCATTATTTCAAGGGTTTTGTTTCTCTATTGTGACCATAAGGTTTTGAACCAGAAATAATCGATTCAACTTGACATTCAGAACCATTAAAAGACAGTAGCTTTAAAATATTTTTTTGAATTCATAACCATTTTCTGAAAAATTTATATACCAAGGTCTTATGAAAAAATTCTCTACAAAGTTCTATTTATGTTAAAAATAATTGGAAATTATATATATATATATATATATATATATATATATATATATATATATATATATATATATATATATATATATCAGTTCTCAGCGAGTAACGAGACGAACCGCACTTGAAAATGCCAAATGAGATTTTGGCGAAACGTCGTGAAGACGATTTTTTGAACGAACGGATTGAAACCCGGAATAACCAAACTATTCATATATATATATATATATATATATATATATATATATATATATATATATATATATATATATATATATATATATATATATATATACATATATATATATATATATATATATATATATATATATATATATATATATTAAAAATAAACAAATTCACGGTCTATATATTTGAAAAAGTTGTTTTATTCTCCTTACGACCGTTAAGAAAGGGGACAGACAGTAAATTCTCTGCGAATTCCACTCTGGTTCACTCTCCATACTAGTTTCGACCACCTAATGGTCTCATCAGTGGAGCTGTAACGAACCGAGAGTAAAATGCACAGAAAACAAATGTCTACTTAAAATCCCCATATCGTAAAGTATCGGCAGGATATTACCTGCAGAACCTGATGCCGGACTGCTATCTTAAACAGTACAAACGAACATCTGAATATACCCCGGAGCGGTAGGAAATTTATTAAAAATAAACAAATTCACGGTCTATATATTTGAAAAAGTTGTTTTATTCTCCTTACGACCGTTAAGAAAGGGGACAGACAGTAAATTCTCTGCGAATTCCACTCTGGTTCACTCTCCATACTAGTTTCGACCACCTAATGGTCTCATCAGTGGAGCTGTAACGAACCGAGAGTAAAATGCACAGAAAACAAATGTCTACTTAAAATCCCCATATCGTAAAGTATCAGCAGGATATTACCTGCAGAAATTGATGCCGGACTGCTATCTTAAACAGTACAAACGAACATCTGAATATACCCCGGAGCGGTAGGAAATTTATTAAAAATAAACAAATTCACGGTCTATATATTTGAAAAAGTTGTTTTATTCTCCTTACGACCGTTAAGAAAGGGGACAGACAGTAAATTCTCTGCGAATTCCACTCTGGTTCACTCTCCATACATACTTAACGGTCGTAAGGAGAATAAAACAACTTTTTCAAATATATAGACCGTGAATTTGTTTATTTTTAATAAATTTCCTACCGCTCCGGGTATATTCAGATGTTCGTTTGTACTGTTTAAGATAGCAGTCCGGCATCAAGTTCTGCAGGTAATATCCTGCCGATACTTTACGATATGGGGATTTTAAGTAGACATTTGTTTTCTGTGCATTTTACTCTCGGTTCGTTACAGCTCCACTGATGAGACCATTAGGTGGTCGAAACTAGTATGGAGAGTGAACCAGAGTGGAATTCGCAGAGAATTTACTGTCTGTCCCCTTTCTTAACGGTCGTAAGGAGAATAAAACAACTTTTTCATATATATATATATATATATATATATATATATATATATATATATATATATATATATATATATATATATATATTCATTCGAAACTTTTTTAAAACAACTAAACCAAATAAAATTATGATAACTTAATATATACTACCTAATGAATGGTCTATAAGAAATATACGAAATATATTATTTAAAGAATTTATTAATTGAAAACTAAAAATATATACGCTTTAATATGTGATTTTGGTGGTTTTTAATTTTTTTTTTTTTGGATTACCAAAAGAATCTAAAGAAATAATATTTAAATAATTCCAAATTTAGAATCAGGAAGCCTTAAAATTGTTGCTCATGAATGTTAAAATTGTCATCCTAAGTTTTTAGGACGTATTCCCACAATACACATACTTTGTTAAGTGAAAACCTAATGAAGTATAGTCAAGCAAATTTAAGATACCAAAAATGTTGTAAATGTACATACCAGTAAACTATGGAATTTTGATTTTCAAAGTATCTGTCATGTAATGAGAAAATGTGGTAATACTTATATCAACTAAATCGGGCGTATTTTTTCCCGTAGAATTAGATTTTGGCGTTTATTTTGTAAAAAAGTTAATTTTGCAATAATTTGTTTAAACAAATTAATTTTGCAAATTTAAAGAAAATTTGAATATAGCGATGTCTCGGACCCTTTATCATATATGGTTTCTCTGGGTTATGGTTCAAAACATTATAGTCAAGACAGAGAAAAAAAATTGACCTTGAAATAATTATGAAGATCGTTGCAAAGGTCAAATTTTGAAACAAATTTGAAACCAAAAATTTACCGCTCTTTCGATTGAAGGTGTTAAAAAAGAGAGCTTCCATTTTATAAAATAATTTGACCTCCAAACATAAAGGACATTGTCAAGGTCAAATTCAAGGTCTCCATTTGATTTCTCCTAGAAAATTACTTCAGGTATGAACTTACTTTTTACCAAACAAAGCATCCCTGAGGAAGTCTTTCCGTTCACTTGCTTATCACTCTTTATTACACCGTCAAGGGGTAGTTTTTACTCTTAAAAATGAGTTATGACTGCTACAAAAAAATAGGTGTCTAATTTTTTTCAATGCTCTACTCGTAGGCCAAGTTTCATTCAATTCGGTGAGTTACACTTGGGTAGGTTTACTTGTAAGTAAATGTTTTAAGCTTTACCTGCATACAGGTATAATGTACCAAAAAAAATTATGAACGTGAATTTAAAATGACAAATTAAATTTTTAAATCACCAAATGTTAAAGTAATAATATAACATGAACTTCCTTTTTGCCTTACCATTATTTTTAACCCCCTTATTTCCACCTCTCCATAGTAGAATAACAGGAACAGGTTTTCCTTTTTCTTCCAAATCAGACCCAGGAACCAGAAGCTCACTTCTCATTTCACAAATTTTTCCATTAGATATCTTAAGAAATAAATAATTTTTTATGTTTCAAACGTTTTTTTTTTCAAAATGCAGTAAATTTAGTAAAATGGCGACTCAACAATTTTTCGCACATTGCAATGCATCAGACTTAACCAAAATATTTTGGTGAAGCATAAAAATTTAAATAAGAACATACTATTTTTATTCTAAAATGCACTGCAATGTTTTTTGCGTTTTTTATACGAAATTATACCTAAAACTAATCGTATTAAATAATTTTTTAGAAAAATAGATCCCTGAGTAAAGTTTTTTTTAACATTTTATGACATTGTCAATTTTTAAATGGTCACATTTCCTCCTCTACAGAATGGGATGAATGAATGAATGAAAAACGGGTGGCGATATTAGATCATCAATGCCTAGTCCTCTATTGGACCCTTTATATCCCACCACAGTTTGCAGATCATTCGAGGCCGATCGCCTTTACGAATCCAAGCAGCCCGTTAGTTGAACTTGCCTAACTGCTTCCGGTAACATAACTGTATCTCCGAAATATCCCCGTCTCAGTCCGTTGAATGTTGGGCACTCTCTAAGAAAATAGTCAACAGTTTCATCCTCCTCCAAACACCATCTGCACGTCGGGTCGTCTTCGACACCGATTCTATGAAGATGGCCCCTCAGATGGCAATATTCTGTCAACAATCCCACCACAATTCGCAGCTCTTTCCTTCCCAAGGTGAGAAGTTCTTTAATAAACTGTGCGCTAGGCCCAGTTATATGTTCCTTAGCACACCTCATTCCAGGAGCTCCCCTCCACGATTCAATAAATTTGCTCTCCAGCAACGATTTTAATTCCCTTTTGCCAATAGGAATTGGGGCAGGTAGTATTGGTTGGGGTCCATACGGTTCAGTGGCCGAACCCAACTTTGCCAGACGGTCTGCTTCCTCATTCCCGTGTATGCCCGAGTGACCGGGGACCCATACATGTCTCAGCTGTGCAGCCGTTCCGTATCATACCATTCAGTACTTTCTTGCACTCAGACACCAGTCGCGAAGTTACGACACGGGACTTTAGTGCCAATATCGCAGCCTTACATCATCATCAGTTTTTAAATCCAACGTTTTGGATTTGATGGCCTTCATTTATTCATTCATTTCTATTAAATTTCTCCCAAATTAAATGATTACTGAGATTCTTGATGTGAATATTTCCAGGTTTATTAAAAATGCAATAAAAATGGTGGGTTCATATTTAAGAAACTGAAGTTAATGATGATCCATGGAATTCGAAACGTCGAAAAGGAAAGCGCAATTTATTTCAAAATATCTCTTTACATAAAATCATAAAAAAAATAGCCGATTTTCAATTCTTTGTGGATATCTCCAGAATTAATCGAAATTTCCTACTTTTCTAAACGATATTCAATTGAACTCAAAATTTGCCTCAATTTACCGACTTTTTATCTTTTATCGTTAATGAGATCCCCATACATATACTCGAATGTTTAGCACACTAACACAAAATACAAAAATTTAAATTTTCTTAAGATTCTTGTACTTTCTAAGTCCCTTTCTCTTCTATTGGGAGGTTTAATTTTATCAAATACATACCTTATTGTCTTTCACATATTTCCTAACTTCTCCACTCCATAACTGACTTAAAGATAAATTGTTTTGAAGAGCATCAAAATTATCATTATCAGGAAAGACCGTATTGAGCAAAGCCTTGGTCCTCTTTTTAGGAAATGCAAATCTTGGATCATGAACCGTAACAGATAAAACCATATTAGGAGGTAAAAAACTTAAGTCCGAGATATTTTCAAAAACTCTATTTTGTTCAGTTAATTTATCTAAATGGAAGTCACTGCACCAAGTGGGAAGTTCACTAGATTTTTCCTTAAAATCAACAATTCTGAAAGAGAATGTAAAGTTCATAAATTATTATGGTAAATTAGGAAAGTATTATGAAGACAAAGATTTCCAATTTTCCGGTTTAGCTCTATATTTATGAAAACAAAAATTTCAATTCAGTCATTTTTTCGAATGTTAAACTTTCCTCTCTTTCTATTTTCAGGATCAAAATGTAAAGTCTATATTTAAAAAAAAAACTGTCTTAACTTTGAACCTTGAACTTGAATTTATTCCGGTTATGGTTCCCGACACATATTTGCTTGTCTTATTCCATGTGAATTTGTCCAATAACACTAGACAACAGGCAAAATGTATCAAAAATAAAATTGACTAAATCTAAATCTTACCAGTTTTGGTGTGCTAACACCGAAACTAAATTTATCTTTTAATATTAGTTCAAATTTAAGAGATACGTAATGTCATGTCTCCATCTATATTAACAATGTAACTGCGACATTGCCAAATATACGTTTCCCCCAAGTTAAGGAAATTTTGCGGAACTTGGCAACACTGCACGGGGATCTCTAAGGATGACACTCCATATACGAAGTCCTAACCCTCCATGCCTTAAAATAAGGGAGATAACCATTTAAACCCAGGTAAATCGACTTTTATGTTTGCTTTTTACTGAACAGCCCCAGTATACAAACAAATGACAAACGCCACTTTTACGGATATTATGGAAGTTAATAGAAAATTCTCGAATATTCTCTAAAAATGTAAAAGCCATGTTTGGGTATATAAGTAGGTTCAAATCGGAGGAGTTAGTCAGTCGAAGTTAGTGAGCCGAATCGAATTGAGAGTTTAAGATTTCTCAAAAGTGTGTACATAATCCATATCACTTCTGTTATGTTGAGAATACAGAACCAGAGGGCAGAAAACGTCGAACACTATGTATACTTGGCTCATGAGATCAGACTAGGGAGATCAAACCAGGATGCTGAAACAAAAAGAAGAACACAGCTGACATGGACCGCTTTCGGTAAACTTGCATACATCCTGAAAAATAATTCAATTCTCATAAATCTAAAAAGAAAAGTATACGACACATGCATATTACCGGTGTGTACGTATGGATTAGAGACCATGTCCCTCACCAAAAAGTCCGCTAAAAAAATTAGAAACAGTCCAAAGAGCGATGGAAAGAAACATGCTTGGAATATCATTAAGAGACAGGATTAGAAACACCGAGATAAGACGCAGAACGAAAGTCAAAGACATCGTGAAGGAGGTTGCAAAGATGAAGTGGCGATGGGCTGGTCACATAGCCCGATATGAGGACAACAGATGGACACGAAGAATCCTGGAATGGAGACCGAGGGAGGCAACAAGAAGCACGGGAAGACCTCAAAAAAGATGGGTAGACGACATAGGACAGTGGCGAGCAAACAGTGGATGAGATTGGCGAAGAATAGAGAAAGATGGGAACAATTGAGAGAGACCTACATCCAGGAGTGGATAGACAGAGGTTGACAAAGAGAAAGAAAGACTTCTGTTATGTTTGTGGTGAGGTGACTTTTGCGTCTTAGAAGCGGTCTATTATCCCATTGATAAAAAAGGCATATTAGCTTTATTTCGGTTGCAATATTGGGGATCAAAACAAACTGGGCGTCACATATCTAGTGTAATACATAAGCTTCAAGTCAGAGAAACTGGTTAAATAGTAAAAAATGATCTATACGGTTTGCTGTCCCAATAATCTGGAGAGAGCCTTCAAATCATATAATGATTGCTATTTCTGTATCATACCTCTTGTTGGGCAAGGCACAGGTATATCTAAGAAGAAAAAGTTGACTAAAATGTGGTTGTAGGACTTGCATCGCCTTTATTTGGTTTGTTTTTACGACGTTTAGATTAGGTTGTATCTCCAATCGTTATTAAGTATTAATTGAATGTTTTGTCTTAAGACTACGAGCTTATATAGGGACTGTGTCCTTTGAAGCGCAAAGTTGTGCTTCACTGTACAGACCTCAGGGATTTGATGTTACGAAATAGTGGTTACCAAAGATTAAGTATCTCAACACTGGGTTTACTAAAGATTCCATTATTATTTTTAATGTAAGCTGCTTCTATAAATTTTCTCTTTTCCATGCTGGGTTCCATATATATTGTCGCAGCTTCAGACTATTTTATATGCTGTTGTTTATCCCAGGCATGTTCTGCAAAACCTGACATCGACTTTTCCCTTTTTGTGTATGAGTTTTATGTCCCTTAATTCGAACTTCTAGTGGTCGTTTGGTTTCTTCAATATACATTTCACCACACTCACATGAAACACATTCTTTCTTATCGGTAGTTTTTGGTTTCGTTTTTGTTAAATAAGCTCTAAGTGTATTTCCTGATTTAAATGCTGTTTTTATATTATAACTTCTGACAATTCGTCTTATTTTCTCCGAAGTTTCTTTAATGTACGGAATTGTGAAGAAGGAATGTGTTTCTTGCTGTCCAGTGGTCGTTGTTCTAAAATTATTTATAACATCGTTAAATAAATTTAAAGGATAACCATTCTGTTGTAAATCGGATTTAATGTTTGTTACCTATTTTTGCAATGAATCGGCATTATTACATATAGATACAGTGCGATTATAGAGGTTGCGTATAATTCCCCGTTTTGTTACAACAGAGTGATTAGAACTATGGTTAAGATTGGCCGGTATGAGATGGTTTCCTGTATATTGAAGCTGAATTAGTAACATTAATCTAGAGCCTGGTCCGTTCGACAATCATTAGAGCCAGGTGAAAAGAATGTACAACATATACCATTGGTAGACCCCAAGAAGTTTTTATTGCGACCAGTGCATATCAAATTGGGCCTAATGAAAAACTTTGTTAAGGCACTGAATACATATAGGCCCGCTTTTCAGTACCTGCGTCAGAAATTCCCAAGGCTAAGTGAAGCAAAAATTAAAGAAGGTATTTTTGTTGGGTCACAGATTCGAAATATTCTAAGACAAACATTTTGACAGCTCTCTATCAGATATTGAAAAAATGCTTGGAATGACTTTCGCCTCGTAGTCACTAATTTCTTCGGAAATAAAAAAGCTGACAATTACGTTACTCTATTATTGAAAATATGCTGTCATCGTATCGAAAAATGGGTTGCAATATGTCTCTAAAGATCCATTTCCTACACTCACATCTGGAGCACGGCGAACGCTTCCAACAATGGAGAAAAGGTACCAGGGACAGTGGAATGCTTCCATACTTGCCGATTACTGTTAAATTCTTGTTAGAGATGCTCCAGAAACAATCACAAAAGAAAAGCAAAAAGACAGGATATTTAGTGTCTCTACAAGTGTAAAAGTATGTATTTTGTTCTTGAAAATTGCATCTGAGTTTTTATTTTCATTGTCATTTTTGTGTTCAGCGCGCCATGATTAACAAAAAAATGCACTTTTCATACAAGATATAACAAATAAACTAAAATTTGTTGCGTAGTGTAATTGGATCTCTTATCGTATTCCTCTCTATTTATTTACATCTGCACCCACAGTATGATAACCGCGTTGTTCTTACTTAATTCGTTTAATTTCTTGAAGCATTCCCATCTTGGCAGGGGCGGATCCAGCCTCTCTCTTTGGGAGGGGGGGCGGTGATGTCACAAAAGTATGGCAAGCGAAAGCAAGTTGTCGGCGGGGGGGGGGGGTAGACACCAGCAACATTCCCATTTCTAGTGTAAAAGGCAAGGTTGGGTCTATTTTTCTAAATTTGAAGCTCTTGGAAAAGGGGGTGGCGATCACAAGAAAAAACAAGTTGCCGACAGGGGGGGAGGATGCGAGTAACATACACATTCCTAGTATAAAAGGCAGAGTCGGTTCTATTTTCCTGAACTCAAAGCTCTTGGGAAGGGGAGGGGCGATCGCAAGCATACACATTCCTATACTTTATTCAAGAACTAGAGAGAGTAATAAAACTGTTACCGAAACCTCCAATGTACCTGCTCTAGTACTGCAGGTAACTGAGGACTGCCGTAAGTCTAGTTATATTTAATTATATTTAAATATTATAAGCTTTTATAAATTTACTGCAACAATAAAATTTCTGATAGTTCAATTTAATTTCCGTCAGTGAGCAAAGTACACCTTTCAATGTGGCCTTAGTGAGATACCCAAAAGATATGGCTTCCACATCTATATTTATTCCAAGATCGTTAAACCAGGGCATTTTTTCCTCGACGAAAAACTTATTACGATGAATGTTTATGATGCCTTAAGACATCAATATCTAGATAATAATGTTAAAAGCTCTCTTGACATTTGTTCCAACATGACAGTAGTTGGAAAATCTACTATGTACCGAATACTGAAGGAGAAAAAAATGACTGAAATTGTTAGTATTCCCATGCCACATTCAATTACAGGCGGACGGAAAACCTCGTTGTAAGAAGAGATATAAACTGCAATGAAAGGAGTTGTATATACATTTTATTATGAGAAGCAGATCCCAACCGTCGACAAAATTCTAACTAAAATCAATGAAGATCGGGATTTTCCTGAAATTAAAAGAACTGAGCTCTGGAAATTGCTCAGAGAACTTAATTTTTGCTGGGAAAAACCAGATAGGAAATTCGTTCTTATAGATCATCCGGAAAATGTCCGTTGGAGAAGAACATATCTCCCTCAAGTAAAAGGTACTAACAAAATTAAAAATTTAACTGGACTTTTGAAAGATTTTTTTTGAATAAAGTTACTGCAGAAAATTGGGAAAAATGCATATAATAAAAGAATAAAAGAAAATGTGGAAACTCGATCGGTGAGATAAAGGAACCAATTATAATTAATTTGAGTGAAGATAGCTTCACTGACTTTGATTACGAATTAGGTACTTAATGTTTACCAGCGTAAACACAATTTATTATTTAAATTTCTGTAACATATAAAAATTAATCATATCTGAATCCCTTTTTAGTGTTTAATTGTAATTCTGCAGATGGTTTAAGAAATAAATGAACTGAAACGTCAAATATCCTCAAAATGTTTTTAATTAATTATGACCGAGAGCCCAAAAAAATTATTATATGGACGAATTTATTTTTTTCTATATGTTTAATTTCTTGTATTTTTGACAATAGGTATTTTGTAAGTTTTTATAAATTATAACTTAGAATTTTTTGAGAGAAAAACCTACGTTTTAATCTGAATGTGACTAAAACGGTTTCTATGCCATAATTAAAAATAATCAAAATACAATTATGATTTATGTTAAATATGTCAAAATTATCTATATTTTCTAATGTATGTGAATTATTAAGAAATCATAAGAAATAAAATAATATTATAAAAACTCTTTATTTTAAGTTTATTACCGAAATAATCTTCTATGCCATAAATACTTAGTGATAAAATAAACCCCCTTCCAATGCCTATGACAAGGATTAAAATCCTTTTTAACACTTTACACTTCCAAATATCTATTGTTATCCAACCCAAATAGGCCATTAATATAGATCGGTGTTTTTGATTATAAATTTTCTAACCCATTCCTACGAAAAATATGTGTCTAACAGATTTTGCCAAAGACACGGGACTAAAGAATAAAGGTAGTTAGCGAAGAAAAAAAAAGGATAAAAAATGATTTATTACTCTCTCTAGTTCTTGAATAAACTATAGTAAAAGAGGCAAAATCGGATCTATTTTCCTGAGCTCAAGGCTCTTGGAGGGGGGGGGGGGGCGATCGCCCCCCCCCTTAAATCCGCGCCTGCATCTTGGAGCTAATTACATAAAACCGCATTGATGGCTACTTGACTATCCCAAATGATAATGATTTACCGTGTGTTCAAGAGAACACATTTCCTAATAATACATATGGTATTTCCTCTTAAAAAAACTGGTAATTTACCAAAGATTTGACAGTGTTTGGTTCCAGAGCATAGACTCCTATTTCAGTTCCATCCGTTGTCTTGGAAACGTCCGTGTACCGTTTAATAAAATTTATGTTTACGACTCAACTTGGGAAATGTCCTAAGTTTACTGATATCTACATGGAAGAGCTCACGCTTGCATTTAATGATTTCATCCCTGCTAATTTTTTTTTGTTGTTGGCCGCTGGACACATTTTCATTGCTTTGATTACAAATGCACAGTAACGAAGTGTTGCCAATTAAAAAGCGAACATGCAAGCTGAACTTTCCTCATCGTGTTATCAACAAGTTGTCACATTGAATGAACTTTTTTGATCTGCGTGTAACATTCTCTAGATGTCATTATATTTTAAATTACGCTTAACTATGACTTCATTCTAAGGCTGTCTAAATAACTCCATAATTGCAATAAGTTTAAAAGAGACAAGCTCATTGTTGAAACCATACTCACACATAAAATATACTAGTATTTGCAGTTAGCTGTACAGGGTGAGTCAACGATTGGATGAAGTAAGTTTGTGCCTTTTCGGTGAAATTTACAAAGAAACTATATTTATTGTTTGATACAGTTTATTTTTACGCAGATTTTAAAAATATTTAGGACTCTACAGGGTGAGCCAAAAAACTAGGACAGCATAAAGTTGTATTTTTTTAAATAGAACACCCTATATACGAATCATATTTTCGATTTAGCTTATAATTTTAAATCTTTTTTATTAAGGGTTTACTATAACAAAACTTTATAGTTTCTGAGATAATTAAGTTTAAAGAAAAAAAGTCACATTTTCAAGCATCAATTCAATCCTAAATAACGTTTTCAATTTTGTGACAAATATATTTAAATTTGGAATTTAGCAAGGCCAAGGACAAGTTAACATAATTTTTACCCAATATTTGCAATAAAAGCTACAGGATGTTGAACACATCGGCTCAAATTTGAACAAGTTTAAATGAATAAATATCTTTTTTTTTTAATGGTACACCCTGTATATTTTCATGTTATTTAATAGAGTAATAAAAACCCTAAAAGTTTTGTTCAATATATCCTATACCTATTTATAATAGTTTATGAGATATTTCAGTGTTTATAATTTTCCATACTTTTTTACAGAAATAGTCATTATCATAGTAGCCATGGCAAAAACAATGTAAAAGAATATTTTTCTGTGTGTCAAATTTATAACCGCAATCGCTTCTTTTGGTTTTTATGTAGTGTAGTTTGGTTTTTTTGCATTCATCTTATATTGTAAAATGAATTTTCCAAAGAATGAGTTAATAGATATGATTTATACAATAGGAGAGGCTCAAAAAAATTGCCTTCTTGCTCAAAGAATTTACAAAATGAAGTATCCTGATCGACGCCAGCCTAATACCCATACTTTTCAAAACTTAATGCAAAGATTTGATTCTTCTGGTACTGTTGATTATCCAAAACGTAAAGTGGTCAACAAACCAGTAACTAATGAAGAAAAAGAACTACAAGTATTGTTAAATGTTCAGGAAAATCCTTATATTGGTAGCCGTCAGTTAGCAGCATTATGTGAAACATCACAATCCACCGCTAATCGTACTACCAAGAAATATAGGTATCATCCATATCACGTGGAATTACACCAAGAATTGCATGGACAGGATTTTGAAAGTCGTGTAAACTTTTGTCGTACAATAAATGCGGAGATTCAATTAAATCCAAATTTATTATGCAAGGTAATGTTTAGTGATGAAGCTACTTTTAGAAGTAACGGTGCCGTAAATAGACGCAACATGCATTATTATGCCACAGAAAACCCATTTTGGATTAGAGAGGTGCAACATCAAAACCACTGGTCATTAAATGTTTGGTGTGGTATTCATCATAATCGAATTATTGGACCCCACTTTTTTAATGAACCACTAAATGGCCATAGTTACCTGAACTTTCTACAAGAAGAAATACCCCAACTGCTTCAAGGTCTCGATAGGGATGAGCTCGACAGTATGTGGTTCCAGCACGATGGTGCGCCTCCGCCTTACCATTGTGAAGTTCGTGCGTTTTTGGACCAACGATATCCGCAAAAATGGATTGGACGTGGGGGTTTCATTGAGTGGCCACCAAGGTCTTGCGACATCACCCCATTAGATTTCTTCCTATGGGGTTATATTAAAAATAAGGTGTATGTTAATCCACCAACAACAGTGGAAGATATGCGAAACAGGATTAGGGATACCTGTAGAACAATAACGCCACTAATTTTGTCCAGGGTCCGAGAAAATCTGCAAAAAAGACTAAATTTGTGCATTGCACAAGAGGGTCGTTTATTCGAACACTTATTAAAAAGAAATAATTAATCTCAGTATTTAATAGGTAATTTTTTTGTTTCAATTTAGTATAAAAGTAAATATGTATTTGCCTTGTCGTTATTGTTGTGTTAATTTTTTCACATTATGTTTAATTAAACTATTGCCGTTGTAATATAACGAATAATGTATTTCATCATATTTAACCACATTCTGTTTGTTTCTGTAGTTTCTTTTTATTATTTTACATGGCTACTATGATAATGAAGACTATTTCTGTAAAAAAGTATGGAAAATAAGAAAAACTGAAATATCTCAAAAACTATTATAAATAGGTATAGGATATATTGAACAAAACTTTTAGGGTTTTTATTACTCTATTAAATAACATGAAAATATACAGGGTGTACCATTTAAAAAAAAAAAGATATTTATTCATTTAAACTTGTTCAAATTTGAGCCGATGTGTTCAACACCCTGTAGCTTTTATTGCAAATATAAGGTAAAAATTATGTTAACTTGTCCTTGGCCTTGCTAAATTCCAAATTTGAATATATTTGTCACAAAATTGAAAACGTTATTTAGGATTGAATTGATGCTTGAAAATGTGACTTTTTTTTCTTTAAACTTAATTATCTCAGAAACTATAAAGTTTTGTTATAGTAAACCCTTAATAAAAAAGATTTAAAATTATAAGCTAAATCGAAAATACGATTCGTATATAGGGTGTTCTATTTAAAAAAATACAACTTTATGCTGTCCTAGTTTTTTGGCTCACCCTGTAGAGTCCTAAATATTTTTAAAATCTGCGTAAAAATAAACTGTATCAAACAATAAATATAGTTTATTTGTTAATTTCACCGAAAAGGCACAAACCTACTTCATCCAATCGTTGACTCACTCTGTACTGTTAAGGTAGACAATGTTTTTAAGCAAGCTTAATAGATCAGGCATCAATTGTTTACTAAATAACAAAAGTTACTTACTTTAAAGCATTTTTTAATACCGCAGTGGATAACGGGCCAGTTAAGCGAAATTTTCCCAGCTCATACTGCAATTCTTTTAAAATAACTCCTTGGGAACTCTCGTAAGTTGGCACTAAAATATCCAAATCATCCTTTACATCCATATTTATAGATTCAAGACTAAATAATTGAACAAGTATATCTAGAAATTGTTTATAAAAAGCGGGATGTATAAAAATCCATAAAAGTCGATTCTCAGAGGTATTTTTGGTATTCCACAAAAATTCCACTTGACCTATGGCCTTCTTTAACTCATTCTCGCTAGTATTTGGTTCAAAAACTGTAACTTCTCCGAATTTCTTTCCTGAAAAAAAAAATACATGCGTAAAATCAATCTTAACAGAAAGATTATAAGTTTAAAGATCTTGAGGCCAAATGGAGTAGGAGATATAGGGCAATAAAGACCATGGAAAGGGATCAAAACGCCGTGTTAGTAACAGAAATTATGTGATTAATCCCCCATGAAATTCGTGTCTTCATTCCGGTTTCGTAACAAGGGAGCAGGCTCGAGTATTACAAGATGAATTAAGTAGTCTATATGTCATTCTCCTTTCAGGCAGAGAAAAGGGAAAGAATATATACAAACAGTTTATTTCCTGCAAATACAACTCTGGTCCTCTCTTCATATGTGTTTCGACCACCTCATGGTCTAGTCAGTGGAGCTGTAATGAACCGAGAGCAACATTCGCAGAAAACAACTGCTATATAAAATACAAATTTCGATACATATCAGTAGGATATTAAAAATCTGCCGACTGGTGATTTTTTTGTCTAACCCAACGAGGTATGTTAAATTTTTATAATAAAAAATAAAAATTTTAGTTTTATAAATGATTCAGGTTCCAATGTAAATAATAAATGTTCCAAGTTTGTGCATAATCTGGAAAGGGCGATTTCAACGCTTTTCCTGGAAGAGTTTACAGGATTCGATCGGATCAGTCCAGTAATACCAGTTGGTGAAAGTGAGTGAAAGGGAATGAGAAAACAGCTTCAATTTTTAGAGGAACTCAGTAGGCAGTACCCTGACGCAGGGAACACTCAGATTTATAAGAAGATAAAGGAACTTTAAAAATTATCAATTAAGAAGGCCAAAATGTCAGCTAATGATAGAATCATTGCCTCTGTCGCTAACCCTACCAGGGCTATACGGAATATTATAAATAAACATAGGAATTTTAAAAAAAAAAAACAAGAGGGACGCAGCACCAATCAAAACTCCGGATGAGTTCTATCACTATTTTATTAATATTGCACACGGGTTAATTAGCAAAATCCCTAATCATCAGGCTGATCCGCTGAGCGGTTTTTGGATGTTGTTTTAGGTGATCATTTTATGTTTACAGAAATTTTTTCAGTGAAATGTGAGAAATAATCGATGATCTAAAAAACAAGTGTAGCAGGGATATTTTTTGGACTTAGTATAAATCTAATAAAATTAATAAAAAAAAACCTTAATCATAATTTCTCTGACTGGGCTGGTAAATGAGAATATTTTCCCCGATATACTCAAAGAGGCCATAGTTATTCCAATATTTAAACAGGAAGACAGAAATATTATGTCGAACTATACGCCAATTAATTTATTGTCGGCCATATCCAAGATAACTGAAAAATACATGGCGTTAAGGCTGGTAAGTTTTTTTGAGAACAATGGTTGCTTTAGCCAGTGTCAATTTGGCTTCCGTTTAGGAAGGAGCCCAGTGCTGGGAATCTTGTATCTGGTTGGGAGGATCACACGGTCGTTTGAGTTAAAGGAGTATAATGCCATCTTTTTCTGCGATTGAAGCAAGGCGTTTGACTGTGTTGCTCATGATCTCCTCATATAAAGCTGCACTACTATGACTTTAATGAAAGCAGATGCAAGCTTATAAAATCTTACTTGGAGAATAAGAGTTCAGATTGTAAGAGTTGGAGAGAAGTCCTCGACCAGGGATGGAATATCGATAGGGAAGCCTCAGGGTTCGGTTTTGGGGCCCATACTCTTTTTAATTTATTTAAATGACCTACCTTTCGGAGATGCTGTAGATTTCACGCTCTTTGTCGATGACACCACTCTCTCGGTTTCGGATATATCTCTGGAAGGGGCTTTGGGGAGATTGGGAGACGCACGGTCTGATGTCAGGGAATGATTTGATGCAAATAGATTGCTTCCGAATGGAAATAAAACCTACGTGACCTTACTTGGGAAGCGCATATAAAGCAGATTTTGGAGAGGCTGCGTAGCAGTCTGTTTGTCTTGAGACGTCTCGCGCTGTGTGCCGGTTCTGAGAGCATCATACTTTGCGCTGGTCCATTCGGTGATGTTATATGCACTGCTTGTCTGGAGCCATGCATCGCTGGCGGCTTGTGTGTTTGGGCTTCAGAGAAAGGCTCCGAGGGGGACGGGGGTATGAGCTGCAAGAAGTACTATAGAGCAACATTCTCGGAGCAGACAATTTTAACATTATCATCACAGGATATACTGAATAAACTACTAAATGTCAAAAAATAAAAAGACAGTTTCAGAATGTACAGTAAGGTTCACAGCCGGGATACAAAGCACTGAGACAACTTGGTACCAGCATATTTTCATTTGAGAAGATGTCGAAATGGGCCTGGTTGTCTAGCAATATAATTATTTAATGTTCTGCCTCTGTCATTGCTTCCAGATAAAAGGTGCAGTTTTTTGTTCCTTTCGATGTTAAGAAAGTTGTTTTTGGAGCCTCACTCCAGGTCCACCATAAACATTCTGCTTATTCAGACATTGATCGCCCCATAAAAACAGAATTTGAACTGGGAAGTCATCCCAATGTAAACCTGTCAAAATTTCTTCTAAATTTACCAGCTAAGCCCAACTGAATACGGAAAAGAATAAAAACCTAAAACCAAAAATGAGAACGCACGATAATACATCAAGTGCAAGCAACCAGACAAGACAAGACAGCACAACAAGAAAACTCTCTTAAACGGCGTCCGCCTCGCAAAGAAACAGAAATCTCAACAAGACATTCGTACTGGTTTGAAGGCAGAAGTCCACAAAGCGAATTAATGATCTTTATCAAAATTCCCTATCACAATTGTCACATTTGTCTAGTTCGCGTTCCTTCGAACTTCGTGCATCAATGGAGTGCCTGCATGTTCGGAGTAATAAAGGGGTGCATGCATACAATAAAGTAGCGTTCCCACTTTCGCGAAAAAAAAACATTTGGTGAACTGCGAATTTCAAGTATTTAATACTTACAAAAGAGAAACATAAATATTTCTTCAAAAACTTAAAGCACCGTAGCATTAGAATGCGGGAATATGAAAATGCTACGTAGCATCTGGTCGAGCAAAGTAAGATCCAAACATACCAAATAAAACATTTGTAGTACATCAGAAGTACAGGGTCAGTCAACGATTGGATGAAGTAAGTTTGTGCCTTTTCGGTGAAATTAACAAAGAAACTATATTTATTGTTTGATACAGTTTATTTTTACGCAGATTTTAAAAATATTTAGGACTCTACAGGGTGAGCCAAAAAACTAGGACAGCATAAAGTTGTATTTTTTTAAATAGAACACCCTATATACGAATCGTATTTTCGATTTAGCTTATAATTTTAAATCTTTTTTATTAAGGGTTTACTATAACAAAACTTTATAGTCTCTGAGATAATTAAGTTTAAAAAAAAAAAAGTCACATTTTCAAGCATCAATTCAATCCTAAATAACGTTTTCAATTTTGTGATAAATATATTCAAATTTGGAATTTAGCAAGGCCAGGGACAAGTTAACATAATTTTTACCTAATATTTGCAATAAAAGCTACAGGGTGTTGAACACATCGGCTCAAATTTGAACAAGTTTAAATGAATAAATATCTTTTTTTTTAAATGGTACACCCTGTATATTTTCATGTTATTTAATAGAGTAATAAAAACCCTAAAAGTTTTTTTCAATATATCCTATACCTATTTATAATAGTTTTTGAGATATTTCAGTTTTTCTTATTTTCCATACTTTTTTACAGAAATAGTCTTCATTATCATAGTAGCCATGGCAAAAACAATGTAAAAGAACATTTTTCTGTGTGTCAAATTTATAACCGCAATCGCTTCTTTTGGTTTTTTTTGCATTCATCTTATATTGTAAAATGAATTTTCCAAAGAATGAGTTAATAGATATGATTTATACAATAGGAGAAGCTCAAAAAAATTGCCTTCTTGCTCAAAGAATTTACAAAATGAAGTATCCTGATCGACGCCAGCCTAATACACATACTTTTCAAAACTTAATGCAAAGATTTGATTCTTCTGGTACTGTTGATTATCCAAAACGTAAAGTGGTCAACAAACCAGTAACTAATGAAGAAAAAGAACTACAAGTATTGTTAAATGTTCAGGAAAATCCTTATATTGGTAGCCGTCAGATAGCAGCATTATGTGAAACATCACAATCCACCGCTAATCGTACTACCAAGAAATATAGGTATCATCCATATCACATGGAATTACACCAAGAATTGCATGGACAGGATTTTGAAAGTCGTGTAAACTTTTGTCGTACAATAAATGCGGAGATTCAATTAAATCCAAATTTATTATGCAAGGTAATGTTTAGTGATGAAGCTACTTTTAGAAGTAACGGTGCCGTAAATAGACGCAACATGCATTATTATGCCACAGAAAACCCATTTTGGATTAGAGAGGTGCAACATCAAAACCACTGGTCATTAAATGTTTGGTGTGGTATTCATCATAATCGAATCATTGGACCCCACTTTTTTAATGAACCACTAAATGGCCATAGTTACCTGAACTTTCTACAAGAAGAACTACCCCAACTGCTTCAAGGTCTCGATAGGGATGAGCTCGACAGTATGTGGTTCCAGCACGATGGTGCGCCTCCACATTACCATCGTGAAGTTCGTGCGTTTTTGGATCAACGATATCCGCAAAAATGGATTGGACGTGGGGGTTTCATTGAGTGGCCACCAAGGTCTTGCGAGATCACCCCATTAGATTTCTTCCTACGGGGTTATATTAAAAATAAGGTGTATGTTAATCCACCAACAACAGTGGAAGATATGCGAAACAGGATTAGGGATACCTGTAGAACAATAACGCCACTAATTTTGTCCAGAGTCCGAGAAAATCTGCAAAAAAGACTAAATTTGTGCATTGCACAAGAGGGTCGTTTATTCGAACACTTATTAAAAAGAAATAATTAATCTCAGTATTTAATAGGTAATTTTTTTGTTTCAATTTAGTATAAAAGTAAATATGTATTTGCCTTGTCGTTATTGTTGTGTTAATTTTTGCACATTATGTTTAATTAAACTATTGCCGTTGTAATATAACGAATAATGTATTTCATCATATTTAACCACATTCTGTTTGTTTCTGTAGTTTCTTTTTATTATTTTACATGGCTACTATGATAATGAAGACTATTTCTGTAAAAAAGTATGGAAAATAAGAAAAACTGAAATATCTCAAAAACTATTATAAATAGGTATAGGATATATTGAACAAAACTTTTAGGGTTTTTATTACTCTATTAAATAACATGAAAATATACAGGGTGTACCATTAAAAAAAAAGATATTTATTCATTTAAACTTGTTCAAATTTGAGCCGATGTGTTCAACACCCTGTAGCTTTTATTGCAAATATTAGGTAAAAATTATGTTAACTTGTCCTTGGCCTTGTTAAATTTCAAATTTGAATATATTTGTCACAAAATTGAAAACGTTATTTAGGATTGAATTGATGCTTGAAAATGTGACTTTTTTTCTTTAAACTTAATTATCTCAGAAACTATAAAGTTTTGTTATAGTAAACCCTTAATAAAAAAGATTTAAAATTATAAGCTAAATCGAAAATACGATTCGTATATAGGGTGTTCTATTTAAAAAAATACAACTTTATGCTGTCCTAGTTTTTTGCCTCACCCTGTAGAGTCCTAAATATTTTTAAAATCTGCGTAAAAATAAACTGTATCAAACAATAAATATAGTTTCTTTGTTAATTTCACCG
The DNA here is from genome assembly GCA_034092305.1 of Diaprepes abbreviatus. Classification (NCBI taxonomy): domain Eukaryota; kingdom Metazoa; phylum Arthropoda; class Insecta; order Coleoptera; family Curculionidae; genus Diaprepes; species Diaprepes abbreviatus. The sequence continues at coordinate 2,524,362 of JASJET010000178.1, read as the reverse complement.
AAAAGGCACAAACTTACTTCATCCAATCGTTGACTCACCCTGTATAGTTAAATAAGACACCGAAAAATGGTGATATAAGGAAGCAGATAAAATCTAAATGGGTGCACTAGTAATCTTACAGCATATTAAAATGAATAGTGGGCCAAACAAAAGACAAAAGGATTGATATAGAAAGGTATTAAAACAGATATTTTAAATGAACAGGTAAGTGTTGTAGGTGTAATATTTAGAAAACTTGGGCATCGTTATATCCGAAACTGACGTATTGAAATTTTGCCTATTTTATAGAACTCCAGAGTCGTTCATTTTTAACTAGAAAATTCCCTGTGTAATTTACTCTCTTAGAACCCGAATTATAGCATATTTAAAACCTTTATACCATGATCTGCCTATGTCAATCTTCTGTTAGTCTTTCCCATGCCTTGCCACTGACATCTGTTTTCTGCTTTTCTCATTCGTCACATTCCTGCCCTTTTTTATGCTCCTAGTAGTCCAAGTCATAGGTAAATAGATGAATTGTTTACAAAACGAGTAAACTATTAAAAAGCAACTTACTTAGGTTTAAAATAAATTTACAAATTGTGTACTTACGACGGGTAACATTATATTACATGTATTGCGATTAAAAGTAATAATAATTAATAATCGTCAGGAAGTCCTCAGCTTAAATTAAAAACAAATGAAATGAACTATCAAATCAAGCAGGCTTCTACTATTCACTAATTGATAAGAATATAATAAAACTCGTTGTTATATGTTAATATAAATATTTTTACAGGGTATATACAGAAATTTTTAATTTCAAATTTTTGTTTTTGAGTAGTACTGAAAAAGACACCGCTAGTTCTTTTTTACTTACTTTTTCAAAATGTAATTTCAGGAATTTTGTAATTAAATTCCCTATAGTTCAAGCCATAAGTAAATTTAGTGACATAAATTCTGAGATGGATGAGACCTATCCAGGGGTGTTGGGGGCAATGTAAGAACTAACCCTACATTAAATGTAACAACAAAAAATAAGTTGGGGCCAACAGGCGGGGTCAATGTTGGCTAAAACAGGTTGTTTGAATCTACAAGGTAAGAAACACATTTTGGAAAAATAGTTTCAAATAAAAGCCGTACAGATTTTAAAAACCTACAATTTGAGCTTTTGTGCTATCATTTTTGTTAATTTGTTATTGCATAAACGCCTAAAACCATTAAAATCGGCCTTTTTTTTTAATATCAATTATTGATTGCAAAATTTGGCATTTTTTGCTTTTGATATTTCATAACAATAAATGACATAATTTTTTCTTAGATATTGCTATTTATTTGTCCCAAGATGCAAAATGTTGATTGCTACAACATTTTTGGGTGAACATTTTGACCTCCACAAAGGCTCAATCTCTTCTTGAAGGCCTACATTTCATATCATTTCAATATAATTATGTAAAAAATGTAAATGATCACACTTTGGACCTAGTTATAAACAATTTTACTGAAATATATATAAGGAAAGATAGTGTGCCTCTGTTGCCAGAAGATGATCATCATCCTTCTTTGTCTATGGAATTAAACATTTTTAATAGTGGTTGCTCACGTGACCATTTTAATGACGTTGTAATTTTAAAAAAGGTAATTTCGAGCTTCTCTACTGTAAATTAAATAAGGTTGATTGGTCTGATGTTCTTAACCAGAATAACGTTAATGTAACAGTAAATAATTTCTACAAATGTGTATATAATGTATTTGATATTTGTATCCAAAGGCATTCTAAAAGAAGATATCCAGTTTGGTATAATTCCGAAATAATAAAAAATATAAAACGGAAAGAAAGTTATAGAAAAAAATTTAGAAAAACAGGTCTAAACCAGTGGGAGTTGAGATATAAAGAGTATAGGCAGTTAGTAAAAACACAGAGTTCAACCGCATATCGTTTATATCAACAACGTGTGCAGGATGAAATTAAATCAAACCCTAAAACCTTTTGGGATTTTATAAATAATCAGAAAAATATTTCCGATATTCCCGAAAATATGTTTTTAAATCAGGAAGAAATTAGGGGTGTTCAAAATGTAGTAAATGCCTTTGGTGAATACTTTAGATCCATATACATTGGTGGCAACCAGTTTAATAGAAGAATTTCTAATAACTATGGGAAATTTTGCTTTTTAGAAATTACCGAAACGGAAATTAAAGAGGCCGTTAAAAAACTGAAAGTTAGTAGATCAGTAGCTACTGATAATGTGCCGGCCTACGTTATTAAAGGTTGTATTGATTCATTTATAACACCTTTAAAATATATTTTTAACCTTTGTTTGAAACAATGTATTTATCCCTCAAAATGGAAAGAAAGCAAAGTTATTCCTATATTCAAAAGTGGTGATAGAAATGACATTTCTAATTACCGATCTATTAGTATGGTCTCAGCCTTCTCAAAAATTTTGGAATTAATTCTTTGTAATAGAGTATATAATGATTGTAAACATAGAATCTCAGACCAACAACATGGTTTCTTGCCACATCGATCAACCGTTACAAATTTAGTAAACTTTGTTCAGTTTATTCAAGAATCAATTCAGGAAAGATGTCAGGTTGATGTAATTTTTAATGACTTGGAGAAGGCATTTGATAGAGTGAATTTTGGTGAAATAATACTTGTCTTCCAAGATTTTTCTGTAGATCCAAACATTGTTTCATTGCTGATATCTTATTTGCATGATAGAACTTTATTTGTTGAACTTAAGGGGTATAAGTCTCAAAGCTATGTACCCACCTCAGGAGTGCCTCAGGGTTCAAATCTTGGGCCACTTCTGTTTTTACTGGTTATCAATAATATAAGTGTGAATGTAAAATTCGCCAAGGGCCTTATCTTTGCGGATGATTATAAAATTTTTCATGCTATTAGGGATGAGTCAGATGCGAGGGCTCTGCAAGAGGATTTTAATGCGGTTGTGAGATGGTGCAAGGAACATGATTTAAATGTAAATATAAACAAATGTGTAGTAATGTCTTTTACATGTAAAAAGCAAATAATTTATTTTAATTATTGTATAAATAACACGCCATTAAAAAGTACTGATTTACATAGGGATCTTGGTGTTTATTTAGATACGAAGTTGAGTTTTGGTAGGCACATTGATATTGTAACTGCAAGTGCAGTAAAAATTCTTGGTTTTATTATTAGGAACTGTAAATATTTCAATAATGTCAATACAATGATTGTCTTGTATAAATCATTGGTGCTTGCTAAGCTTCAATATGCTTGTGTAATTTGGGATCGGCAGTATGAAAATAAAATTTACAGCTTAGAGGTGGTGCCATTGATATTTTTAACCTAAGTTGTAACAGGTTTAGAAGGGAAGTGAGGGACGAATTATGTAGGCAGTTGTAGTGCCTTTTTATTTAGGTTCTAATTTAGATTGTAGTCTTAGTATATTAAGTTTAGTTGTATCTGTAATTGGCTTTGTAAAAGTTGTTGATACAATGGATAAATAAATAAATAAATTCATAAAATAAATATCTTGTTAGGGGCAAATGAAAAAATTAATTTTCAATCCCTAAAATATCACTCTAAAAAGGGTGTGTGCCATATTCATAATTTTTCGAGCTACTCCAGATTTAAAAAAAGACACGGAAATTGGTCCATTCGTTGCTGAAATACGGCGAATTTTTCCGAGCGCTGCTGATTTGAAGCTGCGAATGCAATTTTCTCGCGTGCGCAAGAGCTCTATTTCTTTATAAAAAAAAAACACCCCCTTTTTTAAAGGCGATATTTAAGGGGTTGAGAATTAATTTTTACACTTGCCCTTAACAAGATATGAAAGTTTAGGCCTTCACGAAGAAATTGTACCTTCGTAGAGGTCAAAATGTTCACTCAAAAAAAAAATTATAGCAATCGGCATTTTGCGTCTGGGGATAAACAATTAGTAATATCTAAGCAACAAATTATCCGATTTACTATTAATATGAATATGTATAATAATAAATGTCCTTATTCCTAAATCTAGTATTAATATTATGAACATGGGTTCTAAATAGAATAAGTTTATATAAATATGTGGGAGATAATTTTATAAAGAAAACATGCAAGATGTAAATCTCTTCGCTCCTCCATTCTTAACCAGCCGGACTCTTGTCAGTTTATGTGAAATATGTTGGTATTTTCTCACTCCATAGATTAAGCCAGAATTTTGCATAAGTTGGATTCTAAGTAAGACATTTACCATAAATAGTGTCCCCATGGTTAAACACGGAGAGCACCAAAGAGTCACACAATAGGGTCTTCGCATGTGGTGACAAAAAATGGCGACTATGATACAGTATTTTTAATTTCACAAAAGCTCTTTGTATACAATTAGATACATGGGCAATAAATCTTAAAGATCTGTCAAAAATAACACTTAAATTACGCTCATTGTCTTTTATCGGCAACACTGTATTATCTATCTCTACATTAATCAAACCTTTCAAATATTCTACATCTGCCCTACGGCCGAAGACCATTATACATCTTTTAGGATTCAATATAAGAGAGTGTTCCAATGACAGTTTGCTTAACAAACTTAATTCTCTACTTTAGCCTTACAGTCCTCAACAGCATCAGCCCTATCAAATGATAAATAAATCTGCGTGTCATCTGCATAACAAGTAAGTAACAGTAAGCAGAACAAACTTGTAAAGCCTCTAAAAGGACAAAACTATAGATGACATACAACAGCGGAGACAAAGCCGAACCCTGAAGCACCCCACTGTTAATTATCACAGGAGCTGACACTCTTCTGCCAATCTGAACTCACTGACATCTGTTGCTTAAAAAATTAAAAGAGAATTTAACTGCCTTTTCAGCAAGACCAAAATAATGAAGGATAGCCAGAAGTAACTTGTGAGTATCGAAGGCTTTTGAAAAATCTAACAATGCCAGAATTATAATTTCACCTTTATCAACAGTTCCAAAAATATCTTCGGTAACTCTTGCTAATGCTGTTGAGCATCCATGGTGTTCTCGGAACCCTGATTGAGTGTCAGGTAACAAATTATTGGACTCAACATACTCAGTCAACTGAGCGTTTATGATCTTTTCCAAGATTTTAGACACACAAGGTAGCCAGAAATAACTTGTGAGTATCGAAGGCTTTTGAAAAATCTAACAATGCCAGAATTATAATTTCACCTTTATCAACAGTTCCAAAAATATCGTCGGTAACCCTTGCTAATGCTGTTGAGCATCCATGGTGTTCTCGGAACCCTGATTGAGTTTCAGGTAACAAATTATTGGACTCAACATGCTCAGTCAACTGAGCGTTAATGATCTTTTCCAAGATTTTAGACACACAAGGTAGAATACTAATAGGTCGAAGACCTTAAATTCCTGCGGAGAGGAAGTTTTAAGAATCAGTGTTACCAATGCTTTTTTCCATAACTGGAAATTCAGAATGACGAATACAGAAATTTATTATGTGTTCTTCTTCTTTCTCAGCCCATTGACGTCCACTCCTGGACATAAGCCTTTCCGATGGTCCTCCACTGGGATCTATCTCTCGCCTTCTGGAGCCAGTCTTTTCCAGTAAACTGTCTTATATCATCTACCCATCTGCGTTGTGGTCTGCCACGGTTTCGGCTCGTTTCTCGAGGTCGCCATTGCAGTAATTTACTCGTCCACCTATCGGGCTGTTGTCTAGCTATGTGCTCCGCCCATTGCCACTTTAGTCGTGATATGCGTTCAATGACGTCAACTACTTTGGTTCTTGATCTTATTACTTCATTTTGTATTTTATCCCGTAACGAGATTCCTAACATTTGTCTCTCCATGGAGCGTTGAGTGACTCGGAGCCTATTTGCTTTTTTTTTGGTTAGTGTTATCGTTTCCATGCTGTAAGTAGCAACAGGCAAAACACACGTGTTATACATTTTCCGTTTAAGGTTGATTGGTGTGTTTCTATCTCTTAATACGTACTGCAACTTTCCAAAGGCAGCCCATGCCAGCCTTATTCTCCTTGTTATTTCCGCCGTTTGATTTTCTTTGCCCAGTTTCATGACGTGGCCTAAATAGACATACTCTTGGACATTCTCTATGATTTAATTTTGGATCTCTATTTGTACATTTGCGTCAGGGCTCATTAACTTAGTTTTCCCCAAGTTCATCCTAAGTCCCACTTTTCTCGTCTCTTCATTGAAATCTTGAAGCATTTGTTTTAGCTCTTCTGGGTTGCTAGACATGACAACAACATCGTCGGCGAAACGAAGATGACTAAGATAAGAACCGTCGACTCTCAAACCTTTCTCATCCCAATTTAGTTTTTTAAAGACATCTTCCAAAGCTAACGTAAATAGTTTCGGAGAGATGAACTCTCCCTGACGCACACCTCTCATAACGTTCATTTTTTCGGTTTTTGTGTTTTCGTCGATTTTAACCTGTATGTGTTACGTATGGTAATAAGAAGGAAAACAAAACTGTTTATGTAGTCAACACCCTGAGCCTTAAATTTTATGCCCATTTGTAGATATCAGTCTCAGTGACTTCCTTAAAATTCAAAATTGATAAAACCTTTTCGCTGATTTTATTCTGATACTTATTAAAGAGATGTTCGTTATTTGTTGTTTGAGGCGAATTAACTGTGAAAAATAAATTGAGCTCATCTGGCATACTGAAGCTGTGAGGAATGTTCCTTTTACCCTTGTCTCCACACAATCCAAACCTTCGAAGCTCTTGCCAAACATTGGGAGAATTTTATTATAAAGTATCATTTTGTTCAACGTGGGCTTCCCCAACACCCCTGCGTTTATGTCACTATATTTACCAATGGCTTGGACTATAGGGAATTTAATTACAAAATTCCTGAAAATTACATTTGAAAAAGTACGTAAAAAAGAACTAGCGATGTCCTTTTGAGTAGTACTCAAAAACCATTTGATATTAAAAATTTCTGTATATGCCCTGTAAAAATATTTATATCAACATATAACAAGTTTTATTATATTCTTATCAATTAGTGAATAATAGAAGCCTGCTTGATTTGATAGTTCATTTCATTTGTTTATAATTTAAGCTCAGGACTTCCTGACGATTATTAATTATTATTACTTTTAATCGCAATATATGTAATATAATTACCCGTCGTAAGTACACAATTTTTAAATTTATTTTAAACCTAAGTAAGTTGCTTTTTAATAGTTTACTCGTTTTTCAAACAATTCATCTAATTTTTTACAAGGTTTCTGTTAAATAGGGGGTAAGTCGGACCTAATTATACATAGCCTAGTGGTATATTGTACTTAATTTGGTAAATATTTATCTGTAATGGAAAAGTTCTGTTAGCCACCTATACTGAAGATACAGTGCGTTTACAAAATTTGGCCAAATATTCCTTTACAGTATTTGATATTACTTTGCTAGTTGGTAATGATACATTAGTGCCAATATATGAATATTACATGTTAATTTCATAATAGTTTCTGTTTTGCAGGACCTAACTAGAAAATACAGAAGTTTATTATTTTTTAAATAACAAATAACTCCGTATAACTTTCTCGACAATTTCATGATACGTTTTAAAACTTTACCAAATGCCTACAAAATTGGTAGGATTTATTTTGTTTAAGATTCCATGGAGTGTGTTAGGAAAACAGTCCTCTTAAGTTGACATTCTTATTTTGGAGAAGATAGGGCAAAATGTTTTCTAAAAATAGTAAATATTGGTTTCCATCTAAACTTTCTTTAAAGGAATGTGGACTGACCAATCAATTATTAATTATACCCACCCAAACATTTACGGAAAATCTACGTGGCGACTGCCATTGTCCAACAGCATTTGGATTTTATAGGGACCACACATGACAATTTCTAGAATTATTAATACTAACCTTTGTACCACTTCGATATAACAAGGATAAAAGCCTTCGTTTTATATTATTAAATGTGTTATTTTTTGCGTAATATGCTGGCATCTAGGAATTTTCCTTGTGGATTTTTTTTTTCATTTTTTTGTACTTGATTTAAGATGTCTTTTTCCTCATGAACTGGATATCTCACAGGCTGATCGATATCAATTTGTATCTCAACTCTCTGGCAATAACTCTGCACTGATTTTGTTGTCACCCAGTAGTTTATGGTTTGGTCATAAAGGATATCAAGAAAAACAGCAACTTATATACAAAGCAATATGCCAATGTCAATTGAAATAGGTGCCTCCTATATACAGTTATTACAGAAAGCCATCATCAATGGACCTTGAAAAGGAGGAAAATGCAGCTCTACATAGTATGTAGCATCCATTATATAAACCATCCAATTCACAAAACATCCAACCTTTTACTGCAAGACTTCCAGTCCTGACAACTAAGTTTGAAAGAAAATCTGCACCTTGACCCATGATAGAGGAACTGTGTAATACCAGGGACCGAAATCAAAGGCCAGCCAGAAGATGTTCATTAACGGTACTGGCAGATCGCATTCAACCGTCAATATACTTTCTTTTATTTTGTAAAGATTTATAGAGGCTTGAAGATGATCAAATATACTATAAATTAGGTTTTAGGAATCATTCGTTCGCCTGTAGGGTTCATATTTATATGCCCTAATAAATTATAATCATAATAATATTTATTTAATTAATATTTCAAGGCGATTCACTAAGCCCATTGTGGTTCTGCCTTGCAATGAACCCACTATCACGCCGTTTGAACTCCACCAGACACGGCTTTAGTGCTAGAAATAACAACGAAGAGGTAGTCAGAGTGAATTATCTTCTATACATGGATGATCTTAAACTGATGGCTGCTACCAGAAACCAACTGGAACAAATGCTTAAAATTGTAGAGGAGTTCTCCGGGGATATCGAAATGAAATTTGGACTTGACAAGTGCCGTATTTTGAACATCGTTAAAGGGAAGATACAACCAGGGGCTTTTGAAATGCAGAACGGTGAAACTATAGCTGCAATGGAAGCGGACCAAACATACAAATATCTAGGTATGAAACAGGTTAAAAGAATTAACCATGACACTATGAAGACCGAATTGACAACCGAATTGACAACCGAATTTGTTAGGAGGGTAAGGCAGGTATTACGAACTAATTTAAATAGTAGAAATTTGTTTAAGGCGCTCAACACGTATGCTTGCTCTGCGCTAAGCTACTCTTTTGGAATTGTAAAATGGAGCAGGACGGACATACAAAACCTGCAAAGAAAAATAAGGACACTCCTAACAAAAGCACAAAAATATCACCCTCGGAGTGCTATTGAACGTACAATGCTTCCAAGACACCAAGGAGGAAGAGGATTGGTGGATAATGGTAAGCAGCTCGACCAACAATAATAAACTTACGTTCATATTTCCATAGGTTGGCGGACTCTTCCACACTATATCGAGCAATATGCGCGGCAGACGATTCAACGCCGCTACAGTTGAGGGAACAAGATATTCTCACCACCAAACAGACCAAGAGAAGTTACAAACCTGGCTACAGAAGCCACTTCATGGACGGCATCCAAATGAGGTCAATCAGGACAATGTCGACAACTTAGCGTCGAACTACTGATTGATTTCGGGACAGATTTTTCCGGAAACGGAGGGCTTCTTGTTTACTATCCAAGATCAGGTTATTCCGACGAAGAACTATCGAAAGTTCATCATTAGAGATCCCTTAATAGAAAATGGCCAAATCAAATATGGCTGTCGAACATCAGAGACAATCCAGCACATAACTGGAAGATGCCAAGCGTTTGCCGCAACCGAGTATAAGGAAAGACACGACTCGGCCACTAAGATACTCCACCAAGAGTTAGCAGAAAAGTTAAACCTATTACAGGTAGGAAAAGTGCCTTATAACAAATACAATCCAGAGCCTATTCTTGAGAACAACCAGTTCAAGTTATATTGGGACCGAACGGTTCTGATGGATCAAACAGTTGTTCATAATAGACCAGATATTATACTAATAGATAAAATTTCTAGGCGAACTACACTAATCGACATCGCTGTACCTAACAACAACAACAACCTAAGGGCAAAATACAACGAGAAGATCGCCAAATACAGAGATCTGTAGGTGCAAATCCGAAGACAATGGGCAATGAACAGCGTCCAAACGATTCCCATAATACTCTCAACAACTGGAGTTATACCAAAGAACCTCCTGCAGAACATCAAGGGACTGGGTCTTGGTAAGCATCTGTATAAACCGATGCAAAAAGCAACTCTCCTAACAACCGCGCGAACCGTCCGAAAGTTCATGGGAAATGCAGCAGACCACATCACCTAGGACCCGATAACATGGAAAGGGTTCCCACAGAGCTTCATACTTTTGGTGTCTTTGTATGCCCGGTATGAGTGAATAATCCCTGGAGGGAGTGCGAAGCCGTTTGGCTTGTAAATCATGATTTATTTAATTGTATTGTAGTATAGTGTTTAACACAGCGTAAGTAAGTAAAATGTTGCATGTAACATTATTTGAATAAAAAATTTAATGTTACTTATTTAAATAAAAGTTTCAAATATCTTACAAATAGTTATATTTCAATTTTTTTATGTTAGACTTAGCTGTTTAAAAGTAAGATATTCGGCTGTTATGGACATATTGGACACAAGTGTATGTTAAATCTATAATCAGAACTAGCCGTAGAAAAACATTTTGAAACAGCACGCTCATACTATTGAGGCATGAACAGAATGTTGTGTAATAATTTTGTATCTCAAATTTAGTTGAAATTTGCGAGACACATTCAACTTTCTAGGGATATTTTAATTAAAAATTAGAATATACTAGAAATAACGGGGTACCACCTAATTAACATTTCAACTGTTTGTTCAAAAAATAAAATGTTTTAAAGAAACGATTCTTCAACATATTCCTTTTTTTAATGGCGAGATATTTTTACAACCAAAAATATAATAAAATTCTTTAATTTATTTATTTTACGACAGACCAATAGTATCGCAGACTCGCACACAAATCGGTGAGTTTAAAACATCATACTATCGTTTTATCTCATTCTGCTATCCTTTTCGTTCAACTTCTTATGTCGATACAAATTCGGAAAGCTATGCGAATTGCTTCTACCTTTGTCAGAGATAACCGATTATATTTAGCCCGTATAATTTTCCTACAGCGACAGCATATTTACTGTTGTTATAAGTAAACTTTCCCCAATATGGCAGATAGCATAATCTAGACATTTTCAGTTTATTACACGATCATTACATTATACGTGCGTGCATAAACGATAAAATATTTTTCATCTTCATATTTACCCAAAAAAATATCACTAAATACATAGTAGTTCCTTTACTTTTAGGTTAAAATGATAAAATTAACAACCCTACTTTGGACATCAATTATTTTATCGACATTAAATGACTCTGTAGCTGCCATTTGTATAATAATCAAAGATGTAACTAAAAGTAACACGGGAGAATTTTATGATGATTGTTCATTTCGTTACTGTCAAAGATTACAGAAATATGTAGAAATAGGACCAATTGAATATTTATATACAAACACCAGTATAAGTGAAATTAATAACTATAGTCAACTAAGAAAAACTGTTGAAAACCGAATGTTCATCGAAGATTCCAACATTTCTACCCTAAGCCCCAACATGCATTATTGGACGAACCTAACACAACTCCACGTGGAAAATACAAACACATTTGAAATTGTTCCTGGATTTTTTAACAAATTTGATAACTTGGAAATCTTAGAGATTAAAAATAATAAACTTAAATCTATTATAGATGGCGTTTTTAGTTCTCTAACTATTCTAAAATCGTTAAATTTATCTAGCAATTCTATCACAGGTCTCACATCGCACAGCTTTTCAGGACTGATTCATTTAAAAATTTTGGACATTAGTAAAAATAAAATTATATCGATATCTCCACAAGTTTTTGACTATCAAAATGGCTTAGTATTTGTAGATCTCTCACAAAACATGATTGAAGATGTAAAAGACATATTTAATAATAAGACATCACTTCAAACAATACAACTATCTCAAAATAAAATCACGGATTTTAATTTTAAACAACTAACATATAACTTGGAACTCGAAAAAGTCGATCTTTCTAAAAATAAAATTAAAAGTATAAAAAAAGTTATTAATGTTTTACAGTTAAATTTAAGTTATAACTACTTGGAACACATCAACAACAACACTTTTGATTCTTATATTAATGTTATTGATTTAAGTAACAATAACATAACAGTTATATCTGATAAATCATTCGAAAATACCACCGAATTAAAACACTTATTTTTGGGACATAATAATATTACAACAATATCTAGAGAATGTTTAGGAAACCTCAAAAATCTTGAAATTTTGAATTTGTCATATAACAATTTGCATGCTATAACATTTGGTTTTTTCAACAATTTAAACAAGTTAGAAGTGTTGGATTTGTCGGGCAATAATATGATTTTAGATTTTCATACTTTGATAACATTGAAATCTTTAAAAGTTCTTGAAATTCAAAATAATATGATTATAAATTTTGATGCTAACTTATTAGTAACGCGATTTAAACATTTAAATTTTGTGTCTTTAGGTGATAACTTGTGGAACTGCAGTGAATTAGCTGAAACAATTCATCTGCTACAGATACATAACGTGAATATATTACCCGGAAAAAATACAAAGACCGATAATATCTTAGGTATTTCTTGTAAAAACAACGTTGATTTCAAGGAGGAATCTGTTGTTTTTGACATAAATAATCAAACCATTTCAAAAGACTATAATAAAAACTTGCAACTTTCCGGTAATAGAACTAACGAGGAAAATATTCAGAATAATATTTTTTTAAAGTACTTGGAAAATATTGGAGAACAATTTTTAAAGCAAAACGCTAATAATACTTCAAATAACATCGAGCAAAATAAATTTGTTCAGTATTTAAATCAAAATTTTACCAATTCAAATTTTTATAAATACGTAGAAAGTTTAAAAGAATTTAATAATAAAACATCTACTACATTTTCTCAGATGATGAACTTCTTCGGTGAAGGATTCAATAAAACGAACTTTTATAAATATTTAAATTCTCTTAAATTTTATCCGATTAATAACGCATCTAACAATGTTATAGTACCTGTAGTGAAGTCAACAATGAACGAGACAGTTCCGCTTCTCAGTGCCATTAAAAAAACAATATCAGAAAATTTTCAAAAAATTTTACATTCTTTAACTTCAATCAATAATACATTTGCAAATAATCTCCAAAGCAAGAATACTTTAAACTCGATCAGTTTGGAGAGCAAAGTCGAATCTCAGGCATTAAGTGATGTACACCTTAAAGAAAGCAAAAGTTTTAGAAATAATCTTATATTTACTAATATTTTGTTGGTTTTTCTCGTATGTAGTATTATGGCCCACTTATATTATATTCACTTCTGGAAGCCCAAACGTGAAAATGTAAATACCCAAGAACAAGTTCAATTAATGTAAAACATGATCTACTTTTCTAGTATAAAATATTAAACTACAATATTTTTATAAATTAACCAAACTATTAGATAGAGAGTAATATTTTATTTGTAACTATTGAGATCTATTTTGAATGAAAACTCTTCCTTATGGGATATATGTGAATATATACGTCTAAAAGAAATATATGGGACCGTTAAATTAGAAAAAATGGCAATTTCTGCCAAAATCAAGCTCATTTAGGGATATACGTATTTATAAGGGTCAGCGGGTAAAAGCAAAATAAACATATTTGTAGTTTTATATTTTAATTTGCAGTTTTCGTCCCTACAAAAATTTTTCATTTTTAAAAATTGCATTTAATTCGAACTAAAAAAATTCACTAAAACAATTATATATTAATAGCAAATTTTTGTAACTGAAGTATAAGACAAAACAAGGTAAAATATTTTAAGCATATATTTTCTAATTTTTAGAAAAAAATTAATTGTATGTATGATTAATACCTAACAATATACCTATTGTTCCATTTAAAATAAATAAAAGATATATTCATAAAAAATGTGTTTTTGTTAATAAAATTCAAAATTTTGAGCTTGTGCTACTACCCACTTTATTATCTACACCAGCGGTCTTTACTTCTAAAAACCGGAATAAATTGACGAAACCCCTGTAAAGCCTCTAGGAACAGTAAATGAAACACCAAAATTGGGCTAATAAAATTTATTTTCCATATTGAATGACAGTTCACAACGAAAAACTAAAATATATTCGTATGTTTTAGAGACAAATATTATTAAGACTCAAGTGATAGCTTAACCTACAAAAAAGAATTAATACAAAATGAATAAAATAATACAGAACTTAAAAAATATTCTCAATAGGATATTTGTGCCTGTTTGGTAGAACCAAGAAATTTAAAATTTGATTCGATGTCTGCAAGTTTGAGTTTTAGATCAGGTTCAGCTCTTAACCTGTTTCTGAACTTATTTTTCAGGTAAGTGTTTGTTGAAAATCCTTTCTCACATCTCGCGAAAAATTGTCATGTCATTCTATTCATCAATCGTTCTTTAAATTAGTCTTAATCTCTTTTTTTTGTAATAATCGAGCTTCCTAATCGAGCAGCTATGGATTATATTTCAGTAAACTTTTTTTATCTGTAACGTTCTCTTTTATTTTCAAAAGATCTGTGTAATGGATTTCTTACCCTTTTCGAATTACTGTCATCTTCAGTATCTCTCTTCAGTAGCCAGCGTCCCATTTTCCTTATCTTCTTAAAGTGCCTATCCTCTTTGGATGTTGGCTATCACATTGGTCCATATTACTTTATTCACTGCTGCTCTGAACAGACCTGTTGATGTCATTCCAGTCCATGTTCGTAGGTTGTGCAGCCATGATATTCGTCTTCGTCCAGCTGATCTCTGGCCTTCCATCTTCCCCTGCAGGATAAGTTGGAGCAGGCGATATTTCTCATTCCGCATGATATGTCCAAAGTACTCTAATTTTCTGCGTTTGACATTTGTAAGGTATTCCAGTTCTCCACCGATACGTTGTAAAATGTTTTCGTTTGATACGTGGTGTATCCAAGGAACCCTAAGCATGCGGCGGTAGCACCACATCTCAAATGCATCTATACGTTTACATGAAGCATCGGTAAGGGTCCAGGCTTCTGCTCCATATAAGAGAGTTGAGAGTACATAGCATTTCAAAATCCTGATCCGCGTATGTATATTGAGGGATAGGTTGCAGAGTATGTTGCGCAGCTTATTAAAAGTACCTCTTGCTTTCTCGATTCGGCTTCTTATTTCTCGAGAGTGGTCCCAGTCCTTATTCAACGTGCAGCCTAGATATGTGATCCTCTCGGCCATTGTGAGAGTTACGTTGTTGGCAGTAAACTGTATATTGCCGACGTCGTTTTTACTGACAATAATCGTTTGCGTCTTCTTGCAGTTTATCTTCATACCATATCTGTTGCAAGCTGTCACTATTCGGTCGATAATTCTTTGAAGTCCCTCTGCAGTATCGGCTATAAGAACGGTATCATCCGCGTATCTTAGGTTGTTTATTACTTCTCCATTTACAATAATTCCATCTTCTATTTTGCCCAGTGCTTCTTTAAAGAGATGTTCTGAATATACGTTGAATAGAAGTGGCGACAGTATACAGCCCTGGCGTACTCCTCTCTTTATATTAAATTATTCTGTTGTCTCATTCTCAACTCGTACAATAGCCTTTTGTTGTGAATATCGCTTTGATATTATCTCTCTGTCTCTGTCGTCGATTCCTGTCTCTTGTAGGATTGAAATCAGTTTACTGTGCTGCACTTTGTCAAATGCCTTTTCAAAATCTATGAAGCATGCAAAGACGTCGGCATTGATGTCACGTGCTCTTTGAATCAGAACCTGCATGGAAAACAAGGCCTCTCTAGTGCCAAGTCCCTGTCTGAAGCCAAACTGCGTGTCACTTACATTTTCATCGAGTTTTCTATATATTCGTGCTTGAATGATGTTAAGAAAAGCTTTTAAAGCGTGGCTCATCAAACTGATTATTCTATGATCGGAGCACTTAGTTGCGTTCGTTTTTTTGGGAATCGGGATGAATGTCGACAGTAGCCAGTCTTTTGGTATTTGACCGTTCATGTATATTTTGTTAAAGAGGGTGGTCAGTAGTTTTATTTGTTCTGAGTCAATTAATTTTCCTTATCACCTTCGTTCAACTTCTTTCATATCTTGATAGAAACGCTCGCCTTGCTCTTCGCTGTAGTCGTCTAAGTTTTCAGGAAAATAGCTCATATGAGAATGCAAAAAATGGAATTTCAGATTCATCAAACATCCTAAACGCTTAAAATTGTTTACCATGGTTACTACGACAGCTGCATAGTCATCACTTTTCTTATTTCTCAAAAAGTTTCGAGAAACATCTCGAAATCTAAGCCATACAGCTTTTTCAACATCGTTCATTGTACTTATGAAATATTCGTCGTTGAACGTTTTACGGATCTAAGGTCCATCGAATATTCCTTCTTTCACTATCTGTTTCTTTAACACGTGTTGAAGCTTCATTCATGGGAGCGCTGGTATCCATATCTTCAATATTGGACTCTAGATGAGTTTTTGCTGGTGCAACTATCGAATAAGATATTTCTGATTTGGTCTTCACATTGAATCCTTATACTATTGTATTGCAAAAGTAACAATTCTCTTGTGATTGAGGTTCTGACCATATAGTCGGTGAAATGTATTTTAAAACTTTGTTGTTGTTTTTTTCAGTCCATTGTCTGAGAGTGTTGTAACAAGAGCAGCAAATGCTGTTCGGAGCACATGTATCATCATGATTAGATATTAGACTTTCATAACATTCACGATATATATTTTTACATGTATCACTCATTTTCCTACGTAATTTGCTTACTTCATATTTTCCGCAAACGTAACAGAACTTGCTTCTGTCACGACAGCATTCATGCCTGGCAGGTGCATTAGTTCTTCTTGTAGCTTCATACTCCTTATCAGCCAAGTTGCCAACTGATAAGGAGCTGCGGTCGTTTGATGACGAAGCCTGCGGGCCCGCTTGCATACCCTGACCAGCCGCCGATACTGGGCATCCGAATCCCTGCATCGTAACCAATTTTTCCTTTGATATGCCTGCTATGTTTTTAGAATTCTTCTTGTAGCCCCTTACTCCTCAAAACCTAAGTTGCCAACTTATGAGGAGTTGATATATGCGTCCATCGCATCCATGTATTATTCCTTTTGTTTATCATGACAGTCGTGACGGTAAAATATGAAGTAAGCAATTTTCCGCTTTTTCAGCTATTTTTCGTGATTTACAGAAAAACTGTGGGTGATGGGATCAAACGAACTCCGTATTCGAATTCAGCGTGTCAAAATACATAAAAATACTATGGTGGGGTACCGAAGTAGGTTTCGAGATCGGACAATACAAAAAACCAGTTTGATCGACTTTCATACGGAAAGAAGAAAAAAATTGACTAAAAGTGACCTTTGAAAATGACCTTATTTGACCTTGTGGTCAATTTCACAAACTTAGTTAAACATTTTCCGCTATATTACTTTCCATGATCAAAAATATTGGTTACCATCTAAAAAATTATAGCCTTGACCTTGACGGTGGAGTCCACCTGCGGTTGCTTCATTCGAAATCCTACAACTTGTATATATAACTCTTTTCTCTATCTCGCTTTCCTAAAGAAAAAAAATAGGCTCAATCGATGCTCAATTTTTAGGCGTTAAATGTTCGCTTTTCAAGCCTCCTAGATCTTTAGGAACGGTTTAAATCGACTTGGGACAATAAGAAGATTTTATCAGCGTCACTCGGCGAATATGTTCCAAAATTTAGAGTAAATCCACCGAGATCAATTTCCTATTGGTTTTATGCACGTCCTTTGTATAACTAAACGTTGAAGAAATTAATGAAAGGGAGTGGTGATATTCGATCCTTGATGCTTGGGCCTCGTTGGACCCATTACGTCCCACCATGGCTGCAAGTCATTTGAGGCCGATCTTCTTTGCGAATCCAAGCAGCCTCTTTACCTAACCTTGCCTAACTACTTCGGGTAATATTACTGTATCCCCAAAATGTTTCTCTCTCAGTCTGTTGAGTGCCGGGCACTCTCCGAGAACAAGTGCAACAGTTTCATCCTCCAGGCACCATCTGCACACCGAATCATCTGCGGCGCCAACCTTATAAATATAGCCTCGCAGGTGCAATGTCCCGTCAGCAATACCACCACGATCCATCGTTGTTTCTTCTTCAGGAAAAGAAGCTCCCTAGTAAGTCACGCATTAGGTCCACTTATATGTTCGTTTGCACATCTCATTCCAGGGACTTCTCTCCAGCATTCAATAAATTTTGATTTCCAGCAACAGATTCAATTCTCTCTTACCAACAGTAATTGAAACAGATATAATGGGTTGGGGCCCTATAGTTCAGCCGCAGACCTCATATTTGCCAAATGGCCCTTTTCCTCGTTTCCGTGCATGCCCGAGTGATCCGGGATTAACATAAATCAAATTGTGCAGCCGTTCTTTGTTAGGTTGTTCAATACCTCCTTAAACTCAGACACCAGTCGCGATAATTAAACGTTATCTTTCGAAGATAATTGTGCTGTTAGGAAATTTAATTACAAAAATCCTAAAAATAGCATTTTAAAAGTACTTCAAAACAAAACAAATGCAAACGTTATCTATTTAAATTGTAATAAAAAAAATGACAGTAAACATTTCTGTAAAAACCCGGTAAAATCAATTTTATTCAATTCTTATCGATCAGTATTAGAAACCTGCTCGGCCAGACGGTTTATTTAATTTGTTGTTAATGCAATGTTGTGATTATTATTACTATTTTTAATCGCAGTAAATGTGATACAGCGTTACCTACCGTAAGTCCACATTTTCAATATTAATTTTAAACCTAGATTAGTGTATTTTGGAAGGTTACCAAGCGAAAGACTTTTTCTTACTTTTTCACACCATTTCGGTCAAATCTAGGATTACAACGAGTAAATGCGTTTGTTATTGTTCAATAGACTAAATATTTTTTCTTATCTGATCCTTTACTGCAATATCCACAATCAATTTAAAGATAAAACACAGTAAAACTAATCAGCAGGTTCACTCGGTGCCAGCCCAAGTTTGCGGTATTTACAAAAACGTCTCTCTCCAAATCTACTTCAAGAATAGGTCCAGGTTGTACCGAAAGCTTAGAGCTGTGTATGGCGATGAAACTAAAAACTTTATAGTTTTAATCGTTTTTCATTTCAAGATAAGAAAGAAAGCAGGCGCAATAAATACACATATACATTTTTAGGTGTCCCTACTATAAAGGTAAGGTTATCAATGCATTATTTGCTATTTTTTCCTCTTTGCTATTATGTACAGGGTGCGTCAACGATTGGATGAAGTAGGTTTGTGCCTTTTCGGTGAAATTAACAAAGAAACTATATTTATTGTTTGATACAGTTTATTTTTACGCAGATTTTAAAAATATTTAGGACTCTACAGGGTGAGCCAAAAAACTAGGACAGCATAAAGTTGTATTTTTTTAAATAGAACACCCTATATACGAATCGTATTTTCGATTTAGCTTATAATTTTAAATCTTTTTTATTAAGGGTTTACTATAACAAAACTTTATAGTTTCTGAGATAATTAAATTCAAAGAAAAAAAGTCACATTTTCAAGCATCAATTCAATCCTAAATAACGTTTTCAATTTTGTGACAAATATATTCAAATTTGGAATTTAGCAAGGCCAAGGACAAGTTAACATAATTTTTACCTAATATTTGCAATAAAAGCTACAGGGTGTTGAACACATCGGCTCAAATTTGAACAAGTTTAAATGAATAGATATCTTTTTTTTAAATGGTACACCCTGTATATTTCATGTTATTTAATAGAGTAATAAAAACCCTAAAAGTTTTGTTCAATATATCCTATACCTATTTATAATAGTTTTTGAGATATTTCAGTTTTTCTTATTTTCCATACTTTTTTACAGAAATAGTCTTCATTATCATAGTAGCCATGTAAAATAATAAAAAGAAACTACAGAAACAAACAGAATGTGGTTAAATATGATGAAATACATTATTCGTTATATTACAACGGCAATAGTTGAATTAAACATAATGTGAAAAAATTAACACAACAATAACGACAAGGCAAATACATATTTACTTTTATACTAAATTGAAACAAAAAAATTACCTATTAAATACTGAGATTAATTATTTCTTATTAATAAGTGTTCGAATAAACGACCCTCTTGTGCAATGCACAAATTTAGTCTTTTTTGCAGATTTTCTCGGACCCTGGACAAAATTAGTGGCGTTATTGTTCTACAGGTATCCCTAATCCTGTTTCGCATATATTCCACTGTTGTTGGTGGATTAACATACACCTTATTTTTAATATAACCCCATAGAAAGAAATCTAATGGGGTGATGTCGCAAGACCTTGGTGGCCACTCAATGAAACCCCCACGTCCAATCCATTTTTGCGGATATCGTTGGTCCAAAAACGCACGAACTTCACGATAGTAATGCGGAGGCGCACCATCGTGCTGGAACCACATACTGTCGAGCTCATCCCTATCGAGACCTTGAAGCAGTTGGGGTAGTTCTTCTTGTAGAAATTTCAGGTAAGTGGGGTCCAATAATTCGATTATGATGAATACCACACCAAACATTTAATGACCAGTGGTTTTCATGTTGCACCTCTCTAATCCAAAATGGGTTTTCTGTGGCATAATAATGCATGTTGCGTCTATTTACGGCACCGTTACTTCTAAAAGTAGCTTCATCACTAAACATTACCTTGCATAATAAATTTGGATTTAATTGAATCTCCGCATTTATTGTACGACAAAAGTTTACACGACTTTCAAAATCCTGTCCATGCAATTCTTGGTGTAATTCCATGTGATATGGATGATACCTATATTTCTTGGTAGAACGATTAGCGGTGGATTGTGATGTTTCACATAATGCTGCTAACTGACGGCTACCAATATAAGGATTTTCCTGAACATTTAACAATACTTGTAGTTCTTTTTCTTCATTAGTTACTGGTTTGTTGACCACTTTACGTTTTGGATAATCAACAGTACCAGAAGAATCAAATCTTTGCATTAAGTTTTGAAAAGTATGGGTATTAGGCTGGCGTCGATCAGGATACTTCATTTTGTAAATTCTTTAAGCAAGAAGGCAATTTTTTTGAGCCTCTCCTATTGTATAAATCATATCTATTAACTCATTCTTTGGAAAATTCATTTTACAATATAAAATGAATGCAAAAAAAAACCAAACTACACTACATAAAAACCAAAAGAAGCGATTGCTGTTATAAATTTGACACACAGAAAAATGTTCTTTTACATTGTTTTTGCCATGGCTACTATGATAATGAAGACTATTTCTGTAAAAAAGTATGGAAAATAAGAAAAACTGAAATATCTCAAAAACTATTATAAATAGGTATAGGATATATTGAACAAAACTTTTAGGGTTTTTATTACTCTACTAAATAACATGAAAATATACAGGGTGTACCATTTAAAAAAAAAAAAGATATTTATTCATTTAAACTTGTTCAAATTTGAGCCGATGTATTCAACACCCTGTAGCTTTTATTGCAAAAATTATGTTAACTTGTCCTTGGCCTTGCTAAATTCCAAATTTGAATATATTTGTCACAAAATTGAAAACGTTATTTAGGACTGAATTGATGCTTGAAAATGTGACTTTTTTTCTTTAAACTTAATTATCTCAGAAACTATAAAGTTTTGTTATAGTAAACCCTTAATAAAAAAAATTTAAAATTATAAGCTAAATCGAAAATACGATTCGTATATAGGGTGTTCTATTTAAAAAAATACAACTTTATGCTATCCTAGTTTTTTGGCTCACCCTGTAGAGTCCTAAATATTTTTAAAATCTGCGTAAAAATAAACTGTATTAAACAATAAATATAGTTTCTTTGTTAATTTCACCGAAAAGGCACAAACCTACTTCATCCAATCGTTGACTCACCCTGTATATCCCTCTTTTTGGCAAAATTAATAAAAATCACCCTTCTCTCACATTGAAAAGTTTAAACATTTGGCTAAATAACCTTGATTTTTATGCGATTACTGTTTTAAATCCGAAGTAAAAACTCGAGTTGTTAAATGACCCACAACTTTATTGTTTTTTTGTTTGTTGCTTTAGTCAGATTACACTGCTGCAAAAATATCAGCTTCTTTCCTCTCTATAGAGGCATAAGAGACGAAAAAATACAAAATTTGTAGGATTTGTTTCACATTATGTAACATATATAATTTACATATAAAAATGTATTAAGTAATTTTTCGACTTCTAGCGCTTCTCTAGAAGAATTTTCCATTTTTTTTTAATTGAACCTTCTTCTAGAAAATTTTATTTAATATACGAACAATACATGTATTAGCAATATGGAAATAAAAACATTCAGTTACTTTATTAAATCTACATATTTTGACATTTTTTAGGTAAAAATGACAAAATTAACAAACCTATCCTGGATATCAATTATTTTATTGACATTAGATTCTGTAGCTGCCGTATGTATAATAACTAAAGATGTTATTAGAACTAACAGAAAAGAACAATATATAGATTGTTCAATCGGTTACTGTCGACCACTCAATAGATATAGAGAAATAGGACCAATAGAATACTTATGTAGCAATACCAGTATAAGTGAAATTAATCACTACAGTCAACTGAAAAAAAATGTTGAAAATCAAATGTTCATCAAAGATTCATACATTTCTATCTTAAACCCCAACACGTATTATTGGACAAACTTGACTGAACTTCATATGGAAAATACAAACACTTCAGAAATTGTCCCAGGATTTTTCAACAAATTTGAAAACTTGGAAGTCTTAGAGATTAAAAATAATAAACTTAAATCCATTATAGATGGCGTTTTTAGTTCACTAACTATACTAACATCGTTAAATCTATCTAGCAATTCTATCACAGGTCTCACATCACACAGTTTCTCAGGAATGCTTCATTTAAAAATTTTGGATATTAGTAAAAATAAAATTGCATCGATATCTCCACAAGTTTTTTCCTATCAAAATGACTTAGTATTTGTAGATTTCTCACAAAACAGAATTGAGGATGCAAAAGATATATTCATTAATAAAACGTCGCTTCAAACAATACAACTATCTCAAAATCAATTAATTGATTTTGATTTTGAACAGCTCACACATAACTACGACCTTGAAGGAGTGGATCTTTCTAGAAATAAAATTAAAAGTACAAAAAAAGTTGTTAATATTCCAAATTTAAACTTAAGTTATAACTACTTGGAATACATTGATAACAATACGTTCGATTCTTATATTAACGTTCTTGATTTAAGCAATAATAACATAAAAGATATATCTGAAATATCATTCAAAAACAGTAAGAATTTACAACAGTTATTTTTGGAACATAATAATATTAAAATGTTACCTAGAGAATGTTTAGGAAAACTCAAAAATCTAGAATTGTTAAATTTATCTTTTAACAATTTACATAATATAGCATTTGGTTTTTTCAATAATTTAAACAAATTAGAAATTTTAGATTTGTCGGGCAATAATATGTTTCTAGATTTTCATACGTTGACAACATTAAAATCTCTAAAAGTTCTTAAAATTCAAAATAATAAAATTATAAATTTTGATGCTAACTTATTAGTGTCTCGATTTGCAAATCTGAAATTTGTGTCTTTAGGTGATAACTTATGGAACTGCAGTGAATTAGCTAATGCGATTCATTTGCTACAGGCGCAGAATGTGAATATATCACTCGGAAACAACACAAAAACCGATAATATCTTAGGTATTTCCTGTAAAAATAACATCGATTTCAAAGAAGGGTCTGAAATTATTGACACATATAATCAATCTGTTCCAACAGACAATAATAAAAACGTGCATCTCTCCGAAAACAAAACTATGGATGAAAACCTTCAAAATATTTTTCCAAAATACCTAGAAAATCATCAAAACAAATCTATTCAATATTTAAATCAAAACCATATTAACTCAACGTTTTATGAATACATGGAGACGTTAAAAGAATTTGAAAATAAAACATCTAATACATATTCTCAGATGATGAACTTCTTCGGTGAAGGATTCAATAAAACGAACTTTTATACATATTTAAATTCTCTTAAATTTAATTCCATTAATAACGCATCTAATAACGTTATAGTATCTGAAGTGATACCAACAATAAAGGAAACGGTACCACTACTCAGTTCAATTAACAGGACAATGGTTAATATATCTGAAAGTTTTCAGAAACTTTTGCTAACTCTAAAGAAAAATAGTTTTGCAAATGATCTGGAAAACAAAAATCCTTTAAACTCGGTCAGCTTGGAGAGAAAATTCAAACCACAAGCATTAAGTGATGCACACTTTAAAGACGATATAGGTTTTAAAAATAATCTTATATTTACTAATATTTTATTGATGTTTCTATTATGTAGTATTATGGCTCATTTATATTATATTCACTGCTGGAAGCATAAGCGTATAAATGTCAATAACCAAGAACAAATGCAATTAATGTAAAAAATGTTCTACCGATCTAGTATAAAACATTAAACAACAGGATGGTTTTTTAAAAAATAACCTAAATATTCAATATAACATAATGATTTATTTTATTTTGTACAAAAAATTTATGACTGAATGTGAGATTAAGACTTTCTAATTCACCAGTTAGTATTCATAAAGTATTGAATACCGTTATGTAAAACCTTTTAATAAAAATGTTGTAGCACTTTATCGCTCACCCACGGGACCTTTTGACCCCTTCTTGGCAACAGTTGAGGGGCCTTGTCGGAATTTCGAATAGGCGCGAAATTAATGGTTGCAGGTGATTTCAACATCCAATTTAACTTGAATCAAGCAGAGATAGTCTTTGTGACTTTATGATGAGTTTTGGTCTAAGACAGATACTGTTCCAACCAACACGACTGTACTCTTGCTCGGATAATGTTTTTGTGAGCTATAATATTGAGGTGTGTTCTGTGAATGAGATTAGTATGAATGTATCTGATCATAAAGGCCAAATAATGGAGTGTATGATGTTTGAGCCCAATCAAGGCCTCACTCTCGAAAAGTGTGCAGGCCTATAACACAACAAGATTTGTTTAAATTCTATAACATTGTTATTGATGCATAGGATTTTATAGGTGGGAACTGTGATGTTGATGAGTGTTTTAAGCATCTATTGACTTTGCTTGAAAATGCGTATCTTCAAGCTTTTCCAGACAAGTCATATATTGTCTGGTCTAACCTTTCTATCATAAATTGGTTTAACGAGGAACTTAGAGTTATAAGGGACTACCTCAGGTTCTTGGGTGAGATAAGTCAGCAATATAACTTTCCAGACATTAAACAAGAATTTAAAAACTACAAAAAGCTTTATAAAACAGCTATAAGAACGGCTAAAATAAGAGCAAATGACAATCTCATTCGTTCTTCCCATCATCCACCTAAGAGCTTGTGGCAAATAATAAACAGGAATAGAGGTAAAAACAATCAAATTAGAAGGGACATAGATATATTAATGCCGAATGATCTCAACCAGTTTTTTTTTTCTAAGGTGGCTCAGAAGATGGTTCAGTAAATGCCGCAGGCGGATGAGGATCCAATGAACCACCTTCGCGGACAGACATCGCCAAATGCCCCCTTTACTTTTACTTAGGTAACTTACAATGGAGGGATATAATTAATAACTTAAAAAACAAACAGAGCCGGGGTTCAACGTAAGATTAATTAAAACATTAAAAAACTGTTTGTACTCCTGACAAAACTTATCAATCTCTGTTTTAAACAGCATACGTTCCCTGAAGTATTAAAAATGACCATTGTAACACCAATCTTCACTTTTGCCTCTTATCTCTAAAATACTTGAGAAGTGCATGGCCATAAAGGTGGTCCAATATTTTGAAATTGATGGTCTATTTTCTATGAGGCAGTTTGGCTTAAGGGAGGGTAAGAACACTGTCATGGGCATCTTGAAGCTTCTGTCGCACATCATAGGAGCATTTCACAGGTTACAGTACCGCGCGGTTTTGTTCTGCAATCTCAGCAAGGCCTTTGATTGTGTCAACCATGGTATTCTTCTTTTTTTCTACAACTTTGACGCAAAAAGCATTAAACTAATAAAATCGTATCTTAACCGGAGGTGTCGTGATGAGGGTTACTGATGTGGTGTCAGAGAAGAGTGAAATTAATATTGGTGTATTCCAGGGCTCTATCCTGAGTCCTATTCGTTTTTTAATATTCATAAATGACCTCCCAATAAAAAGGCCTCAACTAGGTATATGCCTTTCGCTGATGACACAATAGTGGCTCATGCTACGGACACCTATTCACTGAACGGGCTGCTGGCGGCACAGGAGAGGACTGAAAACTAATTCTAGGCATTCGGCTGAGACGCGTAAGGTTTGCTCTACAGAGAAGGGCAGTGAGAGTTGTATTGGACTTGGATTATAGGGATGATTGTAGACGTGTGTTTGTGAGTTTTGATTTCTTGACTGTACCGTGTTTGTATGGGCTTGAATGTCTGATGCATGTCAAGAGGATCAAGGAGCAGTTTTGTGCCCATGAGGACATTCACTATGATACTCGCACAAAACATAACTTGGTGTCTGCGTACTGGCGTCTGGGGAGGTGTCAGGATGATCCAGGCTACTGGGCGATAAAATTTTTTAATGTTTTAACAGAAACTCTGAAAGCACTCCCAACCAGAAGTTTAAGCAAACTGTAAAACGTTATCTATTAAATAGGACTTTTTATTCATTGGACGAATATTTGAATTCTTATTTTAATTTGTTATTGTTCAACTTTTAATTTCTTAACTTGAATTTTAATTTTATTGTGATTGTTTTATTATTTTAATGGTACATTTTGTTAACATTAGTATACTTATATATCTTTCAATGATATTTTGTGACAATGTTTTATTTTGCATTTTGAGCTACATATTTTCATTCTGAGGTGTGTAAACATATTTTGTACCTTAACATGAATAAAATATTAAGTATTGAGTATAGGTAGTGATAAGATTAGAAAAGGTTTTAATTACCGGCAAGATCACCTATTATTCAGGAAATACGGATTCATAAGGACAAGAAGAAAAAGCAAAATTAACATATTTGATCTAATATCTTAATTTGCAATTTGCAAAATTTAAACAATGGTTTTATTGAAAAATCGAATTTTGCTTGACCTAAACCTTTACTAGTTTATTTTAACTGGAAAAGTTAGTAACAACATTCACAAGTTAATTGTCAGTTTTGTATTTAAAATATTAAATTAACAATGTAAAATGTATTAAGCATATATTTTTAAATTTGTATGAATAAATTAAAGGAATGGAGGTATATAGGATTTGATACTATAGTATACACACAAATTATATGAGTTAATTTTATATATGCTATTGTTGTACTTAAAATAAAGAAAAGGTGATAATAAAAAAAGTGTTTTTGTGAGAACAATCCTAAATTTTCAGCTTGGGCTACTAACAACTGTGTTATCTACACTAAACCAATAAAAATGTCAAGTTTGTTTATTTGATTTAAAACTACCAAAACAATTTTAAAAGTTCCTTCACTGTTGAAAAGCTAACACTCTCCATCTGTATATACATTTTTACCAGTTTTATAAAGAAGGAGTGGTGCAAAACAATCTGAAATTGAATAAAGTTGGAGAAACCGTCAGTATTTCCGAATTCTCATAGATGTTTCGCAGAGATCATGCAAGTCATCGTTGGAAATTTAACAAAGTTAGAAAGGTAAATACTCAATTCTTCACTCATAGTCGTGGGAGTGATTTTAGGGGCGAAATGAATGAATATTTTTTTGTTTGTGTACAGTATCAATACATAAGTAAAGCAGCCGGAGTGACAACATCGCAAACGAAGGTAACAGGCAAAGATAAAGAGTATCTCTCATTCCGATAGTTGGCGACTTTATTGTTAAAAATTTGTTTGTATCTTATAAATTCCCTGGTTTAAATTGGACAGTTCAGTTTCTTTGTTATGATGTTTTTAATTGGTCGGCTCTGACGAATTTAATAATAAGTATAGGTATGTGTGTTATAAGTACATTGACAGTGCAAGCAGAATGTTTCGCAGTATGGTAAAAAATGTTTTAAATGAGGTTTTAAGTGCAATTCTCCAAGCAAAATTCTAGCTGTGTTTCTTACTCTAGTAAGCAGTAAATTAGAATTTTAAATGGGTTAACGAAACTTTTGCAAACCTTGCGTAGCCGCGATATATGGATAAGAAAAATACAGACTGTTAACTATGTGCGAAGCCTCACGGACAAAAGCTAAGTTATTGTTAATTTATTTAAATCCTAGTCAAAATTAAATTCTCTTGGAATTATTAATAGCTAAAAATATAGTTTGTTTTTTTTTTTTAATTTAACAGTCCTGCAACTTGGGCCAGGATTATTAGCAAATATCCTAATTCTCTTCAAACTTCTTGTAGTCAGAAATTTTTTGTCCCAATTAAACCGGATATAGATTTTTAAGCACTACTATAAAAGCTAAGATAAAATACTCCTAGCCTGGATGGTAATTAAATTTTGTACACTACCTTATATTCTAGAGGATAAAAGACTTTAAGATTTTAAATACAATATACTTTCTTTACCTTCAGAAAAACATTTTGCCCCAAATGTTAATCCACATTTAGAATCAGTTATTTTCTTTAAGTGTTCAATAATAGTTTCATAATGTCCACTAATCTCAATGCATTTATTATATGAAGTATCTTGAATAAGACAGTGCTGAGTTGTGGCTCTGTAACAAGCTTTAAATGATTTATCACAGGGTCGATGTGGCAATTTGTATCCCCATTTTTCAACCATATGAAACCTAAAAAAAGATTAGTGGAATACAAAATCACTTATGTAAAATCTCTGATTGCTGCTGACATCTACAATTATAAGACAAAACATAATGATAATGTCTTAATTTAGAATTTTGTATCAACTTATTACAGTCCATAATTGGATTCTATAAAATTAAAGGTAAAGAGAATGTTGAATCTTTGCTGTGTTTACAGTAATGCATAAGTATGTTATTGTTTGGCTGCATGTTGTTTTAGTAGTTGAATTTTTAATAAACTTACAAATCACATGAGGATTTAGGACACTTCCCACACTTTTAATTGCTTAACAATTATATTTAAATTTATTAAGAGTGTTAATATTTCAAAAAAAGCCTTTCCCTTCTACCAATAATATTTTAAAATATAGCAGAAAACGCAAATAAAAAAGTTTTCAAAATGATTTTACCTTTTTGCGTGCCATATATGAGTATCTAACCACTTGACTCGTCTCCTTCTTCGAGCATAATCACTTAACAAATTATGTGGACGTCTAAAATAAACCTTTATGAAAAAAATGTTAAATCGATTTACAGCAAGACTATATACCTCCGATACTTCCTAGAAGGCCGTTTACCCTTTGGAGGTAGTCCCGACTTTCTCATTTGACTAATGTGTATTTCCCTTAGCCTTCTCGGCAACCTTTTAACATTGTGAGACATAGCTCTACGTCTCATATGCTTGGGTAATCTTTGAAATGCCATTTTTACACCGGACGCCTCATTTATGGCTTTTTTCATAGCCTGAAATTCTTTCACTCTGGCCGCAGTAAAAGCTGACACCGTTATACTTGAAGGCAAGTCAATAGATGAGGCCCTCTGGGGCCCCGATGTAGATTCAATCATTTCTATAAGTAGCTTTATTAATTATTCAGATAAAATTCAAAATCATGCCTACAAATTTGTAAATAAAAAATCATAACCTAGAACACGAAAGTTAGTCATAACCTCGATTTTTCTTCCTTTAAAACATAGACATAAGGGAAATTAATATTACTTAATTTGTGTTTTTAACAGGACCATGTCAGTTACTGCCCTCGATTCAAGAGTTTTAAGCTCGGGTGCATCAAACCCTGAGTAGCTCCGAGCAAATCTGAATAAAGAGGTAAAAGTATTAATTGGAACAGTAAATAACCTACAAATTATTTTTTTTCGGATTTGTGTTTTTAATATACATAGCGAAACATATTGAAGACAAAAAGGTAAAAATATTATATTATTACTTACTAGTTTTGAATTTTGTGTGGTGTCATGGCATTTTCAGCCATAAATATTTCGCAATTCGTTAAAAAAACTATGAAAGTAAGTCCGATATCTTATTTTTGTGTCTCCATTTCATGTATAAAATGTTTTTTACCCATAACTCGCATCTAAAAATGATAACTGATAGCTGCTAGGGCTTTATAAACCAAATATTTTTATTTGTGCTTAAGGGGAAAGCAGATCTGACAAGCGCCGAGGCATAATGCACTACGTGAATAAAGCGAGCGTTTCTTGCACCTGGACAGCTCTGAGCTGCTCATGCCAATGAATCTAGGGCAGTAAAAGAGAGCTACTTCTCCTCGAAAACGCTCTATCTCCTTTTAAGCGTAAGCCCATTTTCTTCTATAGGATCCCCGGTCTATATTAAGTAATATTAATTTCTCTACGTCTATGATCAAAACTCATGCAAGACATCGATCTCAAATGCCGAATTAACAATAAAATATAAACAAAACTACATTTCATCTGTAAATTTCAAATCTTTCCGCAAAAACCGAATTCGAAAACACAAAGTCATACCAAAGATTATTAAAGCTGACGCAATAGCTATAATCACGGATTTCTGAACATAAATGGATGACAGGTGGTAATGGAGCTGTCAAACGAAAAATGTCCGGAGTATGCTCTGCGCCATTTTGGGTAAGAGTGACGTTTTGGCACGTCAAATTAACCGTCAAAAGTCAAAAATAGTGTCATTGTTTTTATTATTGTGAAATAATCTTTGTTTTTCCTTGGATTAAATTTATTTTAAATAACTTAATAACCAAGTAATATGCACCAAGCCATCAGTCAAATATTTAGGTGTAAATATAGACCACAAAATTATCTTAAATTGGCACTTTAGAACTGTTAAACAAAAAATGTATACAAAGGGTCAAATACCTTAGGAGTCTAATACACAAAGAAAAAGGCATCTGAAGAAAAACAACTCATATATACAAAGCAATATACTGACTTTAATAGGAATACATACCTCCTATATACAGTAATTGCAGGAAGCCAGCACTCATAAAACTTGAAACGGTAGAAACCTCTGCTCTATGTAGTATTACTAAAATCCATCGTCCTAGCTATCCACCAATCAATTATTGTATGAATTCACTTAACATCTAGCCGATTATTGTAAGACTTCCTGTCCTGACAAGTAAGTTTGAAAGAAAACCTGAAACTTGACCGGTGATAGAAGAACTGAGTACGAGCAGGGGCCGGAACCATAGGCCAGACCGAAGACCCCCATTAATGATACTATTCAACCCTTAATATACTTTTTTATTATTTTGTGAAGATTTGTAGGGGCTTGAAGACCAAACGTACTATAAATAAGCTTTTTATTCTGAAGGACCTCGTTTGTTGGCTTGTATGGTTCAAATTTATATGTCCTAATAAATTATAATCAATAATATTTATTTAATTGTAGTGTAGTATAGTGTTTAACACAGCCTAAGGAAGTAAAATGTTGTATTTAACATTATTTGAATATAAAATTGAATGTTACTTATTTTAATAAAAGTTTTAAATATCTTACAAATTGTTACTTCTCAATTTTTTTTATAAGTTGTGTTGATGAAAACAATTATGTTACACTTAACTGTTTAAAGTAAGTTATGGACACAGGTGTTTATATTAAATCCATAATTAGAACTAGTCGTAGGAAAACAATTTTTAAGCAGCACGCTCATACTATTGAGATATGAACAAAATTTAGTGTAATAATTTTGTATGTCTATAATCTCAAATTTACTTGAAATTTGCGAAATATTCAACTTTCTAAGGAAATTTTAATTTGAAAATAACGGGGTACTACCTAATTAATATTTCAACTGTTTTTTCAAAAAATAAAACGTTTTGAAGAAACGGTTCGTCAACATATTGCTTTTTTAAGGACTAGTTATTTTTAACAACCAAAAATATAATAAAAATTAATTTATTTTTACGACCGACCAATAATATGACAAATATCCACACATAACAATCAATTGACACCAATTGGATTAGTTGAGTAAGGTTATAACGTAATACTGTCATTTTATCTCTTTCTACCATTCGTTTCATTCAATTACTTATGTCGATGAAATTTCGGAAAGGAATGCAAATTGCTTCAAACCTTATCAGTGGGAGGTAAACGATTACGTTTAGTCGTTATAATTTTTCAGTGGCGACAGCGTATTCATTGTTATTATAACTTCACCTTACCCAAAATGGCGCATAGCATGGTCCAGACATTTTCTGTGTATTTGACGATCAGTACATATACTTTATACGTGCGTGGCTATAATAAATCTTTGGTCGTACGAAGTATAATCGGCTCATCGGCCGGTAACACGACAATAAACGAAATGAATTTTGACAAATTTGGGTGGCTTGACACTCTTGACAGACATAAATATTTTTATTTAATTTTACTTTCAGTTTTTTGCTTGCTCAAGTGATGTACTTGCCATATTATATTAGTTTAAATAATGTGATTAGAAAAGAATAGCATGGAATCGGTGTCTATACCAAGAAATAGAAGATCTCGCACCATTTATCAACCCTTTTTCAAATATAAGAAAAAATATCACAATATTGGGTCTGTGTATTTTTTATTATTCTATATTCCTACAAAGAGCTCTAGTTCTAACAATAGGTTAATTCTACAGGAGAATCCACTGATGTAGCCAATTAGCGTTATATATCTTATTCTAATTTTAGCAGTTTTTTGTTTGTAAATCTCATTTTTACTGGAACAAAATTTATCCTTACAGGACATAGGACGTTACTATTTTGGTCCCCTACGTCTAAAAAATGACATTTTTGAAATGCGAGTTTCGTATCTGTGGACTAAGTATTTTTTTTGTTTCAAAGAAATGCAGTTCATTTCCTATTGCTTTGTTAATAAAATTTTTATTAAAAAATTGAACCGACTTCTAAAAACGCGCTAAAAAGTGAAAAAGAACTATAAATTTTTATATGAAATTGAAATTTTTGAAGTCGGTACTAACCGAGATTAGTGTACCTCGCAATGACTTCAAGGTGACAAAAAGTACCCATACCAGTTTTGAATGAAATTGTGTCAAACAAATATTTAGTTTGTTATAGCAAATCCGCTATCTTAAATTTTAAGTTAATTTTAGATTGGTAATATAGGCCCCCAACTTAAGACGTAAATTTCTTAGCCCGACATATTTTATCCTGCATATTAAGTTTGTGTAGGCCCCAAGAAACCCGCAATATCAATTTTATACAAAATCGGAAAAATGTAAAATTTCATTCCCTCGTATTGTATCTGCTATATTAAGTTGAAAAAAATTAAGTTCACATTCGTAATATATGACTATGAAAACCCCTTAATACCAAATCTGAAAAAATGCGAATAAGGTAAAATTTTGGATCGGCCACATTGTATTTCAAAAAAATAATATGAACGTCTTAATCTAATCTAAATCCAAACCCTTCAAAGCCCCCTAGTACCAGTTTTAGATGAAATCCGGAAATTTAAAATTTTTGACATATTAGATTTTCTTAAAATAATTTTATATTCGCTATTTACATCCTCAAAAACGATCTATTGCCATCTTTAAACAAAATCGAAAAATGTAAAATTTCTAGTCCACTATAATGGGTTCGCCGTATTCAATCCTGAAAAAATTATTTTAAATTCATAATTTACACCCCTATATCAGTTTTGGAAAAAATCGAAAGATGTAAATTTTGTAAGGCGCCATGTGATCCACCAGATTGAGTTTTTCAGAAAATATTTTAAATTCGTCATTAACACTAACAAAAATCTCCAAATACTGGTTTTAGACAAAATCCAGAGATGTAAAATCTTGGATCCCCCATATTTAATTTTATTTTAAATAATTTCAGATTCGTAATATGCAATCCCAAAAACGTCCCCATATCAATTTTGGAAAAAATTGGACAAAATTGATTTTTCTGTCCGCCATATTGGATCTACCATATTAAATTTCTTAAAAATAATTTTAGATTCGTTATGTACGATCCCGAAAACTCCCCCATACCAATTTTGGAGAAAATCGCACAAAATTTTTTTTGTCCGCCATATTGGATCCGCCTACTGAATTTTTTAAAAATAATTTCAGATTCGTTGTGTACGACCCCGAAAATTCCCCCATACCAATTTTGGAGAAAATCGGCCAAAATTAATTTTTTTTTGTCCACCATATCACCGCCATCTTGGATTTTACTACACCAATTTCTTCCAAAATATGGGACCATAGCAGCAACTTCCTGAACATAACATAAAAAATTTCATTCAAGTCGGTGCCGCCGTTCCGGAGTAATCGGTATACATACGTAAAAAAAAATACATAGCCGACGAATTGAGAACCTACTTTTAGAAGTCGGTTAAAAAAGGGTGTCCATTTTTTGGAAAGAGTAAAATAATCGGTTACAGGTTTTTATTATTGTAGTTTATTTTTCTGGGTAGAAATATCTTCAGATACAATAAATTGTAGCCCAACAATAATTAACAATATACCAATCCACCAATAAAGAGTCGTGACTTCACCAAACAGAAAATATCCAAATAGGGCCTGCAAATAAAGAATAATTATTTCAATGCCAAATATGACGTTATCAAATGAATAAAATACTAAAGAAGAAAAAACTTAAGAACACACACTGACTTGAAATTTGATTTTTCGTTATCAAATATAAAATATTCTTAAACTAGCGACCCGCCCCGGCTTCGCACGGGTGCAATGCTGATACTATATACACTACAGAAAAACTGTGACTATTTATTTTATTTTTACAACAATTATTACATCGGCCTCCGACCCGCTATTTATAGGCACGCTGCCGCCGCCCCGGTCGGCCAGTGCCGCCGCAAGCGCTACTTCCCGCAATTTTAAATCTGTAATATCTTCGAAAATATTCATTTAAATCTTGTGCTGTAAAGGACCATATAGATCTATATTAAATCAACAATGTATTTAAGCTATTTAATTGGATAAGGATTAATGCTGTATTGGTTAAAATCGCTTCAAAATTTGCCATTATTTGTCGTAAAAAGTAAATGACAAAAAAATGTTATTGTGGGATATCCATGAGAGATAGACATATACCATCGCGAAGTTTTCTGTAGACCTTTTCAATGTGTACAAATAATTAGTACATTATTTTGATAAATCTCGTAGGGTTCAGCCTGCGTTTGCAATGTAAGCGGAAAAAAATATGATAATTAACGACATCACATTAGAAACCTCAAAAATAACAGTATTTCTCCACTATTTAATGGATGTTATTATACATATAAACCTTCCTCTTGAATCACTCTATCTATTGAAAAAAACCACATCAAAATCCGGTGCGTAGTTTTAAAGATTTAAGCATACAAAGGGACATAGGGACAGAGAAAGCGACTTTGTTTTATACTATGTAGTGATATATAAACAAAAGATTGGGTAAGCACTTCTAGCCATTAAGGTTTAATTGTCTGGCCGCAGTCTTTTATTAGCTAGTTATTTTCACTGGTTATTTAGTTGTAACATTTTTAAATCTAGATAATGTAAATATATAAATTTTTCTAGAAAATTTGATATATCAGAAGGAAAGTGAAAATTAAAAAAATGGTACCATTTATACATTCGTGAACAAAATTGTCGAATATTTTTTTTAATCACTATTGCTTGAAAATAATTTTAAATTAAATTCACTTGTTTAACAAATGAAGTTTAATTCAAATTAATGAATTTTATTGAAAAAATTTTTTGTATAATTTAAAATACATCATGAATTAAATAATTTCTGGGGAAAAAACAGAATGATAGTAATTAACACAAAGAAATCGCATCTCAAAAGAATCTACACTACTAAATATCTTAGAAAGATAAGACAATAAATTTTGTACCAAGACCCTGTCAAGGGCGCAAAAGGTGAACAAGGGCTATTCATGACCATTTTTTGATGCTTAATACTACACGGAAAGGCACATTAAAATTCATGTATTTCAAAAATCCGCTACTAAATGTAAAACAAATTAATGTTAGTCCAAAAACAATCAGACGGAGATTAAAAGAAGCAGGTTTAAAGCTAAAATGCCCTGTCAAAGTTTCACGTCTTGTCAGAAATATATATAGTGGAATATCGAGAACTGAAAACAAATGTGTTCATGAATAAAACTAGAATCCGATTATAGAAACCAGAAACTACATCTATCGAACAATTGTAGGCCAGATGGAATCTCATACAGAGCGTTGTTTCTAGGAAGGAGCGACATAACGCTTTAGGAAAGGATTAGCTAGGAGGGACGCGGGTTACACTTGTAAGTGATGGATAATTGACTTGTGAAATTTATATCAAAAACATCCTGCAAGATCATGATTTGCCATATGTTGGCCATATTGGATAGAACAGGTACAGATGACCTCGTGACTGATTACTTCTATGCCGTCCAGATTTAAAAATTTGATTGTCAATCTAACAGCCCAGACTTACATCCAATAAAGCACGTGTGGGATCAGCTTAAATAGCCCCACGTGATCAAGAAATTGAATTCAAAGAACAACAGACCTTTGGTTTGCAGCACAATATGAGTGGAATATAATTCTTTAAGAATACATTCAAGCTAATCTTAGTATCATGCCAAAAAAATTGCAAATAGTAATTAGAGCTCAACGAATACTTACATTTTCCATCTCAAAATATTTAAGTTTGAAATACCTAAATATCGTTAATTTTCAGAACATGTTGTTTTCAAGATTTTCTTATCAAAAAAATTTGATTATTGGTCCACTTCAAAATTTGTGAAATAAACTGTTCTTCTTAGTACAGAGTGTTTAAAGACTTAATTTATCAAACATATATTGGATCTATATGTCCACGAGTGGATTTAATTAATATCCATTTACTACCTATTTGCTCCTTTTAATACATTTAAAGTCTAACCTTTCAAACCTTAAAGTTAAAATCAAATTATAACTAATTCAGTAATTATTA
This sequence comes from Diaprepes abbreviatus, assembly GCA_034092305.1. Classification (NCBI taxonomy): domain Eukaryota; kingdom Metazoa; phylum Arthropoda; class Insecta; order Coleoptera; family Curculionidae; genus Diaprepes; species Diaprepes abbreviatus. Next base: position 2,487,281 of record JASJET010000178.1, on the reverse strand, counting down.
CTATATATAGTACTATATTGTATATGAAAAGGTAATTATTTCAATTAAGCAAAATCTAGGAAAATAATGTTTTTTTGAAAAAATTTCGATATTTGCGCCCTATTTCGAGGTCGTAGAAGACGATTCTGGTTTTGATTTTCCACAATTTTTTTTTTTGTGTTTCTCGAAAACAACAGGTTTCACTTCACATGTTCACTTTTATTTCTGAGGAAAACTCTGAACTTTTGTATTTATTTTGAATAGTACTAGTTTAAATACATTGTACGTAATATATTTTAACTATTTTTGCACAAAATTTATCAAACAAATTTAGAAAAATTTGTATTTTTAACAAAAGACCCCAAAATAAGTTTATTAAACATCATCAATAACAGATATTACTGAAAACGCCCAATATTCCCCATCCCAAACTGATAGATGTAACAGGAGATATTTTTTGATTTGTTTTTCCATTGTTTTTCTTGATATTTTCAATTAAAAAAAGTTCAAATTTATGAAACTTTATATAACACAAAACCTAAAGTGGAAAGTACTTCTCTGTATTTTTCGAGAAACCAAGAAAATAGTGGAAAATCAAGGATAGAATCATGTTCCACAATCTCGAAATAGAGAGTAAGTGACGAAATCTTTTCATAAAAACGACGTTTTCCTAGATTTTCCTTAATCAATATTATTACCCATAAAAACTTTAAAAATTTAAACAATACATCAATATTAATGATTTTAATATAAGTTCTTACCGAAAATAGATAGTTTAAAGTTGAACTGATTACTGTGGCAATTAAAGATGAATCTGACTGATGTAAAGCTTTAACAAACAGTGTCATAGCTGCTGCATTACAAAGTAACATAGCACCAAAAAATATTATTCGTAGTAACAAAATACCCTGTAAAAAAAAAATGATTGAAATATCCTTAGTTTACATTTAAAATTTTTTATAATTACCTCTAAAATTGATAAACCTGATAATTTGCCAAAAGCTCCCCCTGTAGAAGCCAAAAGCCCAGACAGAGCTGCATAATGTTCTCTCATTTCCAAGGCTTCACAATTTTAAATATTTTAGGGAAGAATTAATAGTTTCCAGAAATCAACAAAATAATATAATTACATAAAAAACAATTAAGAGAACGGAAAATTGGTCAAATAGTGAGGACCATAACACAAAATAAAAAAAAAACGAGGAAGGAACAAACCGATATAAGTAAGAAACCTATGGACTATAGATAAAATACTCTATGAACATTTGTTAATTAAGGAGTGTTCACAAGTCGGATACGTAAATTAAGGAAATTATTCCATCTTTCATATACATAATTTATTTAGATTGTTTTTTAAATTTAAAAATGTTTTTTTTTATATATATATAAATATCAGCGTAGTATGCTCTAATGATCTTTTGTGAAGTTTGGAAATTCATCATATTTCGGACGTAACAATTTCATTGAATAAAATATATCATAGAATTAATAACATTTAAATAGGCGGAGCATGTGAGTATAAAAACCTTCCTTTGACTTAATGTTTCAAGAATATTTCAGCGTAAAATAATATCTAAACAGCACATAGAGTTTTTATTTTAAATTTGAAGTTGGAGCCCTATTTTAAATGACTTGTTTTGAACACACTTTTTAAAGGTCAATTCAACCAATCGTATTTTGACTTGACTTGACTGTTTGCGCCCCCCCTTTCGAAAGGGCAATGGCTTTGCTGCAAGGCAATTCGCCAGCTCGTCCCACGGCCCGGCGCTTAGCTAGAGCCAGAGCCACCCTTCTGGATAGGTTACACGAACTCCGGATTTTGGGCACTAAACGGTGAGGATTCCGGATAATCGGGTATGTACCCCCGAAAATCCTCTAATAGTACATAACTTAAAAAATTGACATATGAAACAAGCTATGAAATGCATGAACTGCCGGATGTGGAGATGATCGCACGTTACAAGTATATCCTTCTCTGTCAATGCGCAGAGCTCCATTTCGTAGGGCAAAAAACACCGCGCTCACCATAGAGCACGCGACCACGCACAAACTTCACCCCTTGCACAATAGGACTCACCCCATAACGAGCGCTCTCCCCAACACCGCACAATCAGCCCGGACCCCGCTTTCATCCCCAAACCTCCCAACCGCGTTATTTTTTCTTGTTACCGCAAGCGCCACCCTGCAACGTGTTGTTCGTTCAATAATCAAAACGGAAGTGCAATCGTATTTTAATCCAACTTCAAAATTATTCAAGTCAGCTCTCTTTCTTGTTCTGAGGCTATCTTCGAACATTCACTAGTATATGCTCAAAAGAGACTATAGATGAAAGATATTCTTTTGTTCAAATTTTAAATCAAATTAACAAAATAAATTTTTTCATCCTTAGAAGAAGGCTCTCTACTATAGTAAATTAAAAATACTTCAATTTTTGTCCTTAAAATTTAAAAAGGGCGTGCAAACATCAATTTCTACGAATATTACGATACGGAACAATCGAACAATCGTTTTTGTGTAGGACAACCTTAACAATTGGCATTTGGAAAAAAAAGCATTGAATAAAACGAGCTTTTCCGGAAGTACAGAAACTCGATTATGTTACAAAATAGCGCGCCTAAAATGTGGAAAGAAGAACTGTCGGTTTGACGGATTGTTGTGGCGGGATTATTCATCAAAAATAAAGTTCAAAAATAAATATTTTATAAAACAATGGAGGAGAACTTTGAAAAATTAGAGGAGTTGATTAAAGATGATGATAAAATCGTAAGTATCCCCAGAGTTTAATATGCATTTTACAAGTAAAGTTTCTAAAATCCTTATTTAAGGTTAGTTTAGCTTCTTTCGCCGTTGAGGCAGATATTTCCATAGAAAAATCAAAAGAAATAATTGAGAAATATGTAGAAATCAATAAAGGATCGGGGCTGGTCAACACAACCTACGTTTTAAACGGCAAGAAAAAAGGTGAAGATAGGGTGTCCATTTCATTGGTAAAGGATGACGCTTTGGAAAATGAAAAAGTATTGTATGAAGAGGGAGTTAAGCAGATTATTTTTAGTATCCAGAAAGCTAAGAATATAGATTTTAATATTGTAGCCCTTGTAGATCCATTGAGTAGCAATACAGACAAAGATCGAATGTAAGTTTTTAACAATTCATAATTTCTATAGTTTTTCATTTTATGTAATTAACTCGAGGTTTAATAAACAATTTAGAAACAATTATTGATTGCCTCTAGATATCTCAAAATTTAGAATTTAACTCTCTTCTAAAGGGAATATAATGTTATTAAGGATTATTAACAAAGTAGTACTTAGTGACAAATTTGAATCTTATTGTAACCAGACTCATGCTATAAGAACTGTGGCCATCATATATAACTATACTGGTATGCCATACTTTATTTGAGTCTTATATAAAATAAAAATAATATTGTTATATGACCTCAACTAGTTTGTTACGATAGACATAAAAATTGAATAGACTGCAGATTCTATAGAAGAATGTTGGCTCACGCTTAGAAAGAAACAGAATTTTCAATGAGTAGTATCTTTCTTTCTAATGACAGTCAGGTTAGGGGATATCCAATGACGTTTAGGGTATCGTGCTTAGCTCCGCCATTAAAAAGAGGTACTACTCATCAAAAATGCTCTATCTTTTCCTAAGCAAGAGTCAACCCACTTCTATAGGAACCAGTCTATATACTTAACTTTTATATCTATAGTTGTGACAGTTTGTTTCTGCTTCAAAAACAAGTAATTTTAACACAGCGTTTTATTATTATGATTCTTCTTTATAAACTGTAATGATGTATGACAGCCTTTATTCTACTGAATAAAATTGAAATCACAAATTCCAATGAAACGTCAATTATGATATACATATATTTAGCACTTCCAAAAGTAAGCGATAACCTAAGATTTTATTAACTATATATTTATAGCCATATTCACTAAAAAGGTTTAAGTCTTAAACTTTATCTAGATTTTTACATTCTTAGGGTTCAAAAGTTGGTTGACTTACTGTTGCACTTTCCAATTTAAACCCTTTACTGTCAACTTAGAAAGGGTTTATTAATACCATATTGGTGATTAGGATGTAAATGTTTTGATTTAATTCAAATCTAATGTTAAAATTACTAAAAGACTTTTTATAAAAACATATTTTTGCATGTGTATACCCTGGACTCATTTAGTCAGATAATATATTTTTAATAAATTAAACTTTCTTTTTACTAACATGCTCCACTTTTAGATCGGGAATAATAGTTGGCAAAAACTGTTTGAAAAGGGTGTTGCGTAAAAAAGTGTTACCTACTCTACCCCCAGCCACAGTCAAAGGCAAATCGACTATATTTACCAAACAAAATAGTGCGGTGAAATCTGAAAACACTAAAATTGAAAAAGATGATGGAGATTCAAATCAAAATAACAAAAATAAAGTAAGAAAACTTTTTTAGCCAAATACATAATTTGAATAATTTAACTATTTTCTGAAATAATTCCTGTACTAGTTGGTTATATATGTAATTCTCCTTTCAGGCAGAGAATATGAAAAATATATGTACAAACAGTTTATTTCCTGCAAATATCGCTCTGGTCCTCTCTCCATACGTGTTTCAGTCACCTCATGATCTCGTCAGTGGAGCTGTATCGGACCGAGAGCAACATTAGCAGGAAATAACTGATATATGAACCATAAATTTCAAGATATATCAGCAGGATATTACACCTGCCATCTACCAAAATTCCAGTACTGTTGTAACAGGTTCCAACAAAAAGTTAAAACCATACTATAACTTTATTTAAGAATATGTAAATTTTAGGGTAGTACACAAGGTAATATAGCAAGCTTATTTAGCAAGGCAGCTCAAAATAAGAAATCAGAACCAAAGGATACAAAACAACAAGAAAAGAAACAAAAAACAAATGGGGGACTCTCAAATTTCTTCACCAAACAACCTAGTAAAAATTTGGGTACAAATGAAAATCACAAAAAACAAAACCAAAAAGAAATTAAATCAGAGTCAAAGGATCTAAAAGATAATGGTGAAGAGAAAAATAGACAAGATAAAAAGGAAGATCTATGTGACTCTGCTACAGATGATGAAATTCTAAATGATTTGGAAATAAAAAAAGAAGAAAAATTTGCAGATATAAAGGAACAGTCTAAGATAAGTCCAAAAAAGAAACAAGGTAAAAAGTCAGATTTATTTGATTCTGATACAGAAGATGAGATTTTAAAGGATTTGGAAATAAAAGAAGAGAATCTTTCAGAGAAAAAAAGTGAAAAGAAAAAAGAACCAGCTAAGACTACTCAAAGGAAAAGTAAGAGTAGTCAAAAAAAGAAAAGGGGGAAGGGTGATGTTGGAAATGATAAATCTGTTAAAAAGAGGAAAAGAATAATTGTTGAAGATGATTCAGATAGCGATGGTAAGTAAACAAACTTAATTAACAAATAAATTACTTTTCATAATTTGTACTGAAACATAAAAAACAAATTTACAATTATTGTATATTGCAGTTAATTTGATAATTGTATATTTATTTAACACTTTTTTAGTGAGTTAAAAAGTACCCTACGACACTTGTTTTTTCAAATCAAGACTTAAATTGACTAAAGATTTGTTATTAATATTATTATTTCCTTTATTGCTAACAAAGTTCTGTAATAATATAACAAAACATTCAATACATAAAAAGAAAAAACTATATATAAAAATATGGGTACCCATAACAAAAGTTAAGTAGAGAAAATATAAAATTTAATAAAACTAGATACAATAATCATATTTTTGATTTACCAGTTAACATACAAAATTTTTAAATAATAACTGATAACATAAAACTTAAAAGGTATTTGAAAGTGGGTGACGACAGTTCACTTCGGTGACCAAGCGATTCAACGTCTGATCACTGAAGTACACGCTCGCTGGGCGCGTTTAGTAGTTTCGTGACCGCTTGGGAAGACCAAGTGACATTTTTTGGAACCCATTTTAAACTGTAGCTCCTGTCGCAAAATGATCATGACATCAATCATTTATTTAAAATGGATTAGACTGTCTTTATATAGAAATATTTAATATAAGATGATCTACTTAACCATTCTGTAAATCTAAAAGAGTAACAGCAATTAGACTTGGCAAATCGAATGGCATCTCTTTTAAATGCTTTAATGGAGATGATGTTTTTAATTTCTGGTGGGAGCAACCGGTAGGCATTAATAATCATGCAATGTGGACCCTTCTCATATGCAATTTATATAAACATATAAGGATACAATAATAACAGTAGATGGCGGTTCTATTTTGGGGTTAAACCTCGATAGAAGGTTGGACTGGGGCGCACGTCGGCAGATTTGCCACTAAAATATCTCGGTAATGTTTTGCATTAAGTATTATTTCACAATCCAGATTCAGAAGGGGTTTAATATTTTGGGATAATTCGTGTGATGTTAACAGAGTTTTGATTCTGCAAAAAAGATGTTTACTGTGTATTTTTACAATAAAACAAATTCAATTTCAATTTATTCATCAGTATCATGTTTTACAACACTTACATTCGTCAGTATATAAAATATAAAACACTTACAACTACATTTACATTTAAAATTTTAATTATATACATTACACATGAAACTTAGGCTAAGTCTAGTTTAAAAATTAGGATTAAAATTTGTAACGAATAAATTCGTCAAAACTATAAAATGCATTCTGGATTAAGATTTCTTTTATTCTATATTTAAAAGAATTATCTGGAAGCTCTCTCAATGACAGAGGCAAAACATTAAAAAATTTTATCGCGAGGCAACCAGGCCCATTCCGACACCTTTCCAAGCAAAAATATGCTGGCACCAAATTATCCCTGTGCCTCGTGTCCCAGCTGTGGACCCCACTGTGCGTCTTGAAACTTTCTTTGTATTTTTTAACATACAGTAGGTTATCCAAAATGTATTGCGAAGGCAGAGTCAATATTTTTAGTTCGGAGAATGCTGCCCTACAGTCCTCCCGAAAGTTCATACCCCGCACCACTCTCACAGCTCTTCGCTGAAGCCCAAACACGCGAGACGCCCGCGATGCATGGCCCCAAACAAGCACTGCATATGACATTACCGAATGGAACAGAGCAAAGTACGAAGCCCTCAGAACCGACATGCCAACACACAGCGCCAGACGTCTCAAAGCAAACAGGCTGCTACGGAGCCTCCCTGAAACCTGCTCTATATGAGCTTCCCAAGTAAGGCCAGGATCAATCTGGACTCCCAAGAATCTAGCACTCAGCAAATCCCCATTTATATCTCCCACGTCCCGTAGAGAAAATACCACTTGCTTGGTTTTATTTTCATTCAAAAGTAGTCCATTTGCGTCAAACCACTCCCTAGCACCATACCGTGCCGCTTCCAACCTGCCCAAAGCCCCTTCCAGAGATACATCTGAAACCGAGAGAGTGGTGTCATCGGCAAAGAGTGTAAAATCTGCAGCATCTCTGCCCATAGGTAGATCATTTATGTAGAATAAAAAGAGAATTGGCCCCAATACCGAACCCTGGGGCACCCCTATCGAAATCCCTCCCTTCGCCGAGGACTCCCCTCCAACTCTCACAATCTGAACCCCATTTTCGAAATAAGATGTTATAAGCTTGCAGCTGCTCTCATTAAAGTTATAGAAGTGCAGCTTTTGTATGAGGATATCATGAGCAACACAGTCAAACGCCTTACTTAAGTCGCAGAATAAGATAGCATTATATTCCCTTGATTCAAACGACCGTGTGATCCTCCCAATCAGATCCAGAATGCCCAGCACAGTGCTCCTCCCCCGACGGAAGCCAAATTGACATTGGCTAAAGCAGCCATTGTTCTCAAAAAAGCTGACCATCCTTAACGCCATGCATTTTTCAATTATCTTGGATATGGCCGGCAATAAACTAATTGGCCTATAGTTTGACACAACATTTCTATCTCCCTGTTTAAACACCGGAATAACCATGGCCTGTTTGAGTATATCAGGGAAAATATTCTCCCTGAAGCACCCATTTACCAGCCCAGTCAGAGGACTTATGATTAAATTTTTTATTAATTTTATTAGATTTATACTAAGCCCAAAAATATCCCTGCTAGACTTGTTTTTCAAATGATCGATTATTTCTCTCATTTTATTGAAAGAAATTTCTGTAAACTCAAAATGATCATTGGAAACAACCTCCATAAAACCTCCCAAAGGATCAGCCTGATGTTTAGGGATGTGGCTAATTAACTCATGTGCAATATTAATAAAATAGTCATTGAACTCATCCGGGGTTATGTTTGGTGCCGCTTCACTCTTTTTGTTTAAATTCCTATGTTTATTTATGATATCCCACATAGCCCTGATAGGGTTAGCGGCAGAGGCAATGATTCTATCATTAGCTGCCTTCTTGGCGTTCTTAATTGATAATTTCTAAAGTTTTTTAAATTCCTTATAAATCCGAGTGTTCCCAGCACCAGGGTACTGCCTAGTGAGCTCCCCTAAAAATTGGAGATGTTCTCTCATTCTCTTTAACTTATCGTTAAACCAACTGGCATTACCCGACTGATCCGATCTAATCCTGTAAACTCTCTCAGGAAAAGCCTTTAAATAGGCCCCCTCTAGAATATGCACAAACCTGGAGCATTTATCATTTACGTTGGAACCTGGATATTTAATAAAACTAAAGTTTTCATTTTCTATTAAGTTATAGAAGTTTAACATACCTCGTTGGGTAACTGGCCTGCATTTTCTAAACTCCTGTCTAAAACTATATTCTAAATGTACTCTGAATTGAACTATTTGAGAATTATGGTCACAGAAGTCCGAATCAATAGTCCCCGATGCAAATTCCTCCACTGGAAAATTAATGAATATATTATCAAGGCATGCAGACGATCTGGTCGGCCCATCAATCGTTCTGTGAAAACCCAAGCCACCCAGTAAGTCACACAGCTCAACAGATTCACGTTCATTTGTTCCAAAATGCACATTGAAATCACCAGCCAGAAACACTCTCTTGTTTAGACCCCAATGACTTAAAACAACAGGATAGCTCTAGAAATATCTTTATTTGTAACAATATTTTGACACTTATAGGTATGTACATTTTGAATTTGGTGATGTTTATATAACAGGGATCTTTTTGATGATGCTTCTATTAAGAGCACTCCATACCAGTGCAAAACGCGGCGGCATCTCTAAGTTAGCATAATTTAAAACCTGATTTAAAAAATTTTTTTAGAGGGTGTTTAAGAATTCTAATTTGTGGGTTGATCACTTATTTTTTGTTTTAAAAATAAAAAAACATTTTTTTTCGATTTTTTGCAATGTAAAATTAAAAACGGTATCATCCCACAGACATAACATAAAAATATAAAATATTGCTGTTATTCAACTCCCTCTTCTATTTGTCATTAAATAGTAAAATGACGCCCCCTGTTTTCTAAGAATTTTATAGATAAATCTATCCATCCCTTATAGTAGGTCCTTTTCGCACAAGAACGTTTGACCGAGAGACGGGAAGTATTTAGACGCCGAACACGGTACAGTGGTGTGCTAATAATTTATTGTTTGTACATTTCGTTATTTACTTGCAGTGTTTGTGGAAGCAGGTTATATCGATTTATTTTTATTTTTTTAATTTTTGATTGTGTTATTATTTGGTGAAAGAAATTTATATTATGGGCCACTACAGGCAAAGAGAGAGAAAACCCCAAAAAAAAACATGTTGCCATGTCTACAAGAAGAATTAACAAAAGACTGGCTAAGTTGAGGTAAGTGTGTTACAATTAAAAATTACGATATTGCTATAGAATATATAAAAATATTAAATAATCTATAATGAGTTTGTCTTAATAATACCTCTATACTCGAAATATTTTCAATTGAGAAAAATTACCAAAATCTATTTTACACAGCTATTATAAATATAATTACATGTTCCATTTGATTCAATATTAAACAAGTTATAAACTGAAAAACGGGATAAACTAAATGCTGTTCAATTGTCGTCATTTTCAATTTAAAATAATTTAGATATAGGTGTGAAAAGAACAAGACCTTAGTAAGATATAATCCCTAAAAAAAATTAGGAATATACGAGGTAATAGAAAAATAAAATCCTTAAAAAATTTGGTACATTAACAAGGTACTTTTTTATTTAGAAATATAGAAAATAGTAAAAAAAGTAATCCCTTAAAAAAATTTGTTCATTTCTAAAGTTGAGAACACGGTCATATCGGCCCGTGAACGCGAAAACGCAAACGCGGGTACAGGCTGATTTTCGATATTCAACCATAAATATTGTAAAAATATCAAAAAAAGAAACTTGTTTATTTAACAATATAGAAGATAATAGAAAAATAAAGCCCTTAAAAACATTTGGTTCTTTCCTAAAGTTAGAAAACGTTCATGTTGGGTTACAAACGTGAAAACGAACACTATATAATATTTTAACCTATAATAATCTTAGGTAAAATATATTTACACTTTGTCTAAAACGTACGTTACCAGGTAGAAAAACCTTTCATTTTGTAAATAATATTTGTAGTTTCTATACAATTAGTAATTATTAGGATTTTCAGAAAACAGGTAACAAATTAGAGTTGTGTTGGATTTTTCCTCTACTGTGATACTCAAATGAATATAATAGTTTTAAGAAGCCCATATCTTTTTGTTGCCGATCTTAAAGGGTACCTTTTATGACTGGTACCTTTACACCACCGACCCTAAAAATTATCGTTTATGGTACATATATTGTGATTGTCCAGAAAAAAGATTTATCACCAATATAAATAAGTTCTGAGTACCACTGATCTCGAAAACATCTTAATGAAATTGTATAATTATATAATTAGGCAAAAACAAAAACACTTTTTTTCATATTTTTAAAATATTTATTGATAAATTTCGAAAAAACAGCCGGTTCACATGTTAGCGATTTGGGGTTCGCGGATAAATTTGACTGTGTTCCGAATGAAGTAAACGAACTTTTCTTAACAATTTTGTTTTTATATTATCTTTTATTTTCCGAAATAAAAAAGACATGCTTTTTTCTTATTTTCCAGCTATTTAATAATTATTCCCGAAATTAGCTTATACGTAGTTCGTGAGTAATGCATTCGCGGGTTAATATGGTGGTGTTTTGGATGTTAGAAATATACCAATTTCTTTTAAAATTTTTTGAAAATTTTATTGCTAAATTTCGAAAATCGGTCTATGTATTATTGAATCCTGATATTAGTTTATATATAGTTTGTCAATCATGCGTTCGCGGGACGATATGGCAGTGTTCCGTGCTTTAAAATTGGCTGAAATTTTTGGGGGGATTATATTTTACTTACACTCTTAATATTCCGATATAAAAAAAAAACATCCGCTTTTTCCTTATTTTAGAAATATTTATTAATTTATCCCAAAATTAGTTCATCTAATGTTCGGCATTTTCGTGTTCGCGGGTCAACGTAACGGTGTTGTGGACATTACAAATGAATCTAATTTTTTTAACTTTATTTTTGTATTATCTTCTATATTTCTAAACACAAAAAGTTATTTTTTTCTTATTTTCACTATATTTATTAATAAGTATCGAAAATCAACCTCCTCCCGAGTTTGCGTTTTCGAGTTGGCAATCCAGTATCGCAGTTCCCAGTGCTTTCAGTTTAACTCACTTTTTAAGGGACTATATTTTAGTAATATCTTTGATATTTACAAATGAAAAATAGGTGCTTTTTTTATATTTCTTAAATAACTGTTAATTAACCCTGAAATTAGCTTATAATTGGTTCATCATTAACGCGTTCTTAGGTCAGTATTGCGGTGTTTTGGATAGTGGAAACGAACCAATATTTTTTAGTTGTGTTATTCTTTTATTATTTTTTATATTTTGAAATAAAAAGAGAGGATTAAGCTGTTCGACAAATATTTCATATAACTGATGTCTACAGGTTTTTGTGACGCAGCGGCTCTGTGACTTCATCGATGCAAACTTCAGTTACATAGTTAAACTTCCTTTTTTTTAATTCTACCACTTTACTATCTCTTTTTTTTTTTAGTATCTCTGTACTGTAAAAAATAGTCAAAAACTTCTTAATTTTGATAAAATTTTGTATATACATAGGTAGAGCACCAAAAAATATGATGGTCTGTAACTTGTAACTGCCCAAAACGGTGGGAGTAACTTTAAATGCTTTTTCACCATCTTAAACCGTTTATGAAGAGCTATAAAAATTATTTTCTGTCATTTTTCGATGCTCTATCTTTGTACAATCATCTATCAAAATCGGAGACAGTTCCGTAACTTTCTTAAATTTTTTATCCTGTGTTTCACATGAATTTAATTTTTTGATCATATTCCTTACAAAAGAACATGATAATAAAAATAGATTTTATTCGAATTTAACTTTAACTGGACAAACTAAGGTGTCAAAATTTCACACAGATAGATGTAGACACAAATTGATTTTTTTTGTGATATCAGGCCCGTAGTAGGCCAAAAGATATAAACGTAATCCAAAAAATACTTGTCCGAAGCCGAAATGGAACTTCCCGCTTCGGGTTAGAATTTGCTCTAACCCGCAATTTTTTATTATTTTAATAGCAAATTAGAACAATTTTCAAAAGATGCAATAACATTCGGACTATATCAATTCTAACTTCTTATCAAATTGCTCTGAAACAATTATCTAGGTGTAGCAAAAAAATATTTAGTTATGTTGAAAACTGCAAGAAAAAATAATTTTAGCAACATTACTTTATTCAGTCAAGAAAAAAAAATAGATTCATAAGATAAAGATATATTTTCAAAATAATTCTTCACAATTCATTTCATTTTTTCATACATCCTTTATTTTAACTCGCACTGGATCTACTAATTTTTCGAATTACATGTTATCTATTAAATTATATAACTTTAAGAAATAAATGTAGTGGTATTATTGCTTTTTTTATAGATCACTGGCAAAAGCAAAAGAGTCAAAAGCTACTTCACAAAAAGAAAATGTGCCGCCGAAAATTGTCGATACCAGTCCTTCCCCGCAACCTGGATGTAGTTTTTGGAACAAAGACAATTATAATAAGGACATCGAGAATATTGCTGTAAAAAGCGACAGCCGTAAGTATGATCTTTCCGGGAGAAGGATATTTGATGTCAAACATTTGTTTAATCAAATCCTTAATAGGGAAGCTCATAAACCATTTGATTGCAATATTACTTTTATGGAAGTTATATCAGAAAATAGAAGAGGTCTTAACTCCACATTCATCCTAAAATGTAAAATGTGCGGAATTATGCAAAATTTTTCAACTGAAAGCGTAGAAGATTCTGACAGCATAGAAATCAACACAGCTTTGACTCTGGCAGCAGTATCAACTGAAATTGGTTATTCAAGTTTAAACGAAATAGCTGCAGCTATTAATTTGCCTATGATGAGCGAAAAAACATATTTTGAAAGTCATAACCAAGCTAGCGAAGTTATCCGCAAAACAGCTTGGTCTGTAATGGAAGAATCTGCTAAAGAAGAGTCCCAAATAGCTACTGAATTAGGTGAAGTTAGCAAAGACGGAATACCTTATATTACGGTAGTTACAGATGGAGCTTGGTCTAAACGCTCTTACAATGTAAACTATGATGCTTTATCTGGTGTTGGAAGTATAATAAACTTAATACTGTATTTTTGTAAAGTATACTAAAAGTCTTTTATTTCTCCTTAATACTATTTTTTTTAATTCCTTCAAACTTCAACTGACGTATGTAGAATATAGTGTGCACGGCATCAAGCCAGATTAAGGCATTGGCTATATAGTCGCCACCAAATGTTAATCCAGCCTTGCACGTAATGTATTTGGATAAAGTAATAAAAAGAAATGGTAATGATGAAAGAGGAAATATTAGGAATGTTTTCATAAATTTGATCTTCTAAAAGTGGGCTGCAACTAGAGTTGTCGGTAGTTGAAATAAATTTTTTTTTTATTATTTTCCAGTAAGTAATTACTGGGATAAAATAATTGTAATTGGTAACTGATTTTTATAAATCTCAAACTATTTAATTACCATAAAAGTAATGAAAATTCTTAGAAATAATTAAACTGCTTCAAAAGATAGCGGCTGACAACAAAGGGTCCGTGAGCTAATGAGCAGTTTAAGGTAAACTGTTTGTTATTTGTAACTGATGGCTTTTTGGAAGTGTAATTGCTAAATGTAGTTCAACTCTTTGTAAAAGTAATTGGCCTGGAACATAATCAATCTCACAGGTAATCCGTACTCTAAGTAAATGCCTAAATGATTTTTTAAATGGAATTATGATTTCATATTACACGAATATTCATTTGGCTGCTTCCGCGAAGCTACTTATTTAAAACAGTAATTCTATATTAATTTTTTTAACAATTTTGCGTCAAGGCTTATACAGCCCCAAAATGTAAAAATCTCATTTTTCAGATATCTTTCTGAAATTTCAGAATATTTCTCTTTTATAAAATATATCTAGATATAATTATTAACTTAACCCAATAGAAAAGGTACTTTTGGTTCAACATTTTTGACCATTTTGTATGTTGCAAAATATTTTTAATAGATGTTGTTTTACAAAAAATCGACCTAAAAAGTTACAATTTCAAATTAAATTCTCAAATCTACAAAACATTTAATAAAATCCACCGTCTTTAAATAAAACTTGGTATAACTTTTGAAATAAAATAAGTAAATAACACTATAAGTACAATAATTGACGGCACCTCTGTTTAGGAATTTATTTTCACATGAAAGGGCGAGATCTGATAAAAACCGGTAATGTACTCGAGGACGGCGCTATGACGACGTAAAGCCAAAATTTTAGGACGTGGAGAAATCGAACACTCCGATTGCGATGACTCACCGTACTACTGTTTGCTCTTAAATATAAATATATCACTAGAAATAAAACAAACTTACTTTCTGATAAATATAACTTTAGTTATTTCCAGCAAAATGTCGAGTTTTCTATTAAAATTTTTTAATTCTGTACCTGTAAATGTACATTTGCTACCGAGAAATAGATTAAAGTGTGTCCTAAAAATTTTTTGTTTAAGAAAGTCTTCTGTACATTGAATGAGTTTTATGAGGGTAATAAAAGCAGCATTGTTTCGAAATAGAATTTTTGCTATTGGCTATATCTTTAAATTTCAAAGGTGTTTTCTTTGTTTTTTAAATTTTTTTCTTTTATAATATTGCCTTTTATTTTCAGTTTTAATATAGATAAAATTAATCAAGAAAAATATTTAAAACTATATTTTTTATTGAGGTTTTTTCCTTTAATTTTTCTTCTCTTTCTTGTCTACAGCTGAAAATGAACTTTAGCTTTTGTAGTGATGTTAATTATAGTAATGATATTTTTTTCCTGACATTGTTACACATGCCCTTATGTTTTTTTTTTATGTAATACTTATTGAAATAAATAAAGGCTCATGCATCATATCAATATCCACAATACACTAGCCAAACCTATTAAAAATTCAACGGAGACTTTTTAAGTTTCTCTGGTGTTCCTTCTAATGGAACGATTGCAGTGTCGTCTGCATATTTTATTACCAGCCCCCCCCCCCCAATTATTTAAAAAGGCGACTCATTTATAAATAGAGCAAAAATTAGTGACCCCCAGTATTAAAACTTGAGCAATACCCATGTCTATCTTATACTTGTTGTATGTGCGTAGAATTGGGGTCTGTATACTGCGACCTGGTAGATCTATTGTGTTTCCCTACTGCTGCCAGGTCGTAAGAGTTACCTTATCGGCTAGAGCAGGTCCTCTGAAAAAAGCCCCATCCGCCAATCCTATTTCCCTCTGGAACTTTAGGATGTTGGATGGCGTCAAGGTGGGTAGCTCCCCTTCTTCGATTTTGTGTGTTCTCAAGAACCCGCATCCTAGGGTTCTCTAGAGCGCTGCTCTCTGAAAGGATATAAATAGAGGTTTCGTTCTCTTCCTCACAGAATCAGCACTCTTCTCCTTCTACTAGTCCGAGTTTCTTGAGTGTCCCTTCAGGTGGCAGTGTCCCGTTAAGACCCCTGTTTGAACTCTGAGTTGGTTTTTATTCGGGCGTATGCATTCTTTGAATCCCTTCTGGTCGTAGTTCCCAAGAAATATCTTCACTTGACAGTTCCGTCCAATAATTTGATCTCTTGCTTTATTCTTCTATTTTTAGTTCTTCCAGCATTATGCTGCTACTGATTCCACCGAAAGGCTCTGGCCCCAGAAATGGTCTCTCAGCCCCTTTCCTCTCTAACCTGTCTACTATTTCATTCCCCTCTGTCCCGGTGTGTCCTGGTACCCGCAGGAGGGTGACTTTATTATTCTGATGATGATTATCTATTGGCCGTGATAGTTTTTTAATTTGTTGAATTGAATACATTTTTTAAAGGCATGTATTTCTTCCTGGAAAATGCTTGGTGACTTACCCAAGCTGTCGTAGTGTCTGGTGCCGGGTCCATACACTCCTAATCCAGTTCCCTCCGTTGTTTTGGAGCCATCAGTATACCACATAATAGATTTCGTGATGAGTTTTTCAATGATGTTTTTGTCCCATTCGATCTTGCTACTCAACTTGTGCTGAATTTTTTCACAAAGTTGAATTTCTTTTTCATTTCATCTTGGGGCATGTCCCAGATTTGTTGATTTCTGGAAACGATATTGAGCCTTCGTTTTATGACATTATCATGCATCATCTTATACTCTTTAGATTTCCAATCAATTAGAAAAACAAATAGTTTTCGATCAGAAAAAACTAACAATCCAATCTAATACAGTTATCTTGATGCCTAATTTAAAAAGCCTCAGTCTGATACAATTGATGTCAATGCTATGAAAAGCCTTTGAGAGATCAAAGAAATCCTCAGCGACATGACGTTGACTGTCAATCTCTCTTTCCAAAGAGCTAACAAACTCTGCTACCGCCGTCTCCCTTGACCAATCAGAATGAAATTACTTTCTTCTCTTCGCTCACAACTGCAATTGATTTTATATGTTTAAAAAAATTTAATTTTAGAAATTGTTGAATGTGCATTTCCACCCTCCTTTTTACCTATATATTTTGTAAAAAATATCGTTTTATAGATATTTTTGGATCAGAAAAATCAGATAGTGAAGAAGACGTTATTGAGAAATCTGATGAAGAGGCTGAACCAGCTAAAGTAGAGAAAAAACCTTTAGCTCCGAAAAATAAAAGAAGAAAAGCTGTTGAAAAAATATATGAAGATGAGGAGGGTTATATAGGTAAAAAACTTTTGTCATTTGTGAATTGTCTAGAAACTCATTATTTTACTACAAAAAATATTTAAACAAGATTTCTACTATTTCGAAATAATCACTGGTGATGTCCTTGTTTAATTAAAATTGGGCAATGTAAAAATTAGCATTACTATATTCTTTACCTTAGTAATTTCTATTTATATCTTCAAAAATGAAATTAATACTTGTGTTTTAGTTACTAAAGTTGACTATGTCTATGAGACACCTTCAGAGGATGAAAATGAACCAGAAAAGAAAATAGCAAAAGTGGAAGAGAAACCAAAACCCAAAATTGAAAAGAAAGGAAGTAGTAATTCAGAAAATGACATCAGTCCTAATAAGGGTGCCAAAAGTAAAAAGGCAGCTCTGAAAAAAGCTCCATCAGGCAATCAACCTACACTTATGAATTTCTTTAAGAAAAAATAATGAATAATGTGAATAACCATAAAATACTACAAATTAAAATGAAAAACTTTCTGTTTTACACTTAGGTTTTTAATTTATATTATTTTGGTCAGTGTCAATTCCTAAAGGTTGAAAAGGAAAAAAAAAACTGGTTAAAATAAAGATCCTTTCTGATAAATGCAATGAAATTTTATAAAAAACACGTTAATGAAATAATTTTTTTAATATTTTAAGTGTAGAGTATTAAAAAGTACATTTTTCTGCCCTAAATAGGAAGTGTTTTTGCGGAACGTGTCATTCATGAATGTTTTTTTTTTCATGTGCAGCTATTATTGTAGGGAGAATTTATGATAGAAGCAGAATATAACCAACATAATAAATACGTTCTACAAGAATTCATTCATAGAGTCCCTAGCAATTTCATTGTTAGGCTTCGTTGGATAATAGTAAGCTATGTTAATTATGTCACTTTTTATTTATTTAAATTTTACTATTTTGGGTAATTTTTTAGTTATACTACCCCGCGCCAAAATTAACCATTTTTTCAGAATTGGTGCATTTTGGGGCGTAGCTTGCGAAAATTTTGTGGAAATGTTTAGTTTTTAAGATATTTATTCTTAAAATGCTTTAAAATTTAAGTAGTCAACTCTTTGTCATTTTCCTTTTACTATTATATTTATCCATCAATATGCTGAAATACAAATCTCCATTATTGTATTTTTTGTAATGTTTACCAATTCACTAACATGGCCCAACATTAAATCTAGCCTTGGTTGACAATCGAGGATTTAAATTGACAAATGCAACGAGTCAACCAAATTTTCGAACCTTGAAAATACAAGAATAACCAATTACCAATTCGACAAAGGTGGAAAATTTTGTTTACTTTCGAAAGACAACTTTTTCTGTTAGCGATTCCTAGGTTTGTATCCTTTATTTTCATATATGGAGCTGTACGTGTCAACATATGTACAAATTATAACAGAATCATAAGCAAAGCAAAACTGCCCAACTCGGAAATCCAATGACCACGGTAGCTAGATTTGTTTTAAAATGAACATTTTTAGTAATCCATCCCTATAAAGTTTATAAATTGAAATTTGACATGTTTAAGGTTTTTTGTTTCTTGGCAAACCTATTTTAGGACTATTTTATTTAAATTCGAATTCATTTGTTTATAAACGTTATGGGATTTAAAACAATTGAAATTAAATGGTGCTAAAAACAATTGTGTCAAGAAGTCAAAACTGAGTTATTGGGCGAGGGCGGTTAAGATCTCGAATTTCTTGCCTCAACCTAATGGTCAGTTCATACTTTCAAAAATTTACAACTAACATTAAGAATTTCCACTAAACTAGTACCCTACAAAATAACAATGTGTTTTTCATACTTTAGAATTCAACAATTGGTAAAAGTTAAAGATGACCAATCAAATTTGTCCGTTGATATTCTAACCTAAACCTAAAAGTCCAAAAGTATTTTTTTTTTTACTTTTCCATTGTGTTGTTGTTTAATTTTACTCTAAAGTGTTTCAACTATTTTGTGACACATTTTTACTAAGTTTTATTTGTTTATAATGTTATTATTTCTATTTTAATGTACATGTCAGTTTTTCTTCAAACCAAAAAGGGGCACGAATTAGGTCGAAATTAAGAATGAAACTAATGGTTGTTTCATACTTCTGAAAATTATCAACTGCCACCAAGAATGTCTACTAAACTGACACTTCCACTACGAAATAAAAATGCGTGGTTCATACTTCAAAATTTAACAATTTATAGAAATTAAGGATAACCAATCAAGATTGCCCATAAATATTCAATCCTTAACCTAAAGCGTAAATTTTTTGCTTTTCAGTTGTAATTGTTTAATTTTGCGACTATTTTATAACACATTTTTACTAAGTTTTATTTGTTTATAATGTTATTTTTTATATTTTTTTCTACTTGCCAAATTTTCTTCCAGCCGATAACATCCGAAAGTAGAAACGAATTATACCTACTTTTTAGAGTTAAAAGTTGACCAACTTCTTAATTGATAATTGTAAATTTTTAGGTGTGTATCATTTAACTTGCAAGTGAAAGTTGATAGTGAAAATTTTTAGTGGTAATTGATAATTTTAGGAAGTATGAACCGCTCATAAAGATAATCGTCGCATAATGACCTCATACATTGACATAATCTGAGTTAACAATAAAGGGTTTATGTTCATAAGTGAAACAGTAAGCCAATCAGGTTTTGAACCTGCAAGACGATAATTAAGAAATAATTTTCTTATTCTATTAAACTGGTCAAAAAATAAGATTTTTTTTCAGCTATCCCAAGGCTTGATCTCTACGTTTTCTTCCTATAAACGTTCATTTGTCGACATTTGAAAATCAAATTTAACAATGTCATAAGTAAAACAAAATCAGTCAAGTAGATCCAAACTCGTAACTAGGTTGGGTCTAAATTGTAAATTATGATTGGGTCGTTAAAACTGTCCTTGCCCCTCTACAGCTTCAATAAGGTCTTTCGTATGTTGTCATAATTTCATATAAGTTCGAGATATTTGGACTTTTCATAAAGTCTGTTATTTTTCTGGGGAAGGTGTTTTGTTTCTTCAGGCGTTAAGGTAAAACCATCCTGAAATTTCTCTTCTAAAACAGCCCCATGCATTTGCACAGCGATGCTTCCGGCATTGCCCATTTTTTTGTTGTGGTATCTCCGAGGGCAGTGTTCTGTGAAAAGATTTATTATTACTTGAATTTTCCTTTTTAGGAGTTCAATAAGCTTTTTTGCGTTGTTTGACAATAGATTTATGAATTTTTTCCCTTGTCTGAGACCAGGCGTATTGTTCCACTTTAATTTTACTTGATTCTGTTCCCAGCTCCGGAGCTCATGTTTTACGTGGTTTCTGGTATACAACAGAAAGATTCTGGGCCGAGAGAACAAGTATTTACCCTTTTTTTGAGAGGCTATCTGCTTTCTCATTTTCTTTGATAGATCGGGTCCCAATGATATCTGTTACTGATAACTCTTATGTTAAGAAAAATCCTCATGAAATTATTTTTAGTGTTGGAGATATGGGTGTGAGATCATTAAGCTTTTCCTCCCATATATCTGTGATTGCCTTGAAGATTTTGCAACTGTTGAGCTTTATCAGAAGATATTCAGCATCTCAATTCCTATTGTGAATAATTTAGCACCAACTCCATTTTGGATCTCTGGAGAATTAGCTAATGTTTAAGGACTTTGAGCTTTTATACCATATTCTTAATTGTCATTTATCCAGTTTGAGCATTTTAGGCAGGATTAATTTACGCGTCCAGCCCAGACATACCAGATCTGCAAACTCTTTTACTTGTACACAGACCCAACTTACATACACTAATGTTCAAGATTTCTTTGCTGATCGAATTGAGTTCATGCCTCAATTGAGGCATCTGAGAGGTATCAGGTTGCCAGAACTCAGGCTTGTCTAGTATGTTTTTTGCTGTTTCATATCATCGATCTAACATGTAAGTGGTTATTTCTTATGCCATTGTGTTAGGTTTATTATTTTTGTTGTTTTTTATTTTTTCTATTGTAAATTATTATTAGCTTAAGCTTGTTGATAAATAAATAAAAAAAAGTCTTGAACCTTTTTAGTGAATCTGGCTGTTAATGCGATTTTTATGATTTTGGTCAAAGAAAAGAAGTAAATAAGAGTAAAGTAGGGATAAATGGTGACTACTAAATTCCGTTTCTATTTTTCGCAGTCTATGCTCCAAAATTAATATATTCTGAAATAAAAATCTGGTTAATTTTGTTTGATTAAAAGTTGTAGACTTACAAATTTTAAGGAACATGTATATGTATGTATAAACTTTCTTTTTTAATTTGAAGAATAAAGCGATTAAAAATTAAATATCATACAAATCCTGAACCTGTCGTCGCACTTTTCATAACAACACAACTGTTTTTAGATTAGAATTGTGGTTAGAACTTTTAGCAAGTTACTGAAAAATTTGGCTGGCCTACTACCGATTATTTTAGTTTTACAGTGATAAGACGTATACATTTTCCTTTTAAGTTTCTTTGGAAATATGTGTGATGTTACAAAATAAAATATTTGTTTTCTACATTATCAAACCTTGGATATAATTTTAGTTTTGTAAATACCTAGTTCCATTTATACTTTTAAATTCACTATCTCAAAACATTTTGCAATGCCCTCAAGTATTTTACTAAGTGCTCCTATTTATATATCTTGTAAACATACACTAAATACAACCGGCAACAAAAAATTTCTGGTTTGCTTGCACTTTCATTTTAACTTATGCTTCCACCGTGTCTAATTGACCTTTTTTTTTTAAATAAATGAAAAATTACAATTTTTTATTATATTTATTTTTTAAGGAGGTCCAGTTGCTGCCCGTCTTAAATAAAAAAATATTAGCTCATAATGAAAATCAATATTTTTTTGAATAGTTTAAGCCTTAATCTACACTATTGCGGAATTTGGATTAAATTTGTCAATTTTTGAGAATTCAATTTTAAAAGATGTAGTCTTATCCGAAATCGAGAGCTTCACATTTTCCTTTAAATCATACCATTTGTGAATTAGATGATGTTGGAAAAAATAAAAACTTAGCATGGAGTTTACCGAGATATTAACAGAAAAGTGACGTAAAATTTAACATTAACCTGCATTAAAATGAAGTTGAAACGTTTAACAACGTTGCATGAGCGCAAACTTCCAGATCTTCACATACATTTAATATGAAAATTTTAAATGAATATAAGTAATTGAAATAAGACAAGTTAACTAGTTATTGTGAAATATATCCATTTCATTTGACTCATGTGCAGTGGTGGACCTCCTTAAAGTAGATCACGTCCATTTTTTTTAAAAATTTTATGAAACCTGTAAATTAAGGGAAAAAAAAATATTTAAAATTGTAGTATTTATTTTAATTACAATTTTTTTGTACATACTTTTTATTTGGCTTTATTTTCAATTATTCTATGTAATATGTTGTAAAATATAAAAAAAAAAATAAAAAAATGTTGAAAGTTGTGATTTTTTTTACTACTACAATATCTCCTAAACTGTGCTTTTATTTATGATTTTATACATCAAGTCCTTTATATAATCTTGGAGCTACTGGTTTACCAAGGCCTATTGTGTAAGTCTCAGTTGGTTCTTCACCTAAAAAAAAAAATTGTCTCCCATAACCTTTGCAGTAAATTTTGAATTTTTATCATTCATTCTTCAAATGTGTCAGTGAAGAAAGTTGTGTTTAAAATCCTTATACCTCAAGAATACATATTAATTTAGCTAACATACCTAAATATTTAAATTTGTTTTAATTTTACTAACCTTCTTGGGCAACTCTATATTTGTTTTTATTGCTACTTTGATTATAAACAATTTCAAGTTCCAGATCTTCTTTTGGAGGTTCTCCTTTAATTGTAGCTTCTCGCATAATTAATTCTTTTAATAGAGGTGGGAACTCCATTGTTCGAGGAAGGATTCTCTTTGGAGCTTCCGATTTTGGAATATTTTTGCAGTAGTTTGCCTCTTCATCCTTTGGAATGAGTTTGTAGTCTGTTTTATAGGACGCTGATTCAATTAAGATAGGTTTTGGCAAGGTTCTTCCTCGAAAGGTTTTTTCCACTAGAACACGAACTTTTCTAAGATTCTGAAATATGAAAAATATGTTTTTTTTTTGTTAATTTATAAAAATCTTTAAGCAGGATTATCTTGTTGAATATTGAAGGACATTTATTGTCTGTATTCTAGATAATTTAAGTCTTTGATGACTGCGCACAGAGTATAATTATTGAATGTACAGAAAAAAATATGTCTTACATCTAGAGATTCATTTTCAGGTTGAGGCAGAGTTTCGATTTTCAAAATTTTCATATAACTAGGTTCGGGATACCTCTCAAATCTACTTCGTGTTACTATTCGACCAATCCCAAAGTTTTTTAAATTTCCTACAATTTCCCATAAAGTTTTACCTCTAAAACTGTGCGTTTTACCTATGTATTTGATTGGCATTTTACTCAAAAAATAGAGACAGAATTTTATCGTCGTGAAAAAAATATATTTTTTTACTTCCCAAATATAAGGTTATTTTTTTTTTGGAGTACGTTCAAAACAAACAAGAGATTAGGGTTGGTTCAGAACGAGTGCCACTACCGACATACACGAACTTAGGGTTATTCTTTTCATAATTTTCACTGATTCTATCACTTGAAGTAAACATGATCACTTCGACCCAATGACAAGTAAATGTATATTCAAAAGAACATGAGGTTATCAGTTTCACTTTGATCATTTGATAATTACTCTAAAGAATACAGCAATTGATATATTTTATATGGCTGTATTCTTTTTAGTAAATTATCACTGATCAAAGAGAAAGAAGTGAAACTGATAACTTCATGTTCTTTTGAATACGCATTTACTTGTCATTGGGTCGAAGTGATCATGAGTACTTCAAGTGACAGAACTGAAAGTGATAATTATTCAATAGAATATACCTTATGTCAAGTTCGTGACCGTATAGGAACACACGTATGATGCCATTATTGCACTTTGTTTGCGTAAAATTAAAAGAGCACTAAGAGCGACTTCCTCGCAGATCAACGGGTTGCGAACACTGCCCATCGTAACGGTTCTCGACCACGAAATTAATAATATATGTCAAGCCCAGAACAAAGATTATTTAATATGAATCATCTTTGATGAATCCTCTTTGGTTTAGTTTTGTTTCCCATTCTCACGAAATCGTCTTAGGCCAATCGTGGTCCCATGCAAGAGAGACAGTAAGACCTCGTATTTGCCCTCTCTCTCTTAGTTGTGTAACTCCGTGGAGCATTGCATACTGCCTAAATGTTTGAAATTTAGAACTTTTATTGTACAAATAAGCAGGAAGAATTTCAACAATCGATAGATATTCCTTTTGTCATAAACTTCGAGTATACATTACTGAGGGCAGCCTGTACTGGTTCACGTCTTACGCAAAGAGAGAGAGAGAGAGAAAGAATAAATAAGGGAGTCATGCTAGTTCTCTTGCTCCAAACGTTTATTTGTTCTCCATTCTCATCGAAGCAGAGCACGTTACGTTTTCTCTACGGGGCCCGCGGTCTATTATTTATATGTCTATGGATGTCAAGAGGAAACATAACCTTTAAATTTATCTAACCTGATTTGTGTGTATGGAAAAATTCATTCTTTGTTTACCCTGTAAATATTTTATATACAAAAATAAATATTAAATAATGGAGACACAAGAATTTGTAGATACAAAAACCGTTCCAGATGTAATACATGAATACACACAAGAACTTAAAAATAATTCAGTACCAATTATAATAGACAATGGTAAATTAAAATGCAGTATTTCATATTAGATTTTTTTCTTATAATTTCAGATTGTAAACAAAATATTTTTGTTTACAATCTGTGTGAATTTTTATCTTATATCTTGCCAGTGTATATAAAAAACATTTATCTATAGGTTCCTTCATGTCCAGAGTGGGGTGGGCAACCAGCTCTGAGCCCCTTTTGCAGTTTAGAAATTTAATTGCTAAGCCTCGTCGAGAGAGATCGAAAAAAGACACGGTCGAAATTCCCCAGACACCTCAGCTCCAGGTTGGAAATGACATTGTTAACATTGAAGCAGTACGTTTTCAGTTAAAAACTCAATTTGATAGAAATATTGTGACACACTTTGAAGCACAAGAGCATCTCTTTGATTATACATTTAGCCATTTAGGAATTAACACTGAGAATTGTGTTCCACATCCCATTTTGTGTACAGAAGCCATACTTAATCCTAATTCGTCAAGACAATGTAAGCAATATTGTAGTATTTTAAAAACTACTTTGATTTTACTTTATTTAAGAACTTAATTGAATTATTTTATCAATGTATAATCACACTTGTTAGAAAAATTAAGTTACTCTTCCTATTCAAAATTTTTGCCATAGTGGATAGTATTTCTGTTAGAGCAAATATTTGTTAAGATACTTAGGGGATATAAGAATTATGAACATACAAAAAACATAAAGAAATACCTAAGTAGCAAAGGGTTTTTAAGTAATTTAAACTAAAAGATTAAAAATATTTTAAACTTGCTTCAGGGAAAAGTCAACTGACTTCAAACATTTAGCATTAAAGACTAACATATCTTTTAGTAATGTCCGAACTTCTTTTTGAATGCTATGATGTCCCAGGAATATGCTATGGTATTGATTCTCTCTTTGGTTTTCATTATTATGACCAAAAATTGAGAGTTGAGCCTTTAAAGGATGCTTTAATAGTAGATTTGGGCTATCAGGCCTGTCATGTGATTCCAATTATTAACAATAAAACCATTTTTGAGAATACCAGAAGACTCAATACAGGTAATACTTAATGTTTTTTATTTTTCTTATATAATTTATTTTGCACCCTACTATTTACATTTGTATCTGTATCAAAAAGCTGCTCCTTAAATTTGTGGTAAATCAAATTGTCATGGCAAAACTAATATAACAAAAATATTCATTTTAATTTTAGGAGGATTTCACATAATAACTTTCCTACATCGTCTGCTACAATTGAAATACCCTGTTCATACAACTGCAATAACTTTAAGTAGAGCTGAAGAATTGTTGCATACCCTTTGCAAAGTGGCAGCCAATTATAGAGAAGAATTGAATAAATGGGCTTGTGTGGAATTCTACGAGGCTAATATTAAAAAAATACAGCTGCCCTTCAGTGTCAGTAATGTTATTTCAGCTGTAAATTGTGAGTTCTATTTTACTTTTTCATTATTTTTTTATTTTGTTGTCAATATTTTTAGTGGAACAACAAAAAGAGAGGAAAAGGGAATTGGCAAGAAGACTTACTGAGATTAATGCAAGGAAAAGAGAAGAAAGGTTAGCTGAAGATGAGGAAAAAATTGGTCAGCTCTTGGATATTAAAGAAATGATTGAATTTGGAGCAGATCGAGAAACAGTAAGCAAATTAAACACCTTTATTAGCTAGTATTACATTTATTTATTTATCCATACGAGGAACAGACCCATTTGCACAAAAAGTACTAAATATTTATAATTATTGTCTGTAGATATAATATAAATTACAAGAAAAATCAAATAACAAAGAAGCAATTATTAATCACAACCATAAAGAAATAACATCACGTTATATCCCAAATATACAAATTTCAACAATTAGTTGTAAACTCCTTTTAAAACAAACTTTAATAAATTTAGAGAAATATTGAACAGGTCACCATGAAACCCGTTTCCATTTCTCATAATACGGTTGACGAATTTTCTCCCTATAATGTTCCATGTTGCCTCAATTTGAATACTTTACATTCTGTCATTTATAGAAACAAGATATCAAAAAACATTTCATTTAGAAAAGGTCACCATCGCGTTCTACGACCTCGAAATAGTGGAAATGTAACGAAATTTTTTCAAAAAAAGTCGTTTTCTAGATTTCACTTTATTGAAATAATTATCATTTTTTCTTTAGGTTGTAAAAATATTAATTTTTCTTTTCTATCGCAAAAATGAGCATAACTTAATTAAACTTGTACAAACTAGGTAGAAAGAACACTTACAGAATTCCAAATTAAGAACGTTTCCGAATTGGAGAAAAATATTTTGCATTTAAATAATAAAATCGAAAGGACAAAACAAAAAATTTTAGCTGCTGCCAGTAATATTGAAGAGGTTGAAGAACCGCCACCCAAACAATCCAAATATAGTAAAATGGCTTTCGAAAGTGAAAAAGAGTTGCATATGTTTTTACAGAACATTCGAAAAATGGTAAGTTATTATTGAATATCATCCTTACAGATATAAGAAATATAAAAGTTTATTAGTTTATCCGTTTGTTTGTTACCTAATTTATTAATAGCACCTTAAGTATATATATTTTGGGGTTTTTAGAGACAAGAAATTTTAACAAAAAAAATGGTGAGGAAGCAAAGGAAACAAGATATGGCTAAAAGACGAACTGCTGCAGGTCAAGAACGAATGCGTATAATTTCCCAATTAGCTAGAAAAGAGAAAGGTCATGACGATTTTGGAATGAGGGACGAAGATTGGGATATTTATAAGACGATCAGCAAAGATGGTTTGTTTATTACCTTTATGTAAAATCAAAGTCTTATTTTTTATCCTTTTTTTTATGATATACAAGGTGTTTTATTATTAATGGTAGATTCTATAATTAGAAATACAAAGTTCATATGAAAATAGGTCCATAAATGCCTCATTATTGATATACAGGTTGTTAAAAATTTTCAGACTGAAAATTTATTCCGAAAGTTGAAACATCCCTTTGGTATTAAAAATTGTAATATCTTGATCTAATTATAGGATTAAAACAAATCGATTTTTTCCCAGGAACTATGAACAATGAAGAAATAGATTTAAAATAACTTAAAAACACAAATAGTAATAATAAATTTCATTTCAAACAGATCAATGTTTTACAGTTTATATAATATTAAAGTTTACAAAAAGGATAAAAATTTACAAACAAAAAATAATAAAACAAAATAACAAAAAATATTAAATTATAAAATATTGATAATATAAGGATTTTTCATTAAAACTGAACGAATAAAAGCACCTATCAGACAGCGATTCATTTACGCGTTTCTTAAAGCAGTTTATTGACTCAGTAGGCCTGATTTCTCTTGGCATCATTCTAAAGGCTTTAGTCGTCATATAGTATGGTCCTCTCTCATAGAAGGTGGAGTTATATAAGGGTACCCTTAGGTCGGATACATTGAATACAAATTCGTATGAGATTTATTCATGCTAATTGTATGAAATTACAATACTGACATCTGCTGAATTTCGTAGGATATTCCAATTCAAGTATATAGGACTTATTTTTAAAACAATTTATTTTTTTTTATTATTTGAATCCTGGTTCAATTTAAAATATATTTTAGTTAATTACTCTAAACGCTTTAGCTCTGTAGATCATATAACAGTAAAGACGTCAAAAACTTATTATTTCTTATCATTTTTAGGTGGAGATTCAGATAGTGATGCAGAAAACGAAAAGCTGCTGGAATTTGGAGAAATTCTAAGAGCTCACGAACCGTCTGAAACGGGGGAGAGTTCTAATCCAGGGGAGACCCATCAACTTCACATTGGTATTGAAATGTTTAGAGGTCCCGAATTGATATTCAAACCTTACATGCTTGGGAGCCAAGAAGCGGGTTTATCAGAAGTTATAGGTAATTTATTTATGAATTTTATTGATATATCAGCGAAAATATTTCCCGGGTTGGTCAATATATATAGTACTTTATTAAATCTAATGATAGACAATTATAGTATTTATTTGTGCGGTGTCTGCTGCAGTTTTAAGAGAAATTAAACCCCAGCATTGTTTTTGAGATATGAAACGTTCGCTACATTAACAACCATTCGATTTCTCCATTTCATTCTTATTGTTGACATGTCTGAGAAAGACTTATTAAAAATAAAGTCTAAAAACGATCAATAATTAGGGACGAAGATTCGACTTTTAATCAAGTCAATTTCAAAATAATTTTATTGATCAAATAGCACACCAGCACAGCTGTTGTGCTGTTTGATCATAAAATTATTTTATGCTGTGCTGTTATGCTATTTGATCAATAAAATGATCAAATAACACAACAATATAGCATAAAATAATTTTATTGATTAGAGTGCACAATAAAGCTTTGCAGTTTGTTAAGCAATAAGGTGTTCAGAAGTTGTTTCACTGCCTTGTTGGCCATATCGTTGTAAAAGTTAGCTATACCTTGAAATACTTAAGATTCAAGTGAAGATCACGATTGAATGTAATTACTGAAATTCACAACTTTTGGCTAGCAATGGTAACTTGACCTACCTACCAATTAGCTCCAAGGGTCATAGTGACTCCATAACATAATATGTTCAGACGTAAACTTTTCCGTTCTTTTCATTTTGGGAGTTGGAAATAGAAGTTTCTAATTTTAAAAGTAAAAAATTAATAATCGCTACAATTTGCTTTTTTGCAAGAATTTAAGTAGTTTAGAGGAAAACTTACAATGGTTTACAAAAAGTCTTTAAACAAATTGTTTATCCGCTACTAATTTTTTAAAATGTTTCCCATAAATTTTTTAGCATATGTTCTGTCACTGTTTGATGTAGACAGTCAATTGAAATTAGCTTCGAATGTCATTGTGACCGGTGGTTTGGCTAATCTTCCAGGTCTAAGAGAGAGACTTTTGACAGATTTAATATCTGTAAGACCATTCAAATCTACCGTTAACGTTACTATTATGAAAAATCCTAGTCTGTCATCGTGGTATGGTGCGAAAAAGTTTGCTAGATCTGAAGAATTTAGGAGTACATTGTTGACAAAGAGCATGTATGAGGTAAGAGAAAAAATAAAATAAATTTATCACATAATAAAAAATAAAGAGTAATTTTACACTCGGACAGTGGTCCTAAAGTACTGGTACTCTTTTTACGAAGTTAATAAAAACTAAAACTCTTCTTACAGTCGGCATTTCCTTCATAAAGTACGATCGACTATAGTAATATAAAAATGTTTTACTGGATGAATTAATTGATTTTTTTATAGTTTAAGGAATTTCTGTAAACTTAAATGGAACTAATTTATTTAAAAATTACCTGAACTAAAGCCAAAGGTATTTATATCAGAAATATAACAATTCTCTATACACCAATATAATTTCACATTTGTTGTTGAGATTCGCAAAGTCAGAACCATTAAACAAATCTAAAAAAAATTCAATAGAGATATATTTCTCCACACATAATTAACAGCAAATTGAATTAGAAATTAAAATATTAATTCTTTACATCATGCGATCAAGGTTATTCATGGAAGTCTTGCCATTACTAATCTTTTTTTGTCAGACATTTTTCAATAAAATTAATTTACTGGTGACTAAAATTGTATTAAAGAGAGTGTGCCACTATTTTGAATATACCATCTACTCAAACACTAACTGTCATTTTAAAATAAAACTCAAAATTATATATATATATATATATATATATATATATATATATATATATATATATATATATATATATGAATAATTCGCAATTGAAGTTTCGCGACTCCATGTTTTGCTATGTTGCTGACTTGGCAATTCCTCTCCACTTATCTCTATTTGAAGCAGTTTGTATGCTATCTTGCAGCAGAATCGTGGTAACTTCTTCAGCGTGATCAAACCATAGTTTTAGAAAGGGCCGTTTTCTACGAGTAAAGTACCTGCTCTAGCCGATAAGGTAACTCTTACGACTGGGCAGCAGTAGAGGGCACAATAGATCAACCAGGTCGCAGTGTACAGACCCCCAACTCTACGCACATACATACATACATACGAGTAAAGTATCCAGAGTATTTAAGAATTTTTCATCCTACAATATTTGCCAATCTATGCTCGTTGGTTCAATAAGCTGTTCAGTTTATCTTTTTTGGCTGAAAGTACTTTGATGATTTAGGGAAAATCATTGGTATCGCTTCATTGTTCAAACGGACTCTTGTTTGATCAGTCTATCAATCTTTTTTAAAAAATCCAATATTACATTGGATTTAAATGTCAGTTAAAAAAACGGTACAATGTAAAGTAACTAACAGAACACAAAACAATAATTTAAAAAGTCATCTAGCTTTCCAAGTATAGGCTAATGGATTAAAATGTGTTAGCACAAAGAATTGAGACTAACTAATTTACCGGCAGCTTCTTGAGATTCTCAGATAACTTGTTAAATATGGTACCCCATAAGTGTTGAGGCCCTCTTTTGAAGGCTGAAAGCCGGTGCGCATCAATTATTTATTTAATCATCCTGTCATAAACATTCCAATTGCACATTGACATCGTCATAACTTAATTACCATACAGACTTGTGTAACTATACCACAGTTAATTAACAAAACTAAAAATAAACAAACAGAATAAGCAAAATAAATATAGAACAAGAACCATTAAAAATTAAAACACAGTTAAAAGATTTAAACAAATACAATTTAAAATAATATATTTAAGAGCCAAAATGTTCGTTTAAGGAATAAAATTCGTGGTCGGTTGAAATTTTTTTTTTTTTTAATTCATTTACCTTAGTGGTCATAATTATTTCACTCGGACGAGCATTAAAAAATCTAATACAGCCCATCACTGGTCCGCTTTCAAAAATGCGGTGAATTGGAATACTTAAAGCGTCCCTATTTTTAGTGTTACGGTTATTTAAGAAGTGGCCACTGGTGATAAACAATGTAAGTTAAGATATTGGACTTGTACCTCATATTATGTTCACGAGTATTAGAGGGAAAGATGATGGGATTTCTTCTAAGATTTCGAATTCTAGGCTAACTATAGAAGGAAATGTCATAAGGCGTTATCCAGAAAAACGACTGCGATAACTATCTGTATGACTTAACCTAAACAAACGCTTATGTAATACAAACACCCTCTCCCAAATCGGTAGATTGGCACCAACATAGAACCTGAGTGTCAGTTTTACAAACGTAGCATTTCTTCAAATGTTTAAAACAAAGCCTAGAATGTATCCCTTTACACACAAAAGTAATAATGAATTCAAAGCACTACAATAAAATAATAATTTCAACCACTTAGCTAGGGAAATTTCGAATTCCCTATATCACATGTTCGGTGTCATTTTTACTTAATTTCTCTGTCAAATCGACAAGTTCTGTTAATATTTTGAATAAAAAAGACATGGGTATATATTAATATGAAAGAAAAAACTAAGAAAAAAAAATGATAGAGAAAGTTTCGTTAGTAAGTAACAAATACTTTATTACACATTCAACATTCCGACGAAAGAGCACCGGGTGCAAAAAATGACATAATTCTGTTATGAGACAAACAATTCAGAATGAAAATTAATCTTATTACGTTAATAAATGCTTGTACAATCGAATATAAATATGTTTTTTTTTTAGGAAATGGGGTCTGAATACTTCAAAACACACACTGCTTCAAATCCATTTTACCCATCACCACTTCAAGTTGCGGTAGAAATCGATGTCTAAGACAAAGGTAAGTTTGCTTATTGACTAAAAAGTATATACTTGGTGCTGACAAAATTTCAGCAGGTAATTTATTAACTAAGTATAAGAAAAAAATTAATTTTTTGCCAAAGATTTGGCAACAATGGATGCCGCCCAAACTCAAAAATTGAAGCTGAAGCCAATGCAGATTTTGCTTTTTTCACTTGCTGTTTACATTTACCTCCCATTTAGCTTCCAAAAAACTGTCTTAATCCCCTTTACGAATCGGAGGAAATTGGAGGATCCCGGTCCTATTCTCCTGCAGGGATGCACAATACTGCTCTCCCAGGAGGTTAAATACTATGGGCATAATCTTGGACTCTAGCCTGACTTAGAACAGGCAGGGGGAAATGATAATAAGAAAATTGGAAACAACCCTTGTGATTGTTGGAAGGTTGTGTTGTGAAAACATGAGATTTCTCACCGAAGATGGTGTATTGGTTTTACTCCAGTGTGATAAGATCAGCGATCATATATGCAACCTTGGTTTGGTAGCTCAAGGTAATGCAAAGCTGGGTAATGCTCGAGCTTGGTGGCATACAGGGAGTCGTGTGTTTGAGTATTACGGGGACTATGAAATCGATTCCGACTTCGGCAATGGAGTGCATTCTCGATCTCGCTTCACTTCATTTATTGATTCAGAGAGAAGCAAGAATGGGGCTTCACCGCCTACACTACTCGCTGCCAACAGCACAAATGCGGATGACAGGACATCAACTTCATGTAATAAAATCAGAGGCCTTAAGTTGAACATGGTCACAGACCATGTGACCACGGGCTACCATTATAAGATACCGTTTGAGGTCATTATAGAGGACCGAGGGGGAAGCAAACAAGATAAACCGGAACCATTTTCTGGTATACTGACGGTTTAAAGACCAAAGAGGGTACCGGAGCTGAGATATGCAACCAAGAAGAGAACCGAGTGCCTTTATGAAGATACCCAACAGCATTTCAGGCAGAAATATATACAATTTTACAATATGCAGGTAAGATAACAAGGAGAGCTTACAAAAGAAAGCATCTTCAGTCAAGCAGTCCTGAAGGCTCTTGAGAGGCAAAAGGTTTGAAAATGGTAGGTCGAATGAATAACTCTGGCAAAGGATAACAGATTTATGCTACTGTGACTACCAGGGCACGAGGACATACATAAAAATGAAAATGCTGATGGGCTAGCGAGACCGGGCTCATCAACTTAATATATATAGGTCTCCAACCGGCTCTTGGAGTGCCAAGATGTGCGGCACAAGAAACTGTCAAACAATTGATCAAAAAAAGCACAAAAATCACTGGGCAGCCAGGGATTGAATTGTAGCAAGTTTTTATATGAAATCCTGACCCAAAATTAGCTAGGAAACTACTCCAAACTCCAAGGGTAATTACAGGTATAATGACGAGACACATGGTCGTCAAAGTTTACCTGCATAACATGAATCTTTGAAACGGAGAGCTCAGCCTCAGGCAATATTGTCAGGTTGAGGAATATCACATGTGATTGCGAGTCATTAGATCGGAAAAGACAGCAAACTTTCGGGTCATAAAACTTGGAACCGAATGAGACACATACTCCTTCATTAGCTGAAGTGACTAAATTCACAGAATGGTTGTAATTCAAGGGTGAGCCCACTAGACCTATACTGGCTGCGGTGTATCCGGGTTCAGGACGGACCCATGAGAAAACTATATTTTTCTTTCTTCATTTGCTGTTTACATTTATTTAATACCTAATATATATCATATTTGTTTAATAATGCGAAAACCACCTGTATTTTTTATTTTATTTCATGTATCATCTCGTCTCCTCGTTCCATGTACTTTGGTATTGTTATAGCTTCGGGACGTTTTAATGAGTATAAGGCTCGATTCTCACTATAGTACCGCTCTCGAAACGCTCTCGGTTCGATATAATATGTTTAAATGAAAAAGAGTACTATATCGAAATCTCCGCGAAACCGATAGTGTGAATAGTTTCGTTGTTTCTCTTGCAAGAATATTTAATCAGACCGAGAGCGTATATAGAGCGGCCTTATAGTGAGAATCGAGCCTAAATTCCTCATTTAATGTTGACAATTTTTTATTTCCTTAATGTCTTGAAGTGGACTGTTATTATTTACTTATTTTGGAACTTTGTTCCAGCCGACAGATCAGTAAGAACTGCACTAGATACCAGGTCTTCTTTCGCTACTGGACGAGCAAGAAGACGAAAAAGTTTTGTAAAAGCTGGAAAAATATGATAACTGATTGATTATAGAATTGTGAAAAAATATATTTTAGGTTTAGATTTAATTTATTTATTAAAATTTTATCGAATGTCGTAGATATTTTTAACGAAATGTGGTATTTTAATTGTATAATTGTTTTATAAGATAGCAATAAAATTTTAATATTTTAATTTCATTAAATTAATGGTGAAGTTATAATTTTTCTTCTATAACTAGTATAACAAGCGTTATGGTTACGTATGTTATTCGAAATGACCATCTAATTCTAAAAAATAAAGGAGACTTTATTCATTTAAAGTTGTATAATGGATTTGGTGCACTGCGAAACATTTACCCTTGTTGACGCTCTCTCGAAAAACTAGTATAAATACCTTCGAACATACCCCTGTAGAATTAGGATAACGTAATAATATTTTTATTTATATTTGAAAAAGTGTTGGTAAACAGGAGATATTTAATTTCTTCGTACACATATACCGATTTTATGCTATCCTTTTCTAACTGCATTATTTAAACGAGTATCCTATGATAATAGGTACGTCAATTCTGAATATATAAAGTATGAATATATGGTTGCCTAATTTTTATTGTTATTTTCAATATGTAAACAATATCTAACAATATTTACCAATAAAAATAAGTTTTTGAATCCTCTTTTTGTTAATATTAATTGCAAACTTGGCATTTATAGTAAGATAATTACTACATTTTGAGTATTATTACAATTATCACTTAAAAATACCGGAAAAAGTCACGACAAGCAATCAAACTGAAAGAAACGATAAGTAAACATGTTTATGTCTGTCAAACATCAAAAAAGCGTCTCCCCCACCGACCATAAATAGCTTTGAAACAAATCTATTGTTGCTAAGGTATGATCGAAGATAAATACGCTAAAAATTTCTTAAATTTTGCTAATATAACAACTGGCTGGTTGTGTTGTCGAAATTCCGACATAGAAAAATATTACATCCAGAACTAACGTGATACACACAGTGTCGTCGTGTGGATTTGATCTCGATTTGGTGCAGTTTTCGTATTGGTAACAGGATAATTTCGTAAATAAGTTGCAAATTTACTGCATAAAGTACAAAACCGAGAAGGGTGATTCTTCCCTCGCCAAATGCGACAGTTGTAAGACCCTTCTGTGTGTTAAGTGCTCTGCACTTACAGCCTTAGAACACAATTGAGGGATTGTAAAGAAACGTTCTCCCGGTATGACAATCAAAACGATGCTCTTTTCGTTTCGCACGGGATTATCCATAGCGAATTCGTGCCCCCAGACCAAACAGAGCACAATTCAACAAAAGTGTCCTGAATAGACTTTTGAAGCGAATTCGTCACGTGAGTCCGCCATTGTACCGCAACAGTGATTGATTTCTATTGCACGAAAATTCGCCAGATCGTTCCTCAATACTAGCGACACCATTTTTCGCCCAAAAGTCGATCTGCGTGACTCATCACCCGTCCTACTCGCCAAATCTGGCTTCGGCAGATTTCTTTTCCCTAAATTGAAAATGACGCTGAAGGGAGAAGGGCTCTGAAAGCTATTCCAGAAGTGGAGTTTTCCAGGTCGTTCCACCGGCTCTGCGAGCGCAGCAAAATTTGTATAGACCGAGGAGGGAATTATGTTGAAAATTAAATATTTTATCTAAACTCTTGTTTTCATTCGTAAAAAAAATTAGTCCCGGAATTTTTTGAATGAACTGCGAATCTTTATTAGGGATTGTTGATTATGAAACTCAGTTATGGTAAAAAGCTACGCGATTTTTATGCCAATCCCGCTCCAACGCAACCTCGTGTAGGTATACGTTGTTTGCACGGTTACAGCCTGCGAACAAAGTGATTTCTGCGAGCCCTTTAGTTGACGAAGTTTACCTGACATTCCGTAAGCAGGTAGTTTCGTAAATCCACACTATTTTTTATATAGGGAAATCCTCAAAAACACTCACACGCATGCATTTCAGCTAACGGGGTGTAATGTTAGCCTACTCAGAGAACGTCGGATTAATTCCATGAACAAGTAGGGGTGTTATAGTAGAACGTCCCTGGCATTACGCCTAACCAATTTTTTTATCGGTTTATATTGAGATCTGAAAGTTGCCAAAATAAAAGCTAATGAAAATCTAATTAATACCTCTAATAATCCTTCTAAAACCATATGGCAGATTATTAATGCAAAAACAAACAAAAATAATAAATTAAACTTAAGCCACAGCTGTACCATAACTCCAGATACTTTTAATATTTTTTTGTAATATTGCCCACGAAACAATACATTCAATACGAGCTTCTCAATAAGATCTAGTCGATTTCATGTCTTGTTTGGTGGTGGGCGGCGCTCCCTTTGTTTTTGGGGCTGTGTCCTTCATTGAGGTCAGGGACATCATTGCCCAATTAAAAAATAAAAATAGCTCGGATATCTTTGGTTTGAATGTCAAACTTATAAAAGGAATACAGAATGTTATCATCTCCCCTTTGACAACTCTTATTAATCAATGTTTTAGAGAAAATACCTTCCCAGATATATTGAAAATCGCCCAAGTCATTCCCATCTTCAACAAGGGAGACCCTGACTCACCAGGCAACTACAGACCGATTTCTTTGTTACCCATTATCTCAAAGATATTTGAAAAATGTATATCCAATAAAATAATAGATTATTTTGAAGGAAACAACCTCTTTACTCCCTGTCAGTTTGGTTTCAGGAGTGACAGTAATACCACAATTGCGATTCTGGACCTTGTTTCCTACATCTCAGATTCCTTTAACAAAATGGAGTATACGGGTGCCTTATTTTGTGATTTAAGTAGGGCATTTGACTGTGTTACGCATCAAATACTTCTTCAAAAACTCAAAAAATACTATTTTTCTAATGCAAGTGTTTCTTTCTTGGAACCATATCTGAAGAATAGGATGCAGATTGTTAGGGTTGCCGGGGTGTCGTCTGGACAGGGTGAGCTTAACATAGGTGTTCCATAGGGCTCTGTCTTGGGACCCATCCTGTTTTTAATCTATATCAATGACTTACCTCTTGTTGAACCAACAGCAAAGTTCACCTTGTTTGCGGACGACACCACGGTTGTTGTGTCGACAAATTTGCTAAAAAATACTTTGTCAGAGGTCGACAGGGTGCAGAGAAATATTGAGGAGTGGTTTTATTCAAACAGACTACTTCTCAACAAAAGTAAAACCAATAAAATGGTGTTCTCACTCAGAAATATAGAGGAGGTAAATGAGAAACCAAATGTCAAGTTTTTGGGGGTGCAGATGGATGAGGGGCTTCGTTGGCACAGCCATATCCAGAAAGTAGCTAAAAAGCTTAATACTGCTTTATATGCTCTTCGTTCTCTAGCAGAAAGTGCCTCAAGGTCTGTATTAAGAACAGCATACTTTGGACTTTTTCATCCAGTCGTGTCCTATTCCATATTGACTTGGGGGCATGCACCCCAGGTATCTCGAGTATTTAGAATACAGAGAAGGGCTATCAGGGCTTTGTCGGGTCTTAACTATAGGGACTGCTGTAGGGAGACCTTCGGGGCTCTTGGTATACTAACCATCCCTTCTTTGTATATACTTGAGAATCTGCTTTATATTCATAAGAATAGGCATGTTTATGGAACTCATGCAGAGGTACATGACTATAATACTAGATTTAAGGATAGATTAGTGCCTTTGTACCAACGTGTGGAGAGGTGTCGGAGTGGCCCGAGATATTGGGGTATCAAACTTTTTAATAAAATTCCCCTAGAATTACAAGATCTACCTTATTTAAATTTTAAATATAAAATAAAACAAATTCTTTTCCAAAATGCCTTTTATTCCACTGAGGAATTTATAAATTATAACTTTTAAATAATATGTTTATTAATGTAGTGTTGTTTCTGTTCTTTTCATTTAAATATTTATATTGTTTAAGCAAGCATATCTGTTGCTACTTTGTCTTGGTAACCTATATATTTCTTGTATTTTTTACTTGTATACATTTTAATTTTTATACACACACTAGTTTTATTAGTACTTAAGCTATTTGATTGTATACTATTTTTATTGATTGACTTGTGTAAGTACCTTTTGTGCATTGACATTAACAAATGATCTTATCTTATCTTGTGGAAGTTCTTTGCTGAGTTCTATAAGATCGGCATTGATCTTGAAGGATCCAGAAATCTCTGGAAAAAATTAGTAAAAAATCCAGGAGTGCAAACGAGGTTCCAATGAACATAGAGTTTGACCAAGAAATACCAAATTGGTACGTAGGCCAGTTCGAGACCAGAATTTTTACTTCCTCTTTCTTGATCTTCTTGCTTCTGATGACTGGTTTCTACTGCTGCTTCTTCGCGGTCTATTAGTTAATTTATAGACTGCTTTGATTCATATCTCAAAATTAGATAATCAACCAATGCAGGGGTACTTATTTTTGTCAATTCGTAAATCGCGAAAATATATACTTCTACAATGCGATATTTTAATATTAAGTACAACTACTATGAGGGAAAGGAGGAGGCCTTAGATCTATTTTTTATTGCACAGTGGCCCAGGAAAGGTTAGGATTTAGAAAGTCAATTTATTCAAATCAGTAAAATAAATAAAACCCAGTATTAAACTAAAATTTTTATATTAGGTTTGGATAATTTCATAACACAATTTTTGTATTTACTGGTATAATCTTTTTAACACAATTAATTTTTCTACTCTGCAATAAAATTTACATAAATTTTATACACTTTATAGAACCTAAGATTTATAAAAATTACGGGTAAAAAAATGAATATTAAAACCTTAACACCATTTAGAAATTGTTTAAAATCTCCTAAGAATTTGTTACACATTTAGCGCACCGCATTTACACAATATTTTACAACTTGCTATTAAAATTATTTTCATATTATCTAACTTACATAAAGTAACAACAATACTATTTACAACATTTTTACATTAAAAAAAAATACCACTGCCCGATAATTCAATATCTCTAGAATAAATTATAGGATGACTTAAAATCGGCTGGACTATGTTGTGTAATAATTAAAAAAAAAAATAGGTTATTATTAGCTAAAGCAAGGCAACAATTGATAAATTTCATGCTTAATTTTAATATAACTAAATCTGGCTTGATGCGTATGTTTGAACATAATAATACTGTTATGTTTTCGAACAATATAAGGGGTAATAAAAACGGTAAGACCTTAATAATTCTTTTTTTCTGTATGGTGCATCTTTGTTGGTCACTGTGTATTTAAAACGATTTAGTCGGAAAAAAGTATTGACCTAATACCTATTTCAATTCTTTACAATAAAACAAAGAAACAATATTGAAAAGAAAAAGATACCAGCTGTTCTTCTCTCCTTAAAGATGGCAACAACTTTTGGTAGATAGATGTGCCCGTCCAAATATTTTGGAACAAAGATAAATAAAGCCAATTTGTTTCTCCTTGATAAGAGTTAAAAAAATGTTAATTTAATTTCATTCGATTTCCATATATTTATTTTTTTTTACCTTTTTCTTTTCTTTCTGCTTCGGTTTGTTACATTTTATTTGATTGATTTCGTTTTTAACGTGCAAAAACCTTTTCCATTTGATGTATGTTGCATCCGATCAAAACTTTAATGAAAAGTTTATTATGTAAATTTCAAGTCGATGTAACTGCCTCGGATTGGTCTGATTGGATTTGAATGGTACATGATCTACTATATCGTACATATGAACCAAAATCGCGAAATTTCTATTTGCAATGAAAAAAATAGTCGATTTCCATCATACTGTGTTTTTTTGACGTCGATTTTCAAAGAGATAATTGAAAATCAAAAAAAAACGTCGTTTTGCAAATTACTTTTTTCCTATTGTTATACAAAAGTTTCGCCATGTACCAATTCATACACAGCATGTAATTGTTGCATTGAATAAGCCAGATGTAATTATAATTAAAAGAAAAAGCAGAAGTCTGGGCTACAAAATAATACTATTCTAAATTTACTGAACTTCTTAGTAAGTTCTACTTTATATTCAGTTGAGTATTATTTTTCACCTAGACTTCGGAACTATATTGTTGCTTTAAATGGAGTAAATAAAGCTAAAAAAAAAATTAGAATAAAACGTTTGAAAATAACCGGTTACGTAAAGCTTTTGGGTAAAACTTCAGGCTAAGATCACAGCTGAAAAAACAAGGATAAATGAAGGAGATCATCTGAGTATCACGCAAAACCCCACTGAACTGATATAAATGTCAACGACTGTGTCAATAGGTGGCGCTCTTCATATACAGATGCATTTTTATCAACCTAAAATTTAAATAATTCGACATTGTTCTTTCTATTACAAAATCCTAGTATACATTGAATACACACCCATTCCTTATTAACTATATAATAAGCAAAACGATATTTCTCCAATAAAAAGGATCTTGATAGTGCGCA
Source organism: Diaprepes abbreviatus (assembly GCA_034092305.1). Lineage (NCBI taxonomy): Eukaryota > Metazoa > Arthropoda > Insecta > Coleoptera > Curculionidae > Diaprepes > Diaprepes abbreviatus. The sequence continues at coordinate 2,445,940 of JASJET010000178.1, read as the reverse complement.
TTCCGATGTCTTTTACCCCCCTAACCTCCACCATTCTCCTTTAAAAAACCCTCAATAAAATATAAATAATATTAAGCAACAACTCCGTACAATAAATTAACAAAATCTTGAAGTCTGCTCTAACAATTATTATTGAATCACAGGAGGTGCCTTATAGTTTTCCCTGTTTCCTTACTATGTAAAAACATTGTCATATTAATTTGTCACGCAAGGTAATCTTGTCATAAGAATATTTCAAAAATGGAAGTGTTTGGTTATTTGAAAGTAGAAAAAATAAAATACGAGGTATGTCCCAAAAGTATCCGACCTGCGTTTATAACTTCGCACTTAGTTTTTTTTTTTCACAGTGCCTGTTTTACGTTCGTTGGATTTTGTTATCACTGAAAATGACGGAGAGATGTGAATAACGAATTTTGTTTCAAATTCGAAAGAAGTTGTACTGAAGCTATTGAAATGGTGCAGAAGGCCTTTGGGGACGAGTGTGTGGGCAAAACACAGATAAAAGAGGTACAAGCAGTTCAAATGTGTCCGCACTTCTATTGATAGTGATTTAAGTACTGGCCGACCTTCGAGCACAATAATACTGGAAAGTGCCGAGCGTGTGCGACTTGCGAATGCACAAAATTATCGTCTGCCTGTTCGTAAATTAGAAAGTGACCGAGGCATTCCAAAAACTTATATTTCCAGAATTTTAACGGAAAATTTGGCAATAACTCGCGTGTGTGCGATAGTCACAACTTGAAAATGGTTAGAAATGGTGAAAATGTGCTCAAAACCATCACTACTGGTGACGAATCGTAGCTTTATAGTTGATCCCGAAACAAAATAACAGTATTCACCGACCACGGCCGAAAAAAGCACGTCAAAGTTGGAGCAATGTTAAACCCTTGTCGATTGTTTTTTTTTTCGATTATGAAGGTGTTGTGTATCGTCAATATGGTCCTAAAGGTCAGACAATCAATAAGGAATTTTATCTTGAAGTTCTGACAAGATGGCGTGTGGCAATGTGGCGACTGGCTTCTTCATCACGATAATTTGCTAGCACGTTCGGCGAACTTTTTTGGAAAAACACAACTTTACCAACTTCCATACACTCCCGATATAGCCCCCTGCGACTTTCGGCTATTTCCAAAATTTAAAAATCCTCTCAAAGGGCACTAGTTTGACGATATAGAGGCGACTTAAACAAAAACGACAGTTGCACCGAAGGCCATTTCTAAAACACGGATGGAAGCGTGTTGATCAATCGAATGGGGTTTACTTTGAAGGATGCCACCTGTCAGTGCAAAGTTATAAACGCAGGTTGAATACTTTTGGAACACACCTCGTATGTAGATAACAGTAAAAATTTTTGATACGTTGGGTTATTGGCATCACCAAAATCGACACCAGGTGCGACATTCCATCAACATTCTGCTGTGTTATTATTATTATAAAGGACCACGACCTTGCAAGATTCGTTTCCAAGCTATCAGCCTCACTTAAAATCGTTAAGCACATACAACGTTTCGTTTCAAAAGCATTTTGAAGTTGCACGAAAATGATAAATTTTCCAACTGTAATGGTTTTTATATACAGTTATTAGACGCATAACAAGTTTTATGATATCCCACTGGCTACCTCCAATAACAAAAAATGATATGAACCTGTGTAAAACAGTGTTGCCACATTTAGAACTTTCAGTGTCGTCTACTTGACATAATAGAACCGCGGATGATGATGGGCCATATTTTTTAACCTTATTTTATCTATCATCGACCAACAATAAAGAAAAGGTGGGCAATACTCTCGTGCACTTTTGCAGTTTCAATGCTTTTTAATCCCTATAAAAGGGTTGAAAAGAAATATTTGAGAGCTTCTACTAGTTTTTTAAGTACTATTTTATGCCCTTTTCAAAATGAGTTATTTAACTTGTAATTTTCCAGTGTCCTGCAAGATTTACCTTTAAAAAAACCTTTTATTTTTCAATAAGTTTCGGGCACCTTGTATAAGCAATATTTCAAAGGTACAGACTATATTATTGTAATACAAAAATCATATTGCAAAATTATATAAAGCACAGCAAACTCAATATTACAAAAAAGTTATATTAGGCTTTTAGGCCAATCAACAGGGTAATACACTGGGATAAAAAAATGCAAAGAATTTCAACATTGATTTTTTTGTTTGGGATTAGTTGAAAGATCATTCTTTAATACCAAGTTAAGTTGACATTGGGCACTATGGGATATTTAGAACTGATTTTTCCAGAAGTCAAATATCTCCACTTGGAATTAGGCTAATGAGATTTTTTTAAAGGATTTTTGGAAAAAATGGATATTTATGTACGTAGAATCTATGCCATTTCTTCCTTTTATTTTTGGCTGAGTGTACCCGTAATTTCTGCACATAAAATAACAACATTCCTTATCTTTTTTAACAATATTTTATATAAATAATGATACTTTTATCGATATGAGTCATTCTACGGGAAGTGGGATGGTAAAAAAAAATGACTTCGGATTTTATTTTAGAAAATTTTAGCACATGAAAAAAAGTTACTTTTGAGTCAAGTGTTAGTCTTTGATTTCATGTCCTTCAGAAGATATCCAAGATCAAATTTGAAAAATTTTAAGTTAATTTGTTTCCGAGAGCAAAATTTCCAAAAATATAAATCACACATATTCATTAGTGAAATTTTCTATAGAATTCAAATATGCATTTCAAAAAATTCAAAAGTGTAACCTAACCTCAAAACGTGCAATTATTTTGCTAAATCTTCAATTTAAAAACTTTTCGTAGAGATTAATTTCTCGAAATATGTGTTTGAGATACGTTTCGGTCAAATTTGATCATAAGTTTAGACTTATAATCTATAAAATATTAATAAAATAACAATTTATTAGAGGGTAAACAGCTTTTTATAGTTTTTTAGCTAATTTTACAGGTTATAAGCTTAACCCCATGGTCAAACTTAGTTGAGACATATATTTTCATATACCAAAACATACATTTCAAGATGGCCAAAATTGGTGTCTATGAACACTTTTTAAATTGAAGATTTAGCAATACAATTGTAAGCTTTGAGGTTAGGTTGCATTTTTGAATTTTTTAAAGTGCACTCCACACAAAATTTCACTCAGAAACGTGGGTGATTTAGATCTTGGGAAATTTTACTCTTAGAAATAAATTAAAATGAAAATTACAATTTTCAACTTTAACTTTGAATATATCCTCAAGGTCTAAAACTTGGCACACAGTAATGTTAGATAAGAAGTTTCCTTGCTTTTATCTCGAAAATTACCCATGAATGACTCTGGATGATCTTCGAGTGATCTCTATCAATTATCTCCAGTTTTGTTATATTATTGGTAATTAATAATTAAAGAATAAAAGGAATTAACATAGATTCTACGTACATAAATATGGATTTTTTCAAAAAATCGTAGTTTGAATGTTGCTTTAAAGTCAAATGGAAGTCATTGGAACTTTGTAACATTTTTCTTCTTTCCGCAAATGCATAACCTATATTTAAAAAAAAAATACCTTATTACCATTATCCCAAATGGTGGAATTTGATTTCCTGAAAAATGAGTTCCAAATATCCCATAGTGCGGAGTAAGAGGTGTGCTTCAGCCACCATCTTGATAAACAGCAACTTGCAAATATCTCAAAAAGGGTTAAAAAAATTAGACAATCTTTCCTCTGCAAAAAAAAGTATTATTTTTGTCGTAATAGATGGCGGTTAAAGCACATCCCCTCTTACCACACTTAAGAATTAATCCCAATAAAAAAATCGCTGCTTGAATTTAATGCAAGAAAAAAATTTCCTTAACAGGCCTATTTCAGCAGTCAATAGATAGTTTTAATTTTTATTAATCAGGTTTTTTTATTTTGATTTAGTATTCATTAATTATTCTCATCAGTATGCTTTTCCATCCACATACCCAAACACTCCCTTAATTTATTTTAATTATTAACTTAATTTTGATTATTATTAGTTAACTTTATATAATTTTTTTAAACAACTGTTTAGCTACCTATAATGCAGTAATTCTTATTTATTTCAAAAAGAAATATCAATTTTGCAGTAACATTTTATCGTTTCGGTAAATATTGTTTTTCGACTATGTGCTAAAATCTAATGAAATAACTCCCTTTTTAGTCCAACAATGTATTATTAATATAATAAATAAACCGATGATATTCTATAGGTGGATCCGACAGAATTCTGTTCATGCCGACAAGTTTGTAGAGGAGGGGTTGTGGGCATAGCAGTTCACAGAATCAACCAAGTTGTCAAAGTATAAAAATAAAAACTTGGTTGACTTATTGTTTAGCTGTTGTCAAATTGGTAATTTTATTATTCGTTCGGTCTAATATTATCGCAGAATATACGTTTTTTTCACCTAGGACTGCAAAATAGATAGAGTAATACATAAATAAATAAGAAAAACTGCCTAACTATCCTAAAACCACAGTAAAATATTTTACCGTTTTGGACTTTTTGGTCAAATTTTTATATTCATAAAGCATAAAAATTTGACAAAACAAATATACAAATAAAGTAGATACCCACTTAAATAAAAGTTGAATTTTACTGACCAAAATCAACTTAATGCTAATGTTAAATTCAACGAAAATAAGTAATACGATACAAGGGCAATTTGAAAAGTTCACGTGCTGCGCTCAATCGCTGCAAAACGGTACACAGAAAAAAGCAGTTATTTCATCTGATATGTTTTATTGTTATTCGGCTTTTATATAATATTGCTTTTTGCATGGCAACAGAAGGAGAACTTCTAAAGAAGCAAAGTGATAATTTGCCCGTCCTATATTACTGAAGAAATAAAAAGAACGCGTTCTTTTATGTATTACAATGGAGAGGAGAAATGACGTCACCAAACAGAATATTGTTTGAGCTATAAACTATGTACTTCTTTAAGGATGCTCAAAGGTGTCATAGATGAGGATTCAATGCAGGAGAGGCATGAGATGAAGGCACAGGAAGGTCACATTCCAAGAATATGATGTTTAAAGTTGTATTAGAACATATAAAACGTTTTTAAAACTTATATTATGCCATTATTAATAATATTTAATTCATAACTACTGAATTAGGTTTGGCAACAGCGTATGAATTTTTTTGTTTGCAAGTCTTTGTCAAACTTTTATCCTGTCTAAGTGACATGTGTCAATGCGTTGTATGCAGTATTATTTCGAAGATTAATGAAGCACATACAAAACTTAAAAAAGTCGTGTTGCCCATGACTATTTAAGCTCAAAATTCGGTATAACTCGAATGCCATTTCGGTGAGAGAAAATCAGTAGATCTATCGAAAATTCAGTACAAGTGGTGACACTGCTGCTATTGCCGCAATGCGCGTTAAAATTTGGTTTTGTCGCCTTTTTGCACTGCGATGTTGCCAAATTTTTCACTCCGTCTTAGCAGAGTGTAACAAAAATATCAAAACCGAAAGTTCAAGCCAATATTTCTTTAGAAAATGTGCGATAGGGTAAGAGAGACAACTTTGTCCTACACAAATGCATAACCATTGAACATCCTTAAGTTATCTTCATTTTCCTTTCATAGCTTTACCCTGTTTTGATATATGTTTTTCCAATTTGTAAACTTTCCAATTTTTTCACTTGTGAAATGAAAATATTTTAATTTGTTTGTATGAAAGTTTGATTATATACAATCTTTATTATGAAGGTGCGTATAAAAATGGCAAGTCGCGCTAGTGACGAATTACCTTTTAATTTTGCCGACTTTGCTTGCTTTCGAGCTCACCACTCGAATTCCTCACGAAATCCTGTGGCGGTCTGCGTTAAAGGAGATAATAAAAGCATCTAGGATACAACAAGCCAATTTCATCATATTTCTCAAGTCTCAGTCGCGATTCTCGCGAAGAATAATGATGACGCTTTTATTACCTTCTTTGACGCTGACCCCTGAAGTCGGCAATATTTAAAGGCATCTCGTCATGGGCGCGACTCATGATATTTATATGTACCTTAAAAACGAGAAAAAGCTTTAAATACATAAATTTTTGTGGCTTTACCTGAAAGTATTTTAAAAATTGCCCCCGTATGTAATGTATGTATGTATTAGTTGGTATATAGAATCTCAGCGAATTTATAAATACAAAAGTTATATACGCTTTTATTTTTTTCTTCATAAAAGCATTTTAATTCAGTTTATATATATATATATATATATATATATATATATATATATATATATATATATATATATATATATATATAGGAAGGAAAAGTATGGAATATATTCAACATCTTTAAAACAATACTTTTATAAAGAATTCAATTTAATGAATATTTTTTAAAAAGAAACACCGTGTAGTAGAAAAAACTATTCTAAGAAAGAAAATTTACTCCACACTTCCTTACCGCACTATATGTTAATTATCTTGAGCTGGCAGTGCCAGCATTTATAAATTCAAATCTAATTTTTATATTAGAAATGACAATATATATGTATATTTTTTTATATTTCCACATTTGCCATTACTGTCGTAGCATTTCTCTAAGAATGAACTATATACCAACTTAAACATACATTAAGTGATGCTTTTAGAGATATAAATTCTCTATTGACTAATTAAGGCCAACATCTAAAGGTCTAATTAACAATCTACCTGTCAACTTCAAAAAACAGAACCACTTTACACATTCGCCCATTCATTCACGCAACCACCACCAACCAAACAAACTATATTTATATATATCAGCCTAGGTATGTTAAGTCACGAAAAACACCCTTGCACTAGATGTCAAGCCATCGTTTGTTTTATTTCTTTTCCTATAAAAGTCCTTAGATATCTAAAGCGCCAATCTCTTCTAGTTAATAATAAATAAATTTCATTAGAAAACAAGTCTATCAGTCGCAGGGAGGAGGATCTATCTACAATGACGTTAACCTATAGTCGGTTCTACAAACGCTAAAGATTTTGACGCTTGATGTTCATCCGTTCACTTGGCTTCATAACGGTCAACGTTTGTCGAAGTAACTATAGCGGAAGAGGCCTGATGTTAAACCGCTTCTCGGTAGAATGGATTGACACCCTTGATGGGCAAAGGATGTGCTTCGGTGTTGAACACCCATTGGTCGAACGGGAAGAAGTTGTCGTCGGAGAAGAGCAGGTACAAGTACTGAAATAATAATTTTATTAATGTTATTGCTATTGGATGGCTGGTAGTTCTTATATTCATAATAGAAAGTACACCGTGTACTTACTTTTAACGTTTCAGCTAAGAAGAAACTCTGCTGAACATCATCCTGTTGTATGTCTTCTGAGTATACATTTTTGATACCGGTGTAACCACCAGATACCCTGCAGTGCTTTTCTAGGGCCTGTAAAATAAATTAAATATATAAGAACGTTTCGTTTCTACTTTTAATTGAAGATTAATATTAGCATAGAAGATATAGCAGTATTTTTACGCTGAGCAAAGATAATTGATGCAATTGGTCGATGCGCAGAGTCATCTACTACAAAATTATAATTAACATTGTAAATTACCCACTACAGGTATTTTACGGATAGAGTGAGGAAAATGAAAAGAAAATTCCTATACTCTTTTTAAAAATACTCAGAGTACTGAGAAAAACCACGAAAACTTAGAAACGTTATTTACACGCTCATTAGTCGAAAAGGCCGAGACGTTAATTCGATAGTGGCGTCCCCAACGGTGGTGCTACCAACTAATGCATATGGTGAAGGCGCTAGGAAACGAAGGAAATTACTATTTATTTTTAGATGAGCAGTATTAATATTTTTGACGTTTTTACTTTTTTTCGTATTAAAATAAATTTATTAATATAAAGGCAAGGGAATGATTTACTTAAGTATATGGATATCTATGTATTACAATATAAGTAAATATCAATACATATCGTCCAGATCTTGTTGACAAAGATATAGATGTGCTTTGTGTGACTGAGCATTGGATGTTCAAAACAGAAATTAGTAGACTATATTAATGGAATCTTGGGATATTTTGGAAGAAAAGAATATAGTGGGGGTGGTACAGAAATATTTGTTCATGATGAGTTTAAGGCAAGCATTAAACATTTTAGAATAAATTATAATGTAGAAACATGTATAGAGTACTTATGTGTTATTATAAATGATTTTAATTATTTTATTATTATAATCTTCCTATGGTAAAAACAACATCATTACACAAAATTTTGTTTTCTGATGGAGTGCGCTTATATAATGTTCTTTCTGAGGATATTAAGTGGGCGCCTGACTTGCAAACATTTAACAAAAAACTTTTTAAGCATTTAAGAAACATTTAATGGTATATATTTTTAATTTCGTTTTTTTTCTTTGTGTGCTTTTTCATGCCTCTGTGTTTGCGGAAATTAGTTTTTAAGAAATATTTTGAAGAAATTCGTTTGTAACTAACCTTTAACTTAAACTAAGTGTTCTTTGTGCCAACCAAATGTATTTTTCAGGTTTTTTTCTTTACAGCTCTAATAGAAAGAAAATAATGTATGTGTATTTCACACAAAAACCACATTTATGCTTTGGCAACAGCACAAAATGATTCCCTTGTCGAAACAAGTGACATCACTGACAGATGTAACTGGCGATTTTGTTGTTAAAGTTTTTTGATCGCTTTTCTTGATTTTTTGCCGATTAAAAAAGTGCAAATGTATGAAATTTTATCAGAAGCTTATGGCAGCATGAAATTTGTGGATGTAATGAAATTTTAACGATTTAGTGCAAAAAATTACACATAAAGTGAAAAGTTATTTTCTGTTTTTTTTTTCGGGAATCATGTTCTACAACATCGAGATATGAGATATGTAAAGAAATTTAAAAAAAATATATATTTTCCTAGATTTCCCTTAATTGAAATATTTACCAAAAATAATTGTATTGTTATTTTCTTCTAGTATTATAGTCTCTACTATCATGATAGAATACAAACTAACCTGTACTGCTTCCCAACCCCAATCTCTGTATTTTTCATCTTTGGTTAATCTATACAGGTAAAAGTACGATTCTATGACTTCAGGTCTGAGAATATAGTATTTTTCTGAGCTCTTAAGTGCTCTAGCCTCCGCGCCCTCTGTAAATCTGAAAATGAAAAATTAAGCTCAATTAATGGAAAATGTATTACACTAACTAACTAAAAATCATATAAATCGTTAACATTGTAAAATGTTAAAACCGTTTTACATGATGAACAACTACAGCAAGCATGTATGTAAAAAATGAAAAACTTTTCTTAAATTGTATCACACATGTCAAATCAATGTTTGTCATTGGTTTCAACTAAACAGGTTGTTCTATATAATCATTGAGATTTGAGAAACTGAAAGAAATGAAAAATTGGTTAAATTGTGACGAAGTTGCGCAACTTTTAAAAAATTTTGATAAGAACAAGGGATGATATTATTTTGCCTTTTCTTTTTGAATAACATTAATAAAACAATATTGTTCCTAATAAATATAAAAAAAATCTTAAATCTCAATTTGAACTTGGGATGCTTTGTAAAAGTAAAAATCCTGCAGTTTTAAGTTTAAGTCGAGAAATACATAACTACTTGTTTTTTATACTTTTAAACAAAATATTGCTAAATGTTCCTATTAACATTAAAATACGTTACCTAAATGATTCTGGTCCTAATTTCACGTAAGTCCTGTCATATGACTCATGACAGGTGTGAGTGATTTGTTTGGCAGTATCCATATATTTTGAGGAGAGCTCATTGTTTAAGGTTTTAGCCCCTAAGGCTAATAAACCACCTACAACACAATATTGGTAATAATAGTGACATAAGAGCACACACGAAAAAAATTTTAATTTTACATACATAAATTTCCAAATTAGTCACGAAAACTCAATAATAAAGGACATCAAAATCTTAACAGATGATTAAATTTTCTATTATTGTTTTATTTGCAAAGTAGAACGTATGAATCATTATTCTCAAAACTTTATGGTTTATTATAAAAAATTATTAAGTGGTAATGAACAAAATAAATCAATAGGTGTCAAATTAGAGCTGTACGGCGAATGACCCATCAATTCCACGTTTTGAGTACTCAAAAAGTTCCTTGTTTGAGCCGATGTGGTGTAATTTTCAAATTTCAAACTTACCTGAGAAACACGCTAAGTGATCCATCTTGTGTTCAAGTCTGTCGAATTTCAGTTCAGCAAAGTAAGTTAAACCACCAGGTGACGTTTGGAGCATGTGTTTCATTATAGCTTGCATGGCATCGTCATACATTTGTCTTGCTTCCGTGTCCTCTTTCGCGCTTTGAAGCCATGCCTTTAACAGGTATTCGTAGTAACTGTCTCCTAATGCACCCATAGACATATGATCTGCAAAAGAGGAAATATTATATTAAAATACGGTAATTATTTAGTTACGTTACACCACGCCGAAATTTTGTAAGAATAAACGTATAGTAACGCATAGATTGTGAAAATGGGAACGAAATAGTGTGGAAACGTTTCGTTTTTGAGATGTTTCTTCTTAAAATATATATATTTTAGAGGTTAAATAGTCAATGCTTTATTTGTCATTTTCCATTCTTTTCTGTTCTCAAAATAATAAAAATCCTTCTACTCTGAACTGATAGATTTCTGGAAATTCGTACAACAAAAACACTGTGATGCTTTTGCTAACAGAGTGTTTTCATTGTATCCAGCATTCCAAAATTGTTCACTATATCAAATATATATAATATCTCACTGGAGGAACTTGATGAATGTGATATCTTGAAATTTCTTAAACGAATTAAAAAATAAATCACCCGCTGGGCCTCACATAATTCCTCCATTTCTTCTTAAAGATTGTATCTATGTACTCAAAAATCTATCAACTAAACTCTATTCAATTGTTCCATTAATAGCCAAACTTTACTTGACCTTTGAGAAAACAAGCTAAGGTCTGTGATCGAGTGATATTGACATCTTGGCAAACTCTTTTGTTCTGTGCATATATAATAATCTGTTCTTTCAAAGCAAATATCTCTTAATCCCGTCATGTTTTCTTTCTTCAGGTAGGACAACCGTTACAAATTTTACCTGTTTTTGGCAACAGTGAAAGACATCAAGTTCATGTCAATATACACAGCCTTCGAGAAGATGGACCACGGAATTGTGGGGGCCAAATTTATCAGAAAAAAAAGTCTAATTGCGCTCGGAGCACGTAGAGCACAATGGTTACAAATCAACTCTCTTCATATCAACAAGTGGTGCTTTACAAGATATTAATTATACACCATACATCGTTTCTATATTTTTACATGATATAACTATTGAATCAAATGCTGCATACTTTTTGTTTGCTGATAATTTGAAGATCTTTTTGGGCATCCCCAGCCTGGACGACTGGATTCGTCTTATTGTATAAGTAATTTAAACACAATTTCTCGTTGGTATTCTGTTAACAAACTTCCGTTAAATAACAAAAAAAGCCAAGAATATGATATTCTCACTAGAACATAAAAGAAATTAACCAAGTGTATGTATTGGAGAACATCATACTCAAGAAGTGTTATCAGATGAAAGTGTTCGGAGTATATAAAACATAAAACTTAATTTCAGATTGCACATAAACGAATTTGTTCACGAGGGCTTTAAAACGCTGGATTTCACATTGTGTTCAACCAGAAATTTCCAAAATACTATATGTTTTATGGAAGTTTAGTAATATTATTAAACTGGTTGTCATATAGTTCTGACGTAAACTCAATACAAAACCTCAAAATGGGATTAATGAGGAAAAATTATCAATTTTAAAAAATTATATGAAATGCCCTAACATAAAATAAACTCTATACCTTTTTGGCGATGTCGGCCTTTAGTTGACATAATGCGTACAAGATGCCAGAGCTATTATTCAGAATAAACAATATCCAACGAAATATTAGGCTTTATATTACATATTAACTCATAGATTTAGACTATAGATTGTGAGAACGTCGTTAAGGTTTTTCTTGTCTCTCTACAGCACTGAAACCCATAAGATCTTTTGTACGTGATCCAATTTAGACTTTTTTGCATTCGTACAGCAGAGACGGCAAATATCCTCAGTTTTATCATTTTTTAAAAAATGGTATTTGAGAGAGCAGTGCTCTGTAAAGAGATTCATTATTACTCGAATATCCCATTTTGGAAGATCGAGAAGCATTCTTGCGTTCTTTGGTTTTGGTTCTTTTTTAGCTTGTCTGGTTCCACTTTAATTTGATCTAGAATTCGTTTAGGACGTGGCTTTTTGGTAATCCACAAAAAGTTCTGGACCTTCTTTTGCGAACCTTTTCACTTACTTTAATTACTTTGTGCCTTGGCACCCACATCAGGGTTATTATGTCGTATCTTCCCAGTTCCTTTAGGGCTTGGCTACAGTTCCAAGTTTAATGGATTTAAGATTAAAAATGGTTCTTTCATCATAGATTTTTTGACAAAAAAATTAATACATAAAAAATCATTTATTAAACAAAAACTTGTATACTAAATAAGAACAAATATACAAAAAGTATTTTGAGTTTTATTTATATTTTCAGATTGTTTCTAAATAGTTGACCACCACTCTACATCTTTTTAATTTATAACGACATTTTAAATACCAATTAATATTTTTAGGTACAATATAGAATACAAGTAATTATGATGATTTCATACTTACGTTGTCCCCATTTTCCACTCCTGGGATTCAAATAATTCGGATAGAGTCCATTGGGTTTTTCTATCTGGTTCAAAAATTGCCTTATCTTATCGACTTTATTTCTGTAAATTGATTTACCAGTAACATCACTCAAATACGCCATTTCTAAATGTAAAGTACCGAATTCTGAGAGGATACTCGAACTGCCGCTGGCCCAGCCATAGTTTTTACTTGCCTAAAAAAACATAATGAACAATAAATTATAATTTCAGCAAGGTAAAATTAAATTATGATGTTGATAAGATTGGAATATGGCGTATGTTTTTGATAAAATTATTCATCTCCATACTCCGGTGGATGTAGCTTGACTGGCGATATTTTTTAGTCTGACATAGAAAAATCGGCAGGTTTAATATCCTGCCGATATGTCTCGGAATTTATATTTTATGTAGACAGTTGTTTTCTGCAAATGTTGCTCTTGGTTCGATGCAGCTCCACTGGCGAGACCGCTGGATGGTTGAAGCACTTATGAAGAGAGAGCTAGAGCTATATTTTACGGGAAATGGACTGTTTGTGTATCTTCTTTCCTTTAACTGCCCGAAAATAGAATAAATAGAGGCAAAATTATCGAAAAATTCGCAAAATTCTTAAAGTCGGTTCAGGTTAGTATAGTTATGATTTTCGTTTTTAGATCAACGTAGCTTGCGGAACAATCTGTTTATGTTTGGCATCCCGAGCCCGAATTTTTACCCACATTTTACGCAACAATGCTCGAATGGCCACAATTAACTGCATTTGTACTATCAAGTTTTCCATCCTAAAGGAATTTAAAATTCACGTCAACGTGGCAACATCGCATCCCGTGTTTGGATTTAAATCGTATGCAACCAACCATGCATACCTAGAAACAGTATAAAACAAGCCAACGTTTTTCTTACGTCTAATGGAAAATTCGTATTTTTCCGCGGTTGTTTTTATAAATTTTGTTAAAAAAATGATTAAATATTGTGTAATGTTTATGAATTTTACTATAAATGTCCAAAATTTAAACATAGTGATCGGAAAATACAAGTTATATGAGTGAAAATTATTTTTTTTCGGAAAAACTACGCGAGATCGGCGAAAATTGACAACATATTCATGTACTACAACCCTAAAATAGGACGTATGTCAAAAATCATCGAAAAATTGTGTGTTTCCACCTTCTCCAAGCATCACCGAAACTTTTTTTGAATACTTATCCAAATATACTTACCCCTGTCTTAAAGTTGACCAATGCATTTGGAATACCGGTAGGGGTGTTAAAGGCAGGCAACAACTTATCTGCTATCTGTTTGGCCTTGTCTCTAAACATGGTATCGCCGGTTAGTGCGTAGCAAGTTAGCAAACCACCAACAAATCGAATGTTTACTTCAAAAACTGAAACATCTGACGCCTGGAACAATAAGAATATTTGTTCAAAGTTCATTGTATAAACTGTAAATTTTAAGGATAATTTTTTTATACTAATAATCTTGCTTTAATAAAGTCTTACAAATATTAGTTAAATTATACCTTATTAAGCCTACTCTATATAATAAGTAAAAAACATTATCTATATAGAAACCACAGTACATCCAAAATAACAAGAAGCGACTGCCATATTTCTTCTTAACATGTACACACTTTAAAGGTTGGGTTGTCAATAGTTTATATGTAATTTTTCCCATCTTTATTTTCTTTCTTAAATCATAAAAATCGCGCTTTCATCATTTTGGAAATATTAAAGTGTGTGTATAAAGACATCTTCTGTAAGAGTAACGTAGAGAAAATGAGAAAAAAATTGACAATCTAACATTAAAAGTTTTTTAAGATGGAATATCTCAAACACAACGTTTTAAAATAAATAAAATTAGTCATATAATTATCCCAGATAGCACAAGATGTCCATTGGATATCCAGAATAGGTACATATAATGTCCTGTATGTCCATGGACCGTTTATGGATGTCCATTAGATGTGATGATCTGTAATCTATATGGACGTCCATATCTGAATGTCCAGTGTAAGTCCATCAGACGTCCATTAATTAAATTTCGGGTTGTCGGTAAAATCGGATACTGTAATATCGGCCTGTAGAATTGTCATTTCTTAACCCGCCGGCCCGCCATGATCATATTGTGTTGACGTGGAGCTAAAAAATACCTTTGGAGTTTTAGTTGAGCTAAAATCAAGTGTGCTTTTTATTTGAAGAAGATGCCACCGTTAAAGGTAAGTATAGTTATTTTTAATTTAATTTTTTTAATTATACCAAAAATTACCGAACGAAACTACAGACATGCCCGACGAAAAGCTGATAATTTAGTATCAAACTCGCACAAATTTGAAAGTGAACAAAATATTCAGTATCAAAACACGTATGTTAAAATATAGCTTTTGTAGCTATACTTTTTCATACAATCACTTATTTAAATGGAAATTACTACAAATAAGTACAAATATTTTGATAGGCCAATGAATTTTGTATCTTGTTGGTTAAAATGGAGCACAGATAGAGTTGTAAATTTGTGTAATAATAAAATTGTAAATTTTAGAGAAAATTCTCTCTGACAAAGTCATTATTGAGTAATCAGTCTAATAAGATTGGTGACATTAATAAATGTTATCAAAATTTATAATGGAATAGAAGCTATAGCAAATTTGAATAATTATATTAATTTTTTTATGACTATTTTGGATTAAACGCTAGTAAAAGTTTACACTGATGTGTATTTTTGTGCAGTATAATTGTTAAAAAATATATAATAAAGTTTTGACAGTTCGACTCTAGGTTTAGACTTATAATTTAATTTATTTTAATTATTTTTTAGATGAATTTTCCACAGATTGGTCCAAATAAAATTCTTATGTGAAAGCCAATTTGTACCAAATTAGAGAGGATATTCAGGTAATCTTAAATAGGGAAAAAACAACAAGTATCTACAAAGAATTTTCTGCAGGAGTTCAACTATCCTTTTACTTAAGAAAATAATCAGCTGCCTCAAGTCATATAAGATCTTCAGGACAATTTAAACTTTAAAGATGCAGTAAGTTTATTACACTTATCCTGAAATAAAAGCTGAAACTTATTCTAGTAATGCTTCTTTATGTGTATGAGTCTATTGATAAAAAAAACTTAATTTACAGGATTATATTATATATATTTTTTTACTTTGATACTTAAAGTCAAAAATATTCTTAGGTTAGCATATGTGGAATTAACGTTTAATTATCCCAATAAAGTAATATAATTTTAGGTTTTACAATTAGCGAAAATTGGAGGAAATTATACCTATTAACTTATTAAAAGATATTTTATTGTAACAATGACAGATAGCCTTTCCAAGAATTATACATATGATGGAACAGTAAAGTACCATTTAACGAACTTATGTTCACTATTTGTAGGTAAGTTACCACTTAAATATAAAAATTTGATGAAAAAATCTCTCTGTTTTATTTGTCATACTCGTAAATAATAATAACAAATTGGGTGTCAGATTTCACACGTTGAACTCTAGATCCTCTTGTCCTGATAATACCCAGACAAAAAGTGTGTTAAAAAATTTTTTCTGGTCTGTTGGTTTAAGCACTCTAAGCAATAACGATGTATTTGGTTATATATATATATATATATATATATATATATATATATATATATATATATATATATATAGAGAGAGAGAGAGAGAGAGAGAGAGAGATATTTAAATTCCTACAAAACCATAAAATACTGCATCATTTAACGTTAAACCTTATTAATTTTCAGCTGCGGTAGAAGAATGGGGGGCCGATAAAAAACAGCCGAAGACGAGATTAGACAATGGCTGAAGAGAATAAACGACAGAAATAAATCTAGAAAAAAATAATCATTGTAACAATAAAAAGTCTTTATTTAAATAATTAGTATATTTTCTATTACCCAATTGAAATTGTACCTATTACTATGGAACCAGATAACATATTCATAGCGATCCTTCTACAGCTTGAACAATTTAAATCAATTGAAGCTATATTTTGTAGCACTTGCAATTCCACTAATTATAAAATTTTATATTCTTATATAGTACTGTATTAAAAACTTGACAGTTGTAATCAATAAGTGTGTGTGGATCCAGTTCCTGTTACCTGGTTCGCTAATGTAATTTATATCTGTTTAATTTTTGGGACTAATAGGGCCATCTATGGTTACTTGTTATCGACGTTTTGATGACATGAGTGGTCTGTGTCTTCAGAAGTGCAGATTAATTAGGTACTGTAAGCTCTCGGACCCTAAGCAAATTCTGAAAATATCTACCATTCATGTTAGCGGAACGTCAAGAAGAGGTAACAATAGATTATGACCTATTAATCCAAAAAGTACAATACCATCGGATAATATGTCCACAATCGGGTCAAGAATGTACGTTATATGGACATCCAAAATTAGTCCTATTAATATCCAAAAATGATCCATACCTGGACAATATATGGAATCAAAAAAGACGTCCATGAGTGGGACAAACGTATAGTCTAGTGGATATCCATAGGATGTTGGTGGACAAATTCTGGACATCCCATGGATACCCAGTATGTCCAGCTTTGGATAAACGATGGATATCCAGTGGACTGAAGTGTGCTATTTGGGATGTTAATGTTATCCAACAAGTTCTAAAAAGAACGTACGCCTATGGTGTAATACTAGTTCTCGTTGAAATTTATTCATCACGAGGGCACAGAATGCCTAGCGACTGCATGAATGACTTTTTGTGGATTGTAACTTACTCGATATTGTGTTTCTTTATACTCTGTCAATGTTCCAAATTATATTATATGTAAATTCAGTTGCTAAATTCAAGACATAACTTGAATTTATAGTCTTAAAACTGACCCCCGTTTACATCGACAATCTAGTTGGACTCAGCCCGTCACTGTTCTAAACTAGTAAAAATAAAATTAGTTTATTAAGGCGTGCTTTTCCGTATAAAAATCAACCATAACGGATTAGTTTCATTATTTTTGCTTACTTACACGGCTGCCGTTCCGTCCCCCAGAGAACGAGCGCGATGCTATTTGCTGTCTACCGGAACCGCAATTCTTTTCCATTATCTACCGGCGATTGCTTTATAACGTTGAAAAAAACTAAGGCAAACACCTATGTTTTCGTAAATGTTAAATATGCTTTAATTCCGACAAATATAACACTAGATTGCATAGGGTTGGTGAACAGCATAAAAGTTTTTTAAAAAAATTGAAGTAACTTCTAAAACCACAAAAATTTTTACATGAAATTAAAATCTTAAAATATGATTCACACAAAAATATTGAGAATTACTTTATTTGTAATTGCTTTCTTACTCTAACTTGTTTGCATTTCCTGTTAGTAGTTATTTGTTTCAGTTAGTAATAAATTTATATTTCTATGGATTCTTCTAGAAATGGCGCCCGCATCGCTATTCCAGCTATGCGACGTTGAAATGTCATCTTTTTCAGTATTACCGGAGTCTTTGAAAAAGTTGTTTGAAGTTGTTTTTATTCTGAGATTTTATAAAGGCTTCAAATTTCGTTGTTTTCCAGATAGATAGAGAGATAAGTCTTTATTTATTCCAATAAGAATTACTTACGAAAAAAACCCATAAGGGCATGGAACAATGTCAAAAAAAATCATCACTGTAATAAACATTATAATAAAAATTATAGTTCATTCTCACCTGTAGATAAAAAAAAAGAAAAAAAAAATGAAAAGGAAAAAACTTCAACACTAATTATATGTTTTAAATACCTTTCTTGAACAATTCTATCAAGTTAATGTAGTAAAAACAAAACAATTAAAACTTAAGATGAAGGGCAATATTATAAATGAGAGAAAAATTAAATAACAAGAAAACTTACATACATTTAAAATTTAATAATACAGCCAATAACAAAATTTCTAATTCGAGACAATGCTGCCTTTATCACACTCATAAAACTCTTCCAATGTATAGAAGGTTTTTTACACAAAAAGATTTTCAGGACACACTTTAATCTATTTCTCGGTAGTAGATGTACATTTTCAGGTAAAGAATTAAAAACTTTTATTATAGAAAACTCGACATTTTTCTGCAAATAACTAAAGTTATATTTATCAGAAAGCAGATTTGTTTTATTTCTAGTAATGAAGTTATGTTTAATAGATGCACCCTCAAAACGATCCCTGTTATCAATAATAAACATCACCGAAACCAAAATGTACATACCTATAGCCGTCAAAATATTGTTACTAATAAACGTATTTCTACAGCTGTCTTGTTGTTTCATTGCAAAAATACACCGTAAACATCTTTTTTACAGAATCAAAACTCTATTAATATCACAGGAATTACCCCAAAATATCAAACCATATCTGAGTCTGGGCTGGAAACATTTAGCGATAGGCTGTTGGACCGAAAGTACCTATTGAGAATGTCCATCACAGATTGAATCCTCATCGATAGCTACTCCGCCGTGCTTTCACTGAATATAAGCGAGGTATCATCAGCAAATAGTACAGTCTGCTCTCCAGAGATTTCGGGTAAATCATTTGTCTAAAGAATATACAAAAAAGGTCCAAGGATTGATCCTTGAGGGACGCCCCTCTTCATTTTAATCCTCTGACACAATATATCCCTAACATGGAGATCAGACTCCACCACACACTGAGTCCTGTCCGTCAAATACGATCTTATTAATTCCAGCGCATTGCCCCTTATGCCATACATTTCTAGTTTTAACAATAATGTTTTATGATCCACAGTATCAAAGGCTTTAGATAGATCCAGGCGCATTGCCAATGTTTGCTTTTTTTTTGTATAAGTATTTGGTACAAAGCTCTAACTGAGGATTTCCCTTTTCTAAAGCCATTTTGTTTATCTGATATTACAGAAAACTTATCCAGAAATGTTACAATTCTCTGATATAAAAAAAACAATGTGAGAGTCGACTTAAACAAACACTACATTGAGGATTTTAATAAAAAAAAAATATATGTAAGGATCCATCGTTGATCCCAACTGGGTCTAATCGACAAGATCTGCTTCCCATGGACCAGAAGTTTCAGTACCATCCCCACCAGATTATCTTGACGAAAATGCATTTTCCAGTGCTCATCAGGTAGTGGTTTAACCAGACAATGATATGGTCTACTCAGAGGTATCATTCTAGAAAGGTTGTGCTCCACAACTTCAAACCAAAAAAGATTTAATAATTTAATTTGCATTTTAAATTTGGTTGAAGAAAAATGGAATAAGGACATAGTGGCACACTACTGCTGGTTTTTATTTTGGGAAACTTCCTAACAATAATATGAAACGAAATCTATTAAAAACGCTTTTAAAGATAACTAAATTACATTATATATTGGTTCATATATAGGTAAATTTACATAACAACCTTCGAATTTTGCCGACTTCAATTGATGTCGAGCTCACCACGCAAATTTATCACGAAAGTCTTGTGCCTTCGGTGGCCGGCGCCAAAGGAGATAATAAAAGGATCTGGGATACAATTTGATTATATTTTTCGTGTCATATGTCTCGCTGCAAAGTAAACTTCTTCGAAAAAGCATGTCATAAAGCCGTCCAACTATATAAAAAAAATTCCTTTGAGTTCGTACCAAAAACCGACAGAACATTGATCACTGCGAACCTCGGTCGAACTGCTCGTGAACAATAGAAATATGATGACGCCGGTAGTCGAAGTCAGAAAAATTCAAAAAAGGCTCGTTACGACTTCGTAATTTTTCCTTCTTTTGCGATGAAACTTTTCAGGAACATGTTTACAATTAATTTAAGGACAAATGTGAAGTAAAATCGAAAATCTTTTACGGAAACCTATCTTAATATGGGTCTGATATGATTGGTCGGTTTTTTAGAAGATAAAATTACTGCCCCTTAATATAAGCATTTAAGCAAAATAGAGCAATATAATTAATAAAAATTATTAATTTCACTACATCCCAAAACTCTGGGGTATATAGCAAAACTAATAGTAATCTCTTGTTTAGAATATCCAAATCTTTAAAAAAAAATAGCAGATTTTTTTTTTGGTGGCCAAGAGCAAATTCCCCTTAACCACATCAGTTCGAAAATCTGCTTCCCTCATAACAAATCGATGTGATCAAGTTTTCGAGTTCGACACGACCTCATTTATTTTGAATTTCCAATTTGCCCAAAAACAGAAACATCGTAAAACTGATATTTGCCTAAATAACTAGTAAATAAATGCTATAAGAAGAATTTACTATCTATCCGTCGGTACAATTTACTTTAGAAATTATTTTCCTTCAATCTCGCTCGGAGTTTCAACCGGGGAAACGTTATAGATGTTTTAGCCTTGTTATACTTTCCTTCGCTTATTATATTTTTGTTTATTCCATCTACAAGCACAGAAAAAATTTGCTATGTATACAACGCTGCTACTTAAAGTCATAAATTGTTTATTTTCTCATATATGCAGGAAATTCAAAATATTTTCCATTTTAAAAGCCTTATGGTAATGGAAAAGTTTACATGCTAATCTTGAAAATAGTAGTTCCTTAAATCACTGACCTTGTTTCTAACGTAAACTTCCGATCAGATCGGAATTATCCGTTGGAGACTTCTTAAAATCAAATGAGTTTTTATCGAAAACTATTCTATCCGATTCATTGATCTTTATTTCAATTCTTTATAATAAAAACACAAAAAAATCTTATTGAAAAGAATGAGGCCAGCTGTTCTTCTCTCTTTAAAGATGGCAACAACTATAAATTACATCAGGTAGGTAGATGTGGCCAATTATTTTGAAAAAGAAAATAAAGTCAACTTGTTTCTCCTTTACAAGAGATAAAAAAAATTAATTTCATCCGATTATTATTTTTTTCTTTCCTTACTGTTTTCTTTTCGTTCTGTTTCTGTTTGTGATATTTTAATCAAGAAGACTTATGAAACTTTTTCCAGTTACCTGTTTCATATAAATGCGAGGTTAAGTAATGCAAAAAAAAGAAGAAACCAACTATTGACGTTTTTGTTATTTATAATTTGATTCAGTTTTTAACGTGCAGAAACTATTCCATCCGATGTATGTTGCAACCCAGTGAAACTTTATTCAGAAGCATTTATTACGTGAATTTCAAGTGGATGTACCTGCATGGGATCCGAATACTACGTTAAAAATAAGGTCACTATAAAATATAGAGTAACCGTATCAAATTCGTGATAGGATCATTGTTTTGTTGGAAAATTATCTCGTTTTCAGGATATGGCATATTTTCTACTGTTGCTGATAATTGTTTTTTGAGAATATCTCAGAATATTTCTTGGTTAAAATTATCATATGGATTTACGCTGTAAACAGCCCCATATCCCTGGCGAAGGCCTTTGGTCACATGAAAGCTTTCTGATAAGTTATTGCCGATCTTAATTCTGGAGAATGTTTGGTCGTATAGCTGTTTGATGGCTTGGATCGCTGTATTGTTAATTGGAGACTTCTCCATCACGTGCCATAATTTTTGGATTGGATCATATGCTTTTGTGAGGTCAACAAAAAGCAGATGAATCTCTCTATTTCTTACCACCTTCTTTTCATTAAGTTGGGTTAAACTAAATATATGATCCACGCACGATCGGCCAGCTCTAAAACCTGCTTGTTCTTCAATTTCTTGGGGGCCATATTCTGTTTCTACGATGTTTCTAAGCAGTTTTCCGTATACTCTACCCATTGTGTTGGTTACAGTTATACATCTATAGTTTGAGCATTCGTCGCGTCTTCCTTTTTTGTGGATTGGTGTTATCCAGCCTTCTTTCCATATAGTTGGGATAGGATCATCATTATTTAGGAGTCTGTTAAATAGTTCTTGAAGAAAGGACGTTAGTTTTTCAGTACCGTTCTTTAACAGTTCAGCAGGTATTCCTTCCGGTCCAGCTGCTCTCCTAATTTTCAATGAATCCACAGCCCTACATACCATCTCCTTTGTTACCTCTATATAGTAGCCTTGTACGTTGTACCGTCTTGGGGAGTTAACGAGGTACTCTTGTCGGTCTTCGGTAAGCTGCGTTGGATAATGGGTTATCCACTTTTTGATTGAGATTCGTTGTAAGTTAATCTTGTTTGTGGTGTCTGATCTTAGTGTCTTTATTAATTTCCATGCTTCTGATGATCTTGTACCTCCTACATGTGTATTTAGTTCAGTGCATTTCCTGTCCCATGTGTCGTTTTTGTTTTTGTTAATCATGTTTTTAAATTTGGATTGTTCATTTTTGTATATGTTTTTATCTTGTGGATCTTTTAAATTTAGCCATTTGTTGAAAGCTTTTTGTTTTATGTTTTTGTTCTTCCAGTGTCCTGTCCCATGTAACATTGTTGTTTCGTCTGTTCATGTATTCCTAGAGCTTCTTGTGCAGCGGAGTGTAGAGAGGATATGATATGTTCATATAGTTCATTAGTGCGCCCTGACAGCAATTCAGTTTGAAGTTTGTTATCTAATCGAGTCTTAAATAAATATTTTGTACTAGATTCATGAAATCCTTCCACTTTGTAAGATATTCGTTCTATTGTTGAGGTGTTTGTATTCTCTGTTTCGTTGTCTTTTGTCTTGAAGGGAATTTGTATCTTTGCACCCAGGAAAAAGTGGTCAGATCCGCATTCTATTCCTTTGTATACCCTAGTGTCTTGAACTTTCAGAAAGGATTCCTGTTTAATAATTATATAATCTATAATCGATTTCAGTTGTCTAGTTTCTTGGTGCCAAGTATATTTGTGGATATCTTTATGTTGAAGGAATCCATTCATAATTTTTAGTTTATGTTGTGTGCAAAGCTCGATCAGCCTTTGTCCGTTGTTGTTAAGCGTATTTTCACCGTGTGCATATCATGATTAAAATAAAAAAATTCGATTAAGGTTGAAATGTCATGAGATTGGTCCAGTTTAGAACCTGACTGTATAATTTTTAAAGAGATATTTTTTTTGCGTTCTTCTATATTTGTCCACTTGTATATATTTTAATTTTCTAATTTTTATTTTTCATCACGCTGTTTAATTTTTTCCTGCTTTAAATTCAACACCTTTATTTCAAATGGAACACCCTATATTTTTTCCATATTCAGATTCTATCATAGCTACTACCATCCTAAATTACGTGTAGACAGTTTCAGAGATACTGACATTTGAAAAGTCACATTGTTTACACTTTGAAAAGCTATTTCGACGAATCTTGGAGGACAATGGATTGTATGTCCCTATCTTCGCTTATCGTTTTCAATCCAGAAATGTCAACTTCCGGTTCAACCGACAGTTGGTATTTTCGAGACGAAATTAAATTTTGCCCGGTATTTTAGGGTAGACGTAAAAATAGATTAGATAGCATATGGGAGGATGGCAAAATTTTAAGTGTTTTATTACAAAAAAAAAAACGAGCCATCATCAGACATGCAAGATCGATATTCAAAAAAATATCTTCAATATTATAATAATAATAAGTACAGATTTATTTTCACTTGACGTCAATACATGACGTTATGTAATTGATCTTTAAATAAATTAGTTCATAATATCCCTTTTTTAAAACCTGCGTTCGTATAGGTAAAACGTATTTTTATCAGATACAGGATTTCCTGTTGTTACCCTACCCGTCACGATTAAATAGCCGCTAATTAAAAAGGATTAACAACGAAAATTAGTTTTTAGATTAAATTCCTATCGGAGATTATAAAATGTGGAAGAATATTCAGTTTAACTGAGGTTAAATTGGGGAAAATAAACAATGTATGTTATTAAAGACCGGAACTGATCAAAATTGGTTAACATATTTATCAACGTCAATTATTTTATCATCGTTTATTAACATAAGTGCTAATCCATCAAATTTAAGTTTTTCTTTTTTTTTATATTGCATTTCATGGAAAGTAACTCAACTTTTTGCCACTTCAATAATAATCATAATTGATTGTTGACTTTGTCATATGTAACCAAGCCTGTACCAACCGAAGAAACCTCTTTGCTGCCTACATGGAATATAAGAAGGCCTTCGATTCAGTGCCGCATGAATAGCTCAAAACTATATTGAGAATGTATAGGGTCGATAATCATTTTGTTTCTTTTTTCGAACGCATCCTGTCAACCTGGAGAACTACGATCCAATTGCAAGTGCCATCCAGCGATACCATCGAAACTAATACAATCCTAATACGTAGGGGAATATTTCAAGGCGATTCACTAAGCCCATTGTGGTTGTGCCTTGCAATGAACCCTCTGTCACGCCGTTTGAACTCCACCAGGTACGGCTTTAGTATTAGAAATAACGAAGAGATAGTAAGATTGAATCATCTTGTACACATGGATGATCTTAAATTGATGGCTGCTACCAAAAAATCAGCTGGAGCAAATGCTCAAAATTGTAGAGAAGTTCTCCGGAGATATCGGAATGTAGTCTGAACTTGACAAGTGCCGTATTTTGAACATCGTTAAAGGAAAAATACAAACGGGAGCATTTGAGATGCAGAACGATGAAACTATAGCGGCAATGGAAGCAGAACAAACATACAAATACCTAGGTATTAAACAGGCTAAACGAATTGACCATCGCACTATGAAGGCCGAATTGACAATCGAATTTGTCAGGAGGGTAAGACGGGTGTTACGAACTAGTCTAAATACTACTCTTTTTATAAAAGCATACAAACACCACCCTCGGAGTGCTATTGAACGTACACTGCTTCCAAGACCAAGATCAAGGAGAAAGAGGTTTGGTCGATATTAGTGAGCAGCTCGATCAACAAATAATAAGCTTATGTTTTTAGTTCCACAGGTTAGCGGACTCTTCCACACTACATCGAACAATATGCGAGGCAGACGATTCACCGCCACTACGGCTGAGGGAACGGGATATTGATTTTCACCACAGAACAGACCTAGAGAAGTTACAAACCTGGTTATAGAAGCCACTTTATGGATGCTATCCAAATGAGGTCAATCAGGACAATATCGACAACTCAGCGTTGAACTACTGGTTGATTTCAAGACAGATGTTTCCGGAAACGGAGGGCTTCTTGTTAGCTATCCAAGACCAGGTTATTCCGACGAGGAACTATCGGAAGTTCATCATCAGAGATCCCTTAATAGAAAATGACCAATGTAGATATGGCTGTCGAACATTTGAGACAATCTAGCACATAACTGGAAAATGCCAAGCGTTTGCCGCAACCGAGTATAAGGAAAGACACGACTCAGCCGCTAAGATACTCCATCAAGGGTTAGCAGATAAGTTAAACCTATTGCAGGTAGGGAAAAATGCCTTATTACAAATACAATCTGTAACCTATTCTTGAGAACAACCAGTTCAAGTTATATTGGGACCGAAAAGTTCTGACAGATTAGACAGTTACTCATAATAGACGAGACATTACACTAACAGATAAAATTTCTAGGCGAACTACACTAATCGACATTGCTGTACCTAACAACGACAACCTAAGGCCAAAATACAACGAGAAGGTCGCCAATCTGGAGACGCAAATCCAAAGACAATGGGTAGTGAACAGCGCCCAAACGATTCCAATAATTTTATCAACAACTGTCGTGATACCAAAGAACCTCCTGCAGAACATCAAGGGACTGAGCCTTAGTGAGCATCTGTATAAACCGATGCAGAAAGCAGTTCTCCTTGCAAATACGGGAACTTTCCGAAAGTTCGTAGAAAATACAGCAGACCACGTCATCTAGACCCGATAATATGGAAAGGGTTCCCACAGAGCTTCATACTTTTGGTATCTTTGTATACCTGGTATGAGTCAATATTCCCTGGATGAAGTGCGAAGCCGTTTGGCTTGAAATCATTGATATTATTTTATAACACTGTAACGAACTTTATAGCAGTATACACTTCGTAGTATTAGTTTGTGTTTCTAGTTTTTAGGGTTTTAGGTTTATTTTCTACGAGTTCATATTTTATTTAATTAATTTAACCTTCCGTTAATTTCTTCATGAGACATCGATGAAAGATGTTCTCGAACTTTTTAGAAAACTCTATTTCCTTATTTTTAACATGGAACGCCTATGACAGAAGGTATAGAAATCGCCAAATTATCCCTTTTTCTTATTTTTATTACATTATGTGGTACGAAAATCCTTCTAGAAAGATACGGAATCATCTGGTATCCAAAAAAAGAGTATATAAAGAGTCTAGATCGTTTTTCGTGGACAGTTTAGTTTGAGAGTTCATTGAGTATCTTGAATTGTTTGACAGGTTGTGACAATAATGGTTATAAAAAGAAAACAGGGTGTGTATAAAGATAGGGCGTTCAGAACAATACATATGCATGCTTCGCTGTTAGCTGCTTTTTTGGAATTGTGAAATGGAGCAGAACGGAGATTGAAAATCAGAAAAGTCAGGAAGTTACACAAACATCCCTCGTAGTGCTAACGAATGTAGAACGATTCAAGACACCAAGGAGAAAGAGGATTGGTGAACACTGGTAAACTGTTGGACAACAAATAATAAGTTTTACGTTCACACACAAGTGACCTGAGTGTTCTGCACTATAACCGGCAATATTCGATTCAACACAGCAACGCTTGGGGTAACATGAAATGAGTATCCACCACAAAACAGTGGAAAGTGAATAGTTTCCAGATGAATTCCAAAATTATATCAATAACGGGCATAATATCAGCGTTTTTGCATACTTTCAAGAGATTGGGCCTTACTTAAAATTGCTCACGACTACTCAAATACCATCGTCCCTAAGGTCCGACAATATGGAAAGGATTCTGAGTATATCTGGGAAAGCTATCCTGGGATAATCTCACATATCAAAAGGATTGTGGTAATCATTTCCATGTTGTCTAATAAATTTCCGGGTAATTCGAGGAGTTGCAAGTAGTACTGCCTTTGTATAGTCTTATATAGATCGACGGAATTTCGTGATATTATGCAGAAGGTTCTTTGGTATTATGACAATCATATATAGAATTATGGGACTCTCCACCGTCTCTGTATTTGTATATCTAGATTATGGATGGATAGATGTTTTAATTACTAAAATAAAGTATGGTCTGCTACGAATAAATGTCTGGTCAGTACACTCAATTCGATCCCTGACTGATTTCATTGTTTCCCAGTATAGATTCAGGATTGTACTGTATTCGTAGCATAGCATTTTTTCTACGTGCAGAAAGTTTTAACTTCCAAGCTACCTCTTTGTGGATGTTGTTGGCAGCTTAATCGAAATGCGGTGAATGTTTGGCATCCTCCTGTTGAAGATAGTTATGAACAAGGAGTTTCCACATCACATCTCGACCATTCCGAACACTGTCTTAAAAACACATATTTCTCCTATGAAAATAACTTTTATCGATAGATAGATGGTGCTCCTATGGGTTCTTCACTATCATTAGTGATCGCAAACCCTTTTATAAAATATTTCGAAACACAAGTCCTAAGAAAACCCAAAACCAAACCATCCCTCTGAAAACGTTACGTAGATGACATCTTTATCATATAGCCACACGGAAGATCGAACCTAGACATATTTTTAGAGAAACTAGACAGCATTCATCGCCGCATACAGTTCACTTTGGAGGTCGAGGTCAACAAACAACTACTATTCCTTGACCTTCGAATCACCAGAAAAGACGACCTAACCAGATCTACAGAAAACCCACACACACAAACAGATGCCTGAACGCCGGAATCTCACCACCATCCATCACAGTTACAATCAGTCGCCAATACACTGATCTCCAGATCCTTGCGACTAACCAAACCCACGAGCCCCCAAGAAGAACTCCAAAACAGCTCTAAAACAAAACAACTACAAAGAACATAATATCAAAAATGCCATAAAACAGAACACAACTGCAATAGCAGAGAAAAAAAAAAGAAAATGACGAATCGAAACCAAAAACCACATTGCCATACCTACGAAGTGTAACAAACGTAATGGAAGCATCGAGGAAGCATCAGTTGAAAATCCCAGCTGAGATGTTTGCGAAACGTTGTACGGATTAGTTTACTGACGAACGGATTAAAAACCGGAAAACATCAGGGCTTATATTCTTCTTTGTTCTGCTGTTGAAGATCATAATATTTAATAGTAACTGTTTTTACATTTAATTTAATAATCTCATGCATAGTTTAAAGAAATTTTATGTCTGGTTCAAAACAAAATGTCTTTGCTAAAAAGGCTATAAAACCAGCGAACTATTTCAAACCACTGTGCCGTTCCTTTTCGAAGTTAAAATAAATACAAACTGTGCAGTGTTAATTCCGCAACAAAAGTTTCCATATTTGGATCGAATACGATTATCTTGAAAAACAATCAGATTATTTAAATTTCAGTTGCGCGAGTAAGTACTACCACACATTTTACACTTCAATATATTATGAGGCGAATTAATAAAGTTTGGTTCATTTGAACCCTGAACTTAACCTAGAATTAATAATTTCGTATTTTACTTCTAAAATTCGCATAGACTGCGAGAAAAATCGATGTTTTTTTCTTGAACTTCTTAATTTTTAGCCCATTTTGCCTCACTCCCATTTTATAAAACCGGATAATAATGTAGCTCATGAGCCTCAAACTTTTCTTTTTTACTAATTTAGATAAATTGACATAAAACTATGCAAACATATTTTCCAATGCTCTAACGCCTCCGCGTACGCATTTTGGTGTATAGCCTAAGCAAATATCTTCTATGCCTTCAATGGTAACTGTTATGCCATACTTCTGGCCATTTTTAGTAAATGGCTTCATTGAAATGACGCATAAAGATTAAATAATATTACTTATTAACGTTTTGGTCCTATGGGAGGAAGTCTTGATGAACTTTTCCTTGATAACCGAAGAAAAAAACGAGCATGATTTTGATTTTTGGCTCGCTTTGATCTGTTTTTTTTGGTCTTGGCTCTGCGATGGTTGTTACAATATTTTCAAATCAGAAGAGTATACCCACGTCTCATCGTCGGTAAAAATAAGTTTCAAGAAGATTAGGAGATTAGGTTGGTGGTTGCGTTGGAAATCATCTAAGCGACCGACTTTTTGGAGAAAATTCAGTGTTTTAACACCATGCTACATGTTTAATGCCCAATTTTTCGACCAAAATCACATGACACTGCCTTTTTGACATTCTTAACTCACGTGCTAACTAACATATGATGATTTTCGAGTGCCAACGACGTAATCGTTGGCAGTTGATGTTGATGACCCTTCAGCATACGGAGCATCTTCAACGTCTTCACGATCCTCAGCGAACGCTATATGCCATTCAAAAACTCCTGTACGCGACGTGCAATCCTTATTTACCATTTCTACTTTGTTTAAAACAGACAATTAATGCAAATTTTTTGTTCAATTGATTTCGGCATACTAAAATTCTCTAGGAGGTAAAAACAACGTCCATCCAAAAATACTATAACTTGTTTACCAACTTTAAAAATGATTCACATGCAATTTTACATAAGCGAACGATTTCAATTCAAAAGATCTCTTTATTTCTAGACAGAAGGTATACTGAAATAAATCTGTATTGATTAATTCATATCAATAGTTTTATCGGACTCAAATACTTATTTGAGCTTGAAAGTATCAGTCAAAGCAGTAATGTTCCAATAATAGCATTTTAGCTGAAACACGCCTTCGCTTGAGGGACGTTAAATTATAGGAATCATCTCCTTTAAACAACTACTGGAATTACCTCCCAAAGTTAAACTAACACGAACCGTGCAGTGTCGGTCTCGCAACAATAGTTTCCATTTTTGGTTCGGAATCGATTATCTCGGTTAATTTATTAGATTGTTTTGCAACCGAACTTAAAATTAAAACAAAAAGCAAAGTGTTAATTTTAATTATGTAAAATATTTAACATTTGACTGGACAGAATTGGAATGCAAAAAAATTATCGGATTATTTTAATATATTCTCATTAAAGAGATACTTTTAATACTCAATTTTTTCATTTTGTACTATTTGCATGTGTTTGTTGTTGTTTAGTGTTGTTATTTTGTTCTTGTTCAAGTTTAGGTCAGTGTTGTTTGTAGTGTGCTACTGTAGTTGCTTTTGGAACTATATTTGCTTTTTGTCATATTAGTATCCTACTTTCATTCTCGAAGGTTTTGAAAATATTTTTAAGTGATTAACTAATTGAATTTTTTACATATAACAAGATTTTATCACCTACACACAGTCCGGATTTTGTACCTTCATTGCACTGCGACAACCCTTCTTAGTTTTCGATGATCTCTATAGGAAGCGATTGCCCCCCCCCCCCCCAAGGGCTTCCAATTCAGAAAAATAGACTCGCCCGCCTGCTGCATGACAAACGTAGATCTCGCTGATCTCTCCCCTCCCCCCTGTAAATTTAATTAACTTTGTCAATTTGCTTTCGACTGCGTTTTATATACGAATAATGGGGAGATAATTTCGGTCTTTTCTTTACTCTTAAAATATCGCCCTCTCCCCCCAACGGAGATGCTGGATGGTAAGAATTTTTGTCTTATCCTTTTAGCAATGTGTCATATGTTAGATCACACAGTGCTGCTTACTAAATCAAAATTTTTGACTTTAGACTTAATATTTTCAGTGATTATCTATCGGGGAGTTCGCAGGGTGTTATCTTGGGAAACTCTAGCTCAGGTTTTCTTCCAGTTTTGATAAAGATATTCCGCAGAATAGTATTGTTGTATGTAGTACATGTACATATGTAGTACATTTCATAGCATTAGTTTGTGTTTGTAGTTTATAGGATTTTAGGTACATTTTCTACGAGTTCATAATTTATTTAATTAATTTTATCTTTGTTAATTTCCTTAGGAGACGACTATGAAAGAAGGTCTGGAACTTTTTAGAGAATTCTTTTTCCTTATTTTTAACATGGAACGCCTATGATAGAAGGTCTAGAAATCGCCGGATTATTCCTTTTTCTTATTTTCATTACCCCATGTAGTATGGAAATCCTTCTAGAGAATTAGGGAATCTTCCGGTATCGACCCAAAGGGTATATAAAGGGTCCAGATCGACTTTCGTAGTCAGTTTAGTTTGAGAGTTCGTTGATGTAACTTGAAATTGTTTGACAAGTGGCAAAAGTAAGGTTGACAATAAAAATATTTTGAAATAATAGTGTGTTCAATAATACAGTGTATGTTTGAAGATCGGCCGTCTGGAACAGTATCTTATCCCCTTTATTAATTTCTACATATATATATATATATATATATATATATATATATATATAGTATATATATATATATATATATATATATATATATATATATATATATATATATATATATATATATACTTGTAAATGGTTAAAACTTAATGATAGATTCGCACTTCATTTTGCCGTTTTAGTTCAAAAGATAATCATTTCTGGATTTATCTGAGAGGGAAGCTTGTGTATGGGTTTGATGTTCATAGGAGGAATACTAGAATAATCACCTTCTTAGTACCGAGACATCGATCGATCATATTTCGGTAATTTTTTTTTAATGCTGCAAAAGTTTATAAGACATTATCCCTTCAATTACAGTATTTAAACTACATGTTCGGTGTTTATTAGGGAAGCCACTAGCTGAGCACTGTGCGCGTATTTCGCTACTTTAAAATATATTTCTAATGATGATAAATATTATGTCGAATAATTCTTGGTTGTAATATCTTTCTATTAGGTAAAAATTATATTAATTTATTTTAAATTACATTATTCTCTTTCTCTGGTTATCTCTTTAAAATTTGAGGTAGTAAAATTTAGTATTTGTATCTACACCATAAGTCTGTATGTTTTTGACGTATTTAAAATAACAATTATTGTTATTTAGGCGGTTAGATAGAGTAACTTAGCTAGATGTCGCAGTCTTCGGGAATTGTATAGGTATTTGATAACTGCCATATAATTTTGTGTAAAAATTTTGTTAATAAACAAATTCATAATTAATATGACTAAACAAATTGTTACTATCATATAAATTAATAAAACAACATCAATATTATAAATATTACTTGTGATGCAGAAGTTTCCTTGAACCGCCAAAGAATAATGCGCCTGAACTATGGCAACCCGCCGACAGCGGCCTGCAGCAGCTATTTTCGAACGTTCACAGATTGTATGGAAGTGTATTTCTTGGATCCAAAAAATTCACAGGTAAGTACAAGTATTAAAAAGCATCTTCTGCAAATTTGAGTCCTTAATATTCATTTGCCACGCCATTATGAATTTTTTGGAAAAAAAACGTTTTTCTCATCCAAAATTATTTTTTTTTGAGATCGGAAATGATACATCTAAATCCAATTAAAAAAATTTTTATCTCCACCCGGTGCAAAGTTATCGCAATTTTTTTTGTGCAAAAATTGGTTTTTGCAAAATTTCTCGACCCACGATCGAAAATTTTTTTTTTTTTCAGAGATCTTCAAAATATAACACAATACAAACAATTTCCATTAAAATTGAGCATTGTATCTTAATTAGGAAAGCGGAAAATTGAGGTTGAATTTTCAACTTTGACATCGAATTTCTCGGAAAATAAAATACTCACAGATTCCGGGTTTGACATACTTTTTTAGAATGATAATACTCACATTTATGTTAAATTTTAAATCGGTAATTTGTTAATAAATGCCTTTAAAAAAAAAAAAACAAAAACCGTAAATTTTGTCGAAAAAAAATATATCTCGATAACTAGTGGCGACACCTATAACTTATCGATAGGTTTTTTAATTCTCTACAACTTTTGTTTTTCGATATAACTTTTATTTTTCGAGATAAACTCAAAAAATCGAAAATCGTGACCATTTTTGGTCCGCCATTTTTTTTGCACAGGTCTTTCAGAGTTACCATTACATTCCAGCAAAAAAAACAATGTTACATTTTTGTTAACAAAACAGCTCTTTTTTAATCTAATTTTCATGGAGTATTATAAAAAGTACTTACCGCATTATCAATATCCAATTCCTTGGCTACCCAATCCCTAGCCTGTTTAAATTCTTCATTCATGCCCATAATATACAGGGTGTCCAAACCGTCTAAAATGGAAGCTCCCAGCGGTTGTACACCAAATATGCTTCCTGTGTGGCCTCTCTTTGATAGCGGACGTAATTCGTTTTTGCCCCATGCGTAGCGGACGTAATTGTCCCAAGCATGTTTCATCATCTGAAATAAGTAAATAAATGTAAATTTCTAAAATATTATACGTTTTGTAATTTATCTTTGTCATTATATTTTGTGTAAAAGATCAGTCAAGTTTTGAATAAACATACACAACCATTTATAATTGCGTAAATGTTCAAAATCCACAATGATTCCTAGGTTTCTGCTTTAAAAATTACATTAATAAACAATCTGTTGTTCGCAATAAATATTATTATACATTAATCATCATTCTTTTTTTTTCCAGTACTAAAAAAATTTACATTTTCGCTCATTTTCAATTCAGAAATGCGTGGCATTTCAAAATTAATTATTAAATCAGAACAAACAACAACAACGCAGACAGAGTAAGATTCCTATCTAAGTTGCACAGAAAGCCTTTCGGTTCATCCAATGAGGGCAAGGTTGCCAGATAAATTATATTCTTTTTCTTTGGAGTTTAGTGAACTAAAATAATACCGTCGATCTTTCTAAAAACAGTTATTATTTATACAGGTAACCAGTTGTGAGACGCTTTATTTGTATACTAACTTAATAAATGGAATGTTCCCAGGAAATAACTCTCATAGATATCGCGGCAACGAACTGAAGAGAAATGTGATGTTTCTTTTAACTCTTACATTATCTGAATTAGTAATATCTATTAGATGCATACTAGACTTGCTCGGTTTAAATCATACCATAGCTGTAATAGCTGAAAGTAAGCCTTATGAAGCTTTGTATAAATATGACAATGTGATCGTCCCAAGCCATTTCCTGACCGATTACCAGCCTCCAAATTACTATTAGGTAAGACTATATCACGAGGAAGATGTCTATTAATTATGACAATTTCAGTTTTATTAGAATTAATCTATTATTTTATACATCACATACTAAATTCCCTACATGCCAACGCTATAGTATCCGAGAGCTCGTCAAGAGTAGACTCTGAAAGGGCAATGGATGGGTCATCCGCATAACCAGGAAACCTTTCAAAATATGTAATAGCAAATAATTTATAAAAGAATCAAAATTAAAAAGTCCAGAAACAAAACTGTACTTGTCAGAGAACTTTGTAAACGTGTGTACATATTTTGCGATTTATAAGAGGCAATGCAGTCCAGTGCAGTGCCGCGTACACCCATTTTCAAAAAAACTTATTTTTAATAAAATCAACATTAATAGAATCAAAGGCTTTTGAAAGATCAAAGTAAACTCTGACAGTGGGCCTACCATCATCCATTTTTTTAAACAAAGTTCACAATTCTACTGTCACATTTTTTGTAGCACTTCTGGTTCTAAAGGAGTGTTGATTGACTAAAATGTGGTTGTAGGACTTGCATTGTCTTTATTTTTATATATTTTTACGACGTTTCGATTTAGATTGTATCTCTAATCGTAATCAAGTTTAAACTGAATGTTTTGTCTTAAGATTACGAGCTTATATAGGGACTGTGCCCACTGAAGCGCAAAGTTTCGCTTCACTGTACACACCTCAATGATTTGATGTTACGAAGTAGTGGTTGCCAAAGAGTTAGGTATCTCAACACTCGGTTTACTGAAGATTCCATTATTGTTTTTAATGTACGCTGTTTCTATAATTTTTTTTCCTGTTGGGTTCCATATATATTGTCGCAGCCTCAGACCACTTTATATGGTGTTGTTTCTCCTAGGCGTGTTCTCCAATACCTGATCTCGACGTTTCCCCTTTTTGTGTATGAGTTTTATGTCCCTTAATTCCAACTTCTAGTGGTCGTTTGGTTTCTCCCATATACATTTCACCACACTCACATGGAACTTTGTAAATACATTCTTTCTTATCGATAGTTTTTCGTTTTGTGTTTGTTAAATGAGCTCTAAGTGTATTTCCTGATTTAAAGGCTGTTTTTTATATTATAACTACTGGCAATTCGTCTTATTTTCTCCGAAGTTCCCTTAATGTACGCAATTGTGAAGAAGGAATGTGTTTCTTGCTGTCCAGTGTTCGTTGTTCTAAAGTTATTTATAGCATCGTCAATTAGTTTTAAAGGATAACCATTCTGGGTTGCCTGCGTTAGTCCTTACTTTCAAGCAAAGAACAAGTCCTACGCTCAGGACGACGGGCAATAACGGGGGCCCCACCGGGTCGATAATTGGGGCGGACCGAAACCTGGGGTCTCCAAAAAACGTAAGATTTTTTTGTTTTAACTTTTTTAACTAATAATATTTGATCAACAAGTTTTTGTGGAAGGTTTAGATGAATATCCGATATGTGGCAACCCTGAACGAGGGTTGCGTTTGTGTTATTTTTGATGCGATGGGAAAATTTAATATGCGAGCACTTTATAGACGTTTCAACCTAATTAATACGGTAGATGCCGTTTAGTTAGCAAGACGGTAACCAACTGTTTTGAGCAGCAAACTCATTAACCGAATCACGTATTTATCTGTACATTGTATGTATGTACATAATCATTATAAGGTAATATATGGTGGGTAAGGATGCTTGTACGTGAGATGAAGACTTGTTTTTGAGTGAAAAATTCTCAGACAGTGTTTGACAATGTAACATCGGTTTGCCGGTGCGGTTTTATTTCTTACGAAAGAGGAAAACTTTTATAGTTCCTAAATCTTTATGTGCCGGGATTTATCGATTTTTAAATATATAAAGTAACAACCTGTATCGGTAGTTTCGCATTGTGAGCCATTACAGTGCCATACGTTCGATCCATAACAAAATGATGTACAAATGTCAAGCAAGAAAATCATGAGGGTATAAATATTATTTTATTGCGTACTTTCCTCGGAATATACGATATAGGGTTGTTTCTTATTTTTTAATCCTGGTGATTTTATTATAAAAGTTAGAAAAAAACTTTAAATACATAAGTTGCTGGATTTTTTCTAAATCCTAAGAATATGTTACTAGAAAAAACAAATGCTTATATACTCTATTCAAGAACTAGAGAGAGTAATAAAACTGTCACTCAGGTAACTCAGGACTGTCATAAATCTAATTATATTTAAATATTATAAGCTTTTATAAATTTACTGTAAGAATAAAATTTCTCATAGTTCAATTAAATTTTTGTCAGTGAGCAAAGAACACCTTACAGTGCTTGTTTTTATATATTATTTCATATTAGTGAGATACCCAAAAGATATGGCTTCCACCCAGGGGCCGATCCAACCTCTAGCTTTAGGGGGGGGGGGGGGGGCGGTGATATCACAAAAGTACAGTAAGGCAAGCGAAAGCAAGTTGTCGACGTGGGGGGGGGAGACATCAGCAACATTTCCATTTCTAGTGGAAAAGGCAAGGTCGGGTCTATATTTTTGAATTTAAGTTCTTGGAGAGGGGGGGGCGATCACAAGAAAAGACAAGTTGTCGACAGGTAGGGAGGATGCAGGCAGCATACACATTCCTAAGATAAGAGGCAGAATCGTGTCTATTTTCCTGAATTCAAAGCTCTTGGGGGGAGCAGCTATCGATAGGGGAGTGCTAGCAGAATACACATTCCTAATATAAAAGGCGGAATCGGTTCTATTTTCCTGAACTCAAAGCTCTTGGGAAGGGGAGGGGCGATCGCAAGCATACACATTTCTATACTCTATTCAACAATTAGAGAGAGTAATAAAACTGTTATCGAAAGCTCCAACTTACCTGGTTCAGTGCCGCAGATAACTGAAAACTGACGTGAATCTAATTATATTTAAACATTATAAGGTTTTATAAATTTACTGAAACCATAGCTTTTGATAATTCAATTTAATTCTTGTCAGTGAGCAAAGTATACCTTACAGTGTGTTCTTAGTGATTTATCTTGTTTGCGATTGTTTTTATATATTATATGAGATTAGTGAGATACCCAAAAGATATCGCTTCCACATCTATATTTATTCCAAAATCGTTAAACCAGGGCATTTTTCCCCAACGGAAAACTTATTACGATGAATGTTTATGAGGCCTTAAAATATCAATATCTAGATAATAATGTTAAAAGTTCTGTTGAGATGTGTTCCAATATGACAGGAGTTGGAAAATCTACAATGTACCGAATACTGAAGGAGAAAAAAACGACTGGAATTGTTAGTAATTCCAAGTCACATTCGATCACAGGCAGACGAAAAACCTCATTGAAAGAAGAGATGTAAACTGCAATAAAAGGAGTTGTACATACATTTTATTATGAGAAGCAGATCCCAACCGTCGACAAAATTCGAACTAAAATCAATGAAGATCGGGATTTACCTGAAATTTAAAGAACTGAGCTCTGGAAATTGACCACAGAAATTAATTTTTGCTGGGAAAAATCAAATAGGAAATCTGTTCTTATAGATTTTCCGGAAACTGTCCGTTGGGGAAGAAAATATCTTCGAACAGTTAAGCAACATTGCGATATCGGCTCAAGTAAAAGGTAGAGTGGCTAGAAATTTACAAAATTAGTGATTTAACTGAACTTTTGAATGATTTTTTTGGATAAAGTTACTGCAGAAAATTGGTAAAAATGTGTGGACCATATAATAAAAGACTAAACAAAATGTGGAAATTCGATCACATCATCGGTAAGATAGCGGAACCAGTTATAATTAATCTGAGTGAATATAGCTCCACTGACTTTGATTACGAATTAGATACGTAATATTTACCAGTGTAAACACAATTTATTATTTAAATTTTTATTTTTGGTGTATTTTATCATTTAATGTTGTTTATATATTTTTTTATCTTTTATATATTTTTCTTTTAGTGTGTCTCACTCTTTAATTTTATATATATTTAAGTCCAATTAGCCGTAATTTTTGTATAATTTTATTATTGTATTTGTGTCTTTTTCATAAGCGTGTAGGATTAACACG
Source organism: Diaprepes abbreviatus (assembly GCA_034092305.1). NCBI lineage: Eukaryota > Metazoa > Arthropoda > Insecta > Coleoptera > Curculionidae > Diaprepes > Diaprepes abbreviatus. Next base: position 2,407,353 of record JASJET010000178.1, on the reverse strand, counting down.
TTTGTTTTTTTTTTGGGGGGGGGCTATCGGATTTCCATATAATAAAAGTAAGTTAAATGAAGATGTCAGTGCAATAGAAATAAAAATATAGTCTAATTTCAACTATGACATATAAAAATTAATTACATTTGAATCCCGATTTAATGTTTAATTTTAATTCTACAGATGGTTTAAAAAATTAATAAACTGAAACGTCAAATGTCCTAAAAGTGTTTTTAATTAATAATAAAATGACCGATAGCCCCAAATTAATATTATATGGACGATTTTTTTTTATTTATGTTTAACTTCTTGTATTTATGATAATGGGTATTTTATAAATATTGAAATTATAACTTAAATTTTTTTTGAGACAATAACGTACGTTTTGGTCTGAATGTGCCTAAAACGGTTTCTATGCCAAAACTAAAAATAATAAAAATATAGTTGTGATATGTGTTAAATATGGAAAAATTATCTCTATTTTGTAATGTATGTGAATTATTAAGAAATCATTAGACATAAAATAATATTATTACAACAACTTTGTTCTATTTTGAGCTTATGACCGAAATAATATTCTATGCCATAAATACTCAGTGATAAAATAAACCTCCTGCCGACGCCTATGACAATGATTAAAATCCTTTTTAACACTTCACACTTCCAAATATCTATTGGTATTCAAGAACACAGATAGTTTGCGAAGAAAAAAAGGGTAAAAAATGATTTATTACTCTCTCTAGTTCTTGAATAGACTATAGAAAATTGTATTTCTTAAAATAAATTCACTTTTTTTTTTAAAAGGAACACCATATATATTAGGGAAAATTAAAAAAGATCTTTCCCTTTTCAAAAATATATACGTTGCCTATGTTTGCTCCATCCGTTTTTGAAATATTTACCTCAAAATATTAAATATTTCAAGTAGCCACACCCATGTAAATTATGAAACAATTGAAAATTAGGCTGTTCAATGAAGATCTTAATATACTATGGTCGTATTATAATATAAAATCAAGTTAGCTATGAGAAAATAATTATCGCTCTGACGACGGTAAAATAATTAATACAATTAAAAGAACTATAGAAAATGCAGATCTGAATTAGATATTTTCAATAATTTACTTTATTTGTAACAGTAGAACAACATTATTTCATAAAACTAAAGTAACAAAAACAAAAAGAAACACTGAAACTAAAAACAACCACGAGTTTTTTAAAGATGGTTTTCAAAATGACGGTCGTTGCAATGCAATCTCGGCCTAGTTGTGTTATGCTTCTAATTGCATTTAAAAGAATCACAAGTCTATTCTGAAGAGTTTGGAAGGCCAAACCAATTGCCTCACGAAGTTCCGCTATAAATTCATGTCGTGTCTTATACACTTGATTTTGCATAAAACCCCACAAAAAAAATCCAAAACGGAAAGATCGGGAGATAGTGAGGGCAATCTCACTGGCCCATTGGTACCTATTCATCTTTGAGGAAAGTTATTGTCCAGAAAGGGCTTTAACAACCCAGGATTGTGGCTCGGGGCATCGTCTTGTTGAAAATGGGCCAATGGAACATTTTCAAGCAATTTTGGAATAATTTCCTCAAGGATTTCTAGGTATCTTCGTGCTGTGAGACCCCCTTCATATATCCTGTAGGCTATACGTCGGCCCAAAATATAACACGAGATACCAACCCCCGAAGCGCCATTGTTGAAAATTAAATAGTGATTTTCTGTAACGATTAAACATTCCCGCACTTGAAAAAATCAGAAGACAAATCTGCTAAAAGATTCGTTTGTGAGGATTTGTTCTAAATACCACGGAAAAAACGTTACTCGGCGCTTATCACCTCCGGGGTGTAAATTAAATGTTGCACTATTTTAAATTCATATGGATGGTATTTATACTTGTTCAAAGTTCTCTCAGTGTCAGATTTTGCTACACCAACTTCTTTTTCTTCGTATGTTTTGGGGCGCGGCTGAATAGAAGATCCTTGTTCAATTAGTTCAATATCTGGAAAGGGATACTAACATCTCATACTTTTCATAATTATCATAAACGGCCATTGTAAATGCAAAATAAGTAAAAAGTAAAATAAAAACACTTACGTAACAAACATATTTCATAAATAATAACAATCTGACAAAACTGTCAAGTTTTGGACATCTGCCTTTTGTTTCTTATAAATTGGCTATAGCCTGTTGTTACAAATAAAGTAAATTACTGAAAATATTGAATTCTGACAATGTTTTTCGAAATAAAATAAACATATTACATATTTTTGAAAAGCCCAAATTATACTTAATCAATATCTAAAATAATATACAGAGTGACCTATTTAAAAAAGCATAAGTTTAGTTGATATCTGAAAAACTAAACTTTTAGAAAAATCTGATGCCACTGAACTCTACGTAAAAAACTCTACAAAAATCAGTTTTTAGCTTTTTGATAAATTAACACATAACGGGAATACGAGATGTCTCTAAAAACCAAGATTTTCGAAATCACCCTGCAGATTAAAAACTAAGAGAGCTATGACAAATATGACACCGAAATCTTACAATACTTCCTAAAAGTGTCGAAAATGGGACACCCCGAACATGCAATTTATTGTTTTATGATTGCATGGTGGGAGATCATTATATCTGATTGAATAATCTAGGTGTTGTCATTCGACTTACGTTAAATTTGGACCGAGGTAAATAAGACACCAAAATTTTTGTGTTAAATAAAATCTGACAATAATTACCTCTTTTACTTTAAGTCTTCTTAATTTGATTTCCTTTATGTCACCTAGAGTAGAATTTTCACTCAAGTCATCCCATTCAGCGATTTCGGGTGCTACATAAAAAACCAAGTCTTTGTCATCCGAAGAATTAATAACAGGCAATTCCTTATCAACTGGCTGTTGATTGCTCGACAGTACAGATCTTGAAAAATTACCATTGTCCGAATCATTTCGAGATAAGTCGAGGTCATCATATGGAAACTCTATTCCCGACTGCAAAATTAACGTCGTTGAATTGTCCGATACTTTAATAACATCGTGATGTGAACTCTGAGAAATTCTGATCAACTTATTCAACATTGGTGAATCTGTGACGATTGGTAACTTATCAGATGATGGACTAGTTAGATAGGTAGTTATTTTCACAGGTTCTATTGCACTTGCGGATCTGTTGTGCCGCGATAGGTACATCGCTGTACAAGCCATTACTAATAAAGTGCCAGCCATGCCAGCGCCTGATGAAGAAAAACAATTGTTGGGAAAATGTTTGTGTATAAAAAATATATTATTCATTGAATGACGATGTGGCAAATGGAAGGAAGTATCTATTATTAATTATTTGTGATATTCGCGTTAAAAATACCTACTTTTTATTTTACACAAATTGAGAAAAAAACACTTTTGAGCGGAACTTTTCAGAGAAATGGATCTTGTCAATTTTCGATATATTTTCTTAAAGTACAAAGTCGCAAAAATATAGTGTTAAAATTTTAAATTAATTCCATGAAAAAAGACAAAGTTACAAGACTCTGGAATGTACCCTTCTGCATAAATGTTCGAAGCAAGAATGTAGGGTAAACTAGCTAAACAAAAGACATCTCTTATACCCACAGAAATGGAATTCCTATACAATTTATTATTAAATACATATAATTAATTGAATAATTATTCATTTATAGAAATGGACAAATGTTTTGTCTAAATGTAATGCGTTTTTCTATTAAGAGTATTTTTAGGTTATTCACTACAACAAGCAAGATAAAATATTGAAATCTATTAAGAAAAGGTAATATACAGTGTGAGCAGTAAAGTCCGCACCATCTTGGATTTTTTTTTATCAATAACTTTATTCGAAATTTGACTGTGGCATCAATTTCTGCTTCGATCGAGATAAAAATTAACCAAAAAAATTGTAGTCACGCAGTGGCGTAACTAAGAGTATGTGGGCTCCCCCGTAGGTTTTTGGAATACGCCCTACTATTCTGCATGCGTCTTGATCCTTCGATTTATTCATTTTCATCAAAGGATTTGAGAGTGCCCCTGGATTAGCTGCGCCCCCGCCCCCCGCACCGCAGGGTCTGCGGGGTCGTTATTTACGCCACTGTAGTCACGTGCACTATCTGTGAAATTTTAATTTTTTTCCAAAAAAAAATCAAAAGTGGGGTTATATCTCAAAATATCGAAAAAAGTTATTAAAAAAGTTTTTCTACATGCAATTTTTAGCCCATATGCAAGCTGAAGAGGTTAATTTAGATTTTTGACCATTTTTTGTAAATTGCACCACTGTTGCAAAATAAGACTTAACGCAACCTACATAAAAGTAGTACACATTATAATTAAGAAAAACAAGTCATAGTGTCATCAGTAAAGTCTGCATTTTTTGCAAAATTTGAGCATATTCAATTAAACTATTTTCTTAATATTAATGTGTCTTCGTTTAGACACACAGTACGTTCTCAAAAATAGTTAATTTTATGAAGTTACCTCAAATAGGGTCAAAAACAAGTAGATTTTGCATCACATGTAACCAAATTTTAATAGCCCTATTTGGGTTTTGTAAAAAAAACACATTTAATATGGCGCTACTTTAAACAAAATATATTTGAAATAAAGCATTGTCAAAACTAACAAGTTTTATGTAGGTTGCGTTGAGTCTTAAATTGCAACAATGGTGCAATTTACAAAAAATGGGCAAAAAATCTAAATTATCTTATACAGCTGAAAGTTTGCATATGGGCTAAAAATTGCATTTAGAAAAATTTTTCCTAAAAACTTTTTCGATATTTTGAGATATAACCCCACTTTTGAATTTTTTTTTGGACAAGATTTTAAAATTTCACAGATAATACTAAACACGTGACTATTATTTTTTTGGCTAATTTTCATCTCGTTCGAAGCAGAAATTGCTGCTAAAGTCAAATTTCGAATAAAGCTATTAATAAAAAAAAATTCAAGATGATGCGGACTTTATTGGTCACACTGTATTTTTCTAATTGTTGACATTAATTTTTCTAGGAAATCCCTAAAGACTTGTTATTGTTAAAACCGTAAAAGTGAAAAACAGGGAGAGTTCACTCTTTGTGTCTATTCTTAGGTTTTACGTCTCGATTGTTTAATAAAGATATTGTTAAAAAACCTAAATATACTTTTTTTTTAATTTAAGGAATATATGTTATAAAGAGATCCTTCTCTAATATGGTGTAAAATATTTAAAAACCAATTTTTTTAAAATGAAATGTTTATTAATATTGTTGACACGTTAGAATCGGAAAAAGTTTAATTAAAAAATTTTGGAAACATAAGAACTTAAATTCGATTTTCAGATAAACAACTAAAAGAGTATGGCGAGCTATAAAAGTGTTTTTAACAGTTATTTAAATAAAAAAAATATATATACATCTCGTTTTTAAAAGGGACTAAAAACCATAAAATAAATCCTATACAGATTGTCCTGAAAATTTGTGATAGTAAATTCTTAATAGCTATGGAAATCCTTGTAAGATTTAAAATGAAAAATATGGAGTGCATGCAATAGATAATAGTAAGGAGTGTAGAGATTAGCTGTCATTGGGAAAACTCGTACAATAGTTATTAACTATTGCACCCCAAGTTCTTGGTTTTAAATCTTCATAGTTATTAAAAATCACAACCACAAATTGTCAGGACAATTTGTATGGGTTATAAATTTGTATGAGTTAGGAGAAATTATTATACTTTTAAGTCCATTTTATATTAATTTGTTAGACAGTTAATACTGTAAATGTCTTTCAGTTCTGAGCTAAATTTAAAGTTTCAAGTTTTTAGCTCATCGCAAAGTTAGTGTAAAATCGATTGCAAAATTGATATATATATATATATATATATATATATATATATATATATATATATATATATATATATATATTAGATGTACGCCATCGTGCACACCAAAAAAATAAATATTTTTTGTCAGGGTGTTTAAACCAATATTTTTATCAGTCGCTTTGAATAATAAGCTCACAAACTTAATTTTTTTATCTGATAAATATTAATAAAAGCTGTGTTGTCATAGGGGCGACGATTTCAACGCGTCAGACTGGAAAATCGAAAAATGTATTTTGTTGGACAATGTCATTGGTGGTTTTTACATATTTTTATCAAACAATTCTGAAAAAATTAGCTTGTTATTAGTAAATCTCCAAAATTCACAATATCTTTATGTTGAGAGTGGTGGACATCTTTTTTGTTCAATAATTTAACACCTATAATTGGAAAAAATTATATTTGTAATTTTTTTTTACGACGTTTTATGACGTTTTACGAAAAAAAAAATTGGAAAGCGAATAAACCGATTACGGGAGTTTTCGGAGAGGAAAAAGTTGTCGGTCTACTCATAACTAAGCCACACAAGAAGATACAAAAGTATATTAATGATTCTTCTTCTATGCGGCGGGCTCCAAAACTATATATTATGTATAGAATATGCTCCAGAAGCTCAAAGTATGAATATATAGCAGAACAGACTGAAATCAACTCGTTTAACACGCACCTAAATAATTAGTAATAAGATTTAAATATACTTTTTCCTTGTCCTCAAAACTTCAGAACGGTTTTTCTTAAAACAATGTTTTTCAAAACATTGCGCAAAATATCACGAAAAATACTCGATAGTTCCACTTAATTTTGAATATAAATTGACAATTTTCTTATTTTCTTCAACTTATACGTACACCATATGCTGAACGTTTTGTATGAAAAAAATTATAAATAATAGAAATCGCGAATGTTCATTATATTTTTTTTAACCACCTTTTTCTAAATTTGCCTTTTAGGTATAACTTCAAGCTATTCTTATAAATTTTAAAAAAATTTTGTTTTTTTTTTTAATTTCGACAATTCTAATACTAGAACACCGCGAAGAAGGAATTTTTCGAGGCACCTTCGGATATGACTTGTTCTATATAATGATTTTTAAAAAAATATTTTAATACTTTAATATGTATATAATTAATGGTGAAAACTGTAAAAATATTAATCGTGCATTTTTTTTTGCCAAAAATTCATCAAAAAGTGTCTAGTTTTGCCCTTCTATACCACGATACCCCTTTAACCTTTTATTAAATTTTTTCTAATGTGTTGTCTTCTTCTACTTTTGAACACTGAAACACCAAATTTCCAAAAATCTTTTTTTTTTTGGATATCTAGTGTTCATTCATTATTTTTTCACATTAAAATAATTCAACTTTAAAGTCGCCTTCCTTCCATTATACCAAATTCATTTAATCCTAAATAATTTCCATCTTACCTGTAGTTCTATTCATACTTCTATAAAAACAAAAGTAAACAACCCCGAAGTCTAAAGATAAAATTTAACAATAGCCGGAGGTATTTTAGTCTCTAAATTCTAAAACAATCCACAATAAAAGCGAATAAGAAGTTTAAAGAAAAGACAACTTTTTATTTTTAAAGAAATATTGTTAAGGCGTTGCTTTCGGCGAAATAAAGAGTTCTTTTAAAGTTTAACACGCCGGAAAAAATTCGTACAAACAAAGTTAGACTTAAAACGAAAGTAATAATAGAATTTTAAAACTTTATGATTTTTAAATAAACATTTTTTCACTGTCACTTGCACGCTAAAACACCTCAAAGCACTAAGAAAAGAAAACCAAAAACAACACAGTCTTCACAGAAGACAAGTAATAAATACTTAACGTCTTTTTTTTTTAAATTAAAACCGAGCCTGAAACTACACCAGACTTAAGCCCCATACACCTATTAAAAGGCGCAACAATGACTCTGTAAGAACTTAATGCTGACTGGCTCTTGTGGGAATCGCTTTAGCGACAAAACCGCATTCAAAGAAGAAAGGAAGACGATAATAAACTGCCAAGAAAAGAAAAATAAAGAGAACACACACATGGCTGCTGGCTCAGGCTGGCGACTCGTCATCTGAGGCATGGCTTATCAGGGAGTTTTTGCGATGTGTTGTCAAGTTGTCGGTGTTTTCTTATACGGAAAATACTGACGTCTAACATGAAGAAGATTTTCAAAGCGGCTGCCGTATATATATATATATATATATATATATATATATATATATATATATATATATATATATATATATATACAGGGTGACTGTCCGGGCATTTTATCGATGGATTGTGGGTAAACTATAATTGGGAATAATCTGAAAATTTGACAGTGTACTAACGTGCACGGGCGACAGCCGGCTAAAATATTTTCAAGATGGCGGCACTTCCGGTTATAGCGGAAGTAGATGTCAACTTGCTTATTTTAAATGGAACACCCTATTATTATTGTATTTTTTATTTCTACGTAAAATTCTGGACATATTTCATGTATAATGTTCTATACTTAAGTCTCACCGTTTTGAACATATTAAATTATTAGTACAGAGTGGTCAAAAAAGAAGAATAAAAATTATATTTAAAAATCGTCAAAAGTCAATTTTTTCAAATAGAAAGCTCCTATTTTTATAATTTTATCATATTAAGCTTTAAAAACAAGGCTAACTTCGTTTAAAGTTGGATAAAATAAAACTATTGAACCCTACAGAATTGTCATTATTTCTTGCCATTTGACATTCATGAATAATAATCGTGCCGGGGCGATTAAATTATAAGCACGAATATATATATATATATATATATATATATATATATATATAAATATAATTTTCTTTTTATTTTGTCTTTTCTTGGGTTTAGGTTCTTTATTTACAAAAAAAATTAAAAACAATTTGACCTTTCGCCCTTTATTTAAGGCATCTTCAAAAATGTTTTCTTTTTTTTTTATCTGATGATCTTCCTTGATATTTTGTTTATTTATTAATAATGAAAAAATTCATATTGAATTTTTTAAAAATAATTTCAAATTCGTTGTGTACGACCTCACCATTCCAATTTTGGAGAAAATCGGACAAAATTAATTTTTTTGGCCGCAATATTGTCAGCGCCATCTTGAATTTTACTGCACTCATTTCATCGAAAAAAATATGGGACCACCACAGCAATTTCCTGAACATAACGTAAAAAATTTCATTCAAATCGGTGCAGCCGTTCCGGAGTAATCGGTGCACATACATAAAAAAAAAACATACATACTCGACGAATTGAAAATCTTCTTTTAGAAGTCGGTGAAAAAAACAAAACATAAAATAAAAAATAAAAGAGGTTTACTCTTTTAAAATAAACAGCTTAAGAAGCGAAAATAAGGAATTGCAATTTTTGAAGTCGGCGGAAACTTTTAAGAGTTATTTTTCGCAATTTTAAGAAGGAAATCAATTCTTTTTTAATTTTATTTGAATTACCACAACGTTTCGATTAGTTGATATATCTACAGTCGTTGGTAATTATTAAAACCGAAGTAAAGTTGCAGGAAATGGAGCAATGGTCTTGCTGGAATGTACTACCTACATAGTTCTTGCTTTAAAAAAAAGTTCTAAGGGTAAATGTAAAATTGTTTATCAGTACCTTCTGCGAAGCAGATAGATAAGGTCAACTGAAACTTGCACGTAGAACACCAAGTGTACCTCAAACTTGTGTGGATCGAATTCTTATACAATTAATTATTAGAATATATACTGTTAAAAATAACCTTAAATTAGTGCAAAGTTAATATCCATTATACATTAAATTTAATGACTTTGTTCCAAAAATCGTGAATGATTTACATTTACTTTGAATCTAAAGCATTTCATTGAAATATCAGTTCATTGTACATAAAATTTGATTAAACGGTATCTTAAATTTCAATAAAGTAACTGAAAATATATTTCAACTTCTGTACATTAGAAATAATTTACATATATCCTAATACTAAAGGAATGTACATTATTATTCAATATACATTGCATGAGATTCCAGGAGATGGCGCAAAGTGTATTGAACTTTTTATTTATTATGATATAAGTTGCTTAAAAGACTCAATTTTCTTATGAGTTCGAAACAGGTCTAGATAGCGGACACTACCTATGGGAAAAGTGTCTACCTTTTCCTGGTAGTTTCAGAATTTTCTGAACTCATATTAATTTTGGTATAATGATCAAACTTTAATTTTAATGTATAATTACATTAAATTTAAAGGAATAAATTAATTTAGATTAATGAAAATTATTAAATTAAAAGCATTAAATAAACGTTTGTGAAATTTGTTTCCAGCACATTTGCATTAAATTTAATGTATTTCCTTTTACAGTGGCCATACTAAATTATTTTATTTTAACTTTAATCAAGTCTTTTTTTCAAAATAGTATTTTTTAACTGGTGACCGTGATTTCTCAAAAACTATTGAACCGATTTTGTTTCAATTTTGTGGAATTCCTGTATATACATAAATACTGTCGTTGTTCAAAGGATTTTTTAATTTGCCGCATAGTTTTTTTATTAATAAAAACGGCAATCATGGTCACAACGATCTTAAAAACGTGCGGTGGCAGATTCCTTCGTTTACTGTATCAATATTACTGGTTATTTTTAACTGTTAAACTATAAAATGAAATAACAGTGTTTAAAAAATATATATCTAGTACCCGAAAAAAAATTTAAATCCCGTTAATAATTCTTTTTTGGCGGTCGTAGCTTCCGTAGAAAGCTAGGAACGTTTACGTCCGCTCGTCTATGTGTCACAGCCTTATACATTACTATATCATTGCCAGGTGCATTAAATTTTGGTTTCAGAATTAGAGATATTTCAAATATTAAGAGTAACGCAGCAGGACTGGATAGTATTAATACTTTTACAATTAATCTTTGTCTGGCTTTTTTATTGCCATTACTCATATTATTTATTATTGCATTTTACATTCGGTGGTCTCTGAAAAATGGAAGGGAGCGCGCGTGTTTCCCCTTCCTGAAACATCAAATCCTGAAAATTTCAGTGACATTAGACCACTTTGTATCTTACCAACGCTCCCAAAAATATTCGAAAAAGTTATTGAAAATCAGCCCAGGGAACATGTCGACACAAAATATTAAGAATTTATCAATCTGGATTTAGACAGGGCCATGGTTGCATTACAGCTATGTTAGACATTACTGATATTTTTTGAGGCTACCGACCGGGCAAGCTGATTTTGCTGATGCTATTCCCTGCAACATGAGGTATTAAAGGCCATTTATCACTTTATTGGCTTATCGGAATCAGCAATAAAGATGTTTTCAAACTTTCTGACGAGAAGAATCCAGGCTATTATTTATAAAGAAAATAAGTCATCGTCTTTAGGCATTGCTACTGGTGTCCCGCAGGGATCCATTATATCGCCTCTACTTTTAGTGTATATATATATATATATATATATATATATATATATATATATATATATATATATATATATATATATAGATTTCTATGTTTCTCAATGTTTTTAAATCCTATAAACAGTATTACTATGCTGACGATGTACAGCTATTTGTTCTTTTACCCTGATGAATGTCAACAGGCATTGTTTCTTATAAATTTTGATTTGGTTCAGTTTTCTTGTGGTCATTCTTCAAAAAAAAAAATAAATATTTTATTTGGTAAGAAGAGGGATAATTTTATGTACAACTATACAGCGAGTTTGCAAAAGTGAGTAACGGTGACATAACCTTTAAAAATACAATTAAAGATCTCGATCTTCACTTAGACTAAGATCTAAGATTTCCTTATCACATTACACAGTCGTTAAAAAAAGCTTATATAAACCTAAAACTTATTTTCCAAAATCGTCATTTTCTAAATAGGGAATTAAAGACTTTGCTTTGCAACAGTTAAGTGGTTTGGCATCTGAATTACTGTGATACTGTCTATGGCTCATATTTGCTTTAGAGCCGTTTTACACATTCAAGAATTATAGCCAAAATTTATCTGATAATTATGTTGAAAATTTTCATAAAACTAAGTTGCTGTTTTACACATCAAAGAATTAATGTCAAAATTTTGGTGAAAATTTTCGGCATAAAAATATAGAACGTGTTCTATATTTTTATGACTAAAATGCAGAAAGTGCGCGAAAATCGACGCAGAATAAAATATGTGAATTGACAACCTGCGTTTGGTAATCAACCTAATCTCAATGTTTACTCATTGTTTCTTGCACAAAATATCCCTTATTTTGTGGTTTTTTGATTATATATGTTTGGAAACTTTCATATTTATGACATTTTAAGGTTATTCCCAGATTATTTAACTGCTTGAACGTCACATGTTATGAAAATGCGCATGAGCACCGACAAAATTACCACCAAAATTATATTCAGATTTCTTGTACGTATCAAACAGAGTGATATTTTATTGTAAAAATTATCTCCAAAGAATTTTCGGCAAAAATTTGCTGAAAATTTTTGTTATAGTTTTCGGAATAATTCTTGTGTGTGTAAAACGGCTCTTAGACACTAAACGAATACAAAAACAGTAAAACTCTTGTTTAAAACTGATTTATGGTATGGATAAGAAAATTCGAACATGTTACTTATAAATTAAAAGAAATCGGTTGGTTGGACATGCGACAGAGGCGACAATTGCATTCTACGTGTCAGTTTTTCTCCTTAATTAATAAAATTAAGTTTCGATGTGATGTACATAATATAAATGTTCGGTTTAAGGGGAGGCTTTACCATTCCCTCCCATTCACTAGAGTTGTTCAAGAGGTCGTTTTCCTATAATATTGCCAAATATTTGAATAAATATGCCATTGATATTTTGGGTGGATCGGTGTCGAGACAAAGATATAGGATCATGGTTTTGGGAAACATCCTGGGCGTCTAAGTGAATCTTGTGCCTTTTCTTTGGGTATGTCTATGAACTTTTGATTCATTTTTCCGTTTAAAATTAGTTAAGATTGTATTTTTGAAAATGAAATTTAGCGTAATAATTATATCTAGTTTTTTGGGTTAGCTGAACAGACGTGTCAGAGATATTTTACATCTAGGCCGGACTGAAACTCGCCCACTAGATCCAAAAACATAGTTGTAAAATATTTTATTAAATAAAGATCTTCGGATATACAAGCCAAACTGCTTCGCACTCCTTCCAGAGATTATTGACTCATTCCAGACACCAAAAGTATGAAGCTCTGTGGGAACCCGTTCCATGTTATGGGGTTCTGGGTGGCGTGGTCTTCTGTACTTCCTACAAGCTTTCGTATGGTCCGGGCGGTTGCAAGGAGAACTGCTTCCTGAATCGGTTTATACAGATGCTCACTAAGGCCCAGTCTATTGATGTTTTGCCGGAGATTCTTTAGTATCACTCCAGTTGTTGATAGTATTATGGGAATCGTGTAGACGCTGTTCATTGCCAACTGTATGCGGATTTGCACCTCCAGATCTCTATATTTGTATTTTGGTCTTAGGTTGTTGTTATTAGTATAGCAAAGTCAGTCAGTGAAGTTCGCGTAGAAATTTTATCTGTTAATATAATGTCTAGCCTATTATAAGTAACTGTTTTATCTGTTAGAACCGTTCGGTCCCAATATAACTTGAACTCCTTGTTTTCAAGTCACTTTTCCTACCTGCAATAGTTTTAACTTATCTGCTAACTCTTGGTGGAGTATCTTAGCGGCTACGGAAACAAAATTTTGTTTTTGGTGGTAGAATACACTTTTCTCCCTTTACTTTTTTATTTTCCGAACCAATTCGTTAAAATTTTGCCCTTCCACTAAAACACAATTGTACATTTTGGATAAGTTGTACATACACCATAAAGCTGATTACTTTCAGACCTTACCCTTAAAGTAAAAGATCAACCAAAATCCCAACTTTAACCAAACGGAATCCGACACTGAAGAAAAAAGTAAGTTTTATCTCCCTAAAAGATAAAATCTTAAAAGCACACTAGTATTTAGTCAGATATGTAAGATAGCAAGTTATTTATTAGAAATAGTTTCTATATCTTTACTGCATTTTCCTTTGAGACCGATGGTTTCCCGTTTCAATATTATCTAAATGAAATTATGCATATTCGTACCCATTTCTATCTGCTGACTATGATACGTCTCTTCAGGATAATCGCTGAAGCAAGGGAACGATTGTAATAAACATCCCAAAACTAAGAATGCCTTAGGTTATAAGAACGTTATGTGATAAGGGAGTTAAGCGATACCCGTTAATATAGGGAAAGATACTGAATGCCAACGTATTAAGTATAAATATGTTCCTATATATGATACGATGAAAAATGAAAGATTTCGAGCTACTAAAAAGATGATCATGATGATCGTAAAAATATCATTATTTTGAAGTGTATTTTTATAGCCTAAGCCATTTGCGACCCCTGATAAATGCCAGAAGTAACTTTGATATTTGGAACAGTTGATACCCGCGGAAGGGAAAAGTTTTATTCTAAGAAAATAGAAAATATTGGAAATTGAGGGTAATTTATTATGGTCAAAATTTCCACTGCCAATATTTTTGTTCGTTGATTTTTCGTGGTTATTAATCAAAGTAAAAAAAAACAATTAATTATTTAGAGATTTACAGAAAGAAATTGCGATTAGAAAAATCAAAGTTGTAAAGTAAAATCATTAATTAGGCGCTGGGTATAAATATGTACATAGGAAACTAGACTTGTAAGGTTGCAAAACGCTTCGATCATACCCTAGATTTAAACAACAATAGGTTTGTTTGAAGGCTGTTTATGATCGGTGGGGGAGACGCTTTTTTGATATTTGACAGACATAAACATATTTACTTATCTTGTTTTTCAGTTTAATTGCTTGTCGTGACTTTTTTTTGATGTTTTTAAGGGTTAGAAATTACTATAAATGCGAAGTTTACAATTAACATTAACAAAAAGAGGATTTAAAAACTTATTTTTATTGGTAAATATTGGTAGATATTGTTTACATATTGAAAATAACAATAATAATAATTTAGGCAACCATATATTCACACTTTGTTTTCAGAATTGACGTTCCGATGATACTCGTTTAAATAATGCAATTAGAAAAGGATAGTATAAAATCGGTATGTCTGTACCAAGAAATTAAATATCTACTGTTTATCAACACTTTTTCAAATATAAATACAAATATTATTACGTTATTCAGCGTTCAAACAACCGGGCCCTAGTTCTGACGTTATGCTACTTCTACAGGGGTATGTTCGAAGGCAAAACGTCTTATTTTATCGGAAGATGCAATCACAGTTCAGCCACCATTTTTGGTAAACATAGGGATTGGTAAATTAAACCTTAAAAATTTTTTATAAAAAAATTGAATCGTGGTTTATCTTGAAAAGATTTAAAATAAAAATTAACTTTAGATTCGCAACCTAAGCCCCCAAAACCCCCCAATACCGATATTGAAAGATTGTGAAACATGTACATTTTTTAGTCCGACATATATCGTGCTATATAATGAGTATGAAGAAATTAACGTAAAATCCGTAATATACGCTGCAAAAATCGGATAAATGTAAGATTTTTGGTGCTCCATATTTCATCTGCCATATTAAATTGGAGAAAAATAACCTCAGATTCGTAAACTACGATTCCGAAAATATCTTAATGCCCATTTTAAAAATGTTAACAATTAAAAAAAAATAATAATAATTTTGACCTCTTAATCTAATCCTTATTCTTCAATCTCAAAAACACTCCAGTACCAATTTTGGGCATAATCTGGAAATATAAAATTTTTGGACCGCCATTTGCATCTGCCATATTGAATTTTTAAAAACAATTTAAAATTTGTTACTTATACTCTCAGAAATCCCGTAGCAACAAATTTTGGAGAAAATTGAGAGACATTAAATTTTTAATCCGTCATATTGGATCTGCCATATTGAATTTTTTAAAAATAATTTTAAATCCGTAATTTACCCTTTCAAAAATTCACCTATACTAATTTTGGATAACATCGAGAGACGCAAAATTTTAATCTGCCATATTGGATAGCTTTTTTCGAAATTTGACTTTCGCATCAATTTTTGATTCGATCGAGATGAAATTAACCAAAAAAAAAATAGTAGTCACGTGATTAGCATTATCTGTTAAATTTTAATTTCTTTTTCAAAAAAAAAATCAAAAATGGGGTTATATCCCAAAATATCAAAAAAAGTTATTCGAAAAAGTTTTTCTAAATGCAATTTTAGCCTATTTTTCAGCTGTATAAGATAATTTAGATTTTTTTGCCCATTTTTTGTAAACTGCACCACTGTTGTAAAATAAGACTCATCGCAACATACATAAAACTTCTTCGTTTTGACAATGCTTCATCCCAGACACATTTCGTTTAAAGTAGCGCCATATTAAATGTGTGTTTTTCTACAAAATCCAAATAGGGCTATTAAAATTTGGCCACATGTAATGCAAAGTTTATTTGTTTTTGACCCTGTATAAGGAAACTTCATAAAATAACTATTTTTGAAAACGTAGTTTGTGTCTGAAAGTAAAACACATTATAATTAAGACAAACAAGTACACACACAGTGTTATTGATTAAAAAGGTGAAAGTTTAAATGCTTTTCATATTTAAATTGTTAAATATTAATGATTTTTTTATTAGAAAATTTGAGTCTTTTCAGTTAAACTATTTTCAAAAACGAAATTTTACACTACATTTACTTATGTCACAAAAGCTTTATTTTGAACTTACTTAGTAGTACTTAGTTATGTCTGAAATTTGTCGCAAACAATGTTAAAATCTACATCTAAAGCACATACATCTCTGAATGATATTTCTTCAGGTTTATAGATGATTATTACGAATACTTTCAAACATGCGTGAAATTAGATTACATTGTAAATAATCAAACGCCATAAAATACTATATTGACCTATAATGGAGAGTTGCAATAGTTATAAAAAAAGTTATAAAATAATTTTGCTAGCGGCGTGCAAATTAGTGTGTCAAGTAACCAGGTAAAATAAACGCCTGTTTAAACTAGATTAGCTAAACGCCAATATAAAAAAACTGTCAAGCGTGTGTCAGATAGATGTTGTTTTTCCTTTTCTTGTTGATTCTCTACTATTTTATTGATTTATTAAATTTTAAATTTTTTTTTCATATCTCATATTGCGTGGAATTTTTTCAGGTTTAAAAATCTACCATTCGAAAATTAAATAGGTTAAAAAGTTTAGTGACATATTTAGAAATACAGTCGAAGAAAGACTAATATCAAAAAGCAAAACCCAACAGACATCGAACAATTTTATCACGAAATAATAAAAATAATAAGTGTGAAGGATGTTAGATAGAAAGTAGACTGAACAAAGCATCAAGATTTGGATACTAAAAAGGAAATTGGCAACTTAATAAAGAAAAGAGAGAAATCAACCAAAACAATAAAAAACAAACAGTACAGGAGAAGATTTAAACAAGTTAATCTAGAAAAATATGAAATAAATGCCAACAAATAACAATACAAAAATTATTAAATAAAACTATCAAAAAATATGTTTTAGATCGAGTCTAGGCCATAGACCAGCACGGAAAGTTAATAATAGAAAAGAAAAATCTCCTTTGAGTCCAAAAAAAACAAACAAAGGAAAAGACAGAATAATAAACATAGGATCACAAGGGTTATCGCAAATCACAACTATGGAAGTGTAAAATGCCCTTTTAGAAATTAAAAAACAATAAAAGGTAATAACCAAACTATTGTTTGAATGTCTCCGAAAAGCAGTAATACCAGACACCTGAAATAAAGCTATAGTGGTAAATTAGAAAATTATCGACCCATTACCCCGCTAAGCTATGTATGCAAAATCCAAAAAAAAATAATCACTACCCGCCAATTACGAAATTCGATGAATATTAACCGCCAAAACAAGTTGGGTTTAGAAAATGGTTATTTAATAGCAAACCACCTCCTTGGTAAAGAAGCTCCTAATTGAGAAAGCTAACGAATAATTACCCCTGTATATCGAGATAATTGATCACGAAACAGCTTGTAATACCATCGAAACTTGAGCAAGTGACAAACAATTGGAAAATTCAATAATTGATAGCACCCACGAAAACAAATCGAATACCGTTAAAATGAGATATCCAAGAAGGATCATCCTAAAGATGTATGTAGGCGACAAAACTGGTAAAATGGTGAATTATCTTCGATATGCTGATAATTTGAAGTTAATAGTGGCAAATATGCAGGACCTTCAGGAAATGCTAAAAGAAACAGTAGATCAAAAAGTGTGAGGCTGAAATAAAAATAACAAAAAGACAGGATAAAAAGAAAACATAGATATTTAGAAAATATAAAAAGTAATAGGACACATGTATCAAGGACAGACAATTATGCTTGGAAGAGAGTACCACACAAGCGAAATAACTGGAACTAGACAAGCTTCAATAATGTTCAGAAAGTTAAGTTTAATTGTAAAAAAATATGCAGATAAAACTAATATATGAACATTCGATGGGCATATACCACAAATGAGTTTAGATCTTAATGTTTAGACCTTACAACTATACGACTTAAAACGGCTGGTCCAACTTTGGATTCAGAAAATTCAAAACTGAAAAGTTTAGAAAACAATTCTTGAAGAGACTTATTTTTAAGAATGAATGGTAGATCCTAATTAAGAACTCCATAAGAACCCTAAAAATAAACTAGTTTGACTACAGAAATGTATACTTGATGATGATGACAACTGTATTTATATCTGCATAGCCGACAATTTCCTATTTTATTTTAAAATTACATGGACAAAATCTTAATTCTTTTTTTTTATATTTGTTGGCTTAAAAAACACGCAACAGCTCTCTTGGGGAGATCGTTGGTGCGACACTACTGCGGAAATCGTGGTTGGTTTGGTTGCCGATGCCAAATAATGTTACATCTATCCTTGGGGTAGCAGATTTCGTGTATCGAGTTTTGATATAATCCTTTCTTAATTTACCGTCGCGCCATCACATGATTCATCGAGATGTCGCCACTGTGTCTTATTTACTATTTTTTAACTATGAAATCTGTTTATGGGACACAGATACAAGATGATGGTTTGTACCGAACGCAATGGCCTGATGAGTCCCATACTAGGACGAAACAGCGCTGTCGTCATTTCTCGAACCCGGAGTTTTTCCATTATTTTGGAGGTTTCCGCACTTTTTTACATGAGGGTAATATTTATCAGCGGTCTTTATGTCCGCATAGCCGAGAATTTCCTATTTTATTTTAAAATTACACGGACGAAAACGTATCTCTTTCATATATATATATATATATATATATATATATATATATATATATATATATATATATATATATATATATATATATATATATATGAAAGAGGTTTAAGGCACTTTTGTGGGGTTGCTATCAGAAGGAAAATCCTTTTTTGTTAATGTAGCTTTCGAGAGATTTTATTCCCTTCATCAGGACTTCTACAATAGAGAAAATAACCTTCTTTAATTCTATTAGTATAAAATAAAAATAAAGAAAAACGACCTACGAAAGCGAGTATATAAGTAAAGCCAGGTTTTGTTCAACAGATACAGTCATTAGCACTTAATGATAATATCTGTTGAATTGGAGAATTGCTGGAAAAAGTTTACTAAACTCGAGGAAGATTATACTGAAGAATAAACCTATTTTCCACAATTAACTAATGTTCTTTCATGTATAATTTAGAGACTTTTCAAATCAACTAGCGCTAAAGGACAGGACGCATTTCTCTAAGTCTTTTGGTGATAACATCATCATTAAATTCAGCATTTTATACATTTTGTAATTTAGTTAGAAAAATAAATTTAACTAGTTCTCTAGTGTTGCTTAATTGCCCTCAATATTATAAAATTGACACTATCTTCTTAGAGTAACAAAAACAATAATAACCGCTACGCAGTCACACAATTTTTCTAACTAGGCTTTTGCGTCGACATTTTTTTTAACGTATTTTTATAAATTTCTAATAGGGAGTTTTTGCCGACAATTCGCCTGATTTTTTAAATATGGGATTCGGCTTATAACGTATTGTTGTCAATAAATCTGTTACCTTAACGTAAGTACAAAAACTATATTTCCAAGCAAGAGTTATTTTTTGAATAATACGGTCTCAAAATTCCTGCTTTTTAAGATATCCTTGTAATGCACAACAAAAGCTAGCTAGCTACTCTTAAAAATGTTTACATATTAAACCAAACAAGAATTGCATATCATAGTCGTTAACGTAGAAATTTTACTTAAAATTAATGCGAAAATTCACCGTTATCAGCGCGTGTTCAAATGAAATTAGTGGATGGTATTTACTGAATGGACGTCGCGTGGTCCAACGAGACCAATGGCTTTTTGTTACAGCGTTTTTAATTCGGTAAAAAGCCAGTGGCGGGTTAAATTAATTGGAACGATTAGCCTGAACAGCGGTCAATATATTGATACTTGAGTGCAAAAGTCAAAAAGGGCAATTTGGTAAGGAGTTTACGGAAGTACAGGTTTTTTTGGACATGTATAGAGGAAAAAAATATTAAATATGTTTTATAAACATGATTTAGCCTTCCTTTTATCTACAATTGAATTATATGTATCACTAAAAATGTGCTTGACAAAATCTAATTGATGAACTTTGACAGGCCCTCTTATCTTTAAACCTATTCATTCTTATCTTCATCTGTTTTCATAATTTTAGTAGCTAATTTTTAACCGATTTCTGAACGGTAGGAGGATCTAAATTGAACCACATTATATATATATATATATATATATATATATATATATATATATATATATATATATATATATGAATGAAGTAAAATGCGAACAGTAAATGCTTCGTTCCTACCATATCCTTTTCGTGTTAGAGGTTGCACAGTTTGAACAAATTGCTAAGGAACACAATTTATCCTATTCCACCACCATCGAGGTGATGGCCTACCTGTACCACCATACCGAGAAGAAAGTCAAAACTCACCCTCCCCGCCACAGTGATACGGCAGAGGTACATGTTTCGTCTCTACTAGACGTGCACCTGGCTGTGCAAAGGACAGATCGAAGGGAAGCATGCAAATACTGAAAGCGGCTGGATGGCGTATATATGTTTATGCGGCTTTCACGGATTCCTCCGTGTGAGATGCAATAGCAGTGGATACATCCACATTATGCCGTTGTAGTGCTGAAATCACATTCAGCAAACGGACAACTATATGCAGCTCCATGTATGAATGAAATTATTCAGCACTACAACGGCATAATGTGGATATATCCACTGCTATTGCATCTCACACGGAGGAATCCGTGAAAGCCGCATAAACATATATACGCCATCCGGCGGGAGGTCGGCGAAGCCGCGTTCAGTATTTGCATGCTTCCTTCCGATCTGTCCTTTGCACTGCCAGGTGCATGTCGGTACCCTGATGAGTCTAATAGAGACGAAACATGTACATCTGCCGTATCAATGTGGCGGGGAGGGTAAGTTTTGACTTTCTTCTCGGTATGGTGGTACAGGTAGGCCATCATCACGATGGTGGTGGAATAGGATAAATTATGTTCCTTAGCAATTTGTTCAAACTGTGCAACCTCTAACATGGAAAATATATGGTTGGAATGAAGTTTGCTTTTACTGTTCGCATTTAATTTCATATATATATATATATATATATATATATATATATATATATATATATATATATATATATATATATATATATATATTATTTACTTGTTGAGGTAAAAAATAATTATAATAAATTATAACTATTCTTTACCAATTTGACGTATTTTTAATTTTCAAATTTTCTATATAGATATAGATGTGTTCATGCCTGTAAATTGACTCCTCAGGTGAGTTCAGTGGTTTATAAAATATCAATCAGATAATGAATACACAGAATGATTAAAACACAAAATATAAATTTTATTTAACAATAAAAAAAAATGGCACAATATTATTAATTATTACTAGGTGGAATTTAATGGTAAATACTTTTATCTTTCATTCAACACTATTTCTAATCAATATTACTTATTAGCTACTTTTATCTACCATGCATTGACTTTTAACACCCTGGATCACAAACTGGAAACGTTTAATTTCGTAATCGTCTACCAGATGGCTATGGTGCAGTTTTATGTGGAAAGTGTCGTTTATTTCTTAAAAATAATATTATTTTAAACAAATTATTGTGTGCTGTGTAGTGATACATGTAGTTAATATAGTTTCACACCTAATATTTATGATGATAAATATTATTATATTCTAACAGGTTAGTACTGCAAACTATAATTTATTAATTTTATTATTTTAATTTTAAGAAAAGTTAGGTTAATATTGGATGCTAATCTTCAATGTCTACGAAAAATTAAAGCTTTCTACTTCCTTATCTAATATAAATACCTTGTTATGTTTTCTTTTATTTAGTCCCAATATATTATTAAACACAATTCCAGTAATTTTATTTATTTTCTTCTTTTAAAATCCTCCAAATTTCCAAAAATATTATCCAAAGTCTCGTTCAGCTGTGCTCTTCTTAGTTCCATTCAAATTAATTTTTTTTATATTCTTCTTATCACAATATTATCCTATTTGTTGTTGTCTGAGAGTTGTACAATTATTTTACAGGACAAACTTATAAACTTTTACTAATTACTTTAAATAAATTAATAAATTCTTTTTACTTGACAACAACAAAAACACATAACCTCTTTTAAATCCAAAATGTTTAACTTTTGCTTTCTTGTGACGTAGGAAGACTTTGTTTTTCTAAACAATTGAAAATTTGAGGTTATGTACATTTTCGGGAGCTCGGAAAACGCACTGCTTCTGGCAAACTGAAAAATTCAACTCCCCAGAAATTTCTACGTCTGGGCTTTTTATAATCGGCCAAAACATACGAAATTTCTGCATTATGATCGATCAGATTTTTTGACACCTGGCAACTTGATAAATCTTACTACCTTGAAAAATTGAATTTTATGATGGCTTTTTAATTTTACGAATTTGGAATTTTAATGTTTTTATTAATATATTGACATAAATCTGACTATTGAGCATAATTGGCCTTGCAATAAATAAACTTTAGAGTGTTCTCGACATTTTGATATATATATATATATATATATATATATATATATATATATATATATATATATATATATATATATATATATATATATATATATATATATATATACTCTGCACCTTAACATTTATGACAATTTTAATCAAATTTTGTTTATAAAAATTCTAAAACGTTTATTGTTGCTTTAACATTATTCCCCTCCTATTTCGCAAAATTTTCTTAATATATTAGTGCCAAAATTGCTTAAAATAAACTTAAATTTACCTTATAAACTAATTAAATCTATATTACATTCTATAGTTTTATATAACATATGGTTTTAAATTATACATAATTTCTTTAATAACTCTTAAAACTAAAACATTCTTCTTATATTTCATACATTAGTGTTTGTTTATCACTATTCACGGTATTCTTGTCTGAATTTTGCACTAATTTTTCCACTTCACGCACTTTTGTGTCTTATGAGTGATTGTTTTAATGAGACAAACGACGATGCATAAACACTTCATTATTAGTTTTTTAAAAGCATCCACACTCTTTTTATTCATATATATATATATATATATATATATATATATATATATATATATATATATATATATATATATATATATATATATATATATATATATAGTTTATGATTACTGGCGGTACCGATTTCAATGAAATTTTTTGAATTATTTTCAGGAAGTCACTGTGGTGGTTCCATATCATTTTGGTTGAAATAGATGAAGATGGCGCTTATAATATGATGGACAAAAAAATAATTTTGTCCGATTTTTTTATATATTAGTATGGGGGAATTTTCGGGATCAGATAAAACGAATCTAAAATTATTTTTAAAAAGTTCAATATAGCGGATTTAAAAATCTACATCCCTTCATTTTGCCCAAAATAGAGAGTATAAATTACGAATTTAAAAGTATCTAAAAAAAAATCAGTAAGACAGATGGCTAATTAGACTTTATTTGAAATAAAGGCTTCAAATACATAAATAAAAAAATAGGAACTCGAGATTCACCTTAAAAAATTTTGAACAGTTCAAAAGTTTTAATGATTCCGGACGTAACACACCGTCCAAATCAGCTAAACTGCACAGTAAAGGCAATTACCAATATCAAGTCAATAAACCCATGATACGTTCCTTGAAACCTTTCAATATTAAAAAGGCATCTCAAATCCCCGTCGTTTCAGTTATTCCCGAATTTTATTTGACAAGTAAAATCCGGCCAAAAAGAAAAACAGCTTCGACATTTAATTATGTGAGTAATGATGATTGATGATGATATCAAAACGTCCTACTAAAAGTAATATATTTTCGAACTTACTGTCAGTTTTTCGAGGAAAGGGTATTAGGAATAGAAAAACGGCTCGAAGCGAATTTTTTTCAATATGCAGATCTTGAGTTTTTGTGAAAATTGTCCACGAGCTAAATTTATTGCTAATAGTCGAGGAGCCAGAGAGGAGTATTGTTGGCTATTCGATTTATTTGTATGCACAAAGATTTTCACAAGGATTGTCACACGCTGATTACAAATTTGAATGGTAAATTTTCGAAAAATAACAACTTCACTTGTTTATAACAATCGATTGTAATTTTGTAAATGTATTTTAGTTTAGGTCTAACCACTAGTTAACATTAGGTAAGAAAATTTTTTTCAATTTATATATTAACACAAATTCCTGCTCCTGTCAGGCGCGGATTCAGGGGGGGCGGTGGGGGGCGAACGCCCCCCCCCCCCCCCAAGAGCTTTAAGTTCAGGAAAATATACTCGATTTTACCTCTTATACTATGGTTAATTCAAGGAATAGAGAGAGTAATAAAACATTTTTTTACCCTTTTTCCTTCGCAAACTACCTGTGGTCTTTAGTTCGGTGTCTTTGGCAAAATCTGTTAGATATATATATATATATATATATATATATATATATATATATATATATATATATATATATATATATATATATTGTTTCTAGGAATGGGTTAGAAATTTTATAATCAAAAATACCGGTCTATAATAATGGACTATTTGGGTTGGATAACAATAGACATTTGGAAGTGGTAAAAAGGATTTTAATCCTTGTCATAGGCGTCGGGAAGAGGTTTATTTTATTACTAAATATTTATGGCATAGAATATAATTTCGGTAATAAATTTACAATAAAAAGTTTTTATATTATTATTTTATTTCTTATGATTTCTTAATAATTCACATACAGTACAAAATACAGATAATTTTGACATATTTAACACAAATCACAACTGTATTTTTATTATTTTTAATTTTGGCATAAAAACCGTTTTAGACACATTCAGACTAGCATTATTCTTTCAAAAAATTCGAAGTTACAATTTAAATACTTACAAAATACTCATTGTCAAAAAGAAAAGAAATTAAACATATATAAAAAAATAAATTCGTCAATAAAATATTAAAATTTTTTTGGGGCTATCGGTCATTTTATTATTGATTATAAACATTTTTAGGAAATTTGACGTTTCAGTTTATTTATTTCTTAAATTAAACATTAAAAAGGGATTCAAATGTAATTAATTTTTATATGTTACAGTTAAAATTAGATCTACTTATTTTTATTTCTATTGCACTGGCATCTTAATTTAATTTCCTTTATTATATGAAATATCCGATAGGCTTAAAAAAATAAAATAAACGTGTTAATTCTACACGGTTAAGAAAAAGACACAAATATAATAATAAAATAATAAAGAAATTACGGCTAATTGGAATTAAATTTCCCGCAGTAACTTTGTTCAAAAAAATCTTTCAAAAGTTCAGTTAAATTACTAATTTTGTACATTGTATTATTTCTAGCAACTTTGCCTTTTACTTGAGAGAAATATTTCCTTTTCAAACGGACAGTTTCCGGACGATCTATAAGAACAGATTTCCTATCTGGTTTTTTCCATCAAAAATTAAGTTCTCTGAGCAATTTCTAGAGCTCAGTTCTTTTAATTTCAGGTAAATCCCGATCTTCATTGATTTTAGTAAGAATTTTGTTGACGGTTGGGATCTGCTTCTCATAATAAAATGTATGTACAACTCCTTTTATTGCAGTTTTCATCTCTTCTTCCAACGAGGTTTTTCATCTGCCTATGATCGAATGGGGGAGTACGAAACATTCCAGTCGTTTTTTCTCCTTCAGTATTCGGTACATAGTAGGTTTTCCTGTCATGTTGGAACACATCTCAACAGAGCTTTTAACATTATTATCTAGATATTGATATCTTAGGGCATCATAAGCATTGATCGTAATAAGTTTTTCATTGAGGAAAAATGCCTTGGTTTAACGATTTTGGAATAAATATAGAAGTGGAGGCTATATTTTTTCGGTATCTTACTAATCTCAAATAATATATGAAAACAAGCACAAACAAGATAAATCACCAAGGACACACTGTAAGGTGTACTTTTCCCACTGACAGAAATAAAAATGAACTATCAGAAATTTAATTATTGCAGTAAATTTATAAAAGCTTATAATATTTAAATATAATTAGATTTACGGCAGTCCTCCTTTACCTGCGGTACTGGAGCAAGTACGTTGGGGACTTCGGTAACAGGTTTATTACTCTCTCTAGTTCTTGAATAGAGTATAGGAATGTGTATGCTAGCGATCGCCCCCCCCCCCTCCCAAGAGCTCTGAGTTTAGGAAAATAGAACCGATTCTGCCTTTTATATTAGGAATGTATATGCTGCTGACACTCCCTCCCCGTTGACAACTTGTTTTTCTTGCGATAGCCGCCCCCCAATAGCTTTGAGTTCAGGAAAATAGACCCGATTCTGCCTCTTATACTAGGAATACGTATGTTGCTGCTATCCCCTCCTCTCCAAGAGCTTCAAATTCAGAAAAATAGGCACGACCCTGCCATTTACACTAGAAATAGGAATGTCTCCGGTGTCCCCCCTCCCCCGTCGACAACTAGCTTTCCCTTGCCATAATGTACTTTCGTGATGTCACCGCCCCCCCCCCCCAAAGAGAGAAGCTGGATCCGCCCCTGGTTCCTGTTCACAGTTTCATACTCTGAATATGGTTTAAATAATAAAATAAACCGAAACTTAAGAAAAAAAAACTGTATTATTTCCACAAAAGTAATTAATAACTGCACGGTCAACAAAAATAAACAAAATTAGATCTTAGGGCATTAAAAAGCAGTAATTGTCTTTTACAACTTTTTTGACAACCCTCAGACGAGTCAAGTTTAGTTTATAATATTGTCCAATAAAAATATTTTTAGAAATTTCCATTAGGTTTCGTAATGTTCATTTTTATTACAGTATGTGATTTTAAGGATTGAAATACATGAATGAAATGCAGGCTTACCCACTATAAAAAATAGGGAGTGATATTCGCGTAGCTGAGCAGTTTTACTTAATTTCAAATAATAAGTCATTTACATTACGTTGTGTGAAAATATCTGGATTAGAACTTGAGACATTTGGAGAGACTCACCCCTTTCTTTCAGTTTTCTTTTTCGAAAACCCTGAGACACGTCAACTTTAGTCATTTATGTTATCCATAAAAAATATTTTCACATAATTTGATTAAATTTTAAGAACGGTTTCATTATCATCTTTCGTAATGGTAAATCATGGATTAGTTAATAACTCTGTACAAGGAATCGTAAATGGTGAAGATAATGCTAATTCGGCTACTAACGAATGATAAAAATTCCATATTTTCCGGGAATATGTTATTTTTTTCATACATTTATATTCACAAATCTAAATAAATTTATTCTTTTATCTATTCTAATAACTATGTATAGGTAATTAAATTAAACAGTTTCAGCAGTTTTTAACCACAACAATTTTAATATTTTGGCTTTTAATAAACTTGGAAAAAACATGAAGAAAAGTTTTAACCTGCGGAACCGATAAATAGATATATGATATAAAACAGAATAATTTTAAATAAACAAAGAGGTTTAATTTTATAATTTGGTAGCTTATAACAAAGAATTTTTTTCTTGAAAATCATGGTTTTTGGATTTAGACCGTGTCAAATTGGAATTATTATCCGACGTTTCGCATACGATTACACAAGGAATCTTCAGGGATCTTTACTTCACGAGATTAGAACATTGAATGACTATCGAGGAGCAACAGCCCGGTATTTATACCCGACTGGTGCGCAGCGAACCGTGATACAGCGTTACAATCGATTTCCACGTGTGATGTAGACTGTAACCTGCATCTCTATTAATATTATTTGGATATTTACAAATTTCAATTGATTCTCTAATTTTACGTTGAAAGAAACCAGCCACTGATGCTAGCACCTTAGTTCCTTTTACATTAAAAGTGTAACCTGAGCAATGGTGGTGTTCAGCTACTGCAAATTGTACAATTTGTTTCTTATTTATATATCTTTCATGTTCCTTAAACATAGTAGATATAGACCGTCCTGTTTCACCTACATAAACTTTACCACAAGAGCAAGGTATCTTGTAAATGCCTTCTGTTTGAAATGGAATTGTGTCGTTTGGAGATTTCAAACCTGCACTTTCAATATGTGACGAACAAACAATGAACTCAGAAACAGAAAAACTGACTACTGCTCTGAGAGGCAACGGATAGTGTGCTGAAGATATAAGACGTTCTATTAATAAATATAAAAACCCAACTCCTCAACAAAATGTCGTAAATGTACCTCCTATGGACAGTATTGTCTTACATAACATACACGGAACCACCGACAAGATTGCTCCGAAAATCAAACATTCGGACAATTTCCAACACATGTAAGAAAGTTGGACAGTGTTTGAAGTCGCCAAAGGACGCAATTCCATTTCAAACAGAAGGCATTTACAAGATACCATGCTCTTGTGGTAAAGTGTATGTAGGTGAAACAGGACGGTCTATATCCACTATCCTTAAGGAACATGAAAGATGTATAAATAAGAAACAAATTGTACAATCTGCAGCAGCTGAACACCAGCATTGCTCAGATCACACTTTTAATGTAAAAGGAACTAAGGTGCTAGCATCAGTGGCTGGTTTCTTTCAACGTAAAATTAAAGAATCAACCGAAATTTGTAAATATCCAAATAATATTAATAGAGATGCAGGTTACAGTCGACATCACACGTGGAAATCGATTGTAACGCTGGATCACGGTTCGGTTAGCAGCAGTCGGGTATAAATACCGGGCTGTTGCTCCTCGATGGTCATTCAATGTTCTAATCTCGTGAAGTAAAGATCCCTGAAGATGTTTCGTGAAATCGTAAGCGAGACGTCGAAAAATAATTCCAATTAGACAAGGTTTAAACCCAAGAACCACCATTTTCAACTTGACCAAAGCTGTGAAAGCTTTCGTTTTAAATTTTTTCTTTCAAACAAAAACTCTCCTAAATCATAGAAAAATTGGTCATTGCATCAACAATCTATTTTTAAAAACTAAACAGACAATTAACAGCTAAAACAATCTATTATAGCTTTTATCGATAGATAACGCTGTTTTACATCTTCTGAACACGAAATGCTTACACTTCATTTTGTTATTTGATATCAGTGTTTAAAATTTCATAATTACTAATATACCGTTAATAATTAGTGTAAATTATTAGACAGATTATTCATGGAACTTTTAAAATATTAACGATCAAAGTTTTTAGGTCAATGCTTGAAAATTTTATTTATCTTCCATGTAAATTTGTCGACAACTGTTTATTTAGTTTTTATTCTTTAATCGCCTTCAAAAAAAGGCGGGTGTTTTCAATATGTACACAGTAAATCGCAAAAATGCTCGTACAACAATAATATATATAAAGGGTGTTTTTTATAGAGGTATAGAACTTTAAGTTGGCAACACTTTTCTAAGGGGCGGCCATTTTGTCAGCTGTCAAGTGATTTATGTTTAGTTTGGTTTGGCATTTCAACATGAATAGACTGACGCCTGAACAACGCTTCCAAATTGTGCAAATTTATTTTGAAAATCATGGTTCTGTTCGAAATACGTATCGCGCACTACGTTCATTTTACGGTCAACATAATCGTCCATCAGAGCAATTAATTCGAGTAACTATGGAACGTTTTCGCACCACGTTTACTTTAAATGATAATACGCATCCACAGAGACGTCGTACAGTGCCTACAGATGAAGTCCTTGCTGCTGTAGAGCGTAGCGTAGAGGAAGACCCGAATCAGTCTATCCGCCATCGTGCACAGGAATTGGAGATGTGTCCATTCACTTTATGGAAGATTTTGCGGAAAGATCTTGGTTTGCGTGCTTACAAAATCCAACTCGAAGAATTGAAGCCACACGATCACCGAGCAAGGCGTAGATTCGGTGAATGGGCCCAAAACAAGATTGCCGTTGCTCCCGATTTTCATAAGCGAATTTTGTTTAGCGATGAAGCTCACTTTTGTTTGAATGGATACGTCAATAAACAAAACTGCCGTATTTGGAGTGATGATAATCCTCAAGTGTATGTTAAGACACCGTTACATCCAGAAAAACTGACTGTTTGATGTGCTTTATGGGCTGGTGGAATCATTGGTCCGTACTTCTTTAAAAACGATGCTGGTCAGAACGTTACGGTCAATGGTGACCGCTATAGAGCCATGATTACTGACTTTTTCGTTCATCAATTGACCAACCATGATGTGCAAGAGCTGTGGTTTCAACAAGACGGCGCAACATGTCACACAGCTCGTGCCACAATTGATTTATTGAAGGAAACGTTTGGTAACAGCAGAGTTTCACGTTTCGGACCCGTGAATTGGCCTCCAAGATCGTGCGACTTAATGCCGCTAGACTATTTTCTGTGGGGATATGTGAAGTCGCTAGTCTACGCCGATAAGCCCGAAACGATTGATCACTTGGAGGACAACATTCGCCGCGTTATTGCCGATATACGGCCACAAATGTTGGAAAAAGTCATCGAAAATTGGACCTCCAGATTAGACTACGTCCGAGCCAGCCGTGGCGGTCATATGCCAGAAGTCATATTTAAATTATAATGCCAGAAGGTTATCTTTCGAATAAAGTAAATTTCAAGTCAATTTAAAAAATTCATCTTTGTTTTATTCCATTTAAAAGTTTTATACCTCTAGAAAAAACACCCTTTATATATATATATATATATATATATATATATATATATATATATATATATATATATATATATATATATATATATAGTAAGATACCCTCAGGTCCACGTAACATTTCTTTGGATGTTATTTCCAGATAGTATTAGTTTTGATAGTTATTATATTCTTATACAAAAAAAGTTGTAATGAAATAAAGTAGCTGCAGGACAGACCGAGCAAATGCGTTTTTGTTTCAGTATTAGGAAGAAATCTTTTCTGATGTCCTTCGTAACATGCAAAGATTACATGATATAATATCTTGATAGTCCATAAATATGTTAATTTATTTGCGGAATATTTTTAAAATGAAAACACTTCTAGTCAAAAAATGCCAGTGTGTCCAGAAAATCTAATAACATAATGGACTTTATAAGGTGGAAACTGAAAATTAGACTGATGTTTTTTTGCTGTTAGGTAATAAATTCCCATGAGATTTACGATGTTGCTTGTTTCCTTTCGTCCTGTCTCGTTCGCGCGAACATTCTAGAAAAATAAATCCTGCAAAAATATTTCAGCTTAAAATCCCCTGGAAAATCCATAAACCGTTACTTATTTCTGGTCTAGATTTAAAACCGGTCTTACAACTTGAAATTATCGTTTCCTATAAAATTTCAAAAGGTTTTAGAGAAAATCGACTGCGAAATTCGACACTTTTAAGCCGACATGTGCTTCAATATTTCATGACATAAAATTTATTATGTCATAAAGGTACAGTAGTATACATAGAACTGGAGCAATTTATGAGAGGTCAAGAAAATTAACTCAAGAGTTGTTAAAATTTTTCTCAGAAATTCGTTTAACACTAAAAGCTGTTAATTAAGTGTACCTTACGAATTGTTTACGAGCCAAAATTACTTAAAAGGTTTAAAACAAATATCAAACAAAACAAGTATGCATCGTAATTTTACCAGAATATAACAGAACGATTTAATATTTTGGATCTTTCAGGATTTATTTTTTATTTTTATGAGAAATATGTGCAGTAAAGATACGTTTGCTCAGTAGCTGAGTAATTAATGTAAAACGCAATTAACTAACCCATTACTGAAATAAAAACGTAGCCAGAAAACTGACGACAGAATTTTTCATTACGAAAAACAGTCTTTTTTCCTGATTCATATATTCCCCTTATATACAAAGATGGACTGCCTAAGTCCTGACGTCACGCGGCATTTAACCTTTTTCAAACAAATTATCATATTTGCTGATAAACCCCTATCGGATTTCCTGTTTATTGTTAATTTCGTTGTAAATAAGGGTAATCAGTGTGAATAACTTACGAGTTCTTCCATTTTAAAAGATTTATTCACAAAGTATTGTCAAAAGGTAATTTTTTACTTGTAATCATATGGTCGAAACATATTGAGGTGAGTTTTCTGCATAGACATAAAAGTTAAAAACTAAGTATATAGACTGTGGATCTTACAGAAGAAAGCTGACCCACGCGTCAATGTCATCTGTCATCTAACCGCCATTAGAAAAAGAGGTATTACGCATCGAAAACGCTCTGTCTCTTTCTAAGCGTAAACCAACTTGCTTCTATAGAATCCGCAATCTATATATTTACCTTTTACATCTATGGCTATTATCGATTTGTTTGGAAAGGTTGACAGACGCGTGACGTCAAACTTGGGTGTAGGGGCGGATCCAGCCTCTCTCTTTGGGGGGGGGGGAGGCGGTATTATCACAAAAGTACAGTATGGCAAGCGAAAGCAAGTTGTCGACGGGGGAGGAGGGGGAGACATCAACAACATTCCAGGGTCGGGTCTATTTTTCTGAATTTGAAGTTCTTGGAGAGGGGGGGGGCGATCACAAGAAAAAACAAGTTGTCGACAGGGGGGAGAATGCGGGCAGCATACACATTCCTAGTATAAGAGGCAGAATCGTGTCTATTTTCCTGAACTCAAAGCTCTTGGGGGAGTGGCTATCGCAAGAAAAACAAGTTGTCAACGGGAGGAGAGTGCTAGCAGCATACACATTCCTAATATAAAAGGCAGAATCGGTTCTATTTTCCTGAACTCAAAGCTCTTGGGAAGGGGACGGGCGATCGCAAGGGTACACATTCCTATACTCTATTCAAGAATTAGATAGAGTAATAAAACTGATACCGAAAATTTTAACTTACCTGCTTCAGTGTCGCAGGTAACTGAGAACTGACGTGAATCTAATTATATTTAATTATATTTAAACACTATAAGGTTTTATAAATTTACTGCACCAATAGAGTTTCTGATAGTTCAATTTAATTTCTGTCAGTGATCAAAGTACACCTTACAGTGTGTCCTTAGTGATTTATCTTGTTTGTGCTTGTTTTTATATATTATATGACATTATTGAGATACCCAAAAGATATGGCTTCCATACCTATATTTATTCCAAAATCGTTAAACCAGGGCATTTTTTCCTCAACGAAAAACTTTTTACGATGAATCTTTATGATGCCTTAAAGTATCAATATCTAGGTAATAATGTTAAAAGTTCTGTTGAGATGTGTTCCAACATGACAGGAGTTGGAAAATCTACTATGTACCGAATACTGAAGGAGAAGAAAACGACTGGAATTGTTAGTACTCCCAAGTCACATTCGATCACAGGCAGATGAAAAACCTCGTTGGAAGAAGAGATGTAAACTGTAATAAAAGGAGTTGTACATACATCTTATTATGAGAAGCAGATCCCAACCGTCGACAAAATTCTAACTAAAATCAATGAAGATCGGGATTTACCTGAAATTAAAAAAAATTGAGTTCTGGAAATTGCTCAGAGAACTTAATTTTAGCTGGGAAAAACCAGATAGGAAATCTGTTTTTATAGATCGTCGGAAAATGTCCGTTGGCGAAGGAAATATCTCTCTCAAGTAAAAGGTAGAGTTGCTAGAAATAACACAACTCACAAAATTAGTAATTTAACAGAACTTTTGAAAGATTTTTTGGAATAAAGTTACTGCAGAAAATATGGAAAAATTCATATAATAAAAGAATAAAAGAAAATGTGGAAACTGGATCTCATGATCCGTGAGATAGAGGAACCAATTATAATTAATTTGGGCGAAGATAGCTTCACTGACTTGGATTACGAATTAGATACGTAATGTTTACCAGCGTAAACACAATTTATTATTTAAATATTTTTAACATATAAAAATTAATTACATTTGTATCCCTTTTTAGTGTTTAATTGTAATTCTGCATATGATTTAAGAAATAAATAAACTGAAACGTCAAATATCCTAAAAATGTTTTTAATTAATAATAAAATGACCGATAGCCCAAAAAAATTTTCACATTATATGGACGAATTTATTTTTTTATATATGTTTAACTTCTTGTATATGGGTATTTTATAAGTATTTAAATTATAACTTAGAATTTTTTGAAAGAAAAAGGCTACGCTTTAATTCTGAAAGTGCCTAAAACGGTTTCTATGCCAAAATTAAAAATAATAAAAATACAGTTGTGATTTGTGTTAAATATGTCAAAATTATCTATATTTTCTAATGTATGTGAATTATTAAAAAATCATAAGAAATAAAATAATATTATGAAAACTTGCCATAA
This sequence comes from Diaprepes abbreviatus, assembly GCA_034092305.1. NCBI lineage: Eukaryota > Metazoa > Arthropoda > Insecta > Coleoptera > Curculionidae > Diaprepes > Diaprepes abbreviatus. The sequence continues at coordinate 2,372,757 of JASJET010000178.1, read as the reverse complement.
ATACTTAGTGATAAAATAAACCTCTTTCCGACGTCTATGACAAGGATTAAAATCCTTTTTAACACTGCACACATCCAAATATCTATTGTTGTCCAACCCAAATGGGCTATTATTATAGACCGTTATTTTTGACTAAAAAATATCTAACCCATTTCTATGAAAAATATATATATTTAACACATGTTGCCAAAGACACCGGATTGAAGAACACAGGAATTTTGCGAAGAAAAAAATGGTAAAAAATGATTTATTACTCTCTCTAGTTCTTGAATAAACTATAGTATAAGAGGCAAAATCGGGTCTATTTTCCTGAACTCAAAGCTCTCGGTCAGAGGGGTGGGACGCGATCGCCCCCCTCCCCCTTGGATCCGCGCCCGCTTGGGTGTCTATTATGATTTTATTATGGAGGAGACAAATAGTCTTTTCCAATAAGTATTAAGCTTTAAAAGAAGTAGTGAGTGACATTTTGACAGTGAATTGATAGATATAATTAATTAATATGTTTATTTCATTTTTGGTTTGGTTTTTGTGACTCATTTGAGTATTAAAAATTCCTACAAATGAAAAATTTATAATTAACCTCATAATTAATTTCAAACATGTTTATCGGTACGTATAGTTACAATATTATTTACATATCTAAAATATGATAAGTTAGGCAACCAAAAATACCCGAAGCATACTTTTATTTCCAGGTGGGTATACTAATTAGCATGTTATACTTGTTTAAATAATGCTATTAGAAAAGCATAGCATATAACTGATTGATTTAGTGGTGAATAAAAACACTTGCACTATTCACAAACAAACTTTTCCGAATATAAATAAAAATATGACTACGTGATTTACAGACCATAATACAACAGGCCCTAATTCTGACGATATGTTAATTCTACGGGGAAGTTCGTTGTTTTGAACATACGAGGTAAAATGGCGAACTAGCCAAATATACTACAGAGCTAAAAGTGTTTAAGTATATTTTAATTTTACTACAAATTACCCCACACCTGAGGATTGTGTAATTGAACTAGAAGGGTTGCCTCAACTCTGAGTAAGCACGGACACTGGAGATACAATTTTTGGTCAAAATAGTCATAGCAGCTTTAAATAAAGCCCACTAAGTTAGAGAGAGAGAACGGAAGAAAAATGTATGTTTTTATTAAGTGTTAAATTGTTAATCAAAGTACATTGGGCAATAAATAATAAGAAAAAAGATATATAAAATATTTGGCAACCCTAAATCTACTACTCGTGGTTGGATAAACCATCAACACCAGAATCGCTGGAATCACTCTACAGGACACAGGCATTGAAATTATCAATACATTGTTTGAGGAAGATGACTTGAGGAAGGTGACCAGAGGAACGTAAGACCACTCTAATTATACCGGTAGATAAGAGGGAAAAGAAAAATCGCCGTCTAAATTTGCCTATATATTTGCTTTCTGTACTCGTAAAGCTTATCGACACATTTGTAAAAGATCGTTTGTTGGAGTATATAGCAAAAGTAGAGATCAATATGAGTTTCAGGGAGGAAAAAGCACAAATGGCTTAATGACTGATATACGGTAATTGCGGTCTTTTGTGATCTAGCTAAGGCATTTGATTGCGTCAATCATTACTTACTGCTGTTTAAAATAAGGCATTATGTATTCCGGGGAATAGCTCTAAACTGGTTAATGTCCTATTTAACAAACAAAATACAAAGTGTGCAAGAATTATAAGAACATGCACTAAAAGGCGATAAAATTCACTTTTGGGTCCAAATGTGTTCTTTATATAACTTTGCTCAATGTGACGTGATTTACCTTGTTTGCAGATAATATCTGTTTATGTTGTGTGGTTGAAAATGATGTGAACTTGGAGATATAATAGTGATTTAAATATTATAAATCGCTGGTTGGCAAATAACAAAATATCTAATATTTCTAAAACAAAATGTATGATAATTTCAAAGCAAAATAGGATACGTAAACAACTGCTGAATAAACTCTCCGACTATAGGTTTTCGGGAGTGTCTAGTCACATATTAATAATATTGCGAAAAAACTAGCAATGGGTATATTTGCAGTGAAAACTGTAACTGATGAACTTAATAGTGTTTATATTGAATCCTGTCTAAGATACGGTGTTGTGAGAACCTACAGTTTTTACTCCAGAAGAAGGCTATAAAACGAATATATAGAACAGATTTAAGACCCTATTGTGATCCGTTATTTAGAATCTTAAACATTCTTACGATTTATGACCTCTTTTTTTGTGAAACGTTGATTTGCATTCACAGCTATAAGCTCAAAAGACGTAAGGATGTCCATAAGTATGGTACGAGATGTAGGAGCAACCTAGCAGTTCCACAATCAGATAACTCTCTGAATAAAAACTCACTTTACTACCTGGGTAAGGTTTAGTATAATTCTAGTGTATATCAATGAGATTTAGAGTTTATCCTTTAATTAAGTTTAAAAAAATTGTCAGGGCATGGCCGATAAGGGGCTATTGCAGCCACGCGTGAATAAAGGGGAAGGGGCAATGGGTGCAATCCCTCCCCTCCTGGATTGAAAAAAATCACTGTACATTTTTTCTGAAAGATCGGTAACATCGATCACAAGCCGTTCCCTTCCCCCTCCCTGAATGAAATTCTTTATCCGCGCTTGACTACAGCTTAAGAAACATCTACAACATAATGGGTAATTATAATGTAGTATAGACATATCAACTAAATGAAAAAGAAGATGAAATATATATCTAACCTACTGGAGACACCGTTAAAGATCAATCAATCGTGAAGCCCGATACTCCTAGGGCGAACTAGTGAACAGGTTGTAACGAGGTTACTAAATTTTTGGGCAAGTGTATGTTCGCCGGGATTTAATTAATTTATTTTACATCCGAAAAATCTGATTCTTGCGGGAAAAGATTGCTAAAAGTTTTAATATTACCGGAATATAATTAGATTCACCGCGCTATGCCGGGAAATATAATTTTCCGAGATTTTCAGAGCGTCTGACCATAGTAATCGCGCGCCGCATACAGCAGTATCGTATGCGCGATCACCGCACACCGTCACACGTCAGCGTAGTGGGAGCTCGAGCCGTCTATTTAAGTCCGAGCAGACCATTATTTCGCGGAGAACTATACGTTCTCCACCCGGGTCAACAGTCCAAACGGACTGGACTGGGTCGCCTGCTGGGCCGCGCCTTCCTGGTCTAGTAATGTAGGTGAGGCTAGGCTTGTGTGTATATGATGTTTACCATGCACTTCCTTCCTTACGTCCTATCCCTCTAATGGCCAGCATTGCCGAGGACCCTTATAAGAACGGGCAATGTTGTGTCATCCTACCGTCACTGTCGACGACCCTTATAAGAACGGGCAATGTCGCTCCATCCTGCTGACGCTGTCGAGGACCCTTATGAGAACGGGCAGCGTCAGTTCCTTTCTTTCCTTCCTACCGTCACCGATACACACACGCACTGATGCTGTAAGTTTGTTATTGTTTCCGTAATGACCAGGAATGTGTTTACCGCTAGGTGCCCTCCGACGTCCGTTGACAAGGGCGCTAAACAACTGCCGCCCCGACGCCTATCGCCGCCGCCGCGTGTAAAGACCGTCGCCGTGTAGAGACGCCGCCTATCGCCAATCGATGCCGTGTTATTGTTACCTACCGCGTATACCGCCGTCGGTCGAATTTTAATACGAAGCGCCGTGAACCGTGAACGCGGATTTTAGATACGAGGCGCGATAATTTGCGTACAAGTCGTCGTGAATAGCGTCGCGAATGATACCGACGGGTTACCGTCTTCAGCGCAACCGAACAGAATGAGCTACCGTGAACAGCTCTCAAAACATACTCTTGCCCTCCAGACCGTTTATTTGTTAATATTGTTGTATATCTTAGATTTTAAGTTAGTTTTAGGCCATGTCTTTGTATAAAAGAATGGAATACAGGATACAAGATGTTTTATAACCGTTTGTTTTATTACCTAGTCCCATTTTTACATGTGACAATTGGCAGCCGGCAGCCAGCACTAATACACGCAATTGACCCCTGGCTTGCCGTTTCTCCACTGTAACAAGCTGCCCGGTGCATAAAGTGGGCCCTCGACCACATTAAATCCCGAGGGTGGCGCCCGAGAACCGACCACCGAGTGGATGTTTTGACCTTCAGACAGTCAAACCGTTGATCAGTTGAGTGATACATACAGCCTTCGGGCTGTAATATAAAGGCTTCTGAACCTTAGTTTGCTATATCAATTAATCAATCAATGGGACTGAAATTATGCATGCGTTCGCCGACTTCAAAAAAAGTAATTTTAGGTTGAAAAAAATTATTTTGCAGCATTATGAAATTATGCAAAATTTGAAATCGAGCGGACTTCGGGCAATAGATTGAAAAAGGAGGGTGGAAAATGAACAGAATATAATTATTTATTTAATTCCACTTACTGAGAACTTTCTTAAATATCAATAGTGCCGGGATTGTCTGACGAATTCATAATCGTAAGATTGAACGGAAAAATGAGGGTAGGAGTGGATTATATAAAATTTAATAGAATATTACATCGCTGCAAACAGACAAAAGGCGAAATGAAAATCGATTGTTAAAACGGATTAGACTTTCCAAATGGAATAAATTGATTGATTAATTAAATAAATTAAGAAAACGTTGTTCGTATATCTATACATTTAATTATTTGATTAATTAAAAAAAAATGTTGTAATTAATGTTCTCGTTTTCCAGATCCAGATCTTCTAATAAGTAAAATCCTTGCCTATGTGTATTCTATTTTCAAGGAAAGAAAAAGGAAAGAATATATAGAAACAGTTTATTTCCTGCAAATAGAACGGTGGTCTTCTCTACATGCGCGTTTCAATCACCTTATGGTCTCGTCAGTGGAGCTGTATCGAACCGAGAACAACATTCGTAAAAAAAAGGAAACTGTTTCTATTTATTCTTTCCTTTTTCTCTGCTTGAAAGAAGAATACATATAGGCAACTATTTAAACACAGCAGAGAGATTTATTTTATTTCTAACTGAAATTTAGATTTTTAAAGTAAAATTCTAATAATCAAAAAATTCAAAATTAGAAGAAAACTCAATAATCTAAAATTAAAAAAAAAATCTATTAAGGATACCTTTTATTTTGAGTAATTTAGGAAAAAATAAGAAGAAACAAATCACGGTCTATATAAATTAGAGATAAATGGAGCCAATTGGTGTTGTAAATACACGTTTATTTTACGAAAAAATATTAAATTTCAGATTTAATATTGCCCCAAAACTCCCTAAATAAAATAATCTAAATAACACGGCTTCCAGTGCTAAAACTACAATTCTTCGACTGCGGGGGAATCCAGAGAATAAACGGCACGGTGGCGGTACTTTGTTTCGGTGCTTCCCCGATTTCAGAGTGCGACGTCACCACTGTTATAAAAAGCGAAAAGATAGCGGCGTAATTAAGGACATTACGGGTTGCTCTCTTAGAGTCAACTTGTCCTTTTTCCGATTGAGTTTAGCTCTCGGGGGTCACGAGATTGTTCCCTTATTAGGACAAATCGTTGTTCTTAAAGTAGGTTGTGTTGAACGACATAAATTCTTCTGACAGTAAAGAACGTGCACGTGTGTTACATTACAAAAATATAAATTAAAATGACCGTCGATAAAAAGGCGAGGTTAGTGGCGCGTATGAATTCTTACATTCACGGGTGAGGTAAATAATTCTGGATTCGGAGACTAAATCTTGTTTAATAAGGGTCTTACCAATAAATCAAAGCGATCGTACGTTTGGTTTAGGAAGAGCTACGAATCGAGTGTAATGCTTGGCAAAGCTAAACAACAAAGATTTTTTGCCAGTCCTGAAGGGCTTAGTAATCCCGAAAAACGCGTCCTGATTTTAAACATTATTACCAGAACGTGACAAAATGAGGAAAACCTGATATTGACTTTGCTAGTAATAGTCAACATACTCATCATCCATTAATACAACATGGACTTAACAAAATAGGAAGAACAAAGCATATCGTAATTTATAAATAGCACAGTGGTATATTACTTATTTACTTACTTTAAAAATTGATAATAAATAAGCAAATAAACGATGATTAAATAAATAATGATTGTCAAATAATTCCAAAGCAAGATGACATGAACTCATTAAAGAAGTAAATATCTAAAACAAATTAAAATATTTTGTTGCTCATTATATTGCTAAGGAAAAAATAATGTCAACTTTCCTGGTTTATCTCCTGCATATACATGGAAAACTCATAATATACGACTGTAAGCTTTTGTAGCTGATCTCCTACAGGCAAATACAAATGTTGAAGTACATATTAATACTTTCGCCATATTAGAAAAACCAATAAAGCTTTTTTCTCGACCTGATACGGTTTCCTGTGTTTAACGAGACAGGGAAAAATACAAGAAAAGAGTGAACTTTAGCCTTGCCCTATAGAATAACATGTTGCCACTGTTCTATAATTATGCTACTCTCAATAAAGTATAAAGTCTCAGAATAATAAGACTGGCAATTGGCTCCATAAAAACGGATTGCTGTGGTGCACTTTAAATACGTCGGCAGGGTTGCCAAGTACTTTATATTTCTGAAAATATCGGGTGCATTTTTATTTTAATTTCACGCATTGTCTACGCAAACTGTGAAAAAAATGCTAAATAATAAATAGACAAGAAAAAAGTCATGTTCATATTTGCCTAAAATATGAAAAAATTTATCATAAAGACAATATGAATTCTTGAGAGCAGATATAAGACAACTATATATACAGTTGCGCTCGAAAATATTTTGACAAATATGATTTTGAAATTAACTAAATTTAAATATTTAAATCAACAATATTATTTACGTTATGAAATTTGTAGAAAGATTTTAATAACGAACTGCTAAACAACAGTAGGATAAGCAAAAATTATAACAGTCAAGGATCCAAAGTATTTTACCCCCCCCCCCCCCCCCCCCAATAATATAATTTTAAGATTTTGTATATAAAAAAAGATTTTCTTCTGCCAATGTCAATATTTCGTTAAATATCCATTGGCCTTCATGACAGCTTCTTAACGGGTCGGTATTATATCTATCAACTTTTATAAACGATTCAAAGGATTCCGATTCCATTTATTTTTAAAGGTTCGTATAAAATTTGCTTGTTAGAATAATTTCGGCGTTTTACAAGACGATCTAACTTCTACCACAAATGTTCTATAGGATTTAAGTCGGCATTTTGACTTAGCCAGTCTAAAACGTTGACCTTTTCATGTTTTATGTAGTCACTCACGTGCTCTACATCATTATCACACTGAAAAATCCATCCGTTTGGCATATCTTCGTTACCATGTGGTATTATATGGATTTTTAATTCACCACCGTACAAAAATCGATCCATATTTTTCTAAACGCGAATTAAAAATCCATCTTCGTGACGAGAAAAACATTCCCAAACCATCACATTGCCTCTGGACAGTTTGACGATGGGAGTTTGGTACTGAACATCATATCTTTTATTTCTAGGGCATTGAACATACTTTATTCCATCAGATGATACTAAATTAAACTTGCTTCTATCATTTCATAGAACTGTAGACCATTTTGAGATCGTCCAGGATCTGTGCCCCATTGCGAACGCAAATCATAACTTTCTGTTTTTTGTAGATATGAGAGGCTTTTTGGTTGGTCGTCGTTCATGTAATTCGAAGTCTTTTGTCGACGTTTTACAGTTGAAACATGAATGTTTATGTTATAATTTTCTTGCAATTCATTTTTAGTTCCCACAGCAGAGTTACGGACATCACTAGTAGATAATTTTTATATTAAGCATCTTCTTTCAAACATATTTTTTTCACGCGGCCACTTCTAGACTTATTTTCCACAGAATTATTATAAACTTTATTCCACGCACTAACAAGCTGCTGAGACACTTTAAAATTCTGAGCGATTTCTATTTGTCGCTTTCCTCCCTTTAAGGCAGTTATAACAGCTTATTTAAAGTCACTCGAATACTTCTTATGCTTAGGCATATTAACTAATTATCAATGTAATGAGAAAATACAAAACTCAGGTCGTGATGCAACCGTGTCTTTGACAAATCGTCATTGATTGTCAAAATACTTATGAACCGTCAGTGCTATTGTGACAGAATTTGATTATAGACTCTGGCCAATGACATATTGAGGTAGCGTTAATTACTTTATCTATAATCATTTTTGTCCCATATTAATTAGTAACTATTTTAATAATCTATAATTGATTTTCATAGTAATAAAGACACTCTGGAAGTCTGGTCGTTCAACTTCTCTCTTGCAGCTTTAGTACCAAACACTACGGTTATTGAAGCTTACCACCACCACGACTCAGATCTTCAGGACTCAGGAAAGGCTGCTAATTAGTTGGTCAGTAGACATCTCTTATTTTGTAGGTCTCACAACAGCGCGCCCGCGAGTTAATTCGCGTGAAGGTTTTAATTAAATTGAATAAAACAAGTTTCTCAAAACAACTTAGTCTATTAACAAAAATAAATAGAATAAAAACGAACTATTTACAATGAGAAACTTAAAACTAATAACAATTACGAAAAAACTAACATAATTGCTCTTCTCGGCCGTTATTTTAACCAAAAACGTAAAACCCAATTTTGAAACAAAACACGTATAAATAGCTTAATAAAATATTAAACAAAAAAGAAAATAAAACGCGAAAAACGGCTATTTAAATTACTTAATCAAATCGTATGAAAATCGCGAAATGCCCCACTAAAATAACACACGATAATCCCTTAATTTCCCGAATTAAATCAAAAACAAATCAAACAAAGAAAACCTTCATTCCCGCCAAATATACACTACGGCACTGGGCTTATAGAATGGTACCGATCACCCTTATTCGACTTTCAGATTGGGACTCAAATTTACTATTCCTTAAAAGAGTGTATTCGAATCTTACACCCCCTCTCCCTTTGTTTCCAGTTTGTACCCAAATTACAAGATGGAACCCGGTAAACGACAATTTCTTCCCTTAAAGTTCGAAGATTTGGGAGTTTTCTTACTGAGGGCGTTAGCTGTATTATACTGGATGTTTGATTCCCGAATTGGCATCTGTGAGCATCTTAGTAATAATTTTTATATAAACACAATTAATAAAAGTATTCTATTTCTTTCTATAACTAAAAGAATATATGTTAAAGACTGTAAAAAAACTATTCACTTTTCTTGGCTGTTTTGGCAATAAACATCTTAACTAGTTATTTCTTGTGAATAGAAAAAACAGTGATTACTCAGTATTCTTTTTACAAATGGCCAAACGATATATTTCTATTATAGTGAGTTTATTTGATCATTCTTTTGTTTCCTAATAATGGGAAAATCGTTCAATATTTTAAAACATTTTAACGGTATTCCACATACCATATGTTAAAACTACCCTTATCACATCTGGTTTTATATACTTAACCAGGGCAGGATTACTTAGACGGATTTATAGGCAATTCTAAGAGAGGGTCTTTTACGTCTTCATAAATTAACTGACTTTATGTAGTTTTTTTAAGAAAACATTTAAACGACAAAGATCATAAAAGTTAAGCGATAACTGATTTATTTTTCCTTTAGATTTTCGTGGATAGTGATAAAAAATATAACTACCCTGTTCCCACGGAATATCTATTCACAAAGTGATTATTTAATTATATATTTTAACAGAAGATAGTTGACATTGAACTATGAAAAATAATTAACATTTGTTCCATTACACTATAAGTACTTCTTAGAATACCTATAAACTAAACAAACATGTTAAAACTCGATCCCTTTGAGTAATGTCGGCATGTCGATAATTAAGAAATATATTTATTTTTTTGAATAGTTATACGAGACCAAGATAATGAAAAATTTTATCATGTTAAAATACTTTTGAGCGCTACTGTATTATTTTAGCTTGCAAACTGCTGAGTTCATCTATAAGTTTTATTTGACCATAAATCTATTTTATAGCTTTCCCGAGAGTCCACTATTGTTTGGTGTTCCACAATTACTAACTGACCACCATGTATACCTTTCCATTCCCTCTAGATGATTCTAAGAGTTTACGGAAAAGTCAGTGCTATAAAAAAGCTATTGAACCGCAAAAGAACGTACTTTTGTAACCCCGGATGGCGGGAACTTCGTCAAGTCTACAATCAGTACTAGTGGAAATACCAGTCAAGCAATTATGAAATTTTATTATTCAAGTTCTTGAGCAGTACTCCATAGCTTTGTGTAATTGCACGTATTTTAAATGTACCGTGAAGGAAGGTGCATGTGCAGATGCAAACACTACAAAACAGGTATTCTTATTACGAAACTGCATTCAAATTGAATTAATTTCAAAAATAGTTAATTTTTTCGAAATTAAACAAGAGTACTTTTTTTCTAAGAAAAGAATAAATAAATATTTGTTATAGTTTAAAAACCAACGGGCTTTATAGTGAAAAAAATTAACACGAGTACAATACCCTCAGCTGACCTGACCCGTAATAAGGTCATGTTTTTCGAAAAAAAATTATATGAACAAATATTCATTTTCAAGTAAATTATATGTCGCCGAAAGATGTCTTTTCAGGGCCACCCTGATATTGCGCATTGTACTATGCTATAAACAATAGGTCAAAATTTTAATTGCAGATAAGCTTCTTGGCCAATCAGGACTTTTCTACGGTAAAACTGATGAAAAAATTTTAAACGATTTTTGATTTTAAAAAATACTTAAATTTGAGTATACTAAAAATCGACCAAATGCGAATAAACTTATCAAAACTGTCAATTTCTTTTAATAGAAGGAAACATATTGCAATGGTACACTGTTAAAAATAACCATAAATTTAACGCTAATTTAATATCCATTCTACATTAAATTTAATGATTCTGTACCAAAAATCGTGAATAATTTACATTTACTTTGAATTTAAAGCAATTCATTGAAATATCAGTTCGTTGTACATTAAATTCGATTAAATGGTATCTTAAATTTCAAAAATATGACTGAAAAGATATTTCAATTCTGTACATTAAAATTAATTAATACTAAATAATACTAAAAAAAATTACATTATTTTTCAATAGACATTGCAAGAGATTCCGGGAGATGGCGCAACTTGAATTGAACTTTTTGTTTAGTATGATATGTAAGTTGCTTAAAGGACTCAATTTTCTTATGGTGAAGTGTGCCCTGAACTGATGAGAACCAATGAGTTCGAGACCAGTCTAGATGGCGGACACTACCTATGGGAAGAATGTCCACCTTTTCCTGGTAGTTTTAGAATTTTTTGACCTCAAATTCAATGAACACTGGCTGTATATTTAATGTACATAGTCACCTTAAAAAGTAATGATTAAACTTTAAATATAATGTATGATTACATTAGATTTAATGGAATAAATTAATTTAGATTAATGTAAATTATTAAATTTAATGCATTTAATAAACGTTTGAGATTTGCTTCCAGGACATTTACCTTAAATTTAATGCATTTCTTTTTTACAATGTAGCTAAAACAGTATGAATAAGAATTCAATAGATATCAATATTTGAACATTTTCACAGATTTACTGTTGAAAGATCTGCGGTCCTATCCTTGAACTGGGGAACGTGAAGTGAACGGTGAAAAGGTGGCGAACGCGTATTCTTGAAATGTTCATCACTCATATCCTCGTTCGTCCGGTGGAAGGCAAGCGAACGGTGAAAAACATGCGCAAATGAAATGTCAGCCGCTAAATGAAATATTTAACGCACGGATTTCAAAAAATAAAATAGTATTAAAAATTTTTATCTTATTTTTGGTTCTTCAAAATAACTCGTCATTAAGAAAATAATATATTGACGAACCGTTTCTTTAAGACGTTTTATTTTTTGAATAAACAGTTGAAAATTTATTCAGGTGGTACCCCGATATTTTTAATATTTTCAAATTTTTTAATAAAATATCCTTAGAAAGTTGAATGTCTCGCAAATATTAAGTAAATTTGAGATTAAAGACATACAAAATTATTACAGGAGATTCTGTTCATAACTCAGTTGTATGAGTGTGCTATTTAAAAATGTTTTTTAGGGTCCGTTCTGCTTATGGATTTAACATAAATACTTGTGTCCATAACAGCCGAGTATCTTAGTTTTAAACAGTTAAATCTAATAAAAATTCGTGTCACGACGCAACTTATAATAAATTTGAGAAATCACAATTTGTAAGCTATCTGAAACTTTTATTTAAATAAGTAACAAATTTTATATTTAAATTATGTTAACTACAGCACTAAACTTAATTAGACTGTGTTAAACACTATACGACATTACAATTAAATAAATATTATGATTATAATTTATCGGGACGTATAAATATGAACCCTACAGACCAACGAATGAGGTCTTTCAGCATAAAAACCTTATTTATGGTACATATGATCTTCAAGCCTCTACAAATCTTTTTAAATAAAAAAAAATATATTAAAAGTTGAATGTAAGATCCGCCAGTATCTAATGGACGTCGTCTATCTGGCCTTTGGTTTTGGTCCCTGGTCATAAACAGTTTCTCTATCATTGTTCAAGTTTCAGGTTTTCTTTCAAATTTAGTTGTCAGGACAGAACATCTTGCAGTAAGAGGCTGGATATTTTGTGAATTCATACAATAAATAACTGATTGGATAGTTTCCGTAGTGGATTGGGATGATGGTTTTTAGTCGTACTACGTAGAGTTGTAATTTCCACCGTTTCAGGGTTTATCAGTGCTGACTTTCTGCAATTACTGTCAGTATACTACTTTGTATATATGATTGCTGTTTTTTTTTGATATTCCTTTTTCTTTATATATTAGAATCTTAAAGTACTTGGCTTTTTGTATGCATTTTTGTTTAACAGTTCTAGAGTGTCAATTTAAGATAAATTTAATCCAGGCAAAGTACAAATATTGTAATGACAATCAATAACTTCACAAAAATAACAACAGCACTATTTTTTTACTTTTGATGATTAATTTAACATACCGAAACTACTTTTTACCTAAAATGGCAATCAAACATACTGCGGACATTTTCGGTCTGACAGCTCACTTCAATCTGTCATCCATTTTATTTTTTGAAATTCTCGGGTTTTAGCATGTTCATATCTGGTAACATTGGCTTTTCAAAAATACGGTTTTTACCGTCAAAAAGTTCACATCGCCCTTCACATCACATTTTCGAGGATAAGGGCCCTGTATGGTCAGATTCAAATGTGAATCTCCGGTTGTGTCAACATATTTTATATATATATACATCTTTTAAAAATAAAATTATCAGAAATAATTAACAATTGTTGACGAATTGCAGTGTTAAATTTAAAAAAATCAAATTAATTATACATATTCGCATGTGCAGTCAGTATTATACAGGCTGTCTCTAAAAGGTCTGTACAAAACGCTAGCGCAAATTGCTAACGTTAAAATGTGAGAATTTAGCTCAATTTACCTTAATCCGAAACTTGATAGTTTCCGAAATCCAGGGTGTGAAATTTATAATTTTTTAAAATTTCTTTTTGGAAATATTTATCTTAATAATAGCTTGATTGACAATAAATTTCATACAACTTTTAGACTAAAGTAAATTTGGCTAGATCCTTATATTTTATATCAGGAATTTGCGCTAGCATTTCGTATGGACCTTCTAGAAACACCCTGTATATTTTGTATCAAACAAGAATTCTTCGCTTCAATTTTTTAAATAAATTAAATCAATTGATATAAAAAGTTTTTTTTTCTTCTTTAAAGTAGGTATTTTCTTGCATGGAGTTAATTAACGTCACAGAGTGCAAGGCATCAAATTAACGCGTTTCCTTTTAAAAACCTTTTAATCAACTCTCAAGGCTCGGCATTCCGTTATCCGGTTCTTTATCGGCCATTCCGCAAAATTGTTGCAAATCGGCTGTGCCTAAGGCGCCGACCGACGACGTGCACCGTATCGGACGAACAGCACGATTCGACCGTGTAGAATACGAAATGATGGCGTTCGTGAAGATTCTAGCGTTTCCTGATTCGGTGGGAATGAGAATATAAAGTGGTGTGACTTCGGCGAGGAACATAAAGTAAATGTTTACTTAGAGATTCTTAGCGTGGAAGAAAATAAAAGCGGTCAAGATGAGAGCTTTGTAAGTCGAATGTATTTATAATATCGTTCAATATTTATTTAAATATGTAGTGTGACTGGCAAGTATTTTCTACCATGTGGTAAAATTTTTATTTTTGGATCTAATATTTTTTTTTTATTTCAGAAAACTCATCGATGACACTATTCTCACGGTAGAGAAATAAAATAAGGAATATAACGGGTTGAAGGAAAATATACTCATAAGAATAAAAACAACTTTTGACTTATGAATATCTTGAAATAATTTGTTTCTTTTACGAACAAAATTATAAATAGTTTTACCAAGAATTCCAACAATAAAGCTAATGCTCACCATAAATTAATCCCTTATTTTCATCAAATATTCTGTTTAATAAATATTAAATTAAAAGCTAAAACTTTATTTACCTGTCACATCAAAAACTGGTATTGCAAAAAAATTCAAGTGTGCCTAGAAATGTATCAATCACTCCACTTTCATCAAGGGTGTAGTTAATCTTTTGTTATTTTTGTTTTTGGCGCCCTGGAGATTCCTAGAAGCGTCAATAGAAAGAGTCTGGGCCATGCATTGGTCGTAAAAAATGGCAGAAACCCTGAAAGCAGATTTTTTGCTGATAACCTAAGAGTATAATACTACTTTTATTCCTGTTTGCGGCTAAAGCCATAGTTTAGTGTGTTAAGGTATCATTTGCCAGATATTGAGGATAAACAAAGTTATTATTGTACTCATTTTTCGTTAAGTAAACCGTAGTGAAAGTGATCACACCTAAGAAGTCAACACAGCATCTTTGTGACTCTTAATACTTGGTGCACCCTTAAAGACAAACAGGTACGTGCCACAAACATACCGGGACTTTTTCTTTGTGTCTAAGATTGGATTTGCATGCCAGAGCTGGCATATAACACACCATTGCTCCCACAGAGGCCATTTATTGGCTATCCAGCTTGCTGAAAGTGCTTGGACTCGATGAAAAAACTGCTTTTCAGGTATTAGAACTACATAATAAACAGTGATATTACCGACTTTATCGTATACTTTCATTTTTTCCCTGTGATTAGGAACTAACAAGACTTTTTGTGCGCAATTGTAGGACACTTTATATTTCATTTCATTCATAAAATCATGTAAACCGAAGGTATATGTATACACAAGGTAATTTAAAACATCATTTCACATATTAATCGTCCAACACGTTTAATTAGGTTTAAGTAAACATACTTTTAGTGTTAATCAGCCTACTAGATAGTTTATTCTTTCAAAATAAATATAAACATTTGAATGTAAAAAAAGTAAGGTTATTCAAAGCCGAGATTCAAGATCAGCTGACAGTCTAGGCTGGACCTAAAGCTATCCGACTTTGCGTTTGGCGCAGATGACGTCATACTTGCAATAGTATGCATTCTTTTATAGTTTACGTAGCAAATAGTCACATATTTTTATAGATTAAGTTAGTAAACATAATTTTATACATCAAATCATTTTCACTTATTCTCGTTTAAATACAAACTTTGTTTTTGATATCTGGGTGTAATATTTTTGAAAATCGTTGTTTCCTGTTTTCGATAACATCATCGCTTCTTCTTACTGACGGGCCTAAAAACAGGTGGCGTTTTAAATATATATATATATATATATATATATATATATATATATATATATATATATATATATATATATATATAACCTCCTTTAATCTCCGGCAAGCTAGCCTAGGCACTGTCCTAAAAGAAAGAGCGATCAACACAAAAAAAAATAACCACCTGTACCGAAGCAAATTTTTAATTTTTAATTTTTTCTTGCTTTCGCCGTAGCATCAAAAAGGAATAAAAACACACCTTACCTCGTTTCCATGATGGCATCGAAAAAATGTATACTACTGTAGTGTTGTAGAAAAAACTATATTATTTGAACAGCTAATAAGGAGAAAAGAAAGATATTAATAAAATTTCAAAACAGAATAGCGGACTTGAATTCCGATCTAATGATGTTTCCCCGTTTGGCTACTTCTCAATCTGCGAGAACCATTTCGATAGTTGCCACGTTATATTTGGAATAATAAGTTTGGGAGAATTCTTGACTACAGAAACCTGCATTTGGCCGGATAGAATAAAAATGACAGAAGAGCGACAATGCTGGACGATTCAAGGGACTGAACGTTCAGGGGCGAAGTTAATCAACTCATAAACATGCTTAAGATCAATGCTGAATACTTCAGAGCATGAAAAATAAATGATTTAAAAAACTCTCTTCTCATTTGCTCGGAATGTTACAAATCTTTAGAAAATATCTAAGGTAAAGAAGGCCCTGAACCTGTGAATACTCTTGAATATACCAAATTGGTAGAAAAAATTGTTCTGGTCGATCTAATGTAAAACACGCAAGAAATAGCGGCAAACACTGGTATTTCTGAAACAAGTGTTCTTCGGATTATTCATGAGCATTTGAATCGAGTAGAAGTGTCCAGTTGCTTTACACGAATAGACGAGTTTTCAAGGCAATTGTTCTCGAATGCGGTCCACTGAAATCGATAATCTACTTATAAAGAGGGTCTACTTCCTTCAAATTATCTTTTATTAACTGACTTCTAAAAGATGGAGATTCTCAATTCGTCGACTATGTATTTTTTTTATATATGCACACCGAGTACTCTGGAACGGCGGCACCGATTTGAATGAATTTTTTTACGTTATGTTCAGGAACTTGCTGCGGTTGTCCCATATTTTTTTAGACGAAATTGGTGCAGCAAAATCCAAGATGGTGCTGACAATCTAGCGGCCAAAAAAATTAATTTTGTCCGATTTTCTCCAAAATTGGTATGGAGGAATTTTCGGGGTCGTACACAACGAATCTGAAATTATTTTTAAAAAATTCAATATGACGGATCCAATATGGCGGACAAAAAAATTTAATTTTGTCCGATTTTCTCCAAAATTGGTGTGGGGGAGTTTTCAGGGTAACATATAACGAATCTAAAGTTATTTTTAAAAAATTCAATATGGTGGACGAAAAAATTATTCTTGTACGATTTTTTTCAAAATTGATATAGGGAAGTTTTTGGGATCGCACAATACGAATCTGAAATTATTTAAAGAAAATAAATATGGCGGATTAAAGATGCTACATCTATCGATTTTGTCTAAGATCAGTATTGGGTGATTTTTATTTATGTTAATTACGAATTTAAAATATTTTTTGAAAAACAATTTGGTGAATTCAATATGGCGTCTTAAAAATTTTACATTTTTAGGTTTTCTCCAAAACTGATATAGGGGGTTCTTGAGGGTGTAAATTATGAATTTAAAAGTGTTTTTTTCAGGATTCAATATGGCGAATATGTTATAGCGGACTAAAAATTTTTACATTTTTCAATTGTGTTTAAAGGTGGGACTGAATCATTTTTGAGGATGTAAATAGCGAATATAAAATTATTTTAAGAAAATCTAATAATATGTCAGATGCAATACGACAGTCTAGAAATTTTAGATTTCCGGATCTCATTCAAAATTTGTACTAGGGGCTTTGAAGGGTTAGATGTAAATTAGATTAAGACGTTAAACTTATTTTTTTGAAATTCAATATGGCAGATTCAATATAGTGGGTTGAAAATTTGACCTTATTCGCATTTTTTCAGATTTGTTATTAGGGGGTTTTCGGAGTCATCTATTACGAATATGAAGTTAATTTTTTACAAATATTAGGTTGATAAGATACAATATGAGGGAGTGAAAATTTTACTTTTTCCGACTTCCGTCTCAAATTGATATTGTGGCGTTCTTGGGGCGTGTCCAAACTCAATATGCAGTATAAAATATATATTGGGCTAAGAAATCTACGTCTCAAGTTCTTTAAATATCGATATTGGATGTCAATCTAAAATTAATTTGAAATTTAAGCTAGTGGATTTACTATGACAGACCAAATATTTGTTTGACACAATTTCACTGGTATTTGGAAAATTCTAAGAATCAAAGAATATTTAGTAGTTCATTTTAGAGTGATTTACAACATTGGATAAAATGGGTACTTTTTTGCCACCTTGGAGTCATTGCGAGGTACACTAATCTCGATTAGTACTTAGGGTCAAATAATTTATGAATATCATAAATAATTCAAAACTAAAAATCGAAAAATAAAATTTTTATAAAAAAAACTGAACCGACTTCTAAAAGTGCTCTAAAAAGTGAAAAATAACTATAAATTTTTATAAGAAATTGAAATTTTTGAAGTCGGCGCAAAATTATTTCTAAATGAAATAACTACTGATATATACAAATTATGGTAAGAAAGCAATTACAAATAAGGTATTTTTAATCTGTTTATGCGAATCACATTTTGTCAGATATTAGTGTAGCGCCGACTTCAAAAATTTGAATTCCATATAAGAATTTATAGTTATTTTCCACTTTTTAGAGCACTTTTAGAAGTCGGTTCAATTTTTTTATAAACATTTTATTTTTAAATCTGAAGTCAAAAATAAGAAGACCAAAGATTAAAGGGGAGACTGTATTGAAAAATAATACCAGTTTCGCTTAATATCCAACTGTCCTTCTACGTCCCGTGTGGAAGAAAATATATTTCCTTTAAATCGGATTAACTTAAATATCTTTATTTGCATACGTCTTGCGAAAATGTTCACATCTTAAGTAAAAATCTCTTTAATTAAGATCGAAAAATTCCTCACCATATGTTGTAAGTTTAAAAATAACATTGAAACACAAAACTGTGCTGGGCACGCGACGTTCTCGTGGGGTGTCAGATAATTTCCACAGAAGAGTGTTTTTCTTAACGTTCGTGACCTTTTACAGATAACAATTTATCACTGGTAATAATATGAGGTTATCGGTTAATTAGGCAAAGCACCGTCAGGTTATTTTTGGAGATGGTTGGAGCGTTTAATAGCATACCCCTGGGACGTGTCTATTTAGTTTGTTTATTATTTGACATAGAAACATTGAGCACGTAGAAACATAAGTCATATTTTTAAACCACTGCTATTCTTTTTATTACATTTGTATATTCAGGGTTGTGATAAAGAAACATTTTATATGGAATATCACTTTTAATAAAAAATCGGTAAAACCCATCAGCTTCACTTTTTGAAATGTATTTTTTTAGATAAAAAATATTATACAAGGTGGATCAGAAGAATTATACGTGTTTCAAGTTAAATTTGTTTAATGGAACATATTATACATCATTACATTTTCAGATTCTACATATACAGTGTGATCAGTAAAGACCGCATCATATGGGTTCTTTTTATTAATAGCTTTATTCGAAATTTGACTTAGGCAACAATTTCTGCTTCGATCGAGAGAATATTAACAAAACAAAAAAAATAGTAGTCACGTGATTAGCATTATTTGTCAAATTTTAATTTTTTTCCCAAAAAAAATCAAAAATGGGGTTATATCTCAAAACATGGAAAAAAGTTATTAGAAAAATTTTTTCTAAATGTAATTTTTAGCTCATGTGCAAAATTTCAGCTGTATAAGATAATTTAGATTTTTTGCCCATTTTTTGTAAATTGCACCATTGTTGCAAAATAAGACTCAACGCAACCTACATAAAGCTTCTTAGGTTTGACAATGCTTTATTCCAGACATATGTTGTTTAAAGTAGCGCCTTATTAAATGTGTTTTTCTACAAAGTCCCAATTCATGTCACATGTGATGCATAGTTTATTTGTCTTTGACCCTGTAGAAGGTAACTTCATAAAATAACTATTTTTGAAAACGTGGTTTGTAGTAAAATAAAGTTAATAAAAAGTAATACAAATTAATATTAAGAAAATAGTTTAATTGAAAACACTCAAATTTTCTAATAAAAAAAATCATAATATAAAAATTAAACGCATTTAAAATTGCACTTTTTTAACTGATAACAAACTATTTTTGGTTTTTGAATATTAAATTAATATATTATTGTATATTACTTCTAGACACAAACTACGGTTTCAAAAATAGTTTTTTTAAGATGTTACCTATATACAAGGTCAAAAACAAATAAACTTCGCATCACATGTGACCAAATTTTAACAGCCCTATTTGGATTTTGTAGAAAAACACACATTTGATATGGAACTACTTTGATCAAAATATGTTTGGAATGAAGCATTGCCAAATCTAAGAAGTTTTATGTAGATTGTATTGAGTCTTATTTTGCAACAGTGGTGTAATTTCCAAAAAACGGGTCAAAAATCTAAATTATCTTATACAGCTGCATATAGGCTAAAAACTACATCTAGAAAAACTTTTTCTAATAACTTTTTTTGATATTTTGAGATATAATCCCATTTTGGATTTTTTTTGGAAAAGAATTAAAATTTGACAGATAATGCTAATCACGTGACTACTATATTATTGGTTAATTTTTATCTCGAACGAAGCAGAAATTGATGCCGAAGATAAAGCTATTAACAAAAAAAATCACATTTGATACCGACTTTACTGGTCACACTGTATATAAGGCAGCTGACGTTTCGGTGAAATCTCATTCATCATTTTCAAAGCTCACTGTTCGGCGTCTACCTTCGTTCGTTCGCTCGTAGATACCGTACAGTGAGCTTTGAAAATGGTGAATGATATTTCACTGAAACGTCAGCTGCCTTACAGTCCTGAGAGGTACTCAGCACATACACGGGGTGCCCGAAAACCTTCGATTACATACATACATACATATATATATATATATATATATATATATATATATATATATATATATATATATATATATTGCTCCGGACGGCCTATCTTCGAACATACACTGTATTATTGAACACACTAATACTTCAAAAGATTTTTTTGGTCAACCTTACTTTTGACACTTGTCAAATACAATTTTAAGTTGCGTCGAGGAGCTCTCAAACTATAATGACCACGAAAGTCGTTCTGGAGCCTTTATATACCCTTATGGTCGATATCGGAAGATTCCCTACTTCTTTAGAAGGATTTCCATACTACATGGGGTTATCAAAATAAGAAAAAGGAATAATCCGGCAATTTTTAGACCTTCTATCATAGACGTTCCATGTTACAAATAAGGAAATCGAATTCTCTAAAAAGTTCCAGACCTTCTTTCATAGACGTCTCCTAAGGAAATTAACAAAGGTAAAATTACTTAAATAAATTATAAACTCGCAGAAAATATACCTAAAACCCTATAAACTACGAACACAAACTAATACTATGAAATATAAAACGCTACAAAGTTCGTTACATTAGAAAATATACCTAAAACCCTATACGAACACAAACTAATTCTATGAAATATACTACGCTATAAAGTTCGTAACTATATATATATATATATATATATATATATATATATATATATATATATATATATATATATATATATATATATATAATTATTTTACTCTTCTTACACCCGTTAAGAAAGGGAACAGACAGTACATTTTCTGCGAATTGCACTCTAGTTCTCTATCCATTCTAGTTTCGACTACCTAATGGTCTCATCAGTGTGGCTGTAATGAACGGAGAGCAGAATGAACAACAGCTGAAAGACACAATTGATAAGAAAGCTATTCTTTTGAATCATTATCAGTTTCACTTCTATCACTTGAAGTAATCATGATCACTTCGACCCAATGACAAGTAAATCCATATTCAAAAGAACATGAAGTTATCAGTTTCACTTTAATCAGTGATAATTTACTCAAAAGAATACAGCTAAGGAAAAAGTAAAAGCAAGTTTTGCTACTAACTCAAGTTTTAGGTGTACTGAACACTGGCAAGTACGAAAGACGATTCAAATGTTGAGACCCCATTCAGGATATATACCAACTTCTCTTTGATGGGCGCCCATTTCCCTAAGAAACTATTGATACTTCTAGAAAGTCTCATACTTCGAAATATTTGACAGGACTTTGTTGTGATCTAATTTTTTTATGTGAATTAAAATATCAATGTTATGTAAAATCTTTCGTGACAGATAAAGCGACGAACATGACATTGTTTGTGCAAGGACTTCGAAATAAAAGACATTTTACAAATAACCAAATATTTCTGTAACAATCATCTTCTCCCAGCGAAATTCAGCCAAGCAGGGGACAAAGCATTAGTTGGTCTAAGCGATGTACGTTGAAAAAGCATTGCTGACTGTTTAGAAATGATGTCTCTCAGTGGGGATAATATTAAAAATCTGTGAGGAAAACAAAAAAAAATAGATTCCGCCATATACCAAAAAGTATCCGATATTAGCAGTAGCAGAAGAACATCTAAACATGTTGAAACTCACAGCAGAGTCCTTTGATATTTGCAAAGGAAACATGCAACAATTTCAGATTCTGTAGAGCAATGAAACCACTTACAGCATATTAAAAATGTAATATAAACAAAATTATACTTTGTTATTTGTCACATATATTACATTTTTTGGCATTATGGCCGTTTCATGGCAACTATATCTTCAGAAGCTATGACTCACAAATTGCTTATATACAAATATCGGATAGCAGATGGTGTAATAAGAACTATTTAAACTTATACGATAGCCCGCTGTAATATCGGGCTTATTGGTCCTAAAACTTAAAGAAGATAATTTTATTCGTTTATAGTACCCTTAATAAAGGGGAATTTACAAATTCCAGCTGAGAAGTTATGTATTTTGGTCCTTTTTACGTTTATATATTTCAATATTTTCTAATATGTTTAATTTCTGTCCTTTCTGTTCAAAGTATAATTAATATCTGTAAGTTATTTAAATCTGGGCATTCATTGTTCTGGTCTAAAAAACGATTTGCGAAATTAGACGTTCTCTTCTTAAGTAAATAACAGGATTTGTGCTCATTAAATCTAGTTTCATTTTCAATTTCTTCCTGTCTTCTTCCTGTCTGTCCAATGTAGCAGCAATTAAATTTTAACTTATAAACTCCTGATTTTTTAAAATTATTTCTGTCTTTAACATTAGAGATTAGGTTGGATAATCGGTTACGAGATTTAAAGGCTAAGTTATATTTATCTTTGCAAAGGATGTTTGATATTTTCTTACAAACTTCCCCAAAAAACGTAAGAATTCGGAATTGTCTAGTATTTTGTTCTTTGGTCTGTGAATAAATTAAATTCAAGGTAATGTTTTCCTTTTTATTTTTTGAAAATGATTGCATTTATTTCGGACTAGATTTTCTTGGGAAAGTGGTATAAAGAACGCACGATATATCATTGCTGTGTATGCTGCCATTTTATTTGGTTTAGGGTGAAAGAAGTCGCGAGGGATTATACTGTCAGTGTAACTTGGTTTTGTGTATATATTTAACTGTATCGTTTTTGTGGTTATTTTCGAAACATTTAAATCTTAGAAGTTTATCGAGTTATTTTCTTCTATTTCTAGTGTAAATTTGATTTTGGGATGTACAGAGTTTACTTACATCATATATTCCAAGAGGAGTTGTTAGAGCTTTCTCTACAAAAACGAAACAAACATTTTATCGTCGATATGACCAAGCATTCATACCGTATCAGTTTGTAGGTTATATATATCAAAAAACCAAAAGTATATGTTATCTCGAGACGAAATAAATTAGACCAGTTGGTAAATTTATTGGAAGACAATGAACATAAGGGATTGTTACCATTAGCAATAAAATTAAATGCACGCTCAAGTTTCTTTTAAGAAAATAAAGTTTTGGGACGATGTAACAAAACAGTTGCAAAAGAGTTACCAGTGTGCAGTTGCTTTTTCAGCGTCGGTGGAATGCGTATTAGTGTGTGTGTTGGTTTTGTGCACTCCAATTTAAGAAATAGATCGGGGATTGAAAAATGTGGAAAACTGATATTTGTATTTAAATTTTATGATGAAGATGCAAATGGTGATAAATTATAAGTTTACGATTTCAAACTGCCTTATATTTTTACATCTTGTGGTTGCTGTAAGTTTTAAATATTTTGATTAAAACCAACTCAACCCTGTTCTATATATATATATATATATATATATATATATATATATATATATATATATATATATATATATACATTCTTGTGATACGTTATTTTATGTAAATAAACCCACTAAAAAATAAAACAAAAATATTTTGAATGTTTTTAGTATTATGATGTAATTACCATATTTTAAATATTTTAGGTGTTTTCGAATTATCACATATAAATAATACATTGCTGTGCATAAATTATCATTTTAACATAAATTCACACACATTTAAATCATCAAACAATTGATAGAGTGTAAGTTAAACACATTTTGTATTAATTTGTTTGATAAAATGGATCGCCTGATTCTTGTTTTCAGAATTCATATCAGGCCAAAGCAGTTACGCCATAATTTATCATTTCTTGTGTTATTTTTATATTTGATTGCTGTATTATTATAAAAATAATAAACAAACTGCGCAAAAAAATTTACTAGGCATGTGACATAGTAACTTGAAGAGGGGATACATATAACATGTGATTTTAGTCTTGCATTTTTTCTTTGATTTAAAATATGAAGAAGATAGCAGAGACACAAGTTCATAAACAAATTGTTATTTAGTTATATTATTAATAATATAAATATGTATTTTTATGTAACAACTAACTTGTTTATAAAACTTACCCTTTTATTAAATGAAATTACATAATTAATAGTGACATAATATTACAATGATTAATTTTATTGTGCACCTTTTTTACCATCAGAAATAAGGGCTCAAAATGGATCTATTGTGTATTTTATTTGATCTCGTCGACTTCAACAATTCATGCCAAATTTGACATTTTCATGAGAACGAAGGTATTTTTTTAAGTTACAAATGGATCTGACCCGATTAAATAAAGCGATCAAAAATAACTTACTTTTATATTAAGAATTATTTTTTAAAATATCAAAAACCCCAAATTTTATTGCTAAATCGTTAACACTCTCACTGAGCCGCTTTATAAAAAAAACGCCAAAAAGCAAAAAATAATATAAAATTTTATATGGTATTGAAATTTTTGGAGTGACGTACCAAATTAATACTCAACAAAATGTAATTTACACAAAAATATTGAAATATACGTTATTTGCGATTGCTTTCTTATCGTAGCTTGCTTGTATCTCATGTAATAATTTGGTTCTCCATTTTCAGTTTCAGAGTTGTAGAAAATTTTTTTAAAACAGATTGTGTTAATTTTTAAGAAACAAACAATGAAAACTGAGCTTTATATAAAAAGCAGTAATCGAAACATCTCGAAATCAATTATTTTCAATCGAAAAACAAAACCATTCAAAATGGTAGAGAAAAGTTTTTTCGTCACTTATTATTATAATATATGTATGTATTTAAGAGTTCGTGTGTAAAACCTACATGAAATAATTAATAATTGGAAAAACCGATGATAATTATATTTAGAAATGATAAAAAAAAGTTTTGCACCGACCGGGGATCGTACCCTCGGTTCTCGGGACACTAGTAATGCCCTTACCCATTTACGTTACGGCGACTAATGAGAGAGAGAGCTTCTAAAAGAGTATCGCACTTGTCAGCATATAACGCGCTCGACTTTAAAAACTTTTTCACAAAAAACAAATGAGCGATGACACGAACGCTTTTAGGGATTTCTTGAGATGCTGTTAGTCTGTATAATTCTTAAGTCTCGCTAAAATCTGTGACGACAAGGTCGCGACCTCGTCTTGTAAGTACTAAGCAAGATGTACAATGTAACTCACAATTTTTCCAAGGTCGCAAAATGTACCCTTTTTCATCCAAAGCTGTAAACCACACTAAAATGAATAACAAAAAATTCTTTGATTCTAAGAATTAGCCAAATACCAGTTTTGGAAGAATTTGGACCAAACGAATATTTAGTTTGCCATAATAAATCCGATATTTAGAATTTTAAGAAACTAATTTTGGATTTGTAATCTACGCTGCCAAAAAAGCTACGAATATCGAAAAAACTTGAAACATAAACTTTCTAGTCCGACATATTTTATCCAGCATATATGGGTTTGAAGAAATTAATTTATCAAATCAATTTTAGACGAAATGGGAAAAATAAAAACGTTTCAGTTCCTCATATTGCATCTGCTATATTTAATTTTAACAAAATATTTCTAAATTCATAATTTACGACCCCGAAAACCTCCTAATACCAATTTAAAAGAAAAGTAAAAAATATCAAGTTTTTAAATTCACTTTTATGGATTCGCCATAATGAATTAAAAAAAATTAAACTCTTCATTTAATCTTAATTTACACTCTCGAAAAACCTCTGGTACCAATTTTGGACATAACTGGAAAATGTAATCCAAAAATAAATTTCATTTATTATCTGCACGCTCAGAAACCCCCAGTACCAATTCTCAACAAAATCGGGGTAAAATTTTTAATATGCAATATTAGATTCGTCGCATTGATTTTTCAAAAATAATTTTAAATTCTTAATTTACACCCCCAAAAACACTTCAATACCAATTTTGGACAAAAACGAGACATGTAAATTTTAGTCCGCCATAATGAATTTTTAAAAAATAATTTTAAATTCGTAATTTAAACCCTAAATATCCCCCAATACTAAATTCGGAAAAAAAATATTGAATTTTTCAAACTGATTTTAAATTCTTAGTTTGCACCTCCGAAAACTACCAATGTCAATTTTGGACAAAATCGGCCAAAATTAACTTTTTTATCCATCATATTATAAGCGATATCTTGGAATTTACTGAATCAATTTCGTGCAAAATAATATGGGACAACCATAACAACTTCCTGAATGTAACGTAAAAAAATTTCAATCAATTCGGTGTAGCCGTTCGAATTTAGAACTTTCTTCGTTCTAGTAGACGGTTAAAAGAACTAATTTTAACTCTTGGTACCCTCTTCGGAAACTGAAAGTATGATATTGTTATAATATGTATCAAATATGTCAAGACATACACGTTTATATAGCAAAATTAACGATAAGAACTTAGAGATAAAGTCTTGGATTAGGTAATATATTCAAACGATTTTTTTTCTTGTATTTTTAAGATTCAAAACTTGTTTGACTTACTGTCAATTTAATCCCTCTACCGTCAGTTTGGACCGGTTTTAAAATTAGATTAGTGAATTAGGGGGTTAAAGTTTAAAAAGGCCCATAATGGAATCTCCTTAGTAAGTTCGGGAATATGAGCGATAAATAGCCAAAAGATTTGCTAACCATTCAGAAAACTTATCTCAACCAAGCGAATATTAAAACTAGGTTCCAGAATGTGTTGAAATTCGACCTCAAGAAATTATTACTGAAATCAAGGAAAATATTAACTCGAAAAAAGGTCCAGAAATTAACCTAATAAAGGTGAACTCTTACCTTCCAAGGAAAGCAATAGTAAAATTGACCCATTTAATTGACGCATATTCCAGACTAAAGTATGAACTAATGATATGGGCAGTTGTGTATAGCATAGTAATAATTAAACCAAGCAAAATATCTCATGAAGTAACATCATATAAGCGTATCTACCTTCTACCTTCAATGTCGAAGCTGTTCGAAAAATTATGAGACAGATTACAACCTATCCTAGAAGAACAACAGTTGATCTAATATCATTACTTTTGATACAGGGAAAAACACTCACAATTGATCAGGTCCATAAAATAACACCCATGTACTCTTCCATGATTCTTTATCTTGTGCAAGATGATGCCATCTGTTCCCCACCTTGGCCTTAATATCGTCAAGCTAATGCAACTGTGGTCTGCCAACACTGTGTTCATGTAAGCGAGGTCTCCATTGTACGATATGCATGGTCCATCTTGAATCGTCCAGTCGGGCGACATGTCCCACCCAGCTCCATTTCAGATGTGGTATGCGTGTTATGACATTTTCTACATAGAAGATGTCATATGGAAGTGTACTTGGATTGAACTAATAATAAAAAATCTTTCCGGTTTTAGAACAATCGGAGATCTTCAACCTAATGATGATTATCATAACTATCACGTGTGGCCCCATCTTTCTTATGTAAAAGACCCATAATGTAATTTTAATCAAATCAAAATTTAATATATGTACGACTAAAGAAAGTATTTTTCTGGTTAGAGCAAAACATTTCACCGCACAAACAGAAAAATTATTGTCATTTTAGGTAGAGTATATACGAGAATCTTCGTGGAAACAGTAACAAATTGCAGGAAATACCCAACATAATGGCTTGGCCTCGCAGGAGCAGGTATTTGGAAATTGGTTGGCGACACGCACATGATGTTCATTTCCGGTATAAGAATAATATAATCAGTTTAGCAAAGAAAAACGAAAAGATTAGTGAAATAAAACATATAAAATGCATATGTTAAAAAAACATTAGAGTCAAGAATAAATACAGGCCCAGAAAAAAAAAGGATTGTGCTAAGAAGACGGACTTAAATATCTTATTTGTAATAATTTCTCACAATTCTTGTGGAAAAGCAGTGCAGATCAAATAAACTAAACTTGTAATATGATGTAGTTCAGTTCATCTTACTCATAAGATATTGTTGCCACAACTCCACTGACTAGTTATACTTCTAAACGATTAAACGTTTGAATATTTTTATACATTTGAATAAATTATTAAGAGTCCTCAAAAAAAGATCACAAACAAATTATGTTGTGCGAAAAATTTAATTCTGACAGGCTATAAAATAAAAACTACTCAATATGTCGAGTTGTACAAATAGTAACTTTTGATCGAGATCATGCTTACTACCCGAGATAAAAAATTTAGACTTTTTGAGAAGACAATTTTTTTAAAACAGCCCTGTAGCGTCAGACATTTCAAACAATTATAATTTTAAAGTAAAATTATCACTTTTCACCTTAACGAATAAAACTAAATATTTTTTTAGGCTGAATATCTTACAAACAAAAATATCTACCAAGCATGATGGACACAATTGACTTATGCCTAGTAACACTCGATATGACAACCTTTACCTACTTGTGTGTATTTATGGAGCGTTTTTACAGTACTTGGAAGTGTCATTATATTTTCAATAAATGATTATAATTGTCCTAAAAGTATGAACGAATCAATTATTTCAAGTGTGTGCAATACGTAGTCAAACTTCCAGGCTATCCAGAATAAAACCCTGAGAATTATGACCAACTCCACATGGCAGCAGTGAGTCGGATTCTATAAAATTTATAATATCAGACTCGGAGCGGTTACAAGTTATATCGAACTAACAATAACCCACGATCTGTTGAATAGGACAGTGTTTGTTGTACCTTCACTGGGTCTTTGTCACTTTCGAATATGTTTCGATATAGTACGATGGATCACTGATGTTCCGGGTCCACTGACGGACCAAAGTTCGTTGGATAAATAATCGGAGGAACAGTAAAAGTAACAACAAAAACAATGGTCCCGCAAGACAAGAGATTAGAATTGTTCTAGTTTAGATTGTGATTTTTAGTACGTGTTTAGGATATATGCGGTTACTATCAGTAAACGACAGGGTCTATAAATTGTTAATGAGGAAGCCACAATATGAAATATTACTAGTTATTTAAAACTCAAACTAATCTTACAAAAAATGACTTGGGTCTGTAATTAGTTTTACTACTGAACCGGCAAAAATGGAGAACTTTATTTATTTTCGGGATACAACTATTTCTTTTACATATTGCAAAGCTTAATCGTAAGGTTCTTAACCTTAATATCCCTATATAAGCGTTTATTGGTTGACATATGTAGTACAAATTATGACAATATTATAAGCAAAACAAAACTGGCCGGCTGTAAATTTTAAATTCCATGGCAGCTAAATCGGGTTTAAATCTTAAATCTTCTTAGTGAATCTGGCTGTAGAAATTTAGTTTAAATGGTTGATGAAGGATTCAAGGGCTTAAGGGTTACAGTTAATGAGTTAAAGGTTCAGGGTTTAGAGGTTCAGATTTGAGCGCTTAGGGTTTAGGTTTAATGGTTTAAATCCAAAGGTTCTACTGAAGCCCTTATGTGCCTCCCATAAACTTCTGTGTATCATCACATCACTTTTATAAGTAAATCCGGCACTCTAAATAATCTAGGGCTATTTATCTTGGAAGTATAGGCGCTAAGCCCATAGACCTTGGACCCATAGAACCTACATCTACAGACCTTCGCTCTACACACACTAAATAAGTAGACACCAGATTTATGGATTTTTCATTTATAGTATAGGCGTTAAGCTCATATACCTTGGACCCATAGATCCTAGGTCTACAGACCTTTGTTCTACACACCCTGAATAAGTAGACACTAGATTTATGGATTTTTCTTTTATAGACCCTTTGGCCTTGATCCCATAAGCCCTAGGACAGGATTGGTAGATTTTAGAACAGGTAGAGCCTCGACCCACTAATAATAGACCCATAGACCTCAGACTATATACATAGCGTGGACCTATACCACAAACTTTGGAACCTTAAATGCTATGCCAATAGCCCCGAAACCCCTAAACCTTGGGCCTTTATATCCTATAACCATAGTTAAGGTTCAAAGATTCAAGGTCAAGGGTTTCGGGTGGAAGATCAAGAGCTTATGGGTTAAAGAGCTTGTGTTTTTTATTTGTTTGTTAAATAGAATTAAAATTAAAAAATAGCTATACACTATATATTCTGATGAAGGTAAGATAAATTACAGAAATCTCAATGCTTGCTAGCTGAAGATCAACCAGCAAGCACAGAAGATGCCAAATGATATTTTGACAAAATATCTGCAAGTTTCTAAGAGAAATCAAGCGAAGCAATTAATCCTGAATTACATGTTTCCATTTATGAAACACTACGCTAACTTGCTTCTTGTTGGATTATTAGGGAGAAAGCTACTTTTCAAGACCCCTTATCCCTTAAATAACAAAATGTGTTGTTTTTTGGTATACACAGATTACTGCCACACGTGAAAGTAATTTAGTTTTGCCTTTCGTAAATGGCTTTCATCAAAGAAATTTTAACAAAAATTATATCTGCCTCACAGGGCCGTTATCAAGAAAAATTTTGTTTTGGAATAATCGAGCCTGAGAATAAGTTTATCTAAGTAAGTTAATGCCACTCAGTCTCTACTATTCCAGCAAATTGAGCGTTTGCAAATCGTATTCTGCAAATTGGAATTGCGGCCGATAAAAAATAGGTTTCAATTTTAATGATAGCTCTACAAAAAGGTTTTGTGGGATAGGTAATACGAAAAATTAATCTTCTAAATGACCGGTAGTTACTCGTAAGCATGATTAATGATTTTAACAGCTCATTGTTTTAATTAGCTTCTGGCACGAGATAAATTAAATGGAGAATAAACATTTGAGTCATTAATTACAATACCAGCTAATAGTGGTAGCGTTAAGAACTTAACAATTAAGTTTAAGTAACTCATCTTACTATATGTGTAAGTAATTCATCTCTTGTCGATTTTTGACAGTATTAATGAAAAAGTTTCATAATATTGAAAATGTAATATTTTCTTAAATCATAGTAAAATATCGATTAAAACTGTCTAATTTGTGAAAAAAAAATCCTTTAATCCGTCAATAAATATTGAAAAAATATGTTTTTAAAACAAGATTCACTAAAAAAAAATGTAAGTTTTACATATACAATCGGACTTCCTGAGAAGTTAGATCTTCTGGTTGGCTAGTTTTCTTTTTTCGATGATATTGATATAAGGGCTCTTGAGATTAGTAGTATTGGCTACGCCCTGTATTTGTCTAAACGACAACCAAGAAAAAGAACTATCACACATAAAAAAGCTCTCAAATAAAATAGCTACAAACCAACCATAATCATTATAAAATTTTTATAAAAAAAAATAAACCTACTTCTAAAAGTGCGCTAAAAAGTGAAAAATAACTATAAATTTCTATATTAAATTGAAATTTTTGAAGTCGGTGCCAAACTAATACCTGATAAAATGAGATTCGCATAAACAGATTAACAATACTTTATTTGTAATTGCTTTCTTACCATAATTTGTATATATTAGTAGTTATTTGTTTCATTTAGAAATAATTTGGCGCCGACTTCAAAAATTTCAATTTCATATAGAAATTTATAGTTATTTTTCACTTTTTAGCGCACTTTTAGAAGTAGGTACAATTTTTTTTTATAAAAATTTTAATTTTCGATTTTTAGTTTTGAATTCATTATGATATCCATAAATTATTTGAACTAAGTACTAATCGAGATTAGTATACCTCGCAATGATTACAAGGTGGCAAAAAAGTACCCATTTTATCCAAAACTGTAATCATCCTAAAATGGACCCCTAAAAATTCTTAGATTCTTAGAGTTCTCCAAATACCAGTGAAATTGTATCAAACAAATATTTAATCTGTCCTAGTAAAGCCACTATCTTAAGTTTCAAATTAATTTCAGATCGGTAATATAGGCCACAAAATCTTCTGATATCGATATTTAAAGAACCTGAGATGTAAATTTCTTAGCTCGATATATTTTATACTGCATATTGAGTTTGTATACGCTCCAAGAACCCCGCAATATCAATTTTAGGCAAAATCGTATTTTGTCAACTTAATAGTTGTAAAAAATTAACTTCATTTTCGTAATACACGACCCCGAAAATACCCTAATACCAAATCTGATAAAATGCGAATAAGGTAAAATTTTCAACTCACATAAAAAAAATACATAGTCGACGAATTGAGAACCTCCTTCTTTTAGAAGTCGGTTAAAAATTGCAACTTTTGAAATAAAACCACCCACCGATAATAAACAAATCACCATATTTCCATACATAAAACGCTCAACAGAATGAATTGGCAGATTGCTTCGGCAACATAATATCTACAGGCTACAAACTATACGAAACAATAGGCTCATTTACAAGAAATTCAACAGAAGCCAAGCTAACAGATGAATATAAACCCAGAATG
Organism: Diaprepes abbreviatus; assembly: GCA_034092305.1. Taxonomy (NCBI): domain Eukaryota; kingdom Metazoa; phylum Arthropoda; class Insecta; order Coleoptera; family Curculionidae; genus Diaprepes; species Diaprepes abbreviatus. The sequence continues at coordinate 2,339,796 of JASJET010000178.1, read as the reverse complement.
AGAAATAAACAGACATCAACCGTTTCCCAACATCAGCTCGAGACAGGACACAAAACTTAATTTGATAACTGCCAGCAAATCGCTAACATAGAACACTACAAGACAAGACTGATTCGCGAGACCTTTGAAATTGAAAAAACGACCCTCTGAATAGCTCAAGCTTTTTCTATCTGAAAACTATCCTCAGGGCACCTGAGCCTAGATTGACACTACCAACGGCATTCGAAAAAGGACCGGAGTCAACGTCAACCAATATCTATGACGGCGTATAAAAATAATATTTTGGCGAAACGTTTACAAGTTTCTACAAGAAATCGAATGAATTGCTAATATTCTTCTATTGATCTGGCCTTTGTAAGTTTAATTGCAGGTGCCATTTGTGACATTACATACGCCTTGATATTCCAGATCCATCTTGTTCTTTGGGTTTCTTGGAGATGAGCCTATTGTTGTAGACGGTAGATATGTTGTTTCCGGAGTAATCTTCCTATTCAATCTATTAATTCTAGCCTGACACGACGAACAACTTCCAACAAAGGGGACGGAGCCAAGCAGTTTATAACGCCCAGCTGATTTTTAACCAACAAACATAGAAGATACTAAATGAGATTTTGGCGAACCGTCCGCAATAGACAGATCTTTCGGTAGGAAAATTGGAATCGGTAAGAGGAACCTAGTGCAAATAATTAAAATTTGTTTGCATGTTAAGTAAAAAAAAAAACGATTTTTTATTCTGCATTTTTAAAATTTAAAACTCGATTGACTTATTTTTTGTTGGACTTGTTAATGTGAACATTATTAATCACAGTACAGAACAGTATAGACTACTGGTAAAGCACAACTACTGTACCGTTCCGGGATTAATTATTTGTCCATCTTAAAAATTTTCAGAAGGAATACAAATTAAAAAAGATATTTATTTAGTACTACAGTGCAGTATGAGAGGTTAATGGAAATGTTTCTCATAATCGTAGGCAAAAGACAGGAAAACAACTCTATGACGATAAGGTTTATACTCAAAAACAATGACTTTTCAGATTTAAATTCATAAAAAAAATACCTTATATGACTTCATTTGTATAAAATAATCACCAATTGCAAAGTAAAAAATCAAACCCCATACTAAATAAGGCATCTTCTTTCATCTTAAATACGAGTATAACACCCATTAAACCTAGCTTTTAACAAGCACAGAAACCCTTTAAAAGAAAGGTTTCTAAATTTCACTAAACCTCTATTTCTATGAAAACAAAACCCTTACACGAGACTTAAAACAAAGAAAAATACCGCTTTGCTCCCTTTGCTGTCATTATTGTTTTAGTTCAAGCAGAAATAGCGAGCGTCATTCAACAACTCTGGTATAAAGTTTCTCGTAACACAAAGCAGACAAATAATTAGTACAGAGACTAATGTAAGAAATAAAGTTCCTAAAGAATTTCTTGAAGTTTGGTTTGTAATTATTTCGAGAGATGTTGAACTTACGGATACTGAACCTGAGTATCATCACGTGATTCGGATTTATTTAGTTTTCATGCGCTTATTGTTTTATTCCAGATGCAATAATAACAACAGATTGTTTTTTATTCATCCTAAATCGTTTGGTTACCTTGCTGCTTTTAAAACGTTAATTCAGAAGGGAGTAAATTTATTTTAAGTTATTATTTGTTTGGTGTTTACATCAACAATTCATATTTGCATTATTAACGGCGTTCTAGAAACGGAAGATAGTCATAGAGGCCACCACACGACTGCGTCTGCTCTCAGCTATGAGAAAACGCGACATCCACCTTGCCGAAATGTTTTTCATACCCAATTTTTCATGTAAAATGGAAATTACTGTATCTTTCGGTATCCCTGTGGCCTCAACTACTTCGCGTAATTTTGTTCTTCGTTTACTTAAACACAATGTCGTGGATTTTGTCAACCATTTTGAGGGTACTCACTTTTACGAGACGTCCTGAGGTATGATCATCTTTTGTTGATGTACAGCCACGTTTAAACTCATTGACCCAATTGTAAATAGTTGCAAACACAGGGGTATCTTCTTTAAGTGCCTTCTCCATTGTGGAGGTTGGCAATCATAATCGCTATTTTAATTTTTGAGGCAGTTGCTCTAAATAGTTGTTTTGAACTGCATCCAAACCATTCTCTTAGGTCTTTTAGCCATGAAATTCGTCGTCGTCCCACGCCTCTTCTGCCATTTATTTTGCCCTGGATTATGAGCCGTAAGATGCTGTACTTTTCTCCTCGCATAATGTGTCCGAAATATTGCAGTTTTCTCTGTTTTACTGTCATCTCGACTTCCTTTTCTTTCCCCATTCTTCTCAACACTTCGGCGTTCGTAACTCGATCCACCCACGAAATCCTCTGAATTCTTCTATAGGTCCACATCTCAAAAGAGTTAAGTCTTCTCAATGCCTCTCGACTCAGTGTCCATGCTTCCATTCCATAATATAGAACACTATATACGTAACATTTAGTCAGTCGAATTTTCAGGGCTAACGTTAGATCTTTGCTGCAGATAACCTTTTTCATTCTAATAAAGTTGGCACGTGCTTTCTCGATTCTGGTTTTTATTTCGACGGTATAGTCATTATTTTCTGTTATTAGGGTTCCCAAGTAAGTGTACTTCTTAACTCTTTCTGTGTGCTGACCTCCTACCATTAGGGTTTCATTATTATTGGTGTTGTTTTTTTTACTAATTATCATGAACTTGGTCTTTTTCGTGTTAAGAGAGAGTCCATATTCTCCACTAACTTTTAATATTTTATTCATTATCTTTTCTAGGTCTTTCAAACTATCAGCTATTATTACGGTGTCATCTGCATACCTAATATTGTTGATTAAAACTCCGTTTCCTTTTATCCCTGCTGTTTCAGATTCAAGACTTTCCAATATGACCTCTTCAGAATAAGCGTTAAATAGTAAAGGTGACAATATACACCCTTGTCTGACTCCCCTTTGTATTTCCACATCTCCGGATATTTCCTGTCCAAATCTTACTGCCGCTCGCTGATTGTAATACAGATTTGATATCAACCTTAAATCCCTTTCATCCAAATTTTTGCTTCTGAGAATCTCTATTAGTTTGACATGCTTCACCCTATCAAAAGCTTTGTTGTAATCTATGAAGCAGGCATAGAGGTCCTGATTGATATCTAAGCATCTTTGAGTAAGCACATTAAAAGCAAATAATGCTTCTCTTGTACCCACCCCGTTCCGGAAGCCAAACTGTGTGTCACTAATATCCAGAAATAGACGGGTTTTGTATTTCAGTGTATGTTTTTATTAATATCGGCCAAGCGCTTTCGGTCTAACAGACCATCCTCAGGGCTCAGACCTCGTCAAAGGGCACACCTTAACCCACACAAATTAAAATTAAAACATTCAACATACTAGTACATTAATGTACTAGTATGTTGAATGTTTTGTTTTAATTTTAATTTGTGACAAAGTTTTTTAAAAATTTTTTAATTGCTACGGCTGGCGACTGCTCTTAAACTGGCAGGGTTAAGGTGTGCCCTTTGACGAGGTCTGAGCCCTGAGGATGGTCTGTTAGACCGAAAGCGCTTGGCCGATATTAATAAAAACATACACTGAAATACAAAACCCGTCTATTTCTTGATTTCTTCGGTGTACAATCTGTTAATAACTTACTAATATCCAGCTCCAACAGGGGTATACGTGCCATGAACTGCACCTACCTCAGCTTTGATTTATTTCGGTGTTAAGCCTTTTAAATAAAAATGTTTTATCACGGCTCGAAATTTACTTTTTCCCATTTTTATAAAAGTTTTTCACTTCAATCGATGATTAAAATGAAACAACTCGATGAATATGGCTGAAACTTTAGCAATGCTTTAGTGAAAAATGGCGCTTGTGAAAATATATATTGCGATGCCTCGCGCACCATTTATTGGATTTCCTAAGGATTTATTGACCCTCACTCCCGTATTTTAATAAACCATAATTTAGGGATTATTACGTAATACATATGTCTACTTTTTGAAGTTAATCAAATATGATGTAACAAAATATTCTTCATACTGCTAAGAACACGAAATTTCTTTATATTTCTTACAATTCTACGGTGGAATTTAACATAGAAGGAATAACCTTTCGCACGCAGTAAAACCGAGATGAGAGAGACTATTATTTATATTTACTTTAGCAGTATGCGCTCGTTAAGTACTAATTATTTCCTTTTGCCCATAATCTGGTCGTAAATCGACTTTTTTACCATTAGCCGTGTTTTATTATGTGGCTAAATATCCCGCAAAAAAGTCGAAGAACAAATTGACGTAGGAACTAATAAATTTTGCAGAGTTGCAAGTCCAGATCGAGGTTGGGCGCCAGGCCGATAATGCCGAGGCCATTGTCGTTGCTTTTTTGACTTCGGTTTTTGTTGCTCAGGAATGCCTACCTTGTATGATGGGCCTTCCTTCTTGTATTTAGCAGTGACGTGCCAAATGATCGAACGTAACATTTGTTATTGTTTTAAAGAATGGCTAAGTAACTCAAAAACTTTATAAGTATCATAATAATTGAATTAGGAACAAAATTCCTTAAATCCAGTTTTTGTGAAAATAAAACAAAAATGATTTGACTGCAATTATCCGCCGCTTTCTATTCTAAAAAGTGGTTTTAATTTCATACATCACTTACTTATCTAAGGTTAATTTTCGAATGCCTCTAAAACCATGTAAAGCGAATAAACACGGCCAGCATCATGTAAAAATTTTATTTAATATTAAAGTTATTTTTTCATTTTTGAGTTTAAACAAACCCATTTTATTTAAAAAAAAATACTGACTACGGCTTATTTATTGCTAAAAATTGGTGAAATAGTTTTTCTATTGTTCTGAAAAGTAATGAATAAAAATTTTCTTTCTGACTTACAGGTCATTACTATCATTTTCTACACACATACTAAATATGTTGGAGACACTTGATACCCCTTTGGCGGTTACATTTAAATTATAGCGTTTCGAAGTCTAGACGTTTATGTTGTGCTTTGTGACTCATTGAGTAAAGAAAAACGATTTTATATGTTAAAATTGTATGGTGTTCCAAAAGCTATTATTGCAGGATAGTTTTAAAACATTATGTAATGTATGATGTCACAAAGTAAAAATTATGTAAAAAAAAATATTAAAAGACTTCCAATTTCTTTATGAAAACCTCACTTCCGTAAATGAAAATTTTAAACTTTGTTTTGTTATTAATATCCAAGTATAGACGAATAAATCTAGAGTAAGTATGAGACTGAAAACAACGAATTTTTCGCTGACTATTTCGGGGTTGTGGATCACTAATTTTAAGTTTTTTTAGCTGCCTCATATAATTTTGCCAAAAAGATTTTTTCATTTTTATACTGCATTTTCTGATCTAATCCTTTCTCGCCTCTTTCAATAAAACACATTTGCACATTTTGAAATATAACACGGAATTTTTTTTAATTAATTCTGACACATCTTCTTCTTCTTCTTCTTCTTGTTCTTTCTAACACAGTTAACCATGCTAGTAGGCTATTGCCTGTTCATTGCCATCAAGTCTTCCCCGGAAGATGAGGTCCAGCATTCTCGCCATCGTTTTGGTGGTCTTCCCTGTGATCTTTTTCCTACTGGGTTATTCATTTTTGAGCTTTTAGCGAGTCTATCGTCCTCCATTCTCCCTATATGTTTGTTCCAGAATCTTCGCATTTGTCTAACCCATCTTCCTATATCCTGTATCCCGCATTGTTGTCTGATATCTTCATTCCGTATTCTATCGTGTAGAGTTTTGCCTTGTATAATTCTTAATGTTTTCATTTCGACTGTTCTCATCATTTGTAGAGTTCTGCCTGTATCTGGTCTTGTTTCTGCCGCGTATGTTATGATGGGTCTTAGAGCCGTTTTATGTATCTTAGTTTTGCTTTCGGTATTAAGGTATTTGTTCTTCCACTCAATTTCTTTTAGGCATCCCGAAATTCTAGCCGCTTTCATCGTTTGTTTTCTTACTTCGTTAAAAAGGTTTCCATGGCTCGTTATTTCTGCTCCCAAATATTTGAAGTGATTTATTTGTTGACAATTTTGGAGTCGATTTCCAACTTGCACCGTATTGGTTGTCTGGATGTTACTAAGCATTTGGTCTTCTCGGTGTTGATGAGCATATTTAATTCTTTCGCTTTAGTGTTAAAAGAGTGCAGTAGTCTTTGGAGGTTATCTGACACATGCGTTCTGTTATACAATCAACACCATAAACTTCACATATTTCTTGGTGAGCCTGAGTAGCTTTCTTTCCTTTGCGGAAATAAAAAAATAAAATATGCCGAAAACGTTCGTTTCTGCACTCCAGGTTAAAATTGACCCTAAACCAACAGTTATAAACAAGGTGCTTCTAAAGTGACCTAAATGTGATTGATGTCAAATGTGAAAAGGAAAAAACCATAGCATTGACGGAAGTCCTTCAAAACAAATACAACGCTTTCTATATGTGACAACCAAAAACTATTCCTTGCCGTCCCAATATATACGTCGACGTATAGGCTTTTTGAGGATTATTCTTCCAGGGGATATAGAACAACTCCCAATTTTAGTGTTTCGAATGTCTTTTAGGGAATATCTTTTTATTAATAATTAGTAGCAAAAAATCGATTTTTTATATTTAATTTGAAAATTATTGTTTCTATTCAAAAATGCACCAGTACAAAGTAGGTATTAAAAACAATTTAAAATGCTTTTTTATGGCTTAAAATCCATTTTGTGGTTATCGAGATGTTAGATTTTAAAACATGTCCATTAAGAAAATACTGTAAACTAATCATTACCATTTATAGAGAAGTTTACGTTTACTAGAAACGGTTATTATTCGGAATATTGGAAATTTGCATACCCCCCCCCCCTATTTAAAAGTCGTAGAACCCGAATCTAAAGCTTTTGGCGGTCGCGCATAATTTTCCCGAAATTTTTTTTCTTTTATATATAAAAGTCCTGTTTTCCCAGTTCTACCTTCCAATTTCGCCGTTTTTAGTAAAATACACAAACAGGACACAATATTTAAACATTTTTTTAACAAAACTAACATTAACTGTGATTTTTCAATAAAAACCAAGAAAAGCTGTCAAGCCCTTATTTTTACATTTGCCTTTCATCTAGAAAGCCGAGAACAAACAAGAAACATATATAGTGAAAGGTATGTGGTGACGTCACAAAAGGTTGAAATTCGTGGAAACCTTCTGAATTTTGGTCGGCATTTCCCTGGCTATTTAATCCTACATTTAATGTAATATCCTAACCATAAAGGCATATACTATGTATTTTTAAGTACTTAGTCCAAGTCTCAGTAAAACAAAAATAAGTACGTGTTTGTAAAACAAAAATAATAACTTAAAAAAAAACTGAACAGTAGAAGGAGTCAGTTTTTCTGCAATCTCATAAATTAATGGACATAACCTAACCGTAATGATTTTTATTGCCAAGTTTTTAATGTTAACATTGATAAAGTTGTAGTACAATGAAACATGTTTGTTAAATTACAATAAACTAAGTGAAAATTAAAACAAAGTGCTTTTCCTCCGATAAATGTTTCCACAAGTAGTTGTAGCATTTAAATTTACCAGTTTGCATCAATGCTACATGTTTTTAGTAACATGACATAATTTGTATATTTTTACCTGATTAAATTTAATTATTTATCCTGTAATTTAAAATAGTAAACATGGAATTTGTTTTTTTGGTTCACAACTCTTTTGGTCTTGTAACTTATCACTCTTTCTTCTTAACAGAGTTTGTAAATTGCTGTAGTTTATATATCACATTATTTGGTTTGAATTTAAAAGTCGTAAAATATTTTATTTTTAATAAATTCTCATTTGTTTACATTTCATTTCAGTATTAAAAATATAAGGTTATAGTCGGTAATATAGTTCAGTTAGCATTTGTTGTGGATGTATACCCGATTCGTTGACACGAGCACGGCATGTCGAGACCGATCATTTAAGGTTGATTATACAGTATGGAATTTGTAGCAATTTTTTTGAACTTTATTTTAATCATGATTAGTAACTTTGGACTGTTTGATCATAATTTTCTTTTTGATAATTTTCCATGACTTGTCAATATTTGATGTGATTTGATTGTGAATTACCTGGTAATCAGTGTAAGTTCGGAACTAGGTTAGAGTGCTCCAGGTTGAAAATAAGGTTGGCAAAAGTGACTACAAATATCCCTAAGATTTTTCACGTCTGGTTGCAAGACAGATTTTCATTTTCGTTCCCTTTACTGTTGAACCGTCGAAGGCAGTAGACCAATCCTGCCATTAGATTTGAAAGAGCAGATGGTCAAGTGTTTTTTTTGTTAAAGTCCATTAATCAATGAGGTAAGATTTTGCCCCTTATCTTTACGAACATGTGGTAAAAATAACATTTTATTTCAGGGCTATCTGAAGCAAGTCTTTTTCATCTTTGGCTTCATCTCATTCCTTTTACTGTGATTTCCATTTTGATTTTCCCGGCTGTTAAGGCTTTCTGATGGTTCCGGTCCTATTTTTCCTGTCCGTTTTACCACAACGATTTTAACCCTCACCCTGCGTTTGGTTGGTAAGTTGGGATTGGCATTGTGAAACCCCCAGTCATCCACAAACCACAACAAGAATCCTAACAACAGCGCTGGATCAAATAAATAGAAGTGAGAGGTACCATAGCATAGACCAGGTAGGAGAATTCGAACTCTACATCTATTTTTTTACATGTAAATAAAACAATATAAATATATTTTCATTTGACATAATAAAATGTAAGAACCCTTTTGATAACTTTCTTTATGAAAATTACTTTCTTGGCAATTGAAAGTTCTAGAACGTTTGCGGCCAAATTTTATATAACCTTTTAAAACGATATAACACAAATAGTTATCAAGAAAGAGTATATAAAAAAATTGTAGGTACCATTCCGATTTATGTGCATAATAATTTTTTTTGGAATAAAATGGAATTGTTATTTTGTTTTAATTAAGTCGTTTCATTATAGAGCTATACACCAGCAGTCAATAAATTAAAATCATTCCTCATACCTATGTGTTTTCCTGTTTAATCACCAGGTAAGTAACACAGATAACGTAAAACAGGTGGCGCCTATTGGGTAATCAAAGCAGAGTACAACTATCTCTATCTAGCCTCCGCCATATTGAGCTGCGGTACGCATCCGTTGCCGTACCCTGTAAAAAGGGAGACGCTGCAGAGTACAAAAGGAATTTTTAAACCAATAGTGCAGAACAGTTACTGGAAAACATTTCCAACATTTTGTAAAATAGTTGTTTTTCATAGTTTATTGTTTGCTTATTTTGTTTCAAAAACCAAAAGTGTAAATATTTTTAAAACAGTTGAAGATATATGTATAAGGCATATTTCAAGAAAAACGTTTACAGTTTATTGTAGAATCTAAAAATGTAATGATATACAATATTAAACAAATTCGAAATGATATACATGGCACTTTTCTGGTCCACCCTATATAAAATTTTCTTTTCTAGAAAAACGTACTTCAAAAAAATAAAATCGATGGGTCCGAAGGCTTTTTTTTTATCAAAAACGCAGTTTCCATATAAAACATCGATCCGTTTTTTTATATCGCAATCCTGCATATTTTTGCAGGAAGGTACACTTCAAAAAAAGCATAGCTTCATCGAATCAACTTAAAAATTTCCCAGCATGTTTCCGAGATGCTGTACTTCAAGAAAATGCACTTTCTTTTTCAAAGATTACAATTTGACGTGATCACTGAATCAACTCTGCAAAATGTCTGTCGTAACAAATTACTGAATAAGAAAACAATAAATTGCGCACAGTTGCAGGTCTACATCGACGCCAGGTGACAGGCTGAAGCATAGGTCATTGTCAATGCCTTCTTGTATTGGTTTTTGTGCGCGAATGATTTCAAAACATGAATCATATCAGTGGCGGGTTAAATGGTTATTTTTTTCTTTGTAATTTTTCTATTTTTGTGTCTGTGTGGGGAAAGGGGGAAAAATAATATTATTTATTGTGTGACGCAAAATTGGAAATGAAAACTTTTTATTAAGTATCTATCAATGAGCAGAATATTCTAAATAAAAATCGCCAATTGGCGTACATTTAATTTTAAATATATTTAAACTATTTCTTTAGCATTAGAAATAACTGGGATATTAAGATTCACTCTATTTTGATAAAGACCACATAACAGGAATGAATACTGTCAATATTTACACGGAAATTTTTTATTTTCAACAGTTTTGATAGTTGCTTAATAACTTAATTCGTTATTCCTATACAGGGTGTCCCACGACGAACTGCCGCCACTGATTTTTCGGAAAAGAGACTTTGGAAAATTTTCAAAATTTAGCAGTTTACTAAAGGCTATATTCTTTTGAGTAATTATCAATTGATCAAAGTGAACAAAGTGAAACTGATAACTTCATGTTCTTTTGAATATGCATTTACTTATCATTGGGCTGAAGTGATCATGATTACTTCAAGTGATAGAAGTGAAAGTGATAATGACTCAAAAGAATAGCCCTAAAGTCGATGGGGAAGTTCGACTAAAATAATCAAAATTTCAGTAAGAAATAAAGAAATCTTTCTGCCGTATTTAAATAGTTTGTTATATATGTAATTCTCCTTTCAGACAGAGAATATGAAAAATATATCTACAAACAGTTTATTTCCTGCAAATATCGCTCTGGTCTTTGAAATTTATGGTTCATATATCAGTTATTTCCTGCTAATGTTGCTCTCGATCCGATACAGCTCCACTGACGAGATCATAAGGTGATCGAAACCCGTATGGAGAGAGGACCAGAGCGATATTGGCAGGAAATAAACTGTTTGTACATATATTTTTCATATTCTCTGCCTGAAAGGAGAATTACATATATAACAAACTATTTAAATACGGCAGAAAGATTTCTTTATTTCTTACTGAAATTTTGATTATTTAAAAATTTCACGTTACTCCGTTGATTCATAGATGTCGTTCGACTGGCGATATTTTTCAGTCTGACATCGAAGTTGGTAGACGGCAGGTGTAATATCCTGCCGACATACCTTGAAATTTATGGTTCATATATCAGTTATTTCCTGCTAATGTTGCTCTCGGTCCGATACAGCTCCACTGACGAGATCATGAGGTGATCGAAACGCGTATGGAGAGAGGACCAGAGCGATATTTGCAGGAAATAAACTGTTTATACATATATTTTCATATTCTCTGCCTGAAAGAAAAATTACATATATAACAAACTATTCGACTAAAATGTTTTCAAGATGGTGGCATTATTTAAATGGGAATTATTTCCTTTTTGGAGGGAGTCTATTTGAGTGTATTGTGTTGTATTTTGATAATAAATATATACAGGGTGACTAAAAAGTAACATTAAATATTAAGTTGAAAAAATCATTAAAGTCAATTTTTTTAAAAGTAAACCCCTATTTTTATAATGTTACTTTGTTTAGCATTGAAAATAAGGGTGTCTTTGAATAAGTATATGTATCAGAAAAATTTTTAGTCGACGAAAGAGAAAAATAGAGCACTAGAGAAATGTCATTATTTTCATACCATTTGACTTTTATTAATAAAAATCATGCCGGAGCGATTAAATTATACGCAGAAAGATTATTTAAATTTGTTTATTATGTATGGAGCATGTACCAAAGTTTTATCAAGAACATACCAGACATTTGCTGATAGATAACCAGATAAACAGAAACCGTCACGGTATAGTGTTACATATTGAAAATTTTCAAAAATTTTGGCACCGTTAAGGCAAAAATGCTTAAAAGGAAACCTATTCTCAATGATGGAAACGTCGAAATTACAATTCTGGGATATTTTGAGGCATATCCTATGATATTGCTAAGACAGGCGGTTCTACTAATGGGAATCAACAGCTCAATACACAGAATTCTGTTGAAACACAACTTACAATCTTTTTTAATATATATGATTCAACACGTAAGACATACTAAAGTGCCAGAAAGGGTACAACTTCGAAACTCTCTTCAAATGAAGTAACAGCAATCTTGTATGACTTCCGGTTATACCGGTATTTGTGCGAAACTTACTTATTTTAAATGGATGTCATATTTTTTTTTGTATTCTCTTCTAAATTTCCGATAACTTTTACTCAAAGTTTTTTGCCCTACTCTAGCCGTTTTTGAAGAAAAAAGTATTTTTTCCAAATTATAAACTTTAACAGGGTATGATGAAACTCTTGAAATGAAGTAACAGCAATCTTGTACGACTTCCGGTTATACCGATAGTTGTGCGAAATTTACTTATTTTAAATGGATGTCATATTTTTTTTTTTGTATTCCCTTCTAAATTTCCGATAACTTTTACTCAAAGTTTTTTGCCCTACTCTAGCCGTTTTTGAAGAAAAAAGTATTTTTTCCAAATTATAAACTTTAACAGGGTATGATGAAACTCTTGAAATGAAGTAACAGCAATCTTGTACGACTTCCGGTTATACCGATAGTTGTGCGAAATTTACTTATTTTAAATGGATGTCATATTTTTTTTTGTATTCCCTTCTAAATTTCCGATAACTTTTACTCAAAGTTTTTTGCCCTACTCTAGCCGTTTTTGAAGAAAAAATTATTTTTTCCAAATTATAAACTTTAACAGGGTATGATGAAACTCATTATATTATGTGATGGTTTAAACAGCTGATTAAGTTCAAATCACTTGACTAACATTGTGTAATTAAAAATAATAATAAATATACTTACCCAGTTGAAGTGAAATAATAAGTTCTGATGCTTACCTGAAAATAATAAAAAATAATGCTTTAATAACAGAATCGATCTTTAATTTCAGCAGTCAATAAAGAAATAGTCAATATTAATAATTATTATTTGACAAAAAGGTTATACACGTAAACAAAGACAATATATAAAATATATAATATTTGAAATTGTCTTTGACATAACTTGAGATAGATGGGTCTCGTTCTACTGCATAAAAAGAAACAATTCTATAACTACTGAATTGTTTGACTTTTTCCAAATTTCACCATAAATTACATTTCTAGTTTTTTACACTTGGTTGCTCATGGGAATCAGCTTGTCCGTTTGATAGTTCAACGGTCTAGATGTTGTATCACTATATGCTTCGCCCACTGGGACAAAAGTTGAGTTACTCTTTTGAATATGTCACGCACGCAGGAACACGCACTACTGGAGGCAGCATACAATGATCCGTTCGCTCTACACAGCAAAGAGAGGGAGGGCGAATATGGGGTAATGATATTTCTCTCCCTTCGAACCGCGTTTGGCCGGCATGCGCCTCAATGATAGTGGAGAACAAAAGTAAAGAGACAGCATTATTCCGTATTCGCCCTCTCGCGTGGAGCATTGCATGCTGCCTCCAGTAGTGTATACTCGAAAAATGCGACTGTCATCCCAGTTCTTTTCGATTCATCACCCCAGTTTTTTTTCGATTTGTCACCCCAGTTCTTTTCGATTGCGCCATCTGCCCCGCAACGACTTTGTCTTATTAGAAAAAAAATCCTCTTTCAATTGGTTATGATCTGCAAACTGACGTCCTCCGGGATACTTTTACCAAACTCTGAACAAAAGAAGTAAGACGGCGCCAAATCTGGACTACATGGGGGTAGTCCAGTAGTCCACCTCAAAGAAGGTACACTGGCTAAGTTTGAATTAAACTTTGGCTTCTTTGTAAACTTGCGCATTATTGTGGAGAAGGAACCCATTATTGTGACACAAAGCAGAACGTTCTTAGAACCAAAACTTGATACGAGACGAGTCTGTCATAGAATTGTCAAAATGATTAGTTCCAATACTTTTAATGCTTCAAATATTTGATAACCATTGTTTGCAACGTCCTGCAAATATTCGGATTGGCAGCGTTCAAAGGATTTTTACTTCTTGGAAGATTTTCAATGGGTTTTAAACCACATTGAACCTGTTTTGACCTATATTGTACCTAAAAAAAAAGTTGGAGCCTGGTTTTCATATACTGCAATCTTTGGTTCGCGAATATTTTAAGATAATTATGTTCTTTTTTTCTAATGTAATAAAACTCATTTTCTGTAGCACAATAATTTATAAAACACAAAATTATAAACCATTTGAAATAAAATCTGGCATACAAGTAGAAATAGGTTTTCACTATTGAACATTGCTTAGCAAAGGAACAGTCAATTGTTACTATCTTGGCTAGGTAGATATTACTTTGTTATCCTGGTGTTTATAAAACTGAATGTACGTCATTGAAAAATCTCTAATAAAAAATTCTGCTAAAATTAAGCATTTTAAAATTTTTAATCCGCCAAATTGGCGGCTTCATTTTTTAAAATAAAATTATAGATTTAAAATTTTTCCCTGAAAAATGGTCAAAGACAAATTTTTGTTGAAATTGAGCAGAATAATTTTAGTTTCCCATTTTGAATTGCGTTGAATTACGAAAACAGTTTGCGATATTTCTTTAACAAATGAAAAATAATAAAGCTTATTTTTGAACACTGGTATTTCCGTCCTTGATAAAAAAAAAACAACAAAAATTAAAGTTATGTTTCATGAAAAAGGCAGATATAAAATAGAAAATTATTATAAAAAACCTAGTCTTTAAGCAACAGGAATTTAAACATCACTTTTTACTTGTAACATAAAACCAGCCCTGCGAACACACTACCAAGGAACCACTATCATAAGCCCGATAATTCGAAAATCGAAAAATCCAAGAAATAGTTCTTTTAATATAGGATAGATGGACCTCAATATTCTCTGATTATTTTAAAATTTACCACACATACAATTACATTTTCACATCTTAAACATCAATATTTATCTTCACCATTTGTCAAGAAAACGAAGTAATTCTTAAAACCGACATTAAATTTGGTATATTGATTTTTTTTTTATTTGGATTTTTTTCACCAATTTTAGGCGAAAAAATTGTTTATGAAATAATTCAAAAAATTTCCCCGAGAGTCCTGTAAAACGATATAGTAGGGTATTTGACTATTGTTGGATCTTTTTTCATATTATTGTTTCTTAAATTTAATGCACACTATATAAATATTTCCTGGATATTTGTTGTATACTTGAAAAATTAGTTAAAAGTGTGAATGGTAAAAGAACGCCTCGAAATGAAATTCGAGCCATGTGACACGTATGACGTCACATCATAGTAAACAAAGAATGCTAAACGATAGTTTATCGGATTTCTAGATTTTTATTTTTTTGCCATTTAAAAATTGTGCGTAGCGACATCGACGTCCAAAAACACTCCAGAAAAAGTGTTTGTTTCTGTTTCAATGGTTTCTAAAAGTCGAAAACAGTGGGTAAAATTAGCTCGCAGAAATTCCAAATGTACAGAAGCTAATTCTATGATTCTTCTCTCTCGATCGAAGCAGAAATTGTTATCGAAGCTTGAAAAGCTATTAATAAAAAAATGCCATATGATGCGGACTTTACTGGTCACACTGTATACAAACAGTTTATTTCCTGCAAATACATCTCTCACCATATACGCGTTTCGACCACCATATGGACTCGTCAGGGGAGTGGTATCGAACCGAGAGCAACATTGGCAGGAAAAAATTGTCTAATTGTGTAATTTCTTAATTTTAAGAAATGACACATTATATTTAATTTGACAAGGGCAAAACATTTTTTACTTTAAGCATGAAAAAAATTCATTGTTTTATTCTGGCTTTGCTGCAACTAAATAATAAAAAAAAACAAATCAGAGTCCTGATTGTTTAAAACATTACTGCCGAAATGATTTTGTTGTTATAGCGAGGCAATTAATTTTTCATTGGTATTTCCTCAATTTAATAAAACCCAACCAATCGACCATAAAAACAGATTTAATTGGTTTTTAATAATAAATTAAAGTAGCAATCAAAACTCCCGAGTGCAGGCGGCGGAGTTGTAGCCTTAATTACTTTTTGATATTTATTTTGTGTAGTTATGCAGGCGGTTGTTTTACGTTATTTACATTCATTAAATTATACCAGTAAATAATGAGTTGAATCTATACAGGGTGAATAATAAATTATGATTATAGATGGGATATTATAAAGTTATAGCAGGACTAAACTTTATATAAAAATGAAACTTGTATTAAAAGACTTATAAATTAGAAATTACCGATATCTAAGAAACTTCTTATATGTTACAACTTGTCCCAAGCTCAAATTAATGGAAAAAATTAAATACATAACAAACAGCCGTTTAAACACTTTTATAACAAAAATCATAAAAACATTACATCAAAACATTCTTCCAACATGTCAAGAGCTAGCTGTGTTAGCAGGTTGAAGTTATTCATTGTAGGCTGCCTTCCTATCTTGATAAATACAAATTCAAAACCATCTAAAAGGCTCAATAAATAATGAATATGGCGATATTAACCACCTTTTCTTTAACTCCAACCAAAATTCTGCTAAACAAATAACTTCTTGTTACCAAGGTTTCAATGTGCCTTTTTTGCTTTTAGAATTCTACAATTTCCAAATATTGTTGTCTTTAAATAAGTTTACAAATATTTGTTAAGAATCATTATTAAATCCTATTTATCATTGGTATTAATCTTCTTTTATCCGGCATACCCAGTATTTCCCAATCGACCCGGGAACGAAAAGCGTGTGCTCATGACTACAACACTAGGGTAAAATAATGTGTCAAATATGACAAGAGACGATGGAATAAGAACACAGTTTTAAGTATTATATTATTAGGTAATCGCTTCGTACGCCACTGGTGAAAATATGCAAGATTTGATTCTGTTCATCGTTTCTAATACATAGGAAATAAACGGGGATTCATTCTAACAAGTACTCATTTTACACCAATAGGTTTTAAATTTTAGTTCAATGTACAGTAATAAACTTTCAGTAATTAAAAGCATATGCAAGCAAAATTTTATCACAAAAATAAAACAGTGAATGTAACTTAATTATAAAAATTTTAATTGTAAGGATTTACTAAGTGCTATTATGTCGAATTTTTTTAGATTTTCGAAAAACTACCCTTGAAAAATTTGAGGGGATCACGGTAAAAAAAAACAAATTAAAACAGAATTTAAAAATATATATAAACAAATTTTAAATAAATCAATGTAAAGGTTGCAGTAAATATTAAATAATTAGATCCAATAATAAACAAGGAAAAAACTGGGCTTATAAAAAGAAACATACAATTAGAGAGGAAGCAAACCGCTAAGAAGCAAGGGAACAAACCCATTTAAACTCATACGACCTGCACATTTTATTAACGAACAAAATTTTTATATGATTTACTCACTGTCTTGCCCGACGCATTCACCAAATGTCACACTCCTAAAATAAGGCTACAATTTTTAGCAACTTTAGTGGCTTATATCGTGTAAATGAGATATATACATATATATATATATATATATATATATATATATATATATATATATATATATATATATATATGTTATATCGTAGGTTTTCACGGATGGTAAAATGAATAGTTTGGTTATTCCGGGTTTCAATCCGTTCGTTCAAAAAATCGTTTTCACGACGTTTCGCCAAAATCTCATTTGGCATTTTCAAGTGCGGTTCGTCTCGTTACTCGCTGAGAACTGATGGTGGCCTCTGATGACTGCCGAGTTTTGTTTAGCTGGCTCGCTTCCTGATTGGATGAGCGATTTCGCAGGCTCCTCCCCTCTGCCGAGTGCGATATATTTTGTTCTTGTATGCTGGTCTCTCGTGTACTAGTTGATTTTTGTTGTTTTCTTTCTTGATTCTTTATTAATGTTTTCCATGTAGTTGGAACATTTATAGCATCGTCTCGTTTATTTAGTTGTCCCGCTTTTTCGATTTCTAGGGCCTCTCTTATGACGCGTACCTTGTAATTCTGTACTGGTGCTATTTATTTTGTTTTTTCGAAGTCGATGGTGTGTCCGGTTGTTTGGTGATGTTGAAATAGGGCCGAAGTTGTCTGTTTGTTTTTGAGGCTATTTTTATGTTCTTGGATTCTTGCTGATATGCGCCTGTTTGTTTGGCCTATATAAGTTTGATGGCAATCTGCACATGGAATGCTGTAAACGCCATGATTTTCAAGGTTGGTCTTGTCTTTGGGATTTCCCAGGATGTTGGCTATTGTTTTTTGTGGTTTAAATATGGGCTGTATGTTGTGTTTTCTCAAGGTTCTTCCGATTCTGTCTGTTATTCCTTTTATGTATGGTATTATGGCTTTGTTCCTTGTTTGATCTTGGTCTTTGATCTTTGTTGTAGTCTTCTCTTGTCTTTTTATGGCTTTCTTTATATCTGATTGTGAGAAACCATTCCGTTCTAGAGCTGTTGAAATGTGTCTTATTTCGTCTTGTTTTGTGTCAAGTTCTGTTAGGCGGAGTGATCTTGATACTAGTGTGTTGACTACTGCCTGCTTTTGAGAGGGATGATGGTGTGACGCTGCATTGAGATATCGGTCAGTATGCGTGGGTTTCCGATATACGCCAAAGCCCAGGGTGTTGTTTAGTTTCCTAGTTAATAGCAGGTCCAAAAAAGGAAGTTTCTTTTCTTGTTCGATTTCCAGCGTGAATTGGATTCTGTGGTGGATATTGTTCAGGTATATGAGGAAATCGTCCAGGTGTTCTTTTCCATGTGGCCATATTATAAAAATATCATCAACATAGCGTTTCCAAAATTTCGGTTTTAAAGGTGCCTTTTGCAGTGCTTCTTGTTCGAAGTATATCATGAAAAGGTTGGCTATGACTGGTGAAAGCGAGGATCCCATAGGTGCGCCATCTGTTTGTTTATATATTTGGTTATTGAACATGAAGTATGTGTTCTTTAGGCAGTGTTCTGCAAGTTCAATTGTGTAGGCTGGAAAGTCTTCGTTCATGGCGATTTTGTCCAAGGTCTCATCCAGTGGTATGCTTGGATATAGCGATTTTATGTCGAGGCTTGCTAAGATGTCATTTTCTTCGAGGTGAATGTTTTTGATCATTTTAGTTAGTTGTTCGGAGTTTTTCACGAAGGAATCAGCCAGTTCGACTCTTGGTTGCATGATACTTGCTAGATATTTTTCCAGTTTTTGTGTAGGAGATCCCACGGCGCTCACTATTGGTCTGAGTGGTGCATTTGTCTTGTGTATTTTTGGTAAGCCATACAGTTTTGGACATCTGCTTGATTTTTCTCGTGGTATTATAGATTTTTCAGTTTCTGGGTCTAGTTTTGAGGCTTTAATCTTGGCTTTCGTAGTTTTTTCCAGGTATGTCGTTGGATCTCTGTTGGTTTGTTTGTAAGAGGCGCCATCAAACTTATATAGGACAAACAAACAGGCGCATATCAGCAAGAATCCAAGAACATAAAAATAGCCTCAAAAACAAACAGACAACTTCGGCCCTATTTCAACATCACCAAACAACCGGACACACCATCGACTTCGAAAAAACAAAATAAATAGCACCAGTACAGAATTACAAGGTACGCGTCATAAGAGAGGCCCTAGAAATCGAAAAAGCGGGACAACTAAATAAACGAGACGATGCTATAAATGTTCCAACTACATGGAAAACATTAATAAAGAATCAAGAAAGAAAACAACAAAAATCAACTAGTACACGAGAGACCAGCATACAAGAACAAAATATATCGCACTCGGCAGAGGGGAGGAGCCTGCGAAATCGCTCATCCAATCAGGAAGCGAGCCAGCTAAACAAAACTCGGCAGTCATCAGAGGCCACCATCAGTTCTCAGCGAGTAACGAGACGAACCGCACTTGAAAATGCCAAATGAGATTTTGGCGAAACGTCGTGAAAACGATTTTTTGAACGAACGGATTGAAACCCGGAATAACCAAACTATTCATATATATATATATATATATATATATATATATATATATATATATATATATATATATATATATATATATATTATTTTCTTGATTCTTGAACCATAGATTATATCATTTTTCCTTTATTTTTTCTTTTCACACAAGCCTAATTTAAACAAAAATATCGATCCTGTCAAATAAGAATCAAAAATTGAATATCCTCTTAAATATAAAACTAAACGTATACCTTATTTGTTTTTTTGTGCATTGTAAAATAAAAAAAATATATAAAACATAAAACACATTCGCATTCCATGTATCCTCAGTAGACGATGTAAAAATTAAATTTTATTTAGTAATAGAGTAACAAAATGTCAAGGTATGTACCGGTAAAATTAAATATTATTAAAAATTTTAAAAATTTAAATACAGTTTTTAAAGTGTCTTGTTTGGTTTTTAAAACTGTAGATATGTTCTTATGTGAATGTTTTAATTATATAAAAATATTTTTAGGAAGAAAAAATTTTGAAAATGCCTTAAATAAAGGGCGAAAATTGTTTTGCATTTTTTGTTATATATAGAACCTAAACCCAAAAAAAGACAAAATAAAGGAAAAATTATATATATATATATATATATATATATATATATATATATATATATATATATATAGATAGATAAGTTTGTGTCCATGTAATTTAAAATAAAATAGAATAAAATATTGGCGAAGCGGGCGTGAAAATTTGTCAATCTACATGATTCTCGTATTAAAAAGTGCGGAGCACTCCAAAATATGGAAAAACTCCGGGTCCGACAGATGGCGACAGCGCTGTTTCGTCCTAATATGGGACTCGTCAGGCCACCGCAGTCGGTACAAACCATCATCTCGCCTTTGCATCGTATAAAGCTGAATTTATAATCAAAATACAGCAAATAAGACGACAAAGGCGACATCTCGATGGTCCACTTGATAATACAAGAACCACACAGATTAACAAAGTTTGTAAAAGAACCGTCATATGGTGGCGCGACGGTGAATTAAAACAGAAATATGTAAAATCGAGTACACGAAACGCGCTGCCCAAAGGATAGGGGTCGCATTTTTCGGTACTGGCAAGCAAGCCTACCGCCTATTTTGGCAGCCAAAGCCACGTGCCATATATATATATATATATATATATATATATATATATATATATATATATATATATATATATATATATATATATATTATCTAAAAATATACCCCATATTCTAATTTTTCTCAAATATCATATACACACATATCAAAAACAAGTCCGAAAAAGCAGACAATGCTAAATAATATCCTGGGATTTTTTATAGAAAACTGATATAGCGTGAGAACGAACAAACTGCGTTCTAACAAATATATGAATACCTGTGTAATGAGCATATTTATGCTAAATATAGTTAATCTTAAAATTTTAAAGTTAAAGTAAAATCTCAATCATAGTGTTAGTCAAAAATCAAAGTGTAAATTAAATTGTAAAGAGAGTCCAATTTAAAATAAATTAATATGAGTCGTGCTGTTGCAAATAAAGGACTTCTTTTTAAAGCCTTACCACTCATCCTTGGTCTTAAAAGGGTAAACGCAAAATGCTTGATAAAATTATTCTCTCAGGGTGAGATCGTAGGCATTTTAAAATAGAGGTACATATAAGGCGAGTTCTTTTATTCAATCGATGATTTTGCGTACTAATCTGAAATCCATCAAACCGTTCTTAAAAAAAAGCGATAAAAATGCGATTAATTATTACACCGTTCTTTTTTTTTATCGATGGATGCATCAACAATCCATCGAATCCATCGGCTTCAGACCCCGATGAATGCGATGGACAAGTAGTGGGGGAAAAACAACTGTTAATTTTGATGGTTATGTTTTTATTTCTGTCTTGAAAAGAAATAATTGCCACTATTTTTGATTTATTGTTCGTTATATATAAAAATGACAGAATTTCTATATTATATAAAAATATTTATATAAATATTAAATAAACTTCCAAATAAAATATTGGATTTTTAAGGTTAGGTTTTTGGAAAAATGTCACATGTCAATCGGAAATGAGCGTTCTTAAATTCAACATAATTTCATTGAAAATCCATTTATGACGTCACAAGAACCCATCGGACTAATTCAGCGCTTTTTCATCGATGGAATAAAAGAACTCGCCTCTATACAAAAAGACAAAAGAAAATTTTTATTGGATGCAATTTATCCCTAATAATTTTCATTGCATATATTTGCTAAGAGCTAATATGATAAATTTTTTCAGATTTTTAATAATAATATTTCTTTTCTATCGTTTTTTGGCTCTTTATCTCGATTTTATTTAGTCTGATTCTGATTTTTTAAATCTTTACGAATTCCTTTTTTTAGAGTTTTGTTTAATTGAGCTAATTCTACCTTATCGATGTTGTTTGATTTCGTAGATTTTTGGTTGTTTTGCTGATGATATGGTCTTTGGACTTATTGCCATTTTTTCTGCGACAACAAGTGTTATATTTGTTATCATCTTTCTATATAGGAGAGGGGAAGGTAATTTAAAAAGACACTTTAGAGCTTCACATTCCGCAAAGAAAGCGACTAAATAAAAAAAATTAAAAGACATATTTAATTGCATTTTTGAAGATATACCCAATGATATAACACTCGATGGAGCGCTACTTTTCACACATTTTGTTTTTTTGCAGTTTTGAGTTAATGGAAAACATGTGTTTGTAAAATATTAAAAATTGACAAAGTTGTAAAGGGATGATATGACGAAACCACAAACTCTAAAAATAGTTTAGAGCAAAAACATTAAGCACTTCATAGAAATGTTTTTCTACCAACATGGAATTCATGATCAGAATAAAATTTCAAAAGAACCTGATAAAAATTTTCGTCTGGATAATTTTCCATATCCATCTACGAACTCATTTCGGATCAAATTAGTTAGTTTACTTTTATTTCGCCGCTTTGAGGTGATAAATCCGCTGCTCGTATGCAATTACTGCAATGTTGTTAGTGTGCAAAGTGGATAACGTACTTAACCAACAAATCAGAACTATAACGAGGTTACAAGTGGTCACTGGCAATCGCCGGCGAGTCTCTGACCCATACACATTATAGAAATTCTAAAGCGCCATCAATTAGGGAAGGCTTATGTCATATTGTTATACATAATTGTGCATGGCTTTTAAGTGCGCTAAATCAAATTATTATTATTTTAATATATTGTACATTTTTTTTTTGAAACGTTAAATATTTTGGCTTCCGGAATTTAAGGAGACTCGTGTAGTTGTAATTTTCAAACAATTAGGTATTGTACGAGTAGTTACAAGTACTTGCACTTTCCTAACTAAAAACGTTTGTTTCTCATTCCTACCATCACATATGGTGATTACGAAGGTGAATTCCCAAAAAATGAACAGGTAATTTGTTTTAAACAAACAAATTCTTAATAATTGGTGCCTAGAAGCGGCCGAGAAACACGAAAATTTTACAAAAAAAAAATTAGTAATCGACAATTTTTTTGTTTATAATAAATTACTTGAATCCATCCTCGACATTCGTAATCAGGGAGTCAAAATACATATAAAAAACTTTGGTGGATCCATGTCTCTTCATCAGCTATGAAAACCCATTGGGCTCCCAGACTAAAAGCAAACAATTTATAATTGAACTAATCTTGATGTCCCTAAATTATCTGAACTAATTACTAAACAAGATGTGTAGTGTACCTCGAAATGCTTCAACAATTGCAAAAAAGTACCCATTTTAGTTAACATTATTGTAAATCACACTAAACTGAGCAACACAAAATTTTTGGACTCTAAGAATTCTCCAAATACCAGTTTTGAAAGAAAATGGTCCAAAAAAAGTTAATTCGCCATGGTAAGTAAGATCAATTTTGATATTTGAAAATAATCCAATACCAATTTTGGAAGTACTGAGAAATGTTAATTTTTTTGATCGCTATTTTAAATTTTAAGAATTAGATTCGTACTCTATTCCGAAAACCACTTCATAACAATTTCAGAGGAATTTATAAGATGGAGACTTTAAAGAAGGCTGTATTGAACTTTAGATCTGTTATATTTAATTTAAAAAAAATTAGATTCATAACCTTCAACACCGAACCCACTCCCCCCTTATACAAATTTAAGACAAAATTACATAAATCCCCACAGCAACAAAGTAAAAAAATTCATTCAAATCATCTAAGCACTAAAAACATACACAGTGCGTTCCAAAGTAAACAGGACTTCTTAAAAATAGCGCTTTCTAGTGGCGCCACGTTTTCATGGTTGCACAAGTTGGAAGCTACTTCCTTCCTTGATATTCGTTCAAAATTTCATCAGTAACGGACGATTAAAAGCCTGTAAGTAACAGTGTGTTTGTTGCATCGGTGCAAAAATGAATATTAAACAAAGAGCCAATATCCAGTTCTGTTTTAAACTTGGTAAAACTTTTACGAACCTCTTCAGTTGATGTATGACTTTGCAGTGCAAGTACAAGGTCAGTTTCAAGGTCATAAAGGTCAGATCCATTCTTGTCATTAAACCGTTTGGTTTCTAAGCCTTTTTACGTTTTTTTGCCCGACAACTGCAACTGGCCTCTAATTGTGAAAAAAGCATGTGAAATATTTACATTCTTGGGGAATTTTCCTACTTTCCATTTTGCAATAAAAAATAGAGATTTTTATTTGAAAGCATAAAGTTGACCTTGAAATGCAAGTAAAAGGTCATAAACCTTTAGTACCCTTAAAAAAAAACTTATAATTAATAAATATATATAGGAGTAGTCGCGACTGACTAGTCAAGAAACAATATTCCAAACTAAGGTTATTGGGGATATTCAATTCACAGTTGAGGAAGAAATTAACAATAGTATTCCATTTTTGGATATGTTAGTTATACCTGCGAATAAAAACTAAATGGTATAGAAAACCATACTGTTCTAATAGATTCATTAGTTACCATTCGTACCATCCTATGAGATCGAAAATTCACCTCATCTTAGGCATGAAAAATAGAGCTATCAAACTGACATTCCCGAATTTTAGAGCAGAGGCATTGCGCCAGAATTGTTACCTTGACACTATTATTAAGAAATTTCTCTATAATACCAAATATAATATTCCTGAAAACATCTTTGAAATACCTTCTCACCCTTCTCTTTTGCATACTTAATCTTTACCTATAGCTAACACTCTTTCAAATGTAACAGTACAAATTCAGTTTTTCCACACACTACCGCATATAGATAGAAAATCTTACTGGCACATTGATGAATATTTTTAAACATACAGATATCAAACCGTCTGGAAAACAATTACTTATTCTCTCTAAAATTTATTCTAAAACCAAAACACAGTTGCAGCTGAATGAGACGTCCTGCATAGTGTATACGATTCCCTGTGTTCCAACTGTTAATTAGTTTATATAGGCCAGACTTCCAGAAGCCTCAAAGGCAGACTCACTTCCCATCGTAATGATATTAATAGAGGTTTGCCCTCTTATGCTCTGGCTAAACATGTTTTCCATCAGGATCACAACATTAACTGGGATGGCACTGAAATTCTGGAAAAAGTTCCTGCATATTACAAAAGGCTCTTCCTTGAAATGGTGCATATTAACTCAGATAGTAACACCATGAGTAAAAAAAGTGACACCGAAAGTCTGAGTGTCATTTACAGTTCTATTTTAAAGTTGGAAAAGGAAAAGTATTTGAGCCTCCTGGACAGTCCATTTCCAGATGGATAGTTTTCTCCATTAAATTATCTTATATCATGTAAAAAATATCAAACAAGTAATTTTTTAAATTTATATTCTATTTTTGCTAAATCTCATACGTGACTATGCCACTGTTTACGGATACGTATTTTCCTTAACTACTTAGGCCACCTGCGACACTTCTCGGTTGATACATGACATTTGTCACTACAAAATAGTGAAATAGTCAAGTGAGATGTTTGGCTGTTGTCGAGTTTTCTAGAATTGCAACGAATTTTTACAATCCTACCAAAATATGCCTCTAAATATAGTTAAAAGGTGCTAATGTTGTTTTTTCCCCTGTTTTTCAAACATTTACTTGTTTCATATTGAAACCACATTGGTGAGTTACTTAATAATTATAGGTTAGGTTAAAACTCTAACTATTTATTTAATTATTGTAGAGATGTCCTGAAGAAAAGGTAAATAAATTCTCGAAAGCTTGACAGGATCAAAAAAAGGGGTTTTTCCTTACCAAAGCCTACAAATTTAAACAGACTGCATCATCAATAACCCTACTTTGGAATATTATATATATATATATATATATATATATATATATATATATATATAATATATATATATATATCATTTTACATCGTCGTGGTAAATTACAGGAATGCCTAAGTAAAAAAAAAATAGAAAAATTAACGGTGTCTCCAAAATTTCATCGGATTAAGTTCTGAATTTTCCATAACAGAATCAACCAAATTTTAGACTAAACAGTATTCTTTACAACTTACGTGCGGGTAAAATAACGTTCTTTAAGGTTACTGCCAACGGTCATCACTATATCTCGTACCGGTACATTAAGATAAATGTTTAAACATATTTTTGCCATTGGGAACTATAAATAAAGTTATTATGGATTTAACACCCACCTAAGTGTTTCCAGCCAAGCAAAATTCCATTTATTAAACAATAAAAACATCGTCATTTAACGGCAAGATAGAAAGCCATAAAGCTTAAGAAAGGATGATAGGTTTGGTATATAATTTACGTATTTCTCGGTATGCTGCAATAGTTGAAGGCTTCATGATAGGTAATGGTATAAATAATGCCCAGCTGTTTAGATAATTTATAGAGATTTTGCATGAGCCGTTCTTACCTTATGGACGAAGTGTTTGTGTTGTGGGCTTGGGTATCGATTGATTTCTGTGTACAGGTTAAAATAATTTTTAAGCAGCTTAAAAAACAGAAATACTATATATATATATATATATATATATATATATATATATATATATATATATATATATATATATATATATATATTGTATAAATAAGTGCTTGGACTCAGTTTTATTTGAAATAGATAGAGTGAAAATCGGACACAGAATGGTTAAATAATGTATTTTAATGGATAATAAGCAAGTAAATCTGGTTTAGAATAAGATAAAATTTGATTTAATGATAGGAAAAGATGTTTTGTTTAATTTGTAGTGTATATAAACAGATATAGTCTTAAGAAACAGATAATAAATTCCAAAATTTCTTGACTAGATAAATTAATTGGGAATTGGTATATTCGTCAAAAATATGACATATTTTTCTCGATAAAAAAACTATGTTAAAAGTATTGAACTAGTTAGAGGAAGTGTTAATACAAAAAAATATATATTTGAATGAACAAAAAGAGTGTGGATGCTTTTAAAATACTAATAATAAAGTGTTATACATCGTCGTTGGTCCCAATAAAACAATCACCAATAAGACACAAAAGTGCGTGTAGTGAAAAATTAAGACAAAAACACCGTGAATAGTGATAAACAAACATTAATATAGGAAGAATGTTTTAGTTTTAACAATTATTAATCAAATTATGTAGAAATTAAAACCATATTGTATGTAAAATTGTAGAATTTAAGATAGATTTAATTAGTTTATAAGGTTAATTTAAGAGTATTTTAAGCAATTTTGGTACTAATATGTTAAGAAAATTATGCTAAATGATAGGGTAATAATATCAAAAGCAACAATAAACATTTTAGAGTTTTTTCGAACAAAATCTGAGTAAAATTGTCATAAATTTCAATGTGTAGTCTTAATTTTTATCAATTTTTATATATAAATAATATGCTAAAGTGGCTTTACATATATTAAAATGTCGAGAAAACTCTAAAGTTTATTTATTGCAAGCTCAATAACGCTCAATGGTCAGATTTGGGTCAATATATTAATAAAAACATGAAAATTGCAGTCAAAATTGGTAAAATTAAAAAGCCTTCATAAAACCCAATTTTTCAAAGTATTAAGATTTATCAAGTTGCCAGGTGTCAATAATCTGACCAATCATATTTTAGAAATTTCTTATGTTTTGGCCGAATACAAACAACCAAGGCGTAGGGATTTCGACAGAGTTGATTTTATCAGTTAGCTGAAAGCACTGCGTTTCTCGAGCTCCCGAAAATTTTACATAACCTTAAATTTTCAATTTTTTAAAAAAAGGAAACGGAAGTTTTCCTACGTCACGAGAAAACAAAAATAAAATATTTTGTTTTTAAAAGAGGTTATGTGTTTTGCTGTTGTCAATTAAATAGAATTTCATAATTTAATTAAAGTAATTAGTAAAAGTTTCCAAGTTTTGTGCTATAAAGTAATTGTTCAACTGAGAGACAACAATAGATACGATAAATTGTGATTAGAAGAATATATGAAAAATTAATTGGAATTGAACTAAGAAGAAAATAGTGGAACGAGACTTTGGATAATATTTTGTCAATTCCTTACTTTATAGGAAACGACAACAAAAAATATTTTTGGAGATTTGGAAATTTTTCAAAGAAGAAAATAAATTATAAAACTGGAATTGTGTTTTATAATATATTGGGACCAAGTAAAAGAAAACATAACAAGGTTATTATATTAGATACGGCAGTAGAAAGCTTTTAATTTTTCGTAGACATTGAATAGTTTTCAATATTAACCTAACTTTTCTAAAAATAAAAATAAGTAAATTAATAAATAATAGTTTGCTATACTAACCTTCTAGAACAATAATAATATTTATCATCATCAATATTAGGTGTGAAACTAAATTAACTACTTGAATCACAACACAGCACACGATAATTTGTTTAAAATAATATTATTTTTAAGAAATAACGACGTCTTCCATCTAAAACTGCACTGTAGCCATTTAGTAGACGATTGTGAAACTAAAACGTTGCCAATTTTGTGATACAGGTTGTTAAAAGATAATGCATGGTAGAAAAAAGTAAATAATAAGTAATATTGATTAGAAACAGTGTTGGTTGAAAGACAAAAGTATTGACCATTTAATTTCATCTAATATTTATTAATAATATTGTGCAATTTGTTTAGATTGTTAAATAAAATTTATATTTTGTATTTTAATCATTCTGAGTATTAATTGTCCGATTGATATCTAATAAACAACTGAACTTACCTCAGAAGGAGTCAGTTTACAGGTAGGAACACATCTATATCTATATAGTTAATTTGAAAATATTTAAATTTGGTAAATAATAGTTATAATTTATTATAATTATTTTTTACCTGGCGCTCACCAAATAAATACTAATTTTTAATTAAATTTTGGCAATATTTTGAAAATTAAATTCAGAGATAAATAATAACAAAGTTTCCTAAATTTTATTTTGGTTGGGCAAATACATTGTGTGGGTGCGCGATACCACCCAAAATCTTCACAATATATATATATATATATATATATATATATATATATATATATATATATATATATATATATATATATATATATATATATATCCCATACCAATATATAGGTGGTATTTAATATTCAGAAGCGGAAGAAAATGTATACAGATATTCTCTCTCTATTTTTTTAATTTTAATTATAATGCAAACTCTTGTTATATTTTAGAGATATTAATTAAATACTTGAATGAATAAAGGTGTTAGGAAACACTTCATCTCAAATTAAGATGTTTGTATAAATTAAGGTAATAAGTCTTAATCTATCTTAGCCAGCGGCGTGCCATAAAATGAATAGGAGTTATACGTATGGTTTTTCTCAAAGGTTTAATTTTTTAATTAGCTTTTGAGTCTCAAGGTGACTATATTTTTCTATTTATTAAAGTAGTTTTTTAAAAACCAGTGTTTCATTTTAGTGAGCAAAGAAATTTATCATAAAACTAAATAAAGGCTTCTTCCTTCCTTAATTTTTACTCAATTGATATGATATTATCGTACATTTTCGATGGGTTAACCAAATACAATGCAGGTAAAATGTTTGGTTTATTTTCGGGATATTTATATTAGTAGCAGTTTATTTTCTTTATTTCGTGTGTCGTTTCATTGTCCTCGTACATATACTTCTGATATGATGCAGGTTTAAGGTCGTTTTAATAGACTTAGATGGGACGTTACCCTTCTAATGATGCCAGGTGTTATTTCAATTGTCAACTGTCAGTTAATGAATGATTAGCCAACGAAATAAAAAATATGAATCTTTAAAAACCGAAATTCCAGTTTTAACGAATGTTTTGAATAATGAGCTATATTTTTTGCACTTTAAAATGTTTTACAATATTATCTATATTACAGAAACTTTTCACTTTTGATTGGGCAGTGTAATGACGTCCTAAAGCTTCGATTTTAATAATCGATAACGGTTGGGACTGAAAGCATTAAAACCAGCGATTAATGCTTACGCCAATGATAACGAAATTTTCGAATAAAATTCTATAATTTACCGCTTAATAAATTAATTGATGGGTGTTCTTGTAAGCTTGAGGTTCTCTTAAAAAGATAAGAAGTATATGTTTTCTTGGGGCGATTAGCGCATAAAAGACATGATACTGACTGCTAGCGGGTATGATGTTCCCTTAGTTTTTAATGAGATGTGATTCAAAGTAAAGATACATAGCAGTAGCGGCTCGTAACCTTAGGATATGTAGGTTATATATTTTAAGAAGCTATGCAAACAAAAAAACAAATATACCAAAAATTATATAAATGAGATGTATATAGGAATGATAGATGAAAAATATATGAGAAATAAAAATGCAAATAATAGCAACAGATGTAAGATGCAGAGATTGGCAACAAACATTTTTTTAATTAATATTATCGAGTAATATTATCAATATATTTTGTAATGGATAATTTTAAATATTGGAAAATCAATTAATAAATAATCATTAATTCATAAATAGAATTACCAATTACTCCTTTAATTGAAAATTTTGAAAATAATATGTTCATTTAATGAAGTAAATAGAACAGTAGTCACAACAAGTGTATCATACGTCAAAGCAGGCGCGGATACAAGGGGGGGGGGGGGCGAGGGGGGGGCGATCGCCCCCCCCCCCCCCAAGAGCTTTGAGTTTAGGAAATGGACCCGATTTCTCCTTTTATGCTATAGTTTATTCAAGAACTAGAGAGAGTAATAAATCATTTTTTACCCTTTTTCTCTTCGCAAACTACCTGTGTTCTTTAGTCCGGTGTTTGCAAAATTTGTTAGACACATATATTTTTCATAGAAATGGGTTAGAAATTTTATAATCAAAAATACCCGTCTATAATAATAAACTAAAACGTAGGATTATTCTCTCAAAAAACTCTAAGTTATAATTTAAATACTTACAAAATATCCATTGTCAAAAATACAAAAAGTTAAACATATATAAAGAAATAAATTCGTTCATATAAGAATAAAATATTTTTGGGGCTATCGGTCATTTTACTATTAATTAAAAACATTAATAAAAAACAATAAAAATATATAAGAAAATAAAAAAAACATATAAACAACATTAAACAATAAAATACAACAAAAACAAAAATTTAAATAATAAATTGTGTTTACACTAGTAAACATTACGTATCTAATTCCTAATCAAAGTCAGTGAAACTATCTACGCTAAAATTAATTATAATTGGTTCCTCTATCTCACCGATTATGAGATCGAGTTCTCACTTTTTGTTTTATTCTTTTATTATATGGATTTTTTCCAATTCTCCGCAGTAACTTTATTCAAAAAATCTTTCAAAAGTTTAGTTAAATTACTAATTTTATTAATTGTGTTATTTCTAGCAACTCTACCTTTTACTTGAGAGAGATATTTACGTCTCCAACGGACAGTTTCCGAACGATTTATAAGAACAGATTTTCTATCTGGTTTTTCCCAGCAAAAATTAAGTTCTCTGAGCAATTTTCAGAGATCGGTTCTTGTAATTTCAGGCAAATCGCGATCTTTAATGATTTTAGTTAGAATTTTATAGATGGTTGGGATCTGCTTCTCATAATAAAATGTATATACAACCCCTTTAATTGCAGTTTTCATCTCTTCTTCCAACAAGGTTTTTCGTTTGCCTGTGGTGGGAGTACTAACAATTCCAGTCGTTTTTTCTCCTTCAGTATTCGGTACATAGTAGATTTTCCAACTTCCGTCATGTTGGAACATATCTCAACAGAGCTTTTAACATTATTATCTAGATATTGATATCTTAAGGCATCATAAACATTCATCGTAATAAGTTTTTCGTTGAGGAAAAAATGCCCTGGTTTAACGATTTTGGAATAAATATAGAGGTGAAAGCCATATCTTTTGGGTATCTCACTAATCTCAAATAATATATAAAAACAAGCGCAAACAAGATAAATCACTAAGAAAAAACTGTAAGTTGTACTTTGCTCACTGACAGAAATGAAATTAAACTATCAGAAATTCTATGTTGCAGTAAATTTATAAAATATATTTAAATATAATTAGATTTACGGCAGTTCTCAGTTACCTGCGGCACTGGAGCAGATACGTTAGAGGTTTCGGTAACAGTTTTATTACTCTCTCTAGTTCTTGAATAGAGTATAGGAGCGATCGCCCCCCCCTCCCAAAAGCTTTGAGTTCAGGAAAATAGAACCCATTTTGCCTTTTATATTAGGAATGAGTATGCTGCGTGCACTCCCCCCCCCCCTCCCGTTGACAACTTGTTTTTCTTACCATACTGTACTTTTGTGATATCACCGCCCCCCCCCCCAAAGAGAGGGGCTGGATCCGCCCCTGCGTCAAAGGTAGCATAAAGTAAGTATAATAGAAATCTATATAAAAAGAAAAGTTAAAAACAAAGATATACATTTTAAGATAGATTAAAAATACAAATACAGTTTAAAGATTAAAATTATACAAATCACATGGTTAAAGGAAAGCATATAAGATGCAAGTTACAAAATAAAAACATTAATAAAAATAAAATACACACATATGGCACAAAGCAAGACAAAACAGTAATTCAAAAATTCTTCTGTGCTATAAAACGCATTTTGAACTAATATACTCTTTGTGGTTTTTTCAAAGTCGCGTTTATCCATATATTAAATTTCTCCAGGTAATATATTGAAACATTTTATTACCCAGTATCCTGCTCCAGTTTGGTACTTCTTTAACCTCCAGTAGGCAGGAACAATGTTTTGTTTGTGTCTAGTCTTATATGTGTGAATGTCATGGTTAGTTTTATAGGTCATAATATATTTTTTTAAATAACGGAGGTTTTCAAAAATATACTGTGCTGAAACTGTCAAGATTTTAGGATTTTTAAATGCCTCACGACAGTCATCTCTAAACTCAAGAGCTATTAAAACTCTCACTGCCTTACGTTGAAGGGCAAAGTCTTGCTTGGCATCTGCTGTGTGTCCCTATGCCAAACTAGAATATGACAAGTGAGAGTGGAATCGAGAGAAATACGCAGAATTTAATTTTTTGTATAATAGCTCGATGTGAGGTTTACAAAGTAGTTTTGGGTCCAAGTTCACTCCCAAAAACCTAATATCGTTCTCATACACTCCCTCATTCATATTTCCCAAATTTCTTAATGAGAAGTTGATCCTGTTGGTTTTATTATTATTGAGGATAATCCTATTTGCTGTAAATTACTCTTCTGCTCTCTGTTGTGCCTCCACAGTACCCTCAAGCATCTCCCCTGCAGTACCAGCCGTACTGGATATTGTGGTGTCATCGGCAAAAAGTGTGTATTTCGCCCCAGAATCCACCTTGGTCGCAATACCGAGCCTTGAGGAACTCCTATATTTAAAACATTTTCCGCCGAGGACACCCCGCCAACCCGCACGACTTGGACTGTGTCTTTTAGATAAGATCTAATACGGTTAATGCTGTTGAAAGGGAAGTTGTATTTTGCAAGTTTTTGCAGGAGGATACCATGGTCTACACAGTGGTTTGGTAGTTTGAGTTCTCAAATTAGCAATAAATTATCAGGTAATATAGTAATTGGTAACTTTATTCCTACGAATACCGATTAATGAAGCTATTGATAAATAGAATTATCCATTATCAAAGTAATTGAAAATTTCATTTTTCGAATTATCCATTACAAGAGTAATTAATAATTTATTTTTCCTAATTATTGGATCATTAATTGGTAATTTACCAGAATTTTTTTAATGAAAAGCTTCTTAGATAAAATAATGAAAAATTAACAGTAGGAAAAATTTGTCAAATGCATCCTTTAATTCTAGGGGAGAAATTGTAACCAAAACATATTTTACATTATTCAGACTAAAACAAATAATAAATAATTAAAAATCAAATGATACTGCTTCTGTCAATGATGATACGCTTTGGTTTCGTCAATAATATTCTCAATGATCGAAAAAATTTAAATTTATCGATTTAACTCCAAAATCCCATAAAAGAAGCGATGACAACGTGAGGAAAAATTTTTACCACATGCTTAAGTAAGCTTACAAAATAATTTGATATTTTTTTACACTTTTTGATTTATAAAATGAAATAATTTTTTTCCTGGATAAATATTTTGGTTACGTCATTAATATGTCATAACGAGTGTGCAAGCATTGCAAACAAACGAAAAGATGCAAGTCGATGCGTGCGCGATTCAAAGGACCCCGTTCAGAGGTTATGAAATCCGATTTCCATTAAAATGGCTGGTATTGCAGTATGTTGTGTATTTTGGTTTCCTGGTTAAAAATCTCAATGGATATTAAGCCCGAAAACCTCAGGTTTTTCAAATATGATTTATTATCAGCACGTTCATGGTAAACTGAAAATAATAATTAGGTCGTTTTGTCTATGAAGAGTCTCACTAGGGTAGACTAGGATTTTTGGGGTCGCTAGTTCCGAATCCGAGATCGGTTAACTCCCATCATGTCAGAATCAAGGTCATTTGAAGGTCAAATCAAGAACCGTTGAAAAAATCTGAATAAAATTGCATGATGTTTTTTGAGCCGCTGAATCGATCTATTATTTCTTTAAAATCGTGTGACAAATGTTTGTTGTATAAATGAACAAAATTACACGGTTCTTACATTATTAAACATAGATGAAATATATTAACTATATCCATAGCTATGGCTTGGATATAGTCAGCTTCGTTCTATCATATGGTATTAGGTTAAATAAGCTCTGGGCAATGTTGAGAAAGTCTAACGTCATTTATTTCAAAGTTTACACTAACATAGAAAAATGAAATGCCATCTGCCTCAAAAAGCAATAACTAACTTAATGTTGCTATGACCAGATAAACTCTTAAGCGAGTAACTTACGCATTTGCTGTCCCAAGTATCAATGCCATATTCTCAGCTCCATGATTCAGATTATTAAGGTTTTGTAAAATTTATGGCAAATTATTAAGAAAATTGCCACTGAAATTCAGTTCTTTATGGGAAGTTGAAATAAGCAGCTTACAAAACCCCATAAAAATTGCTCTTAAGATTAAGGCATCATAAGATTATAAAGTCAAAAAGACACTTAAATTTTTATAGAAAAATATTATGTCGGTATATTACGAGGTCGTATTCTTGAGTTAATTTTATGGTTCATATAAACATATGTCTGATAATGCTTATTTTTTAATGTTATGTTAAATTTTATTATTATTTTTAGTTTTTTAAATTTTTATCATTTGCTTTTAAAGATAATTAAGTCAAATTTGGAACGCATAACACTTTTTACAGTTTTCATAAAAAATTATTATTATGTGAAATAATATAGAGAGTAGTACTTTTGTCCGGATATATAAGATTTTACCCTCTCGAACTTTTTTTTCGGGCGCCACTGACTTGATTTGATTACTCAGTTAGCTTCCTCATCTTATTGTGAAACTTTTTTGTCTCTTAAGTTTTCTTCTAAAAGTAAATAGTTTTTCCACAAAAAAGAAAATACATAAGTAAAAAAATAATGTATTTGTTTTAACCCCCTCCCCCTTCTTTGCACCAACCTATTTTTTGCTGTTACATTTTATGTAGGGTTTGTTCTTACATTGCCCCCAATACCCCTGGGTACGTTTCATCCATCTCAGAATTTACGTCATTATAATTACCTATGGCTTGGACTACTGAAACTAAGCGTTAATCTATGCATTGCAAGGGTTCAACCTCACCGAGAACTAAGTAAGTTCGAACGAGCAAATCAAGGTTCAAAACGATGATTATTGTTTTATTCGATATTCATGGGATTCTGTACCTTCGCTGGGTTCCTGAAGATCAAACAACTAATCAACATTACTACTTT
Organism: Diaprepes abbreviatus; assembly: GCA_034092305.1. Classification (NCBI taxonomy): domain Eukaryota; kingdom Metazoa; phylum Arthropoda; class Insecta; order Coleoptera; family Curculionidae; genus Diaprepes; species Diaprepes abbreviatus. The sequence goes on along the minus strand of JASJET010000178.1, from coordinate 2,303,731 downwards.
GAGGTTTTTGCTCAACTCCCTAAAAGAAAAAGAAACGACTCGAATTGTGGAAGAACATGTCATGAGTTCTCTATTAAGACATTCTGCATTGTCTGTCAAGACATTTCTAACTAAGTACAATATCCCAATGTTATACCATCCGCCTTATTTTATAGTTACACCTCGTATTATTTTATATATTGGCTTTACATTTTTTAAATGTGTCATATTTTTAATATATCGGTTTAAGCTGATGATAAATTAAGTTTGAAAAGGATAAAAGGTGTATATTGAAGCTGTTTGTAACTAAATATGTAAAAATTCAAAATAAAATGTTTTACAACCATAGTCTCGTTATTTTATAGCTAGACCTCGTATTATTTTATATATTGGCTTTAAATTGTTTAAATGTGTCATATTTTTAATATATCGATTTACACTGATGGTAAATTAGGTTTGAAAAGGATAAAAGGTGTATATTGAAGGTGTTTGTAACTAAATATGTAAAAATTCAAAATAAAATGTTTTACAGCCATAGTCTGGTTATTTTATAGCTAGGCCTCGTATTATTTTATATATTGGCTTAAAATTTTTTAAATGTGTCATATTTTTAATATATCGATTTACACTGATGGTAAATTAAGTTTGAAAAGGATAATAGGTGTATATTGAAGGTGTTTGTAACTAAATATGTAAAAATCCAAAATAAAATGTTTTACAGCCATAGTCTGGTTATTTTATAGCTAGACCTTGTATTATTTTATATATTGGCTTAAAATTTTTTAAATGTGTCATATTTTTAATATATCGATTTACACTGATGGTAAATTAAGTTTGAAAAGGATAATAGGTGTATATTGAAGGTGTTTGTAACTAAATATGTAAAAATCCAAAATAAAATGTTTTACAGCCATAGTCTGGTTATTTTATAGCTAGACCTCGTATTATTTTATATATTGGCTTTAAATTGTTTAAATGTGTCATATTTTTAATATATCGATTTACACTGATGGTAAATTAGGTTTGAAAAGGATAAAAGGTGTATATTGAAGGTGTTTGTAACTAAATATGTAAAAATTCAAAATAAAATGTTTTACAGCCATAGTCTGGTTATTTTATAGCTAGACCTCGTATTATTTTATATATTGGCTTTAAATTTTTTAAATGTGTCATATTTTTAATATATCGATTTACACTGATGGTAAATTAAGTTTGAAAAGGATAAAAGGTGTATATTGAAGGTGTTTGTAACTAAATATGTAAAAATTCAAAATAAAATGTTTTACAGCCATAGTCTGGTTATTTTATAGCTAGACCTCGTATTATTTTATATATTGGCTTTAAATTTTTTAAATGTGTCATATTTTTAATATATCGATTTACACTGATGGTAAATTAAGTGTGAAAAGGATAAAAGGTGTATATTGAAGGTGTTTGTAACTAAATATGTAAAAATCCAAAATAAAATGTTTTACAGCCATAGTCTTGTTATTTTATAGCTAGACCTCGTATTATTTTATATATTGGCTTTACATTTTTTAAATGTGTCATATTATTAATATATCGATTTACACTGATGGTAAATTAAGTGTGAAAAGGATAAAAGGTGTATATTGAAGGTGTTTGTAACTAAATATGTAAAAATCCAAAATAAAATGTTTTACAGCCATAGTCTTGTTATTTTATAGCTATTATTTTATATATTGGCTTTAAATTTTTTAAATGTGTCATATTTTTAATATATTGGTTTATATTGATGGTAAATTAAGTTTGAAAAGGATAAAAGGTGTATATTGAAGGTGTTTGTAACTAAATATGTAAAAATTCAAAATAAAATGTGTTACAGCAATCGACTCGCTATTTTATAGCTACACCTCGTATTTTTTTATATATTGGCTTTAAATTTTTTAAATGTGTCATATTGTTAATATATCCGTTTAAGCTGATGGTAAATTAAGTTTGAAAAGGATAAAAGGTGTATATTGAAGGTGTTTGTAACTAAATATGTAAAAATTCAAAATAAAATGATTTACAGCAATAATCTTGTTACTTTATAGCTACACCTCGTATTATTTTTATACTGGCTTTAAATTTTTTAAATGTGTCATATTTTTAATATATCGATTTACACTGATGGTAAATTAAGTTTGAAAATGATAAAAGGTATATATTGAAGGTGTTTGTAACTAAATATGTAAAAATTCAAAATAAAATGTTTTACAGCCATAGTCTCGTTATTTTATAGCTACACCTCGTATTATTTTATATATTGGCTTTAAATGGTTTAAATGTGTCATATTTTTAATATGTCCGTTTACGTTGATGGTAAATTAAGTTTGAAAAATATAAAAGGAGTAAAAAATTTATTATTTACATAAAAAAAAACCCGCTCCTATAAAATATTATTTTAATATTAATTAACGTGAAGATAAGAGAGAGGACATATTACTTCGTCTTAATTAAATATCAAACGCAAGCATCAAACTTTCTGAAGACGAAAACGATGAACTTAATTATGGAAAAAAGGAAAAGGTAAAAAGCGCGACAATTCCTGAGGGTCTGAAATCGGTCGTTCAAATCGCATCTAGATGAATAACGACGTCGTTATTAAAATTAATACGGGCATATTAAGTCGTTTCCATTTAAAACTTGAATGAATTAAATATGTTAATGACCTGTGGCGCATTAACATTATTTTTGCGAGTTCGCCAAGGTTTTTATTAGGTTTAAACGGTTCGGAAGATTCTCTTCCTTCTTAAAATTTAACAAACTTTGTCGTTAATAACGGGATAAATACAGGGTTATTTACCCTATACAGCAAGGAATATTGCGGTCAAAGTTCTTGACTTTCAAAAAGTTTTATTATATGGGGGTCTAATATAGTTACTTTTTAAAATTGTGTTCATATTATCAGGTCGTCCCAAAAGCTCTGAAAGAACTTTAAGTGGCTATAACTTGATTAATTTAAATAGAACTCTATACTTTTTATCTTACCAGAAAATGTATCTTTTAAATACCTATCGAATGGTATAAGGGTGTTCTATAGCTAAGTATTTGCGTTTTAACAGAATAGGCCAAATAATCGTTTTCTGCACCATTTTGTGTTTTTTGAATAGATGTTCTGATGTATCTAGTTGTCTATACCATTAAGAAATGACAGGTAATTTACAACTATAAAAATATCTTTACAAATGTTCAGAAATCCAGAACGCGATTTGTAGTCGTCCAACAGGCTATAACAGCAATAATGGTAAAAACATATTGACGATAGCACAAAATAGAAGCAAAATATCTATAGTAGATGTTCCAAATGTCGACCGTCTATTTCCAAACACTTACATATTCTTTTTTCGAAACCACTGATAATTCTGGACAACATTTGCGGGGTTACAGTTTCAAAAGCGTCTCTTATGCGTATTTTCATATCTTGTGGTGTTATCGGTGGCGCATTGTAGACAATTCCTTTTATGTATCCCCATAAAAAGAAATCTGGTGGAGTTAAGTCCGGAGATCTCGGGGCTAATTTTGAAATCCGTCTCTCCCAATTCACCTGTTTCGAAAGTTGACATTTAAAAATTGCCGAATCTCGCAATGATAATGGGGCGGAGCTCCATCCAGTTGAAGCCACATAGTTGTTCAAATATTTAAAAGGACATCTTCTAATAACACTGGAAGTTGGTGTAAAAGAAAATCGCGAAACATCAAACTATTTAAAGGTCCTTCAAAAAGTACGGTCCAATTAAGTATGAACCCAGTATTCCTTCACGCACATTAACTGACCACCTATTCTGGTTTCTCATAACTCTGTATTCATGCGGATTTGAATCAGAATAGTAATGGAAGTTGTCTATTCACGAAACCATTGTTATGAAAAGTACATTCACCACTAAACAACAAATTATCAAAAAAGTGTTCATTTTTTGCTACTTTAGCCAACAATTCTGATGACATTCTCCAAGGATAAAAATCATATCAATATGCTCTTCCTTTGGATAAATCTTCATTTTAACAAAACAATAGCACAACAAATTCAAATAGTTCAATTCAATAAATGAAGTTTCACAGCTACAAAAAATAATACCGCTATTATAACAACAGGTTTTACAGACTAAACTGACAGATTAAATGAATTATCTGACGTTTCTAAATGCCATAGGCAACTAGATATATTAAAACATCTATTCAAAAAGCACAAAATGGTGCAAAAAACGATTATTTGGCGTATTTTGTGAAAACGCGAAGACTTAGCAATAGAAGACCCTTATATCATTCGATAGGTATTTAAAAGGTACATTTTCTGGTAAGTTAAAAAATATTGCGCTCTATTTAAATTAATCAAGTTATAGCCACTTAAAGTTCTTATATGATTAGTTTTAATTTCTGGACATCCTGTATAATATAGCAAAATTAATATAATTGGGATATAAAATATGATTTATTGTTACACTTCACTGAAAATTTCGAGTACGTAACTGAAATACTTCTTAAGTATTTGAAACATAAAAATTACGTTAGATTTCGTCAAAATTTAAGTTATTTAAAAACCCTTAAGGTATAGGTACTATAAACCTTATTAAAATAGGCACTTATTTTGATAGGATAATCCAAAAATGCAATAATATGCAGGATGTTCCATTTAAAAAAACACAACTTTGAAACTTTCAGACCTTTTGAGACACCCTGTATAATATGAAAATAATTTTAAAAAGTAATTATATTAAACCCCCATAACCCCAAAAGAAAAACTTTTTAAAAGTCACGTATTGTGGCCGGAATATTGCGTTAAAAAAGTTTATCCCCTAATTTCACTAATATGAGCTAGCGTTAAAATTGGTCTAAGTTGACAGTAAACGGTTTAAATTGATAACTGCAACAATAAATCGACCAAGTTATTAGTCTTGTTTGATCTGAAAAGTCGAACAATAAATATCAACGTCGTGGAGAAAAAATGAAAGTATTCGGAGAACAAATTAAAATATGGATTTTCGACTGTCTTTAATAACGATATAGGGAAGCCACAGTGCGTTTTGTGCATATAGTCAAGGAGTTTTCGTAGCCGATGAAGACATGGCTACACCAAAGTTTTTTTTATATGTATTTTGACCCCCTGTTACCGAATATATTGAGTGTGAATTCCCAAAAGATGGTCAGGTAATTTTTTTTAACAAAAAAATTATTAATAATTAAAAAAATGCTTTTTTGTAAAATAAAAAATATTTTCGTCTTGAAAATAATGGTTCTTGGGTTTAGACCGTATCAAATTGGAATTATTATCCGACGTTTTGCCTAGGATTGCACAAGGCATCTTCAGACATCTTTACTCTACGAGATTATTTCCTATAGAACACTGGATCAGTTGTTCTATAGGAAAATAAAATATATTAAAAAAACATTTTATGCCGCCCAAATATCACTATATGAACCCGCCAATGTGATAAGTTCGGATTAATTAATAAATATATCGAAAATAATGCCCCTTTTCATCGAATAACTTACACATATACTTAGCCTAGCATTGTTACGAGTCTTTCATTTTCTAAAATTTTGCTTTTAACGGATGTCTAGGTTCATTGTTTCTTTATATTTTCAAAGACAAAAAAGTCAAACAAAATCAAGTAAGAATAGCTTCCCACCGATAACCTTCATAAATGTGAAAATGATAACAGGAAAAATGTGGCTTTAAATGTATCTTAAAGTAATTATTTTGCACATTAAACCTGAAATGCATAAAAACAAGGTTAAAAATGCGGTTGCAGTATTAAAACAACATGGTGATCCTAAAAAATTGTACAAGATATTAAATGTAAAAACTGCCCTTGTGCATATACATATTGTCCCGGACGGCCGGTCTTCCAACAAACTATACACACTGTATTATTTTAATAACTTTTTATTGTCAACCTCACTTTTGACACTTGTCAAACTAATTCAAGTTGCGTCGACAAGCTCTCAAACTATACTGTCCCCGAAAGCCGGTCTGGACCCTTTATATACCCTTTTGGTCGATACCGGAAGATTCCCTAATTTTCTAGAAGGATTTCCATACTACATGGGGTAATTAAAATAAGAAAAAGGAATAATCCGGCCATTTCTAGACCTTCTATCATAGGCGTTCCATGTTAAAAATAAGGAAATAGAGTTTTCTAAAAAGTTCCAGACCTTCTTTCATCGACGTCTCCTGAGGAAACTAACAAAAGGTAAAATTAAATAAATAAATTATAAACCCGTAGAAAACAAACCTAAACTAGCACAAACACAAACTAATACTACGAAATGTATAACGCAATAAAGTTCGTTATAATATTAACTATTGTTGAGTTTATGTATTGGTTACAGTGAGAGTTGTCATTGTTTTGAAGAACTTCTATAAGTTTTAAAAATTGAAATTTTAGTAAAAAAATAAATGAAAACTAGTAAAGAACGAAAGCTTTCCCGGCTTTGATCGCGTTGAAAATCATGGTTCTTGGGTTTAGACCGTGTCAAATTGGAATTATTATCCGACGTTTCGCCTACGATTGTACGATGCACCTTCAGGGATCTTTACTCCACAACATTAGAACACTGAATGATTCAGCGTTCCAATCTCGTGAAGTAAAGATTCCTGAAGATGCCTCGTGCAATCGTAGCCAAAACATCGGATAATTTCAATTTGAAACGGTCTAAACCCTAGAACCATGATTTTCAATAAATGAAAACTATCTGCCGTGTTTAAATAGTTGCCTATACGTTATTCTCCTTTGAGGCAGAGAAAAAAGAAGAGAATGTACAGAAAAAGTTTATTTTCTCTCTATACGCGTTTCGACCACTTCACGGTATCGTCAGTGGAGCTGTATTGAACCAAGAGCAACATTCGCAGAAAACAACTGCTATATAATATATAAATTCCGAAACATGTCGGCAAGATATTAAAAATCTTCCGACTTTGGTGTCATGCTGTCAATTTGGTGGGGCTACAAAGGTGTGTATTTTGAGCTGGTTCCAAGAGATCAAAATCAAATACGGTTTGTGATGTACCGAGCCTTCTTAAGTACCTTTTTTTAAATCCCCTAATCTTTTGCGCTCTTTGCAGGAAGATAATAACTTCAGAAAGATTATATACAACATTAAGATGTGGATTTTTTGGAACAAATAACATTTGCGTGATATAACCTGCATTCAATTTTTTTTGTCTTGAGTGTTTCTAATTAATTATATAAACAAATTTCAATATCCTAACTTCTTAATTTCGTAAAGTTTTTTCTTTATACGAAACAGATATCTTACTTACGAAAAGAACAAAAGAAATAATCCGCTTAAAACTACGAATTACAAAATAAAAGAAACGATCTACTTTAAACAAAAAGAAATATTTTTTTAATAATCCTCCTTAAAAGAAGGGAACAAATTTCCTTAAAGCCTGAATCCAGAAGAGCAAAAACTAAACAATCTTATTTACACCAGGAATTATATATATATATATATATATATATATATATATATATATATATATATATATATATATATATATAAATATATATCTTCTTCCTCTGTTATTTAAGACGACGTCTTGTTTTTCTGCTATATTAAGCCTCCTGTGATGTTGATGTCCCACATTCGTGCTATCGTTTTGGAGGTCGACCAGTGGGTCTTCTAGTGTTTGGTATCTCGTTCTTAACCCATTTTGCCCATCGATCGTCGCTCATTCTGTCCACATGGTCCCTCCAATATCTGCACCTTGACCATATGAACTGTACCACATCAGGTACCTTGAGCTCTTCCCTTATTTTGGAACTTCTTATTTGATCTCTTAGGGTTACTCCTTTGATTGTTCTTAACGTTTTTATTTCAGCCGTTCGTAGCATACTTTTTGTTTTAGATATTTCGGCTCGAGTTTCCGATGTATAAGTTAGTACTGGTCTTATCACAGTTCTGTAGATGCGTACTTTGCTCTCTGTAAACATATACTTATTTTTCCAGATTATGTCCCTCAGACATCCTGATATCCTTGAGCCCTTGTTAGTTTGTGCTCTGACTTCCTGGTATAGATTTTTATTGCTTGATACATCAACTCCCAAGTATCTGCAAGACATGCTTTATCTGATAGGATGGTTCTTCACCACCAATTTGCATCTGACAGGATCTTTTGAAATTACCATCATTTCGGTCTTTTCTGTAGATATTTCCATATTTAAATTTTTTGATGTGGTCTGGAATCGGTATAGTAGTCGTTGCAGATCGTCTTCATTTTGTGCTAACAGTAAGGGCGCGTCGGCAAAACATGAGATTTTTAAAGATTTTCGTCCCATTTTGTATCCTCCATTGACTTCTTTTACATTTTTATTATCTTGTCCATAATTAAATTAAAGAGAAATGGACTCATACTGTCGCCTTGTCGTATTCCCATCATGATAGGTATTTCCTCTGTTACTCCTTGTTGTGTTTTTATGCGTTATTGTTTTTATTTAGCTCTTCAATTACCGTAATATAGTTGTGGTTAACGCCATTTTCCTGAAGAATTTGCAAGACGTCTTTAAGTCGAACTCTATCAAACGCTTTTTTAAGATCCACTAGGTAGATGAAAAGAGGTTTATTGTATTCTATCGATTTTTCAATAGTCTGTCGGATAATGAAAATTGCATCAACTGTCGATCTGTTCTGTCTAAACCCGTGTTGTTCTTCACTTATTGAAATTTTACTCGTTAGTTTTGAAGTCATGATATATATATATATATATATATATATATATATATATATATATATATATATATATATATATATATATACCTTTTTGTTCTTTTAAATAGGTGCATTTTCTCTTCCAGGTAAAAAGAGCGATTATCTACGTGAATTTCATCCTCTCGATCACCCTATGGTCAGTGGGGCTGTCTCCAATCCAGAACAAAATTTACAGAAAATAATTATCATCGTGGAGTAAAGAACTTCGATAAAAAAAAAAACAAGAAATTTTCAAAATTTCTTTCTGAGAATTTGCTTTATATGCATTGACAAACACGCTTCACCCTGTATTGTTATGTGCCTTCATTTCCCTTTACAATTAGACAAAAAAAAATATAACAGCCTTGTTATTGAAAATGATATCAATTAGTAGTATCTGTTTCATCCCCACTTCCTAACGAATGTCATTTCCTAATATAAAGAAGTAAATATTTAGAAAAAATATTTGTATTCTTTTATTGTTTCTGTTTAAATAAGGTCTTTGTTATTTTAAACAAATTGTTGACAGTGACTATTTTCCACCCACATTCAATAAACCAAAACCGAAAATGAGCAACAGAGACTCAGCAGCAGAACAGCTACAGGAATGGTATAAGAAAAATGAGGTATATTTTAGATTTTTTGAAAATTTTTGCAGGATGTGCTCACTGTAATAACGAGTGGTGGCCCACTAATTAAAATCAGTCTTAAAAATAAATTAAACTTGAAACATAGATTATTAAAATATATTTGATTTTAAAAATTAAATAAAATATAAAGAAATGTTGACGGCTGTAGAATTAATTTAATAAGTTACCGTTATTCTCCTCCAGATCGTTAAAGGAAAAGGCACATAGTATATTCTTTGCGAATTCCACTCTGGTTTCTCTCTATACTAGTTTCGACCAATTATTGGTTTCATCAGTGGAGCTGTAACGAACCGGCGGCAAAATGTACAGAAAACAACTGTCTATATAAAATTCACATTCCGAGACACGTTGGCATGATGTTATACCTGCAGAGATTTTCTATGTTGGTTTGTTACAACTTCTCTGACGAAACCATTAGGTGGTTGAAAGCATATGGAGGGAGAACCGGCGTAAAATTCGCAGCAAATATATTGCTATTTTTTAATCTACTTCTAAAATAAGGAAGTTCTAAATTCGACCGCTGAGTATATTTTTTGTGTATGTATGTCGATTACTCCGGAATGACAGCACACATTTGAATATTATGGCCGAAATTGGTTTAGTAAGCTCCAAGATGGCGCTGATAATATGGCCGACAAAAAATAAATTTTGTCTGTTTTTCCCCCAAATTCTCCCAAGTCTGGGTTCGTACATATTAAATCCAAAATTATTTAAAAAAAAATTAAACATCTCTCGATTTTGACCAAAATTGGTGGAGGGGAGTTTCTGGAGGTGTAAATTACGTTTTTTTTTAAATTCAATGTAGCTGATCTAATATGGCGGACTAAATAGTTGATACCTCCCGATTTCGTTCAAAATTATTACTGGGGGGAGGGGAGTTCTAAAAGGGTAAATAACGAATTTAAAGATGTTTTTAAAAATTCAATTTGGCAGATGTAATATGACGGTCTAAAAATGTTATATTTCCGAATTATGTCCAAAATTGGTACTCAAGGGTTTTCGAAGATGTAGATTAAGATTAAATTAAGAGTTCAAATTTTTTTTTTTAATTCAATATGGCGGATCCAATATGGTCAGTTCAAAATTTTACGTTATTCCTATTTTTTCAAAATTGGTATTTGGGGCTTTAGGAATAGTAGGTTACGAATTTTTTACAATTTAATATGACAGATAAAACATGGAGGACTAAATATTTAACATTTTTCTGATTTTGTCCAAACTGATATGGAGGATTCGGGGGAGGGGGCATATTAAGGATCTTAATTTTTTAAAACACAATATGCCGAATAAAATATATCGCAGTAAAAAAAATTACGTTTTAAGTTCTTTCAATATCGGTATTGAGGGGTTTTGGGGGCCTAGGTTACGAATGTAAAATTTATTTCTTAAAATAAAAGATAGGGGATTTACTATAGTAGACTAAATATGTTTCGTCCGACTTCATTCAAAAGTGGTATTTTGAGAATTCTCAGAACATTTTTTGTATAAAACACTTGAATCGACTTCGAAGTCGGTGATAAATTATTACTAAATGAAACAAATAACTACTAACAAATGAGCTACGGTAAGAAAGCAATTACAAAAACGTATTTTTCAATCTTTTTATATGAACTACATTTTTTCAAGTATTAATTTGAAGCCGACTTCAAAAATATCAATTTCACATAAAAATTTATACTATTGTTAGGTTTTTAGCGCTTTTTTAAAAGTAGGTTCAATTTTTTGAGTGATGGGTGGTTATAGAAAAATAACTGGTTAAATTTTTGAAAAAAAAATATAACCGTTGACAAATAATCTACAGTAATTAACGTTTTTTTTTATAGAACCAAAACACTGAATAAACTTTATTAAATAAGATATATGACATTAGAGACAGTCCTGAATCCTTCTGGTTTATATAAGTTTCATCATTTGGTTGCAATGGACTTTAAATTTCCTTCCCCATCTTCTGATAAGCATTAAATAGGTAACATATGTATAGGAGAAAACAAACACTTTTTGTTGTATTTATTTACACTCAAAATTGTTAACGAGTTCAAAGCACTAAAATAAAATAATAAGTTTAGAGGCTAATTTGGAGCACAAAAATAAGTTACTGATACAGGAAATTAAATTTAAATATGTTTTCGGTATAAAAATCGTGCTATATGATAACACGCGACAATCACCTTTAAAATAATAAAAAACTAATAAAAAAATGTCAAAAGAGGTAAAATAAAACGGATTAAATAATATTTTTTAGGTTATGTTTACGGTTATCGGTAGGAAAATCCATGAACTTGTGTGTCGTTTTATTCCGAAGAAGCAATAATCATCAAGTGTGCTGTACTTATTGTGAACTCGCATCCTTTCTTATTCTAGGGCATCCTACAATCATTCGGGAGTCTAGTGTTGCTTATTTTCATAGACATATAAAGATATAGACTGCGGATTCTACAGAAGCGCGTTGGCTCTCGCTTAGAAGTACTATCTTAATATAAATAAATAAATATAAATATATATATATATATATATATATATATTATATATATATATATATATATATATATATATATATATCTTCGATCATACTCTAGATATAAACAACAATAGATTTGTCTGAAGGCTATTTATGGTCGGTGATGGAGACGCTTTTTTGATGTTTGACAGACATAAACATATTTACTTATCTTGTCTTTCAGTTTAATTGCTTGTCGTGACTTTTTTCGGTGTTTTTAAGTGTTAGAAATTACTATAAATGCGAAGTTTACAATTAATATTAACAAAAAGAGGATTGAAACTTATTTTTATCGGTAAATATTGTTAGGTTGTTTACATATTGAAAATAACAATAATAAAAATTTAGGCAACCATATATTCATACTTTGTTTTCAGAATTGACGTACCCAGGGGTATGTTCGAAGGACGTACCGATGATACTCGTTTAAATAATGCAATTAGAAAAGGATAGCATAAAATCGGCATGTCTGTACCAAGAAATTAAATATCTACTGTTTATCAACACTTTTTGAAATATAAATAAAAATATTATTACGTTATTCAGCGTTCAAACAACCGGGCCCTAGTTCTGACGTTATGCTACTTCTACAGGGGTATGTTCGAAGATATATATATATATATGTATATATATATATATATATATATATATATATATATATATATATATATATATATATATGTATATATATATATATATATATATATATATATATGTATATATATATATATATATATATATATATATATATATATATATATATATGTATATATATATATATGTATATATATATATATATATATATATATATATATATATATATGTATATATATATATGTATATATATATATATATATATATATATGTATATGTATATATATATATATATATATATATATATATATATATACATATATATATATATATATATATATATATATATATATATATATATATATATATATATATATATATATATATATATATAGAACTGTTCTCAGCGAGTAACGGGTAACGAGACGATCCGCACTTGAAAATGCCAAATAGGATTTTGGCGAAACGTCGTGAAAACGATTTTTTGAACGAACGGATTGAAACCCGGAATAACCCAACTATTCATTCTACCATCCGTGAAAACCTACGATATAACATATATATATATATATATATATATATATATATATATATAACGTATAGAAACCGGTTCGTTGCCAAATTTACCGATTACTACAATAACCGGTTACTTTTGCCCATAGCCACCTGATGGAAAAAAATGCAATCTATTAAACTAATTCTACGACCATAAAGATTTCTTTATATTTATTTAATTTTCAAACGTCTCACTACTCCAGTGTTTGTATAGATGTCGTTTGATGATTGATATTTTACAGTCGCATCAAAAATATCTGCAAGTATAACATCTTACCGGCATGCTTCGGAATGGAGATTTTATATAAACACGTTCTTTTGTGTGGTGTGTGTGTGCGCATAATAAAGACGGTTAGCATGTTTACATCGGGGACCGTTGATCTGAACAAGTAATCCAAAAATAAGTTATGGGATATATTAAAATAGAATAATAATAAAATAGAAGAAGAAATAACGTTCAATTATTTATCGAGTGGATTGAGTTGTCGTGATGGAAACATACTCAATGACTAAATTTCGAGTTAAACTACTTGTTTATTAACAATTTTTGAGAAAACTGTTGGAGAAAGAGGCAAACATATTCATACATAGCAATTTAAAGAGAAATTTATACTCTATCGATATATACCACTAGTTACAGGGCGTTCATTAAAAAAATGGCGTACAACAAAATTGAAACTATCAATATTTAAATAACAATTTTGGACATCCTGTATAGAAAACATATTGTACTATTGTGAGATAAAATGATCTCAGCTAACACAAATTTTTAGAGAAAATTAAAGAACTGTGGTGTGATTATTAAAATTTGAGTGAAATACTGATTTCAGTCAAAAAATTTAATAATTTGGTAACATCGCATTTTAAAGTAAAAAAAAATAAAGGTTGAGGAGAGGGTTCAATGAGACTCCAATTTTGACACAAAAAAAAGTAGGTAGTTGCATTGAAAAAATAAAATAAAAATTTTACGCCACTCTTTTTGGACACCCTGTATAAGCTAAAATATTTTTAAAATATCTCCTTTTATATCATTAATATTCTTCCAATTACATTTTTCATCGATCTAACGATATGACAGCTATCAAATACCGGCGTACTAGTCGATTGCTAAAAATGTTAAAAAATATTTAAATCGGGTATAAAATAATTCTTTGCAAATTTTTACGATTCGTAGCAGGGTAGTTGAAAGCTAACAAAATGACCTGGCCAAAAGATAGAGTACGTTCGAAATAATTGGCCCCCAGCGCGGCCGTGTCTCAGCAAGCACAAAGTAAAATCGTGGCTTCATTAATAAGCAATGCGGAGAATGCAATAAGAGAATCATGAATGCCGATGCACCGGTACGGCGCATCCTTGCAAATTGATGCATTCGGCTCTCTTAAGAATTCTCAGTTCGGAGAAAATGATTTACAGGTAGAAGACGAGGCTATGTTGGTGCCGATTTTGTGCTGGTATAAATATTTTCTGGATTTTCAATCATATAAATGTTAAATTTTCGCAAAGGTTCTTAATTCGACACAGTCATGTTATTCATTTTGGAAATAACTAATTTTTAAAAATAGTTTTTCAGCGAATTTTAAAGTTTTGGTGTATTATTATATCTCGCACCAGTGAGGGTCTAGTTTAAACATTTAATTTAGATCTAATAAGAAATTTGGACCTGTCACTGTTTGTTTCGTTATAGATCTCACGCTTTTTAAATAATTAGTTTAATTTTTTTTGGTGTCTTTTTTAAATTTTTCTATGCATGTTTAGATGTTACAAAAGAAAAAGATATCCCAATAACCAAATATATAGCCTCAATTGAATATGTTATTAGCAATGAGCCAGATGACAAGAAAGACACAATAAGAGCTGAAGTAACTAATGTTTTAATTAATCATAAAATCAAAATAAGACACCAAACAATAAAAAGTAACAGCCTCCAAAAAATTTCAAAAAAGAAATTGAATCAAACAAAAAAATTTATAAAAAACAATCCTCAAATCATTGTTCTAAGGCCTGATAAAATCAATAAAACAGTAGTTATGAACAAGGCAGATTAAGAGACAAAAATGAACAACTTACTAAAGGACGAAAATACATATAAAAATATTAAGAGTGATCCAACGAACTTATATCAAAAGAAAAATAATACCTTCATAAAAAAATTGCTCAATGCAAAAGAACTAACTGAAAAAGATGCAAAAAGGCTAACCATTCACAATGCTATTCCACCAAAAATATACGGCCTACCAAAATTACATAAACAAAATATACCACTAAGACCTATTGTTTCTTGTATACATTTGCCATTCTATAGTTTACCAAAATTCTTATCGGATTGCATTTGAAATATTACAGGAAAAAACGATTTTTTTATTAAAAATTCATTCGCCTTTAAAAAATTTATTGACACAATAAACCTACCCGAAAATTACAGACTCATTTCGCTAGATGTTATATCTTTGTATACAAACATACCAAATCAACTTGTCCATACTATTTTAGCTGAAAATGGGAATTTTTAAAGAAACATACATCGGTATCAAAAAATAATTTTATGGATGCTGTTGACCTCGTTCTTAATACAAATTATTTTCAGTATGAAAATACCTTTTACAAACAACTCGATGGATGTGCTATGGGATCAGCAATTTCATCTACCATTGCTCAGTTAGTAATGGAATATTTAGAGAAAAAAGTTTTAGAAAAATTAAATTTTAATATAATATTTTTCAAACGTTTTGTCGATAATTGCATAGCAGCCACAAATAAAATAAATGAAATTCTCCAAGAGTTTAACAGTTTCAATGAAAAATTACAATTCATGTCCGAAACAGAAAATAATAATAAAATAAATTTTCTAGATATGACACTTATACGCAGAAAAAACAAAATTTTAACTGAATGGTACACCAAACCAACTTGGTCAGGTAGATATCTAAACTGTTTCTCTAATCATTCAAAAACTCAAAAAAAATAGTGTTATAATCGGTCTGTCTGATCGTGCTAACTCCCTAACGTCTCCAGAATTCCGACCAAAAATACTGCAAAAAGTAAAAAAGGCACTAATAAATAATAATTTGAATGAAAAGACTATCACCAAAATAGTTAATAAACGAACATATAAATTTTATAATATCGTAATAACAAAAAACATAGAACATAAACAGCAAAAATATGTAGCATTACCTTACACTAGTGAGCTGTCAGAAAAAATAAATACATTTTAAAAAAGCATGATATTATCGAATGCCACAGGTCACATAATAAATTAAATACACTGTTAACAAATTTAAAAAGTAAAACTCCTTTCATGAATAAATCAAATGTAATATATTTGATCCCTTGCACAAATTGTCCCAAAAAATTTATAGGCATGACGAGCCAATTGCTGAAGAACAGATTGAATAGCCATAAATATACGAAAAATGCCTCAACAGCGTTAAACAAACACACACAGGACGAAAGACATACTTTTGATTATAACAGTACCATAATAAAAAGCAAAAATGAATTACCAAAAATTACAGATAAAGGAAATGATTAAAATTAAAAAAGATAAAAACACTGTTAACGACAGAACAGACATGGGAAATTTGAGCCACATTTACACAAGCCTAATTTAAACAAAAATATTAAGTATCTGATCCTGTCAAATAAGAATCAAAAATTGAATATCCTCTTAAACATAAAAGTAACGTAAATGTTTTTTTTTGTGCATTGTAAAATATAAAAAAATAAAACACACTCGCATTCCATGTATCCTCAATAGACGATGTAAAGATGAAATTATTAATAAAGTAACAAAATGTCAAGGTGTGTACCGGTAAAATTAAATATTTTTTAAAAATTTAAATACTGAATAAAAATTTTGAAAATGCCTTAAATAAAGGGCGAAACGTCAATTGTTTTGCATTTTTTGTTAAATAAAGAACCCAACCCAAGAAAAGACAAAATAAAAAAAAATGATCTAATCTACGGTTCAAGAATCAAGAAAATATAATATATATATATATATATATATATATATATATATATATATATATATATATATATATATATATATATATATATATATATATATATATATATGTTTGTGTGTGTGTGTAAACAACTTCCAAATATTCCAAAATTTTGTCACCCAGTATATTTCACGAAACGAATTAAAAACTTCCGCATGCTCGTAAAAATGCATTTTGCAAAAAGTGGCCTAGTCTAAAAAACCAGTATTATATCAACAGGTGCTACAAAAGAACGGTAGCATCGATCAAAGATAGACAAGATAGATTTATTACCGCTCGTATTTCATCAGTCTATAACGCTTATCGTAACATCGAATAAAAAGTTACAAGTAATATTTTATATAGATCTATGGCGGCAATTAAGCTATCTATATTCAATATTTACGGTTAAAGGCAATTTACTCGATAGTATTGTATGTTCATGATGGTATTGTTTTTTACAATGTAATTATTGATCGAATTACGTTTTTATATCAATAACGGCAATATTATTGAGTTTATAACGAGTTTGTAAAATGTAGAAAAACTCCTATGCAAGAATGGCACAGTTAATGCTATTATATATATCTCGAATCAGAGTACAGTTAAAATAATCAGTACGTTAACTCGGCTTCGTATCAATTGAAACTTTCGGTGTTTTCTAAAAGATCTAACCCCAAATTAGGCCCGAAAATAGCTTAGTATTTTAGTAATTGTAAGAACGTAAGACGTAAGACTTCAAATGTGGTCCTACAAGCACTCAAAATGTTGAGCGACAACAGAAGAAGTCGTCGCAAAAGCCAATAGAGAAAAATAAAGAAAATTATGTCACAATTCATGCATTTTCCTGTTAGACCAAAAACTTTTCTTCCCATCTTTGCATTTATTTGTTTTTTATTGTAAAATCTTACGATTAACAATTCATTCAGTTCGATAACATTAATCTCTAGTTTACAAATTTTGGTCTAACTTTAAAACTGTTTGACAACCAAGGATTTAAACGAAAAGGCATGCAACAATAGATCAGTTAAGATTTGATCCCAAAAATACCACAATCTTTGATCAACATGGCATATTCACTTTATACATATATATATATATATATATATATATATATATATATATATATATATATATATATATATATATATATATATATATATAAAGATAAGTTTTCGTCCGTGTAATTTTAAAATAAAATAGGAACTTCTCGGCTCTGCGGATATAAAGACCGTTGACTCATGTTAAAAGGATAGAGGTCGCATTATTCGGCATCGGAAACTAAACCAATCACGAATTCTGCACTTTAAGTAGTGTCGCACCAACGATCTCGCTAATATAGGTGTATAGGTGTCTATACAGGCGCGGATCCAGGGGGGGGGCGGTGGGGGCGATCGCCCCCCCCAATAGCTTGGAGTTCAGGAAAATAGACCCGATTTTGCCTCTTATACTATAGTTTATTCAAGAACTAGGGAGAGTTTTTCATTTTTTACCTTTTTTTCTTCGCAAACTACCTGTGTTCTTTAGTCCGGTGTCTTTGGCAAAATCTGTTAGACACATATATTTTTCATAGGAATGGGTTAGAAATTTTATAATCAAAAATACTGGTCTATAATAATGGACTATTTAGGTTGGATAGCAATAGATATTTGGATGTGTGAAGGATTTTAATCGGAAAGCGTCAAAAGGAGGTCTATTTTATCACTAAATATTTATGGCATAGAGTATTATTTCAGTAATAAACTTAAAATAAAAAGTTTTTATAATATTATTTTATTTCTTAAGATTTTTTAATAATTCACATATATTAGAAAATATAGATAATTTTGACATATTTATCACAAATCACAACTTTAGTTTTATTATTTTTAATTTTGGCATAGAAATCGTTTTAGGCACATTCAGACTAAAACGTAGCCTTTTTCTCTCAAAAAATTCTAAGTTATAATTTAAATACTTACAAAATACCCATTATCAAAAATACAAGAAGTTAAACATATAAAAAAAATAAATTCGTCAATATAATATTAAAAATTTTTTTGGGCTATCGGTCATTTTATTATTAATTAAAAACATTTTTGGGATATTTGACGTTCCAGGTTATTTATTTCTTAAACTATCTGCAGAATTACAATTAAACACTAAAAAGGGATTCAAATGTCATTAATTTTTATATGCCATAGAAAATTTAAATAATAAATTGTGTTAACGCTGGTAAACATTACGTATCTTATTCGTCATCAGAGTCAGTGAAGCTATCTTCGCTCAAATTAATTAAAATTGATTCCTCTCTCACCGATCATGAGATCGAGTTTCCACATTTTCTTTTATTCTTTTATTATATGGATTTTTCGCAATTATCTGCAGTCACTTTATTCAAAAAAATCTTTCAAAAGTCCAGTTAAATTATTAATTTTGTAAGTTGTGTTATTTCCAGCAACTCTACCTTTGATTTGAGAGAGATATTTCCTTCACCAACGGACATTTTCCGGCCGATCTATAAGAACAGATTTCCTATCTGGTTTTTCCCAACAAAAATTAAGTTCTCTGAGCAATTTCCAGAGCTCAGTTTTTAATTTCAGGCAAATCCCGATCTCCATTGATTTTAATTAAAATTTTGTCGATGGTTGAGATCTGCTTCTTATAATAAAATGTATGTACAACTCCTTTTATTACAGTTTACATCTCTTCTTCCAACGAGGTTTTTCGTCTGCCTGTGATCGAATATAGCTTGAAATTACTAACAATTTCAGTCATTTTTTTCCCCGTCAGTGTTCGGTACATGATACATTTTCGAACTCCTGTTATATTGGAACACATCTCAACAGAGCTTTTAACATTATTATCTAGATATTAAGGCATCATAAACATTCATCGTAATAAGTTTTTCGTTGAGGAAAAAATGCCCTCCATCTTTTGGGTATCTTACTAATCTCAAATAATATATAAAAACAAGCACAAACAAAATAAATCACTAAGGACACACTGTAAGGTGTACTTTGCTCACTGACAGAAATTAAATTGAATTATCAGAAATTTTATTGTTGCATTAAATTTATAAGAGCTTATAATATTTAAATATAATTAGATTTACGGCAGTTCTCAGTTACCGGGGGCCCTGAAGCAAGTATGTTGGACGTTTCGGTGAGGTTATTACTCTCTCTAGTTCTTGAATAGAGTATAGGAATGTGTATGCTTGTGATCGCCGATTCTGCCTTTTATATTAGGAATGTGTATGCTGCTGGCAACCCCCCCTCCCCCCCCCCGTTGACAACTTGTTTTTTTTTTTTGCGATAGAAGCCTCCCCCCAGGAGCTTTGAATTCAGGAAAATAGACCAGATTCGGCTTCTTATACGAGGAATGTGTATGTTGATCGCATCTTCCCACCCCCAGTCGGAAACTTGTTTTTTCTTGTGATCGCCCCCCCCTCTCCAAGAGCTTCAAATTCAAAAAAAATAGCCCCGCCTCTGCCTTTTACACTAGAAATGGGAATGTTGCCGGTGCCCTCCCCCCCCGGGGGGACAACTTGCTTTCGTTTGCCATACTGTACTTTTGTGATGTCACCGCCCCCCCCCCCCCCAAGGAGAGAGGCTGGATCCGCCCCTGTGTCTATATATATATATATATATATATATATATATATATATATATATATATATATATATACATATATATATATACAATTAAAAAGTCTCACACATTTTTTTTGGTAAGTCTTTTCCCATTAAATTGAATGTTTAAAATTCTCTTTCTGGATTATCATCTTTTTAGGATAAAATCGGCTACGCCAGCAATAGCGCCGGCATTGGAATTGTAAATCCAGACTCAAGTTTAACCATTGGGGAGTACGGAGTGATTCCCCTAAGAGACTGGCAAATGGTGGAACATCTTAGTCACTTTCACAGGTAAGTTGGTTGATTAGGTTAGTACAGACTATTATTTAAAATTCTTGAGAGAAGTTTGTGATCCACAATTACAACTTGGGATTTGGGACAAGACCCTAAAATAATAAAAGGAGAACAGAGATATATTTTTGAACTTTAATTCTGTCATTGGTTTATAACAATACATTCTTTTTAATCTATGTTACATTTCATTTATTATAATTTTCTATATCCCGAAAAGATGCGTTGTTGAATAACCTTAAATAAGCCAAAAAAACGCGAAAGAAAAATTCGAGTTTTCCGATGATTGACCCAAATATCAAATATTTATTTCAAATAAATACGTGACAAAGCCTTGTACGAGGGTCGTTAGAAAAGTCCGTGCAAAAATTAAAACTACTTAATTTTTTTGGATAAACCTTTTTTATTTTTCAACATAGTCTCCTTTTAGGCTATACACTTCGTCCAAAGCTGCTCTAGTTTGTTGATCCCTTCCGAATAATACGATTTGTCCAACTCTGTAAAATAGTCATTCGTTTCTGCAATCACCTCCTCGTTTTCCCGCCAGATATTTTTTCATATTGGAGAGCAAATAATAGTCCGAAGGAGCCAAGTCTGGAGAATAAGGTGTTTTAAAACGAGTTGGAACCCTATTTCCATTAATTTTGCGGCCACAATTGCTGAGGCGTGAGCTGGTGCGTAGTCGTGATGAAAAAGGACTTTTTTGCGGGCCAATTGTGGACGTTTTTCTTGCAGTTCGGTTTTGAAACGGTCCAATAACGATGAATAATAGTCACCTGTAATAGTTTTACCCTTTTCCAGATAGTCAAGGAAGATTATTCCTTGCGAATTCCAAAAGACAGTCGACATAACCTTCCCGGCCGACGGAATGGTCTTCGCCTTTTTTTTTGCAGTTTCCCCCTTGGCAACCCATTGTTTAGATTATTCTTTGGTCTCAGAATTATAGTGATGTATTCATGTTTCATCCACAGTAACGAAACGATGCTTAAATTCCTGAGGATTTCGCTGAAACAGTTGCAAACCGTTCTTGCAACACTTCACACGATTTCGTTTTTGGTCAATCGTGAGCAACTCATCTTGCTGATAGTTTTTTAATATCCAAATGTTGATGTAAATTATTATATACCCGTTCATTCGAGATGCCCACAGCACTAGCAATCTCACGCACCTTCACTCTTCTATCATTCATCACCATATCATGAATTTTGTCAATGATTTCTGGAGTAGTAACCTCAACAGCTTCTGTTAAGTCTCCTGTAATGTTTAATCAACACACGAAATTATTTGTCGTCCATTTTTGGAGAATCACTCGATTTCCTCGTGTGTGTTCTTCCAAGAGACGCTACTAATTGAAAATAATCTCCATACGCACCAGTACTGCCATCTCACTGACTTTGTACGGACTTTTCACACCAGCCTCGTATTATAAGAATAGACGTGGAATCAAAAGTACTAACTCAGATTGTAAGGAACTGCCAGAAAACGGTGGAAACTTCTTCTACTGGCAGTGTACCAGATTGGTTCCGAACTCATTGGTTCTCATCAGTACAGAGTAGATAAGTACACCTAGCCACAAGAAAAGTGAAACGGGTTGCAAGTGGTGGTACTCTGCCAATAAGAGAGATTTTCACCTTGTTCTGCAGAGCACGTGTCTCCTTATAATATGGTTTTTTTTCAGTTCGTTTCTCCTATATATAGATTTATTTATATATATATATATATATATATATATATATATATATATATATATATATATATATACCATCTACAAATATATTGATTCGTCATTCACGATTACTTAAAATAGTTTATATTTTAAGGCGTGATTACTAGCAACGTAAAAAATATTAATTTCGTAGCAGGAATTTCCAAACAAGATTTGTTTTCATGAACACAATTTGTAAAATTGTATTTGGAAAATTTTTTATACCATGAAGCTCATATTCTTGATACGATGGTGCAGTTAAGTCAGTTTTTCGTCATATGTTTCAAAATACTACATGAGCATGATATTCAGGAGTCCCAACCAGGATGGCGGGATTGAGATCTTAAATCAGGCAGAGCGATCGTTAAGCATATATGTCTAAAATAATAGCTATGCCATTTTGTATAATTGTTTTAAATAATGCGTAATAAAAATATGAACATAAGTTATATTAAAAAATTGATATGCAATTAAATGAGAAACCTGTCATTTCAAAAATTAATTTCTCCAGGGAACGTATTCCAGAAAGAGTGGTTCACGCCAAGGGTGCTGGTGCCTTTGGCTACTTTGAATGTACAAAAGAACTTAGCAAATACACATCGTCAAAGGTCTTTGAATCAGTAGGAAAACAGACCCCTATAGCAGTTAGGTATTATTATTATTTTTCAATTACAGTTTGAAATATATTAATATATGTTTTATATATATTTTTTAGATTTTCGACTGTAGCTGGTAATATGGGGTCGGCTGATACAGTTAGAGATCCTCGAGGTATTTTTTTATAGATATTTAAGATACTACGCCTAAATGTGGAGTAAAATGTATTTTTACTTCGTCTCTATAATTTTTATACACAGAAGCATCATATAATATTATTGGAACATCATACTGTTATGATTTCTTTGCAAAATTTGATATATAAAATACCCTCGTGCGTACAGTGGTAAGGAAATTAACAACAAGAATGGCAAAACTAAAGAATGGGAACCGCCCGCCATACGTAAAAATTAAACAATTATAAAAACAATATCTGACAACTTTGTGACTGTCATTATACTTCGGAAACGGCAAGCAACAGGTCATTTTTATTTTTCTTGACCCCTGAAAGTAAACATACAACCAATCTTCAATAGTAGTCGCTATATATCTTATTCTATGCCCCATTTAATAGAACTACGAAACATTATAGTATTAACGGTAGTGATGTGACACTTTATATACCTCAAAAGATTTGCAGAAAATAGATTTTTAAAATTATTTTTTTTTTTGCAAACATAACGCTCTCGTATAGAGCCATGGTTTGCACTTTTGCCATAACCTGCAATAGTTGAAGTAATACCCTAAATACAAGTTGCTAAATTCTTTAAAATGATCGTATACAAAATAAACAACAAAAAAATATTTCAAGGAATCGTATATTCTTGAGTGTTTGCGTCCTCGCAATAAAAATTCATTACTTCTTAGAAAATATAAAAACTTGATTTCTTTTGTTTATCATTGATTTCAACACATTTCGATTTACAGCACAGTTAACTTCAATTAATTTTCATCTTTTGCCAACCTGATTACATTTGTTTGTTTTTTTTTCATTTTATTTCATAGGTTTCGCATTAAAATTCTACACAGAAGAAGGAATATGGGACTTGGTGGGCAATAATACTCCTATTTTCTTCATGAGAGATCCAATTTTATTCCCCATGTTCATACATAGCCAGAAGAGAAACCCTGTTACGAATTTAAGGGATTGGGACGCCTTTTGGGATTATTTGTCTCTGACTCCAATGAGCGTTCATCAGGTAAAGCGTACCATTTAAGACTGACATTTATAAAATAATACTCAGATGCTTAGCTAATATTGCAAAACAATGAGATATAAGCTAGCACATAAAAAAGTGCTCTTTTTTCGGAAAAAATTGTAAGAAAACTCTGCTTTCAGGAATAGATCAACAAAAACCTACTAACAAGAAAATGTTCACAGTTCAAATTAGAAAAAAAAAAGACAAAATATAAACAAAATGACCATTTAAATGTAAACAGTAAAATAATTTAAAAAAAAATTGAAGGTATTGTTTATTGTTTTCTTTGTTCTTATTTAAAGAAAGTCTTTGTTAATAGGATCATCGAACTTCATTATTAGCGCCGATGCGCTTGAAGGTCATCCACCTATTTAAAATTTCGGGACTCTAGATTTCATTGTTTCCGAGATAAACAGCTCTGTGTGGTCTTATAATCAAATTTAATAAAATAAAAAAATAAGACAACACAATAAAATATTAATGAATACAACCAACATTTATTTTATTGCTTGGATATTGTTGATAAATTGAATTTTGAAATAATACGTCGCAATTATCATTTTGAAGGTAGCCAAATAGTTTGGGGATTTTTAAGAAATAGTTTGTTTATTTATTATCAGTTCTGTACGGAATTTAAGAAATAAATTTAATAATAACACTAGTTTACGGTACATCTGTTGCCGAAGAAATTTTAGCTGTGGTTGACTACATATGATATGCTTATTTCAAATATATGAGTGGAATTTTTTTATCAGCTCTAGTTTCTGAGTTTCAGCTATGTAGGTATAAAACAGAAAAAACATGTATCTTTACTAAAAAAAAAAATATTAAAAATCAAGTTAATCATTGAGTTCTAAAAAACTTCGTTTTAAAGCTCTTCTCTGATATGTAGACTTAGGAAAATGACGTGTAAGAGACTAACAATAGTCAGACATCATATTCGTATCCCAGAAACCCTGATAGCCCTCTTCCATGACGCGTAAGTCCTGATGCATACGCTCTCCCTGCTCTTCGATCATATCTCCTAAATTTTCCTGAAACCTGTCTAGGCGACTATGGAGGAAGTGGAGTTTTATGCTCATATTGCACCCCAAATTTTTTAATTGTAACAGAAGGTCTTCTCCAAGTTCAATATAATTTTCTGGTTTTTTATTTCCGAAAAAATTCTGCATCACGGAGACGAAAGCTGTCCAAGCCCTTAGTTCTAACTCAGTCATAGAATTTCTAAATTGAGTAACTTTCGTAAGTTGTCTAATTTGGGGACCATAAAATACCGGCTTTAATATTTTCCATAGTGAGCCGAGGAAATTTTTGGCAAATGTAAGAAAAGCAGTCCCCGTCTTTATCTAATGATTTAATAAACTGTTTTATGATTCCCAGTTTTATATGTAATGGTTGAAGGATAATTTTGTCACGAGCTACTAGTGAATTCGGGACTATATTTTGCTTTCCAGGCTTCATATTTTTCTCACGGGCCAGTTTCTTTTTACCCAATACTCTTGTCTAGCTCTACTGTCCCAAAGACATATAAAACAGGGAAACTTAGTGTAACCACTTTGTTGACCGAGAAGAATGCTCACCATTTTTAAATCAACACAAATTGGCCACATATGGTCATTGTACTGTATTTTATTTAAGACTAGCGAGATGTTACAATATTCTTCCTTTAACTTTATACTGTGGGCAATAGGTACCCCAGCATATTTATTTCCATTATGTAATAGAATACATTTTAGGCTACGTTTTGAGCTGTCAATGAATAAACGCCAGTCGTTTGGTTCGTATTGTTTCAAGCCCATTTTTATCAACAAGTTTTTAATGTCTGAACAAAAGGTAATATCGTTTTCCTCGGAAAAATAACGCTGTAATTCTTTATCTCTTTCACGATAAAAAGTTATTTTAGAATTTGAGGAAATTAAATTTTTTTCTTTCAGTCTTGATGCCAACAATTCTGAAGCTTGTTTAGAAAGATCTAAATCTCTTACAAAATCATTTAACTCATTTTGGGAAAAGCATTTTGGCTCATTTGATATACTTTCAAAATCAGCATCATTTTGTGATGAGCTTGGTCCTTCCTTATCTTGTTCTAAGGGTTCGGATATATATTTTTAGGCACTGAAAAGTCAGGTGAATGGTGCACTGGACGCTAAACACAACTAGTACTTGGGCACCGCCATTTAGCTCGATTTTTAGTGTTTAGACTGTTTACGTTCACGCTACAAAAGTAACAGTCTTCGAGATGATTTTGTGGTTCTCGCCAAATAGTCGGTGTTCCAAATTTCTTTCTTTTACCACTTTTCCATAATCTTAAATATTCCACACACGATTTACAACCACAATTAGGAGCCCAAGACTTTTCATTTTTATCTAAGAGCATTCCAAAATACTCAAAATAGGTATTTTTTCACCAACTCTGATTTAACTTTTTTACAATTGTTAAATACATATTCTCCGCATATATAGCAAAAATGATTTGGATTGTTTAAACAACGTCTTCTTGAACTACGCATGACGCAAAAACTTCAGATACTAATCTTAACACAGTAAAATACGCACATTATCGATAAATAAATACGCATAAATGATAAAAATCAAAAAAAAAAGTAATTCGAACTGCACAAATTTTTTGAGGTTAGATTTGACAAAAACAGGTCATAAGTGAATATTATTAACCATAAAATTCACGGCAACAGACAAAAAGTTAAATTTTGTAAACTAATGTAATAGACATATAGATGGATAAGTTTTATTTATTCTAATAAGCAAAAATCAATTATAAAAAACCCATATGGGCATGGAACTATGTCAGGAGGAAAGTCACTAACAATTAGTATTAAAAAAGAAACGAAATAGAAAAGAGACCTAAGCAATATTTATACAGTTCAAAATATTATTCTTAATTAATTTTATTAAAGTAACGCAGCAAAAACAAACAATTAAAACTTATAATAAAAGAAAATGTTATAAAAAAAACTTATACAAATTTAGAATTTAAGGGTGACAATAAAAATACTGTTACAAAACAATGCTGCTTTTATTACAGTTGTAACACTCATCCACTTTTACATAAAATATTTTTAGGACACAGATTAATCTATTTCTTGGTAGCATATGCACATTTACAGGTACAGAATTAAAAATCTTTAAGATAGAAAATTCGAATTTTTCTGCAAATAACTAATGTTATATTTATCAGAAATCAGTTTTGTTTAATTTCTAGAGATATAGTATCGTTTAACAGATGCATTTCCAAACATCACCGAATCCAAAATGTACATATCTATAAACGTCGAAATATTGATTTTTCCGAACAAAGACGTTTCTAAAGCTCTCCTATTGTTTCACTGAAAAAAAGGTATCGCAAGCTTCTTTTCTACAGAATTAAACCTCCGTTCACATTACACGAATTACCACTAAAAATTAGATCATATTTGAATCTAGACTATACAAATACATGGTCAGCTGACAACTGCATCGATTCTAACTATGAAATAATTCTTAATGCAAAACAATACTAGAGATATTTTAGTGGCAACTCTCCCGATGTGGGTCCTCTTTCTGTCGAGGTTAAGTCCCAAAACAACAACGCCCTACCTTGATGCAACTGTTTTATCGTTATGGGATAATATAAACTGAGTATTTAATCTGTTGGCAAAGATGGTGCACTGTGTCTTGAAAACATTCAGCAAAAGACCGTCGAACAGAAAGTATTAGTACCCATAGAGAATGTCCATCACAGATTGCACCTTTACCGATAGCAACTCCGTCGCCTGTTTGCTGAGTATGTGTTGTATCACCAGCATACAGCCAAGCATTGTACCCTTAGGGATGCCTCTCTTTATGTTAACCCTCTGAGACAATATAGTCCTGCCAAGGAGAACATACTCCATCACCCGCCCAGACCTACCAGTTAAATAAGGTTTTATTAATACTAGACTATTACCTCTTATACCGTACTCGTATACCTCATGTTTCAATAACTATTTCTTACGATTTAAAACATTAAAATATTTGATTTTTGTTATTTCGTGACAAACCTTGTAAGTGCTTGGTACAAGGTTCTTGCCGTGGTCTTCTCCTTTCTGAAGCCATTTTGTTTTTCTGATATTACAGAGCACCTATGTAAAAATTATACAGTTTTCCTATTCTTCGAAATATTGAATATTCAATTCTTAACAGTATCTTTAAAATAGTGTGGTATCTCGAATTAACAAAAATGTAACAGAATAAAAAACTGAGAAATACAATATGTTACGATAATTTACAGCCACACAGAAAACGAGAAGGTAAGTTTAAGATTAATTACTGCAAACGTTCTGACTCTCTTCAGAAAACCTTATCTTTATAAAATTTAAAAAAAAATTATTTCGGTGAAAAAACCACTTTAAAACATTATTACAACAGCCGCGATCAAACGTCACTAAAGTAAACACATCATTATCCCACGTACTAGTTATTGAAATGATATTTTGCAGGTGATGTTTCTATTTTCGGACAGAGGCATTCCTGATGGGCACAGACACCAACACGGATTCGGTTCGCACACCTTTTCCTTAATTAACAAGGACAGACAACTCATCTGGTGCAAGTTTATTTACAAAACCGATCAAGGTAAATGAGTACTTAATCATCCACAAAAACAATATCACAGATTGATTTTCGCATAAAAAGAGTAGGCATAAATTTTTCGATTTTTTTTATACACAAAAAGCAATGTGGGTCATTCCATTAGAAATCATCGAATGAGTCGAAAAATTCCCTTATTTTGATTTCGCTCAAAGAAGAAAATTCACCTTCATTTAATTTTTTTAGGATCTGAATTTCATTGAGCTACGATCTACGAGTTAAAGAATGCGATTTGTATTCAAAATCGTTGATCTTTGGGGGAGATTTGAAAGCTAGAAAAATATAAATGGAATGATAGGGCTCTAAAAATATTTTTTAGGAGTTTAAAGAAAATTCTCCTCAAGTACTACGAAATCCAAAATTAGTCAGACAACCGCTTTTTTTTACTGAATGACTCAGTATAACATAACTTTAACTTTGATGTAGAATAAACTGTTATGTAATTCAACATATGTTCTAAATTTTGCGCAATTTGGGCGTCAAACTGTCAATTGTTTAAACAAAAATGACAGTGTGAACTTTGAAATCGTTTGTTTTTTAATTATATTAACTATGAGCAGGTACAAATAAAACAATGTAAACCGCATTCAAATGAGAAAATATGCTTTTCAATCACAGAATGAGTCAGTAATTACTGCGTTTAGTGCTATTGACCTTCTTTACCTAATTACGCATATATATATATATATATATATATATATATATATATATATATATATATATATACAGGCGCGGATCCAACGCGGAGGCGGCGGGGGGCGATCGCCGCCCCCTCCCCAAGGGCTGAGTTCAGGAGAATACATCCGATTGTGCCTCTTACACTAAGAATGTGTATGCTCTTGTGCTTCCATCCCCCCCGTCGACATCTTGATTTTTCTTGCGATCGCCCCCCCCCCCTCCCAAAAAAAAAAGCTTTGAGTTTAGGAAAAATAGATCCGAATCTGGCTCTTATACTAGGAATGTGCATGTTGCTGACACCCCCGCAGTCCTGTTTCTCTGGTGTGTTGTTTTTGGTTCGGTTTTGAGTAGAGTTTCCCATGTATTTGAAATATTTTGCGCATCATCTCTCTTGTTAAAGTTTTTAGTGCTTTCTATTTCGAGAGCTTCTCTGATGATGCGCGTTCAATAGTGTTTTATGGGTGCGATCTGTTTGATTTCCTGGAAATTTATAGTGTGTGCTGTCTCCTGATGATGTTGAAGTAAAGCTGATGTCGTTTGCTTATTTTTTATGTTATTTTTATGTTCTTGGTCCCTTGTAGAGATTCTTCTGTTTCCATCCCTCTGGAAACGTTACGTGAATGACATCTTCATCATATGGCCACAAGGAAGATCCAACTTAGACATATTCTTAGAGGAACTAAACAGCATTCATCACCGCATTCAGTTCACATTGGAGGTCGAAGTTACCAAGTAGCTACCTTTCCTTGACCTTCTAGTCACCAGAAACGACGACCTAAGCATCGATTATATGGTCTACAGAAAACCCACACATACAAACAGATACCTGAACGCCGAGTCACACCACCATCCATCACAATTGCAATCGGTCGCCAACACACTGATTTCCAGATCCTTGCGACTAACCAAACCCACGAACTACCAGAAAGAACTGAACAATATCACAACAGCTCTAAAACAAAACTATAAAGAACACAATATCAACAAGGCCATAAAACAGAACACGAAAGCAGTAGCAGAGAAAAAAGAAGATGATGACAAATTCAAATCAAAAACCACACTGCCATACATAAAAGGTGTAACAGACGTAATTGAAAGAATTATATATATATATATATATATATATATATATATATATATATATATATATAGGGTGTGTGGAAAATACGTGTATAACGTTTAATGACGTCAAAGTTTTAGGGAAATATTAATTTTTCCTAAAATTATTTAGTTACATAGTTTGTAGAACTGCTACGTCTCCTAAATACCATCGGATTTTCAAATATCGTCTGTGAAATATTCTTATATACATGTTTATTGGACTGTAAACCTTTCGAATGATTTTAATACAAGTAGTTCGAAATCAATACTCAGACTTTTCAAAATTTAAGATGGTGGATTTAACTTGGAAGATCAAAAATTAAATATTTAAAAAAAAAATAGGAAAAATTCAATATCAAGGTTTTATTAGTCTCAGTCAACTAATTTCAAGATGGTCGACCCAATAATGGCGTAAAAAACGTGGAAACAATCGAATAGCTTGAAAACTAAGGGTGGGGGAAAAATGTTCAAGACAACAGTTGCAGAATGGGAAACACCAACAAAAAATCATAATTTTTTTAAAGCATAAAGAGTATTCAGGGTCAAATTGATAAATCGGCTCTGAGAGATCGATTGGCAGTGCAAGCAAAGATTCGTTCAGATAAAACAAAAAGTGAAGTCTCTAGGCTGATTTGAAAAAAATTAAGTCCGAAATGCCCGCAATGGCCAGCTTCTAAGAACACAAATTTATAGAAAAAAATACATTTTTACAGGAAACATTGCTCTTTAAATCAAACATTAACGAGACTTTAAATAAAAAGATTTTTTGTCAATTTTTGAATTTGCTCTTAATATTTCAAAAAGTAATAAAAATCTGGCAAGAAACAAACTTTTATAAACTTAAAAAACTAGGACTGGTGGTCCACTAAATCCATATTCCAGACAACAGCATTGAAGGTCGTCCATTGGAACGTCTACGTCTCAGTTTGGATGACAGTCATACCATGGACGCAGAAAAGTTAATAAATGTTATGAGTTAAAAGAATCCTCTGTGGGAAATGTAGGATAAACAGTACCATTTAATCGTAAAACTTTCTATTGTCAACAGATCAGAATATAAATGGAAAAAACGCCAAAAATAGTTATTTTGCTTAATATTGGATTATTCCAGTGTTCTAATCAAATAAGGATTGTCCAAAAAAAAAAGAAACTACCAGCATCCAAAATATATCACTGTCTGATTAAAACTGATGCAATTGTCTGAGGCAGTGGACGCAATAAAA
Organism: Diaprepes abbreviatus; assembly: GCA_034092305.1. Lineage (NCBI taxonomy): Eukaryota > Metazoa > Arthropoda > Insecta > Coleoptera > Curculionidae > Diaprepes > Diaprepes abbreviatus. The sequence goes on along the minus strand of JASJET010000178.1, from coordinate 2,271,742 downwards.
CATGATTTCTGGTCAGAATTCGCAGTGAACTAGTCTACGGCTAAAAATCTAGAGATAAAGCCCTGAAATTGGTAAACAATTTTTCTACGTTATTTTTAAGGTGCGACACATTAATGAATTTTACATTGACTGTCAACTTAAACCAGTTTTAAAGTTAGACCATGTTAGTAACTTACGGAGTTAGTTTTACCTGCCATCAAATGGTTTTTTAGTAAAAACTATTAAAAATTTCCTTTTTTCTCACTAACACGCGAATGTCCCTTTTATGATTGCGTGCTCACCAACAACAAATCCGACGGACCAGACGATCATATTGATTTGTGTGTCTAATGCTTTTAATTGTTTGGATTTTTTCTTTAGAAAAGAACAATCGACGAAACAACTTGTATTGGTTTGTTATTTTGATAATAAAAAATGAAATTTCCAACCTAGCTGGGAAAAATCCAGGAAGCAGTTCGGTTTTTAGATTAATCTCCAGTGGCAGCTGGGTTTAAAAAAAAAACAATAGTTTTTTGAAGTTGTGCGTCATTATTAACGTAATTTTTACGCCAGTTTCAAATACAGTCTCCGAATTTATTAGGTTTCTGAGAAAAAAGTGCCAAATAAACCGTTTCTAGCTTTATCTAAAATAATAAAACATGATCAACATGAAGCATTTTCATATTTTTCCATAGCAATGCTACGGTTTTAGGGCACACTACGTAATCAAGAGAAAATAGGTTATGTATTTTGTATTCCTTAATTCGTTTTTGCACCATTTACACACGGGCCCACTTCCATAAGGATTGAGAGTAAAGTAAGTCAGGCGAATGGAAGGCCAAACGTGAACAACTGAGCACGAGAGAGACTGTGGTTAAAGTTTTAGTAAATTCACATCTTTCCGTTGCCAACCTTCAAAGATTCCAAATGATTTTTCTTAAGGTTTCCCTTTTGATGCCCGTGAAGAGGTCAGTTTCTTTGTATTTAAAACGTACAACATTTTTCTTCATCATTTTTTTTTTTTTAGTTTTAATTTAAGGGTCTTTTTCTTCTTCTGTTTTGATACTTTTTGGTAGTGTATCTTACGACATGTCTGAGTAGACATTAATTTTTTTTTGTACCTTATTATCGTGCCTATGATTTTAGTTCCTATAACGACTAAACAAAAAGAACACTTCCAGTACTTCGTACTTTGAGGTTAGTTTTTCTTGGAAACCAGACATTATATGCAAGTTTTAATGCTTTATAGATTTGAATGTATTGCTAAGAATACGTTTAATGATTTAATAAAGAAATTATTACTTCGCTAAAAACTTTGTTAATTTTAATACATTTCCTTGAGCTCAAATAGGTGTGTTATTAAACTTGAACACTATTCTCCTAGCCTTTATTATTTATCACACATACATCTTTCAGCAAACACCTAAAGCTAACAATGACTTGATTTATATGTATCCATTTGCAAAACCATAATGGTTTTAGTACTTAAGACAAAATCAAATATTAAAACCGTAAATATATTTACGTGCCCCTATACATTTCGCCGATAAACCCAATAGTAAGTATGTAAATTTTCAAAAGCTTATTAAATTTAAATTATTTAAAGCTACTTAATTAAATGCGTTAAATTCATATGGGCTTGCATATTGTCTGTTCATTAAACTATATCATTAACCTTATACGCGGTATTAAAATTCTGTTTACCCAGGCAATATATTGAAAATAATATAAAATAGAATAAAATTTAAAAAAAAATTAAACCGACTTTTAAAGAAGCGCTAAAAACCGAAGAATAACAACATAAATTTTTATATGAAATTGAAATTTTTGTCCGTGTCAAATTAATACCTGACTAAAGGTGATTCACAAAAAACAATTGAGAAATACTTTATTTGTAATTACTTTCTTACCGTAGCCTGTATGTATGTATCTTGGTTTCATTTGGTAATAATTTGGCGCCGACTTGAAGCATTTCATTTTCATATAAAAATTTATAATGTTATTTTTCACTTTTTAGCACTTTTCTAAAGTAGGTTCAATTTATTTATAAAAATGTTATTTTTCAATTTTTAGTTTGGAATTGAATTGAGTTTCTAAAGTCGCAAAAAAAGAACCCATTTTATTCACAGTTGTAGACACCATAAATTGAACAACAAAAAATTCTTTGATTCTGAGAATGCCAGTTTTGAATGGAGTTGTACCCAACAAATATTTAGTCTGCAATAGTAAATCCGTTATCTTGAATTTTAGGAAATTAATTTTAGATCAGAAAAATGTAAAAATTTTTTGTCCCCCATATTGTATCTGCCTTATTAAATTTTGAAAAACAGCGAATAACGTAAAATTTTCAACCCATCATATTAAATCCCTTACTTTCAAATCGCCCCTTATATTCCCAGGCTGTTGTTAGTATTGTGTCGTCGATAACAAAACGTCATAGGCCGCATTCATATGAGCTGCCTAGGAAAAGGAAATTGAATATTTCTTATTTCTAATATAAGTTTAAAGGAATCTATAAACAACTTCCATTCCTTCTGATCATGATGTTCTCCTTACTCACTGAGTAATGAATCATCATCAGTATATTACACTAAATTGCCTACTGTGAAGAACAAGCATTAGAGGTCTTGTTTCTGTCAAGGAGAGTCCAACCTTTTAATCTAGATGCCTGATTCTTTAACAAGCTTAGACCACGAACTACATACTTGAATTCATGCTGATTGTTTCTATAAGGTTTTATAGATATTCCACCAAAATCTAGTAGCAAATTTGGTTGGGCTTAATTTTGAAACTTCATCGCCAGAGTTTTCTGAATACAAACTTCAATTTTCAAGTGGCGCTGGCATTGGAAGCTCATAGCTGTCAGGAACAGGCCTAGTAGCTCAAGGGAGGTTGGCTTATTTAATGATTTTATTGGTTTTGCTCGTGATCCCAGCAATTTTAGAAATGCATAAATAACAGTCTGTGGAGTGGTTCTTTGATTCCCTCTATATTACTGGAACTGGAACTGACATATCACGACTTTTCGTTAAGCCATTAAGCCAACCACTAGCTAATGTCCACAAGACGTATTGCAAATATGAGGGGCACAAGATTTGTCCTGATCACCGATTTCACATCCAAGATAAAGTTCATATGCCTCTTTTTTATAATGGGAGTAATATTCCTTCTTTGGGACTTCAAACTTAGTTTACCACACACATAACAGAAATTGTTTGGATAGTTTTCAAATTGGTGGCATTTTGAGGAATCGGTACGTACAAAAATAAACACATGAACGCAAAGTAAAGACGAGTACTTCACTATAAATTAATATAAATACCTTTCTAACTCTACGCGCATGTTTAAGCTAGACTGGTCTCACGCAAACGACGCGCCGAGATTATCAAATCGCTAGACTTGTTTTGACACCTTCATTGGAATCTATATTATCGTTGGAGATCTTTTTTTTTTTAACAAAACCGAAAGCAAAAATAGTTATATCAAACAAAATACTTTGTTATCTGTGAAATATATAATTTTGTAATACATGTAAAATAACAAAAGTTGAGACCAGTGAGCAACTTTTGTGGTATATTGGGGTTTAGCGTAGTAAGATATATAAGAAATAGCTACATTTATCCAATTACCAAAATTACTGTGGACCACTGTGATTATTCTATACATCAATAAAAAATTTTGAAATTTTCGGGTAGAATAGTACCACCATTTCATATTCTTGACACAAAGAACATGAAAATTGTTTTAAAAACGTAAGATAGTACAAACAAGCGTGCCAATGAACTTGATTCCTATTCACCGTGCGTTGATAATTTAAAACACATATATCATTATCCAACATATAAAACATACACGTTATTGTCATGATTTATTTATAATTATTTAAGGAACAACAATATCATTATACAATTTAGTATTTAAACAGTAAATAATCTCATTTATATCATTTTATGTGTGTTGACAAAATTATGTTAACGTCAATATTTACCATAAACTTCTATTTTAATTTTCCGTGAATTAAATAATTATTCAAAGTTAATAATACCAATGAATTAACTTGTAACATTAACACTTATGACAGTGGCGGGTTTTTCTTAGGTTAATAGTTTGCGCAACCCCCCAAAAAATGTAAATTAAAATAAAACTTACTAATAAATATAAGTACATATATTTTTTTAATTTCTTCTGATAATTTAATGATTAAATTTAAATTAATATTTTATCTAGACTATACGCGAACAGCAATCAATAACTGAAATAATTTACCTTACTTCACCTAAATATCATTAATAATTTGTGTGTATTACAGTATTACGCCTGGAAATGTTATCGCTTTGCTGGTATGCAATTTTAATGCAATCCAAGCTAATCCATTGGAGCGTATATAGAGTTGCCTATCTAAGACCTGGAGATTAATTTCCTCTTGCCAGTCGACTTGCAAACCTGTGTTTAGTTTGCGCCACAAAACATCCCTCTATTAGAAAAATTTATTTTATGCAAACCACTGGACGAGTCTTTAAACTTAGGCTTCCAGTCGCGCGTGGCACTGCCAGAATCAAGTAAAGGTTTCCTCTTCAAGCAGCAATTAATTCATTGTTTTCAGGTTAGAATATAACCGTGGTGTCTACGGTGCCGGTATTTCAAAGCGTGATGTCTACTGTACCGATATTTTAATTTTTGTGAAAAAACAGTTAAATGTAATGCAGTTTCCGCTCTCTATCTTCCCGTATGTGTAAGTAAAACCAAGTAAGCGCTTCTTTATTTTCCAGAGAACATATTACTCTAGTCTTCCTATTTGAAGCGATTTCATGTAAAAATTTATTGCAGATATCTGAAAGTTTCAAGTCGTAGGGGGCACCCAGTAGACGATAAATACATAATAATGTACAGGTAGATCAGCCCTGCTTTTTTATAAACAACATCCAAAGTCCGAAAATTCGATTTTTCGTCCGTAGAATTTTTGGTTACATTTTAGAGAAAACTTGTCCAAATGAAAGTGTGAAAAGACCTTTAATTTCATTTTTTATACGTCAAAATCGATAAATAATTTATCGAGATAATGGCAAAAAACCACCTTTTTTGCACTATTTTATAAATGTTAATAACTTTTGCAAGAAAGGCCGAAAGTGATGTATAATCCCTTAATGATAAGGCCATTATGTGCCTTTATAACTGTGCGAAAGCTGGACCAAATCGGTTTGGTAGTTTATGAATAATCTTAATTTTTTACCCCAGACATTGAATGTTCAAACAATTGTCCTTGCCCAGAGGATGATTCTACAGATATCTGCAAAAGTGGAATAGATCCTTTGAAGTTCAAACTACAAGTAAAGATGAAAAAACGATTGATTTTTAAAAAAAAATTGTTGTTAAAAGAACCGTTTAAAAAGGGGTACCTTTTTTACGTATACACAATTGGAATAACTTTGTTAATTTTAATGATAGAAGTTTGTGAATAAGTGGACACGTTCTCCGAGTTTATTATCAATTACAAATATGGTTAGGAAATCAGATGGACGCAACCAAATATGGCTGGCGAAAACATAACCATGGCTTCGAAACAAATTACACATCTGAAAATTTGATACCCGACGAAACTTTAACTTTAATTACATGTAAGTGCACTACTAGGTGCAAAACAAGTAGATGCGGCTACAAAAAGCACGGTCTCAATTGCACAACTCTGTTTAAACTGCAACGATGAGGGAGATAAAAAATGCGACAACTCCGCTGCAGTGATAATTGAAGACGGAAATGACGCGGGGGAAGATGACGATTTGCTACAAGCAATGATAAATGATGACGAAGAAGAGCCTCCAAAAAAAAAGAGCAAGAAAAAAATTATGGTCGAGTTATATAAATAAAAAATATAAAACACTGTCACAATACACACACACACACACACACACACACACATATATATACAGGCGCGGATCCAAGGGGGGGGGAGGTGGGGGCGATCGCCCCCCCCAAGAGCTCGGAGGTCAGGAAAATAGACCCGATTTTGCCTCTTATACTATAGTTTATTCAAGAACTAGGGAGAGTTTTTCATTTTTTACCTTTTTTTTTTTCGCAAACTACCTGTGTTCTTTAGTCCGGTGTCTTTGGCAAAATCTATTAGACACATATATTTTTCATAGGAATGGGTTAGAAATTTTATAATAAAAAATACTGGTCTATAATAATGGACTATTTGGGTTGGATAGCAATAGATATTTGGATGTGTGAAGTGTTAAAAAGGATTTTAATCCTTGTCATAGGCATCGGAAGGCGTCATAAGGAGGTCTATTTTATCACTAAATATTTATGGCATAGAGCATTATTTCAGTAATAAACTTAAAATAAAAAGTTTCTATAATATTATTTTATTTCTTATGATTTTTTAATAATTCACATATATTAGAAAATATAGATAATTTTGACATATTTAACACAAATCACAACAGTAGTTTTATTATTTTTAATTTTGGCATAGAAACCGTTTTAGGTACATTCAGACTAAAACGTAGCCTTTTTCTCTCAAAAAATTCTAAGTTTTAATTTAAATACTTACAAAATACCCATTATCAAAAATACAAGAAGTTAAACATATATAAAAAAAAATAAATTCGTCAATATAATATCAAATTTTTTTTGAGCTATCGGTCATTTTATTATTAATTAAAAACATTTTTGGGATATTTGACGTTCCAGTTTATTTATTTCTTAAACCATCTGCAGAATTACAATTAAACACTAAAAAGGGATTAAAATTTCATTAATTTTTATATGTTACAGAAAATTTAAATACGTATCTTATTCGTCATCAAAGTCAGTGAAGCTATCTTCGCTCAAATTGATTATAATTGATTCCTCTCTCATCGATCATGAGATCGAGTTTCCACATTTTCTTTTATTCTTTTATTATATGGATTTTTCGCAATTAACTGCAGAAAGTTTATTCAAAAAAATCTTTCAAAAGTCCAGTTAAATTATTAATTTTGTAAGTTGTGTTATTTCCAGCAACTCTACATTATATTTGAGAGAGATATTTCCTTCACCAACGGACATTTTCCGGACGATCTATAAAAACAAATTATCCATCTGGTTTTTCCCAACAAAAATTAAGTTCTCTGAGCAATTTCCAGAGCTCAGTTCTTTTAATTTCAGACAAATTCCGATCTTCATTGATTTTAGTTAGAATTTTGTCGACGGTTGAGATCTGCTTCTCATAATTAAATGTATGTACAACTCCTCTTATTACAGTTTATATCTCTTCCTCCAACGAGGTTTTTCGTCTGCTTGTGATCGAATATAGCTTGGAATTACTAACAATTCCAGTCGTTTTTTTCTCCGTCAGTGTTCGGTACATGATAGATTTTCGAACTTCTGTTATATTGGAACACATCTCAACAGAGCTTTTAACATTATTATCTAGATATTAATATCTTAAAGCATCATAAACATTCATCGTAATAAGTGTTTCGTTGAGGAAAAAATGCCCTTCATCTTTTGGGTATCTCACTAATCTCAAATAATATATAAAAACAAGCACAAACAAAATAAATCACTAAGGACACACTGTAAGGTGTACTTTGCTCACTGACAGAAATTAAATTGAACTATCAGAAATTTTATTGTTGCAGTAAATTTATAAAAGCTTATAATATTCAAATATAATTAGATTTACGGCAGTTCTCAGTTACCGGGGGCACTGAAGCAGGTACGTTGGAGGTTTCGGTAACAGTTCTAGTTCTAGTTCTTGAATATATTAGGAATGTGTAAGCTGCTGGCACCCCCCCCCTCCCGTTGACAACTTGTTTTTTTTTGCGATAGCACCCCCAGGAGCTTTGATCTCAGGAAAATAGACCCGATTCTGCCTCTTATACGAGGAATGTGTATGTTGATCTCATCTTCCCACCCCCTGTCGGAAACTTGTCTTTTCTTGTGATCGCCCCCCTCCCACTCTTCAAATTCAGAAAAATAGCCCCGTCCCTGCCCTTTACACTAGAAATGGGAATATTGCTGGTGTCTCCCCCCGTCGACAACTTGCTTTCGCTTGCCATACTGTACTTTTGTGATATCACCGCCACCCCCAAGGAGAGAGGCTGGATCCGCCCCTGTATATATATATATATATATATATATATATATATATATATATATATATATATATATATATATATATATATAGTGACAGTGTTTTATATTTAATATTTGCAATGAAATTAAACTGCTACTAAAGTTTTTTGAAACAATATTAGTGTTAATATTGCCAAAAAATGTGTTTTCCGATGAAATGTCGATTTTCCGGTATTTCCCGATTTTCTATGATAATGGAAATAAGTCGGTTCGTAATATGAAGGCTCTACGTTATCTGGAACCCGAGATATCGTACAATTTTGTTGCGTACTCCAATTTGAAATTTGAATTTCAGAAGCACACCGTGAGAAAGCCGAGCTTCCTCCACCACTCGCTACAACGCACTTGCAAAAGTACCTTCATTTCGAAGGGCTATAACTTTACTAACGATGCATGAATTTCATACTTATCAATTGCATCATAAAATATAGGTCTTCGTTTAAAATCTGTGAAAATTCCGACTCTTAATGTTTATAAACAAAAGAGATATGATTTTTCAAAAAATGCAATCTTAGCTCCTATTGGCCGTAGGAGATTTTTTTTTAAATTTTTTTTTCACCAGCTTTCAATTCCACTTATTCACAAACTTGTATCATTAAAATTAACAAAGTTATTCCAATTGTTTATACGTAAAAAAGCTACCCCTTCTTTAAACAGTTTTTTTAACAACAATTTTTTTTTAAATCCAACGTTTTTTCATCTTTGCTTATAGTTTGAACTTCAAAAAATCCATTACACTTTTGCAAATATCTGTAGAATCATCCTCTGGGCAAGGACAATTGTTTGAACATTCAGTGTCTGGGATAAACAATTAAGATTATTCATAAACTACCAAACCGATTTGGTCCAGCTTTCGCAGTATTATAAAGGCACATAATGGCTTATCGTCAAGGGGTTATACATCACTTTCGGCCTTTCTTGCAAAAGTTATTGACATTTATAAAATAGTGTAAAAAAAGTGGTTTTTCGCCATTATCTCGATAAATTATTTATCGATTTTGACGTATAAAAAACGAAGTTAAAGGTCTTTTCAATACCCACAACTTTCATTTGGACAAGTTTTCTCTAAAATGTAACCGGAAAATTCTACGGACAAAAAATCGAATTTTCCGACTTTGGATGTTGTTTATAAAAAAACAGGGCTGATCTACCTGTACATTTTTATGTATTTATCGTCTACTGGGTGCCCCGTACGACTTGAAACTTTCAGATATCTGCAATAAATTTTTTCACCTTCTTTCATAGGAAGACTGGAGCTCATCGAATGGGTGCAAGCAATTATAAAAAAAAATCTATTAACATGCTGCTTACGTACATTGTTATGCATATCAATTAAATTTGGTAATGTTAAACACTGCATCCGTCAATAAAAATGTCCGCATATTCTTTTCTAAAGGTTTTTTTTTTAAAAAAAGTCCTCAAAGAACCGCAATACTAGATCAAATTGTTAACAAACACTTACCCCGTTCGGCTCCAATAAGATGCAATTTTAATTTTTAAAACTCCTTTTACAATTTTGTTCCATAATATTCCAGGAAATATTTATATAACAGAACTCAAATACCTAATAAGCACAGAAGTTATATAGGCCAAATCGTGGTAAAAATATCAAAAAAACACATTATACTGTTTCAGGAGTTAAAAACCTCGATCCAAAAGAAGCCGAAAGAATAGCAGGAGAGGATCCAGACTATTCTCTCAGAGATCTTTACAATGCCATCGCCGAAGCTGATGGAGTTAAGAAAAAATTTCCTTCGTGGACTTTTTATATTCAAACAATGACACCCGAACAAGCGAAAAAGCAGAAATTTAATCCGTTCGACATTACGAAGGTAATATTATATATATTTTTTACTGTGATGTTCTATCATAGGTTAACAATATATCAGGGATTCGATACAGATATAAATGGTGTTTTTTATAGAGGTATAGAACTTTTAAATGGAATAAAACAAAGATGAATTTTTTAAATTGACATGAAATTTACTTTATTCGAAAGGTAACCTTCTGGCATAATAATTTAAATATGACTTCTGGCATATGACCGCCACGGCTGGCTCGGACGTAGTCTAATCTTGAGGTCCAATTTTCGATGACTTGTTGTCCTCCAAGTGATCAATCGTTTCGGGCTTATCGGCGTAGACTAGCGACTTCACATATCCCCACAGAAAATAGTCTAGCGGCGTTAAGTCGCACGATCTTGGAGGCCAATTCACGGGTCTGAAACGTGAAACTATGCGGTTACCAAACGTTTCCTTCAATAAATCAATTGTGGCACGAGCTGTGTGACATGTTGCGCCGTCTTGTTGAAACCACAGCTCCTGCACATCATGGTTGTTCAATTGATGAACGAAAAAGTCAGTAATCATGGCTCTATAGCGGTCACCATTGACTGTAACGTTCTGACCAGCATCGTTTTTAAAGAAGTACGGACCAATGATTCCACCAGCCCATAAAGCACACCAAACAGTCAGTTTTTCTGGATGTAACGGTGTCTCAACATACACTTGAGGATTATCATCACTCCAAATACGGCAGTTTTGTTTATTGACGTATCAATTCAAACAAAAGTGAGCTTCATCGCTAAACAAAATTCGCTTATGAAAATCGGGATCAACGGCAATCTTGTTTTGGGCCCATTCATCGAATCTACGCCTTGTTAGGTGATCGTGTGGCTTCAATTCTTGCACGAGTTGGATTTTGTAAGCACGCAAACCAAGATCTTTCCGCAAAATCTTCCATAAAGTGAATGGACACATATCCAATTCCTGTGCACGATGGCGGATAGACTGATTCGGGTCTTCCTCTACGCTGCGCTTTACAGCAGCAATGACTTCTTCTGTACGCACTGTACGACATCTCTGTGGATGCGTATTATCATTTAGAGTAAACGTGGTGCGAAAACGTTCCATAGTTAATCGAATTAATTGCTCTGATGGACGATTATGTTGACCGTAAAATTGACGTAGTGCGCGATACGTATTTCGAACAGAACCATGATTTTCAAAATAAATTTGCACAATTTGGAAGCGTTGTTCAGGCGTCAGTCTATCCATTTTGAAATGCCAAACCAAACTAAACATAAATCACTTGACAGTTGACAAAATGGCCGTTAGTTAAAAAAGTGTTGCCAACTTAAAGTTCTATATATATATATATATATATATATATATATATATATATATATATATATATATATATATATATATATATTTAAAATAATTTTACACAAGGTTTAGTTAAGGTAATCGAGATTCTTTTTATTTTCTTGAAACTTCGGGTAAAAACTGCTACATTCAACATGGTCTACATGGAAAGGGCTATAGTTAATGTGACTTAATCATATATAAAGTGATATAACTATTACTCTAAAAAAACAAATATCTGGTGTATAAGTCTTCATATACTACAAGATTGGGATGCCTAATCATTCCGGTAATTTACAGTCTTAATATAAAACTTGTTATCTTAGAAAATTTTGAGCGTATTGTCTGAGAAAATGACTTTAAAATAATGAAGTGGCAATGCTGTAACACGAAGTACGCGCGGAAAAGACAAATTATTCAAATTCGTAGCATGCCTTGTTTTCGCGTTACTTATCAGCACTAACAAAAGGCTTCCCCCAAAATAATTTTATTTTCTATTATATCAATTGAATTTTTTTTTACTTCATTGATTTACATACTTTGTAATTTTATACCTGGTCAAAATAAGTGGGAAAAAGCAGAATTGAATACTCTGTTTTTCGTTACTTTGACATATATAACAATTTGATCATGTAAAAACTCGTGCAAAATTATTAATGGAAGTTAATTATTTTAATATAGGGAAAATAACTTAAAATAACGTAGCAACCTTTTCTTGATTATTCCGTTCAATTTTTATAATGAAACACTTTATCACAATGTTTAATAATTAGTAACAACGATTTGGGAAATTTTATTTTATTCTACATATTTTCTTTATATCTACGCAACTGCTATATACGATAAGTTAATCAAAATCTTAATGCACTCCAAGATAGTCTAAAAGTTTTTTATATATGGTTATGTTGGGTTTACCATCAACCTTTCGAGATAACAATTCCTTAATTTTAATTTCACCTTCATTTCCGCATAATTGGAATAAAGAATCGTTCGTAATGTTAGCCATTTTCTTTAAAATGTGTACTGAAAATATATATTTAAAAATTTATAAATGTTGCAAACCTACTTTAATCTTGCTCTGTTAAACTTTTATGAAGATACACTGAATCTGACAAATAGTCTAAGAGATTGAGCCGAAATTTCGTCGTCAACCGTAATATGGAATTTCTACATTGTAATATGTAGGTTCAATACCGACTGTTACAATTCCGCGCATGCGGACACCCTAATGGTGACAGGAGGTAGCTATAAAGGGGGAAAATGGGCTATTTTTCCGGAAATTTTCAGCTTCAATAATATGCTTGGAAATTTGCCTGGACAAAGGTCCTGGCATAAATAAATACAATCCCAAAGGGTGGATATGGGTGTGGTGACCGAGGGGGTGGCGGACAAGGGTATAGGTCGCGAAAATTCATCACTAATAATATGTCCGGTATTTCTATCACGTAATATTTGATCCCTAAGGAGTCTAAATTCAAAAGGGTGGACAGCTAGGTGGAGACAGGGGGCTGCAGAAACAAAAAAAAATGAGACCTTATCAGTACAACTCTATCGAGTGGTTATCGAGATACGAGAATTCACATTCGAAATATATGCTCCGGGTAAGTGGTACATTTGACCTCATTTTGCAACTATCTGTCTCCCCCTAGCTGTCCGCCCTTTTGGATTTAGACTTCTTAGGGATCAAATATTATATGGTAGAAATGACGGACATATTACGGATGATTTTTTGTCCTAATTTTCGCGACCTATACCTAAATTAATAAAATTTTAATATTCGGATTACATAAAAGATATTTTTGATTTAATTTTAAATCTAAATATCTCAAAGGATCTAAAAGACATTTCGGTGTGAATTTCAGCAAACTAAGCCTTATTTTATACTATGAAAGTATAGTTTTAATGTTTTCTGATAATCCCAATTCCTATATACAGAGTGGTAAATGAAACGGTTCAATAATTTGAAATTTAATGGAAAGAACAGGTCCCTTTTACCTTTTTTATATTTTTTAAAAGAGTCAAAAGATCAATCTAGGGGTTTTTGAATGATTACCGTAGTTTTAGGAAAATTATAAGTTTATTTAAAAATTGTAGAGGGTACTTTCAAAGGGATCTCGTAAAAAATATTTACGCAAAGAAGCTTAGACGAATTTTATCTCGTTTGTGTATCTCTTTAAAAACCATCGCATTTTTCATCTTTTTGAAGTTAATCTCTTCTCATTTTCATAGTTGTTAATCTCTTGTAACATTATTGTTATGGCTCATCACTTTTTTTGAGAACTGCAGCTATAGATGAATAACTAATTTTACGTCAAATTTAGCTACACAGATGTAACAAAATTAATCAATTTTTAAAAAAGCAATATTCCGCTGTCCTTGTATTTGGGGTACACTGGGGAACATTATATATCATCACGAGACACTGTAGATTATTACGGGAAATAGTCAACCAACTGATATTGGGACAAAATAATATTCTTGTGTTATTTATAGTTTCATTTTAATAAACAGTCCTTTTTATTGAATATACACAAAACAAACATTTTTATTCTATTAGTCTAAGATCCGACTGCAAGAATCTGCAGGTATCTGTTTTTTTGATAAAACTTAATTTAGTAGTAGAATAGATTACTGCTGGTTTGCCTGGCAATATTTAGCAGCAATTACTTTTAATTAAATATATTGTAATTAACTTTGGTTAATAAATCCCAGATATATATTTTTTCAAGTGAATCCAATGTCATTTGAAAGAAAATTATTTATAAAATAGAAAAAAAAACAGTTACTAGCTCCCAGTCGGCCGCAATCTATGGGTTCCAGGTGTAACCAAGAATCTTATTGTTAATTATTTACACGTATGTATTTTTCAAGTAAATTATATATCAATTTAGACATAGTTGCTTGTAAAATAATTGCCGCAAGTTGAGGTTGCCAGCATTTCTTCTCTCTTGCTCACAGTCATTCAGAGTGGAAGAAATGCTGGCAACCTCAATTTACGGCAATTATTTTACAGGCAACCATGTCCTATAGTGTAGAGGAAAAAATAAACTTTAAATTGATAAATGATTTACTTGAAAAACGGTCCACTAACGCCAAATTTGATAAGATACAAAACCACACATTCTTAATGTAATCTTGCTATCGTAAAAAAAGATTATTAAATCTGATTTAATGGAAAAAATAACAACACGCAATCTTAAAAGCCAATTAAGCTAAAAAGCCTAGTAAAAATATCTGAAACAAACCAAACTAATATTTGCAATTCGCGAAATGGTTGCATCATGTCCTTCCTATATGAGAAGGGTATTGGATAAATCTTCAGATCGATTTTAGTAAGAATGCATGCATATCACCCAGATATTGACGTCTATGTACCTCATGATTCGCCGTGCCCCATTTTCCCCTAATTATTACAAATGTGAACTGAACACGTATACATTTTGAGAAAGACAACTCATTAAGCATCTGATTTTTTCCTTAGATATGGCCTCATGATGATTTCCCTCTAATAAAAGTGGGTAAAATTGTTCTAAACCGCAATCCCACAAACTATTTCGCCGATGTCGAACAACTGGCATTTAGCCCCAACAATGTGACACCAGGAATTGGAGTATCCCCTGATCGACTTCTTCAGGGCAGGCTTTACTCGTATCAGGATGCGCACCGATATCGCATAGGAGCTAATTTTCAGCAATTGCCAGTTAATCGGCCAGTAAGTGCAACGGTAAGTTATCAAAATGGGATAGAAAATCAATATTTTAAACAAGTCGAAACGTCTCGATGAGTATTTTGCATAATTCATTTTGTTAAGAAGACATGTCTACTTATAAGTTAAAAAAAAAGGAGCATTTACAATATTTTCTTAAGTTTCTAAAATCTGTTATTATATGTTATAGTGTATATAGGGTGTCCCATAACTAATATGCCGTAGATAAATTGAAGATACTAGACATCAAAACAGATCAATTAAGTTTTTTGAAATGTTACTAAGTAAAACAATACAGGGTAATACAAGTGAAAATCTAAATATTAAATTATAGGTTTAACATTGGCCCAAATTCCCTAATTAAACGAAAAACCAGCATTACAACGCCAAAGACTTAAAAACTTTGTGTTGTTAAGTCAGCAAAAATCACACATCAAACGGCGGTGCTTTGATTGGGAACATCTCCTGATTTCAGAGCGTGGCGCCATCTTCAAAAAAAAAGAAAAACCTCAACCTGCAAATTCAGGACATTGAAAGTTGTTTTAGTAAAGACAACTTGTCCTTTTCTGATCGAACTCCAGGGGCTACGAGATTGTAGGTTGTTTCGGCAACATAATACCTACAAACCTTAAAGATCGCGTGCGATGCTTTAATCCTTACTAAATCTTAATCGTCGGAAAAAACGGCGAGAGTTAGTGATGCGTCGAATTACTTTATATTCGCTGGAAAATTTAAGAATTCGAACATCTATTTAACTTACAAGTTTTCATATAAATTGAGGCGGCGTCCGTATACGAGCCGAGTCTCCCTCGGTAAAGGGTTAAAACAAAAATATTTCTTACCTATCCTGAAGGGCTTAATTAATCCCATAAAAATGCGTTTTGATTTATAAAAAGAAGTCTTAGTCCAAATAGTGCAAAATAATTTAATTCAAACTAATCTTAAACATACCGAACGTGACCAAGTAGAAAGAATCCAGAAATTGACAAAATAATCCTGAACGTGACACACTAGTTAGTTAAAATCCCAGATTTGACAACGACTAAAAGTCTGAAATCACGGATTATAAAGTAGATAAACTTGGGATAAATTACCGTGATTGCGAAGTGAAAAACATAGTACTACGAAATAAAAATAAATCGGATCTATGGATGAGTATTACATAGATAATTTCTTCCAAACACAGACTTTAGCTCATTCCCCAGATGAGTGCTTAAAATAAAGTTAAAATTAAGTAATCTTCTTGAAATCATAAGCTTCCCTCAATCCCTTCTAGTCCCAGTGAGCGAGAAGAATGGTGGGGCGGCTATGGTTTATACCGTAGTCAGGAGGTTTGTCAGGACATTATCAATAACTCCGTCATTTGTGTTAAATACCAAATTTACGCAAATAACTGAAAAATCGGAAAATGAAACCACGTAGTCGAATAAACTTAAGAAGTAGAACACGGGACGCACTTCGGTAATACAAAAATAAATGCGGAAATATTTACATTCATAATTCGGGGGAGGCGTGACGATTGAAAATTACCTGAGCTGACGTTTCGTTAAAATCGTAAAAATCGAAAGAGGAAGAGAAAAATTAAAAATCAGTCATACAACAACGCGTCGTCATTCCGTTAATATGACAACATACTGGAGGGCGTTAGTTATATTACTAGGTTTAATAAATCTAGACACAGTAGTTCGGAATCATCCCAATCAACGCTTTCCTCAAGATTAACAGAAATGAATTTCCTTGGCCTCCTCGTAGCCCAGATGTAAATCCGCTTGAATTTGATATGTAGGGTCACATGAAGTCGATATGAAATTTTACACAAAATTCAAGAAGCTACAAATATTTGCAAACACAATACACAACTTTCTATGGATATTTCGGACGTCGCAGAACTTATTTTTTAAAATTTATAAAAAAGCAGGTATAATACAATAAGCGGTTGATCGATAGCGTTGAAAATGTTTATAATTTCTTATTCTTACATTAAAAAACATATGTAGATATAAAATATTTTTGAATATAACATATTTTTATTGGATGACATTGCCTTTGTCACCGATATTATTTTAAAAATGTTCAAAAAATATTTCTTTGAATAATATCCAGTAGTATTAGTACAGCAAACATTTCTCCACAATAATTGCGGGAACTAGGTCCATTTGAAATCAAATAACAAATAAAATTTCTCGAGTATATCACATTTTTTTGTTCATCATTGGTTTTTGGGGATTTAAAATCAGGTTAAAGTAGCAGAGGTCAGAATTCAAAAGTTGTTTTTTTTTTGATAAAATTTTTATATAAAAAAAAATTGAACCGACTTCTAAAAGTATGCTAAAAGTGAAAAATAACTATAAATTTTTGTATGAAATTTAAATTTTTGAAGTAGACGCCAAACTAATACCTGATAAAATGCGATTCGCATAAACAGATTAAAAATACTTTATTTTTCGCTTTCTTACCATAATTTGCATATATTAGTAGTTAGTTGATTCATTTAGAAATAATTTGGCTCCGACTTTACAAATTTCAATTTCAAATAAAAATTTATAGCTATTTTTCACTTTTTAGCGCACTTTTAGAAGTCGGTTGATTTTTAGTTTTGAATTCATTATGATATCCATAAATTATTTAAACCAAGTACTAATCGAGATTAGTGTACCTTGCAATGACTCCAAGGTGACAAAAAATACTCATTTTATCCAGAGTTCTAAATCACCCTAAAATGAACCACTAAAAATTCTTTGATTCTTAGAGTTCTCCAAATACCAGTGAAATTGTGTTAAGCAAATATTTATTCTGTCATAGTAAATCCACTATCTTAAATTTCAAATTAAATTTTAGATTGGTAATATATACTCCAAAACCTTCCAATATCGGGATTTAAAGAACTTGAGACGTTAATTTTTTAGCCAGATATATTTTATACTGCATATTGAGTTTATATATGCCCCAAAAACCCAGCAATATCAATTTTCGACAAAATCGGAAGAAGTAAAATTTTCAGTCCCTCATACTGTATTTTATCAACCCAATACTTCATATTTGTAATACACAACCCCGAAAACCCCTTAATACCAAATCTGGAAAAATGCGAATAAGGTACAATTTTCAACCCACCATACTGAATTTCAAAAAAGTAATTTTAACGTTTTAATCTAATCTAAACCCTTCAAAGCCCCCTAGTACCAATTTTGGATGAAATTCGGAAATTTAAAATTTCTAGACCATTACATCTGATATATCCGATTTTCTTAAAATAATTTTATATTCGATATTTACACCCTCAAAAACGATTCAGTCCCACCGTTGACCAAAATCGAAAAATGTAAAATATTTAGTCCGCTATATTGGATTTTGCCATACTGAATCCTGAAAAAATACTTTTAAATTCATAATATACAACCTGAAGAACCCCCTAAAATTTTCAGGACGCCATATTGAATCCGCCAGAATCAGTTTTTCAAAAAATAATTTAAATTCGTAATTAACACTAACCAAAATACCTCAATACTTATTTTGGACAAAATCGAGAGATGTAGAATCTTTAATCCGCCTTCGTAATATGCGATCCTCAAAAATCCTCATAGCAAATTTGAAAAAAATCCGACAAAATTAATTTTTTATCCACCATGTTGAATACGCCATATTGAATTTTTTAAAATTCGTATTCGTTATGTGAGACCCCGAAAACTCCCCCATATCAATTTTGGAGAAAATCGGACAAAATGGATTTTTTCGTCCACCATTTTATATCCGCTATATTGAATATTTTAAAAATAATTTTAGATTCGTTATGTGCGACTCCGAAAACTCCCCTGTACCAATTTTAGAGAAAATCTGACGAAATTGATTTCTTTGTCCGCCATATTGAATTTTTTAAAAATAATTTCAGATTCGTTGTGTACGACTCCGAAAAATCCCAGATATAAATTTTGGATAAAGTCGGACAAAATTAATTTTGTCATCTTGGATTTTACTGCACCAATTTTGTTCAAAAAAATATGGTACCACCGCAGCAACTTCCTGAACATAACGTAATAAATTTCATTTAAATCGCCTTCTTTTAGAAGTCGATTAATGAAAAAATTATTCGAAATGGAACGAAATCAGTCTAATGGTTTTTGTGAAATTGCAGTCACCTGTTTGATAATTTAATGAATGATGGTTACTGTAACAAAAAATTATTTATGAATTCCATCCCCATTCGTATAGATGAGCCATACCAACATACCTGCCCCGAACATGTGCGTAAGACGGCTCTTCGGAGAGTTATAACTTTATCAATTTTCACTGAATTAACTTAAAATATTCACCTCAAGATGCACTTCAAGAAAAATGGTTTTTTCCTCAAGCTAGAACTAAATATTATGCTTCAAATATTAATCTCTGCCAGACGAATTTTTGCATACATCGAAATAGAAAAAGGCGCATCTATGGAAGAATAAAAACAATTATAAATCTATATATATATATATATATATATATATATATATATATATATATATATATATATATATATATATACGATTTCATAGCGTTCTACGCCTTCCGGTTCCCAGTCTCCATTGTTTTAGGTTTTCCGAATCCCATGGAAGTAAGTTTCTTTCGGACATGGCTCGGTTAATCCAGGTAACTTTTGGTCTTCCTCTCTTTATTTTTTCATTTGGTGTCCATTTTAGGATTTGCTTTCGTAGACGTTCGTCCGTCATTCTCTCCACATGTCCATACCATACCAGCTGACGTTGTTCGATTTCATCGAGAATAGTTTTCTTTCCGCCCATAATCTCTCTAATTCTCTCGTTGGTTATCCGTTCGATCCTTGACTTTCCGGCAGATCTTTGCCAAAAGTCCATTTCAGGAGCCAGCAGTTTACGTTGTAAAGTTTTATTCATCTGCCATGTTCCACATCCATACAACGCTTTTAAATATTGCATTGTATAAAAGATGTTTCCTTTCCTTGGAGATGTTTGTTGACCATAATAGTGAGTTTAGGCATCCGACAGCTCTTTTCCCTTTAGTTATTCGCTCCAATATTTCTTCTTCAGTTCGTCCACTTTGACTGATCTTTGTTCCAAGGTAGGTATAATCAGAACAAGATTTTACTATGATATTGTCATCCACTTCCAAATCTGTTTCTTCTCTACCGAAACACATATATTTAGTTTTACTGCAGTTAACAGTTAATCCCCATTCTGTGTATTCTTTAAATAGTTTCCTCGTCATAAATTCGAGGTCTTCTTTATCTTGGGTCACTACCACTTGGTCATCTGCAAAATGAAGCGTATATAAATGGGTGTCATTATTTAATTCTATTCCCATTCTATTGCATAATCTTCTCCAATTCTTTAAAGCTTCATTGAGGTAGATTTTAAAGAGAGTTGGTGATAGACAACATCCCTGACGAAGGCCTTTGGTCACATGAAAGCTTTCTGATAAGTTATTGCCGAACTTAATTCTGGAGAATGCTTGGTCGTATAGCTGTTTGATGGCTTGGATCGCTGTATTGTTAATTGGAGACTTCTCCATCACGTGCCATAATTTTTGGATTGACACCATATCGTATGCTTTTGTGAAGTCAACAAAAAGCAGATGAACCTCTCTATTTCTTGCCACCTTCTTTTCATTAAGTTATATTATAAATCTACTACCAATAAAATCGGAAGTAATTAATATCAATGAGAGGTAATTTAGTCTCTCTTCTAAAAGTTCAATAACATCTAATTTAAATCAAAACAGAATCGAGCTTCCTTGGATAAGAGTTATAATTTAAAACAATAAAAAATATATAATATGTGCTAGCTAATACGGAAATAGAAATCCTACCACGAAGCCATTAAAGTCGACTATTTCATGTGTATCTGTCTGTATGTAATATAGTTATTTATTTTATTTGCGTAATCCATCAAACTAATGATACAAATTACCGCATACGGAAAAATAATTAAAAACCCGTGAATGTTAATCTGATATGGACTCCGATCTGATACGTGGTAAAGATATTTTCATTTAAATAAACAAGCAGTGGCGTTATTTTGATTTTTTTCGTGGGAAATGAACTTTTTTTTTTGTTTTAATACAATGTTGATTACATGTCGATAAAAAACGATAGGTGGAATGAAAGGTGTACAAGGTATCTGGACTTCGTGGTTTT
Source organism: Diaprepes abbreviatus (assembly GCA_034092305.1). Taxonomy (NCBI): domain Eukaryota; kingdom Metazoa; phylum Arthropoda; class Insecta; order Coleoptera; family Curculionidae; genus Diaprepes; species Diaprepes abbreviatus. The sequence continues at coordinate 2,250,642 of JASJET010000178.1, read as the reverse complement.
TGCCAGGTAGCTCCGTTATTTTTAAAGTTAGCGGGATGCGTGTTTTGCGAAGCGGTGCTACTTTTGCGTGAAACGAAAGATGCCGAAATACCCTTCGTATTTCTGTGATCTTTTTAGTTACGAAAAGGTACATATTGACTAAAATAAAGTTTTCACTTAAAATTTAGTGGCGTCATTAAGTTCTACTGTTTTTTAGATATAAATCAAATTTGTATGTTTTTTAATGGAACACCCCGTATATTCATAGAACTTTGCATTCCACTTACTCAGGGCTTTTCAATGATATATAACACTTAATAATTCTTCTTTCGTTTAAGCCATTAAATTATACTTTTTTCGTTTACATGTTTTAATTTTTTTAGGAGATCGTGAAAAGTAGATAAAGCAGCTATATTTTAAACAATATCTTGCCAAATGTATAACCAATAGGCAACACTTATTCATATTATTGAAAAAATTTAATTATACATTACAATAATCTATACATGATTTACAAGCCAAACGGCTTCGCACTCCCTCCAGGGATTATTCACTCATACCAGGCATACAAAGACGCCAAGAGTATGATGCTCTGTGGGAACCCTTTCCATGTTATCGGGTCCTAGGTGACGTTGTCTGCTGCATTTCCCATGAATTTTCGGACGGTTCGCGCGGTTGCTAGGAGAATTGCTTTCTGCATCGGCTTATAAAGATGCTCACTAAGGCCCAGTCCCTTGATGTTCTGCAGGAGGTTCTTCGGTATCACTCCAGTTGTTGACAGTATTATGGGAATCGTTCGGACGCTGTTCATTGCCCATTGTCTTCGTATTTGGACCTCCAGATCTCTGTATTTGGCGATCTTCTCGTTGTATTTTGGCCTTAGGTTGTTGTTGTTAGGCACCGCAATGTCGATTAGTGTAGTTCGCCTAGAAATTTTATCTATTAGTATAATGTCTGGTCTATTATGAGCTACTGTTTGATCCGTCAGAACCCTTCGGTCCCAATATAACTTGAACTGGTTGTTATCAAGAATAGGCTCCGGATTGTACTTGTAATAAGGCACTTTTCCTACCTGTAATAAGTTTAACTTTTCTGCTAACTCTTGGTGGAGCATCTTAGCGGCTGAGTCGTGTCTTTCCTTATACTCGGTTGCGGCAAACGCTTGGCATCCTCCAGTTATGGGCTGAATTGTCTCCGATGTTCGACAGCCATATCTGCATTGGTCATTTTCTATTGAGGGATCTCTAATGATGAACTTCCGATAGTTCTTCGTCGGAATAACCTGGTCTTGGATAGCTAACAAGAAGCCCTCCGTTTCCGGAAACATCTGTCCTGAAATCAACCAGTAGTTCGACGCTGAGTTGTCGACATTGTCCTGATTGATCTCATTTTGATGCCGTCCATGAAGTGGCTTCCGTAGCCAGGCAGTGTGCTGCACCCAGCAGTATACTTGTCGCTACTGTAATGCGTAGACAGTACAGCCAGCAACGCCAGTTATCCGCTGACCTTTAACCATTTCCTTTCTTTACATTTTAAACCTTCCTATGCCCTGACCCACTTACACTCAATTCCTACATAATTCCTTAGGAGCCACTTTCTTTCAGCTTTCCGACTGGACCCGGCAACGAATAGATCCAGGGTTTCCCTCAACCAATCGTAGGAGGCGATTAAATGGGGAGAACTTTTAAATAATGAAATGTCGACTGCAAAACATAATGTACCCCAGGTGGGTAGGACCCATGGTCCACAATCCCACACCGCAGAAGCGGTCTGCTCCACAGATTCTAGGGGGAGCAACATTTCGACATCACAAACTTCAAGTGGCAGAGTGTTAAGGAGGCGAACCCCTGTCGCACAAGAAGCTACAGCCCAACAACAACATGAGAGCCAAACAACAACGAGACCTCCACCCTCCGAAGGTGCTGCGCAGGAACCTCAGCCAGCGCTCACTCAGGCGGGACGTCCGAGACAGCGCATGAAATGGACAACATCCATGAATGAAACAGTAATGCGCATTTTTTATAGGGTGACTGAACTAGGACGGGAAACGATCGGCTATAGACAACAGCTTCATGCCGAATTTTGTAGGGAATATCCACACCTACAAGTGTCACAACAGAGAATAGCAGATCAATACAGAGCTATTCTCCGAAATAAACTAATCTCAGAAGCGCGACTTAACATCATCAAAGCGGAAATAGAACGAGAGATAAGAGGTACCGATGATAACAATAATCTATTATTATTAAATTATACATTATTAGAATACTTATTAAGAATAATAAAAATTAAAGATATTGTTCAAATTGTAAACCATCATGTTGAATACAACACTGACATACTTTTCTTACTCTGCGTAAAGCATGGAGTAAAAGAAGGTGTCGACCGGCTAAATTTCTGAATTCCCTTTCTGTGGCGTTTCTTAGATCCTGCATCGTACGAGGTTGAGTATTAAAAAATTTTATTTTCTAGATTCTCCCTTAAGAGAAAATCCATTACCGACCGATTCGGGGATCTAGTGGGCCATCTTATCGGATCTTGTATACCAATATAGCGCCCTGGATAGTTATTTCGCAAATAAAGCCGAATGATTCGGGAATTATGGGCAGGAGTTCCATCTTGTTGAAATAATATGCTCTTTAACTGATTCAAAGGCACATTTTCATGAACTTCTGGTATAATATTTTCCAGTATTTGTATATAACGATCTGCGATGAGATTTCCTTCATATCTGTAATATTTAATTATAGATCTAATAATAAAGCAAAAGGTGCTAAATCCGAATCTTCCCAGTCGTTCGCGAGGAAATACAATGTTATGGTTTTCTTGTGACCAATATCTGTTATGTCTATGTCTATGATTCAATAAGTTCTCGACCTGATAAAGAAAACAAAGGATGTTTGAAAATGTTTTCATTTATTTTGCAACATATTCCCCTTGTACTTTAATACATTTAGACCAACGATGTTCTAATATTTTAATACCCGTAATATAATGCTCTGCAAATTAATGGTTGTCGTTGCTCTGACCTCGTTATTTGAAGGATTTTTCGTCCAGCGAGTTTGAGAAGAGAAAGTAATCGCTGGGAGCCAGATCCAGCGAATATAGCACATGTGGAAGCACTTCGAAACGTAGATCATGGAGTTTTGCTGCAACAACCATAGATTTGCGTGCAGTCGCGTTATCCTGATGAAAGAGCATTTTTTTTAGCAAGATGTGGACGTTTAGCCTTAATCACATGCTGCAAACGGTCCACTAGTGAAGCGTAATACTCCCCGGTGATAATCTTGCCTTATTCTAAATAGTCTATAAGCACCACGCCATGTGAATCCCAAAAAACTGTTGCCATGACTTTTCCTGCAGACGGAAACGTTTTTGCTTTTTTTGGCATACTTTCACCTGCCCCTGCCCACCGTTTAGACCGCTGCTTTGTCTCTGGCGTATAATGGTGAATCCATATTTCATCTACAGTTATAAAACGTCGAAGAAACTCAGGATTGCGTCTAAATAAGTCTAAACACTTTTGCGAAATGTTCATTCGAAGGCGTTTTTGGTCGACTGTTAACAAACGCGGCACCCATCGAGCAGAAAGCTTTTTCATACCAAGAATATCATGTAAAATGTAGTGGACACGATCTATCGAGATATTTGCTATACCAGCAAGCTCTCGTACTTTCAGTCGGCGGTCATGAAGCATGACCTTATGAATTTTTGTGATAATTTCGTTAGTTGTAGCGGCTTTTGTGCGTCCCAGCGCTCTCCATCTTGACTTAATGTACGACAACCATTAAATTCAGCAGCCCATTTTTTTTACTGTCGAAAACGAAGGAGAAGAATCCTTTAAAGTAGCATCTAACTCATTTTTAATGTCCGTAGGAGTTAAGCCGTGTAAAACATAGTACTTTACAACCACTCGAACTTCACTTCCACAAAATATCGAACCTTATGTATTCACTCGATCGCCACAAACAAGCAAATGAACACAAACATCTGAAACTTTGCAGGGCGTCATCTCAAGGTTAATGCTTACAAAATAGTATAATTATTTGATCCTACTAGCGCCCTCTTTGTTGCAGGCCGAGAACTTATCGAACCATCCTCGTATTTAATATACCTGCACTGCTAATAAAAACTTCGTCAGACCATATAATTTATTTGTAAAAATCTCGATCTCTGTTTATATTTTGCAAATACCAGTTACAGAAAATGACTCTTCGTTGTGCGTCTTCAAGATGTAAATAGCGTACGAGATTAAATTTAAACGGTTTAATTTCATATTTCTTTAAAATTTCCGACCTCTAGATTTTGGCACTCCTAGTTCATTTTCAAGCCGACGACACGAAGTTGAAGGGTTATTTTCTACGCTTGCCCAGACATCTATTTCCAGAATTTCTTTTTGTGGCTTATTGTAAACTTTGGCCGTGGCTTGAAGAATGTTCTGAAATTTATTACATTACTTTTAATGTGGTTATATATCGTTTTATGGGGTTTCCTCCTTTTCGGATACCCATATATAATAATATGAACATACAAGTCCAAAAATATAACATTTAATGACACACACATACCTATCTAAATACATTCGCGTAGCTTCATCACAATCTTTATTACATTGTATGAAACAACAGAGCCTATCATATTTTTCGCGATTTTCAAAAGTCTTATTTGCATAGTATAGAAAAATAAATAACTAAATTATATATCAAAACCTAACTCACAAAATAATCACTGAATTCTGATAATGTAATAATAAGTTGAAAATTGACACCAGTAGTAGAAATACAAGCAAAAGCCTTATTTGTCGTTTTTTGAAAGTTTTTTTTTAATTTTGTTTTCTAGGGCCTCCAAAAAAAATTGAAACATAAACTAAAAAGTATAATATAATGGTTTAAACGAAAAAAGAATTATTAAATGTTATATTCGTTGAAAAGTCCTTAGTAAGCGAAATACAACGGTCTATGAACATACGGAGTGTTCCATTAAAAAAAAAAAAGTTTGACTTATATCTAAAAAACAGTAGTACTTAGAGAGAAACTAAGAAGCGTCTGAATTTTACGTAAAAAACTTTTTTTGAGTCAATATATACCTTTTCGATAACTAAAAAGATAACCGATCCCAAAATGGCAAATGTTCAAAAAACACCTATATCTAAAAAACTAAGAGTACTAACTTTAAAAATAACAGAGCTACTCGACAACAACAACAAAATTCGGACACCCTGTACAAGTTAAAGATTTTTATGAATTTTCTCGAAATTTTTCAGAAATTTTAAAAAATACTTGAAGATTTTCCAGAAATGTTTAACATTTTTTAAAATTTAATTGTAACTTTACGGGACAAGAATTTCCGAATTTAAAAAATATTTTACTCTATTTATTAAACTTTTCAGAAGTTTTAAAATTTTTGTCTCAATTTTCGGGATTTAGGAGATTTTCTGTACATTAATAAATTTTTCGGCGTTTTCAGGATTTTCTAGAGATCTTAAAATTTTTATTGATTTTTGGTATCTTTCGGGAAATTTCGGGAATTTTAATACTGACGGTGAAATAAGTCTGTCTGTAGTAACATACACATATGCAGAGGAAAACTTCTCAAGTTATATTTAGATATATTCGGCCTAAACATGCATATTTTTAGGTGGTAGATCAAAGTCTTATATTCTTGGACCCAATACACTTTTAGGTAGAAATTCTTTTCAGTTAAAACGATTAACTAGCAAGACAGTCCTCAAAACGGATCTGGAAATTACGAAAAACTGACAAACTTGTCCTTTTTTAAATAACCTTAAATTACAAAATACGCCACTGTAATGAAGAAATTATTTAGTAATATGCCGCAATTTATAATTGTTTTTATGTGCTAGTGTCATGTTATAGCATTTAATTCTCTTACCATTTAAGTAATGTAAATCTTTGCATGTTATGGCATATTTATTATAGGAATATTAATGATATAAATATATATGCTTCTTTAATTCCTAAACATATCCAATATTTCCTAGTAAGTAAAAATTTCTATATTGCATATTCAGGTGAACATTTTGAGAAAATACTAATCAACAAATAAAAAAAAAAAATGCTATTGATGCTATAATGGCTCTCCGAGGGAGTTTAAAGCATCCTGATTGTGAATTCAACAATGAAAATTTTCCACCACGTACAGATTTTGAGTAATATAATGTATCAGTTATTTTTATTTAATACAAGCATTTTTATATAATATTTGTACATAAGTTCAAAACAATAAGAAAAAACCAAGATATTTTAAGAAAAACAAAAATACTCATGAAATTACATTTATAGTAAGTCTTTTGCACATAACTTTTTTGCAAATATTGACTTTCGTCTATATTCCTGATCGCTTTCTCTCATAAGAAACCAATAATAATCCTCCATCACTGCTGGATCTCATCTACCTTGGTAGCGTTGCTCCATTGTTAATATGTCTTGGTGGAACCTTTTTCCTTACTCATCACTAACCGCACCTTAATTTTCTGGGAAAAAATTTAAATGGGAATGCAAGAAATGTATTTTAAGAGAAATGCATCAGCCCATTTTGCAATAGTATTCAAGTAGTTCTTCTACACGTTTTTCGTAGTTTTCTACTATTTTGTTTCCTTAAAACTCTGACACAATTGTTTTAAAAAAAAACTGCACGCCGCTAATTCAACATCACTTAATTTTTGATCAACCTGTTGATCCCTTAGTATTTTTATAATTTGAGGTCCAACAAATATATCCTTTGTTAAGCATCAGTTAGTTTGGGAAAAATTTGTTTAAGGTATTTAAACGCATTTTCTTCTTTATCTAATGCTTTAACGAAATTTTTAATCAATCCCAGTTTAATGTGTTATACAGTACTTTTTTGGGGTCAACAAGAGATATATTCTTTACGTTAGCTTGACTTGGAATATATTGATCTCTTGAAAGCCATTTCTTTATTTGGTAAAAGCTCTGTGTTGCTCTACGATTCCAAAGACAAAGAAAACAGCAACAAATCGTAAATCCACTCTGAAGCCCTAGTAATAATCCTATGATTTTTAGGTCACCACATAGTTGCCACTTATATGTATCATAGCTTATTGCATTTAGAATAAGTGACATACTTTCGTATGTTTCCTTCATGTTAACTGCATGTGCAAAAGGAATAGAGGGTCTTTTGTTGCCATCATGAAGCATAACTGCTTTTAAACTTATTTTAGAAGAATCTATAAATAAGCGCGATTCGTCCGGGATATGTGCAAATCCTAATTTTTCCATAACACTATTTGGATTAACACAAACACATATTTTATCCTGCGAAGTAAAAAACGAGGATAGCTCCTATTTTCGATTCCTAAATATTGTAACTTTGGTTCCAGTGGCTAGTAAATTCCATTGTATAAATCTAGACCATAATACTTCAGCATGCTCTTTAGACGAATGGAGTTTCCGAACTAGATCATTGATTTCAGGTTGTTCGATTAAATGGGGTGCTTTTTCTTCACTTTCGGAAAAATAAGAATCGTCCTTTGCTGATACATTATCAGGTTCTGCCTTATCATCATACATTTCTAAAGCTTCCTCCCATTTTGCCGGGAGCGCTGGAAATAGTAAACCTTCTCCATGAAAAACCGGTTTTATTGCCGAGGGAATAGTCGGATATTTAATACTATGTTTGTTCTTTCTTGAAAAACCAGGTACTTTTGTCATGCAAAAGTAACAATCGGTAAAATGATTTGTTGGTTCTCGCGAAATAATCGGAACTGCAAAAAGCATAGAAGAGCGTTTGCTATTTAACCAGTTACTTAGACTGCTGCACACAATCTTAATCGTCAATAAGACATCCAAAATACTTATGGTAAGCTACGTTGATCATTTTGTTAATTGTATTTTTCTGCCATTTAGGAGTGAACTCACTACATATGTAGCGACAACTATTCGCTGGGTTAACACAACCAAGTTTCTGTATGTTAAGACATTTTTGTACTGTCGCGTACGCCGGTTCAGAGATGCGATACCAAGTTTACAGGCGTCAACTAACTTTATTTAACATAAATATAACACTAATAAAGGCTCTTACTATTGGCTTGTTCGCGCACTTTTATAGCCGTTCCATACTTCTGGTATTTTCTAGAAACATCGGGTATCGGAAGTTCGAAAAGCAACGAGTTTAAATGGTTACTTCCGTTATTTTAAATCCTAGAAGATTGAGACTTCGTGGTTGACTTGTCATCCCTACACATCCCACGTGTTGCCATATTGTGCACAATTTCCCTAACTTATGGAAAATGTAAATTTGGTAACGTCGTGCTATGGTATATTACAAATTACTTTTTAAAATAATGTGATTAAAATACTCATTTTTACTGAAAAAGCATAACTCAAAAATCTTACGTGTTAGAAAGTTTTTACCATCATTTTCGCGTTTAGAGACCAAATATTAACCAAAGACTGCCTGTTACATCACAGTCGCAAATTGGCTGTAAAGTAGTGAAATTAATGCAAAAGCTGAATAAGACTCATGATATTAACAGTTAATTCAGTAGTTTATGTACGTCTTTTATAATTAAAACTACCGACCTGAAAACTATATGAGAGAGATATGAGAAATAAAACCATTTGAATAATCTTCAAAATTCCCATTTGCATTATCTCCAATTAAATGAGCATATAGATTTTCAGAAACGTAACGTAATAGTAAAACAACGATTCATGGTCATAAACAAGATTATTACTGAGTAAATCTAAAATATTAATATACGAATTTTTTTAACTAATAATTAATAAGCTGTAAATTCTTATAAATAGTTGTTTATGTAAATGAATTGTTAGTTTACTACGCGTTTTAATAAAACTGCTTTAAACCAATTGTTTTTCCAAGTATATTTTAGAAGCAGGTTTTATAACAGAAAAAAATTTACTTACTCAGTCATGCTCACTAATTTGAAAAAATGTGAAAGAATTTTATTGAATATTAAAAAAAAATCATTAAGCACTATTTAAAACCAATATTCTGACAGTCAACCACCATTATGAAGATATTTACTGATTTTGTACCATACGTTTGCCTAAGCAAATAAGCGAACAACCCATTTTAAAATTTAATTCAGGAATGAAAATACTCATTACAAATAATTTCGAAAATATTGAAAACACCGTGAATGAATGAAGACGCTTGTTATATATGTAATTCTTCTTTCAGGCAGAGAATATGAAATATATATATATATATATATATATATATACAAACAGTTCATTTCCTGCAAATATCGCTCTGGTCCTCTCTCCCTACGCGTTTCGATTACCTCATGATCTCGTCTGTGGAGCTGCATCGGACCGAGAGCAACATTAGCCGGAAATAACTGATATAAGAACCAAAAATTTCAAGGTATGTCGGCAGGATATTGCACCTGCCATCTACCAACTTTGATGTCAGACTGAAAAATATCGTCAGTCGAACGACATCTACGAATCATTGGAGTAACGTGAAATTTTTACAAAATCAAAATTTCAGTAAGAAATAAAGAAATCTTTCTGCCGTATTTAAATAGTTTGTATATATATTTTTCATATTCTCTACCTCAAAAGAGAATTACATATATAACAAACTATTTAAATACGGTAGAAAGATTTCTTTATTTCTTAATGAAATTTTGATTTTTTAAAAATTTCACGTTACTTCAATGATTCATAGATGTCTTTCGACTGGCGATATTTTTCAGTCTGACATCGAAGTTGGTAGATGGCAGGTGCAATATCCTGCCGAGATACCTTGAAATTTATGGTTCAAATATCAGTTATTTCCTGCTGATGTTGCTCTTGGTCCGATACAGCTCCACTGACGAGATCATGAGGTGATCGAAACGCGTATGGAGAGAGGACCAGAGCGATATTTGCAGGAAATGAACTGTTTGTATATATATTTTACATATTCTCTGCCTGAAAGGAGAATTACATATATAACAAACTATTTAAATACGGCAGAAAGATTTCTTTATTTCTTGCCGAAATTTTGATTTTTTATAAATGAAGACGCTTGTCATACGAGGTCTGTTCCAAAAGTATCTGACCTGTGTTCATAACTTCGCGCTGGCATTATTTTTCATCACCCGACTAAACAATACGCTCCCATGGTGAAGCAGCACGCGTAGTTAATTTTTGGAATGGATTTGAATGCACTTGCCAAAAGTCGCAAGGGGCTATACCAAGAACGTATGGATGGTCGCGAAGTTAAGTGGTTATTTTTTGCAAAAACGGTTGCATTAGGTTGTCCGAATGCGCTGTCACATTGCCGTGATGAAAAAATCAATTTGTCACTCTGCCAATCTTTTTAGAACTTCCAAGATAAAATTTTTTATTGATTATCTGACCTCTCGGAGTATATTCATGATGCACAACACCTTAATAATCGAAGAAGAAAACAATCAACATGGACTGACCAATGCTCCGACTTTGATGTGACTTTTTTAGCGTCGTGTCTAGTATGGAAGCTTGCAGTGTGGAGACTGTTGTTTTGTTATGAGATCATAACCATATACCTACCGTTCATCACCAGAAATTACTTTTTTGAGCATATTTTCATCATAAGTGAACATTTCCAAGTTGTCCTGAACGACATAAAAGCGAAACATTTCTACTTTACCTACTTTAACAATTCTAGAATGAATTTCGCGTCATTCTAAACTCCCATTAAAATTTTCGAAACGTAAGTTTCTAGAATTTTACTAATAGTCAAACGACGATTTTTTACAATCGCAAGTCGATATTTTCCGATGTTATTGTGCTGCATATCCAAAAACTCTTTTTACTTTTATGCTTTAATCTTTAAAATGTTCTATATTTTTCTAAAATTTCAATTAGGTCATTTTTAATTAGACGATATAAAGGCTCGAACAAGGTTCACCAAACTCTGCATTTTCACTTTCCACTTGTTCTATAATTATTCTTATTATCATGCTGGTTGGATTAATGAAAGTAGGTAAGCTATTAAAAGATCTATTTTTGGAGCCAGATGTACTTGATGGTCAAATAAAACGTAAATATTTTTAGTACAAACGCCAGTAGTATTTAAAGAGAAAATTTTAAATTTGAAGTCGCAATATTTATTAACTAACCTAAGGGAGAAAGTTTACAGTTCGACGTATGTATACACTGGGTCAGTTGGGAGAAAAAAATTCTAATATTGTTATCCATTTTTATTTATAACAAAATTTCTCATACATATTATTTTAATTGCAGTCTTTATATAATAAATGGTGCTGTCGTCACTTGTTTACAAATTACTGCATCTTACAAGGAAGTTTTTTCAACTCGACTCCTCAGATTTCAATAATTTTTTGATGTATTGTAGGCCACGACAAAAACACTTTAAGGGAGGGAAATCTGTCCCCAAATTTCACCAATGAAACAAATTCATGAATCAATCGAATTAAAGAATAAATTATCACACTGATAAAAAACCAATTGTAGAGGTAGAGGTTCAATTCGATTGATTCAGAAAAATAAATTTAAAACTGGTTTAGTTGCGCAATATCGATAAGAATATGAAATATATTCAGAAAACAGTTCTCATTGATGAACTTTCCAATAAAGGTCCTGTGAACGAAAAAGACATTAAAAAACAACAAATGTTTACTTAGTTATATATTTATGAAAAAAATTTCAGTTCGTTTTTTACTTTTTATGAAAGCGGGCACAGAAAATATCAAATTTTAAAAGTAAGACATAAGGGTAGCAACATATAATCGAAAGTGAATAAAGAAGTTTAGTGTTTAAACATTAGCAGTAATATGGAAGTTTTTTTAATGGCAATTAGAACGTAACATTTATTTCAAAACCTATACACAGAAATAAGATTTTCGTTGAAGGGTGCTTCCAAAATATTACCTAAATAAGGTCAATTTTGTTTATGTATTCTATTAATGAGAATACTTGATCCAAATATTATTAGCTCATTTTGAAATGTTCTTATAGCAATAGGCACAAACAAGAAGGAATTTAAAAAACGTTAAGGGTTGCAACCCTTACATTAAAATTGCTTCGGCCAGTTTACTTTTCTCATTTAAAGTAATATACTGTTTGGTTATTGGCAAAATATCAATTAGAATCTGAAGTATATTAAGGAACATTTTTTGGGGATGATATTTCCGTTCACGGGTGGTTATAAATAATTATCTCAAAAAGGTCAACTTCATTTTTGTATTCATTCAGTAAAAATACTTGTTCAAACCATTTCGAGCTCATTTTAATTCTTTTTATATACAAATACACACAAACGAGTTCGAAATTTTAAAATAAAAATTAGGGGTTGTAACCCTTACAGATCAAATTGCATCAGATAGTTTAGTTTTGCGTTAAAAGTAAAATGCAGTTTGATTATTTGCATAATATCAGTTAGAAGCTGAAGCATACTGACAAACCTCTTTTGGGGGGTAATGTCTCGTTTAAGGATGGTTTAAGAAAATAATCTACAAGTGATCAACTTTATTTCTATATTCAATTAACGAATATATTTTTAACAATTTTTTTAGCTTATTTTGGATTTTTTTGTCCACATAAACACAAAAAAAGTAGGTTTCCCATGTAAAAAATTATGGTCAAAACTGCATCAGCTAGTTGCACATTAATATCAGAATTAAAATGCAATTTGTTTCATTGCAACATTTCAGTTAACCTGAGATATATTCAAAAATCCATTTTCGAGGGCGAACTTTGGGGGCAGATTTCACCCACTTAAAGTGTTTTTCCGCAGATAAAAAAATCTCTTGTCTCTTATTTCATCGTAGCCTACGACATATCAAAAATATTATTGAAATTGGAGGCGTGGAGTTCGGATACCTTCCTTGTTAGTAAAATATGAACAAAAATATCGCATACTTGTTTTAAAAAAAGTCAGTTTAGTTCCTCGTTTGTTATTAAAATAATGTGTCCATAATTACATACATATATATATATATATATATATATATATATATATATATATATATATATATATATATATATATATATAAAGTTTTAGGCCTCGATAGGAAAAAACCATTGTTTGATTCTGTCAAGCCTTCGAGAATTTATTTTTCTGTTCTTCAGGACATCTCTACAAAATGAATTACAAAGGAAAAATTTACCCTAATCTATAATTATAAAGAAATCGCCAATGTGGGTTGAATATAAAACAGGCAAATATATGAAAAAAAAAACACGATATGAACCCCAATTAAAAATTTTTGAATTATATTTATAGCCATAATACAACAGAATTGTTCAAATTGAACCGGAAGAATTTCATAATTTTTCTTAAAAATCCACAAACAATAACATCAAACCCGATTATTTCGCCATTTTGTCGTGATAGATGTCAAGTGTCAACTAAGCAGTGGTGTATGTTACTAGAATAGTAAAATTAATGAAGATTAGTGGTGTAGCCAAGTGTGAGGTTCTGCAAAATAACTTAATATAAATATTTTTTTACTTGATATAAGGGCAAAAATGAAAAATGCTTATTCATCTGGAGAGGGACTGTATATATGTGCACTGGTGTTTTTCCGGTTTTCAATCCGTTCGTCAACAGACTGGTATTTTCAAGTGATGTTTCCTCGACGTCTGCTCGACTTGGATTCCACATACATCATTTGAAGGTCAATTTTTTTGGTCCATTTGTGACAAAATTACCCTCTACTAAGAAACAAAGACCTTTGGGATAAACTTTATAAACAATTGTAGGAAATAGAATAGGGCATCTCATGTCGACCCTAAGATTAACCTTATGAGAGACCTTGAAAGTTATTTCAAGGATCAGTTGATTTGTACGAATAGGAACTCAACTCTCTGCTATGCTCAGACACATATATTCTGATGAGAAGCTTTTCAAGCAAGTCGAAAATTTAAAGCTGTCAAATGAAGTGTGTGAAACTGATTTTGCCGCAACAAGTCAAATGTCAAAATGATCTAGCCTTGACCAGATGGAACGACTATGGATTTAGCCATCTACACATGCCATTCGACTTCCTATGTATCTCGTATGGTTGGATGCGGAATTATTCCAGCTTTATATTTATGTGATACAAATTATGAATTTTCATTAAAAAGAAATCAAATGACCAAAGTTAAGGAAGAAAAAAAGTATTGTGGGGGTAAATGCACATTGCGCTTACGATAATCTAAGAACTAAAAAAATTAATGTCATATTTATGCAAGACTGAATTTTATTAATTAAATCTTAATCTTTGTTTATCCTTTCTAGAATAATTTCCAACGTGACGGCACCATGTGCTATTTCAATCAAGGTGGCGCTCCGAATTACCATCCAAACAGTTTCGGTGGACCAAACGCTGACCCTTATGCTGCCAGTTGGACTCCTCCGCCACAACCCTTTGAAGGAATAGAGGACTACTATCCCGAATTTTTTGAAGAAGATAATTACTCTCAACCGAGAATATTTTGGGAAAAGGTTTTGAATAAAGAAGCTAAAAACCGATTAGTAGGTTATATTATTATTATTATTATTTATATGGTAAAATTCAGCATTCGTGAATGAAGAATAGATTTATACCCGCTCATTCACATGGTCTGCCTCTAAACCTAGTCAAAGTTGTGCCTCTTTCATTGGGTAGGATTATTCCTGATTCCTCTTTTGAAGTGGATGTCCAACAGTCTATCCAGTGCGTTGGTGATAGTCATGAAAGTGTTTTTCTAAGTGGTTTGTTTTATTTAGCTTTCTTTGTCAGTCTGTCCATTCGTTCTACGTGCTTACCTCAAAACTTTCTTTTTTTCTCAAAAATCAGGAAGGTTACATTGTTCCCTTAATTCTTCATTTCTTGATCTGTGTTAATGTTTTTCCAACTATTGCTTTCATCTCCATTATTCTCATCATTTGTATGGTTTGTCTTGTGGCGCCATATTTCAGGGTAGGTCCGACGATGATTTAATTTTCTCTTGTACTACTATAGTCACCTATTTATTTATTACTGCATATTATGTCCGTCACGCATCTTATTTTTATTGTTTGGGTTCGCGCGTTTCTTCTAGATATGCATTACTTATGATTTTTGCAGAGCTAATTAAAGGTCAATATTTGTTCTATAAAGGTGTTCTTTATTTTCAGTTAACATCGTAGTGGATCTTTTGATATTATCATACACTTTGTTTCATCTGTATTGAAGCTCATTTTTAGTTGTTCTGCTATCTGATTGAAGCGATGTATTAATTTCTGCAGACTGTCCTCTGAGCCTGCGATCAGTACGACGTCATATGCGTAACATATGATGTTAAATAATGTATTTGCCATTCTATAATAGAAGCCTTTAGATAATTCCTTGCTTATTGTATTCATAATTAAATTGAATAGGAACGGTACTGTCCTATTAAATTTGTTGTTGACTTTAATAACATTCATATTTTCTATAATATTTCTCCACTGTCTATCAATATATCTTTGTTCTAGCGAGTGTTCAACTTTAAAAATACAAGAAAAAAAATGTTTTATTTTACCACTAAATCGACAAAAATGATAGGTTTGGTCTATTTTTGAGTGACAACTATTCCTCATCGAGACTCCAAGGCTTTCTCGCTGGATTTTTATCCTTATATTGTCTCTACTGGGGATTGTTTTTTGACATATACAAGGTGTCCGGAAAGAATACGTTCAACTCTCGGCTTAATAATCCAATTTATGACAATACCATATGCAAAACAAAAAAGTTAACTGGAAGGTCTAACTGTTGTAACAACTATAAAATGGGGCAAAGCAACTTGCTTATTTGAATTTGACGCCCTAAAGCGATGGTTGCTCCGATGTGGATGGAGAGAGCTACATTAAAAAGATCAGAGCGTAAGGTTGTAGCTCCCCTTGGTTTAGTTGGCATCATCGAGTGGACGAAGGTGGAGGGCACCTTCGCTGTGGAGGCCTACTTTTCTAACGGTCGCAACGTGCATTCCGTACCAATTTCAATACTGCGTCTCGTAGCCGTGTTCCTGGTCGGCAGTCGATTGTTTCAAGGGTAAACAACTTCAGGCAAACTAGTTATGTGAAGAAAAAAAAGCTGGCCTTCCACGAACAACACGGTCACCCCAAAACGCCTAAGCGCACTGTCCGGAAACATGCAGCTGCAATTGGGTTGTCTGCTCATGCTGTGAGGCGAATCCTTCACTCGAGAAAATGCATGTGAGGTCCTTGTTGGCATATATTATGACATACTTGTTTTTTTTTAGAGATGAGGCTCACTTGCATCTTTAGGGGTCTGTAAATAAGCAGAACATGCGCTATTGGAGCCCTGATAACACCAGACAATTTCATCAGTGTCCCTTACATTCACAACATGTAACTGTTTGGTTATACACTATCGCGAGATGGAATAATTGGTTCATGGTTTTTTGAAAAAAAAAAAAACGAACGGGTAGTTTCGGTGACTTCTGACCGTTATGTCCACATGATTCAGGAGTTTCTCTTGCCAACACTCAACGAGATGTATGATCCCATCAGGACGATGCCACGGTACACACAGCGCGTGTGTCAATGACTGTTTTGCGGCAACACTTCCAGGACGCCTTGTCTCCTTGAGGGGTGATCTGCACTGGTCAGCACGGTCGCCTGATTTAGCACCCTGCGACTATTTTTTCTGGGCTATCTAAAATCACTTGTTTACAACGATTGTCCTAGAATCCTAACTCATATAAAGGACAACATTGTTCAAGCTGTCACCAACATACCCGTCAATATGTTGTTAAGAGTTGAACGAAACTTTCCAGTTCGATTAACGCAGTGTATTGAAAATAATGAACGCCATCTGCCCGATATCATCTTTAAAACACAAAATTTAAATGTACTTGATGCTGTTCAAAGAATTGTAGATTAAATTAAGTCAAACCTCTATGTATGGTTAGATGGTTTTCCAAAATTTTTCCCCTAGACGTAAACAATGATTTTAGTTATTTGTAGTTTCAGAATGTATTATTTAATACTTAATATCCTCTATATGCTGACCTGAACTAACCAAGATAATTTTTAGGTAAACAATCTTTCCGAGTCCATTAGCAAAGCTAAAAAGGATATTCAAGAACGAGCTATCGATATGTTTAACAACGTCAGCCCAGAATTAGGTTCAAGGTTGAAGAGAACTGTATTAAGACAAAGTAGAGTTGTTCATCTATAATAACGATGAGTGGAAGAAATTTACATATCATTGTTGTCAAATTTGCATCCCTATGGCCTTTAATTTTGAGTTTGTCAAAAATGTTTAAATCCATATTAAAGTTTAAATATATATATAATGCAATCGTACTTTAATTTATAACTAGTTGGTAATTAGGCTTGCCGTTCAATACGGATTCCGAAGCACAGTTTTCATTACCTAACTAAGTTTTAAGCCTTGTAAAGATATCGATTCCGTAAAGGTGCGTGTAGATAAACAACATAGCTTAGTAACGTGACACCGCCCGCAACATTTCGTGTTGTACGACGAAGATACAGTGCGATTAACTCCGAAGTGAAATAGAACATTGCTGCGTAACAATGTTCAGTCTTTCAACTCTATATTACTTGATACTTATCTGCAGTTATGACGGCTTCTCTAAGGAAGCCTGTGACGATTGACGAATATGGGCAGCCATCATCTCATTGCTAACTAGATGAAACTTTAGACCATTACGCAAAAAAAAACAGAATAGTGAAAATCAGCAAACTTCAAGGTTAGGAACAATGACGGGTAAACTGAATCTAAAACCTGGAATATACGACCTTGAAAATGAAATTTATATCCTAAATTTGAAATTTGGATTTAAAATCTTTTATTTTAAATTTTGAACCTTAGTATGTTATTTGAAAATTAAATATTAATTCTGAATTTTATAATTTATTTCTGAATATTGAATATTAATTTTGACTTATCAAAACCAAAAGGAAAACGGCATTACTAGCATGCAACTTTGTGGTTTAATACGATTGATCAAATTAACATAAATGGATTATTTTTACTTGAATTTGGTGTATATTCGATGAACATGGGAAAACATAAAGATGTTTTTGTATTATCTTTGTTCCAATTCTACAACACTTTTCGCACGTGCAAGTAACGGAGAAAAAAATCAAAGAACGATTCCCAAACGTCAAAGGTAAAAAATCTTCGAAAATCAGGCTTTATGAGATTTTTAACCCTAAAATCCTAATAACAGACTAAAAGTCTCCTTTATTCAAGATAAGAGTCATTTTATACGCAATTTGAACGTCTGAATCCAAATTCTTTGCAAAAATTAACTATCACCTCAGAATTATAAGATATTTTGGTCTAAAAGTGACAAAATGGCAATTGTTTGATACATTTGGGCTTACATATATCAAAAACCTAAATGTTTAGAATACGTTGATATACCTTGAATTCCAATCTATCGTAAAACCTAGTAAAGAACTTGTGCTCAAAACCTGAATATACAGTCTCAAAATGTATTCACTAGAAAACTTAAAATATGATTTTAGTCCTCTTGTGAATGAAATGAAACTCCACAGGTATCGCAGAAATAGTTAAAAGGGACTTTAAGAAAAATAAATTCAAATTCGATGTCTGGTTTGCAAAATTTATAAATAGCAGATACAAAAAGGCGAAAGTCAAATGCGTTTCAAAACACAATAAACAGAAACCAGAGATGATAAAAAAAATATGTAAAAGAACAGTCGTTGCGCAACGAAAGAGGTTGCTGATTAAATCCTGACATTTACACTGTGACCAACGTTGTTCTCGCAGTATTAGTGAAGTGTTTGAAACTCTTTATAACAAATCCTACCATTTTAACAGCAATAACAACCGACTGTTCTGTCTGAGGAAGGAAAGTAAGTTTGATGTCAAAGGCAATTCTCAAATCCTTGACAGACGCTAACCTGACCAAAACATATCATCAATGAAGAATAATCAAAAAACACAGGATACTGCAGATGATAATACAGTGTTTGTGCACGACTGCAATGCAAAACAATCAACCAGGGTATCAATTTGATAGAAGATTTTAACGTCATCAGCATAGTTTGAAATTGAATTTCTGAAAAAGATCATCTATTACTGAACAAAAGGGACCGAGATTTGATCCTTGTGGTATAGGACAAAAAGTATCTTTAAAACCCTAGATTTCTCATGAGCAGATATGATCTAAGAAGGGTAAGAAAGCTTTCATGTAAACCAAAGGAGTGATGGACTTTTTGCAATATAATATAATGGTTAATCAAATCGAATGCCTTGAGAAAGTCAGTACCGTCATCAACCTGAGTCCTATCACTTTATTTAGGGTATTACAAACACAATGCGAGAGTGAATAAATATTTGACATGCACGACCTCCTCGAGGAAAATTCAAGCTGATTGTGTAAAGCTGGAATTTGTGCAAGATAATTTTAGTATTTTGGATAAATTTGAAATGTTATTTTTAACTGCCGTTTGATCATCTTTTCTAAGGATCGAACACATCTTGGCTGATTTCCAGACAAAGTGAAATTCACCATAATGAAAGAAAAATTTGAAGTGGAAAAGTATACTGGAGGTATCACCCGCTCTTGAAGTAATTTTGTTTTTCAGAGATATACATGCTGTTAGAATGTCGTCGAGAATGATTTTCTGAATACTAACATGATCGGAGATTATAGGTAACCAGTCAATTTCTAGCGGAGTAAGAAATATAAAATATTGCTCAAATTTTAAAAGATAAGCCAAATAGTGCCTGCTTCATTTTTTAATTTGAAATTTAGAGCCATCTAAAAAAATATAAAATTTACAATATGATCACCATACAAAACTTGAACCCACTGACACGGCTTTCGCTATAACACTGAATCTCTTTCATGAGAGAATTAAGGCGACAACTTTTCAAGGTCACCAAATACTAAATCAGGCGCGAAGGCAAGTTAAACTACTGATTATTTTAGTTCTACTGTGGCTACTTCATGGCTCTTTTCCTAATTTGAAAATAAGATTTTTTAAACGTGTAGGGAATATGTCGCTGTCCGACCCAAAAACATCCTGGCTTGAATATTTGCATTTATTTCTAGAACAACCTACATGAAAGATTACTAGTTTTATATACTATATGAAATCTTATTGGAAGCTAATTAGCACTTTTCATTATTGACTTATGCACTTTAACGTTATCTTTTATTTCAAACAAAATATATAAGTATTCAATAATCTTTTTAAGAAAATAGAATTTTAACAAACAACAAACTCGTTATAAATGAGATAAGATTAAACTGAAAATCGACCAAAACTTATGTGAGAAATACATACAAAGAAATAAAAGGATGTTAAAATTTATTGGGTGCAAAATGTCATTCAGAAGACTGATGCTGCTTGTAGAATCTGATGATTATCGATTCAAGTTATTTAAAATGATCGTGTCAAAACTTTATTTAAATTAAAGCAGATTCAGAATAGCCTTTGTAAAGATGTTGGTTTAAATAGGATGTCACGGAATTTTTTGTAATTCCGTTGCTCTATTTTTTTTAACACCCTCGTACACGCTTATGTCTATTCCATCCGATCTGTCATAATTAGCTAATGCAGTATACGAGGTGATTATCTATCGCCAATAACAGTCATTTAGTGAAGCATTTTTTTCACATTTGTCAGGAGTTTGTGTTCAAAAGAGTGTTTTAGTAAAAGAGAAAAAAAAAGCGTTTTTTATTTAACGTAACTTATTTAGTTTGGACGAGTTTAGGATTATTTTTGTTGTTTAGTCACATTTTTGATTCAGTTGGTTTGTTCTGCCAAATTTAAAAATCCGTCAAACATAGTTTGTTTGAAGGTTTTTTCTGTGACGGGTGACCGGGATCATGAACTCTGAGTCTTCTTGTCGAGGTACGTTTATTTGTTCTCTCAAGATTTTTTCAAAATTTAGCAGATTATTTTCTCTGAGATACATATTATCTTTTGTTTTTGCGTAAGAATGTTTAAATGTATTTTCAGAGCAAGTATTTATTCATGCATATAGTGATAATATTAATTTTACAGCATATTTTCTTAATTCATGCTTCGGTTATCTTAACACGAATCCGTGAAGTTGCTTTCTTTTATTCCTTAAAATGAAATCTCCTAATTCACTAACATGGTCTAACTTTAAAACCAGTCTAACTTGAGATTAGAGGGTTTAAACTTACAAGTACAGGGTGAGTCAACGATTGGATGAAGTAGGTTTGTGCCTTTTCGGTGAAATTAACAAAGAAACTATATTTATTGTTTGATACAGTTTATTTTTACGCAGATTTTAAAAATATTTAAGACTCTACAGGGTGAGCCAAAAAACTAGGACAGCATAAAGTTGTATTTTTTTAAATATAACACCCTATATACGAATCGTATTTTCGATTTAGCTTATAATTTTAAATCTTTTTTATTAAGGGTTTACTATAACAAAACTTTATAGTTTCTGAGATAATTAAGTTTAAAGAAAAAAAGTCACATTTTCAAGCATCAATTCAATCCTAAATAACGTATTCAATTTTGTGACAAATATATTCAAATTTGGAATTTATCAAGGTCAAGGACAAGTTAACATAATTTTTACCTAATATTTGCAATAAAAGCTACAGGGTGTTGAACACATCGGCTCAAATTTGAACAAGTTTAAATGAATAAATATCTTTTTTTTAAATGGTACATCCTTTATATTTTCATGTTATTTAATAGAGTAATAAAAACCCTAAAAGTTTTGTTCAATATATCCTATACCTATTTATAATAGTTTTTGAGATATTTCAGTTTTTCTTATTTTCCATACTTTTTTGCAGAAATAGTCTTCATTATCATAGTAGCCATGGCAAAAACAATGTAAAAGAACATTTTTCTGTGTGTCAAATTTATAACCGCAATCGCTTCTTTTGGTTTTTATGTAGTGTAGTTTTTTTTTTTTGCATTCATCTTATATTGTAAAATGAATTTTCCAAAGAATGAGTTAATAGATATGATTTATACAATAGGAGAGGCTCAAAAAAATTGTCTTCTTGCTCAAAGAATTTACAAAATGAAGTATCCTGATCGACGCCAGCCTAATACCCATACTTTTCAAAACTTAATGCAAAGATTTGATTCTTCTGGTACTGTTGATTATCCAAAACGTAAAGTGGTCAACAAACCAGTAACTAATGAAGAAAAAGAACTACAAGTATTGTTAAATGTTCAGGAAAATCCTTATATTGGTAGCCGTCAGTTAGCAGCATTATGTGAAACATCACAATCCACCGCTAATCGTACTACCAAGAAATATAGGTATCATCCATATCACATGGAATTACACCAAGAATTGCATGGACAGGATTTTGAAAGTCGTGTAAACTTTTGTTGTACAATAAATGCGGAGATTCAATTAAATCCAAATTTATTATGCAAGGTAATGTTTAGTGATGAAGCTACTTTTAGAAGTAACGGTGCCGTAAATAGACGCAACATGCATTATTATGCCACAGAAAACCCATTTTGGATTAGAGAGGTGCAACATCAAAACCACTGGTCATTAAATGTTTGGTGTGGTATTCATCATAATCGAATTATTGGACCCCACATTTTTAATGAACCACTAAATGGCCATAGTTACCTGAACTTTCTACAAGAAGAACTACCCCAACTGCTTCAAGGTCTCGATAGGGATGAGCTCGACAGTATGTGGTTCCAGCACGACGGTGCGCCTCCGCATTACCATCGTGAAGTTCGTGCGTTTTTGGACCAACGACATCCGCAAAAATGGATTGGACGTGGGGGTTTCATTGAGTGGCCACCAAGGTCTTGCGACACCACCCCATTAGATTTCTTCCTATGGGGTTATATTAAAAATAAGGTGTATGTTAATCCACCAACAACAGTGGAAGATATGCGAAACAGGATATAGGGATATCTGTAGAACAATAACGCCACTAATTTTGTCCAGGGTCCGAGAAAATCTGCAAAAAAGACTAAATTTGTGCATTGCACAAGAGGGTCGTTTATTCGAAAACTTATTAAAAAGAAATAATTAATCTCAGTATTTAATAGGTAATTTTTTTGTTTCAATTTAGTATAAAAGTAAATATGTATTTGCCTTGTCGTTATTGTTGTGTTAATTTTTTCACATTATGTTTAATTAAACTATTGCCGTTGTAATATAACGAATAATGTATTTCATCATATTTAACCACATTCTGTTTGTTTCTGTAGTTTCTTTTCATTATTTAAATGGCTACTATGATAATGAAGACTATTTCTGTAAAAAAGTATGGAAAATAAGAAAAACTGAAATATCTCAAAAACTATTATAAATAGGTATAGGATATACTGAACAAAACTTTTAGGGTTTTTATTACTCTATTAAATAACATGAAAATATACAGGGTGTACCATTTAAAAAAAAAGATATTTATTCATTTAAACTTGTTCAAATTTGAGCCGATGTGTTCAACACCCGGTAGCTTTTATTGCAAATATTAGGTAAAAATTATGTTAACTTGTCCTTGGCCTTGCTAAATTCCAAATTTGAATATATTTGTCACAAAATTGAAAACGTTATTTAGGATTGAATTGATGCTTGAAAATGTGACTTTTTTTCTTTAAACTTAATTATCTCAGAAACTATAAAGTTTTGTTATAGTAAACCCTTAATAAAAAAGATTTAAAATTATAAGCTAAATCGAAAATACGATTCGTATATAGGGTGTTCTATTTAAAAAAATACAACTTTATGCTGTCCTAGTTTTTTGGCTCACCCTGTATAGTCCTAAATATTTTTAAAATCTGCGTAAAAATAAACTGTATCAAACAATAAATATAGTTTCTTTGTTAATTTCACCGAAAAGGCACAAACCTACTTCATCCAATCGTTGACTCACCCTGTACAACAATAAATCTAGCAGGTGTTAAACCTTATAAATACAAGGATAAAAAATAATTTTCTTTTATTACTGAACCGGCAAAAATGGAGATTTTTGTTGATTTTCAGAAGGCAACTATCCTACTGTTAATTTCACGGCTTTATCTATCTATATTTTTATCCTTAATATTTTTATATAAACATTTATTTGTTGACATAAGTATTATAAATTGACACTATATCAAAGGCAACATAAAACTAGCCAAACAGAAAATCTAACTTCCATGGCAACTAGACAGGGTTTAAGTTTTAAACCTTCTTAGTGAATCCGGCATTAAATTTTTACTCAAAATTTTCCTACAGATAGGTTTCTTTATTGATATATGTCATACAAATTTTGCCACTATCATAAAGTAAACGATGTCAATACCACGGGAGTTCTAACAGTTAATTTTTTAATTCTAGTATTGTTAAAAGTTATGTGGTATGTTAAGAAATAAAATATAATTTATAGTTTTTATTTCTTGTTAAAACTACTTCTTATTGATAAATTACAAAGGACAAAGATATCGGGAAGCGAAATTTGTTACTAACAAAATATCTTTTTCCTGCAAAATAGGAGATTTTTCGTCGATTTCAATAGCCCTTACACGGCCCCTTAACTTTAGTGACCTAATTTAAATTGATTAGAAAATGTTACAAAAGTTCAAAATTAAAAACAAAAAAAAACGAAATGCTCTCTCTCTCTCTAGCCCAAGGATTTACTGCTGTTTAGGACATAGAAATGCGATATACCTTTTTGATTTTAAATATTTTTGCTGTGAATGATATCTTATTTGATGTAAATAGCTACTTTTCAATACTAAGTCATTCAATTAGATTTTATCGATCATTTAATACACTTTACGTGTAATTTGGTAAAATGAAGTAAGCAACAATAAACTCTTGTAAAAGTGATAAGATTAATTTAATATCCGCTCAAATACAATACTTGATCCAACAAAATAATGAAATGAAAGGCAATTTTTTGAATGTAAAAGCATATAACTCAGATGCTTGGAAAATGAAATGGTTACCGTCCGAAGCCTTTTAAAATAAATAATTGTATCAAATAAATAAAATATATAGAATTTGGCGAAAAAAAAAATAAAAAGAGTATACGACACATACATTTATCTCATATATTTCAAGTTTTAATATTATTTATCATTTTGAAATAGTCCCGGAGTTTATTATACGTTGTATAATGTACAGGGTGTCTATAAATGGTGTGAACCAAACCAAGGGCGGATTCAGCCTCTCTCTTTGGGTGGGGCGGTGATATCACAAAAGTACAGTATTGTAAGAAAAACAAGTTGTCAACGGGGGGGGGGGGGGGAGTGGAAGCAGCGTACTCATTCCTAATATAAAAGGCAGAATGGGTTCTATTTTCCTGAACTCAAAGCTCTTGGGAGGGGGAGGGGGGGATCGCAAGCATACACATTCCTATACTCTATTCAGGAATTAGAGAAAGTAATAAAACTGTTACCGAAACCTCCAACGTACCTGCTCCAGTGCCGCAGGTAACTGAGAACTGCCGTAAATCTAATTATATTTCATTATATTTAAATATATTTTATAAATTTACTGCAACATAAAATTTATGATAGTTTAATTTAATTTCTGTCAGTGAGCAAAGTACACCTTACAGTTTGTTGAAAACTGCAATTAAAAGGGTTGTATATATATTTTATTATGAGAAGCAGATCCCAAAATCAATGAAGATCGCGATTTACCTAAAATTAAAAGAACTGATCTTTGGAAATTGCTCAGAGAACTTAATTTTTGTTGGGAAAACCAGATAGAAAATCTGTTCCTATAGATCGTCCGGAAACTGTCCGTTGGAGAAGTAAATATCTCTCTCAAGTAAAAGGTAGAGTTGCTAGAAATAACACAATTAACACAATTGGTATTTTAACTAAACTTTTGAAAGATTTTTATGAATAAAGTTACTGCGGAAAATTGGGAAAAATCCATATAATAAATGAATAAAACAAAATGTGAGAACTCGATCTCATGATCGGTGAGAAAGAGGAACCAATTATAATTAATTTGAGCGAAGATAGTTTCACTGACTTTGATTAGGAATAAAATACGTAATGTTTACTAGTGTAAACACAATTTATTATTTAAATTTTTGTTTTTGTTGTATTTTATTGTTTAATATTGTTTATATGTTTTTATTTATATATTTTTATTTTAGTGCGACCCACTCTTTAATTTTATATATATTTAATTCTAATTAGCCGTAAGTTTTTTATTATTTTATTATTGTATTTGTGTCTTTCTCTTAAGCGTGTAGAATTATCATGTTGATCATATTTCCATATAATAAAGTAAATTAAATTAAGATATCAGTACAATAGAAATAAAAATAAGTAGGTCTAATTTTAATTACAACAAATAAAAAGTAATTACATTTGAATTCCTATTTAGTGTTTAATTGTAATTCTGCAGATGGTTTAAGAAATAAATAAACTGAATGTTAAATACATATGTTTTTAATTAATAATAAAATGACCGATAGCCCCAAAAATATTTTAATATTATATGGACGAATTTATTTTTATATATATGTTTAACTTTTTGTATTTTTGACAATGGATATTTTGTAAATATTTAAATTATAACTTCGAATTTTTTGAGAGAATAAGGCTACGTTTTAGTCCATTATTATAGACCGATATTTTTGGTTATAAAATTTCTAACTCATTTCTATGAAAAATATGTGTGTCTAACAGATTTCGCTAAAGACGCCGGACTAAAGAACACAGGTAGTTTGCGAAGAGAAAAAGGATAAAAAATTATTTATTACTCTCTCTAGTTCTTAAATAAACTGTAGTATAAGAGGAAAAATCGGGTCCATTTTCCTAAACTCGAAGCTCTTGGGGGGAGAGGGGCGATCGCCCCCACCGCTCCCCCCTTGGATCCGCGCCTGATATTTTCTAAAATACAGGGTGCCAAAATTATAATTTTTTAAAATTTTTTTTTTTAGGATGAGACATCAAGATATGATTACAGTTTTGATGTACAATACAGAGGGCGCCATCAGTAATACATAGCTTACGTCTAAAACTTTATAACTTTTTATGTTTTGATATGCGAAATTTCTAATTAAAAATTTTTATTCCTTGATATGTTTTATCCAAAAAAGTTATACCTGGTAGGTCTCGTTATGAGCAGCCGTTTCTGAGATAATCGCATTTAAATGTTGTATTGCGTACTCGCCGTAGTCCTTTTTCACCCTTTATCTAGGATTAAGATTGTTCCAAGAAATTTGGAGCATGTTTAAGGGCCAACAAGTCAACAACAATAAAAATTTACATAGCAAGTAGTTATCAATGTTAAGTATCGAGAAAGATTTTCAAATAGACGCGCACCAAATCACCAAATATTTGTCGTTGTTGAAAGGTGGCTTCGAAAAAACCGGTAGTTTTGCTCCTGCAACGTCTGATAAGAGACGGAATCTTACTACTTACTCCATGGAAATCAGATCAAAAAAGAGCTGTTTTGTTAACAAAAATGTAACATTGGTTTTTTTTTCTGGAATGTGTTCATTTTGGCATCCTATAAAAGATATCTCGATGGTAACTCTGAAAGACCAGTGCAAAAGAAATGACGGATCAAAAATTGTCACGATTTTCCGTTTTTTGAGTTTATCTCGAAAAGTAAAAGTTGTATCGAAAAATGTTTCAAACAAACGTAGAGAATTAAAAAATCTATCGATTCATTTAATATAAGTTATAGGTGGCGCCACTAGTTATCGAGATATTTTTTTTTCGTAATAATTTACGGTTTTGGTTTAAAAAAAAAGACATTTATTAACTAATTACCGATTCAAAATTTAACATAAATATAGATATTATCATTCTAAAAAAGTATGTCAAAGCCAGAATCTGTGAGTTTTTTATTTTCCGATAAATTCGATGTCAAAGTTGAAAATTCAACCTCAATTTTCCGCTTTCCTAATTAAGATACAATGCTCCAGTTTAATCGAAATTGTTTGTATTATTTTATATTTTGAAGATCTATTAAAAAATTTTTTTTTTCAATCATGGGCCGAGAAATTTTGCAAAAACCAATTTTTGCACCAAAAAAATTGCGACAACTTTTCACTGGATGGAGATAATTTTTTTTTTAATGCGTGCATTGGATTTACATGTATCATTTCCGATCTCAAAAAAAAAATAATAATTTTGGATGAAAAAAGCGTTTTTTTTTCAAAAATTCATAATGTCGTGGCAAATGAATATTAAGGGCTCAAATTTGCAGAAGATGCTTTTTAATACTTGTACTTTATCTGTGAATTTTTTGGATCCAAGAAATACACTTCTATACGTTCTGTGAACCTTCGAAAATTGGACCGAATCTAATCGAAAATAGCTCCTGCAGGCCGGTGTCGGCGGGTTGCCATAGTTCAGGCGCATTATTCATTGGCGCTTCAAGGGAACTTATGCATCACAAGTAATATTTATAATATTGATGTTGTTTTATTAATTTATATAATAGTACAATTTCTTTAGTCACATTAATTATTAATTTGTTTATTAACAAATTTTTACGAAAAAATTATAGAGAAAATCATACAAATATTCAATTATATATTATAATATGTAACTGTTTTTTCCTTTATATTATTATTATTAGTTTATTAACAAAATTTTTACAAAAAATTATACAGAAAAGCATACAAATATTCAAATATATATTAATAGTTTATTAACAAAACTATGCTCTTTAATTTTATAAGTTTGTATAAGGACAAAATAATATCATTGGTCGCTAATTATTTTTGTATTTTTGGCGCGCTAGAAGCAGATGTATAACAATGTAAAGGAAAAAAACAGTATAATATATAATATATAATTGAATATTTGTATGATTTTCTCTATAATTTTTTGTAAAAATTTTGTTAACAAACTGTTAGATAATAATAATATAAAGCAAAAAAAACAGTAGAATATGTAATATATAATTGTATATTTGTATGATTTTCTCTATAATTTTTTGTAAAAATTTTGTTAATAAACAAATTAATAATTAATATGACTAAACATATTGTTACTATCATATAAATTAATAAAACAACATCAATATTATAAATATTACTTGTGATGCATAAGTTTCTTTGAAGAGCCAATGAATAATGCGCCTGAACTATGGCAATCCGCCGACAACGGCCTGCAGTAGCTATTTTCGATTAGATTCGGCCCAATTTTCGAAAGTTCACAGATCGTATGGAAGTGTATTTCTCGTATCCAAAAAATTCACAGAGAAAGTACAAGTATTTAAAAGGATCGTCTGCGAATTTGAGCCCTTAATATTCATTTGCCATGCTATTATGAATTTTTGAAAAAAAAAAAGTTTTTTTCATCCAAAATTAATTTTTTTTTGAGATTGGAAATGATACATCTAAATCCAATGCACGCATTAAAAAAAATATCTCCATCCAGTGAGAAGTTATCGCAATTTTTTTGGTGCAAATATTGGTTTTTGCAAAATTTCTCGGCTCACGATTGAAAAAAAATTTTTTTTTTAATAGATCCTCAAAATATAAAACAATACAAACAATTTTCATTAAAATTGTGTATCAATTAATTAATTAGGAAAGAGGAAAATTGAGGTTGAATTTTCAGCTTTAACATCGAATTTCTTGGAAAATAAAAAACCCACAGATTCCGGGTGTGACATACTTTTTTAGAAGGATAATACCTATATTTGTGTTAAATTTTAAATCGGTAATGTGTTAATAAATGTCTTTTTAAAAAAAAAACAAAATCGTAAATTTTGTCGAAAAAAAATATATCTCGATAACTAGTAGCGCCACCTATAAATTATATTATATGAATCGATAGGTTTTTTAATTCTCTACAACTTTTGTGTAAAACATTTTTCGATACAACTTTTACTTTTCGAGATAAACTCAAAAACCCGAAAATCGTGACCATTTTTGGTCCGCCATTTTTTTTGCACAGGTATTTCAGAGTTGCCATCGAGATATGTTTTATAGGATGCCGAAATGAACACATTCCAGCAAAAAAACCAATGTTATATTTTTGTCACTGACGAAAGTCTATTGTCCATGGAGTAACTGGAACACCGGAGGTTGAAGAAGACATTTTAGAACGAGTTGAAGAAAATCCGAGTTTAAGCACTAGGCACTTAGGTTGTGGACTGTGTTGATATTTTTATAATAAATAAATACAGGGTGATCAAAAAGTAACATTAAATATTAACTTGAAAAAATCGTTAACAATCTGTTTTTTTTTATCGTTGCACATATAAAATAATCTAACACAATTAGATCAGGAGAACGAGGAGGCCACAGAAAATGTCCATTGTTGTCAATCCACTTGTCATAAAATGTTGCTTATAAGAAGTTGTTAATTGGAAGGGTTGCGTGTGGTAGGACGCCATCGTATTGCTAAAAAATTCGCATGTGTTCCGCCAGAGGCAAACTGCTTACATATTAATTGTCTAACTATTCTAGAATATTTAAATATCTTTATCCTATAAAAGTTAATGCATTACTGAAAATGGGGACATATCGTATATGATTTTGAGTCTTGCTGACTACACATCTGGCTTTCAGCAGCTGCACACAGTGCTAGCATGCTAGTGACTCGACTCTACTTGACATCTCCTATGTAATATTAGTGTAATAGGTTTATTAGCCTATCTGAAGAGTTTTACAAGACGAAACACTGAATAATACCCTGGTATCTACCAAAACTCATCGGGTACAGAATACCTCGTGGCCTCCGGTCAATTCGCAGAACTAAAAGTGCTGACGATGCGGTTGCGTCGCGTACGGCCTGGGCTACGTTTGGACCCAAACTTGCTTTAGCGTACAAGTTGTTGGTAGTCCCTAAAAGTGTTAGAGTTTTGGGTTTATCCCTTTCATGGCACATCTTGCGTTGGCTACCTTATGACAAAGCTTTTGCCGTGTATCTGGCGCCGATCGGTGTGGATACGTGAGAATTGAGCGGAATTCACCTTCCCCTGGACTGGCTTCGTCCTCATTTGGACTCATCATATGTAGAGATTGCCACATGACCATGTCATTTTAAAAATCGTAAATGATTTTGAGTCTAGCTTTCAGCAGTTGCACACAGTGCTAGGGTGGGGACATAATTCGCTTTGTATTATTAATCACTCACCATTTAAGTTTTTGATAAAAATGTAGTTTTACTATTCCATCATTTCTTACAGTACAAAATACTTTAATTTGCCAGGCTTCTTGAAAATTCCGCAATCTTACTGCGTGAGGCTTTGAATCACTTCAAAAGTGGGAAATGTGTATGTTAAAAAGTCCATTTTTAAATTTAATTAAGATTACATTACAGTTAATAAAACTTAACGATTTTTTTCAAGTTAATATTTAATGTTAGTTTTTGATCACCCTGTATTTATTTATTATCAAAACACCCACACAGTACACAAAAGTAGATTCCCTTCTAGAAGAACTCAATTAAATAATAAAGCTTTTCATATAGGAGAAATTGATAGTTATGTTTAGGCCTGTAAACGCCATTTTTGACGGCAGTTCGAATATCTACACCCTGTATATAAGAAAAGAGGCTGCGACATCCATATCTGAGTTTCAACGAAATCCTATTTGAGGCAAATAGCCATTTATTACTATTGATCCATGCAATTCAATTTTATCTATTATTTTAAACACATTAAAAAGTTTACGTGTACTTTTGTGAAAAACACTAAACAACAACCTCTCGATAACGCGATAAGATTAATTTGAATTTGATATCTCCTCGGATATAATGTTAGATCCCGAAAACAATGAAATTAAACGCAATTTTTAGAATGTAAATTAACATCACTAAAATGTTTGGAAAATCCAATTGTTCTGGCGTGAAGCTTTTTAAAATAAATCACCGTGTCAAGTTTTTATTTTAAGAAAAAAAAAATAGGAACGGATCCTAAAAATGCTGGTGTTTATATAATGCGCCGCACAATTAACATAAACTATTAAAACTCATTATAAATGGTTTTAAATGAAACAGTAATGAAAACATACACGGATTTTTGGTTAAAATTATAAACATTCTTATGCTTTCCAGGTTATTTTTTATTACTACATTGTTTAAAATTGTTATTAGTATGTTATTTCTCAAAAACTATTGAACCGATTTCGTTCCAATTTTGTAGATTCTAAAAATATAGATATTGAGCCATTTCGCCAATATACTTAAGAAATATATATTGTTTGATTTTTAATGAACTTGCGCTTTACAGTCATGGTCATAACTATTTTAAAAATGTGTTGTTGGAGAAGGTCTGCTTTATTAATCCTACTGGATATTTTTTAACGAAAAAATGTTTGTATAATGTTAAAGTAACTACGATAAAGTAAAATAACTGATTAAAAAATATTTTGGTTTAAAAAAAATGAAGTAAATGCCACTTCTGTTTAACTTATAGCTAGCATAGACACCGATAAGTTGTTCTGAGTTAATTTCTAATTACTCATTCCAAAGTATCACTGAAGCAGTGATATTGTGTGTCGAGACACTGCCCACTTTTTCCGTAAAATATCACAAGACATAAAAATACTGATATGAACAAATAATTTGATATAAAAATAGCAGGATCTTTCGAGAGGTTAGAGTATTCCACAATATAAATTCAAAACAAGAACTGTCAATAATATACCACAGCATAACGTTACACTTTTTACGTGAAACGAAAACACCACCAACAGAGGGACATTTTCAGGGGTCCGCTTTCCATCTGTCTCGTTCTATATGTTGGAGTATACCAAAAAATATCTAACGCCAATTTTTTAACATCCTAAAATACATTTCTAGGTGGGTGAAACTACTCCTAACGTTCATCTCTAAAAACACTTTTTTGATTTATAATTTATAATCCATTCAGTAAACTGTTTTTATAAATCAACTTAGGGGGTTATTTCCACCCCTAGAAATTCAGGACGTAATAATATACTAGTGGGATATTTTTTGATATATTCTAACATATTACAAAATGAGACAACTTGGAGGTAGAGTCCAGATCACTAGTCCACATATATATATATATATATATATATATATATATATATATATATATATATATATATATATATATATATATATATATCTTCTTCTACCTTCTATAATAGGTCCCTGACCTGTTCCTTCTTCGATTTCCCTCATTCTGGACTTAAATTATCGCTCCACCTTTTCCGTGGTCGACCTCTACTGCGTGTACCACTAGGCGATTTATCTCGTCCGATCCTTACCAGTCTATCCTCTGTCATTCGGCTTATGTGTTCCATTGTGTCTTACGTTGTAGGATCCACTCATTAATGCAGTCGGTGTTGCATGATTGCCTGATGTTATCGCTTCTTTCTCTGTCTAGTAGCGTTTTTCCTGTTATTCGTCGAAGTATTCTCATTTCTGTAGTCTCCAATAGTTGTTTCGTTTTTGTCGTCTCTGGCCGTGTTTCTGAGGTGTATGTCATAATAGGTCTAATTGTGGTTTTGTAGATCCGAACCTTTGTTTCTTGTTGTAAGTGTTTGTTTCGCCAGATCACGTCGTTGAGGCAACCCGCCATTTTGTTTGCTTTGGCCACCTGCCCTCTTACTTCATCTTCGATGTTACCATAACTAGTTATGTCGATTCCTAGATATTTGAAACTCATTTCTTGTATTATTCGACCGTCTAGTTCTAGTTTGCATCGGAGGGGTTCTTTTGAGGTTGTCATACATCTAGTTTTTTCGGCTGAGATAATCATATTATATTTTCTTCCCGTAAGATTAAAGGTATTTAACAATCTCTGGAGGTCGTCTTCATTTTCGGCACATATCACAACGTCATCAGCGTAACAGAGAATTTTTATTTCTGTATCACCCATTTTATATCCTCTACCAAGTCGCACCTCCTTTATTATTTCGTCCATTATCATGTTAAACAACAAAGGACTAAGCGAGTCTCCCTGTCTAATACCGCTGTTGACTGGTATGGGTGTTGATAATTTACCGTCAGTACGAATCTGAACTTTATTGTTTGCGTATATGTTTTCGATGGTCTGAATTATATTGATAGGAATATTTCTCTTATATAACAGGTGGATTACGTCATCTAGCTTTATGCGATCGAATGCTTTTGTTAGATCTATAAAGCATAAAAATGTTGGTTTATTGTATTCTAGAGATTTTTCGACTATCTGTCGTAGAATAAATACTGCATCCACGCAAGACCTTCCTGATCTAAATCCCTGCTGTTCGTCTTCCAGTATTATAACCGAATTAATTTTATTTTGGATTACTTTCGTAATGAGTTTCAGAGTTGTGTCCAGTAGATTAATACCCCTGGAGTTCCCTGGTTCTTGTTTGTCACCTTTCTTAAACATAAGCATTATTGTGCTGGTTCTCCACCTATCTGGTACTTTGCATTGTGTCAGGATTTTTCGAATGAAGCTTGTGAGTTCCTGTGTTAGTCGCTGTCCTCCGTATTTCAACAATTCGTTATGAATTCCGTCTTGTCCGGGAGACTTTCTATTTTTTAAGGATTTTATAGCTTTCTCTACTTCTTAAATGGTAACTTCCACATTATTCCTTATTGCTGGTATGTTGTTTTTTCCAATGTTAGCATCTCCCTCAAATAATTTTATTAGGTAGTCTATCCATTTCTCCTCTGATATTTTGTTTGTTTCGGAGAGTTCAGATATTTCTTTGCGCTGTTGTCTTATCAGTCGCCACATTTGTTTTTGTACACTATAGAGCTCTCCTTCCATTCTTTTAGAGAATTGCTTCCAATGTTCACTTTTTAGTTGCCTATATATATATATATATATATATATATATATATATATATATATATATATATATATATATATATATATAATGAACAAGGGTCTCCATTAAGGTACAGATCAGCGTTCTAGTAAGAAGTCTCGAAAGTATGTTAATAATATAGCTTTGTTATATTCGTTGTGAAGTAACTGTTGTATCGTGAAGACTTTTCACCTCTACGGTTAAAAAAGCATATTGTAATAAAGGACTAGGAGAATTTTTTTGATGCACCCTAGTAGAAATATTATTTTAATGCGTCTTTATAGAAATATTATATCGATGAATCATCGTTGTTATAATGTAACGAAAGAAATATTCTAGTAGAGTCTATAGGTACATAAATATGGATTCTTTTTGGTCAAGCTATTCATATGAAGGAAACATGCAGTCTATTACGATTTGCAAAAAATACTCCCTTAAACACTCAGGTAATGCTGCAGAAAGATGACGTTTTAAAGAGGCAATGTAAATGGCGCTGTGAGTGTCACGTTCAGAGAAGCCCGGAACATTTTTCTACTTTAAAAATGCACAAAGAAAAATATTTGATCTATCACACTAAATCATCAAAAATTGTGATTTTCGCATGAAAATTTGTCGATCAACTAAAGAGTTTAATTATTATGTCACAACCACTCATGAACGAAAGACCAACAGAAAAACGTGAGATTTCAACAAAATATCTCATTTTTTCTTCAAAAGGATTACAAAGAAATAAACTGAATTTCACCTAATCGTATTATTTATACAATAACGACGAGGCCTGGAATCCAACAAAGGTGGGACCCTTTGTTTTCTCTAATCGATCTTAATTTGAAGTCCGTCAAGCGATCGACCATCGAACCGATGGTCATCGGTCCATTTCCTTTTGCAATTTCCTGTTTTTTGTCTTTGATTGACATTCAAAACCTGAAAAGCGTATAAAAATAGGACGAGAGAAAATTGTTAACTGAAAATTGACAATTGGTTTTTTCGAATATATAATACTATTGTATAGTTTGTTACTTGCGTGGAAAAATCATTCCAGTTAATTATGGAAGAGCAGCGGTTTTTTTTTGAATTTTTTAAGATAACCATTTATTAAGTTCAATAACTGCAGAGGCAAATTACTGAAAATATTTGTTTGATACAATCCTAGGGAACAGTAATTTATTTTCTATGTGTTTAATTTGAAATGTCTTATTGAATAAAGCTGTTAAAACATGTCAATTTGTCAATTCATTTGACATAAGCTGTTAGTTCACAATTTATTATAGACCCATTAAAAAATGGTATGCCACAGTCTAAGTTACATGAAGGCATAATAATCAACTGCCAAAATAGGTATAAGGAAGAAACTAACTCTATTGAACCATTATATGCCATATTGATGAAGATGAATTAGTTAAATGCATTTTCTTCCTTTCTCGTAACAATTTATATTTTTACGAAGTTGAAAGGTTGATATGGTGTATTTAACATCTAAAACGTTCAATTATAATGCGAAAATTGGCATAACAGGATTTATAGCGAATAAACATAGATTGATATCATCACTATCTATAAAGATCTTTTTTGTTGAGGATACACTTGTAAAAGATGACGTGTCTAGGCTATTCAAATTAAAAGCAAATTAACGGAAACATGATAATTAGTTATCTAAAATAATTATTAAATAGATTTGTCACATGAAATAATGTTTTTAAAGTGCTTAAAAGAAGTTTGTGACCACGGTAATAATTATCATTAACAATTAGTTGGAATTTAGATCATGAATCGGAGAAAAACAAAATTTTCTTTTGCCGACGTTTCGCTTTATTTTAAAGGATTTTCAAAGCTTGGGAAAGCAGTTTTCTAACGAGGAAGGTACCCGAAGCGTCCGGTTTTGATGATACTATAAAAATAAGAGATACATGTTTTTTTTTATCGGCGGAGAATTATTTCAAGGGGGTAAAAACTTATATCAGTTGTTTCCTGCTAATGTTGCTCTCGGTCCGATACAGTTCCACTGACGAGATCATGAGGTGATCGAAACGCGTATGGAGACAGGACCAGAGCGATATTTGCAGGAAATAAACTGTTTGTATATATATTTTTCATATTCTTTGCCTGAAAGGAGCATTTACATATATAACAAACTATTTAAATACGGCAGAAAGATTTCTTTACATCTTACTGAAATTTAGATTTTTTAAAAATATCTAGATTTAATTAAGATACAAAAAAAACAAAGTTTCACCACCACGCATATCATCCCTTAATTTTCACAAGGGTAAACACACACTTCAGTTAAATATTTTCCTAAAAATTATAAAATTAAACAGAATTCTTTGAAAATATTTCTTTATGAATAACATAAGCGACTCAAATTGAAGTGTTCTAGAGGTTTCGAAAAAAAAACTAACAAATGGGGCTGAGTCACCCCAAATCCTTTTTTTATAACTAAAGTTCTAATCAAGATACTAAAAGGAGGTGAGTCACCCCAAATCCTTTTTTATATATCAAGTTCTAATCAAGATTATTTGTTTTTTGAAATGATATAAGATTATGATGGATTATCCTTCATTTTTTTATAAGGATAAAGGAGGTTTTCATTATTTTACAATTTACAATCCCGAATACTACAATATGTTTTGTAAAATATTGTACTGTGGTGTACTTACAATTTTTTCGAAAACCTTGAGACGTGTGAAGTTTAGTTTATAATGTTGTTGTTGTTAGAAATTTCCAATAGGTTTCGCAATGTTCATTTTGATTAAAATATGCAATTTTTAGAACTAACAACATGAATGAAATGCAGACTTACCCTTTTAAAAAATAAGTCATGATATCCGCATGGGTAAGCGTTGTTTTACTCAATATCCAATAACAAGTCATTTAAATTAAATAATCTGGGTTAGAACTTGAGATATTAAAAAAGTATTTAGGGTGACTCACTCCCTTTTATCAATTTTTTTCGAAGAATCTGGAACACGTCAATTGTTAGTCATCTTTGTTATTTAAAAAATTTTTTTTCAGAGAATTGCATTTAATTTTATAATTTTTAAAATTAAAATACGTGAATGAAATGCAGGATTACCCTTATAAAAAATAAAGAATGGTATGGGTGGAGGTGAAACCACCACAGCTTTACTTCGTTTCCAGTAACAATAGTCCAAGCCATAGGTAAATATAGTGAAGTAAATTCCGAGATGGATGAGTCGTCCCAAGGGTGTTGGGGGCAATGTAAGAACAAACCCTACATAAAATGTATCTGCAAAAATAGGTTGGGGCCAAGAGAGAGGGGGTCAAGTTTGCTAAAACAAGTTTTTTGAATCTACAAGCCAACAGGAAAAAAGTTTTAAATAAAAGCTGTAGAGATTTTAAAAACCTACAATTTGAGCGATCATTTTTTTTACTTTGTTATTGCAAAAAGGCCAAAAACCCCTCGAAATTGGTCACTTTTTTTCCTATCAATTATTTATTGCAAAATTACCTTTTTTGCATTTTTTGCTTTTCTGCGTCTTTCTGAACAGAATGATATTTTATAATTGTAAATCGGAAAATTTGTTGCTGAGATATTGCTTTGTTTATCCCAAGACGCAAAATGTTGATTGCTATAACTTTTTTTGAGTGAACATTTTGACCTTCACAAAGGTTCAATCTCTTCGTGAAGGCCTATATTTTCATATCTTGTTAGGGGCAAATGAAAAAATTAATTTTCAACCCTTAAATATCGCTTTAAAAAAGAGGGTGTTTTTTTTTTATAAAGAAATAGAACTCTCTGGCGCGCAATGAAACTGAACTTGCAGCTTTAAATCAGCAGAACTCGGAAAAATTTGCCATATTTCAGCAATATTGGGGTAAAAATATCTTTTCCAACACATTTTGTAGTTATATGTTTCTCTAGACATATTTTATCTTCAAATTTAAATAGATCAGAAAATAGTTAAATCACACACCATTTACTTACCAGAAAACCTTGAATAGAGTACAGATTTTACTAATATGCTTGCAAGATTGACATACCTGCAATTAAAGAAAAAACAAGATTACAATTATATCGCAATTTAAAACAGAAACAATACGAAAAATACATTTACGGCTCTCGTATACATTCTAGATTTATGTAATAATAGAGATTATTAAACTTTAAAAATACTAATACTATAATATTTTAATGCAGTTTCTAAGACACATTTTACATATTCCACAACATTTTTTCAGTTGTTAATTACCTTCAAAGCGAAAAAAACAATAAGGGGATTTACTTTCGCAAATGAAGCTACGTTCCAAATAGGACAGACTAGGAATATCTTAATACTTCTTCTTCAGTTGCCATTCCCAATTCGCGAGTCAGCGACGAATAAAGGTTTCTTGTGCTTAAACCTCATCTCTAAACCAATAACCAAGTGGTAGGACCTTATCAAGAGGACGCATTAAATGAAAGTGAGGTTTGGATTAATACAGTTATATCAGTATAACTCACTCCAGGTTTACACTTATTTCCAAGATTAAATAAAAAAAGATGTTCAACTTCGTGAAAGACTGTAACACAAGGTTGAAAGGTAAAAGTGAATTTGACAGAAATACAATTGAGATATTCCATTAAATAGTATACAGATGGTTCTGGAACAAAGAGGGAACTGGCAAAGTATGCATGAGGAACTAGACACTTCAAAAACTTGGGCAAATCGTCAAGTATTTTCCTAGCAGAAATTTATGCTGATGAGAAATGGGTTCGGTTAAGTAAGGAAAAAAAAACTATTGAAGACGAGCAATCATTATTATGTCGGATCGTCAAGCAGCCATCATTGCTCCGAGTTCTCATGTAATCAGCTTGAAGATGGTTTGGGAATGCTTAGAGGAACTAAGCAAAATAGGCAAGGACAACACGGTTACTCTCCTGTGGGTGCCGGAAAACATTGGATTAAAAGGAAATAAATAGTAGACAAATTGGCTAAAAAGGGGGCTGGAACATCATTTCTGGGGCTTCATTTCTTTTGCGGAATTAGCAACATCGCAATACTGCAAATTATAAAAAGATAGATACAGAATAGGAGATCTCATTATTGGACAATTCTGCAAGAAATGAGACAAGCGCGAAGATACTTCTGAAGAATTATGATTAGAAGAAACTTAAGGAATGTACTGGCCTAAGTAAAAAGCAACTTAGAATTCTAACGTTAGGGGGCATCTTAAGAAAACTTGAGACTAACAGAGGGAGACTGGAATGCAGATTTTGCGAGAAAGAGAACGCAGGAACACAAACAGGAAAGGTATTCGAATGTAAACACACCATCATAAACACAAAAAATCAAGGTTGGGAAACAAATCTCTAGAATTGAATTCTTGTTATGGAGCGGAGAATCTAGAATAGCATGGGGATTCATAAGATCACACAAACAAATAAGAAATAACTATAAACCATATAAAACACAGCAATGAGAAACATATTACAAATCGCTGGTAGTGTATGTTGTTGGACTTATTAGAGGTCACCAAAATATGACATATTTTACACACAATATTCTTAAAGTGATCCCACAGAAAGAAATTCATGAGCGTAAGGTCAGGTGATCTTATTGACCACTGGTTTGGTTCGCGCCTTCCAATCCATTTTTCCGGAAATACTTCCTTATGATATTCAACGACA
This sequence comes from Diaprepes abbreviatus, assembly GCA_034092305.1. NCBI lineage: Eukaryota > Metazoa > Arthropoda > Insecta > Coleoptera > Curculionidae > Diaprepes > Diaprepes abbreviatus. The sequence goes on along the minus strand of JASJET010000178.1, from coordinate 2,210,412 downwards.
TAATGTGGCAGTGTATCATATATTTTCGTTGAATATGTGTCTACGTGAAGTCATGTTAGCCTACTGGTTCTTTTCGTTGTACTGTGATCGTATTTTACCCAATATTAAAAACCTATCAAATTTCTGAAATAATCGGTATTTAGCCCAAAATAACCTTTTAGTCAACGCTGTCATTAAAAATAAATGTGCAAAACAGAACCAAAAGTATGTTTATTATCCCTTAAAAATAATTTATCAAAAACATATTCTACTTCTTAATAATGCGTTAATTTTAAACAACAATTCGTATCGAACATCACCACTAAATCCATCCGTAACTTTTTGGAATTACAGATACGTGTGCAAAAGCTGCTGAATTGTCACGTTCTTTGTGCAAATCTGCGGGCCTAGCCAAAATCAGATAGCACTTCTTCGTTTCCATTGTACCGGTGTCGCAATTCTTTTTGATGCCCTTTTTGGACATTTGCGGGTTCTTGTTCTCAGACCGTATAAATCCTTAGGACGTCCGGTTCAAATGTCTTTATACCTGACATGGGTTCGTGTGCAATTAAGCATGACTGAGAAAGAAATCTCCCGATACTTTATAGGTGTTTATTTCAAGAAATTAATATGAATATAGAAAATATGCCTGTGTTCATAACGTAATGCATAAATACATTATGTCGTTAATTATATTTGGTCGGCAAGAAAGTATTTTTGGTTGTCACATGTAGGGAGGACTACCATCAATGTTATGGTTTTTTCCTTTTGACATTTGATATCAGTCACATATAGGTTACTTTAGAAGCAACTTGTGAGTAATTTCCTTTGTAGCCTTGAGTTTAGTATCAATTTCAACATGGAGTGTTATCGTGCTCCTGCACAAAAAAAAGAGACAAACTATAATGCTCTAACTATGGTGGAATATCCTTGATTAATACTGGATATAAGATCTGGTCACTGATACTGTTTGAAAGACTAACTCCATATGTAGATCAGCGATCAATCATAGATCAGATCTTCACAATCCGTCAATTAATGGGGAAGTGCTGGAACACCAGCTCTTTATCGATTTCAAACAAGCATACGACAACGTCTTGCGAGGGGAGCTATGATGGAGCTCGGAATTCCAAGTAAATTCGTTATCGAGGATTGGCATGGCGGGCTCCTCAAGTGCCGTAAGGATCGGAGGGAAACTTTCAACCATTCGTACAATAAATAATAGGCTGAAACAGGGGGACGCTATCTCCCCACTCTTTGTCAATATAGCCCTAGGGAAGGTAATGAGGTGGGCAAAAACTGAAACTCTTCTATTCAGAGATCGGGACCTCCGCCTCATATTGGACCTTGTGGATGACATAAATATCGTTGGAAACACAACTGTGAACGTTAAAGAAGAATTTCTAAAAATAAAATCTGCAGTAAAAAATATAGGGTTAAAAATAAATGAAAATAATTCAAATATTTTGGGGCCAGTATTACATATGACAATAACATGACTAAGAAAATTAACATGAGAATATAAAGTGCCAATCGTTGCTGTTTTGCATTATAGAAAATAATAAAATCTAAAAATGTAAAGTAGAAAGACTGACATGAACCGGCGATGTCAGGAGGCAGGAAGATGGAAGAGTAGTCAAATTGGAATGGAAGCAGGCTCCAATCTATAGAAGACCATTAGGAAGACCACGACTACGGTGGAGAGACAACATAGCATCAGTGACCGTGAAAATCACAGATGCAAAGAAGCCCATTTTTATTTGAATGAACATGTTCATAGACAAAAGTGTCACATTTGGGGCTGGGAAAATCCTGATGGCGTCACTGGACCCTTTTCTTATTTCTTTTTCTTCGAAGATGAGCGTGAACAGTCAGTTAAAGTGAATTCTGAGCATTATCGGAACGTACTGACGGACTATTTTTGGCCAAATTGAATGTGAATGATCTTTGGTTTCAACAAGACGACGCAACATCACACGTAACACGCAGAACAAAATGGGTTTTTTGAGCTTGAAATTCGGCTAACATTTAATTTTCCGTAATTCTGATGTAAATTTGCCTGCAAGACTATGTGATTTGACACATTTGAACTATTTTGGGGTTTTTTGAAAAGTAAAGTTTATGCCAATGCCCCACGAACAATTCGAGTTCTCAAACGTAACATTCAATATGAAATAGAGGCCATTGAATTCCTTCTACTGGAAAAAGTCATCGAAAATTTTGATGATCAGATGAGGGTGGTGTTATGGTACTAACATCTTACCACCGCTTTCCGGCAAAACTGGACTTAAATAGAGGTTAAAGTTTGTGAAAAGTACAAAAAGGATGCCTGGGCAAGATACCGGTGAATCCCACTGATGAGTCCACCACCGATATCGGGACGAAACATTCGTACATTTTAGGTGGTCGCAAATAGTTCGTTAGTTATATGCCCTTTCCATCAGGGGCATTACTACGACATGGCGCCCGAGCAGGGACGACAAGATGGAAGGCCGTCGAGTCGTGGCTTTGTGCTAAAGCCGGTACCCTACTTTGGAAAGACCACCTAGGATGTCCGTTCCACTTCCTTTTCACGCCTGTGCTTTCTAACGGCTTGGACTGTCCGACAGTTAAAGCCGGAAAGCAAATGCCTTAGGGGAGCATGTGGTGGAACTAACATCTTACCACCGCTTTCCGGCAAAACTGGACTTAAATAGAAGTTCAAGTTTGTGGAAAGTACAAGAAGGATGTCTGGGGAAGATACCGGTGGATCCCACTGATGAGTCCACCACCGGTATCGGGACGAAACATCCGTACATTTTAGGTGGTCGCAAATAGTTCGTTAGTTATATGCTCTTTCCATCAACGACAGTGGTCATATGAAGGATATTGTTATTCATACATAATTGCCACAGATACATCTTTCATTTTCAATAAAGATTCACGAATTTAGTTAGTAAAATATATGTTTAATTTTAAATTAAAAAAATAATAATAAATGGGCTACCCTGTACATTATTATCACTTAACAATTTTTCCAAGCTGTAGGTATTCTGTTTTCTTAAAGAAAGAGATTGAACAGTATTTTTGTGGTTTGTACTGAGTGATTACCTCAGAAGATACAACATTCTCTTAGTGATCAAATCGTCTCCAGGTGTTCTATTGTTTTTCACTGTTTTCAGTGCTGTTATTAATTTTTGTGTGATATCAAATAAACGAATTTTTCCAGAAAGTCTCAGGTGCTTTAACTTTGGAGATACATGTATCTTTATAAAACTCTTCCATTATCCGAAACATCCATTCTAGATCGGAAATAACATTAGCATTTTTTTCTTTCAGTCTACTTATTTTTGTTTGACCAGACTAGAAGAAGTAGAAAGTGACCCCTTAAAGGAGTTCCTCAAACATCCTGAAAATATTTTTTTGACTATACACATTTTTTGTCACAAAACTGTTTTAAAATCATGAATCATTTAGATCTTTTTAATCTGTCAAAACTGTCTAATCAAAATAGTATTCCACTGATAACACAATATTTTAAAATATCGAAAATGCTGAATAAAACGTCCAACATAAAATAGGGAAAAATCACCAAAATATTCTTATAATATCAACATTAGCAAATTAAAATATTATTTACTGTAATTATTTCCATGCTTATTTCCATTTAGGCACTCTGGCACAGAACATGCAATTTTGCCGTAAATTAGAATTATTTACTTTTTTATAGCGGCCGTAAAAGTAATTTTTGTATCGGTGTTGCTGGCAGAAGGAATATTTTTCATTTTATTAAATTAAATATCAAATTAAGGGAACAGCAAAGACTTTAGGCTTATAACGAGAAAAAATAAAAGATATTTTAGAACTTATTAAAATTAGCCAGTAGTCACAATAACTGAAAATCTCTCAACTGAACTGCGTTGCTTAGGTAACGTTCAATAATCACAATCTTTTTCAACTTGTGTGTAAAATTTTATTTCAATTTGTTCGCTATTTTGGGTTTTATGAAGCGCCTTGTAACAAAAACTGAGTTTTCTGAAATTGAAACATTATAGTGTCATCAAATTTTAAACCCAGGAATATCACTGTTCTAAAAGTATTCACGAGCAAGTAATTTAGCAAAACAGATACTCCCACTCCATCTCAGTCTCTTAATAAACAGTCTAATTAAATTCTTTCGGTTTCGATATGGATTCTGTTGGGATTGAATTCAGAACCTTCATATACTCAACAGACTTCAAGTCTGAGGTTTTTGTGGTTTCTAACTAGTTGTATTCATTATTATTAAAAAATACACATAGACAAATTCATGGGATAAACTTAATAATTGTTTATAGCAAAATGAAAATAGGAATTCACATTTGTTTGATGAGTGGCTCTCATAATCTGTTAGATCATTCAAAAAGCTTTGTGAAGAAGCCCGACCACAAAAACTTACTGACATGCTTCCTGTGTAGGATTTTCACGTTTTCCCGTATAAATACTACATTTTTAGTATATCTCGTAATCAGAGCGCATATTTTATTACTTCATTTTTCATAATTATTATTGGTTGTCATCAATTTGTTCGGTCACGACCACTCCTTTCTTGTTAATGCACCTTATTGATCATTGTCGCCGCTTTCCATTGCCAGCTTCCAAGAGTTCTTTTTACCTTCCTAGTTTCCGGTTCCGGGACCCAAACGTCTTTTTAGAGGGTTAGATTTATTCCTAGTCCTGGTCCTTTTTGATATTGGTTGTTCTTGCTAACCTCTGCGTTTTTTACATTAGAACATCGATGTGTAGACGCTTAATGGAGTCCAGCAACATAAGCAGACCTGTGTCCTATTATTAAAATTAATATTTTGTATATAAGCAAGATCGATACCCTATGCCTTGGCCTTCTTCCCTTAGCCTTAATATAAATCCTATTTAGTTAATTTGATCAAAATTTTACTTGCAAGGTTATATCAGTAAGAGTTTTTGTTGAGAGTTTAACACTAAAAACTTTTCAAGAGGTAAAAAAGCTTCTAAATACATGGTAGTATCTGATAGAAATATCTAGGTTGTCATAACATTGATTGAAATTAGAGGCCATGTTTATAAGTGACGTCACTTTTATAACACTTACACTACTTTACAGCATTTACTGCGTTAAATTCGTTTTTAAAAAATTTTTATGTCTTTTATCTCCTAAATGAAGCAGTATCGGATCTAACTAATGTGACCTAAATCGACTTTTTTGACGTCCAGACTCTGTCATCAAACGTTTTAGTCGTATTTCCTGGACACCCTGTATATATATATATATATATATATATATATATATATATATATATATATATATATATATATATATATATATATCGTTTTTTCTTTATTTTGTCTTTTCTTGGGTTTAGGTTCTTTATTTAACAAAATATGCAAAACAATTGAAGTTTCGGCCTTTATTTAAGGCATTTTCGAAATTTTTTTTGTTATATTTTTTATTTTTCTTCCTAAAAATATTTTTATGTAATTAAAACATTCACACAAGAAACATATCTACAATTTTAAAAAACTGTCGTTAACAGTGTTTTTATCTTTTTTAATTTCAATCATTTCCTTTATCTGTAATTTTTGGTAATTCATATCTTTGTTTTTTATTATGGTACTGCAAAAAGAAAAAAAAGATACTAATAAATAATAATTTCAATGAAAAGACTATCACCAAAATAATTAATAAATGAACATATAAATTTTATAATGTAGCATTACCTTACACTAGTGACCTGTCAGAAAAAATAAAATACATTTTAAAAAAGCATGATATTATCGTATGCCACAGGTCACATAATAAATTAAATACACTGTTCACAAATTTAAAAAGTAAAACTCCTCTCATGAATAAATCAAATGCAATATATTCGATCCCTTGCACACATTGTCCCAAAAAATATATAGGCATGACGAGCCAATGCTGAAGAACAGATTGAATGGCTATAAATATACGAAAAACGCCTCAACAGCCTTAAACAAACACATACAGGACGAAAAACATACTTTTGATTATAACAGTACCATAATAAAAAACAAAGATATGAATTACCAAAAATTCCAGATAAGGGAAATGATTGAAATTAAAAAAAATAAAAACACTGTTAACGACAGAACAGATATGGGAAATTTGAGCCACATTTACACAAGCCTAATTTAAACAAAAATATTAAGTATTCGAACCTGTTAAATAAGGATCAAAAATTGAATATCCTCTTAAACATAAAAATAAACGTATACCTTATTTTGTTTTTTCTTGTGCATTATAAAATATAAAAAATATATAAAATATAAAACACACTCGCATTCCATGTATCCTCAATATAGGATGTAAAGACTGAATTTCTTTAGTAATAGAGTAACAAAATGTCAAGGTGTGTACCGGTAAAATTAAATATATATTTTTTTAAATTTAAATACTGTTTTAAATCTTGTTTGTTTTTTAAAATTGTAGATATGTTTCTTGTGTTAATATGTTAATTATATAAAAATATTTTTAGGAAGGAAAATAAAACAAAAAAAAAATTTGAAAATGCCTTAAATAAAGGGCGAAACGTCAATTATTTTGCATTTTTGTTAAATAAAAAACCGAAACCCAAGAAAAGACAAAATAAAGAAAAAATGATATAATCTATGGTTCAAGAATTAAGAAGATATATATATATATATATATATATATATATATATATATATATATATATATATATATATATATATATATATGATGGTTTGAATTATTAATAGGTAGAACAGTAGCCTGAATTTTACCGAGTCAAAATTATAAACCTTACTTAAAATCAATGTATTTGTTTTTCAATACCTCAGTCACTGCTTTATTTTTTTACTGTAATCAGGCTTTTCTTTACTTTGTAGTCTCTTATTACGAAATTAATCGATTATTTTACAGGTTAATGAACTGTAAAGAGGTAATCAATGTCTGTTGATCATCTGCTAAGTAGATTGACTGCAGCTTATCGATCTTTTACGGTGTGCAGTTTTTATTTTCCTTTTTTGCCCTGTCGCCACGGCTGTCCCTCAAGAGTCAAGATGACGAATATAAACACTGATAAGAATACTCGTCGTGCACAACCTGGGGCATTTTCGAACGATCGAATCGAAAATAAACTTTCTTAAATGCGGCTTCGTTAGAGGCATTTGTCTTGGGGTAAGTAATTATAAATGTTAAATAAGAGCATCGATATCTTTCGACAAGGGTTTCATCAAAATTTTAAATTTTTTACAAGTTTATATTTAAAAAAAAAATAGATAAATAAAAAACGTTTTATTAAAAAGTACGCGGTAGATCTTCTGCGCATCTATCAGGTTTAATATAGAAAATTTTGCGGATTTCTTGCACTTTTAAAAGATACTCAGTTGCAGTGACATAAAATTATATTTTCATAACGTAGTTTTTTTGAGGATTCTCGGACCGATAACCATTGCGAACACGACACTACTCCAAATATAGAAAGTCATAAGAGCTGATTAAGAAACTGAACTACCTGATACGTCAAATTTTTCTCATGAAGGTGTTGCAACCAACACTTATTAGACAGAATAATGCTATATTTTATTGGCATATGTAATGAAAGCAAAAAATGCTGTACAGAAATTGTTTGTGAGCTGTGGAGTCTGAAAGATACAACTGGCTTGTCATAACGGTATACTACTCTCCTTTGGATGATAAAAATTGTTTTCTTAAAATTTTTTCCAAAGTCTTGGAAATTTTATTTTGTAACATCGATACATCCATTACATTTGATGGGTTTATTTTCATACATGACAATAAACGATAACTGTACCTGTTGAGTGTAGGGCTCCTAGCAATTTGTTAAGTAAAATATATAACAGATATGACCCCATGACCAAAATTCTAAATTAATGTTTAGGGGATGATATGTATCTCAGCATCAAGGATTCCTAGAGTAATTTCAGAATATAAAAAATGGAATCGAAAGCAGGTACTAAATAATCGTCCTGCTTCATTGGTGACTTTATTTAGTAAAATTATTGAAAAGCTCTTTAACCAAATTACTCTGAACCAAACAATCTATTAAACAAACAATAGCTAGGGTCGTTGCAGGTGGCAGACTCATTTTGATTATTACAGACCATTTTTCTGGTGGACAATATTTTGTGAAAAATGCTGGGAGTTCGATCGAGAGCTTCACCAGATGTTCATAGACTTTAAACAGGCTTTCGATAGAGTATGCCGGATGAGACTGTGGACAGCGATGCAAGAACTTGGCTTTCCTAAAAAACTAGTCAACTTGATACGGATGAGTATGGAAGGACTACGATGTAAGGTAAGAGTTGGGCAACAGTACTCAGAGACATTTGAGATTAACAATGGACTGAAGCAGGGAGATGCACTCTCACCACAACTCTTCAACGTAGCTTTAGAACACATAATCAGAAATGCAAGAATTGATACACCGACTTCCATATTTCATCGAGAAGGACCAAACTTACTGCTGGCATTTGCAGACGATGTAGATCTAATAGAAAACACAAGAATAAAAATGAAGGAAACTTTTATCAGGTTCGAGAAGGAAGCAGAGAAGATGGGGCTACAAATAAATGAAAACAAAACTAAATATATGTACACGAGCCGCAATATTCGAAACAGAGACAGAATTGGATAGAACATCACCATCGACGACTACAACTTTGAGCGCGTCAGAGAATTTAAGTATCTTGGAACAACAATAACTGAAGATAATAACGGATCACAAGAAATAAACAATAGGATCCAAGCTGGGAACAGATGTAGCTACGCCCTTCGAGACCTGATAAAATCGAAACAACTAACAAGACGAACAAAGATAAATCTATATAAAACAGTTATAAGACCAGTAGTGATGTACGGCAGCGAAACTTGGACAATAACAAAGGCAAACGAAGAGCGACTGCGAGTTTGGGAGAGAAAAATCCTAAGGAAAATCTTTGGCCCGTTACTGGATGGGGCAACGGGACAATATAGAATAAGAACAAACAAAGAGTTAGAAGAGTTATACGCGGACGCCAACATAGTAAAAGAAATAAAGTCTAGAAGACTCCAGTGGACAGGCCACCTCATAAGACACTCTAACGAAAGAATAGTGAGACTGGTGTGGGAAGAAACCCCAACTGGAAAAAGGCCACTTGGACGACCCCGGCTCCGGTGGCGGGATAATATAGCAGGAGACCTTAAAGCTATGGATGTAGAGAACTGGATGGAGCTAGCAAAGGACAGAAACGAATGGAGGCATATTGTCAAGTCGGCTAAAACCCACACGGGGTTGTAACGCCACGGAGTAAGTAAGTAAGTAATATTTTATTGTTCTGCCATGTGATTTTACAAAATTATTCGACTGTGTTTCACCTAAACGCTTTCAACAGTTAGAATATAATTATGATGTTACTAGTTTGAAGCCTACACTGTTGGTAGTGCCTCAAGGGTCAGTATTGAGCCAGCTTCTTTTCATCATATTTATGAATGATTTAGAAGCTTGCGAACCTAGTGTCGAATTAATCGTGTTTGTAGATGATATCACCAATATGATAAGGAGAAACAATGTTAGTGCAAATAACTTGTTGACAAGAGAATTATCTGACTGATTTCTTGTCAATAATCTTAACATGAATGCAAGTAAAACAGAGAGTGTGTTCGATTACTTGGCGTGTATTTGAACCAAAACTAACTTGGCATTGTAATATTGCACTTGCATCTAGCATATATGTATTATGTAATCTTGTGTAAAGTTTTTTGAGTGTCTATCATGTAATTAACAAATATAGATTTGCAACGACTTTCGTAAAAATTTCGAGAATTGCCTGTGAAAACAAATAATATTACGATAACATATTTTCCTTGAAACCAAGCATTTTACTCCTTAGGGAATTTTATCATTTTAATTTTAATAATGCCAATTTTAATTCACATTGTCGTGTCAGTTTTTGACTTCTTTAATATAAGGATGTATGCCATATTTTATCATTTATTGTTCGGTCGGTTGGTTTTTGTTTTATCTGTATAGTAAATATTTACATATTATAGTGTTTAATTTAATATGTCTATGATATATTATTGATGGTAATACAGGTTTAGTCTGAAGAGTGAAGGTATTTATGTAAAAGCATGGATAAAAAACTTTTAACTTATTTATATATATATATATATATATATATATATATATATATATATATATATATATATATATATATATATATATATTTAATATATTGGCCAATATACATGATTTATAATCTGGCACAGCCTTAAATAACAAGGGATTTTCCGTAAAAGGAAAAGTTTTCATAACTGGACGAGGAATGATTTTTCCAGTATACATGTTTATATTGTCAGTCCTAAATCTTTGAGCTCCCACTTGCAAATCGAAATTAGCCGCCCGTTTTACACACCTTACGCTTTAACTTCGTAAATTAATTCATACCTAATACACCTACAATATATGCTATCAACAATAGGGAAAGTCGTTTACACATAGCTATGAATATCCTTTAAAATTAAACCAGATAAACAAGGATAACGATCGAATATTCTGGAATTCTGGGTTCGCGATTGAACACGCTGGCCAATTACAATGAACAGTTGGTTACGTATGGTATTATTAACGTAAACGATTTGTTACATTCAGCTCATGTTTTAAGTTGGTTGATGATCATTTGGTTGCCCACGGGCTCTACACCATCATGTCCCAGTTAGGACCGACTCGGTAGTTTTGGCACAACCGGCAGTGTAGCGCAATGTTATAGTCATCATAACTTTTACTTATTTTACCACTAGCAGATTAGTTTTCGCATGCAATCATCACCATTAAAATATCGATTAATTTCTGAGTCCGAAGCTCACTTATAGTAATTTTCATAGCTCATTTCAAGCTTCTCATCACTACTTTGTTCATCAAAACGAGATCTATTTCCTCAGAGGGACTCCGCAATGCCTTTATCAGCTATGCTTTAAAATACGCAAAAAAACAACATAAAAGTCAGGTCGCGTGGAACAAAGATTCAAACAAGACGCCAGTACAATATCAAAGGGAAGACTAGAAGCCCAGCATAATAAAATGTTATGAAATATAAAACCGCATGTGCCGATTAAGTTATAAACTCGACAGCAAAACCCAACATGCTGGTAAAAAATTCATGTCAAACCACAAAAATTGACGTAGCAAGGTCATAAATCAATAATATGGTACAGTATTTCGGTACCTAAATTCCTTCCGTATTTCAGAAAATCCTCAAAAATTTTTGTTCGTCGAGTTTTTCTGAGAAAAACCCGTGTTTTTCCCAATTTTTACTATTTTTTTCCGAATGGTTAAATTCCTTGACTTTTCTACATTTCCCCAGTTTTCCATGTTTGTAGCAACCTAGATTTATGGATAGTATGAAAGTATCTAGTAAAATTGGCCTAAAGTACTAACAGCTGAGAAATTAAATATTAGTTAGATAAAACACCACCCGATTGGGGATACAAGTTTCTAAAGTAAAAATAATTCTAGAAATCTTTGTATCAACTGATGATTACTGGAGATAACAAGTAATTAATATTTATTATTAAAGAAAAAATTGAATAATTAATACACAATGTCCAGTTGTGTGTCCAGTGTTACATAATAATATAAAGCGTATAAATTAATGGAACTAAAATGTACCCTAAAATTATAATTTTTGGAAATATGTAAGTGCATGTTCTCATCAAGTGGAGATAAAAATGAAATAACTTTTTCGGTTTTTAGCCTTAACATTCTCTTTCCCCGGATATAAAGAGAATATGGTTTATTAACTTTGTTTTCCCTCCTGTCAGAAGTACCTTAATTTAATACCATTTTGTATACATAATTCGAACAGAATATAATTTCATACGCAGGATGTTCGAGGTATACTCAATCTCAAGAAATACACGGTATAAAATGTATCCAAAAACAAGCACCGTGTATAAATTTCGATCAGAATAATCTCAATTTCCTTATGTGGTTCTGGCTGGAATAGATAAAGCTCCAATGGCTGATAATTATGAGCAAATCGTTTGGTACACCATTTTGAGGCACAATAAGAGAAAATATCCAAAAATTGCTTTTATCAGATGTCAATGCTATTTTTCACTTCAAGTCGATTTAAAAAATGATATTATATACTGGAAGCCTCACTAAAAACCACACAAGTTTATATTCTATAACCATATGCAAAAAATATATCTTTTCGCTCGTAAATTTCTTAAATTTTATACATTTTTGCATTTTTAACAAAATTTACACAAAAACCACAAAAAATGATAAAGGAATCTAACTTCCTGGGTGGAACCTGAACTGAGGTTTTGCGAATTATAGATGAAAAAAGCCGTACCGTATAAAAAGCCTCGTCATCACCGCAACAAAACTTGCTCTAGATAAAAAATAGTTAAATGTTACAGGATGTTGAAAGAGATAGTTTAAAAAATTTAAGGAGGATCACCACCAAAATATGAAAAATATTTCCTATACATATCACTTCCAAAATGTTGTGTTAGGGCTACTTACACAATTAATTTTTAGATATGGTATCTCCCTGATGTACTCTATTGATGTTCACTTTATCTGTTATTAATTCTTCGTTGATTCTTAAGTGGAAGGTGACATTTCCATGTATATTCGTTAGGAGATCTGTACTATGAGAATCTGTTTTAGTCTTGTCCATTACATGCAAGAAGCTCCATAGCTAAACACAGTCGAATACTTTACGAAAGTATATAAATACGTTATATTCAGTTGTTCTTTCTATAAGCGTTCTTATAGTTTGTAAGTGATCAATGGTACTGAATCCCTTTCGGAAATTAGTCTGCTCCACTGGAGGATAAGCGCTGAATTTAGTTCTAAACCTATATGCGATAATCTTGGTGAAGAGTTTATGTACGACAGAGAGAGCAGGATGATTGACTGAATGATACAGCAGGCCAGGGTCGAGAAGCCCTTACACTACAACCTAGTTTTTCTTTCATGCATATTCAGTCACCTAATTTTCCTCAGTTTAGTACTCACGCCCCTATCATACCTTCCTATACCACCAATTAAACATCAGCAATAGTTTTGTAAAAGTTGTATGCGCCTAGAATCACATTCCAGAAGACTAGGACCATATAAGCTATCACAGTAAGTAAATTGGGATAAGACCAGATTTTCACACAACAATTTTTTCAAATTTGTATCAAGAAGATGTCTTTGATTAAATATTAGTTTTAAGTTGGTAAAAACCTTTTTAATACATAATTCGAGCAATTAGCATGTTCTGAAGACCTCAAATTAAAATCAAGCAACAATCCAAGATCTGTAGCAACAGCCGAGAGACCCAAAATCTCATTATTCAGAGTAATATGTAGTAAGTATTTGCCTCAACACTGAATCCGCCTGAAAAGAAACACCTGAAATTTTTTCGGATTAATTTCCAATGGCTTGTGGACGCCCTAAGCAGGAGATAAAGATCACTGGTTAATCATTAGATTCAAGGATGTCTTCAGGACGAAACGACATATATATTTTCGTATAGTCTGCATATAAGACTACCGTTACCTGCATCAAATCATTTGTTAATTGAGATGATGTATATAAAATCAAAAACAGAGGAATCCTGATATGACAGTACCTATGTACAAATGGATTTGTATTTTACCGGGGAGAAGAACCTAAAACGCTTTGTGTAATCTGGAATGAAATCCTGGCCAACAACAGTTTAAAACCAACTTTTCTTCGTAGACACTTTGAAACAAGACATGCGAATCATAAGGATTGGAAAATTGGTAGGTAACAAAAAGTCTAGTGTAAGAAGAACACTAGAGGACAGCTGAAGGCTAGTAGCAGCACCAGCGAGCAAAAATGCCGAGCTAACCCCAATGCCGGAAAGTAGGGGTGGGAAATTAAGGGTGCCACTGCATTAAAAGCTAGGCTGAATGCAGAAGCCTTTCACGATGTTGTTAGGAACTAGCTTTCAATTTTACTCTGCAGCAAGCACAACGAAACAAAAATAGATACAAAAGCAGGCAGCAGGTGGTCCAAATAAAAGTCAGTAGTAGTGCGTTACAATAAAATTTTTAGTTTAAAGATTCAACTGTAGCATAAGCTAAATGTAAGAAAATATTAAAAGAATATCAAACTTGATTAAATATACAAGGAAGAAAAAGGAAATAAATAAAAATGGTTGACAACAAACCTCACACAATGTAGCCTACTACTTTTAAAATTGTAAATCAAACCCGTTTTTTTTTTCTATGACCATAGATGGTAGATTATATTGTAACGTCTTACAGTAAAAAATTAATTATAAACATAATAAAGTTATTATTGAATTATTAACAAAAATATGCAAATACAAAAGTTTGCCTGTGAAATGGTGAGTCGGCTAGCTGTTGAATTTCTAAGCTTAACCGCGTAGGCTCTGCCGTGCTGATTATGGTGATAATGGCAATGAATTAACCCCTAGGGTGGATAACAGCAACAAAAAATACCCTGAGGGTGGATCCTGATTTTCTGGGGCCTAAACTGACTTCTTGTTAAAAAAGTTCTCAAGGCTGAAAAAAAATCTCTTCATTTTATAGGTAAGCCCAAGCTTGCGTGACACGTTACTTCCTTTAAGACTCAAAGGAAGAATTACAGGGGTATCAACTTTACAGAAATAGTACAAAGTTGACCTGGAGGGACTCGGAACAACAAAAAAGGACTGAAACAGATTTGCTAATTAGAGTCAACGACCTATGAATCAAGCTAAAAATAAAAATTATATTTAGGTCGTATTTCTTAAAAGCAAATTACAGAATGATAAAGAAAATAACCGAGTTGGGAAGAAAATTTGCAAGGAAGAAAAATTAGGAGGATTAGGAACCAAATTAACCACAGGATTAGATGAAATTTTAACTGTGAGAGTACCATAGGATGCATTTCTGCTTGGAACACCGTGATATGCTTCCCCAGTGCTTCACTTGAGAGAGCAGGCTGACTACTCCTATAATAAGATTCGAGAAAATAATTAATTTAAAATTTGTGTACAAAAAAATACTTGCAAATTGCTTTATATATAATCATTCTGAACATTTCTGTAAAATTTCCATTATAAATTTTCTCACTAATTAACGTATAAGCTTTTGAATTACAGGGGAATTAACTAAAATCTAAAATCCTGTAACCTTGTTTAATGGAGGTCGCAGACTAAATATAATTAAGAAATGTTTTGCTTTATGGTATTATGTATATAAAGTGTTGTGTGTTGTGGGAAAGTACAAAACGTAAAAACAATTTCTTGACTTCCCCATTAATATGAAAATAAACACATAATTTATAATTCGATTCTACAATTGTTTACTTCTAACAGATACATTATTTGTAAATTAGAAACCTAACTATAACACACACGCAAAAGGGACTAATTACAGTTTACACTTCCTTTGTGCTTGATGTTTCGTGAGCCTGGGACTCATTTTGAGGAATTGGATTAGATACATAAATGTAAGAGCCAAATTTGCTTTGGCAAATCCAATTTGCTTTAAGCAACTTGCTTTATACATCTTTTTAACATTTTATAGTCAATAAATATATAAAAATATCAACTTAATAAAAATAAAAATAAAGAGAAATAATTATAGTCTAAGAGATAGAGTCGAGATTTCATCGTCATCTGTAATATGTCAGTTCTCCATTGTAATATGACACCCTAGTGATGACAGGGGGTAGATATAAGAAGGGAAAGTGGCCTATTTTTCGCGAAAATTTCGGCATCGATAATATGCTTGAAAATTTGCCCAGACAAAGTTCTTAACTGGACTAAATGAATTTCAAAGGGCGGACACGTGGGTGGTGACCAAGAGGTTGACGGACGGAAGGTATAGATCGCAAAAATTTGGACAAAAAATCGGCATAAGTAATATGTCCGCCATTTCTACCACGTAATACCTGATAAGTCTAAATCCAATAGGGTCAACAGCTAGGTAGAGACAGGTGGTATTGATTCAATGAATTTCCATTAAACTATAAATTGAAAGATTTCTTGGGCTGTCCATTTAGCAGCGACGTCCACACTCTTATGGGCTGCACGTAGCTACCTATGATACCATTTTATTTCTTGCAGCACCGGCTCCTTATCAAACCCATTGTAAATTGCTACTAGATTGTCCCATAGTACAGCCAGAGCATCATCGGAAGTTTCACGTATAACTTTGTTTCAATAATTTGGAAAATTTTGTTGATTTCCTCCATGGTACTTCTTCTTGACAAGATAATCCAGCATCTTGAACTAGTTCACCCGCCATCATCGTATTTTTTAGTGCCAAAATTAACAAAATTTTCTAAAATCGTAGTTCAGAGTTTTATTTTGATGAGTCCTTTACCCAAAGTTATTTTTGGAGACCGTAGATTTTGTTAGACTAAATTTACTTCCTCTAGTATCTTATGTCAAAATTTAATGTAGATAAAATCACATATAGCTAAAAGAAGTAGGCTCGTTGTTCATCTAGGTCTCAAGATTTGTTTAGGATCATCCAAAGAGCTAATAATTGTTTCTACGTTTTCTTTGAGGACTTTGTAATGAGCACTCTAGCGAGTATCAGACAAATGTTTCAAACTTTTTCCTATTTTTTCTACAAGTAATCTCCGTCTAAGTGTAGAGGATGAGAAGAATGAATATAATTTCTCCACAGTTCCAAAATAGGTGTTGATAATAGGTATATACGTATCAGCTAACGTTCACATTTTGCTACTCCAAACTGTCTCTTACTTACTAAACATGTTTAGGCCTTGTTTATGATTTGATTAACAAGGACTTATCGAGATTTGGAGGATCAGAGGCTCCCCAGGATTAGAGACCCCCCCAGGATCAAAGGCCCCCCTTAGTCCTCCACTGGAGAAGATCAAATCGCAATTGAAGCTGTTAAGGTGGCGAGGATTTGCTAAAAGTTATAATATCAGTTACGTACGGCAACACATTAATGAAAACATCCTGTTTTGCGTCTTTCGTCACGACAATTCGTGATGTCACAAATCACCCAAAGTTAAATATTAGATGAATATGAAATACTCACTTTTCGTGAGAATTACTCATATTTTGAAACTACCGCAAATATGACCAATTGTGGAACATGAAAAAAAAACAAAGTAGATTAGCAGGGATCCAAAATAACTATGCCACTGGTATTGACGTTACTTATATCTTCGTAAGAAATAATCCAATCCAAAAGCGCGAACACGGGATCTTTTATAAAATCCTAAAAAAGTTTCGTAAAAATTCACCTATATAATGCCTATCATGTGACTTACAAAAGCCCTTTTATTCACGAGAAGAAAATAAGAGCACAATGAAGACTGTAACCAATTTAACCAGAGTCGATCGGGTGGTCTGACAGACGTCCGAGTTGTTTACTGTCTTTTGTGCATTGTATTGTAGGAGGTCTTTTAATCAACTAAAACTCTTTAAATGGCGTACTAAGTCGCGGTTACGACCTAACAGTAATTACGTCTTGTGGCGGAAACGTCGCGCAGAGTGAAAGAACTGAATAAAAGAATGTTACTTTTTTATATAGCAAAGCATCAAATAAAGATGATGTTACAATATGAAAAATCTTACTTGTTCTATGAAAAGTTGAATATTAATTGTTTTTTTTTTGCAAAAATACTTGAAACTTGAAGCGTGCGTTTGGTTAAAAAATGTTCTGCACAATACTATAAAGTAAATTAGGGTATTCCAATAATTTTGGAAAAATACCATGTGTGTTCATTTAAGCATAAAATAGAGAAATGTTTTCAAAATAATATGTTCCAAAAGTCCCCTTAGGCTGTTTCTGTAGAATTGTTGGTATTAGCCATTGGCATTAACGTTTCATAATACTCATTTTCACGAAAAAATGGTTCCATTACATCTTCACTCGTAAGGACGTAAAGAGTTTTATTCAAATAGCCAAGAGTTTTCGCCTCCAAATTTGACAATTTTGCTTGTTAGCATAACAACTTCCGAGACGGTAACCAGCTTCGTCGGAAAAGATAAATTTATTGCAAAATTCTGCATTAATTCTGCTTTAAGACCAAATTAGCTAAAGCACGGCAATGCCCATGGTCTGTGGGCTTTAATTCTTTATGTTTCAATTTTAGACATCTGCAGAGCCAGATCTTCGGGAAAAATCGATGCAAAGAGCTTTTCTTTGTATTCAACTGTTGAGATCGGCGACAAACTGAGGTTCTGGGATTCTTGACAACATATTCATATAGTCTAGCGATGTTTTCATTGGATCCAGAAGTAAGAGGACGCACTGTTACCTTTTGAGTAAGAAATGAACCGAACACTTCAAATTTTCTAAGATTGGAAATTGCCTTGTCACTTGGCAAGTGATAACGTTCAAAAATTAAACGAAGTTTACGTAGTTTTTACGCGAGAAGGCTAATTTTCGTAAAAGATTTGAACAATTTTAGCAGGTTCTTTCTTCGTAAAAGGATCCATAGTAAATTTTCCGGATACCCAAATGACACGTCAAAAATATATTAGGTTATGTTGTTCAAAAATAGCCCCAAAATTAAATTCTGAATGGGACTGACACTCACTATATGAACACATGTCTCCAAAGGGAATTAAAAATTTCTGTTTTAATATAGAGATTAATATTTGTGAAATGGCCAAAAAATGACACACATTCTGTCATCGAAATGTACGAGGCTGGTTTGAAAGGTCCGTGCAAAGTCAACGTGATGGCACTACTGGTGCGTAATGAAAGACAAAACGCTTCAGAAGACTAAACAGAAGCTTGATAAACATTATAGTGACTGTGCACCTTCGATTAGGACAGTTTATAAGTGGTTTCAAAATTTTCGGAGTGGCCATATAAGCACAACAGACGCTGAACATTCTAGACGCCCTGTTGAGGTTACTACTCCAGAAATCATTGACAAAATCCATGATATGGTAATGGATCACAGAAGAGTAACGGAGCGTGAGATTGTTAGTGCTGTGGGCATCTCGAAAGAACGGGTTCATAATATTTTACACCAACATTCGGACATGAAAAAGCTATCAAGATGACTGCCGCGATTGCTCAAGACTGACCAAAAACGAAATTCAAGAACCGCTTGCAGCTATTCCAGCGAAATCATCAGGACTTTAAGCATCATTTCGTCACTATGGATGAAACATGGATACATTACTATACTCCTGGGACCAAACAACAACCTAAATAATGGTTTACCAATGGGGAATCTGCAAAAAAAAGGCGAAGACCAGTCCTTCGGCCGAAAAGGTTATGGCGACTGTCTTTTGAGATTCGCAAGGAATAATCTTCATCGACTATCTGAAAAAGAGCAAAACTATTACAGGGGAATATTATTCATCGTTATTGAACCGTTTGAAAACCGAGCTGCAAAAAAAACGTCCATGATTGGCCCACAAAAAAGTCCTTTTCCATCACAACGCACCAGCTCACGTCTCAACAGCTGTGTCCGCAAAATTAATGGAAACAGGATTCCAACTCGTTTCACATCCCCCTATTCTCCAGACTTGGCTCCCTCGGACTATCATTTGCTCCCCAATATGAAGAAATGGCTACCGTGAAAAAGATTTCATTCAAACGAGGAGGTGATTGCAGAAATGAATGGCTTTTTTTCAGACTTGGACAAATCGTATTATTCGGAAGGGATCAACAAACTAGAGCAGGGTTGGACGAAGTTTATAAGCCTAAAGGTAGACTATGTTGACAAATAAAAAAGGTTCTTCCAAAAAAATTAAGTAGTTTTAATTTTTGCACAGACTTTTCAAACGACCCTCGTATAAATACAAAAAAAAATAGTTTTCTGATGTACTTTCTTTATCGCCTGATTCTAATACGTATTGTAATTAAATTTGTTTATACATGGAACAATAATTTTTACTAAAGAAGTAGTATTTGATGAGTTTGATTAGATATTTGTGCATAAAACATATAGACCTTTAGAGTAATAGTGCAATGTTGATAGTTTGTAGTAATAGAAACGTCATCTATTAACTGCTGAAGAATTACACTACCCGGGAACCCGAAATACTTATTTCAATTCATTTTCTTTATATTTTGTTAGAAAATGCGTGCAGGGTTTATAAAAATTAAAAATAAAGAAAGCAATATAGGAGATGAAGTTAAACCGAACACTGGGAAAGGACCAATAATGAATTAGTAAAAAATGAACAAGAGAGTTTAGTAAAAAGGCTTAAAATATTGTATATCAGATGCCCCCAAAAGCGGAAAATACTACAAGAATGGAACAATACGATACTAATATTAGTATACAAGCAAGGGGACAAATCAGAACTAAAAAAATCTAGGTTAATAAATCTTCTAGTTCAAGAATACAATCTGTTCATGAACACCACACATCAGAATCAGATCAGATTAAACTGAAAAGGGGCATAAGAGAAGAAGACTAAATAACTCCACATACGCAGACGATGTGGAACCAATACCGAAAGATCCAATAGAACTGAAAACAATAATAAAAGAACCAAAAGAAAAATCAGAAGAAGTGGCGCTAACGATGAACAGGAATAAAACCAAAATAATTAAAAAAGAACCACCCAACTATATAACCAACCAATATGTTTAAATGGAATATCAATACTAGATGTAGTGAATACACATATCTAAGAATAGATAAATAAATGCAAAAAGGGTACCTAAAAGGAAAAATAAGACTGATCTGGACAGCGTCCTGTGGATTAAGACATGGATTTAAAACCTACATAAAGGTGAAAATGTTGAAGCAATGTATAACGCTAGTCCTGATATAGAATTTTGAAACATGGGGAATCAGCAACCAAATGGAAACCGCGGGGAGAGAAGAGGAACCCAGGAGGTCCGATACTACGGTGGTAAGACACATGGACATGAAATGCCGAATAGAAAAATAGAGAAATGCGCCAGAAGCGTTAAAGTTTCCGGCATAACTGATGATGGTGCGATTTATATACTTTGTTTACTTACTTTAATTACCTAAAATTTTAACGCTTCACCTAGAAAAGTTATTTATGTTAATGAGAATTAAAACATGTTAAATCTCAACTTAAACAATACTAAATTCTTAATCAGGTATATCTAAAAACTAAATTTATTTTTAACTTAAACAAAGATTACAGTTAAATGTTAATTTATACCGATTACTTGCGTGAAATGCAAAAGAAATGCATTGTTGGGACTATTAAAACACCTACATTTTTTCACGCATGCATGGTTTTAATCCGATTCTCACGTTGTACTTTTGTAAAAATAGGCATTTCCCAAGAAACGTTACTTAAAAAAGGTTTTGTTACCAACTAGTTCTACAAAGACAACTTATACGGTCTTGTTAATAACACATATTACAACAATATTGAAAGCCACAGCCATGAGACTAGCTCTTTTGAATTATATTTTTACAATGTTGCTATATTTATGGAGAAAATTAACGCAACTTTTTTGTTGTCACCATTGCTTGAAAAAATTTTAAAAGTTAGCGCTATCAACGTGCTTATGTTATTCATCTCGTAAGTGGTTATATTCACTTGTCTTACAAATGTGGATATTTCAATTCACATTAATGATGTGTATTGTCGCATTTTATTATAAAAAATGATTCACGTTTGCGTTTTTCTCTATTTAAAATAGCAGTATTCCACTAGTTAGGCATTCTAATGGATAGGAAATGACGCAAATTGTTGTGTTATATAACGAAGACTGTAAACTAAACATCATATACTCTATCGACTAACAGACGTAATTTTTTACGAAGACAAGGGCGGAAAAGGTGTACAACACAGATCTACGCCGACAACCTGGTCATCCTGTATCTTGGTTGCGATATTCTGGACCGGGATGGGAGGGGGGGGGGGGGTAATGACGCAAGTCTTCCGGATGTCGAAGCGATGGTGTCATAAGGAAAGCCAAGGAGGTCCTCTTTACTAAAAAGAGGAAAATGGAGAGACTACCCACACTTACATTGACGGAAAGCACCCTCCTCGACTCAGTTCTGAGCTGGAAGGGTACTGGAAATACTAATAAACCTCTCTACTTATATATAGAAAATGATGCCTTGAAGGCTGTTCATCGTTTGAATTGTCTAAAGCAACTTGGAGCTGGAACTAGCGTGGATCTTGACAGGATGATAGAGCTAGAACTAGAGTGTTCGATAGAAGTATAGTAGTCAGATAATTTTACTCTCGCGGACAATATGCAATGGTCTTTCAGGAAGAAATTTACGCCATTATGCAATGTGGCCATCTCTGTGAGAGGAACATAAACAGAAATAAGACTATAAACATATGCTCAGATAGTAGGATAGCAATACTGACAATGAAGTCTAGTATCGTAGCTGCATGATCAGTATCAGCGTGCAAGAATGTACTAGATAATTAGGCAAAGAACAGATGAATAATCGGACTGAAGAAGCAGATGGTCTGGCAAAAATGGGATCCGCAATTGAACTATTCGGACCTAAACCAATTTTATCTGTTCCAATTACTGATAAAAAGGAACTAAAACTGTTTCTGGAAAGTAAATTTATTAAATCCTGGATGGAGCCTCCTGGAATAAGGTGTACCAAGGAACATAAAACATGACCTAATGTGTGATTTCTCTGAAAGGAAAGAATTGCGAATTGTGGTGGGACTACTGACAGAATTTTGTCACCTGCGAGGTCATCTTCATAACATTGGCCTCCTGGATGACCCGATGTGCGGATGATGTTTGAAAATGTAACTGTTGACCATTTCCTCAGAGAATGCTCAGTACTGAGTCAAAGATACTCCAGACATACTGAAGCCGTCAGGCAAGTTCGGTTAACGAGGTTGTTTGGATTCGCAAATGGGATTGACCTCGAATAATTTGCAGCTATGGTGGAATGGAAAGGGCCCAATGAGACATAGGTATTGATAATTTATTATCACCACTCAAAGGCAGATTTTGTTGGTGGAATGCAACCGCAAACTGATACCACGGGAAAAATCCAGCAGGTGTCTCAGACTCAACGAACTTCCAAAGATCTTATAACTCTCCCATTCAAAAATTTGAAAAATACTTTTCATATATTCATTCATTCAAAATTCAAAAATAACAACTATTGATGATGATAATTGCTTTTTGATATTTCATTCTCCATGAATTAATTTTGAAAAATGAACTATTAAATGTAAGTCAAATTAGTGTAGGGACGAAAGCAGTCAGATAAAGATTAAGAAAAAGATTTAAAGCCAAGGTGGCCTCTCAAAGGTTCATGTCTTTCGAAAAATTGTAAAACTCGTCGATTAAATTTGCCAGAACACATGTTCAGTGAATTATGGTACCGGGTGAGTCAACGATTGGATGAAGTAAGTTTGTGCCTGTTCGGTGAAATTAACAAAGAAACTATATTTATTGTTTGATACAGTTTATTTTTACACAGATTTTAAAAATATTTAGGACTCTACAGGGTGAGCCAAAAAACTAGGACAGCATAAAGTTGTATTTTTTTAAATAGAACACCCTATATACGAATCGTATTTTCGATTTTGCTTATAATTTTAAATCTTTTTTATTAAGGGTTTACTATAACAAAACTTTATAGTTTCTGAGATAATTAAGTTTAAAGAAAAAAAGTCACATTTTCAAGCATCAATTCAATCCTAAATAACGTTTTCAATTTTGTGACAAATATATTCAAATTTGGAATTTAGCAAGGCCAAGGACAAGTTAACATAATTTTTACCTAATATTTGCAATAAAAGCTACAGGGTGTTGAACACATCGGCTCAAATTTGAACAAGTTTAAATGAATAAATAACTTTTTTTTAAATGGTACACCCTGTATATTTTCATGTTATTTAATAGAGTAATAAAAACCCTAAAAGTTTTGTTCAATATATCCTATACCTATTTATAATAGTTTTTGAGATATTTCAGTTTTTCTTATTTTCCATACTTTTTTACAGAAATAGTCTTCATTATCATAGTAGCCATGTAAAATAATAAAAAGAAACTACAGAAACAAACAGAATGTGGTTAAATATGATGAAATACGTTATTCGTTATATTACAACGGCAATAGTTTAATTAAACATAATGTGAAAAAATTAACACAACAATAACGACAAGGCAAATACATATTTACTTTTATACTAAATTGAAACAAAAAAATTACCTATTAAATACTGAGATTAATTATTTCTTTTTAATAAGTGTTCGAATAAACGACCCTCTTGTGCAATGCACAAATTTAGTCTTTTTTGCAGATTTTCTCGGACCCTGGACAAAATTAGTGGCGTTATTGTTTTACAGGTATCCCTAATCCTGTTTCGCATATCTTCCACTGTTGTTGGTGGATTAACATACACCTTATTTTTAATATAACCCCATAGGAAGAAATCTAATGGGATGATGTCGCAAGACCTTTGGTGGCCACTCAATGAAACCCCCACGTCCAATCCATTTTTGCGGATATCGTTGGTCCAAAAACGCACAACTTCACGATGATAATGCGGAGGCGCACCATCGTGCTGGAACCACATACTGCCGAGCTCATCCCTATCGAGACCTTGAAGCAGTTGGGGTAGTTCTTCTTGTAGAAAGTTCAGGTAACTATGGCCATTTAGTGGTTCATTAAAAAAGTGGGGTCCAATAATTCGATTATGATGAATACCACACCAAACATTTAATGACCAGTGGTTTTGATGTTGCAACTCTCTAATCCAAAATGGGTTTTCTGTGGCATAATAATGCATGTTGCGTCTATTTACGGCACCGTTACTTCTAAAAGTAGCTTCATCACTAAACATTACCTTGCATAATAAATTTGGATTTAATTGAATCTCCGCATTTATTGTACGACAAAAGTTTACACGACTTTCAAAATCCTGTCCATGCAATTCTTGGTGTAATTCCATGTGATATGGATGATACCTATCTTTCTTGGTAGTACGATTAGCGGTGGATTGTGATGTTTCACATAATGCTGCTAACTGACGGCTACCAATATAAGGATTTTCCTGAACATTTAACAATACTTGTAGTTCTTTTTCTTCATTAGTTACTGGTTTGTTGACCACTTTACGTTTTGGATAATCAACAGGACCAGAAGAATCAAATCTTTGCATTAAGTCTTGAAAAGTATGGGTATTAGGCTGGCGTCGATCAGGATACTTCATTTTGTAAATTCTTTGAGCAAGAAGGCAATTTTTTTGAGCCTCTCCTATTGTATAAATCATATCTTTTAACTCATTCTTTGGAAAATTCATTTTACAATATAAGATGAATGCAAAAAAAAACAAACTACACTACATAAAAACCAAAAGAAGCGATTGCGGTTATAAATTTGACACACAGAAAAATGTTCTTTTACATTGTTTTTGCCATGGCTACTATGATAATGAAGACTATTTCTGTAAAAAAGTATGAAAAATAAGAAAAACTGAAATATCTCAAAAACTATTATAAATAGGTATAAGATATATTGAACAAAACTTTTAGGGTTTTTATTACTCTATTAAATAACATGAAAATATACAGGGTGTACCATTTAAAAAAAAGATATTTATTCATTTAAACTTGTTCAAATTTGAGCCGATGTGTTCAACACCCTGTAGCTTTTATTGCAAATACTAGGTAAAAATTATGTTAACTTGTCCTTGGCCTTGCTAAATTCCAAATTTGAATATATTTGTCACAAAATTGAAAACGTTATTTAGGATTGAATTGATGCTTGAAAATGTGACTTTTTTTCTTTAAACTTAATTATCTCAGAAACTATAAAGTTTTGTTATAGTAAACCCTTAATAAAAAAAGATTTAAAATTATAAGCTAAATCGAAAATACGATTCGTATATAGGGTGTTCTATTTAAAAAAAATACAACTTTATGCTGTCCTAGTTTTTTGGCTCACCCTGTAGAGTCCTAAATATTTTTAAAATCTGCTTAAAAATAAACTGTATCAAACAATAAATATAGTTTCTTCGTAAATTTCACCGAAAAGGCACAAACTTACTTCATCCAATCGTTGACTCACCCTGTACAAATAAAACTAATCTGTACACGGATTCAATTTTGAAACTCAACGGCTGATACGCCGGGTATAATCTCCTACAGACCGTAACTTTTGAAGAAGATGACATACTGCTTTGGGGACATATTAGCTGGGAGGGACCTCATAAAGGTGACTAGAAGAATGATTTGTTTTATAATGAAAACATTTCGCATGTTTTGCCATATATCGGCGATATTGGATCATTCCACTAATTACAGCGATGCGATCCATATTCAAAAATTAGACTGGTCGCCGTATAGCTAAGACCTAAATCCAATAGAGCATATGTAAAATTAGCTAAAAGGCCGCAAACGAAAAAACAGAAATATAGTTCCAATTCGATGTCAGTTATGTAATAATTTAAATTAATATTTTTATCTAAATTGGTTAAAAATACAAATAAATTGAGATCTGAAATAACAAGTGCCCAAAGAAGCAGTTTCTTCTTTATTGTTTCTACTAATACTTAACCTTATAATTTTACGAAAGTGATAATTGGTGGAATCATTAACAGAGATACTCGCCAAAAATTGGGGTTATTTTCAGTTCTTGACTGAATTAATCTTTAAAGAAAGAACATCCGGCATTTCTTTCATTTTAATTTCACTTCTCTACCAGGAATTAAAATAGGAATTACTGAATCGGTTTTTTCTTCGATCGGCATTTTGCGTTGTGTGTCATAAACATGAAAGTTTAAAAGTCTGATTTATTGTAGTTTTTTGGGTCGTGATATTAAAATATCATTTATGCGGTAATATTAAAATAAATATTACTTCGTTCGCATTGTATAACGGCCGGTTGTCACCAACTATGTAATTTCACGGGTTTGCAAGCAAGCGATGCACTCCAACAAAAACCGGAAAGTTTTCAGTTATAAAGTTCTAACGGAAATTATTATGTTGGAAATTATAGTTATTATGGTAGATGTATGAAATAAACCAGTAAAATACTTTTTACCACATTGGAAATTTTTTCGCGCAAGTATACTATTTGGGTTGGTACAATGGTCGATTCAGACGGCTGAAAAAAATTATGTACAGGCCGGGACCAGGCGGGAAATTTAGTTAAGGTATAAGAAAGAGAGAAAACAAAAATTAAACTACAGATCATGTAAAATGGTAAATTGGGGGTGTTATTTAGGGGTTGGAAGTGTTTTTTTGTGATTTTCAGCGAAACGTGACCTCCTGGTGGAAATTGTTTTATACAAAAGTTATAGATAATGAAAAAATCTAAAACTTTTATATAAATCATTTTTCAACATAATCTCAAATTTTTCAGGAAAATTACTGATTTTTTGGTTTTGTTCTTATCTCGCGTAAAATTCACTCAATTAACATCAAATTTTCTGAAAGTGTATCAAGAGATCTGAGAAGCAAGTAGTTTTCGAGATATTCACATTTTTCAAAAAGAAAAAAACCTCCTCTTCCACGAAAAACTTTATTGATATTTTTCCGATTTCGATATTTTGTATAGGTACATTTTAACCGTTGAAACGTCAACTTTCAAATAGTATATATACATACATATATATATATATATATATATATATATATATATATATATATATATATATATATTTGTTGATGGTTTATTTTTCTTTAAACCGCTTAAAATTGCAAAAAAAAACAACAAAAATCATGAATTTTTCGATATTTTCTATTATTTTCAACTTTTTTTTATTATTTATGTAAATAATGAATTAAATTTCAATGACATACTTTGTCTTGATGTTATATTACTAAAGTTGCATGAAATTAGTTGAAGAAACTCAAACTGCATTTTTTAAATAAAAAACCAAATAACCGGATATATCATCAATTTCGAAAAAGCAAAAGCAATAGTACAAAACTACAAAGTATGCGTCATAAGAGAGGCGCTATAAATCGAAAAAGCGGAACAGCTGAATAAACGGGATTATGCTTTAAATATTCCAACTACATAGAAAACAGTAATAAAAACATCAAAAAACAAGGCAACAAAGAAGAACATCAGATAAACGAGAGAACAACATACAAGAAATAAATATATCGCACCCTGCGAAAGGGAGGGTGCTCAGAAAACGAGCTAACTCTACCAAACTCGAAAGACAACAGAGACCACCATGTTCTAAGGGAGTAATGAGACGAATCAAACTTGAAAATGTCATATGAGCTTTTGGCGAAATGTCTTTAAAATAATTTTAAGAACGAACGGCTTGAAACCCGGAATCACTACATATATATATATATATATATAAATAAAGGGTGTTTTTTATAGAGGTATAGAACTTTAAGTTGGCAACACTTTTTTAACTGGCGGCCATTTTGTCAGCTGTCAAGTGATTTATGTTTAGTTTGGTTTGTCATTTCAACATGAATAGACTAACGCCTGAACAACGCTTCCAAATTGTGCAAATTTATTTTCAAAATCATGGTTCTGTTCGAAATACGTATCGCGCACTACGTCCATTTTACGGTCAACATAATCGTCCATCAGAGCAACTAATTCGATTAACTATGGAACGTTTTCGCACCACGTTTACTCTAAATGATAATACGCATCCACAGAGACGTCGTACAGTGCGTACAGAAGAAGTCATTGCTGCTGTAGAGCGTAGCGTAGAGGAAGACCCGAATCAGTCTATCCGCCATCGTGCACAGGAATTGGATATGTGTCCATTCACTTTATGGAAGATTTTGCAGAAAGATCTTGGTTTGTGTGCTTACAAAATCCAACTCGTGCAAGAATTGAAGCCACACGATCACCTAGCAAGGCGTAGATTCGGTGAATTGGCCCAAAACAAGATTGCCGTTGATCCCGATTTTCATAAGCGAATTTTGTTTAGCGATGAAGCTCATTTTTGTTTGAATGGATACGTCAATAAACAAAACTACCGTATTTGGAGTGATGATAATCCTCAAGTGTATGTTGAGACACCGTTACATCCAGAAAAACTGACTATTTGGTGTGCTTTATGGGCTGGTGGAATCATTGGTCCGTACTTCTTTAAAAACGATGCTGGTCAAAACGTTACAGTCAATGGTGACCGCTATAGAGCCATGATTACTGACTTTTTCGTTCATCAATTGAACAACCATGATGTGCAGGAGCTGTGGTTTCAACAAGACGGCGCAACATGTCACACAGCTGGTGCCATAATTGATTTATTGAAGGAAACGTTTGGTAACCGCATAGTTTCACGTTTCGGACCCGTGCATTGGCCTCCAAGATCGTGCGAGTTAACGCCACTAGACTATTTTCTATGGGGATATGTGAAGTCGCAAGTCTACGCCGATAAGCCCGAAACAATTGATCACTTGGAGGACAACATTCGCCGCGTTATTGCCGATATACGGCCACAAATGTTGGAAAAAGTCATCGAAAATTGGACTTCCAGATTAGACTACGTCCGAGCCAGCCGTGGCGGTCATATGCCAGAAGTCATGTTTAAATTATAATGCCAGAAGGTTATCTTTCGAATAAAGTAAATTTCATGTTAATTTAAAAAATCATCTTTGTTTTATTCCATTTAAAAGTTCTATACCTCCATAAAAAACACCCTTTATATATATATATATATATATATATATATATATATATATATATATATATATATATATATATATATATATATATATAGGAAAATTCTAAAGTCTTGGGATAGCGGCCCTAGGGCTGAATAAAACTCTGTTTTCTACAAACGCCGAGCTTTCGAAAGTTTATTATTTCCTTCTTCAGGGGTTCAAAATGAGTACATTAATGGCTTTGAGACAATAAAACGGAAAATCCATGCAGGCATTATTGACTTTTGCATAATTTTTTACATTTTATTATTAAAATGTTTTTTTAAACACTAATATATATAATATTCTCCTGTGGGTCATTTTAGTTGTACAGTACAGTACAGTTTCATTCAGCCCTAGGACCGCTATCCCAAGAATTTTCCTTTCTAACTAGTCGGTCCAGAACTACTCTTCCCCTTTATTTATATTCATATATATATATATATATATATATATATATATATATATATATATATATGAATATATATATGTTTATACGGCTTTTACGGATTCCTCCGTATGAGATGCATTAGCAGTGGTTATATCCACATTATGCTGTTGTAGTGCTGAAATCACATTCAGCAAACGTACAACTATATGCAACTCCGTATGTAAGTGAAATAAAATGCGAAACAGTGAATGCAAACTTCGCTCCATTATATCCTTTCTGTGTTAGAGGTTGCACAGTTAGAATAAATTGTAATAAAACACAATTCATCCTATTCCATCACCATCGAGAGGTCGGCGAAGCCGCGTTCAGTGTTGCATGCTTCTTTCCGATCTGTCCTTTGCACAGCCAGGTGCATGTCGGTACCCTGATGAGTCTAGTGAGAGACGAAACATGTATCTCTGCCGTATCACTGATGCGGGGAGGGTAAGCTTTGACTTTCTTCTCGGTGTGGTGGTACAGGTGGGCCACCATCTCGATGGTGGTGGAATAGGATGAATTGTGTTTTATTACAATTTATTCTAACTGTGCAACCTCTAACACAGAAAGGATATAATGGAGCGAAGTTTGCATTCACTGTTTCGCATTTTATTTCACACACACACATATATATATATATATATATATATATATATATATATATATATATATATATATATATATACATACATTTTTGTAAATTGTACAGCCGATCTATTCAATATTACAATAGTAGAATACCATTTACGCAATAAAAATGAACTTTTAATATCAAAAAAAGTTTGTTCCATTTAGGTAACCAAGCCGACCTTCAAAATATCTTCCGCACCAGTCGGTCTAGCTACTGACTAGACAAGCTGACGTTTTCCTAATTTTCTGTATGTCCGGTTCGAATGCGTTCAGAATGAAAACCTTCTCGGTTCATTGGTCTGTCAAATCAATGAAATTACCATTTCGGTGTTCTACTTCATTAAAGCATCGATGCTATGTCATCAGGATTTAAATTGACATTGTTACGTGCAAAAACATTGCTTGCCGTGTATGTCCGTGATTTTGCAATTAGAGTAAATAGTCCTGGCGCCCAGAGAGTTTTCGTGGCCGATTAAGACGTTGGAACACAACCATTGATTCCGAATATATGGGTAATTTTCCCAAAACATGGTCAGAAAATTGTTATTAACAATTTAAATATTGATAAAGCCGTAAAATTTTTAATAATTAAGTATGGTATCGACTTCAAAAGCTTTTTAATTTTAAATTTAATGACAAAGAAGCCACTTTTTCAAAATTGGAAAGAGTTTAGAAGCCGAGAAATTGTAAAATTAGTGTAAGGTACTAAGGTGAGCGCACGGTAGTTCTCATATCTCCGTAAGTCAGAGGGGCGAAATACGTAAGAAAAACTTTGGTGGGTTCAAACGATAGATTTTAAAAAATATTAGATGGAGTGTTTCCAATGCCGGCCGTTACCACAGTGCGAGAGAGGAAGAAAAGTGAAAGTAGTAGTCTTCTTTCTTTCTAATATGCGTAGTATAGAACCACGTGAAGTGCGATAATACTCCACGTCTTGTTCTATGCATCGCCCATTGTATGTATGTATGTGCGTAGAGTTGGGGGTCTATACACAGCGAGCTTGTAGATCTATTGTACCCTCTACTGTTGCCCTTATCAGCTAGAGCAGGTCCTTCAGTCCTATTTCCCTCAGGAATCTTAGGATGCTGGACGGCTTCAAAGTGGGTAGCTCCCCCTCTTTAGTGTGTTCCCAAGAACGGCATCCTAGGGTTTTCTAGAGCGCTGTACTCTGAAAGGATATGAATAGATGTTTCGTCGTTGCCCTCACAGAATCTGTACTCTTCTCTCTCTACCAGTCCGAGTTTCTTGAGGTGTCCTTTCAGGTGGCAATGCCTCGTCAGGATCCATGTCAGAGCTCCGTCCAATAATTGGGTCTCCTGCATTCTTATTCTATCTTTAATTCTTCCAGCATTACGCTGCTACTGAGTCCACAGAAATTCTCTGGCCCCAGTAACTTTATTATTCTTACTTAAATCGTTTAGTTCCTCTAGGCATTCCCAGACCATCTTGGAACTGATAACTTGAGCGCTCAGCGCATTGATGGCTGCTTGACTATCCGACAAGATGATAATCTCTTGTCCGTGATAGTTTTTCTCCTTGTTAAATTGAATACATATCCTAATGGCATGTATTTCCGTTTGGAAAATGCTTGGTGACTTACCCAAGCTGTCGTAGTGTCTGGTGCCGGGTCTATACACTTCTAATCCAGTTCCCTCCGTTATTTTGGAGCCACCTGTTTACCATATAATGGCTTTCTTGCTGAGTTTTTCAATGGTGTTTCTGTCCCATTCGCTCTAGCGATTCAACTTTATGCTGAAGTTTTTTACAGAGCTGAATTTCTTTTTCATTTCATCTTGGGACATGTTCACGATTTGCTGATTTCTGGATAAGAGATTGGGCCTTCGTTTGATGACCTCGTCTCTGATCATTCTATAAATCGTCCTCTTCGTCATGTTCTTTAGAAATATATGTAGAGGTGTAAGGTGTAGGATTACTTCTATGGCGGCCGTTGGGCAGATTTTCATTGCCACCGTTATACATGCACAGGTCAGTTTTTGAACTTTCGAGAGATTAGCTCTCATATTAGCCAGACTGGGCTTGCTCCAGATCACTGTCCCATATGTGATGATTGGTCTCACTATTGCAGTGTACATCCACTGTAGGATTTTTGGGTTTGTACCCCATCTTTTTCCCGCAAAGTTTCTACAGACAATCAAGGCTTTTGTAATCTTATTGATTTCTTCACCCAATAGAAAGAATGAAGACTACTGCTTACAATCTTCCTCCACTCTCGTACTGTGGAAACCGCCGGCATTGCGAATGCTCAATCTGGTATTTTTTAAATCTAGGATCCAAAAATTTTGATCAACCACAAAAAAATTCAGAGCACCAGAAGTAATATTGCCGAGGTAGAAATAATTGAAAAATTGAGTAGAAACGGAACAATGGAGGTGCACCTGGCATCTGGAGCAGCAACACTGAGTGAAGATCAAAGGTTTCTTCTCTTTTTCAAATGCCTTCTCCATTGCGGAGGTTGGCAATCATGATAGCTATTTTAATTTTTGAGGCAGTTGCTCTAAATAGTTGTTTTGAACTGCATCCAAACCCTTCCCTAAGGTTTTTTAGCCATGAAATTCGTCGTCGTCCCACGCCTCTTCTGCCACTTATTTTGCCCTGAATTATGAGCCGTAAGATGCTGTACTTTTCTCCTCGCATAATCTGTCCGAAATATTGCAGTTTACTCTGTTTTACTGTTATCTCGACTTCCTTTTCTTTCACCCCCTTTCAAAGGTTTGTTAAGGTTTAATTGCCTGAAAACCGGAGACCTCACTAAATAATCTTGAACTACCAGCAGCCACGGCTAACGGTAGACTAAGGAAAATCGGTAGGAGCTTCAGGTTTCAGTAGAAGAACAGAGATATTAATAACAATGAAATTCTGAGGAAAGAAGACAAACTTGCGAGATGGAAAGAATACATCCAAACATTTTTCGACGATGACAGACCCTGTGATCCACCACCCACAGACAAGCAAATAAATGAAAAAGGTCCAGAAATAACTAAAGGAGAAGCTATTGAATCAATAAAATCACAGAAAAATGAAAAAGCTACCGGCTCTGACAAAATCAACGTCGAAATACTTAAATTGATCGCAGAAAATGAAAACAAAAGCCTAGACCTGATAGCATCACTATCCAATAAAATATAAAAATCCGATAAAATACCACCAGACTAAAGTCAAGATTCATAACAATACCAAAAAAAACCTAACTCTTCACAATCCGATGACTACCGGATAATAAGTCTGATGTCTCATATTCTTAAAACGTTTCTCAGAATCATCCATCCACGGATTTACAAGATGTGCGAATATCAGATGGATGACGTTCAGTTTGGATTTTGTAACGAACTGAGAACGAGAGAGGCTCTTTTTTCCCTAAATGTACTGACACAGAGATATACAGACATGAATGTGGTTGTACACGCATATTTGATAGACTACCGAAAGGCGTTCGATTGCGTTAATCATCAAAAGATGATGGAAACTCTGAGAACAACCGGGGTCGACGAACAAGACCTACGTATTATTTCAGAACTTTATTGGCACCAAACGGCAACAGTCGAGGTGGAGCAAACAACATCCGAAGATATTCTGATTAGATAGGGAGTCCGATATGGTTGCGTCTTCTCTACGCTCCTGTTTAATCTATATTCGGAGGCTGCATTTAGAGAAGCATTAGACAATGTCCAAGCTGGAATCAAGGTCAACGGAACTATAATAAACAACATTAGGTACGCTCATGATACCGTCCTAATAGCAAACAACGTACAAGAGCTACAAAATATAATAAATCCCGTGGTTCGAGATAGCGAAATGCTCGGCTTACATCTAAATGTTTCCAAGATCTAGTCTTCTTAAAGACGCCAATAAACGTATATCTATATATCAAAGGACAAACAATAGAACAGGTAACATCAATAAAATACCTGGGAGCTAATATCAATAGCCCGTGTAACCCGAAAAAAGGAATATTGTCAAGAATTGAACATGCGAGGAAAACACTCATGAGTATGAAAACATTTTTTACAGATCAGATGTTACGTTTTTCCTGTCTTACTATATGGGGTAAAAGTTGTACAATGGACCCACAAACAGGAAAAAGAGTAGAAGCCTTGGAGATATACATATATGGACGTTTGCTGCGAGTTTCATGGGTACAGAAGATCACAAACGACGAAGTTCTCTAGCGCATGGGTAAACAAAAAGAACTGCTGAACACCATCAAAGAAAGAAAGACACAATATCTGGGTCATGTGCTGAGAGGCGAAAGATACGAGTTACTCCGACTCATAATAGAGGGTAACGTGCAAGGTAAAAGATCAGTAGGAAGACGCCAAAACTCATGGCTGAAGGATATGAAGAGATGGGTCGACCGCTCATCTACAGAAATGTTTCGTGCTGCAGTTTCCAAAACTACAATTGTCATTTGGCTCACCAACCTTCGGAAGAAGGAGAGGGCGCAATAAGAAGATACCGATGCGAAGTTTTCCACCTGGAAAAGGATTTATAAAAATGTGAGGAAATAAATAACAAAAAAAAAATATTTTGGCATTCCCACGAAATTTCATTATGTCATATATTCTAAAATCCGCACGCCATTGGAATTGATTCTCCTGAAGGCGTACAACTCGGAGCAATGCGAGCAATGAGTCGCTGACAGAAATTATGGACTTTAGGTATAGTTAATTTTTTTATTTTTACATATTGATGTTTCGGTTCATCAGAAAATTCTGGAACCAATAAAAATATAGCACTTTATTTTTTATGGGCTTTACATTTTTAATATCAAAACATATCTTGTAAAGTCCTTTTTAGAGCTAGATATACATAATAAAGGTGTATAACTATGTATAAATTTCATGAATGAATCATAAATGTAAATAATTTATTTGTTTTACCAAAGGCATTGTTTATGCTAAATGATGATTCACGGTTTACATATATAAATTAAGATATGAATGTCATAAAAACTGGATCCGAATTAATCGATGCTACCTTGCTTGAATCGTTGGTGTAAATATCGTAAAACTAAAAGTTTAAGTTGGGTTTTTATAACCCGTTTTTTATTTTTGTAAAACGAACCAGAGAAGAAGCGTTGAAATACAGAAACGTCTAAAACATTGGCCATATATAATTTTATCTGAAACTTACGTAATTTAAGGTTCGGTTCTACATTATAAAGTTTCACTAATGCGCCTAGAATTTTGTAACAAATGCATAGCTCATTAAAAATCACTTCGGAATTATATCTTTTTTAAATCGACAGTCCAATTTAGAAAGCTGTTTTAAATGATTGTGTTTCCTGCATTAATGATTAAGCAGACCACAAACGTTTCTTCTTTCGTTTAATTTTGTCTCGTTCGATAGTTATAAATAAGTTCGAAAGCATGGGAAAACGATAAACCTATTTTTCGGTGTCTCATCATTTTCAATTTATTAAAGCCTGTTAAAACTTATTGCGGTTTGGAGACATACAGTGGTGAAAAAAAGTATGGAAACTTTTAGGATCACAAGTTGTATTTATATTTGTATTATGGAAAGCAATATTTGGTTAGTTTTTACGTGATATTCACATTTTGAAATTATAACGAATTTTCAAATGACAGTGGGAAATAAGTATGGAAATTTTTAAAATTTCATCATTAAACATTGTTGTAAACATACGACTAACAGTTCTTTAGTATTTTGTAGAATACCCTTTAGCATCTAAGACTGCCTGACATCTTCTAGGCATCGAGTCAACTAATTTTTGGAAAGTTACTGGAGGAATTTGCACTCTGATTTAATGATATTAAACAGTTGTTGTTGATTTTTGGTATCGGAATACATTCGAATACGGCGCTCTAAGACGTCATAAAGATGTTCAATTGGGTTTAAGTCTGGGGATTGGGATGGCCACTCAAGTACAGTTATATTTTTTTCACTAAACCATTGTTTTACTATTTTAGACGAATGCTTCGGATAATTATCAACCGTAATGACATCTCTTCTACAAATGGAAGCGTTGTATTTTCTAATATTTTTTATATTAAAATTGGTCCATTTTACCCTGCACTTGAATGATGGACCCTATCCCAGATCAAGAAAAATATCCACAGACCATTATGTTCCCTCCTCCGTGTTTCACAGTAGAAATTTGATACTTTGCCTTGAATCTTGCGCCAACCGGTCTTCTTACATACTTTCTGCCATCAGATCGAAATAGTGAAAATTTGCTTTCGTCACTCCAAAGCACCAAGAAAGATAAGCTCTAGCAAACTCCATTCGGGCCTTCCTATTCTTCTTTGATAGAAGAGGCTTTTTAACAGCAACTCTTCCATAAAGACCTCCATCAAGTAGACGATTGCGTACCGTTCTACTTGTCACTTGAACATCAAACTACTCCAAGATTTCGTTTGTTATTTGTCTGGATGTTTTTCTGGGATCAAGTTTTGAGATTCTTAAAATAGTTTTATCGATTCGAGAAGTAGTTTTACGAGGTTTTCCCGATTTAGGCGCATTTCTTACATCACCACGACTATCACATTTTTGTATTATTTTCATTACGGCACTTTCAGAAATATTGAAATATTTTGCAATCAAGGACTTTTTTCTCCCCATTTTCAATAAATCCACAATTTTTTGTTTAAAATAAAATGAAAAATAACGGTATTTTGGCATGGTAAATTAATATTTTTATACGATACTTGCACAGTAGAACTGAAACTGAATACTTTAAAACCAAAATATAAATAATTTCCATACTTATTTCCAACCATAAATTCTTTATCAAAAAAAAAAAATCTTTTTAGATTGTTAAATGCGATAATTATGTATATCAGTGGCATTTTTGCATTTCAGCGAAATGTAAAAAGTTCTTGATAAATTCAGTATTAATTAATGCGAACATAATTAAAAGTTTCCATACATTTTTCCACTACTGTATATAATACGAATATACGGTGTGGCTTAAAATACGTGAACCACTATTACTGTCTGAGAAATGTTACGAGACAGGTTAAATTAAAGAAAAATTGCCTTGTCCGATTATCTTTCATAACAATATATTGGTTTTTTGGGGACGAAAAGTGGGACATTTTTGTGTAATACATGATACGTAATTAAAAAAAAGGTGAGTTAAGAATGACATTTCAAATGTTAACCATCAATTCGAAAAACCGGTAAAGCCGACTTATAAAAAAATATAATAGTTTATTCTCATTTAAGTTTTCTTACATCCATGGTTTTAGAGTTGTGAAAGAAAATTATTTTCGCCGTTTTTTATATCGCAAAAATTAAAAACAATTTGGTAACATTACCAACCTATCATACAGGATAATCGACAATGGCAATTTTTCCTCAATTTAACGGTTACTTTTACGGTTCTGGAGTTAGCAATAGTGGCACACATTTTTATGACATTCTGTATATGACGTTATTAATGTATATTTCCACCATTCCGCAAATTATGGAATCTAATTTATGCTTTTTAAAATAGAAGAAAATATGCAAATACAAAAAGGCATCTATGAAACAATTCTTTTGCATTAGGTCAATAAATTCGAGATATAGCAACATAGTTCGGGAGCTACGGGGGAGTTTCATAGCGATTTTTAGTCCCCCTCAATATTTTCATGTATTTTTATGTTTTTTGGCCCGGAAAATCGATATTTCAAGGATACGAGTTCTAAAATCTATTAGGTTTTTTTTGTTATTAACAATTTAATTTTTTAAATGTCTATAAACAATTACCTTGGCTATTTATGGGTGTTCTGCTCAGCCAAATCGATTGTACTCTTTATTAGGAACGTCTTGAATTTTTAATCTTTATAAAACATTTTTTAAAAAAGAATGTACACAAATTAGCGTAAAAACATTGCAAGAAAGAAATCCACCCTAACTAAATTCATTATAACTCGGCTTCTAGAATCTAATAGAGCCCTATAAACGCTTAAATTGAAGAAAATTGTGATGACTTTTGAATGAACTTTGCTAAACAAGTATCGTAAATAACTCCATCGAAGATTAAAATCTTCATTTTGAAAGGTAGAATCATGTTGGTTTGTCATCTTTATCGTTTCGTAAAGCTATCACTAAAAAAAGCTTATAGACGAATATTTTTATGGATTTTAGGTGAAAGCACAACTTTAAACTATTGTAACTTTGTAATTAATAACTAGAAAAATATTTAGCGAAGTTCATTTAAAAGTCACAACAATCTCGTTCAATTTAAGGGTTTATACGCCTCTATTGGACTGCTAGAAGCCAGGTTAAGATCGATTTAGTTAATGCGGAATTCAATTTTGCAATGTTTTGATACTAATTTGTGCATAACTTTTTTCTAATTAATATTTCTTAAAAACTGAAAATTTAGGATATTTCTAATAAAGAGTACAATCGATCAGGCTGAGCAGAACACCTATAAATAGCCAAGATAATTGATATAGACATTTAAACATTTAAATTGTGAATAAGAAAAAAAACTGGCAGGGTTAGGGCTTTGTACCGTCGAAAAATCGATTCTCCGGGTCAAAAAACATAAAAATATTGAGCAGTCCTAAAATTATTATTAAGACAAACAAGCACACAGTTTTAAATGAGTTCAATTTTTATATTAGGATTTTTATTAGAAAATTTGAGTCTTTTCAGTGAAACTATTTTCTTAATATTAATGTATATTACTTTTAAACACAAACTACGTTTTCGAAAATAGTTATTTTATGAAGTTACCTTAAACAGGATAAAAAAAACAAATCAACTTTACATCAAATTTTAATAGCCCTATTTGGATTTTGTAGAAAAACACACATTTAATATGGCGCTACTTTAAACAAAATATGTCTGGGATGAAGCATTGTCAAAACTAAGAAGTTTTATGTAGGTTGCGTTGAGTCTTATTTTGCAACAGTGGTGCAATTTACAAAAAATGGGCAAAAAATCTAAATTATCTTATAAAGCTGAAATTTTGTATATGGACTAAAAATTTTATTTAGAAAAATTGTTTCTACTAACTTTTTTCGATATTTTTAAATACGGGGTGTCTCAAAAGAAAGTACACATTTGTTTTGCTTATTGCGTGAACGCAACTATTCCGAGCGGCGCGGGGGGTATGTCAATCGGTAGCCTGGCTCTTGGGAATTTAGTCGCTATGGAGCGTTTCTCGGGAGCGGACCGTGCTTTGTGCGTACGTGAGTTTTACAAAAACGGTAATTCGACGACTGTAGCGCGTAGAAAATCCTGCAATTTTCGACATATTCGTCACTTAAATGATGCGCCAAGCGCTCGGCTTATTGCAAAATGGGTCCAGAAGTTTGAAGAGACCGGTTCAACACTAGATAAACCAAAATCCGGGCGTCCGAGGTCTTCGAGAACAGTCGAAAACGTAGAGAGTGTTACTCAGTCTGTTCGTGACGACCCAAACGTTTCGATTCGTAAGCGTGCTGTTGCTTTAAATGTGCATAGGTCATCATTATTCCGCATTTTACACAAATATTTAAAGCTAAACCCCTATAAAATTCAGTTGGTGCAAGAATTGAAGCCTCAGGATGCTGGTCAGAGGCTTGACTTCGTAAACCAGATGACTGAACGCTTTTCAACGTTTACCAACATCTTCTTTTCGGATGAAGCCCATTTTCATCTTAATGGTCATGTAAACAAGCAAAATTGCCGCTATTGGAGTGTAAACAATCCGAAACACGAACATCAGAAACCTCTACATTCGCCGAAAGTGACTGTATGGGCTGCGATGTCGGCGCGAGGAATTATCGGCCCGTACTTTTTTGAAGATGAAAGGGAACGCACAGTAACAGTGACTTTAGAGCGGTATGTGGAGATGTTAGACGACTTCTTCGTGCCTGAACTGCAAAATTTTCCTGGCTATAACCAAAGAACATGGTTCCAGCAAGACGGAGCAACTTCACACACGTCCAACATGTCTCTGCCACGAGTGCGTGAAATTTTTCCTGGCAAATTGATCTCAAAGAAAGGTGACATAAGTTGGCCTCCACGCAGTCCTGATTTATCACCTATGGACTTTTTCCTATGGGGTTATGTCAAATCAAAAGTTTACGCCAACAAACCGACTTCCCTGGCACAATTAAAAGAAAATATCCGCAACGAAATGGCAGACATCACGGAGAATACCTGCCGAGCCGTCATGGGCAATTTTAGTGCTAGATTAAATGAATGCCGTGAGCGCAACGGATTACATTTGGACGATATCATTTTTAAAAAATAAATTCCCAAACAATGTATTTTAATATGTAATAAACATTTTTTCAATAAAGTCCTGACTTTTTTTTAAATCGATTTTTTAAATGTGAACTTTCTTTTGAGACACCCTGTATAACCCCACTTTTGAATTTATTTTGGAAAAAATTTGACAGATAATGCTAATCTCATGTGTGTATATATATATATATATATATATATATATATATATATATATATATATATATATATATATATATATATATATATATATTGATCAAATTTCAATTCAAATGTCAATTAGTGTGTGTTTAGCAGCTATTTGTTTACGACGCGAAAAGTTCGTCTGGCGATTTTT
Source organism: Diaprepes abbreviatus (assembly GCA_034092305.1). NCBI lineage: Eukaryota > Metazoa > Arthropoda > Insecta > Coleoptera > Curculionidae > Diaprepes > Diaprepes abbreviatus. Next base: position 2,169,300 of record JASJET010000178.1, on the reverse strand, counting down.
ACTATGGAAAAAAAAATTGAACAACGAGTTTACTTGAAATTTTGTGTTTCCAACGGAATTACGGTTAAGGAATCGTTGAAAATGTTGCAGAAGTGTTTTGGGGAGTCTACTCTATCGAGAACGCAAGTATTTGAGTGGCACTAAGCATTCAGTGAAGGTCGTGACGTCGTCGAAAACTTGCCTCATGCAAGTCATTCATCCACCCTGTGTCGTTAATGATAACATCAAAAAAGTTAAGGAAATCGTACTGGAAAATCGCCGTGCTGGCATTAGAGAGCTAGAAGAGGCTCTCAACATCTCTTATGGATCGACTCTACACATTTTGGTTGATATTTTGGGCGTGTCAACGCTAGACTCGTACCAAAAGACCTGAATTTTTTGCTAAAAGAACGTCGAGTAGAGGTCGCAAAAGAGATGCTTGCGAAAGTACCCGAGGGCCCTATATTCATCAAACGCATCATTACTGGTGACGAGGGTTTATGAATATGACGTCGAAACTGCCCAGCGATCTAGGGAATGGCGCGCCAGAAATGAGCCGAAACTGAAAGAACCACGTCAAAGTCAGTCGAAGATCAAAATGATGTTCATAGTTTTCTTCGATTACCGTGGTGTAGTTCACCATGAATTCGTACCAGAGGGTCAAACAGTCAACAAAGAATACCACCGGATAGGCAGACAATTTATGGATTTTTCACCACGATAATGCGCCGTCACATTCCAGCAAGATTGTGACTGAATTTTTGGCCAAACACGAAACGAAAGTCATCGCTCAGTAACCGTATTCGCTAGATTTGGCTCTGTGACTTTTTCCTGTTTCCGATGCTCAAATATCCGCTTCGGGGAACGCGCCATGAGTCCACTGAAGCCATAAAAAGTAATGAACTGAAAGCCATCCCAGCCGAGGCATATAACAAGTGTAGGGAAAATTGAATTAACCGTTGCCATGCTTATATCGGCTCAAAAAGAGCCTATTTTGAAAGCGATAGTAAAGATTTGTATTAAAATACGTAATAATGTTTTTTTTGTCAGTCCGGGTCAAATTTGATTACATGGTATATCCATCAGAACATCAGTGCCACAGGCTACCTTGCCTGTCTGCGGGGAGAGTAAGTTTTGACTTTCTTCTCGATATGGTGGTACAGGTAGGCCATCATCTCGATGGTGGTGGAATAGGATGAATTTGTGTTCTGTAGCAATTTATTCAAACTGTGCAACCTCCAACACGGAAAGGATATGATGGAACGAAGTTTGAATTAACTGTTCGCATTTTACTTCATTCATACAGGGAGTTGCAAATAGTTGTACGTTTGCTGAATGTGATTTCAGCACTACAACGGCATAATGTGGATATATCCACCGCTATTGCATCTCACACGGATGAATCCGTAAAAGCCACATAAACATATATATATATATATATATATATATATATATATATATATATATATCCTTTTAAGATACAAGACTTGATTGACTTGTTACATTTGTAAAGTTAGGCCATGTTAGTGAATTAGGAGGAGATAATGTAGTATTCATTCATTTGGAAAACACAGAAAATACACATATTACATCTTAAATTCCAAAATAACCATAATACGTAACAGATAGATAGAAACAAAGACATAACGCCGTTTCGCAATGTGACATTGATGACCGGTGATTGAACTTCCAAATGATGACGTAAAAAGATTTTTACCCTGACAGTAATGAAGGATCAAAGTCCACCAAAATTACGTAAATGCAAGTAAAAAATACCAATTATAAGCGGATATACAATTTCGTGATTTAAAATCGTCTTTAAACTGTCGGACAAAAATGACCGATCGACGGAACAGTTTAAATAAATCTCACGACTTGCGGGGGATCTTGTTAAAGGACTGTTCCACAAACCAGAAGCCTCTATTTGGTTACAATTCCCTCAATAATAATTGACATTTAATCCTTCGTCCTGTCAACTATCAACAAGAACTATTTTTTAAAACTACTATTTTAATTTTGTATTCTCAAAATAACATATAAAGTACCCAGTCATTTCACGAATAACTGTGATGACACCATGAAATGTAAGAATGAGAGTCAATGGCCGGCTATAATCCTAAAAATTGGTTACAATCGTGACGAACTCAGGCAGACTAGTGCGGAAGGTAATTTGCTGAAGGTCAACCGGGTAAACCAGACACAATAACCTTAATAATTAACAATAAAAAAATGCTGCACTACCGAAAATAATAAGAGGATATTATTAATAGAAATTTTGCTAATTATTCCGATACTGCTTTGAATAATAAGTAGTTTTTATAACTGAACACTGCTTTAGCAGAAAGGCTGTTTTTGAAAGTGACAGAATCGATATAGATTCAAACAGCAAAAATGTGAAAGTCAAGTTTCGGGGAATTCTATCTAATCAAAACTTTAAAGTTGCCGCGGTATTCAATATTGTGAAATTGATTGTTTCTTGTGAAGAGTGAAAGGAATAAAATTTATTATCTTTTTCAAATTCTTCCTATTAAGATTTTCGCTACAGATACCCGTATTGCAAACGTTATGTGACAATTCATGACCGGAGCACAGCACAACTAAAATAACCAGTCTTACCATATACACTATCGCTCAAAAGTATTTGGCCGCCTGTATTTTTCTTTATATTATAAACAATACATGTATTAAAACAATTTTATTAAATTTCATTGTTTGTGTCTCACCGCAAAATGCGGTATATAGTTTATTGTTATTTGCCGACTCCTGATTTTAATACCAAAATAGCGTTATGGTCAGAAAATTTGAAGCTAAACTTTCAAGTGTGATTTTTGCTTCGATGAACTTATTGGGTAGTAAACATAAATAAAATTGAAAATAACTACTAAAAATATTTTGCATTAGTTATCTGATATCATTCGACCAGAAAACACACACTCCATAGCTCAAATATCTTAAGTATAACTATTTCCTTGTTTTTTACTTCTGTGCTTTGTTTTTTGAACAAAATGGGTAAAATCAAGGAATATTCTCAAGAGATAAGAGGCATAATTATCGGCCTTCATAAATCGGGTAAAAGCAATCGTGAGATTTCAAGATTGCAAAATATACCAAGGCAAACTCTTGACGATATTGTTAAGAAATGTGTAACTGAAGGAACAATTTGGAATAGTCGTCTTCTAAGCAAATCAAGAGCATCGACTTCTAGTGAAGATCTAAGCATAGTGATTAAAAGCAAACGTGACAGATGTTTAACTGCACCAGAAATAGCAGCACAGATTAATGTGGGCCATGATAAACCTCTCAGTGTCTTCACAGTCAGAAAGAGACTTCTTGACGCATGTCTTAAGGGATGCATAGCGGTCTCAAAACAATTAATAAAAAGAAGAGGCTTATTTAGGCTAGATATCACAAAAATGGGACAACTGCAGACTGAGAAAAGATCCTGGACTAAGGAATCAAATTTTGAAATTTTTGGATCCAAACGAAAAATTTTCGTCAGGCAGTAGTTGAACGTAAGAGTGAATGAGACATGTACTGTGACCTCAGTTATACACGTTGGGTCTGTGATGGTTTAGGGCTATTCTCGTGGTTCCGCCGTTTAAAAGAAAAGGAACAACAACAGGTGTTGAAAAACATGATATGGCCTCCACAATGACCGGACTTGAACCCTATAGAATTATTGTGGAATCAGCTTAATAGGCAGGTACGAAAATTTTGTCCTACATCTCAGGAAGACTTGTGGAGACAACTGCAAGACGAATGGCAAAAAATAATCAAGACAATATTGGAAAAATTAGTGGCTAGGTTGCTGAACCTTTGTGAGGCCGTCATTAAAAATAAATATATATACATATAGGGTGCGCCAAATTACTTCGGAAATGACCCTCAGCTGCCCAACAACAGAACCTCGGACCATATGGAACCCCTAGATCAGGATAATATCAACAGAATTATTGATATAGCCATATTTTTAGTCATTTACAAAAGAAAAATTTCCTCAGACCCGTATGGAATTCTCTAGATTTCGAAGATATCAACAGGAGAATTAGTTTAACCATAATTTTAGCAATAGAAGACGATTAACGGCTATTTATTTGAAATTGGCAGGTGATAAGACTGAAACAACAACAGATTCAAATATACTAACCTGAACCTAACCCTTATTGGAACCTTCTATTAGAACAAAGTCATCGGGAGTCGCTTTCCACGTGACTCATGGAACATGTAACGCTCACATAACTTCGAGTTTGATTAAAAGCAATAACAGTGAGTGACTTTGATTGATGTCACATTAACCACGCGAATTTCTTACGAAACCCTGGTACCTTTGGCGGCCAGCGTCAAAAGAAATAATAAAAGCATCTGGGATACAACAAGTCAATTTCATCATATTTCTCGTGCCATCGGCCTCGCTGCAAAGTAAATTTTTTCGAATTGAATTTGCACCAAAAAACAACAAAAAATGGATTGCTGCGAGCCCCGTTGCACTGCTCGCGAACAACAGAATTATAATGAAGCTTTTATTATCTCCTTTAACACAGGCCGCTGAAGTCAGTAAAATTCAAAGAAGGCTTGTCACGAGCGCGAGTCGCCACAACTAGACGCACCTAAGATTTAAGTACAACCAAATATTTGACATGAAGTTACGATAACGAGAACGACGATGGAGAAGAAGGTTCATTTTATGAACCCGGAATTAATGATATTTAGAAAATATCCAAAAACTTCTTTTCCTGTACTTGAACTAACTCAATAGAATTTATCTGCCCCGACCGGAAACACAATTATCCCATTAAATTTTAAAAAATTAAAATTTTCATAATTGTAGTAGCTTAGGTTGTACGTAGTCCATTTTCGAAATTAGTATTTTTTGGAGGCTCCGAATATAGGTAAAACTATTGTAAAAATAAAATTTTTTACTTTAAACACCAGACATTTTGTTAAAAAAATGTTCTCAGAGAAAAGATTGCCAAATTTCTCCGAAAAGCCAACATTCGGAGAATTTTGAATACATGTAAGAAAATTGGACAATGTTTGAAGGCATTACAGAACGCAATACCATTACAAACAGAAGGCGTTTATAACATACCTTGCTCTTGTCGTGTAGTGTATGTGGGTAAAACACGACGATCTATATCCACTAGGTTTAAGGAAGATGAAATATGTATTAAAAATAAACAAATTGTACAACCTGCAGTACCTGAACACCAGCATTGCACAGGTCGCACCTTTAATGTAAAAGAAACTAAGGTGCTAGCATCAGTGTCTGGTTTCTTTAAACGTAAAATTAGAGAATCAAACAAAATTTGTAAATATCCAAATAATATTAATAGAGATACAGGTTCGCTGAGCACCAGTCGGGTATAAATACCGGGCTGTTGCTCATTCAGTGTTGTAATCTGGTGGAGTAAAGATCTTAGAGGATGCTACGTGCAATCGTATGCGAAACGTCGAATAATAATTCCAATTTGACACGGTCTAAATCCAAGAATCATGATTTTCGACATATATTTTATCTTCTCAGACCAACTATCCTTGAAGAACGATCCGACTGTACTGTAACTATTATTACCCAGAGGTTCAATTCCAATTGTTAACTTTGACTGTTTTGAATAAAACTTTATAAAATATAAGTTTAATGTTTAATAACATACTTTTTTTTACCAATCCTAAATAAATAATTTGGCTATAAAAAAAAATCGAGTGTGTGGAAACTCATTTATGGAACACCTTAAATTATTCTACTTTAAGTACTAAATTGTATTTTTCCAACAGGTTATGTTTTAAAAACGTCAAATTTGTCAAAATTGACAAGATTTAATCAAATTTTTAATGTTAAATCTCAAATAGTTAAAAGTTCTTAGTTAATTATGGTTTTAATCAAAAGGGCTGCCAAGATAATAACTAATTTAGTCAAAAAGAAATACATATTTCCAAAAAATAATTTCTCCGAATTTTCGGAACATGAGGAGGAAAGAGAGGACGAACATGTCGGCGTAGAGGAGAAATTCAATTTGGAATTAAAATCAGCCATTATCAACGGAGGAGCTTCTGGTATTGGCTACGCGATAGCGAGAGAATTTCTAAAAAAAGGTATTACTTAGTCGCAGAAAATACAACTTTAGCTTCAAAAACAAAAAACCAAACCATATTTGTTTAAGTATTTAGTGTATCGCACACAGAACCTCGAAAATGGTATCAAAGGTATAGTATTTTGCTTTGAAGTTATTACCACTCTAAAGCTGTGAATTTTTCCAAATTTAGATATTTTAACGTGAACATTTTCAAAAAAAATGTCCACATTTTCTTAAAAACAGGTTCAAAATACATAAAATACATACAGTGTGACTAATAAAGTTCGAAATAGTAGTCGCGTGAGCATAATTTTTTTCCAATAAAAATCAAAAGTTGGGTTATATCTTAAAATATCGAAAAAAGTTATTAGAAAAAACTTAAAAATTTTTGCCTATCTTTTGTAAATTGCACCACTGTTGCAAAATAAGACTCAACGCAATCTACATAAAACTTCTTAATTTTGACAATGCTTCATTCCAGACATATTTTGTTTAAAGTAGTGCCATATTAAATGTGTTTTTTTTTTCAAAATCCAAATAGGGCTATTAAAATTTGGTCACATATGATGCAAAGTTTATTTGTTTTTGACCATGTATAAGGTAACTTTATAAAATAACTATTTTTGAAAACGTAGTATGTGTCTAAAAGTAAAATACAGGTTGGTTGAAAAGTTTTGAAAGCGACACCTATTAACCAGTACAGGAATCAAAATTTATACGCCATTTTAATAATTCATCTTCTATATGAACACACACAAAAGTTTATTTCTGCCTGTCAATTCATTCTTTGTTTACAAGCCATTTGAAGTTGACGTGTCAGTGAATTTTTATACAATGGATAAAACCGAATATCGTGCAGTGATAAAATTCTTTGTTTTGGAAGGTTTATCAGCAACAGATATTCATATAAAAATGGTGAAAGTGTTAAAGGAATCTGCTCCTTCATTTCCAACTGTGCATCGATGGGTTTTAGAGTTTAAACGTGGTCGTACAAGCGTTGAAGATGAACCACGTAGTGGACGTTCAAAAAGTGCACAAACAGCAGAAATCATTGAGCAAGTCTATGATATTGTTTGTAAAGATCCAAGTGCGACTAAGCGTGAAATTGCTGATACCATAGACATCTCGGACGAAAGAGTACTCTATATTTTATACGAAGAATTACATATGAAAAAGCTATTAGAAAAGATAGTGCCGCATTCGTTAACAATTCCACAAAAACTAAATCGATTACAAATTTGTACGCGTAATTTGGAGCGTTTTAAGCAGAATACAACCGATTCTGTGCGTAGTTTTGTAACTGTGGATGAGACTTGGATTTACCATCATGATCCTAAACTGAAACAACAACGGTTACAGTGGACTGAAGCTGGTTGTTCAGCTTCAAAACAGGTCAAGTCAGAACGACCGGCAAAAAAGGTATGGCATCAGTTTTTTGGGATTTAAAAGAAATTTTGTTGATTGATTATCTTGAAAAAGGTAAAACAATTAACTCTGAGTATTATTGCAACCTTTTGGACAGAAAAAAATAATTTTTCATCAAGACAATGCACGTCCTCACACAAGTGGTTTGACGATGGCTAAATTGAAAGAATTAAAGCATGAATTGCTTGAACACCCACCGTATTCACCAGATTTGGCTCCCTCCGACTACTACCTCTTCAGGAATTTGAAACAATTTCTTCGTGGAAAGCGTTTTTCGTCTAATGAAGAAGCTATTGCAGCCGTGAAACATTATTTTGCAGAGCTTTCGAAAAATCATTACAAAGATGGTATAAAATTATTGGAGGATCGTTAGAATAAGTGTGCTGAAGTTGTGGGAGATTATATTAAATAAAAAAAACTAATTTCATTAAAAAATACACATTCTTTCATTTTCGCTTTCAAAACTTTTCAACCAACCTGTACATTAATATTAAGAAAATAGTTTAATTGAAAAGACTCAAATTTTCTAATATAAAAACCGTAATATAAAAATTAAACGCATTTAAAATTCCACCTTTTTAATTGATAACAAACTATTTTTGGTGTTTGAGTATTAAATTTAAAAACAATACAAAAACTTAAAATTTAAAATTACATTTCTGTGTGCCTTCCATTGCGTTCAATACAAACAATTGCTCTTCTTGACACATCTTTAATGGAGTTTCTGATACTAAGGGGTCTTCTAAAAAAAATTATTTTCCACCTAATGCAGACTTTCCTGATGACACTGTGTACTTGTTTGTCTTAATTATAATGTGTGTTACATTACATTACATTTAGACACAAACTACGTTTTCAAAAATAGCTATTTTATGACATTACCTAATACAGGGTCAAAAACAAATAAACTTTGCATGACATGTGACCAAATTTTAATAGCCCTATTTGGATTTTTTAGAAAAACACACATTTATTATGGCGATACTTGAAAAGAAAACATGTCTGGGATGAACCTTTGTCAAAACTAAGAAGTTTTATGTTGAGTCTTATTTTGCAACACTTGTACAATTTTTACAAAAAATGGGCAAAAAATACAAATTCATATAGCTGAAATTTTGCATATGGGCTAAAAATTGCTTTTAAAAAAACCTTCTCTAATAATTTTTTCGATATTTTGAGATATAACCCCACTTTTGATTTATTTTTGGAAAAAAATTATAATTTGACAGATAATGCTAATCACGTGACTATTATTTTGGTTAATTTTCATCTCGATCGAAGCAAAAATTGATACCAAAGTCAAATTTCGTATAAAGCTATTAATAAAAAAAACCCCATATGATGAGGACTTTACTGCTCACACTGTATACGTTGTAAAAATTTTAGTATAACTATAAAACAGAAGACAAAATCGTTTTTCTTCGGGTCTCAGGACGAACTACGAAAAATATGGAATGGTTTGGTAAATGTAAAAATATAACCAACAAGTTCTGCATAAAATATTAATTAAAAACAAATCTAATTTTTTCATTTTGTAAATACTATGATTGATTGAGATCGTGATTTCATATTTATCTTTTACTATCATATTTTAACTTGACCAATTGTTTCGTTTTCATTCTAGGAATGCAACAGCTAGCTATTGTTGATATCGATTTAGACAAAGGAGAAGCAGCCTTGGATGCACTGAACAAAGAATTTGGTGACGAAAAAGTACTCTTCTTCGAAGCAGACGTATCAGATTCCAAGGAACTGGCTGATGTATATCGAAAGTCAATTCAGTTTCACGATACACCAGAAATAGTGATAAACAGCGCCGGAATTATGAACGATACAAAATGGGAAGATCAACTGAAGACTAATATGGCTGGGTAAGTTCGACAATTGAGTCTTTTTTGATAAAATTTCTGTAATCGGTTACTTCATAATACATTTGGTGTAATCAACTTTTCTGAATTAACAAAGGTAAACAAGGCATTTTATATTGTTTTAGATGCGTTGTAGGCACCCTTTTAGGTCTTCAGTATATGTCGAAAGCCGGCAGAGGACAAGGAGGTATTATAGTAAACGTCGGATCTATTTTGGGAATTATACCTTCCTCGGGTTTTCCACTACATACAATGACACAATTTGGAATTTGTGGATTAACCAAAGCTCTTGGATGTGGTAAATTATTTTCCTTTTTTGTTAAATTTGCAGCATCAAACTGAATATTAAAAATGCTAAAAGTTTTTAAATGTAATCTTACACGAGTCGACCTTGTGACAAAAAATTGCCTCTACTCTAAGTGTCCACGATCTAGGCAATTTACAGCTTGATTCAGAAAAATGCTTCAATTTTTGAACTCGATATGGTTTTCATGGAGGATTTTTAACTACGAGCAATTTAGCCAGCTTCTCTTCCTCCCATTCCATGCTTATACCCTTTTAACTGGGTTTGGGAGACCTGTTTCTAATATATATATATATATATATATATATATATATATATATATATATATATATATATATATATATATATATATATTCACTTTACAAAGAAACGATTTGTGGAGCGAAAATCGCCCCGTTCTCCGTAGAGCACCCGGCCATGCATAAACTTAACTCCCTTAAGCACTGTTGAATAAAATCATTGTGTAATAAATCTCTGTATTTTGTATTCAAGTTTTCGTCTTCGTTATATAAATATATATATATATATATATATATATATATTCACTTTACAAAGAAACGATTTGTGGAGCGAAAATCGCCCCGTTCTCCGTAGAGCACCCGGCCATGCATAAACTTAACTCCCTTAAGCACTTTAAGACATCTCACAACGAGCGTTTTCCATTGCACCGTACATTCAGTTCAGATTCCCATCTCCGTCTCCAAACGACCAAATCATATTGCGATGACATATATTTTTCCTATGAAAATAACCTCCCAACAGACAGATGGTGTTCCTATGAGATCTTTGCTATCACCAGTTATCGCAAACCTTTTTATGAAATGTTTCGAAACAGAAGCCTTAAGAAGAACCAAAACAAAACCGTCCCTCTGGAAACCTTACGTGGATGACATCTTTATCATGTGGCATAAGGAAGATCCAACCTAGACATATTCTTAGACGAACTAAACAGCATTCATCATCGCATACAGTTCACATTGGAGACCAAAGTTAACAAGCAGCTACCTTTCCTTGACCTTCTAATCACCAGAAACGAGGACCTAAGCATCGATTATACGGTCTACAGAAAACCACACACACAAACAGATATCAGAACACCGAATCTCACCGCCATCCATCACAGTTACACTGATCCCCAGATCCTTGCAACTAACCAAATCCACAAACCGCGAAGAACTCAACAATATAACAACGGCTCCAAAACAAAACAACTACAAAGAGCACAATATCAAAAAGGTCATAAAACAGAACACAAATGCAATAGCAAAGAAAAAAAGAAGATGACAAATCCAAACCAAAAACCACACTGCCATACATAAAGGGTATAACAGACGTAATTGGAAGAATTCTGAGGAAGCTGACATGTGCACAATTTACAAGCCACAAACAACAATACATAAATTATTGGGCAATCCCAAAGACAAAATACCATTGGAAAACCAAGGTGTGTACAGCATCCCATATAGAGACAGTGAAAAAGAATATATCGGCCAAACAAATAGAAGAATCTCTCGAGAGTCCAAGAACATAAAAATAGCATAAAGAATAAGCAAACCACATCCGCTTTATGCTAACATCATCAGGGCACAGGAAACTAAACAGATCGCACCCATAAAGCACTACAGAACGCGCCTCATCATAGAAGCTCTCGAAATAGAAAGCACTAAAAACCTTAACAAGAGAGATGATGCACAAAACATCTCAAATACATGGAAAACAACTACTCAAAACCAAACCAAAAATAACATACCAGAAAAACCATACAGCGAGCTGAGAGGAGGCACAGACCCAGAAAAGCGAGGAAACCAACCAGGCAGAACCAAGGTATAACCTGTGCAAGCGTCAAACTATAAAAAGGCCGACAGAGGACCAGCACGCTCATAAATGGAACAGCCGTCCAGGAAGCATCACTTGAAAATACCAGCTGAGATGTTGGCGGAACGTCGTGAAGATTTTTCTACTGACGAACGGATTGAAAACCGGAAAACACCATTGCACATTTGTATTAAATATGTATGACAACAGATCTTTATATAGGGAAATTAAGAATCAAAACCTAGAGATTAAACCTTGCAAAGGGTAAGAGGAACAGTTGTATGCAGAAAATATACAATTTTTCCCACTTTTACCAGTTTGGTATTGAAAGAAAACTATTGTTGTACTTGTCAGTTGTAACCGTTTATTGTTACCTTAAACCTATCCTAAAGTTAAGCAATGTTAGTAAATTATGAGGTATATATATATATATATATATATATATATATATATATATATATATATATATATATATATATATATATATATATATATATATATATATAATAGAATAGAATTACCTAAATAACGAGACACCTTGTTTTCAGGAAGCCACTTTATGAGAACTGGTGTCAAAATATTTGCGCTCTGCCCAGGCCTTACAAAAACCGAAATGCTTTCGAATGCACTGAAAAATACTATTAACGAATATTTTGGGCAAGAATTTTCGGATGAAATTGAAGGATCTACCCCGCAAAAGGTAATCTGTATGTTTAAAAGGTAAATTCGTTTACATCGACACTTTAGATTGGAATAATCTTATTTCGGCGTTTCTAATATTTTGTCACAATGTCAAATAATGCTCCACTCACATTTGCTACAAACATATGGACGACAGGAAACGATAAGTTTTTACAAAAATCACGAAAGAATTTTTTTTTCAATAAATTGTTTTATTGCTTTTCAAGTTTTATGCACTTTTGCATGCGTTCAAATCTATCATCGGAGCATTTTTTTTCACTCTGGAATTGCTATCTCAAAAACATGATATTTCAAGACTTCAATAGCTTTTTCAGCTCATGAAAATCGCATTTTTTGTTTGACATTCGAAAACATAAAGAAATTATTAGGCGATAAATCAGGCGAATCCAAGGTATTGCAGTGTGTGATATGCCTAAAGATGCATCTATCTGACGATAATTCACATGCCCATCTCCTTTAATTATATTGCACATAGTATGGATATTTTTGGAATAACCGATTTTGGTCCACCTTCACGATATTCATCCCAGACGGACGCACGACTACAATGAAATTTTGCAAATTAATTGTGAACAATCTTTTCTGATTGTGCTTTATTACCAAAAGTTGAACGAAGCGATTTTATACATTAGTGTTGAAATAGGCTTATACTCAAATTGTTTTTTTTTCTTTTTGAATAGCCCGAAAATGTTGCAAAAGGCTTAACAGATATACTGGATGAAGCTAAACCAGGTTCAGTATGGGTAGTGGAAAACGATGGCAGTCCTTATGAAGTGACGTATCCAGGGAAAGTATTAGAAATCAGAAAGGAAAAAGACGGGCCAACCAATGAGGAAGTTGCAGCAACTGCAAAAAACTAAAGATGCCCTGTTGAATAAAATCATTGTGTAATAAATCTCTGTATTTTGTATTCAAGTTTTTTTCTACGTTATTATTTACTCATCATTTTAGAATTAAGGGTATACATGATTTTATTTAAAGAAAACTAATTTTACAGATCACGTCAACAGCAATCTAAATCAGTCTTGCTTCATTTAGATATTTCTGGTATTTCCAGCAAAAAAAAATTATAAGAAATATTAGCATCGTTCACCAGTAAGAGTCGAGTATAACAATCAAACCACCTCTATTATTATTTGTCTTGAATTTTAACCTTAAATCACAATTAATTGAAAACCTTTTTATTTATTCTAAAACTAACTGAAAAAGAAAAATATCTTGAAAAAGGAAAAAAAATTAATTGAAAATATTTCAGCAAAGTATGTACTTTCATAAACTAAAATTTAAATTACAGTTTTTTTACTTTAACCTAAATTTCTGTGATAGAACTGTGAATATGAAAGTTAGGAATTCCCTTTTAGTTTTTAATTCTAGATATGCAAGGTATTTTCGTCTTAAAATGTAGCATTTTATAAGTAATGGGTTTTCATTTAATACATCATGTAATAAATGCCACTTGTTGATCGTCTTACATTAAATCTGTTCTGTTTTGAAAATGTGAACGCTACCTCATGGTTCATGCGCCTTCTCGTCAGTACTTCGAATGATTGATTACTGGATTGATAAGCAAGTTTCGAAAGAATTCAACAGGATTTCGTTTTTTGATTTATTTTGGGGCTCTTCCTTATATTATATTCCTTTATCAAGTTTTGGGTATCCCGTTTAGGTGTGGCTGGTTGGTTGAAGGGAAATTTTGATGGCATATATGCATGTATATAAATATATACAAGAGAGATTTATACATATGTATATATATATATATATATATATATATATATATATATGTATATATATAATTTCCTGTATCCGTTCTGTCATTAACAGTGTTTATGACAGAACGGATATAGGAAATTTGAGGCACATTTATACCAGCCTAATCTAAACAAAAATATTAAGTATTCGATCCTGTTAATAAGCATCAAAAATTGAATATCTTCTTAAACATAAAATTAAATGTATGCGTTATTTTGTTTTTTTGTGCACTGTAAAATATAAAAATATATAAAAAATAAAACACACTCGCATTCCATGTATCCTCAGTACCTGGATAGACGATATTAAGAGTTGAATTCCGTTAATAATTAATAAACAAAATGTCAAGGTATGTACCGGTAAAATTAAATATTTTTTAAAGATTTAAATACTGTTTAAGAGTATTTATTTTTTAAAATTGTAAATACTTTTCCTGTGTGAATCTTTTAATTATATAAAAAATATTTTTAGGAAGAAAAATAAATCAAAAATTTTGAAAATGCCTTAAATAAAGGGCGAAACGTCAATTGTTTGTATTTTTTATTAAATAAAAAACTTAAACCCAAGAAAAGACAAAATAAAGAAAAAATGATGTGTATATATACATGTATACATAAGAATGACCTTGAAACGGCCCTTCACGGTCATTTGAATGTCAACTTTAGAATTTTAAATGGAGCTTCCTAATTTCAACCCCGGGAATGAAAAGGGCTTGAAATTTTCCCAGCGGATATGAGCTTGACCTTAAGGTAAAAATCAAACATCAAGATCATTTCAACGTTAAACAAAAATATGGCAGTGTTTCGTAAAATGTTTCGTACAAACATTGTTGGGGGGCATGGAAGCTAAGTGGTAGTGATCCTGTAAATAACCTTGACCTTAAGCTTCAAGGTCATTTGAAGTTCAATTTAAAAATTTGAAAAGAAAAGCCCCAATTTGATCCCCGGAAATGAAAAAACCGGTCAATTTCACAGCAATTTCCTCATTAGGTATGACCTTGACCTTAAGATTAAGGTCTAATGTAAAGGTCATTTTAAACTCAAACGAAGATCTTTAACGTCATTATTTTACAAAATGCTTCAAGGCTATTTGAAGAAATTCATTCATTCAGAATTGTTAGCAGAAACTATTTAGTACGACTATGTGCATGATAAAACTTTTAGCACTACCTAGGAACAAGGACGTAAACGTAGTAGTTTTTGTTCTCTTCGGTGTGCTTGTTTTTGGTAAGTCCGCTCGCCTTTCACCATCGGCGTACTTGTTTGCGATAAGTCCCCTCGCTTATCACCATCGAGATGCTTATTTTCAGTGAGTCCCTTCACCTCTCCACTAACCATCGGGATACTTGATTTCTATGAGTCCCTTCGCCCCGCATCCCTTGTATGATCGTGTTAAAGGTTTCATAAGAATTTATTTCAATAAGTACTCAAAATGGTTACCTTAAACTTCAATGAAATTATTGATCAGTACTTCAAAACATTGCACACAACTGTGGAAAATTTCAAATGTTATCTTGGTACAAGTATCTCTGATTTGCTGCTTCATGTGTTCACGAGTTGTTGGCACGTCTTTATGAACAGAAACCTGGTCAAGGTCAACGCTATTTTCAAGGCCACTACCACTTAGCTCTCGTACCGCCATACTTACATACATACTTCTATACGAAGTATTTCACGAAATTCTGCGGTTGTTTTGTTTTGACACTGAAATGGCCTTGTTATTCGACCTTCACCTTAAAGTGAAGGTCACATGTGATGGTAAAATTTTCATTTCCGGGGTCAAAACTGGAGACTACTATTTGAAATTCTGAAGGTAACCTTCAAATAATATTGAAGGGCAAGGTCAAGGCCATTTTTAAAACCACTACTAGTTAGCCCCCGTGCCACTCTTTAATTTTTGTATAAAACATTTTTTTAGAAAATGTGATCCCACAGAGATATTCCGTTGTCTCAAGATAAATGCCGGACCCTATATATATATATATATATATATATATATATATATATATATATATATATATATATATATATATAACCAATGTGGGACACACTTTATACCACACTTTTACGGAGTGTTTAAACTAACAGCGTTTTTGAAACGGATTGGACACAATCTTTATTTTATGTATCTTTTTTATTCAGAAATATTGATTATGGGGAAAAAAGATGTAACAATTTCGAAGTTATTAGACAAGTCATTCCACTTTTTTTTTGTAGTTATTGCCTTTCTCTAGAGTTAAATAGATTTATTTAAATATGTGGTAAAATAAGAACATAAAATATAAAGTACCTTGTTTATAGTTTAGAACAAAAACCCATTCTTAACGGAATTTGCAATTAGATAATGACAATTATAAAGTTAGCAGTTGTTTAAATTTAAGCAAGCAACATAAAACAATACCATTTCTATTTTAAATAAAAGCAGAATTTACAAAATCCGAATTACACTTAACCTAATGGTAGCATTGCCATTAACTAGAATCAATATTTTGATTAACTAAATAGCAGCATATGGTAAATATTAGCAACAATCATCATCAATACTCGTACACTTCTGCTAATTTAACTATTTTTAAACAAAATTCTTTGTTTGCACATTCAGAAACAAAACTGATTGAATATTTTTTATAATCACTATTGTTTGGAAACTTATACGAGGGAAACCGTTTATATTCCGAAAAGACAAACAAAAACAAATGTGTGTGTGTGTGTATATATATATATATATATATATATATATATATATATATATATATATATATATATATATATATATATTTAAAAATATTGTAACGAAAATCTATCCAATTCAACCGCTCCGTAGCGAGGGAAAGTGTACCGCGCACTCAAACGTGTCCACACGTCCGTTACGAGTGACACGGCGTTATTCAATTTGCGATAACTTCGGTTCTAATCCTGATACTCAATCTAAACAAAACATTTAATTTTTTTGATATTACTTTGTTACTATTTTTATTCTCCCATAGACAAAGAAGATGGCAGAAACTTACAAAAATCTTGACTTTGCATGATCTCAAAAATAATTTCCGATACCGTATTATCGTAGTAAGTTTTTACCTTAAAAATGAACCACTATTCGATGCAAATTTTTAATTAGAAGATAAGTAATACTCGCTTTTGTTGAAGCGCTGTGCGCGGATGCCTTTTTGTACACTAATGTTATAATTTTCGGCATCTAATTGCCTTTTTTAAATTTTGAAAACATTATAGTCTTTATCTTTAAATTTAAAACAAAATGGCATCGGGTCTGAAATCGATACCTCATTTACTAAAAATTTTACGGGGTTATAAATAATTCAATTGTTAATAACAAATTCCCTGTTCACTTGATGTCTTATCATGTTGAAGGTTCGGATTCAGCAACTCAAAATGCATAAGAATCAACCATAAAATGGTATTAATAAATAATACATTTTTGCGATGGCTTTCTCTTTATTCAACTATAAAAAAATTCTTAAATGAATAAGAGAATAAAAGTGGTGATCCTCGATCCCTGATGCTTGGGCCTCGTTGGGCCCATTACATCCCATCATGGCTGCAGGTCATTTGGGGCCAATCGCCTTTGCGAATCCAAGCAGCTGACCTTACCTAACTGCTTCGGGTGATATTGTATCCCCGAAATGCCACTGCCTCAGTCCGCTGAGTGCCGAGTACTCTCTAAGAATATGGTCGTTAGAATTATTCTGACGGGTATAACAATACTCATTTTAAAAAAAGGACAGAAAACGCATCCAGAAAACTATCGAGGAATAACACTGCTTGATAACATTCTCAAAACCTATACTAGAAGAAATCACTAAAATCATAAGTATACGAGAAGAAGAACAAGGTTTCAGAAAGAACAGATCCACTATTGACGCGATATTCATTGTCAAACAAATAATAAAAAATCCCTAGAATTCAATAAACCTTGCGAACATGTGCTTCGTCGTGCTTTTGACAGAGTACGCTTAAAGGACGTCTTAGAAATAATGAGAACAAAAGATCTAAACCATAGGCTAATTAATCTAATATACGATATTAACATCCAGTGCAGAACAAAAATCAGAGTAGGACATATAACAACGGAAGACATATATGTAAATACAGGAATTAAACAGGGCGATTCCCTCAGCCGCTTCATATTTAATCTAATAATGGATAAAATAATAGAAAACCTCCTCAGAACAGCTGGATACAAAATGGGAAACACATTCTTCCATGCCGTCTGCTATGCGGACGATGCTGTTCTTATTGCAGACTCTGAAGATAATCTCCAAAGACTACTGCACTCTTTTAACACTGAGGCGAAAGAATCAAATATGTTCATCAACACCGAGAAACCCAAATGCTTAGTAACATCCAAAGAACCAATACGGTGCAAGTTGGAAATCGACTCCAAAATTGTCGAACAGGTAAATCACTTCAAATATCTGGAAGCAGAAATAACGAGCCATGGAAATCTTTTTAACGAAGTAAGAGAGCAAACAATGAAAGAGGCTAGAACTTCCGGATGCCTAAAAGAAATTGTATGGAAGAACGAATACCTTAATACCGAAAGCAAAACTAAGATATATAAAACGGCTCTAAGACCCATCATAACATACCCGGCAGAAACAAGACCAGGTACAGGCAGAACTCTACAAATGATGAGAACAGTCGAAATGAAAACATTAAGAAGTATACAAGGCAAAACTCTACACGACACAATACAGAATGAAGATATCAGACAACAATGCCGGATACAGGACATAGGAAGATGGGTTAGACAAAGGCGAAGATTCTGGAACACATATAGGGAGAATGGAGGACGGTACACTCGTTAAAAGCGCAAAAATGAAAAACCCAGTAGGAAAAAGATCACGGGGAAGACCAGCAAAACGATGACGAGAATGCTGGACCTCATCTTCCGGGGAAGACGTGATGGCAATGAACAGGCACCAGCCTACTAGCATGGGTAACTAGAAAGAAGAAGAAGAATTATTCTCCTCCAGGTACCATTGGTGGCAACGTTCCGTCAGCAATCCCAACCCGATCTGTAGTTCTTTTCTCTTCAGAAAAAGAAACTCCCTAGTAAGCCGCGCACTAGGTCCACTTATATGTTTCTTGGCACATCTGATTCCAGGGGTTTCCCTCCAAGATTCTAAAAATTCGTTTTTAATCCGAACTTATTTGCTGACACTGTATAACATAATAAATCAGGTTAAAGGAATTAATTGACACTTCATTTAGTACATGAAAATCTTCTCTAGTCTGACCAATGTTTCCAAGAACACATAGAAATATTGAATCAGGGTGCATTTGTATGCATTGTACGAATACTTGAAGTAATCGACGAGAGGGAACATAGAAAGATAGAACCAATAAATAAGATCCCTAGACTACAAATTAAAAATAAGAAGAAAATACATTTTCTAAAAAATGGCTCACTGCAACAAAAACAAATATTGATTTGAAAAAAGTCAAGAATATGATTATGCAACTGTCATAGTTAACTTTTTATACGAAAGCTATAAAATTAAATGAACAGCTTTCATGGTATAATTTCCTTATGTTGTTTTAATTATATTGTTTCATTTGCATATATCAATCACATTAATGGGTTATTTTGAAATTAATAAATACCATAAAAAAAATACGTTACTATAACTCTCTCGCGAAAACGCGAGACACATACTATACATATAATAATAGAACATTTTAAATATTCGCCAAACTGTTATGTGTGTAACTATTTCGTTAACTGTTTGCAGATAAGTATATTAATACACAGTACATACTAACGGAAGCCTCTACAAGTCAAGGTCAGACCTTGATAATCGCTAGTTCTATGTGGGACATAACGTGCATATCTTTAAAGTAATCCAATATTGGTTCTTTTTATTCTCAGGTATTTACTGGTTGAAAAAAATAACACAATATTAAGGAAATGGCTTATTATACATGCGTGATTCTCGCAAAAAGACACTATTTGATCTTGGTCTCAGGAAGTAAATATAAAAAATAATAAATAGCTACCACAGAGTTATGATGCTTAAAATTTTTTGGATTAGAATACGTTTAAGTTACAGCAAGATTCCTATTATAGGGAAAAAAATCCACTTTCAAAAGTGTCCGGAGTCCAAATTACTTTTATTTTTCATGAAAATCAATAAAAATTAACTGAATGAAAAAGACGTAAGACTTTTTATTTTACCTTTCTTGTATAGTCTGGGAGTCCAGTAAGTTTTCTTAGCCAATGAAAAGACGTGGCTCTACCAAAGTGTTTTTACATGTATTTGGCCCCCTGATTACGAATATCAAGAGTAGATTCCAAAAAAATGGGCAGATAATTTGTTATAAATAAAGAATTTGGTTCTGGCTAATCGGATTGTGAGCCCTACTACGTGTCATTGGCCCTGTCACCAGTGTATGGAGTCGTGTTGCCGAGTTGTGATCCGTTTCTTTGCTACCTAATACTGGTTGATGTTTCGTAAGCAGGTTTTTCCAAATATTAGGCAATCGCTGGCTATCATCTCTGCTATTTAAGTTGTAGGGTCTCTTTGCAATTTCAATGACTTCCCTTATAACTCTTGTGGACAGGTTTTCATATCTCAATAGCGGTTTTGTTCCTGAGAAGTTTATCTTATGTCCTGTGTTTAACAAGTGTTGGGCCAGTGCAAAAGAAATTGTTTTTTGCTTGATAGCGTTTATATATTCGTTTCTTTTGGCGCTTATTTGACGGTTAGTTTGGACTACGTAAGACGAGTTGCATTCTCCGCATGGAATTTCGTATACTCCCTAGTTTTCTAGAGGGATTTTTTTCTTTAGGTGTTGGCAGGACATCCTTTAATTTACGGTCTGTGATGAAAATGGTTTCAATGTTGTGTCTCTTGAGAATTTTTGCGATTTTATCTGTGGTGCGTGTGACATAAGAAACAAAAGCCTTGGAGCTCTTCTCTCGGTTTTCGGGATTTTTCGAGGCCAACCGTTTGTTTTTAGAGCCTTGTTTATGTTTTTTTATAACCATTTTTTGTAGGGAGTCCTGCAGTATGTTCATGTCTTTATGGTAATTTTCCTGATCTGTAAGGTACTGCGATCGAAACGCAAGTGATTTCACTACGACAAATAATTGGGCGGGGTGTTGATGTGAATCGGCGTTGAGGTATATGTTGGTGTGAATGGGTTTTAGGTAGACAATGTGTGAAAGCAAGCCATCCTCTTTTCTTTTCAGTAGGATATCTGGAAAATGTAGTTTTCTTTCCTGTTCTGTTTCCATGATGCATTTGAGTGAAGAGGTCTCTGAAGCTTTTGATTCGAAATCTTCCATAAATAAATTAGCGAGTGCTGGAGATAGCGGCGATCCCATAGGGGGCTCCCTGGACTTGTCTATATCGCTGGCCTTCATAAGTAAAATAGATGTTATAGAGCAGCGTCTAGCTAATTCGTATAATTCTAAATTTCAAACACTTTATTGAGTTTCAAACAATTTTTTGAATAAATATAAGATGTGATTATTGAATGCGATAGAAGTAATTTTTGGATCTGTGCAAGTACAATTATATACATAAAAAAACTTAGATAATTTAAAAGTTAAAAATGAAAATCCAAAACGAGAAAATATTAATCTAAATAAAGATAATATTGAGGAATGTAAAAAAGTTAAGCTCAGTTAAAAACGCAATTATCAACGAGGTGCTTTAATAGTTATGTAATAGATATTAACAAATGCATTATTTGCGAGAAAAAATCGTCCAAATGAAATTCTCAACTACATGAGATGGAATTATGGGCACGTGCTGAGAAATTATATATAGATTCTCGATTATTTAAATATCGCATTTACAATAAAACTGTGTTATTGACTTTAAAAATCAAATATCACACTCAATGCTTTATATCGGATATAAGAAAATACATGGAAAATATTGAAATTTAAAAACTAAAGCAGCGCACCAACACATGCAGAAATAGTTTTAATAATTAAAGTTCCTAATGGTATCGTATGGTTTATTTTATGATTAGATGCTTATCGTTAATAAATATATATATATATATATATATATATATATATATATATATATATTAAAATGTGTTTAAAGCATTAATGCAACGATCAGCGAAAGCTACAATGGATTATGTGCACTAGGTGAGCACCTGTAACCGCAACTAATGAAACGCTATTTGTTTATATCGTTAAAAAGCAATAAAAACTTTACATTTCCGCACTATCGATTGCTTAGAGCACAATTAAAAAATATTCAATGTCCTAATCTTATGGAGTAAATGTCCCTGAAGATGCCTCGTGTAAACGTAAGCGAAACGTCGAATAACAATTTCAATTTGACACGGTCTAAATCCTAAATCTAAACTTTCGTTCTTTATGAACATATTTCTTATTTTCCAAAAAAACAATTTTTTTTTTCAATTACTAACAATTTATTTATACCAAATCACTTAATTATTTTTAGGGAATCCACTGTAGATATGGTAATTAAGGTATTAAAATGTATATATATATATATATATATATATATATATATATATATATATATATATATATATATATATATATATATATATAAAACTTTAGTAGAGCCACGTCTCTTGATGTGCTACGAAAACACTCTGGGTTCCCAAATTAGTAGTTAAATTTTGTCGACATGTTTTTCTGAAACTATTTACAGCCTAGTGATAAATTTTAACTATAGTTCACAAACATACTCCGTTCAACCGTTGCTTTACCCGGTACATATATCATTATGTTCTTATTTATCTTGAAATACGTTGCATCATTTTGTCCTGCTGTGTTTAAGAGTTATATAAGCGGAAATGCATAATTACTTATTTTTAAATGGTAAAATTAAGAACCAGTGATAGATAAGTTTGTTAAAAACAAAAAAAAAACAACCTTTCGCCACTTTTAAAAAGCAACACAAAACTACCCAGAAGATTTGAGATAAACAAAGTAAAAAAAACACAAGGCATATAATTAGCCTGTTAGAACAATATTGTTGTCTGATTTACATAAATAATGCTGCTAAACAGCTGTGTTTATTACAATGATTTTTATACCATAGTTTCGACGTTTGTTTATTGACCAACGTTATATAATTAAGATGTTTGTTCAAGTCTTACTTGAACTAAACGAGAGGTGCTTAAAAATATATTTTCGCTTGGAAACTACGTATCTTCTTTAATCTAATAATTCCATGTAAAAAATAAAATACTAAGAAAATATATTTCTTCATCCAATGATATTAAATGATTTTAGGAAATTTACTGCCTAAACAGTTTTCGCTCGGGAGTTAATATTCTTGGAACCCATTGTTGAAATTTTATTTATTATAATTATTTATCATGTAGAATTATCAAAACGCTATTTAATGCTTCAGCAACACTAGACACTTTCAAACGATGATCTTTGAGAACCATTATTTCCATTTTCCTGCAAACATCAGGAATGGTTGCATTTGAAGGTCTGCCACTTCATCCGACATCTTTAATAGATTTATGACCTCATCGAAACTGTTTTGACCTACATTTTACTTTAAAATATGATGAAGCTTCGTTTTTTTTAAACCATAATCATTCTATCGTGAATATTTCTAAGTCAGTTATGTTCTTTTGTAGAAAATTGGATGATCCTGCGATATTCCAATTAATTTTTTGTGACAAAACACTCCACAAAACACAAAATAATGAACGCATTGAAATCAAAATTAATACACAAGTGGAAAAAGGTTGTTATAGCTGTAAAATTGTTTGCAACAGAGTTGGAGTATGCGAATTTCATCGACCTTTGCATATCATGGTGAATGTGAAACGAGGAAAAAAGTGGACTTAGTTATGAGCAGTGACTCTGCGGGCAAGGAACTTTCCGTATATTAGTTTCACCAAAATTTTATCGCTCCAAATAATTGTATGTGTTGTTAGACATTTCCAAAATTCATATAAATCTATTTAGGGTCTTGCAATGTAGAATGAAAGTCGACTTCGTAACGACTCGCCGCGCGCATGAAACTTGGTTTAAAAAATCCAGGACCCGAGACTTCAGGGACAGCTTCAGTGTCATTTATAACTTACAAGTTCAAATTTTATATTTAAATATTGTTCAATAAATATAGAAACCCTTAAGACACTTTCCTTTAATCCCTCATTAAAAAAAAAATATTTAAAAATCTCTTTTTTTATTGCACTCTAAACTAAAAAGGGCCCTCAACGGCGTCATTTAAAATGTCTTGGTATAGATATTTATTTTTGAAATTATTACTCCATGCAATTATGACTGTCTCAGCAGATAAATAATTTTTTATCAGTTGACAAAAAATTATATATATATATATATATATATATATATATATATATATATATATATATATATATATATACTAGCCATTTATCTCCAAAAACTGAATGATAATACATTTATTAACGCTTCCACAGTCGAACGAATGTAACATATTACACCACCACCCGCTGGATAAAATAATTTATTGTAAAGCAGTAGCATTCAATGAAACTTCGATAAATGCCAAGGTTGCTGAAATAATAATAAGCTATATCTTCGACATTATAGGAGATTTTTGTTTTATATTTACAGAAATCAATTTTAAATTAAATAAAATGCATACAAAATAGCCAAAGCACGATAGAGAAAAATATAAGGTACAAAAAGCAGCAGAAAAGTTCCCGGTTTGTCATACTAGGAGTCATCCTAATGACTTTACCAGTATATAAAAAAAGCCTTATGTGATAAGACGCTTGAAGTAATTGGCAAAAAATTAACGTCACCGTAGAGGCCAGATGGAGTTCAATTGTCTCTTCAATTTACATGGACCAACCCAAATTTATATATATATATATATATATATATATATATATATATATATATATATATTGAGCTAATGCTTATGTTTAAGAAAGGTGACAAACAAGAACCAGGGAACTACAGGGGAATTAATCTACTGGACACAACTCTGAAACTCGTTACGAAAGTAATCAAAAATAAAATTAATTCGGTTACAACACTGGAAGACGAACAGCAGGGATTTAGATCAGGAAGGTCTTGCGTGGATGCAGTATTTATTCTACGACAGATAGACAGAAAAATCTATAGAATACAATAAACCAACATTTTTATGCTTTATAGATCTAACAAAAGCATTCGATCGCATAAAGCTAGATGACGTAATCCACCTGTTATATAAGAGAAATATTCCTATCAATATAATTCAGACCATCGAAAATATATACGCAAACAATAAAGTTCAGATTCGCACTAACGGTAAATTATCAACACCCATACCAGTCAACAGCGGTATTAGACAGGGAGACTCGCTTAGTCCTTTGTTGTTTAACATGATAATGGACGAAATAATAAAGGAGGTGCGACTTGGTAGAGGATATAAAATGGGTGATACAGAAATAAAAATTCTCTGTTACGCTGATGACGCTGTGATATGTGCCGAAAATGAAGACGACCTCCAGAGATTGTTAAATACCTTTAATCTTACGGGAAGAAAATATAATATGATTATCTCAGCCGAAAAACTAAATGTATGACAACCTCAAAAGAACCCCTCCGATGCAAACTAGAACTAGATGGTCGAATAATACAAGAAATGATTTTCAAATATCTAGGAATCGACATAACTAGTTATGGCAACATCGAAGATGAAGTAAGAGGGCAGGTGGCAAAAGCAAACAAAGTGGCGGGTTGCCTTAACGACGTGATCTGGCGAAACAAACACTTACAACAAGAGACAAAGGTTCGGATCTATAAAACCACAATTAGACCTATTATGACATACACCTCAGAAACACGGCCAGAGACGACAAAAACGAAACAACTATTGGAGACTACAGAAATGAGAATACTTCGACGAATAATAGGAAAAACGCTACTAGACAGAGAAAGAAGTGAGAACATCAGACAATCATGCAACACAGACTGCATTAATGAGTGGGTCCTACAATGTAAGACACAATGGAACAAACACATAAGCCGAATGACAGAGGATAGACTGGTAAGGATCGCACGAGATAAATCGCCTAGTGGTACACGCAGTAGAGGTCGACCGCGGAAAAGGTGGAGCGATAATTTAAGTCCAGAATGAGGAAAATCGAAGAAGGAACAGGTCAGAGACCTATTATAGAAGGTAGAAGAAGAAGAAGATATATTGAGCCACTGAACAGGGTGAGAGTTTGTATGAGTAAGGATTTGATTGTTTCTTATAAACCAATAATTGCTAGAACATTAAAAAATGAATAATATTTTTAGATAAGTCTTAAACAAAAAAGTTCTTTACCGATACTAAAAAATTTTCAACCGCCCCTTGTATTAATAAAACCTCTTCGGGTAAACAAATTATACTTTCATTTGGTCAATCAACAATTTTTCACACAATTTTATTTTTACTTACCTCTTTAACTTTGTCCCTCTTTACCCTCACCGATGCTTCTCTATCCTCTCCTCCTTGTCTCAAAGGATAATTTTCAGCAGCAGCTGCAGGTACCGTAATGGCATCAGCTCCGAGGATTTCTTCCATTGGAGGCTGGTTGTCAATATGCCGTACATTTAACGGGTTACCTGAGGAAGAATCCCTTTTTGGTACAACAACGGCCTCGTCCGGTCTCTCAAGAACTTTAAGTTCACGATCTTCATCGATTTTAGCCTAAAAATATGAACAGTTTATCAATGTCATATTCTAATGTTGCAAAGTAATTTTAGAAAATTTTGTTTTCGCCTTCTGACTATTGAAAGAAAGGTGGACACATGCAAACTGATGATTTTTTATATATAGTTTTACTTATTTGAGAGACAGACAAATTTGATATTACCGAGAGAAATGCGTAAGGATTATTTTCTCTATCTGTAGATATATCTGTTATTAACATTGTTTTTAATATGATAATAGTGGGGTATATTAGTATCAAATTCTTATCAGTTTTAACATAAGTCATTTTAATAATTTCTAGAATAAGTAGAAACAAAACTTGTAACGTCTTCCTCTGAAACAGAGTGACTGGAGTTACGATCAGTCGGCAACAGAACAAATAAAAAAATATGATAAAGAAAAATATAAAAATATCATGAAAAACTATTGCTCCCTTTTGTCGAAGAAAATTTACCAGTTACTAGGTTCAGTCAAGAGAAAAAGAATCCCCAACCTACAGTTGGTTGAGGAAAAGAATAGTTTTAAGAAGTTGGTTACTTAGTTACATTAATACACTGATCATCTTGTAGCCCGACCTAAATTATATAGAAAATCCTTAGGCTGACCTCAATAGGGAATTAAGATAGGAAAAATTGGTACTTTAAATGAATTATATAAAGCAGCTCAATACAACTTGAACTCCTAGGAGCAATGTCAATTTTTAGTTGAGTCAATGCGTGAAAGAAGCAAGGCTGGTATTCATAACAAAGGATATTTAAAGAAATATATTAAGTTTAAATTTTTTTTTTTTTTTGTTTAATGGAAACCTATTACTAAATAAGAACAAATAGAATGTAATTAGCTATAAATATTTTAAATTATATTTATAAATGTTTGTATTCCTTCTAATTAGTTAGTCATATAGTATTTCACACACCCACGCAGTTTTATATTTAGTCATTTTTTTTAAATCTTTAAAAGAATCCCAGATATCGACCTCAGTATTTCACACCGTCAAGGAAGTTTTGTGAAAAAGATTAAATTTTCAAGAATTTCATGCAAATATAAATAAATGAATTAGGTATATGTACGTGTGTAATTTCTGGAATTCCTTGTATGCACTTTTGTAGATAATATTTCACTTATTTAGTAGGTAAATGCAAAAATAACAAAGGTAACTATTCCTAAACATTCTATTCAAATTTTAACAAAATTTATTTATTTATTTAATGCATACTTTAATTATTGACATACATAAATTATATTCAATTATTTGAGAAATCACTAAAAAACAAACTACTGCAGACTAAAGTTCATGGTCCCGAAATACAAAAAACAAATTAGTTGTCCTATTTTCAGATACTTAATTGTTATTAACTAACATTAATTTTAGAGGACATTTTAGAAAATTGTAAAATTCGAAAATCACCATTTGTTTTAGCCATTATAATTTTCCAAAAAAAGAGCTTGGGACTACTATATCAGATTTTTAAAATTTTTTACAGTTGCCCAGATAGCCAATAAAAACATCCAAATCGATCGACCCTGCACATTTAAAGTTTTAAGTTTTATATGATTATGATACATTAAATATAGGTCTCATCTATTGATTATCTTGACTATGAGATGTGCAATGTGTCACAAATTTTGCAGTCAAATCTGATAAATACCACCATTAAGAAGACAGGCAAATTAACTGTCTACTTATTTTTAACCTAACCCAACTTTATCTTCATATTAATAAATAAATAAATAAATGTTTTATTAACGGTCAAACCATTTAAAAATTTACAACACTTTACAACTTACAAACTTCCAAATAGATAAATACAAAAAAATACTAAACAATAAACAAACAAATCCAAAGTATTCATTAAACTACAGTAAGCTCACATTTAAGATTACATGTAGAACAGTGAGAAGTAAAAATTTGTACTATAGATATCGCTTAAAAAAATTTTCGAAACTATTTAAAGACATGTTAAAAATGCCCCGATTAACGTGAGCACGGGATAACTTATTAGCTAAAATGCACATTCTATTTAGTGGTGCATAGGTGGAGTAGTTGGTTCTATGAACATCCACAGAGAACACTTCAACCCATCCACTACTTCTCTGAGGCACATTGAAACCAATATGCATTAGAAGTTCTGGAGAATTTATTATACTATTAACGATTTTAAATAGATAAAGTAAGTCAATGTATTCCCTGCGATGTTCAAGAGGCTTCAAATTTAATTGGAGTAGTAAATGAGGGTAGTTGATATTTTCTTTAGGAACACCTTATAAGCTATGAATCTTACAAGACGCTTCTGCACCCTTTCTAGCTCCAATTTGTGTACATTGTAGAAAGGTGACCATATTGTTGAGGCATACTCTAATATAGAACGCACAACACTGCAATAAACATTTTTAAGACAAATAATATTGTTGAAGTCAGATAGATTTCGTGTAACAAACCCCACGAATTTCATTTCCTTATTAGTGATATTATGTATATGATCTTTAAAAGTTAACTGACTATCCAATATTACACCAACATCAGATATAGGATCGGTCAATTCTACAGACACACCGATAATCTTATAATTGTACTCAATTAAAGTCTTCTTTCTACAGAACCGCACTGTCTTGCACTTTCCAATGTTAGGGTACAATCTGTTAGTAGTACACAATACACTAAATGCATCCAAATCAGAGTGCAAATCAATGCAATCCTACAAAGATCTAATGCACTTAAATCATCAGCGAAAAGCAGTGCCGTTCCATGCGAAAAAGACTTGATGACATCATTCAAAAACAAGTTGAACAGAAGAGGGGCCAAATGCGCACCCAGAAGAATCCCAGATTGTACCCTAATTTCACGCGACAAGTAGTTCTTCTATCGTACAATCTGTATTCTCTCCATAAGATAGCTTCGCATCCACGAAAAGAGCGGATCTTGAATACCAACAGATTTCAGTTTAGTTAAAAGACAAGTACGATTCACTGTGTCAAACGCCTTGGAAAAATCAGTATATATAGTATCGACCTGGTAACCATCCTCCAAAGCACATAGCAAAAAGTCAACATAAATCAAAAGATTTGTAACTGTGGACTTCCCCCACAGAAACCATGTTGTTCTGAAACTATATAATTGCCAAAAACATGGAACATTTAGAAATTGGCCTATAATTTTCTATATGTGCTCTATTTGAATTTTTATATATATAGGGTAAACATAACCCCTCTTCCACTCATCAGGAAAAATCCCACTTTGAAGGGACAAATTATATAATTTACTCAAAATAAGTGAAAAGATACATCGGCATTGTTTTAAAAAGAACACTGTTATATTATCAGGACCAGAGCCCAAGTTGTCCTTTAATGTGTTTATCTTATTAAAAACATCAGTGGGTGAAAATGTACAGGTTGAAAAATTTATATTAGAGTCACAATGAAAGTTAAAAGCTGCCCCAGGATCGTGATCATATATATATGAAGACGAAAAATAATCGGCAAATAAATTCACTATCGAATTTGGGTCGTCGTTAGTTGTATCGTTATATGACATTGTACCCGGAAGAGTGTAACCACCTTTCTTCATTTTTCCATACTTACAAAATTCTTTCTTATCACCACCCAATAACTTTTGCAGGGAAGAAATGTATTTTTCATAATTCAACCTAGATACGATCTTACATTAAGACCTTAAGTTTGAGAATAACACATAATCAGTCTTAGAGTTAGTAGTCTTAAATCCTTTATGAGCAATCTTTTTATTATATCCTCTCTAATCTATGATTTTAATTTTGATAGTTTGTATTTTATACACCAGAAAAGTGGATTATCTAGAAGATCTGGAAGAATCCGATTCGTTATAAAATAAAACCGATAATACAATATTTACATTATGTTAGAAACGTTACAAAATAATTTTTCATATATAGGAAGTGATGCAATCCGCAATATATCCAACTAGCATAATTAATTGGGTTCAACCAGGGAATAATTAATAATTATCGTGCTGGATATTAAATGCAACTACTAGTTAAAAGCAATGTTTAAAATGCGATTAATAAGTAGATATATATTACAATTCTCCTAGCCAGGGGCTTAATTAACGTTAATAAAACATGGGCGAAAATGACGGAACAATGGAGAAAGGCTTAGTCTCCCAAATTCGGATTAGTACCTAACACCAAATATTACATGTAAAATAAAGAGCCCCCTTAAAAGACAAAAGTGAAATAATATAGTTATATAACGTGATATTGAAAAAAACTGTCACTAGGGGAACATTCTGAAAACGACATGATGAAATGAAAAATAATATTGTTAAAAAAGTTAAGGATTCTTTCTTATTTTGACTGTCAGAAACAACCTCTTCCATAAATAAAGGTCTATTCGCGCCGTCACCTGAGCAGTAGAGAAAATTGGTACATTTTAGTAAAATTTGGATGATTTATGAAAATAAAAATCCAAAAAAAGAAGCACTACATTTAGGGTCTAAGCAAGCTAAATCAAATGAAATATCTCTTTATTCAATAAAAAGTTTTATGGTACTGAAGAAAAACCAAAAACTTCAATGAATGGCATCAAGACATGACAAATGTCATGTTAGATCAGAACGAAAAAAACAAAAATCGTTTGTAAATCATTAAAAAAAAAAGATTTTTATTAAAAGCTTACAAAATACAGTCCAATCAAAAATTGAAACCAAACAACCACTTGGCACGGCACACGTTTGTGAATTGGGTTTTAAAAACAAAGCAACAAAATTACTATTTTTTTCAAGAAATGTGTTCCAATAATTTTAAGGGAAAAACATAATTTTTAATGTTCGTCACTAAATTCAGTTAACATGGTCGATTTTAGATCATATCAGCTCACGTCAAAAGTAAAATATGAATATAATATATGGCATTTCATTGAAAATTCTGTAGTAAATCATCTGAATTAAATTTATATATTAAAATCTGTTTCTGAGTTCTTATTCCTGTAGTACCGAATGACTGAATAAATTATTAAGAATGATGATATTTGATCTTCAATGCTTAGGTCTTGTTAGGCCCATTAAATTCCACCATGACGCAGGTCATTCGAGTCCGATCGTCTTTGCGACTCCAATCAGCCTCATTACCTGACCTTGCATCACTGCTTTGGGTGTTATTATTGAATCCCGAAAATGTCTCTGCCTCAGTCCATCTCCGAGAACATAGTCAACAATTTTATCCTCCTTCAGGCACCATCTGCATATTGGGTCATCCGCGATCCTATAAAGATGGCCTCCCACCACGATCCTGCACTCAGACACCAGTCTCAAAGCTACTACATTGGATCCCAAAGTCAATACTGTCCAAGCATACCTAATAGTCCTATTTCTGCTCTCACAGAGACAGTCATATCGCAGAATCGCGTAAGTTTCCACTTGAAAAACCATTGCATGCTATCTCCTGAAAATACAAGTATGATTTTCTCTCCATACGCGTTTCACCATCTTATGGCCTAGTCAGTGGAGCTGAATAGAATCGAGAGCAACATTCACATGAAACAATTGCCTATAGAAAATATAAATTCCGAGACATATCAGCAGGATATTAAAACTGTTTGTATATATTCTTTCCCGCAACTGCTTAAAAGGAAAATACATAAATATACACTCGTGAAGAAAAACATGCCTATATATATATATATATATTAATAAAATAAGAAATATTAATTACTACATGTACAATAAATAAAATATTATTCAATTTGTACTGTTAATATTATTAAATAACTTAATATGATAGCATGCCAAATATAAATTACATAAAGTTCATACATGAGATATATCAATTCAAGGATTTTTTATATCTTAATTTGGCTTTTTATCAAAGAGGATGAAAGTACTTTGTGGCTGATAAGAGACTGACTGTAAATTCTTTTATATTTTAAGAAATTAAATAGGTTTACTTGCTATATCTAATATGAGCCTTAAATTTTACTGTTAGTTCTAGTCTAATCTCTAAGAGCTGTTTTACACACACAAGAATTATTCCGAAAATTATAACAAAAATTTTTAGCAAATTTTTGCCGAAAATTCTATGGAGATAATTTTTACAATAAAATACCACTCTGTATGATACATACAAGAAATTTGAATATAATTTTGGTGATAATTTTGTCGATGCTCATGCGCATTTTCATCACATGTGACGTTCCAGCAAAGATTATTATAGCTAACGCTAATAATAATCTTTGGTTCCAGCAGTTAAAAAGTTAACTTGCTCTGGTGATAGCCTTTAAATGTCATAAATATGAAAGTTTCCGAACATATATAATCGAGAAACCACAAAATAAGGGATATTTTGTGCAAGAAACAATGAGTTAATATTAAGTTTAGGTCGATTAACAAACGTGGGCTGTCAATTCACAAATTTTATTCTGCGTCGATTTTCGCGCACTTTCCGCATTTTAGTCATAAAAATATAGAACACGTTCTATATTTTTATGCCGAAAATTTTCACCAAAATTTTAACAATAATTCTTTGATGTGTAAAACAGCAAATTAGTTTTATGAAAATTTTCGACATAATTATGAGATAAATTTTGGCTATAATTCTTGTGTGTGTAAAACGGCTCTAATAGACAAGTTTCTCAATATTTGTAATTCGCAGGGGTAAAAACATTTCCGCCTTATTGTCAAGAAAATCAACAAACCTCCCCTATTCGACGATGGAACTATATTAGGTTTTATTGGAGATTTTATTGCATCCCCTAACTGTGCAAAATTTAGAATTGTTGATAAGTAATGACCTTAACAAGAAACTTCAGAAAAGCACTGAAAAGCAGACACACAGTAGTAAACTATTAATAAATAGTTGGATTGGTTAACTAATTCTTTAAGTCTTTTTAAGTATAAATAATTTTAAGTCCTTGAAACATTAAGGAAAAATTAGATCTGAAGCTGAGGAAGGTAGTTTTTGCTCCTTTTTTTGAAAAGCTCTCCACTTCTTCATATTCTTCAATTCCCAACGAAACTAGCGCTAAAATAAATTTTTTGCTTCAATCATTTAAAATATCAATTTTATTTTTACTCATAATTTGTTGTTAGTGGTAACTAGGATATTAATAAATTACCCAGGAAATAAAAACCTCGATACCTACTTATATAAAAACATTTTTAACTTAGAAATACATTTTTAAATTAAACGGTATAGTTAATTATTAGCTAATTATTTAGTTTAAGTAAAATGTAGGAAAATTACACGTAATTTTTTTTTTTTAGAATTCCTTCATATACCCTCTAATTCAAAGTTGTAGCAATTGATCATAGTTACAACGCTCTTAAAATTTATAAGAATAAAATAAAGAGAAACATGCTATAAATAAGTTAAAAAAAAAAAGGAATGGAATGCATACTGGCAAAAATACCAAATTACTTTTTAAATAGATTAGTTACTAAATATAAATTTATATTACGAAACTAATAAAAAAACAATGAATTTTTAAAAACTTTCTCCAAAGTATTTATTGCTACTAATATGTTTATTTTTTCTAAAACCTCTACTAATTACTCCAAAATATTTGATATGAAGTAAATAGGTACTTAAACAATTATAATCTGACGTACAAGTAACCTTACCCAAATCTCAGTCGTTTAATAGTATGTAACTTTGTAGAATACTAGAACATCAAAAAGATTAGACACATATTTTCTTATATCGGCTCAATCCCCTATTTAAGGGTAAAAATCACCCCTGTAAACTTTTTAGTATATATTCATCTTTTAAGGCAAACAAGTTAAAGTAATATAGGAAGTTTTAAATAATAATTACCATATCGCAACTACTGAAAGTATAGACTTTTACATAATCTTAAAAAATTATATGGTAACGACAAATAAAAGCAAAGGTCTTATTACACAAAAATTTCGTATTATTGATAGATGTTTAATATCTACTATAATCTAAACTAACCCTTTCGTACTCAAGTTTTTCACAAGTAAAGGAGATAAGATTTCTACATTTTGACTGGTTTCAGTCTCACTGAATTCAAAATTTGTTAATAGTTTTGCAAAATTGGTTTGTTTAAATAATTTTTTAAGCAAATTTAGCAAAATAATTTTCGTGGCAAAATCAACGTTAAAATTTAATTCTAAAGGATAAAATATATCATGCCAAATTATACTTTGAAATTACAGGGAACTCATTAGCACCCCTAGTAAAGAATAAATGATATTTATAGAGCCTACATAAACCAAGGAGTATTCAGAAATGTACTTGAATATACATTTTTCATTAGTTTTGCAATTTTTTTTGAATAAATAACGTGTAAATAAACAATTTAAACAAATTAATTTTGTAAAACTAATAACAAATTTAAATTCTGCATGACTGAAACTAGTGAAAACATGGAAGTTTTATTTCTTTTACTTGGGAAAACTTTGGTATGAAAAGGTTAATATAATATATAACAGATACATTTGCGCTTTATTTTGGTAATGTATTTAGTCCTGCAGAAGTGATGGAATGCAATGGAGGTATATCCAAAAATTATTTTTGTGACTATCCCATTGATAAAACTGAAGTATGCTGTGCTCTACAAAAGTTAAAGGGTAGTAAAGCTATTGGACCAGATGGGTTGCCTGGCTATGTTATAAAAGGATGTAGCTAGTCTCTGTTAGAACCATTACTATATATATTTAACCTTCCACTTAAAACAGTAACATATCCAACAGAATGGCGTATTACAAAGGTTATACGTACTTTCAAAGGAGGCATAAAGCAAGAAGCAATTAATTATAGCCCTATTATAATAGTAAATGCAACGTCAAAGTTATTTGAAATAGTGATTTTTAACAGAATACATGATGAAGTAAAGCACAGTATATCTGAGTGCCAACATGTGTTCTTGCCAAATAAGTCAACATTAACTAACTTAATTACTTTTACAAAATACATCCATAACTCTTGTAATAAAAAAGCACAAGTTGATGTAATCTACATGGATATGGCAAAGGCATTTGACAGAGTAAAACATAACCTTATAATACAGTCCCTTAGGTAACTGAATGTTACAGAGAATCTGATAGATATTATTGTCTCTTACCTGACTGACAGAAAGCAGTACGTTGAAATAAAGGGGGTCAAATTAAATGTATATAGAAGTACTTCTAGTGTCCCTCGGGGGTCTAATTTGGGACCTCTTTTGTTCTTAATTGCCTTTAATAATATATGTAAAGTGATCAAACACTCAAAAGCATTACTGTTTGCAGACGACTTTAAACTTTTTGGCTGCTGTTTACAGCAGGATCTAAATAATGTTGTTAAATGGTGTGGAATAAATGGTTTTTGTCTTAATAACAACAAGTGGTCGTCAATGTCTTTTACTCCTAATAAAAATATTTGAAATCAAGCCTATTCTGTTAATGATATAGTGTTAAAATGGATTTCGTGTCAGAGAGATTTGGGAGTATTGTTTGATAGTTCATTGACTTTTAATGAGCATATAATAAATAAAATTAATACAGCTCAGATGATAATGGGTTTCATCATCAGATCTACTAGACATTTTGATGTTGATGTTTGCTTGACACTTTTTGACAGTCTTGAGCTGCCAAAACTTGAATACTGTAGTATAATATGGTCACCACAATATGAAGTGTGGAGTAGAACCATAGAACATGTTCAGCAAAAGTTTTTAAAGTATATGTTTTTTAAAAGATGTGGGTACTCTTCCAATCAGGGTTATAATCACCTAGATATTAAGTATATTTTACAGACTTTCATTGGAAAACAAACGTATAAAAATATGTTTGGTATATATATTCAAGATCTTAAAGAATAAAATAAATAGCCCAGACCTATTGCTGCAACTTCCATTTTTGGTAAATAATAGTGGAACAAGACAAAAACCAACATTTTATTTATTTATTGATACTCTTACAAACACCTAAACATAACATGCTACAAGGTAATTATAAGTAAGAGAAATTTTACAGACTTAACTAACACAGAACAAAGACAGCACAGACAAGAACCTGAATAAACCTAAAGGTCACTGCATAAGTTGCAATAGCAATTTCTTGGTACAATTAAAAAAGTCAATATCATTATTCTTATATAGTATGTTGCACTCAGTTAACATTAAATTCATTGGAGAACGACCACCAATGGAGACATGAAAGAATTTTTCCTTTTGTATCCTTAATCCTATCTTTGGTACATGAAGAGGTATATAATTAATCAAAGAACAATTGTTAAATTTTATATTATTGATAATACAATAAACAAATATCACAGATTGAATTTGCCTTCTTTTCTGAAGAGTTTGAAATTTAAAGCTTTCTAACATACTGCTATAAGAGATCAGATATGGATATAAGTTATTTTTCCTAACATATAAATATCTCAAAAACCTTTTTTGAACACGCTCAATAGCATCACAATGCACGTTTGCACTAGGAGACCATATATTAGATGCATATTCTAGATGAGGACGAACAAGTGCACTGTACAATTTTATTATTATATTATGGTTATTAAACTGACTGGTATTTCTAATCACAAAACCAAGCACCCTAAAAGCCTTATTAATAATATTGCGATAGTGGGAATTAAATTTCAAATTAGACTGGAAGTGCACCCCCAAATCCCTACATTCAGTCTTTTTTTGTAGTTTTGCTCCATCAATAAAGTAATTAAAATTAATAGGATTTATTTTATTTGTATAAGACATAAAGAAGCATTTATTAGTATTTAAAAACATTTTATTTAATTGAAACCATTCTGTTACTGAATTTAAGTCTGCTTGCAGTGCACTACAATCGTTACTGTTTGTTACTTTCTTAAATATTTTAAAGTCATCCGCAAATAAGAGACCATCAGAATGTTTAACACTATTAGGTAAATCATTTATAAACATTAAAAACAACAGAGTTTCCTAGAATAAATACTTATAAAAATTCGCAACTATATAAAATGTGTAATTATTTTAATACATATGTTAGTGATGTAGATTTAAGTAGTATTACTATATGTAAATACACGGATATTATTGACTATAAGTTGCGTGCTTCTCAGACTCAAATGTAATATGAACAATAATATTGATTAGGACTGTTAATTTAATGTTTTTAACTTTAAGTAAGGTATCTGTAATTGGCTTAACTGCTGTAGATACTGTATTGAATAAAATATATGTAAATAAATAAATATATAAATATAGTAGTTATTATATATGTATTAATAAGAAATTTCTTGTACAATAAGACTGTCACCTCTATTTGCTATTACAATATAATTTCTTATGACAATATAAAAGTCCATAATTTGAGTTGTTGATCAATATTGTAATTATTATATAAAACTTCTTATGTAACTTTAACTTATTTGCCTTAAAACGTATTGGTATATACTAAAAATATTGCAGGGGTAGTTTTAACCCTTAAATAGGAGATTGACCCACATAAAAAAAAACATGTCTAATATTTTTCAGTGATCTACCATCCTACACTGGGTAGTGTTACTTGTTAGAGCTTGTTTATTTAACATTCGATGCTACCTTAAGTGCCAACAAAATAAATCAAATTAAAAATCAACTCGAAGGGGGAAAATCATCAATAAAATTCTCCATGATAGATTGAAAGTATTTACTTATAGAATACATCTGAAGAACTATAATTTGGCATGTAAATGACTGAAAAATTTCAATATTGCTCCCATATGGAATGTTACAAATATAATTAGTAAGCACCAAGTGAGGGTAGGTATAAATTTAAAACTGACAGTTCATTCGCTGATTTTCATAGAAAAAGGTTTTATAGAAAAGCTACGAAAAGTAAATAATTTTTAAAGGAATACTGGGCAAATATCCGTAGGGAAATTAATAACTTAAAAAAATACAAGGTAAATATTTTTTACCGTATGTATATAAAA
Organism: Diaprepes abbreviatus; assembly: GCA_034092305.1. Taxonomy (NCBI): domain Eukaryota; kingdom Metazoa; phylum Arthropoda; class Insecta; order Coleoptera; family Curculionidae; genus Diaprepes; species Diaprepes abbreviatus. Next base: position 2,130,841 of record JASJET010000178.1, on the reverse strand, counting down.
AGAATTAAATATGGCCAAGTCATGAATAACACACGCCTACATAAGTTTAGGTCAGTTAACAGTCTTTAACTTTGTAAACAAACCAATGCATTGTGAATTGGACTTTATAACCTCAATTCTTGTGGGAGACTGGCAGAAACAGATAGCAACTTCTTTGAAATAAATATATAAGATAACCTAATGGTGACCTTAAACAGTTAATTAGTATTGCAATAGAAAAACTATATCCTTCTAGATAATAACTTTTTAAATCTTAATTGAAGTTTTAATTCTATAACTTGACATACTTATTACATGCTAAGAAAAAACATGTTTACAAACCTTTGGTTTGATTAATTGAGATTTAAGGAGGTATTTACCTTCAGTTTCTCCCTGTCTCCGATAATGTGAGGATCCTCTTTAGCATCCTCTTCATGTCTAAGGAATCTTTGCGCCTCCCTTGTGTCTTCTAGTTGTGGGGGTGGAGGAATTAAGAGATCGGGCCCCGCTCTTTTAATCTGATCATATACCTTATAAACACTTTCCACCCTTCCTCCTGAACTTCTAAATTCTGGGAGATAGAAAAATGTACCAAAACAAACAAGGCAAAAGGTTGCAAATACCAGGCAAATTACAGATTTTTCTCTAGGTCTAAAAGATCTTCTTAGAGGAATCGGGACCCCATTTACAAATCTCTGATAAGTAGGTAATATTCCCGTCACGCTCATTTTAACGAATTTTTCGCGATTTCACCCGCGACGATCATGAAACATGGGCCATTAACGAGGGACTGACAGAAAGACAGCTGGCCAGAAAATTGCTCGCGATTCGCAGATTTCCCATACACAGGTGGGAATGAAGATTTGAGATAAATGCTGCCAAGAGGGTTTATAGTCTTATTCATACTACTACTGTCATCTTTGTAACGGCGTCATAATCTAACAATTTTTAATAACAGAAAACTCTAATCTAACAATTTTTAATAACAGAAAACTCTTTTTTATAATATCGTCAAATTAGATAACTGTAGTTAGAGATAGTGTAGTTTGCAGTAAAAATTTTAGAGGTCACTAATAACTGTGAAACTATGGTTGTCTAAATCTATAATTTACGTCAGTAAGCCCAGAGGCACCTGGTGGCTGAAGTGAAAAACTTTCCGAGCCATGTGAATTCAGAAGATAAGATCGGAAATGGTCTAAAAATAATTTAAAATATCTGTTGTTGAAATTTATCAACTGGAAATGTAGTATTAAAAACAATAAAATAAATTAATATATTGAAGATACTTGCTGTAGGATCCAATATGGTCTCGAATTTATATTCAAAACTAAAAAAATAAAATAATTGCGTTAATTTCAATAGATCACCGATTTACATTTCCAACTGATAAATGCATGCTATCTGGTCAACAAAGACATTTCAAAGTATTTTTACGCCATTTCCCACATTATTTTTCAAATTCACATGGCCCGGAAAGCTTTTTACTTTGGCCACCAAAAGTTTGTGGGAAATCGTTCATCTCAATCCAGCGATCTGCCTCATTAGGCAACCCAAAATACGTTTTAACTTATAGCATAATTTATACATTTTCATAGTAGTACGCAGGGCCGTGTCACTAGAATATGAGTGTACGGCAACATCGAATTTGAGGGGGCGCGCGCCCACTTCAGCGGCGGGAAAAAATCGATATCATGTATGACGTTTCAAACTCTAGGCTTCAAACACTAGAAATTTTCTATTTACAACTAATAATAGCATTTTTTAGCCCATTTAACGATATTTACAAATATTACATCAATAATATTGTGTATTCTGTAATAAATTATCAAATAAGTGATGTTTTTGATAAAAATGCCAAGAAAAAACATTTATAAAAATTAATTCTATGTTGGCAACAATATGGACGTTGTGTCAGTTGTCTCCGAAACAGGTGTTGGGGTTTTGCTTCGAGTGTTTTATGAAATTTTCACCGTTTTTCAGTATTTTTCCCAAAATTTTTGGTAAGTAAAGACATAATTCTTTTATACTTTTCCAATCACTTACTTAATAGTTCGTATTTTGTTGTAGAAGACGCATGGTAATTCATACGTGGCCCCAAATTTTTGCATCGTGTTTTCATGGTTGGGTGGCGAAAGGCAGGTATTGTAAGTATGATCTGTAAGTTAATTTTGAATATAACTTGTAATAACAATCATCCGCGTCAAAATCTTGCTCTGTTTTGTTTTTATTTTTGCTCGCATAATGCGATACAAAACAAAAAATGTAGATTTAAAGTTAAAAATACTAATGCTTTTCAATTTTTATTAAATAAATTATAAACTTACATATTAAATTTGAACTTTGGTGAGGTACAATGAATTATAAATATTTACTTTGTTTGGTGGTTTTCGTAGATGACTGTGGAGTAATGGTTTCTAATCAGTTATAGGAGTTTCAAATTTTGCCTCTAGAGTTTATTTTATTTTTTTGTGTTTAGTAATATATGAGCCCAAATTCACCTTATCTGAAACAGTATGAACATGAGAAAAACTAGTTCATGGTATTTTACAGTCGTAATTTTAGAAAAGTAACATAGTTTTAGTCTATATGAGACTTGTCACAATAAATAGTAGTAGAGAAATTCATTCTTTCTTTGATAAAATCATCTTGTTTCCTCCACATAATTTTTAAGTGGGAGGAATTTATTTTAGAATTAAAGTAAAAAATCAGTACCTTTTTCAAAGGCTACTTTTTTAGAGAAATTGTAATGTCAATGTTCATTATATTTTGCATTTTATTCTGTGTAAATAAATCTTGTTTAATGCTATTGTTATGTTTTTTTTTTTACTTACAAACAAACTTAGTCAACTAAGATGAATTTAGGTTCGTAATGTGTTTTTTTTTAAAGTGTTACACATATTTAAGATAACATCATTAAACACAAATAACAGATATAGTTAAAGTTTAATATGAACATTTAAAAAATATACTCTGAACAAGATAAATTTTTATTATTTTAGACATAAAAGTGTGACTTCTGAATGTGAAATGTTGCTAGTATAACTATTATTCATGAGTCTCAGTAGCCCAATAGGAAGGGTGCCAGCCCTGAAGGCATGAGCATTTTTGTTCGAGTCCCAGCTGAAATGGAAGACTTTATTTACCTTACCTAAATGTTCTCAATGTAATAACAAAATTTTTGCTCCTGATACTTATAGTGAACATCTATTTGTCAAGTTTAAAGAGTATAATATCACCTGTTTAAAGTACCCGAGTCAAAATTTAATAGATATGACAGATAACGTCTGTAAAATGCTTGCATCTTTTTTTTTATGTTTACGTTTATCTATTTTTAAGTTTTGTTAAGATAGAAAAAAGTTTCAGAGTTTTCTAAGGGACATTCAAAAAAAGTAATAGATTTAAAACGCAGAAATTAAGTTTATGATGATTTAATTTTAGTAATATATCAGTAGCATAATTCTAACAGATCATCTCCCTCAAAATATTTAGAGCCGTTTTCTATCAATAGTATGGATATTGTAAAAGTTTGAAGCTTTAATCTTTATAAAATATGATGGATGACAACTAAGTTATTGATTTTTGTACTGGCAGATTTTAAATAATGAATAATTTTCTTTTCACGTTTTAATTTATAATATGATTTGGTTATATTGTGAATAATGATTTTGCTTTTTGTCTGTATATATAATTTATAAGCCATTCTTTAATTATAAGATCATTTCTTTTTACTTTTTAGATTCTCCAAGCTGTTGTATTTTTTTGTAATCTTTATTATTTTAAAATGAAATTTCAGGACCTTCCAACTGAGAAAAAGTCGTCGTGTAGAAAATCACTCTTTTTACTGTTTAAATTGTTGAATATGTATTGTAAGTAATATATAAATTATTTTAATTTTTAAACTTGTTATAGAACCTTTTATATTAATGGCTGAAGTTAACTACTGTCATTTTTTAGTTTAAAATGATTTGTAGTAACATTCAGCCAATAGAAAAGTTATCTTGAATATCTCAAGTAATTATTACAGTTAGTTTCAAGTTTAAAAAGGTGTTTTAGGGGTAGGGAGAGTTCTTATCATATAAAAGCAAACAAAATTTTTCATTTCCATCTATTTAAAAACAAAATATTTTTTCAATTAATATATAGAAAAGTGTTAATTTAAATCCGTACCCCCTAATCATTAAGATAGTGTAACCGTAAAACCGGTCTAAACTCGCAGTAGAAAGTTGGAATTGACGAGAATAACAATCAGTCAAACAAGTTTTGAACCTTAAAAATAATTTTCTTTTTGTACTGGACCTGCAAATATGGAGAATTTTATCATTTTCGGACACAACTATTTCTCTTAGATATTTAAAGGTTTTATGGCTAGGTTTTTATTCTTAATCTCCCTATATAAGTGTTGTATTTGTTGACATATGTAATATAAATTATGACAGAATCATAAACAAAAGAAAATTGGTCTACTAGATCCAATTTCTGTGGGTCTGAATCTTAAACCTTCTTAGTGAATTTAGCTGTTAGCTTTCAGTTTAGACTGGGTTTAAATTTAATTCACCCTGGTAAATCACAGTTTCAATTTTTATTGATATACTTTTTTTTACAGGTATAATATGGAAATGATCAAGTATTGCAGCTTGGTTATAAGGCTCTACTAAATTTAATATTAATATATTGTATGTATATTATTATTTCAGTAATATAAATAAATAACTTTGGGTACTTATGTTATTTTTTGACATTGCTGACTTTGAATAGAAAAGGATATTATTTTCAATTCGTTAAGCTGTATTATTAGTTTTAAAAAGAGGAAATATTAGGTATTTATAAATATTACATAGTTGCAACTTTAGAAGAACTAGCAGAATTCTCTAATTTTTTAGGAAATTACTATTTAAAATGAAATTTTCACGGTAACAAAAATGAATTAGTTATTATTCATATAAAATTGTTCAAAGGAAAATTAGGTATTTTTAGTTAGTTTTATATAATAAATTCAAAGATTTGTAATAAATTTGAATATTTTTAGCACCTTCAAGGAAAAAATTTGTTTAATAGAATATTTTGTTCAAAGAAACTTCACTAAAGAATGGAAATGAAATATAAACCATATTTTATAAGTAAATATGGTTTTTATGTATTCCTTTTTTTAGTATAATGTTTTTTTGATAACTTATTCTTTTAAACGGTTTTTTTTCTTGGAAGTTGCTGAACATATTGAAGTTAATTACAAAACCTTAAATAATTACTTATTCTAGCTGCTAGGAGAGGGCGTTGCAATCTAAATTCTTCTAGTTGCTAAGAGATGGCGCTAGCTTCGAATAGGATTCTGTTTAGGTGTTATATTAAGCAAAGTGGGAGCGCCCACTTCATCAAGGGATGGCCTTGTGTGACGTTTTAAATACATGGTTGCGACATTTCTCTAACGTTCTTGTTCTGGGGTAGTACGAGAGTATATATAACCATTTGTAATCAATCAACTATATTCACTTATTTTTTTTGTTTAAATCGTTCATTGTTCCACAAAAAAATTATATGATGAAATATCCTGCTGAGTACTAAAGAGCTTCCGAATAAAATAAGCACTAACCTCTCCATTCAAGACAGTTTTATTGTAGAAACTTATAGGAAATAAAGTCAGTACATGTACTACAGGCTCCATTGAAAATAATCGCGGGTCTCTAGAAGATTTACATAAAGAGAGAAGAAAAGAGAAAAACTTTCTTGAAATTTAGATGCTAAAGAAAAGTTATCTAAAGCAAGAATATGACAATTAATGCATGAAAATGAAAATTGCATTAAAAAATATTGCTTGACTAAATGGCGAGTGTTGCTATTTATTCCTTTATTAACTTCTTTGTGAAACCATTCTTTATTTAACTTATACAATTGATGAAACCCATGTAAAATTTGTAAATTAACGGATTTAGATTTTATATTTAAATATGATATTTGAAATAGTGAATTGGACTGTTCCAAATATTTATGAAGTATTTAGTAACCACCAAGGAACTTGAAAGGATAGGTAAATGGATGAACGAATACAGTGAAAAGATAAACAATTCTATAAATGGTATTTATGAAGTCTGCTATTAGCAAAAAATATCCTGAAAACAGCTTTTTATGGCGAGAAATGGAAGATAAATCGATAATATATAAAAGAGAAATACGGAAATGTTTTCTCGAACCCGTAAATAGGCATGTAATGTAAATGACTAATAACCTATTGTATAGACATTTTATTTTCCTATTATCTTTTTGAATTTTTTTTGACAGTATTGTTGTTTTTATGAGTATTTCGTTCAATTTGAAGTTTTTGTTTGCGTTTTGTAATAATCTTATGGTTGTGTTTTCCAGAGGTACACCTCGTAAAACGAGTGTTTAAAAACAGTACAATTGATTTTATATTTTTATATTTTCAAATGTGTCTATATATATATATATATATATATATATATATATATATATATATATATATATATATATATATATATATATATATATATATATATACAGGGTGATTCAAAAATCGATCACGAAACTTAAGGGGGTGATTTTACTTGACAAAATAAGGGTAGAGCTTCATATAATTTTTTTTCAAAATGTCATTCGTTTTCGAGTTACAAGCCGTCCAAGTTCAAGTTTTTATTTTTTGTTTTTTGAATTACTCGCTTACAGGAAAACCGATTTGACTAATATTTGAAAGATAGGCTAAGTCTTCTGCGCTTCATCATTTTAGTAACAAGTCACATTGATTGTTTGCCGCTAGAGGGCACTTTACCTACATTGAAAATTGTTTTTTTGTCATAATTTTTTAGTGTTGACAGCTACAGTAGTTTTTGACATAATTTCTGAAAGACTGATGCCAGGCCTTTAAAAAAGTTGCTCTTTATTTACATCGCTAAACCCAACGGTTTAGACGTAAATCACCCTTAAAAATTAAGTGGTAAATTTACTTTTCTCATTTCATTACCACCAGCTACCAGGTAAATAGCTATCAAAGTATACTAGAGCTGTCAGTTTAACATCAAATAAATTCGCTTTTTAAACTATTTAATTTATAATCTTAAAATAACTAATAATGGCTAATCACCAATATTCAAATATCGAATATTGTGATATCCATTTTTGTTATGGAAAAGCAAACGGTAATGCAGAGTTGGCAAGAAGATATTATATGGAGAGTTATCCGAAAAGAAATATCCCTCATGCTCAAACATTTTCCAGTGTGCACAGGAGGCTTGCGGAATGTGGTTCCTTTAAAAGTTATAATGGAAATAGGGGAAGACCTAGAACTGCTAGAAACGTGCAACAAGAAGAAAGAATGCTTGAAATTATTGAAGATAATCCAGGTATTAGTACTAGAAAAATTGGGAATGAAGTGCGGCTCTGTCAGCCTAGTTCATGGAGGATACTAAGAGAAGAACAACTCTACCCGTTTCATTCAAAAAAGGTGCAGGCTCTTTATGACGATGATTGGCCGAGACGGTTGGAAATGTGCAATCAGATCCTAGCTAAGTATGAACACGATAATCGATTAATTGGCGTCATATTATTCACTGACGAAGCTGGTTTCACTCGTGATGGCATAACAAATCTACACAACATCCACACATATGCTTACGAGAACCCAAACAATGTGGTAGAAACGAAACATCAGCGTAGATTTTCACTAAATGTGTGGGCAGGGATAATAGGAGATTACCTTATTGGTCCTCATTTCTTTGATGGCCCATTAACTGGTGACGTATACTTAGATTTTATCCAAAATCGTCTCCCATTGTATCTGGAAGATGTGCCATTGGAAGTAAGGGCCAACATGTGGATCCTCCAAGACGGAGCTCCGCCCCACTTTAGTATACGTGTCCGACAGAATTTGAATGCAACGTATCCTGAGCGATGGATAGGACGAAGTGGACCATTGGCATGGGCAGCGAGGTCACCAGACCTTAATCCTATGGATTTTTTCTTTTGGGGTCATTTGAAACAATTGGTGTACGATATTCCAGTAATCAACGTCGAGGATCTTCGCTTCAGGATAATCGAAAAGTGCCAAATTATTAAAGAAACACCAGAAATTTTTCATCGAGTTAGGCGACATTTTTTGAAGAGTGTTAGGAAATGTATGGAAGAAAATGGGGGACATTTTGAGAATCTTTTTTAGTTTGTTTAGTACTGTTTCATTAATTTTTATCAATTAAATGTATATCGCAATAATCCATAATATGAATATTTACTGATTAGCCATTATTAGTTATTTTAAGATTATAAATTAAATAGTTTAAAAAGCGAATTTATTTGATGTTAAACTGACAGCTCTAGTATACTTTGATAGCTATTTACCTGGTAGCTGGTGGTAATGAAATGAGAAAAGTAAATTTACCACTTAATTTTTAAGGGTGATTTACGTCTAAATCGTTGGGTTTAGCGATGTAAATAAAGAGCACCTTTTTTAAAGGCCTGGCATCAGTCTTTCAGAAATTATGCCAAAAACTACTGTAGCTGTCAACACTAAAAAATTATGACAAAAAAAACAATTTTCAATGTAGGTAAAGTGCCCTCTAGCGGCAAACAATCAATGTGAATTGTTACTAAAATGATGAAGCGCAGAAGACTTAGCCTATCTTTCAAATATTAGTCAAATCGGTTTTCCTGTAAGCGAGTAATTCAAAAAACAAAAAATAAAAACTCGAACTTGGACGGCTTGTAACTCGAAAACGAATGACATTTTGAAAAAAAATTATATGAAGCTCTACCCTTATTTTGTCAAGTAGAATCACCCCCTTAAGTTTCGTGATCGATTTTTGAATCACCCTGTAATATATATATATACAGGGTGTCCAAGATAAGGATCCTAAGCATGGGGATCTCGGAAACAGTTGGAGATACGAGGTCGGTTAAATTAGAGAAAAGTTGCGCAATTTAGTGCTAAATTAAACGCAGTTAAAAAAATTTAAAAATTTCAAACACTTCCGGAGATTTCCGGAAAAAAACGAAATTTGGCAAAATCGTTTTTAATTTTTGCAGGCTTTATTTAAAGAGATATCCGAAAATAAAAGGTAGATTCTCATTGCCACTTTTTATTTTTTATAATTTGGTCTAAACAAAATTTAAATCCGACGTTTCGTTTCTGAGATACCATCATAAACTTTCATTTTTTATATGAAACAAAAAAAAGTATCCCATGTATTTGATAGCATTTTTTATTACAAATTCAACGGTGTATCACACTTGCATATCAAGTGTGTAGTTCATTGGCTTTTATAAAACTGATATACCTTTCTTTCTCGCTCTCACGGAGCTCTTATGGAAAGTACTTGAACTACGTATTCGATATGCAAGGGTGATACACCGTTGAATTTGTAATAAAAAATGTTATCAAATACATGGAATACTTTTTTTTGTTCCATATAAAAAATGAAAGTTCATGATGGTATCTCAGAAACGAAACGTCGGATTTAAATTTTGTTTAGACCAAATTATAAAAAATAAAAAGTGGCAATGAGAATCTACCTTTTATTTTCGGATATCTCTTTAAATAAAGCCTGCAAAAATTAAAAACGATTTTGCCAAATTTCGTTTTTTTTCCGGAAATCTCCGGAACTGTTTGAAATTTTTAAATTTTTTTAACTGCGTTTAATTTAGCACTAAATTGCGCAACTTTTCTCTAATTTAACCGACCTCGTATCTCCAACTGTTTCCGAGATCCCCATGCTTAGGATCCTTATCTTGGACACCCTGTATATATATATATATATATATATATATATATATATATATATATATATATATATATATATATATATACAGTGTACGACAAAACAAATGCACGAACTTCTCGCTAATATATGGTTAAATAACATAGTTAAATGTACTTAAATTTAAATTCTTTTTACTTATTTATGATCGCGATGGACTCTTCTGCTTAAAAAAAAAGACACAAACAAAACTATTTTTTTCGTATCAGAAAAAAATTAGTTTTGTTTACAACATCACTTTTTGTTTATGAAAAAACATATGCACGAAATAACAGGAATTTACATTCTTTATGAATTATAAAAAATTATCAACAGCAAGTACCGTTTCTCTCTTTTGAACATTGTAAGAATGTTTATAGAAAACTTCCACGTGTTTATAGTCGTTCCTGGTCTTTCAAAGTCATCGGTCATATGGTACAAGTTTTTAATGAAAAAAATGGCTAACAATAAGTACTCAGTGCAAGTAAAGGAAAAAATAATTATATATTATAATAATGGTGAATCAGTGACATCAATTGCAAAGAAATTTGGAATTCATCATAGCGTAATTTTGCGAATTATAAGCCGCTTTCGTTCTTCAGGCTCGTTGGCCACTATCCACAAAGGAGGTCGTCCACGGAAAACCAGTAAACGGGACGACCAGACAATAATTAGATTAATAAAAAAAAGATACGTTCATATCAGCAAGGTCAATTGCAAATCGATTAACACTATATATTTCTGAAAGATCCATCCAAAGACGAGCTGTTGAAGGTGGATTGAAATCATACCGAAGTGCCAAAAAATCATTTATTTCCGCCAAAAATAGACTAGCTAGAATTCAATTTGCAAAGGAACACTTAAATTGGAGTATAACCCAATGGAAGACCGTATTCTTTTCTGACGAGTCGAAGTTCAACTTGAAAACTTCGGATGGATTTCGACTAGTACGCAGACCTAAAGGGTAACGTCTTAAATCGCGCTATACGCAAGGCACACTTAAGCACGGAGGAGGAAATGTTTTGGTCTGGGGATGCTTTTCCAGACATGGAATCGGACCAATTCACAAAATTAATGGTATAATGGATCGTTTTGTGTATAAGGATATCCTAAATAATGTTATGTTGCCACACGCAGAGGAAGAAATGCCACTTAAGTGGAGGCATCAAGTTGATAACGACCCAAAACACACTGCTAAATGTGTGACAGAGTGGTTCGTAAACAACAAGATTGACGTTTTGAAATGGCCAGCGCAATCGCCTGATCTCAATCCCATAGGAACTCTCTGGGATATTATAGATCGCAAAATAAATCGCGATAATTGCAAAAATGCGGATGACCTTTTCCGACAAGCGGAAATTGCATGCAATGGAATTTCCGATGAAATTTTATCTAACCTTATAGAGTCCATGCCACGCACATGCGAGGAGGTTTTTAAAAATAAGGGCTACGCAACTAAATATTAGTTAAATTTTTATTTAAATGGAATAACCTAAAATGTGCTGTTGTTTTGTCGCATAAAGAAAATATTGTTAATTATGAAATATGGTTTTTGTTGGTTTTCATAACAAATGTTGGAAATTTTTGTTTTCTACGTAAAAAAGTGTCCATAGAAAGTTTTTTTTTATTTTTTGATATCTTAAGTAATAACCAAATTATACACCATATTAGAATTTGGTTAAATTTGAAAATCGCCCTATAGATCGTAAACGAATCAAGATAGCCATGATCTGTTTTCGCATTCATATGTTTCTCCTAAAAAGAGCTCGAGAATGAGGGGTCAGAGTTTTTTGTACAGGTTGCAGTTTTTAAATTAGCCTATAAAAACATCGAAATTCGTCCACCCTGTACATATTTTGGGGTGGGGCATTGCCCCAATAGTCCTTCTCTTGTTTCGCCTTTTAATAGTAGGTTGAGTTAAGTTTACTAATTTATGAATTAAAAAACTGTCTAAAATTTAATCTCTAATGCGTCAATATGCCTTTCGTAGAAAGTCCATCTCTTGCTGGAAAAATTTTTAGACACATGGTTTCAATTATTTCAAAGATAGACCTGCAAAGGAATAGCAGAGAAAACTAACATCGTCAATCACTGCTAACATGCTACATCCCCGGCACATACTTGGACCTTTTTTAGAAAATTCTCTCATATGGAATCATTCCTGTCCGCATAGACACCAAACAGACCTGCGGCAAAATCCCAGACTAATAATAAATTTCACTTATCATCTGTACTAGATGACTAATTTTTTTCTATTTAGAATTCTTTCTAGAAACTAAGTAACTAATTATTACATAGATAATTAATTTTATGCGTTTTTAATTGGCTGCCGCTAAAACCAAGAAGCCTGATATGTATTTGCATAAAAGGTCATAAAATCTCGAGTCCCTAGTGTAAAAACACTTGACTTGACATAGTCAAACTGTTGTAAATTACGGCAATGTGCAATATAGAGCTCCAGTTTCTTACGAGTAAATATTATTTAATATTTAGTAACATGCCCCGATAATCTAATTAAGATTTAAGTGAAAAAAATTAACTTGTCTAATGGATTTAAACACTTTGCATTTTTGCATTCAGGATCATTGTTTTAATGAGTTGAATCATGCAGTGGCGTGGATTAGTTCTTTGCTACCACACAGTAGGAAACGCGCAAGTAAACAAGCCATAGGTAAAAATAGAGACATAAATTCCGAGATTGATGAGATCTACTGAGGAGTGTTGGGGTAATGCAAGAACAAACCCTACATAAAATGTAACAGCAAAAAATAGATTGGGGCCAAGAGGGGAGGAATCAAAATTGGCTAAAACAGGTTTTTTAAATCTTCCATCGAAGGGACACATTTTGGAAAAAAATGTTTTTAAATAAAAGTTGTTCTTCTTCTTCTTTAGGTGCCATGACCGTATTCAGACGTTGGTGGTCATCATGTTTACAATTTTCTGAGATCTTTCTCTATCGGCTGCTGCGCGAAATCGTTCCTCCACCGTGCAATCACACCACTGTCTGATGTTACGTAGCCATGAAAGCTTCTTTCGACCAATCTATCTTTTTCCTTCCACTTTTCCTTGTATTATAAGGCGAAGTAGATGGTATTTAGATCCTCTAATTATGTGGCCGAAGTATTCTGTTTTCCGCCTCTTTATAATGTTCAAGAGCAGTCTATCTGTATCCATCATTCTGAGAACATGCTCATTGGAAGTGTGCAAAACTCATGATATCTTTAGGATTCGAAGATAGCACCACAATTCGAAAGCTTCCAGTTTGTTTAGCGTTGTGGTTTTTAGTGTCCATGTCCCGCAACCGTATAACATAATAGACCATACATAGCATCTCAGGACTCAGGATAAAAGTTGTAGAGATGTTAAACACCTACAATTTGAGACTTTGTGCAATCATTTCTGTTAATTTGTTATTGCAAAAAGGTCAAAAAATCCTCAAAATTAGCCATTTTTTTCATGTCAATTGTTTATTGCAAAATTAACTTTTTTGCTTTTAAAGGGAAGGCCTCATGTTTCTGAACAAAATGATATTTTGTAATAGTAAATTCGATAATTTGTTGCTGAGATATTGCTAACTGTTTATGCCGAGATGCAAAATGTTGATTGCTTTAACTTTTTTTTTTGAATGAACGTTTTGATTTCCACAAAGGTTTAATCACGTCGTGAAGGCCTAGACTATCATATCTTGTTAGGGACAATTGAAAAAATTAATTTTCAACCCCTTAAATATTGTTTTAAAAACAGGGGTGTTTTTTTTTTTAAAAAGAAATAGAGTTCCCGCGGGCGCGAGAAAACTGAACTCGCAGCTTCAAATCAGCAGCGTTCGAATAAATTCGCCGTATTTCAGCAACGAATAGGCCAATTTCGGTGTTTTTTTTTTTATTTGGGGCAGCTCGAAAAATTATTAATATGGCCACATCCCCTTTTTTTTGGGGGCGATATTTAAGGAGTTGAAAATTAATTTTTTCATTTGTCTCTAACAAGTATGAAAATTTAGGCATTTGTGGAGGTCAAATGAAGAAAAAAGTTATGGCAATCAACATTTTGCGTCTTGGGATAAACAAACAGCAATATCTCAGTAACAAAGTATCCAAATTACTATTATAAAATATCATTTTGTTTAAAATAATGAGGGTTTCCCTTTATAATAAAAAAAATTTTGCAATAAATAATTGATACGCAAAAAATGACATATTTTAAGAGTTTTTTTGACATTTTTGCAATAACAAATTGACGAAAATGATCGCATAAAATCCCAAATTAAAATAGGTTTTTAAAATCTCTACAACTTTTATTCGAAACTTTTTTTTCCAAAATGCGTTCCTTGGTTGTAGATTCAAAAAACCTGTTTTAGTCAACTTTGACTTCCCCTCCCTCTTGGACTCAACCTATTTTTTGTTGTTACATTCTATGTAAGATTTTGTTCTTACATTGCCCCGAACACCCCTAGATATGTCGCATCCATCTCGGAATTTACCTCAAAAACAGTACTAATTTTTACCTATGGCTTGAACTAGGTTGGTTTGTCAATTCCACTCTATAATATTTAGTTTTTCACTGATTTGGATAAATTTGTTTATAAGAGCAGATAATGGGATTTTGAATCGATCCCAACTTTCTAGAATAAATGTAAAAATGTAAGAGGTGTTGGAATTTTCGGTGTTGTTCCTCAACACCGATATGAAAAGAACTTGGAGCATGTCAATTTTTTAGTCCGACATATTTTATCCAGCATATTGAGTTTGAAGTGAATAATTTAAGATCCGTAATATACAAAGTTCCCAATATCAATTTTGGACCATATAGAAAAAATGTAAAATTTTTATGCCCCCATATTATATCTGCCATATTTAAATTTTCCTCTCGCCCATTATTTATTAAGAAAGGCATTTTTTTGCCTCTATATACAGGAAGTGGCTTGTATTATTTTTCTAATCAACAGTTTATTACTCTAAATCATTTGAGATACATTGTCAGTAGTCCAAGTTAACAAAGAACCCCCCCCCCCCCCCCCCGTCAGGGGGCATTAGGGGGGTCAACATCACTAAAAGTAATGTTTATATTTTATTAATTAAGACTTACTTTTTTAACCGACTTCTAAAAGAAGGAGGTTCTCAATTCGTCGAGTATCTATGTTTTTTTTTATTATGTATGTACACCGATTCCTCCGGATCGGCGGCACCGATTTGAATGAAATTTTTTACGTTATATTCAAGAAGTTGCTGCGGTGGTTCCATATTTTTTTGGATGAAATTGGTGCAGTAAATTCCAAGATGGCGCTGACAATATGGCGGCCAAAAAAATTAATTTTACCCGATTTTCTCCAAAATTGGTACGGGGGAATTTTTGGGGTTGTACACAACGAATCTAAAATTATTTTAAAAAAATTCATATGGCGGACAAAAAGATTTACTTTTGTTCGATTTTCTCCAAATTTGGTATGGGGGAGTTTTTGGGGTCGCGCATAACGAATGCAAATTTTTTTTTAAAAATTCAATATGGCAGATCCAATATGGCGGACAAAAAAATCAATTTTGTCCTATTTTCTCCAAAATTGGTACAGGAGAGTTTTTGAGGTCGCACATGACGAATCTAAAATTATTTTTAAGAAATTCAATATGGCGGACGAAAAAATCAGTTTTGTCCGATTTTCTCCAAAATTGGTACGGAGGAGTTTTCGGTGTCGCACATAACGAATCTGAAATTATTTTAAAAAAATTCAATATGGTGTATCTAATATGGCGAATAAATAATTAATTTTGTCCGATTTTTTCAATATTGATAGGGGGAGTTTTTGGGATCGCACATTACGAATCTGAATTTAAAAAAAATTAAATTCCACACCTCTCGATTTTGTCTTAAATCAGTAGTGGGGGATTTTTGTTAGTGCTAATGACGACTTTAGAATATTTTTTGAAAAACTCAATCTGGTGGATTCAATCCTGAAAATTTTCTTGAGGGTGTAAATTATGAATTTAAAAGTATTTTTTCAGGCTTCAATATGACAAGCCCAATATAGCGGACTAAAGATTTTACATTTTCCGATTTTGTTCAAAGGTGGAACTGAATCGTTTTAGGGAGTTCTCGGGGTCATGTATAACGAATATGAAGTTACTATTAGGTTGATAAGATACAATATGAAGGCCTGAAAATTTAGATTTTCCTATTTTGTCTAAAATTGATATTGCGGGGTTCTTGGGGCGTATACAAACTCAACATGCAGTTTAAAATATATCGGGCTAGGAAATTTACGTCTTAAGTACTTTAAATATCGATATTGGAAGGTTTTGAGATCTATATTACCAATCTAAAATTAATTGGAAATGAAAGATAGTGGATTTACTATGACAAACTAATTGTTTGACACAATTTCACTGGTATTTGGAGAACTCTGAAAATCAAAGAATTTTTAGTGGTTCATTTTAAGGTAATTTACAACTTTGGATAAAATGGGTAATTTTTTGCCACCTTGGAGTCATTGCGAGGTAAACTAATCTCGTTTAGTACTTAGTTCAAATAATTTATGGATATCATATGAATTTAAAACCAGAAAACGAAAAATAAAATTTTTATAAAAAAAATTGAACCGACTTCTAAAAGTGCGCCAAAAAGTGAAAAATAATAAAATTTTTTTATGAAATTGATATTTTTGAAGTCGGCGCCAAACTATTTCTAAATGAAATAAATAACTATTCATATGTACAAACTATAGCAAGAAAGTTCACATTTTATTAGATATTAGTTTGGCGCTCACTTTAAAATAATTTTAAATTTACCATTTACACCCTGCAAAAATACCCAGTATTAATTTTGGACAAAATCGAGAGGTACATAATTTTTTAACTGGCCATATTAGATCTGCCATATTGAATTAAAGAAAAAATAGATTCGTTATGTGCGACCCCAAAAACCCCGATATACCAATTTTAGAAAAATTCGGATAAAATTAATTTTTCTAAACCACTTTCGATCAAAATGATATGGGACCAGCGCAGTATCTTCTTGAACATAACACCAAAAATTTTATTTTAATCCTTTCCCTCTTTTTAGAAGTCGGTAAAAAAATAATTCCTTTAACTACTGTGGTTAGATTTTTAAAAATCCTACCTTAATAAATTAATCGATAATTGCAACATAAAATAGTCCTTAATTTAGTTTTTATTGTATCGCATTTTTTTTTTAAATAAACGTATTCGATTGCTACCGTAACGTGTTCGGTACAATAGGTATTTGGTAATTTTTAGTAACTTTTATATTACCTTATTTCTTGAGTGAACATTTTTTAGGGTTGTAGAGAGGCAATAATTTAATTCCTTCTCCAGGATGAGATTTGATTTAAATCTGACATATTTAATCTCCGTTTAATATTATTTTTGATAAATTTTAAAACTTCTGTATTGTGATATTATTAATGTTGAAATTTAGTTTATTTCCTGCTTACTAATAATGCGTGATAAACCAAACTAAAGAACGTATCAGAGTGAACATGAGTCAGAATAGTAACGGACCAGTTAAAAAGGCATTTGTTAAACGCCTCGTCCAACGCCCTTTGAGAAAACTTAGACAAATTAGTAATTAAGATGTAAACTACGATGGACTTTTCTAATGAAGACTTTTAAACAAGCTGCCTACTAATGACCAAACATGCGCTTTAAATCACCATGCATAGATTATACCGCAAAGTACGATATCAGCCGTTTGTTTTCTGTGTTGGTCCACGCAGCCAGTCGCATCTTGGTGTTTGCTGCCTCATCTCGACTGTTGCGAGTGCTTGGATGCGTGTTATTGGCGGCCTCCCACGCGCCGATTTGTTCTTGTTATCCTGCGGAAGGACATGCTGTGCTAAAGTGATAACACTTCGCGCGTGCATTAAGACACACGGTTTTTTTTACCGTTTTGTTGTTGTAAATTGTAAGTATTTTTATTGTTTGTATTGGCATTTTTATTGTTATTTATTACAATTTTTTTTTATCCATAAACTTATTTTTCTGCTCCCCAAATTGTAACGATTTAACTTATAATTTATATTCTTTTTTTTTTTCTTTAGAATTATTTACTTTTAATTTTATTTACGTTTAACATAAATCATTTAAATTATTATAACAATTTATGTTTTTCAATTGCTCTCCGCACAGGATGACTTCAAAGAAAGTTTCCTAGTAATTTTTTCTTAAATTCTGGAAAGTAATTATTTTTTTTTGAAAAAGATTATATTAGTGTTACTAAGGATTATCACAATTGTAAATATTTTGAATAAAGATAATTATTTAAGAAAACATTCCTACAAATAACAATTTTTTTCAGAAATATCTGCAATAGATTACATTTTATGAACTTGCAGATCAAATAATTTTTTTTAATGGAAAATTAAAATTTTAAAAAATGTGGACTCTTAACTGGTAATTTAGTTTCTTCACTGGTTGTTTTAGGTAAAAAGATATGTAAATATTTTTTAATTAATAAAAAAGACTCAAACTGTAACATTGGAGGACGTAAAAGTTTATGTTTTTTTTATTATAATTTAAAAAGGCTGTTTTTCCATGTAAAATTACTTGCATATTATTAGATATATGGAAAGGGATTCATATATTTCATTTTGTTAGTAAGGGCTTGATTTATATATTTTTTTTAAGGGATGAAATTCAAAAAATGTAGAAATTTATTTAATTTGCTCCGAAGCTTATTGTATTTATGAAATATTTTCGTTACGTGGGTGTTTTTATTTTACTATTTATTTATTTTGCATTTACAATGGCCGTTTATGATAATTATGAAAAGTATTATATGTTAGTATGTTTTATACAAAGCAATGAAAGTCCCCAAGAAGCTTCTGAATTTTATTTCAATAGGTAATGTATTTTAAGCGTTATCATAGGATAACTTCTCATATCTGGCAATCGTTTTTGTTCATGTTAGGTATCCAAAAAGAAGGCAACCCTTTCCAGATATATTTGCTCGTTTAAAAGTGCGCTAAAAAGTGAAAAATAACTATAAATTTTTATGTGAAATTGAAATTTTTGGAGTCGGTGCCAAACTAATACCTGCCAAAGTGGGATTCGCATAAACAGATTAACAAAACTTTGTTTGTAATTGCTTTCTTACCATAATTTGTATATATTAGTAGTTATTTTGTGTCATTTAGAAATAACTTGGCGCCAACTACAAAAATTTCAATTTCATATATAAATTTATAGTTATTTTTCACTTTTTAGCGCACTTTTAGAAGTCGGTTCAATTTTTTTATAAAAAATTTATTAATAACTAAAAATTTTTGATAATTATTCAGTTGTTATAATACCTAATGTATTTTCTTCACGTAAGGTTTGTTTTTTCACGAGCATAAGTATTTTGAAATCAGAAGCTTTTTTCCAACATGTATTTATTCTGAGACTAAAAGTTAAGAATTAAGTGTCATCATTAAATGGGTACCCAAATAAAGATGTATTTTAAATTTGTGTGTTAAAATAAAATATTTATTCTGTCATAGTAAATCCACTATTTTAAATTTTAAATTAATATTAGATTGGTAATATAGGCCCCATAACCTTAAAATATCGATATTTAAAGAACTTGAGACGTAAATTTCTTAGCTCGATATATTTTATAGTACATATTGAGTTTGTATACGCTCCAAGAACCCCACAATATCAATTTTAGGCAAAATAGGAAAACTTAAAATTATCTCTCCCTCACTTTCTTGTCAATCTAATATTGTAATAAATTAACTTCATATTCGTAATACACGACCCCGAAAACACCCTAATACCAAATCTGATAAAATGCGAATAAGGTAAAATTTTCAACTCACTATATTGGATCCGTCATATTGAATTTCAAAAAAATAATTTTAACGTCTTAATGTAACCTAAATCTAAACCCTTCAAAGTACCCTAGTACCAATTTTAGATAAAATCCAGAAATTCAAAATTTCTAGACCGTCATATTACCTCTGACATATTAGATCTTCTTAAAATAATTTTTTATTCGCTATTTACATCCTTAAAAACGATTTAGTCCCACATTTAAACAAAATCGAAAAATGTAAAATTTTGAGTCCGTCATATTGAATACTGAAAAAATACTGTAAATTCGTAACTTACACCCTCAAAAATCCCCTATATCAGTTTTGGACAAAATCAAAAAATGTAAAGTTTTTAAGATGCCATGTTGAATCCACCAGATTGAATTCTTCAAAAAAATATTTTAAACCCGTCATTAACGCTAACAAAAATCCCCCAATACTGATTTTAGACAAAATCGAGAGATCCGCCATCTTGAATCCGCCATATTTAATTCTTTTTTAAATATTTTAAGATTCGTAATGTGCGATTCCAATAACTTCCCCATATCAATTTTGAAAAAAATCGGACAAAATTTATTTTTCATCCCCCATATTGGATCCGCCATATTGAATTTTTTAAAAATAATTTCAGATTCGTTGGGTACAACTCCGAAAATTTCCCCATATCAATTTTGGAGAAAATCCGTCAAAATTAATTTTTTTGGCCGTCATATTGTCAGCGCCATCTTGGATTTTACTGCACCAATTTCGTCCAAAAAAAATATAGGACCACCGCAGCAACTTCCTGAACATAACGTAAAAAATTTCATTCAAATCGGTGCCGCCGTTCCGGAGTAAACGGCATACATACATACAAAAAAACAAACATACTGGACGAACTGAGAACCTCCTTCTTTTAGAAGTCGCTTGATTAAAAAAGGGTTTTCCTTAACAAGACCTACAAATTTAAATAGGCTGCATCCCCAATAACCCTAGTTTGGAAAATTGTTTCTTGAGTAGTCAGTCGCGACTACTCCCCCTCTTTTATATATATATATATATATATATATATATATATATATATATATATATATATATATATATATATATATTTAAGGCAAAGAATGTGTACGAAAAGATTATTTTCTAGTAATAAAACTCTGGTCCTCAGCTCCACTGACGAAACCATGAGGTGTTCGAAATATATATATATATATATATATATATATATATATATATATATATATATATATATATAAACAATTATTTAAATACGGCAGAAAAATAGAATTATTTATTTCTTACTGAAATCTTAATCTTAAAGTTCGCACTATTCCGGTGAATGTATAGATGTTATTCGACTAGAGATATTTTTCAATCTGACATCGAAAAGTGGGCAGGTTTTAATATCCTACCAATACATTTTGGAATTTCTATTTTATATATATATAGTTGTTTCCTGCGAATATTGCTCTCGATTCGATACAGCTCCACTGACAAGACCATGGGATGGCCTAAATGCGTATCGAGAGAGAACCAGAGTTGTATTTGCAGAAAATAAACTCTTTGTATATATTCTTTTCTTTATCCGCTTGAAAGAATCCTTTGTTATTTAATTTAGTGTAGTCTACAACTCTGGATAAAATGGATATTTTTTGCGATCTTCAAAACTTAATTTAATTCAAAACTAAAAATTGAGAGATAAAATGTTTATAAAAAAATTGAACCGGCTTCTTAAAAAGCGCTAAAACCCATAAAATAACAATATATATTTTTAATAGAAATTGAAGTTCCTGAAGTCGACGCCAAATTAAACAAATAACTACTAACACGAGATACATACAAACTACGGTAAGACAGCAACTGCAAACGAAGTATTTCTCAATTTTTATATGTGAATTTTTTCAGGTACTTCAAGAATGTCGATTTCATATAAAAATTTATATTGTTATTTTTCGTTTCTAAGCGATTTTTTAGAAATAGGTTTAATTTTTTTTATAAAAATTTTATTATAAATTTTATTGTACTGTGTGCAGTAGCCATAACCATATTAAAAAGTATTTAATAAGTATAACTAGCTCAAAAGTAATAAATCAGTATACTCATATTCATAGGGAGATTTTTATTTGAAGGAAATCCAGTTGCCGCGATGCATCCTGCGGCAAACCCTATAAGGGATTTTGT
Organism: Diaprepes abbreviatus; assembly: GCA_034092305.1. Classification (NCBI taxonomy): domain Eukaryota; kingdom Metazoa; phylum Arthropoda; class Insecta; order Coleoptera; family Curculionidae; genus Diaprepes; species Diaprepes abbreviatus. The sequence continues at coordinate 2,109,163 of JASJET010000178.1, read as the reverse complement.
TTCTAAATCTCCTACTGGTATATTTTTTACCAGTCACGTATCACTGGTGTTTCCATTTTTAATAAATCTATATTATTTTATAATAACAGTCTTAAGCGTTTTTAAGGGTGAAAGAGAAAGGATGTGTCTCTTTGGAAGAAAGTTAGTGCATAAGTACCTGCTTTACTTGGAGTGAAATTATTCTCAGCCTTACAAAGGTTCTATTCAGAACCTTTCGAAAAAACGTGTGAATATGTGAATCGAGGTTATCTACGCGTATACTGGATATATTTAAATTTAATCTTTGTCTTTTGAAATGGTTCAGACCGAGTCTGGCCTTCCTATTCCCATAAAAAATGTTTTAATCAGATTACCGGACTTGGGTGGTATAAAAAATAAAGACTGTTCTTTGATATCAATACATTTGATTTTACTCCGTCAATAAGTAGACTTAATTGTTTTTTTGTTTTATTATACAATGAGAACAGAAAGTTGACAATAAATTGATTATTTAAAAAAATGCTGGGATTTTTGAAAAAATCGCTCAGATATATTGACTTAGTTTTTTTGGTGTCAATTTTTTCCAATGTATTACATTATACAGGGTGACTCAAAAAAATTGTTCAATAATCACCTTTGATTTTTTTAAATAATGATCGACAGTTAAACTCTAAAAGAAATAGTAACAACAGCTAATTTATCATTTCATTGAATGAAAATGCTTCCCCTTCCATTGGCTAATTGACAGTAACCTAAGCCATTTATTAATTTATTTTGAACATTTCTGACTACTTTTGTAGTAATTAACCGTATTTCTTGAATAATTCTATTCTTTAAGTCTTCTGTGTCAATTGGCTTAGTTTGGAAAACTTTATCTTTAAGGTAACCCCCAGGATTTAAGTCTGGAGACCTCAGCGGCCACTCAATAAGTCCCCTTTTTCCAATCCATTTGTTCGCGGAAATATCATTAAGAAAAGCGCAAACTTCTGCTGCGTAAGTCGCCGTGCACTGTTTTGCTGAAACTCACTGGCGTAGCTACCGGGATTCAACAAAATACTTAAACTCGACCACACAAAATGAGTTTATTTATATGTTGGGAACCGAGATAAAAAAAACAAAATCTTTGATGAAATTCGCGCAGCTTCATTTTCTACAATGGTTTTAGACACTACACAAGATATATGTAAAACAGAACAGTTGAGTATTGTTTTGCGCCATATTTCGTTTTCGTGAAAATGATAATAACGAAATCATTCAGGTTGAATGTAAAGAATCGTTTACTGGATTTTACCCCATAACACATGATCGAAACGCTGAAAGTTTTAGAAAATTCGTTGTCAATTTATTTCAAGAAAAAACATCTCTATTAAGAAGTGTAGAGGACAGGGCTACGACGGTGCTGCTGCAATCTACAATTCTCGAATTAGAAAAAAATGCTCAATACGTTCATTGTGCCGCTCATAACTTAAATTTAATTGTAGAGAAACCCAATATTTTTTAAACAATGCATTTATTTCATTCTTTACATCCTCATAGTATATATACAATCAAAGAAGGGTTTTATTAACTCTAGATTTAAATATTATTAAGATTGCAAATACTAGTCTTTTAATTAAAATAAGAGCATTATTTACAATGATAGTTCCCTTTTCAAGTTATTAAGACTCGTTGCATTTTTTTAGGCATGTTACTAATTAAATTTTCATAATTAAATTCTAATTTCATCCATTTAGAGAACATACCTCCAGTTTTCGATATTCTACTAAATATGTATTTTGGTATATTCTAATCGAGAAGTCTTGAAAAAGACGTAGTACGTTGACAGGCCGCCTTGGCCTTTAACCTGCATCTTTTAATCTTCATCTGACCGTTTTTGAAACTGCATTATTTTTTTTACATTTAATAGCTCATTTTTGAGAAACATAGTTTCTGTATACCTTTTGTGTCCTTCAGCGGAGACATTTCTATTCTTTTGATACCTTGTTAAAACAGTCGATCCTGTAGATTGGGCTGTCCTGAGACGTTGTGCGATATCTTTTTGTCTATATCCTTCGTTATATTGAGCTACATTTGTGCCGCTTTAGTTTCATTATATAGTAGCTGTTTAAGTAGAAAAAAAAACAAACGTGGGTTACTATCACTGACTTACCTCACCGCAGTACTTTAATCTACATAAATTTTTAAATTAATGTATGGAACTTTTTATAATAAAATACACGAGAGACAACAAACGTTATAATATGAATACACCAATATTTATAAAATAAAATTTTATTTAAAAAAAATTAATCGACTTCTAAAAGTGCGCTAAAAATGAAAAATAACTATAAATTTTTATATGAAATTGAAATATTTGAAGTCGGCGCTAAACTAATACCTGACAAATTGTAATTCGCTTGAAGAGCTTAAAAATACTTTATTTGTAATTACTTCCTTACCATAATTTGTATATATTAGTAGTTATTTCTTTCATTTAGATATAGCTTGGCGCCGACCTCAAAAATTTCAATTTCATATAAAAATTTATAGTTGTTATTTAGTTTTTAGCGCACTTTTAGAAGTCGATTGAATTTTTTTTTATAAAAAATTTATTTTTCGATTTTTAGTTTCGAATTCATTATGATATCCATAAATTATTTGAACTAAGTACTAATTGAGATTAGTCTACCTCAAAATGACTCCAAGGTGGTAAAAAAGCACCAATTTTATCCAAAGTTGTAAATCACCCTAAAATGAACCACTAAAATGTTTTGATTCTTAAGGTTTTCCAAATACCAGTGAAATTATGTCAAACAAATATTTAATCTGTCATAGTAAATCCACTATTTTAAATTTCAAATTAATTTTAGATTGGTAATACAGACCCCAAAACCTTCCAATATCGATATTTAAAGAACTTGAGACGTAAATTTCTTAGCCCGATATATTTTATACTACATATTGAGTTTGTATACGCCCAAAGAACCCCGTAATATCAATTTTAAACAATGTAAAATTTTCAGTTCCTCATATTGTATCTTATCAACCTAATAGTTGTAAAAAGTCAACTTCATATTCGTAATACACGACCCCGAAAACCCCTTAATATCAAATCTGAAAAAATGCGAATAAGGTCAAATTTTCAACCCACTATATTGGATCCGCCATATTGAATTTCAAAAAAATAATTTTTACGTCTTAATCTAATCTAAATCTAAACCCTTTAGAATCCCTTAATGCTTTTGGATGAAATCCGAAAATTTAAAATTCTCTAGACCGTCATATTGAATCTGACATATTAGATTCTCTTAAAATAATTTTATATTCGTAAATGAAAGATGTAAATAATCTTCATAAACGATTCAGCCTCACCAAAAAAATGTAAAATTTTTAGTCCGCTATATTGGATTCGCCATATTGAATCCTGAAAACATACTTTTAAATTAATAATTTACACCCTCAGGGCGCCATATTGAATCCGTCAGATTGAGTTTTCCAAAAAATATTTTAAATTCGTAATTAACACTAACAAAAATCCCCCAATACTGATTTTAGACAAAATCGAGAGATGTAGATTCTTTAATCCGCCATCTTGGATCCGCCATATTTATTTTTTTTTTAAATAGTTTCAGATTCGTAATGTGCGATCCCAAAAACTACCCCGTATCATTTTTAAAGAAAATCGGACAAAATTAATTTTTTATCCGCCATATTGGATACGCCATATTGATTTTTTTAAAAATAATTTTAGTTTCGTTATGTGCGACCCCGTATACTCCCCCGTACTAATTTTGGAGAAAATTGGACAAAATTGTTTTTTTCGTACGCCATATTGGATCCGCCATATTGAATTTTTAAAAATAATTTTAGATTCGTTATGTGCGACCCCGAAAACTCCCTCGTACCAACTTTGAAGAAAATCGGACGAAATTGATTTTTTGTCCGCCATATTGAATTGTTTAAATATATTTTGGATTCGTTAGGTGCGCCCCAAAAACACCCCCACACCAATTTTGGAGAAAATCGGACAAAATTAATTGTTTTTGTCCGTCATATTGGATCTGCCATATTAAATTTTTGAACTAACTCCACTGTTATAAATTTTCGAAGGTCGGCCCCGTCGATATCTGCTGAACATTTTAGAATGCACCTGCTCAAAGTTATTAAACTATATTTCCGTTTAAATATCGTAGATTTGCATTTCGTGAGTCTACGAATAACTTCTATTATTTCATGTATTTAAATTGAGGTAATTTGTACCTTCATATTTAATTGCATCAACCTATCAAACTGGGATTAAACTTAACTTGTATCTCAGTAACATTCCAATCAAAAATTACTATTAATCAGTGTTTAGCACGTTTGCAAAATTGGGTGTTAGTAAATCAGGTTAAAAAAAACTCTAATCTTTATTTGCGGAGGTAAATATTCTAAAATTAAACTTATAATTCCAAAAAATGTGCCATAATTCACACGACCTAGTTTTTTAAACTATTTTGAAGATAAATAAGATAAGAAGGATTTTGTTATTAAACGCATAATATTATAAAATTAAGCGTGACCTGTAACATCAATGTCGGATTATCTAAACGAGAATTTTAAGAATGGAATACATTTTTTTCATCAGCTGATTTTAAAATGATAATTTTAGTCATCTTGATCGTAAATGCAAAGAAAGGAGCCTTAAATGAATGTTTGGACCTGCGCCTTTTTCACGTTATGTCAATGAATTAAATATCTTTCAGGCTTTCGTATATTATGGTTACTATAGCCACTTTAAAGAATAATTTAAGTGAAACTAAAATGGATTAAATAAATTATTTTTACGAAAAACTATACCGACATTAAAAAACTGCATTAAAAAGTAAAAAATAAACTATAAACTGTGTTAAATTTCGATCAGTTTAATAACAGATTTAAAATTTATGAAAAACATCTTCACAAAGACGCACTTAATTAACGCAAGGAAAATAAATCCAAAGCGATGTAAACAATGCAATAGTGATTTGGATATGAATCAACCTATAATTTTAAAATAAGTTTTTCAACTACTACGGCGCCGAATTTAAAAAAAAAACTACGACTAAGAAATACTAAGAAAATGTAACTATTTTTATAATTAAAACACGCTGGAAAACTGTAATAAGATTACTTTTGTGATGTAAGTCAATTTTGACGAAAATGGGATCTAACAATATACTCCATGGAAAATAGACTTTCGTCAGTAACAAAAATGTAACTTTGGTTTTTTTGCTGGAATGTGTTCATTTAGGCATCTTATAAAACATATCTCGATGGTAACTCTAAAAGACCTGTGTAAAAAAATGGCGAACCTAAAATATTCACGATTTGCGGCTTTTTAAGTTTATCTCGAAAAGTAAAAGTTGTATCGAAAAATGTTTCAAACAAAAGTTGTAGAGAATTAAAAAACCTATCGATTCGTACAATATATTATTATAAGTTATAGGTGGCGCTACTAGTTATCGAGATATTTTTTTTCCGACAAAATTTACGGTTTTGGTTTAAAAAAAGACATTTATTAACAAATTACCGATTTAAAATTTAACATAAATATAGGTATTATCATTCTAAAAAAGTATGTCAAACCCGGAATCTGCGAGTTTATTATTTTCCGAAAAATTCGATGACAAAGTTGAAAATTCAACCTCGGTTTGCCCCTTTCATAATTAAGATATAATGCTCAATTTTAATGGAAATTGTTTGTAATGTTTTATATTTTGCATATCTATTAAAATTTTTTTTTTTCAATCGTGGGCCGAGGAATTTTGCAAAAACCAATTTTTGCACAAAAAAAATTGCGATAACTTTTCACCAGATGGAGATAAAATTTTTTTAATGCGTGCATTGGATTTAAATGTATCATTTTCGATCTCACAAAATTTTTTTTTTTTCAAAAATTCATAATGGCGTGGCAAATGAATATTAACGACTCAAATTTGCAGAAGATTCTTTTTAATACTTGTACTTTACCTGTACATTTTTTTGATCCATGAGATATACTTCCATACGATCTGTGACCCTTCGAAAATTGGGCCGAATCTAATCGAAAATAGCTGCTGCAGGCCGTTGTCGGCGGGTTGCCATAGTTCAGGCGCATTATTTATTGGCGCTTCAAGGAAACCTACGCATCACAAGTAATATTTATAATATTGATGTTGTTTTATTAATTTATATGATTGTAACAATTTGTTTAGTCATATTAATTATTAATTTGTTTATTAACAAAATTTTTACAAAAAAATATAAAGAAATTCATACAAATATTCAATTATATATTACATATTCTACTGTTTTTTCCTTTATATTATTGTTATCTAAGAGTTTATTAACAAAATTTTTAGAAAAATTATAAAAAAAAATCATACAAATATTCAATTATATATTACATATTATACTTTTTTTCCTTTATATTATTATACATCTGCTTCTAGTGCGCCAAAAATACGAAAATAATTAGCGATCAATGATATTAATTTGTCCTAATACAAACTTATAAAATTAAAGAGCATAGTTTTGTTAATAAACTGTTAGATAATAATAATATAAAGAAAAAAACAGTAGAATATGTAATATATAATTGAATATTTGTATGATTTTCTCTATAATTTTTTGTAAAAATTTTGTTAATAAACAAATAATAATTAATATGACTAAACAAATTGCTACTATCATATAAATTAATAAAACAACATCAATATTATAAATATTACTTGTGATGCATAAGTTTCCTTGAAGCGCCACTGAATAATGCGCCTGAACTATGGCAACCCGCCGACACCGGCCTGTAGCAACTATTTTCGATTAGATTCGGTTCAATTTTCGAAGGTTCACAGAACGTATGGAAGTGTATTTTTTGGATCCAAAAAATTCACAGGTAAAGTTCAAGTACTAAAAAGCCTCTTCTGCCAATTTGAGCCCTTAATATTCATTTGCCACGCCATTATGAATTTTTGAAAGAAAAAACGTTTTTTTCATCCAAAATTAATTTTTTTTTTGTGAGATCGGACATGATACATTTAAATCCAATGCACGCATTAAAAAAATTTTATATCCATCCGGTGAAAAGCTTCGCAATTTTTTTGGTGCAAAAAATGGTTTTACAAAATTTCTCGGGCCACAATTGAAAAAAAAATTTTTTTAATAGATCTTCAAAATATAAAACAATACAAACAATTTCCATTAAAATTGAGCATTGTATCTTAATTAGGAAAGCGGAAAATTTAGGTTGAATTTTCAACTTTGACATCAAATTTCTCGGAAAATAAAAACCCCACAGATTCCGGGTTTGACATACTTTTTAAAATGATAATACCTATATTTATGTTAAATTTTAAATCGGTTTGTTAATAAATGTCATTTAAAATAAAAACCAAAACCATAAATTTTGTCGAAAAAAAATATATCTCAATAACTAGTGGCGCCACCTATAACTTATATTATATGAATCGATAGGTTTTTAAATTCTCTACAACTTTTGTTTGAAACATTTTTAACTTTTGCTTTTCGAGATAAACTTAAAAAATCGAAAATCATGACCATTTTTGGTCCGCCATTTTTTTTTGAACAGGTCTTTTAGAGTTACCATCGAGATATGTTTTATAGGATGCCGAAATGAACATATTCCAGCAAAAAAAATGTTACATTTTTGTTAACAAAACAGCTCTTTTTTGATTTAATTTCCATGGAGTAATGCTGTAATTAACTAAAGGTAATAAGAAAAACCAAATGTTCTTCCATGAAAAAGTAAGCTATACCTTTTTCTCATTACAATAAAAGTTGCAGTGAACTTTTAAAGAGGATACTAAAGTTTACTGTTGTTCAAAAACATGTTGTTACTTTTCGTAATTCTGATGCTTGTTTGAACTCATATCAATGAGTATAAAAAATGTGCTTTCTTAAACCTTAAACCAATAGTATTTCTTTACACCTAAAGCAAAATGAAATTCATATAAATGAAATCTGAATTCTTTCTTGAAGTTTCCGGATTTCTTAATCGAATTCCCTAGCAAAATAATTGATTTTGATTCTTAGAGACAATTACATATTTAGCTGTTAGACTATGTAATCTTAACGAAAATAGATCTTGATTTTCATTCTATCAGTATGCTATTTTGGACACAAATATAATTTACTCAATATAAGAGAATACAACTTACATAGAGTTTCACAATCAAAACTTGAAAATAAAATATCGAAGCTAAATTGAAAAAAAATTGTTAACTAGAAGTTATAACTTAAAAAGAGTTACCTCATTAGACGAATTCTTGCATTGCCTGTCTTTGTCTTAAAAATTACTAATTAATAATTGCCTTTATCTGTCTCTATTTGTTGTTTCTTTAATGTGTAAAAGTATGATGATATGTCTGATAGGAGTTTTTGAAGTTTTACTATTTTATAGGTTATCGGTTAGGCGAAGGGATCTTGAGATTAGGGTGTTGAGTATACTCTGTATTTGTATGGTGGAATAATATCAATGGATATTGAGACATCTGAACAAATTAAAACCATCATGTTGTGAAATACATCCGAAGGAATAATTGCACAAATCAAATCAACTGTTTCTTTGATCCTTAGAAGCACCTCTCTCCAAGAATTGGATCTTAAAATAGCCAAACTTAAAGCTTATATGACTTAAACAAGAAAAGAAGCTTCCTTATATTATCAAAAAACAAAGGCACTGCAATTGTAGTCTTGGATACCGAAGATTACTTCATAAAAATGTAAAAAACATTCTAAAAGACCCAGCCTACAAGCCTGTTTCCAGGGATCCCACCACATATCTTGGAAATACAACTTAGACGAAAATCATAGATTTATCCTCAGAAGCGGATATCAAACAAAAATGTATACCATGGAAACAATCTCGCAGGTGTACAAAATCCTACGAATTTCTAAAAACACATAAGCAAAATGAGTCCCTAAGGCCAACTGTTAGTGCTTTTACTGAAAAACTCGTAAAATACTTAACTAGTTTATTGTAACTATGTGTGAAGCAGCTTATCTGAAAAACTCGGTACAGTTCATAATAATTCTATACGCCCTTAGGTTTAAAAAATACCTCCACCCCTATAACCCATAGAATATCGAACCAATCCACACAGATATAGATATCCATGCTTCACAGTACTACTCCCCATAAATATTGGACGTAGCCAACACCTTAGTCTCAAGATCCCTTCGTCTTACTAACAGCCAAGGAAAAGAAAAAGAACTAAAATACTTTGAAAGACCTTTTTTATTTATCATCTATACCGAATAATTTTTGCAGTTTCTGTGGTGGTATTTATTAAGATTTATAAACTTGACCTAAATAATTTTTAGTGCTTTTGTTCAGACTTGCCTATTATTAGCTTTACCAAAGTTTTATGAAATGTTGCTTCATTTTACATGAAATTGTATTATTTTTGTCCTAATTTACTCAATTTAGACACATATTTAGACGATGGATAAAAATAGTTATGTCGACACAGAAAAATTATCTTAGTATTGGTTGTGAAGAGGCAGAAAAAGTCGGACAATATTATGATTACCCTAATTATAACATTAGTAGCGTTAATACCATAAACGGCCATAAACGTATTCAAATTGTTCATGGGTAAGAATGGGCGGCAAATTATGTCAATATTAGGTCATCCATACGATTGTTGCAGTTGTTTTTATGTTATTAGTAAAAACAGTGGCGGCTCGTAAGGGAGGGAGGTTGACCGTCACCAGAAGTTTATTTTTGTTTTATTCAGACATATGTTCTTTTGTTTTTTTTTTATTCTATACTACAGACAGAGTTCAACCAAAACAATGAGTTAGGTATTTTTGCAAAAAATCATTCATAAATTCGGTACGATTTTTGAATCTCTGGTTGTACACTGAAAAATCAAGAAAGAAAAATATATCTTGGCATATTCTGTGCTTGCTTGCAATCTCTGGTTGTACACTGAAAAATCAAGAAAGAAAAATATATCTTGGCATATTCTGTGCTTGCTGGTTGTAGATCTACAACCAGCAAGCACAGAAGACGCCAAATGAGATTTTGGCGAAACGTCTGCAAACTTCTACAAGAAGCCAAACGAACAAATGGATGTATTCCAGGATTAATATTGAATCACATGTTCCCATCCGTGAAACACTACGCAACAAGATATATATCTATATCTATATATATATATATATATATATATATATATATATATATATAGTAATAAATAAAATTTTAATAAAAAAATTGAACCGACTTCTAAAAGTGCGCTAAAAAGTTAAAAATAACTATACATTTTTATATGAAATTGAAATTTTTGAAGTCGGCACCAAACTAATACCTGACAAAATGTGATTCGCATAAACAGATTAAAAACACTTTATTTGTAATTGCTTTCTTACCATAATTTGTATACATTAGTAGTTATTTATTTCATTTAGAAATAATTTGGCGCCGACTTCAATAATTTCAATTTCATATAAAAATTTGTAGTTATTTTTCATTTTTTTTTTGTGAATTTATTATAATATCCGTGAATAATTTGAACTAAGTACTAATCAAGTTTAGTATTCCTCGCAATGACTCCAAGGTGGCAAAAAAGTACCCATTTTATCCAAAGTTGTAAATCACTCTAAAAGTTCTCCAAATACTAATGAAATTGTATCCAACAAATATTTCGTCTGTCATAATAAATCCACTATATTAAATTTCATTTTAATTTTTCATTAATTTTAGATTAGTAAAATAGGCCCCAAAACTTTCCAAGAACATGAGACGTAAATTTCTTAGCCCGATATATTTTATACTGCATATTGAGTTTGTGTAGACCACAAGAACCCCGCAATCTCAATTTTAAACAAAATCGGAAAATTTTTAGTCCCTTATATTGTATCTTATCAATCTAATAGTTGTAAAAAATTACCTTCATATTCGTAATACACGACCCCTAAAATCCCCTAATACCAAATCTAAAAAAAATGCGAATAAAGTAAAATTTTCAACCTACGATATTGGATCCGCCATACTAAATTTCAAAAAAATAATTTTAACGTCTTGCTCTAATCTAAAACCTTCAAAGCCCTCTAATACAAATTTTTTAAGAAATCCGGAAACTTAAAATTTCTAGACCGTCATCTTGCATATTAGATTTTCTTAAAATAATTTTATATTCGCTATTTAAATACTCAAAAACGATTTAGTTCCATCTTTGAACAAAATCGAAGAATGTAAAATTTTTAGTCTGCTATATTGGAATCGCCATATTGAATCCTGAAAAAATACTTTTAAATTCATAATTTACACCCTCAAGAACCGCCTATATCAGTTTTGGAGAAAATCAAAAAAAGCAAAGGACGCCATATTGAATGCGCAAGATTGAGTTTTTCAAAAAATATTTTAAATTCGTAATTAATCTTCTTTTTCTTCTTCTAGGTAGAACCAAGTCCTGTTATCTATACAATGCCTCATCGATCCTCGTTTGAGGTCGAAATCCAGCTGTCTCTCTATCTTTTGGGGGGCCGTCCAGGCGGCCGTTTGGTGTTTGGTTTCTCTCTCATCACGGTTTTTGCTAGTCTGTCATCGTCCATTCGTTCCACGTGATCTCTCCACTGCCTACGACGGTTTCGAACCCATTTCACAACATCCCCCACTCCGCTGTCCTCGCGTATTTTTGCGTTTCTTAATCTATCTCTTAAACTTCGTAATTAATACTAACGAAAATCCTCTAGTGCTGATTTTAGATAAAATCGAGAAATGTAGAATCTTTAATCCGCCATCTTGGATCCTCCATATTTAATTTTTTAAAAATAATTTCAGATTCGTAATTTACGATCCCAAAAACTCCCTCATGCTAATTTTGAAAAAAATTGGACAAAATTAATTTTTTATAAGCCATATTGGATACGCAATATTGAAGTTTTTAAAAATAATTTCAGATTCATTGTGTGTAACCCTAAAAACTCCATTATACCAATTTTGGAGAAAATCGAACAAAATTAATTTTTTCGTCCGCCATATTGGATCCGCTATACTAAATTTTTTAAAAATAATTTTAGATTCGGCATGTGCGACTTCGAAAACTCCCCCGTACCAATTTTGGAGAAAACCGGAACAAATTGATTTTTTTGTCCGCCATATTGGATCCGCCATATTGTATTTTTTCAAAATATTTTGGATTCGTTATTTGTTGTATACAAAATCACTCATTGTTTGTTATTTGGAAAATTAAAACATTAATAACATTTAAGGATATCCGTAAATTGAAACCTGTTTCCCTTAGATTTACAATACGAATGTAGGGTAAAATTTTAAATAAGTATTAATAAAAGCTTTAAAACTTAACAAATCCAAAAAAAAAAGTTTAAACGCACTCTGTTTGAAATTCCTTGTAAAACGTTACAAAGCATATACAATATACAAGCAGAAACAAAAAGAAATTTCTGTCAAAATAAAAAGTATTCACTCAATGTCAACAATACTCTTTCACAAAGTCACATATTATTTGAAAAGGAACCAAACGCAAGAATTTAAAAAATCTTTAATGGACACCAAATCGCAATAAAATTTTTATAAAAAAATTGAACTGACTTCTAAAAGTGCGCTAAAAAGTGAAAAAAACCATAAATTTTTATATGAAATAGAACTTTTTGAAGTCGGCGCCAAACTAATACCTGACAAAATGTAATTTGCATTGACAGATTAAAAATACTTTATTTGTAATTGCTTTCTTACCATAATTTGTATATATTAGTAGTTATTTATTTCATTTACAAATAATTTGGCGCCGACTTCAAAAAGTTCAATTTCATATAAAAATGTATGGTTATTTTTCACTTTTTAGCTCACTTTTAGAAGTCGGTTCAATTTTTTCATAAAAATTTTCTATTTTTAGTTTTAGAATTCATTATGATATTCATAAATTATTCGAACTAAGTACTAATCGAGATTACTGTACCTCGCAATGACACCAAAGTGGCAAAAAAGTACCCATTTTATCCAAAGTTGTATATCATCCTAAAATGAACCAAAAAAAATTCTTTAGTTCTTAGAGTTTTCCAAATACCAATCAAATTGGGTCAAACGAATATTTAGTCTGTCATAGAAAATCCACTATCTTAAATTTCAAATTAATTTTAGATTGGTAATGTAGGCCCCAAAACCTTCCAATATCGATATTTAAAGAAAATAAATTATTTTTTTTCCACCATATTGGATACGCCATATTAAATTTTTTAAAAATAATTTTAGATTCGTCATGTGTGACGCCGAAAACTCTCCCGTAGCAATTTTGGTGAAAATCGGACAAAATTGATTTTTTTTGGCCGCCATATAGAATTTTTTAAAAATAATTTCAGATTCTTTATGCGAGGCCCCGAAAAGTTCCCCATCCAATTTTGGAGAAAATCGGACAAAATTGATTTTTTGTTGCCCATATTAGATCCGCCATATTGAATTTTTTAAAAATTATTTTAGATTCGTCATATACAACCCAAAAAACTTTCCCGTACCAATTTTGGAGAAAATCGGACAAAATTGATTTCTTCGTCCGCCATATTGGATCCGCCATATTGAATTTTTTAAAAATTATTTTAGAATCGTCATATGCGACCCCGAAAACTCCTCCGTACTAATTTTGGTGAAAATCGGACAAAATTGATTTTTTCTTCCACCATATTGGATCCGCTATATTGAATTTTTTAAAAATAATATCAGATTCGTTATGTGCAACCTCGAAAACTCCCCCATACTAATTTCGGAGAAAATCGGACCAAATTAATTTTTTTTGTCCGCCATATTGGATCGGCCATTTTGAACTTTTTAAAAATAATTTTAGATTCGTTGGGTACAACCCAGAAAATTCTTCCATACCAATTTTGGAGAAAATCGGACAAAATTAATTTTTTTGGCCGCCATATTGTAAGTGCCATCTTGGATTTTACTGCACCAATTTCATCTAAAAAAATATGGGACCACCGCAGCAACTGCCTTTACATAACGTAAAAAATTTCATTTAAATCGGTGCAGCCGTTCCGGAGTAATCGGTGTACATACATAAAAAAAAAATACATAGTCGACGAATTGAGAACCTTCTTCTTATAGAAGTCGGTTAAAAATAAGGTCTAGTTTCCTTTGTGTAAAAATATCCAGAGCTTGGCCTTACCTACAGTGCCATCTATAGGCTAAAGACATAAATAGACATTCTTATAACGTGATTTATATTTTATACAAAAGGATCCAAGCAACAACTTTTTTAATGAATAACTTAGTGTTACTTGGATTTATTTAGATATAATGTTGTGCTTCTCGTACTCTTTGGTAACACCGATCGTGTTTTAACAAGTAAATAATATGAGTTAACGAACCAAACGCATTCTTTGGAATGCCACTTATCAAACAAAATACAATATCAGTGATGTTGCCCATAAAAGGTTAAAAATTAGCGAATATGAAGAAGTAAGTACACTTTTTAGGTTATAATTTCATAATATTTGTATTAGTCATTTAATTTTAAAATTAATGTTTTAATTATTCAGATTTTTGGTAATACAGTCTGTGATAAAAAGTATTTCCTTGTTGTGATTGTAATAATAGGGGTATAACACAATCGAAAATTTAGCCATTACTGTAAAAGGAGCCAAGTGCTGCTTATATCGGATAGGTAGCCGTTGGCTCCTTCTACGTAAAATAATTAATGGATTGCCGGATAATAAGAATTAGTGTAGCAAACCGAGAGACTCTAAATTACTCGAGGACATTGGTAATACGTCGTTTAAGGATGGGAATTACAAAAAACGATTAGATAACTTTGGTAATAGATTTGAAACTAGCGTCAGTCACTTTTGTACTATAATTAATACTTACGAGGTTCTAACAGCTAAAGATCTTTTGGCAGAGTGTACAATGCAAATACATCAGAGTCATAAGAAAAACTTTTAGGCAATAAAATTTGTTATGAGTCTTCAAGTAGCTTCAGAAAATACTTTCCCCTAGTTTTAGTAAATAAAAAGGTAACTGTTGAAAAGTGCCTTATTATTACAGATACGGGTACTATGAGTGAAGTGGAAATTTAATAGTGAAAAAACAATAGATGAAATTGAAAATTATGGTTTTTTGGTTTGGACCGTGTCAAATTGGAATTATCCGACGTTTCGCCTACGATTGCACGAGGCATCTTCAGGGATCTTTACTTCTCGAAATTAGAACACTGAATGACTATCGAGGAGCAACAGTCCGATATTTATACCGATGGGTATAAATACCGTATAGTGTGACTGTATCGAACCAAGTAAACAGCCGAAAAGTGAATTGTAAAAGGAATTTAACGCATGCTTCTACTCATTCCCTGCGTAAAAAAGTATATCCAAAGCATGTTTAGGCACGAACACCTAGAGAGACTGCGTATTCTTTAAATATGTATTTTTTTATTATTCTAATAATACTAAAACGACCTTAAATATTCATATTTAACCCCGAACTAGAAAAAATACCATAATGCACTTAAGTTGCACCAATAAATTAATGCTAATAACAAATAACAATAATTAAAAATATATCCATAAACATACCTATTTTAAAAGCTCTACCTTGAACAATTGCATAAGATGTATTTTAAGAATAATTATTTAATGCAAATGATAATAGCCTATATTGAATAACACCGTTGACATCTTGTTAATAAATATGTAATAATTATCGCATCTCGTAAAAATACAGGCGTGAATTAAATGAAAATAAAAGTATAATGAGAGTATGTTTACATAGTATGTTTGAACCGATGTCAATCAACGTCTATCATCATTAATAGTATAAACATGAGCATGTAAAGTATATTGTTTTCAAGGATATATTAATAATTCATTGAGTTCGGAGATAATATATAACAAATTTAAAAAGGTCTCAATCTAATTGTTGAAGCGGTGAGCATTGGTATTTAACCGCACCATTGGTGCCGGATTTTTACCTTTTCTATTTTTTAAAATTTAAACAAAAATTATTTTAAAAAGGAAAAACTGCTATAAAACATTATTAAATTAATAATAGTAGATTAACTTATTTATTTAGATAGAAGTCCGCACCATTGTATTCGTAGGGGTTATTCAAAAATTCTAGGTGTATTGATATTTTTTTCGACTCATCATTGACTACGTTTATAATGTAACAAATGGATCTGCTTTAAAATAAATTTACCGTTGTTCCGTCCCTTTTTAACCGACTTCTAAAAGAAGGAGGTTCTTAATTCGTCGACTATGTATTTTTTTATGTATATACATAAATTATTTCGAAACGGCGGCACCGATTTGAATAAAATTTTACCTTATGTTCAGGAAGTTGCTGCGGTGGTCTCATATTTTTTTGGATGAAATTGGTGCAGTAAAATTCAAGATGGCGCTAGCAATATGGCGGCCGACTTCTAAAAGAAGGAGGTTCTTAATTCGTCGACTATGTATTTTTTTATGTATATACATAAATTATTTCGAAACGGCGGCACCGATTTGAATAAAATTTTACCTTATGTTCAGGAAGTTGCTGCGGTGGTCTCATATTTTTTTGGATGAAATTGGTGCAGTAAAATTCAAGATGGCGCTAGCAATATGGCGGCCAAAAAAAATAGTTTTGTCCGATTTGCTCCAAACTTAGTACAAAGGAATTTTGGGGATCATACACAACAAATAAGAAATTATTTTTAAAAAATTCGGTATGGCGGACGAAAAAAAATCAATTTTGTTCGATTTTCTCCAAAATTGGTATGAGGGAGTTTTCGTGATCGCATATAACGAATCTGAAATTATTTTCAAATAATTCAATATGGCGTATCCAATATGGCAACAAAATATTAATTTTGTCCGATTTTTTTTTCAAAATTGATAGGGGGGAGTTTTTGGGATCGTACATTCCGAAACTGGAATTATTTTAAAAAAATTAAATATGGCGAATCGAAGATGGCGGATTAAAGATTCTACATCACTCTGTGTTGTCTAAAATCAGTATTGAGAGATTTTTGTTAATGTTAATTACAAGTTTAAAATATTTTTTGAAAAACTCAATCTGGCTGATTCAATATGGCGTCATAAAAATTTTACATCTTTCGACTTTTTCCAAAACTGATATAGGGTTTTTCAGTATTTAATATGGCAAATCCAGTATGGAGGAATAAAAATTTTACATTTTTTGATTTTGTTCATAGGTGGGACTCAATCGTTTTTGAGGTTGTGTATAGCTAATATAAAATTATTTTAAGAACATCTAAAATGTTAGTTGCAATATGACGGTCTGGAAATTTTAAATTTCCAGATCTCATCCAAAATTGGTACTAGAGGGCTTTGAAGCGTTTAGATCTAGATTAGATTAAGACGCTAAAATTTTTATTTTTTAAATTCAATATGGCGGATCCAATATGGTGGACTTATGATACGGAGGCATTGTCCATTACAATTACCGAATCGGGTCCCACAAGGTTTAAAATCGAAGAAAACAATCACTCAAAAACATCGGCTTTTATGTCTTCATGGTAGTCCCTTGTTTTTCGAGATTCCAAAACATTAAGGCCGTCATCTAAGAAACTAGATATACTTCTAATATGAGCTATTATTAGACGACGACCTTTTCCACTAGGATTGCGTAGTCCTTGCGAAAATCCCTTTATAAATGCCTGCTTCGAACTTTTAATGTTCAGATCTTGCCATACCCTCCAATTGTGTGCCCTTCATTGAGCTATATTTCGATAGTGTATTAGATTTTTTCTGAAATTCCACCATTTTTGCCATATATTTTTGCTACTATAAAACAAATTCACTCTTCTAAATGAGTAAGCTTTTTCGATTCCATTTAAGATACTTAAAATCCGTTTTTTAAAGTTCGTTTCTTTATGATATTTTCGGTAAAGATGTATCATTATTATTTCTGTTTTAATTTTATTTAATGTTGGTATTTCATGCTTGAAAAAGAAACCATGGATTGTGCGTAATTTTTGTGATCGTCCAGGATTTTTTTTTCGCCATCTTGTCCTTTTCTTTATAATGATTAAAATCCTGAACACATGGTAAACATTTTTAATCCTTATTCGTTCTTTTAACATCAATTGACTTTTTTTTTTTATAAGTGCACCATTAGTTGAAGGTTCGTTAATATGCATAGTTTATCACAAATATACACTATAATACACTATAATAAACTTTTTTTGCACAACAATATCTATATACAACGAAAGTATAGTAATTATAATGGGAACTCAGAGAATATATCTATGAATCAATAAAATGTTCAAACAACGCGAAAACCCCATTGGGACGCTTATTTTTAAATCTATTCAAGATGGACATTCCGTGTGTTTGTTGCCACATCCATTATCTTCGCGATAAGAAATCAAGTACATGTTGCATCACTGTGCTATTTTAAATGCGATCAGCTGATTGCTATTTAAGGCTCGCGAAATAAGACAAGAATGCGTTTTAAGCTTTTAGTCCCTGCCCTGTTAATAGAGCGGCAGAGTTTTAAGTAATTTATTGTTGTATGAGATGTTTATTGCACTGCTTCGTTGCTTTGGCGACCAGTATTAAATGAGTCACTAACAGAACTTTAGATACAAGTGACATCACGCACATATTAAAGTAACTGTACTGATCGTCTAATAAACAGAAAATGTCCGGATCATGCTATGCGCCATTTTGGGCAAAGTGAAGCTATAATAACAGTGAATACGCTATCACCACTGAAAAATTATACCGACTAAACGTAATTGATCACCTCCCACTGACAAAGTTTGAAGCAATTTGCATACCTTTCCAAAATTTTATCGACATAAGTAGTTGAACGAAACGAATGGTAGAAAGAGATAAAATGACATTATTATGTTATAACCTCACCCAACTTATCCAGTTCGTGTCAGCTGATTGTTATGTGTGGATGTCTGCCATCTTTATTATATTTTTGGTTGTTAAAAATAACTAGTCATTAAAAAAAAGCAATATGTTGACGACCCGTTTCTTCAAAACGTTTTATTTTTTTGAAAAAACCGTTGAAATGTTAATTAGGTGGTAACCCGTTATTTTCAGTATTTCCTAATTTTTAATCATCATATCAGTAATGGAGGTCTTCTGGCTGGCCTATGGTTTCAGTCCATGGTCGTACACGGTTCCTCTATAACCGGTCGTTTCAGGTTTTCTTTCAAACTTAGTTGTCAGGACAGGAAGTCTTGCAATAAGAGGCTGGATGTTTAGTGAATTCATACAATAATTGATTGGTACATAGCTACTACATAGAGCTGCGGTTTCTACCGTTGCAAGGTTTATCAGTGCTGGCTTCCTGAAATTACTGTATGTAGGAGGCGTGTATTCCTAATAAAGTCAGTATATTGCTTTGTATATATAAGTTGTTTTTCTTGATATGTGTTTTTCTTTGTATATAAGACTCCTAAGGTATTTGGCCCTTTGTATACATTTTTGTTTAACAGTTCTACAGTGCCAATTTAAGATAATTTTTTGGTCTATATTTACACCTTAATATTTGATTGATGGCTTCGTGTATATTACTTGGTTGTTCAGTTTTATAAAATAAATTTAATCCAGGGGAAAAACAAAGATTTTAATGACAATCAATACCTTCATAATAACATCAACAATGACACTATTTTTTTGACTTTTGACGATTAATTTGACGTGCCAAAACGTCACTTTGCCCAAAATGGTGCTGAGCATACCCCGGGCATTTTTCGTTTGACAGCTCTATTACAATCTGTCATCCATTTTATTTTAAGAAATCCGTGTGTGACATCCTGTTGAATCCAAAATAGTATTTGTAATTCGACTTGTGAAGGTTATTAGTGGAAATTTATGAATATGCAAATATATTTTTTTTACCGTGATATAAAATTCTAGAAAATATTTTTGAATTCTGTTCTTCGTCCAATTTCAACAATTATTTGTCATACTGTATCAATATTCACGGATCAATTATGCGACAAATTATTTATAATTATTAGGATTCTAGTACTTTTAGTTCAAATCAAATGGATTAGGGATGATAAATTTTCAATACTATATTTTCGATATTTTCCCTTTAGAACACTTTTTAATTATGAAATATATCAATTTTAATACATTTTAGACAATAGAGCATTACAAGGTAACATTTTCTTTAAAAAATTCTACCCAAAACGTTTAAAATGTCGAGCGGGATAAAAATAAATACTCATGTTTTCTTAATTAATAAAATATGTGTAATATATCAGTTTTATGTTATATTACAATGAATTCAAATAGATAAGTTCAAAATATAATCGAAATAAATTTTGAGATTTAAAATTTTCATATTATCCTATAATGACCTTTAACCAGAAATTACTAAACAAATCATTTTATCAGGAATGATTTATTATTTTACTATTTTATACTATTTAGCAAATTAAAGTTTCGATTATAATTGTTATCAAGCTGTTTTTTTATACGGAACATGATGATAAGTGAAAGTAGTTGGTAACAGAAATTTTTATTTTATATTAAGTTCTAGAAATTATTTCTGAAATAATAAGATCATTGGACAAAATAAAATATAAAAGACTTGTCTGTTTTAAGGTTGTAGACAATGTTGAAGATTGACTAAAATGTGGTTGTCTGACTTACATTGTCTTTATTTTTGTTTATTTTTACAACGTTTCGTTTAGGTTGTATCCCTAATCGTTATCAAGTATAAACTAAATGTTTTGTCTTAAGGCTACAAGCTTATATAGAGACTGTGTCCATTGAAGGGCAAAGTTTCGTTTCACTGTATACACCTCAATGATTTGATATTACAAAGTAGTGGTTGCCAAAGATTAGGTATCTCAACACTGGGTTTACTGAAGATTCCATTATTATTATTTTTATTGTACGCTGCTTCTATAAATCCTGGAAAAATAGAGTCAATTAGCTCGTGACCCCACAAAATCTATAAAGTGAAAAATCTACAGAACTGTAAGGAAATACCAAGACCATATATCTGACAACGTACGATCGGCGCTCACACTACACTACAGTAAACCACTACGTCTTTACAAACTAACGAACATACTTTTGAGACCAATAACCAGCTCCAGAGGATCCCCAGCAAATGCACTAGCGAAGTTTCTTTTAAAAATCATACAACTTTTAGAAGATAACACCAACACTTATGTTAAAAATTCCACACATTGCGTGAACATTATTAGTAGCCTTAATCTAGAGCTAGACGATAGACTAATAAGTTTCGATGTGGAAAGTCTGTACACTAATGTGTCATTAGACATAATCAAAACTAGACTTTCAAATGATACAACATTACCAGATCGAACCACGTTACCACTGGCCGGAGTGATGGACCTTTTGGAATGTTGCCTGCGTAGTGCTTACTTTCAAGTAAAGGACAAGTTCTACGCTCAGCACGAAGGGCTTCCAATAGGTTCTTCACTCTCACCAGTCGTCACCAATATATATATATATATATATATATATATATATATATATATATATATATAAATGTTTATTAACGGACCAGCCACTGACAAAAGAAAAAAATCAATACATAAGTATAATATAAAAATCTCTAGTATCACACGCATGAACAGAAACATACAACGAAACATTGAACAAATAATAAGATAATTAGTCAAATACAAAAATATATAAACTTGAAGATATACAATATAGATAAAATAGGGTATAATATACTCCTACAAACACAAAAGTTAAAACAAAGAGGTATACAGAAGGTGGGCAAATATAAAATACATACACTAAAACATACCATCTATAGATAAAATGACTAGATACATATATCACAGTGCATTCTTTATTTTTGAGCTCAATGAATTCAATGTATCATTAAAGAAATCGATATCATTTTCAAATTTATTCGCCGTAATTGAAAAACGAATAAGAGATTATGATAAGCCACAGTTTCTTCTGTGATAAGGAACACCAAACAGATTAAATTCTCTCAAAACTCTCTGTGGAACATTTATGTCTATCATAGCTAATAATTCAGGACAATCTATTAATCCATGCAAAATTTTATAAAAGGTGCGCGTATCGATATATGTTCTCCTTTCCCTAAGAGGTATCAAATTAATGGCATTAAGTATTTCTTCATATACTATGTCTTCACTTGGTATCCCCATTTTGAAACCCACAAATCTAATGAATCCCTTTTGCACTCTTTTAATCTGTTGAATATACTGCCCGTAGTAAGGAGACCATACCTGACAAGCATATTCCAAGACTGACCTAACATAGGAACAAAATAATGTTCTAAAGCAAGCAATGTTATTAAAGTCACGCAAGGTTCTTTTAATAAAGCCCAGTAATTTTAATGCTTTATTAGTAATATGATTCACATGAAAGTTAAAACTTAAATTGCTGTCAAAAGATACTCCTAAGTCTTTGAGCTCTTTTTTAGTTTCAAGTGATATACTACCAATCGAATAATCATATTGAATAACATGCTTAATGCGATAGAATCTCAAGACAAAACATTTGCTTACATTCAAATATATATATATATATATATATATATATATATATATATATATATATATATATATGTAATGGTTCAAAACTCATACCATAGAAACAGCAACAGTACAACTGAAAGTCTGGTTGAGATATGTCGATGATAACTTCATCGTTTAGAAGGACAATGATCAAGAACTTAATGATTTCTTAAAACATCTAAACACCATTCGACTTACCATTAAGTTTACCATGGAAAAAGAGGTAAATGATCAATTGCCATTCCTAGATGTCATGGTGAAGCGTTTAAAAGAAACTTCGGTATACAGAAAGCCAATACATACTGGACAATATCTTAACCATGGTTCTAATCACTCTGTTGTAACAAAACGGGGAATTATACGCAACCTCTATAATCGAGCTATATCTATATGCAATAATGCCGATTCATTGGAAAAAGAAGAAGTAAACATTAAATCCGATTTACGACAGAATGGTCATCCTTCAAAATTAATTGACGATGTTATAAATAACTTTAGAACAATGACCACTGGACATCAAGACATACATTGATGCTTCATAATTCCGTACATTATGGGAAATTCGGAGAAAATAAGATGAATTACCAGTGGTTATAATATAAAAATAGCCTTTAAATCATTTAACAAAAACAAAACCCAAAACTACCGATAAGAAAGAATGTGTTTACAAAGTTCCATGTGAATGTTGTGAAATGTATATTGGAGGATCCAAACGACCACTAGAAGTTAGAATTAAAGAACATAAAACTCATACACAAAAAGGGGAAACGTCGAGATCAGGTGTTGCAGAACACGCCTGGGATAAACAACACCATATAAAAGGGTCTTAAGCTGCGGCAATCTATATGGAACCCAACATGAAAAAAAGAAAATTATAGAAGCAGCTTACATTAAAAATAATAATGGAATCTTCAATAAACCCAGTGTTGAGATACTTAATCTTTGGCAACCACTATTTTGTAACATCAAATTATTGAGGAGTGTGCAGTGAAGTGAAACTTTTCGCTTCAATGGACACAGTCCCTTTATGAGTCCGTAGCCTTAAAACAAAACATTCAGCTTATACTTGATAACGATTAGAGATACAACCTAATCGAAACGTCCTAAAAATAAAGACAATGAAAGTCCCATAACCACATTTTAGTCAGCACTTGTTTACAGCTTCATTTAAATTAAATTTTACAAAATAAATGTAACTGAGTGCCACTATAAAAATACAATTTTGACTTCTGCGATATCAATTCATAAATACTGTCGAATATAAACAAAAATATCTTTACCCTCTATTCAAACTCAAAAATCGTAAAATCCAAAGTTTTTACCAGTTGTTTGTTGACTTATCTTAAAAAGAAAGTGTTTTTAATCAACAATAAACCTATTAATTGTGTTATTAATGACGCTGTTTCATTGTATCAATGCACTTTAATTAATTTGCCCTGCATATTATGCGAATAAACTAAATTTATCACAACTTTTGTCACATAAAACACTTCCTGCTAAGTGTTTTTAATTGAATAACTGCTGAAGTCAATAAAAGTGTCATAGGACATTAATCTTTCTATCAACATTTAGAGCCAATAACAATTAATTTTCGTAAGTTCAATTAAATCACACAATATAATTTTAGGCTGCTACGAAGGTGGTCTAGAAAAAATTAATTGTTAAATGGATTTATCAACTGCAAGTTAAAGTAAATAAACCAACAAAAGAATTTCCCTTAAAACTAAAGAATAACTGTTTTATATCGATACTGATATAGTACGTTTATATCGGCATTTAAAAGTCACTTGAAAGAAGTGAAATAAATGCGCTTGAAAATGACTTAAATAGTTCAACCTAAAATGAAATAGGGTTAACTTTATTAAAGTAACTTCAAAATGCGATATAAACGGGCCTTCCTTGATTTTAATTATGAATGTCAGATCAATACCCATTTTTAAAAAAGGACAGAAAATGCACCCAGAAAACTATCGAGGAATAACACTGCTTGATAGCATTCTTAAAGCATTCACAAAATCCATACTGGAAAAAATCACCAAAATCATAAGTATACGAGAAGAACAACAAGGTTTCAGAAAGAACAGATCCACTATTGACGCAATATTCATTATCAAACAAATAAATGAATAATCCCTAGAATTCAGTAAACCTGCGTACATGTGCTTCGTCGATATGACCAAGGCTTTTGACAGAGTACGCTTAAAGGACGTCTTAGAAATAATAACAAAAGGTCTAAATCATAGGCTAATTAACCTAATATACGATATTAACATCCAGTGCAGAACAAAAATCAGAGTAGGACATATACAACGGAAGACATATATGTAAACATAGGAATTAGACAGGGCGATTCGCTCAGCCCCTTCATATTTAATCTAATAATGGATAAAATAATAGAAAATCTTCTCAGAACAGCTGGATACAAAATGGGAAACACATTCTTCCATACCATCTGCTATGCGGACGATGCTGTTCTTATTGCAGACTCTGAAGATAATCTCCAAAGACCACTGCACTCTTTTAACACTAAACCGAAAGAATTAAATATGCTCATCAACACCGAGAAAACCAAATGCTTAGTAACATCCAAAGAACCAATACGGTGCAAGTTGGAAATCGACTCCAAAATTGTCGAACAGGTAAATCACTTCAAATATCTGGGAGCAGAAATAACGAGCCATGGAAACCTTTTTAACGAAGTAAGAGAGCAAACAATGAAAGCGGCTAGAATTTCGAAATGCCTAAAAGAAATGTCTGGAAGAACAAATACCTTAATATCGAAAGCAAAACTAAGATATATACAACGGCTCTAAGACCCATCATAACATACGCGGCAGAAACAAGACCAGATACAGGCAGAACTCTACAAATGATGAGAACAGTCGAAATGAAAACATTAAGAAGTATACAAGGCAAAACTCTACACGACAGAATACGGAATGAAGATATCAGACAACAATGCGGGATACAGGACATAGGAAGATGGGTTAGACAAAGGCGAAGATTCTGGAACAATGGAGGACGGTAGACTCGTTAAAAGCGCAAAAATGAATAACCCAGTAGGAAAAAGATCACAGGGAAGACCACCAAAACGATGACGAGAATGCTGGACCTCATCTTCCGGGGAAGACGTGATGGCAATAAACAGGCAATAGCCTACTAGTATGGTTAAGTTTTATGTTAATGTTATGAACTAAATATTTATTTATTTTTGTGTATTATGAAAATTAAGGAAGTTGTTATTAAAGTATGTGACACATTTCTTAAAAATGTATTTATTGAGGTTAGGTATGCACAAATTAAATACCCGAATTGGAAGTGACTTGAAATTAATTTTCAACTATATTCAAGTCATCGAAATAAGCGTGTAGGTTGAAAATTAGTTTTAAAGTCGCTTCACTTTCAATTCGGCCTGAAGCCATTGATATAAACGTGGTGTATTATCATAAAGTATTAAGTTAATTATGGAAAAAAAAACTATAGGTTATTTTAATGTCCAGTATACACTGCTGAGAGTTTAACATACAGAGTGATTCTCCGGGTACTTTATCGATCGATTGTGGGAAAACTATAATTAGGAAGAATCTGAAAATTTGACAGTGTACTAACGTGCTAAAATATTTTCTAGATAGCGGCACTTCCGGTTATACCGGAAGTAGATGTCAACTTGCTTATTTTAAATAGAATACCTCATATATTATTACATTTTTGATTTTTACGTAAAATTCTAGATATTCCAGAAATATTTCATGTATAATATTCTATACATAAGTCTCACCGTTTTGAACTTATTTAAATTTTTATGTCAAAAATGACGTTTGTGGACCAAAACTTAACTATAAATTTTTCTTATAAGAAAGTCTTTATTATTTAATTTGGGTTAGTTTTCTTGTAGAGAAGATCGACTTAAGTAGTGTTTTTAAGATATTTTGAAAATTATTAGTACAGAGTGGTCAAAAAAGAAGAATAAAAATTATATTTAAAAAATCGTCAAAAGTCAATTTTTTCCAATAGAAAACATCTATTTTTATAATTTTATCATATTAAGCATTAAAAATAAGGGTAACTTTGTATAATGTTGTTTATTCCAAAAATTTGTAGTTTTCAAAATATTGGCAATTCAACATTTTTCTATTGTAAAAATGCTATACGCCTTTTAAGTTTTGTTATTAGTTGGCCATGACAGCTAGGCGTGGCGAAAATAAAACAATCGAACACTACAGAATTGTCACTATATCTTACAATTTGACATTCATTAATAATAATCATGCCGAAGCGATTAAATAACACGCACGAAGATTATTTAAACTTATTTATTATTTATGGAGAATGTGACAGAGTTATTTCAGGAACATGCGATACATTCGCGATCCGATATCTGCAGAAACAGAAACCAACACCACCCACTGTTAAAAGGATTGTAGAAAACTTTAAGAACTTTGGATCCATAAAAGCAAAAAGAAATAGAAATAAACCAGTTGTTAATAATGCAAATATTGAAACTACACTACAATTTTAGGATATTTCGCCGCATATCTGACAATATCTACAAGGCAAATAGCATTAGAGTCTGGATTACCTCAAATATCAGTTTTAAGGATTTTGTGGAAACACAATTTTCATCCCTATGTATATTCCATAGTACAACCTTTAAAAGGCACTGATTTTCCAAGAGTAGAGTTCTGTCAATTTATTTTACTTCGATCACAAGAGAATGCTGGTTTTTTAGATAATATTATTCGGTCGGACGAAGTCAAATTCACAAAAAATGGATTGTTTAATCGACTCAATTCCCACTATTGGAGCGACTCAAATGCACATCCATTTAGAGAACTAAATTTTCAAGAGTCTTGACAGTTTAACGTGTATTGCGCTATAAGAAATGACGGCATCGTCGCCCTAGAATTCTACCAAGATAATCTGAATGGTAAGTTAGTCATTTTTAAAGACTTCTAGATAAAAAAAAATACGTTTTTTAACTTATAGGTGAGCGCTACTTCGACATCTTAAGAAATTTGGAAGTAAACTCTTTAGATAACTTGCCGCTGGCTGATCAGAGAAATTTATTTTATCAATATGATCGGGCGCGACCACATAATAATCATTTATTTAGTGGACAATCATGTGCAAAATTTGTTTTATGATCAACTGGTCATTAATAGAAAAATTGTTAGGTTCAAAACTAGAATACCCTCTAAAATAGTGGTCTTTAAATTTAACTTAAATATGATAGATTGTCTCGAGAAAGTAGTTAAATCATTCATTAAACACAATAAATTAAAGTTAAAGAATCAACTGCGAATGAATAACTAGTTTACAACAAATAGATACCTCAGATATAGCACATCTTAAACCAAACAATTTCCATTATTAAATTACCAAGTAAAAAGAAAATAACCCTGTCTTTTTCACGTTTATCAGATAGAAATTATTCATCACACATAATAGAAACATTCCGTCGCTCGCATCTTTTAAATATTTAAAATAATTTAATTGGTCACTCTCAAACAAGTATTTATTGTAATTTAGAAAACGGTATAATAAGACCTTAATTAAAGATTAAATGCATTTACAAGCTTTACAGATATTAATTAGTATTCAAAAGTAACCTCTACATTTCCAGCATTAAATTTATTGCCGTTATATATTGAAAAAATGTTGTGAGAAAGCTTTTTAGAAACAACATATTTGAGTGCATTGCGAAATTTTCTTGCTCTAAACAAAATATTTCGTATGAAGATATTTTCAGACGTAACAGTCGTATTTTAAATTATGGTATTCTAAATATTTTATCTATTATCAGCAATAAATCTTATAGCTTTAATCATAAGCGTAGCAAGGTGGTGGCCATTAGATCCAACTCTCTTAGAATCTTGGTGGCTTTCTCTCAAAAATAAAATAAGTTATTATAAACAATTAAATTCAATACTTGAGCGAACTTAAATAAGCACGGGTCCCGAATAAAAAGAACTATTACTTTCTATAATAAAAAAAAATAATTTACTTGTTAATGAGCTTATTTCTAAAGCCTTATGTCGATTAGATTCAAATTATCGGATTTAGACTTTTTAATATTAAACGTGTTTTTATCAAAAACCGCTTCATCCGATTCATGAATCCATATTTTGATTCTTTAAAATAAAACGAAGAAATTATGTTGAAAAGAAAGATAATTACTTCGGGTAATAAAATCTAAAAATGTATCTTTGACGCAAAAATAAGAAGATATCACTCCATCGTACAATCGATAATGACTTATGTGACCTGAACCATGACGAGACAGAACGAGAACACACTAAGAATTGCAGAGAGAAAAATCCTACGGAATATATACGGACCCGTTGGGGATGATACAACACAGCAGTACCGTAGTAGAACAAACAGGGAGCTAAAAGAACTATATGACTAACCGGACATCGTAAAAATAATGAAACCAGAAAGACTTAGATGGACCGGCCACGTCAAGAGGCAAGAAGATGGAAGAGTAGACAAATTAGTAAGGGAACAGGCCCCAACCTGTAGAAGACCATTAACAAGACCACAACTACGGTGAAGAGACATCATAGCATTATATCTTAGAACCTTGAGCATGACAGATGCAGAGGAGCTAATGACGGACGAAGTCTAATGGAGACGAATTGTTGAGTCAGCCAAGACCCACCCTATGTCGTAAGAACTTCAGGGAGAGAGAGATAGATGTCTCCAATTATTTTGAAAAAGTAGATAAATAATTCAACTTATTTCTCCCTTACAAAAGTTAACAAATATTTCATTTCATCCGATTTCCATATATTTCTTTTTTTACTTTATTCCTTTTTTTTTCTGCTTCTGTTTGTGACATATTAATTAAGCAAATTTATAAAATTCTCTCCAATTATCTAGTTCATAAAAATTATAGTTTTTTAAATACTGGTTTATATGGCCCCTGCGACTGAAACAATTTAGTCAGCTAAATTTAAAATAAGGTCTAATTCTGGTAGTAAATTGCAAGCATTCTTTACATTTTTAATACACTCATGCTTAGTTCTTGCCATAATTAAAAAGTTTTCAATTTAGTCAGCTAAATTTAAAATAAGGCCTAATTCTGGTAGTAAATTGCAAGCATTCTTTACATTTTTAATGCACTCATGCTTAGTTCTTGCCATAATTAAAAAGCTTCCAATTTAGTCAGCTAAATTTAAAATAAGGCCTAATTCTGGTAGTAAATTGCAAGCATTCTTTACATTTTTAATGCACTCATGCTTAGTTCTTGCCATAATTAAAAAGTTTTCAATTTAGTCAGCTAAATTTAAAATAAGGCCTAATTCTGGTAGTAAATTGCAAGCATTCTTTACATTTTTAATGCACTCATGCTTAGTTCTTGCCATAATTAAAAAGTTTTCAATTTAGTCAGCTAAATTTAAAATAAAGCCTAATTCTGGTAGTAAATTGCAAGCATTCTTTACGTTTTTAATGCACTCATGCTTAGTCCTTGCCATAATTAAAAAGTTTTCAATTTATCAGCTAAATTTAAAATAAGGCCTGATTCTGGTAGTAAATTACAAGCATTCTTTACATTTTTAATGCACTCATGCTTAGTTTTTGCCATAATTAAAAAGTTTTCTAGATATGAAGAACAAATTATATTTCTTCCTCTCAAATATTTTAGTACGGGGCTGGTTATTTTGGTAAAAATGAAACTAAAAACGTAATTATTTTCTATACATTTTCTAAAAAGTAGGCATAGGACAACAGCGAAGAATAATTTTCAGTTCTCATCAGTCAATAAATAAGATTTTGCTCTATAGCAATATTGTGAAAATCGCTGTTTTTTTTTTTCGGATAATGCGGACCAATATCAAATTTGTTATGGCTTATTATTATTTCAAGTTTTTTTTCTTACCCCTTTTTCCATTCATACTCTCCTCATAAAGATAAATAAGTGTTTGGAGAATGGGGCTTTATAGCAAATAATACTAGGTACGCCTATGGTTGTGACGTAACTCGAAGAATGTAAATTTTCATTATCAGTGATTTAAATGTTTTGTATCCATATGACAAATTGATTGAAAACTTTAAATAGTTATTTCGTTGATGGTAGAAAAATCACGTATTGATATATAAAAAAAATTTGATTTTCCAAAAATTTAATTTTTCATACATTGTAGGGTATAATGAATACCTAAAATAGTAAACATTTTAACAAAAATATTAATGGAATAACTTTTTAATGAGATCTTTATGCATTATGTTCAGGAAGTTGCTACGGAAGTCCCATTTAATAATTCCATATATTAATATTTCACAGATACAGATTATTAATTTAAAATTACCTCTCGTAAATTAAAAATGGCCAATCCAATATCGCGGGCTGAAAATATTACGTGTCCCAATTTTAATTAAAATAGGTATTTTTAAGTTCAATATTATGGATAAATTATCAACAGCATATATCCACTGATACCACATTGCAGGTCAAAACCACAGCAGATCATTGCTGAGCAAACCATTCGACAAATTAAACCGCGAGATCCTGCGTTTATGCACCTTAGGCTGCTGACGTCCACATCTGTAGCATTCGATCTGGAGCTAGACCTTACTTGCACTTGACAGTCCCATTTCATGTGTCCGATCCGTCCACATCTGTAGCACTTTATCTGCTTTGTTAATTCCACCTGACAGTCCCTTCTGGTGTGTCCGGTCCGTCCACATCTGTAGCACTCGATCTGATTTCTGCTATAACGTGAAATATCACCTATTGTGTTCAGTTCTTCCTGATTTCTTCTATACCATGAAGTATCATCTCTCTTTTCTAGTTTTTTAAGAATTTCAGATAACGTTGTCCCCATCATTTAATTCGGTAAGTCCTTCTTTGTTTTGCAACAACTCTAGTGCTGGTCCACGAAGTGCGATTACTAATGCAGTAGCCATCATCGTAATTTCAGTTATTTGCCGTGACAGCAGCTTCAAATTATCGTTTGTACATTATCCAAGATGTTTGACCGTCGTAAGTTGGAGGTTTAATGTTCTGTCCGTCAAATGGGCCATGCTTCTTGCATTTCTTGGCCTACATCTCCTATATCTTGTCGCACGGTTGAATCTATACTACTTAATTCTCTGTGTACTTCTCCTATGTCTTTTCGCACTTCGCCTATCTCTTCCTTAAACTTTTGCGTTTGCTCTTGTACAATTTGATCGATTTTTTGTTTTCCTTGTATAAGGGCCTCTTGTATTCATTTGAAAAGTTTAACTCTATTTTTAACACGACGTTCTTCTACTTGTTGACGATGTTCTGCTTCTTCCTGTTTTCCTTTTTTGGCGATGTGCTTCTTCTTCCTGTTTTTCTTTTAGACGACGGTGTTCTTCTCTTTGGAGGCGTTCTTCTTCTTCTCGCTTGTCTTTAAGACGACGTTGTTCTTCTTCCTGTATGTCTTTAAGGTGATGTTGTTCGATACATTCCATAAAATCCGTCCACGTTTTATTTGTTTACTCCATTTCGGCTGTTTTCTGTCTAGTATTTACCATAGAATATTCTAGAATGTTCTCGAAAGTTCGATTCTAGGCTACTTTCTTAATGACAAATTCGATAGTGAAGTCAGTTTCTCGCTATCTCTGTTAGTTTCTAAATAGAGTTTTCGAGAACTTTGTCGAAAATTCTGTTCTAAGGTTGTTTATTAATGACAAATTCAATAGTGAAGATACTCGGTTCTAGACTTCTTTCTTCATGACAAATTCCATGGTGATTTCCGTTTTTCGCTATCTCTTTTAGTTTCTAAATAGAGTTTTCGAGAACTTTGTCGAAAATTCTGTTCTAAGGTTGTTTATTAATGACAAATTCGATAGTGAAGAAATTCGGTTCTAGACTTCTTTCTTCATGACAAATTCGATGGTGATTTCCGTTTTTCGCTATCTCTTTTAGTTTTCAGATAAAACGTTCTAGAACTTTGTCGAAAATTCGATTCTAAGCTTATTTATTAATGACAAATCCGATGGTGATGTCTGTTTTTCGATATCTCATTAGATTCCAAATAGAATTTTCTAGAACTTGGTAAAAAATTCGGTTTGAAGCTTGTTTTTTATTGACAAATTCGATGGTGAAGTCAGTTTTTTAATATCTTTTTGAGTTTAAAACCAGAACGTTCTAGAACTATCGAAAATTAATTATCTTACTTAATAACAAATCCACCAGTGATATCTGTACTTCTTTATCTCTTCTAATTTCCAAAACAATTTTCTGGGAACCCGGTATTAATTCTCATTTTTGACACCAATCCTCACTTCTCACACCAATTGTCACGATTTTGTATCTGTAAAATCGCTCACTGATTTCGCAGAATAAAACACAACAACTTTCACTAATACTTCCAATACTTATATAATCATCCCTCTTCAAATACCACTATTCAACTAACTATACGACTAACCCCATTACGCTAATCATATCTCTATTTATATACCTATGGAAATTCCTGTATAAATCTAGAGCACAAAAGTTAAGATCTATCTAGAAATATGAGTCATTGATACACTATTCCTTTGGGCACATTACAATAAAGATGACCCTTCGCGTCAAAATATTTGTATATACGGGGGCGTATCAGTAAGTTACTTCCAGTTATTCGTAACAATATTAGTAAAAATTTACGTTGTGGCATGCGGCAAAATTTTGTGCGTTAATATACAATTTATGCGAGTCCACATAGTAGGTTTAATGCAAAGACAGCCGGTCAAAGTTCCGCTGTATCATAGAAGAAATATACCAAGAATTCCTATCCTGTGCTATAATTTTGACGCTCCTAAATGGTACGCAAACTGGTACGCCGTCGCATTCATAAAAAGCAATTTACAATATTGTCCATGATTAGATATCAGTATTTTAATATGATATACATGCTTTTGTTAGAAACAAGTATAAAATATTTAAATTTTCGGATTTATGTTGAAAACGTGGCAACTATGCATATCCCTTCCTACCGACTAAGAGGGGTAAGCTCCACCTTTTTATCGATTTAAATGTAAGGTTGCCGCAGCCTAGTGAAGTTTTACTGAAAGGTTTGATCATTACAACGTTCCATTTATAAACTTAAACAAATATAATAAACCAAGGGATAAAAAAACTTATACCAGTAGTTTAGATCAACTACCCAATACAGCAACACTGCATATACATCATTCCTTGCCGTTTTACTACTTATAGTAAAAACTACGTTTTATCAATGACCGAGTTTTAATACTTAGAGCTTCCAATCCTCCCATAAGAATGAGTCGTCTTAGTATAATTTGTCAATGGCTGTATACATTGAATATGACGTAATTAAATATATTTTAGCTTGTATGAAAATCTCTCAATACTGAATTTTTTTGTCCATGAGTATAGTTACACTGTTAAAAATAACCTTAAATATAATATACGTTTCTTAATCCAATTTAATAATTTTGTACCTTAAATCGTAAATACGTTACATGTACTTAGAAATTAAAGCTTTATACATTAAATTTAATTGAATGTTACCTTAAATTTCAATAAAGTAACTAACAACATACCATTTGAAGTACAAAAATATTAGATTTAATGTAAAAATTATTAAACTTAATGCATTAGCATTAAATGCATTTAATAAACGGTTTAAGAAATTTGCTTCCTGCACATTACCTTAAAATTAATGCGAAGTTTTTTTACAGTGTAGTTTTAATATTTTTGAAATAAGCCTCTTCGTTTCAGTTGATGATGTTCTGACAAAAAAGCACTTTTAAACGATATAATAGTTATCTCTCTTAGTAATGCAACTAAGTCCTACAAAATGCATACTAAGCTAAATTACGAATTTAAATGAATGTTTTGGTTCACTAACCTTTATTCTTTTCTTTTCTAGGTCACCAGAAAAATGCCCCTTAACGGGCAAGTGAGGACTGCGTGTTTTATCCTAATTTATTTAATTAGTTTAAGTGGGGCCGAGCCCAGTAATAGATATAGTAGAAATTTTAGAGAGAACCAAGACGATCATCATCCAACAAATTCTCTTTCGCCCGGAGGGTAAGTAGTTATTAAGTTTTTAACACGTTTTATAATCTTTGTATTAATTGCTTCAGTTATGTTACATAAATGCTTACTAAAGAAATTTTTTTGGTACTGAGACAAAAAATCAGTGTAAGAAATACATAAAGAAATGAAGAAACTATATTCGTATATTCTGAAAACTTTTTATGGGTAGATCATTTAAATGGATCTTGATGTAACTTCTTCTTTATCGATATTTTTAATCTTTTTAGTCAAAAATTCAACCGAAAACGGTCGATTAAACCGAGGCCAATAGGATGGTGGGATGATTTGCATCGAAATAAGAACTAAAATCATATTTCTTGTAGATTTATCTAACTGTTTCTCCGGTCCGATTGTGTTATCTCAGTTCCTGTTGTTACGTTTTTATTTTTCCCTATTCAAAATCTGTATAAAAATAATAATTTTTACGCTTACCTCTTCCATCATTTATGTGTTTTTTTTTGGGAGCATATTTACAAATGAAAGAAAACGTTGGCAGTATATTTTGTTTTTAAGGGAATTGGGTTCACAATTATGGTATTATAATCGATAGTAATTGTTTGATAGTCCTTGTCGTTGTTATGTTTAGTTCGTAAGACTTCTCTCCTTTGTACCTAAACTATAGAAAGGTATTAGTTTTGTACAGAGAGGCTCGGTATGGAATATTTGGATAGAAAGTCTTAATTTAAATTGTATTTTGCGTTTATTGTTACCTTCATCGAGATATTTCGAGTGAGCAGATAATCATTTTGCTGCAGGATCGACAAGTTTTTGAGTGGAAGCTCTCTGGATCCTCCATGTCTTCTAGGCACTTTTATCTTCCCACGGTGTCAGCTATCGTGTAACTTTTAGAGATTCTATTAAGCTAAAAACGAAAAACCACATAAGTGTCGAACAAAAACAAACTTTAAGGTTAGGACTGATTCGACCTTTCTTGAGCAAGTTCGTGTATCGAGTTTTGATATATTTCTTTTTTAATTTACCGTTGCGCCACCACATGGCGGTTTTTTACAATATTTGTTGATTTGTGTTATTCTTGTGTTATTGAGTGAGCTATCGAGATGTCGCCACTGTGTCTTTTTTACTATTTTTCAACTGTGAAGTCTGTTTATATGACACAGATACGAGATAATGGTTTGTACCGAATGCAATGACCTGACGAGTCCCATATTGGACGAAACAGCGCTGTCGTCATTTTTCGGACCCGGAGTTCTTCCATGTGCTTTGGAGATCTTTGCACTTTTTAGCATGAGAATAATATTTATCAACGGTCTTGGATGTTAACTTCTCTTTATATATATATATATATATATATATATATATATATATATACATATATTGTTGTGTTATACGAAGCTACGTTACCGGCTTTACGCCCCCTGGCTTCCGGCTCCTCATTTAGCGCCCGTGCCTGAGGAAGCAGCTTTCCTATACACTTGAAAAATTTTGGATTGTTTCGTCCTGGTGCCAGTCGTAGGACTCGTCAGTGGGATTCCGACTAACACCTTCCCAGACACTCGCTTGCCGTACTAATATATTGTTGGATCTTATATTTGAAGTGAAATGTCCTCGGAGAAAGGCGGTGAGAAACGTCTTTCTACGACAATATATATATATATATATATATATATATATATATATATATATATATATATATATATATATATATATATATATATATATATATACATATATATCGTTAATGACTGAAACATTTTGCACCTTATTTATCATCTGTAGGTGTTAGTACCAGTTTTTAAAATAAAATTGTTATCCTTCACCTTTGTAATATATTTTCAAAGCATCACACTCAAATATATATATATATATATATATATATATATATATATATATATATATATATATATATATATATATATATATATTTGACTGTGATGCTTTGAAAATATATTAAGGTGAAGGACAACAATTTTATTTTAAAAACTGCTACCAACACCTACAGATGATAAATGAGGTGCAAAATGTTTCAGTCATTCACGAGAAATTTCAATGATGACCTTATAAAAGATCAGCTTTTTGCAGATTTACTGATGATTTAATTATCTAATTTAAAATCATTTTAGTGAAGATGATTAACTGAAAATTAAATTTTAGTGTTTCTTCATGCCCTATACATTCTGTTGCAATACTGAATCAATTTTTAGTAATATTGTTTATTCTAAGAAAATAATACTTGTATTGTAAAATAAAAATATAATTAAAAAGCAGTTGTTACTAAATATTTAGACAACAAATTATGAATTACAAACATGAAAATGTGAAAACTCTTGAATCACTTTTTCACCAGGCTAGATATCTTAATTATTACATTTTTTAAGAAATGATTCGTAAGCATTTCACTTTTTTAAAGGCTTGTAATCGTATTATTATACTTTTTACAATATTCTCACAGTAGTCTGGTCAAATTTTTTCCATTCTTCTTGAACTCAGTCCCATAATACATTTAACGAAGGCGGTGGAGAATTAGTTATTTAGTAGAGCATGTTTTAATTGTGGTCATAAATACTTTGTTTGGGTTTAGGTGAGCGCTTTGTACCCGCCACTGTAATACTTGAAAATTCTGAGAAGTAAGGCAGTTTTTTAATATTGGGGCTGTATGTTTTGGATCATTGTCTTGCTGGAAGGTAACTTCACTTATAGGATGGGGCATATTATCCGCAATTTCAGTCAAATTATGTTTTTCTAAATATATTTCTTTATTCATATTTCCGACTATTCTATGAATAGAACCCAGTACATAAGCCGCCATACACCTCCAAAGCGTAATGTTATCTCCTCCATGCTTTATGATCTGAATGAAATCTGTTTGACTTACTGGCTTACCTTTCCTTTTCCATTTCCATTCACTGTCATCAGTTGTTTATCGATTGATCTTTGTATCATCTGATTAAATTACCATCACGCAATTTTCTTCTGTTCAGTTTTCTTATTTTTTAAAAATTTTAGTCCTGTAAAATAGATTTTATTCTTATTGTAAAACACGGGAGAGGGGAGGTAATATTAAGCTTTGGAAATGTATGACGGATTATAGATTGGATCCT
This sequence comes from Diaprepes abbreviatus, assembly GCA_034092305.1. NCBI lineage: Eukaryota > Metazoa > Arthropoda > Insecta > Coleoptera > Curculionidae > Diaprepes > Diaprepes abbreviatus. Next base: position 2,071,631 of record JASJET010000178.1, on the reverse strand, counting down.
GTTCACAGAATAGTAGGAAATATGAATAAAAAATTACTCTTATCTTTTTAGTTGGTTATATTCTTGGATATATGGTTCATTTTTATATCAAAACTACATGTATAAAGTATTCATACTTATTATAAAGATTTACAAGCCAAACGGCTTCGCACTCCCTCCAGGGATTATTCACTCATACCAGGTATACAAAGACACCAAAAATATGAAGCTCTGTGGGGACACTTTCCGCGTTATCGGGTTCTAGGTGGCGTGGTCTTCTGCACTTCCTACAAACTTTCGGACGGTTCGCGCGGTTGCAAGGAGAACCGCTTTCTGAATCGGTTTATACAGATGCCCATTAAGGCCCAGTCCCTTGATGTTCTGCAGGAGGTTCTTTGGTATCACTCCAGTAATTGACAGTATTATAGGAATCGTGTGGACGCTGTTCATTGCCCACTGTCTGCGGATTTGCACCTCCAGATCTCGGTATTTGGCGATCTTCTCGTTGTATTTTGACCTTAGGTTGTTGTTGTTCGGTACAGCGATGTCGATTAGTGTAGTTCGCCTGGAAATTTTATCTGTTAGTATAATGTCTGGCCTGTTATGAGCAACTGTTTGATCTGTTAGGATCGTTCGATCCCAGTATAACTTGAACTCGTTGTTTTCAAGAATAGGCTCTGGATTATATTTGTAGTAAGGCACCTTTCCTACCTGCAATAGTTTTAACTTATCTGTAATTCTTGGTGGAGTATCTTAGCGGCTGAATCGTATCTTTCCTTATACTCGGTTGCGGCAAACGCTTGGCATCCTCCAGTTATGTGCTGGATCGTCTCTGATGTTGAACAGCCATATCTACATTGGTCATTTTCTATTGAGGGATCTCTGATAATGAATTTCCGATAGTTCTTCGTCGGAATAACCTGGTCTTGGATAGCTAACAAGAAGCCCTCCGTTTCCGAAAACATCTGTCCTGAAATCAACCAGTAGTTCGACGCTAAGTTGTCGACATTGTCCTGGTTGACTTCATTTGGATGCCGTCCATGAAGTGGCTTCTGTAGCCAGGCTTGTAACTTCTCTTGGTCTGTTCGGTGGTTAGAAGCAATATCCCGTTCCCTCAGCTGTAGCGGCGTTGAATCGTCTGCCTCGCATATTGCTCGATGTAGTGTGGAAGAGTCCGCTAACCTATGGAAATAAGAACGTAAGTTTATTATTTGTTGATCGAGCTGCTTACCAATATCGACCAATACTCTTCCTCCTTGGTGTCTTGGAAGCATTGTACGTTCAATAGCACTCCGAAGGTGGTGTTTGTGTGCTAAGCGCAGAGCATGCGTACGTGTTGAGCGCCTTAAACAAATTTCTACTATTTAGACTAGTTCGTAACACCCGTCTTACCCTCCTGCTTGTTTCGTACCTAGGTATTTGTATGTTTGTTCTGCTTCCATTGCAGCAATGGTTTCACCGTTCTGCATCTGGATCTGCATCTGCATACTTATTATATGTATTTTATTATTCCAGGACGTTTCGATTTTTTCAAATCTTTTTCAACTGTGTGTATTCGAGACTTCTACAAAAAGACCCAATCCTTTTAGGTCACTTAATCCACTTAAAATATATACCATCTAGTTTCCACATTTCAGTCAAGTTAATGCAGTTATAGAATTAAAAATGTAGTGTCCACTCTCCCAATTAGACTTTTAAAAATACTTTTTATAATTTAATATATAAATATGATAGAGTGTGTAGTTATAATTGTTGTGTAGTAATTAATCTATACTTGAACCAAAAATCTCTGTTCTTAATGGTAAGTTTTTAACCTGTAATTCCATATATAATAACATTAGAAATGTACATTTTTGTAGAAGCCTCGAATATACACGATTGAAAAAGATTCGAAAGAATCGAAACGTCCTGGAGTACTAAAATGTATATAATAAGTACGACTACTTTATACATGTAGTTTTAATATAAAAATGAACCATAGACCCAAGAATTCAACCAATTAAAAACATATTTAAAGGTTCAAAAAAAAATAATTCCTATATAAAAAATATATATCTGCATATTATAAAACACAATGAACTATGAATAATATGTCCCACCAGATAAATTTACTTACCTTCCAGTAGAACAATCATACATAACACACAGTTAAAATAGGAAAGAACTGGTTTAATTCTCAGGAGTTTTTGGTATTACAGTGGCCGTCCCGAAGTCCTGATCTAAATCCAATCGAAAATTTGTAGTTACAAATAATTATGATTCTTCACCGTCTTTGTTAAATATACTAGAGGACAGAGTTCAAAAAGAATCGAAAAAAATTTCACCAGGCTACCGTGTGTGTGTTTTGTAAAAATTATGATAAAATGATTACAGGTCATTGAAAAAATTAAATAGTTATGGATATATTATTAAAATTAAATGTGATGCAAAAGTGATTTAACAATTTTTCAAATTTATGTATTTGTAATTCATAATTTGTTGTCTAAATACTTGATAATATGTGCTATATGATAATCTTTAATATTATTTTCATTTTCTAGTAAAAGTATTACTTTCTTAAAATCAGAAATATTACTAAGTATTGGTGTAGTATTGCACCATAGTGTATGTGATAAAAATTAAGGCCCCAAAAGCAAACATATCACTCTAAAATAATCCAGAAAATAATTTTAAAAACTTGATATTTGATGTTATGTCATATTATTTTCTTGATATTTTTTTGTAATGAAAATGCCTTGAATTCTTGCTATTTATTTATTTATAAGATTTGTAATGTCTATTTATTTATTTCGTTACAAACTCTACAGAATACATCCAATTATAGAATAGGGAAAGGACCTAGAATACTGTTTTAGTTCAAGGCTCCCACTTGACCGGTTTGTTTGTACATTTTTACAATAAATTGTGCAGGAATTATGTCCTCACAGGTGTAAACGACACCTTTAGATCTACGTAAAACAACCAGTTGATTATATCTACCATCTCTTAACATTTGTCTAATTGAGTATACTTTGTCAGTTTTCATCCAGTCAACTAAGAGTTTTCATAATATAGACATATTTTCGAGATATTGTATTTTCAAGAAAATTTAACAAAAAGATCGATTTTTTGAAGAGGACAACTAGAGATGACCCCGTAATATGCGAGTATAAAAGTATTTTTATTTCTTTATTGTAAACTCCCTTCCCATAAAACAAATACAATGTATCACTAGGAACTTATTAACTTGGTAATTAATAATAAGTCATTATTACTTTTTAAAAATAGAGATGTCACTTTTTCTAAGGCATAAATTATACAACATTTAATGGTTGGTATATGTAATGTTGCATTTAAATTAGATAATTAATTTATTAAATAATTAGTTATAATGCAATTATAACTATAAACAATTAATTAACATAAACATTATATTCATACATGCAATTAAATTAATTTATAGGATTTGTTATTTATAATTGTGATGTCTTTTATTGCCAGGCAGTAAGGAGCTACTAAGTAGTTAAATTATTCGATAGCTAGTAGCTAAATCGAGTTCCGTTTGAAACTAAGTAGCTTGTAACTATTTTGGAATGAAGCAAGACATTAATTTTGAAACAATTTAAAAAATATGATACAACTTATCTCTATTGGTTACTATCTTAAAAATCATACAGCAGATTTAAAATAAAAAGATGGCACCAAGTTTTCTTAAAATAAGGAGCTGATATTTCAGAAAAAAAATATTGGGTTACGCTTTGAAATCGGGTCGGAATCTGTATTGGCCTCTTCGGCACGGTACTAGTTGTGTCAGCTTGATTTTAATTTCTTTCTGGTGCTTTTACAACACTAATCAACAGAAAATTGTGTTAATTATTTTTCATTTTTATCGCATATGAAAATCATAGCGAAACTAAAAATATTTAGAAAATAATCTAAGTAAAATAAATTTTAGATTTTTTATGAATTTTTTATACAAATATTGAAGTATAAATAAATATAATGAGTAAGCAACCGTAATATATATTGGTCTAACTTCGAGTTTTACCAAATAAATTATACATTGATCTTTTTTTGTAAATTTTGCTTTTAACCTAATATTCTCGATCTAAGTATATAGGCTAGCGGAATTAACATCTGAAAAAAATTTATTGTTAGTAGACTTCTGATTACGTAGAAACCTTCAGAATGATAATAGTAATTATGTAGTAGCTTATGTCTCATTTTCTTTTTTGGGAAAATTTGTTTATTTAACAATTTCTAGGAAAAACTATTCTTTTTAACCGACTTCTAAAAGAAGGAGGTTCTCAATTCGTCGACTATGTATTTTTTTATGTATGTACACCGATTACTCCGGAACGACAGCACCATTTTGAATGAATTTTTTTACGTTATATTCAGGGTGGTCCCATATTTCTTTAGATGAAATTGGTGCAGTAAAATCCAAGATGGCGCTTATAATATGGCGGCCAAAAAAAATAATTTTACCCGATTTTCTCCAAAATTGATATGGAGGAATTTTCGGGGTTGTACCCAACGAATCTGAAATTATTTTTAAAAATTCAAAATGGCGGATCCAATATGGCGGACAAAAAAATTTAATTTTGTCCGATTTTCTCCAAAATTGCTATGGGGGAGTTTTCGGGGCCTCACATAACGAATCTGAAATTATTTAAAAAAAATTAAATATGGCGGATCTAATATTGCGGACCAAAAAATCAATTTTATCCAATTTTTACCAAAATTGGTACCGGAGAGTTTTCGGGGTTACACATGACGAATCTAAAATTAGTTTTAAAAAATTCAATATGGCGTATCCTATCCAATAGGGTGGATAAAAAATGAATTTTGTCCGATTTTTTCAAAATTAATATGATAGCACATTACGAATTTAATATATATATATATATATATATATATATATATATATATATATATATATATATATATATATATATATATATATATATATATATATATATATGTTATATCGTAGATTTTCACGGATGGTAGAATGAATAGTTTGGTTATTCCGGGTTTCAATCCGTTCGTTCAAAAAATCGTTTTCACGACGTTTCGCCAAAGTCTCATTTGGCATTTTCAAGTGCGGTTCTCAGCGAGTAACGAGACGAACCGCACTTGAAAATGCCAAATGAGACTTTGGCGAAACGTCGTGAAAACGATTTTTTGAACGAACGGATTGAAACCCGGAATAACCAAACTATTCATATATATATATATATATATATATATATATATATATATATATATATATATATATATATATATAAATAAATATGATGGATCTATCATGGAAGATTAAAGATTCTACATCTTTCGATTTTGTCTAAAGTCAGTATTGGCGAATTTTTGTTAGTGTTAATTACGAAATTAAAATATTTTTTGGAAAACTCAATCTGGCGAATTCAACATGGTGTCCTAAAAATTTTACATTTTTCAACTTTCTCCAAAACTGATATAGAAGGTTCTTGAGGGTGTAAATTATGAATTTAATAGTATTTTTTCTGCATTCAATATGGCAAACGTAATATAGCTGACTAAAATTTTAACATTTTTTGATTTTGTTCAAATGTGGTACTGAATCGTTTTTGAGGATGTAAATAGCGAATATAAATTTTTTTTTTTAAGAAAATCTAATATGTCAGATGCAATATGACCGTTTAGAAATTTTAAATTTCTGGATTTCATCTAAAATTGGTACTAGGGTGCTTTGAAGGATTTAGATTTAGATTAGATTAAAATTATTTTTTTGAAATTCATTATGGCGGATCCAATATGGTGGGTTAAAAATTTTACCTTATTCGCATTTTTTCAGATTTGGTATTAGAGAGTTGGGGGTGATGTATTACGAATATGAGGTTAATTTTTTACAACTATTAGATTGATAAGATACAATATGAGGGACTAAAAATTTTACATTTTCCGTTTTTATCTAAAATTGATATTGCGGGGTTCTTGGGGCGTAAACAAACTCAATATGAAATATAAAATATATCGGGCTAAGAAATTTACGTCTCAAGTTCTTTAAATATCGATATTGGAAGGTTTTGGGGCCTATATTAGCAATTAATTTGAAATTTTAGATAGTGGATTTACTATGACAGACTAAATATTTGTTTAATACAATTTCATTGGTATTTGGAGAACTCTAAGAATTTTTAGTGGTTCATTTTAGGGTGATTTACAATTCTGGATAAAATGGGTACGTTTTGCCACCTTGCAGTCATTGCGAGGTACACTAATCTCGATTAGCACTTAGTTCAAATAATTTATAAATATCGTAATGAATTCAAAACTAAAAATCGAAAAATAAAATTTTTATAAAAAAATTGAACTTTTTGAAGTCGGCGCCAAATTATTTGTAAATGAAATAAATAACTATTAATATATGCAAATTATGGTAAGAAAGCAATTACAAATAAAGTATTTTTAATCTGTTTATGCAAATCACATTTTGTCAGGTATTAGTTTGGCGCCGACTTCAAAAAGTTCAATTTCATATAAAAATTTATAATTATTTTTCACTTTTTAGCGCACTTTTAGAAGGCGGTTCAATTTTTTTTATGAAAATTTTATTATTATATATAGTTGTTTCAAACATGAATATTTCTGCTAGTAAGGGGCTTAGTAGGCTTCTCATTATGAGAACTTAATGTTAAAAAATTAATTGTTAAAGGAAAAATAATTTTGACTGAAGCAAGTTTCTAAAAGATTCATAAATTCTAAGGAATTTTTAATAGAATACTTTGGTGAAAAATTACGGCATGTTTGTATGACTTTTATAAGAAAACTAGGAATTTTATAAGTTGGTGCCGACATATATGATATCACTGGTCTTATGGGAAAGTTTTCTTTGTATAATTTAATCACATAATATAACTGTTAGGTTTGCGGGTTCATATTAGTGAATTTAGAAATTTCGTTTGTGGTATTAAGCTGGATGCTTTTTCTCTTTCTGTTTTAATATCTTTTTTAAATTTTCCAGTTGGATCATTATTGAGAATTGTATAACTGTTTTTTTTTAATGAAATCTATAGTTTTTTCTACGTACTAAGCTTTTTCAAAGGCTATTACAGTGTTGCCTTTTGAGAAGATAATGTTGTTTGTGTCTAATTTATTTCGAACAGTTACTGCTTTTTTGTTTACAGAATAAAATCAAAGAAGAAGTTATTTTTGCAATAACTATTGCATGAATAACAAAACGCACATTTTGACGAGTTCTTCACGTAGCTCAAATTAAAGGTTTTTCTAACTATCTACAATTTACTATTTAAATATGTTTGTGTATACTTCGGCTTGTAAAATAAAAAGAAAGTTTTTTGACGTTTTCAATCGCTTGTAGTTAATTACACTGGACAACAGCCAAAATGTATCTAAAATAAAATCGACTAAATCTTACCATTTTTGGTGTGCTAAAACCGAAACTAAACTTATTTATTAATATTAGTTTAAGTTTTAGAGATACGTGATGTCATGTCGCCCTATATATTAACAATGCAACCGCAAGAACGCACGTGATATATTTGTATCGTTACTAAAAAACTATTTATTGAAAATTGCAACTAAGTTTTTAATTTCATTGTCATTTTTGTGCTCAGTACCCCAAAATTAACAAAAAAATGCTCTTTTTTACAAGATACAACAAATAAAACAAAATTTGTTGCTTAGTGTAATTGAACATAATCAACTGTCTCCAACTGTCATGGCTAGTCTTGTATTTACTCCCTTCACAACCTCCAACAATTGGTTAGCTCTTACCTTGAAATAATATTACTGACTGGTGTGATATTTTTTCCTTCAGCGATTATGAGACCATTTATATAGGTCATGAGATAATTTTCTAAAAAGATGTGAAAAGCCACATAGTTCAATTGTTTCTTAAAGTATGTAATTATATTTTTAAAAGTTCAAATACGCCAATGTTGTGGCTGTCACGTAATATATAAGGATAATTTGGAAAGTACTAAATGGTTGTGATATACCTATTTAAAAGAAGGCACGGTATGCAGGGCCTAAAATTAGGTATAATAACAGCGCGCTTACCATCAAATTACTATGTGAAACCGACATATTCTTTACCTTGATTTTGATGTAATAACGCATTTTAACATCTATCTTCCAAGGTTAATTAACAAATTATGACTTATTATTGAAGTTCAGGAGCAATATTCTTTTAAAATATAAATTCAATATATCAGAATACCCAAATATTTTTTCTCATTTCATGGAGATTCTGGGAAGGGGACGAATTATGTCCAACATAAATCACCTTTTATTTCATATTTCTTGTATTTTTTGTTTTTCAATCACATTCTAATAAACTAAAAATATGGGAAAAATTTTTACTTGTATAATTTTTTTACCACAAGAACAAAAATACTTGAACGGTGAACATATTGATCCATTGTACAATAATGTTAAATATAATTCATGTCTCTAACCTTGAACGTGGGATTTGCACTCTTATCAATCATTGGTTCCTGTTACAAAAATGTGCGTTTATTAGCGTGGGACTTTCCAAATACGATAAACCAGTTTACGTTAATTGACAATTCATTGTTTCGTTGTATAACATATGAAATAATATTACAAGATATTTTTTCTCTCGATGCCTGTTAAAGAAGTATTGCTATTTCGGAGATTAATTTTTTGCAATATGTAGGGAAAAGTGCATAAATTCATATAATTATGTAAAACATCACAGTACTCTAATAATAATAATAGTAAAATGCCCTTTTATTTTGCTGCAAATACAATAACAGGTACATAGATGAAAGTAGGCAGCGAGATCTAGCTAAGCCCTCTATTTAATCGCCTAAACAACAATAATTGGTGTAATAATTACATAAAAATATACAAACTTACCAAAAACACCATCTTGTACTATCACAAATTACAATAAAATTATAAGAGAATACAATATATACAATTTAAATAGCGAAATATGTACACATGTGCTCAGCTAGTGGCTCCTCCCAATAAAATCACTAAGACCAGCTTTAAATCCTGCAATTGAGGCCTGTGTCCTACATTTGCGAGGTAAAATGTCACAAATTTTTGCCGCACTGTAAAAAATGACCTCCAAAACATGGCAGATCCATGCCTCGGCACTATAAGGAGATGATTATGTCTAGTAGCCCTCCCATAAAGATCAACCATATACACAAGCTTCCCTCTAAGATAAATAAGTAATCTAGAAATGGTAACCTTCTGAACTAAAGAAAACCTGAATTGGAATTTCCCAAGATAATGCACTGTGACCTCCTCGAGAGATAATCGCCGATAAAATTAAGGGAGGCGTCACTCAAGCCCAAGAATTTTATTTAGTAAGCAGCACTTTGTGATCCAGTATATCAAACGCTCTGCTGTAATCTAAAAGGATGAGACAATTATTTTTACCTTGATCCCACGCTCCATAGAGATCATCGGAAACTATTGCTGTCGTAGTACTATGAAGCCGACGAAATCCGGACTGTATAGGTGATAAAATCTTGCTAGATGTACAAAAGTCAGTTAATTAATCACTGACAATTCTTTCCAAAATTTTTGAGAATGAAAGAAGGATACTAATACGATGAAAATTAGTTATTTCTAAAGGTGTGTCTCTCTTAAAAATCGGAATGACATTCGCTTTTCTCCAGCTTGAAGGGAAAGTGTTTGATGCACAACATTTATTCAAAATAAAAGTCATATGGCCAGTAAGATATGAGATTATAAACGTAATCATTTTAAGATCAATTTCATTACTTACCCTAGCATTAAACTTAAACCTGTAAACTAATCTTTGAACTTCTTTCTTAGGGATATTTGAGAATTGGAATCCTCTTGAAAATTTTTAAAAAGCTTTCTTCCATAATTATTGGCGATAAAAAAATATACAGGCACATTGTCAATAAAAAACAGTTGAATGCATCTGTTGTTCCAAACTTAGCCAGGTTAGGTTTGAGTTTTGAATTAATATTGAGCATTTTGAAAGTATTCCAAAATTTACCAGAATCGACCCTAAAACTATGTTGCAAATAAGCTCTTTTTTTATAGCAAGAGAAACAAGGTTTCTCAATTGCTTGTACTCATCCCAGGTCAAGTCGGTTCTCACCCATTTATATTTAAAAAGTGCTTTCTTACCTAATTTAGTTAAAAAAAGATTCAGAGATTTTGTAAATCTTGAAAGTCTTAACGGGGGCCTGGAAATCAAATACAGAAATCAGATTAGTATTAAAAAAAATCAACCATTCCACTCACGTCACTAAGATCATAAATAAAATCTCAAATAAATCCCTAAAAAGCTGTTAAAATCAATTTGGGAATAGTCTCTAGAGGTTTTAAATCAAGTTGAAGAACGGCTTTTTAAGAACGTCAAAGTACAGTACACCAAATCTTCATCCGAGATATTATCCATTCTTAAAACTTCAAAACCCTTAACCATATCCTGGTTTGATGTCACAATGATATCTAAAAGCGTCTATGAGTTATTAGTCACCCTGATATTGCACTCCTTTTAGGAAAATTGAAGCGTTTTGTAGACTCATCGATAGAAAAAATAAAATATCCTGGAGCGTTGGGTAAGATGACCTTTATTTTGGCAATATATTTTTAGTGGTAAAAATGGGACACTTACGGAATTAATTCGTGCTTATTCTCTGTTTATTTAGCTGCAGATTACAAGTATTTCTTTTCGGAGACCATTTGACTTGAAAATTTGTTCTAGTTAGTCATTGAGGCCACGAAACGATACGATTCGTATAAATCGAATGGCATATCGGAATCTGAGGAAGAATTTTATCGTAAGCATAGATTATTTCATCTTAAAAATCTTTGTCATAATAATTTTAATTAAAGTTATGATAGAAAGTGTCTCACAAAAATTTTAGGAAACACATTTATCTGAGTTTGTGAATTAATATATACTTTTAATTCAATAACACCTGTCTAATGTAAAAATGAACACATGATTTGAGTCAACATTTAATTGGAGTGTTAAATAAATAACAAACAGAAAAGATAATATTAAAGATTACTAATCGTCAATTGCTTAATCACAAAAATTTTTGGACATAAAATACAGGCATATCATATAAAATAAACTAGCAACATATTACAATCAACTAACATCTTAAAAACATTTCACCTTAAACAGATAGTATGTGAACAAATTAGCGTATCAAATACAAGTTCTCCAATAATTGATTTTCTTTGTTGTAACTCAGATATTGCACACCTTTCTATAGTCTTTTAAATCTAAATATCATAAAAATGAGAATAACACTTATAAATATACTCAGATATCAAAAGAATGGAACTCTGTGGGTGTCCTTTCTACTGTCGGGGCCTACGTGATGTTATGATCCTCGTATTTCCATAAATTTCTGAACAGTTCGAGCTATCCCAAGCAGCACTGCTATTTGCATAGTTTTATACAGGTGTACAGCAAGGTACAATCCCTTGATATTAGGCAGAAGACTGGGGATCGTGCAGACGCTACTCATTCCCGACTATCTGCGGATGTTTACCTCCAGGTCTCTGTATTCGGAGATTTTCTAAAATGAGCTAATATATAAGCAGAGTTCGATCGCAATACAGGTTGACCTTGTTCTTCAGTTTTAAATATTGATAAAAGACAAATCTTTAAAGTTAAATTGAGTCTAAAAGAATAAGAAACTGGGTGGGTTCGTTCTGAAATGTCTTAGGCATGCTATAATATGTATGGGACACAGGGGCGGATCCAGCCTCTCTCTTTGGGGGGGGGGGGGGTGATATCACAAAAGTACAGTATGGCAAGCGAAAGCAAGCTGTCAACGGGGGGGGGGGACATCAACATCATTCCCATTTCTAGTGTAAAAGGCAGGGTCGGGTCTATTTTTCTCAATTTGTAGTTTTTGGAGAGGCGGGGGCGATCATAAGAAAAAACAAGTTGTCGACAAGGGGAGAGGATGGGGGCAACATACATATTCCTAGTATAAGAGGCAGAATCGTGTCTATTTTCCTGAACTCAAAGCTCTTGGGGGGAGTAGCTATCGCAAGAAAAACAAGTTGTTAACGGGAGGGGAGTGTTAGCAGCATACACATTCCTAATATAAAAGGCAGAATCGTTTCTATTTTCTTGAACTCAAAGCTCTTGGGAAGGGGAGGGGCGATCGCAAGCATACACATTCCTATACTCTATTCAAGAACTAGAGAGAGTAATAAAACTGTTACCGAAACCTCCAATTTACCTGCTCCAGTGCCGCAGGTAACTGAGAACTGACGTGAATCTAATTATATTTAATTACATTTAAACATTATAAGGTTTTATAAATTTACTGCAACAATAGAGTTCAATTTAATTTCTGTCAGTGAGCAAAGTACACCTTACAGTGTCCGTAGTGATTTATCTTGTTTGTGCTTGTTTTTATATATTATATGAGATTAGTGAGATACCCGAAAGATATGGCTTCCACATCTATATTTATTCCAAAATCGTTAAACCAGGGCATTTTTTCCTCAACGAAAAACTTATTACTATGAATGTTTATGATGCCTTAAAATATCAATATCTAGATAATAATGTTAAAAGTTCTGTTGAGATGTGTTCCAACATGACAGGGGTTGGAAAATCTACTATGTACCGAATATTGAAGGAGAAAAAAACGACTGGAATTGTTAGTACTCCCAAGTCACATTCGATCACAGGCAGACGAAAAACTTCGTTGGAAGATGTAAACTGCAATAAAAGGAGTTGTACATACATCTTATTATGAGAAGCAGATCCCAACCGTCGACAAAATTCGAACTAAAATCAATGAAGATCGAGATTTACCTGAAATTAAAGGAACTGAGCTCGGGAAATTGTTCAAAGAACTTAATTTTTGCTGTTCTTATAGATCGTCCGGAAAATGTCCGTTGGCGAAGGAAATATCTCTCTCAAGTAAAAGGTAGAGTTGCTAGAAATAACACAACTTACAAAATTAGTAATTGAACAGAACTTTTGAAAGATTTTTTGGAATAAAGTTGCTGCAGAAAATTTGGAAAAATCCATATAATAAAAAAATAAAAAAAAAAAATGTGGAAACTCGATCTCATGATCCGTGAGATAGAGGAACCAATTATAATTAATTTGGGCGAAGATAGCTTCACTGACTTGGATTACGAATTAGATACGTAATATTTACCAGCGTAAACACAATTTATTATTTAAATATTTTTAACATATAAAAATTAATTACATTTGAATCCATTTTTAGTGTTTAATTGTAATTCTGCAGATGGTTTAAAAAATAAATAAACTGAAACGTCAAATGTCCTAAAAATGTTTTTAATTAATAATAAAATAACCGATAGTCCAAAAAAATTTTCACATTATATGGATGAATTTATTTTTTTTTATATATGTTTAAATTCTTGTATTTTTGACAATGGGTATGTTATAAGTATTTAAATTGTAACTTAGAATTTTTTGAGAGAAAAAGGCTACGTTTTATTCTGAATGTGCCTAAAACGGTTTCTATGCTAAAATTAAAAATACAGTTGTGACTTGTGTTAAATATGTCAAAATTATCTATATTTTCTAAAGTATGTGAATTATTAAAAAATCATAAGAAATAAATAATATTATAAAAACTTTTTATTTTAAGTTTATTACCGAAACCGAAAGGTCTATTTTTCTGAACTCAAAGCTCTTGGGGGGGGGGATCACCTCCACCGCCCCCCCCCCTTGGATCTGCGCCTGATGAGACAAGACGTGATTAAATTTTGACATTTTAAGACCTAATATATTTTATTTTCTATGAGACATACATAATAAGATGTTTATACTTTCTCTCCTCCAATTCTTTCATTGTTTTATTTGTACACAATTTTATTAAGTAACTAACTTACAGCAAGACTCCGCATATATATATATATGTTCAATATCCTCCAACAATATCGAAACGTCAAATAATAAAAACCGTCGGTGCTCGGTAGCTTTATCAATGACTTTAATGAATTTAATCCCCGTCTTGTGGCATTTTAATGGTGTGTGCAGCGGCTCCACATTAATTAATAACGAGCAGAGTACTGGACTGTCTATTTACCAACAAGGTTTACTAAGCAGGAATTAGTCTATTTATCGTTTGAAATTTTCTATGTTGTTTTTTTACTTCATAATTCCCCTTTAATTCAATTCTTAGTGGCTAATAGTTCCTGAGTCGTGCTCGGGTGATTAATTATAGTAATATTATGAATTAATTATACTTCATTTGATATTGGAATTAGAGGAGTTCAATAGAAGGTGAATCGGGATTAAAAAGACCTAGTATGTGTTTCGTTTCTTTGCGTGTTTCCGTATGGCGTAATACTTGCTGTAGTCATTATAGTGATCGATCTGCGCCTCTTGCTGGCGACATTTGTTTTCATGATTGTTTTGCGTTGATATGGGGTTCAAAATAATGCAAAAAAATTTGTTATTAAATTAATTACAAGATATAACATAGATGGTAATTTATTGTAAATTTTTTTAATGTCAAATTTTAAAATAGATAATTTAAATAATAAAGTTACAAAAAAGATGTACAAATTTCATTAAAATCTTAATATATAAAAATCCCGTGTCACGATGTTGGTCCTCGATGAACTCCTAAATTACTTATAGGCCAGCGGAATTATCATCTGGAAAAAATTTATTGTTAGTAGACTTCTGATCACGTTGCAACCTTCAGAATGATAATAGTAATTATGTAGTATCTTGTGTCTCATTTTCTATTTTGGGGAAAATTTTTTATTTAACAATTAAGATGTGAAAAAAACAGTTTTTAGTTTTCAGTAAAAACGTTTCAAACAAAAGTTGTACGCTTTGAAAACACAAAATGAACTGAAGCTCATCTAAATCGGATAATTTGTTTGTTAGTTATTACAAAAAAACCTGCTAAAATGGCTGCTTTTTCAATTGTTAATAAAGAATCGAAAAATATATTGCATTAAGTTTACACTACACCGAAATTATTCTCTTGTTGCATAGAATAAGTATGCAAAATTTCTAGTAAAAATATTTAATAGTTTTTTGCATAGTGAATTTGTTTATAACATTTTATGTTTTTTATTCTTTATTCTCAGCGATCTAAAGATCGTACAGTGATCTGCGGGTGCGCAAATGAAAGCTCGAGACTTATACTAAATAACCTAATTAATTGTTGATTTTAAATTGTTGAAATAGATAAACAAAGTTGTAGTTGGTTTTTTCGTTATAACCAAATAGAATAACTCTTCGACAATTATTGATATCAAAAAACTGATAAGTTAACGTGATAGGTGAGATTTAGACGCATATTTTGGAAAAAAAAACAAATTCTGTACGATCACTAGAAGCTGAGATAGAATTTTTTTTTCAAAAAATCGCTGCGTTGTTTATTATTAAGGGAATATTTAAATAGGAACTCATAGGGAGATAATTCAACTATTGTGTGCAGCAATTTTCAACTCAAATTATTTTAAAATTGTTGCTGTTGCAATATTTTGAAGTTGCACCTACTCTAAGAGTCAGAGAGTGAGCAATGGAGGGGGCGTTCTTTCAGTGCGCGGTGAGCGAAAAAAAACTCGGACGCTTCACATTCGTTTCGCCGGAAAAATTTGGATTATCTCAGCGAATATTGGTCGTAAAATCTTTTTTTTTTTTAATTTGCGGTTTCTCGACGAGGTATGAACAATGGATGATATGTTTTTGTAATCAAATTATTGTTAAACATAACAATAAGCAAATTGTTGCACGTACTTTTCAAATTGCGAAAAAAATGTTACAATGATCAACAATATACTAGTAATAAGGAATATTAAAAACCAGATTGATTTTTAATGTACCATTATGGACTTATAGCATGGAACAAATTGCGACGGGCATTTGCTGCCAAATTATTGGTTGTACAAGAAAAACAGTTGTTAACTTTTTTGTTTATTTTATTGGACGAACATTTTTCACATAGAAAATTTTTTGCTAACATACATATTTTTTGCTTAAATCTTTACAAAATATTTATTCCGTTCTCCGTTTTTTAGACATCGATGGATACTCATTTTAGGTACCCTTGTCTGTTTCATTATACTCATTACAAATATCATCATCATTATCACTCTCATCGTCATCATCACTCTGATCATTGACATAATTATCATCATCATCAATATCATCATTATTATCATAATCATAAATATTTTCTCCCCTATTATTTTCATCATCTTTGAAAGTAATATTACAATAATTCTCGACTGGATAATTGCTTACAATATGTAGTTTATTCTGCATCTCTAAAAATAATAATGCTATCAACAAATGTTGCTTTTTGTTTCATACTATATCTTGATAAATATTAATGATACATTGAAAATCAATCTAATTTTTAATATTTCTAATTAATAGTATACTGTTGACCAATAACAATTTTTTTCGCAATTTAAAAAGCACGTAAGTTCGGTAAAATTATAATTATACGTAAAATGTATTAAAGGACACCAATTTGATTATTGCTATGTTTAGAACAATTTCACTACAAAAACATATCATCCATTGTCCGAATTTGAAGCGTCCTAGTCGCGTTTTTTTCCATGCGTCGCAGGCTGAAAGAACGCCCCCTCCACTGCTCACATTCTGACTTTCGGAGTAGGTGCTTTGAAAACTGCTGTATAGAATAGTTTAACCATCTCCCTGTGAGTCCCTACTTAAACCACATCGCAATGATTTTCTGAAAAATCGACGTTTCGATATCAACAATTGTCGAAGCGTTATTGTATTTGTTTGTAACGAAATAACGAACCCCAATTTTATTTATCTGTCTCAACAATTTAAGATCAACAATTCATTTCGGTTTTTTTTGTTATTATTAGCATAAGTTTGAAACTTTAATTTGCGTACCCGAAGACCGCAGTACGACCTCTAGATCGCTGAGAAAAACAATAAAAAAAACATTAAAAGTTATAAACAAATTCAGTCTGCAAAAAACTATTGAAAATTTTACTTGAAATTTTGCAAATTTGTCGGTTGCAACAAGAGGCTCCTTTAGTTGCAGTATAAAGTTAATGCAATATATTTTTCTATTGTTTATAAACAATTAAAAAACAGCCATTTTAGCAGGTTTTTTGCAATAACTAACGAATAATTATCCCGATTCGGATGGACTTTTGTTTGAAACTTTTTTACTGAAGAACAATAGCTTTTCTTAGAACTCGAAAAAATTGTTTTTTCACATTTTAATTCTTAAATAAACAATTTTTCCCAAAAAAACAAATTTGTTCTTCAGAAAAATACAAAAAACATGAAGTTATTGATTAGTATAATGTTTGATAGTAAAAATAACTAATTCTTTTCCATTTTGATTAGCTTAATACTAATTTAGTGCTCCATATAAATTTGTATCGTATTAAAGTATTTGCTTTTTTTGTGTATTATTTACGCTGTATACAATAAACAATAACCAACGTTTGTTTGAAGGTTGTAGACAATGTTGAAGATCGACTAAAATGTGGTTGTCGGACTTGCATTGTCTTTATTTTTGTTTATTTTTACGACGTTTCGATTAGGTTGTATCTCTAATCGTTATCAGGTATAAACTGAATTTTTTGTCTTAAGATTACGAGCTTATATAGGGACTGTGTCCACTGAAGCGCAAAGTTTCGCTTCACTGTACACACCTCAATGATTTGATGTTACAAAGTAGTGGTTGCCAAAGATTAGGTATCTCAACACTCGGTTTAATGAAGATTTTATTATTATTTTTAATGTAAGCTGCTTCTATAAATTTTCTTTTTTTCATGTTAGGTTCCATATATATTGCCGCAGCCTCAGACCATTTTATATGCTGTTGTTTATCCCAGGCGTGTTCCGCAATACCTGATCTCGACGTTTCCCCTTTTTGTGTATGAGTTTTATGTTCCTTAATTCTAACTTTTAGTGATCATTTGGTTTCTCCAATATACATTTCACCACACTCACATGGAACTTTGTAAACACATTCATTTGCATACTTATCGGTATTTTTTGGTTTTATTTTTGTTAAATGAGCTCTAAGTGTATTTCCTGATTTAAAGGCTGTTTTTATATTATAACTACTGGCAATTCGTTTTATTTTCTTCAAAGTTCCCTTAATGTACGGAATTGTGAAGAAGGAATGTGTTTCTTGCTGTCCAGTGTTCGTTGTTCTAAAATTATTTATAACATCGTCAATTAAGTCAGAAGGATAACCATTCTGTTGTATATCGGATTTAATATTTGCTACCTCTTTTTCCAATGAATCGGCATTATTGCATATAGATATAACGCGAATATAGAGGTTGCGTATAATTCACCGTTTTGTTACAACAAAATGATTGCAACTATGATTAAGATATTGTCCAATATGTGTTGGCTTTCTGTATATTGAAGTTTTAATAGTTTCGTTTGAGCGATTCACTATGTCATCTAGGAAAGGCAATTGATCATTTATATGTTTTTCCATAGCAAACTTAGTTGTAGGTCGAATGTTATTTAGATATTTCAAGAAATCATTAAGTTCTTGATCATTGCCCTTCCATACGATGAAGGTATCATCGACATATCTCAACCAGACTTTCGGTTTTACTGTTGTCGTTTCTATGGCATAAGTTTCGAACCATTCCATATATATATATTGGCTTTGGTTCACCATGGAAAAAGAGGGAAATGATCAATTGCCTTTCCTAGATGTCATGGTGAATCGCTCAAACGAAACTATTAAAACTTCAGTATACAGAAAGCCAACATATACTGGACAATATCTTAATCATAGTTCCAATCATTCTGTTGTAACAAAACGGGGAATTATACGCAACCTCTATAATCGCGCCATATCTATATGCAATAGTGCCGATTCATTGGAAAAAGAGGTAGCAAATATTAAATCCGATTTACAACAGAATGGTTATCCTTTGAAACTAATTGACGATGTTATAAATAACTTTAGAACAACGAACACTGGACAGCAAGAAACACATTCCTTCTTCACAATTCCGTTCATTAAGGGAACTTTGGAGAAAATAAAACGAGTTGCCAGTAGTTATAATATAAAAACAGCCTTTAAATCAGGAAATACACTTAAAGCTCATTTAACAAAAACAAAACCAAAAAATACCCATAAGAAAGAATGTGTTTACAAAGTTCCATGTGAGTGTGGTGAAATGTATATTGGAGAAACCAAATGACCACTAGAAGTTAGAATTAGGGAACATAAAACTCATACACAAAAAGGGAAAACGTCGAGATCAGGTATTTCAAAACACGCCTGGGATAAACAACACCATATAAAATGGTCTGAGGCTGCGGCAATATATATGGAACCCAATTTGAAAAAAAGAAAAATTTATAGAAGTAGCTTACATTAAAAACAATAATGAAACCTTCAATAAACCGAGTGTTAAGATACCTAATCTTTGGCAACCACTACTTTGTAACATCAAATCATTGAGGTGTGTACAGTGAAGCGAAACTTTGCGCTTCAATGGACATAGTCCCTATATGAGCTCGTAGTCTTAAAACAAAACATTCAGTTTATACTTGATAACGATTAGAGATACAACCTAATCGAAACGTCGTAAAAATAAATAAAAATAAAGACAATGCAAGTCCGACCACATTTTATTCAAACAATAACCAGTTATTAATTTGCATTTATTGTCTTAAAATGTTAAATGCCCTGGCAATATTTTCTTGTCCAGTTTACTGTTTAAAAAATTCTGGTTACTTTAGATATGCATCTAATGCATCAAAAAATTGCAATCACTAATAGACATACAGTACCTGAAATGAAAAAATTACTCTATACAACATAACTATATTAAACATCATGTTCGTTTAGCTTTTGAGAACTATAGATTTATTGTTAGAGTATTAAAATCAACATTATTTCTCGTTCTAATATAAGCACAAAATATTAGCATGACAATGAAAGCACTTAGCTTTAATTTGGTCTTTGGTGAATGGCGTCATTGTCTTTAATCGTTGCATTGCACTTTTTAAATTAAACTGTTCCTTTGATAAGTGGGCATGATATAGGTAGAGTCGTTGCACTTAATTGATGCATTTCCATTGGTTGTGTTAGTTAAATACGCATTTATGTCAACTTGTAATGTATGTATTAGTAGTAATGTAGCAAGAAAGTTAAATATTTTGGAAATGTATATGTATTAAGCTTAAATTCAATTTTTTTTTTGTAATTATGATACAGCTTCGAAAAAAGCACTTTTTAAAATATGATAAGAAATAAAATTTTTACTTTTCTAACATTTTTTAAATTAGACTTTTCAATTATTGATTAAATTATTTTTAAATGCCAGCAAGATTCCAATAATACCAAATAAAAAATTGCATTAACAAGTAAAAAATAAAAAAGTTTTATATTACAGTTAATTAATAATTATATATTTACTTATTAGCCGTCGATTTTACTTTTTTGCGATGCATTTTTTGGACACGACAATATTATACAGTGTGGATCAGAAAAGTACTACGTGTATCAACTGGTTCTTTTTCTTTCAAAGGAGCCTCTTCCGACGATGATATCCAGCACTGTCTCCAGCGCTTTGGTGATCTTCCCCCTCTTCTGTTTTCCATTGGTTTATTTTTTGCGCTTTTTGTGAATTGGTTGAATGAATGAATGAATGAAAAGGGGTGGTGATACTAGATCATCAATGCTTAGGCATCCATTGAGTTCTTTACATCCCACCATATTTTCAGGTTATTCGAGGCCGATCGCCTTTGCGAATCCAAGCAGCCTCGCTAGTTGAACTTGAATAACTGCTTCCGGTAACAAAATTATATCTCCGAAATATCTCCGTCTCAGTCCATTGAGTGTTGGGCAATCTCTGAAGACATAGCCAACAGTTTCATCTTCCTCCAGACACCATCTGCATGTCGGGTCGTCTTCAACCCTGATTCTATGAAGATGGCCTCTGAGGTGACAATGTCCTGTCAACAATCCCACCATAATTCGCAGCTCTCTCCTTCCCAAGGAGAGAAGCTCCTTAGTACGCCGTGCACTAGGCTCAGTTATATTTTCCTTAGCACACCTCATTTCAGGAACTCCCCCCACACGATTCAATAAGTTTGCTTTCCAGCTACGATTTTCATTCCCTTTTGCCAATAGCAATTGGGACAGGTAATATTGGTTGGAGTCCATACGGTTCAGTTGCTGAACCCAACTTTGCCAGATGGTCTGATTGTGCAGCCTTTCCTTATTATACCATTTAGTACATCTACGCACTCAGACACCAGTCGCAAAATCCCGATACTGGACTTCAGTGCCAATATCGCAGCCTTACTGTCTGAGCATATATTTATTACTCTATGTCCCTCTCACAAAGATGGGCACACTTTTCCGCTGTGAAAATTGTCGCACATTGTCCGAGAGGGTAGTACTTTCTGACTCCCATGCTCCTGCCGAATACTCCGGCTCCAGCTCTTCCAGCTTGTTGAGATCCATTAGTATACCACCAGGATCCATTTTTCGGAAGATTTTGTTCTCCCTCCCAATCCTCTTTACTTGGCAGAAATATCTCCAGGGAGAGCGGCGACATGTAATCTGTTCGCATGGGGAGTGATGGACACCTCTCCACCGCGCTTTCCCAGATACCTGAATAGCCGCTCGTTCCAATTCCAAGATGTCCCAGGCAACTGAGACGATAAACAGTGTGTATGTATAAGTGAAAAGGAGGCAGGTTCGACAGGACTTCCAGAACCCTGGTGGGAGCAGTCCTCATCGCACTCAATATTCTCACACAAGCCATACTCTGAATTTTGTCAAGTTGAAGAATGTGTTTGCGTTTTGTTGTATTACGCCACCGTACAATTGCGGCGTACGTTATCATGGGGCGGATCACCATAATGTATATCCAAAATAGCACTTTAGGTGTCAGTCCCCATGTACACCCAAAGGCTCGTTTAAAAACCCAGAAAGCACATATGGCTTTCTCCATTGGTTTATTTTTTGCGCTTTTTGTGAATAGGTTGTTTTCCATTCTGTCTGATGCATTTAGCTACATCCTGTATCTCACTCTGTACTTTAAGATATCCGTTCCTAACTGTATCTTATAGTGTTTTTTCTTGAACGGCTTTTATGTTTTCGTGGTATCGGTTCTTGTTTCGGTCGCGTAGTTTAATACAGGTCTAACCAAAGTTTCGTAAATTCTTTTTTTACACTCAGTATTTAAATATTTGTTCTTCCAATTGGAATCTTTTAGACAGCCTGAGATACGGACCTTTTTATTGCCTGTGCTTGCACTTCTCGCTGTAGGGTGTCATCACTTGTTAATTCAATTTCCAGTTATTTAAATTGATAGATTTGCTCAATTATTTACCTATCTATTTCTAATTTACATATTAGAGGCTCTTTAGCTGCTACCATGCATTTAATCTTGGTGATGTTGAATTATATATTTAGTCGACTAGCTTCCTGGCTGAAAAGATAAAGAAGTCTTTGTTATCCTTCGAATCCGCAATAAGTTAACACCTGAAATCAATCGAATTAACTGTTGCCTTACTCCTTTTTTGCTCATTATTTTGGTAATATCTGTGAGCCGGACTCAGTCAAATGCTTTTGTCATATACCCAACAGTGTGTCAAATCTATGAATTTTTCCATTATTTGTTTTTCAATGGTGATTGCATCAATGGTTGATGGGTTTGCCAAAAGCCCTGTTGTGCTTTTCTCAGCAGCGAATGAAAGTTTGATGAAAACTTTGAATACGCTATGTAATAGAGTGATTCCGCGGTAGTTTTCTGGTGATGTCTTTCAACCTTTCTTGAATATCAGTATAATTATCCTTTTTTCCCAATCGTTCGGTATTTTG
Source organism: Diaprepes abbreviatus (assembly GCA_034092305.1). Classification (NCBI taxonomy): domain Eukaryota; kingdom Metazoa; phylum Arthropoda; class Insecta; order Coleoptera; family Curculionidae; genus Diaprepes; species Diaprepes abbreviatus. The sequence continues at coordinate 2,048,853 of JASJET010000178.1, read as the reverse complement.
TTTTTTTTTTAATAACATTTTTTACGAGGGTTATGATTTCCGTTTGTTTTTCTTCTCCACCACATTTCAGCAATTCATTTGTTATCGCATCATACCCAGGGCTTTTACTATTTCTATTTATTTGATACATATTCTTCTCAATAAATCTCGCTCCATATCTTTTGTAAATTTTTGTCAATCCTCGTATATTTACCCTATTCTTGCGTTGATCTTGTTGCGCTCTATTGTGTATAGAATCCAGTTTTCTGGATTTCTTTTTTTGATGTATTATAAGTACTCGTTCCTCTTTTCTTACGACAGATCTTTAATTTCCAGTGTGAGTCAAGGTGTTTTATTTATTCTATTTACATCTATGTTTCGTTTTCCTATGGCTTCCTCTACTGCATTTATGATGTTATTTTCCAGAATATTCCAGTGTTGGTTAATGTCGTCTTCCCTTTGCACTGGGTTTTAGATATTCAAACAGCCGAATACTAAGCAATCATAATGGTTGCCCGCTAATGTTATAGCTTGCATATCATATATATATATATATATATATATATATATATATATATATATATATATATGTATATATATATATATATATATATATATATATATATATATATATATTGGTTGATATGAATTTTTTCATATTTTATTCGTGAAGAAGAAACTATTAGCATGTAAAAGCTGTAATAGTATGCAGGATTAATATTAGTTTTAAGTATACAAATGGTACACGAGCTGTGTGTTAATGTGTTTGAAAAACACGTATATCAGTATAAAGATTTTAAATATTGTACAGACAGGAGGTAAACATTAACTCAGTTCATCTTATTTTGTAACAAAGACACAACAAAGTTCTTTAAACATTAATTTTTCAGTTTTTAGTTTTTGGCCTTTTTGCGATAAATCTACCTTGGACTTCTTTAGAAGTATCATCTACGAGGGCAACCGTTTATATTTCAGAAAATGGCAACACTGGCCTTGCTAGGTGCCATCTAACATATCCATTGTAAAGTTTGACATATTTCGAGGATATAGGAACTTAAATTGTTTTGACCCACGGACGCTATTTATGTTGTTTATAGTAATTTCAAAATTTATTCTCAGCAAAAAAATGTCTAACTCGTGTAAACATTTTCGTGTGATTACAAACACACAGACGAATCGCATAAAGGTCGTCCAAAATGGATAATAGGACAAGAAACGTTGATACTGTGTGCGAACTGATCGTCATATGACATACCGTGAATTTGACGTATTCCTGGACATAAATAAAACCAGCATATAAAATTCATGAGTATTTGGTCGTGAAAAAGCTTTGTTCACATTGGATAGGAAAGGCTCAAAAATGGTGTTCGCAGTGCTTCAAAATTCTTCAAATATTGGTATTGGCTTTGCCGATACTTGGTGGAACTCCATATTAATTAGAAATAAGAAGTAAAATATAATTTTTTACTTTAAATTCCATTCTATTTGGAAGTCAAACGTACCAAACATTTGGCACGTTTCACTACATTGTAGCTGTATCAATGTTTTTTGATAAATTTATTAATTTCAGCCCCACTGAGTTCAACGATAAATGAACAAAATTACTCCAAAAAGGTTTTAAAAATAAGAATAACCCAAACAATTTATCTAAAAATTTGGAAATATTAGCAGTAGATTCAGAACGAGCTATTAACTCTAATAAATTTAAAATATGAAGCTTCAAAAATCATGAAAAAAGAGTTTCCCAAAAACTCTCACTTCAATCAAGACCAACAAATAATAAAATCAATTGGAAACAAGTCATGTAAAGTTAACTTAGTCTTTACTAAAGCTGATAAAGGTAATGCTGTAATAGTTATTTCTCAAAGTGATTATTATCAAAACACTTTAGATTTTTTAAATCCTATAAAACATAACATACTTAAGAAAAATCTTACAGAAATAATTCCAAAAAGTGTAAGATCTATATTACAAAATTGTAAAAGTCTGTTTGATGATAGAGATGTTAACACACTAACTTTAATGAATCCACCATACGCTTTATTCTTGGAATTAAACTACACAAAAATGATTACCCCTTTAAACCACACCTCCTTACAAGTTATCACAAAAACTTATAGAAATTCTTAACCTAGATACCAATTTTTTTGGTAAAATGACATATAGAAACTCCTATGAAGTAATTAATAAAATAAATAACTTGAAAGTTCTGTCGAATGCTAGCTTAATTTCTTTCAATGTTGGTAATTTATTTCCCAGTGAACTTATTCAAGATACAGTCAAGTTAGTTGAAGAACTTCTTTTCTTAAGAAGTATTAACATAATTAGAAAACAAGAAATTTTACTAATTTTGAAAACATGCTTTCAACAAAACTATTTTGAATTTAATAGCACTATTTATTTGAATAATGAAGGACTTACAATGGGTAACGCATTTAGTTCTCTACTAGCCAAAATGTTTAACCTGTACTGCAAGATGTTATCGCTTGCTTCACCGGTACTGATAGATAATTATATATAGAGTCTAGAATACATAATTTATTATATCACTCCATACTAAATAAAAATTTACCTAGCATTTTATACAAATTAATCACAGTTTTATTATATAAAACAAACTATAAAAAGGAACTTAATATTATTAAACAAATTGCTGTTAACAATGGCTAAATATCACTAATAATAGATAAAATTTTAAACAAAAAATTATATAAAAAAAAAGCATTAGATCTTATTTTCCCTACAATCAAAAATACAACATAAACTAGCAGCATTCCACAGCATGTTACACAGATTAATCACAGTTTCATTAGATAAAACAACCTATTAAAATTCAATATTATTAAATAATGTTTTGTTAACAATGGCTACTCATCACTAATAATAGATAAAAGTTTAAACAAAAAATTATATAAAAAAAGCATTAAACCTTATTTTCCCTACAATAAAAAATACTAAATAAAAATTTACCTAGCATTTTATACAAATTAATCACAGTTTTATTATATAAAACAAACTATAAAAAGGAACTTAATATTATTAAACAAATTGCTATTAACATTGGCTAATTATCACTAATAATAGATAAAATTTTAAACAAAAAATTATATAAAAAAAGCATTAAACCTTATTTTCCCTACAATCAAAAATACAACATAAACTAGCAGCATTCCACAGCATGTTACACAGATTAATCACAGTTTCATTAGATAAAACAACCTATAAAAACTCCATATTATTAAATAATTTTTTGTTAACAATGGGTACTCATCACTAATAATAGATAAAAGTTTAAACAAAAAATTATATAAAAAAAGCATTAAACCTTATTTTCCCTACAATAAAAAATACTAAATAAAAATTTACCAAGCATTTTATACAAATTAATCACAGTTTTATTATATAAAACAAACTATAAAAAGGAACTTAATATTATTAAACAAATTGCTATTAACAATGGCTAATTATCACTAATAGTAGATACAATTTTAAACAAAAAATTATATAAAAAAAGCATTAGACCTTATTTTCCCTACAATCAAAAATTCAACATAAACTAGCAGCATTCCACAGCATGTTACACAGATTAATCACAGTTTCATTAGATAAAACAACCTATAAAAACTCAATATTATTAAATAATTTTTTGTTAATAATGACTACTCATCACTAATAATAGATAAAAGTTTAAACAAAAAATTATATAAAAAAAAGCATTAAACCTTATTTTCCCTACAATAAAAAATACTAAATAAAAATTTACCTAGCATTTTATACAAATTAATCACAGTTTTATTATATAAAACAAACTATAAAAAGGAACTTAATATTATTAAACAAATTGCTGTTAACAATGGCTTAATATCACTAATAATAGATAAAATTTTAAACAAAAAATTATATAAAAAAAACATTAGATCTTATTTTCCCTACAATCAAAAATACAACATAAACTAGCAGCATTCCACAGCATGTTACACAGATTAATCACAGTTTCATTAGATAAAACAACCTATAAAAACTCCATATTATTAAATAATTTTTTGTTAACAATGGCTACTCATCACTAATAATAGATTAAAGTTTAAACAAAAAATTATATAAAAAAAGCATTAAACCTTATTTTCCCTACAATAAAAAATACTAAATAAAAATTTACCTAGCGTTTTATACAAATTAATCACAGTTTTATTATATAAAACAAACTATAAAAAGGAACTTAATATTATTAAACAAATTGCTGTTAACAATGGCTAATTATCACTAATAATAGATAAAATTTTAAACAAAAAATTATATAAAAAAAGCATTAGACCTTATTTTCCCTACAATCAAAAAATACTAAATAAAAATTTACTCTAGTCACCCCTATCGGTCAAACAAATAACTGGCAAATTTTAAAAAAACTTAAGCATTTATTTTGTTTTTAAAATCAAGGATTCGACTGGAAAGTATATAAAAAATAATAAAACTAAGACAAAAAAAATTAAAGGCGATATATATAAAATGACATGAAAAGACTGCCCCAGAGTCTATATAGGCTAATATAGAAGAAGCTTTTCTAAAATAGAAGAACATTTTAACAGTTTCACCAATAACAAAATTGATTCTTATTATTCTAACCATTTATTAGAATATAGTTATAATTTTGATAAAACTAGAATGTAGTGAAACTTGTCGATTGTTTGTTAAGTTCGGGTTTCAAATTGTATCTATAATATCAAAATATCTTACTCTTATCATAAAATAGGCACAAAAACCTTGCGCTAACTAACAATCTTTTTTTCAATAAATTTTTCGTAGAAATATTTTCACGGGACACCCTTCGAAGTATGCGCAACAATACGTTAAAAATCTCATCAAAATATTTCTTTTCATTCAAAAGTTATGAGCCAAAAAATTCAATAACCTACAAATTTTTTAAATTTTCTTAGAAATATTTCTACGGGAGACCTTTCGGAGATTTATTTATAAAACACTGTAAAACTCTTCCAAATATCTCATTGTTATTATAAATGATGTAGCAAAATATTCGCAATAACCAGCAATCTCTTTCATTTTTTCAGTTTTAACCGCATTACAATAAATTTATTGAGAACTATTTATATCTGTTGGAATCATATCCTACAACATGCTGGAGATTGCATCAAAACATCTCATTCCTACCAAAAATTATGCGCACATAAATATAAAAAATATATATGTCTAACTGATAACCTCCACCCTTTTTCAAATCCAATAAAAAGTCCTAAAATATATAAGGTAACTGTACACTTCTCTTGCCTCGAAGATTTATTGGCAACATTTTTTACATTCATAAATCATTAAACTAATTTTTAATAATTAATCTTTATAAACCCGCCAAAGAATTTCTTAAAACATAACCATTTTTCTGGTCATCGTAACACATCAGAGAAATAATAAAATTAGTTGGGAAATATAATTTGTTTCGTATATTACAAGTTCCTAACGCCTTTTAATTCCAAAAAAGGTCGTTTTGATAACTGACCAAATCTGTATGAGTAAATTTTCTATTTATAGTAATAAACATTTCTTAATTATGTTAATATTAAGATAACCATCGTCTAAAATAGTTCTAATTTTTTTAATGTCACTAGTTTGCTATCTAAGGAAGTGCAAAATAGATATTGTGGGAGTCAGTTATGGTTTAAATATGGTTTAAAAACAATTTTCTCAAATTAAGATTTTATTAGGTAAAGGTCGTTGTTGTTAAATGCAGAAATATTATCTACATGCCAGTCGATAAAAATATAATGTGATACGTATGCCTTATTTGCCCACGCTTCGAATTACTGTTATAATTTTAAACGCTGGACACAAATATGGTGTGGAATAATAAGTTGGGTGAGGAAGTAAAAGAACTACATAAAAAATTCGTATAAAAAGGTTTGGTATACAGAGTGTTACAAAATTGTGGATTATCAGAAAGGTTTGTTTTTCAGCATAATTATTTCCCTTGAGTGACTCCATGTTAAATCATACAAATTATTTTAGCAAAACATCACCAAAACGTAGCCATTCCGTAAATGTCATAATGTACCCAACAAAGATTATACTTATGTATTAATATAGTATTAATAACAGAATAAACAAATAAGTTGCTTTTCGATTTTCATTCATCTTAAAAAAATATTCCAGCAAGGTTGTCAATTTTCTTACAAAGTAAGATCAAAATTGTAAAGCAATGGCAGAGGAGATTTGAGATTAAATCTGACTAACTGGAAGCCAAATATTGAAAATTTCATTCCGTTCATAACGAAAAATTAAGCGTAATCGTAAAACATTTATAGACAAACATTATTGAAACTAAAGTGATAGCTTAACCTGTAAAAAAGAATTAATACAAAATGTATTCATCCATACAGAAATTGAAAAATACTCTCAATGGGATATTTGTGTTTGCTTGGTGTAACAATGAAATTCAAAATTTGGATCGATGTCTGAAAATTTGAGTCTTAGATCAGGTTCTGCATTTAACCTGCTTCTGTACTTATTTTTCAGGTAAGTGTATGTTTAAAATCCTTTATCTCATAGATATGCTGTACAAAAGGGCAATAAAACTTTAATAGCTTTTTTCGCCAAAACAGGATACTCATTTCTTACATTAAGCTAAAAATCAATTAAAGAGTGATCTATAACAACATTTTTTGGGAAATTATTAGATCTTTTCTTTTTCCAGTATAGTTAAAGAAGCGTTCGAACCAGTGGTTCGATCCAGATATAATAGGTTTATTAGGAAAATTGTCCTTGAACGTTAATTGAAGTTGTTTGAGATGTTCAGTAAAATCCCTTTTATTATATTCGTACTCATTCGCCTGCAGACATTGAACTCAAATGTTGAACATCTTTAGAATGGCAGCTATTCTGTCATGCACATTGAAAATTGTGATATCTGGGTCTTGTAAAAACAGACTTAAATCATTTAATTCAGAACAAAAGTTTTTGCAGCCAAAGAATATCAGATATATAAGAGGACGAATGAAATTGATGGTTAAGAAAAAAAGCGTTACCTACAGACTTCAATTCGAACAAGCGGGTCAAAACTTTGCCACGAGAAAGCCATCTAACTTCTGTACGAAGTAGTAAAGAAACGTGGAGGCTCCCAAAGTTCTCACAAAGCGCACGAAATAGACTAGAGTTTGTACTATAAAGCGTCGCTTAATGTACTGCAAAACTTCTTAGGAATGCGCTGACATGCCAGTGCTTATCTATGAATACAGCAATGAGCTCATTCATTATTCTCGTTAATCTTTTTTACTCGCACCACAAGACCAAAAATATGTTCTGGTCATTAATTTTGCACCATCAGTGTACACAGTCAAATAAAAAGACCAGTTTATTTCATTTTTTCAAAATAGTCATTGATCGTATCGAAAATTGCTGCACCTGTATTAGAGGTTTTCAGTGGTTTTGCAGATAATATATCTGCTTGAATGGAATTCTTAAAAATATATCTAACATAAGCAAGCAGTCTACAGCGTTTGCTGCATCGATCGACTCGTCAAACTGAATAGCGAAATAATTCAATTTTTTTTTAATTCATTTTCCCCATCATTTGCCAAATCATTAATTCTCCGCAACATTGTGTTGTTTGTTAAGGAAACAACGTCAATTTTCTTTGCCGCTTTTTCTCCAAGCATACATTTTGTGATGTTTTTTGGACACGGTCCAATCAGATCTTGCAATTCTGTAACTAACTCGAAATGATGCCTCGATACTTATTTTACTATCTTCGTTTAAATCTGTTAGAAAAAAAAACTAGACTTTTTATTACCTGTCAATTTTCTTTTAAAGTACTCAACGGGTTTATCCTTGTGATTCGGATGTCTTGTTTTAAGGGGTCTAGGAAGAAAAGATGGTTTTAAACTGTTATTGGCCAGGATTTCATTACATATTACACAAAGCGATTTAGGTTCTCACTCCTCCCCGATAAAATAAAAACCCATATGTAAATAGTCACTGTCATATTTTAATTCCTTTCCTTTTTTTTCACTCTGTTCGCCTATTTTTTCTTTGCCTTCAATCTGGCGAGAGGTAGTTGACTATAACTGCCACCCTGTGTAGGTTTTATTTGTAAAATTTGGTATCAATATAGACTTTTCCAACACCAGTGGAGAGGATTTAAAATATTCCCTTTTCACCTTTGCATATCCTTAAACCCTGCAGTTTAATAGCATCAGTTTTTGGAAACAATTGCGATAAATCGAACCCTAACGAATTGTCACTATTTCTTGCCATTTGACATTCATTAATAATAATCATGCCGGGGCGATTAAATTACACGCACGAAGATTATTTAAACTTATTTATTATTTATGGAGAATGTCAAAGACTGTCATGGAATGTGATAGAGTTCTTTCAAGAACATGCATTACATTCGCGATCCGATATCCGAAGAAATAGAAACCAACACTACCCATTGTTAAAAAGATCATAAAAAACTTCAAGAAGTTTGGATCTATAAAAGCTAAAAGAAATAGAAATAAACCAGTTGTTAATAAAATAAAATTACAAGAATTATTTGAGTGAATATTCAAACTGCTGGCCTTGAACTTCCAAACATTTTTCGCACCTAAGCAGGAACTCTTCATGGGTGGCTCTTCTTATTGACTAAGGATTAAGTTCTTCAAATGCCATTCTGACGCGCTGCATGCAATCTTCCATAGAGGTTAATCCGATGTTATAGTTTATTGTTGATTATCCCCCAAATAAAAAATTAATTATTGTTAGGTCGGGGGAGCGAGGTGGCCAAAGATCTGACCCATTCTTGGCTATCTATTGACCATAAAATAAGTTTTGCAGATGATTGTTAAACTAAATGACTACTATGTGGAGGCGTCCCATTATGTTGATAAAATAGATTTTTATGATCAGCCAGCGGCAAGTTATCTAAATAGTTCACTTCCAAATTTCTCAATATGTCGAAGTAGGGGTCACCTATAAGTTAAAAAACGTATTTCGTATCTAGAAGTCTTCAAAAATAGATAACTTACCATTCAGATTATTTTGATAGAATTTTAGGGCGACGAAGCCGTCATTTCTTATAGCACAATACACGTTAAACTGCCAAGACTCTTGAAAATTTAATTCTCTAAATGGATGTACTTTTGAGTCGCTCCAATAGTGGGAATTGCGTCGATTAAACAATCCAGTTTTTGTAAATTTGGCATCGTCCGACCAAATAATATTATTCAAAAAACCAGCATTTTCTTCTGACCGAAGTAAAATAAATTGACAGAATTCTACTCTTCGTGGAAAATCAGTGCCTTTTAAATGTTGTAGGATGGAATATACATAGGGATGAAAATTGTGTTTTCATAAAATCCTTAAAACTGATGTTTGAGATAATTCAGACTCTAATGCTACTTGCCTCGTAGATATTGTCGAATATGCGGCGAAATATCCTAAAATTGTAGTTACAACATTTTTCTTATTAACAACTGGTTTACTTCTATTTCTTTTTGCTTTTATGGATCTAAAGTTCTTGAAGTTTTTAATAATCCTTTTAACAGTTGGTGGTGTTGGTTTCTGTTTCTACGGAAATCGGATCGCGAATGTATCGCATATACTTGAAATAACTCACACTCTCCATAAATAATAAATAGGTTTAAATAATCTTTATGCGTGTAATTTAATCGCCCAAGATGATTAATATTAGAGAATGTCAAATGGCAAGAAATACTGACAATTCTGTAGGGTTCGATTGTTTTATTTTCGCCACGCCTCGCCGTTATGGCCAACTAATAATAAAACTTCAAAGTTGTATAGCATTTTTACAATAGAAAAATGTTGAATTGCCAATATTTTGAAAACTACAAATTTTTTGGAATAAACAACCTTATACAAAGTTACCCTTATTTTTAATGCTTAATATGATAAAATTATAAAAATAGGTGCTTTCTATTTGAAAAAATTGACTTTTGACAATTTTTTCAATATAATTGTTATTCTTCTTTTTTCACCACTGTGTACTAATAATTTTCAAAATATCTTAAAATACTACTAAAATCGATCTTCGTCCACAAGAAAACTAACCCAAATTAGGTAATAAAGACTTTCTTATACGAAAAATTTATAGTTAAGTTTAGGTCCGCAAACGTCATTTTTGACATAAAAATTTAAATATGTCCAAAATGGTGAGACTTATATATAAAACATTATATATGAAATATGTCTAGAATTTTACGTAAAAATCAAAAATGCAATAATATATAGGGTATTCTATTTAAAATAAGCAAGTTGACATCTACTTCCGGTATACCCGGAAGTGCTGCCATCTTGAAAATATTTTAGCCGGCTGTCACCTATGCACGTTAGCACATTATCAAGTTTTCAGATTCTTCCTAATTATAGTTTTCCCACAATCGATCGATAAATTTCCCCGAGAATCGCCCTGTATAAAACAATGAAAACACTTGAACGTTATAGTTCCTTTTACCCCTCTTTTTTTCGACATTGTCAATAGCCAAATAATTTTTTACGTACCGTTTGGTTTAACTTTTTCTTAAATAATTAGATTTCGGTGTCTTATTTTTCTATTTATCTAATTTTGATTCGAGTTTATACTGTTTAATTAAATAATATGTTATATCTTGCATGACCACATCTGATAAAACATTATACTTACTACACGTTTCTTTTACGCGGAACACGATAAACTGTCAAATCCGTTTATCATGCAACACTTCATCTCATTCTGTCAGAAAATAAATAAGTTATTAAAATCACGGAACGTAAACACTTTAATTGTCATATCGTGGAGGAAAAACGTTTTTATGATGCGTAAGACATATAATATCGTAATATAAGTAATAAGATAACTTGAATAATTATATCTGACTGCTAGAATTACATATATGTCCATTCTAATTAGTTTTGAATTTGTTTATCTTCTTATTTACTTAACATGGTCAATGTGGATGTTAAATCATTTTACAGTTCACTGGTATGATGCTTCCTTTTAACTCTTTAAGGATATCTTATGGGGACTATTCGCGGGAACTGTAAAATTTATTTTAATATATTTTTAAGTTCCGGGAACTCTGACGTATTTTGTTTCGCTGAATCAGAATATGAATTTCAATTCTAGATTTTGGTAGTAACGATGTGCCATACTCTTAAAGGTATCGATATTTGGTATCGATTGGTATCGTAAAAAATAGTATCGATATCTAGAGTATCGATACATTGATGATACACAAAAATCCTAGAAATGTACTTGAATGTAAAAAAAAACTATTAATTTACAATGATTTTTTTTAATAAATTGCACACAAAGTACAGACAGAAATAATGAGAAATACAATAATTGCTTATAATACAGTAATATTGTAGGTACATACTAAAACAGTAGCATAATATCTATCGGCATACGTTATATTATAAAAATAAAACCCTTTGTTGGTTGTTGTATCGGAACACATATGTATTAGTATGGTTAAATAACATTAATATAGCTTATATAAATTCCAATCTTGGATTGATGATTTAAATCAACCAATGTTAAAATTCAAACACTTGTTCCTTATGCTTACAATTTCGCGATCCTTGATAAATCGAGATTCCTCGCCGCCTCGATCGATCACCATAGCACATGAACTTCTTACGAGATTTATTTTACGAGACGTGGTCTTAGCATCGCTCGACCGAATTAAATCTGTCAAAATACACTTGCAAATTTCTGTAGGCTCGGTTTGATTTAGTGATAATTGAATGTCGTCATTTTTCGATCTCGGATCATATGTTTTGATGCCCGATGAAATGAATCGATACTAGGAATGTATCGCCCTAAAAATATCAAAATAAAGTGTCAGGTATCAGAAGCAAAAGTATCGATACTTTAAAATATGTTCATGAGGGCTCAGGCAACAATTTCGCGCTTGATTTTCTCCGCTCTAACTTTTTTGATTTAAGCAGTCTTTTGGTGCACTTTTTCTTCATGTCCCTATGGCTTTGTAGGAAGAAAGCAGTTCTTTTACGCAAAAAATGTAATTCTAGGCTTTCATTTCTCACAAAATTCCTGCAAATATTCTGGAATGCATTCCATACCTTTTTAACCGACTTTTATAAGAATGAGGTTTAAATTCAACTGCTTTATATATATATATATATATATATATATATATATATATATATATATGAAGTAAAATGCGAACAGTGAATGCAAACTTCGCTCCATATCCTTTTCATGTTAGAGGATGCACAGTTTGAATAAACTGCTGAAAAACACAATTCATCCTGTTCCACCACCATCGAGATGGTGGCCTACCTGTACCACCACACCGAGAAGAATGTGTTTACTTCATATATATATATATATATATATATATATATATATATATATATATATATATATATATATATATATATATATATATATAAATATGTAGATAAGTTTTTGTCCGTGTAATTTAAAATAAAATAGAATAAAATATTGGCGAAGCGGACGTGAAAATTTGTCAATCTACATGATTCTCGTATTAAAAAGTGCGGAGCAATCCAAAGTATGGAATAACTCCGGGTCCGACAGATGGCGACAGCGCTGTTTCGTCCTAATATGGGATGATGGTTTGTACCGACTGCGGTGGCCTGACGAGTCCCATATTAGGACGAAACAGCGCTGTCGCCATCTGTCGGACCCGGAGTTATTCCATACTTTGGATTGCTCCGCACTTTTTAATACGAGAATCATGTAGATTGACAAATTTTCACGTCCGCTTCGCCAATATTTTATTCTATTTTATTATATATATATATATATATATATATATATATATATATATATATAAATATTATGCACGTTAATTACTCCGGAACTGCGGCACCAACTTGAATGAAATTTTTTGCTTTAAATTCTGGAAGTTGCTGCGGTAGTCAAATATTATTTTGGTCGAAATTGGATCGGTAAACTCCAAGATGGCGATGATAATATGGCAGACAAAAAAATTAATTTTGTCCGATTTTCTTCAAAATTGGTAGGGGAAATTTTCGGGGTCGTATATAACGAATCTAAAATTATTTTAAAAAATCAATATGGCGGATTAAAAGTTTTACACTTCTCGATTTTGTCAAAAATGGGTATAGGGAGGTTTTTGAAGATGCATTTTCATGCAGTATGGCGCTCCAGCGTATTTTCTTGATGCCGTAAAAGTTAGAAGCTTGGCCTGTGCGGAGCACTGATTTTGGTTCGATGGTTTTTTCGCGTATAGACTATATCAAATCTCTTGTGTATGAAGACAATAAATATGACAGAAAGTTGAAAATGCCAAAAAATTATTTCGAGGCTGTTTAAGAAATGACAGGTCAAATGTAGTATATTGAAATAACTTCGAACATTTGTTCTCTAAAATTGATCCCTTGTTTTAATAATTATTGTTATCTATTTTAAAAATTAAATTTCTAGTTAAATTAATATTCTTTTTTTATATCCCTTTGGGTATATTCCTTTAGTTCGGCGAGGCTTTTCGACTTATGCGAGTGAGTAGATTTTGCATTTGAGCATGTTCTTGATAAGAACCAGACTCGAGAGTAGCGGAAACAGTTTACAGCGGTGGCTGTAGCGTTTAGGAGATTGTTGGTAAGGAGAATTTTTTCAAAATAATTACTCAGGGTGGCGCGTAACGAGGTTATGAAAATATGATGCTTTATTAATTAGGTAGCGGCCTTGTTTTGGGAACTTTTAAGCCTTTTTAATCTTATTTGGCACAGTTAAGTTAGAATACTGTAAAAAATAACTGCACCAGTGAACGTTTTTAAATAAAATGACTTTCAGCTTAACTTTGAGCTTCCTTTTATCGTTTAATAATAGATATAGAGCAAGTAAGTTGTCTCAGGTCCTGTCCATGAGGTAATATGTGTTACTGGTTTAGTTTGATTTTTTTTTTTTGAATATTGACGCTATATTTCGCTTGCGTTCTCTAAGGAATTGCCATAGTTAAATTGGCTATCCTATTTTCCAACTTTCGATTGTGATTTTGTTAACATTACAGCTTCCCATTCATTAGAATTTATCTGTTCTCTTGATTTAGCTAGACTGCTTTCTAATCTAAATGGTATAGATAACGTCCGGTTAATGGAATTATTGGTATATCGTGAGCCTAATTTTTTACCAGTATTTGACAACGACGACGAAACAAGTTTTGTTCTGTAAATATATGAACGAATAGATCGATGACTGCTATTAATTTAAACGAATTTTAAAAACTTTTTTATGAAATAATATATGTTTGTCAAAGATTTCTTATTATTTTAATATAATTTCGGCCTGGTAGTAGGCTCTAGTATGCCACTAATTTAAAACAATACATTTTCTCATAATGCACCATATTTACGACCACCTATTGATATGCAGTTCGTTTACCAACAATAACTACCTACTCAGATTGCTCAGGTATTAAAATACCTACTTGTTTGGTCTAAAGTCAACTTACCAGTTATAAATACCATAACACAACATTAACTGAAAATAAAAATTGTTAATATCCATTTAAACATGAGTAAATGAGCAAGTAAGCCAATAAAAATGAAAGATGCAAATGAAAAGCAATACATAGTTTTACGACGGTAAATCAATATTAACAATTAACAAATAAATGTTTTTTTTATACAGTTAAACTTCTATTTATTATTATATGTTACAAATAACCCATAGCATCTAAAAGTTAAAGAGGCCTAATGACACCCTTTGGTATTGATAAAGGTTTTTAAAGTATTTGATTTTCGATTCCTTTTGTTCGAGTATATATATATATATATATATATATATATATATATATATATATATATATATATATATATATATATATATATATATATATATATATATAATGTAATTAATATCGGGGTGTACAGCAAGTAAAAGAGTACTCTTTAAAGTTAATCCAAGCTTTCGAAGGTCTTTATTATAATTTTTATCTGTAGGGAAACTACAATAATTACAAAAAAGGGAGAATTAGTAAGATAATTTTCCTTAAAATCTTAAATCACTTATATCTTTATTTGAAGTTGTTCACTAAGATGTTAAAAGGTTGTATGACATTATACATTCACAAAAGAGATTAAAATTGGGGTCCCAGACCAAATTATGGCAAACTTAATAATTAAAATTGAATTTAAATTTCAAAGGAATAATTTCAGTTTGGCTAATCAATTACTGCATAATTACCCTTAAATGCAGACTCATACAAATGAAACTTAACAAATCACTAAATGTTGGCAGCCATGCTGAGAGTTGACAGTGTTCCTAACCTCAAAATTTAGAATAAAATTCATTTCAAATTTACATGTGACTTGGGAAGAAACTAACAACCTGGTTTCGCCTGTTTTATTTTAAATTCAATTTTAATTATTAATTTTGTCATATTTTGGTGTGAGGCCTTAGTTTTAATTTCTTTTGTGAATATATAATGTCATATATATATATATATATATATATATATATATATATATATATATATTATATATATATATATATATATATATATATATATATATATATATATATATATATATATATATTATATATATATATATATATATATATATATATTATATTATATTATATATATATATATATATATATATATATATATATATATTTTAAAG
This sequence comes from Diaprepes abbreviatus, assembly GCA_034092305.1. Lineage (NCBI taxonomy): Eukaryota > Metazoa > Arthropoda > Insecta > Coleoptera > Curculionidae > Diaprepes > Diaprepes abbreviatus. The sequence continues at coordinate 2,033,250 of JASJET010000178.1, read as the reverse complement.
TTTTTGATTTTCTTGGGTGTAAAATCCGTTTTAATAATAAAACTGCATATGTTTTATTTGTTATGCATATCTATTGACGTTTCGGTCACACTTGACCTTCTTCAGAATGATTTTTTATAACTTATATAAGTTTTTCCCGAGGAACACAACATAGACTACATATTGTTAACACATGGTTCACTTTTTGACACGATTCTACAAAAACTTTGTAGTATATATATATATATATATATATATATATATATATATATATATATATATAAAGCATTGTAAGTCACACTACAAAAATCGAATTCAGGCAAATTATTTAATTTTAATTTATTTAAAAAGTAATTAGAAGAGTTAGTTTTAGGAATGTTGTCAATTATAGAAGGAGCAGTATTATCAAAATAATCATTAAAATCATTAGAATTCAAAGAACTAACATCGTCTTTTTAATCTTTTCGTACCTAAATTTATTTATAATTTTTCAAGATGTCTTAGAAGAATTGCCAGAATTTATTATAAATTGTCATTTTGTGCTATTTTAGTTCCACGGATTTTGTTTCTATAAGCAATACGTCATTTTTTATGTCATCCCTGTGAGCATATGACAGTGTACGTCAGTAAACAGACTCCATGAAAGACAGTATATCCCTCATCATTCAAAAATCTACAGTAATATCGGTGTTTTCGGGTTTACGTGCACATTTTTCAGAAAACGCATAGATAATACTACTATTAATAACACTCACGAACATCTGATGTTCTCGACTCAAGAAGTCCCAATCAACACGCTTAATCAATAGATGAAGTTCTAACAGACCTTGTTGTGTTATAAGGACAACAAATAAAATAGGTTGTTGGCGTGTATGGATATCAATAGCTACTCCCAGATAATCAGAGAGAACCTAATCAAAAGTAAAGGAAAATAGTCCTCCCTATTCAGGTTAGGAAATACATTATCGAAACATAAATTTGCTCTAGTGAAACTATTAATAAATATAGTACAGATCAAATTTAAAATAATAACTGGCAGAACTCAGAACAAGTAACGAAGTACCCAAAATAAAATTCAAAAATAGATACTAAGAATTCTGGCTTCAAAAATCCCTAACAGGGATCTACCTTGGGTTGTGGGGAATTGTTCAAAAAATTTTAATTGCATTCATCTCATCATATTTGGCTGAACGTGGGCTCAACGCGGTCGCCAACTTACTTTCAAAAAAAGAAACAGACTACAGATCACAAAACGTAGCGATTTGCCACTGTTGTCAAAATTGGAACCCTAAATTTAAAAAAACTCTTAAAACTCCACCAGTCTAAACCATCTCATTAATTTTTTTTATTACGTATTGATTTTTTATGTCAATTTTCTAATTCATAATAAACAATCACTATGGCGGAGGGGGGCGTTAGATGTATTTTTTCTTGCAAAGAAGTTAGTTATCCAAAAAAGGTTGGTTCTATGATTGAGCCCCGGTCTAGTATCGAGACATGTCTGTATTTAAATAAATATTAGTGTGGCTTGTTAAAAAGTTGATCATTGCTTTTTATGATAATAAATAAACTTTGACTAAAGTACAAGACTATAATGTTAGATCCAGAAAAATTTCAGGGATCCTACTATCTATCTAACCCTTAAACCTCAACTAGTATTATATTTTTTATTTTATTATCAGAATCAAAATGCATTATTATTACAGCTTCTGAATTACTGCTACCGATAACATTTTTATTATAAAAATTACTCGCCTGACATCGTAATTTGACAGTATAAATTCCTTTCTAACCGTTAAGCTGACGCAAAATACGATAACAGATGAACGCGCGCTTTAAACGCAATAAAATAATTTCGATCTAAAGAAGAGCGTTGACTTTCCCATTGAGCACTTAGAGAACCACTTATGATTTTAATTAGCTCTTAGCGGCAATTACTTTTTAACTTGTCTCACAAAGTAAAATTTATGTAACAGTTGGTAATGCATAATGCTTCTGAATCTATTGACAGTGGACTTCCTTTTTTGCGGAGAATTCACTTTTAGCTCGCAGGAAATATTCGATTAATAAACTTTGACGAGTTCTGTTTTCAGTACTCATCTATACATACATGATCTCTTGAATAATATATATATATATATATATATATATATATATATATATATATATATATATATATATATATATATATATATTTATGTAATACTTTCTTGGGTATAGGTTTTTCCATTTAAAAATCAAAAGACAACAATTTTTCTGGCTTTTCGCTCTACATAGTTAGCTTCTTCAACGTTATGGTTATATTATCTTGAATCTACAAAATTACAAAAAATTTTTTAATTGACATGTATCGCAGTAATTGTCCTACAAACCTATTAGATTTATATTTTTAAGTTAATTGAAATTAATAAAAATAAACAGATTTTACAACAGTCTTAAAATTAAAACAAAACGATACACAGGTTAAAATAGTGAAAACTATAAAATAGTGTTATATACATACCTTGAACGTAGCTTTGTGCGTATGTTAAAAATAAATTCGATTATTACAACTTGGTATGCAATTGATATGAATAGATTTTTTTTTATTATATTCCCGCGTCCGTCCTAAAGCCGGATGCACTGCGACCAGAGTAGGCCTATTGTGCTCACCCTAGACATTACAGCCACTCTGTCAACCTAGCCTCCTGGCTCAATCTGTACAGTCCTGCTAAGGAGTGAGTGAGTATTTCTCCCGGTTCTAATCTTACTGACCTGAAAGCTTGTTGTCTAAATCTCACCAGTGACTCACAGTCACATATGATATGCTTCACCGTTTCCTCGGTATGTCCACATAGTCTGCAGCCGAGATTTCCGTTATATAGATTCATTCTATTCAGATGTACTTTGACGGCCATGTGTCCCGTCATTATACCCGTAATAGTTCTTAATTGGTTTCTACTCATTTGTAGTAATTTCCTTGCCAGTTTCGGGTCAGGATTCCCAATAAATAGCTTGCTGTGGTTTAAACCCTGTCTGGTCATCCAGTGGTTTTTATTTTGATCCATTTTATGACTGCTTCCCGGGCCGCGCACCGCGGCACTCCAAAGGCCGGTTCTGGACCCATGTATTGAGATGCCGACCCTGCTCTAGCCAGCTCGTCAGCTTTTTCATTTCCATGTATGTCTTCATGTCCTGGTACCCACTTTAACATAACTCTGTTGTCTTTTGCCAGAATTTCCAGCTCACTATGACATTCCCAAACCAGCCTCGATGATACTTTTTGGCCCTTGAGGGCTTTTAGGGCTGCCTGGCTGTCAGAGTAAATGAGGATTTGCTTCCCTTTGTAAACTCTCCTGTTTATCTCGTCTGCGCACCTTAAGATTGCGTATATTTCTGCCTGGAATACTGTTGGGTATTTCCCAAGGGGAAGGGTTAATTCCTTCCCCACTTGTAGCCCATATATCCCAGTTCCAGTACCCTCACTAGTTTTTGAACCGTCAGTGTACCAGATACTTGCACCCGAGAATGTTTCCGGTCTTTCTCTTTTACTTGCCATTCGATCCTCTATTGTGACTTCAAACGATATATTATAACGGTAGCTCGAGTTCATATGGTCTGTATCCATTTCCAACTCAGGGCTCCTGATTTTTTTACATATGTTTTTGTTTCCTGACAACGTCCTTTGCGATTTTACTGTTGGGTGATTTAGTCGGTGGAGTCCCTTCTTGCCTCTGCCTGAATCACTATGTGTAGCGGAGGCAGATCCAGAATACACTCCATTGCCGAAGTGGGGGTTGATTTTATGGCCCCATATGGATAGATTACTTTTTATAATAGCAAAAAATAGGAAAAAAGATTATTTTTTTATAATAGCGTTCTTTGATTTGAATGAGCTTATACGAAATCGTACCAAGCATCATTACATTATTTCTAATATTTTTTATAGAGTCGCTTCAAGTATGTTATATTAAAATATCCAATTATAGCATATTTGACTTAGTTTTTTGTCATCTTGTTTGTCATTTACAGCATTTTTATATGTATTTTTTTTTTGATGACGAGTTTGTGATAATTTCTGTCTGTATCTAAAATGGAGGTGTTTTTAAAATCCAATTCAAGCTTATTTGTTTGCTCATGTTTATGTAAGAATGTCGATGCTTTTTTAGTATACTTGTGTCCATTAATTCAATTTTCAATGTATTGTGTCGTCATGCCAAAGTATTTTTTAGGACAGTTTCGGCATGGAATTGCATATATTACGTTAGATCTTTTTTTAGGGGGAACTTTGATTTTTAATTCCTTATACACTGATCCCAGTAAATTGTTCGCCCTGTGGCATACCTTTATGTTATGCTTACCTAAAATATATTTTATTTTTTTGGATAGTTGGTTTATATACGGTAACGCAATGAAAGTGTTTTGTGTTGTTGTATTGTTAATTTTATTTTTTTTATTTGTGTTATAATGTAAAAAGGTTCCTTCCCTTAAATATTTTTGTTTTTATAAAGAGTTTGAAAAAATGGTTCATTATTAGGGTTTCTTCTACTTTTTTTTAGCACTTCTGGGAGAAATTCGGGTGAAGACAATTTTATAGCTCTACTAACTAAACCGATTATGACACTATTTCTCTGTTTATTTGGATGTTGAGAGTTAATATTTATATACCGGTCCGACCAAGTATCTTTTGTGTACCATTTTGTATGAGGACTGTTATCAGTCTTATTTCTGTGTATAGTTAAGTCTAAACAATTTATTTTCTGTTCCATTTCAATTTCAGATGTAAATTTTAGTTTTGGGTGGAAATTATTAAAATAATGTAATAAGTTATCTATTTCGTTTTTGATAAGTACTTAGACAGGTTATAAAATGGGAATTGTATGCTTGGGTTCACCAATCTCCTCAACAATAGCACAAATGGTTATGAAATATGTAGAAGAAGAAGTATTGAAAAAATTGGATTTTAATATAATATTTTTTAAACGCTTTGTAGATGATTGTTTAGCTGCTGTACCCGAAAACAAAATAGATAGCTTATTACAATATTTTAATTAATAATTTCCATCCAAAACTAAAATTTACATCTGAAATTGAAGTGGACAACCCAGACTTAAAATAAATAAGACCTAAATAATAATTAAACACAAAAGAGAAAAGAAACAATAATTATACACCAAAGTTAGATACACTGATACAAATTCTGGATTTTTTTCATCAAAATTCAAAAGAAAAAAAGGAAACTACAATTTTCTTATTTGTTTATTAAATGCGTGTTGGAAAACAGCATATCTTAATTTTTTAGGCGTGAGAGTTTTGAAGAAATCCGGAGGAGAATTATATAGTTTAGCGACATTGTAGGTAAAAGAGCGTCCAAACAGAGAAGACTTATGTAGGGGCGGAGTTATTGTTCCTCGAAAACGAATATTGACGTTATGCACGTAGGATCTAAAAATAATTCGTCTGTATAGATATTGTGGGCTTTAATAACATACAATTTTATGGTAAAGACAAGCTTCATGTAACCACCTCCAACTCTCCGTATTCAGTCACATAAATTAGTTGCAAACAAGAGTTTTGCACTTTCTGTATTCTTCGTTTTTGAATGGCTGTTAGGCAGTTTCCATATATTACATCTCCGTGGCTAAAAATGGAGAGCACCAGCGAGTCACAGAGCAAAGTCTTAGGCTTTATGGACAAATCATGGTGGTAACGGCAAAGAAGTTTTAATCTAACATAAGCCTTCTGAACGCAATGGGAAATATGCTTATCAAATCGCAATGCACTGTCAAAGATAACACCCAGATTTTTAACACTATTTTCAATGGGCAGAACTGAATCCCCAATCTTTACATTTATAAGATTTTTAACAATCTCTTTATCAGTTTTTTTTCCAAATATTATACAGCATTTTTTTGGACTAAGATACAAGGAATGCTGCAAAGAGACCGAATGGTCTTGATTAATAGCATTGCAAGCTTCAAGAACGTCCTCCCTTCCGAAAGACAAATATACCTGGATATCATCCGCGTAACAATGCGACTTGCACCATCTCAAGGCACTTGGTAAACACGAAGTGTAGATTGCATATAACAAAGAACTTACAGTAGAGCCCTGCGGTACACCAGAATTTATGGGCAGCTCCTCTGACATCTCGCCACCCAGTTTAACGCATTGCTTTCGACCTTCCAGAAAACACTTAAAAATGCAATGGCATATAGTGTAGTATTGCTAAAAGCAATCGATGGTCCAGAGTGGCAAATGCTTCTGAAAAGTCAAGCAGTGTCAGGACTGTTTTTTCTACTGAATCAGTCGCCCGAAATATATCATCAGCGACATTTGCCAGAGCAGCTAACCTCCAGGTGCTCTGTAAGTTGTTCATTATTTTTTTTTTTCTAATATTTTTGACATACAGGGCAAAACACGAATGGGACGAAGATCACGGGGACCACTAATTTTTGGCAATGGCACTATCAGAGCCCTCTTCCAGCATTCTGGACAAACAGAATTTAATAGACATGCATTCAATACATGTGTAAGGTAGGGCAGGATGAAAGAATAGCAGAGTTCCACCAAATCAATGCTCAATCCATCGTGACCTTTCACTTTAGACTTTATTTTAGAGGTTATCTTCGCCTCCCTCAATTCTGTTACTCCTTTAAATTTAAAATTACGAGTTACATCATCTTTCGCACCATTTCATAAAATTTCAAAAGTTTATTATTATTATTATGTCCCCCTGAATCGGGTATAGAAGATTTAAAAAATCTATTTATTAAATTAGGATTCTTCAGATTTTCGGGGATATCAACTTTGTTTTTACTAACTATATAGTCTTTTAATTCCCGCCATATGTCTTTTGATAGTTGTAACCTCGCATCCAAATAAGCTTTTTTTTCGTTACGAACAGTTAGGGTTGTGAGGTTGCTAAGAGTTTTATAATATTCTCAGTGCCCACCATTCTTTGTTTTCTTTAAATTTACTTAAGGCTTTATTTCTAAGTTTCATCAAATTTTTAATATTCTGAGTTATCCAGAGAAAATTATTCTTGGTAAACCTAGCTTTTTTCATGGGAGCATGAAGATCTAGTAAGGTAGATACGTTGGAGTTATATTCTAAATTCTATTTTATCATTTAAATTTTCAATATCAAATATATTTCCCCAGGGAATTGACTTCACATCAGCCACAAATTGTGATATATTTATATTTTTTAGATAATGTGTTTTTTATTATTTGGTAATTTAAACTCACAAGATTTTACATTCATGGTCCGATATTAATGGGGCAAGTAAAGTATCACAATGAGTTACTAAATCGGGATTGAATGAATGAATGAATGAAAAATGGATGCCTAGGCCTCCATTGGGCCCTTTACATCCCACCATATCTGCAGGTTATTCGAGGCCGATCGCCTTTGCGAATCCAAGCAGCCTCGTTAGTTGAACTTGCCTAACTGCTTCCGGTAACAAAACTGCATCTCCGAAGTATCTCTGTCTCAGTCCGTTGAATGCTGCGCTTTCTCTGAGAATATGGTCAACAGTTTCATCTTCATCCAAACACCATCTGCATGTCGGGTCGCCTTCGACACCGATTCTATGAAGATGGCCCCTGAGGTGACAATGTCCTGTCAACAATCCCACCACAATTCGCAGCTCTTTCCTTCCCAGGGAGAGAAGCTCCTTAGTACGCTGTGCAGGCTCAGTTATATATTCCTTAGCACACCTCATTCCAGGAGTTCCCCTCCACGATTCAATAAATTCGCTTTCCAGCAACGATTTTAATTCCCTTTTGCCAATAGCAGTTGGGATAGGTAATATTGATTGGAGTCCATACGGTTGTCGCCGGACCCAACTCAGCCAGACGGTCTGCGTCCTCATTCCCACGTATGCCCGAGTGACCCGGGACCCATACGAATCTGACTGTTCAGCCTTTCCTTGTCATATCATTTAGTACGTACTTGCACTCAAACACCAGTCGCGAAGTCACGACACTGGACTTCAGTGCCAGTATCGCAGCTTTACTGTCTGAGCAACTAAATCGGGATTAGAAATCAAAAAAAGATCAATAAGTGAGACAGAATTGAGTAATGTTCGGGTAGGATTATTAATTAATTGAGTAAGTCCTACAGAGTGTATTAATGAATTGAATTGTGTCACATCACTTGAAAATACATCCAAAAAATATATATTAAAATTCCCCGTGCACGACAACTTATTACTTAAAAATAAAGGGTGTTTTTTATAGAGGTATAGAACTTTTAAATGGAATAAAACAAAGATGAATTTTTTAAATTGACATGAAATTTACTTTATTTGAAAGATAACCTTCTGGCATTATAATTTAAATATGACTTCTGGCATATGACCGCCACGGCTGGCTCGGACGTAGTCTAATCTTGAGGTCCAATTTTCGATGACTTGTTGTCCTCCAAGTGATCAATCGTTTCGGGCTTATCGGCGTAGACTAGCGACTTCACATATCCCCACAGAAAATAGTCTAGCGGCGTTAAGTCGCACGATCTTGGAGGCCAATTCACGGGTCCGAAACGTGAAACTATGCGGTTACCAAACGTTTCCTTCAATAAATCAATTGTGGCACGAGCTGTGTGACATGTTGCGCCGTTTTATTGAAACCACAGCTCCTGCACATCATGGTTGTTCAATTGATGAACGAAAAAGTCAGTAATCATGGCTCTATAGCGGTCACCATTGACTGTAACGTTCTGACCAGCATCGTTTTTAAAGAAGTACGGACCAATGATTCCATCAGCCCATAAAGCACACCAAACAGTCAGTTTTTCTGGATGTAACGGTGTCTCAACATACACTGAGGATTATCATCACTCCAAATACGGCAGTTTTGTTTATTGACGTATCCATTCAAACAAAAGTGAGCTTCATCGCTAAACAAAATTCGCTTATGAAAATCGGGATCAACGGCAATCTTGTTTTGGGCCCATTCACCGAATCTACGCCTTGCTAGGTGATCGTGTGGCTTCAATTCTTGCACGAGTTGGATTTTGTAAGCACGCAAACCAAGATCTTTCCGCAAAATTTTCCATAAAGTGAATGGACACATATCCAATTCCTGTGCACGATGGCGGATAGACTGATTCGGGTCTTCCTCTACGCTACGCTCTACAGCAGCAATGACTTCTTCTGTACGCACTGTACGACGTCTCTGTGGATGCGTATTATCATTTAGAGTAGACGTGGTGCGAAAACGTTCCATAGTTAATCGAATTAATTGCTCTGATGGACGATTATGTTGACCGTAAAATGGACGTAGTGCGCGATACGTATTTCGAACAGAACCATGATTTTCAAAATAAATTTGCACAATTTGGAAGCGTTGTTCAGGCGTCAGTCTATTCATGTTGAAATGCCAAACCAAACTAAATATAAATCACTTGACAGCTGACAAAATAGCCGCCAGTTAAAAAAGTGTTGCCAACTTAAAGTTCTATACCTCTATAAAAAAACACCCTTTATTAGTGATATGATATTTCCAAATTCAAAGAAAGAATCAGAAATTTTATATGTAGATTAATAATTGTCAAAACGCAAGAAATAGTGACCAATATTTCAAAAACTACAAATTTTTTTTAAAGTCACAATAAAACTATTATCACTTTACTCAAAAACCACACAATGGGATCTATTTCGGACGACATGTTAAATATACTGGAATTAAAAGTCATCCATAATTTTTATGGCTTTATAAAATATTTCATTTGTTCATATTATCTCAGTGTGAACTGTCGTAGAAAGTATCATTATATTTTATTTTCTATTATTTCTTCCTGTTTAGTTATTTGAGATTACCCATACATGTATCAAACAAAATTCTATAGAATTCTACGACCATTTTCCCATTTATGCATAATTAAATTCTTTTAATACGATGCACACGATTATTGAACTTAACCTTTTTATATTGCTAATGAAATTTTGCATGTTTCATATTCGACCATAATCATTTCATTGTTCCGACACAACACTAAAAGTTTAATGACACATTCGATCAACAACAGGTGTTGGGAACGATTGAACGTTTAACTATTAATCTTACGATAAAGTGGTAACTCGACACTGGCAATGTAGATATTGAAGGTTTTATTGAACGAATTGGATGCAGTTTAAATTGCCAATTCGATATTTAGTATTCATATCAAAATATTAATATTTCTTTGGCGGCTTAGGGAATGTTTTACATTTTTATAGATGGTTCCACAAAAGTAAAGAATAAAGTTTTTCAATTATTCGGTCACTAAATACGAGAGGCGCTATAAAAGTTTTTCCCGAACGATGAAACATAATCTCTCTTAAATGCACCGCATTTGCGCTACCTGTCCTGAAACTAGTTCATTCTTCGATCATACCCTATAGATTTAAATAAAAATTGATTTGTTTGAAGGCTGTTTATGGTCGGTGGGGCAGAGGCTTTTTTGATGTTTGACAGACATAAACATGTTTACTTATCTTTTCTTTCAGTTTAATTGCTTATCGTGACTTTTTTCAGTGTTTTTAAGTCTTAAAAATTACTATAAATGCAGTAAATATTGTTAGATATTGTTAACATATTGAAAATAACAATGATGATAATTTAGGCAACCATATATTCATACTTTTATGTATTCAGAATTGCCGTACCGATTACCATATGAGACTCGTTTAAATAGTGCAATTAGAAAATGATAGCATAAAATCGGTATGTGTGTACCAAGAAATTAAATATCTACTGTTTATCAATACTTTTTCAAATATAAATAAAAATATTACGTTATTCAGCGTTCAAACAACTGGTCGCGAGTTCTGACCTTATGCTAATTCTGTATGTTCGAAGACTTCATTCCATAAGAAAAATATGGTGTCTGTTGGCTTTCCAAATAGGTACCAAAATCCTCTTATCATTTGTAAAATGACGCCGTTTGAGGTACTTTTTCAAATTTCAGAACAAAAAAAATCTGATGAAGCAAAATCTGGACTGCGGGTGGTCCAGCTTCAAAAGTTGTACTCGTCTGTAATTAGATTTTATGTGCTCTTCATTACAGCATCACTGATGAGACCACTAGGTGGTCGAAAGGCCTATCTTTTTGCTTGAATGGCCTGAAGGAGAAAAAGGATAGATTAATTGTACGGCCGTAATCATTTGTATATATTTTACTTTAATTGTAATATTTTTTGTATTATAAATTTCCTAACTGGTTTAGTTCTGAGCTAAAAAAATTGATATTTAATAAAAAGATTGCTCATCAACATTTTAAGACTACTAACTCTAAGACTGATTATATGTTATTCTCAAACTTAAAGTCTCAACGTAAGATCGTATCTAGGTTAAATTACGAAGAATACATTTTTTCCTTGCAAAAGATATTGGGTGGTGATAAAAAGAGTTTTGGAAATATGTAAAAAAGAAGAAGGGTAGTTACACTCTTCCGGGTACAATGTCATATAATGATACAACTAGTGACGATCCAAATTCAATAGTGAACTTATTTGTCGACCATTTTTCATCTTCATACATATATATATATATATATATATATATATATATATATATATATATATACATATATATATATATATATATATATATATATATACATATATATATATATATATATATATATACATATATATATATATATATATATATATATATATATATATATATACATATATATATATATATATATATATGTATATATATATATATATATATATATATATATATATATATATATATATATATATATATAGGATCACGATCCTAGGGCAGCTTTTAACTTTCATTGTGACTCTAATATATATTTTTTAACTTGTACATTTTCATCTTTATAAAATAAACATAATAAATGACAACTTGGGCTCCGGTCCTGATAATATAACAATATTCTTTATAAAACAATGCCATTGTATCTTTTCACTTATTTTGAGCAAATTATATAATGAGTCCCGTTAAAGTGGGATTTTTCCTGATGAGTGGAAGAGAGATTATGTATACCCTATTTATAACAATTCAAATACAGCACATATAGAAAATTATAGGCCAATTTCCAAATGTTCCATACTTTCAAAAATATTCGATTCTCTTTTAACTGATAAATTGTTGTAACTGTTTTTGGAAATTATATAGTTCCGGAACAACATAGTTTCTGTAAGGGGAAGTCCACAGATACAAATCTTTTGATTTATGTTGACTTTTTGTTATATGTTTTGGAGGTTCGTTTCCAATATATACTGATTATTTCAAGGCGTTTGACACGGTGAACCATACTTGCCTCTTAAGTAAACTGAAATCTATTGGTATTCAAGATCCGCTTCTTTTTTGGATGCGAAGCTATCTCACGGGGATAATGCAGATTGTACAATATAAGAACTACTCATCGTGTGAAATTAGGGTGCAATCTAGGGTTCCTCAGAGAGCGCATTTGGCCCCTCTTCTGTTCAACTTGTTTTTGAATGATGCCGTCAAGTCTTCTTCGCATGGAACGGCACTGCATTAGATCTCTACAGGATTGCACTGATATGCAGTCTGATTTGGATGCATTTAGTGTACGTTACACTACTAACAGTTTGTACCTTAACATCGGAAAGTACAAGACAGTGCGGTTCTGTAGAAAGAAGACTTTAATCGAGTACGATTATAAGATTGACGATATGTCTGTGGAATTAACCGATTCTATATCTGATGTTTGTGTAATATTGGATAGTCAGTTAACTTTTAAAGAGCATATACATAATATCACAAATAGGGGAATGAAATTAGTGGGGTTTGTTACATGGAATCTATCTGACTTCAACGATATTATTTATCTTAAAAATGCAGTGTTGTGCGTCACCTTTCTATAGTGTACACCAATTGGAGCTAGAAAAGGTGCAGAAGCGCTTTTTAAGATTCGTAGCTTATAAATTAGGTTTTCCTAAGGAAAATATCAACTGCCCTCATTTATTACTCCAATTAAGTTTGAGGCCTATTGAACATACCAGAGAATAAATTGATTTACTTTATCTATTTAAAATCGTTAATAGCATAATAGATTTTCCAGAATTACTAACGCATATTGGTTTCAATGTGCCTCAGGGAAATAGTCGATGGGTTGAAGTGTTCTCTGTGGATACTCATAGAACCAACTACTCCACCTATGCACCACTAAATAGAATGTACATTTTAGCTAATAAATATCCCTTAATTATGTTGATCTATACATCTTTAACATGTCCTTAAATAGTTTCAAAAAGTTTTTTAAAGCGACATCTATAGTGTAAATTTTAACTTCTCGCCGTTCTTTGTGTGGTCTTAAATTGTAAGCATACTGTTTTTTAATGGATACTTTGGATTTGTTTGTTTATTGTTTATTTATTTGAAACCCTTCATAGAGCACAAAATAGTAAACAAATAAAAATCAAATGTGACATCTATGTAGAAAAGGATAGAAATATTACGCTCGCTTATCCATCGTATCTCAATTGAAAATTTTGTTGCTATTTGCAGTGGAGAACTAAGCCCGTCGGAGGTCCAGGGCGACAAAACTAAATGGGGCCCCAGTCTGGTTAGAAATTGTAGTGTATATTTTACAAAAAATGAATAATAAAGATATAATGGCTGGCAAAAAAATCAAGTATTTATAATGTTTATACTCTACGATTAGGAAATTGTAATATACATACATATACATAGGTGAGATAGAGAATACGAATCATCATTCAGCACAGAAACCAGCAGAAGACTAGAATAAGAAAGTAACTTTTATTTTTTATGGCTAGAAACAAAGCTTGTACAATTATAATATCAGTTTGTTTCATAAACTTAGATGTGAGATAGTAGTTATTACTGATATTATTATAATTGACGTTTCATGCAAGGTTTTATGTAAATTCTCTGCTGAACACACCCATTACCCATTACCATAACCTGATAATAAGCAAGTACGGGGTTCTAACTCCTCTTATTTAAAAAACATATTTTGGTCTCGTTTGGGATTTGATTCAAATGAACTTACCAAGATTTGGGGAGCTCCCAGAAGCAGATGCCCCTCTGCCACCCTCCCTAGTCCGCCACTGAGAATTTCCCTAAGAATTGTATGTGTAAAACGGTTTTGAATAAAATCCCTACATATAAATACAATCTTTTAATTTTGTAGCCGTGAAACATACACTTACCATCTCGTAATTACATTTTTAAAGCAAATTTTCCAAATCGAATACAATTTCTCGGTCCATTAGTAAAAACGGTCAAAGTCGATATGACAATGACGCTGATTTTAATTTTATTGCTTTTAGATGCTTCAAATAAATTAGTTTTTATTTACTCTGACACCATAAAACTTTTATAGCGTCATAAAACTATCATGAGCCGAGACTGCTTATTATGTGTAAGCTACTTTTCATTTAAAATACTATTTCTTAGTAGCTCCTATTACTTGTTTGTGTTAAAATTTTAAATTTGTATTATTAGCAGGTGTTACTCGTGATTTTATCGGATTAAATGCGAGAAAATGGATTTTTTTAAATATCGAAGTAGAGGTAATAAAATCCAGGCTATATTATAGTATGAAATTACATGACAAAGATGCAAAATACATCAACATAATTTGAATGTTGGACATCGAATCATAGTAAAATTAACAAGTAATTAGTCCATTGTCTAAGTGTTATATCAACTATTTCAAAACTGACCGTGCTACATTGTTTATCTCAAAAAGATTTTAGGTTAAAACAGAGATAGATACAGATAAAAAAAACCCTGTTCAAGGTTCGTCCCTCAGGAGACCTTGGTTTTCTAACCAAGGTTACGGAAACGGACCCGAGGTAACTAAGTCTCGATTGTCTTATATGTCAAGTCTTATATATCTTGTGTTTATCCGCGAACAACCTCCAGTGGTTATCGGGGGAATGGGATTGTTTATGGGGGCTGTAAAGTTTTTAAGATTGAGCTTGGCATTCAATGAATCTGTGTCACTGATCAACTACCATACTTAGAGGCTAAAAGAAAATGTTGAACTCAGAAACCATAATTTTCTATATCTTCTGCTGAAAAAGTTAATAATATTGTTATTTCACCCTCAAATCAACCCAGAGTGACCCTTCTCCCCCACCAACCCTTCTATTACACCTCCGAAATAGCATACGCCTTTACAATCTATCCCTCCACACTGTCCTTTTCTCAATAACCTTACCCAAAACCCCTAAACTTATCGCCCTAAATCCCCCACTCAAATCTCCGTCTCCTGTCAACATATTTTCCAACTCCCCCTAAATAGACCTAAAAAGGAAATTAAAACCTCCTATCAAATTACCCCATCTAAAGTAAAATCTTCCCATTCGCGAAGTTCCTTTGAAAACGCACTTGCCAATAACAAGATGGAAGTTGTTAATAACAAGGCATCTATATCTTACAAAAAACCATCATAAGTGGCTTTCTCTATAGTTCAGTGGAACGTGAATAGTGTTAAATCTCACTCCCTAAAACTCCCTCAAATCCACACTGTAACTACTTCAAGAATCTAATTTCCCGAAACCTACCCCCACTTTTCTTCCCCACTATAACCTGACATATAAAAATAGACTCAACCCACTCCGCCCTTCCGGTGAGGCTGCCTTCGAAATCAGAGAGAATATCAGTTATTCGAAAATTAATTTTTTTTTAACCTTTACATCAAGAATGATGAAGCTTATACATATTTGCGGATTTTCAATGGCCAGTACTAATTAACATATATGGCAGCGACGGTCACTCTTCTGGAACCACTAAATTGGCCAACTAACTACTTTCCTCCTTTTAATTTGAAAAAGGCCAACTGGGATCTATTCAGAGTTTCATTTTTCTTTCCCCCCCTTTGTTACTCGACATTGACCTTTCTGGTAAATTTTTCACAAAAGCTATCATGGAAGCTGCCAGAGCAACATTCCAACGGTCGAGTTTCAACAAGAAAAATCCCCCAATCTCCTGGTAAAATATCTCTTGCAGGGAAGCAATCAAGTAAAAGAATAGAGTGATTAATAAATTTAAAAATTCACCGTTTACTGCTACTTTTATAAATTATAAAAAACAAAAAGGGAATTTTGGTCCGCATTCACAAAAAGCATTAACTCTAATACCTCATCGATCGACATATGGAATAAGATCAACAGACTAAAGGGCAAACTCCTACAAGCAATTACTGGACTATCAAGTGGCGCTAATTGGATGAGCAATCCCGAGGCACTTCCTGAAATCTTTGCCTCCCACTTCTCCTACATTTAAACCCTCATTCTCCCAAATTTATCCCTCTGACAACTCGTCATACGACCTTTCCTTAACTCTTCATGAATTTCAAAGTGCATAAGCTTCGTTGAGAGACTGCTACAGGAAATGACAACATAAGTTCCCCTGATTAGAAATCTTCTATCCGGCTTATCCCACCTTCTCTTATTTTATAATCTACTTTTTGGAAAACCTTCATTCTTATCCCTATTCACAAGTCTTTCAAACCTTTCAAACCCATCTCCTTTACTGGTCACATTTGTAAATTATTGGAAAGGATTATCAATCTTAGACCAAACTGAATTCTAAAAAAAAATAAATCTCATCATGAATGAACAAATCGGATTCAGAAGAAACAGATCTACCACAGATCATCTAGTAGGCTTCGACTAAACAACACACTACCGCCGTACCTTAAGCAAGCTTTTAACATAATTCAACACACTTAATCCTAAACACGATTTGGAGTTGGAGATGGAGAGGTAATATCTTTTCATTCATTTTGGCTTTCTGTCAAATAAACAATTTATGGTGAGAGTAAATGGCGATTTATCCAACTTAAACCATTAACTTAACAGTGTCTCCCAGGGCTTCGTGCATTTACATATTTTTACGAAACAATTCTGAAATAATTAGCTTATTACCAGTAAATCTCCAAAACTCATCAAATCGTCATTCTGAGAGTGGTGGACAACCCTTCATAAACCACAATTTTTGTCAAACAAATTTTTTTTTCATGCTTTTTGTTCAATAATTTAATGCCTACAATTGAAAAAAAATATATTTATAAATTTTCTTACGACGGTAAATCGACGTGTTACGGAAAAAATTGGAAAGCGAATAATCCGATTGCAAGAGTTTTCGCAGAGGAAAAAGTTATCAGTCTACTCATAATTAAGTCACTCAAGAAGTTACAAAACTATATTAACCATTCTTCTTTTATGTGGGCGGGCTCCCAACCCATAATACGAAATTGAAATTTGTGAAGTAGGTGCCAAATTTTTACTAAATTAAACATTCAACTTTTAACACGAGATACAAACAATCCTTTTCGGTGAATCACACATTTTGCCAAGTATTAATTTGAGGTCGATTTAAATTTAAATTTCATATATAAGTGTAGATCGTAATTTTTTTGCTTTTTAAAGATTTTTTGGAATTCTGTTCAGATTTTTTATAAAAAAAATTATTGTGCCCGAAGCTCAACTTGCTACTGTGGGAATATCGTTTTAAAATCATTGAAGACATAAAAAAATAAATTCGCTGCTTGAACTTAAGACTATATCACAAAACACGCAGGTGTACTATGAAAATTTTTGGCAGGTCAATTGAATGGGGAATATTTTGAAGGGGACGAGAAATATTGATGAAAAATAGTATTTTATGTGGCTTTTAAAATTTGTGTTTAATTCGATAAAAAAAGAATGCTAATATTCTATATCATCAGTAATAATCAAACAAATAATATGCATAAACCTCCCGCTTGACACAACGCATCTATGCACATTGTGAACGAAATAACATCATTGCAACTCAACAGAAAGGATGCATTAGGGGAGCAATGGCATGCAAGGAGCAATTGATTATTGACTCTGCCAAATGTAACCAAGCCTGTACCAACCAAATAAATCTTTTTGCTGCTTACATAGATTATAAGAAGGCCTCAGACTCAGTGCCACATGAGTGGCTTACAACACTATATTGAGAATGTATAGGATTGATATTCATCTTGTTTCCCTTTTAGAACGCATCATGTTAACCTGGAAAACTAGGATCCAATTGCAAGTGTCATCCAACGATACCATCGAAACGAATACAATCCCAATACGAAGGGGAATATTTCAAAGTGATTCACTAAGCCCATTGTGGTTCTGCCTTGCAATGAAGCCACTTTCACGACGGTTGAACTTCACCAGATAGGACTTTAGTATTAGAAATAACAACGAACAGGTAGTAAGATTGAATCATCTTCTATACATGGATGATTTAAAACTGATGGCTGTTACCAGAAATCAGTTGGAACAAATGCTTAAAATTGTAGAGGAGTTCTCCGGAAATATCGGAATGCAGTTTGGACTTGACAAGTGCCGTATTTTGAACATCGTTAAAGGAAATATACAACCAGGAGCATTTGAGATGCAGACCGGTGAAACTATAGCTGCAATGGAAGCAGAACAGACATACAAATACCTAAGTATGAAACAGGTTAAAAAATTGACCATCGCATTATGAAGACTGAACTGACCATCGAATTTGTCAGAAGAGTAAAGTGGGTATTACGAACTAGTTTAAATAGTTGAAATTTGTTTAAGCCGCTCAACACGTTCGCATGCTATGCGCTTAGCTACTCTTTTGAAATTGTAAAATGGAGCAAGACGGACATCTACAACCTGCAAAGAAAAATAAGAACATTCTTAACAAAAGCACAAAAACGTCACCCTCGGAGTGCTATTGAACGTACAATGCTTCCAAGACATCAAGCAGGAAGATGCCTGGTGGATATTGGTAAGCAGCTCGACCAACAGAGAATAAACTTACGTTCTTATTTCCATAGGTTAGCGAGCTCTTTCACACTACATCGAGCAATATGCGAGGCAGACAATTTAACGCTGCTACAGCTAAGGATATTGCTTCTCACCACCAAACAGACCAAGAGAAGTTACAAGTCTGGCTGCAGAAGCCATTTCATGGACGGCATCCAGATGAGGTCAATCAGGACAATGTCGACAACTCAGCGTCGAACTACTGGTTGATTTCAGGACAGATGTCCCCGGAAACGGAAGGCTTTTTGTTAGCTATCCAAGACCAGGTTATTCCCACGAAAAAGTATCGGAAGTTCATTATCAGGGACCCCTCAATAGAAAACGACCGATGTAGATGTGGCTGCCGAACATCAGAGACCGTCCAGCACATAACTGGAGGATGTCAAGCGTTTACCGCAATAGAGTATAATGAAAAACATGAGTCAGCCGCAAAGATACTCCACCAAGACTTAGCAGATAGGTTAAATCTATTACAGGTAGGAAAAGTGCCTTACTACAAATACAACCCGGAGCCTATTCTTGAGAACAACTAGTTCAAACTATATTGGGACCGAACGGTTCTAACAGATCAGACAGTTGCTCATAATAGACCAGACATTATATTAAAAGATAAAATTTCTAAGCGAACTACACTAATTGACATTGCTATACCTAACAACAACCTAGGCCAAAATATAACGAGAAGATCGCTAAATATAGAGATCTGGAAGTGCAAATTCGAAGACAATGGGCAAAGAACGGCATCCAAACGATTCCCATAATTTTATCAACAACTGGAGTGACACCAAAGAACCTCCTGCGCAGAACATCAAGGGACTGGGTCTTAGTGAGCATCTGTATAAACCGATTCAGAAAGCAGTTCTCCCTGCAATCGCGCGAACCGTCCGAAAGTTTGTGGGAAATACAGTAGACCACGTCATCTAGGACTCGATAACATGGAAAGGGTCCCCAGAGAGTTCCATATATTTGGTATCTTTGTATACCTGGTATGAGTCAATATTCCCTGGAGGGAGTGCGAAGCCGTTTGGCTTGAAAATCATAGCATAAGTTAAGTTGAGGAATAAAAAAAATTGTAAAATTTGCAATTAATGAAGAAAAATAACTACTAAAATTTTCTAGTGAAACGCATGTTCGATACGCACTTGAGCAACGATTTTTAAATGAAGAAATAAAATTTTTAACAATAAAAGTTAAAACCATAAATCCTTGTCAGCCCATGTCATAAACAATATCAAATTGGAATCTATAAATTATAATAATCTACCTTTAACAAACTTAATCAAGTTAAATATAATGTTCTACGGTTAGTTAGCGTTGTTAAACTATTAGATGAAATTACATACTCATTTGCCATTAAACAAAACCTACTACAACACTCCTACCTCAATAAAAACTGCATACTTTGTGAAACTATGTCATCCTGATATAATTTAATAATAGTGTACCAGTTTCATAATAGGGCACACGGCACGGGTTAAATAATAAGTTTTCGTGATTTATAATAATCGTTTCCGCGCTCTAAGATATCTTTAATTTCCATCATCAAGATAGGCCGTGTTTTGTTTGTCAACGCATTAAGGGAGAAATAATTTAATGATTATTATATTATTTCATTTATAATATTCAAAAGAAGTGTAATGAATGAGTGAGTGATTTATAACCTCAAACAGATTCCTAACCCCATACACACTATCTTGAAAATTTGTGATTGTGAATTTTTAATAGCTATGAATATACTTGTAGGATTTAAAATGAAAAACGTAGGTTGGAATATAGGCCGGCAGAGTTAGCCTGATATGAAGTGATTTTGAAATTTATTGTTAGTAGACTTTTGACTACGTAGAAACCGTCACAATGATAATAGTAATTACGAGGTTTGTCCCAAAAGTATCGAGCCTGCATTCATATCTCCGCGTCAAAACTTCCGAGCGACCTCTGTTGGGCATGGGCGTCACCAGTAAGTCTTCACAAACTCGATGGTGTGCGAAGTTTCCGACTGGATGTGTTAGTTCCTGAATGGTGTGCGTTTGTTTACAGTGTCTTTTTTTTTGTAAAAAATGACAGAAAAATTAGATCAACGAATTTGTATCAAGTATTGCTTTAATCTTGGAAAAACTTGTTCGGAAACATTTAATATGATGAATAAGGCATTTAGGGAAATAAAGCGACAGTCTTTACAGTGGAAGCATTCTGAATCGCCAAGACCAAAAAAAGCACGTCAAAGTCGGAGCAAAGTGAAGACAATGTTGACTGTTTTCTTTGTGTTGTGCACCACGAATATGCTCCGAGAGGTCACACGATCACTAGAGAATACTACGTTGAAGTATTGAAAAGATTGCGTGACGCAGTTAGAAGAAAACGGCCACAGCTTTGGACATTTGGTGATTGGCTGCTTCACTACGACAATGCGCCAGCGCATTCATCGAACTTTGTGCAGCAATATTTAACAAAGCACCAATTCGGATAGCTTCGCCATCCTCCGTACAGTCCCGACATAGCTCCGTGCGACTTTTGGCTCTTTCCTAGATTAAAAATGCCGCTCAAAGAACACTGGTTCGATGACAAAGAGATGGTTAAAACTAATGCGACGAATGCACTGAAGGCAATTTCAAAAACAGACTTCCCGGATTGTTTCAAGAAGTGGAAACACCGCTGGGAACCTATTTTTCAATTAAATGGGAACTATTTTGAAGGATGTCACTCACCAAATGATAAAGAATAACACCACTGCGGAGATATGAAGGTAGGCTCGATAATTTTGGGACAAACTTCGTATATAGTATCTTAAGTCTCATTTTCTTTTTGTATTTAACATATAAGATGCAAACTGAGATAAGACTCATCCAAATCGGATAATTTGTTCGTTAGTTAATGCAAAAAAAAAACTGCTGAAATGGCAGTTTTTTCAATTGTTTATAAACAATAGAATAATATATTGCATTAACTTTATACTGCAACTAAGAAGCCTCTTGTTGCATACAACAAATGTGCAAAGTTTCAAGTAAAAATATTCAATAGTTTTTTGCACAGTGAATTTGTTTATAACTTTTTATGTTTTTTTGGTTGTTTATTCTCAGTGATCTAGAGGTCGTATAGCGGTCTGCGGATACGCAAGTGAAAGTTCCAGACTTATACTAACAATAACAAAAAACGTAATGAATTGTTGATCTTAAATTGTTGAAACAGGTAAACAAAATTGGGTTTCGTTTTTTCGTTATAAACAAATAGAATAATTCTTCGACAATTGTTGATATCGAAATGCCGATAAGTGGACGCGATAGCTGAGATTTTGACACACATTCTGAAAAAAAAAATTGTTTACGACCGTTAAAACCTGAGATAGAGTTTTTTTTTTCAAAAAATAGTGAGTCGTTTATTAACATTAAGAGATTATTTAAGTAGGAACTTATGGATATGGTTAAACTATTATATGCAGCAGTTTTTAACTCAATTATTTCAAAAATGTTGATGTTGCAATAGTTTAAAGTTGCACCTACTCAGAGAGTCAGAAAGTGGACAGTGGAGGAGGGCGTGGAAAAAAAAGTCACTTGGACGCTTCAAATTCGAACAATGAATGATATATTTTTGTAATAAAATTATTGTTAAACATAGCAATAAACAAATTGTTGCAGTTTTATACATTTTACGCATAATTACAATTTTACCGTACTTACGTGCTTTTCAAATTGCGAAAAAATTGTTACATGATCAACAGTATACTATTAATTAGGAATATTAAAAATTAGATTGGTTTTTAATGTACCATTAATATTTATCGGGATATAGTATGAAACAAACAGCAACATTTGTTGATAGCATTATTATTTTTCGAGATGACGAATAAACTGTAAGCGATTATCAAATCGAGAATTATTGTAATATTACTTTCAAAAACGATGAAAGTAATACGGGACAAAATAATTAGAATTATGAAAATAATGATGATGTTGATGATGATGATAATTATGTGAATGCTGAGTCTGATGACGATGATGAAAGTAATAATGATGACGATGAGAGTGATAATGATGATGATAATCGTAATGATAGTAATGAAGCCGATAAGAGTTTCGAAAATGAGTGTCCATCGATATATAAGAAACGGAGAATGAAATAAATATTTTGTATAGATTTAAGGAAAAAACATGTATGTTGGCAAAAAAATTTTATGAATAAAAAATGTTAGTCCAATAAAATAATGGGTTTTTCTTGTACAACCAATAATTTGGCGGTAAATGATGGTCGCAATTTGTTTCACGCTATAACTTCATAAATATTAATGGTGCATTAAAAATCAGTCTGATTTTTAATATTCCTAATTGGTAGTATACTGTTGACCACTGTAACATTTTTTTCGCAATTTGAAAAGCACGTGCAACAATTTTTTTATTGCTATGTTTAACCATAATTTGATTACAAAAACATATCATCCATTGTTCATATCTTGTTGAAAAACCGCGAATTAAAATAAAAAGATTCTACGACCAATATTCGTGGAGACAATCCAAATTTTTCCAGCCAAAACGAATGTGAAGCGTCCGAATCAGTTTTTTTCCGCGCGTCGCATGCTTAAAAAACGCCCCCCCCTCCACTGCTCACTTTCTGACTCTTGGAGTAGGTTTAATTTGACACTATTGCAACATCTACAATTT
Source organism: Diaprepes abbreviatus (assembly GCA_034092305.1). Lineage (NCBI taxonomy): Eukaryota > Metazoa > Arthropoda > Insecta > Coleoptera > Curculionidae > Diaprepes > Diaprepes abbreviatus. Next base: position 2,009,850 of record JASJET010000178.1, on the reverse strand, counting down.
TGAAATAATTGGGTTGATAACTGCTGCATACTGCATAAATAATCCCTTAATAATAAAAAACGCAGCAGCGATTTTTTGAAAAAAAAATCTATCTCAGCTTTTAGTGGTCGTATAGAATTTGTTTTTTTTAAATATGCGCCAGAATTTCACCTGTCACGTTAATTTATTGGCATTGCGATACCAGTAACAACAAGAATTGTCGAAGAGTTATTCTAAAGGGTGTTTTTTATAGAGGTATAAAACTTTGAGTTGGTAACACTTTTTTAACTGGCGGCCATTTTGTCAGCTGTCAAGTGATTTATGTATAGTTTGGTTTGGCATTTCAAAATGAATAGACTGACGCCTGAACAACGCTTCCAGATTGTGCAAATTTATTTTGAAAATCATGGTTCTGTTCGAAATACGTATCGCTCACTACGTCCATTTTGCGGTCAACATAATCGTCCACCAGAGCAATTAATTCGATTAACTATGGAACGTTTTCGCACCACATTTACTCTAAATGATAATACGCATCCACAGAGACGTCGTACAGTGCGTACAGAAGAAGTCATTGCTGCTGTAGAGCGTAGCGTAGAGGAAGACCCGAATCAGTCTATCCGCCATCGTGCACAGGAATTGGATATGTGTCCATTCACTTTGTGGAAGATTTTGCGCAAAGATCTTGGTTTGCGTGCTTACAAAATCCAACTCATGCAAGAATTGAAGCCACACGATCACCTAGCAAGGCGTAGATTCGGTGAATGGGCCCAAAACAAGATTGCCGTTGATCCCGATTTTCATAAGCGAATTTTTTTAGCGATGAAGCTCACTTTTGTTTGAATGGATACGTCAATAAACAAAACTGCCATATTTGGAGTGATGATAATCCTCAAGTATATGTTGAGACACCGTTACATCCAGAAAAATTGACTGTTTGGTGTGCTTTATGGGCTGGTGGAATCATTGGTCCGTACTTCTTTAAAAACGATGCTGGTCAGAACGTTACAGTCAATGGTGACCGCTATAGAGCCATGATTATTGACTTTTTCGTTCATCAATTGAACAACCATGATGTGCAAGAGCTGTGGTTTCAACAAGACGGCGCAACATGTCACACAGCTCGTGCCACAATTGATTTATTGAAGCAAACGTTTGGTAACCGCATAGTTTCACGTTTCGGACCCGTGCATTGGCCTCCAAGATCGTGCGACTTAACGCCGCTAGACTATTTTCTGTGAGGATATGTGAAGTCGCTAGTCAACGATTGATCACTTGGAGGACAACATTCGCCGCGTTATTGCCGATATACGGCCACAAATGTTGGAAAAAGTCATCGAAAATTGGACCTCCAGATTAGACTACGTCCGAGCCAGAAGTCATATTTAAATTATAATGCCAGAAGGTTATTTTTCGAATAAAGTAAATTTCATGTCAATTTAAAAAATTCATCTTTGTTTTATTCCATTTAAAAGTTCTATACCTCTATAAAAAAACACCCTTTATTTGTTTATAACGACAAAACCAACCACAACTTTGTTTATCTGTTTCAACAATTTAAAATCAACAATTAATTTTATTCTTTTCTGTTATTGTTAGTATAAGTCTCGAGCTTTCATTTGCGCACCAGCAGATCACTGTACGATCTCTAGATCGCTGAGAATAAACAATAAAAAAAACCATAAAATGTTATTAACAAATTCGTTGTGCAAAAAACTATTGAATATTTTTACTTGAAAATTCGCATACTTGTTGTATGCAACAAGAAGCTCCTTTCGCTATAGTATAAAGTTAATGCAATATATTTTTTATTGTTTATTAACAATTGCAATAACTAACAAACAGATTATTCGATTTGGATTAGCTTTAGCTCATTTTGTAGGTGTGTGTAGGTGAAAAACAATAGCTTTTCCTAGAACTCGAAAAAACCGTGTTTTCACATCTTAATTGTTAAAAAAAAAATTTTCCCCAAAAAATAAAAGATACTACATAATTACTATTATCATCAGTGGCATAAATAAGGACCCCGCAGGGACACCTTAAGTTCCTTGGTGAAAATGAACAAATACGAATTATCAAGATTGGTGCAAAATAGTAGGGTTCATTCTAAAATCTGCGGGGGGGGGGGGGGGCACATTCTCTAATTTTTTCAGATAACTGTTGTGTGAGTTTCTCAACGACAGCTACCTCTGACATTTATTATTATTATTTATTGCATTCAAGATATTCAAAATAAGAAAAAAATTGAACTTTACTAGGCTATAACTCGAAAAATATAGTTTTCAACTTTTTCTCAAATGACTGACTACCTTTTATTTACCATGTAGAATCATCTCCCTAAGTATCCTGATGCATTATCCGAACATCCTGTATAAACCAAACCTCACCAATGTCAAATGTTATTTCTAAATTTACTCAGTACTTTCACTATAAAAAACTAGTGCATAAAAAGCCTTTTTCTTTAGTCATGGGTTCAGCATTCCCTTGTGGATTCTGCCCGTAAACTTCACTTTCATGGAAAAAAGTACTACTTAATGAACTTGCTATATAAATAGATATTAGTTTTCTAACTAACAAAAAGTAAACAATTTGAGTTAAGATGAAGAAAATTTTGAACTTATATTATGAATATAACCTTAATTTTTTATCCACAAAACTTAATACGAGTAAACGGAAACGTTTGTCAGTGGGTCATTATAAAATAAGATTATTTTTGACCCAGTTAATTACAACATCTACAATTACAAAATAAATAATAACAAAACATTGAAGTAAATATATAATTAATCCGATTATATCTGAATTTCTTGCATTTTTAATGTAAAAAGGTTGATTGAAAGTTCAAATTTTCTACTTAAATATTTTAAAAGAAATAATCGTTATTTTCAACAAACGCAGATATGGTGTTATTAATACGGGTACTGTAGATTTTAATTAGCTTATTTAGCATCAGGTTAAATTAATGAGAATTTTCAATATGCTAGCGTCAACATATATTGAAAACTTCAAGAATCGACCCTTAAAATTTCAGAGTTACATGATAACACTGGAAAAGCAAATAATTTTTAAATAATAGACCATTGTAGTCTTTGAGCATGACTAAAATCATCTCCTAAAACCGTCGGAAATTCACTGTCACTTTTTTTATTATTGAATTTTTATTCACTAATTCAGAAACAGACCTAACTGTAAGCTTGGTTTGAATTAACAACAAATATTCTTTTAAAAAATGTTTTATTCTTAGTAGTTAAGTCCTTTTGTTGATAAATTACAAATACGTGTGTATTTTTTTGATTTTTTTACTATTTTTTTATTTTACTTCCTTAACATTATTTTGACGTTTCGGTTCGTAAACTTTCATCAGAAATGTTCTTGCAAAATATTTTTTTTTGAAGATACCTCTTACAAAAAATTCACTTTAATATTAATATTTGTTTCCTGCTGTCTATGATTCGACCTGCCATTATACAGTTCGTTTTCACACTGTAGATATATGTTATATCGTAGGTTTTCACGGATGGTGGAATGAATTGTTTTGTTATTCCATGTTTCAATTCGTTCGTTCAAAAAATCGTTTTAACAATGTTTCGCCAAAATCCCATTTGACAACGGAATAGTTTCTCACAATCAAGTATAAAGAAAGCCGTAAAAAGACAAGAGAAAACCATAACAAAAACCAAAGAAAAAGATCAAACAAGGAACAAAGCAATAGTCCCATACATAAAAGGAATAACAGCCAGAATCGGAAGAATCTTAAGAAAACACAACATACAGCCCATATTTAAACGACAAAAAATAATAATCAACATCCTGGGAAATCTCAAAGATAAGACCAACCTTGAAAACCATGGCATTTATAGCATTCCATGTGCAGATTGCCATCAAACATACATAGGACAAACAAATGCGCATGGTAGCAAGAATTCAAGAACATAGAAATAGGCTCAAAAATAAACAAACAACTTCAGCTCTATTTCAACATAACCAAACAACCGGACATACCATCGATTTCGAAAAAGCAAAAGAAATAGCACCAGTACAGAACTACAAGGTACGCGTCATAAGGCCCTAGAAATCGAAAATGCGGCATAGCTGAATAAGCGAGATGATTCTTTACATATTCCAACTATATGGGAAACATTAATTAAAAATCAAGAAACAAAACAACAAAAATCAACCAATACACGAGAGAACAGCATATAAGAATCAAATATATCGCACTCGGCAGAGCGGAGGAGCCTGCGAAGCCGCTTGTCCCATCAGAGAGCGAGCCAGCTAAACAAAACTCGAAATTCAACAGAGGCCACCATCAATTCTCAGCGAGTAAGGAGACGAACCGCACTTGAAAATGCCAAATGAGATTTTGGCGAAACGTCGTAAAAACGATTTTTTGAACGAACGAATTGAAACACGGAATAAACAAACAATGTTATAGATCTACAACTACCAAGCACAGAAGATGCCAATTGAGATTTTGGCTAAACATCTGCAAACTTCTGGTAGGTAAGGGGCACTCATACCTTCCCTTATTCTCCCGTCCAATTTCTCCTATGTCTTCCTATCTTTCTACGATACTCTGGATATCCAATCATGGTTTGTTTGGGCAGTCGTGAGTCAGCCATTTGTTGTATGTACCCGTACCAGAATAATTGTTTTCTTTCCATTTCTTCCATGATCGTATGTTCTATTCCCATTTATCGCAATGTTTTCTTGTTTCTTATTCTCTGAGTCTATGATATTCCTGCTGCCTTCCTAAAAGCATCCATTTCTACAGCTTCTACTCGTTTTTTATTTCTTTCTATAAATCTCCAAGTCTCAATCCCGTAAATTAAACAGCTTTTTACCATTGTGTTGTAAATGTTATGTTTTCGTAGTTTGTTAATATTTTTGCTCCATAGTATCCCAGTTAGGCAGCCTATCAGTTTTTTTAGGTTAGGTTCCGCAGAGTCGACTCATTGTACTAGTTATCGTTATACTTCTGTAATTCTGACAATTTTCCTTGCTTCCTTTTTTGTGGATTGAGATTATGTGGCCTTCTTTCCATTATGTTGGGGTTCTTGACTATTGAGACATTTATCAAATATCCATGTAAGCTTGTTAACAAGCTTTGTTGTTCCACTTTTTAGTAATTCAGTATAGATGTCTTCAGATCCACATGATTTTCCATTTTTTAATTTTTTATAATTTTTACTACATCATTACTATCTATTTCAACGCCTTTTCTTTGTGTGTTAATTATAGCTGTTATAGAGTTGATAACAAAGGGTGCAAATTGGTAGCACTATTTAAAAAATCGTTTTCTGTTGTCAAAATGAAAAATTTAGTTTATTTTCCGGAAGCAACCTTACCAATTCTTTTCCTAATTATTCTATATAAAGCCATGTTTACTGTTTATAATACAAATTATAACCTTATTAGAAGATAAACAAAACCGACTATTTAGAAAATCTAACTTCCATGATAACTAAATGCGAAATGAAACATAACTTTGTTAGTGAATCTGGTTGATATTTCTGAAAACATTTATGTAACAGACGTGTTAAATATAAAATAATTTTTCTTAAACTTAAATTTATTTAATCTTAAAAATCTTGTCCGTTGATAAAAATTAAAGCCACGGCTACCAAATTAACTTTTAATGACATATTACTCCTTCTACAGTTTGTCAATGTTCTTTTCTGCATGGATGGTCAGCAATTTGGATGCCTCGTACGCTGCGACGAGCTTGTTAGGACCAAACCTCCCACTGAGATTCTCAGCTTGCTTTAAAGACCGCGTTCACGCGATTCCTTCGAGATTAAAATCATCAATTATCAAAAATATGGTATCCACACGCCCTCGATCTTAAGAGTTTTTGCAGCAAGTGAATATAATAAGAATTGATGCCAATATTGAATTAAACTGACTTAAAAAAAAATAACTAAAAATAAACATATATTACAACTAATTTAATAAACGGAGATTTACTTATTTAGTTAGCACTTTTTTAAAGAAAATGATTAGGTTTAGGGATAATGTTACAGGGTTGGGCTGAATATATTTAAAGGATATTGAAAATAAGGTGAAAAGGCGATTGCCCGGAAAATATAAACTGTCAGGAAACAGTGACGCTGATGTTGCTTCTACACTTACAAAAGTATAGCAGCTATAAAAATATACATCAAAAGCAAACACTTCTAAAAAGTAGTAAAACGTTAGGTCTAGATACTAAGACAAGTAAAAAAGACTTAATCGTGAAAGTGGTATTTCTTCTTGATCGATCAAAAGACATGTTGATGAGGCTGAGTTGCTTAATAGAGCAGCAGGAAAAACAATCAACAACAAACGATAGCCAAAATAAACTAAAATTCGCTGTGGATTATATCGAATGATCTCTACCTGTTGTCCCAGAAGTATCGAGTCTGCATTCATATCTCCACGTCAAAACTTCCGAGCGACCTCTGTGGGGCATGGGCGTCACCAGTAAGTCTTCACAAACTCATTGGTGTGCGCAGTTACCGACTGGACATGCTAGTTCGTGAAGGTGTGCTTTTGTTTACAGTGTCTTTTTTCGTTCGTCGCATTTTTTTATTGTAAAAAATGACGGAAAAATTGGATCAATGAATTCGCATCAAGTTTTGCTTTAATCTTGGAGTGTATGAGTAAAGCAAGAATGAACAAGATGACTCTAAGTATAGAGTTCGTGCAGTAAAAAACGTATCTCAAGAAAACATTACCAAACCGACCAACATGTAGTCCCGACCTAAACCCCATTGATAAAGTTTTTTGGGGTTAAGGTCAGAAATCCCAAAACAAATGGAATTGTTTACCGTTGGTGTGATCCCAACATTTAGATATGTCAATGTCTAGAAGATGCCGATCGGTTATTCAAAACAAAAGATACCCAACAAAATAACGCACTTTGTAATACATAATAGGTGGATCGAAAATTTTCGAGACTGGTCTATAGATAACGATTCTAAATACCAGTTTCATTTAGCCCTAACCTTCAAACTGCACGTATCAAAATTTGATGATATTTCGACCATTAGCCATAGAGACAAGTTTTAGTGACGGACCTTCTGATATTTTCAAAACAATGGGAAAAGTGAGTTCCGTACGTTCATAAAACACTGTTGTTTGATGAAAAACAACTTTAAAACTCAAGAATGACCTGAAAACTATTATAAGAAATCTGCTCCATTAAAAGCAACTATTTTTCGCAGATTTGCTGAATTCAAAGGCGGTTGTGCGAACACCCATGCTGCTTAACCTTTAGGGCGTCCAAATAAGGCTATTACAGAGGAAAACATAAAAATCAAAAAAATCATTTTGAACAACCGTTAAGTGAAAGTGCGTGCACTGCTGACATCATAAATATATTAATAGCTCTTATACATCATCTTTTGCACGAGTATTTTGATATACGAAAGCTCTGTTTGAAATGGATACCGCATTTGCTTATAGTTGACCAAAAACAACAACGTGTTGATGATTCAAAGCGATGTTTGGAGCTGTTTAAGCGAAATAAAGATGATTTTTTTCATGCATGACAATGGATATTACATGGATCCACCACTATACTCTGAAGTCAAATTGGCAGTCAGCTGAGTGGACAGCGAACGTTGAAAGCTAGCCAAAGTGATCAACAACGCATCAGTCGGCTGGCAAGGTTATGGTGTCCGTATTTTGAGATGTGTGTGGTATAATATGAATTGACGATCTTGAAAAGGGAAAAACCATCAATAGCATATATTAAATAGCGTTAGTGGCACGTGTAAATCATAAAAAATGAAGTCGAAAAAAGTGATTTCTCACCAAAACAATGCACTATGTCACAAGTCGATCACAACGGTGACAAACCTGCATGAAATGCACTTCGACTTGCTTCTGTATCCACTGTATCCTCCAGATTTGGCCACCAGCAACTATTACCTATTTGCAAATCTTAAAAAAACTCTCGCCAAAAAGAGATATGGCTCTAGTGAAGAGGCGATCGCCGAAACTGAAGCGTATTTTGAAGGTTTGGAGAAATATTTCCATAAGAAAGGCATAGAAATGTTTGAGCAGCGCAAATTTTTGTTGTCCTATAAAATACAATATCCTTATTCAACCTATAAAACATAAAAATAACCATGACTGTGTTTTCTGTAATAATGCATAGACACGGACATGAAAAATTTGTTATGTGAATGCATACTCACGTATATGAAAAACTTTCGACAAAAGGTACCCAACAATAAATAATAGTATCAGTTTGTAAAATAAAATAATCTAATTAAAATTATTCCGAGGAATGTTTATGTGCTAAAAGTTAAAAATAACAATTTTGCAATATTATTTATTATAAAAGAGGCCAATAACTTCATAACAAATATCATATGAAATTTTAGAAGTAAAAAAAATAAACATTTTAGGTCACCGTTACCAATTTTATAATCTTACTCGTGCATATATATACCTCACTTGAATTTTTCATTTTCCTGATGGTTGGGAGTCATTTTTAATTATGACTAAAACCATGGTATGGTAGTGCATCGACTAATTGAGTTTCCATATATTTTTTTTGAAACTTCGGGTATTCACTGTTGATATAATTTTCCGTAAAAGTACGAAATTTCATTCACTTTGCCCATCTTATAGTTATTAAAAAATGCAACATTGGACATTGGCCTTATGGTAAAATCTTAATTAATGTGGCACTCATAAATAACTAAAATTTATAACATTATAAGGCATGATGTATTACGAAATTGGAATAATAAGCCTCCCTATTAATTCACAGTAGTAATATAAACTTGGTTATATAATAGTATATCGAGCGGATCGTGAGTAATTCTAAAATGCGTCCTGATACGAAGTAATCGCGCGAAAAGTACATATGATTCTGTCAAATTGGATTAAAAAGTCGTATTGATTTGGCTAGCGGAAGGTTTTCCTTGTAGCATTTTCATATTTTCTCACATTAATGCTACGATGTTTTGTATAATTCCAAGTTTTTATATTCACTCTATAAGTCGTTATTAAATGTTACGAAGTAAACGTAGGCAATATCACTCCTTCGTTGCATTTCCTCGATCCGTTCGGTTGCGAAAGAGAGAGCACTATTTTATTCCGGACCTACCCTTACGGTGTTTGTTTCTCGATGACGTGCAGAAATTGGCGGGAAAATAGATTTTAAAGGTTCGTGGGTTGAAGCTGGTGCATTTATCTTTTAGCCGTTAGCAGGTTTAAAGCGTCATTTTATAGTTCTAATTTTGGAGGTCAAAGCCTTTTTAGAGGTGAGTCCTTTTGCAGGAAATTTTATATTGTTTACCGCTGCTTCGTTATTTATTTTAGGGTGTTCAGAACCGGGCTTCCTTGAGTGTATGTCCCTCTACATTCTCCTCTCCCAGATGATCTGTTTTTTCTTGCTATGAACGTGAGTGGGCAACGCATGGCCGATACGGATTTTTTTGCTTGTCACCTTTTTTAAAGAAACAGCCACACATGTGTCAACATGAAGCCGCATTTTAAGGCTTTCAGCCTTCTTAGCCCATCCATCAATATCGGAAGAATCGGGAATAAGGCCTGTATCACTTGGTTTGTTATTTTATTTAAAATTAGGCAAAAACATTTGTTTTAACGTTTACCTTGGTTAAATTTACGTTTATGGATATTTTTTATTAAGTTCACATTACGAGGATATGTGGGTAAGCGATATCATATTTTATTAAATAGCATCCCTTTTGAAATCTTTAATCTGAGTTAGAACCCAGAGAGGTCGATTTCATAAAAAAAATAACGGCAATCATTGGAAACGGTGGGAATGCCGAATTTTTCTATGTTCGGGTTGTAGAATACGAATATGTCGTTATTTTTCGCCGATCCTGAGTGTTTTTTCCCAAAAAAATTTCATTTTGACTCGTATAACTTTTATTTTCCGATCGCTACCTTTAAATTTTGGGAATTTCTAGTTAAATTCACAAACACCACACAATATTTATTGATTTTTTTAACAAAATTTACATAACTGCGGAAAAATGCGAATTTTCAATAAAACGTAAAAAAAAAAGACTAGTTTTTGATACTGTTTCTAAGCATGCGAGGTTGCCACGTTGACGTGGATTTTAAATTTTATTAGGATGGAAAACTTGGTGATTTAAATGCAATTATTTGTGGTCATTCCAGTATTCTAGCGTAAAATGTGCGTAAACGTGCAGAATTGGGATGCCAAACATATATAGATCGTTCGGTAAGCTAAAAACGAAAATCATAACTAAACTAACCTGAACTAAACTTATCTAGATTCCATGGAAACGCCACGCAAGAAAGGCGAAAAAACAACATATTCGTTTTTTACGACCCGAAAATCATCGAAAAATTAGTTAAGTTCAGGTTAATTTGGTTATGATTTTCGTTTTTAGATCAACGTAGCTTGCTGAACGATATGTTTATATTTTACGCTAGAATACTAAAATGACCAGGATTAATTGTATTTGAACTACGAAGTTTTTCATCCTAATAAAATTTAAAATCCATGTCAACGTGGTAACATCGCATCACATGTTTCGATCTAAATCGTATGCAACCAACCATGCATACCTAGAAACAGTATCAAACGACCAGCCAACGGCTTTCTTACGTTTTAGGAAAATTTACATTTTTCCGCGGCTATTTATGTAAATTTTATTTAAAAAATGGTTAAATATTGTGTAGTGTTTGTGATTTTACTATAAATGCCAAAATTTAAAAGGTAGTGATCGGAAAATTGAAGTTATTGAGATTTTTTTGCAGCAAACATAGATAATTAAAAATCTTTAACTCATCACATAAAAATATATAGGATGTTCCATTTACAATAACTAAATTATAATAAACAACTTTTTAACCACACCTCGTATTGAAATTGTAATAACACCCTTAGATTACGCGTGAGACACTATAAAAAAAGGTTTTAACAATTTTTAAATAGCTTTTTAAATGAGAAAGTTACAGATCATTTGAGACATTGAATTTCACTTCGTATCGTCAAAAAAAATGTCCAATTCTCCCTGCGATATTTTAGTGTCTCCAATAAATACTCATTTAGTACTACATTAGTTTTTTTCTAAGTTTAATAGTTTACGAAAAACCCTATAAAACTATCGAATTTGGTATACGCTATATAGAATTTATAGAGCTTTTGGATAGGCATTACGACAGGGTTCCGTAGTGGATGTTTTTTTCTTCTATTTTAAATCCATTCAACAGGATGTTTTCTGGTGTCAAGAAAAATATTGTTTTTATGATATTATTCAGTCATTTTGCGTTTTAGGAAACCCGTTAACTCGTAGCAAAAACTCACTAATTTAAACAGCATGTATTATCAAACTTTATCGGTAATCATCATTTTTCCTTGCAAATTTTGATGGAGTAAATTATTTTAGGTTGTTAATATGGATATGTATTACAATAATTAAACTCGCTAATATTTGAAACACCGTGTTAACATTGTTAAGGATGAACTTGCGGTATTTATGGTTTTTTAATTGTCGTGGTTCCATACAAATTGAAATTAATATTTATATTTTAAAGGAACTATAAATAACCAACATGCAATGTGAAGTTTATTAATTAAAAAAATCGTACGGTACCATCGTACATCTTATATATCGTAGTATATGTGAAGGGGGATCGGTGAAATTTTGCACTTCACCTATCTCAATTATAAAAAAGGGTGTTTCTTTTTTACGAAGTAAACGAAAAACAGGTTTTGTTTATTTTTTTGGACAAGCTTATTTTTCCAAAAATCCATGTTTTACTTCAAAGACAAAAAATAATTTTGCAGCACTACTTACTATTTTTGAGTAAAGTGTGCGACAAAATTTAAAATGTTTGTGATTGCATGAACTAATATTATTGATATTGTTTTTGATCTAAAAAATAATTTCTAAACTTTCTTCTATTTATAAACCTAAGAAGAAGCATGAGGAAGAAATTTTAACATCAATTAAAAGATCGGTTCACACTAAGGATGTTGATTTACTGGTACTTTTAATAACAAGAGCTTGAGTAAAGGAAATTTATTCTTTAAAATGAGGGAGAGAGAAATATACGCATCCAAAAATTTTTCATTTCTGAAAAAAAACAGGTATACCATACCTTCATATTGGAGAAATTATTTTAGTTCTCAACCAACTGAAATCACCTTATACAATAAGGTGTTCTTATAGTTCTTTGTCTTTGTGTTAGAAGAGAGGACGTCTGTCTTTATTATAAAAGATGTCCCAAAATTCACACAAGATTTGAATTTGCCGCGATTTATGCGGTAAAGTGTTGGCAACCAAAAATAAAAGTTTGACAGCTGACAGTTTAGGGTTACCGATACCTAGGCCTCGTTGAGCCCTTTTCATTCCACTGGGGCTACAGATCATTCGAGGCCAATTCTATCTCCGAAATGTCTGTGCCTTAGTCTATTGAGTGCTGGGCACTTTTTAAGGACATTATCCACAGTTTTAACCTCCGGACCAGGGACTGATCCAGCAAGAGTACAGTGTTTCAAGCGCAAGCAAGTTTTCAACCGTAGGGTACCAGCCACATTCACATTCCTAATGTAACAGAGACGAATCTATTTTTCTGAATTCATAGCTCTTGGGGGAGGGGGGCGCTCGTACAGTATAACATGCGAAAGCTAGCTGTCGACGAAGGGGAGCGTCTATTTTTCTGGATTCGAATTTGTTTTTTTTTGGGGGGGGGGACGATTGCCGTCGACGGGGGGTGCATCTGTTTTTCTGAATTCGAAGCTCTTAGGGGGTAATCACCTCCCCCCCCCCCTGGATTCGCGCCCACTCCCGACATGATTTGGATATTTGTTCGTCTAGGTCCAGTTATATATTTATTGTCACAGCTTATTCCAGGAGCCACTCTCCCCAATATATTTACTTTCCAGTAACAATTTTTCCCTTTTACCAACGGTTTTTGGAACAAGTAGATTTGGTTGGGATTCATATGGTTCAATCAAGGACCTCAACATTTTTTTTGCCTTCTCATTCCCGTATATATGAGGATGTCCATGGCCCCAGACTATTCAGAACATCCTTGCTCTCAGACACTAGTCGCAAAGTTGTGACACGATTTCAGTGCCACTATCACAGAACTACTGTCTAGGCATATGTTTATTATCTAATTCCTGTTTATGTCCCTCTCAGAGAGAGATGGCCACACTGTAGAATAGCATAAATTTCCGCTATAAAGATCGTCGCAAGTTGGACGAGGGAGTAAAACTCTCTGACTCGCGTGCTACTGCCCAATACTCCGACTCCAACTCTTTCATCCATCTGCAAACTACCAGGATCCATTTCTCCATTTCATTTTACTTCTCCTCCTAATCCTCTCTACTTGTATCTCAAGAGAATGATTGGGTTTCAAAAGTGGCGCTATGTAGTCTATTTGCAAGGAGACTGATGGACGGTTACCCGAACACTTGAATAGCTGCCCGTTCCAGGTTACGATGCCCAAGGCAACTAAGACGATAAACAGCCTTCAGAACCTCGTTCTATATGTATAAGTGAAGAGGAAGTAGGTTCACTAGGACCTCGAGAGCCCTAGTGCATGCAATCCTCATCGCACTCATTCCTACACAAGTCATTCTTTGAACTTTGTCAATTTGACGACATTGTTTGCTGTTTGTTGTACTAGGCCACCATATAATAGCAGATCACCGTATCAAAATAGCACTTTCGTTGTCAGCCCCCATGTGCAGTTGTAGTCATGCTGTGCTAAGGTATATTTCTGTTGTTCTTTAAATTCATCATCATACTGATTTGAGTCTGGAAAGTGCACTTTTACTAGCTCCCCTAGAGTGCTTCAATCCAAGCACTAGAATCTCTATTTTCGGTCTTAAACGCATAGATCCAAGACTCGTAATTTGTCTCGATCTTTTAAATGTTCTCACGGCATATCACAAGGCGATTTTGTATTGTCAGTTTATGCATATCATGTTTTCTTCCACTTTACTGATTTTGGAAGACCTTCATGTCACCTCTCCGTGAACAAACGATGGCTACGATTAAATTCATCAAATCAACAATTTACAGTGTCTTTTGTAGATGCTTCGTTGGCATGTAAAGAACTAATGTCACTGATGTACTCTTGTTGAGCTAAACCACGTTAAATGTTTGAACAATAATCTTATGAAAGTTAATTTCATTTTTTGACTGAGATGGAATTTCTGTTATGGGTACGTATACCATCTAAAATGCCAACCTGTATAATGAATATATCAGATTGCACCAAGCAATGTAATGTTGCCAGTTCTCGAAAAATTGACAGCTACTCTTGTATTGTCTTGGATCTAGACTATCTTAAGAATTAGTCGGTTTAATTAATATAAATTTATCACAAATAATAATAATGTTTTAATTGTTACGATCTCAAATTCTTTACTCCATACAAAAATCATTTTGTTACACTATAAAAATGATGTGTCAAATGTGAAAAGCGATTATTTTTGATATTTAACAATTTTTATACTAGCCAAATATTAAAGCAAAAAACCTTTTGTTCATAAAGAAACTTTAATTATTGTGTATTTTAGAAAAAATAAAAATAATCTTAATTGGGACTGATTTTCTTAGAAAATTGCCGCTCCTTCTTTTTCTCTTTTACTCCCCCATGAATTTATCTACAAGCCGTAACTGATTGAAGTAATATCGGGTACAATTTGTAAACCAAATTGACTAAATTATTTCTTAAGGCATTCCAAGTTGTTTCTACAGCTATTATTTCCTTGGTCGAAACTACTAGGAAATCTATAGCAAACCGCGAAAATACCATATTTTAGTGAGTTTATTGACATCCCGTTAGAAGAACTTGAGAAAATGTAAGATATTTTAAAAAGAGTATTAGATCCTATTACAAGAAATTTAATAAGTTAAAAAAACATTTTCTTTAATAAGAGACAATGTTTACTAAGCATAAACTGATCATCAGCAAATCATGTCATTACCGACATTTTAAACTATTTGACTGTTCTATAAAATTAAGTGAATATAAGTTTAAATCAGAAGTTCCCAAACTTTTTTATTCCGTAAACTACAAGCCATTTTTTTCTGTTTTCCTTAGACCCAGGGGAAGTATATTTTTTCTTCGTTCCATCGTTCTCCTCCTACAATAAACTTTGGCGATAATTATAAAATATTTATATTGAAAGAAATCAATCTGCTTTCATAGCAGACATTCTGATGCAAGACTCGTCATAAACTCCCATAACCGAACTTTCAAATAAGTTGTACCCTTCTTTATAGCCATAATACGCATTTTGGAGGTAATGAGCCGCCATGTTGGATCAGCCATTTTAAATTTTGATATTCTGATGCCAGATTCGCAATCAACGCATTCAAATACTACGAACCGAGTCTTGAACAGAAATATTTTGCAGCTACTTCAAGATCTATGAATTGTTTTTCTCTGCGTTTTCAAAAGTTTGTTGTTTGGAAGCGTCATATTGGATCCGCCATCTTAATTTTTCTAGCATACATCAATAGATTATCTTTACTACCTTATGGCTTAAAATGCCATTTATTGTTTGCCGATATCTGTAGTATTATTTATTGAAATTATGAACCGTTTCCTAGTATTCTTGTTATTTTTGTATTTGTATATTATCATAATGTAGTAAAATTATAGGAAAATGTATTTAAATTTAATTAAATTGATTCCTGAAATATCTAACTCGCCTGAACTATATTTTCCCAATATCAACTGCTTTAATTACAATTCAGATCAAGTCATATTTGACGGCCTCGGTCGCAAAAAATCTTAATAAGATCAGACTAGATTTAATTCGTTTCATGCGAGAGAATACTGACACTTTTAATTTGAATTCAGCAGTAACTGATGTTACTGGATAAGACTGATTTGATTTGCTTGGTGCGAAATTGTACTAACCTCATCAATATCGTTTATTTATTCTTATAAACTTGAATTTAAGGGGATATTTTGATGTTTAAGATGAAAAAGTAGTTTTTTTTACATTTTATTTTTCTGATATTTTTCTAAAATATTTGCCTAAGATTTATTTTTTAAACGTCAAAAATATTTTAAATAAAAATTTTTGAAAATCGAGTTTGTATCGGAATGTTTTTGGTTTTCAGTGGCTTTATTGAAATGATATCGTTACATATAACTCCTCGGGTTATAAAAAAATGTTTCTTAATTTCAGATAAGCGAAATTTTAGTTATTTCATCAACTGTCAAGTGCCACGCGGCATGGTGGGTAAAAGGTTAAAACTTAGCAAAAAGTAATTGCGAAAATATATTGTGGTACTTTCGAAGATATTTTCTGTTATATGTTTTTTTTCTATACTAAATGTTTATAAAATTATAAGGATTTAGAAATATTTGTTTGTATATTTAAAATTATATTTGTTTTAGAATTCTCCAAAAGCTAATATTAAACAACTTTTGCTCACATATTGCAAATCAGAGATCAGCAATAATATATTTTTTAGCAATATTATCAGGTAATATTATAAATGAATTTTGAAAGGGATAATTTCAAAAATCGAAACATCATTTAGTGAATAATCGTTAATTCAATTGATAATTTTTAAAGCAATATTATTATATAAAAAGTAATTGGTAATTTGGTTTTTAAAATTATCAGTTAATAAAGTACTTGGTAATTTTATCCATTCAATTATCAATTAAAGAAGTAATTGATAATGTCATTTTTAAAATTATCATTTGATGAAGTAATTGATAATTTTAGAAATAAAATTATACGTTTCCAGAGTAATTGAAAATTTTACGTTTTTTTTCTATACCCATTATTTATAAAATTATAAGGCTTTAGAAATATTTGTTTGTATATTTAAAATTAAATTTGTTGTAGAATTCTCCAAAAGCTTATATTAAACCACTTTTACTCAAATATTACAAATCGGAGATCGGTAATATTATATTTTTTAGTAATATTATCGGGTAATATTATCAATGAATTTTGTAAGGGATAATTTGAAAAATCGAAACATTTAATGAATAATCATTAATTAATTAATTGATAATTTTAAAAATAATATTATTATTTAAAAAGTAATTGATAATTTGGTTCTCAAAATTGTCAATACATTACCAGAGTTATTGAAAATTTTATGTTTTTTTTTCTTTATCCAATATAAATAAAATTATATTTGTTTGTATATTCAAAATTAAATTTGTTCTAGAATTCTCCAAAAGCTAATATTAAACTATTTTTGTTCACATACTACAAATCAGAGATCGGTAATAATATATTTTTTAGTAATATTATCGGGTAATATTATCAATGAATTTTGTAAAAGATAATTTCAAAAATTGAAACATCATTTTATGAATAATCGTTAATTCATCAATTGATAATTTTAAAAACAATATTATTATTTAAAAAGTAATTGGTAATTTGGTTTAAAAAAATTATCAATGAATAAAGTAATGGGAAATTTTAATCATTCAATTATCAATTAATTGATATTCATTTTTGAAATTATCATTTGATGAAGTAATTGATAATTTTAAAAACAGAATTATACATTACCAGAGTAACTGAAAATTTCATTTTTGAAATTACCCATTGCAAGAGTTTTTAATAATTTAATTTTCCAAATTATTGAATTATTAATTGGTAATTTACCAGAATTAAATTAAAAAATTATTGAAAAACGTCATCTTTTTAATTAAAAATTAATAGTAGGAAAAATTTCTCATTTGCGTCATTTTCCGCAAAAAAATTTAAGAAAAATGTATTTTACACTGCTGAAACATTTTTTGTTCAAGTTAAAGCAAATAATAAACAATCAAAATTGAAATGACACTGCTTCTGCTCAAAATTTAAATTTATCGATTTAACTCAAAAATTTTAGAAAAAAAGCGAAAAAAGGCTGACGAAAAATTTTGACCACATACCATAGTAAGCCAACCTCATTTTGTTCTCGGCGATTCATAATATAAACATAGTCTTCATACATTTTTTGCTCCTTATTGAAAGTGAATGATGATTATAATTGCACAAGCAGGATAAATAGTTAGAGTTAAGTTATTTTATATGATGCTGCATTATTTGCGATAAAACGTCATTGAATTATTTGGTAATTTAATTTAGAAAAAATTACCAATTAATAATTCAATAATTTGGAAAATTCAGATTCAATTACCCTAGTAACGGGTAATTTGAAAAATTAAAAATTTTTGTTACTCTGGTAGTAGGTAATTTTATGATTAATTACTTTGATAATTAATAATTTCAAAAATGAAATTATGAATTACTTCCTTAATTGATAATTTTAGGAATAAATCTCCAAGTACTTCATTAATATATGACGCACAGTATAAGACTCAAGTTTTAATATTTAGGTTAGGAGGCTGCTCTGTCCAACGCATATTATTTATTCTGTAGCTGCACTTTCACACAGTTCGATCGATATAAGAAATGTTTGTAGTCATAGCAGTTCTGTTAAGTTGTTTTCTCATCATAATTCTCCCAAAATTTTGATTGATGACAATAATGGATTATTTTTTGCATTCTTTCATTACACCGACCGATATTTTTAGATACAATATATATATATATATATATATATATATATATATATATATATATATATATATATATATATATATATATATATATATATATATATATATATATATATGTTTTTGTTTTAAATATTACAAGTATTTTCATAACTATTATAAATTCACAATCATAAATTTTCAATACAATGTGTATAGGGTTAGGAATCTGTATGGAATTAGAAATCTGTATGGGTTAGGAGAAATTATTTCATACTTTTTAGTTTGTTTTAAAAACGTGGTATATTAATTTTTTTTTAATAATTACTGGCAATGAAATGAGTTGCGACAATTTATGTTTCTCAGAATAGTGGATTTTTTGTAATTATATTCTGAAAAACTGAATAACTGAATAAAATAAAAAGTATTATTGTAATTTGTATTTTCGTTATTTTGGCAGTATTTAATGAATTAATTCATGTATTTGTTATTTATAATTTCAATTTGATTCTGTTTCTAACGTATAAAAAATGTTTTCCATCCGATGTGTTAAATTTAAATCATAACAAAAAACATAAAACGAGACTTTAAGCTACATTTATATTCTTAAAAAAATGGTGAATAGTCATACCGAAATCAGATATATCGACTTCAGAAAAATAGATCTCCATCTTTTAATGACTAAACAATAAACGGCACATAGAGCGCGGCTTGAGGGCACGAACCGATAACATTAATTGAAACCGATGTTAAACAACAGTATTTTAGTCAAGTCCCCTGGGGTTCGCGTTTATCTTCTATCTCAATTAATTAGACTCGCTTTAAAATTATCGGCGAGCAGATTTATACTGTCAACGAGGTCCTTTCGTGAATGTCTATGTATGTGTCAAAAGTGTCTAGGAAATTTTGAAAAGTCTTGGGCTCTAGATGATTTAGAATCTCTTTGTTTTTATATTTTGAACATAGTTTTATCACGAGAATAATTAATGCCAACTGTTAAATTAAAATTGTGAAATATTATTTGAATTTAAATATCATTATTTTGAAAAAAAAGGGTTAGAAATTTTATCGCTTATAGTAATGGTAGTAAGTTACATTTTTTCCTAAGGAAATTCAGCTAGGATCAACTTTGGTTGACCTTCAAGCAGCGAGTACACAATATGGATTTAATCCGGAAATAATACTTAATTGTTTGTTTATATATATATATATATATATATATATATATATATATATATATATATATATATATATATATATATATATATATATATATATAATACTGTATGGCGCCATACAGTGCGTGTTTCTGTACATAAAATTTTACCCCCTAATTCATTAACTTGGTTTAACTTTAAAACCGGTCTAAATTGACAGTAGAGAATTTAAATTTACAAGGGTAATAATAAGTTAAACAAGTTTTATAGTCTTAAAATACAATTAAAATAATATCATAACAAAAACAAAACTGGTCATCTAAAAAATTTAATTTCCAAGGCAATTAGATCGGGTCTAAGTCTTAAACCTTCTTAGTGAATCTGTCACAAAAATTGAATATACAATCACTTTTATGTGATGAGATATTTTCAAGTTTTTCGGTGAGTGTTTGGATATATGGATATGATATGTATTTTGTATTTGGCTTTAATTTTTGTAGGTGCTAAGTTTTTACTATAAAATTTATGCATTGTTCTTCTAAAATTATTATTTATTAAAGTTTTTGGATAACTGTTTAGGTTTAAGGCTTCGTTTGCCTTTTTAGTGGCTCGTTCTAGGTATTCCTGATCCTTCCTATTTTGTTTAGGTACGGAGTTTTAATAATTTCAATAGCACATATATCTTCAATGCAATATCTATTGCCACTTCGTATGTCAGTTAGTTGGTATCTGTCACAATAGCAAAGAAAGGTTCATCACGAATTGACAGAACTCTACAACATTAAATATTTGATGACTGATTTTCTGGAAATTTTGTAGATGTATGTTTAATATACGAGGTTTGTCCCTAAAGTATCGAGCCTGCCTTCATATATCCGCGTCAAAACTTCCGAGCGACCTCTGTGGGGCATAGGCGTCACCATTAAGTCTTCACGAACTCGTTGGTGTGCGCAGTTACCGACTGGACGTGTTAGTTCGTGAACGGTGTGCTTTTGTTTACAGTGTCATTTTTCGTTCGTCGCATTTTGTTATTGTAGAAAATGACGGAAGAATTAGATCAACGAATTTGCATCAAGTTTTGCTTTAATCTTGGAAAAACTTGCTCGGAAACAATTAATATGATGAATAAGGCATTTAGAGAGGAGTGTATGAGTAAAGCAAGAATAAAGGAGTGATACAAGCGGTTTAAAGATGGCCGCACGTCAATTGACAGTGATTCTCGCTCTGGCCGATCTTCGAGCGCAATAACATCAGTAAATGTCGAGCGTGTGCGAAGGAAATCGTCCGATGACTGTACGCGAACTAGAAAGTGATCTTGGAATACCAAAAACTACTGTTTTGGCAATGGCTTGCGTGTGTGCCAAATTCATCTCAAAATTGCTAACGGCAGAGTAGAAGAATCTTCGCTTTGAAATCGCTCAGGACCACTTGGAAATGGTTTCTAATGATGAAAATGTACTCAAGAAGATTAATACTGGTGGAAGCATTCTGAATCGCCAAGACCAAAAAAAGCACGTCAAAATCGGAGCAAAGTGAAGACAATGTTGACTGTTTTCTTTGATTATGAAGGTGTTGTGCACCACGAATTTGCTCCGAGAGGTCACAAGATCACTAAAGAATAATACGTTGAAGTATTGAAAACATTGCGTGACGCAGTCAGAAAAAACAGCCACAGCTTTGGACAAGCAGTGATTGGCTGCTTCACTACGACAATGCGTCAGCGCATTCATCGAACCTTGTGCAGCAATATTTAACAAAGCACCAAGTCGTACAGCTTCACCAGCCTCCGTACAGTTCCGACGTAGCTCCCTGCGACTTTTGGCTCTTTCCCAGATTAAAAATGCCGCTCAAAGGACACCGGTTCGATGACAAAGAGACGGTTGAAACTAATGTGACGAATGCACTGAAGGCAATTCCGAAAACTGACTTCCAGGACTGCTTCAGGAAGTGAAAATACCGTGGTGTTATTCAATTAAATGGGAACTACTTTGAAGGATGTCACTCACCAGATGATAAAGGATAACACCAATGCGGAGATATGAAAGTAGGCTCGATACTTTTGGGACAGACCTAGTATAAATGTAGGTGGAACGTCGGAAAGTAATTCAAAGATGACACAGTAAAAATTTAAGAATAGTAACTTCTAAGCAAGTTTTCTATTTCAATAAAAATCATTAAACTAAGTAGTTGATCTCAGGAAAAGAGTGTCTTATTTACTTTATATTTTATTTTGGCAAGCTTTTCTAAAAATGATGTCTCTCACTTTTTAAATGATAAATAAAACAAATGAAAACATATTATGAGTAAATGATTAAAACGATTTTTGTAAAGGCATCTTAAAAATAAATATAAGAAAAGTGTTATCGCTAATATCAATTTTTAAGAACATAACCCTATTTTGTCTTTTCTTAGGGTAGCATTGAAATCCACAAATATTCAATAAATAATAAATGCCATTACCCAGTTCTATAGTCACATATATTAATAATAATAGCAAACATAAATCAAATTGATGATGGCAAAATAACCGACTATCAATTTCTACCCCTGCAGCATGTCTAAGGTTAACAAGGAAGATTAAATAAACATATATAATTTGCAGTTAAATGTCAATATTATTGACAATTCATTAAATTATATATAAATATTAATATGTACTATACGGTCTTTTATTTTTATTAAGTATTATTATAGCGATTATTCAGATGATAATAATTTTTTAACCAAAATGTCATGATCAGTTGTTTCAAACGCACGCTGTAACTCGATAAACTAAGAATCTGTTTGTTTATCAACCAATAATTGCTAGTTTCCAAAGTAGTATCTTAGTTGCTAACAAACATTTGTTTCAATGATATTATCCACCACTGGTAATAGATTAATCCGATGAAATTCAACAGGAACAACGGTGTTATTTATTTTTGTTGTGGGAATGATTAAACTTGATTTTAGTTCTTTTAGTATTTTTATAATACTTATGTAATGAAGACTTAATTAAATAAAGAAGAGGGTAACCTATTACCTAGTACAAATTCTTCAGCAACTTTATATTAAAAAAGTCATCACTGGTGATTGGTGAAGTTATTTTTAAAAGAAAGCTCAGTTTGTTTCAATTGTCAAAGACAGATGGACAAGCTCATAATTCATTTACATTTTGTAGCAATTAGATCCACTCTGAAATAGCATCTTCTCTATTTAAAGCATCTGGGTTTTTCTTCCTGACACTTCCTGACTGACTAGTTCCAGAAATACATTCAACCCAGTAATTTCGTGGTAGCTGCCAGTCGCAAAAAATCTACGAACCTACAAATATTAATATTTTAATAAAATTATATTAATAAGATACCTAAATGTAAAAAGGAAAATTAATATAAGCTTAACACCTTCCAAATTTTTTAACAGTAACTAAAGCAGGTAATATATTACAAATATGTAAAATCCAACCAAGTAAAAAATCATTAATGAGTTACTGATCTTGTATATGCTAACTTTATAGTTACAAAATATTACCATGACTTCTGGCAAAGATGATGTTGCATTCTTTCAAGCCCTGAGAATTCTAGAAACCCAAACAGCACAAATACGTCTTAAAGACGTCCATAAAACGTTTGATGTCAACATTCAGGACGTCTTATGGATGTCCATAAAAGACGAATGACGTCCATAAGACGTTGTATAGACGTCTTATGTTACAAAAGGTAACGTCTTTAAGACATTTGCTTACAATGTCTTATGGACGTCCCTTCCCAACATTAAAACAACATATTCCACCAATAAAATTATGTGCATTAAAAAGATCCCTTTAATTTTTTTGTTTGCCTTGTTTACAAAGTCAAACCATAATTATTCAAAAATCCAAGAAATAACTTTAATTAAGAAAAAATCAAGAGCAAAATATACACTACTATTTTAAATAACTACAAGTTCCGTATGAATAATTTGCTTTAAAAAATATGTTCAACATAATCCCTTTATACAAAAAAATACATAACTTAAGCATAATGTAAACTTTTTCTAATTTGAAATTGAGGAAGTGAGGTAAAAGAGCAAATATTTTCAGAACTACTACTGTTCGAACTATATCCCTTCGATATAATAACTCCAAACGGTAGACTATCAACAAAATAAAAGTTTATTGAAATGAAAAATACACAAATCTTTAAATAGTTTTAAAAACAAGAATTTTTATTTAGTTGAATAACAAATCTGGCCTGATGCCCTTTTCAGCCATGTTTGGATTGAAATTTCCTCATTCTTCCGACTTTTTGCTAGTCCTGTTATCTCTGTAGATCCTAATAACAAACTGATTTTAATTTTATAGGATAAAGTTTATCATTTGTGGGACTAAATTTTTTGATATTTTTGCGAATTTTTATAATTGTCCTCTACTATAGAATCGGGACTTATGCTATTTCAAGGTTAATATGTATAATGAAAGACAGAACTTACTCATAATAAGTCTCGCCAAGTTGGAATCGTAGAACTTTCTCTTTCCTTTTCGTACTAATCAAGTGTACATGGTAATTTTACAAGCTCGCTTTATAAAGTCATAAATGCTCCCTACTCCCAGTTTTGAAATTTCTAAAACCTTAAACAAAATTACTTCTTGTAATTAACAAAACTTTATTTTCTATGTTCTTTAAATATAAACCAATCATCAGGAACAAAATAAATCATACAGGTTTCATTAGTGAAGCACTCCATAAACAAACATTTCACCTTCCACTTCATTAGTAATATTTCTTGTAATATTTAGGACCGGGTCTGGATGAGCTGTGCAAGCCTTTTTCGCACAGATAATATTTTTGAAGATTTCATTTCATACTTCTAACATAAGAGTTACTACAAAAATATAAGCGGTAAAGCATTCGGGAATTTCCTGTAACACAACCTATAAATAATGTTACTGTTTTTCCTAAGTACATATGATTCTCGATCTTACCTTAAGTATTACATAAACACGAATAAAAAAGATTTTCAGAGGCACATAGATAAATCAACTATTTTAATAAAATTCTTTCAAAAGCTAAATTTTCACAGTCGGCACCCCAATAACATTAAAAATGAATAACGACATGACGAAACACAAATACAAAACTGAAAAATGACAGTTGACAGAAACAAAAGGCGGGTTTTTTAAAGTTATAGTTTCGCTGGTATCATATTTATGTGTGTCATTGTTATCGGTACATCAAACAGTCTAGGACAAAAAGCACCAAACTATTGATAAAAAAGATGACGCAAAAGTTTCATTAACCAACGTCGTAGTGAGGCTACTAAAAATTTGTCGTTCAATCAAATATTTTAACCTCAACTTGTATTCAGCTGAGCTCTGTGCGGCGTTGCAAACTTATTACCCAACTGCGACAAAATCCATAGGGAAGGAAATGCTTTTTAGTTTTTATCAGCTAAATTATACACAACTGTATTTATTTTCATATAAAATGTAGTATGTAGACTTTTAAAAGATATCTTAAAGACGTTGTATATAGACATCTTATGGACGTCTTTAAAACAACGTCTATAAGACGCCTTATTTATGTCTTAAGACGTTCAGACATAATCTGGATATAAAAATGACGTCTATAAGACGTCTAGTGCTGTGTGGGAATTGGGTTATTTTTAGTACAAGATGTCTTCACAGATCTTTACCAAGTCGGTAAAATAAATTAAACGAAGTAGAATCCGCCAAATTTCACAAATATTTATACAATAGGTACTTACCTAAACAGCCTTGTGAATTCCGAATCATTTAAATCTCCAAATCGACGCAAAGCTTGGTAGAAATTGACGATTATAATTTGCCACTTGTTTTTCCGCTAATCTGATAATCCTTTGGACCATCATGGTTCAAAATTACTTCCTCAATACCCATTTTATATATGTATATTTGTAAACAAAAATATTTCATAAAAATTACAATATTTATTTTCAAAACGATCATGAATTTTCTTGAACTTTTATAACCTAAAAATATCGCATAATGACGGGAATGACAGTATCGTTCTCTCAAAATCTCGCCGTTCTCTTGGTTCGGACCAGTAGAACAAGTTCTCTCAAGATTTGATAGATGTGACAATCGCTTGAAATTAGCAGAATATGGTTTCTTACGTTTTCGTGAGAACCACGCCCACTTTCCATCAAGATGGTCGTTCTCTCGTACGGCCTCTATCAAATATTAAAATTTAATTAAAAGTCAGTTCAAAACTTAGAGCCGATAAAGTAGACCGCTGGGCAACCTTTTAGGGCTCTGTATCTCCGTTATCGGGCCACCTCTGTATGCTCCCGAGAAATTAGGGAGTACTTGCCGGACACCCTATATATTTTAATACAACTTAAATTTCACTGAATTCTTTCTAATAATAACTAATTTCTTATAAATTATACTACCCATTAATCATTTTCCATATCCTTAAGCGTTTTTGGGAAATTAAAATAGTAAACATCACTATTTAAAAATGATAATTAATGAACAAGTATAAAACATATTTTGATAATAAAACACAAAATACGCCGTTTTATTATTCATTAAAAACTCTGACCTTTACGGTTTAACAGTTCTAAGTAATCGGAAAATTAAACATTACCATTATCAGAAATTTAAAAGCTTTTTTACGATTTGATAAAATTTGTATTGACCCACCTAGTTTGAAACACTTCCATATTTGATAATGGTCAATGAATTGGAATTTAATAACCACATTTTCTGAATATTAAACAAACCAGTGGCGTAGCGTAAGTTTCTGTTGCCCGGGGCAGATGCAAATTTTGCTTCCAGGGGCAAATGCAAAAATTACCCCTCCATTTCTTTTATAATGAGAGATAATCTGATTATTACAAAGACAAAATTTTCTAGATCGAAGAAAATTTATGCTGCAAATTTAATTTTCAATAATATATTTTTTCTTAAAATTTAACCCATTGTCTTTATTTTTTTTTGTGTTGAATATCCACAGGTGACATTCAACAAAAAAAAAATAAAGACAATGGAAGTCTAACAGATATTTACTACTTCGAAGCTATTCTTGTATATCAGAGAGTGCAATTTGATCACTTGACATGTTGTGTAACTGCAACTACTGTATCATATATTTAATGACGGCATTATAATCGAATTTTTCATAACTATTTTAATCATTTTTCTCTGCAACATTTCAAAAAATTTGAATTTTATAAGTTTCTTGACTAAATGGCGAAGGTAAATATTTAATATTTTTTAAAGATTGAAAATAATAATTTGTTAGCGTTCTCTATTACATTTAAAAATAACACTTTTTAAAATTATTTCTAACATTATTTGTAATATTTGTATATTTTTTTCAGACCCAATGTTTGTAGAAGTAGAGGTCGGACATATTGCTGTCCCGGATGGTCCAGACATGCAGCTTTAGGATTATGTATTATTCGTAAGTGCACCTAATATTTTCCCAGTCATAAAAATATTAACAATAACAACATTAACACGTAATTACCATCAAATTGAAACTAATTTAAATTAATGTACATAATATTTAGGATGTTATTGATCAAACAACTCATATAAGACCTGATATAAAGTGAGAAACATTTGGAATATCAAGCAAGTATTTTTTTGCTGGTAGTTATTAGTTGTTAGCTACGTTATTTCCTTGTTCATTAAGAACCATTTTTTGAAATTTTTTATTAAAGTTGTTGTTAATAACAGTCTTTTTTTTGGGTTTTATTATTTTCCTTATTATTTCTAAAGTACTTTAATTATACTGTTTTAATTATTATCTTAATTTTCAGCAATCTGTACAAGATCTTGTACTCCTGGACAATGTATTTCTCCCAATGTTTGCTTATGTGAAGGAGGACAAAGATCATCAAGTTGTCAAAGCTATAAACAAAGTTATTCTGGTAAGCTTCGATTTTTTAGAGATTAGAAGTTAAGAATTCTGAAATTTTTTTGAAATCTTGCTCAGAGCAACGAAAGAGAGACCGCAAAAATAGGTGAAAATTAGCCTATTTCGTGAACCTTGTATTTGAAACCAAAATGTGTGCTAATTGAAAGTTTATGATAAGACGAAAAGTATCTGTTTCAATTTTGAGGAATTAATTTTCAAAGTTGAAGAAATTGAGGTGCATAATGTGTTTCAGTTTAATAAAAGTTTTGACATTAAAATTTAATATCTCGAAAATGAAAGAAGATAAACAAGTTTATCTTATCTCATTTTAAAGCTTAGGTCACGTAGAATACCAGCAAATATCAGTGACATAAAAAAATTGTTAAATTCACCCCTTAGACGAGGTAAAACTACTCCAAAGCAAGAAAAATGGAAACAAATTATAAAATATCTGAAAAAAAATTGTGCTCATAAGTCATAATTTACGCTGATTAGTAAGTAGCAATTGCCATATATTTATGGTTCATTTTTATCGACATTGGCCCTTCCATGGGGGTGAAAACAAATCCTAACAGTAAAAAATGCTAATAAACATTTATTAAAATTTGAAAAATTTTATTTCGTCGTCATATAAATTACAGGAAATATAAAAAAGGTATTTGCATTTAATCCAGTGCAAATACACCCCATAAAGAAGGTATATCTCTGCGACGAACCTGAACTTTTAATCGATTATCACCGCCAGTCGTCAATTTTGTCTGCGAAGTTGGTAAAAAAATGGTTCCAAAAATATTTCTTGAGCATTTAGGGTATTTCAGATGACCTAACGTGAATAAACCCTTAAAAGGATTTAAAGTGTGGAGACGGCATGGAGCACATTATTGTTATTATTTGAGATTAAACTTTTATTTTTTTTATTTCCAACCCTACATCCCCCGCTTAGTATAAAATAGGGGTGAGATTAGAATTTTATTTTTTTATTTACGATCATGTAGGTTAGATTGAACATTCTTTTCTCTTCAATTATTTATTTCGATGACACTTGACCGAAAAAAAGTTTGACCGTGATTTACTAACAGGAACCCACCCTTAGGAGTCAAAATAGGGGTGAGTTTAGAATTTTATTTTTTATTTCCGACCCTATAGGTTAGTTTGAACGTATTATTTATTTCGATGACACTTGAACGTAAAAAAAGTTTAGTTCACTAGTAGGACCCCACCCTCAGCGGAAAAAATAGGGGTGGGTTTCTAATAAAACTTGCCTTAAGTAGCTGGATCTCAAATAGTTCTTTCTTTAAAAGAGATAAATGTCAAAGGACATGAACCATAAGTTCCTGGCAGTTGATACTTGATGATCAGTTTAGTCTCTAACAACTGAACATATTTTTTCATAAGGCCTAAAGTAATAGTTTTAACCTGCGCCGCGAACCAAAAATGCCACTGTATGCCTGGATTATAATGAAAAATCGTATATACACCAAGGAAGTAAATAAAGAATCCCTAAGATCTCGTATTTATCCATGCGATCGAAGACATTCTTTATTTTTGCTCCCTAGATGCATACTATACCATTTTTCGTATACTTTTTAATTTATTGCCATTTTTCAGTTTTGGGGGTAGTTTTACTCTCTTTATAAGGGTATTTGCATTGGATCTGATGCAAATATCTCTTTCATATTTCTCACAATTTATATGATGCAGAAATAATTATTAAAGTTTTATAAAATTTTTTTGACTTTTTTGACAATATGGGGTTGTTTTCACCCCCATGAGAGGGCGAATGATCCATAAATATAAGACTATTGCTGTTGTATGATCAAGTTAAATTGTGACTTATGGACACAATTTTTTTTTAGATATTTTATAATTTATTTTCATTTTTCTTGCATAGGGATTGTTTTACCCTGTCTATGGAGTGAATTTTACAATTTTTTTTGACATTGATATTTTTTTGGTATTCTACGTGACCTAAGCTTTAACATGAGATAATATAACCTTGTTTATCTTCTTTCATTGTCGAGATATTAGATTTTCAATGCCAAAACTTTTATTCAACCCAATTTCGTCAAGTGGTAATTAATTTCTCAAAACTGAAATAGATGCTCATCTTGAAAGTTGTCTTAGAGCATTTCATTCAATTAACGCACATTTTGGTTTCAAATATGAGTTCTACGAAACAGACTAATCTTAGAGTCATTTATTTAGTCACGAATCGTAAACTAATTTCATACATTTAAAATATTCTATTTCAGGAGAAGGAAGACCATGTAGGGCAATTTGTATGAACGGTGGAACCTGTGTGGACGGACAGTGTAATTGCGTAGCCGGATATACTGGTGAATTTTGTACTGAACGTAAGTATCATTTCCTATTTGTTTATTATTAAATTTGTCTTCTTACTTTTTCGTTTTATCTCAAGATTTAATTTTAATTTTCAGCGATTTGTGAAGAACCATGTAAAAACGGCGGTAGGTGTATTGGTCCCGACAGATGCGCTTGTGTCTACGGCTTTGCTGGAAACCATTGTGAAGTAGGTGTGTAAGTTTCATTTTCACTATTTTATTTTAAACATGCACTTGGATTAATCTTAGGGATTTGGAATGGGGAGAGAGGAATATAACTGAAACTGGCGAAACACTCAATAGCATCAGTAGAAACACCTCCAGCTTTACCTGGGTTGTTCCCAGGTGCCCAGTCGTACCAGAAGTGACACGATTTATTTTTAAAATGTATGGGGTGTCCCATGTTCGACACTTTTAAAGGGTATTTGAGTTGTTATCAAAGATATAGTGTTGCGGTTTTCACTTAATGTCTTATTTTTTAACGGAACAAAAGATTCCGATGGCAAATTTGTCATGGCTTTCTTAGTTTTTAATCTACAGGGTAATTTTAAGAATCTTTATTTTTAGGCACGTCTCGTATTTCCGTTACGTTTATCAAAAAGATAAAAATCCATTTTTCTAGAGTTTTTTTATATAGAGTTCAGTGGCCAGTTATTTTTTTCCTAAAAAGTTTAGTTCTTGAGATATCAACCAAACTTATGACTTTTTTAAATAGGACACCCTGTATATTATCTTAGATATTGATTAAGTATAATTTTGGCTTTTCAAAAATATATAATGTGTTTATTTTATTTTGAAAACAAGGTCAGAATTCGATAGTTTTAATAATTTATTTTATTTGTAACAGTGGGCTATGGCCAATTTATAAGAAACAAAAGGCAGATGTCCAAAACTTCACCGTTTTGTCAGATTGTTATTATTTCTGAAATATTTTTGTTACGTAGTGTTTTTATTTTGCATTTTCAATGACCGTTTATGATAATTACGAAAATGTATGTTAGTATATTTATACAAAGCAATGAAATTCCCCAAGGAGCTTCTGAATTATATTTCAATAGGTAATATATTTACATTATCATTAGAATAACTTCTCAAATCTGGCAATCGTTTTTGTTCGTGTTAAGTGTACAGAAAGAAGGCAACTCTTTCCAGATATAGTTTGTTATATATGTAATTCTCTTTTCTGGCAGAGAATATGAAAAATATATGTACAAATATTTTTCATATTCTCTGCCTGAAAGGAGAATTACATATATAACAAACTATTTAAATACGGCAGAAAGATTTCTTTATTTCTTACTGAAATTTTGATTGTTTAAAAATCTTTCCAGATATATTTGCTCGTTTAAAAAGAAAATCTAGTTGAACATGGATCTTTTATTCAGTTGCGTCCCAAAACATACGTCAAAGAAGACATGGAGAGAAAAGAAACAAATGAGGAAATAGAGGAAGAAGTTGGTGTAGCAAAATCTGACACTGAAAGAATTTTGAAAAAGTATAAGTACCATTCATATATATTTAAAATAGTGCAAAATTTATACCCCGGAGATGATGAGCGCCGAGTAATGTTTTGTCAGTGGTATTTAGAACAAATCCTTACCAACGAATCTTTTGGCAGATTTGTTATCTGGTCTGACGAATGTTATTTTTCAAGTGCGGAGATTTTTAATCGTCACAACACGAGGCATTGGTCTGCAGAAAATTATTTAATTTTCGAAAGGGCACAAAAAGGGCGCTTCTGGGTTGGTGTCTCATGTTTTAGTTTGGGCTGACGCATGGTCTGCAAGATGTATGAAGGGGGCTTCTCAGCACGCAGATACCTAGAAATCTTTGAGGAAATTATTCCAGAATTTCTTGAAAATGTTCCATTGGCCCATTTCAATTCCATTTATCTTCAACAAGACGGTGGCCCAAGCCACAACTCGGGGGTGTTAAGGCCATTTCTGGACAATAAGTTTCCTCAAAGATTAATAGGTACCAGTGGGTCAGTGAGATGGTCCCCACGATCTCCCGATCTTTCCGTTTTGGATTTTTTTTGTGAGGTTTTATGCAAAATCAAGTGTATAATACACGATTCAATAACGGAACTTCGCGAGACAATTGGTTTGGCTTCCAAACTCTTCATAATAGACCGTCATTTTGAAAACAATCTTTAAAAAACTCTTGGTTGTCTTCAGTTTCTTGTTTCTTCGCAATCAAATTTCAATATTCTGATTTTATAATAACACTGTTGTTTAAGGTAAAAGATGTAGTAATAATTAAGTGTTTACAATTGAAAATATAGAAAAACATTAAAATTATTTTTTAAAGTGTCTAATCTTTGGTATAATTATTATTGTCAAAATTTTACATTTGTTTCTTATAAATTGGCCATGGCCTACTGTTACAAATAAAGTAAATTATTGAAAATATCGAATTTTGACCTTGTTTTTCAAAATAAAATAAACACATTATATATTTTTGAAAAGCCTAAATTATATTTATTCAATATTTAAAATAATATACTGAGTGTCTTATTTAAAAAATCATAAATTCGGTTAATATCTCAAAAACTAAACTTTTTAGAAATAAAATTGTCTGCGCCTCTGAACTCTACGTAAAAAATTCTA
The DNA here is from genome assembly GCA_034092305.1 of Diaprepes abbreviatus. NCBI lineage: Eukaryota > Metazoa > Arthropoda > Insecta > Coleoptera > Curculionidae > Diaprepes > Diaprepes abbreviatus. The sequence goes on along the minus strand of JASJET010000178.1, from coordinate 1,977,409 downwards.
TAAAAATCAGTTTTTACCTTTTTAATAAATTAACGCTTAACGGAAATACGAGATGTGCCTAAAAAACGAAGATTTTCATAATCACTTTGTAGATTAAAAACTAAAAGAGCCATGACAACTTTGACATCTTTCGTTTCGTTAAAAAGTAAAAACCTAAAGTGAAAACCGCAGCGCTATATCTTTGATAATAACTCAAATATTCCCTAAAAGTCGACAAAATGGTTCAGTTTGCATATCAACTGCTTATATATTGTAAAAATGATTACAATAAATTTTTAATGAAAGACCACCAATAAAGATGTATGCTTAAACAGATAAAAAGTTGTTGAACACTCCAAATTTTTCAGTGTGACTCCTTCTAACTAAATCACATTCATGAATTTACTAAAAATCGATCAATCACCGTCTGTTATACTGATAATAAAACATATTATTTTTTAATAGGGATTAAATTCTTGCTAATTTTTAATCACATTATGATATATAATAACAGCATTTTATTGCTATAACTATATAAATAATTTTATATATTCAAAATATTGATTCTAAGCACATTTCAAAAGCAAAATAGCTTTTAATACAGTTAATATTGAAATAATTATTATACAAATATTGATAAATTTTCGAAAAACTGATACTTTTATTTTTATTAAAAAGCTGCGAGATACCAATCATTGATTTTTTTAGACAAACGTGTGGAACTTCGAGTAATATTGAAAAAAAATTACAACTTTTATATATATACAAATATTGAAATTTAAATAAATAAAATCGGTAAATAATCTGAACGTATAGCACTCGAGCTTCGAGTTTTACTCCGTTGGTCATTTTTCTGTAAATTTTGCTTTTAATTAAATAGTTTGGAATATATTAACAAAGCAAAACTTATGAAAAGAGATAAAAATACGAAATTTACCAAGTAAAACTTGAAGGTCTTGTGATAAAAACCTTTGAGAATTTTGCACACTTTGCGAAAATGTTGTCAGTTACACAGTTAAAATGTTGACTTGATTGAATCTAAATTTTTTGTATTGCTTATGCTGTCAATAGTTTTTGCAGGAGAGTCAGTTTTAGTAAACATCAATTGGCAATAAAATACGATTCACATTTTGAAATAATACTACCAAATAATCCGTGTGTGTTTACTTATTACTGTCAAATATATTTCTAACGTCACAATAAATTATATTTTCAGATTATAGGACTGGGCCTTGTTACACTGGCATTCGAGGTCCTCTCTGTGTGAACCAGCTGGAAGGAGTAGTCTGTACAAAAACCTTATGTTGCGCTACAGTAGGAAAAGCATGGGGTCATCCTTGTGAGCACTGTCCTTCCCGATTAGATTGTGACACTGGATTTTTAAAAAATCAGAAAAGTGGGGAGTGTGTGGGTAAGTATTTTAACATTTTTTCTTATATTAATAAATATTAGTGTGTCGCTAGTGTACTTTCATTAGCGTTCTTATAAACAACAGATCTCATAGATCTGGTATTATGGGACCCAAAATACATAAGTATACATTAAATCTAAGATTTGGCGATAGTTGGGGGAAAATAAAATATACAACATTGGACGTTTTGGAAGATTTATTAAAAAAGTTATTTTTTTTTAAATTTAATAATGATAATGTTCGTTATTACAGATATAAACGAGTGTGAAGCAATCCCACATCTTTGCTCCGGAGGACAGTGCGTTAACAACGTTGGATCTTTCACTTGTGAATGCCCATCAGGTCAAGCGAGAAATCCTCAAACAAATCGTTGTGATGATAAGAACGAATGTGAAGATGAAAACATATGTGAAAATGGTGGTTGTGTCAATACCGTAGGAGGATATTTTTGCCTTTGCAATCCTGGATTTATACAAAGTCAAGACAAAAAATATTGCATTGGTATGCCAGAATTACAATTATATCCTAATTGATAAAATTATCGAATATTTTCATAAACATTTCAACGCTTGATGCTGGGAAGAACAGATTATTTTACAACAAAGTCCATAATATTAAGTTTTTTCGATAACAAGAAAATCCTGAAAAAAATAGTGTGAACTTAAAACTTATTGCAAAAGCATAACTATTGCATCTTTTTCGATATCCTACTAAGAATAATTTGAATGTAGTCTTGAGTAATTGCGTCCCATTTATATTATACTGCAAATTAAAACTCTTTTGATGTACTTAGAAATGGGTTTATTCGTTGAATGTGACGTTTTGGACGACCCTACAAGTGCTTTATTGAATTTAAGTGTGGCTGATTCAGTGCAGGCGTGGATCCAAGGAGGCGCGGTTGCCGCCACCCACAAGAGCTTTCATTTTAGAAAAATAGGTTGCTCCTGCCTGCTCCATTAGGAACGTAAATGTTGTTGATCCCCCTCACCCCTCGACAACTTGCTTTCGTTTGCCATACTGTGCGATCGTCCCCTCCCAAGGGCTTCGAATATAGAAAAATAGACTTGCTCCAGCCTGCTTCACTAGAAACGTGAATGTCGCTGGCACCCCCCTCCCCCCGTTGACAATTCACTTAACTCTCCCTCGCTTTCCATACTGTGCGATCGCTCTCCCAAAGTGCTTCAAATTCAGAAATATAGACTCTCCCCTGCCTGCTGCATTAGGAATGTCGCTGACACCTTTCCTCTTGTCATATCGCCCCCCCCCTCCTCCAAAGAAAGGTTGGATCTGCCCCTGATCCAGTGGTCAATCTAATTTTCTGATTTTTGAATGTGGACTAGATAGAAATAATAAGTCGGCATCCCCTTCATGCGGGGTAGTGCAACAACATTAATCTACCGTGTTTAATATGACCGACACGCGGTAAAATATGATTTTGCAAGATATTTTCCCTCAAAAGTCTTCAGTCATTCGTCTAGTTCAGAGTTTCCCAACATTTTTCTAGTACGGACCCCTAGCGCCACCTTACTATGATCCGCGGACCACTAAAATAAAACACAAAATCACCCTCATACTTTTATTTGAAAAACTTACATGGATCTGTTTTACTTACATATGTAAGTGTATTCAGGTTTTAATTTTAATGAGATGGTTGGTATTGCCTTTGTGCGACCAAAGTCGTAATATTTGGGTTGATGTAGCTCAGTTGGATCCTTAAATCTGCCTCTACTTGTCTGTTTCTGTATTTATATTTTAGATACACAAGATTGGAAAAGCCCTTTTCACACAAATATGTAGGGACAGGCAACAACTGTTTTAGTGCCAATTCCGATAACTCCGTATATGTAGATTTTAAATGAGTTTTTCAGTTAATTGATATTCCTGTGCAGATGTCAGGCCTGTCATGTCTGTACCATTTACATGAAACAGGTCCATAATCCAATTTTCAGCGTGGTCTGGGTTTGAAAAATAATCTCGAAATGAGGACTTCAAAGCTAGAAGATGCTCAGTGATTACTTCCTGAGTCTGCTTTTGCAACATAGCCCCGCCAGTTAATAGCAAAAATGACGAGAGAGTAGGAAAATGAAACCTTGAAGAGACCAATTCGTCCATAAATTAACTTTTTTCAACATCGCTTCAATTTTTTCTTCAGCAGTGAAGATATTCATGCCATCTGTTCCTTATAAGCTCAAATTTAGCGTATTAACACTTTAACATAAAAATGTCGGCTAAATAAGCTGCCATGGAAAGCCATTCAAAATCATGAAAGTGGTCAACATACTTCTTGGTGTTGCCTGTCTTTTTCGAATGATTTAAAAAAACATTACAATTTCGCCTCTCAGTTCAAAAATACGCGTCACAACTTTTCCACCAACTCATATCAGCGTGTAATAACAGCTGTGCATGAATGCTTCCCTTGTCTTCACATATCACACGAAAAATGCGAGAATTTAAAAGCCTAGCTTTTATAAAATTCACCACCTGTGTAATTTCTTCCAAAACATTTTTAAATTTAGCTGGTATATTTTTAGCAGCTAAAGCTTCTCTATGGATGCAGCAATGATGCCAGATGTTTGAAGAGTTCATTGCTTTGACTCGACCTTGAAGTCTTGCCTGACAGGAATGTCATAGCACGTGCACCATCTATGCTTGCTGCCACACAGTTATCCCACTTAGTATTATGAGTAGACAAAAATTTGTTTAAAACCTCATATCGCTTCATATTCGCATGGAAATCTTGACAGGACAAAAAATCTTCTCTGATGCCCTTGTCATGTTTGTAACGGACAAATACAAGCAAATTCGCAACATTACAAATGCCAGTGCTATCATCTAATTGTAAAGCATAATATCCGCTTGCTTTTATGTTCTGAATCAACTGTTCTTTGATATTTTCTGACGTGTCATCAAATCGTTTTTTTTACTGTATTATTAGATAAGGATATGATGTTTAATTCCTTTGCAGCTTTTTCTCCCAACATAACAGAAACCATAATTTTAGTGATCGGTAATGTTATTTCCTCAGAAATGGTATGAGGTTTGCCACTTTTTGCAACCAATAATGATACTAGATAGGATGCTAATACAGAATTTTCATTGTTAGTTCCAGTGGCTGATTTTTTAATAGCGTTTTTAGTTGGTTCTAACTCAGTAGCTTTTAGCTCCTTAGACTTGAAAGAATATTCCATGTATTTCGCTTCTAAATGACACCGAACTTTGGCCGGCTTCATGAATTCATTTGATAAAACTTCATAACATTTACCGTTTACAATGATATTCGCGAAACCATAAGTTATGTAATGTTCTGCAACTTACGACGCTTTGGTTGTTTGTCTGCGAACCCCCTGGAATAGGTTTGCGGATCCCAGGTTGGGAAACCCTGATCAAGTTGATTTGTTCGTCCTAAATTACACCTTCCCAAAGCAATACGTCGTTCATTAACTCTTCAGCAGATATGATTTCAACTATCTAGTTTATATAATTAAATTTTAGTTTTATTGGGGAACTGAGTATTTTTCCATATCTCGGTATTCCACTGAACATGTGTTCAAACAAATTCTAATCGATGAACTTTATGATTTTGGAACAGATTTATAAACAGTCAGTTAACCATCTCGGCTAGCTTGTTTTGAAGATTCGCGGATGTCAACGTATGATTTCGTATAGAATTAAATACTTTTGCGCCTTCTTCATTCTTCTTCAAATGCCGTACTCTTTACAGAGCGTAGGCAACCTCTCGCACATATCTGTGTTTCTTGTTAACTATATATGGGATGACCGGCTTGGCATGCCTTCAGAAGCGCATCTGAGAGGTTTTTACTAGACAAAATTATGCACAATGGTTTGCCATTGCTTTCTGTTCCAATTTAAATACGAACTTGGATCATCATAGTGCAGGGCTGACACGCATATACCAGGCTCACTACATTACTTTATTACAGTGTTTAATTGGGGCACACTATTGTTTTCAATAGACGAAAACAAACAGCTATCACTATCGCTGACTTATTTTACTTTAATTATTATTAATTATAAATTAATTAAATTTAGTTTTAAATTATTACCGTCTACTGGATAAATAACATCAGCACCTATATAAGTTTACAGCGTAAATTTAAAATATTCGATAATTTTGTCCATACGAATGAAAATGTATTGATTATCTTAGCAAAGGTAATACAATGCATAACCGCATATGAGTTTTTTTCCTTTACAGACGGAAGACAGGGTTTATGTTATACACATCGATCTGCATCGGGATACTGTCGGGATGAACTTCAGTATAGACTTTCCAAGAAAGATTGCTGCTGTGGTCAACATGTAGGTCAAGGATGGGGAGACGACTGCGTGCCTTGCCCGGTTTACGGAAGTGGTAAGCAGAGAAGTTACTTACAATATAGAGACAATAAAAGGCATCGCCAATGTTTATTCACATTGTAGAATTAATTACCGTGAAACGTTAATTAACAACATTTTTACAAATCATCTGTTTAAAGTTCGGGATGGAAAACAATACGAAAAATTCGTTCGTTTGTGTACCCTCGAATTCGGACAATTTATGGAAAAAGTTAGTTGACCATGAGGCAATAATTGTCTAAAAGTTTCATGTTGGTTGGAGTTTTTGTTTTCGAGAAGTGCGGGATTAAAGTTACACTTGGCCCTGTTTGTGGTGAAATTACCGGGGTAGCGTTTATATTTTAAAAACAAACATAAACAAATATAATTCAAAATGATGCTTTTATTGTTTTTCAAAATATTATCCACGATAATTAAGATAAGTGTTTGAACCAATCCCAAAAGTATTTTAGCCGCTATGAAGATGATATCCTTAAAATAAGGTTTTTGAACGCATCAACCACCTCTCCTGGGGTAGAAAATCGCTCAATACGTATTTTGTGCTTCATTTAGGGTTAGAAACATCAGTTCCACGTGTTTTGAGTGATTAAAAAGTCAATTATTTGAGCTGATGTGTGAGCGCTTGAATTGTCACGGTGGAGAATGATCCATCTTCTCCGGTTTGTTTTCCTGAATTCATCGAAGACTTCCTGAAAAAAAAATTCCTTTTTTTAAATCCGAGATCAAATTTTTAAGTTCTGAGTACATTTACTCTCTAAAATGTCAAACTTTACAATGAATATGTCAGATGGCACTTAGCCCTGCCAGTATCGTCAGTCCTCGAAATATAAACGGTCACCTTCGTTTTGTATCTTTTCACGTCCACTATCTCAAATTTATGAATGCTAACAAAAAATGTTTCAGACCAAGGTTGAAGACCGAGTTGAGAAAAAATTAATTGTGACGTTACCCTGACCTTAAAAATTGAGATCTCTGCTTCATCCTATTTAACCTATATTTAGATATTCTCGAAAAATGTGTTTCTGTCTCTCGTTAACATATGTCGAATTGCAATCATTCTTCAGGGACGAAATTTTCATGGTTGAGATACAAAGAGTCAACATAGTTATTTTTCGTTAACTAGTTATTTTTGAATACATGCTGAAATTATTTGTGGATTGTGACTAATACTAATGGTTTGTGGAAAGCTTGAATATGGGGAAAGGGAATTCTCAGTAGTAATTTTACGTTGACCTTGAGGAATAAAATGTGAACGTCTCATGGACCAAAATAAAATTTCTAAAGTGGAATTCTATTTCATGTTTCAAAAAGTTTGAGGTGCTCTATTGGCGTGAGTCCACTCGCCTCCGCTGATTTGGAGGAATTAATTATGAAGTGAATCAAATCTTTGGTTTAACTATGTCGGTTTTTTTTATTTCCTTTCTGTTTTGTGTTTCTGCCACCTTTTCGATTTTAGTTTTTGTTCTTTCTTCATTTTATTACGATCTTTTTTAATTGACCTTTCCCTTGCAAATTATATATTTATATTAAAACACTATATCATTGTAAAATTAACATCGACTTCAATCATAAGCGTAAAAAGTAATTGAAATATAAATAGTAAGCGCACAATGACGTAGTAAAGACCTTATATCTCCCGCATACGTCAGGTAGATAAACACAGAAACATATTTTTAAAGCTAAATATCAAAATACAAGTTGAATTACCTACTTGCTCTCTCATTAACATTGATCTTGATTTTCAAGGGAAAGGCAGGGTAACATCATTTCTTAATTAGGTCTTTAGCATTAAATTCTGACCATTTTTCACTGAGTTGAAATAATCAATCTAAAAATATTCATATATTATATCCATAAAGTAGGACAAAGTGACAATTTTAATCCTTTATATCTTGAAAATAAAAATTCAAACCGACCTGAAACTTTTAGACGATTATTATCTCATGATAAACCAACCTTTATATAGATTGGAAGCTGAAATTTGAGAGCGCACAATTGGACGAATTTAGGCATGTTTCTGCGGTCGCTCTTTCTGTTTCATCGTATGAAAACGGGAAGCATACCTTCTACGATTTATTTATATTAATTTATATGAAACACCATATCTCAAATAATTATTAATTATTTTATTTCAATAAATAATATTTGGTCTGCTTTAATTCTACAATTTAAGTTTAATAAAAATTTTTCTTTACAATACCAGAATCGATCGTTTTGCTCCACATCATGGGGTAATATATTCCTTCTGCTTCAATAAAGTACAAGATGTAAAAACTCTCAACGATATGTTAACCCTCTTGTTTGTTACTGTTCTTTTTTAACATTTTTTTTCTTGCAAATTTCATTTTTATTCTTCTTATCTCAATAATATTTAAATTTCAGATGATCACAGGAAACTCTGCTCCACCACTCAAATATTTCACATGATAGAAGGGAAAGATTACAACATAACAAGCTACGACAGCCGTCGACCCGAACAAAAGACCAAATTGCTGGGTACATTAGTTGATGAGTGCATGTTAAGACCGACCATTTGTGGATCTGGCAAATGCGTGGACCTGCCAGAAGGATATGATTGTATTTGTGATCCTGGATATCGAAAAGGAAAATCACAAGTGTGTGAAGGCTAGTGATACACTTTTATTTGATTTAGCTTTTTTTGAATTTCTGAAATTTAAACATAAATTAGAGTAGAAAAATTAATTTAGAATGTAATGGCTGAACTGGAAATATGTTTTAGTTAAAGGTATTACAAAATATTACGATTTTCTATTTAATATCCTTTTTTTCTATTTTATTTTTTAAGATACAAAGACGTTTAAAAGAATTTCAAATGATATTATTATAGTCACAGTATCACTAGTTACAGGTTAGATATTTTTTCCGTTTTTAACATATGGAAGTTGCCTCATATACCGTAGTTCAATTAACAAACTAAGTAGTTTTTTTTTTTATTAAATTAACAAAAACAGAGAACAATAATGAAAACAATGTTTACGAAGTAAATTATGTAATGAGAGTTATTTTCTTCAATCTTTTCTGTTCTAATAGAATTAAAATTCAATATTGTCTCCATCAAAATAATTTTCTTGGGGAGCCACACACTGCTGGTTCTTTCAATCTTCCAAGCAGTGCTGAAACTCGGATACTGGAATAGCCTTCACTTGGTGAGTTACAGCCATTTGAATGTTTTCATGTTTCCCAAAATAATGTTCCTTGAAGTAATTTTTCAACCTCGGGAAGAGGAAAAAGTCGCAAGGACTCAAATCAGACGAATGTGGAGGCCGAGGAGCCACAAGAATGTTTTACTGGTCAAAAACTCTTTTATCGAAATTGATTTTTTTGGAACCATTTTTACGCAGATTTTTCTCATCCCGAATTTACTGGTTAAAATCTGATAAACGGCGGTGTGAGTTAAATTCAACCCTTCCTCGATTAATATGACTGTCAACCGATGATCTCAACTCACAAGATCACGGATTCTGTCGATATTTTCATCGGTTCTTGAAGATGAAGACCTTCCGCTGAGTGGTTCATCATCAATCGACTCTCTTCTGAAAATACCTTAAACCACCAAGAGACCTGGGTCCTTGACAAAACACTGTCTTTATAGGCCTGCTCAAGTTTTGCGAAAGTTTCCGTTGCACTGTGCCTAAGTCTGAAGCAAGACCTGGTTGCACACCATTGCTCGTGCCGAAGGCGTATCACATGTTCACCTGCCGTCCTTCCAAGTTCCGCGTCCCAAGTGTTGCCTGATCGAACCCTAAGTTACCAGTTTCATTACTAAATTTACACACCTCGTATGTCACCTTCTTAATATGAAATTTGAAAACTTTTATTACTTTAGAAAGCAACAAATATAGACACCTTTTTTATAGAGCTACTAATGCTAGAATTTTGGGGCTGAAAATGACAGAGAGATGGGCGTTTTTGATCACCTTGTGTTAAGGGCTTTATTTCTTTAAACATTAAGGTGACGGCTTCAAGAAATTTAAGTCTGTGCCATGCATTCCCAGAAATGGCAAAGCAGATTGCCAGTTTTTTGTATTAGTATCTTAGGAAGCAGTGTCTAGAGGCTCTGGGACGACCTGTTTTATTGCGAGGTCGTCTACGTCCTCATTTCCCTTAGTTCCCTTGTACCTCGGTACCCACATAATGCCATTCATTTTGACCTTTTTAGTGTATCTATTCAGGCACTCGTCGGGACAGATTCAAATTGCATGTGTTTTTGCTTGAGTGATGGTGGAAGTGTTTCTTAGAGATTTGGCAAGCTTGAAGCGTCAGCTTGATACTTTCACTCTCTAACTCCCTCTTTTATTTTGGATCCATCAGTATACCATCCTTCTCTAATCGAAGTAATCCCAATCCGTTCGCTTGATAACAGTCTGTAACTTTTTCATAGTTCAGGTTAAAGTTATACCTTTTAGACAAAGTTTGTCAATTTCTATATGGATCTTGTTGGAATTTTATCGAGAATCTTCAAATTCCCAACAAAGTTTTCAGGTTAGAGGTTTCCTGTTGGAACAGCTTAAGATAATTTGTTGCTGCTGCCCTCATCCCAGATATGTGCAGTGGACGGAGATTGAGGATTGCCTCTGTTGTCGTTATGAGGTATGATGTCATAGCCCCTGTGACTCCCCCATAGGCCAACTAATATATTTTTGCAGTTTTCTTTGCGCTGGGGTTTTCTGTCCATATTAAGGAGGCATGACCATGGACTTGATCTTTTCATATGATTATTAGATCAATTTCAGGCTCAAACTCTAGCTTTTTCCAAAGATTCTTCAACATGTCCTTTTCACGTAAAAGTTGGACTAACAATAAATATATAAAAAAAAACAGGGAAGAGAGAAGTTATTTTAAGATGTTTTCGGGGAAATCCTGGCAACTTTACGAATGAATATTTGTAGAGATACCTATTAATTCTTTTGATTATACTCTATCTGGATTAAATAATAAAAAGTAGAAATTACGGGAAGGATTCAAATGACTCGTATAACTTTTGTAAAGCTTGGATATTACATAAAATTTAGATATTTCTATGACCTTGCAACACAAAGTTTTTAATTCGTGTGTGGCAAGGAAATAACAACACTAACCATCAAATCATTGTATTAGCTTAAAACCACTTGGAGGGAATTATGCTGTCTAAGAGATTATAACCAGAACGAGCATAGATATTATTGAAACTATGAAAGCCTTAAAATGGAGATGAGTAAGGCGTAAAGGACGATGAGACGACATATGGACAAAATATCTTTGGTGGAAATCTGGAAGACAACGAAAATGGATTGGCGACATTAAGGAAGTAACAAGTAACAATATATATCAAATAGCTCAAGATAGACATGAATGGAAAACACAAGGAAAAGACAAAAGGTTGTTTAACAAGAAGAACAAGACACTGATCTACAGAATATTTTTTAAAAAAACTATATTCCTGTCATTTTCAGACTAAAAATTTTAATTAATAATAATCTGTTTGTATATTTTGTAGTATATGGTAAAATATTAAAAAAACATTTAAAATTTATTAGCTATTATAAGGTAATAATTGAATATATGTTAATTAGTTATGTAGCACTATATTTTTCTTTTTAATTTGCTTTAAAAGTTAGTCTCTTTAACCAATTTTTACACTTCATTGAAATCACAGTCCAATTTTTTTAGATATCAACGAATGTAACGAAGGTAAGTGCCTAAACGGCCGCTGCATTAACACTCCCGGAGGATTCAACTGTTTGTGCCCGCCCGGGTTCGATGTCTCGCCAGATGGCACCATGTGTACTGATCATGATGAATGTGCTGAAATCGGGATGTGTACCAATGGTATTTGCATCAATATGGACGGTAGTTTTAAATGTCAATGTAAAAACGGATTTAAGTTGAGCCCGACTGGATTTGCTTGTATAGGTATGTAGATTTATAATGATTAGAATCTCCTATGCAAAATATGTTGCGCGTGTTATAACATAAATAGGCATTATAGCATTTTAAGAACCTTCAGCAAGTTACGTATTATTGGGTTGTATGCAATACCATAAACCCTATATTATGCAATGTGTTAGGAAAAACTATTGCTTTTGGGAAATAATACAGATGTTCTGTTATAAAAATGAAATTAATAATAAATTCCTAATCCTAAATTTTTTTGTGTTCTATTCTATAACACTAGTTTACAGTACATCTGTTGCCGAAGAAATTTTAGCTGTTGTTGACTACATATGATATGCTAATTTCAAATATATGATTAGAATTTTTTTATCAGCTCTAGTTTCTCAGTTTCAGCTATGTAGATATAAAACAGAAAAAAAACATGTATATTTACTAAGAAAGAATTTATTAAAAATCAAGTTAATCAGTGAGTGTAGACTTTGGAAAATGACGGGTCAGAGACCAACAATAGTCAGACATCATATTCGTGTCCCCTCTTCCATGACGCGTAAGGCCTGATGCATACACTCTCCCTGCTCTTCGCTCATATCTCCTAAATTTTCCGGAAACCTGTCTAGGTGACTATGGAGGAAGTGGAGTTTTATGTTCATATTGCATCCCCAAATTTTTTAATTGTAACAGAAGGTCTTCTACAAGTTCAATATAATTTTCTGATTTTTTATTTCCGAGAAAATTCTGCATCACAGAGACGAAAGCTGTCCAAGCCCTTAGTTCTAACTCAGTCACAGAATTTCTAAATTGAGTATCTTTTGTAAGTTGTCTAATTTGGGGGCCATCAAAAATACCATAGTGAGCTGAGGAAATTTTTGGCAAATGTAAGAAAAGCAGTCCCCGTCTTTATCTAATGATTTAACAAACTGTTTCATGATGCCCAGTTTTATATGTAATGGTGGAAGGATAATTTTGTCACGAGCTACTAGTAAATTCTGAACTATATTTTGCTTTCTAGGCTCCATATTTTTTCTCAAGGGCCAGTTTCTTCTTACTCAATGCTCTTGTTTAGCTCTACTGTCCCAAAGATATATAAAACAGGGAAACTTAGTGTAACCACTTTGTTGACCGAGAAGAATGTTCACCATTTTTAAATCAACACAAATTTTCCACATATGGTCACTGTACTGTATTTTATTTAAGACTAGCGAGATGTTACAATATTCTTTCTTTAACTTTATACTGTGGGCAATAGGTACCCCTGCGTATTTATTTCCATTATGTAATAGAATACATTTTAGGCTACGATTTGAGCTGTCAATGAATAAACGCCTGTCGTTTGGTTCGTATTGTTTCAAGCCCATTTTTATCAACAAATTTTTAATGTCTAATCAAAAGATAATACCGTTTTCTTCGGAAAAATAACGCCGTAATTCTTTATCTCTTTCACGATAAAAAATTATTTTAGTATTTGAGGAAATTAAATTTTTTTTTCAGTCTTGATGCCAACAATTCTGAAGCTTATTTAGAAAGATTTAAATCTCTTACAAGATCATCTTACTCATTTTGGGAAAAGCATTTTGGCTCATTTGATATACCTTCAAAATCAGCATCATTTTGTGATGAGTTGGGTCCTTCCTTGCCTTGTTCTAAGGGTTCAGATATATTTTTAACTGAAAAGTCAGGTGAATGGTGCACTGGACGTTGAACACAACTAGTACTTGGGTACTGCCATTTAGCTCGATTTTTAGTGTTTAGACAGTTTACGTTCACGCTACAAAAGTAACAGTCTTCGAGATGATTTTGTGGTTCTCGCCAAATAGTCAGTGTTCCAAATTTAAAGGCACTTCTTTTACCACTTTTCCATAATCTTAAATATTCCACACACGATTTACAAACACAATTAGGACCCCAAGACTTTTCGTTTTTATCTAAGAGCATCCCAAAATACTCAAAATAGGTATTTTTCATCAACTCTGATATAACTTTTCTACAATTGTTAAACACATATTCTCCGCATATATAGCAAAAATGATTTGGATTGTTTAAACGTCTCCTCGAACTACTCATGATGCAAAAACTTCAGATACTAATCTTAACACAGTAAAATACGCACGTTATCGATAAATAAATACGCATAAATGATAAAAATCAAAAAAATAGTAACTCGAGCTGCACAAAAATTTTTGAGGTTAGATTTGACAAAAACTGGTCATAGGTGAATATTATTAACCATAAAATTCACGGCAACAAACAAAAAGTTAAATTTTGTAAACTAGTATAATAAAAATAATTGCTAAACTATGCTCTTTTTTTTTAGATATTGACGAATGTTACGAAAATCCAAGAATATGTCTTAATGGAAGGTGTGAAAACACGCCTGGGTCTTATACCTGCCAATGCTTGCCTGGATTTATAGAATCTAGTGACAGAACATTTTGTAGCGATATGGACGAATGCGCCACTACCGGTAAGATTCATGAATAATTCTTCTGGCATATGCTTTATGGTAGTTAATATTATATCTCATATTTTTTAATAAAGTTTTCTCAACATATGTTACCTTCTGAGAAACCGTTTCAATGAAAACTATGTTCTTCGGAAAAAATCCAAATTATGTAAGAGCAACGTATGCTTATAGGTAAACCAGTGACGGCGGCCGTTACATGTTTCATTTCACTCAAAAACTCGGAAGATAATTTTTGTGTAATTTTAATATATGATAATTTAAAGTATTATTTAAGGTAGTTCATCGGCTCCCAATATGGGAGAATTATTCGATGAAGAACAGCAGACAGAAACAGATGTCCTTGGATTTTCCGGACCAGAAATAACACTCAGCGAAGTAACATATGCAATAAAACGACTAAAAAACAATAAGTCACCTGGGCCGGATAATATACAATCAGAAATACTAAAACTATTTAAAGATGACCAACTTAAACTCCTAACAAGTCTACTTAATAAAATTTACGAGACTGGCGAATTGCCTGGAGATTGGCTAGTTTCCACCTTCATTCCTCTTCCTAAGAAAACAAATGCTACCAGATGCTCTGATTACAGAATTGTAAGCTTAATGAGCCATGCTCTGAAAATCCTTCTCAGTATCATTCACTCTCGAATATATAGAAAACTTGAAGAAAACGTTAGCAATGTTCAGTTTGGCTTTAGAAATGGACTTGGAACACGAAAAGCTCTATTTTCTATTCAAATTTTGAGCTCGGGACGTAAACTGCAATGTCTATGCATGTTTTATCGATTTCGAGAAAGCATTCGACAAAGTGCAACATCACAAACTGCTTCAAATATTAAATGAATCTGGTATCGATGACAAGGATTTACGCCTTATTAGAAACCTTTACTCACAGCAAAGGGCGACTGTACGTGTAGGCAACGAAACATCACAAGAATTTACAATAAAACGGGGAGTTCGTCAAGGCTGTATTTTATCGCCGACGTTATTCAATACGTACTCGGAAATGCTGTTCAGGGAAGCTATCAGTGGAATGAGAGAGGGCATATTAATAGTGAAAGCATTAACAACTTAAGATATGCAGACGACACAGTTCTGTTGGCCGATAATGCAGAGGATCTGCAAACACTAATAGACCGCGTAGTGGAAGCCTATGAAAGATACGGCAGGAAATTAAACTGTAAAAAGACAAAAATCCTTATAGTAAGCAAAAATGACGAAATACACCACCAATTTAGAGCAAATAATGAAACTTTGGAAACTGTTGACAAGGTTACGTATCTAGGATGCAGTCTGAACAGAGAATGGGACCACTCACAGGAGATTAGATGCCGCATAGAGAAGGCTAGAGCTGTCTTCAACCGCCTCAGAAAGATCTTGTGCAATATGCACCTTAACATTGATATAAGAACACGAGTCTTGAGATGTTATGTATTTTCAACTCTTCTATATGGAGTGGAAGCCTGGACTTTGACAGAAACAACATCTAAACGACTGGAAGCCTTCGAAATGTGGTGTTACCGCCGCATGCTCAGAATTTCACAAATAACACCGTGATGCAATGTATGAAAAAAGATCCAGAAATTATGCGCAATGTGAAATTCAGAAAGATATTATACTTAGGGCATGTAATGCGTAATGAGAAATACCAACTAATTCAGTTAATTTTGCAAGGTAAGATAGAGGGTAAAAGAACTCAGGGTCGTCGACGAACATCATGGCTGAGGAATATCAGACAATGGACAAGAATGACGACGGTACATTTATTTAGAACAGCTGTCAATAAGGTCATATGGGCCAATGTGATTGCCAACATCCACAGAGGATAGGCACCAACAGAAGAAGAAGATCGGCTAGTCGAGATTTTTTTTCTTGAAATTTCAGATATTCATTGTTGATATTGTTTTCGTCACGACTGCAAAATTTCGGACACATTGCCAATCTCATAGTCAGAATATGAGAAAATTCATAGTAAGTGTGACATAATCATATAAAACTTAAAAACTTTGACCGCATTGTCGGGAAAAGTGATTTTAAATGAAGAAATGACAACGCTGTAATAGGAAATAAGTGCGCGAAAATGACATATTATTTAAATTTGTAGCATGCGTTGTTTTCACGTTAATTTTATTTTTCTTTGTATTAGTTGAATTTTTTATACTTCATTCATGCCTTAAAATACAAGGTGGCAAAAATAAGTAGGAGAAAGCAGAACTGAATATTATAATTCTAATTTTCGTTATCTTTTGATTTTTCACTTATTTATTAACAATTGAAGGCATTAAAAAATTACTAATGCAAATAAAACAATCTAAAAAATTTTTTAGAAATCTTTTGAACAATTTTGTAAACTGTAGCATTAAAAATTTTTAAAAATATTATTATATAGCTTTCAGCCATAAAAAAAATCTAAATAATTAAAAAAAATTTTGATTGTTTTATTTATATTTGTAATTTTTTGATGCCTTGAATTGTAAATAAAAAAGTGAAAAATCAAAATTTTTAAATTTTTTCAACAGGAATCTTTTCTAAAGCCTTCAAAGAATAGCTCCAAGAAGTGAAAAAAATCCCAGGCGGCTTTTAGTTTACAAATTATCTGGGTTATGTTAACTTTCAACTAGAAAAATTAAATAGTTAACAAAAGCATAGTTAATAGAAAAATTGGGATAATTTTTTTTTCCACCACATTATTCATGTGTCTAGATAATACCCATTTTTTTCCTTAATATTCATATTTAATCGGTTAATATAATTTTTATTGTTAAAGTGTCTAATTCGGTCACGGGAGCTTCACTACCCGTTTCAAGCCTAATTTTCACTTCAAAATTAAAATTATTAATATTGTTGATACAGTTCCGAGAGGTGGGACTTTTTTAGGAAGTTTCCTGCTCTTTAAGGATCTTTCTTCAAATTTCAGATATCTCAAATACCAATATTAATATAAATAATTTATTTATATTTTTTACAATTTTCCCTGCCCCTCTCCAAAATTTTCATAAACTTTTTAGATGCCGTTACGACAGCTCGATCATAATTTTCGGACTTGGAGGACATGTTTTCGGTAAAATGGCACTTGTGAACTAGACTAGTATCTTATGCTACGATTACAATCGATGAACTGCATTAAGAAATACCTCAAATATACTTATAATGAGGCTTTGGTATCTGTCTGTATGTCACAGCAATTTTTTTCAGGACTTCTAAAAGCTGATTTCTTACGTATTATAAAATTGTTCTTCTTTCAATTACGAACTGCATATTTTAGATGTATGCTTATAGTCGAAGTTTGTGGGTTTACAAATTTTAAATTATCGTTAGACAATCATAAAGAGATTACAAGAAAAATAAAACAATGGCTTTTGAAGAAAAAATTTTAGAAAGAAAAAATATATACTGTGAAAATCTGAGTGGGTTTCCTTCTTCCTTTATTATTTCAATGGGTATAGAATCCTATCTAGGAGCTTTATTGTTTTTCATTTGACTTAGAGAGTATCTCAGTTCTTGTGGTATGATATCCGGCATATCTTCCAATTCTATGTTGAGTATAGGTTACTGTAACATCAATATGCAACTTTCATTTTGCATGCTAACCTGTTAAGAAAAAAAAATTCTGAAATTTTTATATACATTCTGATTTAAAAATGTTGTTATATATATATATATATATATATATATATATATATATATATATATAAATATAAATATATAAATATATAAATATATTTTATTATAGTCTGTACCATACAGGATCTTTATAAATAATATATTTCAGGTATGTGCGACCATGGCAAATGTATCAACATGGAAGGTTCATTCAGATGTGTGTGCGATTCAGGATATCGTCTCGGCGCAGACGGAAGGCACTGTATGGACATCGATGAGTGTATAACTAACCCTTGCCAATTTGGTACTTGCTATAATACACCTGGCAGTTTTAGATGCGAATGCCATTCAGGGTTTAGTTTGGGTGCTGACGGGAGGTCTTGTTTGGATACTCGAAGGGATCTTTGTTACCAGGTAACAAACCATATTATATAAATAAAGAAAATAAAACACTATTTTAGGGTAGACGAGATGACATTACAATAAAATACTAATTTGAACATACACTATTTGAGTTTTAAATATAATTTAGAATATGTTTACGAAGCTGGTTCGATAAGTAACTTGGTTTGAGTACTTATAAATGGCGCCAATGCCATGTAAAGTCACAAATTATTCTGACAGTACGTCGCTATTTGACAGTTGCTTAAACAAAAGTGTTTGGGATACAGTAAAAAATGTATAAAATTGGACTTCGTGATGTGATTTAAGTCTTATTCTCTGGAATGGAAAACACCAAAGGAAATTTGTGAGAGAATTTTATCTACATTAGTCATGTCGTTCCTATCAAACTGTTGGACTTTGGGTAAATGAGTTTAAGCGAGACAGAACAAGGATGTGCGAAGTTCTGAAGCCCGAAAATCAGCTGTCACCCGGAATCATCGCTAAAGTTCATGATTTAATTTTAGCCGACAAATGGTTAGAAGCGTGTGAGTTAGCAGAGATCATAAGCATCTCAACTAAACGAGTCTACTTCATTTCAAAAAATGATTTAAACATGGCAAGATGGATGCTAAGTTTATATAATCCAGACAAAAGATAATTCACATGCAAACATCTGCTGACAATTTGAAACTGATTGAGAAGAAGCCAATGAAATTTTGCATCGTTTTGTAACAGTTCATAAGACCTTGATACACTACAAGATCCAGTTTTTTTGGAAGTAAAAGGAATTCTGATTACCTAGTTTTAAAAGAGAAAAATCATTACCGGAGAATATTATCCATCACTTTCAGACTGATTAAAGGTGGCAATAACAGAGAAACCCGGGAATCGCCAAAAAAAAAGTGTTGTTTTGCCATGACAACGCGTCGTGTGAGTTAAACTGCATCCTGTCTATTACCAGATTTAGCTCTCTTGGACTATGGACCTTTATTCCCGAAACTCAAAACTTTTTTGTCAGGATGAAAATTTGAATCAAATTATGGGGTCATATAGGAAGTAAACAAATATTTTGAAAGTCTTGAATAAACTGATTTCCGCGAAGAAATCATGAAGCTGGAGAAACTTTGGAACCAGCGCGTTCAAATTTGAAGGGACTATGTCGAAAGTATCGTAAAAAACTTGAATTATTTTCTTTAATATTAAACCAAGTTATTTATGAAACCACTCTCGTATTATTACATATTTTTATTAATTTTAATTAAGTTACTTTAACCAAAAAGCCATTATTGGATTTGCATCGACATTTACCTCTTTACGTCTCATTGATTTGATGTTACAAAATAGTGGTCGCCGAAGATTAGGTATCTTAACACTGGGTCTACAGAAGATTTAATTATTATTTTTAATATAACCTGCTTCTATAAATTTTATTTTTCATGTTTCGCTTCTGTAGCTTACGACCACGTCATATGATGTTGTTTATCCCAAAAATATTCTACAATATTGGTTCTCGATGTTTCTCCTTTTAGAAAATGAATTTTATGTTTTTCTTAAATCTGATTTCTAGAAGACATTTAGAGCAATCGATCATGAAAACAATGCACGTTTAGCAACTGCCGCAATCAATCTGAAAGAACTTCAAACAACTTCACTTTGCTATTGAAATATTGATAATCATTATATTATCATTACGAATATTATATAAATAATTAAGTAAACTTGAAGCACCCTGTTATTACTGGCAAAGCAATAACAATTTTTTGTCGAACACATAAAATGGTTAATTATTACAGTTACAAAAAAAAATGTTTTTACATCCTGACAATATATTTTATTCATAGAGTAGGTAAACTTTTTTTGGGAACGTTTTAATTTAATAATAAAGCAAAAACTTATCTTTAATTTGAATTTTTACTGAAGTTTTTTTACTATTAAAAATTGAAGAGAAATTTTGTCCTACTTATAAAACTGGAAGAAAAAAAACATAATAAAGGAAACTTTTTTCTGCATTTATACAGCTTTGTGTATTTAAAGAAAGCCAAATGTTAATCTAATTTTACAATTTCAAGGAATATCGAGATGGACAATGTATCAATCCTTCAACTACAGCTGTAACGAAGTCAAGCTGTTGTTGTTGCACTATAGTCACTGGAAAACCCATGGCTTGGGGGCAAAGTTGTCTACCATGTCCAATGCCGGGTACTACCGATTTTGATCTGTTGTGTCCTCATGGCCCAGGTAAGTTTGAATGAATGAATAAAAGTGGTGATACTAGATAACTGCAAATCATTCGAGGCCGATCGTCTTTGTAAATGCAAGTAGCCTAGTTAACTTAACTAGCGGATTTAGGTCGTACTATTGTATGTCTAAAATGTCTCTACCTCAGTTCGTTGAATGCTGGGCACTCTGAAGATTTGGTAAACAGTTTCATCTTCCATCAAACACCTAACTAATGAAGATGACCTCGTAGTTGACAATGTTTTGTCAGTAGTCCTACCACAATTTGCGATTGTTTCCTTTCCAGTGAGAGAATCTCTTTGGTAAGTCACGCGTTAAGTCCAGTTATAGGTTCCTTGGTGCATCTCATTCAATAAATTTACTTATCAGCAACAGTTTCAGTCCCCTCTTACCAATGGTAATTGGGACAGGTAAAATGGGTTGCCAGACGATCTGCTTTCGCGGTCCTGTCCATAACCGAGTTTGATTGTGCAGTCATGCCTTTTGGAACTAACCAGTACATTCTTGCATTTAGATACTGTCGTAATAATGCCCCTGATGTTAAGGGCATATAACTAACGAACTATTTGCGTAAATCTAATTTGTACGGATGTTTCATCCCGATACTGGTGGTGGACTCATCAGTGGGATCCACCGGTATCTTTCCCAGACATCCTTGTACCTTCCACAAACTTGGATCTCTATTTAAGTCCAGTTTTGCCTGAAAACGGTGGTAAGATGTTGAGTTCCACAACATGCCCCCCTAAGGCATTTGCTTTCCGGCTTAAACTGTCTGACAGTCCAAGCCGTTGGAAAGCACAGGCCTGAAAAGGAAGTGGAACGGAGATCCTAGGTGGTCTTTCCAAAGTAAGGTACCGGTTTTAGCACAAAGCCACGACTCGATGGCCTTCCATCTTGTCGTCCCTGTTTGGGCCCCATGTCGTAATAATGCCCCTGATGTTAAGGGCATATAACTAACGAACTATTTACGACCACCTAAAATGTACGGATGTTTCGTCCCAATACCGGTGGTGGACTCATCAGTGGGATCCAACGGTATCTTTCCCAGGCATCCTTGTACTTTTCACAAATTGGACCTCTATTTAAGTCTAGTTTTGCCGGAAAGCGGTGGTAAGATGTTGAGTTCCACAACAATACACATAGATGCGATGCTATGATAGACTTTAATTCTAGTATTGCAGTCTTACCATCTAAGCATATGTTTATTGTTTTACTTCTATTTATGTCTTACTAGTAATATCTAAAACTTCAGATCAGAAAGATCATTGTATGTTGTCCTGGGGAGTAAAACTCACTGGCGTCCCTGTTCCTATCGAATGCTCGAACTCTAGCTCTTTCATCCTGTCGAGATTCATTTGTAAATCACCAAGATCCATTTCTCGGGAGAGTTTGCTTTTTCTCCCAGTCCTCTCTGCTTGGCAAAGAGTAATTAGGTTTTCCAACCGATACCATGTTTGCAGGGAGAGTAATGGATATCTCTCCATCATGCTTCCGCAGATACATGGGTAATCGTCGGTTCCACCCAGGTAGGTTTAAAAATTAATTTGAGATAAACCCATGATTTATTAATGTGGTCTATTCTGAAAAAAAAAATGGAATCAGTAAATCATTTCCTGTTAATACCAGACCGACAAAAATGATCAATTCCCAGGCTTTGTGTTTAAGTTTTCTCCTTCCATTTTCAACAAAGCTTTATTGTTTGTTGACAAGTATAATTCAAAATGTAACAATATTACAAGCAAATCAAAGTGACCTTTATAAGGTCGAACTTTTCCTCACAATTAAATCGGGTTTCAAAGTTAATTCGTTTAAATAAATCTGTCCATACGTTTTAAAATCTTGAATTTGAATTATTTTTAAATATTATCGAAAAGATTCGAATTCGTATCTAAAATCCTTAGAAGTAATCGAGATCTATCCGTTAAATATTCTGGTTTGTATATTCGAATTATTTTATTTCACCCCGTACTAGTTTTGAATCAACAGTCCAAAATCTAATGTTTATTTTCTTCTAGGTTCCACATTTGATGGTAACGACATCAATGAATGTGCGCAAAACCCAAATATCTGTCAAAACGGTGCTTGTGAAAACTTAATTGGTACATATAGATGCATTTGTAATCCAGGTTATGAAGTTGATGACTCTGGTAAAATTTGTACTGATATTAATGAGTGTGAAGTTGATGAAGTGGTAAGTTATACCTAACATGCGTCACTTATAGTTATTAACAAGTGGAAAAAACCTATAGAAAATGGCTTTTAAGATGCGATGTTACCATTTTATCTCTTGAAATCGCTCACTGGGTCCGCAGAATAAAACGCAACACCTTTCACTAATACTTCCAATACTCATATTAACTACTTCGTAACACTTAAATCACAACTCTCTAATTACTACTTCCTAATATCTTCACTATTCAAATACAACTATTTTAAAACTCATATCCTGTTCCTATTTATATACCTATGGAACCTCCTAGAAATAACAAGATATACTAGCATAATAGTTGAGAACTATCTAGAAATATGACTTGTGGAGATATACTACTTTTATTGTGGCCTTCGGACTTCACTGGATTCTATAAACAACGTCATTGATTCTTTTCAGAACAGTACATGATACTTCCCATGATGGCATCAACTTAGGCGATTTGCCTTTTTTTCTCTGTGGATTCCATAACCAAACTCTTATCACCTTGCTGGAACCCTACCGAGTTTAGTTCGATGTCTTATGAATTGACTAATGTCTTCGGCACCAGGTATTTACAGGGTTTGTTAAAGTGTTGAACTAATCCGACGTTGCTTCGTGGATTCTCGTCCAGTCTTCCGTAAACGATTTTCTCCGTGCTCCCCTTTATTATAGTTATTTGTTCGCCAATGACTCTGACGGGTTCGGTATTACAGTTCTTTGACAAAATGAATTCGTCGGTGCCATATCTTAAGATGTTAAGCTTGTTGTCAAAATAAAATCCATGTTAACGAATCAGGTCCATTCCAAGAATAAACTCAACTTCTATGTCGGCAACTAACACCAAATAGTTTAATTTTAGCCTTCCAGGTTGAAGCTCCACTTGCATTTCTCCAGTCACATCAATTGCTTCTCCAGTTATAGTTGTTAACGTTACTTTTCTGGACAATGGTAGGATTCTAAATTTATCATCAAGGCTTGACTTTATCAGAGATACTGTAGCACCAGTATCAACATTTATGATAATAGGTGTAGCATTGACTTTTCCCTCAATTTTAAGACTGTCGGCGGTCCTTCGTAGGCTACGAATTGAAAAAATTCTGGGAGCATTCTCGATATTAGTCAACACCCAACCCTTAATGTTGACTAATTGTAGTTTTCCTGGTTTTCTTCTGTGCGGTCTCTGGATGATGAAGGAGGCCTTAATCAAACCTGATAATCCCTTCTTAGTGTCCAATTTGTCCACACCTGTAACATTCTATCTGGTTTCTTCTATAACGTGAAGTGTTATTTATTGTGTTTGATTCTGTCTGGTTTCGTGAAGTATCACTTATTCTGTTTAGTTTCTTGAGGATTTTAAAACACATTGTCTCTATTGCTTGGATAGGCATTGCTTCAAAAAAAAAAAAAAGAAAACCGACGTTTCACAGTTAAAATGATCTTTTGAAATAATTGTTTCGATCAAATTTGACCGAGATATAGCTATTTTAAATCTACAATTTTCTTACATCATTTTCTTTGCATTTTTAGTTTAAAAAATGTATATTTATTCAATGAAAGTTAATGTTATATTAATAAAATTTAAAAACATTTCCATGCTATCTGTGCAAGAAGTTTTTCGTCGTTTCCAACCCCATTAAATTGCATTTAATTTGTGCCTTTCCATTGTTATATTTAGAAATAAGTTTGGAGTCCATGCAATCTTGTAGTATCAGATGTCGGACGTAATTGTGATAATTTAAATGTCATATTCTTAGACTTGATTTTATATGATGCTAAACGACAGTCAGCTGAAGACTTACCATTCGGTTTCGCATCATATAATAAAGCCACGATCATTTTTTAATTCTTTATTACAAAAAAAAAAGAAAGCTTCATTTTAGTAATACGCTTTCGATGCTCAACAAAAACTAAAAAGAAAGGTGGAGAAAAAAATCTTATGCTCAGTGAATCCGCGTCTGCGCCATAGTGAAATACATACATTCAGGTAAAATAAATAGGAATTATACCCATATATAATACCTCCTCTTATATTACCTTTTATTACTTGAATGTTACATTTTTTAAATTAAAAATGCGAAGAAAATGATGTAAAATAAAAATCGATAAAAATTGCAAAAAAGTGGTAAATTTGAAATAGCTATATCTCAGCCAAATTTGATCGAAAACAAATTTTCAAAATCTTATTTTAACGGGTAAAATGTCAGCTTTCTTTTCTCTGAAGCAATGCATATATCAATATGTTATGGACAAAAGTTTCAAAAAAAAATACAAATTTTTGATTTATATCCCTTTGTTTTTGCAGAAAAAATAACTTTTTTGAGCTTTGAAGAATATGTTTCGATAGGAAATTCAATTCTTTACAAAAAAACCATATATATGTATATACTAAAAATGCATAGTTTTTGAGGTATTTTGGAAAAACTGAAAAAGTTCCATTTTCGCCTCGTTCTCAAAAACGCAACCCTAAATTAAGTAGCACTTTGTGATTTTATCATAAATGAGTGCCAGAGAAATGTATTTAATCATCAAAATGCTCTTACTAATTTGTTCCTTATTACCTCGTTTTTTTCCTTATACGAGGCGGGACCCAAAAAAAAACGGGAATTTCTTCATAACTTCTGTATTTCTTAATATTTTTACTCCAAATTTTGATCACCTTCAAAGTATTCTCCATTGACCACAACGCACTTCTCCAAACGATTCTTCTGTTGTTCAAAACCGTTTTTATATTCACTTATCGAGATGTCCTTTAGGCCTTCCAGCGATTTTTGTTTTTACTTCCTCCAGAGTGGCAAAACGCTTTCCTTTCATGTCCCTTTTAAGTCTGGGGAACAAAAAGAAGTCAGAGGGGGCTAGATCCGCTGGGTAGAGGGGGGGGGGACAATCGGTGTCATGCCATTTTTGGTCAAAAACTGCCTTACGGAGAGGGCTGTGTGGGCCGGAGTTGTCATTATGAAAGAACCAGTCGTCTGTGCGCCAAAGATCTGCCCTTTTCTTCCGGATACTGTCCCTCAGTCTTTTCAAAGCCTCCAAATAGAACTTCTGGTGGACAGTTTGACCCGGGGGAACGAGTTCCGCGTGCACAACACCTCTGCAATCGAAGAAACAAATGAGCATTTTCTTGATGTTTGACTTCACTTAGCGAGCTTTTCTGGGACGAGGAGAGTCAGTTGTTTTCCACTGGCTTAATTGCTGCTTTGTTTCGGGGTCGTATCCATAGTACCAGGGTCCTCTTCGAGCCAACTTTGAAGCTCAAAATACGCCTGAAGTCGACGCTCCCTTTGCTCGTCTATGAGAAGGCGAGAGACAATTTTGACCGCAACTCTTCTCGTGTGCAAGTCTTTGGATGTAATCCTCTGAATTGAACTGCATGCCATTCCAGACATCTCACAGAGTTAATCAATGGTTCGGTGACGGTCTTTATGAACGAGGGCATTGATTTTGTCGACGTTGATTGGCGTCGTGAACGGGGTTGGTCTTCAATTGACAGTTCTCCATTTTTAAAACGTGAAAACCACTCGTAGACTCTGGTCTTACTTAGGGCAGCATCCCTATAAGCAGTCTTAAGCATTATAATAGTTTCCGCGGTCGATTTCCCCAACAGGAAATAAAATTTCGCAGCCCCGCGTTGCTCTCGACAATCGGCCATCACGTTTTCGACGAAATAGAAAAAGTTGTTTTACTAAAAAAATTCTCACGGGCGAACCAATGCACTCAGAGCCACACAACTTCGCACACTGACTCAGGAGGCTTGACCCTAACGGACACCTGGTCGAACAATGGGTTCCCCCACTCTCCCTTCGCAACGCAGCCCAATTCTCGTTACTTTTGGGTACCCTCTCGTAGTCACTAGCCTATTACTAAAAAGTTTGGATGAGAGGTACATTCTATATTATAAATCCACACGTGAGATATTCTAGCTTCTGCACTGTACACTGGAGCACCACCAGCGTGTTGAAATGAGATTTATTTTCTTCTTTCTGCAACCGCAGAGCCCACTTCTATTTTTAGAAGTTCATATAAAACATCGTGGCCCTAAGAAAAACATTTAGTTTGATACCGATTAGAGACACAACATCATAGAAATAAACAATAGTAAAAAAATGCCAGCCACATTTTAGTCAAATAGGAGGGAGTTTTTTTTTTGATTTAAAGAGTTTCTTTAATTTTCTGATTTTTTTACGCGAATTGTAAGAATATTTTAGTAAATATTTTCTTGCAAGGATTTAATTATTTACCACGCAAAACCCTACGTTACGCATTAATAGAAATGAACTGTATATTATTTTTTAAAACATTATTCTTTATAAGAAAGACATAAGTTAAGTAACACAAACAAAAAATAAATAAAAACTCCCATAATAGGTACACTAGATATAAAGTTGTGCAGAAACCTACCCTTGGAAAAATAATTTAGGGTGAAACAGCGTTAAGGTTTGCCCTAATCAAAAACTAATCCCAAATAATTAAAGCAGCCAAATCCGATATCGTAGCCACTAACTCTAGGCTACTACGGACGGGGACTAAATAGTTCATTACAGGTTCAGGAATGTTTCCCGTTTCATTAAAATAATTTGCTTTTCACCAGAGGCGTCACATAACTTTCGACATTTGCAATTAATTAGCGTTGAGAGTTAATACGGAAATATTAAGATTGACAAGTGACGTTTAATCCACGGAATTAACCCTTCTCCAGTTTTTGTTCTTGTAATCTAAAGATGGGGTAGGTTAAAATATGACAAAAATAATTAGATTTATATTTTCATGCCCTACAGCTAGTATTAAGGGTTGCTAATTTGACATATGAGATTTAGTTGAAGGTTTGTGGAATTTTAATTTATTCATTGTTACTTCTGATATATTAAACTCATGTTCATTGAATGAGGTAATCAAAATAAAGAACCAATATTTGGGGCTCCCTTTTGTCAAGAATTTCTCGAAAAACCAAGAAAAAAATTTATTTTCACAATTAGTTTATTACCCTGATCTAAACGCCTTTTAATAAAATAAGCGCTAGTGTCAAAATAAAAATGATACAAGCCCTTGAACCTTGAAATAAAGCATCTCCAGAAATAATAACCTAAATTGAATGAGTAAGACCTGTTTAAAGATGTGATTGACCAGGCTTATTTACCTCTACCATATTTTACAGATGCAATAGCGTTGGCGGAGCCTTTGAAGGGCACCCCCCAATTTTAACCGAAATCTAGAGATCTAAAATTTTTATTCTGCCATATTGGACCCGCCATATTGAATTTAAAAAATGGTAAATTTTTAAAACCCCCGTATACCAAATTTGGACATGATCGAAACATGAGATTAGAAGTCTAACCAAAATAGTCGGGTCTCGTCACGGGAGCATGAGTTTACTACAATAGCTAATTAATTACGAGGGCTTCCGACAAGGAATGACGCCTTGTTTATGATCGATTACACGGACCGACAACATTTCAGACTCAGGAACGAGACTATATTTTTCCGAAGGTTTTTGACGCAGTGAATTCCAGTTTGACTTCCCATTCGACCCATTAGCCCTTGTTTTCGAGTTATCCTAACTTAAACACGCTGTTTTTTGTTATATTGGAGGTTATGTTTCAGAGTAGCATGAAACTTTTCGATAGGATACAATGAGATTTATGAAAATACCACTCCTTGCCTTCAAAACCATTTTGAATCGTCTCAAAATCTTTTTTCCTCCCCGAGACTTTGATAATTTCAATATCCAAGACGGCGGATGTGAAACTCGCATTCCATAATCATTTCCAAGCCCAATCCATTAACACCTATGTAGCGAACCTATAAAAACGTCCTGCATTACAGCTCCCTTTTGACCCAGCGGTGAAATCAAGCAAGCACAGGAAGTCCCTCAACATTTATGCAAAAATATTTTAAATATGAAGATTTCACATAAAAAAATATAAAATACTATTAGAACACAACATGACGAAACATTCACAGTAAAGTTCGGTTCAACCCCATAGAACTCGTGGATTGAATGAAACAGCAGGTCAGGGTTGAGAAGCCCTTACACTGTAGCCTGGTAGACTTATTGTGTCGACTGTTATATCTTGCCTATGATGAACAGGTTAATAAGATTTAGCAGCCTGTTCACTAATTTATTCTCTTAGTGTAAGCCTTTTATTTGATCTATCATTGAAGGTGTCTGCAGTAGGATAAAGCTACGCATTCGAAGAAGATACTTAAGGTTATTTCGTCCTCTTCGTCACGTAGTCTACGTGTTGGTGCTTCATTATTGATGTTCGTTTTGTGTTGATGTTTCCTTAAACAGCAGTGATCGGTTATTAGTTCTATCACCAGCCCAATCTATTGTCTGCTTAGATGCAGATGGTCTAGTTTGCCAAATGGTTTGTTGTGTCTGTGACTAGCAATGTTGTTCCAGCCAGTCTGGTGTTGATGGTAACTATCCTCGAATAGCAGCTT
Source organism: Diaprepes abbreviatus (assembly GCA_034092305.1). Taxonomy (NCBI): domain Eukaryota; kingdom Metazoa; phylum Arthropoda; class Insecta; order Coleoptera; family Curculionidae; genus Diaprepes; species Diaprepes abbreviatus. The sequence continues at coordinate 1,948,447 of JASJET010000178.1, read as the reverse complement.
TAGTAATTCCAAATATTCCGGTTCAATAAATGTGGTACCAGACCCTTGTCTTGCAATTTGGTCCGCTTTTTCATTACTTGTGTTCTTGCACCCAGATCGATAAGGTTTTGAAGACAATTCCAGACTTGTTTGAATGTTAAATAATGACTTATTAGAACTTTTAGCGCTGTGTGGCTGTCGGGGAAAATAAGAACGTAACCCCTAGTCAGATTGTCTCGAGGATAAGTATCAATAGTATGTATTTCTGCGTGGAATATTGCGGTGTGCTGCCAGTGGCTTACTTACGTTGGGTCTGGGTGTAGATCCGTGTATTGTGGCTCCTGTAACGTGGATACCAAACCAGGTTTCCTGGCTGACTTATTTGTCGATCAGATCCCTACCTTCTAGTAAGTGTGAATGGTGTAGGGCCTGTAAAGGTTATATACTTTTAGCATGGTATCATGGCTCATCTCCAACAGTGAATTCGTCACCGTGCTCTAGATGCTGGTGTGTCCGACGATAAGTAAAATCCACCAGACCTTATTAAGCTCCAGTCTATTTATCCCTACCCTTATTTAAGAGATTCTTGTCTATTATACAATAAAGCTATAGGTTATCATGGGTTTTACCACTGCATTATACAACCAGTGTACAATATGTGGTTTCTCCTAGTGCTCTTTTTGCTGCCATGATTACCTCTTGGTCTTAGTCTCGCACTGGGGGCATTGTTCTTCAACTACATCTAAATTTTTACTTTCCTGAATACTTTATGAAAAAATATTCTAAGAACTGATAATAGATATTGCCATTATGAAAGGTTAGATCACTTTTTCAGATGTGTGGAGGAGGTCAATGTAAAAACACGCCAGGTAGTTTTCAGTGTATTTGTCCCACAGGAACACAACTTAACCCAGATATTTTTGTCTGCGAAGACGTAGACGAGTGTAAAGAATTGGGACCCGAAGCTTGTTTTAATGGCGAATGTGTCAATATTTTGGGATCTTATAAATGTGAATGTGATCCTGGATCGGTGTTGGATAATACTGGAAGAATTTGTATAGGTTAGTATATTTTTAATAAAGTAAACGTTTATTTATATTACAGCAGTAAAATACACCGTACATAAAATACATTATTAAACCACAATATAATGATATGTATTAGGGTTGCATTGACTGTCGGTGTCTTTTATCGCCCCTTTAAGTTGTTACTTTTTTTTTGAGCTGTTTCATATACTTGGGATGTGTTAGATTTGTTTAAATATGTCAATATCCTTGTGGGAATCAAATTACATTGCTAATAATAGAATATGATAGAATAATCCTAATATCCTTTCTAGATTCTTATCTGAAGAAGTATTGTGGGAATCTGTAAGGGATGTAATTTATTCAAAAGCTATTCATGAGTATTGGTATGTTCTGATGGAGGATAGTTCTTGTCTTGATAAGTACGGAAGGGGTAATGGGAAAAGAATACATCTTTAATGGGTTACAATTTATTAGGGGAGTCCAATAAGACACAGTCTAGTTGCGTAAGGTTTGGAATTCGGTTGCGGTAGTGGATTTTAGAATCATCCAAGTTTTGATGAGAAGTGGCAAGCTTGTCGGCTTAAGGTTGCTAGATATTTCGGTATAACTTGGTAATTAAAGAATATAAATATTTCAAGAGGAGTTAATGAGATGGATGGAATCGAGAGAGTCAGTAAATATGAAGCATTTAGTCTTAAGAGAATTTATATGTATATAATTATATTAACTTAGTTTTTGTATTTGAATTGAGTGATTTAATGATGGTGTGATTGGGTCAGTAGCGGACTGTCTTCCCTTATATTTAGTAAGTTAGTGAAGCTACTTCAAGGTTATAATTGAGAGAGTGATAGGTCTGGTGGAGAATAAGGGAATATTTATATCTTCTATGGGAGATCGGGGATTTTTAATAGTTAGAAAATTGTTATGAATAAAATGGTGCATTTCTTTCAGAGTTAGAGGCTGTTGGGGGACCTAAATAATTGTTTATATTATGCCACGAATAGACAAAAGTGTAAGGAGCTAATCTGATTATTGTTAGGTGCTCTAGGCTTACTGTTTTAGATTTATAATTAAACTATGAATAACTTTATTTATTTGTATGTTGTAACCTCTGCTTCGAAAACAAACACAATGCCAGTATAATAATATTTCTATCTTTATTAGTAACATTAATTAACATTAATTTATTTTTTATAAATCTAGATAATAGAAAAGGATCATGTTGGACCAAACTCAACCACGGTCGTTGTGAAAATAATCTACCTCAGTTAAGTAAAAGAAAAGAATGCTGTTGCTCCATTGGGGTAGCTTGGGGTTCGCCTTGTGAAAGATGCAACCGGAACGATTGTGAATGTGCAAGAGGATATGCCAAGTTAGATGGAAAATCGTGCACGGATATCAACGAGTGCGATCTTAATCCAGATATTTGTAGAGGAGATGGTATTTGCGTTAATACGGATGGCAGCTTTACTTGTACTTGTCCTCCAGGGCTTACCCTTGACGAAACAAGTAAGTTGATATAAATTAGTGATTACTTACTTTAAGAAAAGGCATTCTGGGTTACACATCATCTAGCTTTTATTCTTACTTTAAATTAGCATTTAATTTAAGCATTTAGGATTTAGACTCATTTTTGGAAATTATGCTTACAAATCAAGTTTGCGATAAAAATGAATTATTAATATATATTTGTATGAATCTCTAGGAACACAGTGTTTGGATATTCGCGAAGAACCATGCTACACCAGATACAAACACGGCAAATGTACTAATGCAATTGAAGGCTTATTCCACAAGAACCTTTGTTGCTGTTCATCAGTTGGTAAGGCATGGGGTAACAAGTGTGAACCTTGTCCAAGGATGGGTTCGTCAGCGTACGCGGAATTGTGCCCGAGAGGTCTTGGATTTTTGGACAGGAAAGATATAAATGAATGTACCGAATTTCCTGGAATGTGTCAAAATGGAAGGTGTAAAAATACGATTGGAGGATATAGTTGTAGATGTAATAAGGGATATGATTATGATGATACCAAAATAAAATGTATAGGTAAGAATACAATATGAGTAGTTCAATAAAACAATATAACATCATTTATATGATGAAATTATAGACATCTTAATAAAAGATGTAATCTAATAAACACATTCTTTTAGATATCGATGAATGTAGTATTACAACTACTAATGTATGTGGAGAAGGGGTATGCAAAAATATTCCTGGAGACTTTTATTGTGAATGTGATATAGGATATAGAACGCTGCCTCCAATGCAAACTTGTATGGATATTAACGAGTGTGAAGAAATTCCAGGTATAAATGCAATAATATAGAATACGTATATAAGGAAAAGTCCTTTAAATTGTTTGTTCTTCAGGTTCAATTTTTGGAAGATTTTTTTTCTTTAGGTAGTTTATTGCATATAATCGTAGCCAAAAGTATCACGCGTGACTCAGTGCTCTTTCTTACGATACATCTAGTTTTCTCCGAAACTTTTGACCGAATAACGAAGTGATGATTCGGCAACATTGCTTATACTGGGTCCACCCGATAGATAATAAGTTAGCTACTAAGTTAAACAGGAGTTAATAAAAAAGTTTTTAAATTTAATTCTTTTGTTTCTTTTAGGACTTTGTAGAGGTGGTAGATGTTTAAATACCGAAGGCTCCTATAAATGTGAATGTCCCCCTGGACATGAGTTGGCAATAGATAAACAGTCTTGTAAAGATATCGACGAATGTTCAAGAACAAGTGGTATTTGCTCCAATGGGGTGTGTGAAAATATGATGGGAACATATCAATGTATTTGTAATGACGGATATCAACAAACAGGACTAAAATCACATTGTGAAGGTAAGCCACATACAGAAAAATTTTCTAGTAATTTGTAACTGAAAAAGGGTCCAAAATTTTCATTATTAAAAAAATAAATAAAACAAAACAAGTCACTTTATTATTTAAAATTTATACTTGCCTAGATTTCCTAATAAACAAATTCATTAATACAGTAAAAGCCCGTTTTTCGCGTTTTTATAACTAACAATACATTCACCCTTTTTGTATTTTTAAAGTAGTATGTTTTTAATGACCAGTTACTTTTAAAAACAAAAATATACCCCTTATCTTATTGCTGCTAGGCCGAAGTGTCCTTTGACATAAGCAGCCGTCGCCGTACGCGCCGCCGAATCACACATGTCGCTATGACCTTTGATAAAAGCCTCTTTCAGGCGATCGGTGCTGAATCTCTTGTTTTCTTGTCCCAACTTGTCATTCATCGCAGTAATTTTGAGTGAATAATCTCTTCTACTTTATACGTGATATATAATATATAATGTTGAGTAAAAGCAAAGGAAAGTTAGTTGTGCTTGGAGAAAAATCGTTTTGCCCCTTAAAATAAAAACAGAAATGATTGATCGTTTACGCTTTGGCGACTCGTTTGCATCCCTAACACTGTCAATGAATCAACTGTATGTTCTATTAATAAAGCAAAGATAGAATAAGGAATTTTAAAGCTTCAGCAAAAATTGTTCGCGACCCAGCAAAAAAAAAATGGAAGTAGCATTACCATTATTAATTGAAGTCCGTAACCAAAAGAGAGTACCTCTAGGTGGTGCTATAATCCATGAGAAAGCTAAGCATCTTTATGCCCATTTCAAAGAACTTGGTGATGAATATACGGGTGGAGGATATCAAGTATTAGAAGGTTGGTTTAATAATTTCAAGGTGCGACGATCATTGCACAGCCTCAAAATTGTTGGAGAAGCTGCGTCTGCAGACACTTCAGTCGTAGTAATATGTCTAGAAGCATTTTCAAAGTTAATTACTGTTGGCGGATACAAACTTGAACAAGGGTTTAATGCAAATGAAACTACTCTGTTTGGGAAAAGACTGCCAAACAAAACTTTCATATTCAAAAGTAAAAAATCCGCCTCTGGTTTTAGAGCAGCAAAATACAGAGTTACGCTGCTGCTCTGTTGTAATGTAGCAGGAGATTCATTAGTTGAGCCACTTATGCTCTACAGATCGCAAAATCTTCGTGCTTTGATAAATCAAAGCAATAACAACGGTGTTTTGATGTACCAACAAGAAGGCAAGGAATTGTTCTATTCCTGAAGTTGAAAATTATTTAACGAATCAATCAGAATAATGCAGACTTCAAGGCAGTTTTAGTTTTAATCAATGCTCGAGATCATTCCCGTGAGATTGAAGGTATGCATCCAAATATAAAGGTGATGTTTTTTTTCCTCCTAATATCATTGGTTTACTCCAATAAATGGATCAAGAAATTATCCAGGTCTTTAATCTTTATTATATTAGGCGAACGGAATGTGATCCCTATACGAATGTTACGCAATACTGGAAGAATTTTGACGTAACACAGTGCATCGTTAACATGAAAGGGGGGCAGTGCTGAAGCCATACACAATGAGAACATGCTTGAGAATACTGTGATCACATTTAACTGTCAGTAATGATGATAATCAATGCAAATTCAAACATTAACTGAAAACATTGCTCAAGTTGCGAATAGTATAGGACGAAATAGTTTCGAAAAGATAGAATCGAGTGACATTCAAGAGTTGCCTGAATTACCAGATGATTATTTGACTGAAATCGACTTACAGGAAATGCTTGACCCTTATTCTGTTGAAAAAAAGTCACAGCCAAACATAAAAAACCTGAGTGAAGGGTTACGAATGGATGAGTGAATTTTGTAATTTCTTCATAAAAATGGACCCGTCTAGGGAAAGAAGTCTTGTTTTTATAAGAAATATTATTAATGCTACACCCAAATGTCAGTTCAAGTTAAAAAAACGTATTAAAAGCAGCTAAACAAGAAAAAATATCTAAATTTTAAAAATCATTGCCAAAGTCTGATAATATTTATTAATATTGTTAAACAATTTCTCATTAAAATTGCTTTTAATATATATTTTTTCTCTTTATTTTGTAAATTTAGAACATTTATGAAACTTATCCGCGCGACTAAGGAGCTCTGACTGTACCTGTTACATCCCCAGTAAATAGTAGGGTTTTTTAGGATGACCCACAAAAACTACGATTTCTGAAATTTATTTTTACTAAGAAAAAGCTCTTTGAATCCGCCAGTTCTATTATGCAGCTGAGGCAAATTTTTTATATTTTGTGTGTCACCCACTAATCTGAGTTGAATAAAAGTATTTCATTATCATGCAATGATTTGCTAGTTTTAAGACTTTTGATGCAATTAATGAAAAAGTCTTTTGTAATTTTAAGATCTTGTGCTCTTATCTCTTTTTTCCACTTTTTCAATACATTAATAATATTGATTTGTTCATAACGTACAAAACTTTTACATTTTATTATATTAAATATAAAAATTAACGCAAAAAATCAATATATCTTTAATTTTTATTATTCGTAATACGTATTTGTCATATTTAACAATAGTTACACACATAAATGTATTTTTAGATATCGATGAATGCGAGTTTGAGCCCTGCGACGACCTTTGCATCAATACACCCGGAAGCTTCTCTTGTTCTTGTGGGTATGCGTTAACTAAGACAAAAATACTCAAATTTATTAACCAAACTAAAATATCTTTACAGATCAGGTTATCAACTCAATCTTGATGGAAAAAGCTGTTCAGATATCGATGAATGCAAAGATAATCCTCGAATATGCAATGGTGGAAAATGTACAAATACTATTGGCAGCTACATTTGTCATTGTACAGAAGGATTATTGGCAGGTCCATCTGGAACCTCGTGTTTAGGTAAGGTTTAAATTTGTTTGATTTTTTGGTTTCAAAATTTTATTATACTTCTTATAAAAATTAGTTACTGTAAATCAAAGGAGGGGAAGCGTAGAATCCGCTTTAATTAACCCTAATTTCTTATATTTAATATTTTTATTGTAGAAAAAGTCGTGAACTTTGTCTATACAAAGACTATTATTGAGATATTATTAAGGTGCGGCACTTTTCTGAGTGCTTGAAAATTGCAAAAGTGGTTTTAATTTTTAAGTGTGGTAATAAAGACGAATTGAGTAACTATCGGCCAATTTATAGCCGAAGGGCATATAGTATTGTTTGCAGACGATACTGCATTAATAGTATTAGCCAATATTCCTGAACTACTCCAGGCATATGCTAAAAGTGCAATAGAAAGATTTTTTTATGATATAAAAATCATCTTTTAATTAATACCTTTGGTAAACAATTTCATACTAAAAATTATTAACGTCTGGTTGCCAAATTATTAATTCTAACTTAAGTTTAGTTCATGCGAAGTTTGTTTCGTTGTTGGATTGCTTCTTTGATTTCGTCGATGGGTTAAAAGCGGGCTGAAATGCTGTCCTCTGTGTCGTTGGATACACACGTGTGTGCTGGGCTTTTAGATGATTTCGATGCGCGCAAAGTGACAATTCTAGCGAATCAATTTTAGTTTTATAATAATTTATAGTAAATTTTATAAATTTGTGAGAATCACTATTAATTCGTTAAAAATTGATTTGAAATAATCATAAACAAGGCGTAGTTAATCAGTTATTGGCAATCATAGTGAATTCGTGCCAACGTTAAAAGACCTTACTTCCTTATGGGTTCAATTTCATTAAAGAAACAAGAACGAAAAATAACAGAATATCGCGGAATTCATGCAGGGGTCTACCCAATGGAGTCTACGTTGACATTATTTCACATCGGTACAGCACGGGGACCATCATAGCCCCTAGCACGCAGTCCGGTACGAAATAAGCATCGTCTAAGCTAAGCCGAATTCTTCCTAAGCATATATATCGGACCACGTTCCTGGCTGAAAAATTGTCAGGGGAATATACTGAAGATTACACATTATATTTATTTATTCGTTGAAATTACAGAAATAAATCGTTTTTTGTACTTTTAACCATGAAACGTTGTGTATTTTAGAACAAATAAAAAGTACACATTACGAGCATTATAAATTAGGAAAATAGGTATCGTTTTTTAAGAATTCACCTCTCATTGGTTCATATATTAAATATTTATAGTTATCTAGCGTCTGGAACCTGGACGGTGAGTAGGGTGTGCTAGACTCTACAATACTTTTGTATATCTTTCTAAAGGGGTTTGCCTAACTCAACCCGTCGCCCAGCATATAGATTTTAAGTAAGCGACGAACGTCGCTAAGCAGAGTTTTTCGTATGTCGGCTAAAATGGCTGTGTTAGCCTAACATGAATTTTCCTTTCAGTGAAAGAGTGGGATAGTCGCGTAGAATATGCTCTACCGTCTCATCTTCTGCTTAACAACCCCGACTTATGGAAGAGTCATATATATTTTCACATTATGTAAGCGTTTTCTTAGCCAGCAATGCCTTGTGAAAGTCTCTATGTGTGTTTGTTTTCAAGTTTAACAGTTGCTTGGAGAGTTCCCAGTTTTTGGTTTCATCCCTTCATATTTTAAAGAGATAATAGGAGTAGGCTGTAATTAGTTTCCCAATTCAGTTAGAGTTACTAGAGCTACTAGTGAATCCCACTTCAGCATCTTCAGCTCAGCTGGCTAGTGAATCAGCAATGTGGTTTTCATAGGAATAATCGAGTCCTTTCATCCAGCTTAAAGTGGCCACATTTTCAGCTTCGGCCAAGGCAAAACTTTCATGTTACTCCAACAATATGATAAAAGAAATGCAGAACCTGTTTAGAGTTAGTAATGTCTGGTTGTTTCGTTTGCTGCCGTGATAATGCCACAGAGCGTTGTTTCAGTTCCACTGGCTTATTTACTCATTGGCCAGCTGATGTTTATGGCTGGGAATTTAGAATAAATTCGATATCCTGCTTCCTCCATTTTTTTGGTGTATCTGTGTAGACGTTAATTTAATCTGTGATATCTGTAACATTTGTTGATGACTAAGCTTGGTTAATAGAGTCCGTCTTTATCTGAAGGAGTGGAATCGTGTTTGGTATTTCTCTTCACTAACCACATCGAACCGCTTCAGATTCCACACTGTTAAATTTCTACAATGCGCCCATCATTGTCGTTAAAACTGCCTCCTTGACAGAAATGTTAAGAGGAGTGAGACTTATGATTATCTAAGTAATCCAGTTTATTGAGAAAACCATTTATTGATGACTTTTTAATTAATCATATATAATTGCCGGTCTATGGTATTTTAATAGTTAAGATTAAGATTTTTAATTTGCCGAAAACAGGTTACAAAAGGGTGTTACATAACTTCAAAAAAGGTAAAATACATAACGGTAGAAGAAATTCAATATAGACTGCAGATCTTATAGAAAACAGTTGTCCCACGCTTAAAAGCGCTAGAGCATTTTCGAGAACTAGTATCTCTCTTTCGCATTGTCGAGAAGTAGTATCTCTCTTTCTAATGGCGGAGCTAAGCACGATACTCCAAATGTCGTTGGACATTCCTATCACCTGTCTGCAAATGGAGAGAGGTACTACTCTTCGAAAACGCTCTATCTCTTCTTAAGTGTGAGCCAACTTTCTTCTATAGGATTCGCAGTCTATATTAAAATATGGTGTTGTCCTGGACATTTATGAATAATCGAACTCTGACACTATTAATATTTGTTTTATATAAGTTAAATTCAATATTTTTTTGTAGATATCGATGAATGCAAACAAAATCCAAATATATGCGGTGCCGGCGAATGTCATAACACTTTGGGATCTTTCCAATGTCGCTGTGAAGAAGGTTATTCTGTTAAGCCTGACGGTAGTGCCCAATGTACTGATGATGATGAATGTTATTTGGGAACTTACAATTGTGACGAGAATGCTGATTGTATTAACAATCCGGTAATATGTTTTTCCTTTATTTCATTTAGAGTTATATAGCTCTAAACCATAAAATGTATGTTAATTCACTTGAATTACTCAAAATTGTAATTTCTGATTCAACCAACCCACTAAAGTTCTTCTTTATCTTTTGTATATTGTAATATTCAGAACAAGATTTAAAAGATGCAGATCAGTTGTCTTCTCTTAACGAGTTACCTATAACCGTAAAAGTTTGAAACCTCATATTTAACCGTTGTGGAATAGCGTGAAAGAAAGTCTTTTTCTGGGTATTAATAAATATAAGAAAGAACTTTATTTTAATATTTCAATGATAGATTTTGAAGATGAAGTAAAAGATGTGCTTTTACAGGGTTCATATCAATGCAGATGTCTTGACGGTTTTACTGGAAATGGAATAAGTTGTCGAGATATTAACGAATGTTTGACCAATAATGGCGGATGTGATCAGAATGCTCAGTGTATAAACAACGATGGATCGTTTAGATGCGAATGTGATACTGGGTATGGTACATTTATTTAATTTAGCCAAATTATTTTTTTTATGATCATTATTTAGTAAATATTATTTATTTGATATATCTAATTACCTTATCCAGCAGTTTTCCTTTTAAACTTTGCTTTTCTCCTTGTAATTGATATAGGCGAGGATGGGCCACAATGAAACTTTTAGGACATATAAAATATGCATCCTCTCGATTCCCATGGTTAAAATCCATATCAGATTATTTATTTAATTTCTCTATTTAGTGGACTATACTTTACTTGAACAACACTTAACATAAATTGTAATGTTGGTTACAAACTCAATCAAACGAATTGCAAAAAAAGTTTGAGGGTTACGTGTATAATTAAAACGTTGATTCATATATAGTTTATTCCATTCAAATATATATATATATATATATATATATATATATATATATATATATATATATATATATATATATATATATATATATATATATATATATATATATATATATATATATACATAAAATTACGTGCTACCTGACTTTTTTAACGCACTGTGTATGGCCCTAATATTTTTTAAAAGGTATACATTTTCAACCACAAAGTTATTCGATTTATTTACCTATCTCGTACAATAAATTATTGTATTCTTTGTGTTGTAACCCAGCCTTGTAATTGAGGATTAAGTTATAGGGCAGATAAAGTAAATAAATAAATGTAGTAAAATAATAACTTATAATAAATATAAAATTTAATAAATGTATAAATTATATCGCCTTTGCTGAATACCAATTTTTAATGTTTATTAGGTTTAAAGGCGACGGCTACAACTGCGTCGATATCGACGAATGCACAAATGACCCGAGCCTGTGTGAAAACGGTCAATGCCTGAATTATCCCGGCTCGTTTAGATGCGAATGTGAAATGGGATTCATGCATCCCAGTGAGGGAAATGATCAATCGTGTGTTGGTCAGTACAATTATAGAAAAACTCCTAGAAATTGGAACTAACCCAAGGACACATCTACTAACAAATAACAATATTTATTCGTAGTTTTAAGGAGAATTAACATTATGTACATAGAAGTTTACTAACAACGATGGATTCGCTTTTCATGTATATACCTAGTAGGTATTAAAAACCTACTTTTTATATTAATAATAGGATTATAAGCGCTGGTCAAAAAGTTAAGCAATTAATTTAAACCTATATATCGATTCAATAATTCAATAAGTTTAAATTTTACTAAATGCAGGATAGTACTGAATAGTTTTTTTTTTAATTATATACCAAACGAAAAGCCAACAGTATTTTCATTAATGCAGATTAAGCTTGTCCATCTGTGTAACTCTTAATGCCTATAGCAATTTCATGAGGCTTAATGCTTGTCCAAAAAACCAGTTGAGCATAGAAAACTATATTTGTATTTAGATGACCGAAACACTAAATTCGGACTGTTTCTTATTGGTCTTGACTAATGTTGGGTTAGAATGGGTTAAACTGAGATGGATGCACAGATTTCAAAATACTAGATTGCGCGTTCTCAATGCCGGCCGTTTTCACAGTGCGAAGAGTGAAAGCATAGAACCACGTAACACCCTGGTTGTATATTCCGCCCATTGGAAAGAAAGGAGATTATTGCTTTCCCTTTTCTTCCTCTCTAGCGCTGTGAGTGCGGCCGACATTAGAAACGGTCAATCTAGTATTTCCTAAATCTATGGTGGGAAGTTATTCTTAACTCTCCATCCCTTCTACATATTCTATTTTGGCCTACACCTACCGATATTTTATCAAAATAGGTCGCTTTTCTTAATATGGTCTATGATTATGTTTGACAGGAAATTTGTCAGATCCGGTAGTGGCATGGCGTTGTATGTATGTGTATGTGCGTAGAGTTGGGGTCTGTACACTGCGACCTGGTAGATCTATTATACCCCCTACTGCTGCCCAGTCGTAAGAGGTACCTTATCGGCTAGAGCAGGTCCTCCAGTCCTATTTCCTTCAGGAATCTCAGGATGTTGGGCGGTTTCAAGATGGGTAGCTCCCCTTCTTCGATTTGGTGTGCTCCCAAGAACCGCATCCTAGGGTTTTCTAGAGTGCTGCACTCTGCAAGGTATGAATAGAGGTTTCGTCCTCCTCCGCACAGAATCTGCACTCTTCTCACCAGTCCGAGTTTCTTGAAGTGTCCCTTCAGGTGGCAATGTCCCGTCAGGATCCCTCTGAGCTGGTTTTTACTCAAGCTTATGCATTCTTTGAATCTCTTCTTGTCTTAGTTCCCCAGAAGTATCTTTGCTTGTATCAATCCTTGCAACTCCGTCCAACAATTGGATCTCCTGCTTTCTTCTTCTATCTTTAGTTTTTTCAGCATTACGCTGCTACTGATTCCACAGTAAGGCTCTGGCCCCAGAAAAGGTATCTGAGTCCCTTAACTCGCGTATGTCGCGGTAGTGGCATGGGGTTATATCGTACTATTGAGTACAGGGTTCTCACAAAGGTTGAGTAGGCGCACAATATTTGTTTTATGCACTTAATATCTCTGTCTACAGTGTCCCGTCTATAGTTCTACCAAAGACTTAATCTGAGATCCACTGTACTCTGGTTATCTCTCAGTAATATGTTTGTTTAGAGGGTCGATATTACTGTCTTTGAATGTATCTGGCCTAATAAATTAAGCAATAATTATTAAATTTTATCCGCCACCTAAACGAATTGGTATTCCTTGATAGAATTGCAAGCTATGCGTACAAGTTACTATGGTCTACTAAATTTTCTGGCGGCCTCTCTCTCTGAGCCGGGTGGTCTGCATATTTGTCCCCATCATTGTCCGTTTGTATCCAGATTGACGTGAATTTGTTTATTGTCTCTACTCTGGTTAAGGCTTCTTTAACAGTTTTACAATGTTTTAAATATGCTCGATCTAAGTGCTTTACATGTGGCTTGAGTGAAAATATTTTGATTATATTGAGTGTGAGTGCTAATCTTTCATCGGTCTGGCACACTAGTTAATGAAAAATTCCTCTACCTGAAATGTTGCCAAAGTGCCGAGATTGACCGAGCCATAAGCCTTTTTTTTGTCTTGGAACTGCGACGTCATATACATTGTGTGTTTTTATTGAGGATCCAATTTTTCTGTTGGAGAAGATTACCTGATTGGCGTTTTATAATTGATTATTTTACGTATGGTGTCTAAAAGCTGGCTCACTATGTCGCGAGAAAGGCAGTCCCGCAACAGTTGAATTTCTTCCGTGTAGCGTGTTTGTGGCGTACTAATAGCCATTTGATATAGCCAATATGTATCTCATCTCTCTATTCCAGATTAATATGATAAATATATAGGAGATTTTTTAATTATCGCCGTCTGTGTGGTGGGTATAGATCCTCTGATTTGGAGATCCTCTTGTTGTTGTAGCCTAAAAAGTCTGCCTTGACTCATCCATTAATCACCCTTGCTACACCAGGCTACAGATCCACATGCAATCATAGGAGTTACTACTGTTACGTGAAAACATTTGCTTTAATGACATTTCAGGACCTTTCATGTACCCTCTGGAATGTCTAACAGGATAAATAAACTTGCTTTCTGTCTATCTAGGTGTAAATTTTAGCTGAAAGGATAAGTCCCAAGTAATTGCTTCTTGCGCTAAAAGTATAGTTCCATCTTGTAAAAATGGTGGTCTTAGTGGGTACTATGGCCTCTTTGGAAGAATTGATTGACACTTCTTCCTTCATGCTCTATTTGTGGTATAGTATTAGTGCACCATCAAGAACGTTTGAAATCATCTTTTTGAGTGAGTTCTTGATTAGGACGACTAGATTTCTCTATGAATGCTTATAGAGAGACCTCTTGCAGTGAGATTATAGCCAGCAGGTCGATCACCCGAAATCACCACTGTAAAGAACGGATATTTTGAATTTAATAAATTCACCAAAGGGGGTTATTATATTTCTATCTATCTAACAGATAATTGGTTCGATACTTTTGGGGTTTGCTGTCCTATAGATTGTTACTAATGTGACACTTTTTGGAAAAGGTTTGGTGAGTCTCATTACTATAGAATAATATGACATCATCTTTAGTTATTTATTAGCATAATTCTCTGAAACTATGACGATTAAATAGAAATAAAAATTCGCTTTTATTTTATTATTTTGTTTTTCATTAAGTATGATTTTATGCTTAACTTTTTGATTAGATTCATTAGGTTTAAGTTATATCATTATAATTCACGCAAATCAGTAATAACAAAACAAAATGCTTTATTTTTCAATAATTTTTTTTATGTTTCTCATTTCTATAATTATCAAATATTCTATACAAAATTACTTATGCTATATTCAAGCTAATTATATATCCCTCTTTAAAGTAAAAACCCTCACGTAAAGAACGTGTGCATTTTCAATGTAGTTTATTTTAATATAGCTCATTAGAATAAAATTAAAGAATTTCCCATAAAAATACATTTTCGTTCTTCATTAAATTACTATGCCGAGTTGGTTGTATTTTAAAATATGGTTATTCACGACTTTTAATTAATTTATCAACAACTATCGAATGTATGATATACATGTGTTCATATTATTGCATCACAAATTAATTTTTTACTCGCTTTAGAACACGTTAAACATTATTGCCGGTTGCACACGAAGTTAGGACAGTAACCCAGTCCAGTGGGACACACCAGCAGTGTTGCCAACCCTACCGTTTTAACGGTAGATTTACCGTTTTTCAATGAAAGCTATTCTACACGTTTTCATAAGTGATCTTTGGTTTTTTTACTCACCGTTTAGGTTATACTTTATTACATATTTATTTAAAGTAATTACAAAAAACTATTACCGTTGCATAATATTATCATTATATTAATTATAAAATAGAATCTAAACGATTTCATGCTTAAAGGCCCACGAATTTTCTTCAATTCATAGGTAGTGCTACGCTGCGCCCTACCGTATAAGTAAGTCGTTTGTTTTTCTATCATTGTTTACCAGTGCACATTAAAAAACAGATACAAATCTGACTTTTCACATATAGACCAGATTTTGTATACAGAAAAGTATTTATATTGATTTTTTTTTAAGTTTAATGAGGTATATTGGCAACGCTGCTGGCTTGAGACCGTTGCGCTGTCTTAATATTACTGTGTACACGGAGAAAATACTGGCCTGGCTCGGCTACTGGCGTCGTGTGCAAGCAGCTTATTGGCTTATTATTAATTCATCCAATTAAATGCGTTAAAATTTATTTTGGTTAAATTATTATAAAAAAACCATATTGTTACGTAGATCTAAATATCATAATGGGGCTTTTATGACATAAGAAATTAATGTTCCTTCCTATCATTTTGGTAAAACGATTGTCACGAAATCCATTATTTTGATAATTTTCACAATAACAATCATTGCTTTGATAAACTAATATGCTTTTACTTGCCTATCAACCCATTATGGTATTTACATTTTCTTAATAATATTATTCAATACTGAAAGATTTCTTCATCTAAATTGGCACTTGAATGGTCGTAAAGATATTTTATGTTAGCACTGCATTCCATCAATAAAACTAAGCTATGGTATTAAAAAACTATGTTCAATTACATTCCAGATATAAATGAATGTGATATGTTCAGCAACCTTTGCGTTTTCGGAACGTGCGAGAACATATTAGGAATGTTTAGATGTGAATGTCACGAAGGTTATAAATTGGACGGCTCCGGTGGTAACTGTACCGACATTGACGAATGTGAAAGTCCACAGTCGTGTTTGTATGGAGAATGTAGCAATATTGAAGGCAGCTTTAAATGTCTTTGTCCGCCGAATTACGAATTAGTGTCTGAAGGAAATGCCTGCATAGGTAAGTTATTGTGGTTTTGTCGAATTTAATACTTAAGTAAGGTATATTTGAAAACAATTGTTTGATAAATTTCAGATGATTGAAAAACTTTTTGTATTATGCGCTCGACAGATTTCAGAATAGTTCTGATAAGAACTATAATATTAATTCAATATATTGCCATCCCAAAATAAAAAGATTTAAATGTTGAGATGTTAAAGCCGGAAAAAAACATCTGTGAGTTTTTAAAAAGCAGTATTTTGGACAAAAGATTTAGTCGCAAAAAATACTTTTACCCTTATTTACCTAAACGAATACGTACCAGGGTTTAATAAAATCCAAAAGTTCCTCCTTTTGGATGATGAGATGCCAACCGAGTTTCTAATACGCGTACCCCATTTCATATTCTACTTGTAAAATATCCTCCTTTAAAAATAAAAACTTAAATATGAAGTACTTAACTTATTAAATAATATAATATAAAGATTAAAAATCGAACTGCAGAAATTTGACTAAACCTTTCTGTTATGGGTTAACAAACCAAATTAATCAAATTGTTCTCGAATCAGTAAAATATGAGGATGATTTGGATAAAATATTTCATGCGAATTGGAAGCAGTCTAAAAGCGGTTAACATAAAAAATATGACTAGAAATACCAATATTTTAAAATGTTAATCTTCAGTATTGTAGCAGCATTATCTTGTTAAGATTTGATTAATAGTACTTGAAACGGGAGATATAAAATGAGTATTTTCGTATTTTTTAATTCGCTAAAATTATTATGATTTATAAGTTTCATCAAATAATGGTTTATGGGTCTTCTCAGCGAATTTTCCGGTGAATAATGCGATAATATTTTTATTTATTTTGGGAAAAGTGTTGATAAATAGTGCAAGTTCTTGTGACAGCAGTTAATCGTGGACTCCTGGAATCGGATTATTTTGATAGCGTATGGCTTTTAGGCCCACGATTTACTGCTGACCGATAGTATTTAGTAGCTATCCTATAAACTTATAAATAAAACTCCTTGTGACAAAGGCACCCTGAAAGTCTGGTGGATCTTTTTAGGCTCTTGCAGTTTTAGTGCTAAACAACTCCATATTATTAGAGCTTACCAGTACCACAAACACAACTTCAAGACTCAGGAAAAACTGCTAACTAGTGAAATTAGGCCTCTTGCTCTAGAGCTTTGATGTCACTGAGCCCGCTAGGTTAATCGCATAAAGATTTTTATTAAATTAAACAAAACAAGTTTCTCACGACCTTTAAATCTATTTAAACAAAAAAAAAGTACTAGAGTCGCCCTCCTCCCATCACGAAACATTCTGTAACATATTTCAAAACGTACGGTCTTTAACGAACGCCAAATCGTAACTGCTGTTAATTACTTTCTGAAGACAGTCTCTAACTTTGCATCCCTTGGAACCTCTCTTCGGTCAGTCTCGTTAATACCACCTTCGATAAAATGTTATTTCATGAGACATCGACGCTCCCACAGGGTTGCGTCCCAGAAAGTTTCTTCGTTCTTCTTTTCGTCCGTGGAGTGCGTTAAGTATCTGTGGGTTGAATATTTAATACTCGATTTGGCTTGAGTATCTTAAACCTATTTATTTTTATTTAAAAAATTAATCCAGCTATTTTATGTCGTCTATTAAAAGTTTCCAATTTTAGACCATGGAAAAAATCATATACCATCACAGAATCCCCGATGAATGGAGGACTTGCACAACAATACTCCTATTCAAAAAAGGCGATAAAAAAGTGCCGGCTAATTACAGAGGAATCAATCTTCTTTCCACCTCGTTAAAACTAACCACAAAAATTCTTAGCAAAATTAATGAACACACTTCCTTAGCAGCCGAACAGCAGGGATTCCGGTCGGGAAGGTCATGCACGGATGCCATATTTGTTATAAGACAAATAACTGAAAAGTCAATTGAATATAATCGTCCAGCCTTTATGTGTTTCATCGATCTAGAGAAGGCGTTCGATCGTATACAACTGGAGGATGTAACACAACTACTTTACGACAGACAAATACCTCAAAACATTTTCAAAACGATTGAAAATATATATCAGGCAAATACGATGCATGCTAGGATGAACGGTGAATTGACTGAAAAAATAGAAGTAAATAATGGCAATCGACAAGGTGACTCTCTTAACCCCCTACTATTTAACATCATCATGGACGAGTTGATAAAGCAGGTGCGTAGATTGAAAGGGTATAAAATGGGAGACAGGGAAATCAAAATACGATTTGCAAAGACTACTGCACCAATTTAACATAACAGCGAAAAAGTTTAACATGAATATATCAGTGTCAAAAACTAAAGCCATGACTACATCTAGAACACCACTCAGATGCAAACTAGAAATAGACAACAAAATTATACAGCAGGAAATGAAGTTCAAGTATCTCGGAATAGAAATATCCGGATACGGGGATGTTGAAACGGAGGTGAGGGAACAAGCCATGAAATCAGCAAGAACAGCCGCATGTCTTAACAGTACCATATGGAGCAATAAACATATAGGAATCGAAGATAAATCCAGAATTTATAAAACAGCAATAAGACCCATACTAACATACACTGCAGAAACCAGACCAGAAACCTCGAAAATAAAACAAATACTGGAAACAAAAGAGATGAGAGTGGTGCGCAGGATAGCTGGCAGGACATTTATGGATCAGAATAGGAGCGAGGATATAAGAAGAGTGTGTAAAGTCGATAACATCAATGACTGGGTATTACAAAGAAAAAGGGAATGGAACGAACACATCAACCGCATGACCGACGACAGAATAGTAAAGATCACGAGGGACAAATCACCAATAGGACGTAGGAGTACCGGAAAACCCCGTAAACGATGGAGTGATAACCTCGCAATAGACTGAAACCAGGCAAAGAGACGAAGAATAACGAGCAAATTGCTTATATATAAGAAGGGAGAAGAAGAAGGAAAAAACCTATTCGCTCTTTTATCCATTTCTCACATTTTACTTGTTCTTATTTTTAGCCGAATGGGTAAAAGAATGACTAAAGACGAAATCTTTACACATATAAAAAAATAATTATATTGTTTTGTAAGCGTTTTTTTTTAAATATTCTTTTGTTTTCTTATTCACTCTAAAAATATTCTATCGGTATTCGCCTATACTATATGTTTTAGTATTACTCTTGGCATCCATCCCTTCGGTTTTAATAACATAACCAGGGTAAGATTTGTTTCACAGATTGATTTAAAAATATTAAAGGGGATACGACCTTTGTTGTTTATGTAGCCATAAATTGTCTGGGTTTGTATTTAAAAAAAAAACATAAACAGCCAGATTCACTAAGAAGATTTAGGATTTAAACCCGATCTAGTTATCATGAAATTTAAATCTTATAATCGGACAGTTTTGTTTTACTTATGATATTATCAAAATTTATATTACATATGTCAACAAATAAATCCTTATATAGGGATATTAAGGTTAAAAACCTTGAAATGTGTAAGAGAAATAATTGTATCCCGAAAATAAATTTCTTTATTTTAGCCGGTTCAGTAGTAAAACAAAACGATTTTTCATGTTTGTATTTTTAGGGTTTAAAACTTGCTTGACTTATTGTTACTCTTGTCAGTTTAAGTCCTCTGTTGTCAATTTAGGGCGGTTTTAAATTTAAGCCATGTTAGTGAATCCGGCCGCAAACGACTCAAAAGTAATAAAACCGAGCATATCGTTAAGTTTGATAATTGATTTATTTTTTCCTTTTTGGGTTACGGTTCTAGCATGGTAAGATAAGATATACTTAGTTCTCATGGTTAAAATCCTTCTACGGAGTGATTAATTCCTTCTTTTAGTGGAATATACCTTACGTCAAACAATATTTGATAAGATTGATTATTATAATTATCATTTGTTCCATTACTTTTTTTAATTTCTTGGCACTTACACATATTCCGTGCTATCATTTTCTAATAGCATTTTTTAAATTAGTAAAACATGCTAATACGTATTTCAGCTGGAGAATAAAGTAACCGGGCAATAAAGTAAAAGTATGAATTTCTGGTTGCCTAAATTTTTATGTTATTTTCAACATGCAGTTAATATTTAACACTATTTGCCAATCAAAATAACTGGTTAAATCTCTTTTTGTTGATATTCATTATAAACGCATCTGTAGAAATGTGTAATATTTAATAACACTCAAAGGAATCACAACAAGCAGAAAAAGCTGAAAACAAAATAAATAAAAACATTTGTGTCTATCAAACATCAAAACAGCCGTTCCCCCATTGATCATACACAACGACCAAATACATTTATTGTTGTTTAAATTGACTGGTATAATCGAAAGATCTTCTGACTATATAAATATATATTGACTTTTCTGATAGAAAG
Source organism: Diaprepes abbreviatus (assembly GCA_034092305.1). Lineage (NCBI taxonomy): Eukaryota > Metazoa > Arthropoda > Insecta > Coleoptera > Curculionidae > Diaprepes > Diaprepes abbreviatus. Next base: position 1,927,963 of record JASJET010000178.1, on the reverse strand, counting down.
TAAAACAAAATTTTAATTTTATTTATGGATAAAATGGACGTTTCACATCACTGAAAAGTAATATATTTTTTAAGTAATAATTTCTTTTTGTTTAATTTAAAATTTTAAACTTTTTAAACATTGTCATTTATATCTATTAAGATAATTTATTTATTGAAAAATATATTCTAGATAGAAGAACATCTAGATGTTATGTCCAGGTCGATAGTCATGGAAAATGTGAATTACCAACAGCTGATTACGTCACGAAGGCTTCGTGTTGTTGCTCCGTTGGTAAGGGATGGGGACCAAGATGTGAATTGTGCCCATCACCAAATAGCGTAGAGTATCAGCAACTTTGTCCCGGTGGAATGGGATACAAACCCAACGATCTTACAGTAAGTAGTGCCTAGTTATTATTTTATTCACTTGATTACACTATTTTGGGACTCAACCTTAATTTTATATCTTTTATTTTGAAAACACTAAAGACATATGGATTTATTTTGCCGTACATTAGAGATTTTAACAATATGGAAGCCTTAATAACACTGGAATAAAGATTAGTCTAACGTGAAATATTTAGCTGAAGTCTAGGATCCCGCTTGAAGTATTTACTGTGGTAATTTGGATAGAGTTCAGTGGACATTTCCAATCAAGATTTTCTGTATAATGAACTTTTTAGAAAGTTTAATTGCTCGCCATTAAAACTATTTTCAAGACACCTAATAATTTAAACTACTCTTAATATTTTAATTAGTGTACATCTCAGCGCGCATCGTTTAAGTGCCGGCATTAAGATTTATTTTATTTAAGATAAATTTATGTAGGGCCTGCTACATTTATAATTCTGCAGAAAGTATTGATTTTTCTCTAGACTTAAGAATATGTCTTTCTTTTTGTATTTTTACAAGTGTTTTTCTCACGAAATAAAAATAATCGGTTACGACGTCGCCGGGTCACAATTTAAAGGAATATAACCCATTAGCAGTTTACACTACTAGCTTTATTCGTCTCGTTAGATTGAACGAGAAAAAATATGTCTTAGTTTATTAGTTTTTGGTAAAGCTTTCGTTACTTTAAAGCTCAAATCGAGCCGGAGTTATTTTCTGTCTTTAACCTTTTCTATCTCTGACTTTTCCATTCAAGTTTCTGACTTTTAATAATTCTTTAGCGTCTCCATCAACTGCATCAACAGCTTCTTCATTAAATAAGAAATTATCGTTTTTCTAGTGTGCCGTAGCACACCACAACAGCTCAAATTTGGAATAGTTTACCAATTAATGAATTTTCATGCAATAAGGTTAAAAAGTCTGTAAAAACACTATCTTTTAGAAGCTTTGGAAATTAATGTTTGTTTGAAGGTTGTAGATAATGTTGAGGCTTGACTAAAATGTGGTTGTCGGACTTGCATTGTCTTTATTTTTATTTATTTTTACGACGTTTCGATTAGGTTGTATCTCTAATCGTTATCAAGTATAAACTAAATGTTTTGTTTTAAGACTACGAGCTCATATAGGGACTGTGTCCATTGGAGCGCAAAGTTTCACTTCACTGTACACACTTCAATGATTTGATGTTACAAAGTAGTGGTTCCCAAAGATTAGGTATCTCAATACTCTGTTTACTGAAGATTCCATTATTGTTTTTAATGTAGGCTGCTTCTATAAATTTTCTTTTTTTCGGTCTCTGACCAGTTTATATGGTATTCTTTTATCCCAGGCGCGTTCTGCAATACCTGATCTCGACGTTTCCCCATTATGTGTATATATATAGTTTTATGTTTCTTAATTCTAACTTCTAGTGGTCGTTTGGTTTCTCCAATATACATTTCACCACACTCACATGGAACTTCGTAAACACAATTTTTCTTATCGGTAGTTTTGGTTTCGTTTTTGTTAAATGAGCTCTAAGTGTTTTTCCTGATTTAAAGGCTCTAACTACTGGCAATTCGTCTTAATTTAGGGAATTGTGAAGAAGGAATGTGTTTTTTGCTGTCCATTGTTCGTTGGTCTGAAGTTATTTATGACATCACAAATTTGTTTTAAAGGATAACTATTCTTTTTTAAATCGGATTTAATATTTACCCCCTCTTTTTCCAATGAATCGGCATTATTGCATATAGATATAGCGCGATTATAGAGGTTGCGTATAATTCCCCGTTTTGTTACAATAGAAAGCCAAAACTTTGTTAGATGATCATAAGCCAGTTTTCCATAAAATAGATAACATATGCAACAAGTTGAAAGAAAATATGGCGAGGAAACACCGAAATAACCTAGAAAAAGTAAAATCACATCAACAACCGACTCATTTGAAACAACTTCAAGAAAAATCATCATAAACTTATCTTCAAGGATACTTTCAACAACAGAAGAACAGCTGCTAAGCAAGGGGCTTAATTTCGCAGTAACACCAAAATGCATACCTGTTTTAAACATCATAAGCTCTGTAGAATTTATACAAGTCGACGAAAACCACTTCGACGAGTTTAGGTGGAAAATAAAATCAACTTTGGAAGACAAGAAAAATCCAGTTCAAAATCTCTCCAAGTTAGAAGCATCAGCCTTAAAAGAAATTAGTAAGGATGAATCCATAAAGATTTTACCAGCGGACAAGGGAAATGCAACGGTGATAATGGACATCGTAACATACGACCAAAAAATAGGATATATAGGGTCAAAATCTACAGAACACTATGATACCAAGACCATATACCTGACAACCTACGATCGGCGCTCACACCACACTACAGTAAGGCACCACATCTTTACGGAGTACCAAAAATTCATAAAACAAACATACCATTGAGGCCAATAACCAGCTCCAGAGGATCCCCAACAAATGCACTGGCGAAGTTTCTTTTAAAAATAATTCAACCTTTGGAAGGTAAGACAAACACATACCTTAAAAATTCTACATATTTGGTGAACAATATTAGTAGCATCAATCTAGAGCCAGACGACAGACATAAGCTTTGATATGGAAAGTCTGTATACTAATGTACCATTAGGGGAATCACTAGACATAATCAAAACTAGACTTTCAAATGATACTACTTTATCAGATGGACCTTTTGGAGTGTTGTCTGCGTAGTGCTTATTTTCAAGTAAAGGACAGGTTCTACTCTCAGGATGACGGGCTTCCGTTGGGTTCTTCATTCTCTCCAGTCGTGTGTATATATATATATATATATATATATATATATATATATATATATATATATATATATATATATATATATATATATATGGAATGGTTCGAAACTCATGCTGTAGAAACGGCAACAGTAAAACCGAAAGTCTGGTTGAGATATGTCGATGATACCTTCATCGTATGGAACGGCAATGATCAAGATCTTAATGATTTCTTGAAACATCTAAATACCATTCGATCTACAATTAAGTTTACCATGGCAAATGAGGTAAATGATCAATTACCTTTCCTAGATGTCATGGTGGACCGTTCAAACGAAACTATTAAAACTTCAGTATACAGAAAGCCAACACATACTGGACAATATCTTAATCATAATTCTAATCATTCTGTTGTAACAAAACGAGGAATTATACGCAACCTCTATAATCGCGCTATATCTATATGCAATAATGCCGATTCATTGGAAAAAGGGGTGGCAAATATTAAATCCGATTTACAACAGAATGGTTATCCTTTAAAACTAATTGACGATGTAATAAATAACTTTAAAACAACGAACACTGGACAGCAAGAGATACATTCCTTCTTCACAATTTCGTACATTAAGGGAACTTCGGAGAAAATAAGACGAATTGCAAGTAGTAATTTAAAACAGCCATTAAATCAGAAAATACACTTAGAGCTCATTTAACAAAAACAAAACCAAAAACTACCGATAAGAAAGAATGTGTTTACAAAGTTCCATGCAAGTGTGGTGAAATGTATATTGGAGAAACCAAACGACCACTAGAAGTTAGAACTAAGGAATACGAAACCCATACACAAAATGGGGAAACGTCGAGATCAGGTATTGCAGAACACGCCAAGGATAAACAACATCATATAAAATGGTCTGAGGCTGCGGCAATATGGAACCCAACATGAAAAAAAAAATTTATAGAAGCAGCTTATATGAAAAACAATGATGGAATCTTTAGTAAACCAAGTGTTGAGATATCTAGTCTTTGACAACCACCACTTTGTAACATCAAATCATTGAGGTGTGTACAGTGAAGCGAAACTTTGCGCTTCAATGGACACAGTCCCTGTATAAGCTCGTAGTTTTAAGACAGTTTATACTTGATAACGATTAGATATAGAACCTAATCGAAACGTCTTAAAAATCAATAAAAAAAAGACAATGCAAGTCCGACAACCACATTTTAGTCAAAGTAATGTTTATTGTTTTGTTTTAATGTATTAGTTTACTGTTGTTGTTTTCTCTTTTTTTTTTATACTGGGCTGCCGGTGTGTATTTTTATCGCAATAATTAATTTTATTGACTGGGTGAATTAATGGTGTTTTTGAGATGGACTTGTCAATAATTTTCTGTTATAAATTTGTTCTTAGCTAACTGAAGAATACTAATATCTGTTTACGATTTTTTATATTGTTTCCTTTTCTTTAATACATACATCAGTTTTCTTTTAGTGGTTAGTACCCAAATTATATATTTCGACTTATTTATCTTTTAATATTATAACTCAATTACGCAAACTAAGACTGCTATAATAATTAAGTAAAATATATAAATAAAATAAATTTATAATTAAGCATTCTAAACTGTTCCTGTAGCACATTAAAAAAATTATTTTAGTAAAAGTTAATGTAACCGTAATTTCGTTATTTTAGGTAGTTCTTGAAGATATCAACGAATGCGAAGAACACGAAAACATCTGCGAAAACGGTCATTGTACAAACACTTTCGGCAGTTTTATGTGTTCATGTAACGAAGGATACAGACTCGACGAGACGGGATACACTTGTATAGACATAAACGAATGTGCCGAAAATCCCTACATTTGCAGAGTTGGAGAGTGTGTAAATGAGCCTGGAAAGTATTATTGCCAATGCCCCGAGGGATACATGCCTTTGCCGGGACGACGTAAGTGTTTTCGACATTCTTTGTTGTCTCCTACTATTTATATTTTTTTATCGAAAAATCCTTAATTTCACGAATTAAAGAAATGTAGCTGAAATAGGTTAATAGCATTTTTTGCCTTAGAATAAAAATTTAAAAAAGTTGGAGGATTTCATCCAAATATAGGATATTGGCATTCTTTCATATCGTTTGTAAATTATCATTATCAGATTTCTACTTTAGTGAATGCCAAAATTTGTAATACATCGTATAACTTGCAATTAACCTTCCTTAGGACTTTATTTATTAAATAATTTCAAAGCGGATTCTTGTTAAGGTTTACTTTTTTCATCAAATCTTATTACCTAATTTAAAATTAGATTTTAAAATATAGATTACATATTCATGAGTATTCAGAGTTTCCATAGTATGAATTGAATAAAATTATTTTTTATTATTTTTATGATTTCAAGCCAAACGGCTTCGCACTCGCTCCAGGGAATATTGACTCATACCAGGTATACAAAGATACCAAGAGTATGAAGCTCTGTGGGAACCTTTTCCATGTTATCGGGTTTTGGGTGACGTGGTCTGCTGTGTTTCCTATGAACTTTCGGACGGTTCGCGCGTTCACAAGGAAAACTGCTTTCTGAATCGGCCTACACAGATGCTCACTAAGGCCCAGCCCCTTGTTATTCTGAAGGAGGCTCTTTGGTATCACTCCAGTTGTTGATAAAATTATGGAAACCGTTTGGACATTGTTCATTGCCCATTGTCTTTGGATTTGTACCTCCAGATCTCTGTATTTGGGGATCTTTTCGTTGTATTTTTGCCTTAGGTTGTTGTCGTTAGGTACAACAATGTCAATTAATGTTGTTCGCTTAAAAATTTTATCTTTTAGTTTAATGTCTGGTCTATTATGAGCAACTGTCTGATCCGTCCCAATATAACTTGAACTGGTTGTTCTCAAGAATATGCTCCGGATTGTATTTGTAATAAGGCAATTTTCCTACCTACTACAGCAATGTCGATTAGTGTAGCTCGCCTAAAAATTTTATCTATTAGTATAATGTCTGGTCTATCATGAGCTACTGTCTGATCCGTCAGATCCGTTCGACCCCAATATAACTTGAACTGGTTGTTCTCAAGAATAGGCTCCGGATTGTACTTGTAATAAGGCACTTTTCCTACCTGTAATAGGTTTAACTTTTCTGCTAACTCTTGGTAGAGTATCTTAGCGGCTGAGTCGTGTCTTTCCTTATACTCGGTTGCGGTAAACGCTTGGCATCCTCCAGTTATGTGCTGAATTATCTCTGATGTTCGACAGCCATATCTGCATTGGTCATTTTCTATTGAGGGATCTCTAATGATGAACTTCCGATAGTTCTTCGTCGGAATAAGCTGGTCTTGGATAGCTAACAAGAAGCCCTCCGTTTCCGGAAACATCTGTCCTGAAATCAACCCGTAGTTCGACGCTGAGTTGTCGACATTGTCCTGATTGACCTCATGTGAAGGCCCGTCCACAAAGTGGTTTCTGTAGCCAGGTTTGTCCTTCTCCTAGTCTGTTTGGTGGTGAGAAGCAATATCCTCTTCCCTCAGCTGTAGTGGCGTTGAATCGTCTGCCTCGCATATTGTTCGATGTAGTGTGGAAGATTGCGCTAACCTGTGGAAATATGACCATAAGTTTAAGATTTGTTGGTCGAGCTGCTTACCAATATCCACCAATCATCTTCCTACTTGATGTCTTGGAAGCATTGTACCTTCAATAGCATTTCGAGGGTGATGTTTTTGTGCTTTTGTTAGAAGTGTTCTTATTTTTCTTTACAGGTTTTGGATGTCCGTCCAGCTCCATTTTACAATTCCAAAAGAGTAGCTAGGTGCAGAACAAGCGTACGTGTTGAGCACCTTAAACAAATTTCTATTATTTAGGTTAATTCGTAATACTTGCTTTACCTTCCTGACAAATTTGGTTGTCAATTCGGCTTTCATCGTACGATAGTCAATTCTTTTATATTGTTTCATATCTAGGTATGTTTGTTTTGCTTCCATTGCAGCTATAGTTTCACCGTTCAGCATTTCAAATGCTCCTGGTTGTATTTTACCTTTAACGATGTTCAAAATACAGTACTTGTCAAGTCCAAATTGCATTCCGATATCCCCAGAGAACTCCTCTACAATTTTAAGTATTTGTTCCAGCTGGTTTCTGATAGCAACCATCAGTTTAAGATCATCGATGTATAGAAGATGATTCACTCTTACTACCCCTTCGTTGTTATTTCTAATACTAAAGGTTGAGTTCAAACGGCGTGATAGTGGGTTCATTACAAGGCAGAACCACAATGGGCTAAGTGAATCACCCTGAAATATTCGCCTTCGTATCGGAATGGTATTAGTTTTGATGGTGTCGTTGGATCCTAGCTCTCCAGGTTGACATGATGTGTTCTAAAAAGAAAACAAAATTATCATCGACTCTATAGATTTTCAACATGGTTTTAAGCCGCTCATGTGGCACTGAGGCGAAGGCTTTCTTATAATCCACGTAGGCAGCAAAGAGGTTTCTTCGGTTGGTACAGGCTTGGTTACATATGACAGAGGCAACAATCAATTGTTCCTTGCATCCCATTGCTCCCCTCTTGCATCCTTCCTGTTGAGTTGCAATGATGTTATTTTGCTCACAATGTGCATAGGTGCGTTGGGTCAAGCAGGAGGTGATCACATTAGACGTGCAGGTGATTGGCCTATACTAAGCTGGGTCATGTGTGTTGTGTTGGTCCTTTGGTAGGAGGTACGTAATACCTTCGGTCAAGAACAATGGCATTTTTGCTGGGTTAAGAAAAACATATTAATAAGATCAGCCAGCCGACGGTGCATACATCAGAACTTTCTGAGCCAGTAGTTCTGGATCCCGTTGAGACCTGGAGCTTTCCAGTTATGGGATTCCTTGATTATTCTTGAAATTTCCTCGGTGGTAAATGACTTAAACTGCATCTGGCTGTAGTCCTGACAGATTTGGTGTTCTTCATTGATCCAGCCAGCTGTGATGTTACAGTTGGCTGATGTGGAAAGTTGGTTTCCCCAGAACTCTTCTACCTGTTCTTCATTGGGATATCTATCATTTGCCATATTAGGTGGAGAGTTTAACTTACGGTAGAAAATCTTTTCTGATCGTTGGAAGAGCGCATTGTCGGGTTCTCGGTTATTGCTGGTCTTTGACCTCTTTAGCCGTCCTGCAATAACAGAGAGCTTCTGTTTCAGCGTATCAAGGCATTGCTGAGCAGTAACATTCGCTGGATCTTGTTGCGAATGATATCGGGCACGATTCATGATTTCTTCAACTCGCCTTTGCAGTCTACCTGTTCTTGTGCCCCTGACGTGCTCCGTCAGCTGTCCTATATCTATTTGAGGATTTTCAATTTTCTTATTTAGACGTTCCTCCCATGGTGGTGTGTTGGGTTCTGTTCTTGCTGATCGGCGCTTTGTTGTAACTTTAATTTCTAAAGTTCTGGCTACAGCAGTCGCGGCTCAGTAGATGGTCATATGCAAGGACTCCAGAGTGTATTTTTATATGTTGTCCTATTATTTATGGATTTATTCCCAAATAGTAAGGTTCGATGGTTAGGAATTTAGGAATACTCAGCGCATTGTAATGTTTAGCTTGTACTAAATTAAAATTACTATTTTTACAAAACTTCTTGAAATTATTAAATATAAATAAGAGTATGCTATACAAGCAGAATACAGTCATAATTTAAGTTTTACAAATAGTGGAATACAATCTTTATTAATTTTACTAAAACCAATTGCTCGTACAATTTTTTGCTTTCACCGAATATCTCTGAAACCAATCAAATCTATGTATGTCGTTTTTATCCCTTTTAGGTCATCGACCTATTCAAGTTTAATAAAAATACATTATCTGATCGTGAAACATTTCCCCCTATATAAGACTAGTAAATATATTGTAGTGATATTGGTAGAACATTTCGCTACAATGACTCCTGTCCGTTAAATTAATGTATTTTAATTATCTTGGAAAGAAACAGAGTGGAAAAAATAAATCTGTATAAGACTGTGGGGGATATTTTGCTACATTTGAAACACATGCATTAATAAAGTTTTGTCTTCTTTTTCTTTTAGGTGAATGCGTAGACATGCGTAAGGACATCTGTTTCCTTAATTACAGTAGATGGCAATGTTCAACACCAATGACCCAAAATCAGACTAAGAAAGTTTGCTGCTGCTCGATGGGTCAAGCATGGGGCCAGCCGTGTGAACCTTGTCCAATTCCAGGCACCAGTAGGTATAAATAAAATGTTTTCATTATCATAATCGAATATTTATTTCGACGACAATTTCAGTACTTTTTGTTTGTTCTTTTCAGCTCAAAAAATGCATAGGAGATATTCGTATAAAAATTAAACAACAAAATTGCACAAAAAAGTAAAAAATAAACCACCCTTTTCAAAAGTTGTGGGGAAAAATTTCGCTCATGAACAATTTTTTTTAAAAGTTTTAAACTTCCTTGTATAAACCTACTATGGGAACACGGAATCTATTTAGTTGTACCTTCCATAAGATAATGAGAACCTCATCAAAATATCTTAGTCCTCCTATCAAATGTATGTCTGAAAATATTTGATAACCAATACATTTCTTCAGTTATTTCAATTTTTTTGTCACTTTGCAATAAGCCTAACATAGAAATATTTGTTCCCTTCGGAGTACCCCTTACAGCTTGGTGGAAATTGTATGCAAAATATATATATATTTTATATATCTCACTCCTATCAGAAGTTATGGGTGAATAAAATATCCCCTAGTTTGGGGTCGTGGAACACGGATCTCAATATTTTAGCAGCCTCACATAGTTTTTCCAAAATAATTTTTTAAAAAATCTCCAGACTTTATTTTCTGACTTAATTTTTTAAATTCTGTCACATTTGCACATTTTGAAATATAGCCCATTTCGGAAAAATTGTACATAACATTTTATTAAAATGTAGCAAAAAACATAGCAGGTAAATTCGCGCACTGTTGCCAGATGTTCTACGACCATAAAATTTCAGTTCTTCTAATAGCAATTCTACAATTCACTTTACTCTGTTTTTCTTAAAATTGAATATTAAATGCCATACTGACTTTTGTAAAAAGATTAACAGAAATAAAATATCACTGATGTCACCGAGTGGTACATCAGGTTGAAATTGGTGAAAGTGTTTTGAACTTTGGTCGGCGTAAGTCAAAATTCCCAGACACAAATAGGTGTACCATGTACAAGGTGTTCAAAAAAGGGTGAGTGCAGTTTAAAAATAAAATAAATTAAAAATAAAAAATGTTCCAAGAAAGTTTTGTTTTTATTTTCAATCTATTTGATTGAGTTAATATCCTCTGTTTATTTTCGTACACCCTCTCTTTAAAAAGATCCCCACCAGAGATAGTTCAGAGGACAGCATAGTGGTCAGTAAACATCACCTCTTCGTGAAATCAACCAATTGGTAAATAACTCATTTACCGCTTCCATTCAATCATTTGATGTGATAGGGTGGCGCCATCTTGTTGAAAATATGTTCTTGTATTGAGCCCATGAAACTATTACAAAGATGGAGTTGAAAAATTAGAAATCATCTCGCAGTATCGCTTTGTTTTCATGGTAAATGCTTGATCTCTACGATCTTTAAAGAAGTTCAATTATTTCTTTGGCAGACATCGGGGCCCAACAAACAACCTCAGGGTTATGAAGTGGTCGCTCATATTTCTGCTTGGAGTTCTGCGCTGACCATTAACGACAATCTTGTTTGTTTACAGGGCTGGTCAAGTGGAAATTCACTGAATAAAATGTCCAAATTTGCAAACCGCTGAAGCATAAACGTGAAATTCAATCTGTGAAAGTAGCCGGTCTCCCTTACTTCCTGCACTAGTTGAATTTTATATGCAGGGACGATTTTTTTTTAAGTTCAATGCTTGACTTCTTTCACGAACAGAAAATGTTGGATTTTCACTTGTTGATTGTCCGACACGTTCGATCGTTTCTTTGACTTTGATGATACGTGGTCGACCAATATTTTGGATTGTAACTGTTGATCCTATCGATTCAAACATTTTAATCCATTTTAGAACGATATTTCGGTGAATCAGAGTTCGAATATTATAATGAGCACAAAACAAACGGCTTTATCGCTACTAAATTTCCACATACCAAGCTGCTTAGTATTGCACACCCTCTGTCCCTCCGCTCACGCGCTTCACAGTATTTTCTCACCCTTTCTGGATACATTGTATTTTTTAAGTACATAGAAAAAACCTATTCTTTCTTAAACAGTAATAAGTTTAAGCCAGGTTAATTCAGGTTTATACATTATGCGTCTATGAATATAGAATTGTAAAAGGTAAGATAAAAATTCTTTAATACGGTCTGTCCTTTCGTCTGTATGTCAGCGCCTTCTAATTTTGTTAGTTTTTCATCTAAAAAACTTGTCCATGGAAATTATTACGGTTATGTCTACGAATTTATGATACATAAAAGAGAACTGTTTAAGATCAAATCTCAGATGTTTCGATATGCTAAAAATGTTATCATTTGCGATGAAATTTTACAGGAACTTGCTTTCAATGAACATAAAGACAGAAAAAACTGGCAACTCCTGCAAGAAGAAAAAATATGATCGAATTATTAATCGAGAGTGCTTAATAATGTTTTCTTTATTTTTTAGATGAGCATACATCTTTATGTGGAGGAACTCCTGGTTTTGTTGTGAACCCAATGACAAATAAATCGATAGAAATAAACGAGTGCGAGCTCATGCCCACTATGTGCACACATGGTCAATGTATGAATACCCCCGGAAGTTTTGAATGTATGTGCAACAGAGGATATATTTACGACGTTAGTTCACATCAGTGCATTGATGATAATGAATGCAATAGAAATCCATGTGAGGGTAATGCTCAATGTATCAACATGCCTGGAAGTTTCGAGTGTCAATGCCCTGAAGGGTATAAACATGGATCATCCTTCATAGGTAATTAGAGATAAATTGAATATCTGTTTTTTTTTTTTATATATATTTAATAATAATATTATTATAAAGAGTATTGCGTAAATTTTAATAAGATGTTAAACTTTAAGAGAATATTCAAAACTTTTTAAATATTTATAAGTTCTTTCAACAAATAAAACATGACAGTAATTTCAAAAGCTGACTTTGTAATACGTACTTAAACTCTTTTTTTTATAAAACAATATCCCAAGAATAGATTTTTTACCAAAAGAAATTTTAACTTGGGAAAGATTTTGACTTTGGAATTTTACTCCAGTAATATTTCTATAATTTCATCTCAAGTTAAAATAGAACTAAAGAACAGCAGTTTATGTGGGCAAACAATGAACATTTTTATTTTTTCATAGGAAACGTAAATCAAATAACAATAAAACGGTTTTCGCACTACCTCCAGGGAACATTCACTCATCCCAGATATACTCGGATATAAGGAAGAAGCTCTGTGGGGGTCCTTTCAATGTCGGGCCTTAGGTGATGTTACAATCCTTTGCATTTTCCAAAAATTTCCGGATAGTTCGAGCTGTCCCAAGTAGTACTGCCTTCTGCATAGCCTTACACTTGTGTTCGCCAAGGCCCAATCCCTTGATATTCAGTAGAAGACTCTTAGGTTCTAGACCTGTTGTTGATAGAATTATGGTGATCGTGCGGACTTCCCACCCTCTGCGTATTTGTACCTCCAGGTCTCGGTATTTGGCGGTCTTCTCATTGTGCTTATCCCTTAGATTGTTGTTGTTAGGGATGACGACTTCTATTAATGTTACTCGCTTGGATGTACGTTTAATTATTGGTTAAATAGAGTTTAGATATACCAAGAAATCATCTAGATCCTTCATTAGATTTTTGATTTCACTGTTGCTGTTCCTATGGCCTAAGTTTCGAATCATTCCATGGCTAACTTGGCTACAACTGGAAAAAGCCAAGAACCCATCGGAAGCTTGTTGCTCTAAGCATAGAACTTGTCCTTTACTTAAAAGCAAATACAACGAACGCATGGTATTAACAGCAGCTACAACAAAAAAACAGTTTTTAACTCGGGAATTACACTAATAGCTTATTTAACAAAAATAAAACTTAAAAGTACAAAGATTCATATGCATGTTGTATAAATGTATAGGTGAGAAGTTGAAATAAGGACATATACTCATACATTCAAAAGAGAAACGTGGTGATTTGGTGTTGCAGATCACGTATGGGGTAAACAACACCGATCTGAAGTTGCAGCAATATACAGGGTGTCCAAGATAAGGATCCTAAGCATGGGGATCTCGGAAACAGTTGGAGATACGAGGTCGGTTAAATTAGAGAAAAGTTAAATTAGTGCTAAATTAAACGCAGTTAAAAAAATTTAAAAATTTCAAACACTTCCGGAGATTTCCGGAAAAAAACGAAATTTGGCAAAATCGTTTTTAATTTTTGCAGGCTTTATTTAAAGAGATATCCGAAAATAAAAGGTAGAATCTCATTGCCACTTTTTATTTTTTATAATTTGGTCTAAACAAAATTTAAATCCGACGTTTCGTTTCTGAGATACCATCATGAACTTTCATTTTTTATATGGAACAAAAAAAAGTATCCCATGTATTTGATAGCATTTTTTATTACAAATTCAACGGTGTATCACACTTGCATATCAAGTGTGTAGTTCATTGGCTTTTATAAAACTGATATACCTTTCTCTCTCGCTCTCACGGAGCTCTTATGGAAAGTACTTGAACTACGTATTCGATATGCAAGGGTGATACACCGTTGAATTTGTAATAAAAAATGCTATCAAATACATGGGATACTTTTTTTTGTTCCATATAAAAAATGAAAGTTCATGATGGTATCTCAGAAATGAAACGTCGGATTTAAATTTTGTTTAGACCAAATTATAAAAAATAGAAAGTGGCAATGAGAATCTACCTTTTATTTTCTGATATCTCTTTAAATAAAGCCTGCAAAAATTAAAAAAGATTTTGCCAAATTTCGTTTTTTTTTCCGGAAATCTCCGGAACTGTTTGAAATTTTTAAATTTTTTTAACTGCGTTTAATTTAGCACTAAATTGCGCAACTTTTCTCTAATTTAACCGACCTCGTATCTCCAACTGTTTCCGAGATCCCCATGCTTAGGATCCTTATCTTGGACACCCTGTATATTGGTGTATTTCCTTGGACTATTTTTTAAAATTCTTACAAAAGAAAAGTGTTTTTTTTTGGATTCTTGGAAGTTAAGTCTTTTTGTTGATAAATTACATTCACATGTGTCAATACTTTGCAAAATATTTTATTGAAGATAACACCCATGTTTTTTTGCTGTCTATCTATCGACCTGCCATTATGCATTTCGTTTTCACACTAAAAATATACGTTATAAATACCTTGACCTTTTTTAGTCCTTTCTCTGCTGCTAGGCAAATCTCGTTTTTGTGTAAATATTTCAAATTTTCAGTTTTCAGAATTGTCGTGTTGTTATAATTAAAGGTACGTTTTGTTTGAATATTGTGTGTCGTTTAGGTATATATATATATATATATATATATATATATATATATATATATATATATATATATATATATATATATATATATATCTTCCTTATAAAAAAGAAAAAAATTATTGAAGCAGTAGACCTAGTTTCAGCGTACCATTGAGATGTGTACAGTTAAGCGAAACTTTACGTTCCAACATAGCATCTGACAAAATTCATAGATTATGATTGGGCACAGAATACAAACTTACGAGATGGGCAGAATACATCCAAATACTTTCGACGATGACACACCCTGTGATCCACCACCCACAGACAAGCAGCTCCTCACAATGCGATGACTACCGGATAATAAGTCTGATGTCTCATATCCTTAAAACGTTTCTCAGAATCATCCATACCAGAATTTACAAGAAGTGCGAATATCAGATAGATGACGCTCAGTTCAGATTTCGTAACGGCCTGGGAACGAGAGAGGCTCTTTTTTCACTAAATGTAATGACTCAGTGATGCAGAGACGTGAATGTAGATGTATACGCATGTTTTATAGGCTACCGAAAGGCGTTCGACTGCGTTAACCATCAAAAGCTGATGGAAATTCTGAAAAACACCCGGGGTCGACGAACAAGACCTACGCATTATTTCGGAACTTAATTGGCACCAAAGGGCAACAGTCGAGATGGAGCAAACAACATAGGAAAATATTCTGGTTAGACAGGGTTGCGTCTTGTCTCCACTCCTGTTTAATCTGTATTCGGAGTCTGTATTTAGAGAAGCATTAGACAATGCCCAAGGTGGAATTATGATCCACGGAACTATGATAAATAACATTAGGAACGCTGATGATACCATCCTAATAGCAAAGAACGTACATGAGCTACAAAATATAATAAATTCCGTGGTTCGTCATAGTGAAATGTTCGGCTTACATCTAAATGTCTCCAAGACCAAAGCACTAGTCTTCTCAAAGACGCCAATAAACTTACATATACATGTCAAAAGACGAACAATAGAACAGGTAACATCAATAAAATGCCCGGGGGCTAATATCAATAGCCAGTGTAACCCGAAAAAAAGAAATATTGTCGAGGATTGAACAAGCGAGGAAAACACTCATGAGTATGAAAACATTTTTTGCAAGATCAGACCTTAGTCTAGAGGTCACAACCCAGATGATCAGATGTTACCTTTTCCCTGTCTTACTATATGGGTTGTTGTACTAATGGATGATGAGTGTTTTTTTTTCTTTAAATTTGATTTACTGAACTTTAGATAATTTTTTCCAAGGGTTTCTTTCAACTACCTTTCGCAATTTTAATTATTTTTCGATTCTAACGAGACGTCACTGCACCTCGCCATTATTCGGTATTTTTGTATCCATCTCCGAGAATTTACCGGGTTTATTAGATTAATTTTATCCTTCAGGAAACGTGGAAGTTCGTTTCCGTCGGGATTAAGTTATTTTAAGAATTTTTTGCATTATCAATTATTTGTGTAAAACCTAAGTTTTAACACACATCAGGGGTTGTTGGTGAAATCCCGCCAAACCTCCCGACTAGAATGAAAACTCTAGCCTCTTCACCTTTCTTGTCGCTCACCGGGATAGAAGGGGAATGAGTAAAGCTCAGAGTTAACGAAGATTAATTAAATTTTATTTTATGAAAGGAACATTTCTATGGAATGAGCCAATTGGGAAGAGGGTATCAAGTAACGCTCGTCCTTCACTTTCGGGATTTATTTGTCAAGATCGGTATTCATAACTTTATAGCCAACACGAAGTTGTCGCAATGTCAATATCAGGTTATCTCCACTTTGTCACGTTCTGGTAATTATTTTTAAAAGTCAGAACGCGCAGGTTAAGTAACTCGTACGCGCCGCTGACCTCGTCTTTTTATCGACGGTGTCAATTTCAGGAATTCAGATACGTGCACCATCTTTATTTTCTGTAGTATGTGATGTTTTCAAAGACAACCTACTTTAAGAACTACGAGCTGCCTAAAAAATAGAACAGTCAACGTGGCCTCCGAGAGCTAAGCTCGATCGGAAAAAGGACAAGTTGACTCTAAAAGAGCAAGCCGTAATGTCCTTAATTACGCCGCTGCCTTTCCGCTTTTATAGCAGTGGAGTCGCTTTCTGAAATCGGGGAAGCACCGATACAAAGTGTCGGCACCGCGCCATTTATTTTCTGGGTTTTCCTGCAATCGAAGAATTGTAGTTTTAGCACTGTGTGCCGTACTATTTCGATTAATTTATTTAGGGAGTTTTGTGGGGCAATATTAAATCTGAAATTTATTATTTTGCCGGAAAATAAGCGTGTTTTCACAACAGGGTGAAAAATTGAACAATGGACCCACAAAGAGAAAAAAGAGTAGAAGCCTTGGAGATGTACATATATAGATGAATGATGCGGGTTTCATGGGCGCAGAGGATCACTAACGACGACGTTATCCAGCACATAGGTAAACAAAAAGAACTGCTGAACACCATCATAGAGAAAAAGATACAATATCTGGGTCATGTGCTGAGAGGTAAGAGATACGAGTTACTCCGACTCATAATAGAGGGTAAAGTGCAGGGTAAAAGATCAGTAGGTAGACACCAATACTCATGGCTAAATGATCTCAAGAGATGGTTCGACCGCTCATCTACAGAAATATTTCGTGCTAGTTTCCAAAACTATAATTGCCATTTGGATCGCCAACTTTCGGAAAAAGGAGACGGCGCGATAAGAAGAAGAATGATTAGAGATACAACCTAATCGAAACGTCGTACATATAAATAAAAAAATATAGATAACGTAAGTTCGACATTTGGTCAGTCTATGGTAAATATGTAATCCTTGCGTGAAAATGAAATAGTTCCTGTTCATAATCACTATTTCAACTGAGAAATTCTTTTAGCTTTTATACGTTAGTAGAAACTAATTTTCTAGTCAGTATAAATACTGGTTATTAATAACTTTTTATAAATTACTAAACAAAAAAGGTTTATTAATACTACCGACTAAATACCCAATAAAACTAAATCAAAAATGTTGTATATTTATTGATTAATTTACTTAAATTAAACTACAAAAGTGTTTTTTTTTCTATGTAGTTTTCTTCTCGATAAAGTGCTTAATATATGCCAAAATTTACACCTAAAAATTTATTACCTTGATTTTAGATTGTGTCGATGTCAACGAATGTATAGAACGACCTCACGTGTGTCAAAATGGCGAATGCAAAAACTTACAAGGCAGCTTTCAATGTATTTGTGATACTGGTTACAGACTTACTTCGTCCAGAGATACTTGCGTAGACATAGGTAAAAAATATTGCATATTTAAGACTTTTAACTTACCATGACTTCACAGCTCTCTATAATGTTGGTTTCAATGCAAAATTTTGGTCCAAACAAAAATGACATTATTTTCAGATGAGTGTCAAAGACATCCTAATATTTGCAACAATGGAACTTGCATAAACCTAATTGGCAGCTATAAGTGTCATTGCAATGCTGGATTTAAACTGAGTAATAATAACGATTGCGTTGATATTGATGAATGTCACATGATGCCTTTCTTGTGTAGAAACGGCCGATGTAGAAATAATTTAGGATCTTTTTCATGCGAATGTGCTGCTGGATATACTCTTACAAGTGACAAACATAATTGTAGGGATGTAGACGAATGTCATGAGGTAAGTAAATTAAAACTTTTTATTATTTGATATTACAGAGTTTTACATAATTTTGAAGTTAAACCGAATCGAGTTATTTGTGATGAAATAAGTAAGTGATAATGATTCGCGATTGCTTTTTTCTCTACTTAAAACAGCAGTATGCCACGAGTTAGATATTGTAATGGAACTGAAGCGTCAAAAAGATATCAATACATTGAAAATTTTGTATGAAGGTTTCATCAAGACCGCACAAGGTGTACAACAAGTACTCATGACCGTTTTTTCATACTTTATTCTTTATAAGATCTCATGGTGACTTCCACTCCTATCAAAAATGAGCTACTAAATGTACAAGAAACTAAAGTTAATTTAAAAACGATTAGACGAACATTAACTGAACCCAGACCGCTTATCAAACCCTTTTTTTTTTTCGAAAATCACACAGCTTGTTAAGGTTTTATTTGTCTTAATACATACCTATGCAACAATAATAATAGCTTACCTTTCTTCTCCTTTGTATATTTTTGTTCTTTATTAATAGGATTAAATGTATATTTTTGATTTAGGGTCTAATGCGTATATTTTTTTGTTATGATTCCTATTTTTTTATTATGGCTCGTAGACTTCTACGGTACCTAAAATATAAAGATTTATGAGTTCATTTATAATAGTGCTATGCATAATATTTATACAGATAGTCTTAATCTAAATAGTATTTGGACTCTGATTCAAAGAAAATGTCTCTTTACCACTTTCCTGAATATAATGTTATTAAATATTATATTATTAGCTTCTGATGGACTCCTCGAGTAGCCAGAAAAACAATTCGCTTTTGGGATCTTCTGTAAAGCTTCAAGGCACTTTCATGTTTTCTCTGTACCAGTTATGTTGTAACTATTTTGATTGTTATCATCCTAAAAACGCAAACTTAGGTATCAATATGTGACAATCGAACAGTAACAAACATATAGAATCAACCTTTTTGATAAGAAAGTTTTACCTTAATACCCTTTTTAAACCACATGGTTTTTGATATGTTTCTCAATTTAACTGATGGCTTAGATCATTTTTTAAATAGTTTTAAAAACATTGATATTTTTATTCCTCGGCTTGTCAAATAAATATTCCTTTAATTGATAAGAAACGACATTCTTTTGCAGAGTTGCATGGAAGGAAGTTGTCTGGCAATTTTTGCTATCTTCAAATTCAAATATTTCAGGTTCCAAATCAAGTAAGGTGACAATTAACTTGTGCT
Organism: Diaprepes abbreviatus; assembly: GCA_034092305.1. Lineage (NCBI taxonomy): Eukaryota > Metazoa > Arthropoda > Insecta > Coleoptera > Curculionidae > Diaprepes > Diaprepes abbreviatus. The sequence goes on along the minus strand of JASJET010000178.1, from coordinate 1,908,480 downwards.
TAATTAAGCAATTTTAAATTTAGTTAATGCTGGGGATATACCCGATCTTCAGTTTTCCTATCCCATTGTCAAAGGCCCCACAACACTCGTTAAGTTAGGGACGGATCCAGCCTCTCTCTTTGGGGAGGGGGGGGGACGCGGTGATGTCACAAAAGTACAGTATGGCAAGCAAAAGCAAAGACGCCAGCCCCATTCCCATTTCTAGTGTAAAAGACAGGGTCGGGTCTATTTTTTTGAATTCGAAAATTTTTTGGGGGGGGGCGATCGCAAGAAAAAACAAGTTGTCGACGTGGGGGGAGGAGATGCCAAGAGCATACAAATTCCTAGTATAAAAGGCAGAATCAGGTCTATTTTCCTGAACTCGAAGCCCTTAGGGGGATCACCTCTCCCCACCGCCCCCCCTTGGATCCGCGCCTGCGTTAAGTCTTTCCTTTCACTTCTTATCTAAAGTCCTATAATTAGGTTGCTACTTAAACGAAAATAAAATCGCGCACAAGAAATCAAGGATTAATATAGATCACAAAAACAACATTTAACAATATGAGAAACACCATGTGTAACGGTAAGCTAGCGTAGAAGTAAGAAATTGAGTAATAAGGTTGTATTCTGCTGTATGGCGGTGAGATATGGACCGTCACATGAATAATGGAGGAACTTATTATGTTTCGAAATGTGGTGTTGCAAGAGGCTGAGATAAATATCATGGAGGCAACGAATCATAAACGTAAATATTCTAAATCAAAGGAATAGGAAAAGACGACAAAGAGAAACAAAATGAGCTTTTTTGGAAATATATTAAGAGAGAAAAAGTATGAAATGATATAATTTATTATCGAAAGAAAGATACAGGGCCAAGGCCACACCGGATATCATGAATTTAAAATAATGATCGGGATTACGTCTGCAAACCTCTTTTGGTTCTCAGTGGATAGGATAAAGTGGACCAGCGTAATTGCCTATGTCCCCACGAATAAGGTACCATAGAAAAAGAAAAATGCTTTTTGTTTTATACGTAGATCTGTAATCATATAATCCACTAAACTTCGGTAGGACCTTATGTCTGCTTTCCTGTTTTGCTTACTGTTTTTAGTGATTCTTGAATGTTGATGAGAAATAAACGTAAGGCGTTGTTTCATATTGCCTGTGTTTTGTCGCGTCTTTAAAAATTTTTTGCTTACATTCCATGAATTATGGCATTTCCTTTAATAGAAAAATGTTCAGATTATCAACTTTGATATAAAAGAAAACTGGTATTTTAGAATATTGAACAAACTCTCTGCTCGATGAGGAGATGAGAGCTGAGTACTCACGGTATCAAGTAAATCCGGCAACTGCCTATTGATCTTTATCTCACCCCAACTTAGAACCAATACATCGCTTATTCACTTCTTTATGTGGAAATACTATCACCGAATTTACTTTTTTCCATTCGTATACAAACTACAATGTTAAACACAATCTCTTTCAAGTTCAGCTTTAAAATGATCTTCCTTTAAAAGTTTCCATACGAATTAAAGGAAGTGCGATAAAAATGTACCTGCTTTTAATCTTTAGCGCGCAGTTAAACGTTATATTAAAAGCTCTTCTTCGTTATACTTTAGAAGAATTTTTACTTTTTATCTTGCACGATATTAAACAGCTACTTCATAGCCTTTTTACTTTAAGGCTAAAAATAAATAATTTTACTTTACCGATCCATTTTCTAAGAAATATTGCTTGATAAAACTTTAGTAAGGGTATAGGGCTTTTTATATAAACCGTAAATTGTGAAGTGGCTCATAAAAGACCGGCAACAAATTGATTTACTTTTAATAGTTGATGAAACATGTTGCAAATGAAACGTAAAAGTACATTTTTATTGTGCGTTTCCTTAAATAATATGTAAAATGAATGGTTATTTGCTTTAAAAGCTAGCTTAGTAAAATTTACTTTTCTAATAAAAGAGAGTTTATGTAGAGAATTGAGAATGAATGAATGAATAAACAAAAGATAGTGATACTTGATTATTGATGCCTAGGCCTCGTTGGGTCTTTTACATCCCTGTGGTTAGGGGTGGATCCAGCCCCCCTCTTTTTTTTTTTGGGGGGGGGGGGCGATATCATAAGAATACAGTAAGTATGGCAAGCGAAAGCGAGTTGTCGATCTGGACATAGACGGGGGAGGGGGGGGGAGGCTAGCCATATTCATGTTCCTGACGTAATAGGTAGAGGCGAATCTATTTTTCTGATTTCGAAGCTCTTGGGAGGGCCGATTGAACAGTAGACATGCAAAAAGAAACCAGCTGTCAACGAGGGGGGTTCACCTATTTTTCTGAATTGGAAGCTATTGGAGGGATGCCATAGCCCCCCCCCCCCGAATACGCGACTGAGGTCTTTCGAGGCCAATCGCCTTTGCGAAGTTAAGCAGCCTCGTTGACTGAACGATCCCATTCTTATGAAGATGGTCCTCCAGGTGACAATCTCTTGATAACAATACCACCACATTTCGCAGCCCTTTTCTTCCTAAGGTGAGAAGCTCGCTAATAAGCAGTGCTCTAGGTTCAGTTATATGTTCCTTGGCACACCTCATTTCAGGAGCTCCTCTTTACGATTCAAAAAGTTTACTTTTCAGCAATCATTTTTGTTTTCTTTTTACTAACGGCCCGCTTCCTTATTTTCATATATACCTGAGAAATCCGGGACATATAAGAGTCTGGTTGTGCAGCTGTTTCTTATCAGACTTGCACTCAAACACCAGTCGCAAAGTTACGGCACTGACTATCGCAGCCTTACTGTATGAACTTAAGTTTATTACCCTATTCCTGTTTATGTTTCTCTCACAGAGATGGCTATACTGCACAATAGTATAATTTCCGCTATAAATATAGTCGCACCTTGTCCGAGAGCCATCTGTAAACGACCAAGATCCCTTTTCGGAAGATTTTGCTCCCCCTATCATTCCTCTCTACTTGGCAAAAGTAACTCAAAAGAGTGGTTGGGCTTCCAAAGCGGCGCCATGTAATCTGTTTCCATGGGGAGTGATGGACATCTCTCTGTAGCACTTTCCTAGATACCTGTGTAGCCGCCCGTTCCAGTTCTGAAATGCCCTAGGCAACTGAAGCGATAAACAGTCCTCAAGGTGTCATCTTCTATGTATAAGTGGAAAGAAGACAAACTTACCTGGACTTTCAGTGCCTTTGTGGGGGCAGTTCCCATCGCACTCATATTCCCACACAAGCCATTTCTTTGAACTTTGTCAAGTTGAAGAAAGTGTTTGCGGTTCGTTGTATTAGGCCACTATACAAGGCGTACATGATCATGAGGTGGATCCAGACTCTCTCTTTGGTTGGGGTGCGATATCACAAAAGTACAGTATAGCAAACGAGAGCGAGTTGTCGATTGGCGGGGGAGGAGGGACGAAGGTGCCAGCGACATTGACTATTTTTCTGAATTCGGAAGCTCTGGAGGGGGGGGGGCGATAGCGAAATGTGACAAGCGAAAACGAATTGTCGGCGAGGAGGGGGAGTGTCAGTGATATTCAAGTTTCTAATGCAGCAGGAGCAAGTCTATTTTTCCGAATTCGAGGCACTTGGGTGGAGGACTATCGCCTACCCTAGATTCGAGCCTGGGCGGATCATCATAGTATATATATCAAAAATAGTACTGTCAGTTTCAGTCTCCTTGTGCACCCAAAGGCTCCTTTACAAGCCCAAAAAGCACATATGGCCCTCTTGGTTTGAGCCTCAATGTGATCATTCCAGTTCAATCGTGAATCCACAAGTACTCCCAGGATTTTATCTGGAAATTATCCTTGAAATTGTACATCATAAGAAGATGTTAAATCATAAAAGTGAACACGGGGATGTTAAATTTAAGAAAGTACATTATCTGGCAACAATATCAGGAAACTTACGGAAGTGATTCAATATGTCAAAACAGATCATTAAAAAAATGTCATAATCTCCATGATTTGCTAGTGACAGATTAATTTATTTTTAGTTTATTTCTTGTTGAGTTTAGTTAATATTTGACCTGAACGCAATTATCCCATTATCTTTCTGACAGAGAGTATACCGCCTCTTCATGCACTCTGATAGATAGCAACATTTTTAAATTAACATGAATAAATTGAAGCCTTTATATAGTAACTAGTATCCCCCGTCGTGGCTTTATCAGCCTGCCTATGTTTTTTAACGATTCTGTTTTTAAAGAGTTTTTGCAGGTGAAAATGATTGACCGATATTTAAGGTCTACAGGAGTCAACTAGAGAGTATCTGGCGGTTATTTTTGTTTGGAGCTTTAACTTCTATATTGCAACATAATATATATTTTACAAATTCAAAAAAATGCTACAGATAAGGAATGGTGAAAATATCATCCTATCATCATAACGAAGCAAAATGGGGGCAGATGGGATTCATGACCCAAGATTTTTTTTCTCAACAGTTTCTCCTTACTTTCTTGTTCTCTAAAGGTTTCACAAAAATATTTTTTCCTTAAAATTGCGAAAAAATTCCCCAATCTGATAACATTAGTTTGCCATAAGGAAGTACCATGAAAGCTTAGTGGCTAGAACGAGAATTGCATAGCTGGAACTTATTTTTATCTGCTTATTTTCACGTTTAAAGGATTTTTCATCTCCCTACGATACTTATAGGAATGCATTATAAAGCCACAGTTAAAAATTGAAGATGATTGGTTGGGCGGTTTTTGAGATTTTTGCGAACATATACATACATACGTTTTCTCTTGATGTAATTGTGGGTATCCTTTCGATCTATAATCGCTGATATAGCATTATCTAATTTAACGTTAATTTTAATGCAAGTTAATTTTTTTTGAGACAAAATATTGCTTACACCTCCCCAGTTATGTTGGAAAACATTAGTTAAAATTTGGTATTTACTGCTTAAGTAGCTTTTTCGGTTATCTATAACAAAAAAAAACCTTCTTCTTCTTTTCATAATAACCTAGGTTTAGAACATTGTTTAATCTGGAAATTTTTCTTAGTTTTATATTAAAAATATACATTTCCAATTTATGTAAATTTTCTATTGTGTTCATGAGTTTTACTGACAGTGGCGGAATTTAAAAGTGAAAGTGATTTTTTTAACAAACAAACTTCCTATTCATATCGTACCACCAGGAAAATTAGTGAAGAATTCAGCATTTCCCCTATTCAGAATAATTACCCATTTTTGTTATAAAGCTCTACGATAAGCAGTTCCTGAGATGTGACCGGCCCCTTCCATATTTGGATATCCTCTGTAATGATTTTAGTTTTAAAATTTAATTTTCCCTTAATTTATAAGCAACTAGGCTCAGGTCAGACTGAAGAACTTAAATTATGCAGACATTAAAGCTGACCGGCAGGCAATTGCGACACTTGGCTAATTAATTTTAAACTTTAGTGTTACCCTTATTACAGAGGTTACCCGGAGTAGGTTCGATTTAAGACATCCGAAATTCGTGCCTAAAATTAACCTAAAAAACCACTGTAATAAAATTAAACCTTATACGGTTAGTTATAGAAGTTTTCAAAAATTGAGTTGTTTGAATAAAATAATTCCAAAATTCTAATAATTTGCTAATTTTAGTTTTGATTAATTCTTAATGTTTTTATAAATAGTTGGCGTAATCCATTTGTAGCGTCACAACGAGTTGAAGGATACTTGTTAAAAGAAAACGACATTTTACTATTCTATACCATTTCTATAAATTTGATTCTCATCTATATCTTTTTTTTTATTTAAAATAGATAAAATACCTTGTGAAAAATTGCCACACTGTCATCAAAATTTGGCAAATCACAGTTTGAAACATAGTTCTTAACTTCTATTAAAAAAATACAAACATTTTTTTTTTAAATCTCTTGATAGAAGTAATTTGGAATTTTCAAGTCGAGCAGCCGTCGAGGAAGCATCACTAGAAAATGCCATCTGAGATGTTGGCGAAATGTCATGAAGATTTTTCTGTTGACAAACGGATTGAAAACCAGAAAAACACACACGTATATATATATATATATATATATATATATATATATATATATATATATACATATATAAAACAGCGATATTCAACAATGGTTGTCGTAGTAATGCCCCTGATGTTAAGGGCATATAACTAACGAACTATTTGCGACCACCTAAACGGTGGTAAGATGTTGGTTCCACAACATGTTTTTAATTTTTATAACAAACTACCCTCTGACCTACGAGCTCTGTGTGGTGAGAGATTTGTTGGGAAAGTTACCATTTTTATTACCTAAGCGGCTTTTACGTATTAAAGATTTTACGAATTCTATTATGTATAAAGCGTTATTTTACGTTCTTTGTTCAGTTCGTTCTCTTTTTTTTAACGTTTTATAACTTTATCAATATAATTTTATTTGGATACTCGCTCCGTATCTATATCTAAAATCTATAAGGTTGACTCATACAGGACGATACACAACGTAACTCACACGTGGGTTCACTTATTCTCGAAAGGGAGTTCTTATATTATATTTCCTTCATTGTTGGTTTTCCAGAAAGAGCCTTGCCGGTAGACACATCTTATTAACTTTATTTTCTAAGTACCTTGTCGAAAATTTTCTCTAAGAACGACACTGCTGCTCTCAATATTAATGGTAATTAATTATTTCTATAACTTTAGGTATTTCCCTAACTGCGATTATACTACCATATAATCATTTAAACATTTCTATTCCTCAGCATATTAGATGTTTATTAAAATAAAATGAAATTCAAGATAAATTATTGAATTTTATACTGATTTTTGTTAGAATTTTTTTTTGAACTTTGGAACTAGAAATATGGAACCAACTTATAAATATATAAAATAAAAAAAAAAATATTTTAAAATTACAAATTATGAAAGTGAAACTAAAATATTGAACCTCCATACAAATATTTTAAGTTTAAAATATTAATAAAATGTAAATTTTTGGCGATAATTCGTGTTTATAATTCGATATGTAACAAAACATTTACACAAAAATTTATCGTATCAAAATTTTAACTAGTGTAAATAATTCAAATACTTTCTAAAAATTCATAATTGACAAATGAGATAATAATAAAAATAAGATAAAACAGTAAAATATGTTTTTCAACTTAAAACTCGTGAAGTTCTGGCTCGCCGATAGCCACGGCCTTTTCAGGACTTTTCTCTTCTTTTTCACAAACATTTAACTAACTTTTCACTGTGAAAATTATTCTACCGAATTTTCTTACTGAATTTCTATCCTTTGTTCTTGACCTGCGGAATATATTAATATTCAATACCCACGTAACATATTTTCCCTCTACAACCAAAATTCTTACTCATTTCACGTAACTATACAATACATGTGTACTATTACAGCTTTACATAAGGTTGATAATTGCGTACTTTCTCCCCCGTCCAGAATATGACTGGGTCTTGAAGTTTTGGATTATCTAATTTTTTATGATTTTTGTTTCGTAGTAAACTATACTTTTGTTATCAAATAAAGAGTAAATTTTGCAATAGTTTTAACATTAAACATGAGTCATTATTACTCGGATTTCATTAATTCTACTGTAGAGTGTGATTAGTCAAAGTAGGTCATTATGCAACTGACTTATTTGAGATTTATTTAAGGTTGATTTTCCCATATCAATTTTTGGCCAATGTATTAGTTTTACCTTTTTTCTGGTAGGAGATCGTATCTGCACAGATTTTAGAATTATGCTGTTTAATTAGTTTCTTTCAAACTTTTAAAATTTTCAACTAAAGTGACCAGTGTTAAATTGTGATAGGTAAATATTTTATTTTATTTTATTTTCCACAACGTGTTGTAAAATAAGTTAGAAAAATTTTGAAGCATGTTATCCTTTTTTACTTGAAACTTTAAAAATACTCGATGTTAAATTTAATATATATTATTACTTTTTCACAAACATTCTTCTAAACATTTTTGCAGATGAAACTTTAAAATTTTCGTTAAATATTTATTTATTTCTATTTTTATAAATTTTATTTGACTTTTCTGGACTTATAGAAAAACAACGAAATAACGATTATTGACTTTGATTTAAATTGAAGGTATTATTTTTTTTCTTAAGGGGTCTTTTAGGTTACAATTTTTCAAAAAAATTTTTTTTGTTTAATTTTTCTTTAATAAAAAGAAAAGAGATATCACTTTATAATTTTGCACATATATTTATTCGTACTTTAAGTATACAAAAATAATTTTTTTGAGTTTTTTTACTCATATCAATTTTTTTAAAAAAACATGGCAAAAAATGGCAACGGACGTGATTCCAGGTGACTGAATCGTCTGAAAAAAAAAAACAAAAAATACCAAATTAATCCTTGTTCAAGTGCCTGTAGTCGGAACCGGAATCATTTTGATCGGTAACAAATTTACCTATTTTTACCCCATTTTTCACCCTCAAAAATGGATTTTTTTTCAAATGGCCGCCATTTTGTTATTTTTTGATGAAAAAAAATCATTCCGGTACCGACCATGGGCACTTGAACAAGGATTAATTTGGTATTTTTTTCAGACGATTCAGTCTCCTGGAATCACGTCCGCAGTCATTTTTTGATGATAAAAAAATCAGAAAAAAATAATTTTGTATACTTATAGTACGAATAAATATATATGCAAAATTATAAAATGATATCTCTTTTCTTTCTATTAAAAAAAATGAATAAAAAAATTCCTTTTTGGAAAATTGTAACCTAAAAGACCCCTTAATTTAAAAGAAAATATTTCAGACTTTGTTTATTTAATTAAAAGTTAAAAGTATTATTTTTATTCCTAAAAATATTTAGACTGTATTTATTTATTTTTTTAATTCCATAAAATTCTACGGAAGTATTAAAAAGTGTTAGTAATTAGGCCAATAATTTCTTAAAAGATGGAAAATAATTGTCGATGTTAAACAATATATATATATATATATATATATATATATATATATATATATATATATATATATATATATATATATATATATGTACTCTATTTACCTTTGTGATTCTAATGTATATAGTTTTTCTCTTGTGTTTTTTTATTTTGTCCGTATTTACACTGTTATCTTTGTGTATAAATATTTTAATGCATTTTAATTGTTAAATATCTCTATTTCATTTCTTTTTATTTTCTACTTATTATCGATTTTTATTATTTTATTTTCTTATATTTTTTTCTTTCTTCGCTAACCTGATGGACCTGATTATGGTAATATTACTATTATTCATTTTTTTGAAGAAAAGAAGGTAGTTATTGAGATGATTAGTACAGAAAATGAAACTATGAAACTGCTCCAAATCAAGTTCACCTCACTTAAAACATCAAAACGCTCATGGTGCTAACTTTTAAAGCCCTCAGGGAATATCTTAATCTCTCCGAATATTAATGCGCCCTAAATCCTCGATTTCCTAATTTAAAAATCAGCAAATGTGTTTGCTAGCTGCGCGAAAATATACACCAATTCAGATTATGCTATGCTATTCCCATATATATATATATATATATATATATATATATATATATATATATATATATATATATATATTTTATTAAGTCTTGGTTTGACTATATTCTTATAAATATTGAGAGATAGCAAATATGCTTTTGTTTAAAATGAGGTTATCAGACTTGCTTTTATTCTTGAATGTTTATACGATGTTTTCACTAAGTTTTATCGCTAATCTTTATCAAAAATAAATTGAACGTTTGGTCTTGAGTTTACGAGCTTATACATATATGTATTGTTTTAATTGAAGCTCACTTCACTATACATACATACCTCAATGTTTTATTGTTATCAAAGATTAAGTATTTCAATACTCGGTTTACTGAAGATTCCATTACTGTTTTTAATGTACGTTGCCTCTATAAATTTGTCTCTTTTTTTATGTTGGGTTTTATATATAATGCTGCAGTTCCAGATCATTTTCGTTTCCTCTTTTTGTCTGCGAGTTATATGTTCCGTAAGTCTAATCTCTAGTAAATGCTTTGTTTCTCCAATAAACATTATCCAAAAAAAGCAATATAAAAACAGTTTAAGTTCAACAACCACATTTTAATCAATCTTCAACATTGTCTACAACTTTAAAACAAATATGCATTTAAATTAAATCTATCTGCCGTTCTTGAATAGTTGTTCTCCTTTCAAACAGAGAAAAGGGAAAGAATATATAGAATAGAGTTTATTGTACTGCAGGAAATAAACTGTTTCTATATATTCTTTCCTTTTTCTTTGCTTGAAAGGAGAACCCATATATCTTCTGTAGATTGTGCCTTACTGGATTTATCTCTTTTCTTAGATTCCTGGTACCTGTCCACCTCCAGGAAAATGTACGAATGTGATGGGTTCCTTTATTTGCACATGTCCGGAAGGTTACGAACTTAGCACTATTACGGGTGTTTGCGAAGATATTGACGAATGTGCTGTTAATCCTGGCATTTGTGAGAATGGAGTCTGCACTAATACCGATGGTGGTGCGTTTTGTACTTGCCCTGATGGGTATATCTTGGAGCAACATACGATGAAATGTATAGATGTAAGGTAAGTGTAGGAGAAATATTTTACATAACAATAAATATTTTTTAGCTCCGAATTGCGAGGTAAAATAAAATGTTATATCATTAAAAAAAACTACTTTTGATCCAAATTTTCACCAACGTTCGTTTAGTCGAATTGTAGTTTTAGAATTATTTATTTATTTCATATTTAGACAAGATCAATGCTATGATGTGTTTTCACGAGGACAATGTACGGAGGCCCGAGGAATGCAGATTACAGCTAAAGAGTGTTGTTGTTCGAAAGGAGCTGCTTGGGGAAGATATTGTGAAAGATGTCCACTTGAAGGGTCATGTGAGTATTTATAGCAAAATATTTAACAGAATATACTGATTCAGGTTTTTTATTACTCTAGACTAATTTTTTCAAATATGTTACAACATAAAATCCTAAAATTGATAATGTACTTAATAGATCCCGTCTTATTTATTCCTTTTTATCTTGCTACATTTTCAGCTTATCTTAATCCTAACGTTCATAAATCTTCTTGAGTACTGATAATCCATATTTTTCTAGATTTAACCGTGATAGTTTTTTTAATGTTTTTTGTATTTCTTTGACTTGACAAACTTCACTATATCAGATTTTTTACATAATTCATCAAATCCTTTGTTTTTTAGTAATCTATAAGATCCATCTTGTACTTTCACTGGTCTTTATTTTATCTATTTTCCACAATAACATTCGAGCATTTTACGTATGTATGTAAAAAGAAGTTTATGATTTTATGCTGCACGTCCTTTGAATTGGGCACGTGAATATCATTATCCATTCTGATTTTTTTTTGCTGACGTACTTGGAAAGGAATTCTCATACCTCTCTGCAGTTTTAGGATTGAAAACATTCTTTCTTTTTTTTTTCACTACGTCTTTTCGATAACATTGCGGTTCACTTTTCACTTCTCTTGAATATTTTTGATTAGAATTTCTGCCACTCATTTTAGATCGAATAACTATAAAATAGGACCTCACAGCTAAACGTTCTACAACAAATTGAACCTTCCTATGCTTTTCAATTTGACGAAATAGTTTTTGTTGGATCAACTTCGAATTTTGACACAATATTCTTGGTATGTCGTACTTAAAGAAAATAAAATTTTAAAAAATCTATTTTTTTTTCTCAGACCCGCTTTTCTCTGTAAAACACTGCAATAAAGTAGTAATTTCAGCCTCTTTTATTTGAATTTACTGATCTAGGGAAATTTCAAGGTCTCTATATCACAGGATCGATGTGATTTTTATGTAATTTGTCTGTCAAATCGATGATTTCTCGAAATATTTTGAATATATAAGCCAATTATGCTGCAATGGTCAAAATTTTAATGTTTTTTTTTTGAAAATAATTTTTTTTTCTTATTTTTTGGGTCATTTTGAACAAAACATTCTAGAACATTTTTCTCTACGATGGTTTATTTTTGAGAAAGAAATTCATGAATTTTTAAAAAGGCAATTTTACGAGTTTTTAAAGCCTTATTAAAAAAATAATTTGGGGCCAATTTTTTTCTTTAAAGGTTTAAATTGATCTTTGTTAGTAATACTTTTGATCGTTTATTGTAAATTTTCAAAAAAACTGAAGTAGTCAAGGTCAGAAATGGAGGAAAATACACGGTTTTCAAAGTCATGCTTATTTACCGTAAGGTATCCGAGTTTGAATTTTATGAAACTCGGGTTACAATCCAACATTATTCTGTATTCTTGAAGGTACTTTGTACTGTTATGATTTAAATCTAATCCATCCTTTTGTAAAAGTTTTCAGAAGTTTTCACTACGGCATATTATTACTAAATTATTTGCAGGTTGATGAATATTCTAAGATCGTCAAAACTAGTAGGAATAATTTATAGTAAATACTTTGTCTTGGAGTACTTTATTCACCACTGACCACCAAATATTGCGTATACGTCAAAATATTAGAATACAACACAAAAATATTGGACTTCTACCGATCCATACGTAGCAATTATTATGATATTACTGAGATATGGCTAGAAGACAATACTCTTTTCTGTGAACTCTTTAACTGTAGATACTCAGTAAATCGGTGTGATAGAGACCTGGCTGGAATAGATGTGTCAAAAGGAGGTTGAATAATTTTGGCTGTTACATAACTTGTTCTTGAGGCTGTAAATGTCAATGTCACAATAGTTGATAGAACGTAAATTGCACTTTGAGTTTCCCCTACTGTATGTATTTGTTTTCTACATATTTCCTGACACTTCCCATAATGATTTTCTATCCTGAGTCTTGAATCTTTTTACTACCTTTACGATAAAAATATCTTAATTATAATATATTTTAATATACGTACATTTCACTCTAATATCCAAGGATGTAGTAACTTGGCCATCTTCTCTCATTTAAATAGCATACCACAATTATAACTTAAAACCAATTTGCTCATTAAATCAGCTTCTTTTAAAATCCATTTAGGTTCATATTTCGCTGGTTTGGACACCATGTATATTTTCAGCAATTACACATCAACAATGAGAAAATAATTTTAAGCAATGCTTTCTCAGCACCACAAATCTCCATGAGAAAGGCACTTTATTAACAAAATCTCTTTTTATTATTTATCCCACATTGTCAAATATGTTAGCAAAAACCAACGATAAATCATCCCTTCTCGTGTCAAGAAAACGTCAAATAATTTACTGTAATTTAATTTTAGCGGATTTCCTAAAAATGTGTCCAGAAGGTCCTGGGAGAATGGATACCGGAAGCGATCTCAACGAATGCGAGTTAATGCCGAACGTGTGCGAAGGCGGCGAATGTGTCAACACTGACGGCTCCTTCCGTTGCGATTGTTCGGCTGGATACACACTGGATGAAACTGGAAAGAAATGTGTCGACGAGAACGAATGCCATACCACCTTAAATATTTGTGGGAATGGTACTTGTTCAAATTTGGTTGGAGGATTTGAGTGTAGTTGTAGCGATGGGTTTGCTCCTGGACCACTACAGGTATGTCATAATAGTAAATACTGCAATAATGGGAAATAAAGGGAAAACAATTACCATTTTATGATTTCCAAGGAGTTACACATCCGTGGCATAGTTATTAATTTAACTTGATTTATTTTCTTTCCAAAACTTTTTTTTTGCAACCTGACCTTGTGATGACAAAACATGTTGAAGATTCGGATTCTGCAACTCACAATAAATGCACCTTAATCAGCAATGAAAACCCTACTAGATAAATATTTCTTTTACCTTTTAACCACAGTCTAAAATAGGTTATTGTTTCTTAATAACGTTACCATGGCCCAAAAAATTGATTTAGGGATAACATCACTGTAACGGGCGAAAAATAGGGCTACTTTGGACAATTTTTTTGGGAGTGTAAAAGAGAAGTGAGAAAATTTTTTTATTATTATTTTGATACAAACTGGCGGCGACAGAGCCGATCTTCAAAATAACCATTTTTAAAAATTGAAAAACTGGCGAAAATATTTTGCGTGAATTATGAATCCTGGAACAAAAAACAAAGATTTCAGAAAGCCTCAAATGTTTTAAATAGTTCTGGTTACACTACATTGTTCGGCTGTAAAAATATTTCGCGATATACTTCCAGGTATATTGTTTTATATCTTCAAAACTCCAGAAGTTGTAGGAAAAACGTTGTTTTTTTCCTAAACTCTCAACAATGGTAAAAATATTTAGTTTTATTCTTAATTTTTAAATTATGGAAAAATTTGCTGAACAATAAATGGACAAAGATAAGATCATGTTCATATTTGCCTAAAATAAGAAAATATGATAAAGATTTTTTTAGACAACAGTATATTTTTATTTCCTGCTAATTCTGCTGTGCTCATGAATACATTTCTGAGATAATAATAATAGTTATTATCTACGAGAACATAATTTTGAAAATTTAATCCTATTTTATATTTCCCTTGGTTATAAAAACCGTGGACAGTGATACATTTAACTGATTTATTATAGAGTTTATTCTAGTTGTTTTATTTCCTATTTCTCTCCTAGGTCTGTGAGGATATAAACGAATGCCAAGAATTAGGTAATCAGTGCGCCTTTAGATGCCATAATGTTCCCGGTTCCTTTAGATGTATTTGTCCTTACGGATATGCTTTAGCGCCTGATGGAAGACACTGCCAAGGTAAGAGTTTTTTTTTTAATATATTTCCTTGTTTAATTTGTTTTGGAAATTTTATTATTAATAGAGTACAGTTAGGACTTTACTGTGGAAAAACATTGGAAACCAAATTTTTTCCAGTGCATTCTTGAACATGTTAGTAATAATATATAAAAAGTTATCAGTTGTAGAGTGCTGACTTCTATTATTTACCTCAATCAGTTTCAAATTACCAGTTTTACCTTTTAAATTATTTTTTTTAGAAAACTAATTGCGCCATTACAAAGAACGGGAAATTTTACATAAAAAATTATTAGTATATTTTTTCGTCATTAAAGACTGCGAGCTGCAGAGTTATCTGTTGGAACATCTGGGCGTGTCATCCTTGAGAGGCACTGAGAGGAGTACAATGTGCTTTTTTTGGAGCAAATCGTAAAATGAAATGCAAACCTATGTTCCAAATTACTAAATTGCACCATTTCCTTTAGCAATGTTTAATGAAGCAGATATGAAAAGAAATAGAAAATCTACATTTTACAAGATCTTTTTTTTAACATCAGAGATTTCCCAGAATATCCAAAAAAGATGTTGTCTATGTTGTTGATGCAGATATGTTGCTACACCGCATATTGTGAAAAACAAACGAATTCAGCATAATTTTTCAAAGATATGTTCAGTATTTACAACGAAATTTTGGAAGTGATGTTATGGTTGTTTTCAACGAATATGCAGCAAAAGCACTAAAAGTAGGTAAGGGAGTCGACGTACTGCAAAACATACATCAACAGAAACTGAAATGACTACATTAATCTCACTATCATTCAAGCCGGAAATAAGGATATATTCATTATTGCATTGAAAAATAAATTAGTTGACAATTGTATTACTGTTTACCAAGCTCCAGAGGATGTAAATACGCTTATTGTGCAAACAGCGATTCGCCAAAGTCAGGATATTGATGTGCTTGTTTTTTTCATTGCCTTATGTCCTCCAAATAATAATACCAATTTTCTGAAATTAGGAAAAGGCAGTACTGAGCAGGAGATATATTTTTCAAAAACCTTCTTGTCCGACATTCCATCTTGCTAAGAGTGTATTTTGTTTATACATGCGTTGACATGATATAACACCACATCGACCTTTTTACAAAAAAAGTAAGGCGAACTTTGCAAATATGTATGAGTCAAAAAAACATGTGCAAGAGGTCGCAAATATATTTTTATCACCAAACCAAGACTCTTAAATGATTTTTTTTAAGCTGAAATAACTTGCGTTCTATCGTTATATGGGCTGTATTCTTTTGATTAATTATCAAGTGATCAAAGTGAAAAACGTGTAACTGATAACTTCATGTTCTTTTGAATATGTATTTACTTGTCATTAGGTCGAAGTGATCATGATTACTTCAAGTGATACAACTGAAAGTGATAATGACTCAAAAGAATAGCCCTATGGTATAACGAAAGAAGACCGTGATTTAAGTTCATTTCGATTCAAATGCTTTGATCGACCAAACAAAAATGTATTAACTTGACAGTTATTTTACCAACGAAAAACGCAACAGAACAACAGTTCAAAAGAGTGTACTATCAAGTAGAGACTTAGCTGAGTAATGATTTGCAAGCAGAAGGCTGGGGCTGGAAGAATGAAGATTCAGAAATGAAACCCATTGCCATGACACATGGGTCAGCCTAGACCGAATTACTTAAAATGATTTTTTGTAGGTATAAACCTAGATCAATGCGGTTATAAAAAATCAGGTCTCTACCATGACTTGTTCAGTTTGCTGTGACACATTGTTTCAATTCTTAGATATTTGTTGGAACAGGAGAAGGAAATTGACTACAGAAACTAAGGTGGACTGGAAGAAAGTACAGCAATTGAAGATTCAGATGACTCAGGGAATGTGGAAGTGTTATGGACGACTCAAAGTTTAAAAAAAAACGGCTTTTTTACACATGGTTGCTAAACTATTTAGATAATTTTCGAATTTTTGAGTGGGAGTATTTAAGAATCACAAAGAATTTTTTTATTTAACTATGTATACTTTCCTTATTTTCAGATGTGGACGAATGTAACACTCCAGCCAACAATTGTAGGTTCATGTGTAAAAACTTGGTGGGTTCCTTCATGTGCATATGTCCAGAAGGTTATAGCCAAGTGGGCTACGGCGATGACTGCAAAGATATCAACGAATGTGAGTCTGAGCCGGATTTGTGCGAGAATGGTCGATGTATCAATTTGCAAGGTTCATTCAGATGTGATTGTTATGAAGGATTTGAACATAGTGACGATGGAAAAAGATGTATCGGTAAGTATTGCCGTTTTGTATTTATATTTCAAAACTTTTTTCGGCTTTTGTTCTCGTATTCTTTTTTATTATGAGATTCCAAATAAGTGAACCTACATTTTGCCAATGTCTTCTATAAGAATGCCGCAGGAAGTATATTGGACGTGCAAGAATATAAACAATTATTTTGTATCTTTTATAGTTAATACTTTTTTGCTATCTCCAATTTGAACTATATCTTCTTTTGTATTTGCATGTAAATAAACAAAAATCAATCCCCAGAAAACATTAGATGTTAGAATGCTCAACATTGAAACACAATATGGAACTATGGAAATATCGGTACCATATGATACTGACGGAAAAAAAAACCACTGGTTTTTCCGTAAAACGGCCGATAACGATAATTATCCTTTCACCCGATATAGCCGAATATATCGATATCAGAACCGGTATCAGCCACTGTTATGTACACCAAAAGTTAGAATTAATATTTACGTGCTAATTGGTTGAAACGGCTGTGACTTTAAATTCGATAGTGTCGTCCCCAGTGGTGGTGCTAATAACTAATGTATATGGCGAACGCGCTAAGGAACGATGGAAATTACTATTTATTTTTGGACGAATATTAATATTTTGGCTTTTTCACTATTGTCGTATGAAAATAAGTTTATTTGTGCAAATAAATAAATACAAGGAAGCAAAAAACGCAAAAATATTAATATATTACTTGAAAAAATGACATCTTTTTAAAATTAAAAGTAGTTTTCTATTAACTCGATTTTTATTATCTAATATTTATAAGTAATAATCCTGATGGATCGGTCTAAAAATGGAATAAATGCATATCTTATGAAATACCTGCACTAAGGTGAAAATTTTTTTCCAAATTTGCAAGAAACGATTTTTCTTTTAAGCATAATTCCTCGAAAACATTTCGCAACATTTTTAACTCCAACAATATTCAGTGTTTCAACGACGGTAATGTTGCTTTGATTTTTTTTTTTGGAAATGGCTGACTTTTAAATGATAATTGGGCATGAAAATATTCAAACCAAACAAAGCTAAAAACATTAATATACTGTCAAAAATATATCCTTTACTCACTATTAATTAAAATACGTCCAACTTATTTTCTTTCTCATAATTTATTATCGTTAATTGCTTAGTGACATCCTATATCCGTCAATAAACAAGAACACTTGGTCTGTCCCAGGTTTAAATTATTGATCACAGGACAGGTGCATTACGAGCGTATCCTCAGCTGCCACGTGCATTGATTATTCCCAAGTGCATTACACACAATAAATATAGAAGTTTATATACTTTTTTAAAATAATTTAATCTGGAGGGAGTATTAAATTTAGTTAGATATCCTTAATAAAATTTCTTCCCAATTTAGGTGATATTTTTAATATAACATTTTTTTATTAATCTATTTTAAATAAAGATAACTTAAATTTAAGCCAATTGGATAATTATGAGAAGGTTTCGTGTATTTATGTCAAGAAAAAATCTATTTCCGAGATCTGAATCATACAAATGCTAGTAATAGCAATAATTACACTTTATACAAAATGAATTAAACTCATTGTCATCAAATAATTATATTACAGAAACTAAACGACATCTAATATTCTTAATACATTATTACTATTGATTTACAAGCCAGACGGCTTCGCACACCCTCCAGGGAATATTCACTCATATCAGGTACACAAAGGTACCAAAAGTATGAAGCTCTGTGGGAACCCTTTCCATGTTATCGGGTCCTAGGTGACCTGGTCTGCTGTATTTCCCATGAACTTTCGGACGGTTCGCGCGGTTGCTAGGAGAGTTGCTTTCTGCATCGGTTTATACAGATGCTCACTAAGACCCAGTCCCTTGATGTTCTGCAGAAGGTTCTTTGGTGTCACTCCAGTTGTTGACAATATTATGAGAATCGTTTGGACGCTGTTCATTGCCCATTGTCTTTGGATTTGCACCTCCAGATCTCTGTATTTGGCGATCTTCTCATTGTATTTTGGTCTTAGGTTGTTGTTAGGTACAGCGATGTCGATTAGTGTAGTTCGCCTAGAAATTTTATCTATTAGTATAATATCTGATCTATTATGAGCAACTGTTTGATCTGTCAGAACCGTTCGGTCCCAATATAACTTGAACTGGTTGTTCTCAAGAATAGGCTCCGGATTGTATCTGTAATAAGGCACCTTTTCTACCTGTAATAGGTCCAACGTTCCTGCTAACTCTTGGTGGAGTATCTTAGCGGCTGAGTCGTGTCTTTCCTTATACTCGGTTGCAACAAACGCTTGGCATCCTCCAGTCATGTGCTGGATTGTCTCTGATGTTCGACAGCCATATCTGAATTGGTCATTTTTTATTGAGGGATCTCTAATGATGAATTTCCTATAGTTCTTCGTCGGAATAACCTGGTCTTGGATAGCTAACAAGAAGCCCTCCGTTTCCGGAAACATCTGTCCTGAAATCAACCAGTAGTTCGACGCCGAGTTGTCGACATTGTCCTGATTAACCTCATTTGAAAGCCGTCCATGAAGTGGCTTCTGTAGCCAGGTTTGCAGCTTCTCTTGGTCTGTTTGGTGGTGAGAAGTAATATCTTGTTCCCTCAACTGTAGCGGCGTTGAATCGTCTGCCTCGCATATTGCTCGATGTAGTGTGGAAGAGTCCGCTAACCTGTGGAAATATGAATGTAAGTTTATTATTTGTTGGTCGAGCTGTTTACCAATATCCACCAATCCTCTGCCTCCTTGGTGTCTTGGAAGCATTATACGTTCAATAGCACTCCGAGGGTGAGGTTTTTGTGCTTTTGTTAGGAGTGTCCTTATTTTTCTTTGCAGGTTTTGTATGTCCGTCCTGCTCCATTTTACAATTCCAAAAGAGTAGCTCAGCGCAGAGCAAGCATACGTGTTGAGCGCCTTGAACAAATTTCTGCTATTTAAATTAGTTCGTAATACCCGCCTTACCCTCCTGACAAATTCGGTTGTCAATTCGGCCTTCATAGTGCCATGGTCAATTCTTTTAGCCTGTTTCATACCTAGATATTTGTATGTTTGGTCTGCTTCTATTGCAGCTATAGTTTCACCGTTCTGCATTTCAAAAGCCCCCGGTTGTATATTCCCTTTAACGACGTTCAAAATACGGCACTTGTCAAGTCCAAATTGCATTCCGATATCCCCGGAGAACTCCTCTACAATTTTAAGCATTTGTTCCAGCTGGTTTCTGGTAGCAGCCATCAGTTTAAGATCATTCATGTATAGAAGATGATTTACTCTGACTACCTCTTCGTTGTTATTTCTAATACTAAAGCCGTATCTGGTTGAGTTCAAGGTAAAACCACAATGGGCTAAGTGAATCGCCCTGAATACATTATTACTTAATTCATACTAGTTATTATTAGACACTAATGATCTTAATAATTTAGAGTAACGCTAACATTTAACATGTATTTAATTTATGGACAAACAGAATACAATTCTTTACATGCAGGAAGATTTTATATCTTGGAATTGAAATTGAAATTGCAATTTTCCGAAACATTTAAAAGAATTGATCGTAACTTAAGTGAAACAAAAAGAGATGAAGCTTAACTAAAACTTTAATGAAAAATAATTTTTTTTTATTGATAAAATCTTTTCATTTACTAAATTATTACAAAATGTTGTACATCAGTAATTAAGTTGTTTTAAAAATTTTCAGATCATAGGGAAGGATACTGTTTCCGTAATAAAGAATGCTCGACAAAATATGAATTTTCAATTAAAAAGTCTACAAAAGCTGACTGTTGCTGTACCATGGGAGAAGCGTGGGGTCCAACGTGCGAAGCTTGCCCACCCAGATTCTCTGTTGAATATCAAGAACTTTGTTTGGATAGTGGATTTTTGATAACTGGAGAGGGTACGTGATATAATTTTATTAGTGTGCAATTTATACTTTTGAGTAACAGAAATGTTATTTTAGTTGAAGAGAGTAATCAGTAAATAATATAAAAGTATTTATTTGATTATAATATAGCTCAAATTTTATCCGATAATATAAGTTGATAAATGTTTTTTTTCATCAAGCTATTTTTTCTATTTTTTTTTCAGAACTAAATTTATTTAGTTAGTTCAGGTTAGACTTTTGCGTTTTATGTTTGTCGTAATAGTTGGATGTATGATAGTATTTTTATCATTTCATCATAATTATGAAGAGGATGAACTACTTTTTTTGCATACATATTTCTTTCTTAATATTTTGTTTAAAACAATATTTTTAACTACCTTTTTTTCCTTCAAGAATTAATGAAATCTGATGAAGTACTCTTAAGTAGCTATTTTTATTAAAAATTAGTTTTTTAAAGATTTCATTTTGACACGTTATTTGGCAGAAAACGTTATTACGGATAACTTAAAAGCAGCAAATAAATAGTGTAATGAGTAAAACAATGCGAGACAGCATGCTATTGTGTGTCTCTGTCACAGAATGTTTTTCGAATATAATAAAAAATAAATATTTGTTTTTTATAGACATCAACGAATGTGAAACTATTCCTGATCTCTGCAGAAATGGACAGTGTATTAATACCTTAGGATCTTATAGATGTATTTGCAATAAAGGTTACAAAGTAGATGGTTCCGGATTGTATTGTAGGGGTAAGTGTATTATTTTTTAAAATCCAGCATAGTGGAAAATTTTCGAGAATATGAAATGGTCAATCTTAACAAAAACTGATTCAGTGTTATTAAACCAAAATTATAAAAACTGTTTTACCCAATAAAATTGAGTGAGAGCTGGTGAACAATTTATTTAATATAATTATAACGATTGAAGTTCGGCCGACATTTAGTATATACTATCGGACAAAATAACACCAACGCTTTCGAAAGATGTATAATACAGCCATTATAATATACTAAATTTGTGATAGCGCATTTATATACCTTTTTAAAAAATCAAAATTTCAGTAAGAAATAAAGAAAAATTGTTTATATATGTAAATTCTCCTTTCGGGCAGAGAATATGAAAAATATATATACAAACAGTTTATTTCCTGCAAATATCGCTCTGGTCCTCTTCCCATACGCGTTTCGATCACCTCATGATGTCGTCAGTGAAGCTGTATCGGACCGAGAGCAACATTAGCAGGAAACAACTGATATAAGAAATATAAATTTTAAGGTACGTCGGCAGGGTATTGCACCTGCCATCTACCGACCTCGATGTCAGACTGAAAAATATCGTCAGTCGAACGACATCTATGAATCATTGGAGTAATGTGAAATTTTTAAAAAATCAAAATTTCAGTCAGAAATAAAGAAATCTTCTGCCGTATTTAAATAGTTTGTTATATATGTAAATTTTCCTTTCAGACACTGAATATGAAATATATATATATATATATATATATATATATATATATATATATATATATATATATATATATATATACAGTTTATTTCCTGCAAATATCGCTCTGGTCCTCTCTCCCTACGCGTTTCGATCACCTCATGATCTCGACAGTGGAGCTGCCTGAAAGGAGAATTTACATATATAACTATAGAAAAAGATTTCTTTATTTCTTACTGAAATTTTGATTTTTTAAAAATTTCACTTTACTCCAATGATTCATAGATGTCGTTCGACTGGCGATATTTTTCAGTCTGACATGGAGGTCGGTAGATGGCAGGTGCAATATTCTGCCTACTTACCTTGAAATTTGAATTTCTTATATCAGTTGTTTCCTGCTAATGTTGCTCTCGGTCCGATGCAACTCCACTGACGAGATCATGAGGTGATCGAAACGCGTATGGGGAGAGGACCAGGGCGATATTTGCAGGAAATAAACTGTTTGTATATATATTTTTCATATTCTCTGCCTGAAAGGAGAATTTACATATATAACAAACGCATTTATATACATTGTCATTTAATATTATACTAGACTGTTGTTAGCAGCATAAAAATTATTTCCAACGGTCAAAACAAATGAACGGATATTAATGTAAACTTTCAAATACAGAATACTCATGCGTCAAAAGTACAGAACCATTTTAATATTTTCCTAAGAGAGAAAGTTTTCAGTAACAGTAAAGGCTTAGATAATTTTGTGGTATTGGTTTTATGTATAATATACATTTTTGGGTTAAGTTAATCATACCAAAAGGTATCTTAATTTCCAAAGAGTTAAAGCAGACAGTAATCAATTCATTTCTGGGAGGTAAAAAACAAGTCGCAATTTTAGACTAGTTTGATTTTGTATCGTATTCAAAATAATTTCATGTTATACTCAAAGAGGACATTTAGAGAATCTATCGAAACTCAGAAGACCGAGGAGAACAATAATATGGGCACCTAGCTAAAAAGACTTTTATTTTGAGAAGAAAAAGCATTGCAAGGCTTGCTTTTTCTTCTTCTTGCTACTTGAGGGAAATTATATTTTGGTTTTTTTAACATGATAATAATCTAAACCACTCTTCACGAATTGTTCAAGAGTAATATCAGGAAAATATCTTTGCATTGGCCAGCACAATCACCAGACCTTAATCCCATGGAAAATTTGTGAAAGTTAGTAGGCCCTCGTATTCGTATACAAATGATTTCAAATAAGCAATTGTTTAATAAATAAAATTATTGAAGTTTATATAAATCTTCTTGAAAATATTGTTCAAAAGTTAATTGCCAAATGCCACGATGTTGTCAAGTAATAAATAATAATGAATATTCATTTAACTATTACTGTAGTAGTTCTAGCTACTGTAAATCTTAAATGTGTTTAATATTTTTTGTTGTAATACGTAAAATAAAATATCGTTAAATTTTTCTTACATAATTTTTTTCGTCTATTTTATATATAGGTCAATATAAATTTTACAAAAATGTATGAAATATTGTGAGAATAACACGATCTTTTTATTTTTATTTTAAATTCAAAGGAACAGAAGCATTTCGTTTTCTACTTTTGTCCAGTGTATGCACAAAATAGATACTGACTACCTGGTGGAGAAACCTCGGTTGCTCTTTTTGTCGTACTTAGCTAAACTCATTTCCACGTCTTTTACAATGTTGCAACGCTTCAAACCGCCTGGCTCGCAGTATTTATTATTTTTGTAGAATTTTAAAAATCCTGTTTAAGTTGCAAGGGATATAAAATATTTTACTTCCTTTTTTTATCGTGGAACTTTGTAATTGCCTGACAATAAGTAGAAGCTAACCAGGGCGTCTGGCTAATGCTTTCAGACTGGTAGAGGAATAAGTTGGCAAGAGGACAGATTTTAAGATATTTTTGACATTTACTTTCTCCCTATATATTGAAAGCTGCAATTGTAAAATATTAAATGAAAAGGCATTTCTTTTTTTTTTTTCAAAATTTCGTCATACACATGTGTCCCAATAATGCTACGATATTTTAGAACTATTCATTTCCATATTAAATTCCACTGGTTGGTTGTCTTTCATCCAATTTATTTCATCGTTAAAGTGTCAATGCTACTTTACTGTGGTAGTACTTCGAACAGGCGACCATTCGATCGATAAAGAAACTTCGAGGGAATGTACCAGACGATCATCTCTTTAAAAAATGTCAAAACTTTCGCGGGGAAACAGGTTGATAAAAATCAATAATAAGCTTTTTGATATCTGTCTTCAAAGCAGTAAGAATGTCCCGTTGAGATCTCTTTTTTGGGAGGCCGACGCCTTTTTGTAAGGTTGCCTTATCTTGTCTTCCCTATTTTCATACTTTCTCATGTTTAGTTTTCGATTTTTTTTTCTTTCCCTTATCTAGATGGGTTTAACTGATAACTTTAGAAGAAGCTTTGATGGTCTTAGACTAGGGTAACTCCCAGATTCAATTCCTGTTTTTATGGAGCTGTCAATGCTTATGCAAATGGACCTGTAGTAAGGCTCCAGGCTTGAAAAGATCGATAAACAGGCCTGTGATTGTGTGTGTAACTTTCATTAACGCCAAAAGTAACAAAAAACTGCACCTTTGGCCTTTTAAGTACATTCCCAATATTAATTTAACTTTATTCGTAAATGCGAGACTGTCTTGACAAGATCATTTGGTCCAGAGAAGCTTTAATACTATTCGAGTCTAAATTTTGCATGCCATAACCTCAGCATCATTTTAGATTTAAACAACAATATATTTGTTTGAAGGCTGTTTATGGTTGATGAAGGAGAGGTTTTTTGATCTTTGACAAACATAAATATGTTTGATTATTTTTGCTTTCAGTTTTATTGCTTGGCGTGAGTCTTTTTAATGTTTTTAAGTGTTAGAAATTACTATAAATGCGAAATCGGCAATTAATATCAACAGAAGAGGATTTTAAAACCTATTTTTTTTAATTGGTAAATATTGTTAGATATTATTTACATACTGAAAATACCAATGATTATAATTTAGGCAACCACAAATTCATACTTTTATGTATTCTAGAATTGACGTACCAGTTATCATATTATACTTGTTTAAACAATGCAGCAAGAATAGCATAGAATCGGTATGTTTGTAGCAAGAAATAAAATATCCACTGTTTATCAGCACTTGCTCAAATATAATTTAAAATATTATTACAGTATTCAGCATTCAAACCACTGGACTCTAGTTCTGGTGATATGCTAATTCTACAAGGGTATGTTCGAAGTTCAGAACAAATATAGATCAGTTATGTAGTAACATTCTTCTGTTTTACTGTAGTTTTCGACATATGACTATTCGGTAAGTTTTTCTCAGTTTTACCTTTGTAAAACTGAGGGGCGCCCGCTATTAAAAACAAAAAGAAAATTTAAATATTGTCATTAGACCTATCTATCTACTCAAAAATGAGTTGCTGTACGCACTGTAATGTTTGATGATCAACAATAATAGTTTAAACTTCTACGTCATAAGTGGTACTAATAACGCCTATCATAATGTACTCTGCCAATTTTTTCATTTATTTCACTGGTTGCTTTGGCTCAAAAAGTAATAAAAAAAGTATGTAATGTCTGAGTCAAGTTGTGACATTAATGTCAAATCTGAGTTGCAATATAGGTCATTTAAAACCATGGAACAGAACTCCAACAACGATGTCTAATAAAAGTAAATAAAGATCATTTTTAACGCCTTTTAAACTCGAATTTCGTTAAAGTACGGTATATATTGATATATTTTATTTTTTCCTATTAAAAAAAATCATAACTAGGCAACCAGCGGAGCAAAGTAAAAATTTTTGGCGTATTTAAGAAGTTTTAGCAGATAATCGAAATTTCCAGAAAAAAGAAATACCTTTTCATTTGATATTTTATAATTGCCACACCCCATTTAATATGAATGTTAAAAATATCCTTAAATCTATTTCTCTATCTCCTTATTTCTTTACAAGTATTTTATTGAATTTTTTCAAACGTTTTCGCTATATCGTTTAACACTTTAAAATCCCTCTTTATACACATTATCTCTGTAATAAATTTCAACAAATTTTTCACCAGCTCGTAATATTATTGATGTTCTATTGAAAACGTGGAGGCAAAACGAAACTTTTCCACTTTTTCCTTAATTATACTCATAATATTAATTCGAAATAAGTTTTAACAAACAATTATTGCGGCTTTTATTAATAATAACACTGTTGATTTATGACCATTAGTAATATATTTTTAATGCGTCAGGCAGAAAAAAAGTTATATATTTACGTCTATCAAAAACTTTTTCAATGCTATAAAAACATATATTTTCGCTTGGGTGGTCGAGGGAGAACCAACTACTTACACGCTGGGATGCCTACGATTTCTCATTTTGCCACCAGGCTCCGCTTTTCCTTATTTTTTTTTTGAATAATAGCTAAGATTTTTTTTGTATGGTAGTATTAGGAAAGAAAAAAACATTATGTTAATATAACTGTCTTTAAATATCGTTTTTACAAAGTAAATCCCGGAAATTATTCAAAGATTTACTTTATTTTTCCAAAGTTAACTAACCGTAACTTTTAAAGGCTCAAATTGGAATAAAATATCTTTTAAATTAGATTTGTCAAAAAGGACATTAGAATCATAGGTCTGTTATTTGAATACTGCTCTCAATCACCAATATTTATTTCTAGTCTGCATAAAAAGGTTCACTTTCAGGTTAAAATACTTCATGGAAATTAGATCAAAAAAGAGCTGTTTTGTTAACAAAAATGTAACATTAGTGTTTTTGCTGTAATGTGTTCACTTCGGCATCCTATAAAACAAAACGCAAAAAAATGGCGGACCCAAAATGGTCACGATTTTCAGTTTTTTGAGTTTATCTCGAAAAGTAAAAGTTGTATTCAAAGAGAATTAAAAAACCTATCGATTAATATAATATAAGTTATAGGTGGCGCCACTAGTTATCGAGATATATTTTTTTTCGACAAAATTAACAGTTTTTGTATGATTTTCTCTATAATTTTTTGTAAAAATTTTGTTAATAAACAAATTAATAATTAATATGACTAAGCAAATTGTTGCTATCATATAAATTAATAAAACAACATTAATATTATAAATATTACATCTGATGCATAAGTTTTCTTGAAGCGCCAATGAATAATGCGCCTGAACTATTACAACCCTCCGACAGCGGCCTGCAGCAGCTATTTTCGATTAGATTCGGCCCAGTTTTCTAAGGTTCACAAATCGTAGGGAAGTGTATTTCTTGGATACAAAAAATTTACAGGTAAAGTATTAAAAAGCATCTTGAGCAAATTTGAGTCCTTAAAATTCATTTGCCATGCCATTATGAATTTTTGAAAAAAAAAACTTTTTTTCATCCAAAATTAATTTTTTTTTTGAGATCGGAAATCTAATGCACGCATTAAAAAAATTTATCTCCATCCGGTGAAAAGTTATAGCAATTTTTTGGTGCAAAAATTGGTTTTTGCACAATTTCTCAATCCACGATTGAAAAAAATTTTTTTTTTAAATAGATCTTCAAAATATACAACAATACAATTTCCATTAAAATTGAGCATTGTATCTTAATTAGGAAAACGGAAAATTGAGGTTGAATTTTCAACTTTGACATCGAGTTTCTCGGAAAATAAAAAATTCACAGATTCCGGGTTTGACATATTTTTTAGAATGACAATAATGTTAAATTTTAAATCAGTAATTTGTTAATAAATGTCTTTAAAAAAAAAACAAGAACCGTAAATTTTGTCGAAAAAAAAAATATATCTTGATAACTAGTGGCGCCACCTATAACTTATATTATATATAAATCGATAGGTTTTTTAATTCTCTACAACTTTGTTTGAAACATTTTTCTATACAACTTTTACTTTTCGAGATAAACTCAAAAAACCGAAGATCGTGACAATTTTTGGTCCGCCATTTTTATTGCACAGGTCTTTCAGAGTTACTATCGAGGTATGTTTTATAGGATGCGGAAATGAACATATTCCAGCAAAAAAAACCAATGTTACATTTTTGTTACTGACGAAAATCTATTTTCCATGGAGTAAAACTTTAACAAGTTGTTTAAAAAATTATAATTTATGAGAATCTAAATCCAAAGCAACATACTCTAAAAATGTTTTAAGATCAGTGAATTTTAAGCATTAATTTAAAAAAACAATCGTCTTAAAATAAGTTTCTTTGTAGATATTAACGAATGTGAGCATTCTCTATGTCAATATACGTGCCAGAACACAGAAGGTAGCTTCTTATGTTCATGTCCCGCCGGGTTCTTGTTAAATTCAGACAGCTTGACGTGCAGGGATCTCGATGAATGTGCGACAGGGCAACACCTGTGCCAGCAAAATTGCATTAATACTCAAGGCAGTTACAAGTGTTCATGCGACAAGGGATATACGCAGATCGGTGACAAATGTGAAGGTAAGTCTGTTTTAGTGCTATATTATTACATTTTATTTTCTTTTAAGTAAGAATAAAATATTTTGTCACTACAGATAATATATGTAAGCGAAAAAAAAAGGAAAGCAAGATAAGATTTTTATAGCAACAAATCTATTTTATCATTTTAAATCATTTCCTTCTGTTTGCGCTCCAACTTTATTTTCAAGACTTTACTTATTTACGCGTATGTTCGGGCCAGAGGGTGGTTTCCACTCTAAATCCTTGAACGGAGAAGTCTATGCAACCTTAAAGTTGCTGGTTCAGAAAGGTGGGGTAATCGAAGGACCGGCTCCTTTTACTTAGGAACAATTTTATTAATAAATTATATTGAGTTACATTAGACTCTATTGGTTCAAACAAAGAGTTAGCTGTATTTTGTTTGAGTATCTTCTGACTTTAGTAACTTTGCCAATAAATTATAAAACTGCTAGAGTGACATAAACGAGAAAAATACAGCTCATGCGGCTTGTTGCACTATTTGAGCTTTACAACGTCTAAATTTCGATTAACGGCACTATACTACGAAAAACTACTGTCGCTAAGCACACGCGTGTAGGTACACCCTGATAAATAGCGATTGAAAAGCTTCGTGCTAGGGATACGCTATATTTGATATCGATCCGTATCATACGAAATAGTATCGAAACTGGAAAATATCGTTAAAAAGACAAAAGCAACAATATATAAAATAAAACATTCTATTACATAACAAACAGGACAGAGCATTATTATAACGTTACATTTCTTATACGGGTACAGGATTTTTTTTTATTTAGCATCATACCTAGAGGCTTAATTATAAGAGAAGGAAAAAAAACTTTACGAAAGTTATATGACTTTTTCTATATTATCTTTTAGATATGTTTAAAAAAACAGTGAAGTAACGTAAAGTTGAAAAACAAAATAAATTTAATTTTTCTAAATAAAACACCTTGTATATTGAATTTTTTAAAAGTAATTTTAGATTCGTTATGTGCGACTCCAAAAACTCCCCCATACTAGTTTTGGAGAAAATCGAACAAAATTGATTTTTTCGTCCGCCATATTGGATCCGCCATGTTAAATTTTTAAAACATATTTTGAATCTGTTATGTGCGACCCCGAAAACTCCCCAGTACTAATTTTCGAAAAAATGGGACAAAATTAAATTTTTTTGTCCGCCATATTGAATTTTGTAAAAATAATTTCAGATTTGTTGTGTAAGACCTCGAAAATTCCCCCATACCAATTTTGGAGAAAATCGGACAAAATTCATTTTTTTGGCCGCCATATTGTCAGCGCCACCTTGAATTTTACTGCACTAATTTCATCTAAAAAAATATGGGACCACCGCAGCAACTTCTTGAATATAATGTAAAAGATTTCATTCAAATCGATGCAGCCGTTCCGGAGTAATCGGTGTACATACATAAAAAAACACACATGACGAATTGAGAACATCCTTCTTTTAGTTAGTCGGTTAAAAAAGTAAGTTTAAGACTCAATACTAATAATAAATATCTATATTTTTGAAAAGCTTGTACAAACTAAATCAGTGTTCAAAAATATTTTGGGTCCCATTTAAGAAAATACTAGGTTGATTTATTTCTCCGAAACAGTTGAACCTATAAAAAAAAACTGACTACGCCACTGCACCCTACAAGAAAACCCCCAATAGTTTTTTTTTTAACTTTGCGCTAAGTTGCGAAATAACCGAGATACGAAGGGTGCCCTAAAATGCACTATTTCAAAATCGCTCTGTATCTCCAAAACGAAAAGGGTTATAAAAATTCTGCTAGTGGCATCGTTCGTTTTTTAAAAAAGTAACGCACAGCCACGAAAACCTTATCCTTGTATTTTTACTGATAACGAAGATAATACATCAAAAATTAGACACTCTGTACATATTTTTTTCAAAATAGTAGCGGTAAGCTTATTGGAAAACATTCAAAAAATGTTTTTGAAAGAATTAATTTTTAAGGTTTGGCCTTTTTTCTAACTAGATGTTTTACCTTTATGAGCAGCTTTAAATTAGCCAAGTTCACAAAAATTAGCATCACATTCATTGCGTGTATGAGTTCCATGTTGACTTTTTATCTTAGAGGCCAGTAGGTTTAATTTTTTAAAAGGAAACAATAGGTTTATTTCATGGCATTCGATATTATATTTTTAAGAATAAAACATAAAATACCTACTTGGATGTTTCCTTTTCACGTGAGCCCTTAAGTTGGAATATTTAGAAAAATTCATCTTACATTCTCCATAACTAACGATTCCTATTGTGAGCCTAAACTTATAAGTTTAGCACAAAAAAAATCAATTGATTAACTATTACATACATCAAAGGAGTTATCTATTAAAAATATATGTTAATTATTACCAAAGCAGCACCCAACATCGAGCAACCAACAAATTATGCAAAAACACAAAGACGAAAGAATAGCAATTTCAAAATTTAAAAAAAAAATCAAAATGTTGATTTATTAAACTGAGAACTGTTGCCGTTACGTTGTTACTAGACCTGTTGTCAAATAGAGTACCCCGCATGACCGAAGCTTTGCAAGCATCGGGGTGTACTTAGACGCTTCTTCGCCAAGTTTATTCGTAGCACAACAATTACACTCCTTGCTCTTGTGCCTTCGGCAGCCGGCATTTTTCAAAATCAAAAGGGAAAACAGTAACGTCTTGGTTGTGTAACACCCATAAAGGGTAAAAATAAATAAAAATATATTAATATATTCCGAGAGAGATTTTAATAATTTAAAATAGGTTGCGTTTTCGAAACAACTTAATAATACAAAATATATTATTTGTTTTCTTAGGTTTTTCTCTTTTCAAATACAAATATCGTTAAAATCATAAATATACAGATTCTATTTATTTTAAGGAAGAAAATAAAATAACAAACAAAAGTTTCAAAACCAGACGCTCCTAATATTTCTATTTATTTTTATTATTTCCTACACAGTTTGCCAAGAACAGCACCCCTTCTGGGTTTAACGATCCCTTGCAAAAATAACGACCGGCCAACTCAATAAATACTGTTTGTTTTGCCAATATCTCAACATAATTACTGGTTGTGTGTGGTTAACCTTAACTCTCTTCATGTTGACTTTTGGCAAATCCCTGATGATTTTAACAAATCCCTTCTAAGATATACTACGGCAAAATAATCCATAGGGAGTAAATTGTGCTGTGCACTTCACCTTTTCAAATTCTCGGGATGTATATGTTGTAACGAAAGTTGTTAGATCGATGATGGCTTTGATTCAGTGTTGCCAGATTAATAAAATGCAGGTATCGTAAATTTTTTTTGTCATACCACTTTGAAACTTTGACTGTGTTTTTTTCTTAAAACTAATTTATAATTCTGCTTAATTAGAAGAGTTGTTAAAATTGGTCCAACAAATCTAGATATGTCTTTACGCTTTTATTTTCCAATTCGAAAGTTGAAAAACTTGAAAAGAATTGGGATTTTTAATTCTTTTATTTGAATCCCATCACAATCAAATTGTTTTATGGAGTAGAATCTTACATCGCATCTTGAAAACCTCGGACGTTTTTTAGGGTTCCATAGAAATCTTTATAGGCTCGTTATGTCCATCCATTAGTATGTCACAGCCCTCTAACTTCTAATCTTATGCAATGACATTTTGCAGGTATATGTATTTTAGTAACCCAAAAACAGATCTGATGTAAATTTGGGAAAACAATTTATGGTACAAAAATCTAAATATATTTTTACGCTTTTATTTTCTAAATCAAAAAAAAAAAATAGTTGTTTTTAATTTTTTTTTATGACTTTCATCATAATCAAACCTTCTCCGGAATAGGATCCCATGTTGCAGCCTGAAACATCGGAGGTTTTTTAGGGTTCCATAGCAATACGAAAATTATCACCAGCAAATTACGTTAACTAATTTATGTGACAAAAAAAAACTGTAAAAAATTGGATTTCTTCATTTTTGTTTATGCGATCGAGTGGGATATCCTAGAACAAGTCTTTAAAAATACTGGCTTAGTCATGAAATATAAGCCTCTGAAGTTGCTTATAATTGTAGCTCTATTTTATGAACGCGAATTTTGGTGAATGCGCCAGGAAACGCAGTGTTTCATTAAAGGGGTTGCATATTGTATCGGGCTCCTTGATATGGAAGCGTGGGTTCTCAATGGGTTTGTTCCCGTGCTTTTAGGAGGCTTGATTGCGTACTTTTAAGTTTCAGTCTTCGAGCATACACGCTGGAAGTAGCATGCAATGCTCTGCGCGTTACTCGGCAAAGAGAAAGCAAATACAGGTCTCTCTAGCTCCGAACGTTTAGTTCATTTCTCCACTTTCAGCGCGCGCCAGTTTTGATTTGAATTTCTTCAAAAAAAGTTTGGTGAAGTTGAACTATTACAGTGTAGTCAAACTTTTAATTACAGAATATCTTCTTCTTCTACCTTCTATAATAGGTCCCTGACCTGTTCCTTCTTCGATTTTCCTCATTCTGGACTTAAATTATCGCTCCACCTTTTCCGTGGTCGACCTCTACTGCGTGTACCACTAGGCGATTTATCTCGTGCGATCCTTACCAGTCTATCCTCTGTCATTCGGCTTATGTGTTTGTTCCATTGTGTCTTACGGTGTAGGACCCACTCATTAATGCAGTCTGTGTTGCATGATTGCCTAATGTTATCGCTTCTTTCTCTGTCTAGTAGCGTTTTTCCTGTTATTCGTCGAAGTATTCTCATTTCTGTAGTCTCCAATAGTTGTTTCGTTTTTGTCGTCTCTGGCCGTGTTTCTGAGGTGTATGTTATAATAGGTCTAATTGTGGTTTTGTAGATCCGAACCTTTGTTTCTTGTTGTAAGTGTTTGTTTCGCCAGATCACGTCGTTGAGACAACCCGCCACTTTATTTGCTTTGGCCACCTGCCCTCTTACTTCTTCTTCGATGTTGCCATAACTAGTTATGTCGATTCCTAGATATTTGAAACTCATTTCTTGTTGTATTATTTGACCGTCTAGTTCTAGTTTGCATCGGAGGGGTTCTTTTGAGGTTGTCATACATTTAGTTTTTTCGGCTGAGATAATCATATTATATTTTCAATCTCTGGAGGTCGTCTTCATTTTCGGCACATATCACAGCGTCATCAGCGTAACAGAGAATTTTTATTTCTGTATCACCCATTTTATACCCTCTACCAAGTCGCACCTCCTTTATTATTTCGTCCATTATCATGTTAAACAACAAAGGACTAAGCGAGTCTCCCTGTCTAATACCGCTGTTGACTGGTATGGGTGTTGATAATTTACCGTTAGTGCGAATCTGAACATAATATAAATGTCCTAAAGTTATTCACGAATGAGTAAAATATTGGTCAAAACACTTTCCATGTTGATGTTATTTTAAAAGTGGAAATATTGTTTCTCGAAGATTTCGTTTGAAAGTGTCTATTTGGCGAAATAATTAAATATATCTGAATCAAGCATTTTTGGAATTGTACATGATAAATTTGGCATAATAACAGTTTCACCAAGGTGGTTCTAGATTATTGATTTTCGAACAAGGATTGCTTCGACCGCAATTTTCTTAAAATAAATGAAATCTTTAAATGTAAACACTAAATTTCTCTCTAAGAGGGTGAGAAACAGGGTTCTCAGTCTCTAAAAGGAGGGCGTAAACAATTTTGCGTCGAGTTGCTTATAGGTACTAACTTTTGGGATCAAGCAAGACGTATTTTTATTGAATGTATGCCACAGGGTACTACAATAATAGCAGGTACCGACCGTACTACATCAACAAAATTACATACTGCTATTAATTAAAAAGATACTGATTTATATCACAAGTCCAACCTAGTCTCGGCCACTATAACTTCTTTTAGCTGGACTATCTAGCGTATAGCTAAGATTTGACTCCGTTTAAGTTGAAAGGGGATATTGATATATATATATATATATATATATATATATATATATATATATATATATATATATATATATATATTCTCAAGGCTAATATAAATTATCGGTGCGTTAAAGTTGATAGAGAATATGCTAAATAATAAAATAACCCAAAAAGCGTGTCTTTTATTTTATTGTTGGAAAGAAAATTTTTCTAACTGTTTCGTAAGTTTCATTCGTAAAATGATGTGATGTATCTTTTATTTAATTTAGGTTAATTGAACCATTACATTTATTCTGTTACCTTTCTCATTTCGTAATCACCAGAAAGGGTGTTTCTTATTACAGTTGAGCAGTAGGCAGCTAACATATTCGCGCTCCATTTTCCTCTGTAACTTTTTCGATTTGGACAACGGTTGGGTGACATTTTCTCCATATTCGTCTGATACTGCACATAAATTTTCCAGGAAAATTTTAATAAAGGGATATATAGAAAATGCAGTTTCAATTACTTGCTACAACCTATAACTATATAGGATGCCAGTAGCTTTTTTATATGAACCTTGTAATTTTTAGATTTTTTTCCCAAAAAATTACTTCAAACATTCTGGAATGCATTCAGTGCTTTTTCATCAATATTTATAGGGATTTTAAAAAGTTTTCTTAGTTTGATGTAAACTTAGAAATTTTTCTTTTCACCACTTGAAGTAATCATGATCACTTCGAGCGAATGACAAGTAAAATGCATATTCAAAAGAACATGAAGTTATCAGTTACACTTTTATCACTTTGATCAATTGATAATTACACTAAAGAATACAGCCATAGAAGTGCATTTCCTTGCTTGTTTAAGGCTTTAAAACAAAGCTTAAAAAGGCGTAAAATGGGTGTAAATATAAATTTTATTTGTCGATTTGGTACAGCATTTCCACGAAGAATCCGTCCTAAAATGTAACACAATATTTAGTATTTTTTCTTTATGGTCCTGTAAGTAGTGCCCTTATTATCAAATCAGGGCATCCACATCCTCCATGTGGTATTTCTCCAAACTTATGCGTGATCCATTCATTTGAAATTAAGTTTTGGATCAACAAAAGTCAAAAATAAACAAAATACTTATTAATTTCATAGGGGGATTTTAATGAAAATCAGCCTTATTTGTCTGACTAACTAGTGAGTAAAGAGAAGACCTTGAAGGAAAGAGTATTTCGAAAATTTTAATTAAAAATAAAAAGGTTATCGTAAATTGATTATACAAATTAATTCAGCATAAGACCATAAAAGATGATCACAAGGTTGTTATTGGTAATTTTGTATTAAGTATATAGTGATATTCTGTTTAAGTTGAAAATGTATATGTAGTACGATATTACACAAAAACGATCATTCATTACAACTTACGAGATATAGTGAAGTTGAAAATATAATTTTCCTATTTATAAATATATGATATGGTAAGTGTTAAAGTTCATAATAAAAAATTTAGCACAATTGAATTTACTATTTTGTTAATTTATAATCCTACTGAAATTTTATATGTGTATAAATTTCTACGAGAAGCAATATTTCAAGTAAAATCTGTTTTAATTTTATTTTATCCGTGCGTATATGCATGTTCTCCGTCACGTGATAATCGCTTGCTTGCATTACATAAATGTCGTAAACTATATGTGTATTAATTCTGTTTAAGAATTTAATGAAAGCTGTAAATAGTACGGTCTCTAATTGTTTCTAGCTCGATTTTAGGTGGAAATATGTGAGGAAAGCAATAAAATTATTTTATATTCAATAGATGCTTTATATGAAACATCCTTATCTCGGAAACTAAACGAGCTAGAGAAGACGGTTTAGTAGAATGATCGTTCGGAATTTTCTATTTTAATTTTATACCTTTGAGGCTGCAGTCAAAAGAATAGCTAGTCAGAAAAGAAAATTCTGTTTTGTTAGTCTAGGTTTCGAGAAATTTTATTCTTTTCATCAGGACTTCTAAGAGTTAGATGACATGTGAAAATATTATGTAATAAAAAAGTTTTAAAATAACGTAAATGGGACCAGAATGAAACTAGCGACCGTATCCTCAACAGACTGAGACGAAGACGTGTCGGACATTCAATGTTATCACCCAAAGCAGTCTGATGAGTTCAGGTAACAAGTCTGCTTGGATACTTAAAGCCAACGCTCTCAAATGACTTGTAGTCAAGGTTGCGATATAGAATGCTAAACAAGACCTAGGGTTTAAATATCAAGTATCACCACTGTTATTCATTCATTTATATTTAATGCTCAACTACAAAAAAATTGAATGCAAGGAAGAACTGCAAAGTGCGATTTTTTAATGGAAATGCATTAAATTTAATGTAAATGTACTGGAAGCAAATTTCACACACATTTATTAAATACATTTAATATAATGTATTCAATTTAATAATTTAATGTAATCACCATAAGAAAATTGAGTCCTTTAAGCAACTTATATCATACTAAATGTGACAGAATTTGATCATAGACTCCTGCTAATGACATATTGAGGTAGGTATCTATAACCAATTTGCTGCCACACATTAATTAGTAGCTATTTTAATAACCTATAATTAAATTTCACAGTAATAAAGACACTCTGGAAGTCTGGGCGTTCATCTTCTCTCTTGCAGCTTTAGTACCAAACAACTACAGTTATTTAAGCTTACCAACCATAACTCAGAACCTCAGCACTCAGGCCGTGTTGCTAACTAGCTGGACAGTTGTCATCTCTGGTTTACAGCTCCCACAGCAGTACGTCCGCACGTTAATTCGCTAGAAGGTTTTTTAAATAAATTAAATAAAACAAGTTTCTCAAAACAGCTAGTCTATTAACAAAAATAAATAGGATAAAAACGAACTATTTACAATGATAAACTTAAAACTAATAACAATTGCGAACAAAAACTAACATAATTGTTTTATTGGCCGTCTTATTAACCAAAAATATAAAACCCAATTTTGAATCAAAAACAGATATAAATAGCTTACTAAAATCTTAAACAGAAAAAGAAATAAACCGCGAAAAAGAGCTATTTATATTACTTAATCAAACCATATGGAAATCGCGAAATGCCCGACTAAAATAACACAGATTATTCCCTTAATTTCCTAAATTAACTGAAAAACTAATCAAACAAAGAAAACCTTCCTACTC
This sequence comes from Diaprepes abbreviatus, assembly GCA_034092305.1. Lineage (NCBI taxonomy): Eukaryota > Metazoa > Arthropoda > Insecta > Coleoptera > Curculionidae > Diaprepes > Diaprepes abbreviatus. The sequence continues at coordinate 1,870,662 of JASJET010000178.1, read as the reverse complement.
GAGAAATGTACCCGTCACGTAATTTGCTACACTGGAACACCCATGCCGACTCTAACGATTTCCAGAAAGGAACTGACTTTAATTAATTTCTAAAAATCAAACTCCGAGCGTCTGTACGTTTTCGATCCCCTGGTTCATAGATGGCATAAGTCATCCATGCGTCGAATTTAATTTAATTTAATATTAAACTGACCAGAGCTCAAAACTAATAATTATTTTATACAAATATGATCGGTAACTATTCTACAATTCTACTAAAAGATCCTGAAAGAACCCATAGAAAAAAACCCCAAGGTTTTTAACCATTTTCACATTTTCTTATTCTTATTTTCGTCAATTAGGAAAAAATGGGTAACAGACGCGAACTTTGAACATAATAACAAATACTAATATTGCATTTTAGTGATTTTATTTAAATATTCTTTTGTTTTTTCATGTTGGAAAATTTGCTCAGTTTAAGTAAAAGAAAGCTCTCTCACGGTCGGCCACATGTGGTTATCACTTTGGCACTTGAACTTAGACCTTTAACGATGTGGTTTTTAAGACTATTAAGTTACTTTGACAGATATATATTAAAAACTTCGAGAGGGTAGAACAGTTTAGATTTTGTGTCACATAAACTCACTAAGTTTGTGTTGTTTTTTTCAGAAAAATTAACTACCCCAGAAGTAATAAAACTGAGCTTAGATATGTTAATGAATTTATATTTTCCTGATATGTGACTATTTTTGGCCAGACATAATATATACATTTCAACGGTCCAAATCTTTATACAGAGGGACTGAAATAAATTCTTTCATTTAGTAGAATTTAATTTAGAGTTAATAAATGTTAAAATAATTAATAATCACAATAAACTTTTGTTCCCTTACATCTCCTGGAATCTCATGCAATGTATATTGAATAATAATGTAAATTCCTTTAGTAGTAGGGTATATGTGAATTAGTTTTAATGTACAGAAGTTGAAATACCTTTTTAATACTCAAATCTAATATACAACAAACTGATATTTAAATGAATTGCTTTAATTCAAAGTAAATGTTAATTGTTCACGATTTTAGGTACAAAATCATTAAATTTAATGTAGAATAGACATTAAATTTACATTAAACTTAAGGTTATTTTTTACAGTGTGGGAAGCTGCTTAGTATATTAATACTAATGTATATCTTGCAGTTAAAATTAATTTTGTACATTTTTACGATCTTTTATGAAACTATTATAGTACTAGTTTGATATTTCTTAAAAGAGCAAAATATGAAGTCTACTCTTGGAACTGACCCATTCATCTTTTAGCTTTGTTCGAAACTATTGTTTCGCTACTTTACATTTTCTCTTAGCTTTCAAGAAATATATATTAAATTTTATTTTGGTGCAAAATTTGAAATTAAAATGCATTTTAACTATATTTCATCTGGATATTTAAATGTTTCATGTCCCGTGATAATCGCTCTCCTGCATTACACGAATGTCGCAAACTGTACGTATTAATTCTGTTTCCAGATATTAATGAATGCGACAAAACCGGTTATTGTCCGAAGCCAGGCAGATGCGTCAACACATTGGGGAGCTTCAAGTGCATTTGTCCCAGAAGATTTAAACTGGACTCAACAGGAACATACTGCACCGATGCGGACGAATGTTTAGACGATACAAAGTGCCCAGAAGGTAGGAATTTAACATTCAATTATGTTGCAGTTAAATTATTCCGCTGCATGTATAATTTTCTTTTGAGATTTTCAGTGAAAATTTTATCATATTTTATGCGACATTTTTTACCTATTGTTCGAATACTGCAAGGGGATGTATAATTTGTAAAAAGCTTACTTTATAAAAACTGTTTAAAATAAGCGCAGTGCATTTTTCATATTATTGTTCATAAAAGATTTTTTTCAAAGTAAAGATTCGCTCTTAATAGAAGGAAATTTTAAAAAGTCTTAAACCTTGGTTCGTCACATTTCAGAATGATGAATTTATTAATAAGCCAAGGAAAAAATCATATTATGATTGAGGCTGTAAACATGGGTAGCGAGGATCTGTTGAGGTTTTAGTTTCTCCTTTTGATATCTGCCAATGAAACAACGCGGTGACGGCCTTCAGTTATAAGAAGGGAGACATAACGACCTTGAAAACTATATACGAGAGCGAATCCAAAAGTCCAGTTAATACTTTTCTTCTTAACGCGTCTTAGGTAAAGTGAGTAACGTGACATCTTGATGTATGTTGGATAAGAATGAATGGTTCGGCTCGTCAGAGCAGATTGGCTATTAGTAGCATCATATCTGAGCAAGAGGGGCACACGTGCAACGCATTATTAAATTTTTGTCGCGGGAGGACGTAAAACCTGCCGAAACCTTGCGTTGACTAACTGTACAGTTCGCTGAAAAATGTTTTCAAGGACCCAAGTCTACGAATGGCACAAAATATTTTCGGATGACCCTGGACAACCACCGGTGAGACGAATATTCTTCCGATCTGTGGGATAATTAAGGGAGATCGCCGCCTTATATTATGGGAAATTGTTGCACAAGTCGAAATATCGTATGAGAGTATTCAATCCATCATTTCAGATGATTTGAGTTACCGAAAAGTGTCGGTAAGGTGGGTTCCTCCCCTCTTGACGAAAGATCAGAAAGCAAATCGTCTTGCAATGTATGAAAGACTTTTGGAACGATATCGAACAGAGGAGGATGATTTTTTGAGACACATTGTCACCTGTGATGAGACGCGGGTGCATCATTAAACCCCGGGGTCTAAGCAGACCCGCATGAAGTGGCGAAAACCTCGAGAAGCCGCACCGCGGCAAACCAATACTCGTCTTTCTGCTGGGAAAGTTCTTGTAACGATTTTTTGAGATTGCAGAGGCATATTGCTCTTTGATTTTCTCCGTGAACGGTGTACAGTTAACGCTGCGTACTACTACCAACTGCTTGACGAAGTGAAAACTGACATTAACCCAAAAAAAATTGGACAAAATTCATTGGAAAACACTGTTACACGCCCTACAGTCCCGATCTGTCGCCGTGTGCTACCACATGTGTGGGCCACTTAAAGAAGAACTGGGAGGTCATCACTTTGACGATGATGAAGGTGTAGAAACGTTCGTGCGCAATTGTATGCAGACGCGACCAGATTCATTCTTTGATGACGGAATTAAAACACTTCCGATTCGGTGGGAAAAATGTGTTAATAAAAGAGAAGATTATATAGAAAAATAATGTGTATTTAAAATTTCATTTACTGTACCAATAAATGTTCTAAAACAAAAGTCTGGTTCATATTTGATTCGCCCTCGTTTCAGTTAGTTTGTTCTCCTATTTGTATAAATGATTTACCAAAGTCTTAACTAAACGCCTTGAATAAATGAAAGATTTTTGTCAACCGCGGGAACAGGCTGATTCTACGATTGGATACGCTACTAATGATCATTTGCAAATCTTCAAGATACTTGTATATTTACAATACATACATTGTCAAGCCATAAACTATTAAAATTTAAACGAAACATATTTAAAATAAACATAGTGTATTAATAAAAATCAAATAAGTTAGTGAAGTATTAAAAAAACTCAAACCGGGCAGAGACGTGCTATATAAATAATAATAAAATTTAATACATGCTTAATTAGTAAATTAAAAGTCTTTAAATAATAAAACATATTTTATTCTTCTAACCAGTCTTTCACCATGCAAAGCTCATAATCTAGAAGGCAATCTATTATGAAAATGAACGCAGATAGCCTATGTCTATTTAAGTATGTACATTAAACATTTCGGTATATACATCGAGGGAAATATAAAGTCTTCTCACCACAATAAATTTATCTCAATATTATCTTTCCTGTTATAAAAGTACGATTACTTTTTGTAGCCAGCACTTCTTCATCAAACAATATTATTAGACAAGTAAATAAAAGCTAATGAAAAATTCGCTGTTATTGCTTTAAGTTTAAAATTGCCACTTAGAAGAATCCAATGATTTGTAGGCTTACCAAAGGGCAGTTAAAAATTTACTCATATAAATGTGTCTAAAAATTTAATCTTTTTAGAAAGAATAGTGTTAAAGTTTTCTCCAAAAGCATTATTAGATAGGTCGCAATTAAACATATTTATGTATATAGTTCTATCAATATTCGTTTTCAAATCATTTTTTCGACACCACACTTTCATATCATAATAAATTTGACGTAATCGTGCTTATCAGAGTTATCAGCAGTACCAACAATTTTTGTGCCATTCGCATACATAGTTACATGCCATTTTCTAATATTATAATTTTGTTCCTAACATATATCAATCGTAATTATCATTCCTTATAACATCGTTACGTGTACTCTCCTTTTTAACTTGTTTCGAAAAAACTTCTAAAATTTCCTTAATTTAAGAGATATATATGTTTTTATTTGAATATATGAAAGGTAAATTTACTTTAACTAGAGTCAAAGAAAAGATACCTTAAGTACTAGTGTGTATATTACATCTATATTTACGTGATTCTCTCTTGGAATTACACATTAAATAAAACATATATTTCTATGTATATAAATGTACTTATATTCGAAAGGCAACGTACAACTTTAGATAAATACCAACATAAAGCATGACATAAATATTTAATTTCAACCTTCGAGGTACTTGGAATATTTGCACAATTTACCACATTTCTCCCGAAAGTTATTTTGGAGCATTTACTTAATATAATAATACTTTGGTTTGAAATTAAACAGACTTCTTACCAAAAGATTTTATGCAAATATAATATTCCAAAATATACGAGAGTCGTTTTACAAGACATATTTTAGTCATTTTAAGAAGCTTTTCTTCTTTTAGGTCATTAAAAGGGCATTATTTTTATGGACCGCATTTGTGGTTCTACCCCTTAACTTCTTGGTTAATACACAGATTATTTTATTGGACAATTGCGACAGCTTTGTCAGTGCCTTTGAATGTGAAGGATCAAATTTTCATGGCGTTGGTTACTTGTGAGAAAAATTTTAAAAGATTTGAAAAAATACCATATTACATTGACAGTAATAATACAGTTATAAAGAAACACTATAAGATATAGTTTTCCACTGACAAAAACTAAAATAAGAAGCCTTAATAGGTGTTAATATTTTTTGTGTAAAAAAATAGTTTTTCTTCGAATTAAGAGACGAAAAGACTAGTTCTATTCTAATATAACAAATTAGTCATTTTCTTTTTTCTTATTGTTTATAGGTTCGGAATGATTTGGGAGGACGTGTGGGGCAGATATATGTTTAATTTTTTGAACAACATAAGGTACAGCATTTACATTTGATGTTTTAAAAATGATATCAAGCAGATTATGTTCATTATTCTTAGTACACTGCGTTAATCGAAATTGGAAGTTTCGTTTAGCTCTTTCCAGCATATCGACGAGAATGTTGGCGATAGCTTGATGAATATTGTTCTTCAAATAAGTCAGGGTCCTAGGACGATCGTTGTATATAAGTGATTTTTAGATAGCTCCATAAGAAATAGTTGCAGGGGTCTAAACCAGGCGACCTTGCTGCCCAGTGCAGATCACTCCTCAAAGAGATGAGCTGTCGCAAAACAGTCATTGACACACACGCTGTGTGTGCCGTGGCACCGTTCTGCTGGAACCATACATCTCCCACATCCATTTCATTAAGCGTTGGTAGGAAAAACTCCTGAATTATGTAGACATAACAGTTACGGTACTCACCGAAACTGTCCGTTTTTTTCTTCAAAAAATCTTGGACCAATTATTTATTCCAACTCGCGATACTGCACACCAAACAGTTACACGTTGTGAATGTAGGGAATGCTGATGAAATTTTCTGGGGTTATCGGTGCTTCAATAGCGCATGCTTTGCTTATTTACGGATCCCGAAAGATGGAAGTGAACCTCATAACTGAAAAAAACAAGTGTGTCGAGAGGCATACCAAGAAGCGCCTCACGTGCATTTTCTTAAGTAACGAAATGGAGTTCCTGCACCCCATTCAATTTGTAGGGATGGAATTTGAGCTCTTCATGAAGGATTCGCCTCACAGAGCAACACCGGTATGTTTACGGGCACAGCGCTGAGGGAATTGCAAAACAGAAAGGCTTACCATGTCAATGTTTTGGGGTGACGTTGCTGTTTTTGTAAGGGTAGCTTTTTTTTTACATCACAAGTTTACCCGAGGTTGTTTACTCATGAAACAACCGACTGCCGGCCAGGAATACGACCACGGGGCTCATTATTGATATGGGTTTGCATGGCGTTCGCTTTGATCTTGGTTTTTAGGCCATTGTAGCGCCTATTATGATTGGCATTCCGATTCTGCACATTTACTCCCATGCTATGCTACAATACTGGAATGGCCACCACTTAGGTAATAATTTCTTTCAAATTAACAGAGTTAGATACATCTGAACTTGGACGGCCATCAAAAAGAAAATATGAGACAAACATTTTTTAAACAATAGTCTTCGACTTGTCTAATATTGGGGAGTAAGTGATAAAAAAATTAGGAGAATCAAAAACGTTGACCAACATGGTCTGGGTGATTTTTAATGCACTGACCCTAAGCTAAAGATTTAATATGTTTTTTAATTATTGTATGCATTTTCAGGGTGTCAAAATCTTGTTGGTGGCTTCCGATGTGGATGCCCAGAAGGATATACTCTCAATGCATACTATAATCAGTGCGTGGACAAGAACGAATGCCTTGGTAATCCCTGTGGCGAAGGAACTGGAAACTGCTTCAATACGCCTGGAAGTTATCGGTGTGGATGTCCTGAAGGTTATCAGTTTGATACTAGATTAAATATTTGTATTCAGGTAAGATTGTTTCTTAATTTTTACTTAACAATAATATTTTTTCTTAGCAGAAGTAATTTTATCGAAACTTGATGAAATATTGAGAGTTTATCTTTGCCAACAATCATATGTATATTTTAGTGGAAACGTCCTATAACTAAAATAAATTGTGATATTGCAAATTAGGTGAATGTCGTCTAGTCAACATATGCCGTTAGAAACAAAAAATTATTGTTTGGTTTATAAATGTGCGGTAAATCAAAAACATTTATATTTGTTTTTCAATATAATCACTTCGTTTATCAATAGATTTTTTCACAGCTCATTATCAATATATTTTCTAATTGTTTTTTCTCTTGAGATTTTTATTTTGAGAATTAAACTGACCTTTATATGAGTTATTGCAGTTTGTTATGTTGGATGGCTAAGTGGCTTTTTTTTCAAATTTGAGTAGGCGTTACTAAAAAGTCAGCAACTAGGCAAAAATTCGTCTCTGGTTGAAAAACTCCAACGAATACCAAATTTGTTTTACGAAATTAGGAAATTATATTAACGTAGGTAAGAAAAGAAATTTGAATTTTAATTTTTGCTCAAAAAAAAACTTCAAAGAAAATTATATAAATTAGATCATTCAAAAATTTCTGAACAAGATGATCTGCATATCTTTTCTCCAGAGACCCTTAAATCTCATAAAACATTAAGCTATATTAAAAAATACTCTTAATATCGGTGGAAGTAAAAAGTATATTGAGATCTTCACTCCTGTTGTTATATAAAAAATAGATACAGGACTGGTACTGTACTTCAGCTAGTGTTCCAATATTCCCTTTAAAATTTAGGTGACGGATGCATTCTAGATCATCCTCAATCATTTGCTCTCTATTCTGTGCTACAATCGTCCATTTACTAAGGATATGTTTAAGAATATCAGACCATCGAACAGGCAGTCTAAATAGGTGGCCAGCCTAATTTCACTTAAGGTTGGCTATATTTACGAGGCATCTGTCACACTACTTCTTCTTACCACATCTCTTACTGGTAAATCCCATTCCATGGCCCTTTGGGCAATCGGATTTCATTGGCCGTCTGTATTTCAGCTCTAAATGCCAGTGCAGGGAAACTGCACTAAGCAGTGACCTCTTTCAGACAAATAGAAATATCAGACCGTAGAATATTAGATGGTCTTCCAAAGGTGCTCGAGCTAGACCAATTCGTCTGTTTACCTCATGTCCCTAGTATTTATATGCATACACTTGTTCTGTATTTAGATCATTCACTACTAAATTTTCGTTAATAACTAATTGGTAGTCTTACCTGTATTGAAACTCAAACGTACATTTTTCAGTGCTATTTCTAGTTTGTGTCGCTTGGTGCTGATGCTTTCGTCTTTATTTATCTGTCATTCAATACTTTTTCCTCTACTAATTTGCAGTTTCCGTCCATAATCGCTTCAGATGATTGGTATTCTTTAATTAAATACTTAATCACTGAACGACACTCCATTTTGAGTATGTTGAAATCTTAATTAACAACCTGTGTTTAGAAAATAATATTTCAACAACAAAATAAAATTAAATTATATTTTTTTTTTGAGTAGGCGAGAAACGAACAATATATAAGAAAATGTAAATAATATCTTTGAAGTAAATACATATTTATTCTAAAAAAAATTGTATTTATGGTCGTTATTTCTGACCTCTTTGTTATTTGAAAGCGGTTCCTTTTTTCATTAAAAAAATTACCTCTAAAGGTTTCATACTTCCTACTATGAGAATAAAGAAATAAATAACATATAATAAATTCTTTGTGCTGTAAAATTCCAAAAGCCTTTGTGTAGGAAGCTCCAGAAACAAGTTAAACATTTTTGTATTCAGGTGGCCCCTTGTTCTTTTGTTAGGTGATTACGTGGAAAACTTTCAAGTTCAAGTTTCTTGTAAGAGTTAAAGGGTGGCATCCTTACTTTTCCGATGATAATAATACAAAATAACAAGTTAACTTCAATTTCCAGTTGCTTTACTTTAAGGTTATAATTTTAATTTATCAAATAACTACACATTGTCCGTATCTTCAGAATATGAGGGTGTTTTAGAAAAAATATATATTCTAATTAGTCTGATGATATTTGACAGTAATAATATTTTTACGTTTAGTATTTAATCCTTTTATATCAAGGTCTTAATACCCGGCTACCACAATAATTTGAACGTACCTATGACAATTCTGGACCTAGCCGCATTCGAAATCAATTTTCATTCATATTCATTCATATCCATTCACATCCGTTCATATTCGTTCTCATTCGTTCATATTCGTACATATTCGTGCATATTTTTATAAATTTTGTAACTTACTCAGAAACTGTGAAAGGTATGACATGGAACTTGTGTCAGATCCAAACGAGGGAGTATCATGTTTCTACAGCAAAATCTATGAGTGCTTGGATGAGAGTGTCCCCAAGAAAATTTGTACAGGAACGACCAGGTTAAAATATCCCCACTGATTTTCTTTAGATCTTGTTGCCTTTGCATAGTTTTTTCAATTTGTTTTTGAAGTGGATAACAATTGCTCAAATGTTATTGAGCATTAGGGTACTTTTGAGTTTCCTAAAATAACAGAACTTATTGAAGAGGGCAGCATAAAAAACTTAAAGCCTAAAAAGAGTGTTGGAACTGACAATATTCTTCCTCATATATATAAGGCACGTGTAGATATTTTGTCCAAATCACTAGTTGCTTTATTTAACTTATGTATTGAAAAAGGTATCTTTCCAGACAAATTTAAGGAAGCCGTGGTTTTCCCGTTATAAAAAAAGGGTAATACTGGTGATGTAGTGAACTATAAGCCCATATGTATTTTGAATTCATTGTCGAAAATATTTGAAACAATATTATGCAACTTTATTTCCAACTATATACGTTTAGACATTGTCGAACAGCAGCATGATTTTGTGGAGGGCAGATCTTCCGTAACGAACCTTTGAGTTTTCACGAATTCCATTGCACTAGCTAGCGGCAGTGGAGTGCAAACAGATGTTATTTTCACAGATGCAGAGAAAGCTTTCGATAAAGTCGATCATAATCTTTTACTACAGAAACTTTTCAACTTTGGCTTTTCCAAACGCAAATTATCTTTCTTCAAGTCCATGTGCTGTTCGTGTAGGAGGAGAACTTTCAGTGAGATATTGGCAACTTATAGATTTCCGCAAGGAAGTAATATTTCACCATTCCTTTTCTTAATATTTATAAATGATCTGCCTAATTGTTTGAGTGAAGGCTCTAAATGTCTATTGTTTGCGGATGACTTTAACATCCTTAGAGTAATTTCTTCTGTCTTGGATTGTATAAAACTACAGAAGGACCTTAACAGTGTGATCTCATGGTTTTCGAGGAATGGAATGTTTTTAAATATTGACAAGTGTTTTATTATAACTTTTTCTAGACGTCAAAATGTAATTGATTTTAAATATAATATTAACAGTAAAGAATTGGACAGCAAAGACCACTGCAAGGATCTCGGAGTTACGATACAGTCTAACCTTAGCTTTAATCTGCACTATGATCATATTGTAAAGAAAGCTTACAAGATGTTGGGGTTTTTAATTAGAAATACCAAGGAATTCAAGAATATCACTTCATTAAAAACACTATATAATGCTCTAGACCGCACCTTGAGTATGCCTCAGTAATCTGGTCACCCACAGCGGAAACAGCACCGATTCCATAGAGAAAGTTCAAAGACAATTTTTAAGATATCTCTATTTAAAAAAATTCAACGTTTTTCCAAAGTTTCTTCTTCTTCTTCCTTCTTATATATAAGCAATTTGCTTGTTATTCTTTGTCTCTTTGCCTGGTTTCAGTCTATTGCGAGGTTATCACTCCATCGTTTACGGGGTCTTCCGATACCCCTACGTCCTATTAGTGATTTGTCCCTCGTGATCTTTACTATTCTGTCGTCGGTCATGCGGTTGATGTGTTCGTTCCATTCCCTTTTTCTTTGTAATACTCAGTCATTGATGTTATCGGCTTTACACACTCTTCTTATATCCTCGCTCCTATTCCGATCCATAAGTGTTCTGCCAGCTATCCTGCGCACCACTCTCAGCTCTGTTGTTTCCAGTATTTGTTTTGTTTTCGAGGTTTCTGGTCTGGTTTCTGCAGTGTATGTTAGTATGGGTCTTATTGCTGTTTTATAAATTCTGGATTTAACTTCGATTCCTATATGTTTATTGCTCCATATAGTACTGTTAAGATATGCAGCTGTTCTTGCTGCTTTCATGGCTTGTCCCCTCACCTCCGTTTCAACATCCCCGTATCCGGATATTTCTATTCCGAGACACTTGAATTTCATTTCCTGCTGTATAATTTTGTTGTCTATTTCTAGTTTGTATCTGAGTGGTGTTCTAGATGTAGTCATGGCTTTAGTTTTTGACGCTGATATATTCATGTTAAACTTTTTCGCTGTTATGTTAAATTGGTGCAGTATTCTTTGCAAATCGTGTTCGCTTTCAGCTATTAACACCGCATCGTCGGCGTAGCACAGTATTTTGATTTCCCTGTCTCCCATTTTATACCCTTTCAATCTATGCATCTGCTTTATCAACTCGTCCATGATAATCGTATTTGCCTGATATATATGTTTCCAAAGTTTCCTTTGTTAATATCATATAAAAGCATGTTGGGGACTTTCAATGTGCAATATTTGCATACACGGAGGTCAATACAGTCTGCATTATTTATAAAATTTATATTGAACAGCATAAGGTACAAAGATTCCTATTTAATGAACTTAATTAAATTTAATGTTCCTAAAATTAACTTAAGGTTGAGGCAGCATACTTTATTTACAACTAATCCTAGAAGTTGCTCTCTCCTAAATAGAATATTAGCAGATTGTAAAATTGGTTATTATTGGCGGGGGAAGACATTGATATATTTATTAATATATATATATATATATATATATATATATATATATATATATATATATATATATATATATATATATATATATATATATATATATATATGTTTATGCGGCTTTCACGGATTCCTCCGTGTGAGATGCAATAGCAGAGGATATATTCACATTATGCCGTTGTAGTGCTGAAATCACATTCAGCAAACGTACAACTATATGCAGCTCCGTGCATGAATAAAGTACTGTTCGCATTTTACTTCATATATATATATATATATATATATATATATATATACAGGGTGTCCAAGATAAGGATCCTAAGCATGGGGATCTCGGAAACAGTTGGAGATACGAGGTCGGTTAAATTAGAGAAAAGTTGCGCAATTTAGTGCTAAATTAAACGCAGTTAAAAAAATTTAAAAATTTCAAACACTTCCGGAGATTTCCGGAAAAAAACGAAATTTGGCAAAATCGTTTTTAATTTTTGCAGGCTTTATTTAAAGAGATATCAGAAAATAAAAGGTAGATTCTCATTGCCACTTTTTATTTTTTATAATATGGTCTAAACAAAATTTAAATCCGACGTCTCGTTTCTGAGATACCATCATGAACTTTCATTTTTTATATGGAACAAAAAAAAGTATCCCATGTATTTGATAGCATTTTTTATTACAAATTCAACGATGTATCACCCTTGCATATCGAATACGTAGTTCAAGTACTTTCCATAAGAGCTCCATGAGAGCGAGAGAGAAAGGTATATCAGTTTTATAAAAGCCAATGAACTACACACTTGATATGCAAGTGTGATACACCGTTGAATTTGTAATAAAAAATGCTATCAAATACATGGGATACTTTTTTTTGTTCCATATAAAAAATGAAAGTTCATGATGGTATCTCAGAAACGAAACGTCGGATTTAAATTTTGTTTAGACCAAATTATAAAAAATAAAAAGTGGCAAGAAGAATCTACCTTTTATTTTTGATATCTCTTTAAATAAAGCCTACAAAAATTAAAAACGATTTTGCCAAAATTCGGTTTTTTCCGGAAATCTCCGGAAGTATTTTGAATTTTTAAAATTTTTAAATTGCGTTTAATTTAGCACTAAATTGCGCAACTTTTCTCTAATTTAACCGACCTCGTATCTCCAACTGTTTCCGAGATCCCCATGGTTAGGATCCTTATCTTGGACACCCTGTATATATATATATATATATATATATATATATATATATATATATATATATATATATGTATGTATGTATGTATGTGTGTGTAAGAGTTTTTTTTTGCTATGTAGTTTGTAACTAGTTTAGTCTGTAAGGTGTACCTAATAAATAAATAAATAATTATATTTAAAAAAAGAAGGAAATATTTGTCTTATTTTTTTAAGAAGCTGGTTACAAATCGATACCGCACCTTCTTATATTTGGTGGTGGAGCTATTATATAACGGATTGAGACATCTTTATAAAGAATAAAATTGTGTACTACTTTATTATACATTTAAATACGTATTTATATTTAAAAGGAAACAAGAATAATACACTTAAAAGATTTTTACAAGACATGTTGTAATTTCAGAAAAAAGTCCTTTGTCTTAGGGAATAAGAAATTTATAATATATTATAAATAGCAGATAAAAAATGTGATATATATAGAATTTATTTTGTTAGTTTTAGGAACTTATTATGTTTATTTAAAACGAAAGAAAAAAATCTTTGATATATATTGGAAGCAAATCATCTATTTTTCAAAAGTTCCAGTTTTAACAAATATTCTGTTCCATTAGGATCATTGTAAGGATTGCCAATATTTCTTGGCTAGGTCTCTGAATGGGAAAGATGAAAATCGTGGAATATTTGTGAATGATTTTGGTTTCTCTCCTTTATTATTAAGATGCCAAATGGTTCTAGATTCTGACATGGCCAATTAGACAAAAATTATTTCTTCTTCATTAGCTCCGTTTCCTCCTTTTGTCCTACTTGGTTTTTGTACTATTTTTATCGCTGCTGTTCTGACACAGTACAATTTTTTTACTTGTGAGTAAACAACTATCATTCCCAGTTTGTTTCTGATCGCGTTTCTTTTGAGCTTTGATTTAAAATTCTGGATAAAATAAAAAAAAATTATAGGGTTGCTCATTTTGTTCTTTTCTTCAAGTCTTAAACACTTTTGTTTCTGTGTCAATCTTCCAATTATTTTCTCTTGCTTGTACTGATATATTTATATCTCGTATTTTGGGAAGTTCTTACGAAATAGAAAATTAGACCTATGCTGAAAACACCTTGGAATCTTCATATTTTTGATAATATAAACTTTCCAAGAACATTACATTTAATTTACAGTAACCATTTAATATTTATAGCATGGTTAAAAAGCTACATAACAGGGTTTAACTTAAAATATATATAAAGTAACTACTATCACCACCTACGCAAATTACCAAAAATTAAAAATTGACTGTAGAAAAAAAAAGTGACGTCATAGGAATTATTTAACTACAGTTGTAGGTTCACAAAATGTAATTTAATACAAAAATATTAGCTTGGTTTATGATACATGATAAAAAGTAAAACTTTTAAACTAGTGCAATAAATTCCTCGAAAAGGGAAACAAAAATTATGTTTTAGAACATCGAGAAATATTAGTTTTCTTCAGATTTTTATTCCGTAACAAATAAAAAAGTGATATTTATCAAGATCAAAACGCGGACCACAATTAACGTCTTTAACAACTTCTGTGGCCTCACCGGAAATTGCTTTAATTCTTCCCGGAAGCGCCTGAAGTGGCTACACGGACAGGAGACTCAATATTTGTATTCAGCTAGTGTCTTGTTCTTTTCTTGGGTGATTACGTGGAAAATTTATGAAGCGATTTTTTTGATAAGAATTGAAGGCGAGGACGTCTCGTTTTTTTTTTCTGGAAAAGGATGACCGAAAAGTTTTCTAACGTTATTTCAGACATTTTTTTTTAAATGGTTTTCCTTGAAACAAACTAGATTATCCTAAGTTTCAGTACAATAATGGTCATATAAAATTAAGTTTTTAACTAGACATTTCCATTAAAAATGGTCTGAAAAGTTATTGGATTTCGAGGGAGGAATCCAATATTGTCATTAAAGTCTTCTTTTCTTTTTAAATAGAATAAAATACTGAATAGAATAATGATTTATTATCAAATTTACAATATAAATTATTACAAACAGGTTCGTCAGAAAAGTAAAATCACACTGCATACGGCTAATTAAAAACACTTAAAAACAAAAAACACATCAATCCAACACATTCTCACTTTTTTATTCTTTTAAAAGCCCCTCAATTATATTTGGGAACAAATTTCAACTTTTTTTTATTTCCTGTACAACCCCAATTTTTTTGGATTCAACTACACCCAAGTAACTGAAAAATACATATTAAAGATTTTAGTTGGCTCGCAAAAAAATCTGAATTAATTGTTACAAAATTTTAATTCATAGGCATATATGATGAACATACAAAATACAGATAACAATATATTGTTGGTTCAACAAAAGCAATTAAATAGCACATTTTTATCATTGAATCTAAAGTTTAGACACTCATTTTGCGCTTCTTAATCTGCCTTTTAATAGCAGCCTCTGGGTTATCTCTTGTAATAGTCCAGCAATAGTCGGTTAAGATCTCACAGTTTCATTTTCCCTGATACCTTCTTTCCATGTTTGAAATATCCTGGTGGAACCTCTCATCATGCTTGTTACAGTACCAGAATTTTCCGGAAAGTAATCCATATGAGAATCCAAGAAATGAATTTTCAAGGACATATTACACCTTAGGTTTTCGTAACACGAAAGAAATTGGCCAACCACGTCTTTATAGTTTTCTGCTTTTATGTTTCCCGAAAAATTTGTGGCAATCATTTTAAATACATTCCAAGCGTCTTTTTTCTTGCCTTCAAGTATGGAATCGAATTGCGCATCCCCGAAAAGTTTCCTAATCGGGGGACCTACAAATATTATCTCGTTAATTTTAGCGTCACTGATTCTAGGGAACTTTTCTTTTAAATAACTAAAAGCACGGCCTTCCTTGTTCATGGTCTTCACAAAATTTTTCATAGTTCCAATTTTATATGAAGTGGCGGTAGTAAAATCTTTTCTGGGGGAACTAATGGCGCGCTGGTTACATTTTTCTTTCCTGGCTGAAAAGACTCTCTTGGGGGCCAAATTTTCTTTCTGTAGTGATTGATCGTGCCCAACTGTACCATTGGCAGGGATAGCAACATTATTTGTGACATTCCAAGCAAAATCGCCACAATTTTTAAATCCGCACAAATTTGCCATTTATATCTTTCATATTATATGGTCTCCAGTAATAATTTCAAATTGCCATAAGTTTCTTTCAGTTGGACTGCATGGCCAAATGAGACTGAAGGCAACTTGTTTCTATCATGGAGTAACACAGCCTTAAGACTTACTTTTGAGGAATCAATGAAAAGTCTACAGTCTTTTGGATCACTATTAATAAGTTATTAACAGGTTGTACACATTATCTTTTGACTTAATATAATTGCTATTCATCAGGGGTGGAAGAATCCATCAATGATGGATATTTTTCTTTTTGTAATTTCAAAATATAATGGTAAATAGAGCTCAGATTTTGAGTATCTGTTTTTGTGTTCATATTAAATTTGTTGAGATGTATGTGTACCATTTCTAAGAAAATGTTTTTGGAATATATATTTTCTCTATCTAAAATTTCAGCTCTACCCCAGTTCATCATGTGATTGTTTTCGATGACATGCTGTGACAAGGCACAACTTTTTACATTTCTGTTACAATCACTTTTGTGTGATGTAACTTTGCCTTTAAGATTCCTGGATATTTGACCTATATAGGTTAAACTACATTCTAGGCAGGGATATTATAAACAAAATTACTAATTTCACCCAACTCTAGAGGAGATTTGATATGGGAGTCCATCAAACTTAAAGTTTTAATTTGTTTCTTGGCTATTTTGAGGTCATACCCCTTAAATATTTTGCACAATTTGTCAGAAAAACCTTGTAAAATTTGTAATGTTGTATATAGCATCTCTTGCCTAGAATGTGATTTTATCTACATAGGTCAGATATCCAGAAATCTTAAAGGCAGAATTACATCACACATAAATTATTGTGACAGAAATATAAAAAGTTGTGCCTTGTCACAGCATGTCATCGAAAACAATCAGATGATGGACTGGGGTAGAGCTGAAATTTTAGATAAAGTATGTATTCCAAAATAACTTTCTTAGAAATGGTACACATACACCTCAACACATTTAATATGAACAAAAAACAGATACTCAAAATTTGAGCTATATTTACCATTATATTTTGAAATTACAAAAAGAAAAATATCTATCATTGATGGATTCTCCCACCCCTGATGAATAGTAATTATATCAAGTCGAAAGGTAAGAAAAACATTAAATGCTTAAATTATAATAATATTAATTAATAGGGTTATTACTCATACTTTCACACTACCCTGTAAGTACGATGAAGACATGGTGAGTTTACTCTAAAATATAATTTGTGTAGTTTTTTATTAATTAACGTATTAATTGAAAATTGTTCTGATGATGAGTATGATAAATAGTCGAAAACTTGACGAACATAAAAGGGTTTTCTTCAAACCGTAGCCATAAAAGACTGCAACCTCACAAACTAATGTGTATATATATATATATATATATATATATATATATATATATATATATATATATTTAATTTGCTAAAACTTTTCTTAAACCATCTTTCTATATAAATGTATGGTAACTTCTTTGGATTAGGTTTCAAAATTAATACTACTATTCTGTGCTAGACGTTTCGCCCAACGTAGTGGGCTTTTTCAAAAGTATAATCTAAAATAAAAACAAAATACAACTAACATGGTCACAAACGCACACTCACAAGACTTAGAATTAACACTCAACGGTACAATATTAATTAAAAATATCAATTTATAGAATAATGTGAAATTAAAAATCAAAAATTACAAATTAATCCCAGATACGCACCTCAATTTACCTTGGCCATGTTTCTTAGTTATGACGATTCCTTCAGTTACTTTCAACTTAATATTTTTTTTTTATTTGGAAACCTTTTTACTCAGTTTTTTTCTGATTTATAAATAAATTTTATCAATATTGACTATACAGTGTGTTGCAAACAATAAGGGCTACAATAGGTGGTTAGTTTATTAGGTTAAAATATATTTGACTTAGGTTTTTGATATCTTTTGTCATTGATGGCTTGTTTTTCTTTTTTTATATGTAGCATTTCCTTTATTTGAAGTTTATGGTAGTTTCTTTCCTGGGTTAGAATCTTTGTGTTTGAAAAATCAAATTCTTGTTTAAAATTTGTCTCGTGTTTGTGTAATGCTGTCGTTGCGTTTTTTGTGTATTTATGTCCGTTCAATCTGCTGTCTAGATATTGTGTTGTCATTCCAATATATTTCTGTGGACAATGTAGACATGGTACGGAATAGATAATGTTAGGTTTCTTTTTATGGGTCACGTTACTTTTCAACTTTGTAAATAGTGGTGACAAGTGGTTGTATGTTTTGTGGCAAACTATAATATCGTGCTGTTTGGGGATGTGTGTAACTTTTTCTGACAATAAATTTATGTATGGTATTGCAACATATGTTTTTGGGTTGTTATTATTATAATTTTGTGTAAGGACGTTCTTATTATACAGTTTGTAAGTTCGTTGTTTTATTATTCTGTTTGTTAGTTTTTCGGGGAAATTATTATCAGTTAGGATTTGTCTGACTTTCTTTAAAGCTTCTTGACGATATTTCGGAGAAGTTAGGGTTAAAGCTTTATCAGCCAAACCTATTATTACGCTGATCTTTTGGGATTTCTGATGATGTGATTGATAGTTGAGGTAGCGTCCCGACCATGTATCTTTTGTGTACCATATCGTCTCAATCTGTTCATTTTCATAATTTCGAACTAGTGTGAGGTCAAGGAAATTTATTTTTCCATTTTGTTCGACTTCTGATGTAAATTGCACCTTTTGATGGAAACTATTTATAAAGTTGAAAAGTAAAGTGACCCATAAAAAGAAATCTAACATTATCTATTCCGTACCATGTCTAAATTGTCCACAGAAATATATTGGAATGACAACACAATATCTAGACAGCAGATTGAACGGACATAAATACACAAAAAACGCAACGACAGCATTACACAAACACGAGACAAATTTTAAACATGAATTTGATGTTTCAAACAAAGATTCTAAGCCAGGAAAGAAACTACCATAAACTTCAAATAAAGGAAATGCTACATATAAAAAAAGAAAAACAAGCCATCAATGACAAACAAGATATCAAAAGCCAAGTATATTTTAACCTAATAAACTAAACCACCTATTGTAGCCCTTATTGTTCGCAACACACTGTATTGATAAAATTTATTTATAAATCAGAAAAAACTGAGTAAAAAGGTTTCCAAATAAAAAAAAATATTAAGTTGATAGTAACTGAAGGAATCGTCATATACTTCACTAAGAAACGTGGCCAAGGTAAATTGAGGTGCGTATCTGGGATTAATTTGTAATTTTTAATTTTAATTTTTGATTTTTAATTTCACATTATTTTATAAATTGATATTTTTAATTAATATAGTACCGTTGAGTGTTAATTCTAAGTCTTGTGAGTGTGCGTTTGTGACCATGTTCGTTATATTTTGTTTTTATTTTAGATTATACTTTTAAAAAAGCCCACTACGTTGGGCGAAACTTCAAGCACAGAATAGTAGTATTAATTTTGAAACCTAATCCAAAGAAGTTACCATACATTTATATATATATATATATATATATATATATATATATATATATATATTTCAAAAATCAGATTATCTTTATTTAAACGGCTCTTTTCTACTATTTAGAGCAATATTGATAAAATGGATTAAAATGACGATGGGGAAAAGATCTATTCAGAATGATTCCTAAATTATTGATTCAATCTGTTTACAGTCATTCTTCAGATGTGAAGATTGTCCTTTTTAAAACATCTTATATATTCAAACAATTGTTAGAAAAACGGATTTGCATATAATATTCTGTTTTTAGGCGAAACGATGGAACGAACACCAACTGATATTCCTCGCATAACAATTCAAACAGAAAAAATATCAAAGTTCGCATCAAAAGAATGTTTTGTCGCATGAAAATGTAATCAAACTTTTCTTATTTGCATGCAAAATAAGAGATCACCCCAGATTTAACGGGCTTATATGTATATATAGAGAATGAGAATGATATTTTGTTTAAGGGATATTTGATTTTACACTTGAGCGATGACGTATAAATGAAAATATATGTCCTCGAATATGGAGACTAAATATTAGAAATTTGCATATTTTTTTTTGTGTGAGAGAAAAGCAATAACGAATATGGTATTTTAATTTGGAAGAAATTAAAGCAGATAATATTAAATGCATCTTTTGCTAAAAAATAAGCCTTAATTGTAGATGAAAGGAAACATTTAGAGAATCTACCGAATCAGGAAGACCGAAAAAAATAACAATATGTACTGACTGGTGAATTATAAGAATTTCTTTAAACCAGCCTTTCATAAACTTTATCTTCGTGCTAACCCCTTCTAAAAGCTGGAATAAATTGGCGAAACTCCTATGTTCCGTCTCCGTCTTTCCGAATTATTAAATTTTAGGTTATATTTTTCTGGGTAAAATCTCTACGTTTTGTACCTTTATATCTAAGCAAACTGAAGTTAACTTTATTTTAATTTTTTTTTCGCGCCATATATTGTTTCGCGCCATATATGACAATCTCTTCCCCAAAATGACCAAAGAGTGTCGCACGCACCTCAACGGTACATGGTAGTAAACACTATCATCTTTTATTTGAACCTTCGGTGGAAGACGTGTCACACACGGTCTAATCAAATTTTCTGCCGCTGTATATGCTTGTCCAGATCGTGCAATTGTGCAATTAACTCGAAATTATGTTTCGAGAGCAATTTTACTATCTTCATTTAAATCTGCTAAAAAAGAAGAAACACTAGACTTTTTATTACCTACCAATTTTCTTTTAAAATACTCAACAGGTTTACCCTTGTGATCCGGATATCTTGTTTCAAGGTGTTTAAGAGGAAGAGAGTTTTAAACTCCTGTTGGTCAGGATTTCATTTTAGATTTCACAAAGGTTAGGTTCTGGCTCCTTCCCGGTAAAATAAAAACCCATTTGTAAATACCCACTGTCATATTTTGGTTTCTTTCCTTTTTTCTCACTCTGTTCGCCTATTTTTCCAGTCTGGCGAGACGATAGCTCACTACAACTGCCGCCATGTGTTGGTTCCAAATCAGGGACTGAACTAGAAGAAGCAATTGATTACTTGCCCAGCTTTTCGTCAGATTTGACAAAACTACTCCTTTTTAACCAACGATCCATCATATATTTAATGAGCAATAATTATTTACTTTCATGTTCGACCTGCGCACCCAGCGAATACAGCGATTTAGTGGCGTAACTAAGAGTATGTGCGCTCCTCCTACTATTTTGCACCCGTCTTGAGTCTTCGTATTTATTCATTTTCATTAAGGGACTGAGGGCGACCCTTGAATTGCTACGCCCCCCCCCCCGCTTCGCGGGGCCTGCGGGGTCGTTATTTACGCCACTGCAGCGATTGCAAGGCTTCGTGCTTTGTTAGGTTATCTAACGAGATGGAACTTTTAAGAATCATTGAGCAATGAGCTTTAAGAATATTATCTCGTTATATTACGGGTTTTTTGTGAAACGTTTTTAACATAATTTGCCTAATTGCACTAATCAGTTGTAATTATGCCATACGAACTGGTAAATAATGATGTTTTGACTACCTACCCGTATTACGAAAATGGACTTATTTTGTTTTAATGATGCTCAATTTTCTTGTGACATGGTGAAATTCATTTTTAATATTATAGCGATAAAGGAAAAAAGGGGTGTTTATATATATTTTTTGTATAGTTGTAGGTTTTAACTATACATGATAAAAAATATTTGAACAAGTACAATACTTGTTCAAATATATTGAGAAGGTATTAATGATTCCAACTCTTGTTAGTGTATATTTGTGGTGAATTGATTTTCAACGAACAAAGGCGAAATTTTACATATTTTATTTAGAAGTATTACCGCGAGTATATTAGTTTTTCGGTAGCTCGTGAAGGCAAAGCTTTGGCCCCACATATTTGTTGCGTAGATTAACACCGTTGAAGATATATGTATGTATATTTTTATTCAAAAACTAATATTAAAGTTTTGCAACTAATGCCTATATTATTGGATATACAAATTGTAATTCCATACAAAAAGTTTATTTATCTATTTTACCCTATCTACGCCCATACGCCCACATAATTGAATTTGCGGTTAAATCGGATAAATAATAGCCTTTAAAGGAATCAATTATATATTTCAGTTAAATGGATAATATATGGTTTAATTCTCTTGTATAAATTGTATCGGTAAATTCGTTAACAGTTGTTAGTAATTAATAAAATGTAAATGACTATTTAAAACTTACTAAATGTTATTGGATGAAAAATAAAACTTATGTGGGTATGCAACAATCATAATTTTCTTAATTGTCCCGATAAATCCAGTCATGGTATCCCTTCTGTTTCTGAAAATATTAGATATGATTATCGTACCTTTGGCTTGATTCAGTATTTCCTAATTTGAAATCCTGTCTATCCCAGTTTTTAGCATTCTTCTATACTACTACATACCACATTCCTCATATAGAGCATCGCCTATTTCGATCTCCACACTTTTCTGACTTGCAACTCTTCTTCTTCTATGGCCATGTGTTCCATTGCTTCTCTAATTCTACTTTTCCACATTCTCGATGTCTTCCCTTCAGTCTTCTGTTGTTGACCCATCCTCCTGACGTATCCGTTTTGGTTCTTACTGGAATGTATTTGCAAATTCATCTTCGCTCAAGTATTTGGGACAGAATAAGCATGAGGATAGTCTGCCTGTCGGTTTTCTTGCCAACTATTTAGCGTTACCTAGAATGTACCACGAGGAGATGAGTTAGCTTTGCATCTCGTATGTATTTTGCAACTTCTTTATGAAATGTATTCTCGAGCCAAGCGTATCTAAAATCAAAGCATCGTGCTTTCATTTGGATATCAGAATAAATAATGTTGAACTTAACGTCCAGTTTAATGGAGCTTAAGTATAATAAGATCTCCAAATATTTTGACCTTACACTGGATAAGACAGCTCCAAACTGGATACTAGGATAACATCATTTCAAAATTAAGGGGTACCTCCTGGGGAGCTATGATCAATACATTGCGGTGCTGTCATCAGATTGGTATATTTGGCAGCAGACTATTGCTCTACAGTATGGCTGATCAGCCACACACGAAGATAATGGATGCGCAACTAATTGTACTACTCGAATCATTAGTGGAACCGTGAAACCCACTCCTACTTGCTGGTTGCCACTTTGAGTAACGTTCCACCACCCCTCCATATTCGTCTTCAAATAAAAATCGTATGCCCTATGTATAATTTAGTAATATAACATATACAGTTTTTATAATAATTAACATATTGATGGCAAGGTGGAGAACCCACGAAGCCAAATTGCTCTACTAAGCACATATCTGCACAAAGTTTGCAGGTTGCATAAGATATATAGTAAACCATACAGAATTTATAATCAGCGGATCAGAGTAACTATTGACAAGCTGTAATCAGCATCCGCAATCACAGGTCTATTCTTTTATAGGTCTATTTATTTACATTTTATGAGAGTATTGTGACAATATTCAAATGGCAATATTCAGATCTTACTCACAGAGAATTTAGAGAGTATTCAGACCTTATAGAGAATTCTGAGAGTATTCAGACGGTTCTGTTAGTCCTAAGACAGAACTTCGACAGTTATCAGAAGTTCAGAAATAGGCTGGTCTAGAGCTAATAAAAATGGGTACGTCTAAGTCACAAGTGGTTTCAGTCGTAAACCCCAAAAAGTATATCATCACGATTAAAAAGCCCCTATCAAAAAAACACTACGAAAAAATTAAATCGGACAGTACAGATTGAAAAATCTTTTAAAATAATTAAATTAAAAGAAGTAATTACTTGTTGATGTTAATCGCCGTTCTTACACAAAGAAATATATATATTAGAAAGACAAACGGAATTGATCACTAGCCTGAACACATTTTTTAAATAAGAATACCATATAAAATCTTATGGCTGGCCAGGTTAACAATAAAAATTCAGGAACATATTTTTTTATATAATTTTTTTAAATAATTCCCATCTTCCTGCTAGTCGAATTTTATTTATTTTTTCTTTCGAAAGACATTGACACATATATTCTCAAATAAATATATTTTTAATTTCATTGGCTTAATATATCACTTTGAATAAAGTTTGCCTTCGACGTTTCGACACCGAGGGCTAAAACTCTTTCCTGTTAGACGAAACCACCCCTATTGACAGACAAGGATTAAAGGTTTTAAAGTTAAATAAAACCCGCTGACGGTTGACAGAGGGTTTAATTAAATTTATTTTCTCAGCTCCGATTTGTGGAATGCTGGGTTTAAGAAAATTTATCACATATTAATTTCATCAGTGTTTGACTAGATATTGCTGAAAGGAGTACGGCGTATACAGGGTGTTCCTAAAGCGTTTGGACAAGATGCTGACGTAAATTCTTGAGGCTAAAATAGGAGGATGTAGCCCAATTTACTTTAGTCTAAAATTTGATAGTTTTCGAAATACAGGGTGTTTAAGTTATATTTTTTAAAACTTTTTATTTTTCTCAATAATAGCTTGATTTTCACTAAATTTGGTACTTTGGGATTTTTAGGATGAGAAATCAAGATCTGTTTATAGTTTTATAACTTTTTTAAACCTAGGTATATTCAATTTCTAATTAAAAATTCTTATTTCTTGACACCTTTTATCCAAAAAAGATTTTTTATCAACAACAGCATATTGCGCATATCAATCTAATACTTAGTACGCATTTGTGAAGTAAAAATTGTCGTTTCTAAGATAATCCTTATTGAATTTTCAAACCATTTAAAAAATGGAAATATCATTCAGTAGCACCTCATCTTACGCTCGTTTGTTAAACTAGATACCGTTTTAAAGAGTATGTACTAAAACAGTGCAAATGAACTCTTATCAATGTTTGTCTATCTGTATGTCACAGTCGTTTATCTCTGGAACTATATATGTCATATACTTCAAATTTGGCTCAGTTACATAAGTTGGAAACACACCAAAATATTGGTCCACAAGCCCATCTGGGTGGTGCAGTGGTATGGTTGTGTTCTAGCACCGGGTTCGATTCCCGGGTCCGGCTTGGGTGTTTGTTACTGTCATTAGAGTTAGACGATTTTAAATTTGTTTATAAATTGTGAAATTATTAATTATTAAATAAAGTTATGGCTGGATGCTGAAAAGCAAGAGACCATGGTAACTTAAAAAAAAAAAAATTGGCTCACAAAGAGCGGTCGAAAATTTTTTATCTTTTAGTGGGTTAAGTGGCGTGTCATTTGAAAGCTGACTTCCTACGCGTTTTAAAACTGGTTCTTTTTTATTAGGCATTATATAGTCTCTGATACATATATATATATATATATATATATATATATATATATATATATATATATATATATATATATATATATATATATATATTATATTTTCCAGATTCTTGAACCATAGATTACATCATTTTCTTCTTATTTTGTCTTCCTTGGCATTTTGCTTATTTAGTAATAATTAAAAAAAGCAAAAAAAAATTTTGAAAATGCCTTAAATAAAGGGCGAAACGTCAAATTGTTTTTGATTTTTTGTTAAATAAAGAAGCTAATCCCAAGAAAAGACAAAATAAGAAGAAATATATATATATATATATATATATATATATATATATATATATATATATATATATATATATATATATATATATATATATATGTATATTGTTTACTCATATGGGCTAAGTTTGCGTCCAAAAAATTGAACTATTTGTCTTGCTAGAAAACTTCAATTAACTAACGTAGTTCAAGATTTCTGTGTAAGCTATAATACTGGATGATACGGAACTCTTGGCACGTGGGTTGCGCTAGCACTGACCCGGTTTTTAAATTTAGAAAGAAGTTGTCGTTAATGTAGGCGACTAAAATTTACCAAAGATATTTTATTAGTTTATTAAAAAAATGGGTTAAGGTTTCTCTGTATTTGAAATTACGTTTAATCGTGAATACGTTCAAAGTTCTTTTAATACTATAGGCAAAGTATAATAGATTTCTTTCCCCTGGTTGATGTCAGGGCAAATATTTACTAAAATCTATGGCTCCTACTCGCTATCTAAGATCAGATTATCTCGACGAGAAACTATCTGAAATACATAATCAGAAATTCTCGGTCCAGAACGACCAATACCAATATGGATGTCGAACATCAGAGATAATCTAGTATATAACAGGGGAATGCCAAGCATTTGCCGCATCGGAGTAAAAAAAGCGACATGATTCAGGCAGAGAAATTCAAACTGCTGCAGGTAGAGAAAGTACCATACTATGAATACAGCCCGGGACCGATACTGGAGAACAATGAGTTCAAACTGTACTGAGATTGAACTGTAATTATGGACCGCACATAACAGGCCTGCGAGCCAAAAGGTCATCTTTAACAAAAACAATACAAGAGACAATGAGATCTTCAAATACAGAGATTTGGAGGAACAATTACGCAGGCAGTGCAGAATGAGTTACGTCTGGACGATCCCCATAATTCTATCAACATCCGGCATAGTCTTTTGTTGCGAATACCTGTCTAATGATAAGAGGGACCGCTCGAACTACCCGGAAATTTGTGGAAAATGTAGGGGACCATAACATCACCTAGGGCCCGACAACATGGAAAGGGTCCTCACAGAGCTGTATCTCCATCATATCTGAGTGTATCTGGGATGAGTGACTGTTTCCTTCGAGGGAGCATGCGAGCCGTTTGGCTCAGACTATGGTATAGATTTATTTATTTATTTTGAAGTTGGGACGCTAGTTGCTGAGGGTAGTTAAGTTCCATATAATTTTTGATTGTGCTCCAATTCTTTTTTTTTTTAGTTGAAAATGTCGTTGTGTAGTTTACATAAATTTTAAATTTATTTCATTTTATGTACAACTATATCCTATACTCTATATGCTCTATATCGAATCATTAAATGGGGAACTACTGAAAACTGGTGGAAGCCAGCAGTATAAAAGACAAAATCGGGTCTATTTTCCTGAATTCAAAGCTCTCTGAGGGGGGGGGGGGTGATCGCAAGAAAAAAAAGTTGTCGACGGGAAGGGGGAAGCCAACAGCACACACATTCCTAGAGTAAGAGGCACAATCGGGTCCATTTTCCAGAACTCTAAGCTCTTGGAGGGGGGGGGCAATCGCCCCCCTCCCCGGATCCGCACCTACATCGACTTAGTGACCGTCTTGTCAGCTAAAGTTGGTAGGTTTTAAGATGTGTAAAGCCGACAATCACGCTTGATTTAGAGATATACTTGATGCGATTGTGTTAAATTTAATAATAATGATAAGACAGTACTCAGTATGTTCATAAAGGAAAAGTATAAGCAAAAATTATTATAGCTAAAGCAATAGTTATTATAGTCTTTGGTATAACATAACCATTCATTCAATTCGTATAAATATTATTTATTTACACAAATCACAGAGTTAATTATTTAGAAAAATTTGCAGACTATTTTTCGATATTAAATTAAATTAGCAAACATTAAAATGGCTTTACGTATTGACTGGCAAGTGATTTCAATCAAATTTGTTTAAATGTATTGAAATTCGGTTTATAATAAAATTTAATAAATATTTTCGGTCAGATTTAGTCAATAAAATGCGTCGCAATGTTTTTGCTAGGGTTTTTCGTTCCGCGAAAATAAATGTTTTAATTTGAAACGCAACGTCAAATAAACAGAATTTCATAAAATACAAATTTAAATTTATTTTAAAATGGAAAATAAAATTTTTGATATAAAGCAAGCATTTTAAACGAATATAAAATATAAAGACAGTGGCGGGCTTAGATTGGTTTGGAGAAAACTAATATTATAGCTTTTGTTTTATTAGATTAATTAAAGATTTGGAAACATTTTATAAACTATAATTGTTAAAGAACATAACTATTAACAATAATAAAATTGTAAGAAGAATTAGATTGACATTGGCAGGGTTCAGAAAGCTAAACTACTCTCTCTCTCTCTCTCTCTCTCTCTCTCTCTCTCTCTCTATATATATATATATATATATATATATATATATATATATATATATATATATATATATATATATATATATCCGGTTTCATAGCGTTCTACGCCTTCCGGTTCCCAGGCTCCATTGTTTTCGATCTTCCCAATCCCCTGGAAGTAAGTTTCTTTCGGACATGGCTCGGTTAATGCCCTTAATCGAGGTAACTTTTGGTGTCCCTCTTTTTATTTTTTCATTTGGTGTCCATTTTAGGATTTGCTTTGGTAGACGTTCGTCCGTCATTCTCTCCACATGTCCATACCATACCACCTGACGTTGTTCGATTTCATCGAGAATAGTTTTCTTTACGCCCATAATCTCTCTAATTCTCTCGTTGGTTATCCGTTCGATCCTTGACTTTCCTGCAGATCTTCGCCAAAAGTCAATTTCAAGAGCCAGCAGTTTACGTTCTAAAGTTTTATTTATCTGCCATGTTTCACATCCATACAATACAACGTTTTTAAATATTGCATTGTATAAAAGATGTTTTCTTTCCTTGAAGATGTTTGTTGACCATAATAGTGAGTTTAGGCATCCCCCATACATTTAAAAAAAAAAAAACCTTCTCCAATCTTCTCAGTTTACCCATATGTCTCACAGACCTGGACTTGACTATAATTAAATATGGATCAACTAGCAGAAACATTCATTACTGAGAATTTTCTATTTTATTTTATATATATATATATATATATATATATATATATATATATATATATATATATATATATATATATATATATATATATTCTTGGATTTAGGTTCTTTATCCAGCAAAAAATCTAAAACAATTCGCCCTCTATTTAAGGCATTTTCAAAAATTTTTTGTTTTTTATTTATTTTCCATTCTAAAAAATATTTTTTATATAATTAAAAAGAGTTCATATACGAAAATTTCTACAATTTAAAAAAAACAACACTTTTAACACTATTCAAATTTAAAAAAAAAATTTTAAATATACTTAATTTTATCAGTACGTACTTTGAACATTTTGTTTATTAATTAATCATGGAGTGCAACTTTTACGTCGTCTATTTTGGTACTGAGGATACATGGAATGTGAATTTATTTTATTTTTTATATTTTACAATGCACCAAAAAACAGAAAAAACGCATACATTTAATTTTATATTTAAGAGGATATTCAATTTTTGATGTTTATTAACAGGATCGAATACTTAATATTCTTGTTTAGGCGTTTTTCGTTTATTTATGACCATTCAATCTGTTCTTTAGTAATTGGCTCGCCACGCCTATAGATTTTTTGGGACAATTTGTGTAATGGATTTGATTTATTTATGAGAGGAGTTTTACTTTTTAAGTTAGTGAATAGTGTATTTAATTTCTAATGAGACCTGTGACGTACGATAATATCGTGTTTTTTAAATGTGTTTTATTTTTTCTGACAGCTCACTAGTGTAAGGTATTGCTACATATTTTTGAGTTTATCTTCTATGTTTCTTGTTGTTAGGTTATTATAAAATTTTTATTTTCGTTGAAATTATTATTTATTAGTGTCTTTTTCACTTTTTTGAAGTATTCTTGGATGGAATTCTGGAGACGTTAGGGAGATAACACGATCAGACAGACCGATTATAACACTATTTTTCGAGTTTTTGTTGGATAAAGAACCTAAACTCAAGAAAAGACAAAATAAATAAAAAAGATATGGTTCGAGAATCTGAAAAATATAATATATATATATATATATATATATATATATATATATATATATATATATATATATATTAAAAGATTTATTGATACAGTAAACCTACCTGAAAATTACAGACTCATTTCGCTAGATGTTATATCTTTGTATACAAACATACCAAATCAACTTGTCCACACTATTTTAGCACAAAAATGGGAAATTTTGAAAAAACATATATCGCTATCAAAAAATAATTTTATGGATGTTGTTGACCTCGTTCTAAATACAAATTACTTTCAGTACGAAAACACCTTTTACAAACAACTCGATGGATGTGCTATGGGATCACCAATTTCATCTACTATTGCTCAGTTCGTAATGGAATATTTAGAGGAAAAAGTTTTAGAAAAATTAAATTTTAATATAATATTTTTCAAACGTTTTGTCGATGATTGCATAGCAGCCGTACCACAAAATAAAATAAATGGAATTCTCCAAGAATTTAACAGTTTCAACGAAAAATTACAGTTCACATCCGAAACAGAGAAAAATAATAAAATAAATTTTCTAGATATGACACTTTTACGCAGAAAAAACAAAATTTTAACTGAATGGTACACCAAACCAACTTGGTCATGTAGATATCTAAACTGTTTCTCTAATCATTCAAAAACTCAAAAAAATAGTGTTATAATCGGTCTGTCTGATCGTACTTTCTCCCTAACGTTTCCAGAATTCCGACCAAAAATACTACAAAAAGTGAAAAAGACACTAATAAATAATAATTTCAACGAAAAGACTATCACCAAAATAATTGATAAACGAACATATAAGTTTTATAATAACGTAAAAACAAAAAACATAGAACATAAACAGCAATAATATGTAGCATTACCTTACACTAGTGAGCTGTCCGAAAAAATTAAATACATTTTAAAAAAGCATGATATTATCGTATGCCACAGGTCACATAATAAATTAAATACATTGTTCATAAATTTAAAAACTAAAACTCCTCTCATGAATAAATCAAATGTAATATATTCGATCCCTTGCACAAATTGTTCCAAAAAATATATAGACATGACGAGCCAATTGCTGAAGGACAGATTAAATGGCCATAAATATACGTAAAACGTCTCAACAGCGTTAAACAAATACACACACAGGACGAAAAACATGCCTTTGATTATAACAGTATCATAATAAAAAACAAAGATGTAATTTACTAAAAATTACAGATAAAGGAATTGATTGAAATTAAAAAAGATAAAAACACTATTAACGACAGAACAGATATGGGAATTTTGAGCCACATTTACACAAGCCTAATTTAAACAAAAATATTAAGTATTCGATCCTGTCAAATAAGAATCAAAAAATTGAATATCCTCTTAAACATAAAATTAAACATATACCTTATTTGTTTTTTTTATGCATTGTAAAATATAAAAAATATAAAAAAAAATAAAACACATTCGCATTCCATGTATCCTCAGTAGACGATGTAAAGTTTGACTTTTATTTAGTAATAGAGTAGCAAGATGTCAAGGTGTGTACCGGTAAAATGAAATATTTTTAAAAAATTTTAAAAATTTAATTGCTGTTTTTAAGTGTCTTGTTTGTTTTTTGAAATTGTTGATATTTTTTTTTATGTGGTGTATTTTAATTATATAAAAATATTTTTTAGGAGGAAAAAATTTTGAAAATGCCTTGAATAAAGGGCGAAACGTCAATTCTTTTGCATTTTTTGTTAAATATAGATTCTGAAACCAAGAAAAGACAAAATAAAGAAAAATTATATATATATATATATATATATATATATATATATATATATATATATATATATATATATATATATATATAAAGTACCAGTACTTACAGTTTCAGTCAATATTTTTATTTCTAATTAATATAAAATACAAATAAAATATGTCCCGGAAAAAACCAAAAACAAGTAAAACGAACAAACTCAATTTATGTCTATCAAAAATTCGGAGTAAAGTTCACATACGATATCAAGCTCATACTCTAAGACATGGATTTTTAAAATCCACCAGAGTAAAAATTTATTTCCATCCACTCCTTTACCCAGGTTATCGGAAATGGAGATAACATTTTGTCTAGAGGATATCTGGCTTAACGCTTCAGTGACATAATATAAATAAGAATGTTTGCAGTGGAACACACTCGAGTTCTTTGAGGTGGAAAATATAATGTTTGTGGTATTTGATTAAGTATGCTTCTGTGATATAAGTATTTTATACATGTAGCTTTCGTAGCCAGAGCAAAGAAACTTGACAGTTACGTTAGATTTTAATTATTTAGAAGATAATCAAAGGTACATCCTTTAGTAGTAGCATAATGATAGAATGTTAGCTAGGTTGCTAAATTAATTTAAATTTATAAAGGGTGTTTTTTTATAGAGGTATAGAACTTTAAGTTGGCAACACTTTTTTAACTGGCGGTCATTTTGTCTGCTGTCAAGTGATTTATGTTTAGTTTGGTTTGGCATTTCAACATGAATAGACTGACGCCTGAACAACGCTTCCAAATTGTGCAAATTTATTTTGAAAATCATGGTTCTGTTCGAAATACGTATCGCGTACTACGTCCATTTTACGGTCAACATAATCGTCCATCAGAGCAATTAATTCGATTAACTATGGAACGTTTTCGCACCACGTTTACTCTGAAAGATAATACGGATCCACAGAGACGTCGTACAGTGCGTACAGAAGAAGTCATTGCTGCTGTAGAGCGTAGCGTAGAGGAAGACCCGAATCAGTCTATCCGCCATCGTGTACAGGAATTAGATATGTGTCCATTCACTTTATGGAAGATTTTGCGGAAAGATCTTGGTTTGCGTGCTTACAAAATCCAAATCGTGCAAGAATTGAAGCCACACGATCACCTAGCAAGGCGTAGATTCGTTGAATGGGCCCAAAACAAGATTGCCGTTGATCCCGATTTTCATAAGGGAATTTTGTTTAGCGATGAAGCTCACTTTTGTTTGAATGGATACGTCAATAAACAAAACTGCCGTATTTGGAGTGATGATAATCCTCAAGTGTATGTTGAGACACCGTTACATCCAGAAAAACTGACTGTTTGGTGTGCTTTATGGGCTGGAGGAATCATTGGTCCGTACTTCTTTAAAAACGATGCTGGTCAGAACGTTACAGTCAATGGTGACCGCTATAGAGCCATGATTACTGACTTTTTCGTTCATCAATTGAACAACCATGATGTGTAGGAGCTGTGGTTTCAACAAGACGGCGCAACATATCACATAGCTCGTCCACAATTGATTTATTGAAGGAAGCGTTTGGTAACCGCATAGTTTCACGTTTCCGACCCGTGAATTGGCCTCCAAGATCGTGCGACTTAACGCCGCTAGACTATTTTCTGTGGGGATATGTGAAGTCGCTAGTCTACGCCGATAAGCCCGAAACGATTGATCACTTGGAGGACAACATTCGCCGCGTTATTGCCGATATACGACCACAAATGTTGGAAAAAGTCATTGGAAATTTGACCTCCAGATTAGACTACGTCCGAGCCAGCCGTGGCGGTCATATTCCCGAAATCATATTTAAATTATAATGCCAGAAGGTTATCTTTCGAATAAAGTAAATTTCATGTCAATTTAAAAAATTCATCTTTGTTTTATTCCATTTAAAAGTTCTATACCTCTATAAAAACACCTTTTACAAACTTGAATAAAATTATCGAATTTTTAAAAATTCACCAAGAATAAAGGAAATAACATATAGGAATTAATTTTTACACTTCTATCGATACATCTGGTTTTCCTTTTTATCTAAATGATCGTTAGTAGGCTTTAAGGTCCCCCATAATCTTTATATGGTGTCAGCAGTTTTTCCCCTGTTGGGCGAAAACTTTATAATTAGCTCGAAACCGTATTTATGCTGACTGGATTACCTAACTGAAATAATAAGTGAAACATAATATTTCACATTTCATGTTTTATGTTTGTTTAGCAACTTGATATCCGACTTTTATTAAAGGGAAGTCAGTTTTATTTTGAAAACAAGAATGTTTAATTTACTTGAAATTTGAGTCTTGAGATGTTATTGTTTTTGCCTTCTTAAGTAAACACAGTATGTATAACTTTTGGTAAGGTTTAGAAAATCCAATTATTATCTTTCTAATTTTAACGTTTTTATTTAAATAAAATTACATTCTTTATTGTAAAGAATTATAAAAAGGAATGTAGGCAGTTTCATTATTCTTGACTTTACGATAGCTGTAGTAAGCAGTCCACTTATCTTGATAGGTTTGGAAAGAAGAATTCGTGCGCGGCGTAGTCCCTCTTTTAAAAAGTTTACCTCCTAATTCACTAAATTAATAGTAGAAGGTTTAAATTAACAAGTGCAATACGTCAAGTTTTGAACCTTCTCTTTGTTAACCTCTG
This sequence comes from Diaprepes abbreviatus, assembly GCA_034092305.1. NCBI lineage: Eukaryota > Metazoa > Arthropoda > Insecta > Coleoptera > Curculionidae > Diaprepes > Diaprepes abbreviatus. The sequence goes on along the minus strand of JASJET010000178.1, from coordinate 1,836,513 downwards.
TCCATCCACTCCTGGATGTAGGTCTCTCTCAATTGTTTCCATCTTTCTCTATTCTTCGCCAGTCTAATCCACTGTTTGCCCGCCACTGTTCTTATGTCGTCTACCCATCTTTTTTCAGGTCTTCCCGTGCTTCTTGTTGTCTCCCTCGGTCTCCATTCCAGGATTCTTCTTGCCCATCTGTTGTCCTCATATCGGGCTATGTGACCAGCCCATCGCCACTACATCTTTGCAACCTCCTTCACAATGTCTTTGGCTTTCGTTCTGCGTCTTATCTCGGTGTTTCTAATCCTGTCTCTTAATAATATTCCAAGCATGTTTCTTTCCATCGCTCTTTGGACTGTTTCTAATTTTTTAGCGGACGTTTTGGTGAGGGACATGGTCTCTAATGTAATATGCATCTGTCGTATACTTTTCTTTTTAGATTTATGGGAATTGAATTATTTTTCAGGATGTATGCTAGTTTACCGAAAGCGGCCCATGTCAACTGTGTTCTTCTTTTTATTTCAGCATCCTGGTTTGATTTCCCTAGTCTGATGTCGACGTTTTCTATCCTCTGGTTCTGTATTGTTATGTTTGCCTGTTCGTGGCCCATTATTTTTGTTTTGTTGTAGTTCATTTTAAGGCCTATAGATGCGGATACGCCATTTAGCTGTTGTAGCATTTCCTTCAATTCTAGGAGATTACCTGCTATCAAGATTATGTTATCAGCAAATCTGAGATGGTTCAAGTATACTCCGTCGATGTTTATACCTTTGATGTCCCATTTAAGTTCCTTAAAAATGTCCTCTAGGACTAGGGTGAACAGTTTTGGCGAGATAGTGTCCCCTTGTCTCACTCCCCTTTGTAGTTTTTTGGGTTTGTTTTCGTCTTGTCGTCTATTATTATTTGAATATTTGCATTTTCGTTATGTTCTTTATGATGTTTATGTATCTTGAATCGTGCGTTTTCTAAGGATTGTAATACTGCCCTTATTTCGAAGGAGTCGAATGCCTTCTGGAAATCTACAAAAGCCATTTGGAGCGGTACGTTATATTCGGTGCACTTCTCAATTAGTATTCTTATGGTGTGTAGGTGATCTGTGGTGTTAAAGTGTTTTCTGAATCCAGCTTGTTCGACAGGTTGGTAAAAATCGAGTTTGTTTGTTATGCAGTTGGTTATGATTTTGGTTAACAACTTGTAGGTGTGTGATAGTAGGGATATTGGTAGGTAGTTTTCAATTTTTGAATATTAAGATTACTTCGAAGTTATACCAATCCTGTGGAATTTTTCCCTCTTCAATTATTTTATTAAATAGAATCTTCAAAATTTGTTCTATTTTTCTGCCGCCAATTTTCAGCATCTCTACTGTAATTTTGTCTTCTCCTGCACATTTATTGTTTTTTAACTTATTTAGTACCATTCTTATTTCTGAGTTTGTTACTTCTGGAATTTCCTCTGAGCCTATGTTGGGTATGGTTCTTTTTGTTCGTTGTTGCTCTTGTTGTGCGCATGGCAAGTATAGCTTGGTGTAGAATTCTTCTATGGCACTGCTTATTTCCTTTTCGTCCTGGACGGTCACGTTTTTCGCGTTTTTTATTTCTATTATTCTTGTTTTGCCTCTTGAGTTTGTTTTTAGTGCTTTCATGTTGCAGTTTTCACTTATTGTATCTTTTATTAGTTTATTGGTGTAATTTCTATTGTCTTGTCTAATTTCTTTTTTCACTTCCTTGTTTAGAGTTTTGAAACTGTCTGTTGTTCGATCTGTCCTTTCTCGTCTTTCTTTGAGAAGTCTCAAGGTATTTGGTTGTAGTTTGGAGGATAGTTGATCTGTTCTTGTGTCAGGGTTTCCATGGTTGGGTAGCGTTTTTGTTTGATGAGCTTGTTGCGTTCTGTTCTCATGTGTATCTTGATCTTCGCTCGTACTAATCTGTGGTCGCTTCCAGTATAAAACTTATTCAGTGTTGTCACGTCGGTACATATGTTTTTCCTATTAGAGAGAATATAGTCTATTTCGTTTTTAGTTGTTTTGTCTGGGCTGGTCTAGGTCCACTTACGTTGTTTGGGTTTTATATAAAAGGTATTGAGGCAAAATAGGTTTTCGTTGTTCAGGTAGTTGTTTAACATCTCCCCTCTCTCGTTCCTATCACCCCCCCCCCCCTTGAATCTTACCAGAACGAAATAGAAAATTTCGTTTATTTTAGGGAGACTGCTATACTTGCCAATTTCAAGGCTTTATCTCTGGTTTTGTATCTTTAATGTTCCAATATAAGCATTTTTTTTTTGTTGACATATGTAACATAAATTATAACAATATTATAAGCGAAACAAAACTGACCATCTAGAAGATGTAACTTCCATGGCAACCAGATTGGGTCTAAGTCTTAAATCTTCTTGGTGAATCTGACTGCTAAAGTTTATAGCCACATTTTTAACTTTGCCACCAAACAATTTTGCTTTGAAGTGACGTAAAAGAGAATAATTCAGAATTGTGGGATGGGCAACATTTTGTCTTTTTACATGCCAGCAGTCTTTCTAGAACAACTTTTCTTTGAAAATTCGTTTTACAAAAGAAAATGCCAGCCGAGTGACTTATTGAAGTTGAAGTCAATCACAAAAAAGGGTTCTCGTGTGGTCCACTACAACATGCAGATTTCATTGTTAGCTATATTAATTAGTGAAGTGATTACATTTTGTGGTTAACCTCAACGTCAAAAGATCACTGGTGAGAACACGGCCGTAGACATATTAGCAATGTGACTGCGGCGTTTTTATATCGGCAGAAGTTATTCTCCTTCTTTCGTGCACATTCGGGAAGAGTCTTGGTTCGGGGAAGTATAAGTTGCTGACTCGCTCGCGAATGTAATCGCATCGCCAGCGGCGTAGCGACTCGTCGCGTTGCAGATTGATGCCTGTTGCGATGTCTAATTTAAAATTTTGCCATTACATATTTTTTAGCCAACCTCCTTTTTAAAGCTCGAGGACCTTGGCTTGGGAAACACTGGACTAGAGTATATATCTTTTCCGCTCGCTTTCTTCGTGTTACGGCACTGCCGCTTTCTCATGTTAGAATCATTTGCACGGACGACATACTGTTACGAATAATGTTAGCTAACGAAGCTTATATTACCAGAGTGAATTAACGGCGAGGCTAATTTCCCCCATTTTATAATATAGTATATCATGCCTTATAATGTTATACATCATACATCGATTTTTAGTGATGTATGATTATGTCACACTAACTGAGATTCTTGCCATATAAAAAATATTAAAACTGCATTTTATCTTATGAGAAATTCTTACAAAAAATTGATAGTAGCTACTGAAGCAACTCTATTGCAAAATATATCGTGCTTAGAATGTTTTTCTATTTTTTGTAAATGATAAGCCACTTTATAGATATCTCAGAACTCTTTATAAAAATATATTATTAAATAGAGGAAATTCTGCTTGTTGATTATGCTGTGATACAAGCGAAGAATGAAATTTACGTTTTCTTTAAAATGCTAAAACCATTTTTAAGATTTTATATGTCAAACATCCATTACTATGCACTCCTCTGAGGAAGATAATATTTTATTTAGAATATATCTTAGCTTAACGCTTTAGTGACAGAATGTAAATAAGAGCATATGTAGTACAGCACACTTTTAGGTTCTTTATATCCGAGGTTGTAGTGTTTTTAACCATGGATGTGTTTTCACATTTGCCATAACAGAAAAATTAATGTACTGGGGTGAAAATTGACACTTAAGAGGGATTTGATATAAATAAAAATAAATATATATATATATATATATATATATATATATATATATATATATATATATATATATATATATATATATGATTCAGTATTAATCCGGGAATACGTTCGTTCGTTTGGTTTTCTGTACAAGTTTGCAGACGTTTCGCCAAAATCTCATTTGGCATCTTCTGTGCATCGTGGTTGTAGATCAACTCAGTTCCATATATATATATATATATATATATATATATATATATATATATATATATATATATATATATAATTTCACTCTGGTTCCCTCTCCATACTACTTTCGACCACCTAATGGTCTCATTAGTGGAGCTGTAAGGAACCGAGAGCAAAATGCATAGAAAACAACTGTCTACTTAAAATCCCCATATCGTAAAATATCGGCAGCATATACGAGCAGGAAAATCTGCTCATTTTATTACCTGCTAAGTTACAATTTTCAAGTGGGGCTGTGAGAATGAATGAATGAACGAATGAAAAAGGGGTGGTGATACTACGTCATCGATGCCTAGGCCTCCATTGGACCCTTTACATCCCATCATATATGCAGATTATTTGAGGCCGATTGCCTTTGCGAATCGAAGCAGCCTCGTTAGTTGAACTTGCCTAACTGCTTCCGGTAACAAAACTGTATCTCCGAAATATCTCTGTCTCAGTCCGTTGAGCGTTGGACACTCTCTGAGAACATGGTCAACAGTTTTATCCTCCTCTAAACACGATCTGCATGTCGGGTCGCTTTCGACACCAATTCGTTAAAGATGGTTCTTGAATTGACAATGTCCTGTTAACAATCCCACCACAATTCGCAGCTCTTTCCTTCCCAAGGAGAGAAGCTCCCTAGTACGCCGTGCGCTAGGCCCAGTTATATGTTCCTTAGCACACCTCATTCCAGGAGCTCCCCTCCACGATTTAATAAATTTGCTTTACAGCAACGATTTTAATTCCCTTTTGCCAATAGCAATTGGGACAGGTAAAATTGGTTGGTGTCCAAATGGTTCAGTCGCCTAACCCAACTTTGGTCTGCTTCCTCATTCTCGCGTATGCCCGAGTGACCCGGGACCCATACGAATCTGACTGTGCAGTCGTTCCTTGTCATACCATTTAGTACGTCCTAGCACTCAGACACCAGTCGCGAAGTCACGACACTGGACTTCAGTGCCAATATCGCAGCCTTACTGTCATGAGCATATATTTATTACTTTGTGCCTGTCTATATCCCTTTCACAGAGATGGGCACACTGCAGAATAGCATAAATTTCCGCTGTGAAAATTGTCGCACATTGTCCGAGAGCATAGTACTCTCTGACTCCTGAGCTCCTGCCGAATACTCCGGTCCCAGCTCATTCATCTTGTCGATATCCATCAGTATACCACCAGGATCCATTTTTCAGGGAGAGGTTGGGTTTTAAAAGCGGCGTCATGTAGTCTGTCCGCATGGGGAATGATGGACACCTCTCCACCGCGCTTTCCCAGACATCTAAGTGGCCGCCCATGGGGCTCTGAGAGGGTTGTCTAAATTTAATAAATTACATTAAATTAGGTAACCCAAACAAAAAATTTCGTTAACCGTTGAATATAAATTGGAAAAAATGTTATCCTACTTTACAAATTTAATTAGAAATACTAAACTGCAAATCCTGTTTTCCTAGATGCACAACAGTTTTTATAAAAGTTTGGCTAGTTACACTTCAAGCCGAAAGTAGCTTAAAAGTATTTGTTCCATTTTCCGTAAAATTTTATTTAAAATATGCTCAGCGCGATATTTTAATGACCAAAACTTTTGATTTATGTTCAGAAATGAAGCCCTTGAATTTTAAAACGCTTATTGGATTGGTTAAATTTGGCGTTGTCGCTCGAAATTGAATTTATAAAGCGTAACCATTAATCTTGAACTTGTAAGCCGTAAATTTTGCGTCGATACAAAGCCGGACGTTGAAATCGATATAAAATGAATTTGGCATCAATAAATAACAACATAAAACTTTATAGCTTTAAGGTCTAGAATTTTAAAACGTCCGTAATATGGATTCTATTACATGAAAATTCAATTTGGGATCGCATTTGGTCAGTTTAAACGAGCTAAGCGCGATTCAATCATCAAAGGTTTTCCATGCGGTGTGGGAAAATGAGTTATATTCGCCTATCGTCTTTGCTGTGCTCGTTTTATTATTCTAACACCTTCCTACGATATAATATTCTATTTGTATGAAGGTTATAATCGTGTATCCAAACTCTCGTCTATATTATTTCTTGCTAAAATTTAGAGAATAATGAAATGTTTATTTAAAGTGCTTGTGTAAAAAAATTGTTCAACGTAATTTTCAACCGAATTTAAAAAAAGAAGGTTTTCAATTTTACACTTGGTGTGACAGAAAAGTAATGATACATATTTTTTGTAATAATTTTATGTGATGCCTCGGAACTAATTGTATTTTTCAAAGAAGTTAATAAATTTAAAATAGTTCAAAAACAAAACGTATCTAAGCTTGCAAAAGGAAAAGTTGAATTAAAAATCAATTTTATTTTAGAATAAATAATTGAATCGAAAGTCTTCAAAAAGAGGAAAAGTATTTACTTTAAAATTCAACGATAGAAAAACAAAAAAAAACTTTATTAAACTATTAAAATCAGATTTTTTTCTGTACCTAAAACCAGAATTTTCCAAGTCATAGGTTTGCAAATTTTATCACAGTCGCATACTTCTTACTTTACCCGTTTACTAAATTCGAATAAAATATAAAATCTTAATCTAAACTACACTATATGTGACGTATTTTGTTCTGTAACGCTAAAAAATATGCAGGCTAAGAAAGGAATGTTTATCTGCTGACGTAGGAATCACGAGACTTTCGTAAAGAACAAAAAATTTCAATACATATAACCTCGATCTTTTTCTTGCAAAACAAATAGATTCGAAAAATCCAGATTTTTGCCAAGACGTCACGGTAAATGTTATTTAAATACGAGCCATCTCGCTACGGAAGGTTAGTTATGAACAGTTAGTCGAAATCAAGAGTTAAGAACGAGAGTTAAAAACGCGATAGTTAAGAAGTGGTTCAAAGAGTATATTCAGAGTGTTTAGCAGTACGGTGAAAAATGTTTTAAATACAGTTTTAAAAACAATTTTCACAGTAAAATTTCTAAGTGTATTTCGTAGTCTAGTAAACGGTTAATATGGGGTTTTAAAATGGGGTAAACCAAACTTTTAGCTTGCCCTGCGTAGCCGCGACGTGTGAAGAGAAATGCGGACTATAAACTGTAGTAGCTAGTAGGAAAGTAAGTGTTTTGTCAATTTAATTTTGTTAAAGATAAAATAGAAGATTTAAAGTTGCCATCAGGGTTTCAATGGTAAGAAAACAGTGGTAAAGAAGTTCAAAATAGTAGTAAGTACTCTAGTATCTCGTCCCGCTCTCTTTTTAATTTTGTAGCTGCTCTAGTCCCTAAGAAACTTGAAAAAAAAACTATATGAAAAAAGAGATGAAATAGGGGCTGGGCGTTACATTTATTTTCTTTTTACAGTATATATTAACGTTATTTTTTTCAAAGTACTTCGCTTGGGCAGTCATATATCGACAAAAATAGTTTCCACTCTTCGTGGTCGAGTTAAAACGCTTTGAGCTTCTCGGTTACGCTTTTCTGACACTATCAAGATTTTACCGGGTTTTATGTCTTGTTCAAAAGAAAAGGAACACAGGCTGAGATCTGAAATTTTTGGAGTTACTATTTGGTATAATTGCCTAGAACATATATCACAATGTAAATTTTCCCCTAAGCGTTTTAATTTTCTTTTGCTATTTACGTGTTTATGAAAACCTTCCCTTTGAAAAATTTGTTTTTTCCTTAGTATCTGTAACCGGAAACCCTGTTACGTACCTTTGTATAATACAAAATACAAGTTCTTTTGGATTAGTGTCCTTATGTTTCACTATAAAAACATTTGCACTAGAACTATCTACTTCTATATCTTCATCAATATCACAAGATCCCACTTAAATATCTTAAAAATTATTTACATAACAGTTTTAATAATTTCTATAGTCCACTTTAATTATCTTCTAGATTTGGAACCTCTTCCACAATAATAAACTCCATAAATTTGGAATTGACTCTTTTACTTTTCAATATTTGCTATTACATATTTAATATTTATTATTTATTTATTATTGTTTTGTATTGAATTTAACAACCTTTCTTGGTCCAAGTATATATTTATATATTTACTAAACTGAAAAGACCACTGGTGGTGGAATTTTGTATCGACTTCAAGGTCAAATATCAGGTTCGTGCTTTTACTATGATCGAATTCGGATTCAAGGTTAGCTAGGTTTATAATATTAAGATTAAATTCGACGTATAAGCACACGAAGTATAAGCATATAATGAGGGAACAAAAGAGGAGGAATTGAAGGAAGAGTGTATACTCAATACTCTTCCTCCCCCTCTTCTTTGGCTCTCTCATGTATTTACTACTCTTGGTTGACAGATTGTCGATGTTTAAGTCCTTCCAAGCAAGGTTCCTCTTTTCCTGCTTCTCGGCTTTCCGAAAATGTTTTATACTACTGAAAAACTTCTAGCTGCCTTTTACCAATTACGTAAATTGGCTCTTTTCAAAGAGGATTAACCCTTTATTGACTCCAAACAAGCTGTCGACACTGTGAAACTGCCGGCGGTACTGTTCGTTTTTATCTTATTTCCTCATATATTTCAAAATTATTTAAAACTTAAAGAACACCGTTATAGTTATTTTTTAACTTTAACAGAAAATATTTTTACAATAATTTGAAATATGAATTAAAAAATCAGAGTCAGAGTACTGGGATTTATTACAAAATAATTGGATTAAAAAGCGCATGGGTCATAGGTGTCATCCGTTGTATAGACTCTATTAATTTATTTATGCCAACATTAATTAAAAACATTTTTCCAATTTTAAATTAAATTTCATTCACCATATGCCCGGTACGGTGTTTTATTAAAAAGGCTTGTGATTTATGTCAAGGAATGAAGCCTTTTGTAATTTTAAAACTCATTGAATTGATTTAAATATAGCGTTTGGGAAATTAATTTTATGAATCAGTCCTAATAGTTCACTGCTCAAAAATCGTAAATATTATTCCAAAATACAGACATAAAAATCAATAGAAAGTATAATTTTAAATGGGAAAAACAATAATAAAACTCTTGTTATTTTTTCTGTTATTTATTGGCAAAAAATGTCTGGGATTTTTTTTTTACTTCCTGTTCGACTAGAGAACTAAAACTGGTCACCAACATACGTGAGTATCTTGGACTAATGAGAATGTCCTTAACTGGGAAATTTATATATCAAAGATTCAATATAATTGTTTTGGGAATAGTAATACTATGCTTTATTTTCCCGATAAATGGAGAGAAATCAGTGTGAAAGTAGTTGCCAGGTAAAAGCTCGGATTCGCTGAACTTATCCCAAATAGGGACATGTATATATTTTCAGCTTGTCCATTTTCGAGCTATCAATAATGTACAAGTTTAATGTTATATAGTTAGTTAACCACTCATTATTTACTGCCTAGTTATTACCCTTTAGTTACATTTTGTTGTTAAGATATCATTAACCTGAACGCAGGTTGATGACTAAAATTTCAACCTCCTCACAATTAAGTATAATGCAATGATTAAGTTTTTGAATTAATGATAGAAAATACCTTCGAAGTTTAAGCACTAAACACGGGAACTCTTCGCTTTCGTATTTCACCGTAAAAAAGTGGATTAAATAGTTTTTTTTAGAAAGATAACACGGGGCAACAGCCAAAATGTATCTAAAATAAAATCGACTAAATCTCACCATTTTTGATGTGCTAAAACCAAAACTAAATTTATCTTTTTAATATTAGTTCAAGTATTAGAGATACGTGATGCCATATCTACTTATATATTAATAATGTAACCGCAAGAATGCACATGGTATATTTGTATTGTTATAACAATAAAGAAGTGCGATGTTGCCAAAAATACGTTTTCCTCCAAGTTAAACAACTTATACCCAACTTGGCAACACCGCATGGAAAATATTCAGGGATTATCCCCATATACGAAGTCCCAACCCCCAGGGCTTAAAATAAAGGAAATTTAACCCATGAAAATCGACTTTTATGTCTGCTTTGTACTGAACAGCCCCTGTATACAAACAGATGACAAACGCCACTATTGCGAATATTATGGAATTTAATAGAAAATTCTCGAATATTCTCTAAAAATGTAGAGGCCGTTTTTGGATATATAAGCAGTTACAAAGCGGAGGGGTTAGTTAGTCGAAGTTAGTGAGTCGAATCGAATAGTTGAGATATTAAGATGTCTCGAAAGTGTGTAACAACTGTTTTATTTTAATTTCCTAAATCTGATTTTAAAAAATACTTCTGACCTGTTATCTATATTTAAATTTGGCACTACAATCGGTACCACAGAAGAGTTTTAAAGGCCCTCATTTAAACCAAGAGCCAAACAATAAATCTTCTAATATGTAATTAAAATACTTACAAATTAGAGTTTCCTTCTACGAAATCAACCCTAACACACTCAGCATCGTACGAAGTGTAAATATCCAATAAACATTTAGTTTTATATTTTTATACAGTGATACATCATTATTATTAACGATACGACAACGGGTTCTTTCTGATAACAAAAAAATTGTTCTTTTAAGGTAGTATATACAGATTAGATTAAATTTAAAATATTGCAGTAGATGTTGCCAAATTGGTTAGTATCAGATTTGTAGTTTATGGTGTTTTTTTGTTTTTTTCATATGATACATTTCTAGGAATAGACCCCTTTTATAATTGTTTTGATGTTCTAAAATTTTTATGTTGTTAGAGTCAAAGTGATGACCTGTATTTGAATAGGGTTCAACCGCAGCACACGTGTTTTTTTCCCAATCGGCAATCGCTTTTGTGTTGGGTAACCCGCTGTCTGAGCAACTGTCCAGTTTGACCCACAGCGGGTTACCCAACAGAAAAGCGATTGCCGATTGGGAAAAAATACGTGTGCTGTGGTTGAATACTATTTAAATACAGGTCATCACTTTGACTATAACAACATAAAAATTTAGAACATCAAAATAATTATAAAAGTCGTCTGTTCCTAGAAATGTATCATATGAAAAAAAAACACACCATAAACTACAAATCTGATACTAACCAATTTGGCAACATCTACTGCAATATTTTAAATTTAATCTAATCTGTAAATACTACCTTAAAAGAACAAATTTTCTGTTATCAGAAAGAACCCGTTTTCGTCTCGTTAATAATAATAATGTATCACTGTATAAAAATACAAACCTAAATATTTATTGGATGTTTACACTTCGTACGATGTTGAGTGTATTAGGGTTAATTTCGTAGAACGAAACTCTAATTTGTAAGTATTTTAATTACATATTAGTTTTATTTAACCGTTTGTCTGTTTGATTTTTAGTTTTTTACTCCAGAAGAAGACATGAAATAAATGTCGAAGTATTGAGTATTAAAAAAAAATGAGTTAATTATTGATCCTACAGACCTCAGCCCGATAAACTCCTTCCAAAATTATTATGGTACGGTCGATAACAATATATATATATATATATATATATATATATATATATATAAATATATATATATATATATATATATATATATATATATATATATATATATATATATATATATATATATATATATATATATATATATATATATATATATATATATATATATATGTATATACATTAAATGTTTGTTTAGTAACAGTAGTTCAGTACGGTCGATAACAATATATATATATATATATATATATATATATATATATATATAAATATGTATATACATTAAATGTTTGTTTAGTAACAGTAGTTGATTATTTTATATCAAGACTACAATGTAAAAACCTCAATATTTCTCAATATCAAGAAAGGTTATTTTTAATAATACATTGAGTATTTTGTTTATTTCAGGTTGCACCTGGCTGTATGGGCGCTCCTTGTGCTTTCGGCTGTACTGCTAGCGGCAGTGGTTTCACCTGTGGATGTCCTCAGGGCTACCAGCGAATAGGTCAAGGCCACTGTCTATCAACTGTCACTCCTGTTCTTGCTGGTTACGATATTGGAGACGTACCTACTTATCCTATCGATGAGAGATATGGAAGTGGTTCAAACGATAAGCTGATAACTACAGAGGGATGCTTCTCTTGTACGGTACGTACAATAATATTTAGAATAAATTCCTTTGACTAACTTGGTTAATAGGTTAATAAAGCTACTAAGATCAAGTTAATATTTTGTTTGTTTATTATTTTATTTCTCAGTTTGTCCCTCTGTTGGTTCAAGTTTTTTTTATTTGTCCGTATGTCTGTTTCAAACGGTGTATACTTATCAATTTTTCAAATTTCAATATTCAAAAAAAAAAAAAATTGTCGGGCAAAGAGCTTATGTGGGTTGAATACTTTTTTCGAAGTTTTCTCAACCTATATTCGGTTTCGAAAATATTCTCAAGATTTATAGACAAATTCGACCGATAGCTAATGCCTTTGGACCTATATTTTACTCATGGAGAGGCATCAATTATAAAATTTCTGTTGAATTTTCCCGAGAGAAATACATTTTTTTAGATCTTTATAATCTCTTTGCTTGCTCTGGTATTCCCGTATGTTGATAAGCTTAATTGGCGCCCTCACATTGTCTCCCTTAAGGCTCGATGCTTCAAGGACCTCAATTTGTTAAAGTTTCTCTCCTATACCACCTGGGGCTCAGATTTCCACACGCTTCTCAAAACATACAATTCCATCATTCTCCCCAAGCTGGACTATGGGTGCATTGCTTATGACTCGGCTAGGCCCTCATATATCTCTTCCCTTGACCCTATCCAGAACCAAGCCCTACGCTTATCGACTGGTGCATTTCGTACCTCCCCAATAGTCAGTCTTCAATGCCTTACTATCAATCCTCCTTTGTGTCTCCGACGTTCCTGTCTTCTTATAAAATACATCATATCTGTCAAATCTAGGCCATTCCTTTTGGATCATGATAAAATCCTTAATCCTTCTGATTTCCCGGTTGTCTCAAATGTCACATTGGGTGCCAATGATAGAGCCTTTGCGTTTATAGCCTCCCATAATATATTCATTCCCAATACCACCCCCGTCCTCCCTCAGATCTTCTCCCCCTGGGATTTCCCCCCCTTTGAAATCAATTTTGATCTTCTGCAGTATGATAAGAACAATACTTTACCTTCCATCATCAAACAACACTTCCTTAGCCTAATTAACTCAAAGTTCAAAACTTTCAATCTATCGTTTACCGATGGTTCCAAATCGGATCAAGGTGTAGGCTCAGCCGCCGTAACCTGCTTTTCATGCAACAAAACAAGGTTAAATCCCCTTTCATCCATTTTTTCAGCTGATTTGTTTGCCATCAAGCAATGTATCAGAGAAGTAATTAAACACTCCTCCACCCCCAATCATCTAATCATTTCTGATTCTCTCAGCTGCCTCATATCGATCCAAGCCATCAACACATCCCACCCTCTCATGAATCAAATCCTCGACCTTCTTAAAATGGGATCCCAACGTAATCTGTACATAGCTTTCATGTGGGCCCCGAGCCACATCGGCATAGATGGGAATGAATTGGCCGACACTCAAGCTAAATCCGCAATCCTTGAAGGCACCCCTTTCCTCTCTTTACTCAGCCCTAAAGAATTCAATAGACACATCGACAACATCATTCGCAACATTGTGCAGGTTCGTTGGGAATCTCTAGACAACCCCAATAAACTCTTTCACATTAAAAGAAACTTCTCGGAGACATATCACTTTCCCCAACTGTCCAGAAGGGAAAATGTATGGAAGAGAATCGCTATTGGACACTGCAGAATGACTCATTCCTTCCTTCTTAAAAACGAGGATCCCCCTCAATGTCTGTCCTGTCGTTCCCCCCTATCTATAAAACATATAATATATTACTGTCCCTAATACAGAAATGCTAGAGAGAGGTATCTTACCTCTAATAATTTTGCGACAGTTATGTCTTTTGATCTGACTAAGGCCAAACGCTTACTTTGTTTCTTGAGGCATATTCGTCTTTATAATAATATTTAAATGCAACCAGCAATTTCTATAGAAGGCGCTAAATGGTCTGAGATACTGACGCGCCTTTAACCATTAAATTAACTAACTAACTAACTCTTTGCTTGCTATGGTATTCCCGTATGTTGGTGTTGAACATTTTTTTCTTCCTCTCAGTCGGTATTTTAAGGTTCTGTGTCAACTCGGTCAAAGTTTTTGAAGTAAATTTCCCAGGTATTGTATTTAATTGGACGGTGTCTTTTATATCTAAATTACTTTTAATAAGCAGTTTCCATATTCTTACGGTAAGTGTTTTTAATATCCGTAATGATCGAATAATTTATAAAATATTACCAACGAAAATGGCAGCCTTCATAGTAGGATGGTTTTAATTATGTTTTTGGATTGGTAAAGTAAATACTTGACAACGATACCTCATCTTCGTTTGCGTTGAAAATACTCATCTAGGAAACAAAATAATTCATTAAACGGACTATATATAGCAAAGCTAATTAAATAAAAGCCTTCAATCTAAAAAAGCGTCATTTCGAAATTAAATAAGAGTTAATTTGATAGACAGGTATACTTTTTATTTAGGCAGGATTTCGAAAATAGGATTTATCCAATGCGTCTGAAACTCAGTCAGAAACGGAAGCACATAAACTACACCCCTCGAGGGATAAAACGCCCTTTCGTCCTTACCTGACTGCCCTTCGACCTAATCAACTTATATCGTTCGAAATGGACGCGCGTATATATCCCTCGTCAATTCGAAACAAGGGTATATATAAAATCTCCTGTTATGACTTTGATTTTAAGGGAACGTGATATTATACGAGTAAATAAATTATTCTGTTGTTTTTAGGGTTTTACTGAAATAGATCTTTTTGCAAAGTTAGTACTAATAGTAATAGTAGTAGGAGTGGAGAGATATAAATCGAAGTTAGGGGGATATAAGAATGGGAATCTTATTATTTGTCTGAACATTCCAGCAGGTCGCGGGACTTACAGTTTTAAGAGTTTTTTTTCCACGCGTAGATGTTCTGCAAAAATCTTATTTATATATATATATATATATATATATATATATATATATATATATATATATATATATTTATATATATATATATATATATATATATATATATATATATATATATATATATATATATTTATATATAAATATGTAGATAAGTTTTTGTCCGTGTAATTTAAAATAAAATAGAATAAAATATTGGCGAAGCGGACGTGAAAATTTGTCAATCTACATGATTCTCGTATTAAAAAGTGCAGAGCACTCCAAAGTATGGAATAACTCCGGGTCCGCCAGATGGCGACAGCGTTGTTTCGTCCTAATATGGGACTCGTCAGGCCACCGCAGTCGGTACAAACCATCATCTCGCCTTTGCATCGTATAAGCCATACTTATAATCAAAATACGGCAAATAAGACGACAAAGGCGACATCTCGATGGTCCACTTGATAATACAAGAACCATACAGATTAACAAAGTTTGTATTTGCCGTATTTTGATTATAAGTATGGCTTATACGATGCAAAGGCGAGATGATGGTTTGTACCGACTGCGGTGGCCTGACGAGTCCCATATTAGGACGAAACAGCGCTGTCGCCATCTGTCGGACCCGGAGTTATTCCATACTTTGGAGTGCTCCGCACTTTTTAATACGAGAATCATGTAGATTGACAAATTTTCACGTCCGCTTCGCCAATATTTTATTCTATTTTATTTTAAATTACACGGACAAAAACTTATCTACATATTTATTTACTTGTTTGGCTTTGAAACACGCTAAACGATCCTCTCATGGTGGGATCGTTTGGTGCGGCACGTGGCTTTGGCTGCTTAAATAGCGGTATGCTTGCTTGCCAGTACCGAAAAATGCGACCCCTATCTTTTGGGCAGCGCGTTTCGTGTACTCGATTTTACATATTTCTGTTTTAATTCACCGTCGCGCCACCATATGACGGTTTTCTTACAAACTTTGTTAATCTGTATGGTTCTTGTATTATCAAGTGGACCATCGAGATGTCGCCTTTGTCGTCTTATTTGCCGTATTTTGATTATAAGTATGGCTTATACGATGCAAAGGCGAGATGATGGTTTGTACCGACTGCGGTGGCCTGACGAGTTCCATATTAGGACGAAACAGCGCTGTCGCTATCTGTCGGACCCGGAGTTATTCCATACTTTGAGTGCTCCGCACTTTTTAATACGAGAATCATGTAGATTGACAATTTTTTTTTTACGAAAAAGTGGGGTTATATCGAAAAAGTTATTAGATACAGTTTTTCTAAATGCAATTTTTAGCCCATATGCAAAATTTCAACTGTCTAAGATAATTTAGATTTTTTTCCTATTTTTTGTAAATTGCATTAAATCAGACTCAACACAACCTACATAAAACTTCTTAGTTTTGCCAATGCTTCATTCCAGACAAATTTTGTTTAAAGTGCCACCATATTAAATGTTTTTCTGCAAAATCCGGATAGGGCTATTAAAATTTGATCACATTTGATGCAAAGTTTATTAGTTTTTGACCCTGTAAAAGGTAACTTCATAAAATAACTATTTTTGAAAACGTAGTTTGTATCTAAAAGTAATACACATTATAATTAAGACAAACAAGTACACATTGTCATCAGTAAGTCTGCATTAGGTGGGAAATAAATTTTAAATAAGTTTAATTTTTATATTATGATTTTTTTATTAGAAAATTTGAGTCATTTCATTAAACTATTTTCGTAATATTAATGTGTACAACTTTTAGACACAAATTACGTTTTAAAAAACAGTTATTTTATGAAGTTATCTTATACAGGGTCTAAAACAAACTTTGCATCACATGTGACCAAATTTAAATAGCCCTATTTGAATTTTGTAGAAAAACACACATTTAATATGACACTACTTTAAACAAAATATATCTGGAATGAAGCATTGTCAAAACTAAGAAGTTTTATGTTGCAACCGTGGTGCAATTTACAAAAAATGGGCAAAAAATCTAAATTAGCTTATACGGCTGAAATTTTGCACATGGGCTAAAAATTGCATTTACAAAAGCTTTTTCTAACAACTTTTATCGATATTTTGAGATATAAGCCCACTTTTGATTTTTTTTAAACAAATTAAAAAATGTTCCGTTATAGGGCTTAGTCTGTAGTATTTGGGTGCGTTGGTCACGAATCTCGCATCAGAATATCAAAATTCAAAATGGCTGATGCTATGTGCCGGCCAATAACCTCTGATATGCATATTGTGGTTATAAAGAAGGGTACAACCTACTTGAAAGTTTGATTATGGGGTTTATGACATCACTAATTACGAATCTCGTGTCAGAATATCAAAATTTAAAATGGCGTATCCAATATGGCGTCCAATAATCCTTCGAAATACATATTATGGCTATAAAGACGGGTTCAACCTACTTGAAAGTTAGGTTATTGGAGTTTATGACATCGCTGATTACGAATCTGATATCAGAATATCGAAATTCAAAATGCCGCATTCAATACGACGGTCAGTGACGGATATATTTTTATTTCTTCTGAAAATTCGGTTTTTTAAAAATTTTAACTACTCCGGTGAATGTATAGATGTCATTTGACTGGCGATATTTGTCAGTCTGATATCGAAGTGAGCAGGTTTTTAATATCTTGCTGACATATATCGGAATTTATATTTTACACAACAGTTGTTTTATGCGTATGTTGTTCTCGGTTTGGTATAGATCAATGAACTACAGTTGTATTTCCAGGAAATAAACTTTTTTTTTTATATTATTCCATTTTTTTCTGGTTGAAGAGAATATATATATATATATATATATATATATATATATATATATATATATATATATATATATATATATATATATATATATATATATATTATTGCGGAACAGCAGCTTAAATTTGAATTAAATCTGCTGCATTAGATTTAGGAAATCTCTGCATTGGTTCAGTAAAATCTAAGATGACGCTGATAATATGGCGGCCAAATATGTTATTTTGTCTTATTTTTCCCAAAATTGGTAGGCGGGAGTTTTCGGATCGTAAATAACGAATCTAAAATTATTTTTAAGAAATTTAATTTGGCGGGTCTAATATGGCGGACAAAATATTTAACATATCTCGATTTTGTTAAAAATTGATACTGGGAGTTCCTGAGAGTGTAAATAACGAATTTAAAGTTGTTGTAAGAAAATCAATATGACAGATACAAGATGGCGGTTTAAAAATTTCATACTTTCGGATTATATCCAAAATTCGTACTTGTGAGGGTATTGACTAGGATTGGGTTAAGAGTTTAAGATTACTTTCTAGAAATTCAATATGACGGATGCAATATGGTGGGTTGATAATTTTTTTAGTTAGTTTTTACAACTTAAGATGGTAGATATAATATGGGGGACCAAAGGTTTTAATTTTTCCGATTGTGTTCAAATTTATATTGAAGGATCCTTGGGTCGTATATTACTGATCTTAAATTAATGTCTTCAACTTCAATATGCGGGATAAAATATGTGGAACCAAAAAATTTATATGTCTCAAGTTGTTTCACTATCGATATTCGAGGATTTTGCGGGTCTAGGTTATGAATCTAAAACGAATTTCTTATTATTCAAGATAGCAGGTTTACTATAGCAAACTAGAGATTTCTTTGATACAATTTCATTGAAAGCTGGTATTTGGGGAATTCTCAGAATCAAAAAATTTTTTGTTATTTAGTTTGATGTGGTTCAGGAGTTTAAATAGAATAGGTACTTTTGTGCCACCTTAGAAAATTAACTCAATTCAAAACTAAAGATCAAAAAATGAAACTTTTAAGGAAAAATTGAACCAACTTTCAAAAAAGCACTAAAAAGCGAAAAATAACAATATAAATTTTTATTTCAAATTGGAACTTTTAATGTCGGCACCAAATTATTACTAAATCGAACAAATAACTACCAACACGAGATACATAAAAACTATGGTAAGAAAGCAATTTCAAATAAATTATTTTTCAACATTTTCTTGTAAATCTCATTTTTTCAAGTAATAATTTGGTTCCGACTTCAAAAATTTCAATTTCATATAAAAATATATATTGTTATTTTTCGCTTTTTAGCGTTTTTTGGTTGGTTCAATTTTTTTTATAAAAAATCTATTGAAAATCTTCACTTTTAATTTGGACTTTCAAGTCCACAACCTTCGCCAGAAATAAATGCTGACTATGTGCAATAATTAATTTGGATTATGTAATCTTACCAGAATTATAGTGTTAATTTGTTACATTTAATCAATTAAGGATCAAATGCAAGTTTCTAAATTTAATTATTGAGCATTAGGTTTCCTATTTCATGTTTATGTTAGCAGCATACCCAATAATTTCTACTCCGACAAATATCTTTCCCTCTGACAATAGGACTTACAGCTGATTTAGTTATCCAATGTGTCTGGAACCTAATTAGGACTAGGAGAGCATAAACTATTCATCTCGAGGGACAGGAAACCCTTATTTAGCAAAAAAGGATCACGACCGTAGACTGAGCTCGGCGTTATAATAGACATTAAAATTACTAAGAAAATCTAAATCAGAGTGAGATTATATCAAATAAATTGCAGGAATCTGCTGCAACTTGTGACAAATTAGTTTTTATGCTTTTAAACTTAGTTAGTTAGAGTGAAAAATACAATTTTCTCTTACTCGTACAAGGATTGGCCTAGCAAGGAAAATACAATAATTATGAAATAAATTTTCTTAAAAAGAAGTTACTCGTAGACAACTACTAGAACTAGAAAGAAATAGCTATAATTTTTTTTTGATGCGATTGTTGTATATACAGGGTGTCCGAGAAATACGTGTACAACGTTTGATGACAGAATCTTATCGTCAAAATAGGTCGATATAAGCTAACTTAGTTATATCCGCTACTACTTCGTTTTGGTAGTAGAACACGTCAAAGTTTTAAGAAAATATTGATTTTTCCCAAATTTCCTGAAAGCGTGGTAACTGCAGTGAGGTGCATTTGATCCACTTGTAAGATTCAACACTTTCAGTATAAGTAATACACTAGTACCCATCATTGAAAATACCAGTCGCAATATAAGATACAATCTCAACAATTTGTGCATAACTGGAGTGCACTTTTGAATCCATAGACCCAATTATAGCATTGTCTGTCAACTATTCCAAGCAAGTTCCAAGTTTATGTTCCCGAGTTTAAACTATCGTCATCAGAAGAAACTGATTCAAAATATCAAATATAAAGGAATTTAATATTACTCATTTCGATTCTTTGTTCTCTTGCATCTGTCCAGTCGTTACCTGAAATGCGAGTCTATTCTTTGTTGTGTTTATTTCAAATTTTTATATCTCCGGTGATGATTCAAATTTTGACGGAAATGTTTAAAATATTGGTAGAAATATAAATAATAAATCTGGACAAAAAAATCGATTTTTGTAAAATCCTAGAGTGGGCTATCCCATTTTTTCCACCTAATCCCCTTTCAAATGTTTGAGCGTACAGTGATAAATCCTGGGCTTGTTCAAGGTAACAAACTACTCTAATGGTTTTTTGGGTTGAACTGGTATTAAGCCAAACATTGTTCCGATATGACCATGCATCTTAATTTTTTGTTCAGTGTCAGCAAGTGCGAAACTCCGGTTTTAGGATGAGAAAACAGCTGACTGTGTTCTCATCAACAAGCTAACAGTTAATATACTATCCTGCGTCTATCAGTTTGCGTCTGAGACGGATGTCTTCTAGAGAGAGTCAGTTTTATATTCTTGGAATTGATATAAGTAGAGACAGAGGCGGTTTTCTTTGAATATTTCTTTACAAAAAGGCTAAAACCAAGAACGCTAAAAATAAAACACTTGAATCAGAAAATATACCTTGACTGACCTGACACTATGGTAGTATTTTAGGTTAGTTATAAAAATTAACTTTATTTTACTACATGAAAATTTGCTAGCGGATCTATCTAGACAAATTATAAGATAAATATGGACTCGAAATGGTGCAATATGTTCAATTAATACCAAAAAGTGGCCGAATTTATTCCGCAAAAAATAATTTGGATCGCCATCGTGCACATTTCAAAATTATTTAGAAAGATATATAATTGGAGGTGTTCCACTTTAACTCAGCAGCCCATTCATAATGCTTTTGTGAATTTCGTCGACGACTTCTTCGGTTGAGGTGGATTTTAGTCTTCCTGAACGTTTAGCTTCTTCAAAGCTCACACAATCACTTTTGAAGTTCTCAATCCATGTTTTTACAAATAAAAATGAAGGAGCAGACTCCTCGGATATATTGTTTAGCTCTTCTTCAACTTCTATGGTAAATAAACCTACTGCCAGCGCCATCTCTAGGAGAAAGTTTTCACTTCTTCCTCATATATGGAAAAAATAAATAAAAAGGATCTAGAAAATAGAGCTACTGGATATAAAATAACATCAAAAAAAAAAAGTTTTTCAAAATTAAAAACCAGATCATATGAAATACAAAGAATATGTCTGAAAATATAAATATTTCTGCAAAAACTCTTAGAATTAGGTCAAGTCAATATCAAGGGAATGGGGATATTTAGCAATTTTTATAATCAGTCACTAATAAATGATTCTCCCCATCATCGCAGAACTTTTGACAAGTAATTTGCAGAAACAGAAAGTTTTATCGTGTCAACTTAATGGATATTCATTGGCGTCAGGAAAGAGAGGCACAAACAATTTTTATAGGGGGAGTTATAAATTTAGTAAGTTGGCATCGATCATAAGGAATAGAGAATTGGTTAAATCTGTTTTGAACTACTTTTATGCTTAATTAAAACTTACTATGAAAATAAAATGAGCCGAAATTATTTGAGAGATGTTCAAAATTTTTTGTTTTTAATTTCTTATGTTATTAATTTGTAAGTTAAAGAATTGCCAAATCAAATTTCATAAAAAAAACTTTCAATTTTCAAAAAATGTGATTTTGCATAACATTAAAAAAATCATGAACCGATCACTTCAGTTATGTTTATTAGGATTTATTACATACTTGGGCATGTTTTGCTTCTTGGATTTATCTACTCTTAGATATTTAAATTTTATTATCTTTATTATAACTGAACAAACCTGCTGAACTTGAAGACACATGGAAATGTAGTAAGACTGTAATAAGAACGTGAAACACGACAAGATGCAACTGCTCAATTATTTGGCTTTATATGGATGTTGTTGTTCACTTTAACATTTTAGGGCTTTATCGAAAGGGTTTAAAGCCTCGATCGATGAAGGTTATGTCCTTTAATTGTTGTTCTTGTGGCACAATGCCTAAATACTGAGACACTCATATCGGCTTTATGCCTGATTTGACTTGCTTTCAACCTGAGTTACTTAAGAAATCATACGAAGAATTGAACGACAGAAGGGTGACCGGCGATATAGATCTAATATTACGTTCAGTTTTAATAAAAAATAAAAATGTTGAAGGTGGTAAGAGTGACTTCTTACTATAAAAGTGAGAATCGTCCTGATGGTTGTCAACCTTCGATGCGGAGATGGACTTAGAGAAGAAGACTATAAAATCATTTTCTGTGGATGGAACTGCATCTGGAAATACCAATGGAGAACGGTGACGAGATGGGTATACTTCATTACGAGTTTAGTATTAAAATGTGGGTGGTATGATAACACGGTTGGATCTGTTTAATTAAGTTGCAGTCTTTCTTTATGCTGAGGTACAAGTGGACGGCCTTACTGTGTTTCTCGTGTGGATCATTCAGTAGACAAGAACACGAAGTGGTGGCATATTATTTACAGTGTATGATAAATTAAATTCCATTTTGTTAAAAACTGATGAAATTGTGGAACAACTTTTCATATTAGTAAAGTCAAGTATTGGTAAAGTAAGTTTTAAACGTTGCTGGGGGTAATGATGAAACGGGTTGATTCGGTAGAGACCCACGGTTTAGATATAGCTTATCCTTTTGACAAGTTTTATTTAAGTGTTTTTGTTAGCATTAATGTCCCTATACAGTTTGTATTATGACTATCTTGTACACCAACTGATTGTGAGTCCTGATAAAATATAGAATTATTTTTTAGAATACCGCGTCAGTACCCTTTTGGAGCTCCTTGTTGTTTTTAATAAATCACTGAAAATAAAAGAGCTTCCAAAAGTGCAGACGGAAGATTTTGTTATCCCATTCCGCAAGTTAGGAGACAAAGAGTATTATCAACTATCGTAATACATGCAATCAATCTGGCATATCGAAATTGTTCGATTCCTTGTTGTGCGATTCGATTATATGATTCTGGAGGGAACTTCTTATTGAGTAGCAGCTTACATTTCTTAAAATCAAATCAACAACATCAAAACTTGTCATCTATGAGTTTGAATTCCTTGGGGCATTTGACAGAGTTGACCATGGGTTCAGTTCTTGTGCAGTAGTTAAAGAATTGCTAGTTTAATTGTGTGTATAAGATCAAGATTGGAAATTATGTTATACATTATCAGGAGTATTACTAGGTGCACACTGCTTATCTTGATTCTGGAATCTGTTTGTGAACGACATAAAATAATACATGGTTGGCAGCAAAGTTTTAATGTTTGCTAATGATGTCAAAATATATAAAATTATTAATATTACTCGTGACTTTTTTGTAGAGCGATGTAATTAGATTGGCATTGTCGGTAAATTTAAATTGCCGAAATTTTGTGTTATAAATATTGATGAAAACAAGTACTGGCTACTTAATTATAACATTGATGGGTAGCCTTAATAATAAATAATACTGATCATGATCTTGTGGTGATTTTCAATTATTCTGATCAATTTAGAGAATGGATCACCATTTAGCATTACTTAAATAACTTATAGTTACCACTGGAGGATTCTATTGTGATATGGTCTCCGATATATGTATAGATATAATTTAGAGGAGCTTTAAAGGAGATTTCTTAGACTGTGTGAGCATAAATTAAGTATTATAGAAAATTACCTTGATAATGTTACGGGGAATAGAACGTGCCTTGATCTGTTTGCTCAGAGAAGAATTATGTTTGATACATGTTTTCTTAGCACAATAGTTAGGGGTTCTATTTTTGTTCTTATATTTTATGTCGAATATCTTTAAATGTTCTTCCAGCTCTAATAAAATATTTCATATTGGTCGACATATTATTAACAATGGATTATATTTGCCTCTGGATCTGGTGTATTATTTTGTTGGATACTGTTGGTAAAATTGTCTATGTGATATGCCTGTAACTTTAATTAAGTTGATATTTGTTTGTGAATGAAATATTACTGACTCTGTAGAAATATAATAGGATGGTCCGTATTTTGCAAGTAAATAAGTAAATAGATACATAATATGTGAACTCATACCTAGGCGCTATGAAGTGAAAATAGTTTTCGTTTGATAGCTAGACGACTAGAGGAACATATGCGCTGAAATATTGTTATATTTCTAAAAATAAAGAGATTCAATAGCTGCTTCTCATTTAAAACAAGACATTGACTGCAGCTAAAACAATTTAAATCTCAAATCGTTGTGGTTTTATAATGTGGGTAAAAAAATCAAACATTATCACATTCGATTTCGTGCGACAAATACAGTATAATAGAGTTATTTGTCAGAATTCAGGACATTTTTAGTCAATATTAAGAATCAGTTGTAGAATGAAGAAAACGAATTTGTTAAGTACACCACTGCCTCTACGCGACAACGTTCTAATAGGTCTAAAGACGCTCTGAAAAATTAAAGAGATTTCCAATACTCGATCGGCTTATTAAGTTTTTATGCGTCACTGGATGCTTTCGGGTCGATAATTGGGCCATTAGCCACTTAGGATCTCGGTTTACTTATCGGATAATTAGGATGGCTTTTGTGGATCTTATTAGTTATTATGGTTGGCTTAGCTAATAGAATTTAAAAACAATAAGTAAGTAATTTTTTTATTTCCAGTTAATCCATATATGTCCTTAACCAAAATTAAATCGTCTGGTTTTAGTTGAAAACTAAATTGTTTACATTCGTAAAATCTAATGCTGAGAGAGTTGACTATTAAAACAGTTTTGTTTTATGTTCTTCTTTCTTATTACCATACATATAATAAATTTCTGTATTCATCATTTTGAATTTCAACAGTTGTGGAAAAAGCATTGGTAATACCGATTCATAAAACTTTCTTTTTAAAGATCTTCGGTCTATTAGTGATCTACCTAGTATATCTAAAATTTTGGAAAAAGTCATAAACGTTCAGTTGATCGATTATGTTGGGTCCAATAATATTTTACTTGAACGAACTAGTGATAACTGTAAAGTTACAGTTTTGACGTTATTAGATTTACTTTTGTTCGTTCTTCATTATGTTGGTCATTCTGAGAAAGCAGTTATTTTTTTTTCAACTTTTTGAGCAAGAAATTTCAGTCGTCTGCCTCAGGGCTTGGTTTTGTCTCCGCTGTTTTATACCATAAATAGTCCTTTCTTCCTAGAAGCTCTTCAGGTTTGTTCTGCTGAGTATTATGCAGATAATACGCAGGTATATTTGTCATTTGGTAGGGCTGATGCTGTTAAAAGTTATAAAACAATAAGTAGTGAATTAAATTTGTTAGGCATGCTGTCATTGGAAGATTCTCTTATATTAAACCCTAAAAAATGTTTTAAAATGATCTACGATCGTAGGACAGATCTGGAATATTTAAAAAGACCGATTAATAAATAAATAGATATTACAGTGTTGTTAATAAAAAAACTCTGTGTGCGGTGTGCTCTTCGGGTTTAATCATAGGGACACTGTCTGCTCCAGGTAAACATGGAATTTAGCAATTCTTAAGACTCGTTCATGGAGGGAAAAAAACAACATATTTAGCGCCAAACTCATATTGTCCGGCTGGTTATACATAGGGGAGCGAAGAGATTTACTCTTGCATATTTTTTTTGTCAAATTATTTTTTTAAAATGTCCCACATATTTATTTAAACGTATTGTATTTAGAACCCATGTGCAGAATAACTCCACCATATTATCAAACTACAAAATCTGAACATAGCTTTTCATATAACATTGTTAAATTTATAATTTTTTGCCCAATAAATTGAAAGGTTCGTCACAATCTGCCTTTAAAATAAGTTAAATTAAACATATAATGAATAAGCGCTGATCATTTCTACTATAACCATTTTTTTGTTTTTAGATTTCTGCCTTTTTATTTTAATTTTCTGATCTTCTTCATCTAATGTAAACCATATAATATATTGACTTATAGATTGAGTATGATCAGGGAGGCATTCAAAGCATGCCTCATCTGGACATCGCCTTTTCCTAAATATGGCGAATTTTTAATTAGTCTCATGAAAGAAGTAGATGAATATTTAGAAACAAAGACGTTTATTTTTGTTATTTATTATTAAGTACTATAGTCTATTTATTTTAATTTCGGAAATCAAATCAATGAAAAGTATTTTTCAACTTAACTGTATGTTTAAAATCAGTTTTAATTTTTTAAATTACATACTATCTGTTAACAATGTTTCAAAACGAAAGTCCAATCTCTTATCCAGAAATCAACGAATCTAGGACGTGCCCCAAGATAAAATGGAAAAAGAAGTTTAACTTTTTGTTGAGTCGCAAAAGTGATCCGGATAGAAATACCATTGAAAAACTTCCATCAACTGGAAACTGGATTATGAGTGTATGGACCCAGTATTAGACGCCAGGAAAGTTTGGGTAAGTCATCATGCATCTTCCAGGCGAAAATACACGCCATTCAATTCAACAGAGAGACAGATTATCACGGACAAGAGATTATTATCATGTCGGATAGTCAAGCAGTCATCATTGCGCCGAGTTCTCAAATAATCAGCATCAAGGTTGTCTGGGAATGCCTAGAGGAACTGAGCGAATTAAGTAAGGAAAATAAGGTCACTCTCTTAGACAAGCTCGCGAGAAAAGGGGCTGAGAACGTTTCTGGGGCCCGAACCTTTTTATGAAATCAGTAGCAGTGTAATGCTGGAAGAACTAAAGGAAGAGGATGAGAGCAGAAGATCCAATAATTGGCCATAACTGCAAGAAATGACATCAGCGAAGATACTTCTTGGGAACTACAAGCAAAATAGATTCAAGGAATGCATAAGCCTAAGCAAAAACCAGTTTAGAATTCTGACCGGATTTCTGACGGGACATTGCCACCTGAGGAGACACCTCAAGAAATTCGGATTGGCAAAGAGAAAAGAGTGCAGATTTTGCGAGAACGAGGACGAAACCTCCATCCAAATCCTTTCAGAGTGCAGTTCTTTAGAAAACCCTAGAATGCGATTCTTGTGAGCACATCAAACAGAAGAAGAGGAGTTACCCACTTTAAAGCCGTCCAACGTTCTAGAATTTCTGAGGGAAAATATAACTGGAGAACCTGCACTAGTCGGTAAGGTATTCCTAATAACTTGGTAGCAGAAGGGATACACAATAAGTCGCAGTGTATTGATCCCCATTGCCACATACACACAGCATACATAAGCACTGTTTCACGTAGAATCTTATTCTGTATAATGTTTCAATGCTTTAAAACAGTCCTTTCGTTTATATCGATACCATATTGTACTACATATTCATTAAAAATATCATACTTTCAGTTATTTAACGAGATATAATTTGTACTTAAAGTATAAGTATAAGCATAAATTGAGGTACCTACGCCGGCCGACCCCTGATTACGTCTCACATCTCACGAGTTGCCACGCATAAATAAATTATTAATATTTTATCAGCTTTTTTAAATTTAATTTTGATTTTTGTTGAGTCCAATTAGCCAATTGTAGGAAGAAAACAGACAAGGGCACCCTGGGTTTACACCACCATAAGTTTTTTCCACGTTAAGTTGGAAACAAAATTTATACATCTTTCTGGGATTTGGTGCTTACTGTGAAATGGTAGTTTTTGTTTCAGCAAATCTTGCTATTATTATTGTGTTCTATTAAGCTAAATGGCTATGTCGGTGGGTTTGCTAGTTAGTTATCCAGTCTTGTGATAGTCCGTGAGGTCTGTTAGGTCAAGAGTAGACGCGCGACGTGTCGATTAAGTCATAGTTAGCCAAATTTGCTGTAAGATAGTATTTAACATTATTTCATCTTTCAGTGATTCTATTTTAAGATCACAATGAAATAATCTAACGGGTATATCTAGGAGTACTACATACTTTATTTTGAAAAACTTGAAATCTTGTAAGATTAGGTTACCATGTTAGTGTTCCGTATTTGAGGACCGATTTTACAAGAACTTTGTAGATTGTGAAAAAAAACAATTTATTTTAATCCTCACTCATTAAGATTTACTTGTCCTTCCGATTGATTTGGATAATTCAAATTTGATGTGAATTTAGTCGTTGCGTCACAAGTGAAGATAAAAATCTGAAAATTCCAATTTTTCTACAGTCTACGAAATTAGTTCTAGGGTTACTTCCAATGGAGAAAGAGTTAATGGCTGTAACATTTGAAAAAGTTTTTTTTTCTGCTTTCTAAGGATAAAATCAATTTTATTTTTGTGTGTTCCGTTTGGTGAAATAAATATCCATTGTTTTTTTTTTCTGGAAAAAAGTATATTGGTTTCTAAAAAATTTTATGTAGTAAAACTTTGCCGAATAGATTTTCGAAAAATATGTAATAAAATTTGCAAATTAGAAGATTTCGGACCAGGAAAATTACCTAATAAAAAGAAAAAATACTCAACCACTATTGTACTGATTGATCTGAAATTTTAAGATTAGTTTCACAATCACATTATCTTCCCTGCTACGTAGTCGTTTTTTGATTGGATGTAAACTTTTTTTATAAACAATTTATTGTTTTATTTTTGACCGAAAATCTACTATTTTTTTTCAAAATTGCTCCATTTCTTCAAAATTCCATTTAAAGAAAACTTACTTCATCGGGGAGCCAATTATATAAACTATAAATTTTCTTTGTTTTTGTTTTAGGTCTTATAGTGCACGCAAAATGTTTTCGCCTGTTTTTCAATTTTTTAAAAAGGTGATTTCGAAGATCGACTCTGTCGCCGCTATTTTGTATCAAAATAATAATAAAAAATTTTTTTTCATTCTTCAAAATGTGCTGACTGAACCCTCGGAAAAGTATTTTCCTGCTTCTCTTCCACAATCCCAAAACAAATTGTCAAAAGTAGCCCTATTTTTCAGCCGTTACATTGATGTTATCCCTTAATTCCAGTGACAAGAAAATCGAGATGTAAATGGTACCATACCCCGTTATAAAAGACAAAAACATCTTTTAAATTTTCACGTGAAGTTAGTCCTAAGAAATATAAATTAAAAATTTTTTCGGTGAATCTTTCACTTGGAAAGCTTTTATTTTAACTCACGGATATAAAAAGATGTAGGATTATTCATTTGGGTTCGAATTTTATTGTTATCAACGCAAATAGAAATAGGAAAAGGCTTTTTTTACATTAGTTATTTAGGGGGGCCTTATTTATGAAATAGCCTGTCAGTTCCATTCCACTATACCCTGTACATTATCTTATAACCAAAACATCTACTTTAACAAAAAGGCAACCGCCCCAAATAACTCTAACTTACTCTCAGACCGGCCAACGTATTAAGAAAACAATCACACAGATTGTATTTTCCCGAGACGGCTCATCTAGCAGCCTTAAGGACATCAAATTGGAAATAAAAAAGTAATAAAAAACAGGATCGGGAAAACCTGCTCAATGTTTAACGCTTGTCGTGGCCTTCCTAACAGCAATTCGAGCCATCAGATTATCCTTGAATAGATAGATACTTGACAGGAAAAACATTGGGGTTTTGTTGAGTGAATTGTTTATGAGACACGAGGTTGTTTTAAAAACACTAATGATGTATTTCATTAACTGAATATACTTGAGTAGATTACTATTATTCAGTGTTTTCATAAACAGGTGTAGATATCCTTTGAGCTTTTGGCTTTTACTAGTTGATTGGATTTCATGACATATACGATAGGAGATATTATATGGCTAAAACTTATTTCGCGATGAATGTACTGATGCAAGTCTTGTCCTTAATAACACCATTATTAACAGTTTTTGAGTATATTATGTATTTTATGCAGGGGCGGATCCAGCCTCTCTCTTTGGAAGGGGCGGTAATATCACAAAAGTACAGTATGGCAAGAAAAACAGGTTGTCAACGGAGGAGGGGGGGGGGAGTGCAAGCAGCATACTCATTCCTATTATAAAAGGCAGAATGGGTTCTATTTTCCTGAACTCAAAGCTCTTGGGAGGGGGGGAGGCGATCGCAAGCATGCACATTCCTATACTCTATTCAAGAACTAGAGAGAGTAAAAAAACTGTTATCGAAACCTCCAACGTACCTGCTCCAGTGCCGCAGGTAACTGAGGACTGCCGTAAATCTAATTATATTTCATTACATTTAAATATATTTTATAAATTTACTGCAACATTTCTGATAGTTTAATTTAATTTCTGTCAGTGAGCAAGGTACACCTTACAGTTTGTTTTAAGTGATTTATCTTGTTTGCGCTTGTTTTTATATATTATTTGAGATTAGTGAGATACTCGAAAGATATGGCTTTCACCTCTATATTTATTCCAAAATCGTTGAACCAGGGCATTTTTTCCTTAACGAAAAACTTAATTACGATGCCTTAAGATATCAATATCTAGATAATAATGTTACAAGCTCTGTTGAAATGTGTTCCAACATGACAGAAGTTGGAAAATCTATTATGTACCGAATACTGAAGGAGAAAAAACGACTGGAATTGTTAGTACTCCCAAGCCCCATTCGATCACAGGCAGACGAAAAACCTCGTTGGAAGAAGAGATGAAAACTGCAATTAAAGGGGTTGTATATAGATTTTATTATGAGAAGCAGATCCCAACCGTCTACAAAATTCTAACTAAATTGAATGATGAAGATCGCGATTTACCTGAAATTAAAAGAACTGGTCTCTGGAAATTGTTCAGAGAACTTAATTTTTGCTGGGAAAAACTAGATAGAAAATCTATTCCTATAGATCGTCCGAAAACTGGCCGTTGGAGAAGTAAATATCTCTCTCAAGTAAAAGGTAAAATTGCTAGTAATAACACAATTAACAA
Organism: Diaprepes abbreviatus; assembly: GCA_034092305.1. Lineage (NCBI taxonomy): Eukaryota > Metazoa > Arthropoda > Insecta > Coleoptera > Curculionidae > Diaprepes > Diaprepes abbreviatus. The sequence continues at coordinate 1,805,566 of JASJET010000178.1, read as the reverse complement.
AATTAGTAATTTAACTAAACTTTTGAAAGATTTTTTTGAATAAAGTTACTGCGGAAAATTGGGAAAAATCCATATAATAAAATAATAAAACAAAATGTGAGAACTTGATCTCATGATCGGTGAGATAGAAGAATCAATTATAATTAATTTGAGCGAAGATAGTTTCACTGACTTTAATTAGAAATTAGATACGTAATGTTTACTAGTGTAAACACAATTTATTATTTAAATTTTTGTCTTCGTTGTATTTTATTCTTTAATGTTGTTTATATGTTTTTTTTTTATTTTTTTTATATATTTTTATTTTTGTGTGTCCCCACTCTTTAATTTTACATATCTTTAATTCTTATTAGCCGTAAGTTTTTTATTATTTTATTATTGTATTTGTATCTTTTTCTTAAGCGTGTAGAATTAACATGTTTATCTTATTTTTTGGGGCTATCGTATTTCCATATAATAAAGTAAATTAAATTAAGATATCAGTACAGTAGAAAAAAAAATAAGTAGGTCTAATTTTAATTACAATATAAAAAAAGTAATTACATTTGAATCCCTTTTTAGTGTTTAATTGTAATTCTGCAGATGGTTTAAGAAATAAATAAACTGAAACGTCAAATACCCTAAAAATGTCTTTAATTAATAATGAAATGACCGATAGCCCTAAAATATTTTAATTTTATATGGATGAATTTGTTTTTTTTATATATGTTTAACTTTTTGTATTTTTGACAACGGATATCTTGTAAGTATTTAAATTTTAACTTCGAATTTTTTGAGAAAATAAGGCTACGTTTTAGTCCATTATTATAGACCGGTATTTTTGATTATAAAATTTCTAACCCATTCCTATGAGAAATATATGTGTCTAACAGATTTTGCTAAAGACACCGGACTAAAGAACACAGGTAGTTTTCGAAGAGAAAAAGGGTAAAAAATGATTTATTACTCTCTCTAGTTCTTAAATAAACTGTAGTATAAGAGGAAAAATCGGATCTATTTTCCTAAACTCAAAGCTCTTGGGGGGGGGGGGGGGATTGCTCCCACCGCCCACTCTCCCTTGGATCCGCGCCTGATTTTATGTAATGTAATTGTGATTTGTTGCGCCTTTTCAACCCGTTTCCCCAAGTTTATGTGAACATTTTTTATTATAAATGTACCTTCATCGTTGCACGTATCTGGTCGACAGTTGTTGCTTTCCGTAGCCAGCTTTTAAGAGCTGCAGAAGTGTCTTAAATATTCACTTCAGGAAAATCAAGATTGTTTAAGAAATAAATTAAACCTTTTTTCCTGCTGTTTCTGGTTTGCTTAGAATTATATTTAAATCTTTCCTTCCGATGCTTTGATGTTTTATATCTGATGGTTCCGCATTGGTTGATTTTGGATATTGACCATTTGTTGCATAGAACTGGATTAACTTTTTACGAAAAAGTAATCTTCAGCGGTGTGTTACGTTTTTGGTTAAATGTTACTAAATGGCAACAAAATTCTCGCATTTTGAGTGTTATTTTAATGCAGTGATGCACCATTAGATCCATATAAATTGTTTGGTCCGGTATTTTGGCTGGAGACATCATTGGATCTTATTTTTTCTTTATTTTAAAACGGTGCTGCTGTTGGTCATTGAAGGACAATAGTTAATGATGATTTCTGGTACAAATTGAAAAATTTTGATCTTGACAATAGTGATTTTGAACAACACGGTAGAATATGTCATAAATCTCCTCAAATAATTAACTTATTGTGTCATCTTAAGAAAAACCGCTGTAAACTGGTCACCAATTTCAAAGGATAGGACCTCATTATATTTTCTTTTCTCTGGGGTTATGTTAACTCTTTAATTCTGGTTAGTTTAAGTTAGTTTCATGGGACAGAAGATGATAATATTTTTTTCTCTGTGGACATGTTAAATTTTTAGCTTATATTGATCAGCCGTAAACACTAAATAAGCTAAAAATAAACATCACTCGTATCATTATTTAAATAAGTGCCAATTTTTGAGAAATAGTGGCTCGAAGATTGTTGTTCCAGAGTAGACTGCTTAAAGAAAACCCGAGGTAGTCATTAACAAGAAATGATGTTTAAAGGTCATGATCCGGTATATAAATTAGCAAGAAATAATTAACACTTTATACAGTTGTATTTTTATTTCAAACTAAAGTTAGGAAACTCTTATTTGGTGATCTATAATATTCTAAAGACCATGTCTTTTAATCTTATAATTGGAACTGTATCATAACTTACTGGTTAGAGTACGAATATCTACTAAATTAATATCTTTTCACGTCGTAATTTTTTTTAATAGTCTAAATAATCAATAACTCCTAACTTAAATCATTATATTTTTATTATTTTTTGCACTCGGAGAAAGAATTTTCTCTTACTTTTAACATTTTAGTTGACCCACATCCTGAAATTTTTGTACTATATCAATTTATTTATTTGATCTCATATATAAAAAAATCTGAACAAATGTATTTTTATCCCGGCACATTAAGTATTAAACAAACAATCACGCAGATTCTGTTTCTCAAGACAGCTCTACTAAGAGCCCTTACGACATCCTGCCCGAGATAAAAAAGTAATAAAAACAGAATTGGGAAAACCTTTTTAATGTTTAATAGTGCCTAAACTCTTTCTATATTGAATGATATCGTAAAATTGGTATTGGGAAATTAAATAAATAAAACAATGTTTTTTTAATATATTTTAAAATAAGAAAATGAATCGGTTAAGGATGTAAAAACGAGTCACAATTTATTATTGTATGATCGGCATTTTTTCCATGCAAAATTCAATTTAAAAAGTGTCTTGTGGACATTTTTAATATTTTATTTACGTTAACCTATATAGGTAAGTTTAATCCCTTTATAAAGATAACAAACAGAGCAGTATTTGAAAGCCGACACGGAAAACTCAATGTTATTTAGTGAAACCAATTAAATCAGAAGCCAATTTAATATTTCCGACTGTGATAAATACATGTTAAAGAAGCCTAAATACACCAAGAGGGTTAAAATTTTAATATTGAGCTAATTTTCTGTAGCGTTAGCCCATAATTTTCTTTAATTACTAATTTATCAAAAAATGTAATGTTTTAAGGGTTATTCATTAATAGAGGGAAATTCCTAATAGTTGCATAAGTTTTTAATTCTGGTTCATCCGTATTTGCAACTTTGCGCAGGCCATTGCACAGGCAACCTGAGTACTGTGCAGCACAAAATACGAAAAATCAGAAATATTTACGTACTAATTGATTGAAACGGCTATGACATTTAATTTGGTTGTGTGGCATCGCCAACAGTGGTGGTAATAACTTATGCATATGCCGAAGGCGCTAGGAAATTATTATTATTATTATTTTGAAATGGAATAAGTATTTTGACGTCTTTTCCTTTGTCGTGTTAAAAGAATTTAATTAACAAAAATAAATGCAACAAAAGGATAAAATGTCCAAAACATCACTTGAAAAAATGACATATTTTTAAAATGAAAGTAGTTGTCTGGTTATTGGATTTTTATTATATATATATATATATATATATATATATATATATATATATATATATATATATATATATATATATATATATAATATACATGTAGATGCAATATTTCGAGCAAGGAATGTCGTGTATCTTAGTATTGAAACCGGGATTCCAGAATTAAATCTACGGAATTAATATTTAACTTATGAGCAAGGTTATATTTTTGCTATTTGCGTCCTCACAAACTCTCCGCTAATTTTTTTTTAATGTGGTTTATTCTAGTCTCGTAATATGAAATTAATTCAAAAGATATTTTGATAATTTGATGAGAAACGGTGATAATGTAAATAGAAAAATATACAGATAAAAATATATATCTAAAACTAAATAGGCAATGGTTTTCCTAAAACGCAACTTAAAATAAAAACATCACATTATATATACAGTTAAGGCATAAAGCAAAAAACAAAAGTATATAATACAATTATATAAGAGAAACTTAGCTCTCAACCAACTGGAAAAACTTTATACTATAAGGACAAACGTACTCTGTTCTAAAACAGTTAGAGACAAAACACTATCTCAGATTGCAAGAATACCAGGAAAGGGTGGAAGCCTTTCCTATGGTAGTGCACCGCCATCTGTAGACTGGTTTCGAACTTGTTAGTTCTCGTCAGTACAGAATAGGCCAGCGCACTTCCGCATCAGAAAAGTAAATCCTTTAAGCAATTTATATTAGACAAAATAAGAAATCTAATACAAGCGGCGCCATCTCCCATATATCTCTCTTATATAATTGTATTTTATACACCCAACTGCAAGTATATTATCAACTTTTAGTATATATACAGATCTCTACGAGATTATATATTTAGATTGCGTGGAATGCTGGGAGATGGCGCCTGTTCGATTTAGCTCGACGATTGACGTAACATAAAAAAAGTTTTTAAAGCGATTAAATCACACAAATCGGATTAAAAATTATATTTTTTTGCCCCCTGGTAAAGTGGAGATATAGATATCTCGAACAATAGTTTACAGTTGCTAGAAGAAAGCTCTTACAAAAATAGTATGAAAGAATATATAGACATTAAGTTTATGTAACGGTAAGTTACAAAGAAAATATTTTGGAGCAACATAAAAGATAATAAAAGCATCTCTCAATCTTAAATTTCTCACTATAATTAAGTTCCGTTAGGATGAAAATCTTTCTGAAATTGTTCCAGCTCCCGAAACTTCTCTTTCTTACACGTTTCATCGAAAAATAAAGGAATGCTGATCGGTACGAACTACCCGACTAGCTTGCTTAGGCGGATTTAGTTAGACGTAGGAAGAGATACGTCCGCCAGCTGTCCACTTATTACAATGCATATCTCGCGCGTTGCCAAGCATAAATAAATTATTTCCATTTGATCATCTGTCTTTAAATTTTAAATTTAATTTCGGTCTTTAAAATTGATATCCCGTGAGTAGTCATTCCGTCGCTATAGACCGGGCTGCGCCCCCCGTGGGCCCCACGACGAGGGCCCCATTTTAGGGCTGCGCCCCATTTTTTTTGTGGGGCCTCTTTTTTAGAACCCCTTCCGTGGGCCGCAGTTTCTAGTGCTCCACCCGAGTACCCCATAGGGCTCCGTTAAAGTTCCGTCCGGGATCCCCATTTTTAGAGCTCCTTCCGGGGGCCCCATTTTCTAGTGCTCCACCCCGAGTACCCCATAGGGCTCCGCTAATGTTCCGTCCGGGATCCTCATTTTTCAGGTTAGTTCAGGTGTTCCCATTTTCTAGTAGTTCACCCGGGTACCCCATTTGAGCGTTGGCTTTCGCATATACATCAACTGTCACCTGTCACTACTTGTCATTTTCTTCTGGTTGCCTGTCAATTCAAATTATCAATCTTCTTGTTGGCTGCACTTTAATTTTGTTGGGATGACGTCACACTTTTTTTCATTCTAGCGAGGATCGAACCAGCTACCTTCGGGTTGGAAGACAAACTCTATAGGCACAGGGCTATCGAAGCCATGTCGCAAAGTTTAGCAGTTAAATCCTATCTTCAGTCAAAGAATAATTTTTAACCATTTAATAAATGAAAAAAAAGTCATATACGTTGTTGGGATTCGAACCCCCAATCTTCCGCTCAGTACACAGACACCTTATCCGTCAGACTACGACCACTACGTGAAGAGTTTAGCAGTTAAATCCTATTTCTCTTGAGTCAACGTAGCGGCCTAAATGACTGTTATGTGTGTATATAAGGATTAATAAAAAAAGAGTCTTTATCCATTAGTTGTTGTTGTAGGGTATCGTAAATTTGATTAAAATTAATTTTTTGGTTTGTAATAGTACTGATGTAGGTAAAATGACTTGTAGAGAGTCTGACAAGGAAATTCTGTACATAACTTACGGCGGCTCGTGGTGATGCAAACACGCCATTTTACAATTTCATTTTAACAAGTTTCTAGCTAATTGTATAGATGATAATAGGAGTACTGTATTGTCATTATTTTATATGTCCTATTTTTTAGGATTACGCCCCCGGAGTCTCATTTCCTAGTTGTTATCTGTCAAATGGTGAATATGCGTTAAAGTTTAGAGAGAACACCATTTGATATATATTTTTTTAATTTGAAAAGGTAAAATTTGGAAAAAAAATTGATACGAAGCTACGAGACATTTGGATTTTATATAATAACGCAGAGGAAAAATAAAACAAATATATACTTTATTTTTATTTCATCAAACATTATTTTTTACGACTATATAGTCAGCTAATAAATATATTTATTAACTAAGAGAAAAATATTACTCTAATATAAAGAGTGAATAATAAACAAACATTTAGCTGATAAATCAACAATCTTAATTTATATTTAGTGCCCTGTATGGCAAAAAATTTCGAGTTATAACCTTGTTTTGACACAAATAATAGATAAATCTAACTTACTTTAATAATAATTGGAAACATAAAATTTTAATTTATTTTTTCATTTTATACAAACTTATCCTTAATCTGACATATATTGTAACATATTAAGATTTTATCCCCGGGTATAGAATATTTAGGACTGGAAAAGGAGGACTATCCACAAACCAAATAGTTTCTTGAATCGATTTCCACATCATCCTGAAGGTTTTTGTCAGCATAAGGTATGGTATATCTAAAAAAAAATAAACAATTTTAGCAAAAATAATTAAGTTCGATTTCCTTTAACCATAGGTGCCTCGTTTTATTTAATGTGATAAAAAGTTAATAAAATATCGAGTAAAAAGTGCTTAAGAGGAAACTGATTATTTAAAATACTAACATAATGGTTAGAGTTATTAAAGAGATAAAAAGTAATGAAGGCATGACTTTTTGTTTATGTCTCTTTTAATTCAATATAATAAAAAATTTCAACATATATATAAGCAAGGTATATATAAAATATGAAATAAACTATTTAACAGTGTACAGCAAAACCACAAGTTTCATTTATCATGATGAGCTAACGGTTCAGCGAATCGATAATAGCCTAACTAGCTCACTGATATGCTTTTCTCTAATTTTTCGCGAAATATGAAAGTGTTTTTTTTTATTTTGCTATTTTTAAATACATAATTTCTTATTTTTTTTCTTACAAATTTTAAACGCTTTTAAATTGTCATAATTATGTTTTCGATATGACATCTTATATCAAAATTAAAAACACTGTAGTGTAAGAAATTAAATATTTGACTTTGATGCTACTCAAAATTCACCAAAAGTTGTATAAATAATATGAAAATATTAGAAAGATTTCTTACTGCATTGGAAAAGACATAAAATTATAAAGAATGCTATAATAATGGGTTAGACCAGGGGTTAAAAATGTGTAATTTTATAAATTAAAGGCTCAAGTGATGTCTTATGTGGACTTTTATACAAAAATAGAGTGTTTTCAGGAGAAATTACACACAGACTAAGTAATATGGACAATAAATTAAAGGTCCAAGTATATCTTGTATAGATTTTTTATATAAAAATTAGGTATGTGCTGTAAAAAACTTAAATGGTGGATCAAAATTTCGTTTAGATATAAGATTTGATATTAAAATTAAAAGCACTGTGATGTAAAAAATTAAATATTTTGCTTTTGTTGATTACTCAAAAATTCTATAAAAGCTGTATAAATAATATGAAAAATAATGTTAGAGAGGCTTCTTACTGCATTGGAAAAAGACATAAAATTATAAAAATGCTATAATGAGCTAGGTCAAGTGTTAAAAATGTGTAATTTGAAAAATTGAAAGTTCAAGTGTTGCCGTGTGTAGATTTTTATCCAAAAATAGGGTGTTGTCAGGAGAGAAATTACTCACAGACTAAGTAATATGGACAATAAATTAAAGATTCAAGTATATCTGGTATAGATTTTTTGTATAAAAATAGGACATGTTCTGTAGAATACTTTAAATCGTGGATCATAATTTCGTTTAGATATGAGTTTATATATTAAAATTAAAAGCACTGTGATGTAAGAAATTAAATATTTTGCCTTTTGTTGACTTCTCAGAAAGTCACCAAAAGTTGTACAAAATAATATGAAAAATAATGTCAAGGAGGTTTCCTACTGCATTGGAAAAGATATAAAATTATAAAAAATGCTATAACAAGGTTAGATTTAGTGTTATAAATGTCTAATTTGGAAAATTACAGGCCGAAGTGGCGTCTTGTGGAGATTTTTATACAAAATAGAGTGTCGTTAGGAGAGAAATTACACATTGACTAAGTGATATGGGCAATAAATTAAAGGTCCAAGTGTATTTTCTGATTTTTTATATAAAAATAGGGTATGTTCTGTAAGATACCTACAAGAATGGTTATTTTGATATGTTAAAATGTATAATTTGAAAATAAAAAGACTCTTGAAGTGTCTCTTACGAATTTTTTATACAAAATATGGTGTTTTCTGGAGAGAAATTGACCCTAAGTGATGTTGACAATAAACTAAAAGTCCAAATGTATCCTATATAGATTTTTTATACAAAAACAGGGTATGTTCTGTAGTATACTTACAAAAAAAAAGAATTATTTCGTTCTGTTAAGAATGTATAATTTGAAAATTAAAGACCCATGAGATGTCTTTTATGGATTTTTTATACAAAATATGGTATGTCTCGAAAGAAATTATACACTAAGTAATATGGGCAATAAATTAATAGTCCAAGTGTATCTTGTGTAGATTTTATATATAAAAATAGGGTATATTCTGTAGAATACTTACATAAAAGTATATATGTTCTCCAATAAATCCTCATAAAGTTCCAGAAGGCCCACATAGTCCCAAGGAGCATATATTTCATTATACTTTTCAGTTCTATTATGAATCTCTTCTGGGCGTATTATGTTTACCGAAAAAAAAATTTAACACAAAATTTCAGTTAACTATTAAATATATAGTTATCAAAATGAGTTGATGGTTTAAGAAATCGATAATAGTCATAACTTACTCCTGTGAGTAAGTAACATATCTGTATATGTTTTCTCTTTTTTCTACAATAGAGAGGTGTAAGCCATGTTTCAACGTTAATACATTAGTTACTGCTGTTGCCGAAACTGCTGCCACAATAGAAGTATTCACGTATTTAGATTTTACCTAAAATTGGAAAAGTTACAATATTTTTCTCCGAATTAACAAAAAAAAAAATACCACTAAAATTGTTACTTAAAAAAAGGTTTATTTCGTTGTGTTAAAAATGTATAATTTGAAAATTAAAGACACATGAGATGTCTTTTATGGATTTTTTATACAAAATATGGCATGTCTTGAAAGAAATTATACACTAAGTAATACGGGTAATAAATTAAAGGTCCAAGTGTATCTTGTGTAGATTTTTTATATAAAAATAGGGTATATTCTATAGAATACTTACATAAAAAGGATATATGTTCAACAACAAATCCTCATAAAGTTCCAGAAGGGCCACATAGTCTCAAGTAGCATATATTTTTTTATACTTTTCAGTTCTATTATGTATCCCTTCTGGGCGTATTACGTTTGCCTACAAAAAAATTTTAACACAAAATTTCAGTTAACTATTAAATATATAATTATCACAATGAGTTGATGATTTAATAAATCTATAATAGTCATAACTCACTCACAGATATGTTCTTCTCTTTTTTCCATAAGAGAGAAGTGTAAGCCATGTTTTCACGTTAATACATTAATTACTGTTGTTGCCGAAACTGCTGCCACAATAGAAGTATTCAGGTATTTAGATTTTACCTAAAATTGGAAAAGTTGCAATATTTTTCTTCAAATTAACAAAAAAAAAAAAAATACCACTAAAATTGTTACTTTTTATTAAATTAAAAATAAAACTTCTTGTTTTAAAATTGTTACTTTTTATTAAATTAAAAATGAAACTTCTTGTTTTAAAATTGATACTTGCATAAAAGAAAAATTTATATCATATTAATAAGTTTTCCACTATACAGTACCTATAAGCAACTTAAAAACTGACCTTCATTGGTCTGCTGTGGGCATTGTTGTGATAAATGCAAATATGTTTGACTAAATTCAAGCTTATTCTAAAAAGTTCGAGTTAGTAAAAAATTAAATAACAATAAGGTGTATAATTTTTAAATAACAAATAAAAAGCTAATTTATATACATTAAGGTAAAATTTACGCAGTTGATAATTAGTTGTCCTATTGCTTTTAATGGTTTATTGGTAAATAGGCTGTCATTCTTGACATCCTCGTTGCACCACCACCACAAATAAACGAAACAAACGTCTGCTTATTTGAATTTTCTCTCTCAAAATTGAGATATTCAGATATTTTTATTCTTGTCTATCTGCTTCTATATGCTCTTTGTTTCACATCAGGAGTATTCGTTATATGCCAAATTCTTTCTTGAATGTATTTCTGGGCCATTTCCGATATGAAGTACGGCATATCTAAAAAATTAACTTTTTCAAAATTTTTTATTAAGAGGAGAAAGTAAAGATAGAAGAAGAACACCCTTTTGAAAAATTAAGAAAATTAATATTTCTGTTTTAAATATTTCCCAGCCCCCTTTTTTACAAAGTAGTTCTGCTTTTTTATACCTTTACGTAGATTAAAAGATGTACTTATATGTCTCAAATACTATTCACTCATCGAAAAATTTTCTAAGCTGACCTTTTTAAGATAAAAATGTAACCAAAGATACCTATTAAATTTTTCTTAAGTATTTTATCAGAAAAACACTAAAATGTACCTAACATAAAAAAATCAATGACATAATTTGAAAAAATATTTAATTTTCGAAAAAAAAAATAATCCCAAAAAACTTATCTGTCTCAATTTTAAGCATTATTTCGAATGAAAACTAGTTAAAATGCTCTCTAAATATGAATAAATCATCCACCATTCGATGAAACTATAAAAAAGAAAAAATAAATCCACCATTTTTAGATACCGTTGTCGTGCAAGCTATACTTTGTACCAATCAGATATTTACTACAAAAATTACTATTTAACTACGTAAATTGAAAAAATACTGCTTTTTTCTAACAGAAAATAATTAAAAATGCACGCTAAACATATAGTAATCAATTAATATTCGATCAAATTGTAAAATAAAAGAAAATAAATCTCAGAGCTCTGTTATTTACCGGCATCCATTCAGCGTGCCGGCCATGTAAGCCATTGCAAATTTTCTGGGTTCCTCACTGTCAAATTTGATTAATTTACAAAAACGATATCTTAATACCTTACTAACGCAGCAATCAAGCTATATTAAAAATGCAATAACGCTAACGGTTTTATTTCCTATTACCGATCTTTAAGATATCATCCTGTTAGATTTTATGAATAAAAATAAAACGGTTTTTTATAAGATCATTCACCCTGGAATTATATCAAAATTTATCTTAAAACTTACCTTTTTCAATTTTCTTACGGGTTTAGTCGAACAAAAACTAATTAAAAATGCACTTAACATATAAAATTCAATTAAAAATTCACTTTATACGCTTAAAATTTGTAATAAAAAGAATATTATCGGTTATTATGGTAGTGGTACGAATATTGACATAAAACTGACATACTTGTTAGAAGCAGCTTTAGCGGTGGATCGAGAAAAAGATTGGGTCTGTTACCAGCCTTCACATTGAAAGTTTCATCACCCTTTTCAGTACCATACTTTCAAACCTTTTTTAAATTCGAATTATGTCTGCTTCTATTTTTATCAACAAAATAACATTGTGGAAATCGTAAGTAGATTATAATTTATTTTATATTACTAAGTTAAAGGTGAAACACAATAAACAAACATGTAAAATGTGTGTCTTTGAGTAAAATAGGTATAAATTACAGTTTTGGAGAGTACGACTAGTAATAATATTTATTTAAATTATAAAATCAGATGTTGCTGTCATGAAATATAACGAAAATTTTCGTTGCTCGAGCTGTATTACTTTTTAATAAAAATAATGTAATTAATACCGATTTATTTTTATATAACAGTTCCAAAAATCGAATTGTCGATTGGGTAGTAATTCATCCCTTCCACGCTTTAAACTTGGTCACGGCCTTGAAAAATATACGAGTATATGCTAATGTCTTTGAAAGCTGGCGTGATAATTCACCCCCACTCTTTAAACTTAATCCAGGCCTTGAAAATATGCACGCTTCCTCGATGCCTTGAAAACTTACGCTCGACCTAACATATGTGATGAATATATATGACGTTATTTTACCCTGAAGTATACCATTATAAACGCCCATGCGCCGAGGAATGATTTTTATATTCACGTTGATATCAGTGGCATTAATTTTAAAATATTTTTTGTAGCGCATATTTTAAAAGTGTTTGTTGTTACAGGTAATTTTAATTTAATACATTTTTCTACAGTCAATATTTCAAAATTTTTTTAATAATTTGACTTTTTGTTTCTTACCAGTTGAGTTATTTTAATAAAATTCTATGTACTTTTCAAAAATAATCTTTTATGAAGGAATTATTTCCGAAAAACACTCCCAGGATTTCCTTCGCTGTATTTAAAGGAGAAAAATACCTTTTTTAATATTTCGGTTTTCAAATATCATGGATTTCTTTTACAACAGTATTTTGTTCTTAGAGATCCTTTTTAAACTCTAATTCTTTAACTTTCTGCGTATAAGCTAAGTTCAGAATCTTGTACTTCTCCTGCAGAAACCAAGAAATAAGTTATATAATGTCAAAATAAATGCGGAGTATCTAAATTCAATGATTATTTCGCCTTTAGTGCTCTAATTTCCTTGTTTTCCTGGAGAAGTAATAACAAAGGTATCGAAAATGCAAGATATTATTTAAAATGAACCCAATAATCTTTGAGATATTTTCGTATTTCCCTAAAAAATGGATTTCGGGAAGTAAATTAATGCAAACATTTGTGACTTTCTGTCTATAAGCTAAGTTCAGAATCTTGTACTTCTCCTAAAAAAACAAGGAATATAGGTTCAATAAAATCGAAATAAGAACGAAAGATCTAAATTCAATGACTATTTCGCATTTGGTGCTGTAATTTTTTTTGTTGTTTCTAGTTAAGCTATAAAAGTATCTAAAAATGCCGGATTTTTAAAATATTTTAAAAAACTAATATTCTTAGAGATATTTACGTATTTCCCTAAAAAGTGGACATCGGGAAGTAAATTAAGAAAACCGCCCCAGTTTCGATTTTCTGTCTATAAGCTAAGTTCAAAATCTTGTACTTCTCTTGTAAAAAAAAAACCAAAAATTATATGTTAAATAATGTTGAAATATGAACGAAATGTCTAAATTCTATGATTTTTCGCCTCTTGGTGCTATAATTTTTAATATATCTCGGCAGCACAACTACGAAAATCTCTGAAGGATTTAATTTTCAATTATATTTAGAATATAGAATTTTACTTTAGAGTGAATAAAATCTAAATATGAACGGAATATCTAAATTTAGTTACTATTTCGTCTTTGGGGTTATAATTTCTTTGCTTTCCTAGAGAAGTTACAACAAAAGTATTGAAAAAAGGCGGAATTTTTTAATATTATACAAAATAAAACTAATAATCAAAGAAATATTTTTGTATTTCCCTAAAAAACGGCATTCGGAAAGTAAATTAATATAAACGCCCCATTTTTGACTTTCTGTCGATAACCTAAGTTCAGAATCTTATACTTTTATAAAAAAATAAAAAATATAGGTTAAATAAAGTTGAAATATGACGAAACATCTAAATTCTATGATTTTTCACCCTTGGTGCTATAATTTCTAATATATTTCGGCAGCAGAACAACGAAAATCTCTGAAGGTTTTAATTTTCAATTATATTACGAATATAGAATAGCATTTTAGAGTGGAAAAATAAAAATATTAACGAAATATCTAAATTTAGTAATTATTTCGTCTTTTGATGTTCGTCTTTCGTATTAAATATGCAGAATTTTTAAAATATTATGCAAAATAAGACTAATAAAAGAGATATTTTCGTAATTCCAAAAAAAAAATGAAATTCAGGAAGTAAATTGATACAAACGACTCATTTTTGACTATCTATAAGTTAAGGTCAGAATCTTATACTTCTCCTGCGAAAAGATAGAAATATAGGTTAAATAAGGTCAAAATGAGACAGAAATATCTAAATGCCATAATTTCTATGCCTTTAGTGCTATAATTTCCTTGTTTTCCTAGAGAAGTTATAAAAAAGGTATCGAAAATGCAGGATATTATTTAAAATAAATCCAATAATATTTGAGATATTTTCGTATTTCCCTAAAAATGAAATTCGGGAAGTAAATTAATACAAACATCCCAATTTTGAGTTTATGCCCATAACCTAAGTTCAGAATCTTGTACTTCTACAAAATCCAAGAAATATGGGTTAAATAAGGTCGTCAATCATTGATTGAACACATTTCGTTCTTATTTCGACCTTATTTAACCTTATATTTCTTGGATTTTGTAGAAGTACAAGATTCTGAACTTAGGTTATGGGCATAAACTCAAAATTGGGATGTTTGTATTAATTTACTTCCCGAATTTCATTTTTAGGGAAATACGAAAATATCTCAAATATTATTGGATTTATTTTAAATAATATCCTGCATTTTCGATACCTTTTTTATAACTTCTCTAGGAAAACAAGGAAATTATAGCACTAAAGGCATAGAAATTATGGCATTTAGATATTTCTGTCTCATTTTGACCTTATTTAACCTATATTTCTATCTTTTCGCAGGAGAAGTATAAGATTCTGACCTTAACTTATAGATAGTCAAAAATGAGTCGTTTGTATCAATTTACTTCCTGAATTTCATTTTTTTTTTGGAATTACGAAAATATCTCTTTTATTAGTCTTATTTTGCATAATATTTTAAAAATTCTGCATATTTAATACGAAAGACGAACATCAAAAGACGAAATAATTACTAAATTTAGATATTTCGTTAATATTTTTATTTTTCCACTCTAAAATGCTATTCTATATTCGTAATATAATTGAAAATTAAAACCTTCAGAGATTTTCGTTGTTCTGCTGCCGAAATATATTAGAAATTATAGCACCAAGGGTGAAAAATCATAGAATTTAGATGTTTCGTCATATTTCAACTTTATTTAACCTATATTTTTTATTTTTTTATAAAAGTATAAGATTCTGAACTTAGGTTATCGACAGAAAGTCAAAAATGGGGCGTTTATATTAATTTACTTTCCGAATGCCGTTTTTTAGGGAAATACAAAAATATTTCTTTGATTATTAGTTTTATTTTGTATAATATTAAAAAATTCCGCCTTTTTTCAATATTTTTGTTGTAACTTCTCTAGGAAAGCAAAGAAATTATAACCCCAAAGACGAAATAGTAACTAAATTTAGATATTCCGTTCATATTTAGATTTTATTCACTCTAAAGTAAAATTCTATATTCTAAATATAATTGAAAATTAAATCCTTCAGAGATTTTCGTAGTTGTGCTGCCGAGATATATTAAAAATTATAGCACCAAGAGGCGAAAAATCATAGAATTTAGACATTTCGTTCATATTTCAACATTATTTAACATATAATTTTTGTTTTTTTTTTTACAAGAGAAGTACAAGATTTTGAACTTAGCTTATAGACAGAAAATCGAAACTGGGGCGGTTTTCTTAATTTACTTCCCGATGTCCACTTTTTAGGGAAATACGTAAATATCTCTAAGAATATTAGTTTTTTAAAATATTTTAAAAATCCGGCATTTTTAGATACTTTTATAGCTTAACTAGAAACAACAAAAAAAATTACAGCACCAAATGCGAAATAGTCATTGAATTTAGATCTTTCGTTCTTATTTCGATTTTATTGAACCTATATTCCTTGTTTTTTTAGGAGAAGTACAAGATTCTGAACTTAGCTTATAGACAGAAAGTCACAAATGTTTGCATTAATTTACTTCCCGAAATCCATTTTTTAGGGAAATACGAAAATATCTCAAAGATTATTGGGTTCATTTTAAATAATATCTTGCATTTTCGATACCTTTGTTATTACTTCTCCAGGAAAACAAGGAAATTAGAGCACTAAAGGCGAAATAATCATTGAATTTAGATACTCCGCATTTATTTTGACATTATATAACTTATTTCTTGGTTTCTGCAGGAGAAGTACAAGATTCTGAACTTAGCTTATACGCAGAAAGTTAAAGAATTAGAGTTTAAAAAGGATCTCTAAGAACAAAATACTGTTGTAAAAGAAATCCATGATATTTGAAAACCGAAATATTAAAAAAGGTATTTTTCTCCTTTAAATACAGCGAAGGAAATCCTGGGAGTGTTTTTCGGAAATAATTCCTTCATAAAAGATTATTTTTGAAAAGTACATAGAATTTTATTAAAATAACTCAACTGGTAAGAAACAAAAAGTCAAATTATTAAAAAAATTTTGAAATATTGACTGTAGAAAAATGTATTAAATTAAAATTACCTGTAACAACAAACACTTTTAAAATATGCGCTACAAAAAATATTTTAAAATTAATGCCACTGATATCAACGTGAATATAAAAATCATTCCTCGGCGCATGGGCGTTTATAATGGTATACTTCAGGGTAAAATAACGTCATATATATTCATCACATATGTTAGGTCGAGCGTAAGTTTTCAAGGCATCGAGGAAGCGTGCATATTTTCAAGGCCTGGATTAAGTTTAAAGAGTGGGGGTGAATTATCACGCCAGCTTTCAAAGACATTAGCATATACTCGTATATTTTTCAAGGCCGTGACCAAGTTTAAAGCGTGGAAGGGATGAATTACTACCCAATCGACAATTCGATTTTTGGAACTGTTATATAAAAATAAATCGGTATTAATTACATTATTTTTATTAAAAAGTAATACAGCTCGAGCAACGAAAATTTTCGTTATATTTCATGACAGCAACATCTGATTTTATAATTTAAATAAATATTATTACTAGTCGTACTCTCCAAAACTGTAATTTATACCTATTTTACTCAAAGACACACATTTTACATGTTTGTTTATTGTGTTTCACCTTTAACTTAGTAATATAAAATAAATTATAATCTACTTACGATTTCCACAATGTTATTTTGTTGATAAAAATAGAAGCAGACATAATTCGAATTTAAAAAAGGTTTGAAAGTATGGTACTGAAAAGGGTGATGAAACTTTCAATGTGAAGGCTGGTAACAGACCCAATCTTTTTCTCGATCCACCGCTAAAGCTGCTTCTAACAAGTATGTCAGTTTTATGTCAATATTCGTACCACTACCATAATAACCGATAATATTCTTTTTATTACAAATTTTAAGCGTATAAAGTGAATTTTTAATTGAATTTTATATGTTAAGTGCATTTTTAATTAGTTTTTGTTCGACTAAACCCGTAAGAAAATTGAAAAAGGTAAGTTTTAAGATAAATTTTGATATAATTCCAGGGTGAATGATCTTATAAAAAACCGTTTTATTTTTATTCATAAAATCTAACAGGATGATATCTTAAAGATCGGTAATAGGAAATAAAACCGTTAGCGTTATTGCATTTTTAATATAGCTTGATTGCTGCGTTAGTAAGGTATTAAGATATCGTTTTTGTAAATTAATCAAATTTGACAGTGAGGAACCCAGAAAATTTGCAATGGCTTACATGGCCGGCACGCTGAATGGATGCCGGTAAATAACAGAGCTCTGAGATTTATTTTCTTTTATTTTACAATTTGATCGAATATTAATTGATTACTATATGTTTAGCGTGCATTTTTAATTATTTTCTGTTAGAAAAAAGCAGTATTTTTTCAATTTACGTAGTTAAATAGTAATTTTTGTAGTAAATATCTGATTGGTACAAAGTATAGCTTGCACGACAACGGTATCTAAAAATGGTGGATTTATTTTTTCTTTTTTATAGTTTCATCGAATGGTGGATGATTTATTCATATTTAGAGAGCATTTTAACTAGTTTTCATTCGAAATAATGCTTAAAATTGAGACAGATAAGTTTTTTGGGATTATTTTTTTTTTCGAAAATTAAATATTTTTTCAAATTATGTCATTGATTTTTTTATGTTAGGTACATTTTAGTGTTTTTCTGATAAAATACTTAAGAAAAATTTAATAGGTATCTTTGGTTACATTTTTATCTTAAAAAGGTCAGCTTAGAAAATTTTTCGATGAGTGAATAGTATTTGAGACATATAAGTACATCTTTTAATCTACGTAAAGGTATAAAAAAGCAGAACTACTTTGTAAAAAAGGGGGCTGGGAAATATTTAAAACAGAAATATTAATTTTCTTAATTTTTCAAAAGGGTGTTCTTCTTCTATCTTTACTTTCTCCTCTTAATAAAAAATTTTGAAAAAGTTAATTTTTTAGATATGCCGTACTTCATATCGGAAATGGCCCAGAAATACATTCAAGAAAGAATTTGGCATATAACGAATACTCCTGATGTGAAACAAAGAGCATATAGAAGCAGATAGACAAGAATAAAAATATCTGAATATCTCAATTTTGAGAGAGAAAATTCAAATAAGCAGACGTTTGTTTCGTTTATTTGTGGTGGTGGTGCAACGAGGATGTCAAGAATGACAGCCTATTTACCAATAAACCATTAAAAGCAATAGGACAACTAATTATCAACTGCGTAAATTTTACCTTAATGTATATAAATTAGCTTTTTATTTGTTATTTAAAAATTATACACCTTATTGTTATTTAATTTTTTACTAACTCGAACTTTTTAGAATAAGCTTGAATTTAGTCAAACATATTTGCATTTATCACAACAATGCCCACAGCAGACCAATGAAGGTCAGTTTTTAAGTTGCTTATAGGTACTGTATAGTGGAAAACTTATTAATATGATATAAATTTTTCTTTTATGCAAGTATCAATTTTAAAACAAGAAGTTTCATTTTTAATTTAATAAAAAGTAACAATTTTAAAACAAGAAGTTTTATTTTTAATTTAATAAAAAGTAACAATTTTAGTGGTATTTTTTTTTTTTTGTTAATTTGAAGAAAAATATTGCAACTTTTCCAATTTTAGGTAAAATCTAAATACCTGAATACTTCTATTGTGGCAGCAGTTTCGGCAACAACAGTAATTAATGTATTAACGTGAAAACATGGCTTACACTTCTCTCTTATGGAAAAAAGAGAAGAACATATCTGTGAGTGAGTTATGACTATTATAGATTTATTAAATCATCAACTCATTGTGATAATTATATATTTAATAGTTAACTGAAATTTTGTGTTAAAATTTTTTTGTAGGCAAACGTAATACGCCCAGAAGGGATACATAATAGAACTGAAAAGTATAATGAAATATATGCTACTTGAGACTATGTGGCCCTTCTGGAACTTTATGAGGATTTGTTGTTGAACATATATCCTTTTTATGTAAGTATTCTATAGAATATACCCTATTTTTATATAAAAAATCTACACAAGATACACTTGGACCTTTAATTTATTACCCGTATTACTTAGTGTATAATTTCTTTCAAGACATGCCATATTTTGTATAAAAAATCCATAAAAGACATCTCATGTGTCTTTAATTTTCAAATTATACATTTTTAACACAACGAAATAAACCTTTTTTTAAGTAACAATTTTAGTGGTATTTTTTTTTTTGTTAATTCGGAGAAAAATATTGTAACTTTTCCAATTTTAGGTAAAATCTAAATACGTGAATACTTCAATTGTGGCAGCAGTTTCGGCAACAGCAGTAACTAATGTATTAACGTTGAAACATGGCTTACACCTCTCTATTGTAGAAAAAAGAGAAAACATATACAGATATGTTACTTACTCACAGGAGTAAGTTATGACTATTATCGATTTCTTAAACCATCAACTCATTTTGATAACTATATATTTAATAGTTAACTGAAATTTTGTGTTAAATTTTTTTTTCGGTAAACATAATACGCCCAGAAGAGATTCATAATAGAACTGAAAAGTATAATGAAATATATGCTCCTTGGGACTATGTGGGCCTTCTGGAACTTTATGAGGATTTATTGGAGAACATATATACTTTTATGTAAGTATTCTACAGAATATACCCTATTTTTATATATAAAATCTACACAAGATACACTTGGACTATTAATTTATTGCCCATATTACTTAGTGTATAATTTCTTTCGAGACATACCATATTTTGTATAAAAAATCCATAAAAGACATCTCATGGGTCTTTAATTTTCAAATTATACATTCTTAACAGAACGAAATAATTCTTTTTTTTTGTAAGTATACTACAGAACATACCCTGTTTTTGTATAAAAAATCTATATAGGATACATTTGGACTTTTAGTTTATTGTCAACATCACTTAGGGTCAATTTCTCTCCAGAAAACACCATATTTTGTATAAAAAATTCGTAAGAGACACTTCAAGAGTCTTTTTATTTTCAAATTATACATTTTAACATATCAAAATAACCATTCTTGTAGGTATCTTACAGAACATACCCTATTTTTATATAAAAAATCAGAAAATACACTTGGACCTTTAATTTATTGCCCATATCACTTAGTCAATGTGTAATTTCTCTCCTAACGACACTCTATTTTGTATAAAAATCTCCACAAGACGCCACTTCGGCCTGTAATTTTCCAAATTAGACATTTATAACACTAAATCTAACCTTGTTATAGCATTTTTTATAATTTTATATCTTTTCCAATGCAGTAGGAAACCTCCTTGACATTATTTTTCATATTATTTTGTACAACTTTTGGTGACTTTCTGAGAAGTCAACAAAAGGCAAAATATTTAATTTCTTACATCACAGTGCTTTTAATTTTAATATATAAACTCATATCTAAACGAAATTATGATCCACGATTTAAAGTATTCTACAGAACATGTCCTATTTTTATACAAAAAATCTATACCAGATATACTTGAATCTTTAATTTATTGTCCATATTACTTAGTCTGTGAGTAATTTCTCTCCTGACAACACCCTATTTTTGGATAAAAATCTACACACGGCAACACTTGAACTTTCAATTTTTCAAATTACACATTTTTAACACTTGACCTAGCTCATTATAGCATTTTTATAATTTTATGTCTTTTTCCAATGCAGTAAGAAGCCTCTCTAACATTATTTTTCATATTATTTATACAGCTTTTATAGAATTTTTGAGTAATCAACAAAAGCAAAATATTTAATTTTTTACATCACAGTGCTTTTAATTTTAATATCAAATCTTATATCTAAACGAAATTTTGATCCACCATTTAAGTTTTTTACAGCACATACCTAATTTTTATATAAAAAATCTATACAAGATATACTTGGACCTTTAATTTATTGTCCATATTACTTAGTCTGTGTGTAATTTCTCCTGAAAACACTCTATTTTTGTATAAAAGTCCACATAAGACATCACTTGAGCCTTTAATTTATAAAATTACACATTTTTAACCCCTGGTCTAACCCATTATTATAGCATTCTTTATAATTTTATGTCTTTTCCAATGCAGTAAGAAATCTTTCTAATATTTTCATATTATTTATACAACTTTTGGTGAATTTTGAGTAGCATCAAAGTCAAATATTTAATTTCTTACACTACAGTGTTTTTAATTTTGATATAAGATGTCATATCGAAAACATAATTATGACAATTTAAAAGCGTTTAAAATTTGTAAGAAAAAAAATAAGAAATTATGTATTTAAAAATAGCAAAATAAAAAAAAACACTTTCATATTTCGCGAAAAATTAGAGAAAAGCATATCAGTGAGCTAGTTAGGCTATTATCGATTCGCTGAACCGTTAGCTCATCATGATAAATGAAACTTGTGGTTTTGCTGTACACTGTTAAATAGTTTATTTCATATTTTATATATACCTTGCTTATATATATGTTGAAATTTTTTATTATATTGAATTAAAAGAGACATAAACAAAAAGTCATGCCTTCATTACTTTTTATCTCTTTAATAACTCTAACCATTATGTTAGTATTTTAAATAATCAGTTTCCTCTTAAGCACTTTTTACTCGATATTTTATTAACTTTTTATCACATTAAATAAAACGAGGCACCTATGGTTAAAGGAAATCGAACTTAATTATTTTTGCTAAAATTGTTTATTTTTTTTTAGATATACCATACCTTATGCTGACAAAAACCTTCAGGATGATGTGGAAATCGATTCAAGAAACTATTTGGTTTGTGGATAGTCCTCCTTTTCCAGTCCTAAATATTCTATACCCGGGGATAAAATCTTAATATGTTACAATATATGTCAGATTAAGGATAAGTTTGTATAAAATGAAAAAATAAATTAAAATTTTATGTTTCCAATTATTATTAAAGTAAGTTAGATTTATCTATTATTTGTGTCAAAACAAGGTTATAACTCGAAATTTTTTGCCATACAGGGCACTAAATATAAATTAAGATTGTTGATTTATCAGCTAAATGTTTGTTTATTATTCACTCTTTATATTAGAGTAATATTTTTCTCTTAGTTAATAAATATATTTATTAGCTGACTATATAGTCGTAAAAAATAATGTTTGATGAAATAAAAATAAAGTATATATTTGTTTTATTTTTCCTCTGCGTTATTATATAAAATCCAAATGTCTCGTAGCTTCGTATCAATTTTTTTTCCAAATTTTACCTTTTCAAATTAAAAAAATATATATCAAATGGTGTTCTCTCTAAACTTTAACGCATATTCACCATTTGACAGATAACAACTAGGAAATGAGACTCCGGGGGCGTAATCCTAAAAAATAGGACATATAAAATAATGACCATACAGTACTCCTATTATCATCTATACAATTAGCTAGAAACTTGTTAAAATGAAATTGTAAAATGGCGTGTTTGCATCACCACGAGCCGCCGTAAGTTATGTACAGAATTTCCTTGTCAGACTCTCTACAAGTCATTTTACCTACATCAGTACTATTACAAACCAAAAAATTAATTTTAATCAAATTTACGATACCCTACAACAACAACTAATGGATAAAGACTCTTTTTTTATTAATCCTTATATACACACATAACAGTCATTTAGGCCGCTACGTTGACTCAAGAGAAATAGGATTTAACTGCTAAACTCTTCACGTAGTGGTCGTAGTCTGACGGATAAGGTGTCTGTGTACTGAGCGGAAGATTGGGGGTTCGAATCCCAACAACGTATATGACTTTTTTTTCATTTATTAAATGGTTAAAAATTATTCTTTGACTGAAGATAGGATTTAACTGCTAAACTTTGCGACATGGCTTCGATAGCCCTGTGCCTATAGAGTTTGTCTTCCAACCCGAAGGTAGCTGGTTCGATCCTCGCTAGAATGAAAAAAAGTGTGACGTCATCCCAACAAAATTAAAGTGCAGCCAACAAGAAGATTGATAATTTGAATTGACAGGCAACCAGAAGAAAATGACAAGTAGTGACAGGTGACAGTTGATGTATATGCGAAAGCCAACGCTCAAATGGGGTACCCGGGTGAACTACTAGAAAATGGGAACACCTGAACTAACCTGAAAAATGAGGATCCCGGACGGAACATTAGCGGAGCCCTATGGGGTACTCGGGGTGGAGCACTAGAAAATGGGGCCCCCGGAAGGAGCTCTAAAAATGGGGATCCCGGACGGAACTTTAACGGAGCCCTATGGGGTACTCGGGTGGAGCACTAGAAACTGCGGCCCACGGAAGGGGTTCTAAAAAAGAGGCCCCACAAAAAAAATGGGGCGCAGCCCTAAAATGGGGCCCTCGTCGTGGGGCCCACGGGGGGCGCAGCCCGGTCTATAGCGACGGAATGACTACTACACCCGTGATCTCCCAAAAAAGTCAAGGCAACCCCTTTGTGGGTCGCGACCTACTGGTTGGGAACCGCTGTCCAAGTACAAAGTTTTTGAATGACTCAATTTATTAAAATTAATTTTCTGAACAAGAATTTTTTTGTCCATGGGTGTATAATACATTTTCATGGGAAAATAAAATCGATATTTTTAATCTGTAAACATTTCGCAATATTTTATCTTTCTCGCAGCTTTGAACTAAATCCATTTTTTGCTTAATCCAGATTAGCTGTTTAAAATTCATTAATATTGTTTTTTAATTACATGATAAAATGGTGCTAAATGACACTTTATTCATTAATTATACCAGTTTTTCATTGGGGGAAAAATACCCCAATTTCGCTTATAAAATAATTAGCGATGATACAATCAGTAGCGGATCGATTTTAATAAAATTTTATAAAATTATTAAAATATATTAATCTAAATTTACATTATTTTGTATATTTAAAACCGCTTATTCTAGAATGTTGCCCACATAATGAAATGTCATAAACTTCCTCTATTTTAAGTGCCATACCTGATTCAGAAGCTGGCGATGGATAAGAATTTTTGTGCCCAAACCTATCTCTTACCAGATGTATATGGCTTGCATCAATCCCTAATATGCCATACTGGGAAATTGTATTCTTAGTCAGAAAGTTCAGTGCATTTTCGTACCAGATGAAGGATATACCTCCACCAAATTTTTTTATATATATTTTGAGCCTCTGATTATGAAAATTTAGGATTGATTCTTGAAAAATGGTCAGGGAATTTATTATAAACAAATCAGCTTCTAACACAGCTAAAATACTACTTTTTAATATCTTCACTCTTCAAATACAACTATACAATTTATCTAATATAAAGCTCTTATCCTATCCCTATTTATGTACCTATAGAATTTCGTATACTAGTCTAGAACTTACTAATAAGTTGAGATCAATCTAGAAATATGACTCATCGACATAATATTCGTTTCGGCACATTATAATAAAGATGACTCATCGCATCGGAATATTTGTATGCGAGGGTCTACCAGTAAGTTTCTTCTTGTCGTTCGTAACACTGTCCCCCCCCCTAATTCTGATCGTTCCGATTAGCTGCAATAGTTTCATGGTATCTGTTGAGATGTACTATTTTGATCTTGGGACTTCGTTGGATTCTATAAATAACGTCATTGATTCTTTTCAGAACAGTATGTGGTCCTTCAAATGATGACATCAACTTAGGTAATTTACCCTTCTCTCTCTGTGGATTCCCAAACTCTATCACCTTGCTGGAATCCTGCCGAATTTTTCTTGATATTATATAAATGGACTACTGCCTTCGGTACCAAGAATTTACAGGATTTGTTAGGATGTTGAACTAATGTTGCTTCCAGAACTCTCGTCCAATCTTCCGTAAATGATTTTCTCCGTGCTTTCCCTTATTCTGGTTGTTTGTTCGGCAATTCCTCTGATTGGTTCGCTATCACCGTTCTGGGATAGAATAAATTCTTCGGTGCCAAATTTGAAAGTGTTAAGCTTATTTTAGGTTTCTTAAGGCCTTGCGTTTCTCTATAGTAACAGCTCTTATTTTTGGCGTTGACACATTATAAGCTGCCTCTATTTCCAAAGTCTTGTCCAACGCTCCGCTACAATAAATAAACTTGCTTATTAACAATATAAGCTGTATTTCCTGATCTCTAATTCCGTCAATAAAATACACAATCGTCAGTTCTTTTCGGAATTCTTCCGTAGCTCCTGGGTAAGTCAGATGCACAAGGCGTCGAACATCAGTTTCATATTCTTGCAAACTTCCTTCATTTCTCTAGTGTCTTGACTTCAGCTGTGACTGGTATAACTGGCGCTCAAGTCGATCTTCAAATCTTCTTTCCAGCGTAGCACTAAATATTTCATAGTCTCTCTGTTGAGTTACAGGTATGGTTTGCTATAATTCCAGTACTGGTCCAGGAAGTGTAATTACTAACGCAGTAGCCATTTCTTCGAAGTTCCAGTTATTTGCCGTAGAATTTTTGCTGTTCTTGTACACTGACCTCTTGTATCCATTTGCAAAGTTTATTTTCATCTTTAATGTGATGTTCTTCTTTTTTCTTGTTCGTCTTTAAGACGACGTCATCTATTTTTCTTTTTTATCTTTACGGCGACGTTTTTCTTTTTGTTTTTCTTTTTGGCGACGTTCATATTCTTGTTTCTCTTTTTGGCGACGTTCATCCTCGTCTTGGTTCTCTTTTTGGCGACGTTCATCTTCTTGTTTTTCTTTAAGGTGACTGTCTTTTTCTTGTTTTTCTTTCAGACGACGTTGTTCTTCTTTTTGGAGACACATTTCTTTTTCCTGATTCTCTATTGACGACCTTGTTCTTTTTGGTGATGTTCTTCCATACATTCTATAAAATCAGCCAATTTTTTTACTTATTTACTCCATTTCGGCTGTTTGCTTTCTAGTATTTACCATAAAAATTTCTAGAATATTCTCGAAAACTCATTTTTAAACTTTATTGATGACAAATTCGATTGGTAAAGCATTGAACCAACTATCTTTGAGCGGATTCGACTCAAACGTTGACTTTCTTATCCCGGCGCCACGAGGATGTTATATACGAGGAATATTTTTAAAAATCTACCTGGTAAAGGTAGAAACAAATGACTTTGCGTTTCATAGTAGTGTTCCTAACTACAATTTTTTTTACCTGTCAGTCAAATTCCTCTCTTCTACACCATTTGGTGTCTGTTCGAACCGAAAATATTATATTACGTCTCGTCACTGAAATTGACATTGCGCTAGTAATCATCCTACTTTGCAATGTATTCTTTGGCGAAGGCGAATCATACTTTCACTACGACAACGCTTCCGAACATCAAACCGAAGTTAGTGTTTTTTAAAAGATTCAAAACAATAAATTGTTTAACACATCCTCCGTATAGTTCCTGCCTTGTACCCTGTGACTTTTTTTTGTTTCTTTAAATTAAAAATAAGTTAAATTGACCACGCTGTACGATTTTCTGGTCAGCGAACTGCTTACAGCCTATAATTTTCAACGGTTTCCAGCATGTTAATACACCCATAAATCTCAACAGTTTTGTTCTGTAACCCGTCCAACTATTGCTGCGTCGACATCAAGAAAGTGCTCAGTGATTGATTAAAAATACGGTTATTAAATTAACTGCACTTTAAATAATAAATTTATTGAGTCAGAATGATCCTCTCGTAGCTTCGTTTGTTTTGCAAGGCCTATAGTCCATTGCCTCGGGAAATATTGAATTTCACGTCATGATAAACTAGTTATTGTCGAATCTCCATAATACCCTGTCTCATCATTTCGCGTACAATTTCCATCATGGACTATTATTCAAAAATATCCAATTGGGTTTTCACGTCATTATTTGGGTCGCAATCTTTAAACCAACGTCTTTCTTTTACGATAAAGGACAGGTTTGTCGTCACATAAACTCATGTCCAGAATATTATTTTTTTTAAGAATAATCAGTAAGATATATTTCTTGATAAGATTTTAAAGTAAATAAGAAATATTACACGCAGGCATTTATTAAAATGCTTCAAAAGGAAACAAGTAATCATTTTATCAGATGGGTAACTTAATTTTCTTTTCTCTTAAATCGACCTAATAGGCTACAGTACTCTAGCCGTTTTCAGTTTAACTTGAAAACGGCTAGAGATAACTACTAGTCGAAACGTCGTGATATTCAACAAAAATAAAGACAATGGAAGTCCAACAGGTATCTATTATTTAAGGTTGATTTTCATATATCAATTTCTGGCCACTTGTCTCTGGAAGGAGATCGTATCTGCACTGGATTTAGAATTTTACTGTTTAATTAGTTTATTTCAAACTTATTTTCCACAAATTGTTGTAAAATAACTTGGAAAAATTTTGAAGTATGTTATTCTGTTTCATATTGAAACCTTAAAAATAATTGATGTTAAATTTAATATATTTTTACTTTTTGATAAATATTTTTTTAAACATTTTTGCAGTGAAACTTGAAAATTTTCTTTAAATATTTATTATTTTTTTTATAAATTTATTTGACTTTTCTGGACTTATAGAAATACAGCAAAATACCAATTATTAACTTTGATTTAAATTGAAGGTATTTTTTTTTTTTTTAATATTTATTAGACCTTATTTAATTTAAGATTAAAGCTATTATTTCTTACTTTTATTTTTAGAAATATTTGGACTCCGTTTATTTATTTATTTATTTATTTATTTATCTTTAATTCCATAAAATTCTACAGAACTATTAAAAATATTAGTAATTACGCCAATACTTCCTTAAAAGATAGAAAATATTTGTCGGTGTTTACACAAAAGTATTCACCAGAGCTCATTGTCTTAATGCAACACCTAGATGTTCTTGATTGGTGACATACGCATGACACTTCCAAGACTCGTTATAAGTAATGTTCAGAAAATTTTCTATTTTCAATCGATTCTAAAAAGTCAATGCATCTATTACACCTGATGCCCTTCCGGTTCTATAAAATTTTTTTTGGAACCATTTTTGCGGAAAACAGTGGCAGGAGTCAAATTAACTCTTGCTCGATCATTCTCATTGTCAACTAATGTACTGACCATACAAGATCTGGAATTCTATCGAAATTTTCACCGGTTCTAAAAGATTAAGGTCTTCTACTGCTTGTTTCATTTTTAATCACCTTACTTCCATCTGAAAATGCCTTAAACCACCGATAAACCTGGATCCTTGACAAAACACTGTCTTTTTAAAACTAACGATAAAGTTTTGCAAAAGTTTCCGCTTTACTGTGCCTATGCATGAAGCAAAACCGGTAACATACTCGACTTTAAATCACTTATTTTTAGAACGCACTAGAAAAAATCACTACGGACAACCAAATGATTTTGGCTACCTCAAACTTCTGCTGAAAGAGTAACACATGTTCATCTGCCACCTGCTTCCCCTTCCAAGTCCCGCGTCATAAGTGTTCCCAGATCTTACGCTACGTTGTCAGTCCTATTACTTAATTTACACACTTCTTATATAAAACGTCTTTGTCAGAAAGTTCAACAGGTATAAAACACTTTCCACCAATCATTTACCAGGCCTCACTTGTTGAGTGTTCTCCGGTATAGTGACATTAGACCAAGAATTTCAATATTAATATACCTTTTATTTAATAAAAATGTTTTCGAAGATCGTTAAACCATGGAGCGATTTTTCCGTACCATTTACATTATTTTATTTGACGAATATTATCCAAGCATATAAACCTAAGTATCATAAATTATTTTTCTTTTTTTCAGTTGAATGGCCGGCATCGACGAGATTCAAAACATCAACTACATAAATCAACTTACAATAACACGGTCGGCAATCTTTTCAAAAGAAGCGCAGCAAAAAAACGAACCCGAAGACACTATCATGGCGAAGAGTTGGATCTGAAAATTGCTTTGTCACAAACAAGGCATAAAATCAGAATAATAAAGATTCAGCCTTCAGTAAAGGTAACATAATATGTTTATTATGGTTAGGGATTTAGTTTGAATAAACACGGATGCATTTATTATTAAAATGTGAATGCATTTCTAACATGATGACACAGTATACTTTGATGATTGTTAATACTTCTGGTTTTACTGCTATATTTATTAATTTTTTTGCTAAAATATTAAAAATCACTTTTTCTATTTAGAAAATATTAAACATTTTAAAAATTTACAATTACTTTTGCACAACCCATTATCATCATCATCATCGTCATCATCAGGTCATACCACCGCTGCACAAAAGCCCCTCATAGTCTTGGACAAGTAGTTTCCAGTTTTCTATCACTTTTCAGTCACCGACCATCTAGAGGCATGGTCCGTCTAGTTCAATTTCCAACGCAGAACAGTTTCTACAGTATCTTGTACCTCCTTACTATGTGTTTTATCAGGGATTTTGTTTCTGAGAGCAATTTCTAACATTGTCCCTTCCATCTTACGTTGCATGACGTATATTCTCTTAGTGCTTTTCTTTGTCAATGTCAGTGTATCTCTATATAATACAAGCTAGTATAAGAAGGATGCATTGGTTAAATACCTTCTTTTTGAAATAGACTGGAATACTAGATCGCAACTCTGATTTTAGTTTTTCAAATGCTGTTCTAGTCAGTCCAACTTTACGCTCAATTTCATGTGTTTGGTTATATCATCCAGTACAAATCTCTTGTCCTAGATATTTGTAAACGCTTACTTGTTTTATGTTTCGGTTTTATTGGAATTCTTTAATATGGGATTTACTAGAAACTGGATTTTTTCTATACTTACTTCCAAGCCTACACTTGTGAATATTCTGTATCCATAGTTTGTGCATCATAAAATCGACATATTACCCCTTTTTTCACTTTTAAAATGCGATTATCGAAAAACTATGCAAACAGATTTTAGATATTATTATGAGCTATCTTTTGAAACCAAAATCGAGCCCAAATCTATAGGGTGAGTCTTAAGGAATCGACCAAACTCCAGGAGTGTATTGTACAAGTCAAAATAATTCAAAAAAGCTCATATGTTCTTATACGATTATCATTTAACAAATTAAAATAGTTGATCACTTCTTATCACACATGCTGTAGGTACCGACTATCTGAATCAAATCGTTTTGTTGTTCTGATATTTGTTAGTGTCAGTCTATTCTTACAATAATTTAACGTTTATTTTCGAGCTTGTATGATTAGTATTATAAAATGACACACATTTATTCAAATTTAGAATATGCAAATATGATGTTGCCGTCGAAGAATATCATTAGTAATATCCGTATCTCAGAAATTCGGGTAAAAACCTATTTTTCAACAAACTGTGCTAGACTGGGACGATTCCCACTGCTAACATAAAATCTGACGAGTCACTAAACAAAGTTTGGAAGAAGTAGAGAATATTATGGATTTAGTAAAAGACGATGCAACAACAAGCTCACGAAGAATAGCTACTCAGTTGGATATTCCACAAAAAAAAAAAGTAATCAACATACTCCACGAGCAAGGCGCATATCCTTATCATGTACAGCTTGTAGAGAACCTACAGCCAAAAGAATATGTTAGGCGTATGCAATTTTTTGGCTGAATAAATAAAAATCATAGTATTTTATTGCAAATACTGGTCATCGATGAAGCAACATCCACCCGGGGTGGCATAAATAATACAACTCCCATGTATGGTCAGGTGAAAATCTCCATGCAACAGTCGAAACTAATTTTAAGCACAAGTTTTCGGTAAACGTGTGGTGTGGTGTGGTTATTGCTTATCTCACAAGAGAGAACTATTTAATTTTTTTACAAAATGTCTTAACAGGACTAGAAAATGTTCTTTGAAATATTAGAATGCAAATGTGTTATCAGCAAGATGGAGTTTCTGCACATTTCGTTCGTCAGGTCAAGCAGCATCTGAACGAACAGTTTCCAGTGCTTTGGATCGGTCGCCGTGGCTCAGTTAGTTGGCCTCCAACATCTCCAGACCTTACACCACTAGACTTTTGTTTGTCGGGTTGGTTTAAAAACGAGGTATACAAAGTCAAATTTAGCACTCAGGATGCACTAATTCGACGCATTAAAAAGACATTTTGTTTATTTGTAATTACGTTATAATTTGAGAACAAATGAGAATCGGATAAGAACCTATGAGGTTTTTAAATTATTTTTACGTGTATAATACCTTCCTGGAGTTTGTTCCGTTCTTTTCGACTCACCCTGTATATTTGATCAAAATATATACATTAATTTATCGAATGGCAATTTACCCTTTTTCACTCTTGTGGAGTGCTGACCTACAACCAGCAAGCACAGAAGATGCCAAATGAGATTTGTGCGAAACGTTTGCGAATTTTTATAACAAAGTAAATGAAAGAATGGATATATTCTCGGATTAATACTGAATCATATATAAAGGGTGTTTTTATAGAGGTATAGAACTTTAAGTTGGCAACACTTTTTTAACTGGCGGCCATTTTGTCAGCTGTCAAGTGATTTATGTTTAGTTTGGTTTGGCATTTCAACATGAATAGACTGATGCCTGAACAACGCTTCCAAATTGTGCAAATTTATTTTGAAAATCATGGTTCTGTTCGAAATACGTATCGTGCACTACATCCATTTTACGGTCAACATAATCGTCCATCAGAGCAATTAATTCGATTAACTATGGAACGTTTTCGCACCACGTTTACTCTAAACGATAATACGCATCCACAGAGACGTCGTACAGTGCGTACAGAAGAAGTCATTGCTGCTGTAGAGCGTAGCGTAGAGGAAGACCCGAATCAGTCTATCCGCCATCGTGCACAGGAATTGGATATGTGTCCATTCACTTTATGGAAGATTTTGCGGAAAGATGTTGGTTTGCGTGCTTACAAAATCCAACTCGTGCAAGAATTGAAGCCACACGATCACCTAGCGAGGCGTAGATTCGGTGAATGGGCCCAAAACAAGATTGCCGTTGATCCCGATTTTCATAAGCGAATTTTGTTTAGCGATGAAGCTCACTTTTGTTTGAATGGATACGTCAATAAACAAAACTGCCGTATTTGGAGTGATGATAATCCTCAAGTGTATGTTGAGACACCGTTACATCCAGAAAAACTGACTGTTTGATGTGCTTTATGGGCTGGTGGAATCATTGGTCCGTACTTCTTTAAAAACGATGCTGGTCAGAACGTTACAGTCAATGGTGACCGCTATAGAGTCATGATTACTGACTTTTTCGTTCATCAATTGAACAACCATGATGTGCAGGAGCTGTGGTTTCAACAAGACGACGCAACATGTCACACAGCTCGTGCCACAATTGATTTATTGAAGGAAACGTTTGGTAACCGCATAGTTTCACGTTTCGGACCCGTGAATTGGCCTCCAAGATCGTGCGACTTAACGCCGCTAGACTATTTTCTGTGGGGATATGTGAAGTCGTTAGTCTACGCCGATAAGCCCGAAACGATTGATCACTTGGAGGACAATATTCGCCGCGTTATTGCCGATATACGGCCACAAATGTTGGAAAAAGTCATCGAAAATTGGACCTCCAGATTAGACTACGTCCGAGCCAGCCGTGGCGGTCATATGCCAGAAGTCATATTTAAATTATAATGCCAGAAGGTTATCTTTCGAATAAAGTAAATTTCATGTCAATTTAAAAAATTCATCTTTGTTTTATTCCATTTAAAAGTTCTATACCTCTATAAAAACACCCTATATATATATATATATATATATATATATATATATATATATATATACATATATATATATATATATATATATATATATATATACATTTTTTAAGTTTGTTTGTCTCTTATCATGTACTAAAATTTATATTTTACAGAAGGAAATGGTTTATAAAATCGTGAAAGGTAACGAGAACAAGAAATTCGAACTAATTAAAAAACATGGTGTGTGGGCACTCCACTTCAAAAGGCGTCTAAAGAAGCCGGAAGAATTTGACTTGCTAATACACGGCAAACCGGAGGATGATCAAAACGAAACGTTCAATGATTATGAAAAACCTTTAACTTTAAGAGTGCGAATAGTAGTTACAGAATAAAATTAAAAATTATTTTTAGGTAATTTATTAATAAAACTTGTTAGATTTTGCAAATAACACGCGTTTTATCAAATCAGAGAAACTTATTAGAAAAAAATCAGAAGTTTTTATTTTGTGACGATCTAGTGATATACTTAGGTAATATATTTTACCCTGTTCTTAAGTATCACTGCCTGGAAATATTTGTGTTCTCGTTAAGTAATAATATTCGGCATATTATTTTTTTATCATTATTTAGAAATATACCGAATTTTCTTTCAAAACTTCTATATCTATATAATTTTACTAATAACCGGTAACCGAATCCAAAACAAATTTATCACTGGCTGGAAATAAAATCGATGGCAGATGTCATCGTACATTTGAATTGATCGTTAAAGCAAGAATTTAGGTAGAATAGTTTGGTTTCGCGAAGACGCATAATGTCTGTCTCAATGATAAATCAGCTTCAGAACTTATTTTTAATCTTTGAATGAAGTGAAATTTGCTATATTATTTTTGGGAAAGCTAATAATAATTAAAATTTTTATTAACAAATATATCACCATGATGTTTTATATTTTACGTTTAGGTGTTAGGATTTTTTATTGGCTATATTATATACAGGATATTTTCAATTAGTATATACAGGGTTGTCTAACAGTGCGTTCAAGTGCAATAACTCGCTAATTATAGGAATAATAAAACAATATTTAAGATATATAAGTTGTAGGGACTGTTGAGGGCTATAAAATAAAAATTCTAGATATACAGGATATATATATATATATATATATATATATATATATATATATATATATATATTTTTTTTTTTGAACGAACGGATTGAAACCCGGAATAATCAAAACATTCATTCCACCATTCGTGAAACACTAGGATATATATATATATATATATATATATATATATATATATATATATATATATATATATATATATATATATATATATATATATATAGGTTTCTCTTTTTTTTTGCTGTTTACTCAATAGGGTCTACACAGGGTTATACAATATTTGTGGCCACTTTAAAAAAAAACACAGGCACATTTGATGTCCCCCTTTTTTTTTTAATGTCATAACAGTATTATTTTATATTGAAAATCACTTGCAAATTTTGTTTTAGAATTATTTTATGTCAGTATACAGGATGACCCAAAACTCTGAGTCCAAGTTTCAAATTCAAATTGAGCACCCTATATATGATATCTATTTGAATATCTTTAATAATGTACTTTTAGTTTCACTAAGCATTTTTTTTACCTAAATTTCATACCATGCTAGTTTTTACACATAAAGCGATGAATTTATTATTTTAAATGGAACTTTATATTGCTTTATTTTTAAACCTTGATAAACTGTAGGCTGTTGCACTCTATGCATTTATTGGTTCTTTTCTAGAATCGCAATACTTTTAAACTGCAACAATTTTTTTTTTTCAAACTGGATTATTATTTATTAATTTATTTTTATCAGTATACAGAATTATCTTCTTGAACGAATTTCACAAATACAAATGGGTATTCGATGTAGTAATATTGACGTGAATTTGAATTTTAGTTAGCTACAAAAGTAAAAAGCCTGGTTTTAGTGTCGGCAAGAAAAATTTATCATGAAGTAAAACTGTTCGATTTAAGGAAAACGAGTTAACAATTACAAAATATTACAAAAATTTTACTAATAACTAACTAGCTCTTAATAGAAAGTAATAATGCTTGAATGAAGATTAACCCTACAATTTGATATTTGATAATTATTACACATCATATAAAAATAGTGCAAATTATTTAAATAAATATCCAGGTTGTCATACAAATTACTAAAAATTATCTGATTAAATGCTAAAAGTGCCTACCGTTTTATATTTGGGATATTTTGAAAAGATACGTCTTTTATATATTAAAATTAACTTTTCAGCTCTCTTCATATGTTTTTTTTTGTATTAGAAGGTATTTGATAATGATCAGTTGGTTATGTACAGTATTATTTATCTAAACCTTTTATTACATTCCGCAATTTTTTTTGTTTTACTTTGCTTTATGATGATTTGGCCGCTCTTCAATTTGGTCGCTAACGTGCTATGTATCATCTTGCACCCGCAAGGACCGACCTTGCTTAGATGAGCCAAGACAAGAACTATTTTCCGAATCTTAGATGAACGAGGCTTATCTAAAACTTGACAATTTAATTTCTTCACACACTTGTCTATCGGAGGCGCTTAAGCGATATGGCAGTTTGTGACACCGATTGTAAAGTTTAGTACCAGTTACTGGAAATGTTGAAGCATTTGTTATCAGTATGTACATCGTGCCTAAATTTTTCACATAGCCCGTAGAATGAAATCTATTTTTTTTTTAAATTTAAAATGA
The DNA here is from genome assembly GCA_034092305.1 of Diaprepes abbreviatus. NCBI lineage: Eukaryota > Metazoa > Arthropoda > Insecta > Coleoptera > Curculionidae > Diaprepes > Diaprepes abbreviatus. The sequence goes on along the minus strand of JASJET010000178.1, from coordinate 1,769,853 downwards.
CCTATAGGGCCACGCAATCGGTCCTCTCCCTGTCCAACTAGTTTGAGATTAAATATTATGCAAAGTATGAATATTAGGTGTATGATGAACGTGCTATGTATCATCTTGCACCCGCAAGGACCGACCTTGCTTAGATGAGCCAAGACAAGAACTATTTTCCGAATCTTAGATGAACGAGGCTTATCTAAAACTTGACAATTTAATTTCTTCACACACTTGTCTATCGGAGGCGCTTAAGCGATATGGCAGTTTGTGACACCGATTGTAAAGTTTAGTACCAGTTACTGGAAATGTTGAAGCATTTGTTATCAGTATGTACATCGTGCCTAAATTTTTCACATAGCCCGTAGAATGAAATCTATTTTTTTTTTAAATTTAAAATGACCTATAGGGCCACGCAATCGGTCCTCTCCCTGTCCAACTAGTTTGAGATTAAATATTATGCAAAGTATGAATATTAGGTGTATGATGAACGTGCTATGTATCATCTTGCACCCGCAAGGACCGACCTTGCTTAGATGAGCCAAGACAAGAACTATTTTCCGAATCTTAGATGAACGAGGCTTATCTAAAACTTGACAATTTAATTTCTTCACACACTTGTCTATCGGAGGCGCTTAAGCGATATGGCAGTTTGTGACACCGATTGTAAAGTTTAGTACCAGTTACTGGAAATGTTGAAGCATTTGTTATCAGCATGTACATCGTGCCTAAATTTTTCATATAGCCCGTAGAATGAAATCTATTTTTTTTTAAATTTAAAATGACCTATAGGGCCACGCAATCGGTCCTCTCCCTGTCCAACTAGTTTGAGATTAAATATTATGCAAAGTATGAATATTAGGTGTATGATGAACCAGGGCACCGTCATGCATAAACCACATTCGGTTACGTGCATTTATAGGCAATAAGAGCCCAAGATATTCTCTCAAAACATAATCATCATCATTTTGAAGTTGAATGTGATATGAATAAAAATGATTTTTCTTCAAAATTTATAAAATAATGGTTTTTCTTACTACTTTTCTTAAGCAGATACGTGGATTCTCTATGAATTTTAAATTTATTACTTACTCATTTTACTCATTTCTAACAGGCTTGGTTTAAGAATGCTTCTAAGTGATTTGCCTTTATCGGGATATATTTTGTAACAAATTCTATTTACTAACAAGCAGTTTTCTTCATTCGTTTCCGAAATATAAATCATAACGATCATTTCTTGCCCGAAAAATTTAATATTTAATTAAAGCAACAGTTATTACTTTACCATTTAAATTAATGTTTCTGTTAAGCCAAGAAATTATTTCTAGTATTTTTGCTTATAAATCTATGAATATCTCAGTAACGTGTGGATCTATGTATAAGGAGTGCCTATTGGAACTAAAAGAACATTATTAGATGTATCCCAATTAAGTATAATATACACGGTGCTTCATTTGGATTTTTCGAGAAAACTTGAATCCAGAATTTTGAATCACCCTGTATACTGTAGAAAAAAAATGTTTCTTAAATAAAAAAAATAATACATTTGCAAATGTTTTCTAATTTGAAATTATTTTATAATGACTTATTAAAAAAGGAGGGTGGCGTCAAACATGCCTCTATTTTTTAAAAAGCTTGGCCTTAAATATTGAATGACCCTGTACAGACCCTAACAATCCTATATTGAGTGAATGAAAAACAATATGGCAATCTAAAAATAAAACAATATACAGAGTATTATATTTAAAAAAAAAAAGTAAGTTTAATTTATGACAAACTTATGCGCATTCCTGTATATCTAGAAATAATATGGATTTGTAGCTCTAAGCAGTCTCTACAATTTACATATTAAACATTTTTTTTAACTTCTAAAACTACTGAGTTATTGCACTTGAAAGCAATGTTGAAACACCCTTTTTGTAAAATCGGAAGTAAAAATAAAGTATTCTAACTAAATGTTTTCGAGGTAGATGATTCTCATCGAAGCCATAAGTCTCTTTCAAATTTGATTTAAATGGTTTCTCCTACAAGGAAGCTATCAATGTGTAGATCAAAATGCTTTATTAGAGTGCTATAATTTAGTGACTCATTCGTTAGACTAATTCTTGTTGTTGGTTTTACAGTGAACTCTGTTTATGAATAAACATAAATCAAGAACCATCAGAAACAATTTCTGCTTAAGGTCACCGTTTACTATGTCAAATGTCTTGCGCAAGTCTAATAATATAATAGTAATCATCGCTTTTAATTCTAATTTGATTTAAATTCATGTTATTAAATCCATTGTTGCTGTATCGCTCGAGTCACGGAAATCATACTGACCCGTGTGAAGTTTTGGATTTACAAGGCTTTTAATTATTTGTACATTCTTTATCACCATCTTGATGGAGTAGCAGCACTTTTATAATTTTAATGAAATCATGGACTTCACCATTTGACAGAGACTGATTAAATCATTGTGGTAACAACTGGCTCTACACCATTAATGTGTACTTACTCCATCACAATCTGTAACCAGTAATCCAATGTCTTGAATTACTTTCTGAGCACTTCTAGGTGTAAAAAAACATGTTTTTCTTTTTCAATTTTTCTTTATTTTTGTTGTCCAGAGTATGTTTGGTAGTTTTCTGACTAATTTATGACCTGTCTCAACAAAATATCAATTTTATTAAAGATTTCTTGCGGATCTTATTTCTGTTGGTTAATATCAGATAAGATACATCATTGTTCACAGACTTGCTCATCCTATCAGATAAAATTTGCTCAAACAACTTCCAGGTTTACTCACTGTCACCCATACTTAAAAGCTGTTTTACATAATATTGTTTTGTGTCTATTTTACATATTTTTTTACCATTTTCTGGGCATTTTGGTACTGGTAGCTTCAGGAAATTTTCAGCTTTTTTAAATAGTAATAGTCACGAACATCGAAGCAGCCAGCAAACCATTGAGGCGTGTTCTCATGGACTCAAACTTTTTTTGTCCCAATACTTTGATCATAGCTTTATTTGTAATCTAAGCTCCTATAGCCTGAATCCTACGATAAAAAGTGAAGAGAATGATAATCATTTTATTTGTATGAATTGGTGAAAACATTATCTATTAAGATTCTTGAGTGTCACCATTACACAAAGTAAATTGGAGGTTGTGGAGATGGATTCCGACATATATTTTCGAAGCAATTGTTTCGTCCCATCAGGATTTCGAGATATTCTAACCTAAAAGTGCGACAGTGGTTCTTTCGTGACACATTCAGAGATCAGTAGTGTTGGAATTGTAAAGTACAACTCTTTCCCTGCAATTTTCACTTTTGAATGTAAGGATACTTTTTTTTTTGTCGAGATATTGTAGATTGAATTTTGTGCAAAATGAAAAACTAAAGTATCACGCTCAGTTGATACGTCTTTTGATTTAGTCGTGATGATTAACCATAATAACATTTGTTTTCGTTATTTAAAATTAATAAAGTTTAGAAAAATTAAAAAGAATTTAGAAAAAAGTTTTACAAGAGCTCGCCTCACATAAGTACCTAAATTTTTATTTATTTGTCCTTTTCTGTTTGAGTCGTAATTTTCATTTTTTCTTTTAGTATCGAATTTCCAATAAAAGCTAATTTATTTTTTGAAAAGTTTATAAAACCTTATTTTAATGACCAATTCATCTTTGAACAACTACGTTTGGAGTTTCCACTTTAACTTTACAGGAGTTTAGTGAAACTAATTAAATTTTTGGATATTTAATTTACTAAATTACTTCAAAAGTTAATTAAATCAGGTTCAAAATATTATTATTATTATCATTAAATTTAAGGTACAAGGAAGGTAATTTAAATTAACAGGATATTTTTGTTTGTTTTATAGCAAACCCGATCGATTTATTAGGAGGGTGCAATCTCGTAATTTAAAAGAAAATTTGTTTTGCTTCGCTATTAGCCATTGATTGATTTGTCAAGCAGGGTTGCAGGAAAAGAGCGCATTATTTCTTGCTTTTATTGAAATTATTTTCATATTAATTTTATTTATTACTAGTAAAAATACTTGATTTAATGCGTTGTTTTGTTTTAAATTTCTTATAAATTAATACGAGACTTAAATCTACAGTTTGGTTTTTTTTTTTAGGTTTTTATAAAGAAGTTTTTTCCTACTTTTTTTTTAAATTTTAAAACGTTTATAGGAACAATTACATCTTAGAAATAGTTTCAAAATTATGACCTTTTAGGTTGAGGCTGTCAACTATATCAATTCTTTTAGTTACCACGAAATTACTATTAAAAAATGAGCTAATTATGTTGAAACACCACGCTGTAAATTTTAATACATTAAAGTTAGTTTTTACTTACTGATTACTAGGTGATTGCAATGTTACTACATTAAATATAGAGATTAAAATATTTTGGATTTTGAATCGCCTTAAAGTAGAAAGAACGTGTAGGGAAAAAATCCATCTTCCTTTCACGTGCTTATCTACATAAGTCTCTTCTCGTCGGACCCACATGGAATGCTTTTCCATGTATTTTTCAATATTGCTACTATCTAAACCACCTGGCTTGCAATATTTATTTTTATAATGTACGTTGAAGACCGTTAAAAAATTTTGAATTGTCTCTATAATAATACAATTCTGTAACCGCCTGGTAATAAATGAAAAGTAACTAAAACGCCTAGCAACTTTTTTTACTTAAAAAGGAATATAACTCTAATCATTTATCAGTAGATGTCAGTAATCTGATTGACACACAAAATTGAGGTTTAAAATATTATGAAATGTGGGGTTATGAGGCACAGGTGTTCAGTTTTAAAAGGATTCCTTTTCACCTCTTACAGTGTCAGCTGTGTTTGTTCCCTGTCATGATGATAGGGAACTTTGAGGGTTTTGAAACAACAAATATTTACTTATGTATTAGGTAAATGACTCATTTCACAAAATTTCCATTGTAATCAAATTAAACACTTTCAAATTTAAAACATATCATATTTATTCCACAGTAGTATCTTTAAATGTTGGACTCTGAATGACTAAGATATATTTCTTTCTTTTACTCTCCGAAAAGCTACATTTAAAGGACTTTATCAAGTATTCCTTAAATATATTTATCGTAAAATAAAAGTAAAGAAAACAAACCTACCAATAAATGAATATGTATAAAAGCCAGGTTTTGTTCAACAGAAACGGTCATTATGTATTTTACACTAGGATTAGATATTGTAATAGAAATAAATGTTCTAAAAGGCAAAAACCCTTTAATTTATGTGATAGTTTGATTTCTAGCACGGGGACGCTGTCGAAACGACATTTCAAAACGAATAAATGAAAATGACAATTGACAGTTGGCGCCAAAAGCCCGTTTTAATGGGTAAAGTATACACTGCCCAAAAACTGGTAATCGTTCTGGCGGCGGAGGTAACGGTTCCAAAAAATATTATGTTATTTCATCAAAAGTAGATAAAGGATAGAAATTGTGACTTAAGTTTATCGTAACTGTCAAGGTGTAATGTAAATTAGAAATCAAGAACGGCAAACTCCGCACCCAGTTGGACAACTGTGATAATAACAATCAGAAGAGTGACTGAACCGTATCTGACTATCTAATAGTATACTTTTTGGAACCGTTACCTCTGCTCCCGGAATAATTACTAGTTTTTGGGCAGTCTATACTTTATCTACCTAAACGGGCCTGGGGCGCCAACCGTCAATTTCATTTACAAATTAGGTTCTTAAATAAATTAAAGAATTTTTACCTTTCAGAATATTTATTACTGTTATAATTTATAATCCTCATACTCACTTTGGTAGGTTTGTTTTCTTTACTTTATTTTACGATAAATAGATTTAAGGAAGATTATTTTCTCTTTTGTAGTAGTCCTGATGAAAAGAATGAAATTTTCCTTTTCTGACTAACCATCCTTTTGACTGCTGCCCCATAAAAGTGCCCTAAAACTTAGTTTGGTTGTCTTCTTAACTAATCACAAGACTATATATATATATATATATATATATATATATATATATATATATATATATGGTTTCTTTGGTTTATGGTTACTTGGGGCAACCCATAAATTTGGAGGTTATATGCGTAACCAAAAATATGGAAACCCCTAAATATCTGAGAAATTAAGGGTTAAGGAGAAAAACTTTAAATATAAAAGTGCTAGGAATTAAATGGTGACCTTGAGGTTAGTCTTGAGACCAACCTTCAAAGTCGTTTGAAAGTCAATTTATTTTTTTTTCAGTGGGAATTCTTTCTTATTGCAGGAACGAAAAACCTGTGTAATTTACTATATAAAGGTATAAATAACATAGGGGTGAAATTTATCATTTAAAGATAGTTCGAGGATGTCCTTTTTCCCACAAATCAATGTGAAATCAGCTGTTAACCCAGAAACAAAGAGTTATAAAGACAAACTTAAGTTGTGGGGAATCAAATGGCGTATCTTATGGTGATCTTGAGATTGACTTTGCAATTGCCCTCTAAGGTTCTTTTAGGGTCAACTTAGTTTTTTTAAGTGAGAAACCACACTTTTAATTCCAGAAATTAAAAGAGTGAAAAATTTTACATTGAGGTAGGTGCTCTATGCGGCTCGTGAAATGACCTCGATAGTTGCATCAATGTAAAATTCAAATAAGGTAGATATATTCTAAGGGCGAGACCTGCTAAGGTAGAGCTAATAGAGGCAACAGTCGCTGAAGCTCAGCTAGTGAGGATACGACCTATGTCTTGCTATGCTCCTGCCAGTAAAGGTAAGATCAGCTACTGTCCTGCCACTGAAATCAAGATCAGCTACGCCATAGCCGATGAAGGCAAGATCGACTACAGTCCAGTCAAAGGAGGCAGGACCGGTAATGGAGGCAGAACCGGCTACGGTCTTGATCTTTATAGGACCTTGATAGTTAATCTTAAGGTAAATCTAAAGATTACCATGAGATGCGTATGTATTCAAAGTTCTTCTGCGTAACCATATGTTTCTGACTTAACGGTGGATTTTATATTAATTTATAGAAAAAAATTACTTTGAAGATCAATCTCAGGGTCGACCTCAAGGTGACAGTGATATACGCCGTTTGTTGTTTTGCAACGTTTTTCCCCATCAACTTGTTTCCGAGATTTTAAGGATGTTCCATACCTTTGGGATACCCTATATATATATATATATATATATATATATATATATATATATATATATATATATATATATATATATATATATATATATATATATATTATGGTAAATCTTCTTCATTCAGAATCTGACATTTGATAAAGTTACGGAAACATGTTACGTTATAGTATAAAATAGTGGGAACATTTAAGTGAAACTAGTATTTTAATTAATGCCTTAGAGTAATTATGGATTTCCATCAAATATTAGCTGAATTAATTAAATAAAAGTTGTTTCGAAAAGCTCAATTCACAATGGTTCACACATAATTATCAATTACTCGCCGGTTTTTTTATATTCATTAGCGGTCATTAGTAACTTTATTCCGGACTTTATTCATTACCACGACATCAGATCAATGTTAAGCCTGTATAATCATCAATTTAAATCATTATCGTTAAAATTTCACATAAATAATAATCAATGGAAGAAGAATGTATTATAAAAAAACATCAATCAAAGCTTAATAGTCTCATAGGGTTAATTATTTAACTTTAAGTTCTCGTAAATAAATAGAAACTACAAGACAATAATTAATCTAGAGCGGTGTTCTTTTCCTCTCCCACAAAATACTTTTGTTTTTAATAAACTATTTTAATAAACACTAACATTTCAATTTTGTCGAATATTTTTACTATAAGTACTGCCATATTATGCTTTTATTTAATATTGTATCATAGAATGTGTTCAAGTAGGTAAACTTAGAATAGTAATTAATAATAGATTAAAATGTAACCGCGATTTGATAGTATTACCATAGATTAAGGAATAACAGTTTTTAGTTATATTATTGTAAATTTTAGAGACGCCACTAAATATTTTTATATTTATGAGAACGTGTACAAATTGTCATTAAGTTACCCCAAAAAAGATTTAAATTTTTAGCTAAATTGTAAAGATGCTTTTACTTAATAAATATACTTTAATAAATGACTTGACTTTTATTTGTTCCTTGTTTTTAGGATCCCTTATCTATAAAAGATATTAAAAAAGTCCGAAAAAACTTAACTAAAAAATCGCATTATAACATTTGCAATATTAAGAAACTTGTATGTACAGGGTGAGTCAACGATTGGATGAAGTAGGTTTGTGCCTTTTCGGTGAAATTAACAAAGAAACTATATATATTGTTTGATACAGTTTATTTTTACGCAGATTTTAAAAATATTTAGGACTCTACAGGGTGAGCCAAAAAACTAGGACAGCATAAAGTTGTATTTTTTTAAATAGAACACCCTATATATGAATCGTATTTTCGATTTAGCTTATAATTTTAAATCTTTTTTATTAAGGGTTTACTATAACAAAACTTTATAGTTCTGAGATAATTAAGTTTAAAGAAAAAAAGTCACATTTTCAAGCATCAATTCAATCCTAAATAACGTTTTCAATTTTGTGACAAATATATTCAAATTTGGAATTTAGCAAGGCCAAGGACAAGTTAACATAATTTTTACCTAATATTTGCAATAAAAGCTACAGGGTGTTGAACACATCGGCTCAAATTTGAACAAGTTTAAATGAATAAATATATTTTTTTTAATTGGTACACCCTGTATATTTTCATGTTATTTAATAGAGTAATAAAAACCCTAAAAGTTTTGTTCAATATATCCTATACCTATTTATAATAGTTTTTGAGATATTTCAGTTTTTCTTATTTTCCATACTTTTTTTACAGAAATAGTCTTCACTATCATAGTAGCCATGGCAAAAACAATGTAAAATAACATTTTTTCTGTGTGTCAAATTTATAACCGCAATCGCTTTTTTTGGTTCTTATGTAGTGTAGTTTGGTTTTTTTTTTTGCATTCATCTTATATTGTAAAATGAATTTTCCAAAGAATGAGTTAATAGATATGATTTATACAATAGGAGAGGCTCAAAAAAATTGCCTTCTTGCTCAAAGAATTTACAAAATGAAGTATCCTGATCGACGCCAGCCTAATACCCATACGTTTCAAAACTTAATGCAAAGATTTGATTCTTCTAGTACTGTCGATTATCCAAAACATAAAGTGGTCAACAAACCACTAACTAATGAAGAAAAAGAACTACAAGTATTGTTAAATGTTCAGGAAAATCCTTATATTGGTAGCCGTCAGTTAGCAGCATTATGTGAAACATCACAATCCACCGCTAATCGTACTATCAAGAAATATAGGTATCATCCATATCACATGGAATTACACCAAGAATTGCATGGACAGGATTTTGAAAGTCGTGTAAACTTTTGTCGTACAATAAATGCGGAGATTCAATTAAATCCAAATTTATTATGCAAGGTAATGTTTAGTGATGAAGCTACTTTTAGAAGTAACGGTGCCGTAAATAGACGCAACATGCATTATTATGCCACAGAAAACCCATTTTGGATTAGAGAGGTGCAACATCAAAACCACTGGTCATTAAATGTTTGGTGTGGTATTCATCATAATCGAATTATTGGACCCCACTTTTTTAATAAACCACTAAATGGCCATAGTTACCTGAACTTTCTACAAGAAGAACTACCTCAACTGCTTCAAGGTCTCGATAGGGATTAGCTTGACAGTATGTGGTTCCAGCACGATGATGCGCCTCCGCATTACCATCGTGAAGTTCGTGCGTTTTTGGACCAACGATATCCGCAAAAATGGATTGGACGTGGGGGTTTCATTGAGTGGCCACCAAGGTCTTGCGACATCACCCCATTAGATTTCTTCCTATGGGGTTATATTAAAAATAAGGTGTATGTTAATCCACCAACAACAGTGGAAGATATGCGAAACAGTATTAGGGATACCTGTAGAACAATAACGCCACTAATTTTGTCCAGGGTCCGAGAAAATCTGCAAAAAAGACTAAATTTGTGCATTGCACAAGAGGGTCGTTTATTCGAACACTTATTAAAAAGAAATAATTAATCTCAGTATTTAATAGGTAATTTTTTTGTTTCAATTTAGTATAAAAGTAAATATGTATTTGCCTTGTCGTTATTGTTGTGTTAATTTTTTCACATTATGTTTAATTAAACTATTGCCGTTGTAATATAACGAATAATGTATTTCATCATATTTAACCACATTCTGTTTGTTTCTGTAGTTTCTTTATATTATTTTACATGGCTACTATGATAATGAAGACTATTTCTGTAAAAAAAGTATGGAAAATAAGAAAAACTGAAATATCTCAAAAACTATTATAAATAGGTATAGGATATATTGAACAAAACTTTTAGGGTTTTTATTACTCTATTAAATAACATGAAAATATACAGGGTGTACCAATTAAAAAAAAGATATTTATTCATTTAAACTTGTTCAAATTTGAGCCGATGTGTTCAACACCCTGTAGCTTTTATTGCAAATATTAGGTAAAAATTATGTTAACTTGTCCTTGGCCTTGCTAAATTCCAAATTTGAATATATTTGTCACAAAATTGAAAACGTTATTTAGCATTGAATTGATGCTTGAAAATGTGACTTTTTTTCTTTAAACTTAATTATCTCAGAACTATAAAGTTTTGTTATAGTACACCCTAATAAAAAATATTTAAAATTATAAGCTAAATCGAAAATACGATTCGTGTATAGGGTGTTCTATTTAAAAAAATACAACTTTATGCTGTCCTAGTTTTTTGGCTCACCCTGTAGAGTCCTAAATATTTTTAAAATCTGCCTAAAAATAAACTGTATCAAACAGTAAATATAGTTTCTTTGTTAATTTCACCGAAAAGGCACAAACCTACTTCATCCAATCGTTGACTTACCCGGTACATAGCTTCTATTAATTTTATAGTCAACCACATAACTTAGGTCCTATTGCATGGAATGGTAAGTATTTGATTAAATAACGCATACTATTAATAACTGTTTAACAAATTCCATTTTCCAAGAATGCGCTTGTGACCAATTAATAAATTGCCCACACCTTCGGAAATTTCAGAAAAACCAATGGGGAAGCAGCATCAAGAGCACGTAAAATAACCAACAATAGCGGTGGTACAATCTAAGTTCGGAGCGTTCAAATGCGCTGTTGAAAATTGTTCAAATGCCCAGAAGTTAATAGTTCTCTTTTTATATGATTGCAAATAGTATTTGATACTCTAATTAATTATTAATCCTTAGATTTGTTTTACATTTAGTAAATCTGTCATAAGGGGCTGTAGATATAGCCTATAACTTTCATTATAGACTGTAAGACAGTTCTTAACATCTTTGAATATCACAACTGGCAGCTCGTAAGTTTCAATAATTTCACCTCTTCTTCTGGGCGGCCGATTTTTGAACACACACTCTATTATTTCAAACGTTTTTATTTACAACTTCAATTCTGACACGTCAAAATAAATCATGTTACATTGACGAGCTTTCAACTGTGCACGAAAGCCGATTTGGACCCTTTATATACCATTTTGGCCGATACCAGAAAACTACGGATCTTTCTAGAAGGGTTTTCATACTACAGGGTGTAACGAAAATAAGAAAAAGGAGTAATCTGGCGATTTCTAGACCTTCTATGATAGGCGTTCCATGTTCAAAATAAGGAAATTGAATTTACTAAAAAGTTCCAGACCTTCTATCATGGACGTTTCAGGAAATTAATTAAATAAATTATGAACTTGTACAAAATAAACCTAAAACCCTACAAACTACAAACACGAACTAATACTATGAAATGTATAACGCTGTAAAGTTCGTTACAGTATATTATGGTGCGGTCAAAAATCCAATATGGTGGCCGAAATTTTTAAAATCAACCGATTTGCACCAAATTTGGTATACATGTGTTTTTGGGGTCACTAATCACGAATCCTAGGTCGGATTTTTGAACTTCAAGCTTACATATCTAATATAGAGAATTGGGTTATTGAGTTTCCGCTTTATTCGGTTCACCATCGGAATTTTGAAAATCTGACCCTGGGTTCGTGATCAGTAATCCCAAAAATCCCCGTATAACAAATTTTGTACAAATCGGTTGATTTTCAAAAATTTCGTCCGCCATCTTGAATTTGGAAAACCAGACCTCGAACTCGTGATCAAATCTGGTGCAAATCGGTTGATTTTCAAAAAATACGTCAGCCATCTTGGATCCACCACATTGAACTTGAGGATTTTGGAATCGGCAACCCCAAAAACCCTCGTGTACCAAATTTGGTGCAAATTGGGTGATTTTCAAAAAATACGTTCGCTGAATTAAATGCGTCATCTTGAATTCTGCAAATCCAACCTCGGATTCGTGATCACCGACCCCAAAAACCCCGGTATTCCAAATTTGGTGCATTTGATTTTCAAAAATTCGGCCACCCTATTGGATCTTCGACCGCCATATTGGATCCGCCATGATGGATTTTGTCAACCTACCACACCAGCTTTTTAGGGGCGTACATCAAGTAAAGTTTGAGCTAAACGATCCGATCGGTTTGCGAATTTTTATTTTTACAAGATTTTTTTACTAGACACTCGATTTTTCTACGGCTTCCGGCCGCTATATTAAAGCCACCATATTGGATTTTTCAAAGGCGCACTCAGCATTTGAAAGTAGACGCACAAACTATATATATATATATATATATATATATATATATATATATATATATATATATATATATATATGCATGTTTCGTATCTACTAGACTCATCAGTGTACCGACATGCACCTGTCTGTGCAAAGGACAGATCGGAAGGAAGCGTGCAAATACTGAACGCGGCTTCGCCGACCTCCCGCCGGATAAACATGTATATATATATATATATATATATATATATATATATATATATATATATATATATATATATATATGCATGTTTCGTATCTACTAGACTCATCAGGGTACCGACATGCACCTGTCTGTGCATAGGACAGATCGGAAGGAAGCGTGCAAATACTGAACGCGGCTTCGCCGACCTCCCGCCGGATAAACATGTATACGCCATCCGGCGGGAGGTCGGCGAAGCCGCGTGCAGTATTTGCATTCTTCCTTCCGATCTGTCCTTTGCACAGATAGGTGCATGCCGGTACCTTGATGAGTCTAGTCCAGTCTAGACGAAACATGTACCGCTGCCGTATCACTGTGGCGGGGAAGGTAAGTTTTGACTTTCTTCTCGGTATGGTGGTACAGATAGGCCCTCATCTCGATTGTGTTCCTTAGCAATTTGTCCCAAATGTGCAACCTCCAACACGGAAAGGATATGGTTGGAACGAAGTTTGCATTTACTGTTGCATTTTGCTTCATATATATATATATATATATATATATATATATATATATATATATATATATATATATATATATATATATATATATATACACATATATATTCTTCAGTACTTTGAATCCGTATGGGGCTTTACTACGCCTTAAATTAACTCCGACAATCATTGTCTTAAACTTAACTCAAATAGGTCAGTTGAAATAGTGTTCGAGAGGAATACATATTTTAAATTAAACGTGGAAAGTCTATTTGTATAGAAAATGACATATTGACTACATTTAAGCATAAAAACAATATACACGGTGTCAATAAGATTACACAAGTAATTTTTTTAAAAAAGAAAAATGGCCGACCCGAATCCAAGATTTGCAAAACTTATCAGCAAATGATCTTCGAAAAGCTAATTTAAAATTTATATATTGAAATAGAAGAGTTTTAAATTAACATATTAAAATAAGACTCGATCACTAGTGTTATCACAACTAAATTATTGTGATATCATTTATGACAGACAATATCCTAAATACAGTATGTCTTTTAAAGGTCTGCGCAAAATGTAAGCACAAATGCATGAGGCTAAAACATAAGGATTTAGCCCAGTTTACCTTAATTCAAAGGTTGATAGTTCTCAAAATACAAGATATCTTTTTTGTAAATATTTATCTTAATAATAGCTTCATTATACTAAATTGGGTACTTTGGGGCCTTTTAGGATGAAAAGTCAAGATCTAATTACAGCTTTGATGTACATTGCAGAGGGCACACCTGCAGGACTGCGCCAACACCTAAAGCTTCAAAACCTTTTGTGACTAGGTACATTAAACTTTTAATTAAAATATTTCTTGACATCCTTTATCTAAAAAAGTTTTATTTAGTAGGTGTCGATTCGAGCAGCTGTTTCTAAGATAATGGAATTTCAATGTTTTATTGAGTACTGAGACTAGTCGGAGCACCTCTCCACGCTTTGTTGAGGTTTAGGACTAGTCTAAGAAATTTGGAGCATGTTTAAGGGCCAAGAGGCCAAGAATAATAAAAATTTACATAGCAACGAGCTAATAATATAAGAACTAACTGGCAAAAAACAATAAAAATATCACTAAAAAGTCAATAACAAACTAAAAATAAAAATTTAATTTGTTGAACTAGACGCTTTCCATTATCTAATTAATAAAGTATTTACTCAATTTTGTGTCCACAATTCTTCTTCGGTGTTTCCAAGTTTAAAGTATACCCGGAGTTTCTTATAAAGAGTAATCTATAGGCGCCAAATCCGGTGAGCGGAGAGGCCAATTTTCATCAATTCCTTTGCCAATCCATTGTTTCTAAAAATTTTCATTTAAACGTGAAGTGTGGGGTGCAGCGTCATGCACGAACCACATATTTTGTCTAGTCCTCAGTGGAAGATCATCCAATAAATCTGGAAAATCTACTAATTGTTCTGGATAATCTAAACCATTTAAATGCTGTGGTAAGATGACAGAGCCAATAATAAATCTGTCAATGATTTCTGCCTTTACATCCATTTTAAATTTTTGATGATATATTACCTTTATTGCATGTGGGTTTTCGTTAGCAAAAACATGTTCATTATATAAATTTGTCATACCGCATCTTGAAAAACAACTATCCTAAAGCTATTTACGAAAAAGTTCAAGCAAATTGTAACTTTGTCACCCTATATTTCGGAAACTATCAACTTTTGAACTGTTGCCTAGGGCACATGCATGGTATTATGAAGGTTGGTCATATTAGTGACACATTTAAGCAATCAAAGAGGTTGATATGGTTAATAAAAAGAAAATTCAGTAGTACAATCCGGTTTTCCTTAAAAAGAAAACATATTCACTATTATTTACACTATAAAAACAGATGGAGAGTAGATACTCTTAAAATGGCAACCCTTTATTGTAAGCAAAATGTGGGAAGAGTGCAAAGCAATGGGTGTAACCGGCACCTGAAGCAACTAGGCCGAGTGAAAATCTAAGATTTGTTGAGGCTTAATTGCCTGAAAACCGGAGACCTCGTTGAAAAGCCAGCAGCCACGGCTAACGACACACCAAGGAAAATCGGTAGGACCTTAAGTCCGGGGGAGTGGGGGGTGGTTTAGTCGGTAAAAATCCGACACTACCTTTCACTTCACACTTTGTGAAGGTTTCTCCTCCAGGAAAAAAAAGTTGATTCCCCTGACGGCGCACACCTCGGGGCCTGCATATGCGAGCGATAAGTCACTAACAGAAATTATGGACTTAGGTATAAGTTTTATCAAGAAAGGAATTTAATAGAATATATTTTCTAAAATAAACTGGTTGCGTCATTTGGAGTACAAATTGTTTAATTTTAGAAACACAATGCTGTAATAAGAATAAGACTAAAAGGAAAATAAGGTTTTTAGCTCTTTTTAACAATATATTATACCATAACTGATCTAATTGTGTGTTTATCCACATTTATCCAAGATACGATTACAAACAATTGTACACATTATCAAGCTATTTATGTTTTTTTGTCGTAAGTTCCTTCTTATCTGAAAAACACTTCATTAATTGTTTTTTTCCGTAAGGTGCTCTGAACAATATTTTCCTGTCATTCGCAGCTAAAGCTCTTAAAGAACCTAAAAATACAAACAGTCTTTACAGATATATTATTTATTAAAAATCGCTCTCTGTCTCAAACACATGAATTTTATTGTTAAGCATAAAGTTCCCAAACCTAGTTTTTTTTTTAAATAATAAAAAAGTGGCTATTAAATGGTTAATAAATACATTAAATGTTTTATTCCTTAAACTGCTTACCTTTTTTGTAAGTTATAAATATTTTCGCAATATTTATAAATGGCGATTCGAAGGCCAAACACCAAATAAGTGAGGCAAAGAAAATGAATGGAAGGTCACCCAAAAAAGCATGGAACTAAAATATAAATAAATATTAAATGTTAAGATAAACAATTTTATTTTCGGACTTTATGGTCGATTCAGGAGTAATCACTTTGTTAACCGAAGTGATTTTTATATATCCCAAAGGATCACTGAGCTAATTTCCTGCCTTCATGAGAGTTCAAATATGAATCAAAATTAATTTAAATATTTTAGAAATAAAATACAAACAGTAAATAGAAAATAAATAGGATACCTTTTCTATTTTCATTAAAATGCTAAATATAAAGGTAACTTAACAAAACTTCAGTTTTAAATAAATTAAAAAATAAATTATATACTGGGTCTTTCTAAAAGGTCTACACAAAAAGCTAGCGCAAATTTCTGATGCTAAAATATGGTTAGTCCAGTTTACCCTAGTCCCAAAGTTGATAATTTCCGAAATACAGGGTGTCAAACTTATAATTTTTTAAAATATTTTAGAAGAATGGGTACGACAAATTTATATTGTGAACATGTTTATGCCGAAATAAAGGTGGTGCATTATCAATATGAATTTAAAGTTAACGCATGCACAGGGGCCATTGACAGATCTATTATTGGTCCTGTCATCTAACCACCTCGTTTAAATGGTTTGAATTACTTAGAACCTCTAGTAAATTTGCCAAATATATTGGATGATCTTTTGACAACCAGACAAAATATGTGGTTCATGCACCCCACACTTCACATCGGGATTCTTTTTTATTAATAGCTTTGTTCGAAATTTGACTTTCGCAACAATTTCTACTTCGATTGCAATGAAAATTAATAAAAACATAGTAGTCACGCAGTTAGCATTATCTGTCAAATTTTATTTTTTTTTCCAAAAACAATTCAAAAGTGGGGTTATATCTGAAAATATCGAAATAAGTTATGAAAAAAGTTTTTCTAAATGCATTTTTTAGTACATATTCAAAATTTCTGGTGTATAAGATAATTTAGATTTTTTGCTCATTTTTTGTAAATTGCACCACTGTTGCAAAATAAGACTCAATGCAACCTATATAAAACTTCTTAGTTTTGACAATGCTTCATTCCAGACATATTTTGTTTAAAGTAGCGCCATATCAAATGTGTGTTTTGCTACAAAATCCAAATAGTTCTATTAAAATTTGGTCACATGTGATGCAAAGTTTATTTGTTTTTGATCCTGTATAAGATAACTTCATAAAATAACTATTTTTGAAAACGTAGTTTGTGTCTGGTCACCTGTACATCACAATTTTTAAAATCGATGAATTGGCAAAAGAAATGATGCTACTACAAATTGGCCACCCTGCCCAATAGACTTAATGCCAAAGGATTATTTTTTATGGGAAACTTTTGAACAGGTGGTATATTGTTAACACTGAAGAAGAATTGTGGGCATTTATACAAAATTCAGTAAACACTTTTTACTTGGAGAGGGTGCAGCTTTTTCCGTATAATTATTTTTTATGGATATAACAAAAGAAGTCTTGGTTTGTTAGTCTTATTGTACTTTGTCAATTCATTCTCACATTATTATTATAGTTAGGTCAACTCTATTAAAGATTCAGATGATGTTGAAGAAAGCTGGGGAAAAATCAGAGGAAATATAGATAAATCGGCCGAGGAAGCATTGGGATACAGAGAAGTCAACACAAATTCTAAGCCGTCAGCTAAGCACTGGTATACTCCTGAGGTGAAATCATTGGTAGCAGAGAAACGACAGCCTTACCTCCGATACAGAAATAACAAGTCAGAAACAGAACACAATCGATACAAAGAAATAAGAAACAGAGTAAACGCCGACATAAGACAAATCAAAAACGAATATTGGCGAAGGTTCACAGTAGATATGGAACATGACTTGTATGGGGCACAAAAGAAGGTATGGAACATGATCAGAAGAAGGAAACAGGATATAAACGAATATACACAATCCCAAAAAATTTCTGAGCACGAATGGGAAGAACACTTTAAAACACTATATAGAAATACAGATCAATCACAACAGAACAACTACCCACCTGAAAATGCATCTGAATATGACGAATACAAGCCCCCAAACGACGAAAGACACGATAGCTAAATTAAAAATGAGAAAAGCCCCAGGACCCGACAATATTCCCAACAAACTAATTAAATATGGTGGAAATGCATTACACGAAGAACTAACAAAACTCTTTAACAAAATAATTAAAGACCAAGAGATACCCCGAGATTGGAAGAAAAGTATAACAGTACCTATTTTCAAGAAGGGTGATAAGAAAATCACGGACAACTATAGAGGAATAACTTTATTAAATTCAATAATGAAATTATTCACCAAAATCCTTGAAGGTATAATAACTGATTATTGCAGAATTTCAGAAGAACAGCAAGGTTTCCGCAAAAACAGATCTACAGTAGATGCCATATTCATCGTAAGACAGATAGCAGAGAAATCTATTGAATTTACTAAGCCGGCTTTTATGTGCTTTATAGATCTCACTAAAGCCTTTGATAGGGTGAGACTGGGTGATATTCTGCAAATAATGCGAATTAAAGGCATCCCAAACAATTTAATTAACATCGTTGAACAGCTAAACTCCAACACCACAACACAAATCTCAGTAAGCGGCAACCTAACTAAGGATGTACCGATAGCATCGGGCATACGACAGGGGGACTCTCTGAGTCCATTACTGTTTAACATAGTAATGGAGCAAATAATTGAGAACGTCAAAAGAGCGGCACCAGGGTACAGAATGAATACCGGGGAAATAACAATAATGTTACGCTGATGACGCGGTCATAGTCTCGGAAAATGAAGACGATCTCCAAAGACTTCTATTTGCATTCCACACCATAAGCAAGCAATTCAACATGAAAATGTCCATCGATAAAACTAAGTCAATTGTAATAAGCAAAGTGCCCTTAAGATGCAAACTAGTAGTGGATGACAAACCAATAGAACAACTCATGACCTTTAATTACTTAGGAGTTGAGATATCCGCAAACCAAGACAGAACAAGAGAAGTAAGAAACCAAGTAAACAAGGCAAATAGAATCTCAGGAAGCCTGGCGGATATAATATGGCACAACACATACATGAGCAAGGACGCAAAAACAAAAATTTACAAGACCTGTATTCGACCGATAATGACGTACGCAATAGAGACGAGAGCTGACAACACAAAAACAAAATCAATTCTAAGAACTGCCGAAATGAAAATACTAAGAAGAATATCGGGATACACATTAAGAGATCACATACGCAATTCAACAATACGCGAGGAACATGGAATGCAGGATATAGCAAGATGGGGACGGAAGCGCAGAAGAGCCTGGAATGAGCACGTAGGAAGAATGGCGCAAAATAGGATAGCGAGAATCGCCCGAGATGGAACACCGGAAACCAGAAGACCAATAGGTAGACCACTGAAAAGGTGGAGAGAGTCCTGGATTTCAACATCGAATGAAATGTATGATTGAGTTGGAAAAAACAGGCTGTAAGCCCATAACAAGAGGAAGAAGAAGAAGAAGCTCGTTGGTACGTAATTTTTTTTATTGTTGTTGGCCTTTTAAGAACGCTCCAAATTTCTGGAATCAGTCCTAAACCTCCACAAAGTGTTAAAAGGCTACGATGAATATCAGTACACAATAAAACATTTTAATTCGATTACTTCAGAAACGAAGTGTAGTAAAGCTTTAAATGTAGGTGAAATGTTGCTAGTGGCACCCTCTGCAATGTTCATCGAAACTGTAATCAGGTCTTGACTTTTCACCCTAGAAGCTCGAAAGTCAAATTTAGTGCAGATCAGGCTATTATTAAAATAAATATTTCCAAAAAAGTTTTTAAAAATTATAACTTTCACACCTTGTATTTTGGAAATTATCAACTTTTGGACTAAGGTTAATTGTGCTGGATCCTTATACTTTATAATTAACAATTTGCACTAACATTTTGTATACATCTTTTAAAGACATTGTGTAAAAAAATTATATTTCAATTAACTAAAACAAAATGTTAAAGATAGCCTAGCGTTTAGTAATAAATTTAAGAAATAACTTGGATGAGTCATATGTCAAACCTATAAAACTTACTTATTGATGTTAGTTGTAATACTTACAGTTGTGAAAGAATTAGAAAATCCTGTTGCACGTTTGTTGCCCCCAACTAAAATTATTACAGCTAAGTGTAGTAGGTAACTACTGTAAGAAAATTTGGCGACGACTTTGAAAATATGTAGAGACAAAATTTTGTTGAGAAAACCTAGAAATTAAAATTATTTTAATTTAATTTTCTAAAATTTATATCAATGTTATCGTTTTTAAGGCAAAATCAGCTGAGCATCATACCAAGCTAGTTTTTTAACTTTATTCTGTGTGTAAATAAATAAAACTAAACATTTAGTTGCATTTTGGGAACCATATTTCATCTATTTCAAAGGATTTGTGGAAATTTGCAGAGTGGACACACTGTATAACAGGCTATACAGTGTCTATAGATGGGGTTACCGCATTCTGTTAAATTTCAGTTTTTTTGATTTTTCGAAGTAAAGTCATTCTTGACAAAACGTTTGGCTTGTCTTCAGATTTCAAAAATAGTGATCAGTCATGATAACATATACAGGGTGTTCAAAATATTCAAAAATGTGAAATTAATTTATACATCTACACATGTAATTAAGACTAATGTGTCTGTCTGTCCGGGATAATCTTCGAAACGACTGAACCGATTTCGATGAAATTTTACATACATGAACAGACATAAAGAAGAGGCTGTCAATAGTGATAGAGGCTACTTTTTTCTATTTGTCTGTGTAAATGAGCTGATTTTTAAAATAACTGAACCAATTTCAATGCAATTTTACAGACCTGAAGAGCAGGGTGTCAGGACTAATATAGATTGTTTATTTTTGTCTCTCTGTCTGAGAGGACTAATCTTGAAAACGGCTGAACCGATTGCGATAAAACCTTTTAGATATGAGAAGGTGGTTGTCAGGAGTGATATAGATTACTTTGTACTGTTTATCTGTATGTTGGTTTGTCTATTTCCCTGTACGCGAAGTGGCTGGATCGAATTTGATGAAACTCCATAGATATGAAAAGGAGGTTGTCAGGAGTGAAATATGCACCTTTTTTTCTCTTTGTCTGTCTGTCTGCACGGGTTAATCTTCAGAACAACTGAACCAATTTCGATGACATTTGACAGACATGAAGAGGAGATTGTCAGGAGTGATACAGTTGCTTTTTTTCTGCCTGTGTATATTAATAGGCTAATTTGAAAAACGGCTGAACCGATTTCGATGAAACTTTTCAGACATGAAGAGAAGGTTGCCAGGAGTGATATAGGTTATTTTTCTCTGTCTACCCGTCTGTCTGTCTGCACAGCCTTATTTTCAAAACGGCTGAACGGACTTCGATGAAACTTTACATACAAGTAGATGAGATTGTCAGCAGTAGACTGATTTTTTCTGTTCATTTGTCTGTCTGTCTGTCTGCACGGGTTAATCTTCGAAATAACTGAACCAATTTCGATGAAACTTTAGAAACATGAAGAGGAGGTTGTTGGGCTGATTTTTTTCTATCTGCTTTTTCTCTGTGTCTGTCTATATGGACTAATCTTCGAAACAGCTAAACTGATTTCCACGATATGCCTTATTTAGCTAAAAATTGGAACCAATGATCTAATTTTCAAAAAAATCTACGTTGGCAATTCACTTACTAAGCCAATGAAGTTCAAGAACCTACCTCCATGACCTGTTGCACACATAACAATCAGAAGACATATCGCTAAACTCCAGGCTGGTCGTGCCAGTGCGTTATAAACACCTGCACTAACTTCATTATAGGGCGAATTAAATATATTATTGGTTGCTTTGGCGAGTACGAGTGGAATTATAATAATTTTTATCCAAATTAATATATTAAGAAGCTAAAAACAACAGAATAATAAAAAGTTTGAGACGAAATATTTTTGTATTTGTGTGAGTTTGCTATTTCATATCACTTATAATTATTTTAATGCTTGAATAATCACTCTTTTGAAAAAGTATGCTATCTTAAGTAAAATTAATTAATAGGAAAATCTTTAGTTTTTTTACTTTTGGTATCCTAATCTGGTAAAAATTATACAGAACTGCGCCAGTAAGAAGTCCCAAAATCCAGGAGGACATTCGAGCAAATGTTGATTGATATAGCATCATATGATAATCCGCATCGCCCCTAAATAAAAAGAAAATATTACTTACTGGAAGTATCCTTAAGTTTAGTAAGGATTCAATAATATCAGAAACCAAAAATACAATCTGTATTAAAATTAAAACTGAGTTATTAGGTAAAGAAGTTTACATTAACGCTATGAATTAACAATATGGTTGGGTGTCCCTATCTTAAAGTATATCACGCGTTATAATTTTATACATCATATATTCGTTTTTTAGAAAAATATATAGAGAAATTTTTAAGTTATGTATACTTATGTTGCACTAACTAGGGCTTATCCTATATAGCCAATATTAAATGTTATATTTTTGGGATATTGTATATCCCGACTATGAGACGGACAAGGTGTCTGAAATTTCGTAGCCTTGCGGAAAATTATATCAATATTGAATAACCATATTTTCAAGAAAATATATAAAGAAAGTTAGTTAGCCTTAATAATCGAATAAAATGGGTGCCTCAGAGATTCCAAATCACAATCTGTAGAAGTAGCGTCAAATTGTGAACTTAGTTATTTGGTTTACTTATTTGTTATGTCACGAATACAAAATCGAATACAAACAATCACAACTTATCCATAGAAAAATGACCCAGAAGGAAAACTAAATGTGAGAAAGAAAATTCCTCAGAGTATATAACCAAATGTGAGAAAGAAAATTCCTCAGAGTATATAACCTTCTCGGAGGACAAAAATACATTAAGGGCTGGAAAGTGATAAGATCACTGCGTCAAGAAAAGAAAAAGGATATTATATCCCCAATCTCAATAAATGAGTGGGAGAAATACTTTGCTGGACTGTTAAATGAAAATAGATCTAAATTTCAAAAACAGCAGGAATCACAAATTATAAATACAATTTCATCCCCTATAAAAATGAGTATAACAGATGTAACAAGTGCTTATAAATGTTTAAAAAAGAAAAGACAACTGGACCTGGGGACATATTAGCGGAATTGATAAAAAAACGGAACGAGAAAACTTTATCAGTCTATTCCAGAATTACCTAAATGCAGTGGAGGTAATTAGAGAATGGAAAACCTCACTAATAATCGCTATTTACAAAAAAGGAAAGATATATATATATATATATATATATATATATATATATATATATATATATATATATATATATATATATATATATATATATATAAAGACAATTATAGAGGTATTGCCGTCACTAGTACTCTAACTTGACTATATGGAAAGAATTTGAAAAACAAAATTGAAAAGGAATACTGCAATATGGAGGCAGAAGAATAAACAAGTCCCAGGACAGGTAGATCTACAACTGCTCACTTCTACTGTAACTCTTAAGATATAAAGAAAAAAACAGCTTTTAATCAGGAAGTGTATTGGCTGTATGTTGATCCGAAAAAAAGTTAATGACAGCGTACCACAAGACAAGCTGTGGCAAGCTCCGGGAACAATAAATATTAATATGACCTATTAAGAAGCTATAAAAAAACTATATGAAAATACAACAACTAGAATTAGAACGGGAAGCATAGTCTTTGACGGGTTTAAAGTCAATAAAGGACTAAAGCAAAGATGTTGCCTTTCACGTACTCTCTTTAAAATATATTTAGAACAAGCATTAAAAACATTAAAAAGAAAGTGCAGTAACATTGAAATACTCTTAGATGATAAAATCTTATATACCTTATGTTTTGCGGATGACCAGATATTTCTGGCACAATACTATATGACAGGTATAGGAAAAATGGGAACTCGAGGAAAATATAATGAAATCTGAATAAGTGTGTATTGGCAGTGTACAACAAGATTTTACCCTAAATAACGGTCGACACGTAAAACACCGTTTGAACTATTCTACTTGGAAATGAAGGTCACAAATGATGGTACGTTAGATAAAGCTCTAAAGGATAGGACTGTACAAGAAATTATACATTCCTATCCTATTGTGGGAGCAACATATATGAAAAGCAAACAAATAACGAATTTACAACACAATAATAAAGATGATTCTGACATATCTTTTAATTAGAATTCAAAATGTTGGAATTATTTAACTATAGTTCCCTTATGGATCTGCCCCTTAAGATCCCGTCACTTTCGTTTCAGTTTAAGGAAATTTCGTTAAAATATTAAAAACACTATGAGACCGAAATAAAAAAAACGAATTTTATGAATGATAAACCACGTAATTAAAAAAAAAATCTTGTGAATTAAAAATTACATTTATAAAATATATTTATTTGCGACAAAACTTTTATTTACTTGAATTCAATAAAAAATTAACAGAATAGTAAGTAACTTTATAACTAATCTTTAACTGGATAAAAAAAAATTAAAACAGAGAGAAATACTTATCAGATTATCGAGGGCAAGCTATAGTTACATTTTTGTTAGATGAAATTTTGTGCCGTTTTGGACATATGAAAGAAGCGGGCTCATAACGCGAGGACACTAGTGTAATAGTAAGGAATCAGAATAGAGATTCTCCTACCTCTCCGTTTGCGGATTTATAAAACAACTCGGTGATATTAATAACATAAGACAATCTTAAAATAATTTTAAACAACTTACTCAGATGGTGTCCATTTTAGTTTCTTTTCTACCGTTATAACGTACGCATACAAAGCTGACATAAGAGTCACACCAATAAATGTTATTGTCGCCCTTTTAGGATGTTTGTATAAAAAATATAAAAGAATTGGTGCTATAACATATAACTGGGTATCCACTGATAAGTACCATGAAGTCTCCACACACTAAAATAAGAATTAAATTTACATTTTTAAAGGGCCCTATCAAACATACAGGAACTTTGAAACCAATCTAAGTAGCTTCAAAAAATTTTTAGTTATGTTTTTATTTTTTTGGGGTTTTCTATACAATAAAACTTTATGTTAATGCTTGCTAAAGACCTTCTATATGCCGTCGCCACATGTAGTTATTTAATAGTTGCAATCTAATAAATTTATTGTGTTGTCTTCAGCTGCAAAGTCATTCGGGGTACCTTGCCGACTAGAGCGGAGGACCTGCTCTATTTCCTTTAGGAACCTTGGAATGTTGGACGGCTTTAAAGTAGATCATTTTCCTTGGTGTGCTCCCAAGAACCTCATTTTGTCTTTTTTTGAAGCGCTGCACTCTAAAAGGAGGTGAATAGAGGTTATGTTTCCTTCCTCACAGAATCTGTACTTTTTTCTTTCTACCAATCTGAGTTTCTTGAGGTATCCCTTTAGGTGGAAATGCCTCGTCAGGATTCCTGTCAGAACTCTAAGTTTGTTTTTGCTTAAACTTATGCATTCCTCGAATCTCTTTTGATCGTAGTTCCCAAGAAGTGTTTTCGCTCTTCTCATTCTTTTCAGACACGTTCGGTAATTTGATCTCCTGCTCTCTTTTTAGTTCTTTCAGCTTTATATTGCTATTGACTCTACAGAAAGATTCGGGTCCCAGAAATGGTGTCTCAGCCTCTTTTGTCGTTACTTCTTGTCGCACATGTTCTATGTCTTATTGCACGTCGCTTATCTATTTCTTAAACTTTTGCGTTTACCTAGTATAATTTGATTGAAATTTGTTGTTCTTCTTAAATGACGTCTTGTATTCATTTACAAAGCTTATCTTGTTCTTTTTGACAGCGTTCTTTCTTATCTTGTTTTTCTTTAATGTATTTTTCTCTTTTTTTGCTTTTGGCGACGTGCTTCTTCTTGTTTTTCTTTCAGATGATACCGTTTTTTTTTAGAGATGTCCTTCTTCTTTTTGTCGACGTCCTTCTTCTGGTTTTTCTTTTTGACCACGTGCTCTTCTTCCTGTTTTCCTCGTTATTCTTCTTTTTAAAGACGTTCTTCTTCTCCTTTTGTGTCTTTAAGGCGACTTTCTCTAAACAATCAAAATTTCAGTAAGAAATAAAGAAATCTTTCTGCCGTATTTAAATAGTTTGTTATATATATATATAATTCTCCTTTCTTCTTCTTCAGCGACTTCCTCTAGTTCCATAAAATTATCTAATAGTTATTTCATTCTACTCCACCCGGTTGTGTCCCGATACCCACAGGAGAGTGACCATATTATTCTCATTTAATTCATTTAGTTCCTCTGGGCATTCCCAAACCATCTTGGAGCTGATTACTTGAAAACTCACCCCATTGATGGCTGCTTGACTAACTAACATGATGATGATCTCCGGTCCTCGATAGTTTTCCTCTTTGTTAAATTGAATGTATTTCCTGATGACGTGTATTTCCGCCTGGAAGGTGCTCGGTACAACACAAGTTTTCATGGTGTCTAATATTGGGTCCTTAGGAATATTTAAAAATTTCCTCATCTAGAATGAACATAATTTTGAAGCCAAAATAATTAAATCATTTAATTTAACAATAAATTAATGTTTTCTCTTTGATGCCTTATCAAAACTCAACTCGTCATATTAAATAACACTGGAATGAAATATTTAAAAAAAAAACATTGTCAATTAAATACGCATTATGTTAAGCTTCTGGTGTGGTTGTTTTTCATTCTTACTACATTTTTTTATGGTTTTATTTGAAATAATAATTTTCATATGCTTGTAGTGTTCGATAGGAATCCTTACATTTTCAGCAGTAGATCACAGCATTATTACTTTTTAATTTTTAAACCTTTTGCAAGGAAATTTTGACTAAAGACGATATTATAACAAAAATTGTTACCTCCTTCTGCCTGAAAGGTATGGATATTTTTTTTTCGTTTACTCCGTTGAATAAGGCATCAAAAACACAAATTATTATTAAAATTAGGCGCTTAATTATTTCAATATGTCAATCAAATAATTTAATCGGACTCCTGCAAACGGATTGTTTTGGTAGCGTACGGCCGTTTCGCCCATGATTTGGTACCGTGCTTTATTAGTAGCTATTCTGTAAATGTATGGATAAAACTCATCGTGTCAAAGGCGCTTTAGAAGTCAGGTCATTGCAGTTTTAGTGTTATATAGGTTATTAGGGCTTATCAATACCACAAATACGACTGCTGTCTAATTGGAAAGGTCAGGCCTCTTGTTTTAGAGCTTTCTCATCAGTGCTCTCGCGAGAATAATGGCGTGAAAGTTTTTACTAAATTAAATAAAAAAGTTTCTCAAAACACCTAAGTCTATTTAAGAAAAATAAATAAAAATAAAATTATTTACAATGAGAAACTTAAGTTATATTTCTATTACAACTAAATAAACTCCCAATTAGTTTATTAGCCGATTTTGAAAATACAGCTTTTAAATATTTTTGTAAAAGATTAATCAAGCAAAAGAATAAAAAATATACGAAAAATAGCTATTTAAATTGTTTAAATTCTTCAGTTGGGGAATCGTCTTTCTACTATGGAAAATGAAATAGAAATACCTCTTAACTGTATCGTTTCCTGAAGAAAAATAGAAAAACCTTTTTATTCAAACTGATTAGGTGCGTAGAACGTAACTTTTTCTAACCGCTTTCAAGACCTACAGCCTCTAACGAATTTGAAATAGTACCTTAAAATAATTACTTCTTAAAGCTCTACCAAACTTTCAACCCCTGAACACATCGAGACTCCCGCAGGGTAGTTCCGTTCCCAAAAGTTTTAATATTTCGCTGGTAGAGAGCGCTAGCCAACCGTATATAAGATATTTAATTTCGAGTTTGGCCTGAGCATTTTAAAACTAATAACTACTACACAAAAAGTTAATCAACTTATTCTACATTTTCATATAACTAAAAGTTTCAACCTATTGTTATTCAAAAAAAGCCTATTTGCTGTTTTTTATTTAAATATTCTTTTGTTCCTTTATGATTTCGTGGTCACCTACCACATATTGAAAATATCTTTAGCGCTTAATTCTGGACATTTGCAAAGTTGATTATAAAATGTATAAAGTTCCTTTGACAGATTTATTTTAAAGTATTAATGCAAATTTGACCGTTTTAGTATTTTGCCACCATAAATTGCACGGATATATATATATATATATATATATATATATATATATATATATATATATATATATATTTGAAGTAAATGCGAAACAGTGAATGCAAACTTCGCTCCATCATATCCTTTCTGTGTTAGAGGTTGCACAGTTAGAATAAATTGTAATAAAACACAATTCATCCTATTCCACCACCATCGAGATGATGGCCTACCTGTACCACCATACCGAGAAGAAAGTCAAAGCTTACCCTCCCCGCCACAGTGATACGGCAGAGATACATGTTTCGTCTCTCACTAGACTCATCAGGGTACCGACATGCACCTGGCTGTGCAAAGGACAGATCGGAAGAAAGTAGGCAACACTGAACGCGGCTTCGCCGACGTCTCGTCGGATGGCTTATATATGTTTATACGGCTTTCACGGATTCCTCCGTGTGAGATGCACTAGCAGTGGTTATATCCACATTATGCTGTTGTAGTGCTGAAATCACATTCAGCAAACGTACAACTCTATGCAACTCCGTATGTAAGTGAAGTAAATGCGAAACAGTGAATGCAAACTTCGCTCCATCATATCCTTTCTGTGTTAGAGGTTGCACAGTTAGAATAAATTGTAATAAAACACAATTCATCCTATTCCACCACCATCGAGATGATGGCCTACCTGTACCACCATACCGAGAAGAAAGTCAAAGCTTACCCTCCCCGCCACAGTGATACGGCAGAGATACATGTTTCGTCTCTCACTAGACTCATCAGGGTACCGACATGCACCTGGCTGTGCAAAGGACAGATCGGAAGGAAGTATGCAACATTGAACGCGGCTTCGCCGACGTCTCGTCGGATGGCTTATATATGTTTATACGGCTTTCACGGATTCCTCCGTGTGAGATGCACTAGCAGTGGTTATATCCACATTATGCTGTTGTAGTGCTGAAATCACATTCAGCAAACGTACAACTATATGCAACTCCGTATGTAAGTGAAGTAAATGCGAAACAGTGAATGCAAACTTCGCTCCATCATATCCTTTCTGTGTTAGAGGTTGCTCAGTTAGAATAAATTGTAATAAAACACAATTCATCCTATTCGACCACCATCGAGATGATGGCCTACCTGTACCACTCACACGGAGGAATCCGTATAAACATATATAAGCCATCCGACGAGACGTCGAAGCGTTCAGTGTTGCATACTTCCTTCCGATCTGTCCTTTGCACAGCCAGGTGCATGTCGGTACCCTGATAAGTCTTGTGAGAGACGAAACATGTATCTCTGCTGTATCACTGTGGCGGGGAGGGTAAGCTTTGACTTTCTTCTCGGTATGGTGGTACAGGTAGGCCATCATCTCGATGGTGGTGGAATAGGATGAATTGTGTTTTATTACAATTTATTCTAACTGTTCAACCTCTAACACAGAAAGGATATGATGGAGCGAAGTTTGCATTCACTGTTTCGCATTTACTTCACTTACATACGGAGTTGCATATAGTTGTACGTTTGCTGAATGTGATTTCAGCACTACAACAGCATAATGTGGAAATAATCACTGCTATTGCATCTCACACGGAGGAATCCGTGAAAGCCGTATAAACATATATATATATATATATATATATATATATATATATATATATATATATATATTTCTATATATTTCTATATATACACCATCTAAAATTAATAAAACTGGGTCGATGCTTAAATTTGATAATTGATTTATATTTTCCTTTATAGGTAACGTTTTTGGGTAGTACAGAATGGCAAAATAATTTCTCTTTTTAATGGAATATACTTTAAGTAAATCTACATAAAATAAATACGAGTATAATAATATGGAAAGTTAGTTACTAATCCTACAAATGAAGGAAAATCTCGTAAAAAAAATATAAACATTTCAAGATTATGATAAATTATAAAAATTCAACATATAATAAGTCATGAATTATATACCCACCTGATATTTAACCTCCACCATATTCGTCATAAAGAGAGCAGTAAGCCATCCAGTATTAGTACAAGTTAACGACATTCTATGCATAGCCAATACCCAGAACGGACCGCTGTTTAGATATTTTATAATACTGATGTAGAGTAAAATTGTTGCTAAAAGAGCAGGCCACAGCCTAAAAGTAAGAACATGAAACCAAGATGTAGAAATTAATTTTAAGTAAGACAAAACAAAACCAAAGCAGTTCAAGCATTAAGTTATAATTTTAAAACTGTTTTTACTCACCTAAAAAATCTTAGAAAATAATACATTAAATATGGAAATGGTATATTTGGTGGTAACGTAGTTCTAATTTCCAAATACTTATAGGCTAGTAGGAGACCACTTATAGTAAGAAAAGTATCAACTGCGAACGGGGCTAGAAAAACAATAAGACCGACAAGATCCTTCCTCCACTAAAGAAAAAAAATCAAAATTGCTGGAAAAGTTTTACAAACATTATTAAAGGTATTAAGTAAGGCTAAAACTGTTAAATGCTCCCTTTTGCGGTTTTTGTTTTGTAATTAGAAAAATAATGTAAGTGCATAAGTAAATTTTAACATGTCAGTTCCTGATATCTCGAAATAAACCGTTAAAATTGGCAGTTCCGCATCAGTCTCTTAGAAAAAGCGATGGGAGAAATTTAATGTAATTTTTTTTTTGGTACTGAACAGCTCGAAAAGGAAGTCACCTAATTAAATGTTAATATTTATTATTATTTTTGAAATTGTACCTTGAAATAATCCAACATATTCATAGTTCCGCTGAGATATCCAAAAATATATCTGTGACCAAATATCACCCAAAGCATGCTGATTACTTTTATACCATTAATACAGCCAAATTTGTTATCGAAATCAGCTCTAGGAAAATGGAGTATTCCTTTTAGATTTTTGTGTACAGAAAATGATATAAGAAGTTTTTCCCAAAGTTTGAAAGAACTTTCTAAAAAGGGAAACAATTTTGAGAACAGAACTCACCAAAATTACCACAAGCATGTGTTTTAAAATCATTAGTTAGTTAAATGTCTTTTTAAGAACACTAAAGAAATAGTGTCTTTCAGATATAATTTATAAAGAAGAACATTAAAGTACTTCTACAGAGAATTTTGTTTATTAAAAATAATAATAAAGGAGCTAGTACACTTCCGACACAGCACTAGACGTCTTATAGACGTCGTTTTTATATCCAGATTATGTCTGAACGTCTTAAAACATAAATAAGGCGTCTTATAGACGTTGTTTAAAAGACGTCCATAAGACGTCTATATACAACGTCTTTAAGACATCTTTTATAAGTCTCCATACTACATTTTATATGAAAATAAATACATTTGTGTATAATTTAGTTGATAAAAACTAAAAAGCATTTCCTTCCCTATGAATTTTGTCGCAGTTGGGTAATAAGTTTGCAACGCCGCACAGAGCTCAGCTGAATACAAGTTGAGGTTAAAATTTTTGATTGAACGACAAATTTTTAGTAGCCTCATTATGACCTTGGTTAATGGAACTTTTGCGTGATCTTTTTACCAATACTTTGGTGCTTTTTGTCACAGACTGTTTGATGTACCAATAACAATAACAATATGATGCCAGAGAAACTATAACTTTAAAAAACCCGCCTTTTGTTTCTGTCACTGTCATTTTTCAGTTTTGTATTTGTGTTTCGTCATGTCGTTATTCATTTTTAATGTTGTTGGGGTGCCGACTGTGAAAATTTAGCTTTTGAAAGAATTTTATTAAAATAGTTGATTTATCTATGTGCCTCTAAAAATCTTTTTTATTCGTGTTTATGTAATACTTAAGGTAAGATCGAGAATCATATGTACTTAGGAAAAACGGTAACGTTATTTATAGGTTGTGTTACAGGAAATTCCCGAATGTTTTGCCGTTTATATTTTTGTAGTAACTCTATGTTAGAAGTATGAAATGAAATCTTCAAAAAGATTATCTATACGAAAAAGGCTTGCACAGCTTATCCAGACCCGGTCCTAAATAGTACAAGAAATATTACTAATGAAGTGGAAGGCGACATGTTTGTTTATGGAGTGCTCCACTAATGAAACCTGTAAAATTTATTTTGTTCCTGATGATTGGTTTATATTTAAAGAACATAGAAAATACAGTTTTGTTAATTACAAGAAGTAATTTTGTTTAAGGTTTTAGAAATTTCAAAACTGGGAGTAGGGAGCATTTATGACTTTGTAAAGAGAGCTTGTAAAATTACCATGTACAGTTGATTAGTACGAAAAGGAAAAAGAAAGTTCTACGATTCCAACTTGGTGAGACTTATTATGAGTAAGTTCTGTCTTTCATTATATATATTAACCTTGAAATAGCATAAGTCACGATTCTATAGTAGAGGACAATTATAAAAATTCGCAAAAATATCAAAAAATTTACTACCACAAACGATAAACTTTATCCTATAATATTAAAATCAGTTTGTTATTAGGATCTACAGAGACAACAGGACTGGCAAAAAGTCGGAAGAATGAGGAAATTTCAATCCAAACATGGCTGAAAAGGGCATCAGACCAGATTTGTTATTCGACTAAATAAAAATTCTTGTTTTTAAAACTAATTAAAGATTTGTGTACTTTTTATTTCAATAAACTTTTATTTTGTTGATAGTCTACCTTTTAGAGTTATTTTATCGAAGGGAGAAACTAAGGCTTAAATTTGATAGGTTCACTTATAGTACGAACAGTAGTAGTTCTGAAAATATTTGCTCTTCTACCTCACTTCTTAAATTTCAAATTAGAAAAAGTTTACATTAGGCTTAAGTTATGTATTTTTTTGTATAAAGAAATTATGTTGAATATATTTTTTAAAGCAAATTATTCATGCGGAACTTGTAGTTATTTAAAATGGTAGTGTATATCTTGCTCTTGATTTTTTCTTAATAAAAGTTATTTCTTGGACTTTTGAATGATTACGGTTTGACTTTGTTAACAAACAAAAAAATTAAAGGGACCCTTTTTAATGTACATAATTTTATTGGTGGAATATGTTGTTTTAATGTTGGGAAGGGACGTCCATAAGACGTTGTAAGCAAACGTCTTAAAGACGTTCCCTTTTGTAACATAAGACGTCTATACAACGTCTTATGGACGTCGTTCGTCTTTTATGGACATCCATAAGACGTCGAGAATGTTGAGATCAAACGTCTTATGGACGTCTTTAAGACGTATTTGTGCTGTTTGGGTTGTTTATTCTTTTTTTTTTCTTATTTCATGCTAGACTACTCAATTACTAATCTCTTTACATATTGTATGCTAAAAAAGATTAGATTTTTAACAAAACTCAACAAATCTGTTTTTTTTTTTGTAAAGATTGAATCAAAGTTTGAAAAAAAATCAAAAAAATTTGAGAAAAAATTAGATTGTTAGATTAGCATTATTTTTAAGTATACTCCATGGAAATTAGATCAAAAAAGCTGTTTTGTTAACAAAAATGTAACATTGTTTTTTTTGCTGAAATGTGTTTATTTCGGTATCCTATAAAACATATCTCGATGGTAACTTTGAAAGACCTGTGCAAAAAAAAATGGCGGACCAAAAATGGTCACGATTTTCGGTTTTTTAAATTTATCTCGAAAAGTAAAATTTGTATCGAAAAATGTTTCAAACAAAAGTTGTAGAGAATTAAAAAAACCTATCGATTCATATAATATAAATTATAGGTAGCGTCACTAGTTATCGCGATATTTTTTTTTTTTTCAACAAAATTTACGATTTGTGTTTTTTACAAAAAAAGACATTTATTAACAAATTACCGATTTAAAATTTAACATAAATACAAGTATTATCATTCTAAAAGAGTATGTCAAACCTGGAATCTGTGAGTTTTTTATTTTTCGAGAAATCGATGAGTTGAAACTTCAACATCAATTTTTCGCTTTCCTAATTAAGATACAATGCTCAACTTTAATGGAAATTATTTGTATTGTTTTGTTTAAAGATCTATTAAAAAAAAATTTTTTTCAATCGTGGGCCGAGAAATTTTGCAAAAACCAATTTTTGCACCAAAAAAATTGCGATGACTTTTCACCGGATGGAGATAAATTTTTTTTAATGTGTGCTTTGGATTTAGATATCATTTCCGATCTAAAACAAAAATTAATATTGAATGAAAAAAACGATTTTTTTTTCAAAATTCATAATGGCGTGGCAAATGAATATTAAGGGCTCAAATTTGCAGAAGATGCTTTTTAATACTTGTACAGGGTGTCTCAAAAGAAAGTACACATTTGTTTTGCTTATTGCGTGAACGCAACTATTCCGAGCGGCGCGGGGGGTATGTCAATCGGTAGCCTGGCTCTTGGGAATTTAGTCGCTATGGAGCGTTTCTCGGGAGCGGACCGTGCTTTGTGCGTACGTGAGTTTTACAAAAACGGTAATTCGGCGACTGTAGTGCGTAGAAAATTCTGCAATTTTCGACATATTCGTCACTTAAATGATGCGCCAAGCGCTCGGCTTATTGGAAAATGGGTCCAGAAGTTTGAAGAGACCGGTTCAACACTAGATAAACCAAAATCCGGGCGTCCGAGGTCTTCGAGAACGGTCGAAAACGTAGAGAGTGTTACTCAGTCTGTTCGTGACGACCCAAACGTTTCGATTCGTAAGCGTGCTGTTGCTTAAAATGTGCATAGGTCATCATTATTCCGCATTTTACACAAAGATTTAAAGCTGAACCCCTATAAAATTCAGTTGGTGCAAGAATTGAAGCCTCAGGATGCTGGTCAGAGGCTTGACTTCGTAAACCAGATGACTGAACGCTTTTCAACGTTTACCAAGATCTTCTTTTCGGATGAAGCCCATTTTCATCTTAATGGTCATGTAAACAAGCAAAATTGCCGCTATCAGAGTGCAAACAATCCAAAACACAAACATCAGGAACCTCTACATTCGCCGAAAGTGACTGTATGGGCTGCGATGTCGGCGCGAGGAATTATCGGCCCGTACTTTTTTTGAAGATGAAAGGGAACGTGCCTGAACTGCAAAATTTTCCTGGTTATAACCAAAGAACATGGTTCCAGCAAGACGGAGCAACTTCACACACGTCCAACATGTCTCTGCCACGAGTGCGTGAAATTTTTCCTGACAAATTGATCTCAAAGAAAGGTGACATATGTTGGCCTCCACGCAGTCCTGATTTATCACCTATGGACTTTTTCCTATGGGGTTATGTCAAATCAAAAGTTTACCCCAACAAATCGACTTTCCTGGCACAATTAAAAGAAAATATCCGCAACGAAATGGCAGACATCACGGAGAATACCTGCCGAGCCGTCATGGGCAATTTTAGTGCTCGATTAAATGAATGCCGTGAGCGCAACGGATTACATTTGGACGATATCATTTTTAAAAAATAAATTCCCAAACAATGTATTTTAATATGTAATAAACATTTTTTCAATAAAGTCTTGACTTTTTTTTAAATCGATTTTTTAAATGTGAACTTTCTTTTGAGACACCCATTACTTTACCTGTAATTTTTTTGGATACAAGACATACACTTCCATACGTTCCGTGAACCTTCGAAAATTGCAATGAATCTAATCGAAAATAGCTGCTGCAGGCCGCTGTCGGTGGGTTGCCATAGTTCAGGCGCATTATTCATTGGCGCTTCAAGGAAACTTATGCATCACAAGTAATATTTATAATATTGATGTTGTTTTATGAATTTATATGATAGTA
This sequence comes from Diaprepes abbreviatus, assembly GCA_034092305.1. NCBI lineage: Eukaryota > Metazoa > Arthropoda > Insecta > Coleoptera > Curculionidae > Diaprepes > Diaprepes abbreviatus. Next base: position 1,733,830 of record JASJET010000178.1, on the reverse strand, counting down.
AAAATTTGTTTAGTCATGCTAATTATTAATGTGTTTATTAACAAAATTTTTACAAAAAAATTTAGACAAAATATTATATATTATACTGTTTTTTCCTTTATATTTTTCGATACAACTTTTACTTTTCGAAATAAATTCAAAAAACCGAAAATTGTGACCATTTTTGGTCCGTCATTTTTTTTGCACAGGTCTTTCAGCAAAAAAACTAATGTTACATTTTTGTTACTGACGAAAGTCTATTTTCCATGGAGTAATAGATTAGTGCAAGTTTTTATGTCAAAACTTCGATTGCTAAAATAAGGTAAAACTTTTTTAGATTTAAAAGAGATATTTCTTAAAATTTATAACAGTTTCGAAAGTGATTCCATATATATCAAAACTGAAATGTAAATTTATCAAATTTCTAAAAAAATTACTGACGACCAACTGTTTTGCTTTTTAATTAATGAAAATATAATCAATTGGTTATTAATTTTAACAAATATAGTAGCTTAAATAATAAACCTGAACAACTTTGGGAACTTACCAGATTCATCATCTTCAAATTGTTGACAAAATATCACATCATAAATAGTGGCCAGACAAATTAAAGAAAAGAACAGACCAAACGCCAAACTAAAAAGAAGCAGTAAGGTAAAAATAATAAATATATTAATAAACAATTCTCAAGGAAGAAATTCATTAATATTTAGAAAATAACTTCTTCTTCTTAAAGTGCCTATACTCTTTGGATGTTGGCTCTCATTGGTCCCTATTACTTTATTTACTGCTGCTCTGAACAGACCTGTTGATGTCATTCCAGTCCATGTTCGTAGGTTGCGCAGCCATGATATTCGTCTTCGTCCAGCTGATCTCTGGCCTTCCATCTTCCCCTGCAGGATAAGTTGGAGCAGGCGATATTTCTCATTCCGCATGATATGTCCAAAGTACTCCAATTTTCTGCGTTTGACATTTGTAAGGTATTCCAGTTCTCCACCGATACGTTGTAAAATGTTCTCGTTTGATACGTGGTGTATCCAAGGAACCCTAAGCATGCGGCGGTAGCACCACATCTCAAACGCATCTATACGTTTACATGAAGCATCGGTAAGGGTCCAGGCTTCTGCTCCATATAAGAGAGTTGAGAGTACATAGCATTTCAAAATCCTGATCCGCGTATGTATATTGAGGGATAGGTTGCAGAGTATGTTGCGCAGCTTATTAAAAGTACCTCTTGCTTTCTCGATTCGGCTTCTTATTTCTCGAGAGTGGTCCAAGTCCTTATTCAACGTGCAGCCTAGATATGTGATCGTCTCGGCCATTGTGAGAGTTACGTTGTTGGCAGTAAACTGTATATTGCCGACGTCGTTTTTACTGACAATAATCGTTTGCGTCTTCTTGCAGTTTATCTTCATACCATATCTGTTGCAAGCTGTCACTATTCGGTCAATAATTCTGTGAAGTCCCTCTGCAGTATCGGCTATAAGAACGGTATCATCCGCGTATCTTAGGTTGTTTATTACTTCTCCATTTACAATAATTCCATCTTCTATGTTGCCCAGTGCTTCTTTAAAGAGATGTTCTGAGTATACGTTGAATAGATGTGGCGACAGTATACAGCCCTGGCGTGCTCCTCTCTTTATATTAAATTCTTCTGTTGTCTCATTCTCAACTCGTACAATAGTCTTTTGTTGTGAATATAGCTTTGATATTATCTCTCTGTCTCTGTCGCTGCACTTTGTCAAATGCCTTTTCAAAATCTATGAAGCATGCAAAAACGTCGGCATTGATGTCACGTGCTCTTTGAATCAGAACCTGCATGGAAAACAAAGCCTCTCTAGTGCCAAGTCCCAGTCTGAAGCCAAACTGCGTGTCACTTACGTTTTCATCGAGTTTTCTATATATTCGTGCTTGAATGATGTTAAAAAAAGTTTTTAAAGCGTGGCTCATCAAGCTGATTATTCTATGATCGGAGCACTTAGTTGCGTTCGTTTTTTTGGGAATCGGGATGAATGTCGACAGTAGCCAGTCTTTTGGTATTTGAACGTTCATGTAAATTTTGTTAAAGAGGGTGGTCAGTAGTATTATTTGTTCTGAGTCAATTAATTTGAGAACTTCTCCGTGTATCTGGTCTGGCCCAGGGGTTTTGTTATTTTTGAGTCTATTTATCGCTGAAAATAACTACATATTGTTAATTATCCAAGTGAGTAAAATTTTTCGTTTTTACCAGTTGTTATAATGTATAGTTCACACTTCTTCTACCCTGACCGTCGTGGTTCTTTGAGGCCAACAAAAAGTGATTCTTTACTTTTCATATTGATCAAGGTGCTGTCTAATTAATTTAAATTGTAGATGAAATACTTACATTATGTACTTATCATAGTAAAACACATGAGGAACTTTTCCTTTATGGGAACAAAAATCGGCATTTATAGATACGTGCAATGGTAATCTGAACGTTAATTCGATATAGTTCCATAATTTCTGTAAGTTTTCTGCACTGCACGATTTTGGTAAACATAATCCATATAATGTTCTAAGCAAACCAATCATATATTTTAATTCTTTCCCTTCTTTCAGTCCCATTACTTCCGGAATAAACTAAGAAATACGCAGAATAAAATATAGTTCCAAACTGGGATAATTTAGCTACACTGTTAAAAATAACCTTAAATCTAATGAAAATTTAATGTCCATTCTACATTAAATTTAATAATTTTGTACCAAAAATGGTGAATAACTTACATTTACTTTAGATTTAAAGCAACTCATTGAAATATCATTTCGTTGTACATTAAATTTGATTAAATGGCACCTTAAATTTTAATAAAATATATTTCAACTTCTGTACATTAAACTTAAGTCACAATTCCTTAATTATTCATCTAATCACTCCAACAACACCAAACAAGGAATTATAAGAAATCTCGTAGATAGAGCCCTAACTCTCTGCAACTCCAACGAGAACTTGATGAAAGAGATAGATTACATTAAAAATGATCCGACAGCCAACGGATACTCAGTATATCTAGTGGATAAATTTCTTGAACAACGCAGAAATAGGACAATATCGACAACGAATGAAGAACGAAAATCAGTATTGAACATCCCCTATGTTAAAGGCATTTCAGAAAAAGTTAGAAGGATAGGAAAACGATATAAAATCAACGTTGTTTTCAATTCAAATAACTTTCTGAGAAGTCGGCTCACTAGGGTCAAATCAACAACTCAAAGAGACATGAAGAACTGTGTATATCAGATACCATGTGAATGAGGCAATTCCTACATTGGCGAAACAAAGAGACCTCTTGACGTAAGAATCAAAGAACACCAAAAATGCACATCTCGAAGAGAAACAGAAAAATCTGGTGCCGTCAACCATGCCTGGACTCATGGAGACCACATAAAATGGTCTGAAGCTAAAATACTACACCGAGAACAACATTGGAGAAAACGGAAATTCAAAGAAGCCGCGGTTATACATCAGAACCCGAGTTGTTTTATTAAACCATCTTTAGATATAAGAGAAGTGTGGAAACCACTCCTTAGTAATTGTAAACTAAAACTAAATGCAGCATAAAAAATGGGATTTTGCCATAGCAGGCATGACTGCACCCATCTCAGTCACACTCTACTACATTTACTTTTAGTATAAATACTCATGTAGCTAAGATAATTACTAGCCGAAACGTCTTAATATTCTACAAAAAATAAAGACAATGGAAGTCCAACAGATATCTAATACATTGCATGAGATTCCGGGAGATGGAGAAACTTGTATTGAACTTTCTGTTTAGTATGATATAAGTTGCTTAAAGAACAGAATTTTCTTATGGTGAAGCGTAGATAACTGTCCCCTATTGACGGAAACCAATGAGTTCAAAACTGGTCTAGATGGTTACAGTACCCATGGGAACAAGGTCCACCTTTTTATCGTTGTTTCAGACTTTTTTGAACTCATATTAATGTTACATTAAATTCAATGAAATATATTAATTTAGATTAATGTAAATTGTTAAATTTAATGCATTCCACTAAATGCATTTATTAAATGTTTGTGAAATTTGTTTCCAACACATTTATATTAAATTTAATGCATTTCCTTTTTACAGTGTAGTAATAGGGAGTGTAGTGTAGGAAATTCAAGAACTTTTAATGGTTAAAGATATATTATTAAACTAGCGACCCGCCCCGGCTTCGCACGGGTGTAATGCTGATACTAAATACACTACAGAAAAACTGTGACTATTTATTTTATTTTTACAACAATTATTACATCGGCCTCCGACGCGCTATTTGTAGGCACGCTGCCGCCGCCCCGGTCGGCCAGTACCGCCGCAAGCGCTACTTCCCGCAATTTTAAATCTGTAATATCTTCGAAAATATTCATTTAAATCTTGTGCTGTAAAGGACCATATAGATCTATATTAAATCAACAATGTATTTAAGCTATTTAATTGGATAAGGACTAATGCCGTATTGGTTAAAATCGCTTCAAAATTTGCCATTATTTGTCGTAAAAAGTAAATGACAAAAAAATGTTATTGTGGGATATCCATGAGAGATAGACATATACCATCGCGGAGTTTTCTGTAGACCTTTTCAATGTGAACAAATAATTAGTACATTATTTTGATAAATCTCGTAGGGTTCAGCCTGCGTTTGCAATGTAAGCGGAAAAAAATATGATAATTAACGACATCACATTAGAGACCTCAAAAATAACAGTATTTCTCCACTATTTAATGGATGTTATTATACATATAAACCTTCCTCTTGAATCACTCTATCTATTGAAAAAAACCGCATCAAAATCCGGTGCGTAGTTTTAAAGATTTAAGCATACAAAGGGACATAGGGACAGAGAAAGCGACTTTGTTTTATACTATGTAGTGATTTCGAAACCTAAAATTGGAAATGAATTCTCAATGTGTACTGAATAAAGTGTTAGTAAAGTAGTTATAAGAATGCGTCCATCTTGTATCTAGAAAAATTCGTGACATATAGGATTTTTTTATTAAAAATAATGGCTGTTATTAAATATGAGAAATCGTCTATAAATTATAGAATTATAGAGAATGCCCTAGAAGCAAAGAGAGACCAAAAACCTAAAAATTGAAGATAGTGCCCATTTTAGTTTTTTTTTTTCAGTTTTAGATGTTTAAGCAACAATATCTTTATTGATAAAGCCGTTCTTTTTTCTTTTGCATAATTGCAGGTTTACAAGATTTTAACTTGAAATATACGATATCAAACTGTATGCTTCAATGCTGCAGAATGAATAGAACCTATGAGTATCAATAAAAAAAAATTCTGTAGATCAAACAGATTTTTAAATATATGTAGGAGGTGTAATTCAAAAATAAGTTCAAACCATCGTAAGCCACAAATTGGACTAGATTTACGTAACAAGGTAAAATTAGTTTTGATATGAGAATGGTATAGGTAGTGAATACACGGATAACCATTTTATAAAGTATCTAAAAACTATGATTTCTGCTTTCAAACTTTAAAAATATTCGTGTACTATATGTTATTAAAACAAAACTACTTACATTTAAGTCCAGAAATTGAGCAATATCACTTGATGCATTTTTTACCGGCAGTAGGGTTACAGTACAATATTGTCCTTCAATAAGACCATCGCTACCTTTGTTCTCCCTTATTTGTATACATTGATCGTAGTGACCCCAATGTACAATATTTCCAGCCAAAAAACCTGAATTAGGCTTAGCTGAGGCGTCAAGCACTAAAAAATTAAAATTTAATTTAAGTTGAAAACTCGAGGTCGAGTATAGTACACACCAAAATTTATTCAGAGTTGCTATGAATAGGATAACATGTAAATTTGTTACATGTTACACACGAAATATAAGAAATGTTATGTACGTGCTAATTGGTCGAAACAGCTGTGACGTAAAAATCGATGGTGTCGACCCCAATGGTGGTGCTACAACTAATGCGCACGAGGGAAATTATTATTTATTTATTAAGGAATATTAATATTTTGACGTTTTTTACTTTTGTCGTATGAAAAAAGTTTGTTAACAGAAATAAATATAACAAAAGCATAAAACGTCAAAATATTAATATATCACATAAAAAAATTACATATTCAGGAAAAATAATACAAAATAGTTTTTTATTAGATTTATATTTTCAGAATATTTATAAATGACAGTCCTGATGAACGGGTCAAAACTTGCAAAAATTAACGTTTCAATTATTATAAATAAAATATTTGGCTATGTACATTTTAACAAACTCTCTCTTGAATTATTCTTGATTTCATATATTTTTGTTTCGCTATATTGCATTTTGAAGTTATATTAAGAAAATTGAAACCATCTAAATATTAAAACTATTTAAATTGTTAAAATTGATAGTTTGAAAGTGTAAAGATTGTCTACCATCATATTGTTGTAAAGGTTAGGGTATGTTTTATAAAATTTATTGAGAAAATATGATATGTTAAACAGAAAAAAACAAAAAAATATACAGGCAAAACAAATCGGTAGAAGGGTTCAATAAATTTCTACAAGTATGTTTTGCTACATATACAAAATATGTCTATATACAAATACAAAATATTCTTTAGAAAGATGTTAGTATGTGATCAAAGAAAGATTAATTTCAATCTAGTTTTGGTGAAAACATAAGGCAAAAAGTAACATATTAGCTTTCCTTAATAACTTACAAAAAAATATAAGTGTTGTTGTGCCTTGTTAACTTGTAAAAAATTAAAAACTGAATTCCTGTAAATAAAAAAATCACATTATATAAAGTGTCGAGTCATAAAAACAATCAGAGAAAAGCCAAGTATTTCACAACTTTGCCCTAAATTCCCCAAATGTCCACATTTAAAATCATATATAAATACAACAAAATTAAACAATATTTTCAAACATATACATTAAACAAAAAATAATTTTTTCCCAAAAAGACAATAAATATATAATTAATATAGGCGTTTTAGGTTACTTATAAATAATAACAGAAAATAAAAATATAAATTTTAAGGGACATATTGTTTCATATTAAAGAAAAAAAAACAGAATAATTATATAAAGTCTACGGCTTAATACACATATTATATTCACCGTTGATTCTAAATACAGAAACTCAAAAAAGCCAGAGCAAAACAACTAATTTTCACCACTTTGCTCTAATTATCTCAAATCTCCACATTTAAAAGCATATGTATTTAATTAACAAAATAAAAAAAAAGTTCTTTAAAAACATAATAATAATTTCTAGTTGCCCTTAGGAAAAATATTTTTCTATATAACAACATAACTAATAATAATATAAAATAAATTTTATATATATAGAAAAAATAAAATATCTTTAAAAACAAAAAGAACTTGAATTCTTTCGCACCGCAGAAATGTAAAGTCATAGTGGATGTCACAATCAAGGTACAGGTAAAGATCTTCATTAGGTGGAGGACTTACTCAGGTGCAGGTCCTTAGAACATGGTGGACTTTAGTCAACATTTAACATGAAACACAAGAAAAATTCGGAAGAATCATCTTATACGTTAACAAAATGAATATAGATCACAAATCGGGTTCAAAAGTCAATATATAAATACCTAAAACAAATAAAAAATAAAGTTGAATTAAATATATAGCATAATGATGGAAGTGTACACATACCCCTTTTAATTGTTACATTTTTTAATTCTATAATATAATAAAAGATTATATTTATTTTAAAAATCGGTGAATTGTTGTTATAGCTCTTATCAACATTTTTACATACTTTATTAGGCATAGCCCCAACAACTAAACTCTCCCAGTAAGTATCTAAATTATTATATTTATGATTTTATATAAAATAAACTATTATTCTTTATAAACAATTTTGCAGCTTTTTTACACTGAGCCTAAAGTTCTAACTCTCCTGTTCAATGATGTCGGTGCAGTAAGTAACTACCTTAAAATTGACACTACTATATTAAAATTATGTTGTGTTAAAATATAACAATATTATTTGACTCATTTATTTTGAAAAAAGTTTATACACCATAAAATAATATTGCCATGATTAAGAAACTTCATATGTAAACACTGTTCACCACTTATATACCAAATAAATGATTCATACTTACCAAAACGTAATAAAAATATCATATTAGCAGTTTCTACCATATTTTTTTCTCACAATACAAATGAATTTCAGAAAAAAGACAATAAAACTTTTCCAACTACGACATAAAAAACGCGGCTTCGAGAAATGGGAAAAAGGGTTGCCATCTTTAAGCTAGAATGCAACGACGTGAATTGACAATTTAAATTTTACTTGAATTTTCTGATTGGTCAGATATTCCGGTGGATGACAGTATTGACAGCTGCTCGAAAGTCTGATGCGAATGACAATGGGAATGGCGATGTGAATTTTTTGACAGTAAAAGCCGTACTCTTGAAAAGGCAATGTTGCAAGGTATGAACGTGCTAAAACCCGAGAATTTCAAGAAATAAAATGTACGATAGATTGAATTGAGCTGTCAGACCAAAAATATCCGTAGTATGTTTGGTTGCCATTTTATGCAAAAAGTAATTTTGGTACGTTAAATTAATCGTGAAAAGTAAAAAAAAATAGTGCTGTTGTTATTTTTGTGAAGTTATTGATTGCCATTACAATATTTGAACCTTGCCTGGATTAAATTTATCTTAAATTGACACTCTAGAACTGTAGGCGATTGATCGATTATTTTCGTTTTTTAGAAATAAAATAGTACTCTTTCGATATTAGAAAACTTATTTTTATTTCTTTAATTTACAAAACGTAACTTATTCGTTATGCGTTCAAACAAGTTCTTACTAGTTCTAGGAAAGTCTACTAGAGGCGACTCCGTCACGGACCGCAGAGCGAGATGTCCATACGAGGGCGGTTTCTAAAGTTCCAACAAGAAATTTTAAACAAAAATGCATACAAAGAGCCAAGTACTTTAAGATTCTAATATATAAAGAAAAAAGGATATCAAGAAAAACAGCAATCATATATATATATATATATATATATATATATATATATATATATATATATATATATAAAGTAATATACTGACAGTAATTGCAGAAAGCCAGCACTGATAAACCTTGAAACGGTGGAAATTACAAGTCTACGTAGTATGACTAAAAGCCATCATCCCAATCCACTACGGAAACTATCCAATCAGTTATTTATTGTATGAATTCACAAAGTCTCCAGCCTCTTATTGCAAGATGTTCTGTCCTGATAACTAAATTTGAAAGGAAACCTGAAACTTGAACAATGATAGAGAAACTGTTTAAGACCAGGGACCGAAACCAGAGTCCAGACAGAAGATGTCCATTGAAAATACTGATGGATCTCACAATTAACTTTTAATATATATATATATATATATATATATATATATATATATATATATATATATATATATATATATATATATATATATATATATTTCAGATAGCTTACAAATTCTGATTTCTCAAATTTATTATAAGTTGCGTCGTGAAAAGAATTATGTTAGATTTAACTGTTTAAAACTAAGATACTCGGCTGTTATGGACACAAGTATTTATGTTAAATCTATAAGCAGAACTGGCCCTAGAAAAACATTTTTAAATAGCACGCTCATACAATTGAGTTACGAACAGAATCTGCCTATAAAAATTTTATATATCTGTAATCTCAAATTTACTTAATATTTGCGAGACATATTCAACTTTCTAAGGATATTTTATTAAAAAATTTGAAAATATTAAAAATATCGGGGTACCACCTAATTAACGTTTCAATTGTTTATTCAAAAAATAAAACGTCTTAAAAAAACGGTTCGTCAACATATTTTTTTTTAATGACGAGTTGTTTTGAAGAACCAAAAATAAAATAAAAATTTTTAATATTATTTTTTTTTTGAAATCCGCGCATTAAATATGTCATTTAGCGGCTGACATTTCATTTGCGCATGTTTCGCCGTTTGCTTGCCTTCCACCGGGCGAACGAGGATATGAGTGATGAACTTTTCAAGAATACGCGTTCGCCACCTTTTCACTGTTCACTTCACGTTCTTTAGTTCGAGGATAAGGCCCCTGCTGTCTGCTGCATTACAAATGTGAATGTCGCTTGTCGCAGAGTCCCCCCCCCCGCCCGATTGAAAAAGAGAGTCTGTACAAATAAATAGATTTATCTAAGGGCAAACTAACCTCTTTTAAATTTAATCGCGTTATTCTCAAAACAGTATTTTTCCAAACTGTAACCGTGATTTCTCAAAAATTACTGAACTGATTTGGAGTTTTTATTTTCCTCATATTTTTTTTTATTAATAAATAACGAGCTATTTTTACACCAAGAATCAAATCCTTCATATTATGTTAAACTGGTAAAAAATTTACCAATTTGATATAAATGAGGCATTTCGCGTCAAATTTCTGTGTTTGCGAAAGTAAAATGAATTGGAGAAAATTTTGGAATACAAGTTCTCGATGCATTTTTTCTCAACTATTCGATGATGTAGTTAGATTTTTTAAAATGTCATGTTGGCCTTGAAAAAATAAAAAACCTGTTATGTGTCAAAAACGACATTTTTAATACTTTTTATGATCGTTTAGATGAAAAGCTGATATTTTTTACAGCGATCTAGATACTTTTCGGAATAAACTTTTTTGGTATTTTCGAGAATAAAAATTGGATCCTTTGAGGCTGCTGATAAGAAGTGTGTAGAATGTTCATCCCTATATTTCTCAAAAATATCAAAATAGTCTATTCTGGACAGTGCATAAGTTTCTGAACCAAAACACCGAATTATCAAAAATTTGTTTACATGCCATCAAAATGCTGAGAAAAAAATATATCGAAAACCATTATTCCAAATTTTTTTTTGGATCTATTTTAACTTCGAAAACAAGAGTTGAATACAGTATTTTTAAAAAATCAAAATTTCAGTTAGAAATAAAGAAATTTTTCTGCCGTATTTAAATAGTTTGTTTTATATGTAAATTCTACTTTCAGGCAGAGAATATGAAAAATATATATACAAACAGTTTATTTCCTGCAAATATCGCTCTGGTCCTCTCTCTATACGCGTTTCGATCACCTCATGATCTCGTCAGTGGAGCTCTATCGAACCGAGAGCAACATTAGTAGGAAATAACTGATATAAGAAATATAAATTTCAAGGTACGTCGGCAGGATATTGCACCTGCCATCTACCGACCTCGATGTTACACTGAAAAATATCGCCGGTCGAACGACATCTATGAATCATTGAAGTAATGTGAAATTTTAAAAAAATCAATATTTCAGTAAGAAATAAAGAAATCTTTCTGCCGTATTTAAATAGTTTGTTATATATGTAAATTCTCCTTTCAGGCAAATAATATGAAAAATATATATACAAACAGTTTATTTCCTGCAAACATCGCTCTGGTCCTCTCTCCATACGAGTTTCGATCACCTCATGATCTCGTCAGTGGAGCTGTATCGGACCGAAAGCAACATTAGCAGGAAATAACTGATATAAGAAATAAAAATTTCAAGGTACGTCGGCAGGATATTGCACCTCTCATCTACCGACCTCGATGTCAGACTCTCGGTCCGATACAGCTCCACTGACGAGATTATGGGGTGATCGAAACGCGTATGGAGAGAGAACCAGAGCGATATTTGCAGGAAATAAACTGTTTGTATATATATTTCATATGTTCTCTGCCTGAAAGGAGAATTTACATATATAATAAACTATTGAATACAGTATGTTGATCTGGGAGAGTTGACATCAACCACTCCCAATTAAAATTTAAGAAAATAAGAAAATTTATTATATTGATTTTTAATTTCATATGGACCTACTTGCCGAATCGTGGTTACTGCAAACTAAATGTGGTTTAGCCAATATGAAAATATTTTTAATATTTAAATAAATAAATATGCCCTAAATTATTTAATATATTTGTATTAAGATATAAATGAAAATTTAAACAAGAGGATTCACATGACTACCTTTGTATATATAATCCTTAATTTAACTAAAACTTACTTTGGAGTGCCCATAACTTTTTTACGTTAAAGAGATCACCAATCCAAGCTTTCAAATGTCTTGAACAGTCATCCTTTGGTCCAGCCTTTTCGATAATATTTATCGCCTGATTCTTAAAGAATTTCAAGTAGACGTATGAAAGTGATATTCCATACGAACAAGAGATACAAATTACAAAAAGCATAAAATAATTTAGTAAGTGCATTGTATAAAAACGTATGACGCAAAAAAACCGTTTCGGTACTAAATGTTTATCGATACATTAGTAAGTCCTTGTTTTTAATATATCTAATAATTATTTTTTATGGTTATCAAGAAATAATGGGTATGAATATTATTAGTAAATGTTAAAATATAATAGAAAGCGGAAAAATGTAAAAAAATAATTTCATTTCAAATTTTGTTGTTATGATAAAATGAAAAAATAATTTAGTTAGTTTTGTTAAATTGTAGCGAATTTTAGCAATATATTTAAGATATTGTTTTTAAAATTTCCGTTAATAAGAAAATCATACTAGGAGGGAAGGGAATGTGTCCAGTAAAGATAAGCAATGCTTAGAAATTAGGTCAACAAATTTTTAAATATATATCACTTAAAATTACCTTTTTAAAAGTAATTTATTTATTTCATTAACCTATAACATTTTTTTTTTCCGGCGATCCAAATACCATTATAAATAAAATGATATTAGAAAATTTTGATATATATATATATATATATATATATATATATATATATATATATATATATATATTTTCAGGGTTATTCACCCTATACAGCACGGAATGTTGCGACCAAAATATGTAACTTTCCAAGAGTTTTACTTTTGGGATATATCGGGGTCTAGTACAGTTACCTTTTAAAATTATTTTCATACTATATAGGGTGTTCCAAAAGCTCTGAAAGTATTAAAGTTGTGTTTTTTAAATGGAAATCTTTATATATTATTGCATTTTTGGATTCTCCGATCAAAATAATGCCTATTTTAATAAGGTTTATAGTACCTAAACCTTAAGGGTTTTTAAATAATTTGAATTTTGACAACATCTAATCTAATTTGCATGTTTCAAATACTTAAGAAGTATTTTAGTTATTTACTCGAAATTTACAGTGAAGTGTAGCAATTAATCATATTTTATATCCCAATTATAATAAACTTGTTATATTATACAGGTTGTCCAAAAATTAAAACTAATGAAATAAGAACTTTAAGTGGCTATAATAACTTGATTAATTTAAATAGAACGCTAAACTTTTTAACTTACTAGAAACTGTACATCTTAAATACCTATCGAATGGTATAAGGGTGTTCTATAGCTAAGTTTTTGTGTTTTCACAGAATACTCCAAATAATCGTTTTCTGTACCATCTAGGGTTTTTTGAATAGGTATCCTAATGTATCTAGCTCTCTATGGCATTTAAAAAAGTCAGATAATTAATTTAATCTGTCAGTTTAATCTGACAAGCCTGTTGCTATAATAGCGGTAATATTTATAGACACAAATTCCATTACTATTCTGATTCAAATCCGCGTGAATACAGAGTTATGAGAAACCAGGATAGGTAGTCGGTTAATGTGTGGGGAAGAATACTGGGTACATACTTAATTGCACCCTACCTTTCTTTAAATGGTTTGATGTTTCGCGATTTTCATTTATACCAACTTCCAGTGTTATTAGAAGATATCCTTTTAAATATTAGAATAAGTATGAGGCTTCAACTGGATGGAGCTCGGCCTCATTATCATCCCGAGGTTCGGCAATTTTTAAATGTCAACTTTCGAAACAGGTGGATTGAGAGAGAAGGATTTCAAAATTGGCCCCCGAGATCTCCGGACTTAACTGCACCAGATTTCTTTTTATGGAGATACATAAAAGGAATTGTCTATAATGCGCCACAGACAACACCAAAAGTTATGAAAATACGCATAAGAGACGCTTTTAAAATTGTAACCCTGCAAATGTTGTCCAGAGTTAGCAGTGGTTTCGAAAAAAGAATATGTAAGTGTTTGGAAATGGATGGTCAACATTTTGAACATCTACTATAAATATTTTGCTTCTGTTTTGTGCTATCGTTAATATGTTATTACCATTATTGCTGTTATAGCTTGTTGGATGACTATAAATCTCGTTCCGAGTTTCTGAACATTTGTAAAGATATTCCTGATTATTATTCTTATAGTTGTAAATTACCTGTCATTTCCAAATACCATTGGCAACTAAATACATAAGAACATCTATACAAAAAACATAAAATTGTGCAGAAGACGATTATTTGGCGTATTCTATGAAAACGCGAAGACGTAGCTATAGGATACTCTCATACCGTTCGATAGGAATTTAAAAGCTACATTTTCTGGTAAGTGATAAAGTATAGCGTTCTATTTAAATTAATCAAGTTATAGCCACTTAAAGTTCCTATTTGATTAGTCTTAATTTTTGGACACTTTGTATAATATAGCAAGTTTATTATAATTGGAATATGAAATACGATTTATTGTTACACTTGACTATAAATTTCGAGTACATAACTGAAATAATTCTTAAGTATTTGAAACATGAAAATTAGGTTAGATTTTGTCAAAATTCAAATCATTTGAACACCCTTAAGGTTTAGGTACTATAAGCCTCATTAAAATAGGCGCTTTTTTTGATCAGAGAATCCAAAAATGCAATAATATACAGGGTTCCATTTAAAAAAAACATAACTTTGATACTTTCTGAGCTTTTGGGACACCCTGTATAATATGAAAATAATTTTAAAAAGTAACTATATTAGACCCCTATATATCCCAAAAGTAAAACTTTTTGAGAGTCACGTATTTTGGCCGCAATATTCCGGGCCGTATAGGGTCAATGACCCTGTATACAGCGTAGTATAAAAGTACCGAAACCTTCGATCGTACCAGTAGATTTAAACACAATACATTTGTTTGAAGGCTGTTTATGGTCCGTGGGGGTGGTATAGAATCTGTATGAATGTACCAAGAAATCAAATATCTGCTCTTTATCAACACTTTTCCAAATATAAATAAAAATTCAAACAATCGTTCCCTAGTTCTGAGATTTGGAGAAAAACTTTTAGGAAATCGAAAATCCCATCCCGTGACCTTTTAGGTTATTTAAGTTAAAGTCAAAAGTAGTTTGAAGGTTAAAAGCCAAGAGGATAATGTTCTACTATCCTGCAAAGTTACGTACGATTCGACGACTGACACTTGAATAGTGTTACTTCTAAGTCATATTCTAACTACGTCATCTTCATCACACAGCCTGTAGCGTCCACTGCTGAACATAGGCCTTCCTCAATCGTTTCCAATGTTCCCGATCTTGTGCTGATTGAATCCAGTTTGTTGCAATTCTCTTGATATTATCCGTCCACCGTATTGGAGGTCTGCCCCTACTTCTAAATGTCTGGAACCTAGGACGCCACTCTATAATGCGTTTAGTCCACCTAGCGTCTTCCATTCTCGCCACATGTCCGGCCCAGTTCCATTTCATATAGTTTATACTTTCTATAGCATCCTTGAGCCCTGTTCTAGTTTTAATAATTACATTTGGAACTTTATCTCTCAGTTTTATTCCCAACATCGACTTCTCCATGGCTCGCTGAGTCACTCTAATTTTTTCGCAACTTTTCTTAGCGAGTGTTAAAGTTTCTGCACCGTACGTGAACACAGGGAGCACACATTGTTCATAAACCTTTCTTTTCTAGAAAATCGGTATATTGCTTTTAAATACGTGCTTTCTCAGCTTGCCGAACGCCGCCCATGCTAGTGTTATGTGTATTTGAAAATCGCAGGTATGGTTATCTCGGTTTATTCTCAGTTCATGGCCTAAATATTTATAAGATGTTACATTCTCGATTTCAGATTCGTTTAGGGATATGTTGCTACTTGGAACTAAGTTTGTCATACAATGAGTTTTTGTACGGTTAATTTTTAGACCTACCACATCTGACGCTGCATTTAGTGTCCTTAGTAACTCTTGGGTTTCTTCAAGGTTGTCCGAAATCAACACGATATCGTCAGCAAAGCCTAGGTGATTTAATCGTTCACCATCTATATTGACTGCCATGTTCCCCCAACCTATTTTTTTAAACATGTATTCTAGCAGCATTGTAAATAGTTTTGGTGAGATGTTTTCACCTTGTCGTACGCCACGTTCCATTCTAAATGTAGATGTTATTTTGGAATGGACTTTCACACTTGCTGTTGCGCTATTATATATGTTCTTAATTAAAGCTGCATATCTGTGGTCGACTCTACAATCACCTAGTGCAGCAAATATTGTGTTTTGGACCGCTGAATCGAACGCTTTCTCGTAGTCCACAAATATTAAGACCAGTGGTTTGTTGTACCCCACTGTTTTTTCTATGAGTGTTTTCATAACTAGCAAGTGGTCGTTTGTACCATAATCGGATCTGAAACCTGCTTGTTCTCTAGGTTGGCAGAAATCTAATTTGGGAGTCAATCGTCTTGTTATTATTTTTATAAATAGTTTGTACATGTGGGAGAGGAGACTGATTGGACGGTAGTTTTTTAGGTCGGTGGGATCGCCTCTCTTATGCATGATTATTATTATGGCATTGTTCCATGAAGATGGGATTTGTCCGGTCTTTAAACATCTATTAAATAGGACTTGGAGAGCATTTATTAATTTTTCTCTCCCTGCTTTAATACTTTCAATAACAATGCCATCTTCTTCTGGGGCTCTGTTGTTTTTCATTTCTTGTAAGGCCAAATCAATTTCTGATGATGAAATTTTTGGTATATCTTCTGAGCCTTGATTGCAGACATTTGGGATGTTTGTTAAGTCATTGTCAATGGTCATCTTATGATTTACATAATGTTTGATAAATATTGACGATATCTTAGAAATACAAACTTTTTTTGGTGCCACCTCTTTTTTTATAAATCTAGATAAATATAGTCTATGTTCAAACAGAGATGGTTATGTTTCTATTTTAAGCAAACTCCGCCTCCATATTATATTAATATAAAACATCAGATCGTATTACCCAAGTGGTAATAATAAATTAAAAAAGAAATCCTTTTTTGACCACCCGTGCACAATTTACTTTTATCGCTCCATCATTTTTCTTCGATTTATACTTGGAAACTTTTCGGTTTTTATAACTTCTTCGGCCGCCAAAACGGAAAACGGTTTTCCTTAATATTCATTAACGCAAAGGGACTTGCTTCAAAAGAAAATTAAAATTGCCAGGCAGATAAAGATAAATCAGTTCCAAGAGACTTTAATCTAAAAAACTTGTCAAGATTTCGTTATAAAATACGTGAATAAAATGACAAAAAAATCCTTTTTTAAGAATTAAGATAACATGGGAAAAGTTTATTTTGGAGCTTCTAAAACGTTTCTTTTATCATTCTTAATGAATAAAATTTTAAAAAATTAAAGATAAACAGTTATGATTAATTGTTTTAATCTAAAATGAACCGGGACGATTTGCACAAGGCTGTAGCCATTTTTTGTGACAAAATGGGAAATTTAAATTTTAAATTACATCTTAAATAAACATCAACTTTGGGATTTGATTATATGTAAAAGAAAACGTAGGCTTTTAATGGAAATAAAATATTTATAGTCAATTTTACGCTCTTCATTAAACTTTAAAAAAATCATTTCTGATTTGGGATTCACTAGAGTTGAAAAACGGATTATAGAGACTAAAGCCATAATCTTTATCAAGCATATAATGAATTATATTAATGAATAAAAAGATTAATATTGATGAATAAATTGATTTAGTTCTCAGCATTCTCTTTATTCCTATTAAATATGAGGGCAGCTGTTTATGCTTCATGAACTGGCAACACACGAAACAAAAATATTATTAGGATACCAACTGTGCTATCACGCTAAAAACAATTCGTCGTTATACTTTGTTGCTATTAACCGATTTCTAAAGGAGGTTCTCAATTCGTCGACTACGTTTTTTTTTATGTATGTTCACCGATTACTCCGGAACGGCGGCACCGATTTGAAAGAAATTTTTTACGTTATATTCAGGAAGTTGCTGCGATAGTTCCATATTTTTTGAACGAAATTGGTGCAGTAAAATCCAAGATGGCGCTGACAATATGGCGGCCAAAAAATTAATTTTGTTTGATTTTTTCCAAAATTGGTATGGGACAGTTTTCGGGGTCGCACATAACGAATACAAAATATTCAATATGGCGGATCCAATATGGCGGACAAAAAAAATGAATTTTGTCCGATTTTTTCCAAAATTGGTATGAAGGAGTTTTTGGGATCGCGCATAACGAATCTGACATTATTTTTAAGAAATTCAATATGACGGATAAAAATTCATTATGTCCAATTTTTTTTCAAAATTGATATGGGGGAGTTTTTGGGATCGCACAGTCCGAGGCTCAAAGTATTTAAAAAAATTAAATATGGCGGATCCAAGATGGCGGATTAAAGATTCTACATCTCTCGATTTTGTGTAAAATCAGTATTGGGGGATTTTTGTTAGTGTTAATTACGAGTTAAAATATTTTTTAGAAAAACTCAATCTGACGGATTCAATATGGCGTCCTAAAAATTTTACATTTTTTGATTTTCTCCAAAACTTATATAGGGGGTTCTTGAGGGGGTAAATTATGAATTTAAAAGTACTTTTTCAGGATTCAATATGGCAAATTCAGTATAACGGACTAAAAATTTCACATTTTTCGATTTTGTTCAAAGGTGGGACTGAATCGTTTTTGGGGATGTATATAGCGAATATAAAATTATTTTAAGAAAATCTGATATGTCAGATGCAATATGACGATTTATAAATTTTAAATTTTTGGATTTGATCCGAAATTGGTACTAGAGGGCTTTGAAGGGTTTAAATTTAAATTAGATTAGGACGTTCAAATTATTTTCTTGAAATTCATTATGGCGGATCCGATATGGTGGGTTGAAAATTTTAGCTTATTCATATTTCTTCAGGTCTGATATTAGGGTGTTTTCGGGGTGGTGTATTATGAATATGAGGTGAATTTTTTACAACTATCAGGTTAATAAGATACAATATGAGAGACTGAAAATTTTACATTTTCCGATTTTGTTTAAAACGGATATTGCGGGGTTCTTGGGACGTATACAAACTCAATATTCAGTATAAAATATACCATGCTAAGGAATTTACATCTCAAATTCTTTAACTATCGATATTGTAACGTTTTGGGGTCTATATTATCAATCTAAAATTAATTTGAAATTTAAGATAGTGGATTTACAATGGCACAGT
The DNA here is from genome assembly GCA_034092305.1 of Diaprepes abbreviatus. Classification (NCBI taxonomy): domain Eukaryota; kingdom Metazoa; phylum Arthropoda; class Insecta; order Coleoptera; family Curculionidae; genus Diaprepes; species Diaprepes abbreviatus. Next base: position 1,714,559 of record JASJET010000178.1, on the reverse strand, counting down.
TTCACTGGTATTTGGAAAACTCTAAAAATCCAAGAATTTTTAGTGGTTCATTTTAGGGTAATTTACAACTCTGGATAAAAGGGTACTTTTTTGTCACCTCGGAGTGAGGTACACTAATCTCGATTAGTACTTAGTTCAAATAGTTTATGGCTATCATAATGAATTCGAAACTAAAACTCGAAAAATAAAATTTTTATAAAAAAAATTCAACCGACTTTTAAAAGTGTGTTAGAAAGTGAAAAATAACTATAAATTTTAATATGAAATTGAAATTTTTGAAGTCGGCGCCAGATTATTTCTAAATGAAATAAATAACTACTAATATATACAAATTATAGTAAGACAAGAATTACAAGTAAAGTATTTTAAATTTATTTATGCGAATCATATTTTTCAGGTATTAGTTTGGCGCCGAGTCAAAAAATTTCAATTTCATATAAAAATCTACAGTTATTTTTCACTTTTGACTGCACTTTTAGAAGTCGGTTCAATTTTTTTTTATAAAATTTTTTTAATGATTTATTCACAAAATACCCGTAGAATCATTGTATCTTCATTGTTGTAAGTATAATGTTATAACAAAAAAAAACGCATCTGGGATAATCAAAATTGATTTTGCTTGAACTATTTGATAAATCACTCTGGACTTTTTAATACATATAAAGTGTTACAAAACTCAACTTTTCACGCAATAACAAAGTCGTAGATTAATTTTTGCAATAGTTATTATTAATTAAAAATTATGCCTATTTTGACTTTCTTTTGCAGTTTTCTATGCCATAAATAAAGATATCGACATCTGTCAAAAGCCATTTTAAAGGTTTTTTAATTCTCTATAGGATGGTTACTCCATTTTGTTAAAAAAAACTTCAGTTTTGAGTCGCAAGTAAAAATATTGTTACGAACTCACCGTAGTAAATTTCATAGCATTAGTTTGTGTTTGTCGTTTGTAGGGTTTTAGGTATATTTTCCACGAGTTCAAAATTTATTTAATTAATTTTACCTTTGTTCATTTCCTCAGGAGACGTCTATGAAAGAAGGTTTGGAACTTTTTAGAGAATTCTATTTTCTTATTTTTAATATAGAACGCCTACGATAAAAGGTCTAGAAATCGCCGGATTATTCCTTTTCCTTATTTTTATTACACCATGTAATATGGAAATCCTTCTAGAGAATTAGGGAATCTTCCGGTATCGACTAAAAGGGTATATATAGAGTCTAGATCGGCTTTCGTAGTCAGTATAGTTTGAGAGCTTGTCGAAGCAAAACTTGAATTAGTTTGACAAGTGTCAAAAGTCAGGTTGACAATAAAAAGTTATTAAAATAATACAGTGTGTACAGTTTGTTTCAAGACCGGCCGTCTGGAACAATATCCATTTTTTGACTTTTGATTGTTAATAACTTACAAACCACATCTAATCCACTGAAGAAAAAGTATACATTATGTTCTTGTAGGCCTAAAAATCATATCAGATTGCTGGATGACCGAGTCTCCAGACAACCGCGGAACCATGTAATTTTCTTTGTTTTACACTATACCACAGACAATTTTAATTAAGACAAAAATTAATGTATGTAACATCTAAAAAGAAGCAATGTAAATATTTTTTTTATAAATTTATTATTTATTTTATATTTTTAAAGCAAGTTTTTTAAGCTACTTTAATTGAAACAAAAATTATTCTCTGCATAGCATTGTTTCAATTTGTTAGAAGAGTTTTTTGTGTAGCTTAGCGCAATGGAAAGGGTAAAAATGAATTTTCTTTGCTTTAAAATTTTCACTGAAGTTAAGAGTAAATAGCGCAATTCCATATTTAATAAACTTCAACAAAATTGCAGATGAGAAACTAAAACCGACTATTTTCTTGTAATTTAAGCTAAAGAAAAACGTTAAAACAGCTTCTATTTTTCAAGCGTTCCACAATACCGTTAAGATTATTACGGCAACAGTTTTATTAGATTTTTTATTATTAAAAGTAACGCGCGTTGACTATAAAACCGTCTGCAACTTTTTTTAATTTTATTATTCCCAAAGCCGTTATCTAAGTCTTCCACGTTTTCCATGCTTTACAGCTTGACGATAAGGTAATGTAATTAAATCCGTTTATGGGAAACATAAAACATTTCGCAATTTGGTTTAAGGACTTTAAAAGCCGTTACAGGAAGACGTACAGGGTGACTGAAATAAGATTCACCATCTCTTATCTAAGATAATAAAGGAGATACAGAAAAGACATTTTGTGTTCACAAGCGCCGAAATATTCTTTAGAAATTCAATGGAGCAATGGCGGCTAGTATTTAAAAATTGCAGCGCAGGAGAACCACGAAGAGATTTAGGCAGGAAAAAAATATATCATTTAAAAAAATATAAATAATGATTTACACCTAAAAGAGAGTATGATACTTGAACACATTCGAGTCTTAAACTGTTAAAAGAGTTTAAAATCAGATGGCGCCCTATAGCGGCAGTATATTCACGATTTGCGTTTACTGTTAACCCGAAGCAGTTGTGTGCAATCGATATCTTCTACTCTCGACACTCGTACTTCTCATTTATAACAAAAATAAAACCTGGAAGGACACTAAAAACGAAGGTATAAACCTTAGATTAGGAAAGAGGATGCGGCTCTGTTCAGGTCAAGTTGTTACCAGTTGCTACATATCCTAACACCCAGTGGGCAGTTACAGGACATAAAATAATTAAATTTAAAGGAATTTTCCAAAATTAAATATTTAATTTAATAATATTTTGTTGGATTTGGAAAATTATTATTTAATAATATAAACCTATTAAAGTGTTTTCTAAATATTCTGTTTGTTAAAATGATAATAAAAACTTTGTAGATAATATTTAATATATTTTCAATTATTTAATATTTATAAAAGTAGTATGTTTTTTTTATTGAGGTTTCGTTTATGTACACTAATGATTTTATATGTAGAATAAAGGCTTTTTAAACGTTTCATCATGATGATATATAAATATATATATATATATATATATATATATATATATATATATATATATATATATATATATATGGGTGAAATTGGGGATCAGTACACTGTGACCTACTAGATCGATTATGATCCAGTTTTGCTGCCAGTCGTTAAAGATGCCTTGCCCATTGGAGCAGGTCCTCCAGTCCAATCGCCTTTAGAAACCTTAGAGCGTTGGACAGCTTTAATGGGTAATTCCCCTTCTTCTTCTATATATATATATATATATATATATATATATATATATATATATATATATATATGTATTATGTTATGTCGGATATTCTCACGGGTGTGATGTGTAATCGAAGGTTTTCGGGCATCCCGTGTATGTGGAGAGTCCCTCTCAGTCCCCGAACATATGAACGCTGTCAAGCAAAAAACAACTTCTTCTGCTCTGGCCGAACACTGGTTAAACACAGGACATAAAATAAATTTCTCAGGAACAAAAATGCTGTCGAGATGTGAAAACCTGTCCACAAGAGTTATAAGGGAAGCCATTGAAATTGCAAAGTGGCCCAACAATTTAAATAGCAGAGATGATAGCCAACGTGTGCCTAATACTTGGAAAAATCTGCTTACAAAACATCAACCAGTACCACTTAATAACGAAACAGATTACAATTCGGCAACGCAACCACAAACACTGGCAACATGCCGATGACGCACAGCAGGTTTCGCAAGCTGATTGGCCATTTGGAAAACGAACGCGTCCGACGTACACACGGGACCGACAACACCCGAGTCGCGGGCGTCCGTTAGCTCGTACACCCCATACAGTGAGCTTTGAAAATTGTGAATGAGATTCTCGCAACCTGATAGGTCGGAACCATTCGGAAACCGAACGCGTCCGACGCGCACACGGTACCAACAGCACCGGAGTCATATATATATATATATATATATATATATATATATATATATATATATATATATATTTATAGATATATAGATATATAGAGATATATAGATATATAGATATATATAGATATATAGATAATCGAAATAAAAAAATTCACGATTTATATATTTTAAAAAGTTTGTTTTTCTTTTAAGTTCGTTAAAAAAGGGGAAAGAGTTAATTTTTTGCGAATTCCGTTCTGGTTCTTTATCTATACTAGTTTCCGTCACTTAATGGTTTCATTAGTGAAGCTATAATGAACCGAGAGCAAAATGTACAAAAATACCTGTCACCTTAAAATCCCCATTCCGTAAAATATCGGTTGGATATTACCCACAGAACTTGATGCCGGACTGCTATCAGTAACAGTATCAATGAACATCTATATACATACTCCGGAGCTGTAGGAAATTATTAAAAATAAATAATTGTACGGTCTATGTATTTGGAAAAGTTGTTTTTTTTTCATTTAAGATCATTAAAAATGCGGACATGTAGTATTATTCTTCAGTTTTCTGAATTTTCTTACTTGCCGATAAATTTGTGTTCTTGTTATGTTTTTTTTCTCACGATTCCTTTTTTATTAATTTTTTATTCTTACTATCGCAAAATTTCTATTAGTATTCCGTTTTCTGCTACCACTCATCGTGAAATGTTTATTTCCTCCGTGGTTATTTCAGGAATTTCCTTGACCTTGGGCGTATCTTGTTTCGATAAAGAGATTTGTAGAAGGCTTGTATTATTCTTTTGATTTCTTCACATTCTGTTGTAATGCTGTTTTCAGTTTTTAATTCTATTAATTGATGTTTTTCTTTCGTTACCAAGCTCTATAATCTGTTAAATCTTCTTTTCTCTTTGACTGAGTTGTTGTTAAATTACCTTACATCATTTCTGATTCTGTTTTTGTATATAGTTCAGTTCTATATCTTCTTAATTCATTATCATAATCTTGTTAAGTTAAAAAACATTCCTACGAACATTTAATTATCATAAATGATAATTGCTCCTTACTTTTACCAACAAATAAAAAAACATATCTATAAAATAACGCGCCCTAAAAAACTACCCATAAACCTTGTTAATGTTTCGAGTTTATTATTGATATAAAAAGTTATATCTGTTATTATTTTACAACATGTAGAATTATGACATATCAAAAAAATAATAAAAGGAGATATAAACTCAACTTGTATTATGTTATTTCTTATTTTATGATATTTTGTTTCCGAAAAGAAAAGTAATTGTTACATATTATGTTATGGAGTTTGTAGTCATAATTATTTTTCTACACCCGCGCAAAACATTATTATTTGTTTATTCGACATATCTTTTGATAGAATTGTAGAATATTTTCGAAATGGATTCCTATAAAATTATCTACACGATGGGTTTATGCAAAAAGGATTAAAACTGAAAAAGGTTCTTAGAGTCTTTTGATAGCAGTGAGATATTTTGATTCTTTTTTCATCTTATTTATAGGGAGTACGCTTAAAACGGACCCGTAAAAATACTTTCCCCATAGGTCTCTTCCAACGAAATGAACGTCTTAAATAAACATAATATGATATTGAAAACAAAATTAATTAATTAATGTTTTAAAATACCAAAAAAAAAATATATATATATATAAAACAACATACTGAACAAAGTCATATGACTAAATATAGTAGAAATTTGACAACTATTTGTCTTTTGTTCATCGTTGTTCTTTATATATTTTTTTAAGATTAAAGTGTTTGAAATATCCAATTTGCTTTTTATCCAGGACAAATATACGTCATACCACACATCTCTACATTGCAGTTTATTGATTCTTTTTATTTTACAGGAACAACAGCAATTTAAATAATACACAATATTGCTTAGGAATTCCTTACGGCCAAGAGAAAGATTTAAGAGTTATCATCACATTAGAAGAAAGAGAAAGATTATTTTCGGAAAGATCCCTGCTGATTTGTATTCACCTTAAAGCTGGATTACCTTGTTCTTTGGTTAACTGGTCAAAGATAAATATGTATCCTAAGTTGTGACTTACATCAGTGTTGAACATATTGCAATGAAATAAAGTGTTAATAATATTAGTGACATAATCTATAGCAAATTCACTACTATGTCCATTCAGGCGCGGATCCAAGAGTTTAGGAAAATAGACCTGATTTTGCCTCTTATACTATAGTTTATTTAAGAACTAGACAGAGTAATAAATCATTTTTTACCCTTTTTTTCTTAGCAAACTACCTGTGTTCTTTAGTCTGGTGTTTTTGGCAGATAATTTTGACATATTTAATACAAATCGCAACTGTATTTTTATTATTTTTAATTCTGTCATAGAAACCGTTTTAGGCACATTCAGACTAAAACGTAGCCTTATTTTCAAAAAAAGTTCTAAGTTATAATTTAAATACTTGCAAAATACCCATTGTCAAAAATACAAAAAGTTAAACATATATAAAAAAATGAATTTGTCCGAATAATATTAAAATATTTTTGGGGTTATCGGTCATTTAATTATTAATTAAAAACATTTTTAGGGCATTTGACGCTTCAGTTTATTTATTTCTTAAACCATCTGCAGAATTACAATTAGGCAATAAAAAGGGATTAAAATGTAATTAGTTTTTATATGTTAGAGTTAAAATTGGACCTACTTATTTTTATTTCTATTGTACTGATATCTTAATTTAATTTACTTTATTATATGGAAATCCGATAGCCCCAAAAAATAAAATAAACGTGTTAATTCTACACGCTTAAGAAAAAGACACAAATACAATAAAAAACTTACGGCTAATTGGAATTAAATATATATATAATTAAAGAGTGCGACACACTAAAATAAAAATATATAAAAACATAAAAAAATATATAAACAACATTAAGCAATAAAATACAACAAAAACAAAAATTTAAATAATAAATTGTTTACACTGGTAAACATTACGTATCTAATTCCTAATCAAAGTCAGTGAAACTATCTTCGCTCAAGTTAAATATAATTGGTTCCTCTATCTCACCGATCATGAGATTGAGTGTCCACATTTTGTTCTATTCTTTTATTATATGGATTTTCCTCAATTTTCCGCAGTAACCTTATTCAAAAAAATATTTTAAAAGTTTAGTTAAATTACTAATTTTGTAAGTTGTATTACCTGTACCTTTTACTTGAGAGAGATATTTCCTTCTCCAACGGACAGTTTCCGGATGATCTATAAGAACAGATTTTCTATCTGGTTTTTCCCAGCAAAAATTAAATTCGCTAAGCAATTTCCAGAGTTCAGTTTTTTCAATTTCAAGTAAATCGCGATCTTCATTGATTTTAGTTAGAATTTTGTGGACAATTGGGATTTGCTTCTCATAATAAAATGTATGTACAACTCTTTTTTATTGCAGTTTTCGTCTCTTCTTCTAATGAGGTTTTTCGTCTACCTGTGATCGAATGTGGCTTGGGAGTACTAACAATTCCAGTAGTTTTTTTTCCTTCAGTATTTAGTACATAGTAGATTTTCCAACTCCTGTCATGTTGGAACACATCTCAACAGAGCTTTGAACATTATTATCTAGATATTGATATCTTAAGACATAATAAACATTCATCGTAATAAGTTTTTCGTTGAGAAAAAAATGCCCGGGTTTAATGATTTCGGAATAAATAGAGGTGGAAGTCATATCTTTAGGGTATCTCACTAATCTTAAATAATATATAAAAACAAGCACAATAAATCACTAAGGACACACTATAAAGAGTACTTTGCTCACTGACAGAAATTAAATTAAACTATCAGAAATGTTATTGTTGCAGCAAAATTTATAAAAGCTTATAATATTTAAATATAATTAGATTTACGGCACTCCTCAGTTATCTGCGGCACTGGACCTGGTACGTTGGAGGTTTCGGTAACAGTTTTATTACTCTGTCTAGTTTTTCAATAGAGTATAGGAATGTGTATGCTTGCGATATCACCCCCCTCCCAAGAGCTTTGAGTTTAGGAAAATAGACCCGATTCTGCCTCTTATACTAGGAATGTATATGCTGCTGGCAACTTCTTTTTTCTTGTGATCTCCCCCTCCCCTCTCCAAGAACTTCAAATTCAGAAAAAATAGATCCGACCCTGCCTTTTACACTAAAAATGAGAATATTGCTAGTGTCTCCCCTTCCCCGTCGACAACGCTTACCATACCGTACTTTTCTGATATCATCGCCCCCCTACCCCCAAAGAGTGAGGCTGGATCCGCCCCTGTGTCCATATGCATTGCTGCAAATCCTTACTAGTTGATTTATTTATTCATAAATAAAATTATAATAATTCGATATTTTTAAATTGTTTCTAAAATTTAATTTATAAGAAAATGACTATTTGCTATTTTCGCCAACTAACAAGGCTCAAACTTCGTCTGTTAATTTGCAAAAGCCAATTTAAATTCCATGTTTTACGGAAAGCGTAAAAACTGTGGCAACTGGCCAGTAAAAATTGTCATAAAAAACTCAATTAAAATTCTCAATTTTAGGGCTCGCATAACATTTTTAGAGCGTGTTGAATCATTTACTTTTTGAATTTTAACTTTATGTTCATAATTTATCTTTTTAATGTTTCAACTTAAGTTTCCTTATTATTCTCTGCAAAGCAGTCATTGCACTTTTATGGATATTTCAAAAGGATATAATTGTCTAAACTTAAGAGACGTGCTACAAACCATAAAACAAAGAGCCCCAGTAATTTGGAATAATTGTAACAGATACATTAGCGTTCTCGGAAAACATTCTTTTATCTTTTAAACAATAGACAATAGACCCGTGTAAAAATGAACACAGATATTTCCTCTTAAACTTAAAAAGGTTTTTTTCTAAAAAAAACGTATAGAAAAGAAATCTTTTTGAAATTCTGAGCTGGATGTATCAAATGAGTTTAAGGATAAAATTTATTACAAAATTATTATAAATGTCCATCATCGGAGTTTGATCTAAATCAGTGTCTTCCTTAAACCTTTTTATTATAGAGATAAGAGAGAATAACATGGAGGAGAATACTTAAAATGCTAATTTTCAACGGTCTTATGTCGTCACTGATCCTTATGTACTCTTCCGACAAAGACAAGCGATCTTATTTCCAAATTAGGAAAGGAAAAACAGGACTTAATCACGTAATAGGATACTTCTGTGAAACGTAACTCTATTTTTATTGTGAAGGATACACATTGAATATATGAAGCAACATTGACTACAATTTTTAAAAATCAAAATTTTAGTAAGAAATCTATCTGCCGTATTTAAATAGTTGTTAATATGTGTTCTCATTTCAAGCAAAGAAAAGAAAAGGATATATACAGTTTGTTTCCTGCAAATACAACTATGGTTCTCTCTCCATACCCATTTCGACCACCTTATGGTCTCGTTAGTGGAGCTGTATCAATTCGAGAGCAACATTCGCAGGAAACAAATGCTATATAAAATATAAATTCCAAAATATGTTAGTAGAATATTAAAAACCTGCCAACTTCCATGCCAGACTGAAACAGCTTCACTGACGAGACCATAAAGTAGTCGAAACACGTATAGAGAGAGGATCAGAGTTGTATTTGCAGGAAAAAAACTGTTTGTATATATCCTTTCTTTCTCTCTGATTGAAATGAGAATATATATAAAAAACTATTTAAATGCGGCAGATAGATTTCTTTATTTCTTACTGAAATTTTGATTTTTAAAAATGTCGCTCTACTTCGGTGATTGTATAGATGTCGTTTGACTGGCGATATTTTTTTATCTTGCATCGAAGTCGGTAGGTTTTTAATATCCTACCGACATACTTTGAAATTTATATTTTATATAACAGTTGTTTCCTCCCAATGTCGCTCTACCTCGGTGATTGTATAGATGTCGTTTGACTGGGGATATTTTTTAATCTTGCATCGAAGTCGGTAGGTTTTTAATATTCTACCGACATACTTTGAAATTTATATTTTATATAACAGTTGTTTCCTCCCAATGTCGCTCTACCTCGGTGATTGTATAGATGTCGTTTGACTGGGGATATTTTTTAATCTTGCATCGAAGTCGGTAGGTTTTTAATATTCTACCGACATATTTTGAAATTTATATTTTATATAACAGTTGTTTCCTCCCAATGTCGCTCTACCTCGGTGATTGTATAGATGTCGTTTGACTGAGGATATTTTTTAATCTTGCATCGAAGTCGGTAGGTTTTTAATATCCTACCGAAATACTTTGAAATTTATGTTTTATATAACAGTTTTTTCCTCCCAATGTTGTCTGCGGTTCGATACAGCTGCACTGACGAGACTAAGGTGGTGGAAACGCAGAGGGGATCAGAGTTATATTTGCAGGAAACAAACTGTTTGTATATATTCTTTCCTTTTCTCTGCTTGAAAGGAGAATACATATACACAACATTGACCACACTGTGTTGCCCCAAAATCCTCAATTTGAAATTAATTTTAACCTTATTTAATCCAAAAGTGAATTAAAAATCTATGCAATATCAATCAGTTTTGTGACAGGGGACCAATTAAGCCGAACTGTTTGTTCATAAACACCGTAAGCTTTGAAAATAGTGAATGAGATTTCACCGAAACGTCAGCTGCCTTACAGTCCTGAGAGGGACTCAGCACATACACGGGATGATATATATATATATATATATATATATATATATATATATATATATATATATATATATATATATATTATATATATATATATATATATATATATATATATATATATATATATATATATAAATTTATAGGAGAGGTTTTCGGGCATCCCGTGTATGTGCTGAGTCCCAGGTGACGTTTCGGTGAAATCTCATTCACGCATTCGTTTTCCGAATGGCCAATCAGCTTGCGAGACCTGCTGCATGTCATCAGCCCTGTTGCCAGTGTTTGGGGTTACGTTGCCGAGTTATAATCTGTTTCGTTACTAAGTGGTGCTGGTTGATGTTTTGTAAGCAGATTTTTCCATGTATTAGGCACTCGCTAGCTATAATCTCTGGTGTTTAAGTTGTTGGGCTCTTTGCAATTTCAATGGCTCCCCATATAACTCTTCCTGAGAAATTTATCTTATGTCATGTCTTTAACCAGTGTTGGACCAGTGCAGAAGTTGTTTTTTGCTTGACAGCGTTTATATGTTCGTCTCTTCTGGCGCTTATTTTACGATTGGTTTGGCCTACAGAAGATGAGCTGCATTCTCCGCATGGAATTTCTTACACTCTCTGATTTTCTAGAGGGGTTCTTTCTTTAGGTGTTGGCAATAAATCTTTTGAATTTGTGTTAGGTTAAGGAAGTTTCTGCAGTAGTCCCATATTGGTTGGTTCAGTAAAATCCAAGATGGCGCACAAAAATTTAATTTTGTCCAATTTTTTCCAGAACTGATATGGAGGAGGTTTCGAGCTCGCATATATCGAATTAATTTTTTTTAATTCAAAATTGCGAGTTAAATATTTTATATTTCTTAATTTTGTCCACAACTGGTACTGGATGATTTGTGAGGGTATAAAGTACAAATATAAAATTATTTTTGAAAAATTTAACATCTCCCGATTTTGTGCAAAATTGGTACTGGGTGGTTTTTAGGTGTGCAGATTAAGACTTTCGATAATTTTTTTTTTTAATTCAGTATGAAAGACTAAAAATTTTATATTTTTCTAACTTTGTCCAAAATGTTTGGATGTTTCTGGGAGCGTAGATTCCAACTTTAAAATTATATTTTTCGGATTCTTCCAAAAATTGGAAGGGGACGGGGCGAAAATTATGGGTGTAAAAGTAAGTTCTCCAGATTCAACAGGCTGAATGAAATATGCTAGACTAAAAATGTACTTATTTCAAATTCTTTCAAAATCGGTATTGGAGGATTTTGGAGAAGTAAATTAAGAATCAAAAATTATATATATACATACATATATATATATATATATATATATATATATATATATATATATATATATATATATATATATATATATATATATATATATATATCCGGTTTCATAGCGTTCTATACCTTCCAGTTCCCAGTCTCCATTGTTTTCGGTCTTCCCAATTCCCTGGAAGTAAGTTTCTTTCGAACATGGCTCGGTTAATGCCCTTAATCCAGGTAACTTTGGTCTTCCTCTTTTTATTTTTTGGTGTCCATTTTAGGATTTGCTTTGGTAGACGTTCGTCCGTCATTCTCTCTACATGTCCATACCATACCAGCTGACGCTGTTCGAATCAAAAATTCATTTCTTAAAATTCAAGACACAGGATTGAAGACGAATTAAATTTTTATTTTGTCCAATTTTATTTAAGACTGGTATTTGAAGAGCTCTCATAATCAAAGAATTTTTTCTTGTGATTTCAATAAAAGGTCGCTAGTAAGTGGCAACCGTGCGGTAACAAGGAGGAGTTTATTCTCTTTGGTCGGTAAGAAGGGATATGTAACATTGCCACGTTTTGAACGGAAATCCAACAATTTAAATTATTTTATACTTGTTACAGAAGCATGTATAAAACATTTTATTACTGATATTCAATCATTTGCAACATTGTAATGATGAATGAGTGTGTCCTATCGTAGTGTCCATTTTATGAGGGTCAAAATTATAGCATTGGAGTAACAGTCTTGTGTTTATTTAGCCAATGATTTAACCGTGTTATAACAGAGAACGTATGTCCTTAAGGTATCAGGTTTTTTTCAGTTGGTTGAGAACTAAAATAGTGTCTCTAACATAAATATATTTATACAAGTATATTGTACTCTCCGTTGGTATACAATTAAACAACATACATCAAACTAGTATTTGCAGATAAAATTATCTCTCACAGTCTAATATACAGGATGTCCAGAAAATTGTGAGAAATCATCCGAATATGAAAAAAATACGTGAAACGAATAGAAGTTCTTATAAACTTTTTCGTATAGGTCTGCTCTTTGGAGATGTGGGCTCCTAAAAAGCTGCAATGAAATCAAGTTTTTTACATAATTACTGAACCACCACTTATATTTCAATTTTTTAAAATATGATATTTATCAGGTAAGACCTTCCAAATTACTATCCAAGAAAGTGTTGTGAATTACTCACAGCTGCAGGGACGGACTAGCTGTGACGCTCATGACACAATTTTTTAAGCCATGTATGATAAGTAATTTGAACAACGTTTTTACATACCTTTAACTGTTGACTAAAAATGAAGTATTCTTCATTTATGTCGCTAATCCTAACCATTTTCGAAAAAAAGTATTTTATTTTCACTGTTAGTCCCATAACTTCTATCGGGTTAAATATGGAAAAGAGGAATTTTTGTGTGTCACCGTAGTTTCAATCAAAATTTAAACTAACTGCTTAGTTAAAAACTTCGTAAGAGGGTTCAACATGGGCTCTGTGAAGTCTGATACACTCGCGGGCACGACTCAGCATTGTTCCTCTTTTGGTTGCCCATATCTCTAAAGAGAAGGTCTATACGAAAAAAGTTTATTTAAACTTGTAGTATATCTTTCACGTATTTTTTCATATTTTCCTGGACACTCTGTATAATACCTTAATCTCCGTAGAAGATTAATTTTCAATCAAAAATGTTTTATTCCGACTCACATTTCGATTTTTCTATACTTGAGTTATATAATATGTTAAAATAAAAGACAACAACAGCACAAGCAGCTCCTCAAAATACAATAGAAATAGATGTGAAATGATTTTTCATGGTAGCATAGTTAAAAACGGACCTAGTAAAATTTAATCGTAAAAAAATTTTTTTTTGGAAGCAAAATAATATAAAACTAAGGAATTTGAACAATAAATTATTAGATTGGAATGGGAGTAGTTCTCTCATTTAACTCATTCAACTTCTTACCCTCGGATAACAGCGATCATTACCGCTCATCTAATAAGAAGCCTTTATTCAACAGCACACAAGATAAAATAGCACATATAAAATGCGCCAAGTACCCAGCTTTATTTATGTTGTATATTTATTTTTCATTCCCTAAATATTGTTTATTTTCGAAAAATATGCTTTTAAAACAACACTAAACCTGTACCAACTGGCCCGTAAAAAGACTCGTAAAAAGTCTCATTCAAAACCCTGGATTTAAGATTATATTTTTAGAGCATGTTAACCTTTTTACTCCCCACATTTTAACATTATATCCGTAATAAAATTAAACCTTTTTCGGGTTAATATGTCCAATACTTCTTTCCGGTTCTATTTGTTTTTAGAAAGTTATTTTAACGATATTTTGTCAATATCTCGTCATTTTATTAATAAGATAAAATTCGCATTATTATGTTGCTAAAAAATTAAATATAAATAATAATACTAAGTAAGTAATATATAAAATTATATACAAAATACACTCCTACGTAGAGGATGATTTTAAATGAAAAGGATGATCGGGTTAAACCTTCATGGAAGTCATTTTTAATATTCAATCAATTATTTACAAAGATAGAGGAGGCTGAAACTTGAAACATTAAAAATTTTCGTATCAAAATTATTTAATTCAAAAGAGTTATGATTAGCAGTAAGGTTTTGTGAACTTTCTGATATTTACAGAAAAGTAGAAACAATGGTTTACAAGGATTATTATTTCGCAGCAATGTCCTCTCAATATTCTCGATTAGTCTAATAATTTTTCTATTTTTACATTTTCAAATAACTAGATCGATTCAATTTACTTAACATAATTTGTTATTTATTATGTTAATTATATTAATAACACTTAAATTGGATAGCTCGTTTTACATCAATCTTGTTCATTTATTTAGTTTGAGTTAAGATTATTACTTCCATCCTTTTCTAGGGTGTGCAGTATCTCCTTCTTCAGGAGAATGGTCCTCTGTAATTCTGATTATTCTGTCAAGGATCATTTATTCGATGTGTTTATTTCAGTTTGATTTTCTTTCATGCATCTACTCCCCAGTATTCTATATACTCCTCATATTCTTCTTATATTTTCACTTCCTTGTCTGTCGAGCAGTGTTTTCTAGCTATTTTTCAAAATATCTTACTTCTGCTATTTTTAGAATTCACTTGGTCTTGGAAGTATCCGATATAGTCTTGACTGTAAATGTGATCGTATAATACTTTAACATATTCTAATAATATTTTAGCATTTGGGTGTTTCTTCGCCGAATAGAGTCATTTAAACAAAAAGTTATTTTATTGACTTGATGCTTGATA
This sequence comes from Diaprepes abbreviatus, assembly GCA_034092305.1. Classification (NCBI taxonomy): domain Eukaryota; kingdom Metazoa; phylum Arthropoda; class Insecta; order Coleoptera; family Curculionidae; genus Diaprepes; species Diaprepes abbreviatus. The sequence goes on along the minus strand of JASJET010000178.1, from coordinate 1,699,486 downwards.
TCCTTTTCGACAGGTCCATAAAACTAGAAACCTTCATTTGCAGATCACTGAATGCCAATTTTTTAATGATATTCAGGTCTCTACTACAGAGTACACTGAAGGGGTTCCTTTCCGTTTTGTATTGTGGGTATGTGCAAAAACCAGGAAAGCCATCGGGTCTAAAAATGTCCCAACTGAGCTGTTATAAATGATCCATGAGGAAAATATAGGAATCTTGGTCAAACTGTTTAATACCGTTTACGCGACTGGAGATATACCGGAAGATTGGCTGAGGTCTGTATTCGTCCCAATCCCAAAAAAACAGCGAGCAAAGCGATGCAGTGAGTACAGACTAATAAGTCTAATGAGCCACACTTTGAAGGTCTTTCTCAGAATCATCCACAGCAGGATAAGATCTAAATGCGAAGCAAATTTAGATGAAACCCAATTCGGATTTAGAAACACCCTTGGTACTAGAGAGGCTTTATTCGCTCTAAATATACTTCTGCAAAAATGCCGGGACCAACACAAGGATGTATTCGTATGTTTTGTCGATTACGAGAAGGCCTTCGACAGAGTACAGCACAGAAAACTCATAGACATTTTAAATAAAGTAGAAACAGCAGAGACGTAAGAATTATTAAAAATCTACAGTAAGGCTAAATGGAAAACTCACAGAAGAAAGTAAAATTCTGCGAGGCGTCAGACAGGGCTGCATACTATCTCCACTGCTTTTTAATATATATTCAGATAAAATCTTTAAACGGGCTACTCAAGGACAATGAATGGGAGTACAAATCAATGGAGAATATATAAATACAATACGATATGCTGACGACACTCTTATTCTAAGCGACAAACTATAAGACCTGCAACATCTATTAAACTGTGTTAACACTGAGGGTCAAAAAATGGGGCTCAACATAAATATCAAAAAGACAAAATTTATGATCTTTAGTAGACAACCTCATCTTAACGCTTCAATACAAATAGAAGGAAAAAGTATAGACAGGGTGACTCATTTTAAATATCTTGGATGTTATATCACCGAAAATCTAAACCCAGATAAAGAGATAAGGTGTAGAATAGAGACTGCTAGAGCAACTTTTCAAAAAATGAAACCACTTTTCTGCAATGATAACCTCAACCTAAAACTACGACAGAGAATGATAAGATCATACGTCTGGCCAGTGTTACTATATGGGGCAGAGATCTGGACAATTAAGGTTGCCACGATTAATCGATTGGAGGCTCTCGAAATGTGATTATACTGGCGAATGCTGAGAATACCTTGGACAGCTAGGCAGACCAACGAAATGGTACTCAATAGGACCGACACAACTCGTCTACTATTAAACACTGTGAAGTGTAGAAAAATCTCATATCTTGGACATATATTCAGAGGGAAGCGATATAGAATTCTTCAGCTAATCATGATGGATAAAGTAGAGGGACGTAGAGGGGTAGGAAGGAGATAGGCTTCCTTGTTGAGGAATATTCGTGAATGGACAGGTATACGTAGCGTGGGGGAACTGTTCCAGCTGGCGCAGGACCGTGAATGACTTGCCAATGTAATTGCCAACGTCAGAGGGACCTGATACGGCACTTGAAGAAGAAGATTGTGGGTATATAGGATCATAGTATATTTCTTTCCTGTTCTGAAATGTTCAAGTTTTTTTGAAGATCGTTCTTATTTTCGTCAAAAGCACCACGTCATCAGCCTAGTTAAATCATTGTTATTTCTTGTTTATACATTTGGTATCCTTTTTGTGGCGAGTCACATTCATGATGAAGTGTAATAGCAGCGAACTCAAAAGTCATTTGGTTGAAATCCATTATTCTCTGGTATACTTTTTGGACGATTTTGTATTTGGATTTGCCTGAATAAATCTTCTCTCTGTGGCTATCCTTCATAGCAGAGTAACTATATTTCAGCTTCCATTTAAATTATATCGATTGGTTTTTCAAATCAGTAGAGTACAAAAGGTGAGCTTGTTGGATTCGATTGATCTTTCTGTAGTTTTTTTCATTACGAAAACAGCATCACTACTAGATCTATTTTTTCTTAAGGCTTAATATTCATCGACGGTACACTTTTCTTTTAATTCTTCCTCAAAGGTCAGAAAAGCTTATTAATGGAAGGAAAAACAGAAAGCTGTAGAGAAAACAACACGTTTTTCCTACTGTGGGCGGAATTCCAAAAAAATGCGATCCTTTTTCAGTCAAATATTCCTTTTGACTGATTTATGTTGGAGCATGTTTGGACTGGAATTTGAGTGGTACTTCATAATGTAAATAGATATAATGTAAAATAGTAAATAGATTTTTAAGCGAACCGAGATCAGAGCGAGATCCAATTGTGAGAGACATGTTATGCCAATCAAGCCTAATTTTAAAAAAATAATATTATCTTTTATCACATTTCCTTTTTTACCATCGCCAAAGTTAAATTTCGATAAAGCTACAAGTGTTTGTTTCATTTTACGAAGGTTTTACATTTTTAATTTCAAGGCATTTAGAAATACGCGTTCAAGTCGTGAAAATAATTTACCTCTTTTACCCTCACATGTTTATTTTTATGAACGGATTAATTTGTTAAATTTTACATTTCTTGTTTTAGCGAATTTCGAGGTAGGCCTACCTGTCGTGTAAACAATTAACCTCTTTTTACCCTTACCAGAGTTAAAGTTAGAAAAAATGATGATACACGTGTTTTTATTTTATTTTATCTTCTTTGTTTTTTTAAAACTCATCCAGTAAAGGATAAGAAGAGACCCATATGTTAAAAATTTCTCATCTTTTATGAATATTTTTTATAATGGAAATCTAGAGTCCAAAACTCATTAATATGTATATATATATATATATATATATATATATATATATATATATATATATATATATATATATATATATATATATAACTATGTCTTAAACTTTACGTCTTACTCAAAATACGCAAACCCGGAGTCCCCTTGAGACCAATAGTAAGCTCTATTGACTCTTCAACTCAGGCTCTAGCAAAACATCTAGCCACCATTTTCCAACCTTTCGTCGAAAAAACGGCTTTATACGTTAAAAATTCGCAACATTTTTGCTAAATAATCAAAAACGTATGTTTACAAGAAAAATAATTTCTACTTAGTTTCGACGTAACATCACTTTTTACGCAAATACCAGTCAAAGAAGCTCTTTCTGTAATAGAAAACAAGTACAATTTGCCAAAATATATCATCGCATTAGCTAGATACTGTCTTGATAACACTTATTTTACTTATGAAGGCCGACGATATAAACAAGTCGAGCCCCTATGGGATCGCCGCTATCTCCTGCACTCGCTAACTTATTTATGGAAGACTTCGAATCAAAAGCTTTAGAAACCTCTTCACACAAACCACGACTGTAGCTGCGTTAAGTGGATGACACATTCATTATCTAGCAACATGGAGACGAAAATCTCAAGAATTTCCTAAATCACATAAACAGTATACACCCAAAAATCAAATTCACCATGGAGACAGAACATAAAAGGAAAGTATCCTTTCTAGATATCCTACTGAAAAGAAAAGAGGATGGCTTGCTTTCGCACACTGTCTACAGAAAGTCCACTCACACCAACAGATACCTCAACTCCGATTCATATCACTACCCCGCCCAATTATTTGCAGTAGTAAAATCACTTGCGTTTCGATCGCAGTCCCTTACAGATCAAGAAAATTGCCAAAAAGAGATGAACATACTGCAAGACGCCCTAGCAAAAAAACGGTTATAAAAACGAACATATAGACAAGGCTCTAGAAAACAAACGCTTAGCTCCAAAAATCGCGAACACCAAGAGAATAGCTCCAAAGCTTTTGTTCTTTATGTCAGAGGCACCACAGACAAAATCGCAAAAGTTTTCAGGAGACACAACATTGAAACTATTTTCACCACAGACCGTAAAGTAAAAGATCTCTTGCCTACACCTAAAGAAAAAATCTCTCTAGGAAACTAGGGAGTGTACGAAATTCCATGCGGAGAATGCAGTTCATCTTACTTAGGCCAAACCAACCGTAAAATAAGCGCCAGAAGAGACGAACATATAAACGCTGTCAAGCAAAAAGCAACTTTTCTGCACTGGTTAAACACAGAACATAAGATAAATTTCTCATTAACAAAAATGCTGTCAAGATGTGAAAACCTGTCCACAAGAGTTATAAGGTAAGCCATTGAAATTGCAAAGAGGCCCAACAACGCAAATAGCAGAGATGATAGCCAGTGAGTGCCTGATACTTGGAAAAATCTGCTTACAAAACATCAACCTGCAACACTTAGTAACGAAACAGATTACAACTCGGCAACGCAACCCCAAACACTGACAACAGGTCCGATGACGCGCAGCAGATCTCGCAACCTGATTGACCAGAGCCATTCGGAAAACGAACGCGCCCGACGTACACCCGGAATCGATAGCACCCGAGTTGCAGGTGTTAGTTCGCTTGTAGACCCCGTACAGTGAGCTTTGAAAATGGTGAATGAAATTTCATCGAAACGCCAGCTGCCTTACAGTCCTGAGAGGGACTCAGCACATACACGGTATACCCGAAAACCTTCGATTACACATTGCACCCATGAGAATATCCGAAATAAAATGATATTTGCTGCCCTCCCTAGAGAGCGTTATTTGGAACCTTTCTCTTTTTTTTATTTTACTTCGAAATTTTAAATAGAAAAATAAATTTTTTATATCATATTCGGAAAGTAAAATAAATTTGCAAAAGAAAATGTACTAAAATTCATTCGATATCTTTATTTGTTTCGGAACTATAGCCTATAGCCAAAAGAATAATTGATATCACGTTGATGCGAAAAAGCAGTTGTTTTCAAAGGTCTGTGGCTATGGAAAATAATAAAAATCTTTTTGAACCTTCCACAAATGTGCGTTTTTTCCCTTTTGTTAATTTTTTAACTTATTTTATTATTTTATGGTCACAATTAATTTTTATTTGTTGTTTTGTTTCTGTGTACCTTCCTTCATACTTTATCTAGGCATAGGACTGGTTTAAACCATCTGAGACGCAAGATTTAAAGGGTATTTGTAAACCAACAGGCCAAATTAACAATAAAAACAACGAACACCTTAACATTATTAATGAAACTATAGCACACTTGTTCAATAAATAACAAATAGACTTTCTAAATGTTCAAAATCACCGCTATTGCGCAAAATGCAACTATTAGATTTTTTTTGTAGTTCTGTAAAACTTGTAGATAACACAACAAATCAAATGATTGACGCGCACCTTTAGAACGAACGAAATTACTCGTAACCCGTTTGCCTGTATTTTATTTGTATCATTAGAGTAACTAATTATTTTCGAACTTTTATTAAACACGGACTGTTTTCAAATTTGGGCGGAGAATTTTTTCTATTATCTTTATTTCAAATTTGATGTTCATTATTTTGACTTGTTAATGTCTTTCAAGCTTAATGAATTTTCGTATTATTCTCTACTTCGCTACCTTCTAAAGGGATTTTAACTGCTTTAAATTTAAAGACGAGCTAAGTAGTATAAATGAAAGATACGCATTTCTGTAGGAACATTAAAGTTTATCGGAGGACAAAGCGCTTTTATTATTTAGCTATAAATGTGCCATTTATACGAATTCCATTGTGATTTGAAATAAGGTAATAAGCTACAACTGCAGTGTAAGCTATTATACAGGAGGAATAGGACAGTAAAGAACGAAAAGGTTTCACATCCTACATAATTAGTAATATTTTATAGATTTCGGCAATGAAAACAAAACAAATATTTCTCATTTTGCCAGTCAAAATAAGGGTTGGAAAAAAATAATTCGTTACAACAAATTGATAGCGGAATATTGTAGGTAATATCATATACTCCACGGAAATTAGATTAAAAAAGAGCTGTTTTGTTAACAAAAATGTAACATTATTTTTTTTTTGCTGGAATGTGTTTATTTCGGCATCTTATAAAACATATCTCGATGGTAACTCTGAAAGACCTGTGCAAAAAAAATGGGGGACCAAAGATGGTCACGATTTTTGGTTTTCTGAGTTTATCTCGATAAATGTTTGAAACAAAAGTTGTAGGGAATTAAAAAACCTATCGATTCATATAATATAAATAAGAGTTGGCGCCACTAGTTATCGAGATATATTTTTTTCGACAAAATTTATGGTTTTTATTTAAAAAAAAAAAGAAATTTATTAACAAATTACCGACTTAAAATTTAACATAAATATAGGTATTATCATTCTAAGAAAGTATGTCAAGCCCAGAATCTGTGAGTTTTTTATTTCCTGAGAAATTCGATGTCAAATTTGAAAATTCAAAAATTTTTTTTTCAATTGTTGTCCGATTTTTGCACCAAAAAAATTGCGATAACTTTTCACTGGATGGAAGTAATTTTAATTAATCATTTCCGATCTAAAAAAAATTAATTTTGGATGAAAAAACCGTTTTTTTTTCAAAAATTCATAATGACGTGGCAAATGAATATTAAGGGCTCAAATTTGCAGAAGATGCTTTTTAATACTTGTACTTTACCTGTGAATTTTTTGGATCCAAGAAATACACTTTCATACGATCTGTGAACCTTTTAAAATTGGGCTGAATCAAATCGAAAATAGCTGCTGCAGGCCACTGTCGGCGGGTTGCCATAGTTCAGGCGCATTATTCATTGGCGCTTTAAGGAAACTTATGCATCACAAGCAATATTTATAATATTGATGTTGTTTTATTAATTTATATGATAGTAACAATTTGTTTAGTTATATTAATTATTAATTTGCTTATTAACAAAATTTTTACAAAAAATTATAGAGAAAATCATACAAATATTCAATTATATATTACATATTCTATTGTTTTTTCCTTTATATTAGTATTACCTAATAGTTTATTAACAAAATTTTTACGAAAATTTCAGAAATTTCTGAAATGTACAGATTTGTGTGAGCACTGTAATGGACAGTGCGATAATTGCTCTGAAAATTTTATTTCCTGCGATTTAGAAAAGGATGATGACAATTCAGAGGAAATTAATTATATATGTAAGAATGATTTTGACTATGAAAATGTTAATAATGATGGAAGTGATATGTACAATGAAATTGAGAATAATGATGAAAATAGTAAGTAACAGTAATAATTGCGATGATGAAATGGACCCGGATTGCATAGAAGTAATAGAAAAAAATTTGTTAATAAACAAATTAATAATTAATATGAATAAACAAATTATTACTATCATATAAATTAATAAAATAATATCAATATTATAAATATTACTTGTGATGCATAAGTTTCCTTGAAGCGTCAATAAATAATGCTCCGCAACTATGGCAACCCGCCGACAGCGGCCTGCAGCAGCTATTTTCGATTAAATTTGGCCCAATTTTCGAAGGTTCACAGATCGTATGGAAGTGTATTTCTTGGATCCGAAAAGTTCACAGGTAAAGTATAAGTATTAAAAAGCATCTTCTGCAAATTTGAGCTCTTAATATTCATTTGCCACGCCATTATGAATTTTTGAAAAAAAGTTTTTTTTATCCAAAGTTAATTTTTTTTTGAGATCGGAAATGATACATCTAAATCCAATGCACGCATTAAACAATTTTTTTTCCATCCGGTGAAAAGTTATCGCAATTTTTTGATGCAAAAATTGGTTTTTGCAAAATTTCTCGGCTCACAATTGAAAAAAAAATTCTTTTTTAATAGATCTTCAAAATATAAAACAATACAAACAATTTCCATTAAAATTGAGTATTGTATCTTAATTAAAAAAGCAGAAAATGAGGTTGAATTTCCAAATTTGACATACTTTTTTAAAATAATAATACCTATATTTATGTTAAATTTTAAATCGGTAGTTTGTTAATAAATGTCTTTTAAAAAAAAAACAAAAACCGTAAATTTCGTCGAAAAAAAATATATCTCGATAACTAGTGGCGCCACCTATAATATACATTAAACGAATCGATAGGTTTTTTAATTCTCTACAACTTCTGTTTGAAATATTTTTCGATACAACTTTTACTTTTCGAGATAAACTCAAGAAACCGAAAATCGTGACCATTTTTGGTCCACCATTTTTTTTTTCACAGGTCGTTCAGAGTTACCATCGAGATATGTTTTATAGGATACCGAAATAAACACATTCCAGCAAAAAAACCATTGATACATTTTTGTTACTGACGAAAGTCTATTTTCCATGGAGTAATAATTACTGAAGAAAAAATAATCCGAACCACACGCGACGCAGCGGGGTGAAATGGGGGTGATTTTTAGGGGTTAAAAACAGTTTTTAGCAATTTCCAGTTAAACTACGCATCCTATGGAAAAAAGTTAAGTAAAAAAAAATTATAGGTAATAAAAAGATTTACAACTTTTGTTGAAGCCATTTTTACCCTAACCTCAAAATTTTCCGAGAAAAATGCAAAAACCCGTTTTTTCGGTTTTTTTTATTTTTTTCTTCCACAAAAATGATTCGATTAGGCTCAAACTTGGCGAGAGTATACCTTTCGATGTTCCAACTAAGTTGTATCTTTTTTGTGTAAAAATATTCAACCGTGGCTTTTTTAAAAGAAGATGAAATTTTCAATCGGATTTTCTATTTAAAAAAATTATCCAATACAGTTCGGACTGGGCTCTTTTTAATATATATATATATATATATATATATATATATATATATATATATATATATATATATATATATATATATATATATATATATATATATCCGTTTTACGATGATTGTCAATAATTTGTTATTATTTATTAAAATTATTATAATTTTATAATGTCAATGTTTACTACAAACAATGAGCAAAAAATTTGTTTTTAACCCCCATGCATTGTACCATTAAAATATAGGTGCTGCGTTTATACGCATTTATATGACCCCATTTTTTAATATTTGATAATCTTGATATATCTATTTTTAATTTTAATCGTTAATAAATTATAAATTGTTTATTTAGAAAAAAGAACTGTTAACTTCCTAATTGTCAATTATTAAACAAAACTAAAAAAATTTAGCAAAAAAAAAAACAAATTGGCTTTTAGCATATATTAATTTATTCAATTTAAATTTTTTAATATTGAATAATGTTCAGTTTGAAATTCAAATTGTTTATGTAAAACTAGTTGGAGTTGGGAAGGAAGTATTGGAGCGAATTTAGAATTAAACAGAGGAATGCAGAATGACGAGACCTTAATTGCATATTACGAAAAACTTTGTTATTATTGCCAGTCTTTTTCTTACAAAACATGCACTAAGAAAACTAATTCATTTAATAACTAAAAAGTATTATCAGTGAAAAAGTCACTTTACATTTTTAAAATAATAAGAAAATTAGTAACTTTAATATAATACTAATTATTTAGGTTTAATAAACATACAATTGTCACACATTATACAAAAAGGCTTTTTTATATATCACCATTGTCGAGTTTACCATCGTCAAGCCTTGCTCTCTTTGCAGAAAGTGGTGGTTCTTCCACACAATTAACACGATCTCCAAGAAATTTGAAAATATTATCAACTGTTTCAACATTATTCGGCTCCATTTCTTCAGAGTCTTTATCGTCAATTGTCGTCAAATTCTTTAAACTTCTATATTTGAACAATTTTCTAAATTGTAACAATTTGAACATAAATTGGTAAATTTTATTCAATGTTTCCAACAGTTACATCTTGCAGAAAAATATTCTTTTTCATAACTGCAACAAATTATTTTAAGGAGAGTATCGGGTATCAGCTGATTTTCAATGATATGCGGCTACATGATTTCTTTCACTGATTTCTTCCAACCCAAATCCGTAGCGATAATTTCATTTCCAAGCCATGTTTGAAGTTGATAATATGCCTTAAAACAATGTTGTGTTGCTGCTCCTAATGTTGGTGGTAATTTGTATAATTTGAAAGGTTGATTTGATAGTGGCTGTTTGGTACATGTGAAACCGCAAATCATGAAGCGCTCCATTTTTTTACTGTCAATTCGTGGTATTAATTTACAGCCACTTCAGCTATCAGCTCCTTGTTTGCTTGTGTTATGTGATGTTAGCCATTGCCTTTTCCGACAAAACCTAAGGTAGTGTCACAGCCAGTAAAACAAGGCAAAAAAAAAGACAAATATTTTCGTTGTAGTGGATCTTTGAAGCTATTAGAAGTATAGTAAGAATCGCGAATATTACCCGTGGATGGTTTGTGAAATAATATTTCCGAATTTCTGTCATTCAATTCATTTAAAAGCAAAAGCACATTAATGTCTTGTCCAACAACTATAAGTTTTATAATCTGCGGCAACTTTATTATGAGGGTATCAGTATCTTCTGTTGCCTATTTACATGTGAATCCTGCTGTTTCAAATTCTTGTGTAAACATATTTATTAATTTATTTTTATTACTTTCATTAACGTTTATTTCAACTATGGTATATTTTTCCACTATACGCTCTCTTGAACTAAAAAGAATCTTAACGGCTTAGCAGCTGCTCACACGATGCTCCGAAACGAACTGAAAACCCTCTGCTAGTTGAAGCTGGTCCGTTTCCCTCCTTTGCTTACAATACAAGAGCCTTATATTACTGCATTTTCATTATATTTCAATATGTTCCAAAACTTTCTCGAATATTACAAAATTCTAGAATATTGACAGTACTTTCGAAATTTTCACTTTTGAAAAAGTGGCTTGCATAAAAGCTGTAGATATTTTTATTACCCACATTTATATATTTAACTTTTTTCGATAAAATGCGTGGTTTTGTATTTCTAAAAATCACCTTCATTGCACTCCAGTTGTCGGATATTCGGACTTTACCAATTTTCCTCTTATATCATGGTTTTCCGTTTCAGATATTGTACCGCAAATAAGAGTGGTTAGTTCAGGTTAGTTTATAGGAGAAAATTTTCCTCTTATATCATGTTTTTCCGTTTCAGATGTTGTACCGCAAATAAGAGTGGTTCCTAACACAACAGTATAGGAACAGGTATCACCATTCATGTTGGTACAGAGATTTCGCTTGAGGAGAGTTTTTTGGGTGAAAGAAAAATTGATTAAATCATTCCTTTTTGTTAGAGTATTTTTTTTCAATTTAATTTATTTTTCCGAATCAATCATGTTTGGTGTAAGTTTTTTCAAAATTGCTAATAATATTTTCTTTGTTTGTGTTCAGTTTATGTTCTTCTAACCATGTCAATGATCTTCTGTTGGTTTGGAATATGTTTGTTGCTGCAGGTGCTATATGAGAGCTTTGGTTTCCTGGTTGATTTGGTCCTTAGGGATTTTTGGAGATGAATTTAGGTTTAATGTGGTTTGTCAACGGTAGATATGTTTTGTTTTCGGAATAGACTGTTATTAGTTTCTATTAAAATTTAGAGACAAACCTACAAGATACCTCAAGATTTAGTAAGACAAAAATAAATGAAAATAATTTCAATAATAAAATGATAAAAATTCCAATTTTTTTAGAATTAATTTAAAAGTAACACCTCAAACTACTACTATGCTCATTTTAAAAATGTCTTTAGATGATTAATAAATTAGAATTGAAATATTTATACTAAACAGATATTTTTTTAAAAGTCCAACAATTTTCGAAAATTTGAATGACCTCAAATTTATGTATTGTTAAGTTACAATTTTAACAAGTAATTTAAGTTTTCTCGAGAAAACTACAAACGAATTTTTTACCCATTTCTTTAAACAATTAGTACCGTTTTGTCACCAACAAAAGGACATTTTAAAAGCATAAGAATAAATCAGCTTTAATTTTTGTAAATCTCAAAGACTCTTAGGTAAACTAAAATTACCTTGTCTTTATTTTACGCTTTACGGCTCGTCTTTGAAGTTAAAGTGGAAAATAAATGCTTTTAAAATATTTTTAAAAAGGCTTTTTACCTAACATAATATAAAAACTCAGAGTTGGCTTTATTCTTCAGATCTTTGCAATTATTTGAAAGGAACATTCATAAGTCCACGTAAAATAACATTTCAAATATTCAATACGAATCAAAACTCTTACTTTTTAGGACCATATTTCTGAACTGTACAACAAGGCGGATCAGACACAATATTTGATAAATCTCATGCTTGGCTTAAGTGATAGATGTCATTGTAGTAGGCAATTTTTAGGTAAGAAAATGCCTTTTTCTATTTCAGTTCTTACTTGTATTTCTTTACCAAACTTTCATCCATCAATAGTTATGGCGACAATATATTTAAATTTAGCTACCCGTCTGATTTCTTCATTCTTTTGTCTGTTTGTCTTACTCACTATTATTATTTTGATTGCCTTATGTTAATATTCATACTACTTTTATTCAATGAATTAACCAAAAATTCCAAGTGTTCTAAATCATTGGCCCAAATAGCAGAATAATCCTCAAATTGGATGTGCTTTATGGTATGACCATATTATTTTCTTAATTCCACCTTCTATAGCCAATTGCAATGTTTGTTCTACATATGCAGGATGTCCGGTAAGTATATCTTAATTTCTGGGGAGCATACAGGGAAGGTCAAGATAACGTCTCTTTGTTATAGAAAAAAAATGTCTATAGTGTCCCTTAATGAAGATACAGAGCCCTAAAAGGAAACACGGCGATTTATTTTAACTTTTTATTCAAGAAACGATAAGTAGTTCAATTATCTACAACTTTTGTTTGAATTCTTTTCATAAAACCTTTTAGTTTTCGAGATCAACTTGGAAAATCCAAAAAAATGAGCATTTATGATTCGCCATTTTGTTAGCACAGGATTGACAATATTAACATTGAGATATGTTATTTAGCAGCGGCTGATGACAAAGTCTTAATAGAACTTCTTAAGGAAGGAGGAAGGAAAGTTAAGGAATATTTAAAGATCTTATTCAACAGATATCTTGTCGAAGGTAGGATACCCAGTGGATGGAACAACGCTAACACAATTTTGATATATAAAAAAGGCGATCCGGCGACTCTGGACAATTATCCCTTCTCTCCCAGTTTTACAAAACCTTCATGAAAATCATAACTAGCAGATTGACGAACAAATTCGACACATATCAACCTGTTGAACAAGCAGGATTCAGAAGGGGATGTGGAACATGCGACCACCTGCATACACTAAAAATATTAATAGAAAAAACCAACGAGTATAATCTGCCCCTGTACATGGCCTTTGTTGACTGCGACAAGGCTTTCGACAGCGTAGAACTATGGGCTGTTGAAGAAGCTTTGGTAAATAGCAGAATAGACTCGAGATACAAAAATCTATTGCATAATGTCTATCTAGACACAACGATGACAGTACAACTTGATGACGAGCTAAAGACGAACCGCATCCCAATCAAAAGAGGAGTAAGACAGGGAGATACAATCTCGCCCAAATTATTTACAATGGCCCTGGAAGACTTGTTCAAATCATTAAATTGGGAAAATAAAGGGATAAACATTAATGGTAGATTCCTAAATCATTTGAGATATGCAGATGATATACTCTTGATCGCATCTGACTGAGAAGAGCTGCAGTCAATGATAAACGACCTCCATGAAACATCACTCCAATGAGAATAAAGATGAATCTCAGAAAAACAAAAGTAATGTCAAACTCTGACGAACAACAAGTTATAATAGTAAATGCAACCGAAATAGAACAGGTGAATGAATATATATACTTAGGCCAGGCCACAAGAGCGAGTAAGGACAATCAGACAGCCGAAATTACACGAAGAACTCGATTGGGATGGACAGCGTTCGGAAAACTCTACTATGTTTTGAAAAATCAGAAAATTCCCTTATACTTAAGAACCAAAGTATTTGATTGTTGTATATTGCCGGTTCTAACATACGGAGCGCAGACGTGGACCTCTACAAGATCAAATTTGGACAGAATCCGCAAAACTCAAAGGGCTATGGAACGACACATGTTAGGAATATCACTCAGAGATAAAAAATAAAATGAGTGGATAAGAAGAAACACCAACGCAGTTGACGCTATAGAAAGAGTAGCATCATTAAAATGGAAATGGGCAGGCCATAACGAACGAATAAAAGACAACCGTTGGAATTCAGAAATTGGAAAATGGCGCCCATATGAAGGGAAAAGATCTAGAAGCAGGCCACAGATGAGATGGAAGGATGACATAGTCAGACATGCCGGCTTGATGTGGCAAAGAAGAGCCCAGAATAGAGATATTTGGAAATAAATAGGGGAGGCCTATATCCAGTTTTGGAAGGATGAAAACTAGGCTAACATGAAATGAAATAAATATGTTATTTAGGATGTCGAAGTATACACTTCCCAAAAACAAAATCGCTGGGAACATTTCTTTCTCGGAGTACCGCGCCCCGTTATTATATCCGCAAAAGTCCTCCAAAGCAAGATCCGGGAACGATAAAGACCTGGAAGAAACCAACATTCATGACTCTGTGCTTTTTTTTAGTACATTCTTTAAGTTAATTTTGAGCGAAAACATTCACTATCCAATAATTTTTTTTGAAGTTTTCTTTGATTTTTACCGTTTTGCAATAACCCAAGCTTGCAAATATTTTTCCGAAATCTTCTTGCGAGTGCCCCTGCAACATGTAGAACCCCTCTTTTTAAATCGGATAAAAATGCAAAAATTTTCAATTTCCAAATCTTTGGGCTGAAAGACTCGAAAATATTCTACGACGTAGTTTTCTCTTAAAATAACAATATATTTTGTTTTAGTACAGAAATTTAGGACACAGTCGAATCAAATGTGAAATTAGTTAGGGGAGATTTAACCCATGGGGAAATTTTCACAAGATTTCAGAATAGGGTTGTGGTTTTAGATAGTTTAGCACATTCCGATGAAGTTTATGCATTCAGAATATACTAAAGTTAATTTTAAGCATGTTCACGCCTCAGTTTACGCTTTTAGTTTCAAAATACTTTATTTTTCATGGGCTAATTTAATCTTGATTAACTTATATAGCTAGGATAAAAATAGGCGAATAAATAAATAATTTGAGTATTCAGTAAAGCATTTAACGGGCCCATAAATTCATAAATGATTCATCAAACAAAACTGTGTTTAGTAATAACACAACTTCGTACAGGTGGATGGTAATTTTACTTAAAGTCTGAAAGAGAGTGACCCGGGTAACAAACTGGAGGCAAGATGGTTACCTTTCAGGTAAGTCATGATAAATTGAGATCGTGGTTATTCTAAAATCAGCGGTAGCTGAGGCTGTTTGTAGCTAAATTAGGTCCATAACCAAAACGCTTGAATAAGCATGTCCAGATTTAGTGGTTTTCAGCCTTGAACCAATTATTTTTACCTTACAAAGCGTGACTTAATTGAAAGGTTCTGTGAAAAAATACCAGGTCCGCAAATACCGTCCCATAACTAATATATAGGGTGATTCTTTAGGAAACTTAGCGATCGATTGTGGGAAAACTATAATTAGGAAGAAGCAGAAAATTTGACAGTGTATTAACGTGTATGGGGGACAGCCAGCCAAAATATTTTCAAGGTGGCGGCACTTCCAGTTATACCGGAGGTAGATGTCACCTTGTTTATTTTAAATGGAATACCCTATATATTATTGCATTTTTGATTTCTACGTAAAATTTTAGACATATTTCATGTGTAATTATCTATACTTAAGTCTCACCGGTTTAGATATATTTAAATTTTTATGTCAAAAATGATGTTTGCGGACCATAACTTAACTATTAATTTTTCCTCTAACGAAGTCTTTATTATTTAATTTGGGTTAGTTTTCTTGTAGACGAAGATTGACTTTAGTAACCTTTTTATGATATTTTGAAAATTATTAGTACAGGGTGGTCAAAAAAAAATATGTATAAAGAATAAAAATTATATTTAAAAAATCGCCAAAAGTCAATTTTTTCAGATAGAAAGCCCGTATTTTTATAATTTTATCATATTAAGCATTAAAAATAAGGGTAACTTTGTATAAGGTTGTCTATTCCAAAATTTTGTAGTTTTCAAAATATTAGCAATTCAACATTTTTCTCTTGTAAAAATGCTATACGGCTTTTAAGTTTTGTTATTGGTTGACCATAATGGCGAGGCGTGGCGAAAATAAAACAATCGAACTCTACAGAATTGTCACTATTTCTTGCCATTTGACATTCATTAATAATAATCATACTGGAGCGATTAAATTATACGCAGGAGGATAATTTAAACTTAATTACTATTTATGGACAATGTGATAGAGTTATTTCAAGAACATGCGATACATTCGCGATCCGATATTCGAAGAAACAGAAAACAACACTATCAACTGTTAAAAAGATTATAAAAAACTTCCCAGTTGTTAATAAAATAAACTTACAAAAATTATTTGAGTATATGTTCAAATTGACGTCCTTGAACTTCCAGTTATATTTCGCACCTAAGCAGGAACTCTTCATGAGTGGTTCTTCTTATTGTAATGTAATCTTCCATAGTAGTTAATGCGGTGTTGTATACTTTATTCATAATAATAAATAAGTTGTGCAGATGATTGTTAACTAAATGACTATTATGTGGAGGCGCCCTATCATGTTGATAAAAT
The DNA here is from genome assembly GCA_034092305.1 of Diaprepes abbreviatus. Lineage (NCBI taxonomy): Eukaryota > Metazoa > Arthropoda > Insecta > Coleoptera > Curculionidae > Diaprepes > Diaprepes abbreviatus. The sequence continues at coordinate 1,682,960 of JASJET010000178.1, read as the reverse complement.
AGATTTCTATGATCAGCCAGCGGAAAGTTATCTAAATAGTTCACTTCCAAATTTCTCAAGATAGCGAAGTAGCGCTCACCTATAAGTTAAAAAACGTATTTTGTATCTAGAAGTCTTCAAAAATGGCCAGCTTACCATTCTGATTATGTTGGTAGAATAATAGGGCGACGACGCCCTAATTCCTTATAGCACAACACACGCTAAACTGCCAAGACCCTTGAAAATTTAATTCTCTAAATGGATGTATGTTTGAGTCGCTATAATAGTGAGAATTGCGTCGATTAAACAATCTATTTTTTGTGAATTTGGCTTCGTCCGACCAAATAATATTATGCAAAAAACAGCATTTTCTTGTGACCGAAGTACAATAAATTGACAGAACTATACTCGGTGCTTTTTAAATATTGTACTATGGAATATACATAGGAATGAAAATTGTATTTTCATAAAATCCTTAAAACTGATATTTGAGATAATTCAGACTCTACTTGCCTTGTAGATATTGTCGGTTATGCGGAGAAATATCCTAAAATTGTAATTTCAATATTTTCATTATTAGCAACTGGTTTATTTCTATTTTTTTTGCCTTTATAGATCCAAAGTTCTTAAAGTTTTCTATAATCCTTTTAACAGTTGATGGTGTTAGTTGAATGTCAAATGGCAAGAAATAGTGACAATTCTGTAGGGTTTGATTGTTTTATTATCACCACGCCTCGCCGTCATGGCCAACTAATAACAAAACTGCCGTATATCATTTTTACAATAGAAAAATGTTGAATTGCCAATATTTTGAAAAGTACAAATTTTTGGAATAGAAAACCATATACAAAGTTATCCTTATTTTTAATGCTTAATATGATAAAATTATAAAAATAGATAAAAATATTGACTTTTGATGATTTTTTAAATAAAATTTATATTCTTCTTTTTTGACCACTAATAATTTTCAAAATATCATAAAAAACTCACAAGTAACTTTTTACTGGCGACTGTATAACTGGGATTCTAAAACATTTTTTGACAGAATAAGTCTTACTTTTCGTAGATCATTTAAAAGGATTTAATTGCCCATCTTAAAGTTTAGAGACGAGCTGAAAAGCATAAAATAAAGAGGCGGTAATTCCAGCTGATTGCTGAAAGAACATAAAAATTTTAAGCGAACAAAGGCCCTTTTCAAATAAACTTCGCAGTTTCAGGTAATAAAGGTTTAACAACATTCAAAATTTTATACTGTGGAACAGCAACATATTTAAATAGTTAGAGTGCTATAAATGTCAATCTTGATACATAAAAAAATGGTAAACTTATGTGAAGTAGAAATAATAACCTTTCGCAGCAGTAGTGTTTTCATTCACCGATCTATAACAGAGTGGTATTTTTCACAGCAGGATTAATTGAAATTTTTTTTCAAGCCATTTGGGTTTTAACAAGGTGAAGATTGGTTGTCTATATGTATTATCCTTTCAAGAAGAGAAAAGGTAATAATTTTTGTTTCCTGCAAATACAACTCTGGTCCTCTTTCGCTACGCGTTTGGGTCACCTTATGGCCTCGTTAGTGGATCTGTACAGGGTGAGTCAACGATTAGATGAAGTAGGTTTGTGCCTTTTCGGTGAAATTAACAAAGAAACTATATTTATTGTTTGATACAGTTTATTTTTACGCAGATTTTAAAAATATTTACGACTCTACAGGGTGAGACAAAAAACTAGGACAGCATAAAGTTGTATTTTTTTAAATAGAACACCCTATATACGAATCGTATTTTCGATTTAGCTTATAATTTTAAATATTTTTTATTAAGGGTTTACTATAACAAAACTTTATAGTTTCTGAGATAATTAAGTTTAAAGAAAAAAAGTCACATTTTCAAGCATCAATTCAATCGTAAATAACGTTTTCAATTTTGTGACAAATTTATTCAAATTTGGAATTTAGCAAGGCCAAGGACAAGTTAACATAATTTTTACCTAATATTTGCAATAAAAGCTACAGGGTGTTGAACACATCGGCTCAAATTCGAACAAGTTTAAATGAATAAATATCTTTTTTTTTTTAAATGGCACACCCTGTATATTTTCATGTTATTTAATAGAGTAATAAAAACCCTAAAAGTTTTGTTCAATATATCCTATACCTATTTATAATAGTTTTTAAGATATTTCAGTTTTTCTTATTTTCCATACTTTTTTACAGAAATAGTCTTCATTATCGTAGTAGCCATGGCAAAAACAATGTAAAAGAACATTTTTCCGTGTGTCAAATTTATAACCGCAATCGCTTCTTTTGGTTTTTATGTAGTGTAGTTTGGTTTTTTTTGCATTCATCTTATATTGTAAAATGAATTTTCCAAAAAATGAGTTAATAGATATGATTTATACAATAGGAGAGGCTCAAAAAAATTGCCTTCTTGCTCAAAGAATTTACAAAATGAAGTATCCTGATCGACGCCAGCCTAATACTCATACTTTTCAAAACTTAATGCAAAGATTTGATTCTTCTAGTACTGTTGATTATCCAAAACGTAAAGTGGTCAACAAACCAGTAACTAATGAAGAAAAAAAACTACAAGTATTGTTAAATGTTCAGGAAAATCCTTATATTGGTAGCGGTCAGTTAGTAGCATTATGTGAAACATCACAATCCACCGCTAATCGTACTACCAAGAAATATAGGTATCATCCATATCACATGGAATTACACCAAGAATTGCATGGACAGGATTTTGAAAGTCGTGTAAACTTTTGTCGTACAATAAATGCGGAGATTCAATTAAATCCAAATTTATTATGCAAGGTAATGTTTAGTGATGAAGCTACTTTTAGAAGTAACGGTGCCGCAAATAGACGCAACATGCATTATTATGCCACAGAAAACCCATTTTGGATTAGAGAGGTGCAACATCAAAACCACTGGTCATTAAATGTTTGGTGTGGTATTCATCATAATCGAATTATTGGACCCCACTTTTTTAATGAACCACTAAATGGCCATAGTTACCTGAACTTTCTACAAGAAGAACTACCCCAACTGCTTCAAGGTCTCGATAGGGATGAGCTCGACAGTATGTGATTCCAGCACGATGGTGCGCCTCCGCATTACCATCGTGAAGTTCGTGCGTTTTTGGACCAACGATATCCGCAAAAATGGATTGGACGTGGGGGTTTCATTGAGTGGCCACCAAGGTCTTGCGACATCACCCCATTAGATTTCTTCCTATGGGGTTATATTAAAAATAAGGTGTATGTTAATCCACCAACAACAGTGGAAGATATGCGAAACAGGATTAGGGATACCTGTAGAACAATAACGCCACTAATTTTGTCCAGGGTCCGAGAAAATCTGCAAAGAAGACTAAATTTGTGCATTGCACAAGAGGGTCGTTTATTCGAACACTTATTAAAAAGAAATAATTAATCTCAGTATTTAATAGGTATTTTTTTTGATTCAATTTAGTATAAAAATAAATATGTATTTGCCTTGTCGTTATTGTTGTGTTAATTTTTTCACATTATGTTTAATTAAACTATTGCCGTTGTAATATAACGAATAATGTATTTCATCATATTTAGCCACATTCTGTTTGTTTCTGTAGTTTCTTTTTATTATTTTACATGGCTACTATGATAATAAAGACTATTTCTGTAAAAAAGTATGGAAAATAAGAAAAACTGAAATATCTCAAAAACTATTATAAATAGGTATAGGATATATTGAACAAAACTTTTAGGGTTTTTATTACTCTATTAAATAACATGAAAATATACAGGGTGTACCATTTAAAAAAAAGATATTAATTCATTTAAACTTGTTCAAATTTGAGCCGATGTGTTCAACACTCTGTAGCTTTTATTGCAAATATTAGGTAAAAATTATGTTAACTTGTCCTTGGCCTTGCTAAATTCCAAATTTGAATATATTTGTCACAAAAGTAAAAACGTTATTTAGGATTGAATTGATGCTTGAAAATGTGACTTTTTTTCTTTAAACTTAATTATCTCAGAAACTATAAAGTTTTGTTATAGTAAACCCTCAATAAAAAAGATTTAAAGTTATAAGCTAAATCGAAAATACGATTCGTATATAGGATGTTCTATTTAAAAAAATACAACTTTATGCTGTCCTAGTTTTTTGGCTCACCCTGTAGAGTCGTAAATATTTTTAAAATCTGCGTAAAAATAAACTGTATCAAACAATAAATATAGTTTCTTTGTTAATTTCACCGAAAAGGCACAAACCTACTTCATCCAATCGTTGATTCACCCTGTATTGAACCCTGAGTAACATTGGCAGGAAATCACTATAAAATATAAATTCCAAATTATGGGAGTGTGTAATGGAATAAATATTAATTATTTTACGCTGTTCAATGTGAACTTTATTCTGTTAAAATGAATAATTAAATAATCACTCTGTGAATAAATTTCCTGTTTGAATAGGGTAGTATATATTTTTTGTCACTATCTAAGAAAGTCTAAAGAAAAATAAATCAGTTATGGCGCTTAACTTTTATTATCTTTGTCGTTTAAATGTTTTCTTAAAAATGCATAAACTCAGTCAATTTACGGAAACATAAAGTGAAAGAAACACCCTCTCTAAGATTTGCCTATAAATCTGTCGAAATAATCCTATCCTGGTTATGTAAATAAAATCGACGTTATAAGTGTAGCTTCTTTAACATATGGTATATGAAATACCGTTAAAATGTATTAAAATATTGAACGAGTTTCCTATTATTAGGAAACAAAAGAATAATCAAACAAATTCATTATGCTGTCATATAACGTTTGACCTGTGAAAGGAATTTATATAGCGACTGTTTTTCCTGATTGCATGAAAAAATGATTTAAATACTAGCAATATGAATAAAAGGGCACTCAGGTTTTTTCACAGACGCAATATTATCTTATTTCTTTAGTTTTAGAAAGAAATAGAACAGTTCTATTAACTGTGTTTATATAAAATTAAGATTAAGACGCTCAGAGGCCAATTCGGGAATCAAGCATCCGGTATAGAAGGGCTAACGCCCTCTACATTTCGAAACTCAACTTGACGTTTACAGGGTTCCATCGGGTAATATGGATACAAACGGGAAACAGAGGGGAGTCGAGGGGGTAAGATACAAGAACGCTCTTTTAAGGAATATTAAACTTCAGTTACAACCTGGAAGTCGTTAGAATCGGTACCGTCGTCCAGTGCCGTGAAAAAATTACGTAACGGATATAAACGTCGGGAAAGAAGGTTTTCTTTATTTTGTTTTCATTTAATTTGGGAAATTAAGGGATATCGTGTGTTATCTTAGGCGAGCATTTCGCGATTTTTAATACTATTTGCTTAAGAAATATATATAGCATTTTTTTACGTTTTTTTCTTTTTTCTGTTTATTGTTTATCAAGCTATTTATATGTGTTTTTTCAAAATTGGGTTTTACGTTTTTGGTTCAAAGAACGGCCAAGAAGGGCAACTGTGTTAGTCTTTTTCGTAATTGTTATTAGTTTTAAGTTTCTCATTGGAAACAGTTCGTTTTCTTTTGTTTATTTTTGTTAATAGACTAAGTGTTTTGAGAAACTTGTCTTGTTTAATTTTAATCAAAAACCTTCGCGCGACTAAACTGACGGACGTACTGCTGCGTGAGCTGTAAACAAGAGGTGTCATCTGTCCAGCTAATTAGCAGCATTGTCTGAGTCCTGAAGTTCTGAGTTATGGTTGTGGTAACCTTAAATAACCGTAGTTGTTTGGTACTAAAGCTGCAAGAGGGAAGATGAACGTTCAGACTTCCAGAGTGTCTTTATTACTGTAAAAATTTAATTATAGGGTATCAAAATAGCTACTAATTAAAATGAGGTGGAAAAAATGATTATAGATGAAATGGTTAACGCTACCACAATATATCATTTTCAAGAGTCTATGATCAAATTCTGTCACAAGTAGGGTATTAAAAACCTGCCGAATTCGATGCTAGACTGAAAAATATCGCCAGTCAAACGATATTTATGTTGCTCGCGGTTCGATACAGCTTCACTGGCGAGATCATAAGGTGATCGAAACGCGTATGTATAATATTCCCTATATGATACATCTCCCGGTCTTAGAGAGCTGGACACAAGCAATGGATAGAAAGAAATGTAGAAATTCTTATCACTTAAAGACTGAACAACGATAAAAAATTCCACTTTTTTTCTATTTCGTGCCTCTTTTGCTTACTAAACTAGAAAAAAAAATTAATGGATCAAAAATGTCTTTTACTAGTTCTTTAATTATCGCACAATTGCACTAAAGCCACTTGTTTAGCCTGTCTGTTAGATATTGTTGTGTCGCCTTGTAGGAGGATGAGAAGAGATAGTATCGTTCATGCTGATCATGTAGATCTCCATAGTCTAAAGACCTCTTCACGTCATGTTTCGTTCGTCTAACTGAAATCAGCATCGCGTCGAATGATTCTCGATGTTCATAATCTTCAGCGTTGACCGCCCATCCTGTTAATACATGCCAAATTCCAGCTGCGAAGAAATTCAGATGGAATGTATCTTGTTACTCTTGTCTTGAGTATCGGTATTCCGTTAACGTCTGCCTTAGTAACATAGGTTTTTTTTGAAAAATCCTTTCGACAGTTGATTATTATTGGAACGCATCGTACGTGTAAGATTCCTTGAGTTTTTTTCGTTGGTTTCTTAGGCACTGGTATGTAGTTCTATTAGCCAAGATAATTTCTTGCAATTGCAGCTGTTGGAAATTCTGAATCCTTCTGGATATGTAGGTATAGATAGAGTCAATGGGGGTCTGTCAACTGTACTGGTATAGGGCTTCATGCGTATGAGAATGATCAGGTAGGTCATTTGTTGGATGCGAGATGCCTCCAGTTTTCTTGAGACATGCAGACAGTGATGATGCAATTACAATATGTACAGTAGACTCGCCTTGGTGTGAATACGCGTTCATATAAACGTTCCAGTAGTATGAATAGTCACAATAAATGTTTTATATATATTCAGTAGTATGAACAAATAAGAATCTCGATAGTATAAACCAACTGTCAAACTCTTTTTGGCTGCTCTATTAAGCAATATTTCTGATTTACTGGAGAGACACGTGGTGAAAGAAAGCATGAAAATTTCTGTATTGTTCATTTTTATACTGTGGTGGCTAGTTAATAAGCTTGTAGTTGTTGAGCAAAATGGTAAAAAACAAGAAGTTTTTTACTCTTTATGAGAAGTCACGAATCAGAAGATTTTCGAAAAGATATGACGGTAACAATTTTATTTAAAAGATACAAACTTGCCAAATCAATCGTTTGCCTGATCCTTAAAAAAAGGACAAGATAATGAAAGTTGTAAACCAAAGTGTTAAATCAAGTAAGATTAAAAAACGCACTCTTAAAAACGCAAAATATCCAACGATGGAAAGGCCTTTGATATGTGGTGTGTTAGACAAAGAGAATTAAGTTTGCTTGTATCAGGTAAGATTCTTAAACAAAAAGCTATGACTACATGAATATTAACCAACCAATATCGAAACATTTAGTGCAGGTGATGGATGGTTTGCAAAAATTTAAAATTCTACATGGAAAAATTATAAAAATATCTGGTGAGAAGTTATCATCAGCTTCAGAGAATATTAGTCCGTTTAAAGTAGACTTTTTTGATAAGATCAAAACTATAAACTTGACACATCAGCAAATGTACAACGCTGATGGGACCTGACTGAATTAAAAATTGTTGCCTTACAAAACATATGTTTTGAGTTCTGAAAAAAATGCATCAGATCTTAAACAGTCCACACAAAGAATTACTTTTCTGGGCTGAGAAAATGCTACAGGATCACATAAGCCTACTCCTTTGACCATTGACAAAGCAACATCATCTCGTTGTTTAAGAAATTTTCCAACTCATTTACAAACATTGTTCTAGAAGTAAGTTTTAAATTCATTAAATTTAAGTTTTTTTACATATAAGTATATTTGGAATATTTTTAGGTAAAAGTATCTTTAAAAAGTCAAAAACTTCCTGAAAAAGCAATGCTTTTGTTAAATAATGCTGCTTCACACCCGACAGAATTAAAAACGGAAGACGGTGCCATATTTATTATATTTATGTCGCTAAATTAACACCGCTTATTTAACCGATGGATCAAAATGTTTTAAGATTGAGTAAGTTGTATTATAGAAAACATTTGTTAAGTTATGTGGTGGCAATGGGAGGAAATATGACAGATACCCTAAAAAGCCTAACTTTGAAGAATGTCAATAATCATTAAAAAATGCTGGAATAACATTTTTCATTTTTGATGAAGATGACCTTTCCCTCGCCATGCTTCGACAACAGTTATATATCCAAAAATCACAACTTACTTTACAGGAAAACAAGAATTTGTTGAAAATGATTGGTCCGGTTGGTAAATAAAAAACAAAGTAGTATTTAGATTTAAGTGATTAAACTTTTTTTACGTATTTTTAGGGTCAGTACCAGGATCAAGATATTGAGGACTGGAACAGAGACTTAGAGGTTGAAAGCATTGCATCAAAATTTAATAATATTTAGCCGTTGGTTCTCACAGATATAGAGGATAGCGAATCAGAAAATAAAATCGAGGAACCCAAAAAAATGTCGATTTAGAAGCTCTTGCAGCTCTAAAAGTACTTTTTCAATAATCAGAGCAAAATAATGTTGCAGTTAGTGACTTAGAGAGCCTCAGAAATATTCAAGACATGGCAGTATCAATTTTTTTGATAACTAAAAAAGTTCAGTCAAAAATAACAGATTATTTTAATAAAGAATATGTAAATAAAGATCAGTAATCTAATCTTTTAAAATATTTCTTGTGGTTTTAAATACACCTTCTGAAGTATGAACACTTTCGATAATATGAATATTCTTGGATGTTTTATGTTCACATTAGCGCGAGTCTACTCTATCTATTATACTTCAAAACCTTGGTTGCAAAAATATTGATTAATATATACTATTTGTACATTTTTAATTACAACATACTTTTATAAAATGATATGTTGGATCATAGATCACGTTATAGTGTGAGCTATAAGAGATATATTTTTTTAGATGGATTCAGAGCTTACGATAACTTAATTTCTTATTGAAATTAATTTGAATTTTTCTGTTGCCCATGTGGTCAGAGAAGGAAAAGAGTCATTTGGCCAAAATTTATTTTATAAAATAGAATTTTTTGGTTTTTAAACAATTTTCGTTTAACACGCTGGTGTTACCAATCCCCAGGAATGCCTCAATCTCACGGTAAATGACATGACGATCTTACACTATCAGTTTACCCACAGCATTTCTTGCACTAATACCAATAAGGGACAAACTTTAAGTGACTCGTCCGTAAGCGAACGACGGACACAACTGAATTCATTAAACTAACGATGTACAGTGGTTTTTGTGGTCATATAAAGAATTATCTTGGTGAAAGATAATTGCATGAAAATGTTCAGGAAATTTTGAAGATACTGTAAATAACACAAATAACTTCTACATGTCAAAACATCGTGATTACGAATACCGTCTAAAATATCAAACCTTATAAAGGATATGTCCGATGCAGGGGCAGATCCAGCCTGTCTCTTTGGGGGGGGGGGGGGTGATATCACAAAAATATAGTATGGCAAGCGAAAGTAAGTTGTCGACGGGAGGGGGGGAGAGAGACATCAGCAACATTCCCATTTCTAGTGTAAAAGGCAGGGTCGGGTCTATTTTTCTGAATTTGAAGTTCTTGGAGAGGGGGGGCGATCACAAGAAGAAACAAGTTGTCGATAGGGGGGAGGGGATTCGGGCTGCATACACATTCCTAGTATAAGAGGCAGAATCGTGTCTATTTTCCTGAACTCAAAGCTCTTTGATGAGTGGCTATCGCAAGAAAAACAAGTTGTCAACGGGAGGGGACTGCTAGCAGCATACTCATTCCTAATATAAATGGCATAATCGCTTCTATTTTCCTGACCTCAAAGCTCTTGGGAAGGGAAGGGGCGATCGCAAGCATTTACATTCCTATACTCTATTCAAGAACTAGAGAGAGTAATAAAACTGTTACCGAAACCTCCTAAAATCGTTAAACCAGGGCATTTTTTCCCCAACGAAAAACTTATTACGATGAATGTTTATGATGTCTTAAAATATCAATATCTAGATAATAATGTTAAAAGTTCTGTTGAGATGTGTTCCAATATAACAGGAGTTGGAAAATCTACTATGTACCGAATACTAAAGGAGAAAAAAACGACTGGAATTGTTAGTACTTCCAAGTCACATTCGATCATAGGCAGACGAAAAACCTCGTTGGAAGATGTAAACTGCAATAAAAGGAGTTGTACATACATCTTATTATGAGAAGCAGATCCCAACCGTCGACAAAATTCTAACTAAAATCAATGAAGATCGAGATTTACCTGAAATTAAACGAACTGAGCTCAGAGAACTTAATTTTTGCTGGGAAAAACCAGATAGGAAATCTGTTCTTACAGATCGTCCGGAAAATGTCCCTTGACGAAGGAAATATCTCTCTCAAGTAAAAAGTAGAATTGCTAGAAATAACACAACTTACAAAATTAATAATTTATAATTAATAATTTTGAAAAATTTTTTGGAATAAAGTTACTGCAGAAAATTTGGTAAAAATACATATAATAAAAGAATAAAAGAAAATGTGGAAACTCGATGTCATGATCCGTGAGACAGAGGAACCAATTATAATTAATTTGGGCGAAGATAGCGTCACTGACTTGGATTACGAATTAGATACATAATGTTTACCAGCGTAAACACAATTTATTATTTAAATATTTTTAACATATAAAAATTAATTACATTTGAAACCCTTTTTAATGTTTAATTGTAATTCTGCAGATGGTTTAAGAAATAAATGAACTGAAACGTCAAATGTCCTACAAATGTTTTTCATTAATACTAAAATGACCGATAGCCCAAAAAAATTTTCACATAATATGGACGAATTTATTTTTTTATATATGTTTAATTTATTTTTTGACAATGGATATTTTGTAAGTATTTAAATTATAACTTCCGACCCCGATGACAAGGATTAAAATCCTTTTTAACACTTCATACATCCAAATATCTATCGTTATCCAACCCAAATGGTCCATTATTATAGACCGGTATTTTTGATTATAAAGTTTTTAACCCATTTCTATGAAAAATATATATGTCTAACAGATTTTGCCAAAGACACCGGACTAAAGAACACAGGTATTTTGCGAAGAAAAAAAAGCGTAAAAAATGATTTATTACTCTCTCTAGTTCTTGAATAAACTATAGCATAAGGGGCAAAATCGGGTCTATTTTCCTGAACTCAAAGCTCTTGGGGGGGGGGGCGATCGCCCCCCCCCCCCTGGATCCGCGCCTGGTCCAATGGCATATAGGAACGCCAGTGTTGCCAGTTCCCGAAATATAAACGACTACCCTCGTATCATTTAAAAGGTATTTTAAACTTATTTTTCCTCAGGAAGATCAAACTTTATCTCTTTTTCGGCCACACGAGTTAGCGCATTGCGTTCTAAATGCAAAAAATACGCTTTTCTTTATTCAGATTGCAGTTTTTTCTTTAATTTGAATACTTTTTCACCACAAGATATATCGAGTGTTTCGAGAAGTTTTTCCTCTACCATTTTAATAACCAACTTGCTTTAATAAAGCGCTATACCTGAGAAAAGTTTGCAGTGTTATAACAACTTTTCCCAACACAAAAAGAACTTTTCCCCTTGCGCAAATTGCTACAAATTTATGGCCACAATAAAAATAAAAGGAGTTTCTTAGAAATTAATTAACGCGAAAGAACTGCTTCTTAAGATTCTTAAAACTGCTGCACTGCCGCAGGTGCGGGCATAATATAATAAACTTTTTGGCAAAGCTAATCCAGAATAAGCAGAAAGCTCAGAGAGCAATACGGGAATGGGAGGGAATACAAATAGAGGGGGTTGAAATTGCCGTCCAGTCTCCCTTAGAGCAGTGTGGCAGCGCGTTCGCTCTGGATAACTTGTTGCCGCTGCTGGCAGTTTCGGGAAGCATTTTACGAACATAGTTACGCCTCCCTCGTTACATGTTGCATATATTTCTGTTCTGTATACGTTTCACTTCGAGTTTAGAAATTTACATTTAAGTGAAGTGAGCAAGTGAGGACGGCACCTGTTTTACATATTCAGGAATAGTTTTGTAAGTTGATATTCTAAATGAAAAATAGATTTTCTTGAAATGCAAAACATGTTACAGAATTTTAAAAATATTTATATACCTGTAATTTTTAACGTTTTAAAATTAAAAGTTACTAATATTTTACAAAAATAATAATAATAATTTTATAAAAACATCATTAGTCACTGAATCCGCTTATTACGTATTTTATAAATTTATATAAAATTTTATAAAAACAGTCACAAGGTAAACCTACTTCTTGGTATATACCAGAACATTCGTTCATATGAAATAATGAAATGGGTTGGATATTATTATATAGTTCAGCGGTGGCATGCATATGTTTCGCATCGAATTACAAATTTTAGAATTTAATGAAACAAACTTGAAAAACCTTTACTCACGTTTCATACTCTATGTTAAAATATTTTTTAAAAGTATTATTGTAAATTAATAATGAAAATAATGCTTATATTCTTGATAAATATGATATAGAATGTATATATTAAGGACTTCTATTGCCAACTGTTAGCTTGGTTTAGTAAAGAAATAAACATTGGTATAAAAATTTTTTAGAGATTGAAAATTTAATATTGTTGAATTTTTTATGGAACAAACACAACTTTATAAAATTAAGCCTCAATTATATAAATTAAATAATTACAAATTTATTAAGCATGTATATTTGTAAATAAAACCCTGTTTGCTTTTTAATGTTTCAGTAGTTAAATAGCGCTAAACCCAACATGTGTCTTGTCTTTTGAATACATATATATCTCTCAACTCTATATTTAATAATAAAATTGTTTTTAAATATATATATATATATATATATATATTACATTAATTCGCACCTTGCTAAAAATTGGCATGAATGTTGGGAACCCTATTATACACAATTTGTCAATTATCCACATCAATCCGAAGTGTGGAAAAAAATTTATTCAAGGTCAAATGTTGCAAAAATCGGTTTTTTGGGTTTTCCAGCTAAACGGTAAGTTTTATAATAAAAATAGGTGAGACAAAAATTATTCATCATGCAATTATCTATAAAAATTGTTCATCCACTTTTTTTCCTAAGAATCACCATTTCGGAGATACAGCGATGCAAAATGTTGAAAAAGTTGTATTCTTCATAATATGCACACGTTTCCGCGCCACCCGTGAGGTAGTGTACATGGCGCGTTTTTTTTTACGTGGTTTCCCCGGTAGGCCTATTCCACGATCTATTGTGCTTCTGTTGAGGTAAAATTCTAACATTAGCGAGATCTTCCAATCCTTCACAAACAATATTCATTGCATGCATACCATAAACCCATTTACTTATTACACTGTCTTTTGTACTTCTCCCTCGAGCAATACCTCCATCTGTCTTCATAGCTTTCATCATTGACTGCTCGATCACCATACTGTTGAAGTTCCGCAACTTAATTTATCTGAACGTCGATCAGTGAAACATCCTTCTGTAAACTGTTTGTAAGTACTAGGATTCATACAGTTCTCTAATTGTAACATATCTTGTAAATATAAGTGTGCAGACTTAGCATACGGAAAATGTCCCGAAGCGTGGAAGTAAGGAAGCATTTCTTTAACGCAGTTCAAATGAGCTTGCCAATCTCCCATGCGCTCAGCCCTTATAAACTCCTTCATAATTGATACCATATAAAAATATTGAATCCAAAGTTTTGCGGTAGGTCCACGTTCTTCATATTCTCTTAGTTTTTCATTGAACTGATCGAGTAATGCTCCAGATATTTCGTCGTCATTTTCAACATCATTATATGAAATAGTGTTGTTTATTATATTTTCAGCAGTAATGATAAGATTTGCGTCCATGACGTCATCAATATCAAGCTCTTTCAATATTATTATTGCTAATGTTAACTGAAGTATTGTATGAGGTCGAACAGCTCTCGCATAAGCATGACCATTGAGCATTTTTTCTAATGACCCAGGTGCATAAATCAAAGAAAATATGTCTTTTATGCCGCTTCCTTGCATAATGTAACCAATTGCACCAAGAAACGACATGAGAAGATGAAATCCTCCGAGCCTAATGATGATCTTCGATAATTCAGACCCTTCAGGTGCGGCTGATACGATTTCTCGAGCTTTTGCATACAGAGGCTGGTCAAAAGTAACAATACATACATCATGACCATAGCGTTTTGCATTTTGTAATGCACAAAGTAAAGTCGTGTATATAGTATTGTAATTACTAGCCGGTTGGTGAATAAATGGTAAAAATAAAATTTTGGATGTTGAAAAATTCGTAACATTATTTGTTAATTGTTCAATGAAACCATTCCAACCGGGTATTGAAAAATTCTTCCATTTACTATAGAACCATATCGCATCGACTTTTTTAAGTACAGATTCTATTACTTCACTATTATAAGCAAAATCATGGACAATTATTTTACTATAACCTACCACACCATCATTTTGGTATATCTGCAGTGACACATGAGCTATTGCCGCGAAATCTGTTGCTGAAGGAGCTTCTTTTATCCGTTCTATCGGCTCTTCTAGTAAAACTGAACTTTTTGGAGTAACAACTTGAATGATACCCATTATGTGAAGTGTGTTATGACCGTCCAGCGTATTTACATTTATATCAGCATTGTTTGCAACATACTGAATGAATGTGCCAGTTTCTGGTGGTAAAATGTGAGGTGGACGGTGAAAAACTGCTGCTGCTTCGTACAATATAGTATCATTATAAGATGCGCACAAACCGAAAGACGAAAAAATTTGTATAAGACGTTTTGACCCAAATCGCCGATGAAAAAAAATAGAGAGACCCAATTGTAACTTTGATTTGAAAGACCTTGGTCGAACAGCAGTCATAATACTATGGCTAATATTTGTGCATACTAATTTCAAATGTTGTAAATTAAATCGCTTTTTTTTCAAAATAACTTTCTCCAAAAAATAAGTCAGTGACTCTGGAATTTGACTGTTAATATCTTCAAACATACGACCTGGCGGGGGGTAATGAGAATTATCAAAAACTGCAGATTGAATATCTTCTCGAATGATTGCTGCCGCAGCCTTCACGATTCTAAATCGCTCTTCTTTTTCATTTGTTGTTTTTTTTTCGTAGCTAGCTCGATTTAAAATGTCATAGTGATTATCAACTAAACATATTAATGTTGATGCTCCTGACTTTTCTGTTATAATAATTTTATCGCCATACTTCAACTTTAATCGTAACTTAATGGTTCTATTATCTAACGAATTGTTGCAAATATTTTGTAATTTGTCTAATGAAAATTGACAATCATCACTATTTTCGATGTGTGCAAATATTTCTTCCATTAAAAGATTCGTACTTTCAGATTGAGGACGACCGGCTTGACCCCCCGTAGTCGGTCTCAAGAAGGCATTATGACAGTCTTTATGATACTTAGCTTCGGCAGCAACTAAATCATGTTCGAACTCAATTCGAGTAATAACAGCTTTTGCTACATGATCAGAACGAGTCTGGGCTATATTCAGGATTGTTTCTTTGAATGAAAGTGTTGTTACATGAAAAATTTTACGCCGATACTTCAGTGCTTTTCTGTTTTCTAGCTCTTCATTCAATTCATTGCCACAAAATAAGCAACACTTTTTAAAACAAAAAAATGGTTCACTTACGCGTGCTCTAGTACGAGGTGGACTTATTTTTGATGTACTAGCTTGTTCTTCATCCTGTTTTCTTTTCAATGCAGCGATTGTACCCTTCCGAGTATAGTTTTTTCGACACTGCACATGAACTGTCACAGAAGTCTGGTCTTTCAGGTATTCCGAAAATTCATCACCTCTTTCAATACTTGCATTAATTAATGTCTTTAGGCCACGATCAACAGTAACTGTTTCGCTTTCGGTCAAATGTTTATTACAAATAAAGCACAACTGCGACATTTCTATTACAAACACAAAACTGCACAAATTTTGTTTGAAAATATAAGCAATAACTACGTGTTCTTACTACGAAAGAATGCTTGAGACTAATACTATTCTATCTAGGGAGGCCCTTCAAAAAGGAGCAGGTATACGAGCGTCGCCACGTGGACAATTGAATAGCAGACAGATGTTGCTCAAGGCCGTACGGTCATATAAAATGAGGGACTGGGTTTTTTTTGGAGTTTATATTTTTAAAACTGTATAATATGTATGTATACGCTACGAAAATTAATATTTTTACTTATATTATCGTTCTGTAACGTATATTACGGTAATTGACATGCATATTATGAAGAATACAACTTTTTCAACATTTTGCATCGCTGTATCTCCGAAATGGTGATTCTTAGGAAAAAAAGTGTATGAACAATTTTTATAGATAATTGCATGATGAATAATTTTTGTCTCACCTATTTTTATTATAAAACTTACCGTTTAGCTGGAAAACTCAAAAAACCGATTTTTGCAACATTTGACCTTGAATAAATTTTTTTCCACACTTCGGATTGATGTGGATAATTGACAAATTGTGTATAATAGGGTTCCCAACATTCATGCCAATTTTTAGCAAGGTGCGAATTAATGTAACCTTCAATGTCTATTTTGACCGGACTAATAGTTGCGAAGTAGTAGATATCTGTTGGACTTCCATTGCCTTTATTTTTGTTGAATATCACGACGTTTCTGCTAGTAGTTATCTCTAGCCGTTTTCAAGTGAAACTAGCCGAAACGTCGTGATATTCAACAAAAATAAAGACAATGGAAGTCCAGCAGATATCTACTACTTCGCAAGAAACATCATTGTCTATGACTTTCAAACAAACAATAGACTATAGTTGTCTAGATCTATAAAAAAAAAGGTGGCAATTAAGAATATCGAAAAAAATGTTGGTATTTCTAAGATCCCATCGATATTTATCAAACATTATGTAAATAATAAGATGACGTAGTTAGAATATGACTTAAAAGTAATACTATTCAAGTGTCAATCGCCGAATCGTACGTAACTTTGCAGGATGGTAGAATATTGCCCTCTTGGCTTTTAACATTCAAACGACTTTTGATTTTAACTTAAATGACCCAAAAGGTTATGGTCGAGATCATAATAAAATGGGATTTTCGATTTCCTAAGAGTTTTTCTCCAAAATTCTTTGTTTTTTAGTTACTTAACCGGTCCGGTCTTCGAACATACCCCTGTAGAATTAGCACATCGTCAGAACTAGAGAACGATTGTTTGAATTTTTATTTATATTTGGAAAAGTGTTGATAAAGAGCAGATATTTTATTTCTTGGTACACTCATACAGATTCTATACCACCCCCACCGACCATAAACAGCCTTCAAACAAATGTATTGTGTTTAAATCTACTGGTATGATCGAAGGTCTCGGTACTTTACTACGCTGTATACAGGGTTATTGACCCTGTACGGCCCGGAATATTACGGCCAAAATACGTGACTCAAAAAGCTTTACTTTTGGGATATATGGGGATCTAATATAGTTACTTTTTAAAATTATTTTCATATTGTACAGGGTGTCCCAAAAGCCCTGAAAGTATCAAAGTTGTGTTTTTTAAAATGGAACCTCCTATATATTATTGCATTTTTGGATTCTTCGATCAAAAAAATACCTATTTTAATGGGTTTATAGTAGCTAAACTTTAAGGGTTTTTAAATAATTTGAATTTTGACAAAATCTAACTTAATTTTCATGTTTCAAATACTTAAGAAGTATTTCAGTTATGTACTCGAAATTTACAGTGAAATGTAGCGATAAATCATATTTTATACCCCAATTATAATAAACTTGCTATATTACACAGGGTGTCCAAAACTTAAAATTAATCAAATAAGAACTTCAGGTGGTTATAACTTGATTAATTTAAATAGAATGCTTTACATTTTACCTTACCAGAAAATGTACCTTTTAAACACCTATCGAATGGTATTAGGGTACTCTGTAGCTAAGTTTTCGCGTTTTCACAGAATACACCAAATAATCGTTTTCTGCCATATTTTGTGTTTTTTGAATAGACGTTCTAATATATCTAGTTGCCTATGGCATTTAGAAATGTCAGATAATTAATTTAATCTGTCATTTTAGTCGACAAAGCCTGTTGCTATAATAGCCGTATTATTTTTTGTAACTGTGAACCTTCATTTATTGAATTTAATTATTTGAATATTGTTGTGTTATTGCTTTGTCAAAATGAATATTTATCCAAATTAAGAGCGTATTAATATGAGTTTTATCTTTGGAGAATGTCATCAAAATTGTTTGTTGGCTTCTCGAGTCTGTGCTCAAAGGTTTCCTGAAAGAAAACATCCTAAACCAACCGTTTTTGTTAGACTATTAAACCCGTTTCGGGAAAGTGGAAGTGTCAGTTATACAAAAACCTGTTACTGAGGATGAAGAAAATGTTATACTGTTCAGTGATCGAAAATCCCAAGATTAGTCAGAAACATATATCCGAAAATACTAACATTAGACAAGCAAGTGTTTCAAGGATTCGTAACAAGTACAGATTTCATCATTATAAAATCCAGCTTTGTCAAGAGCTTCGCGGAAATGATTTTAATAACCGAACTGAATTCTGTTTGTGGGTGTTAGATGAAATGGCAGAAAATGAACACTTTTTTCAAACCAGAATAGGTGGTCGATTAATGTGTGGGGAAGAATACTGGGTCCATACTTAATTGGACCCTACTTTTTTGAAGGATCTTTAAATGGTTTGATATTTCGGGATTTTATTTTACACCAACTTCCTGAGTTATAAGAAGCTGTTCTTTTAAATATTAGAATAACTATGTGGCTTCAACTGTATGGAGCTCCGCTTCATTATCACTGTGTTCGGCAATTTTTAAATGTCAATTTTCGAAACACGAGGATTGGGAGAGACGATTTTCAAAATTGTCCCCCGAGATCTCCGGACTTAACTCCACCAAATTTCTTTTTATGGGGATACATAAAAGGAATTGTCTAAAATGCGCTCTCGGCAACCCCACAAGATGTAAAAATACGCATAAGAGACGCTTTTCAAACCGTAACCCCGCAAATGTTATCCAGAGTAGCAGTGGTTTCTAAAAAGAATATGTAAGTGTTTGGAAATGGATGGTCGACATTTCGAGTATCTACTTCAAACTTTTTGCTTCTGTTTTGTGCGATCGTCAATATGTTATTACCATTATTGCTATTATAGCCTGTTGGACGACTATAAATCGCGTTCCGAGGTTCTGAATATTTGTAAAGATATTCCTGATTATTATCCTTATAGTTGTAAATTACCTGTCTTTTTCAAATGTCATTCGCAATTAGATACAATGGAACATCTATTCAAAAAACACAAAATGGTGCAGAAAAAGATTATTCTGTGAAAACGCGAAGACTTAGCTATAGAACACCCTTATACCATTCGACAGGTTTAGGTACTACAAACTTTATTAAAATAGGCACTTATACAGGCGCGGATTCAAGGGGGGGGGGCGGTGGGAGCGATCGCCCCCCCCCCCCAAGAGCTTTGAGTTCAGGAAAATACACCCGATTTTGCCTTTTATACTATAGTTTATTCAAGAACTAGAGAGAGTAATACATTATTTTTTACCCTTTTTTTTCGCGAAATACCTGTGTTCTCTAGTCCGGTGTCTTTGGCAAAATCTGTTAAATATATATATATATATATATATATATATATATATATATATATATATATATATATATATATATATTCATAGGAATGGGTTAGAAATTTTATAATCAAAAATACCGGTCTATAATAATGGACCATTTGGGTTGGATAACGATAAATATTTGAATGTGTGAAGTATTAAATATCCAAATATCCTTGTCATAGGCGTCGGAAGGAGGTTTATTTTATCACTAAGTATTTATGGCATAGAATATTATTTCGGTAATAACTTAAAATAAAAAGTTTTTATAATATTATTTTATTTCTTATGATTTTTTAATAATTCACATACATAAGAAAATATAGATAATTTTGATATATTTTACACAAATCACAACTGTACTCGTATTATTTTTAATTTTGGCATAGAAACCGTTTTAGGCACATTTAGAAAAAACTTAGCCTTTTTCTCTCAAAAAATCCTAAGTTATAATTTAAATACTTACAAAATACCCATTGTCAAAAATACAAGAAGTTAAACATATATAAAAAAATAAATTCGTCCATATAATGTGAAAATTTTTTTGGGACTATCGGTCATTTTATTATTAATTAAAAACATTTTTAGGACATTTGACGTTTCAGTTTATTTATTTCTTAAACCATCTGCAGAATCACAATTAAACACTAAAAAGGGATTCAACTGTAATTAATTTTTATATGTTAAAAATATTTAAATAATAAATTGTGTTTACGCTGGTAAACATTACGTATCTAATTCATAATCCAAGTCAGTGAAGCTATCTTGGCCCAAATTAATTATAATTGGTTCCTCTATCTCACCGATCATGAGATCGAGTTTCTCATGGATTTTTCCCAATTTTCTGCATTAACTTCATTCAAAAAAATCTTTTAAAAGTTCAGTTAAATTACTAATTTTGTAAGTTGTGTTATTTCTACTAACTCTACCTTTTACTTGAGAGATATATTTCCTTCGCCAATGGACATTTTCCGGACGATCTCTAAGAACAGATTTCCTATCTGGTTTTTCCCAGCAAAAATTAAGTTCTCTGAGCAATTTCCAGAGCTCAGTTCTTTTAATTTCAGGTAAATCTTGATCTTCATTGATTTTAGTTAGAATTTTGTCGACGGTTGGGATCTACTTCTCATAATAAGATGTGTGTACAACTCCTTTTATTGCAGTTTACATCTCTTCTTCCAACGAGGTTTTTCGTCTGCCTATGATCGAATATGACTTGGGAGTACTAACAATTCCAGTAGTATTTTTTTCTCCTTTAGTATTCGGTACATTGTAGATTTTCCAACTCCTGTCATGTTGGAACAGAACTTTTAACATTATTATCTAGATATTGATATTTTAAGGCATCATAAACATTCATCGTAATAAGTTTTTCATTGAGGAAAAAATGCCCTGGTTTAACGATTTTGAAATAAATATAGATGTGGAAGCCATATCTTTTGGGTATCTTATTAATCTCATATAATCTATAAAAACAAGCACAAACAAGATAAATCACTAAGGACACACTGCAAGGTGTACTTTGCTCACTGACAGAAATTAAATTGAACTACCAGAAACTCTATTGAGCAGTAAATTTATAAAACCTTATAATGTTTAAATATAAATAGATTCACAGCAGTTCTCAGGTACCTGCGGCACTGGCTTGAATAGAGTATAGGAATATGTATGCTTGCGATTGCCCCTCCCCCTCCAAAGAGCTTTGAGTTCAGGAAAATAGAACCCATTCTGTCTTTTATATTAGGAATGTGTATGCTGCTAGCACTCCCCTCCCGTTGACAACTTGTTTTTTCTGCGATAGCCACTCCCTCCAAGAGCTATGAGATCAGGAAAATAGACACGATTCTGCCTCCTATACTAGGAATGTGTATGCTGCCCGTATCCTCCCCCCCTATCGACAACTTGTTTTTTCTTGTGATCGCCCCCCCCCCTCTGTAAGAGCTTCAAATTCAGAAAAATAGACCCGAGCCTGCCTTTTACACTAGAAGTGGGAATGTTGCCAATGATATATATATATATATATATATATATATATATATATATATATATATATATATATATATATATATATAACAATTAAAATTAAAGCATCAAAATTCATAATTAAACCAAGTAATTCCAGAAAAATAAAAATTACACACATTTCCTTTAGTATATTTGGTATAAAGAAAGTTGATTAAAGGAGTTAATACATTCGCTTCACCAAACTACATAGGGAACGTTATTTGCAGGTTTTTCGTAAACTTCGCGTTGTACTCCACATTGTATATATAATTCAATCCACTAAGTAAATCAACTCTCTGGAGGTTCCATAAAAAATACATTACATTCCCGCATACTCCCAGCGATGTATGTCTAAATTGCCTTGGAAAAAGTCGAGTGAGAGATTTAATCAAGATATAAGTAATATTGGAAGCGAAAGGTGAAAAATAAACATGTAACATTTACGTTTCTAGAGTCTTGAAATATGAACGAATATTTTAAATGAAATCTAGATAATTATGACGAATTTATGCTTAACCAGTTAGTTAAAAATGTAGTGTCCACTCTCCCAATTGTTTTTTTTAAATACTGATTAAAAATTAATATATAAATATAATAGAGTGCCTGATTATAATTGTTGTGTTGTAATTAATTTTTTGCGTAAAACAAAAATCTCCGTTCTTAATGAAACTTTCAATACCCTCAGTTGAAAAAGATTGGAAAGGATCGAAACGTCCTGAAGTATAAAATATATATAAGTATGACTACTTTATATATGTAGTTTTAATATAAAAATGAACCATATACCCAAGAAAATAACCAACTAAAAACATATTTAAAGATTCAAGAAAAATTAATTCTTATATATATATATATATATATATATATATATATATATATATATATATATATATATATATTGTGTATAGGTAGACACCTTTTCTCAGGTGTGATAAGTTACAAAAATGTACATAAATAATTAATTAACGCATTTATGTGGTAATTGCAGATGGTAGAATAGACATTAGTTAATAGTGTGTAAGAATTTATATTTGAATCATGTTTTTAAAGGACATAAAATGACAATAATTCTGTAATAACATGATAAAATGTATAAAAATTTGTGTGAAAAGGTTGACACTAATGCATATAAATTAAGAATTATAAACATATTTGACTCAGGAAGACATGAATCTTATAAACTAATAAATAGGTGATATTTTGAATAAGTAGTGAAGTGTTATTGCCCAGAAATAGTGACGGAAAAAGGAATTTTAAAACAATATTGTGTAATCCACAAAAATGAGAATCTTAATCACCCATTTTATAAATAGTGCGGGTAAAGATAATATTAGTGAGAATAAGCATCAAATAATAACTATTTAGTGAAATATAGACACTATTCATCAATAGTTATTTATAACATATTAGTTTCTACGTCCTACAATAACAATATTTGTTAAAACTTTGTTAAAGATATTGTAAATGTGTAATAATAGTATAAGAAAATCTAGATTATAAGTTTATTTTAATAAGAAACCAGGATAAAAGAGTACTTAATTATAGGTAAAACTTTGTTAAATATGATTATAATATTAATAAAACAAGAATCATCAATTTTAACAAGTTATAATTAAAATTTAAATGTATAGGTAAAATTTTCTTAGATGTAATCCAATTTTATTTATCAATTAAATGTGGTGAATAATAACCAAAAGTAAAGTTTATATATATCAAAATGTCAGGAAAAGTCCAAAATTTACATAAATCATAATTTATTGTCATCAAATAGAATATTTATTTCATAATATCAATAAAATAACAAAATTTTATCATAAATTGACAAATTTCATCTAGTTACCAGTTCACGTCTGATGGGCGACCAATCGGAAAAAAAATAAAACAAAAATTTATATCACGTGACCATTTACTATAAAAGCTAATATTCATTTTTTTTTAAAAAGGACAGATCCATCATTTGTACAGTAAACATCATTAGTTTGGTTCTTAAAAAGTAACATAACCTCAATATTTTCACTTGTTATTTTGAAAAGTAAAAGGAGTAGTTATTAATCGATTATAGTGTAAAATTCGCTAGTCTTTTTATTAACGGGACCATAGCCTAAAAGTTTTTCATTTGTTATTTTATAAATAAATTAAAAGGAAGACAGTGCAGATTAATCTGTGATAAAGAAAACATTGCTAATCTCATTCATTAAAAATTTTTTTTCAAAAAAGTAAAAGGAAGAAACATAGAGCTTGGATATAAAAATATCTGGAGATTGAAAGTCAATTTGAAAGGAAGGAAAAGAAGTTTAATAAATTAGTAAATAAATTATGTCAATAAGCAAGCAGCTGTAAAAAATATTTAAATAATTGGCAAAGGGGGAAGGTTTTGTAAATTTTTCTTTATAAAAAAAGGAAGGAGGAAATATAAAACGTGGATATAAAAAATTTTCTGGAAATTTCAGCGATAGTTATTTATTGTGTAATATATAAAAATTTTTTGACTTGCCTGAAGATAAATTGATAAAATAGACTTATACTAACCTTATTATGAATAGTTATAGTTAATAATGAAATAAAAATGTTTATCGTGCACTGTATCAAGATAATTTTTTAATAATAATGACACATACTAAATTATTTCTAGATCGTTTAAAATAAAATCACATATTTTAAGACGCTAATCATTTGTAACCGTTTAGGCATTTATACAATATTGCCAAATTTAATAATTCTAAATCCTATAAAAGAATACAGAGCATATTGAATAATATTTGATACTTTAATTAGGTTTAGATAAGGTGATTTATAAATATTCAATAAAAAACTGCACCCACTGACATGATTGTATTTTTCTAGATAAAATTTGTATTTGTGTTTTGGAATCATTGGTTTGACTTTTTCTGATAATATATATATATATATATATATATATATATATATATATATATATATATATATATATATATATATATATATATTTTCATCTGAACTCACCTGAGAGAGAAAACATTGACATCAATGTTTTAAATGTCAATTCACCAAAGACGGGGTACATTCAGAAATACAGCACATGTGTAATTGAGTAATATTCATTGAAAATAAAAAAATTTGGTACAAATCAATTATACTTAGGTATAGTTATTTGTGCCTGGTGCCTAACAGTTTAATCAGTATTATATATATATATATATATATATATATATATATATATATATATATATATATACAATCGAAGGTTTTCGGGCATCCCGTGTATGTGCTGAGTCCCTCTCAGGACTGTAAGGCAGCTCACACCCGTGAGAATATCCGACATAACATATATATATATATATATATATATATATATATATATATATATATATATATATATATATATATATATATATATGCTGTCCATAATTTTTATCGCCAATAAAAAAATAAACAATTTAATTATAAATAAAAAAATAAACAATACAATTTAATTATTTTTTTACGGGCACAAAATAGCCTCAAAAACAAACAACCTCAGCTCTATTTCAACATCACTAAACCACCGGACATATCATCGACTTTGAAAAAGCAAAAAAAATAGCACCAGTACTGAACTACAAAGTACGCGTCAAGAGAGGCCCTAGAAATCGAAAAAGTGCGACAGCTGAATAAACTAGACGATGCTATACATATTCCAACAACATAGAAAACATTAATAAAAAAACTAGCAACTAAACAACAAAGATCAAGCAATACACGAGAGACCAGCATACAAGAACCAAATACATCGCACTCGGCAGAGGGGAGGAGCCTGCGAAGCCGCTCGTCCAATCAGAAAGCGAGCAAACTAAACAAAACTCGACATTCATCAGAGGCCACCATCTGTTCTCAGCGAGTAACGAGACGAACCGTACTTGAAAATGCCAAATGAGATTTTGGCGAAACGTCGTGAAAACGATTTTTTGAACGAACGGATTGAAACCTGTAATAACCAAACCATTCATTCCACCATCCGTAAAAACCTAAGATATAATATATATATATATATATATATATATATATATATATATATATATATATATATATATATATATATATATGTATGTATGTATGTTATGTCGGATATTCTCACGGGTGTGATGTGTAATCGAAGGTTTTCGGGCATCCCGTGTATGTGCTGAATCCCTCTCAGGACTGTAAGGTAGCTGACGTTTCGGTGAAATCTCATTCACCATTTTCAAAGCTCATTATATGGCGTCTACGAGCGAACTCGTATGTATATATATATATATATATATATATATATATATATATATATATATATATATATATATATATATATATATTTATAAAGAAAGAACAATTTTATTACATCATTTGAACAACCTTCGAAATTCGTATTCTCGACAATGCGTAACAACATATTTAAATTAATCATAATATTTATAAAAAAATAGGGTATTTTCTTTGTAGATGTACAGTGGTGGGAGTTCGACCCTCATTACCCTAATATGTTTTTCAAAAATAAAACAACAGATGTTTGACATTAATAAAAAATCCTTAAATGTAAAAAATGGAAAACATTACATACTCATAAAAAGAAAAAATAAATAAAGGTTATTTACTGGGGACGATATATTTAGAAAACTTTCCTTAAAAATTCTTTCTGCTGTATTTTATCCAAAATGTCATGCTAAATTTTATCGTTATGCTCTTTTCAGTGTTATTTGTGTTACATGTGGGCAACATAACTGTTTATAGAAAAAGATTTAATCATCTGAAGTTAGTTGAAAAGAAAATTATTTAAATAGTATTAGGATTGGATATAAATTATAATTTGAAATTTAAGAAATGTTATTATAATAATGAAACAATAACAGTACGATAATGATATATATTTTCATGAAAACTATACAAAAAACGAGTGTTTGGAAGTGCTTAAAAATTTGTCTCTTAAAAACAATATTATTGCGACGAACTTGCGGAAAGTATAAGACACACAGTGTTGCGGTTACCACCCTACCACTGTATATATAGCAGGAATTCGTCGTAATAATATTTCACCTAAACTTAATTCTAATGTATTAGCTTTAATTGATAGTGAAGCGAAAAAAATTTCTCAAATTAACTAGGAAAATGGTGTAAAACATGTGAAGGAAATAGAAAAAACCTATGTCTATTTTAAAAATGCAACAGAAAAATTAGTTACTAATCTAGTAGCGACAGTGAAATAGATTTAGTTTGGTAATATAGAACTTAGTGTTAACTAAGTATTTAAACATATGCAAATATTATAATGTATTATATTATTATCGTGTTTTATTTAATTTAATATAAAAATCAACTATTGCCTGTTAACTTATTTCCTACGAACATAAAATTAAAACTAGAATTAAAAATAAACATTACTCCGGATCTGAACGGATTTCGGCATAACATTACAGCTGTGGTTGAAAGGTTTTATTGCAGTTTCATTGTTATAAATGATTGGACTTTTTGGTCCGTTTCCAATAATTCCGAATACACTATACTTTACACGTGCTTGGTCAGATGGTACCTAGCAACGCCAGTGTTGTTAGTTCCCGAAATTTAAACTACTAACACGTCCTAACAACCAAGGGAGGATCCAGTCTCTCTCTTTGGGGGCGGGGGGGGGGCGGGGGGGGGGCGGTGACATTACAAAAGTACAGTATGTGAAGCGAAAGCAAGTTGTCGACGGGGGGGGGGGGGAGATACCTGCAACATTCCCATTTCTAGTGTAAAAGGCAGGGTCGGGTCTATTTTTCTGAATTTGAAGCTTTTGGAGAGGGGTGGGATCACAAGAAAAATCAAGTTGCCGATAGGAGGGGTCTATTTTCCTGAACTCAAAGCTCTTGGAAAGGGGAGGGACGATCGCAAGAATACACATTCCTATAATCTATTCAAGAACTAGAGAGAATGATAAAACATTTACCGGAATCTCCAACGTACTTGCTCCAGTGCCGCAGGTAACTGAAGACTGTCGTAAATCTAATTATATTTAATTATATTTAAATATTATAAGCTTTTATAAATTTACTACAACAATAAAATTTCGGATAGTACAATTTAATTTCTGTCAGTGAGAAAAGTACACCTTACAGTGTGTCTTTAGTGATTTATCTTGTTTGTGCTTGTTTTTATATATTATTTGAGATTAGTGAGATTCCCAAAAGATATGGCTTCCACATCTATATTTATTCCAAAATCGTTAAACCAGGACATTTTTTTCTCAGCGAAAAACTTATTACGATGAATGGTTATGATGCCTTAAGATATCCATATCTAGATAATAATGTTAAAAGCTCTATTGAGATGGGTTCCAACATGACAGGAGTTGGACAATCTACTATGTACCAAATACTGAAGGAGAAAAAAAAATTACGGAAATTGTTAGTACTCCCAAGCCACATTCGATCACAGGCAGATGAAAAACCTCGTTGAAAGAAGTTATGTAAACTGCAATAAAAGGAGTTGTACATAAATTTTATTATGAAGAGCAGATCCCAACCGTCGACAAAATTCTAACTAAAATCAATGAAGATCGGGATTTACCTGAAATTAAAAGAACTGAACTCTAGAAATTGCTCAGAGAACTTAATTTTTGCTGGGAAAAGCCAGATAGGAAATCTGTTCTTATAGATCGTCCTGAAAATGTCCGTCGAAGAAGGAAATATCTCTCTCAAGTAAAAGGTAGAGTTGCTAGAAATAACACAACTTACATAATTAGTAATTTAACTGAACTTTTGAGAGATTTTTTTGAATAAAGTTACTGCAGAAAATTGGGAAAAATCCATATAATAAAAGAATAAAAGAAAATGTGGAAACTCGATCTCATGATCGGTAAGATAGAGGAACCAATCAGAATTAATTTGAGTGAAGATAGCTTCACAGACTTTGATTACGAATTAGATACGTAATATATACAATTTATTATTTAAATTTTCTATAACATGTAAAAATTAATTATATTTCAATCCCTTTTTACTGTTTAATTGTAATTCTGCAGATGATTTAAGAAATAAATAAACTGAAACGTCAAATATCTTAAAAATGTTTTTGATTAATAACAAAATGACCGATAACCTCAAAAAATTTTCATATTATATGGACGAATTTATTTTTTTATATATGTTTAACTTTTTGTGTTTTTGACAATGGGTATTTTGTAAGTATTTAAATTATGACAGAATTTTTTGAGAGAAGAAGGCTACGTTTTAGACTGAATGTGCCTAATACGGTTTCTATGCCAAAATTAAAAATAAAAATACAGTTGTGATTTGTGTTCAATATGTCAAAATTATTTATATTTTCTAATGTATGTGAATTATTAAGAAATCACAAGAAATAAAATAATATTATGAAAACTTTTTATTTTAAGTTTATTACAGAAATAATATTCTATGCCATAAATACTTAGTGATAAAATAAACCTCCTTCCGACACCTATGACAAGGATTAAAATCCTTTTTAACACTTCACACATCCAAATATTTATTGTTATCCAACCCAAATAGTCCATTATTATAAACCGGTATTTTTGATTATAAAGTTTCTAACCTATTCCTATGAAAAATATATGTGTCTACAGATTTTCCCAAAGACACCGGACTAAAGAACATAGATAGTTGGCGAAGAAAAAAAAATTAAAAAAAATGATTTATTACTCTCCCTAGTTCTTGAATAAACTATAGTATAAGAGGCAATATCGGGTCTATTTTGCTGAACTCGAAGCTCTGGGGGGGGGGGGAGGCGATCGCCTCCACCGCCCCCCTCCCCTTGGGTCCGCGCCTGCTAACAACTAGTCATCTATTTAAATAGAAATGTTTCAGTTGCCAAAATTTCAGGAAAAAATTAACTTAAAGAGCTGACGTGGTCATTTTAGGGCCTAGATAGATTTTCAAATTTGGTTTTGTTAGTATAAAGTTTTTTAATGTGTTTATTACTTCACTTGACTCATATCCTTAATTAACATAACAGACAAATGATCCCACTATAAAACTTTGTTTTGTGTTATCTGACTTTTTTATATCCAGTTTAAAAAGAATGTTATTTCCAAAGTTTTAAAATTATATGGGTTTAAAAAATTCAAATACAAAAAGGGCTATGAAAAAGAAACAAATAGACGATTGAGTATTTAAAAGACTGCTGAATTTGGAAATCAGCACGGGTTCGTAGTTTAATATCCTTTTCCGGACCCGTGTCCGTTTTATACGTCAATTACCCACGAGTTTGAAATAAAGCTTCGTCCAGTTGAGCGATACAAATACGTGTTTGGCTCTAATCAAAGAGGCTTTTATTGAAATATTTGCCTTTACAATTCTATTTCGGGAAACTTTTATGAAAACATAAAGCTCATTTTTCTTTTTCAAAACAATTTTTACGTTTTTGTCATGTCACAAATATCTAAACCAAAAAATTTGGGTTTTGAGTTACATATTGTTATACATTCGTCAACAAAAACAAGTTTATTGGAAAATGGAAATTGAAGAAATATACTATTTTTATTTATTTTATTTATTTACATGTACATCACGGAAAAATTTTCAAATAGTACATAGATCCTGCAAACTAAATACAAAAACAATATTGGTAATACAGATTAATGGTTACCCAGTAATTCTTTTCAGTTGATAAAAACTTGCATAAAAAATATGTATATTTAAAAAGTGTTCATTATAAATTTTGGTTACGTAATCAACAAAAGCCCTCGAAACATAATTTGTCCGGTATACTGTTACAGCAAATAACTGACTTTGTCTACTGGGTACTCTAAAATTAAGCTGGCCATGAAGTTCGTCACAACTAATCAAACCATTAACCAGTTTGTACAAAAATAACAAATAATGTTTTCTTCTATGCATTTCTAAACTTTGGAGACCTACCAACAATAAACGAATTTCGTATGATAAATTCTCATGGGGGAATCGATGTTTATATAGCAAGAATTTTACAAATTTTGACTGGACTCTCTCAACTCTATCAATGTGACATTGATATATAGGTGCCCAAATAGCACAACATACTCCAAGATACTACGCACCAAACTGTTATAAAGTGTTTGGATAGTCCTAGTGTCTTCGATATGTTTACTTAAAGGTCTTTAGTACAATATCGTCAATATATATATATATATATATATATATATATATATATATTTATTTTTTTGATTCTTGAACCATAGATTATATCATTTTTCTTAATTTTGTATTTTCTTGGGTTTAGGTTCTAAACCTAAGAAAATACAAAATTAAGAAAAATGATATATATATATATATATATATATATATATATATATATATATATATATATATGTTTATACGGCTTTCACGGATTCCTCCGTGCGAATTGCAATAGCAGTGGATACATCCACATTATGCCGTTGTAGTGCTGAAATCACATTCAGCAAACGTACAACTATATGCAACTTCGTGTATAAGTGAAATTATTTCACTTATACACGAAGTTGCATATAGTTGTACGTTTGCTGAATGTGATTTCAGCACTACAACGGCATAATGTGGATGTATCCACTGCTATTGCAACTCGCACGGAGGAATCCGTGAAAGCCGTATAAACATATATACGCCATCCGACGGGAAGTCGGCGAAACCGCGTTCAGTATTTGCATGCTTCTTTTCCGATCTGTCCTTTGCACAGCCAGGTGCATGTCGATACCCTGATGAGTCTAGTAGAGACGAAACATGTGCCTCTGCCGTATCACTGTGGCGGGGAGGGTAAGTTTTGACTTTCTTCTCGGTATGGTGGTACAGGTAGGCCATCATCTCGATGGTGGTGGAATTGGATGGATTGTGTCCTGTAGCAATCGATTCAAACTGTGCAACCTCTAACACGGAAAGGATATGATGGAACGAAGTTTGCATTTACTGTTTGCATTTTATTTCATATATATATATATATATATATATATATATATATATATATATATTACAACTTAATTCTTTATCGAAGATAACCACGAGATTATTAAAAAATGGCACACACTCCAAATTGAAATCATTTATATGATAAGAATTTATCACAGGTGAAAAACATTTAAAAAATCTGATAACTTTACACTTAACACACATTAAGAGTTAAAAAATTATTATCGCATCATCCGACTAGTAAATCTAGCTCTTGTTGAATATAAACATAATAATCTAATGAGGAAACAATTATGAATAGTTTTAAATCATCAACATACAAAGGACAATGACAGAATTTAAAAACATTTATAACAATATTAATAAACACTAAAAATAAAATTGGGACCAAATGAGACCCCTGGGGGACTCCAGATAACACGAGGATCTCCCTTGATATTTCATCACGCAATTTAACACATTGCCGACGTGAAGAGAGATATGGGCTATCCATTTTAAATATGGATTACACAAACCGAGACACTTGAGCTTGTATATCAGTAACTTGTGACAAATACTATCAAAGGCTTTAGTCAAATCCGTGTATATAGAGTCTACTTGATATCCTGCCTCCACACCTCGAACCAAAAAATCTTGATAAGCATCTGGATTGGTAACTGTTGACATTCCTTGGAAAAAATCATGTTGTTTTTGGTCGATGTAAGTTTCAACAGCATTGAATAGTTGATCAGTTATTATCGACTCGAATATCTTTCCCATAATATACAGCAATAATATACTCCTATAGTTTTCAATACGATTACGGCCACCAGATTTCAAAATAAGGAACATCATTAAAAGATTTTTGGCTAAATGCGACACAGATGAGGTGCAAAGAAAACCATGCACTTTTTGATAAAACATGGCGATATTACATCACGTCCTGCACTCTTGTTACAGTCTGACTAGTCAATCTTGTTCTGAACTTCGCCCCAAGTAAATATATGGGATTGCAAACGTACAACCTCATTTATTATGTTGACGTCAAACGAGTTACCGTTACTATGACCAGAATAGCACGACTGAAAATGCTGAGCAAAGGCTGCGACAATATTATGTGGAGTATTCAACTGCTTGTTGTTATATTTCATTATTCGTAGAACGCCGTTGTCCTTACGCAAATTGTTAACGTAGGACCAGAAATGTTTTATGTTATTTGGAATCATTATTTCAATATTAGAAAGAAACTTCAAATAGCTAATGTCAATTTGAACCTTGGTCTCAGGACGCACGGCAGAAAAACGTTCATAATCGTTTAAAGTGATATGATCTGTTCTTGCTAATCAGTCTTTTAAGTGCCGGGGTGGCATCCTGAATACCTACTATCTTTCAGATTCCTAGAAAGTACAAAATTATTGATTACAGAATATATTATTTCGTAAAATTTGTCAACCATTTTGTCCTTTCTTGGGTTTAGGTTCTTTATTTAACAAAAAATCCATTAATAAATAACAAAATGTCAAGGAAGATCAATTAATATAAAAAAATGCAGAAAAAATTTTTGAAGATGCCTTAAATAAGGGGCGAAACGTCAAATTGTTTTGGATTTTTTGTTAAATAAAGAACCTAAACCCAAGAAAAGACAAAATAAAAAGAAAATTATATATATATATATATATATATATATATATATATATATATATATATATATACATATGTACCGGTTTCGATCTCATTGCTTCAATAAATATACAGTTTTCCTTTTTTACCTAAAAGCATATTATTTATTTATTAATATAATAAACGTCTCTTTATAAAAAAGTTCATTTAATTTTATATAAAAATGAGATATTCATAATTCGTAAAAGAAAATCAAATTACATTCAATACCTTTGATAATACTGCAACCTACTAAAAGATCTGAGTTACTTCTGTAATTGGAAGAAGTGTTTTAAGAAAAAATATATAGAAGGAAATATAATTTCCGTTCATTGGTGTTGTGTGTTATGAAAATGCCCTAATTTAAATTAAAAAGGGAACTATAGAAAAACATTATTATGTTTTCTTTGGAAAACTGATGAACATAAATCCAAAATCTCATTAAAAAAGAAAGCGTGATTTGTTTGTATGTTATTGAATATATTTTACACATATTTTTCATCTTCGTTTGTATAGATGCTAGTTTGTTAATACGTAAATAGAGAGGGAAGACATTTTAGGCTTTTTTTTAAAAACCAAAAAATTTATGAAATAGTTACTGCACAACATTTTGAAACAAAAATGAAACTTTACCCTATGCGGGGTAGAAGCAAAAACTTATAGTTTTTTTAAATTATACTCGTATATATATATATATATATATATATATATATATATATATATATATATATATATATATATATATATATATATATATATATATTGGGAAGGAATTTTACTAAAATTTACATTTCACTGTTTTTATTTGACTGAAGACTTTACTTGCAGGTTCCTTCCCTAACACTGAATTGTTATCAGCTACTAGAATTTGCTTCTAACGAATTTCCGCCCAACAGACAGGTTTCCTGGCCTTTCAAGTACCGCAATGTACTTTTTTGAGTCGAATTCTTTTATTTAATTTCTTGATTGCCTAATTAAGAGAATCAAGAACTTCTAGTTCTTTTTAAGCCGTCGTAAGCAGAGCGGACTCCCTCATTGCACTAGTGTAAACTGCTTGGAGATTTTCTTGATGCCGAAAGGGGCGCTCCAGGAACACCTCTCCCTACTCACGTGTTGAATTGTTTATTTTTTCTGGAAGGGAAATTGACAATAATCTCTTGCGGGATTATTGACTAGTGGCCCACCTATTGAAGATTCCCGTGCCTTTCTCTGACGTGGTGCAAGTGCCAGAGTACTAAGCTACGGCAGAGAATCTCACGTTTCTCTGAGTAAATGCTTTAAAAGATCTGTACCCTCTAATAAGCAATAAGATTCTGTTAACGAATCTTTTTTTTTTCAAGGAGGCGAAATCTTGCATAGACACCAACACAAAGTATGAAGGTAGTGCCGGATTCGTAACGGCTAAAACTCCCCCTGGATCGATGTTTTTGCCATTACGATCTTACTTCTGTTTACTGTGGGAAGCTACAGTTTACAGAAGGTCCTTATAAACCTCCCGTTATCACGCATTACTGTGTGTGTGTTCCTGCACCAGGTGCCGGTGCATCTATTGCTTCGCATTGCCTTACATTTAACCTTCCATGTAAGGTTGATCTTCTTCCTGAATTCATGCACGCGTCAATCATTCATTTAGGATTGCTGTTTGCGTCGAATTGGGCATTAAATGCCTTTTGTTTTGCTGCTTTAGGTTAGAAATCCAGTTTTTGATGTTATATCTTTCCCAGGACATTTACGCTCTGATGACCAACGCTATCTAACAGGAAACTGCTCCGTCCGGATGTACGTGGTTTCCGTTTTTTTTCTCTTCTTTCTTCTTTCCGCAGCGACTGAAGCAACCGAAATTCTCTCTAGATGAAAACGATCCATTCTCTTCAACTGCCGAAGCGCAACTGGTCCTAACGAATTTTTTTTTTCTTTCTTTTTTTCGAGGAGGGGAAATCTTACATAGACATTTACACGAAGTGTGCAGGTAGTGCCAGATTCCTACTGGCTAAAACCCCCTCTGGACTGAAGGTCCTTACGATCTTATTTCTGTTTATTGTAGTGAAGCAAAAATCTACAGAAGCGCGCTGTGAGGTCCATCAGTTTCCGGGCCGTAGCCTTATAAACCTCCGGTCATCACGCATTAGTGTTTCCGCTCCAGGTGCCGGTACACCTTATATTTCGCTTTCATTGTAAGGTTATCTTCTTCACTGTATTCTGCACGCAATATGCATACGTAAGGATTGTTGATTGCGCCAATTTGGGCATTAAATACCCTTTAGTTCGCTTCTCTAGGTTAAAAACCCATTTTGGAGGTTATGTAGTAGACACTACACTCTGACCAACACTACCAACAGGGAACTGCCTTGTCCGACTTTGCGTCGTCTTCTTTCTTCTTGAAAGATGCAATCGTCCACTCAGGGAACACACCACACCAGACTAGCTTATCCCAGGCGATACACTCACTTCAGCTTCCAGACCGTAACTATACTAACGAATCTTTTTTTTTCGAGCAGGAGAAATCTTGCATGTCCACCAACACGGCGTGTGAAGGTAGTGCCGGATTCCTACCGGCTAAGGTCCCCCCCTGGACTGAAGGTCCCCACGAACAATTTCGGTTGGCCATAGTGAAGCTATAGCCTACAGAAGCTCGCTGTGAGTGTCCCATTGGTTTCCGAGCCTTAGCCTTGTAAACCTCCAATCATCACACATTGGTGTTTCCGCTTCAGGTACCGTTGCCCCTATCGCATCGCAACCGCCTTACATTTCGCACACAATGTAAGGTTGATCTCTGCACTCTGATTCATACGTTGGTAAAGCAGATCAGGGCTTCTTGCGTTCCCTGGGTTTCGGCGCTGCCCTTGGGATTCCTCCCCTTAACTCCGAATATCGGTCGGTCTTGTTTCTTCTCTGTGTTCCTTCTTCTCTCCTCTTTCTCCTCTCTTCTCTTCTTCGCTTTTCTTCTCTTTTCTTCCTGATATTTCGGTTTTCTTTTTTCTTGTTTCTTTGCTTAGAGTTGCAATATAGGTTTTATGTTGTCTTGCACCCTCCTCCACTGCGTGTCTGATCAGTGGATTGTCATGTTCTTTTGCTTTCTAAAAGACTTTAACAGCCTTTTGTCTCAGGACCTCTTGTAGAGGGGTCCAATTCATATCTTCTCGTATTTGTTCGTTCCTGATGAACCACGGTGTGTTTAAAGCCATTTTCAGTACTACGCTTTCCTGAGCTTTAAGCCTTTTGATGTACGATTCAGCAGGGTAGCCCCACGCTACAGAGCCGTAAGTCAGCACAGGCCTCAGGACTGTTTTAATTACCGTCAGTTTGTTCTTCAAATTCATTTTGCTTCTTCTGTTCAGCAAAGGGTAGAGTTATTTTCTTACAAACCTAAACTTCTTTATTGTAGTAGTAATATGTTTTTCCCAACACAATTTTCTATCTAATGTCACTCCAAGATCTTTGACTTGGTTCGTCCATATCTCCTTCTCCTCGTCAGGAAGCGCTTGAATCTTTTCGGCGTTTACTGCTATTTTCCAATAAATGAACCAGTCATTGACTAGGTCCATCCCTTCTTGTAGGTATATAGCTATCATCATCAAATGAGTAGATTTCACCATGATCATCTGCGAACAGGGCCATGTTCTTGTCTTGAGGATGTCCTGAGTAAAAATATTATAGTGGTGCGGAAAGAGTACGCACCCCTGTGGTACTTCTGCCTCTGGTCTTCTTGGTTGCTAACAAATCGTGGCATCAGATGTTATTTATAAATTCTCGGTATTGCGTCGAGAACCAATCAACACGCGGTTTGTCAAAGCTTTGAGTCTGCGCCGCCGTCTAGTTCGGTGTCTATGCACCGTTCCCGCCGACAGAGTGAAGTTTATTTCTTGGAATTTCAACTGTCTTTATACGTTTATTTTGTTTTGTGATTTTTTAGGTTCTTTCAAGATCATTTCTACAACAATATATAAAGTAGTTGAGTATTGGTGGTATATTTTTAAGAATAAAATCACTTATATTACGAATGTTTGCATTTATAAAAATAGTAAATGAATAGAGAATCTAGTTACATTCACCTATTTTTTAGAAGTATAAAGTCAAATTTTTAAAATCGCGTATCAAAAGCAAGTATGAAAGAAAATTAAAGTTCTTCAAGCTTAATTTAAAAAAAAAACAAACATTCATGTTTCACACTATGTAGCTCTGGCCAGTAACGAAACACCGGTACATAATACACCACCGTTATCTTTTTAAATCTCAAAATGTAAGAAGACATACACAACTTTCTCCCACGGTCGTATTTTCTTTCCGCTTAAATATAAGCAAATACACTTTTTATTACAAATAAAAGTTACATATTTCTTTTTCATATATGTAGGTACAAGAAAAATATCAAAAGCATATCCTTGGATTGCCAAGCTCTACCCAAATCCCGAGCTTATATCTTTGTTTGTCACCTTTCGCTTCTAATATTATATCTTGATTGAATCTTCTCCTCGAGTTTTTCCATTGGGAATTTAGACGTTCCACCCTAAAGATATGCCTGAATGTTTTATATAAACATGATGTAGGTATTTTGTATGAAACATATGTATCCTGGAATTGATTTATTTTTATATGGGAGTGAATTTGTTACAAGATGTTGGTTTAAAATAGTAGCAATGATCCATATAAATTTTGAGGCCAGAAAAGTTAATACTAAATTATTTAGCGTTGAAGTATGGGACCGACTCTCTTATGTACACTGGGCAACAAGGGTTTTGCTCATACTTAATTCGTAATATTTATGAAAAATACACTGTGGTATTCATCACTGATACACATGTTAGTGATGTTTTGACTTGCATGGGAAGTACCGTTCCATCTGTCACTGCATGCTGATATGAACTGCTACAGCACGTGAAAGAAAGAATTAAAATATATGCATCGATACAGGTGGTTATTTTTTTTGGTGTTGATCGCTCCTTCTTTTAGGGCAGTGCCTAGGCTAGCTTGCCGGACATTAGGGGGGTTATATATGTGTTCACAGCGCCACTTGTTTATATGCCGGTCGGTAAGAAGGAGCGATGATGTTATCGAAAACAGGAAATACTACTTTCAAAAAGAATACATCCAGATATCAAAAACAATTAAAAACTATATTTAAAAAATATAAGTTAAAATGATTTAATGTATAAAATTATTTTTATCAACTTAAACTATAAAAATATGTAACTATTTATTACATAAACTATAAAAAAAAACAAGAAACAATAATCAATACCACTATTACACGTATGACGTCATCCGCGCCGAACGTAATGTCGATTAGCTTTAGGTCCAGCTTTAGCGTAGACTGTCAGCTGATCTTGAATATCAGAGGCGTTTAGTAACCTTACTTTTTTACGATTAAATGTTTATATTTATTTTGAAAGAATAAACTATCTGGTAGGCCGATTAACACTAAAATTATGTTTATTTAAACCTAATTAAAAGTGTTGGACTATTAATATGTGAAATGATGTTTTAAATTACCTTGTGTATACGAATACCTTCTGTTTACAAGATATTTTGAATGAAATTAAATATAAAGTGTAGTGTAATTGCGCACAGAAAGTCTTATTAGTACCCAATCACAGAAAAACTGTTTGTGGCATGTACTTGTTTGTCTTTAAGGGTGTACAAAGTATTAAAAGTCACAAAAATGGTTTGTTGACTTCCTAGGTGTGATCACTTTCACTACGGTTTACTTAACGAGAAACGAATACAAATATAACTTGATTTATCCTCAATATCTGGCTAACAATGTCTTAACACACTAAACTATGGTTTTAGTTGCAAACAAGAATAAAAGTAGTATTGTACTCTTAGGGAATCAGTAAAAAAATCTGTTTTCTGAGTTTCTGTAGGTTTTCACAACCAAAGCTTGGCCCACACTCTCTTTACTAATGCTTCTAGAAATCACCAGAGCGCCAAAAACAAAAGAAAAAAAAACCAAAGGTTAACTACACCCTTGATGAAAATAGTAAAAGTGGAGCGTTAATACATTTCTAGGCACATTTAAATTTTTTACAATACCGGTTTTCGATGCGACAGGCGAATAAACTTTTAGCTTTTAATTTAATATTTATTAAATAGACTATTTGATAAAAATAAGGGTTTAGCTTATGGGTAACTAATAGCGTTATTGTAGGTATTATTAGTATTAATATTTATAGTTTTTATTGTAAGATTACAAAATTGTAACAGAACTATTAACAGAAATCAGTAAGAGGAGCGATTGACCGAAATAAAATATTAGTGCCAGTTTAAACTGTATATGTTGACTCTCATTTTAAAGATTCCGTAGCTAGCTAGAAATCCTTATAGATTCCTCATGACCGTTCATCGGTATATCACAAGGAGTTAGTGAACCTTTCTTTTCTTATATATATATATATATATATATATATATATATATATATATATATATATATATATATATATATATATATATATACAAAAGAGAGAAGAAATAAAATAGGAAATTCTCGGCTATGCGAACAAAGAAATAGACGGATTTTGTATTTCAGTGTATATTTTTAAATTATTACTATCGGCCAAGCGCTTTCGGTCTAACTTAGACCATCCTCAGGGCTCAGACCCTAGAAACAAAAGAATATGGTCAGCAAATAAGTTTACTCAGTACTCACCAATCACACTTACTCGTCAAAGGACACACCTTAACCCTGCCAGTTTGAGAACAGTCTCCAGTCGCCAGCGTAGCCTCCACACAGAACAAATCGTATACAATTAATAAATTTTTAAAAAATTTGTCACAAATTAAAATTAAAACTAAAACATTCAATACACTAGTACATGGACATTATTAAAACAATAAATCTTTTTAATAACAACCCAAAAGAGTGAGGTTATGCCACACACAGTCATAGGATGCGCGTCTTCGGCCCTGTTGCCAGTGTTTGGGGTTGCGTTGCCGAGTTGTAATCTGTTTCGTTACTA
The DNA here is from genome assembly GCA_034092305.1 of Diaprepes abbreviatus. Taxonomy (NCBI): domain Eukaryota; kingdom Metazoa; phylum Arthropoda; class Insecta; order Coleoptera; family Curculionidae; genus Diaprepes; species Diaprepes abbreviatus. The sequence goes on along the minus strand of JASJET010000178.1, from coordinate 1,642,719 downwards.
AGTGGTACCGATTGATGTTTTGTAAACAGATATTTCCAAGTATTATGCAGTCGTTGGCTATCATCTCGATAACATTTTTGTTCCTGTCCTGTATTTAACCAGTGTTGGATCAGAGCAGAAAAAGTTGTTTTTTGCTTGACAGCGTTTATATGTTCGTCTCTTCTGGTGCTTATTTTACGTTTGGTTTAGCCTATGTAAGATGAGCTGCATTCTCCGCAGGAACAAAAATGCTATCGAGATGTGAAAACCTGTCCACAAGAGTTATAAGGGAAGCCATCGAAATTACAAAAAGGCCCAATAACCTAAATAGCAGAGATGATAGCCAGCGAGTGCCTAATACTTGGAAAAATCTTCTTACAAAAAATCAACCAGTACCACTTAGTAACGAAAGAGATTATAACTCGGCAACGCAACCCCGAACACTGGCAACAGGGCCGATGACGCGCAGCAGGTCTCGCAACCGATTGGCCAGAACCATTCGGAAAACGAACGCGTCCGACGTACACACGGGACCGAAAGCACCCGAGTCGCAGGCGTCAATTCGATCGTAGATACTATAGAGTGAGCTTTGAAAATGGTGAATTAGATTTCACCGAAACATCAGCTGCCTTACAGTCCTGAAAAGGACTCAGCACATACACTGGATGCCCGAAAACCTTTGATTACACATCGCACCCGTGAGAATATCCGACATAACATATATATATATATATATATATATATATATATATATATATATATATATTGCATCTAGCGGGGATCGAACCCCCGCTTGTCAATTTGCGCTATGGTAACTAATGTGAGGGAGTTTCTAAAAGAGTCACTTGTCAGCGTATAACTTGTTTGACAAGAAAAAAATGAGTAATGGCACTAACGCTTCTGGGAGTTTCTTCAGATGACCTTAGTCTGTATAATTCTTAATCAAAAATCATCATCAAAATCGATGATGACAAGGTTGTAAGTCTTAAACCATTTTAGTGAATCTGGTTGCCAATAATGTTCTAAATACAAACACTGTGGTTAAATTTATGATGAATTTAAAGTACGAATAGAAATTTTAAAAGATTTATTTTAGGTTAAGGATGGAAGTTCATCTCAAACAGCTTGGTTTTTTTCAATACGGCCTATAAATGCTGTAGTAAAGTAATTTTTCCGTGATATTCATATAACTGTAAAAGTTAATCCAGATCGTACAACTATATTTATGAGAATTAAAAATATGTATGCTCCGTATAATATATTTACGAAATACTTGATTTATTTAATTTGAGTTTATAAGACCTCAAATATATGAGAGAGTAGAATAATACAATATATATTTTATGCGCTTCATTCTTTGTTTTCTCCAAGAAAAAAAAAACCTTTTTGTTTTTTTTTTCAAAGAATTGCTTTGAAGTTATTGTGGTAAGAAGGCTGATATGTACCTGGTTTCAAACAATGTCGGATGCTTTTATCTTTATATATTTTACTACCTACTGAAAAAGAAAAAAATTGACTATAGATAGCGATATAAAAAGCTTGTCGTCTCAGTATCTAACTAGAGCCAGATTGCTTTGGTTTAAGTTCTTAGGTTTCCAAACAGTTTCAGCTATATTTATAGCTACTGATGATAGTAAAAGAAATCGTGAACTAAACGGGATAGTGCTGTAATCAGATGGAGTAATCTGGTTTGTCGTCTAACCTAAAAAATCGGTCAATTAGGTATCTCATTACGTTACGGTTGACAACTTACACTGAGGCTTAGTGGTTTGTTGTATCGCCTGTTAAATCTGATTTATATGAATATGTTGGTTTTCTTAATCAGGTTTAGCAGCCTGTTAATTAGTTTGTTCTCTGAGTAATTAGCTTTCCAGGTTGGTTGATTTTTGAAGGGGTTTCCCGTAAGTAAGATCATCTCATTCAAAGATGATGTGTGAGGCTCTTTCGTACTTTTCGTCACATAGTCCTAATATGACATCTATTTTCCCCATCACAACGTTATCGGCGGAGCCTCAGCTCTTATTTTTATCACTTTTCGATAATAACTTTATGACCACGCATTTACTTTGGAAGGGTGAAAAAGATTACATATTTTAGGAAAAGGAAATAGGAAAAGTATATTTATTGGGTGCTTGTTTTCTTTTTGTATCTTGCAGTGGAAGTTTCTAGTATCAATATCCAGCTGTAGTCTGCCAACATGCTCGCATCACGCTTTCCTGAAAATCTCCTCTCGAACCTAGTGATTTTTGTTGTTACTCAAAAAGGTTTCATACACGTTTTGGAATGCAAGTCAAGCTCGTTTTTCGTTTCGATTTAGGTGCGCAATAAATGTTGAATCTTAGAAAAGGTATCTCATCTGGGGGCAGCGGCGGATCCAGCCTCTCTCTTTTGGGGGGGGGGGGGCGGTGATATCACAAAAGTACAGTATGGCGGGGAGGGGGGAGGCACCAGCAACATTCTCATTTCTAGTGTAAAAGGCAGGATCCGGTCTATTTTTCTGAATTTGAAGCTCTTGGAGAGATGGGGGGAGTGCCAGCAGCATACACATTTCTAATTAAAAGGCAGAATCGGTTCTATTTTCCTGTACACAAAGCTTTTAGGAAGGGAAGGGACAATCGCAAACATACACATTCCTATATTCTATTAAAGAACTAGAGAGAGTAATAAAACTGTTACCGAAACCTCTAACGTACCTGCTCCAGTGCCGCAGGTAACTGGGGACTGCCATAAATCTAATTATATTTAATTATATTTAAATATTATAAGCTTTTATAAATTTACTGCAACAATAACATTTCTGATAGTTCAGTTTAATTTCTGCCAGTGAGCAAAGTACACCTTATAGTGTGTCCTTAGTGATTTATCTTCATTGTGCTTGTTTTTATATATTATTTGAGATTAGTAAGATACCTAAAAGATATAGCTTCCACCTCTATAGTTATTCCAAAATCGTTAAACCAGGGCATTTTTTTCCTCAACGAAAAACTTATTCTTCTTCTTCTTTTTCTTCTAGGTAGAACCAAGTTCTGTTATCTACACAATGCCTCATCGATCCTCGTTTGAGGTCGAAATCCAGCTGTCTCTCCATCTTTTGGGGGGCCGTCCAGGCGGCCGTTTGGTGTTTGGTTTCTCTCTCATCACGGTTTTTGCTAGTCTGTCATCGTCCATTCGTTCCACGTGATCTCTCCACTACCTACGACGGTTTCGAACCCACTTCACAACATCCTCCACTCCGCTGTCCTCGCGTATTTTTGCGTTTCTTATTCTATCTCTTAAACTTGTTCCTGTGATCATTCTCAACGTTTTCATTTTTGTGGTTCTCATAATTTGTTTTGTTTTTGTTGTTTCATTTCTTGTTTCTGCGCCGTAGGTCAGTATCGGTCTTACACAGACCTTGCAAATTCTTGCTTTGCTCTCAATCGTCATATGTTTATTGTTCCAGATTATGTCTCTTAGTTGGCCTGATATCATGGCCGCTTTGTTGGCTTATGTGCGTACTTATTACGATGAATATTTATGATGCCTTAAGATATCAATATCTAGATAATAATGTCAAAAGCTCTGTTGAGATATGTTCCAACATGACAGGAATTGTAAAATCTAGTATGTACCGAATAGTGAAGGAGAAGAAAACGACTGGAATTGTTAATAATCCCAAGCCACATTCTATCACAGGCAGACGAAAAACCTCGTTGGAAGAAGAGATGAAAACTGCAATAAATGAAGTTGTACATACATTTTATTATAAGACGCAGATCCCAACCGTCGACAAAATTCTAACTAAAATCAATGAAGATCGGGATTTACCTGAAATTAAAAGAACTGAGCTCTGGAAATTGTTCAGAGAACGTAATTTTTGATGGGAAAAACCAGATAGGAAATCTGTTCTTATAGATCGTCCAAAAAATGTCCGTTGGAGAAGGAAATATCTCTCTCAAGTAAAAGGTAGAGTTGCTAGAAACAACAAAACTTACAAAATTAGTAATTTAACTGAACTTTTGAATTTTTTTTTTAAATAAAGTTACTGCAAAAAAATTGGGAAAAATCCATATAATAAAAGAAAATGTGGAAACTCGATCTCATGGTTGGTGGGATTAAGGAACCAATTATAATTAATTTGAGCGAAGATAGCGTCACTGACTTTGATTATGAATTAGATACGTAATGTTTACCAGTGTAAACACAATTTATTATTTAAATTTTCTATAACAAGAATTAATTACATTTGAAACTATTTTTAGTGTTTAATTGTAATTCTGCTGATGGTTTAAGAAATAAATAAACTGAAACGCCAAATGTCCTAAAAATGTTTTTAATTAATAAAAAAATGACCGATAGCCCAAAAAAAAATTTAATATTATATGGACGAATTTATTTTTTTCTGTATGTTTAACTTCTTGTATTTTTGACAATGGGTATTATGTAAGTATTTAAATTATAACTTAGAAATTTCTGAGCGAAAAAGGCTACGTTTTAGTCTGAATGTGCATAAAACAATTCCTATGCCAAAATTAAAAATAAAAAAAATACAGTTGTGATTTGTGTTAAATATGTCAAAATTATCTATATTATGTAATGTATGTGAATTAATAAGAAATCGTAAGAAATAAAATAATATTATAAAAACTTTTTATTTTAAGTTTATTACTGAAATTCTATTCTATGCCATAAATAATTACGCCTATGACAAGAATTAAAATCCTTTTTAACACTTCACACATCCAAATATCTATTGTTATCCAACCCAAATAGTCCATTATTATAGACCGGTATTTTTGATTATAAAATTTCTAACCCATTCTTATGAAAAATATATGTCTAATAGATTTTGCCAAAGACACCGAACTAAAGAACACAGGTAGTTTGCGAAGAAAAAAAGGGTAAAAAATGATTTATTACTCTCTCTAATTCTCGAATAAACTATAGTACAAGAGGCAAAATCGGGTCGATTGCGATCGCCCCCCCCCCCCTTTGTTCACGTCTGTCTGGAGGGGTGGGGGCTAAAACTCCTTTCTTGATTTTAGCCCCACCAGGACGAGAACATTTAGTTTTTAAGAATCGAAATCCATCACCTGTTTTCAATAAACTAATTAATCTGAAATTAATGTGCAAAAGGCGACAAGTAAATATTTTCCTTCGGGACTAAAGAAGTGTGAGCGATATTTTTTTGTCCGGGAATAGCGCTATGATGTTTGTGTCGGGCTCCGCTGTCCCATTCAAACAGGAAGTTGCAGTATTTTGTGAAGTCTGATTGCAGAGCCGTGAGTCAAGCAACAATAATTTTCGGCGACATAAAATTTTTTTGCACCTAATTTTCCTGCCGTTAATTAATTCGGGAGATGAAAACTAGTGATTTATAAGGATACATTTCTAGTATTACTCTGTTACAAATTCTGTTTATTTTGTGCATATACAAGACAATTTACACACATAGGCGAAATAAATATTGATTGAGCATTCGTTGTATTGTAGCTTCACCATAACTTGTAACAACCTTGTTACTCCTAAAACATAATACCTAATTGTTTTAGATTGTTGCTGCTTTAGTAACAACGTATCAATTTTAGTAAAGTCGTCTGAACGGAGATATAAATTTCATAATATAACACAGGTAATAGGTTTGTAGCGACATTGTTATAGGTTACTGAATGAGGTTGTAAATAAGGAGTATAACTTTAATGGGGCAAATTATGAAGTATACTGAGCTATTCACGAAAGACTAATCAAAATCTTTCAAGTTGAGTTTTAATGTACCATTTTGATATTTTTATGATTTTGTGGTTAAAAATAGTGCATCTTTTTAAATGTTACATAAATTATGCAAGAAATTTATTATCCACCTTTTATTGGGTTCCTTTGCTGAAGTATATACAGGGTGTTCGGGATAATGTGCTAAATCTCCCGGACATTTTCATATAGGTCTCCTTTTCGGAGATATGGGCTCCCAAAAAGCTGCAATGGAATCAAGTTTTTTACACATAATAGCACACCAATCAGAAGCGCGTGACGCCACGCTATCGTAAACATCACATCAGTCATAATTGTTTATCGCCTTTATCGATCGAATTTGTCTTTATTTGCATCGTTAATCAGATATGTTGTGGATAAAACTATCAAGTGTGTCAGTTTCCTGCTATCAAAAATACAACAACGTCAACAGCTCAAATTTGCCAAGAGGTTAACTGGTGCACTGTTGTTTCAGTCTGGACAGCTTTATTTCTGAATTTGTATAATATGTATACTTATACTGATTTATCAGCTGATTTTGGAAAGGTGGTAGGTGCTTCTAGATCTTCAATTGTGTGCAAAGCTAAAAAATAAAAATAAGTACTTGTGAAGAAACTGTAACTATTTACACATTATTATGTACTATAATTTTTTGCAACAGACTATAATAATATTTTAATAATAATAATAGGTACCACAAAGATTGTTTGAAATCATAACTACCTATAATGTTATGATTAAACCGGCTAACAGAAAAGATATACACTTGAATTCATTAAAACAGGTTACCGGTATAAAATAGCAATGGGTACGTACCTGAACTTTCTGATGAAGTGCCTGTGAGTTCTAAATGTTCTGTAGGTGGTTTTGTTTGTGCTATATCTTTATCATTTTCTTCATTTAGGCACCTTCTTGGTTTTTTGAGACCATAGGGACGCTCAGTGGTGTCAGAAGTTCGTGTACTTCTGCCTGGTTAGCATTAAAATTTTGTGGGTATACACCCTGACTTTATGCGCCTGAACCCATTACATGGTACTGTATATAATTTTTTATATCATTTGGTAACTGAAAAAAGAAAAAACTTTTAATTAGGAACTTTAAAAATAATACAGTTATAAAGAAATGAAACCTAACCTCAAACAGGATCAACAGTGTTATTGACAAATATTTACCTTACATATATTTTGTTTGTTTATATAAAATAAATACTTACATCAAAATGATCTTCGCAGAAATAAATCACTGAATTAACAAATACAGCAGCTGGATATCACCTTGCAAGATTTAGCCACGTATTTCTGATATTTTTCTTCATTGGCACGTTAATAAATAACTTATTTGGAGTTTTTATCGATGTGTTATTACATGGAGGAACTACACATCATCAATACGCATTAGAATTCATGATTATCGCACAAAATAATGGAAAATATGAATCAAAACAAGCAATAAGATACAACTTGTCAAGTGTTTACGAAAGGGCGACGTCACAGACGGACGCCTTTACTATTCTAGCGTTTTGGTGCGAAATTTAAATTGTGTTTTAAAATGGTCATTTTTTCCTTCAAAACATAATTTTTTTGCGGAAATAAGATTTATTTTGTATAAAGTAGGTGCGTAAAAACATCGTGGAGTATTTTTCCAAAATCAGTCATCATGCCTATTATTGAACCAGCAAGTATATTTCAATTTTCTTTTAATATGATGTATACCAGGTAAGACACTTCAAATTAATATCCAACAAAGTGTTGTGAATTACTCACAGCTTCAGAGATGGACTAGCTGTGAGACTCCTGATGATACCCATTTTCTTTACGCATTGTATGATAAGAACTTTGGATAAGGTTTTTTACATACCTTTAGCTGTTGACTCAAAATTAAATACTCATTCATGTCGGTAACTCTAACCGTTTGCGAAAAAACGTCATTTTGTTTACACTCTTAGTCCCCTAACTTCTGCCGGGTTAAATATAGAAAAGAGTAATTTTCCCCTGTCACCATAGTTTCAATGAAAAGTTAAACTATCTGCTTTGTTAAAAACTTCGTAACAACATTCGTGAAGTTTGATACTCTTGCGGACCCGACGAATTGAGGACTGCTGTACCTGCCATATTAACTCAGCATTGTTCCTTATATCACAAATCACAATGAAACGTAATTCTCCGTAGAAGTTTCTCTCTGCTATCAACTCGAGTGGAATACACTAAAATTTTGAGGTAAAAATTCAGCGGCATTAGGTTGAGAGATCAAGGAGGCCAGGCACTAGGTCCTCCTCTACCTCTTCATCACTTTGAATAGACGTTATTCAGGTGCTCCCGCACAGCAACGCTGAAATGAGGTGATGTCCTATCGTGCATGTAGTACATGTTTCGACAGGTCTCAAGTGGTAAATGTTCTATTAAATCGTGAAAACCGTTCTGGAGGAACTCCAAATAAAGTTCTTCATTCAGTCGTGCCGTCAATACGAATGGTGCAATCAAAAAATTGCCAATGACTCCTACCAAGATATTAATTGATTGTTGTTAATGCGAAACAGCAATTGCATGAGGATTTTCATCAGCCTATACATGTGAGTTGTGTAAATTTATGATACCATTTTTGGTAAAACCTGCTTTATCCGTGAAGAGAATAGTACTAATGAAGTTAACTTTATTTCGTTACTGATCCAATAGTCAGTCAGGAATCAGTTCATGCACTTTTTTCAAATGATATGGATATAACAGCCGTGCTTGAAGAACTTCAAGTACTATTGTTTTCAACGTATTAAAATTAAACGTAAACATAAAAAACAAGAAACTCTTCTATTTCAAAATCGGTTTAAAATTAAATTTCTGAACGATATCGAAGCTAAAAACTATGCAGAGAAATGTTATATTTGCTATATAACTTTTTATATTTCGGTTCATGTTTATCTTTACTTTACGTGATAGTAAAGCCACAAATCATAGCGAAAAACCATTTGGCCAAAATAGCAACCTACGCATCGACCGCTTCCGGAGAAAATAATTTATGAGCTCCTTAGGATTTCCGCATTCGAGTAAAAAAGTTTAATAAAAAGAATACAACTGTTTGCCTTTGGGGAGGGTGGTTTAGAATACATTAAATAAATCATATATTTCGAAAACGTTTTCTTTTTTGTTACGTATCGCTCTTTGTTTCTTTATTAGGGCTAAAATTACGTTGTTATCAATAACAAGAAACTATTTTGAATTCAAGATGTTTTATGAAGGCTGTAGGTTTAATATATATATATATATATATATATATATATATATATATATATATATATATATATATATATATATATATATATATATATAAAGGCCATTCTGGCACATTATTTATATTTTAAAATTGATCAAAATTAATACTTTGCACCTTAAAATTTATGATGGTTTTAATCAAATTTTGTTCATAAAAACATTAAAATCTTTATTGTTGCTTTAATATTATTACCCTTTTATTCAGCAAAACTTTCTTAATATATTTGTGCCAAAATTGCTTAAAATAAGCTTAAATTTACCTTATAAACTAATTACATCTATATTACATTCTATAGTTATAATGATATGATTTTAATTTATACATAATTTCGTTAGTATCTCTTAAAACTAAAATATTCTTTTTATATATCATACATTAGTGTTTATTTATCACTATTCATGGTATTTTTGTCTAATTTTTCCACTTCACGCACTTTTGTGTCTTAGGAGTGATTGTTTTAATGGGACAAACGACGATGTATAACACTTCATTATTGGCTTTTTAAAAGCATCCACACTCTTTTTGTTAAATATATATATATATATATATATATATATATATATATATATATATATATATTTATTCACTCTTACTCTAACTAGTACAATACTTTCCACATAGTTTTTTTTTAATTAACTTTAGTTTTTATAGAACGAAATATGTCACATTTTTTAAAAGTATAACAATTCTCAATTATTTTACTTATTCAAGAATTTTGAATTTTATTGTCTCTTTCTTAAGACTTTATCTGTTTATTTACACTACGATTTAAACAATACATCTTATACTATACTTAAATCTAATTTTATCCTATTCTAAACCAAATCTACTGGCATATTAACCATTAAAATACATCATTCAACCTTTTTGTGTCTGATTTCTTCTCTTTTTATCTCAAATAAGTCTGAACACTTATTTATACAATATATATATATATATATATATATATATATATATATATATATATATATATAAATTTTATTTCGATATCTTCTTGGGTAATAGGTTGTAAAATAAATTTCAGAAGTTTATTTTTTTCTTTCTTATATTTACTTACGACGTTTCGCACATCGTGTATACAATAATTATTTTCAGTATGAAAATTTTTATCAGCAACTGGCTGTGCAATGGGCTCTCCTATTTCTTCCACAGTCGCACAATCAATTATGGAACATTTGGAAGAAAACGTAATAAATAAACTTAATTTCAATATATTATTTAGATTTGTTGATGACTACTTAACAACCATACCAGAAGATGGAATTGATGCCATAATGACTATTTTCAACTGCTTCCATGAAAAATAGCAATTTAGCAAAATAGTACACTAGAGAAACTTGGTCGGGTCGTTACCTAAACTATAATTCAAACCACCCAAAAAGTTAAAAAAAATAGTGTTATAATAAGTCGAGCAGATTGAGCTTTTGCCTTAACCTCCGCAAAATATCGCCATGAAACCCTAAAAAAGGTACAAACAACTCTCATAAATCATTTTCCAAAAAAACATATCTAAAATAATAAAACAAAGAACACATTTGTTCTATAATTAAACAAAAACCCAAAAAATAAAAATCAAGAAGAAAATAACGAGTATATCAGTATGCACTCTACGAATGGTCGGAGAAAACAAAACATATTTTATCAAAACATCATATAAAAGTTTGTCATAAAGCACAAAATTTACTGAAAAATTTATTTACCTCTTTAAAAAGTAAAGTACCTAAAAAGAAAAAATCCAACATTATTTATCCAATATTATGTCTTAACTGTCCTAAAACTTACATAAGAATGACAACACAGTATTTAGACAATAGATTGAACGGTCACAACACCAAAATATTAACTCAAGGTCAAAATTATCTTAAAATAACTATAAAAGAAATAATAGAAATTAATAAAATTTTCGCTAAAAGTGAAAAATAACTATAAATTTTTATATGAAATTGAACTTTTTGAAGTCGGCGCCAAACTAATACCTGACCAAATGTGATTTACATACACAGATTAAAAATACTTTATTTTTAATTACTTTCTTGCCATAATTTGTATATATTAGTAAATATTTATTTCATTTACAAATAATTTGGCGCCGACTTCAAAAAGTCCAATTTCATTTAAAAATTTATAGTCATTTTTCACTTTTTAGCGCAGTTTTAGAAGTCGGTACAATTTTTTTTTATAAAAATTTTATTTTTCTATTTTTAGTTTTAGAATTCATTATGATATCCATAAATTATTTAAACTAAATACTAATCGAGATTAGTGTATTTCGCAATGACTCCAAGATAGCAAAACAGTACCCATTTTATTTAAAGTTGTAAATTACCCTAAAAAGGAACCACTAAAAATTCTTTGGTTCTTAGAGTTTTCCAAATACCAGTAAAATTGTGTCAAACCAATATTTAATCCGTCATAGTAAATCCACTATCTTAAATTTCAGATTAATTTTAGATTGGTAATATAAGCCCCAAAACCTTCCAATATCGATGTTTAAAGAACCTGAGATATAAATTTCTTAGCTTAATATATTTTATACTGCATATTGAGCTTGTATACGCCTCAAGAATCCCATAATATCGACCTGAGATGTAAATTTCTTAGCTCGATATATTTTATACTGCATATTGAGTTTGTATTCGCCTCAAGAACCCCACAATATCAATTTTCAATATTTAAAGAACCTGAGATGTAAATTTCTTACCTCGATATATTTTATACTGCATATTGAGTTCGTATACCCCTCAAGAACCCCACAATATCAATTTTAGACAAAATCGGAATATGTAAAATTTTCTGTCCCTCATATTGTATTTTATCACGATTCCGAGAACCCTCTAATACCAAATATGAAAAAAATGCGAATAAGGTAAAATTTTCAACTCACTAAATTGCATCAGTTACATTGAATTTCAAAAAAATTATTTTAAGCCTTAATCTAATCTAAATCTGAATGAAATCCGGAAATTTAAAATTTTTAGATTTATATTCGCTATTGACATCCTCAAAAACGATTCAGTCCCACCTTTTAACAAAATCCAAAAATGTAAAATTTTTAGTCCGCTATCTTGGATTTGCCATATTGAATCCTGAAAAAATACTTTTAAATTCATGATTTACACCCTCAAGAATCCCCCCATCTATATCATTGTGGGAGAAAATCGAAAAATGTAAAATTTTTAGGACACCATATTGAATCTGCCAGATTGAGTTTTTCAAAAAATATTCTAAATTCATTATTAACACTAACAAAAATACCTCAATACTGATTTTAGACCAAATCGGGAGATGTAGAATCTTTAATCCGCCATCCTGGATGCGCCATATTGAATTTTTTAAAAATAACTTTAGATTAGTTATGTACGACCCTGAAAACTCCCTCGTATCAATTTTGGAGAAAATTGGAGAAAATTGATTTTTTTGTCCGCTATAGTGGATCCGCCATATTAAATTTTTAAAAAATATTTTGGATCCATTATAGGCGACCCCGAAAACTCCCCGATAGCAGTTTTGGAGAAAATCAGACAAAATTAAATTTTTTTGTCCGTCATATTGAATTTTTTAAAAATAATTTCAGATTTGTTGTGTACGACCTCAAAAATTCCTCCATACCAATTTTGGAGGAAATCAAACAAAATTAATTTTTTTGGCTGCCACCTTGTCAGTGCCATCTTGGATATTACTGCACCAATTTCGTCCCAAAAAATATGGGACCACCGCAGCAACTTCCTGAACATAACGTAAACAATTTCATTCAAATCGGTGCAGCCGTTCCGGAGTAATCGGTATACATACATAAAAAAAAACATACATACTCGACGAACTGAGAACAGAAAAGATCATGAACTTATTTTATACCCTCTACTAATTCTATAAAATATTCCGATATATAGTCAAATTTTTTTTAATATAAAGAAAGAACTATCTAAAGAAATAAGTCAAAAAAATAAATTCCATCACATCAAATTAAGATATATTTAATAATGTTAATACTCTTGAACTGACAAACTCCAAGGTAGTATATCTAAAAAACTTTTTTAGATGTTAATAACTTTAAAATTAAATGTAACATGTTTCTTTCCAGTGCTTTAAGATGTTTAAGTGTATTTAAATGTTTTTGCTTTTAATGTATATAGCAAAACGTCGTAAGTAAATTTAAGAAAGAAAAAAATGAATTTTTAAATTTTATTTTACAACCTATTACTCAAGTAGATATCTAAATATATATATATATATATATATATATATATATATATATATATATATATATATATATATATATATATATATATGTTTATACGGATTTCACGGATTCCTCCTTGCGAGTTGCAATAGCAGTGGATACATCTACATTATGCCGTTGTAGTGCTGAAATCACATTCAGCAAACGTACAACTATATGCAACTCCGTGTATAAGTGAAGTAAAATGCAAACTGTAAATGCAAACTTCGTTCCATCATATCCTTTCCGTGTTAGAGGTTGCACAGTTTGAATGGATTGCTACAGAACACAATCCATCCAATTCCACCACCATCGAGATGATGCCCTACCTATACCACCACACCGAGAAGAAAGTCAAAACTTACCCTCCCCGTCACAGTGATACGGCAGAGGCACATGTTTCGTCTCTACTAGACTCATCAGGGTACCGACATGCACCTGGCTGTGCAAAGGACAGATCGGAAAGAAGCATGGATTGTGTTCTGTAGCAATCCATTCAAACTGTGCAACCTCTAACACGGAAAGGATATGATGGAACGAAGTTTGCATTTACTGTTTGCATTTTACTTCATATATATATATATATATATATATATATATATATATATATATATGAACAGAAAATTTTTGCTGTGCTGACAAAAGATTGTTGGTAAAAATTACTCTCGTGTTAAAAACTGCGGGGATTTCAGGAATGTTTCGTCCTTTTATAAGACTCATCAGGCCATTGCACCCGGCACAACCCGTCATCGCGCAGTGGTGCCCTATCAACTGATTTTAAAATTAAAAACTTCTTTTTCACAAATGTGTTTATTTTTAGACATGTCCTCTACAGCATCTTATTTTTTCGGCTATTACTGTCCTCCTTACTTTTTTTTTTCTTGTCAATATTTCTTCGTCTATCTTCTTGTGTTTTGGTGCTAAGCCTTTTTTGGTAAAACTTCTTTTTTTGTGGAATAGTTTTTCTATATCCTCAGGTATTTTGCATTGTCTTGTATTAAGCTATTCAAATTATACTTTTTATTTTGATTTTTTCACCTCTTATTCCTCTGAGGTATTTTGAGTGGGTTGGCTGAAAAATGGGAAATAAACCTTACTCTTAATGATCTGAGTCACATAATTTTCTTTTTTGTATCAGTACATCATTAAAAAGATAAAACTTCTAAAATAAAAACGCCTAATTTCAAATTCTGGAATAAATACACAATTTAAAACTTGTTTATAAAGAAGTTTTAAGCATAAAGAATCTGTCAAGATGAGTAGCTGAAAAATACTTGCGTACTGTCGCCCAAATTGCACCATAATTTAAAATAGAATTAGGTAAGTTAAGTCTTTTTTGATACACAAACACCATCTTTCGGTAGTTCCACAAGATTTGCTATATTTTTTTGTTTACTAATTGTTTGAAGATTATAGAAAATGTTGTGGACTGATTAAAATGTTGTTGTAGAACTTGCATTGTCTTTATTCTTGTTTGTTTTTATGAAGATTCGATTAGATGACATTTCTAATCGTTATCAAGTATAATAAATTCAATATTTTGTCTTAGCGTTATAAGCTCAAAAGATAGAAAGAATAATCTATAACTTTTAATGATGATTTTTGATAAAATTTGGTACCTCTTGGATTCTCTTAAAGAACATAATCCTACTTCTTCCCACAGTCTAGTAAAGTATACTGCTAATTTAGACCACATTCTTCATTTAATCGTAGGCCCATATTATATAATAATAAGCTTAATTTCTGCTTTTACCATCAATTTTACGCAAAAGCTTTTCAAAGTACAAAAGCCGAAATTTAGTTGGACAATTTCTCTGTAAATATACTAAAATCCTAATTTTCTATGACGAGAATTTGTTTCAGACTTTGGCCTATTCTAGTATAGGGCCTTTATGAATGGACATTTAAGCCGTAATCCAAATTGTGTTCCTGCAGGATTATGTCTCGTAAATTATGTTTAGAGTATTATGTATTTTCTGGTCGCAGTAAATTTTATAAAGGGAAAAAATGTTTACTTTGCATTAAAGGTTATTATTTTTACTACGTGGCGCAATATACGATAGAGAGGATTTATTTTATGGAAATATGTGTTTACAATAATATATTTTTGATAAAGTTTAAGCGGGTTTGAGAATACAAAATACGAGCTAAAAATGGCTATGGAGATATGGTTTTTAATGATTATCAAAAGCAAAAGTTACTCTAAAGTTCAGATAATTTAAATAGAGTATAAGTATTTCGTAATATATATATATATATATATATATATATATATATATATATTGTTAAAAAATTCTTTACAACTCACAAAAGTCTTGGTCAACTATATTGTTTAATTAAAAAGTTTCAATATTATATATATATATATATATATATATATATATATATATATATATATATATATATATATATATATATTGTTAAAAAATTCTTTACAACTCACAAAAGTCTTGGTCAACTATATTGTTTAATTAAAAAGTTTCAATAATATATATATATATATATATATATATATATATATATATATATATATATATATATATATATATATATATATATATATATAGCATAATGTGGATATAACTACTGCTATTGCATCTCACACGGAGGAATCCGTGAAAGCCGCATAAACATATATACGCCATCCGGCGGGAGGTCGGCCAAGCCGCGTTCATTGATGCATGCTTCCTTCTGATCTGTCCTTTGCATAGACAGGTGCATGTCGGTACCCTGATGAGTCTAGTGAGAGACGAAACACGTACCTCTGCCGTATCACTGTAGCGGAGTGGGTAAGTTCTTTAACTTTCTTCTCGGTGAGGTGGTACAGGTAGGCCACTATCTCGGTGGTGGTGGAACAGGATGAATTGTGTTTTTTAGTCATTTATTCAACCTGTGCACCCTCTAACATGGAAAGGATATAATAGAGTGAAGTTTGCATTCACTGTACGCATTTTACTTCATTCACACACGGAGTTGCATATAGTTGTACGTTTGCTGAATGTGATTTCAGCACTACAACAGCATAATGTGTATATAACCACATTGCATCTTACACGGAGGAATCTGTGAAAGCCGCATAAACATATATATATATATATATATATATATATATATATATATATATATATATATATATATATATATATATATATATGGAAAAGTTATTTTATTCTCCTTACGACCTTTAAGAAAGGGGGACAGACGGTATATTTTCTGCGAACTTCACTCTGGTTCTCTATCCATACTAGTTTCGACCACCTAATGGTCTCATCAGTGGAGCTGTAACGAACCGAGAGCAAAATGCACGGAAAACAACTGTCCACTTAAAATCCCCAAATCGTAAAATATCGGTAGGATATTACCTGCAAAACTTGATGCCCGACTGTTATCTTAAACAGTACAAACGAACATCTGAAGAGTTTTTAAGGATTCTACACTTCGTAAGACTTCATAATGATGATAATATTGTAAGCTTTAACGTAAAATTGCTGTATCCGAGCATATCGAAAGTTGTAGCACTCCCAGCTCACGTTGTGGACCTAACCAGACAATAACTTAAGAATGCATATGTCTTATTTTACAGATGAATAGCACTGCCACAGACTCATCATTATCTCCAGCCGTTGTAAATCAATTCATAACCTACTTCGAAATCGTAGCTGCTAAAGAATACTTCAAACCCAAACTCTGGTTACGAACAATAGCTCAACTGCTTCCATAATTTTCTTAATTCTATTTACTTGAAAATACAGTTCAGTCTGCTACTTAAGGGAAACAATAAGCTCTCATTCCTAGACATCCTAGTGAGCAAGATAATGGATGAACGTCTGCAATATACAGTATATCGAAAACCAGTCTATGCGGTCACAGCGTAGCCAACACTCTAATATCAAGATCCCTTCGTCTAATATATATATATATATATATATATATATATATATATATATATATATATATATATATATATATATATATATATATATATAGGCCGGAACAACAGAAGAATATTGACAATGCTGGTATAACATAAACTCAACATAAGAAATAAACAGACAACATCAGCTCGATATAGAACACCAAATTAATTTTAACAACTGCCAGGAAATCGCTAATATAGAACATTACAAGGCAAAACTGATCCACGAGTCCACTGAAATCGAAAAAGAAACACTTTGAATAAGAGAGACGATGTACTTAATCCTCCTTCTACCTGAAAAATTCTTCTCAAGGGAGATCATTGGGAAAAAGTAGTGAATCGCTTCGACAAGGAAAACAGAATTAAAAATAAAATATGAACTGGATGCTTACGGCAGTTTACGAAATGTGGGTCATCTGCAGAAAAATTAATAAAAACCGAAAGAAAAGTGCAGTAAAAACTAACTTAGGAATTTAGGCAATATTTTGAAACTATCATATGTGAAAAAAAAACAATCTTTATAAAGTTGTGTATAAAGGTTGTCATACAGCAAAGAACCACTATATGTGAGTGATGTGAATAGAACGAAGTGCTTACAATTTGCTAAACGATGCAGGTGAGCTTTATAATAAAGTTATTTGGTTCCGTGAGAGAAAGTTTAATATTTTTGATTCAGAAGAATTAAAGTAAAGAAAACACTAAGACAAATGTTAAATCAAAAAAAAATGTGGTCAAAGTAGTAAAACGTGGGGAAGACGGAATAATAGTAAGAGGATTCATGAAAGCCTCTGGTGTAGACAACATAGCAATAATGGCGAAGCGACTAAAATGTGGTTGTCGGACTTGCATTGTCTTTATTTTTATTTATTTTTACGACGTTTCGATTAGATTGTATCTCTAAATGTTATCAAGTATAAACTGAATGTCTTGTCTTAAGACTACGAGCTTATATAGAGACTGTGTCCACTGAATCGCAAAATTTCGCTTCACTGTACACACCTCAATGATTTGATGTTATAAAGTAGTGGTTGCCAAAGATTAGGTATCTGAACACTCGGTTTACCTAAGATTCCATTATTATTTTTAATGTAAGGTGCTTCTATAACTTTTCTTTTTTTCATGTTGGGTTCTATATATATTGCCGCGGCCTCAGACCATTTTATATGGTGTTGTTTATCCCAGGCGTGTTATGCAATACCTGATCTCGACGTTTCCCCTTTTTGAGTATGAGTTTTATGTTCCTTAATTCTAGTGGTCGTTTGGTTTCTCCAATATACATTTCACCACACTCACATGAACTTTGTAAACACATTCTTTCTTATCGGTACTTTTTGGTTTTGTTTTTATTAAATGGGCTCTAACTGTATTTTCTGATTTAAAGACTGTTTTTATATTATAACTTCTGGCAGTTCGTCTAATTTTCTTGCTGTCCAGATTTCGTTGTTCTAAAGTTATTTATAACATCGTCAATTAGTTTCAAAGGACAATTCTGTTGTATGTCATGGTGAATCGCTGAAACGAATCTATTGAAACTTCAATATACAGAAAGCCATCACATACTGGACAATATCTTAATCATAGTTCCAATCATTCTGTTGTAACAAAATGGGAAATTATACGCAACTTCTATAATCGCGCTATATCTATATGCAATAATGCCGATTCATTGGAAAAAGAGGTAGCAAATATTAAATCCGATTTACAACAGAATGATTATCCTTTGAAACTAATTGGGATAAACAATACAATATAAAATGGTCTGAGACTGCGGCAATATTTATGGAACCCGACATGAAAAAAAGAAAATTTATAGAAACAGCTTACATTACAAACAATAATGGAATCTTCAGTAAGCCGAGTTTTGAGATACCTAATCTTTGGCAACCACTACTTTGTAACATCAAATCATTGAGGTGTGTACAGTGAAGCGAAACTTTGTGCTTCAGTGGACACAGTCCCTATATAAGCTCGTAGTCTTAAGACAAAACATTCAGTTTATACTAGATAATGATCGGAGACACAACCTAATTGAAACGTCGTAAAAATAAATAAAAATAAAGACAATGTAAGTCAGACAACGACATTTTAGTCAATCTTAAACATTGTCTACAACCTTCAAACAAATAATGGCGAACTCATCGATCAAAAATTATATTGAACATTTCAAGACAGAAATTTGGTTTATCAGATTATTTTTACTTGCAACACGCACTTGTGACGACCTCAAATCTTATGCTAGAATTTGGAGGATAATAAATAAGATACCTTATTTGTTTGAAACTCCTCTTCAGAGTCACGATTTAAACCCAACAAAACATTTATGAGACATTTTAGATGGATAAATGGAGAGCGCGCAATTCGAAATAAAGGTGATTTGCAAGAAGTACGGAACTTTTCAAACATTGTCTGGTGTACCCCTAAAAATCTACGTTAGTTATGTATTCGCTGTGAAAAGGGAAAACCCTAACTGGCTTCTGTAAAAGTTTATTAATTTCAAGAAACATAAACGCGAGATAGACAATCCAAATGAGAAATATATTAACTAAAAGAAATGCGTTGACGTCGTATTTAAATTGGGATTCTGTTATTTTAAGTTTACTCTAAAATTTTCATAAAAATCATAAAAAGGATATCTCCGCTCGACAAGTATCATCGTGAAAATCTAGCTAAAAGGCATTGTACTATACAAACTTTCACTACAAAAGCCAAACAAAGAGATTTTATTAAAATGTGAGATTGCGATGGAAATGAAAAAGGGAACGAACGAAATATTATCTGCCTGTTCTATTATGCTGGAAAATTGTCTGCCAAGTCGAGTGGGTAAAATAAATTTGCGTCATTTTAATTTTCATAAACTATCCCTATTTCGAATATAACTAAAAACACGAAAAAAGTGCTATTTTTCGTTTGCAAATAGGGGACAATTTATTACGAATTTTAATTAAAATTTGATGAAAAGATGCATTTTTGATATTTTGAATTTTCTATTAAGAACACTAAAAAAATTTCTATTTAGCTACGATAGGAAGAAATGACTCACGTTACATAGTAAAGTTACAAACTTGTATCAAATTTTATATCAATATATCTATTATTTTGTAGTATATCAAGCGTTTTCCAACAAAAAACTTTTGTAAAGTTGGGACATTGCAGAGTCATCAATAAATTTACTTAAAATTTACTTCTCTAAACAGAGGAATTCTTTTGACACCATGTATATTGATTTTAATCATGGGAACTACGAGAGTGTATATCTTATATTCCCTTCCAAAAGATGTTTTAAATACAGAAAAAATAAATTAATCATCAAACGTAGTCAGTTTTATTCCTTTGGGTCCTTTATCTATTTTTCTGGAACCATATTTTATATGGGTTCATATGCCGTATTGCCCATATAAATATTGAAAAATATGTTGCAAAAATTACACCCTTGTCAAATATGAAAACAGTTAAAGATTAAAGTCAAGGATGAGTTTAAGTCTAGATCATCTATAGTTCGGGAGCCCAGTGGGCTATACAGGCTGTTTGGTACATCGATAGAAAGTTTTGAAGAGGTGATAGAGAATGTCATTTTGAATAATTTATGTCATATATACCTTAGTACAAAAATGTGCGGTTGTCGAGTTACAGCACATTTTATAATTTTTCGGTTTTCTGGCATCTGGTGATTGAAAATTTAATTTTTATGATATTGGTATAATTTTTCTGTTTGAAATATTTTTTTTTCTTATTCTTTGGTTTATACACTATAATAACAACAAGAGGACTAAAATTAAAATAACACACTGAAAACTGTGAACTCAAAAATCTTATTCATCTACGAAAATTCAAATTTTATTCTTAGATTTTAGTGATGTTTAGTGAGAAAAAATAAATGCATTCAATTTATTTTAAAAATAACTTTGTTGAATTATCTTTACAGTGGTGTATGGAAACCCGTATCAGTAAAATATTACGGCGTCAAGTCTGGGAATCTCGCAAGCCACAATATGGGACCGTTTCTTCCTATTCAACGATTAGGGAATGTTTCATTTAAAAAAGCTCTTACGTCAAACCGATAATGTGCTGGACATCCGTCGTTCTGGAAAATTATTCTGTCTCTTACGTTCAATGGTATTTCAAAAACTAAGTAATTGTCTCCGTTTAAATGTTCAAGAAGGAAATATGGCCCAATGAAAGTTCTTCCGATTACCATTCCCCATACATTTACATTGAATTTCTGTTGGAAGGATATTTTTTTTTTCATTTGCGGATTCTTATCAGCCCAATAATGCATATTGTGGAATTTGGTGATTCCCTCCCGATAAAATTTCGATTCATCGGACCATAAAATACTTTTTAAGGAAAGCCCATCTTCCATATCAGCTTTAAAAAATATCGGCAGAACAGAATTCCCCATGCTGGATCACCTTCTTCAAAGCCTTGAACCGGGGTGTAATGGAATGGATATTTTCCTTCAACTTTCATAACGTTCCACACTTTCCAAGTAGACAAATTAAGCTGATTAGCTACCTCTCTAGTGGTTGGATCTCCATCAAATGAATTCCAAATTAGTTGTTCTACTTCGACAGCATGTCTGTCTGCATGTAATCTTTCTCTGAAAAGAAGATTACCGGTTTCACAAATACGGCGATATGTGTTAATAAAAACTTGTACATTGGGAACTCTTTTTCCAGGATATCGATCTCGGTCTAGTCTTTGATCTGCAGCTGCACCATACATGAAAATTATATCAGCGTTTTCTAAATTGGAAAAAGTAGCCATCGTTTTGTGACCAAGGCAATTTTAAATTTAGCAAGTGAACACTGAACTGGTGTAAAACACAACTGCGAGATGTATGCGACCAGCACTAAATCCGATATCATCTGTATGGTTGGCTAAAAAAACTGGTTGTTTATGTATTGGTGTTTTTATTTTTTTTATGTTTATTTTACAAATAACAATTACCGGCCTGGTGATCAGAAACACAAAAATTCATCTTTTAGGCGTTCAAAACATCCATTGCAATACATTAGGTATTTTGTTTTCGTTAATATGAATATCTTTCCTGAATTTAATGTATTTAATATTTTTTTGATACGGGTCTCGATAAACCACTGTAAAGGTAATTCAACAAAGTTATTTTAAAAATAATCGGCTGCGAAAATTTATTGGGCTCCCCGACTACTAGAAATTGTTTTAAGAACAATTTTCC
Source organism: Diaprepes abbreviatus (assembly GCA_034092305.1). Lineage (NCBI taxonomy): Eukaryota > Metazoa > Arthropoda > Insecta > Coleoptera > Curculionidae > Diaprepes > Diaprepes abbreviatus. Next base: position 1,620,420 of record JASJET010000178.1, on the reverse strand, counting down.
CATTATAAGGAACCAAAAGAATGTTTAAAAGAAATTTTTAAAATGCAATATATTAATTTGATTACATGTACAAAGAATTCGTATAATGATTCTTTTCCCTAATCAACAAGAAAGAGCTATTAAAATGTTTCCTAAATGACTAAAAGACTGAGGAGGTTTCTTTTACAAATATTGTCGAAACTTGCTTCCATTGAGTCCGTACCATTTCCCTTGCAATAAATATACTAATTTCTGCGTGTGATGTTCAGCCATAGCGAAAAATTTAAAAATTAAATAAAAAATTTTAAAATTCAAAGAAAAATATTTGTCAGATTGCGGCGTTTTATAATTCTCTTGATGACGATACTTATCATTGTTCGCTGGTTGCTATTTAAATATTTATTGATGATGGCAGCTCTAAATTTCTTGGAGAAGTCCTAAGCCTAGATAAAAGGTGAAGGGCGCTACGGTGAGTCTCAGTATACAAAAAAACTTTCATTACTGGGTATAACTTTTTTGGACAAAGGTGTTAAGGAATAACAATTTTTAATTGTTGTCGACAAGATGACCGACAACCGAGTGGCAAAAATTGCAAAAGAGGGAATACCAAACTCCTCAAGGCTTCCTGGTCGACCGCCTAAAAGATGGAAAGAGAGCTGGACATCGGTGTCACAGGAACAAGAATAAACGAGATGCATTGACAGTCAATAAGGACAAAGTCCTATACTAAGAATAAGAAGAAGAAGAAGAAGAAGAATTTTTAATTAGAAATCTAATATACCTAGACAAAAACAGGTTATGAAGCTGCTGGTAGCATTTTCTGCAATATATATCGGAATTGTAATCAGATCTCGATTGAGTTTGCAAATAACTCGTAATTCTGCTTCTATTTTTGCATCATTTTCAGATAATATAAACCATTGTGGAATGACGAGAAGCCTTGTACACTTACTGGTTCTGTTAGTTTTATTATGCTTACACCTTATTTAAGATTCCCTCAATTTATCTGATACTAGCGACCCGCCCCGGCTTCGCACGGGTGCAATGCTGATACTAAATACACTACAGAAAAACTGTGACTATTTATTTTATTTTTACAACAATTATTACATCGGCCTCCGACGCGCTATTTATAGGCACGCTGCCGCCGCCCTGGTCGGCCAGTACCGCCGCAAGCGCTACTTCCCGCAATTTTAAATCTGTAATATCTTCGAAAATATTCATTTAAATCTTGTGCTGTAAAGGACCATATAGATCTATATTAAATTAACAATGTATTTAAGCTATTTAATTGGATAAGGATTATTGCTGTATTGGTTAAAATCGCTTCAAAATTTGCCATTATTTGTCGTAAAAAGTAAATGACAAAAAAATGTTATTGTGGAATATCCATGAGAGATAGACATATACCATCGCGGAGTTTTCTGTAGACCTTTTCAATGTGTACAAATAATTAGTACATTATTTTGATAAATCTCGTAGGGTTCAGCCTGCGTTTGCAATGTAAGCGGAAAAAAATATGATAATTAACGACATCACATTAGAAACCTCAAAAATAACAGTATTTCTCCACTATTTAATGGATGTTATTATACATATAAACCTTCCTCTTGAATCACTCTATCTATTGAAAAAAACCGCATCAAAATCCGGTGCGTAGTTTTAAAGATTTAAGCATACAAAGGGACATAGGGACAGAGAAAGCGACTTTGTTTTATAGTGATAGTACACGTATAAATGGTTTATTGGCAAATTTGACCCATAAATTATAACAAGTTTATTTCATCTTTCCAACTAATATATTCAATATTTTTTACTTAATTTATTCAAATCCTGTTCTCCTACCTATTAATTTTCGTAATATATTGTAAATAATATATTTCATAAAATGGCTAGTCACGTTGTTCGGGTAAATGTGCCAGCGTTAACCGCTAAAGCCATTTTCCTAAATAGGTTGGTGTCGATGTAATGATTTAACTTTAATTGGATTTATTGTTAGAAACATGGTGACTTAATATTGAACATGGGAATACTAAAAGGGATTATGTTGTTTAGAATTTTGTATTTATACCTATTCTGTATTGATATTTTATAAATTTATTGTTTGAAAACCCGTTATTGTTACAAAACATGCAAGGTTTTTGATCCTTTTGGTTTAGGTAGAAATTGGCTTGGCTCAAGGAAATCCTTAAATTTATAATTTCAAATTAAAATGACTGGAATTTTAATAAATAGAAATGTCTCTATCTGCCGTCAATTTCAGCCGCATAGCATCTCGAATTCTCGTGTGAAGATGATATATGGATTTTTGGGGATGCTGGATTCGACTCCGCAGTCTGTTTAGTCTTCCAAGGGCAGTCAGAGGTCATTTCAAGGTCAAACTAAGAAAAATTTATTAAAGAAATCTGAAAAAGAAGATATGTAGGTTTCTTGGTCGTTGAATCCGAACTCGTGGTTTATATAATCCACTAAGGTCAGCCAGAGGTCATTTAAACATTATTTCAAGGTCAAATTGTGAAAATCTATTAAATAAATCTGAAATAGAAAATATGTAGATTGTTGGGATCGCCTAATCCAAATTCGTGGTTTGTTTCATCTCTTGAGGTCATTTCAGGATCAAACTGAAAAATTACATGTTATAAAAGGCAACCAGTGGATACATAGAGCACGTTTCATGATGTCGTTCGTTCGCTATTAGTTCGTTCATTCCAATGGTTCCAATTCCATTTCTTCCAACTACTAGAATGTTTCTGTTCCAATCCTCCTGTTTATCAGCACATTAAATTGGCAAATGACCACGTTAATGTCCTTATCAATGGTAGATTTGGAACCGAAACAATGTCTTTGTTCGAAGAAACGGAACTGGAACCGTTGGAATTAACAAAAAACAACGAACAATATAATGAAATGCGTCCATGGGTGCTATAGTCACTGAATCTGATCTTTCCAAGGTCAAATTTAAAGAACGCGTATATTGGATCCCGACCAATGAATATACAAATTTTTGTGTCGTTGATTCCATAACATGGGAGGGTGTAACCTTTAAAAGTCAGCTACTAAATTTTTACGAATGCAATGCCGCCATATTGGAATCGCCATCTTAGATTTGTTTCGTCAGATTCATGATCAGAGCCCATGAAAATCTTCGAAGTATGAGATTGGCATGAACTATTGAACTTTTTACGAATCTAATGCCGCCATATTGTAGCTGCCATCTTCGTTTTACGAATTCTTGAATGTGCACTTCTGATTCTTGATCAGCGCCTCCAAAATTGCCTGAGATAGGAGTTTTTATAAGTGTATAACACAGACCCTAAGCTCTTAGACATACTGTGTTTGGGGTATGAGAGCTTATGTTTTGGCCTATTTATAAAAATTTGATCGGCTCGCCTGTCTGTTATGTAGTGGCCACCAATTTAGCTGCACGTGAAGTGTTTGGTTTTGGAGCTTGGATTTCACCTTAAAAATTCGATCCTCTTGCCTGTCTGGTGTGTAATGGATGTCGATCTAGCTGAGCGTGGGTTATGTGGATTTAGGAGCTTGGGTTTTGGGTTACTATTTCATAATAACCAACTCCTTTTGCATGTCTGCTGTATAGCGTACATCGATCTAGCTATGCTTAGGGTACGTGGTTTTAGACCTTGCTTTTCGGCTCAAAAACTCGATCCGCTTGCCTTTCTAGCTGCGTGTGGGTTCACTTCTTTTACAGATTTAATTAGTGGATTTTTTCATTTTGACCGTGAAATGACCTCTGTCTAACCTTGAGGTATTAAGCAAACCACGAATTTAGTTTCACCGCCCTCAAAAGTCTACATATCTTCTTTTACAGGTTTATTTAGTAGATTTTTCTCAATTTGACATTGAAATAACGCTGAAATTACTACTTTGCTGATTTTGGGGGATTAAATAAACCATAAATTCGGATTAACCCCCCCCCCAAAAAAAAAAACATACATATCTTCATTTTCAGATTTATTTAGTGAATTTTTCTCAATTTGATCTTGAAATGATCCTGAAATGACTTTTGGATAACCTTGTGGAATTAAACAAACCTCGAATTCGGACCTAGTGACACAAAAAACTTATATATCTTTTTTTTTCAGATTTATTTAGTGTTTCTTTCTCAATTTGACCTTGTAATGACCTTGAAATAACATCTGGCTGACCTTAGCGGATTAAACAAACTACATATTCGGATTCAGCTACCTCAAAAACGTACATATCTACTTCTTTAGATTTACTTAGTGAATTTTATTCAATTTGACCTTGGAATGACCTTGAACCTGACGTGATGGAGGTTAAAGAATCTCGAATTTGGATTCAGGGTGTCAAATTACATAAAAATAAAATAGTCTGGTCAAATAAGCAACAACTTTTTTTTTGTAAACCTGTGTAATTAACTCCTTGCACACGAGGAAACTTATGAAAAAAAAAAGGAAATTGAGGATATTTACTGTCAGTTTAAATTTCATTGTAATGACAAATATTAGTATAATGGTTAGTATGAAAGTATATTTAGTAATGAGTATTCCATCCTGGAATTTTAGTTACATTTTGGAAATATATTCTTTAAAGTGAAAAACTTTTTCCTCATAGTACAATATGCCTTTTTCAGCAAAAAATTCACAAGTAACATCATGAAAACGTCTAAGAGTCTGTTGTTTTAAAGATTTAACTTTAAGGTTAAAATTATCATGGATTCTGCACTTATATTGCCCAGATAACGCACCAAATTTAGAAAATCTTATTGTAAAATCAGGTGTCTTTTTGTTTATATATAAAGAGAGTTTGATGTAAAACATAAATCAAAGAAAATTCTTTGGCAATATTTCCGTCTCACTATCACTCCAAACTCCTATTTTTTACTGACAGCATCTCAAACATCACAATTTTAAGGAAATGTATTTGAATTTAACAAAATAGCAAATGAATTTTATAAGTGAGTATAACAAATTACTTTTTTTTTTACGAATTGACTACAAATAAAAAATTTATAATCACACTTCTTGAAAGTGGCAAAAATAATTTAAAAGTAAACAAATCTAATCATATTTTTGTCCTTATCCTTTTCATATTTTGTAAAATAATATATTTTGTGGTGTAGAACACTATGGTCATATATTCACCTACACAAAAACAAATGGTCTAAAGCAATTTTACACTAACGATAATTAATAAATCTAAAGTCAACAATTTCCAATTAATTTTCATTTGCAAAAACTTTCCTCTAGCAGGTATGTACGTCCCAATAGCTACAAATCACACGAAAAAAATCAACCACAATAACAGAACAGAAACATCGAACGTTTTCCAATAAAAATAATGGATAGCAACGGGTAAGCTGTGAGAGTTTTCGAGTGCTGGTCTTAAACAAATCGTTGAAACAGACCAAAGTTGTTTATCAGTGGTGGTGGTTTGCAATATAGTGTCTATATGTTCTAGATTTTAGTATATAAATTTAGTGATAAAAAGAAAAAATCTTTATCGTCTCTGAATGTAACCATGATTTTTAAAAATAGGTTTTACATTATTACTTTTATATTCCAATAAAGAGTAATTATTTATTAAAAAATCTTCAATACAGTGATTCAATTTTGGATATTGATTAACTGGTTCCTCTTTGATTGGCCAGTCAGTCGTATTTTTTGGAAATTATGATGAAATATAGCATATTATTATCAATCAGCATCAATAATTTTTTATATTTTTAAAACATTTTTCGACGCTCATGAATTTGTTTACCGTTTCACTTTTGTACTGGATGCCAATATATTATGACCTTGATATACATATACTATACCAAACTGTCTGACTTCAATATATTTTGCTATATAATCTTTCATTCCCACTTGCTTTTTGATAAATTCATTCCGAACATGGCCATTTCTAGATATTCATAAATATCTCCTGATTGCGTCCATTTTCACAGTTTCAGTATCTGCCTTGTACTCCTCTGATATCTTCCCTGTTACAAAACCATAAAAGATAGTGCTCTTGATCAGAGTCTTATAGATAAATTTCCTTCTGTTAGTTTTGCTGCTACTTCAAAGTATACTATTCAGACATCTAATAAGTTTATAGGTTTATTTATCTGTTATTTAGTTTCTTTTGTAATGGTGTTTCGTTTATCAAAAGTTACTCCCAAATATTCGTAATAATGGGCAGTCGAAATGCACAGCCTTCCATTCAGTTTCAGGTCATTCGACTCGTTTCCAATTCACAAAAATTGAAACTCTTCTGTAGTGACGGATAATCCCCATGTGATGAATTTCTTCATTAATTTTCACGTCAAGATTGGAGGTCGTCCCTGTCGTTAAGTATAACAACTTAACCACCGGCAAACTAAAATGTATATATGAAGATAATAATAAGTTTCACACTCATGCCGCACACCTTTCTTTTTTGGTTTAATAAGCCACACATATTTTAAAAAATTTAGGGGAGAACAAAATCCATCTATAAACCGAAACTGTTTTGTGAGATGTTGGGTAGTTCTTCTACTTCTTCTAGAAAGGATTCATACTCCAGTTTGTCTCCTCTTCTTTAACCTACTGTTTTAAGAACAATTTTTGAATAAATATATTATTTTTTAACTTTCCTTGTAGTTTGTCCTTTCAAGAATCCATTTCACTTTTAAAAATGTCTCTACAAGTATTATCGTCTGAGCAGCAATTGTCGCAAAATCCAACATAAAACAAGTAACTTTCTCGTTTATTATATTATGATTATATGGTTAATATCTTCACACTTCTATAAGGTATTTGACAGGATAAGTCATGAAATATTGTTAATTGGACCTTTTTTTTTGTTTTTTAGTGACAAAAATAATTACAGTACCAATTTAAAATTTGCTGTTATCATCGTTGGTTTTTATGATTGTTCCTAGTAGGTTCATTCATATTCAAGCTTAGAGTCGAACAGTCTGGAATTGGGTTACCAACCTCTTCGAGATACTCATGGATGATTTTCACAGCATAGTAGCCTGAATTATCATGCATCAGCAAAACTTCCTTTGCAATTAGTGGAACATATGGTACGACATGGTCCTGTAAATGTATTTCATACATTTTTTCGCAGTTATTTTACTCAGACTTACTCTGAGCGACCTCGTAAACACAAGCATTGCCATACTATTATGAAGTGACTTTCGAAATTTGCGATGGGCCTGGTGTTTATTGGAAAATATCGCTCAGATATCGCTCAATGTCTTGTAAACGTCGATATAGGGTGTAAAGGGCTGTAGACTGAGAGAGAATGTAGACTGAGTTCTACAAAGTGTATTAATCCAACCATTCACATGCCAGTAGATGTGGGTATTTTTGGTTTTAGCCAAGTCATTCTGACACTGTTTAGCAGTTTCGTGTCTCCGACGAAAGGCTTGTGACTTTTAATAACGATCAGCTTGGGGGATAGTACACTTCAGATGCCTTGATTTTGACCTTCTGGTAAAGCTGCCAGTTTCTCTAAAAATTGTTGCCTGAGTGATATTAATCGCTCCAGCTACGTAAGTATAATATTGCCTATTCTCGATTAAAGCAACGATTCTGGCCACTTGATTTGGGCCTAAATTAGTACCGGTGTTTTTGCTCATACTAATAAATTACAATAAATCTAGTATCATAAAATTCATTCATCCAGCCCTAAGTGTTGAACTTTATGTTTTTAAGATTTTATTTTGTAATATTACCTCTTTTTTATTTTGTAAATTTTTGTGCCGACTATATATTTCAAATATTATATATTTAAACAAAATTGATAACTATTATTATCTTATAATTTATGATTTACTTTATATATATATATATATATATATATATATATATATATATATATATATATATAATAAATAAATAAATAGATAAGTTTTTGTCCGTGTAATTTAAAATAAAATAGAATCAAATATTGGCGAAGCGGACGTGAAAATTTGTCAATCTACATGATTCTCGTGTTAAAAAGTGCCGAGCACTCCAAAATATGGAAAAACCCCGGGTCCGACAGATGGCGACAGCGCTGTTTCGTCCTAATATGGGACTCGTCAGGCCACCGCATTCGGTACAAACCATCATCTCGCGTTTGCATCCTATAAAGCAAAAAACAGCAAACAAGACGACAAAGGCGACATCTCGATGGTCCACTTGATAACACAAGAACCACACAGATTAACAAAGTTTGTAAATAACCGCCATATGGTGGCGCGACGGTGAATTAAAACAGAAATATGTAAAATCGAGTACACGAAAGGCGCTGCCCAAAGGATAGGGGTCGCATTTTTCGGTACTGACAACCAAGCCTGCCGCTCATTTCAGCAGCCAAAGCCACGTATCGCACCATATTAGGACGAAACAGCGCTGTCGCCATCTGTCGGACCCGGAGTTTTTCCATATTTTGGAGTGCTCCGCACTTTTTAACAGGAGAATCATGTAGATTGACAAATTTTCACGTCCGCTTCGCCAATATTTGATTCTATTTTATTTTAAATTACACGGACAAAAACTTATCTATTTATTTATTTACTTGTTTGGCTTTGAAACACGCTAAACGTTGCTTTCATGATGGGATCGTTTGGTGCGACACGTGGCTTTGGCTGCTGAAATGAGCGGTAGGCTTGGTTGCCAGTACCGAAAAATGCGACCCCTATCCTTTGGGCAGCGCGTGTCGTGTACTCCATTTTACATATTTCTGTTTTAATTCACAGTCGCGCCACCATATGGCGATTATTTACAAACTTTGTTAATCTGTGTGGTTCTTGTGTTATCAAGTGGACCATCGAGATGTCGCCTTTGTTGTTTTGTTTGCTGTTTTTTGATTTTAAACTCAGCTTTATAGGATGCAAAGGCGAGATGATGGTTTGTACCGAATGCGGTGGCCTGACGAGTCCCATATTAGGACGAAACAGCGCTGTCGCCATCTATCGGACCCGGAGTTTTTCCATATTTTGGAGTGCTCCGCACTTTTTAACACGAGAATCATGTAGATTGACAAATTTTCACGTCCGCTTCGCCAATATTTTATTCTATTTTTTTATATAAATATATATATATATATATATATATATATATATATATATATATATATATATATATATATATATATATACACATATATATATATATATATATATATATATATATATATATATATATATATATATATATATATTGATTCTGGCATCTGGATTGTCTCAATCATTGATGTCAATACAATACACTCCATTTAAATACAAAAATGTAAATATTAGACGATACCGTTATTGATAAAACTTATATTCTTACAAATCTAGGGCTATTATTGTTTTGTAAGCTCAAGACATTTTGCCTTATGATATTTATAAAATGTAACGCAAACAATTTTCTACAAAAACCCTATTATTTGATTCAATCACATTTTGAATGTATAACAGTTATCTGGGCCCCTTTCAACCAAAGATATATGGAGAAGATTGAGTCCATTTAGAGAAAGTTTTTTTTGGTTATTTTTTGCTGTAGAGTTTATTAATTATGGCCATCTAGAGAAAGAGCTAAACATTAATAGTCGTTTGGTTAGAAGGAAGTATGCTAACGTGATTACGACCCACAATATTATTCATAGCTCGCTTGAGTGCTCTGGGAATATCACTAAACTAAATTTTGTGTCCATTCTAGATACCTTAAGAATAAAAGAAAATAAATTCAATAACAATTAGATATAAAGAGAACACGATATCAGGTATGAACAGGTATCAAGAAACGTTTGATTTCGATTTATCCTTTTATATAGTGCGTGGGGACTCTTAAGAGGAAAGTATAAAAAGTTGTGTTTAATTTGTGTATTTCGCATTGGAAAAGAGAAACAGTGGTCTTGTGAAATTTGTTTTATCTGTTCTAGAAATAGAAAAAATTAATTTATTTTTGGAAATAAATATTTTCTGCTCTTAAAATTTAAAGAAAAACCTAATGTGCTATTAGAAAAAGAAGAGAACACAATCCAATCTTCTCCTGAAAAAAATATACTTCGTCGAAAAGAGAAAAAAAAAACATATCTTCCCTAAGGAACCAAAGTGGAAGTTCGAAATACACTCCATAATATTGCAGCGAGGGACTAGGAGAGTTCTGATGCATATTCATAGAAATATTATATCGCTAAGTCATCATTGTTTCTTATAAATTCTAGATTTGCATTGTCGTGTATTTTAGTATATTCTATAGGTATGTACATAGGGATACAATATGAGTAGTTAGTTTAGTTTGTATTTGAATGTAAAATTGTTGGTTATGAAAGGGTTGTTATTTAGTAGTGAAAAATTTATTTTAGTCGAGAGAATGAAGATTCAAGGATGTGAGATTATAATATGCTAACCTTGAAGATTGTATCATGAATCTATATGTAACAATCTTATTACCATTTTTATTATTATAAAAGCTACTCTCGAAAGCTTAAATACTGAACTCAGCAACAAGAGATTGTGTTTACTGGTAAATCATCTTCAAGTATTCTGCTTAAGGAGTTTGAGATTCAAGTACAAAAAGGATGACGAGAGACGAGCATTAATTGAAAGAACTTGCATTGCTTTTGTAAGGGCGCATACTATCTTCTTCTTCTTCTTCTTCTTCTAGGTAGAACCAAGTTCTGTTATCTATACAATGCCTCATCGATCCTCGTTTGAGGTCGAAATCCAGCTGTCTCTCCATCTTTTGGGGGGCCGTCCAGGCGGCCGTTTGGTGTTTGGTTTCTATCTCGTCACGGTTTTTGCTAGTCTGTCATCGTCCATTCGTTCCACGTGATCTCGCCACTGCCTACGACGGTTTCGAACCCACTTCACAACATCCCCTACTCCGCTGTCCTCGCGTATTTTTGCGTTTCTTATTCTATCTCTTAAACTTGTTCCCGTGATCATTCTCAGCGTTTTCATTTTTGTGGTTCTCATAATTTGTTTTGTCTTTGTGGTTTCATTTCTTGTTTCATCGCCGTAGGTCAGTATCGGTCTTACACAGACCTTGTAAATTCTTGCTTTGCTCTCAACCGTCATATGTTTATTGTTGTGTGTTGGCCTGTGTGCGTACTTCTTCCGTTACTGCCCTGTTACTTGTTATATGTGCTCCTAGGTATTTAAACTTCCCAACCTGTTCGATATGTTTGTCATCAACCATTAGTTTGCATCTTACCGGTTCTTTTGCTATTACCATTGCTTTTGTTTTCTCCACAGATATCTTCATATTATGCTGTTTGGCTGTTCGATTGAGATGGAAAGGATTCTTTGTAAGTTGTCCTCGCTATCTGCTGTCAAGGCAACATCGTCTGCAAAGCATATAATCTGAACGGTGTTGTGTCCCATTGGGTACCCAATATTTGTGCTTTTTACCTCATCAATGATTTCGTCCATGATTACAATGAAAAGTGTTGGACTTAGGCTATCATTCTGTCTTATTCCTATGGATAGAGGGATTTCTTCTGTTAGAGTGTTATTTGTTTTAATTACCATGGTGTTTTTGGAATTCAGTTCGTATATTGTGCGTACGATTGCTTCGTCTACTTGTTTTCTTCGCAGTAATTCTGTTATGTGTTCCAGTTTGACTCGGTCGAACGCTTGTGTAAAGTCCACATACTATCAATTTTATTAAACTTGAGCGTTCGTTTAAAAGATATTCTCCAGAAATTTGACATTCCATCCTCATATATGTGATTAGTGTCGGTCTACCTTTGCAAAAACAGTGATGGAAATGAGATTTTAATAATAAAGTTTCCAATTTTTCAAATGTGTATATTGTATTGTTTATTCTCGGGCTAATAAGTGCTTCATTTCTGAGCATTTTTCAAGGCTTGATTAGGGAAATATTTTAAATTTTTTTACAAATATTTTCTCATTTTAATTTGATGTTTTTTGGATTTGCAGATGTATTTCTTATTCATTGTACTATTTGAGCATTTACCTGTTATAGACTTTCAAGGAGAGGTCGCGACCTTGTCATCACCGATGTTGAGAGAATTATATCGACTAAGGTCATCTAAAGAAATCCCCAAAAGCGTTCGGGCCATCGATCATTCGATTTTTGTGAAAAAAATTTTAAAGTTGTACACGTTATACACTGGCAAGTGCGATTCCTTTTTCGAAATTCTCTTACATTAGCCGCCGTAGTGCAAATGAGTAAGCGCTTTAGCAGTGCTCCAAGAACTGAGGTTTCGATCTCCGTTCGATGCACAACCTTTTTTTATCATTTCAAAAAATAATTATCATCAGTTTTTTCAATTATTTATTATTCCATATAGTTTTTACACACGAACATTTATATATATATATATATATATATATATATATATATATATATATATATATATATATATATATATATATATATATATATATATATATATACTTAACGTGCTTGTTTTTAAATAGTTCTCTCGTTACCTCCATTTTCAGCTTCACAATTATAGTAAAATTTTTTAAAACAGATTGTGTTAATTTTTAAGAAACAAACATTGAAAAATGAAACTTATACAAAAAGCAGTAATCGATCAATCTCGAAATCAACTATTTTTAATCGAAAAACAAAACCATTCAAAAGTGTAGAGAAATGTTTTTTTCGTCATTTAATATGATTACTTATGTATGTATTTAAAAATGCGTGTGTATAAACTACATGAAATAATCAATAATTAGAAAAACCGAGGATAATTATTTTTTGAAATGAAATAAAAAATTTTGCATCGAGCGGGGATCGAACCGTCAATTTTTGGAGCACTGGTAAAGCGATTACTCATCGGCGCTACAGCAGCTGATGCGATAGAGCTTCTAAAAGAGTACCGTACTTGTCAGCATATAACGCTTTGACATTAATAATTTTTTCACAAAAATCAAATGAGCGATGGCACAAACACCTTTGGGGATTTCTTTAGATGACCTTGGTCGGTATAATTCTTAAATCTCATCAAAATTGGTGATGACAAGGTCAATTTTTTAAAATTTTCTGTGATTATTATTGCTGTAGTTTTTCAACCTTAAAAATATATTTTTTAAAATATTGCGTTCAAACGAGCTATAGGAAAAATTATAAATAGCTTTTCATGGTTTGTACCATCATAAAAAATGCCAATTTCAAGTATTTGCAGATAAATCTTGATGTATTATATTTAAATTAAATATTTTCTGTTAAAAGCGGGGGTCCTAATTCAGCCTATTTGCGTTATTTTGTCTTTTCAATAAATTTATTATATGATTTACAAGCCCAACGACTTCGCACTCCCTCCAGGGAACATTGACTCATACCAAGTACACAAACATACCAAAGTATGAAACTCTATGAGAACCCTTTCCATGTTATCGGGTCCTAGGTGATGTGGTCTGCTGTATTTCCTATGAACTTTCGGACGGTTCGCGCGGTTGCAAGGAAAACTGCTTTCTTCATAGGTTTATACAGATGCTCACTAAGGTCCAGTCCTTTGATGTTCTGCAGGAGGTTCTTTGGTATCACTCCAGTTGTTGATAGTATTATGGGAATCGTGTGGAAGCTGTTCATTGCCCATTGTCTACGGATTTGCACCACCAGATCTCTGTATTTGGCGATCTTCTCGTTGTATTTTGGTTTTAGATTGTTGTTATTAGGTACAGCATTGTCAATTAGTGTAGTTCGCCTAGAAATTTAATCTATTAGTATAATGTCTGGTCTATTATGAGCAACTGTCTGATCCGTCAGAACCATCCCAATATAACTTGAACTGGTTGTTTTCAAGAATAGGCTCCGAAATGTATTTGTAATAAGGCACTTTTCCTAGCTGTAATAGGTTTAACTTTTCTGCTAACTCTTGGAGTATTTTAGCGGCTGAGTCGTGTCTTTCCTTATACTCGATAGCGGCAAAGGCTTGGCATCCTCTAGTTAAGTGCTGAATTGTCTCCGAAGTTCGACAGTCATATCTGCATTGGACATTTTCTGTTGAGGGATCTTTAATGATGAACTTCCGATAGTTCTTCATTGGAATAACCTGGTCTTGAATAACTAACAAGAAGCCCTCCGTTTCCGGAAGCATGTCCTGAAATCAACCAGTAGTTCGACGCTGAGTTGTCGACATTGACCTCATTAGGATGCCGTCCATGAAGTGATTTTTGTGGCTAGACTTGTAACTTTTCTTGGTCTGTTTGGTGGTGAGAAGTAATATCTTGTTCTCTCAACTGTAGACTAAATTTATTTATTATTATTATTACTATAGATTCACTGATATTTTCATTTACCTAAATGTTGGATTTTTTTCTATATGGCGAATCTGAAAAAATAGTAGGAATTATGAGAAAATTTTGAGTAGTCTAAATGCTTTTATGAATTTTGCACATGAGAAAAAGATATTTTGTGAGTACCCCTAAAAACAAAAAAAAACACGTGAGACGTGGTATCAAAATACCTGTAACACTTTTTCATTTATGCCCCAGGTATACCTCAAGATATTGGTGAAATTTTTAGTGCTAAATAGTGTTATTATTTGATTAATTTGCAAAAACTTCTATTTATATTCCTAAACATTATTTTCTAGATTTGAATCCTGTTTAAAAGGCATTTATATTCCTGAGTGCTAGTAATATTTCAACTTTCAAGGACGGAACCCTCCAACATTCTGGGAATATCCAGATGTCCTGTAACCTTTGTTAATTGGATAGTCCCTTGTAGTTAAATCGTTGAAAAAAGAAAATAATACAACGAAATAATAATAAAATTCTTTTTATTGAAAGTATAAATTCCATTTCATATTTATTTTGTCCGTTTTTCACTAAATTGTACACAGTACACGTTCACGGCGACAAAAACCCTATTATTCCCTATTCTGTGTTATTGAGTGCAGACTTTCGCACAAAGAAATCGTAGCTGCTTTGACGTTGTTTATCGCTTTGTGTTTCCAGAGACCGCTTTTTACGAATCGATTTTTTATGCTGAATTCTTTGCGGTAAATTCCTCATAAAAGTATTTTTTTAGAATGTCTTGAATGTCGAGAACTAAGTTAAATTTTGCATTTATCAAAGCGTTTTGAATACTTATAACAAGTGCTCTTATAGTAAGTATTATTAAATTATATGTTTGGCAGCTAAAAGTACAAGTTTTTGTATCAAAAAGGGGAAAAAATAGTGTCCTTGCGTTAGCTATTTTATTTATTAATATGATTTCTGATTTTAATAACATCTTAATTGTCTTAAAACTTCAAAATCATATAGATAATATACCTTTCACGGTCCAGATCAGATTATTTGTATAAGATCATATAGAAATATAGTTACATCAGTTATTA
This sequence comes from Diaprepes abbreviatus, assembly GCA_034092305.1. NCBI lineage: Eukaryota > Metazoa > Arthropoda > Insecta > Coleoptera > Curculionidae > Diaprepes > Diaprepes abbreviatus. The sequence goes on along the minus strand of JASJET010000178.1, from coordinate 1,605,195 downwards.
AAAAATTTTCAAACATATCGGCGTGAGAGGTAACCAACTATTGAAAATTGTAAAGGGCGTATATATAATACTATCCGTGATAGTTGATTGATGACAGTTGGTTATGTTCAGTAATTAACCAGAATCATTTCAAAAAGGTGAGAAGACTTTTCTTCAATTTTAGAAGCTTAGGTATTGATTATATCAAGGGTGTTTTTTATAGAGGTATAAAACTTTAAGTTGGCAATACTTTTTCAACTGGCGACCATTTTGTCAGCTGTCAAGTGATTTATGTTTAGTTTGGTTTGGCATTTCAACATGAATAGACTGACGCCTGAACAACGCTTCCAAATTGTGAAAATTTATTTTGAAAATCATGGTTCTGTTCGAAATAAGTATCGCGCAATACGTCCATTTTACGGTCAACATAATCGTCCATCAGAGCAATTAATTCGATTATTTATGGAACGTTTTCGCACCACGTTTACTCTAAATGATAATACGCATCCACAGAGACGTCGTACAGTGCGTACAGAAGAAGTCATTGCTGCTGTAGAGCGTAGCGTAGAGGAATACCCGAATCAGTCTATCCGCCATCGTGCACAGGAATTGGATATGTGTCCATTCACTTTATGGAAGATTTTGCGGAAAGATCTTGGTTTGCGTGCTTACAAAATCCAACTCGTGCAAGAATTGAAGCCACACGATCACCTAGCAAGGCGTAGATTCGGTGAATGGGCCCAAAACAAGATTGCCGTTGATCCGATTGTCATAAGCGAATTTTGTTTAGCGATGAAGCTCATTTTTGTTTAAATGGATACGTCAATAAACAAAACTGCCGTATTTGGAGTGATAATAATCCTCAAGTGTATGTTGAGACACCGTTACATCCAGAAAAACTGACTGTTTGGTGTGCTTTATGGGCTGGTGGAATTATTGGTCCGTACTTCTTTAAAAACGATGCTGGTCAGAACGTTACAGTCAATGGTGACCGCTATAGAGCCATGATTACTGACTTTTTCGTTCATCAATTGAACAACCATGATGTGCAGGAGCTGTGGTTTCAACAAGACGGCGCAACATGTCACACAGCTCGTGCCACAATTGATTTATTGAAGGAAACGTTTGGTAACCGCATAGTTTCACATTTCGGACCCGTGAATTGGCCTCCAAGATCGTGCGACTTAACGCCGCTAGACTATTTTCTATGGGGATATGTGAAGTCGCTATTTTACACCGATAAGCCCGAAACGATTGATCACTTGGAGGACAACATTCGCCTTGTTATTGCCGATATACGGCCACAAATGTTGGAAAAAGTAATCGAAAATTGGACCTCCAGATTAGACTACGTCCGAGCCAGCCGTGGCGGTCATATGCCAGAAGTCATATTTAAATTATAATGCCAGAAGGTTATCTTTCGAATAAAGTAAATTTCATGTCAATTTAAAAAATTCATCTTTGTTTTATTCCATTTAAAAGTCTATACCTCTATAAAAAACACCCTTTATAAAGCAATTTAAATAGTAAGTTGCAGGTAGATAGAAAACCTTCGATTTGAGGTACAGCATGATGCAGTTTTGTTAATTAGTTACTACAAATAAGCGAAAAAGCCACACAATACTCGGGATTTTGATGACGCCGTCAAATCAGCTAAAATTATAATATCTTATAGTCCATGACTTCCTGATGAAAAATGCTTATGGCCACAAAGCTCCAAAACTAATAAATTTTGAGATATTGAAGATCAAAATCATGTATTAGTGACGGAAGTCAGTTGTTTGATAGGAAATAGATTTTTCAGAATTAAGCTTCACACAAAAATTGGTGGATTTGGAGTGAGACATCTTAAGATGACCTTGACTATGATCCATAGATCAAGGTTAAGGATCAGCTTTAGGTTAAAATAAAATAACAAACACAAAATTCTATTTTTATGTCAGGAATACATCACTGGGTCTGGAGTAACGCATTTTAAGGTGACCTTGACTATGATCCATGAGTCAAGGTGAAGGATCAGTTCAAGGTCAAAATAAAATAACCATTATGAAACTTTTTTATCTCGGAAATACATGATACTAATCGAAAGTTTTCAGCGCACCAAGACGTTAACAAGTGATAAATTACCCCTAGAGATCAACAAATGGCAGAAGTTGCTTATTAACTGTATAATAATAACTGTTTATGAAATGGATTTTAACAAAAATGTATCGGAGAAATGTTGTAAAATTTGATAGAGAACGTTCATCGACGGTTTACTGTTCAGAGTTATGAGACCAATCAAGGTCAAATAAAACTTGATCAGAAAACACGTTTCAATTAACATCTATATTAGCCAGAATTTCCACTCGCTATTATTCACGAATAGTGCAGGAATATTACACAAATTTTTATAATACAAAGGAAAATCACCACAAGAAATCCTTAGTCGATTAAACACTAAAATAAAAAACATCAACTTTGACATTCAACCCGAAATTAGTAAGAATGAAATTAAAAAGACTCTGAAAGAAATGAAAAATAACAAATCGCCAGGTAAAGATGGAATAATAACAGAAATGGTGAAGAGTGATGGAAAAACAACAAGAGACGTTTTGTACAGCCTTTTGAACAAAGTATTTAGTACAAAACAGATACCAACCAGTTGGAACGAAGCCATTACCCTTCTATTATTTAAAAAAGGAGATTGAAAGAATTTGAAAAACTACAGACCAATAACGCTACTTAATATCATGTATAAACTGCTAACTAAAATACTTACAAATAGACTGACCCCCAAATTCGATGGCTACCAAACACGAAAACAGGTTTGATTTAGGGAGGACTTCAGCCCATGTAACCATCTGCTAACAATAAAAATTCTAATTGAAAAGGCCAACGAATATAAGATTTCTCTATATATAGCATTCATAGATTTTGAAAAGGCCTTTGACACCGTTGAACATTGGGCAGTTAAGAACTCTTTGCAAAATAGCAGGATCGACCATAGTTACCCATATTTAATAACATATACAACAATGCAAAGATTAGTACGAAAATAACGGAAGAACACAGCACTAAACCAATAAAAATAGGACGAGAGGACAGGCAAGGAGATACAGTGTCACCGAAACTTTTCAACCAAGCTTTAGAGGATGTCTTTAAAAAATTACAATGGGACAATTATGGGATCAACATAAACGGAGAGCTATTGAATCACCTAAGCTACTGGGATGATATAGTTTTGATAACAGATAAGAAAGATGAATTGCAAAAGATGATTGAAGAACTGGACAACGAAGCGTCAAAAATAGGATTAAAAATGAACTATGACAAAATGAAAGTAATGAGAAATCAAACTGAAGAAATTGTTATAACGGTAGCACAAAGGAAATTGGAGGAAGCGTCAGAGTATATATATATATATATATATATATATATATATATATATATATATATATATATAGGTCAAATAACAAAACTAAATAAAGACAATCAAACTGAAGAAATAAAAAGAAGAGTCAGACTTTCCTGGATATCATTTGGTAAACTCTCATACATACTAAAAAAAAGGAAATATCCGCAGTATCAAAGAACTACAGTAATCAATCAATGCATACTACCTATCTTAACATATGGAAGGCCCAAACATGGACATTTACCAAAGAGAATGTAGATAGAATTGCCAAAACAAAGAGAGCAATGGAGAGACAAATGCTAGGTACAAGACTTACAGATAAAAATACACATAGATACGAGACCACAAAAGTAAATAATGTCTTGACACAAGTAGCCATGCTTAAATGGAAATTCGCTGGTCATACTTTAAGACAGAAAGACAATAGATGGAACAAAATAATCCAAGAATGGAGACTCTGGCAAACGAAGAAGAGGAAGACCGGAAATGAGATGGACAGACGACTTAAAAAAGCAAGCTGGACAAAGATGGGTGCATACCGCTCAAGATAGAGAACAGTGGAGGGAACAAGGGGGAGGCCTATGTCCAAAGATGGATGATTGAGGCTCATTAGATACATAGATATATAACATTCACTCGGCATGATTCGATATCGCGCCTTTATACACCCTTGTGTACCCATAATCTGCAACTTATATAACGCATAGAAACAATGTTTTGAAATTAAACGCTTATTTTATTATTTAAACAGAACGTTTTGCTAATTTATTTAGGTTTACACAATATTTTTTTCCATTTTCATTCCGATATTGTGATGAACAACCTTGAAAATCCGTAAAATCAGGCATTAGTTGTTAAAAGTGCATAATAAATATTGTTATTGCAGCTATAATGTTTTTATTTACTATTAATAAATAATAATATTAAATAAAAATATACAGAGTGTTCGGTAAGTACCTCCTAATTTCTCGGGAGCATACAAGGGTGGTTAAAATAACCCTAAAATTCCTAAAGTGCCCGTTAACGGAGATGCAGAGCCCTAGAGAGATACCTAGCGATTTATCTAACCGGCTGTGGGTTTTGAACCGACTTGTATAATTTAATGAAATTTTAATAATTTATAGACGCCAGAAAGGTCCAATAAACCATACTACAGTGTATGTTTTAGATTATCAAAGAAGTTACTGACGAATTTGCAGCCACACTCGTTGGGCCTGATTTTTGACAGATGTCATTTTACAGAGCTGAAAACTTCTTCTTCTTCTTCTATCTTCTATAATAGGTCCCTGACCTGTTCCTTCTTCGATTTTCCTCATTCTGGACTTAAATTATCGCTCCACCTTTTCCGTGGTCGACCTCTACTGTGTGTACCACTAGGCGATTTATCTCGTGCGATCCTTACCAGTCTATCCTCGGTCATTCGGCTTATGTGTTTGTTCCATTGTGTCTTACGCTGTAGGACCCACTCATTAATTCAGTCTGTGTTGCATGATTGCCTAATGTTATCGCTTCTTTTTCTGTCTAGTAGCGTTTTTCCTGTTATTCGTCGAAGTATTCTCATTTCTATAGTCTCCAATAGTTGTTTCGTTTTTGTCGTCTCTGGCCGTGTTTCTGAGGTGTATGTCATAATAGGTCTAATTGTGGTTTTGTAGATCCGAACCTTTGTTTCTTGTTGTAAGTGTTTGTTTCGCCAGATCACGTCGTTGAGACAACTCGCCACTTTATTTGCTTTTGCCACCTGCCCTCTTACTTCATCTTCGATGTTGCCATAACTAGTTACGTCGATTCCTAGATATTTGAAACTCATTTCTTGTTGTATTATTTGACCGTCTAGTTCTAGTTTGCATCGGACGGGTTCTTTTGAGGTTGTCATACATTTAGTTTTTTCGGCTGAGATAATCATATTATATTTTCTTCCCGTAAGATTAAAGGTATTTAACAATCTCTGGAGGTCGTCTTCATTTTCGGCACATATCACAGCGTCATCAGCGTAACAGAGAATTTTTATTTCTGTATCACCCATTTTATATCCTCTACCAAGTCGCACCTCCTTTATTATTTCGTCCATTATCATGTTAAACAACAAAGGACTAAGCGAGTCTCCCTGTCTAATACCGCTGTTGACTGGTATGGGTGTTGATAATTTACCGTTAGTGCCAATCTGAACTTTATTGTTTGCGTATATGTTTTCGATGGCTGATTTTTTAAATACTTTGGTCATTTTTCTTCAAAAAAGATACTCTTAATTTATTTCGATAAAACTGACGGTTTTCAAGATAAATCGGTTTTTATACCAAACACTCAAAAGTTACTAATGCTTAACACAATTTTGATTAATTGGAAATCTGTGAATGAGAGTATTGTAATATTAGATACTTGTAACAATTTGAACATTAAACTAAAATAACTGATACTTTTTACCCAAGAAATACTGCACTTTCTAAGAATTATATTAAATGTGCAGTATACAGACTTTCCGTATGTGATAATTTCCATCCCAACAGCTATTAAAAATTTTTGTTTTCTTCAAAATTGTAAATGTACCTAATCCAACTAAAATGGGATCTTGATATATTTAAGTACTTTTATATTAAATAAATCTTATCTTTTTTCGTGTAATTATTTAATAGTCTAAAACACGTTATTTTTTTCAGATTTATGGAACAGTCTTAATAATTAACCTGCTTTGTCGAATACCTGCAGCAAAATGGACGACATAAACTTCGCGGCCCAATGTTTAGTACAACTTTCGAATAGTAGACATCACCTGAGCCTTCCTTTAGACTTGTCGTATAAGATTAAAGAAGACAGATCCCCGAAATCCAAAGAACCAGCCGTACTTGTTGAACACATTCCCCCTTTACCGGTTAAGTGCACGAATGACGACAAAATAAATAATTCGAAATCCTCTTCATACATGGTTGGCCGCATTCTAACAGACTTAACGAGAATTAAGCAGGAACCGGTCCCGGAAGTTCCTTCAGATACGGAAAATCATATTAACACACGCCAGAGCACCGAGAAACATAAAAACGACAATAAAGACACCAAAAAAACTGAGAAACAAATTTCTCTAAAACAAAATAAAAAAGAATCGGGGAAACACAATAAAAAAGTATCGGTTATGGCTTTGCATCTTAATCGAAGCAAGGTGGAGAAAAAATTAAATTCCAGGGACAAAATGTTTAGTTCGAAAAAGATTTCGGTGTCGCGGAATCAATCGAGTTCGCGATACGGGGTGCAGATAAGAAAAATACACAAGTGCTCGTATGAAGGCTGTTACAAAGCGTATGGGAAAAGTTCACATCTTAAAGCACATCTTAGGACACATACAGGTAAGATTGATTTTTTTTTAGTAAAAAAACAAATTATTCATTAGGTTTTGAGATATTGAAAAAATGAGTTAACATAGGTGTTTAATAGGGACACACACTTCACGCCGCTGGGGTCTTTTGATTAGACAAACAAAAAAGACCACTAAAAAAGGATGTTCACCCAAGGGTAAAATTATGAGTGTGAGATCATAGTTTTAAATTTATTTTTGTAGATAAAGCATAATTGCATTATATACTTCTATTCTTTTTAACGCTAGAAGATTAAGGACATTAAAAGCACTCTCAACTTTACAATTGTTTAACAAAATTTCAAACAGCGTATTTATTTCATATTGATATTTTCTACACTGTAGAATTATATGATCCATCTAATATGACATACATCACAGTTTTCTGTCGGTAGGATATTAATTTTATGTAAATAAGCAGGATAACAGGCATGACCAAATTTCATACGAATGATAGTTGTTATGTAGCGTCTTGAGACTGTTATATCCTTATGTCAGTATTTATTTGGTATATTATCACATATGAGTGAATATATTGTCGATGAATGTGGTATGTTTACTGCGTAGCATAGATCTTCGTAATAATTTTCTGGTTTAACTTTATCCAAGGATTTAAGGACAGACAAAATAACATAATGCTGAAATTCACTATCCAAAACAACCTTCAGCGTTTCAGATATAGCTATCGCTTCACTCGTAAAAATGCTACAATCATCAATTATTTTATATTTACGTTTAATGTTCATTTGGGGGATGAAAATTGCTGCCCCATTACCTTCTGATGTCTTAGAAGCATCTGTGTATATTAGTATACAGTCCTTGAGATAACAAAGTTCACTGTTTAAAATGTGTTTGTTGAGTAATCTGTTATCCGCGAATGGGGGAAATCGTATATCTATTCTGTAGATGCTACTATAATATTCATAGTCGGCAATGCTAAAAGAAGTGATATCATTTAGTATTTGGTTATAATTTCTGAATGCTTCACATAAGGGAGGCGAGTTTTTATGACACCAATAATTATTTGTTAGGTCAAATGTATTAAGTCTTGCTACATTTTGTAATAAATCGGTATCAAAATATTTATGTTTGAATAAAAATTTAGCGCTTACCATTTCCCTACGAAAACATAAGGGAGGCTCTAAAGCCTCAATCATAAGTGCTTCTACTGGAGTAGAGCACATTGCCCCTAAACAAATTCTTAAAGCCTTATATTGAACCTTTTGCAAATGAGTATTACAAGCAGAACCATAAAGAATGCTTCCATAATCGAGGACAGATCTAATATATGTTTTGTAAAAAATTAATGCTGTTTGGACATCACAGCCCCATCACACTCTTGTAACAGTACGCAAAAAGTTGATGCCCTTATTACACCTAGTCACCAAGTGTTTAATATGCTCTTTCTAGGTTAACTTTTTATCCAAAATAATACCCAGATACCTAACTACAGTCTTGTTGGGAATAGTTAAATTCTGTAAATTTATGTGATCTATATTGGGTAGATTGTGTCGAGTGAGTGTGCAAAAAGGGGATTTATTAGGAGAAACTTCAAAACCAGTAACCCTAGACCAATTTAATATTTTTTCCTACTGCTTATGATAACATTTGAACACTGGTATTATATTTGCTATGTTGTGTGTAGTTACAAAAATCATCAGCATATTGCACAATTCTAAAACCAGTTAGGTTGTGAACATCGGCTGTAAATAGATTAAAGAGCAAGGGACTGAGTACGGAACCCTGAGGCAAGCCAGAGGAAACAATTCTAGGACCTATTTTCTCATTAAAGTAATTTCTAACATAAATCCTCCTGTTATTGTACAAGTTAACAATTGAGCTGGCTATAATAGGAGGTATTCCAAAATTTCTCACCATTTTTCCTTATAAAATAGTCAAATTTACAGAGTCATATGCACTTTCAATGTCAAAAAATTATATTTTGTTAAAACATTTGATTTTTAAATACATGGTGATTCTCCGGGAATATTATCGATTGATTGTGGGAAAATTATAATTAGGAAGAATCTGAAAATTTGATAGTGTACTAACGTGCATAGGGGACAGCCGGCTAAAATATTTTCAAAATGGCGGCACCTCCGGTTATACCGGCAGCAGATGTCAACTTGCTTATTTTAAATGAAACATTAGTTATACAGGGTGATTCAAAAATCGATCACGAAACTTAAGGGGGTGATTCTACTTGACAAAATAAGGGTAGAGCTTCATATAATTTTTTTTCAAAATGTCATTCGTTTTCGAGTTACAAGCCGTCCAAGTTCAAGTTTTTATTTTTTGTTTTTTGAATTACTCGCTTACAGGAAAACCGATTTGACTAATATTTGAAAGATAGGCTAAGTCTTCTGCGCTTCATCATTTTAGTAACAATTCACATTGATTGTTTGCCGCTAGAGGGCACTTTACCTACATTGAAAATTGTTTTTTTTGTCATAATTTTTTAGTGTTGACAGCTACAGTAGTTTTTGGCATAATTTCTGAAAGACTGATGCCAGGCCTTTAAAAAAGGTGCTCTTTATTTACATCGCTAAACCCAACGGTTTAGACGTAAATCACCCTTAAAAATTAAGTGGTAAATTTACTTTTCTCATTTCATTACCACCAGCTACCAGGTAAATAGCTATCAAAGTATACTAGAGCTGTCAGTTTAACATCAAATAAATTCTCTTTTTAAACTATTTAATTTATAATCTTAAAATAACTAATAATGGCTAATCAGTAAATATTCATATTATGGATTATTGCGATATACATTTAATTGATAAAAATTAATGAAACAGTACTAAACAAACTAAAAAAGATTCTCAAAATGTCCCCCATTTTCTTCAATACATTTCCTAACACTCTTCAAAAAATGTCGCCTAACTCGATGAAAAATTTCTGGTGTTTCTTTAATAATTTGGCACTTTTCGATTATCCTGAAGCGAAGATCCTCGACGTTGATTACTGGAATATCGTACACCAATTGTTTCAAATGACCCTAAAAGAAAAAATCCATAGGATTAAGGTCTGGTGACCTCGCTGCCCATGCCAATGATCCACTTCGTCCTATCCATCGCTCAGGATACGTTGCATTCAAATACTGTCGGACACGTATACTAAAGTGGGGCGGAGCTCCGTCTTGGAGGATCCACATGTTGGCCCTTACTTCCAATGGCACATCTTCCAGATACAATGGGAGACGATTTTGGATAAAATCTAAGTATACGTCACCAGTTAATGGGCCATCAAAGAAATGAGGACCAATAAGGTAATCTCCTATTATCCCTGCCCACACATTTAGTGAAAATCTACGCTGATGTTTCGTTTCTACCACATTGTTTGGGTTCTCGTAAGCATATGTGTGGATGTTGTGTAGATTTGTTATGCCATCACGAGTGAAACCAGCTTCGTCAGTGAATAATATGACGCCAATTAATCGATTATCGTGTTCATACTTAGCTAGGATCTGATTGCACATTTCCAACCGTCTCGGCCGATCATCGTCATAAAGAGCCTGCACCTTTTTTGAATGAAACGGGTAGAGTTGTTCTTCTCTTAGTATCCTCCATGAACTAGCCTGACAGAGCCGCACTTCATTCCCAATTTTTCTAGTACTAATACCTGGATTATCTTCAATAATTTCAAGCACTCTTTCTTCTTGTTGCACGTTTCTAGCAGTTCTAGGTCTTCCCCTATTTCCATTATAACTTTTAAAGGAACCACATTCCGCAAGCCTCCTGTGCACACTGGAAAATGTTTGAGCATGAGGGATATTTCTTTCCGGATAACTCTCCATATAATATCTTCTTGCCAACTCTGCATTACCATTTGCTTTTCCATAACAAAAATGGATATCACAATATTCGATATTTGAATATTGGTGATTAGCCATTATTAGTTATTTTAAGATTATAAATTAAATAGTTTAAAAAGCGAATTTATTTGATGTTAAACTGACAGGTCTAGTATACTTTGATAGCTATTTACCTGGTAGCTGGTGGTAATGAAATGAGAAAAGTAAATTTACCACTTAATTTTTAAGGGTGATTTACGTCTAAACCGTTGGGTTTAGCGATGTAAATAAAGAGCACCTTTTTTAAAGGCCTGGCATCAGTCTTTCAGAAATTATGCCAAAAACTACTGTAGCTGTCAACACTAAAAAATTATGACAAAAAAACAATTTTCAATGTAGGTAAAGTGCCCTCTAGCGGCAAACAATCAATGTGAATTGTTACTAAAATGATGAAGCGCAGAAGACTTAGCCTATCTTTCAAATATTAGTCAAATCGGTTTTCCTGTAAGCGAGTAATTCAAAAAACAAAAAATAAAAACTTGAACTTGGACGGCTTGTAACTCGAAAACGAATGACATTTTGAAAAAAAATTATATGAAGCTCTACCCTTATTTTGTCAAGTAGAATCACCCCCTTAAGTTTCGTGATCGATTTTTGAATCACCCTGTATATTATTGCATTTTTATTTTTTACATAAAATTCTAAACATATTTTATGTATAATATTCTATACTTAAGACACACCGTTTTGGATATATTTAAATTTCTATGTCAAAAATGACGTTTGCAGATCAAAACTTAACTATAAATTTTTCCTATAGGAAAGTTTTTATTATTTAATTTGGTTTAGTTTTCTTGTGTTTTTTTTTACCAACCTGTGGAACAAGCTGGATTCAGAAAACACTTTAGCACCACAGATCACCTACACACCATAAGAATACTAATTGAGAAGTGCACCGAATATAACGTATCGCTCCATATGGCTTTTGTAGATTTACAGAAGGCATTCGACTCCGTTGAAATATGAGCAGTATTACAATCCTTAGAAAACGCAAGAATCGATTCAAGATACATAAACATCATAAAGAACATATACGAAAATGCAACCATTCAAATAAAAATAGACGATAAGACGAAAATGAACCCCATAAAACTACATAGGGGAGTGAGACAAGGGGACACTATCTCGCCAAAACTGTTCACCCTAGTCCTAGAGGACATGTTTAAGGAACTTAAATGGGACATCAAAGGTGTAAACATCGACGGAACATACTTGAATCATCTGAGATTTGCTGATGACATAATCTTAATAGCAAATAATCTCCAAGAATTGAACGAAATACTACAACAGCTAAATGACGTATCCGCATCTGTAGGCCTTAAAATGAACTACAACAAAACAAAAATAATGAGCCACGAACAGGCAAACATAACAATACAGAACCAGAGGATAGAAAACGTCGAAGACTATGTATACTTGGGTCATGACATCAGACTAGGGAAATCAAACCAGGATGCTGAAATAAAAAGAAGAACACAGCTGACATGGGCCGCTTTCGGTAAACTTGCATACATCTTGAAAAATAATTCAATTCCCATAAATCTAAAAAGAAAAGTATACGACACATGCATATTACCGGTGTGTACGTATGGATTAGATACCATGTCCCTCACCAGAAAGTCCGTTAAAAAATTAGAAACAGTCCAAAGAGCGATGGAAAGAAACATGCTTGGAATATCATTGAGAGACAGGATTAGAAACACCGAGATAAGACGCAAAACGAGAGTCAAAGACATCGTGAGGAAGGTTTCAAAGATGAAGTGGCGATTGGCTGGTCACATAGCCCGATATGAGGACAACAGATGGACACGAAAAATCCTGGAATGGAGACCGAGGGAGACAACAAGAAGCACGGGAAGACTTAAAAAAAAGATGGGTAGACGACATAAGGACAGTGGCGGCAAACAGTGGAAGAGATTGGCGAAGAATAGATAAAGATGGAAACAATTGAGAGAGACCTACAGCCAGGAGTGGATGGACAGAGGTTGACAAAGAGAGAGAGAGAGAGAGAGAGAGAGAGTTTTCTTGTAGACGAAGGTCAACTTTAGTAGTCTCTTTATGATATTTTGAAAACTATTAGTACAAAGTGGTCACAAAAGAAGAATAAGAATTACATTTAAAAAATTGTCAAAAGCATCTATTTTTATAATTTTATCATATTAAGCATTAAAAATAAGGGTAACTTTTTATAAGGTTGTCTATTTCAAAAGCGTTGCGAAAAAAAAACAATCGAACCGTAGAGAATTTTTCGCCATTTGACATTCATTAATAATAATCATACCGAGGCTATTAAATTACACACACGAAGATTATTTTAACTTATTTATTATTTATGGAGAATATGATAGAGTTATTTCAAGAACATGAGGTACGTTCGCGATCCGATACCCGAAGAAACAGAAACTAACACTACCAACCGTTAAAAAGATTATAAAAATTATAAAAATCTTCAATAACTTTGGATCTATAAAAGCTAAAAGGAATAGAAATAAACCAGTTGCTAATAAAATAAAGTTACAAAAATTATTTCAGTAAATAATCAAATTGACGCCCTTAAACTTCCAAACATTTTTCGCACCTAAGCAGGAACTCTCCATAGGTAGATCTTTTTATTGACTGAGGATTAAGTTCTTCAAATGCTATTCTGACATGTTGCATGCAATCTTCTGTAGTGGTTAATGCGGTGTTGTTTATTTTTGGTTGTCCCCCAAATAAAAAAATCAAGTACTGTTAGACGGGGGAGCGCGGTGATCTATTCTTGGCTATCCATTGATCATAAAACGAGTTTTGCAGATTATTGTTACCTAAATTACTATTATGTGGAGGCGCGCCATCATGCTGATAAAATAGATTTCTATGATCAGCCAGCGGCAAGTTATCTAAATAGTTCACTTCCAGATTTCTCAAGATGTCGAAGTAGCGCTCTCCTATAAGTAAAAAAACGGATTTTGTATCTAGAAGTCTTCAAAAATGGCTAGCTTACCATTCAAATTATCTTGGTAGAATTCTATGGCGTTGTCTTATAACACAATACAAGTTAAACTGCCAAGACTTTTGAAAATTTAATTCTCTAAATGGATGTATGTTTGAGTCGCTCTAATAGTGGGAATTGCGTCGATTAAACAATCCATTTATTGTGAATTTGGCTTCGTTCGACCAAATAATATTATCCAAAAAACCAGCATTTTCTTGTGACCGAAGTAAAATAAATTGACAGAACTCTACTCTTCGTGGAAAATCAGTGTCTTTTAAATGTTGTACTATTGCATATACATAGGGATGAAAATTGTGTTTCCATGAAATCCCTAAAACTGATGTATGAGATAATCCAGATTTTAATGCTACTTGCCTTGTAGATATTATCGGATATGCGGAGAAATATCCTAAAATTGTGATTTCAATATTATCGTTATTAACAACCGGTTTATTTATATTTATTTTTGCTTTTATGGATCATAAGGTCTTGAAGTTTTCTATAATCCTTTTACCAGTTGGTGGTGTTGTTTCTGTTCCTGCAGATATCGGATCGCGAATCTATCGCATGTTCTTGAATTAACTATCACATTCTCCATAAATAATAAATAAGTTTAAATAATCTTCGTACATGTAATTTAATCGCCCCGGCATGATTATTATTAATTAATGTCAAATGGCAAGAAACAGTGATACTTCTGTAGGATTCGATTGTTTTATTTTCGCCACGCCTCGCCGTTATGGCCAACTATTAACAAAACTTAAAAACCGTATAGAATTTTTACAATAGAAAAATGTTGAATTGCCAATATTTTGAAAACAACAAATTTTTGAAATAGACAACCTTAAACAAAGTTATCCTTATTTTTAATGCTTAATATAATAAAATTATAAAAATAGCTGCTTCCTATTTGAAAAAATTAACTTTTGATGATTTTTTAAATATAATTTGATTCTTCTTTTTTGACCACTCTGTACTAATAATTTTCAAAGTATCATAAAAAAATACCAAAGTCGATATTCGTCTACAAGAAAACTAACCCAAATTAAATAATAAAAACTTTCTTTTAGGAGAAATTTATAGTTAAGTTTTAGTCCGCAAAAGTCATTTTTGCCATAAAAATTTGAATATGTCCAAAACGGTGAGATTTAAGTATAGAATATTATACATGAAATATGTGTGGAATTTAACGTAAAAATTAAAAATTCAATAATATCTAGGATATTCCATTTAAAATAAGCAAGTTGACATCTAGTTCCGGTATAATCGGAAGTGCTGCCATCTTGAAAATATTTTAACCAGCTGTTTTCCATGCACGTTGATACACTGTCAAATTTTCAGTTTCTTCCTAATAATGGTTTTTCCACAATCGATCGATAAATTTTTTTTAGAATCATCCCGTATTAATAATTATAATAATATTATTTCTTCAAAAATCAGGGATATCCAGATTAATAACCTCGAATTTCCAACTCACATTGCCAAAAAATATATAACCTTTCAGTCTCAAGTTTGAATAAAATACAGACCTAAATTGTCATCAGTTCCCTAACTGTGGGGTTTACAAAATCAATAAATACTGGCCAGCATATGGAAAAACAGAAAAATGAAAATGAATGCTTTCATGAAAGACTGGAAATTCAAATAAAGTTAGTGAAATAATATTTTAGATATCGGTGGTATTATAAGAATCATATTAACTATTGTCATTGAGCCTTATTGAAAAGCTACTGGTAAAGGGTAATGTTTTTCTAATTGCTCAGAGGTTTGAAGGTGATTTATATTTGTTCCTTTTAACGACCAAATAAAGAAAAAACATTTATACCAAATTTTAAATTTCGATTAATTTAGTCATGAATATGATTTTTGCGAACCCAGTAAAAATTAAACGAGAATACGTAAAATTAAATAAATTTTTGCTGCAAAACTGACAAATATACAAATTCTTATATGAATGATATAAGTATCATTTCACAACAAGCCCATTTATTCTCTTAGATCTCGCGTTAAATATATTGTTTGTCACTAAAATCGTATGGGGGTTTTTATATTTTATTTTCAATTTAACGAGATTAAATTGAG
Organism: Diaprepes abbreviatus; assembly: GCA_034092305.1. Taxonomy (NCBI): domain Eukaryota; kingdom Metazoa; phylum Arthropoda; class Insecta; order Coleoptera; family Curculionidae; genus Diaprepes; species Diaprepes abbreviatus. The sequence goes on along the minus strand of JASJET010000178.1, from coordinate 1,589,567 downwards.
CTATAAATGTTTCCATAGTTTAAAAATATTCCCATAGAAATAAAATATTTTCCTTATGTTGGAGGATCAATAATTTCCCAATAACACACACAACCTGAAAGAACGTGAACCACATTTATTAATTTGCAGTGATTATAATTTACGTGTTTATGATAACTATTTAGTTTTGGAAATAAATATAAGCTATATTATTTTTGCGTTATGACTAATATTAAGCAAGTACCAGAAAGTAAAATTTTTTAATCTGGATAGATATGGGGTATTAGTAACTACGCCAGCTGCATGTAGTCGAGGGTGGGCCGATAAAATGACAAAACATGCCGTAGCATAATTTTTTTTATATAAACGTTATCCATGCAGTGATTTCCATACTTTCAAAAGCATCAGATTTCTTTAACTGAATTCTAGACTAATCAGAATATTTTTCTAATTCTTGATTTTCCACTAAACGGCTTTTCTTAGGAATGTGATCGAACTTGGATATATAGTTTACAAAAGTGTCTTTTATTTAATTAAAAAAATACGAAATGTTTTAATCGTCTGTGAGACGATATTAACAATTAAAATATGCATAATTAACATGCTGGAGGTCACTACTTATAACAAAATGCCAATAGATTTTAGAATATCTCAGAAACGGTTTTTACCATATTTTTAAAAAGTAATGCAAGATAGATCCAAAAATTATGAATTTTTTAGAAAAAATCCGGATTTCTCGACCGTTTTGTTTAGAAAATACAGTTTTTTTTTAAATAAAAATAATTTGAAAACATCTGACGCATAGTGGGGTACAGTGGTCACAACTTGCCAACCTTGTTATTGTCATACTTAACGCGCGATAATTCAAACCTAAGTTAGTTAGGTTAGTTTGTGAGTATCAATGTAATTAAGGTTAAGGAATTAAAAACATTTTTTTTTTTGAATTTTCAATTGTAACTTAATTAAATATATTACAGAAAATAAAAAAAGTATTTTTTTGATGATAATTTCCATTGTTGATGGCCTTTCAAGTGAAATTAGAACCTTGGAAAATTGATATGGGGAACTTATAATTTAGAAAAATAAATACGAGAAAAATGAATTTCTTTAAGACTTTTGTTTGAAATGAATAATTTATTTATTCATATAAATAATGATTAATTTACATAGTTACTTATAAAAACATGTCTTATAAAATCAACCTTTAAATTAATTTTTTATATCATAAGATATAAAGAAAAAATAAATTATGCTATATTTTTATTTTTATTGAAATAATCATTAATTTTCTTTAGTAATCGAGAATCTTTGGTAATTCGTGGTTTACCACTATTATTTGTCTTAGAAAATAATTGCTTGATCCCTTCGGAACCTAATTTTACTTAAGTATTGTTTAAAACTTCAAAAGTAATACATTTACTTGCAATTCTTTTTATGATCATATCAGATATAACACCTTTTAAAGGTTCTAAAGATGGCAATATAATTTTTTTCATGACAGACGCTTTTAAATATATTTTTATTTATTTTCTCAATGTGTTGAGATGTCAACATACCAAACTGTATACGTATGAGACTCACACTATATGAACGTTACTATATACACGTTGACTCTATAGACCATTCAATATAGACATTTGCGGCACTGCCAGATTTATTATATTTAAAGTTATTACTATATGAGAATGTGTCTGTATATGGAAAGTTAACGTGTGTTAGGTACAGTCTTGTGTAAAAACAAAATTCTTTAGGCCTGACAATCTTTAACTTTTGGTACTTACTTAAAGGCTATACTTCTGTCTACAACTGTAACCTGAACTACCTAAACATACTTTAAATCTGCTTCTCTTAATCTTTGTCTGACTGATTTAGAACAAACATTAATTAAACTCACATGTAGTTGCTCATTTTTTAGATGCCAATCACTCACTTATTTCACTATTAAAATCTTTATTCGTTTAAATTTTGCCATGAATTTGAATTAAACTTTACCTTTTTTTTTTAAAAAAAAACCATCACCCGAATAAATTTACAGTGCAATAATGGCAATAAAAAATACTCATTCGATATTTTTAATGTAAAATAAAAATTTATATATCAAACATCTTAAAATAATTTTAAAAAAATAAGAAGCTTTTCAATTTCAGCTAACTATGTAGGTAGTGCAGTTGTTTTGCTGCCAGTTGGTCTAAATGACAATTCTTGTTATTGCTTCAAAAGCTTATACGACTTTCAGGGATATAATACATATAAAATGATACGGATAAAAGGAAATTCCAGATTATTACTGTTAGAGCAGAATAATGGATTTTTCTTTATTCCATGACCATGGAATAAATATACTGACCAGCAAGAAAAGAGAAGCATTAGATATATATTTTTATTTTGTTGAGTCAGACATTTTTAGAAGTCGTTATTACATGGAACATTTCATTTTGTTTCAGTAATCATAACTTTTTTTCCCGAATTAATCAAAAATTAAATCGAAAATATTCTGGTAAAAATTTTCCATTAGGAAGTCACGTTACCTTCTGTAATTATGTCTTTACATAAATGAAAAATAGGAATTTCTGATTCACCAACATGATCTAACTTTAAAATAGGTCTAATTTTAAAATAGGAATTTATTTATTTTATTTATTTATTTATTTATTCATTGCATCAACAACTTTTACAAAGCCAATCACAGATACAACTAAACTTAATATACTAAGACTACAATCTAAATTAGAACCTAAATAAAAAGGCACTACAATTGCCTACATAACTCATTTCTCACTTCCCTTCTAAACCTGTTACAACTTAGATTAAAAATGTCAATGGCACCACAATACTTATTAAAATATGAACATAATCTTATTAATGGGGAATTTTTATACAGGTTAGTCCTAGGGGCATTAATATAAAATAAATTTCTGGATCTGGTGTTAACTCGGCCTATTTTATATGGAAGCTGTTCTAAAAACTCTTTATCATCAATAGTGTTCCCAATCAATTTAAACAAGAACACAACACCCGCTTCAATACGGTATACCGAGAATGCCTTGTAATGCAAAAATTTTAAAAATCTCCGCTGAACCACCTCTAAGCTGAAAAATTTTATTTTCATACTGTGGATCCCAAATTACACAAGCATATTGAAGCTTAGCAAGCACCAATGACTTATACAAGACAATCATTGTATTGATCTTATTGAAATATTTACCGCTCTTAATAATAAAACCAAGAATTTTTACTGCACTTGCAGTTACATTATCAATGTGCCTATCAAAATTCAACTTCGTATCTAAATAAACACCAAGATCCCTATGTAAATCAGTTCTTTTTAACGGCGTGTTATTTATACAATAATTAAAATGAATTATTTGCTTTTTACATGTAAAAGACATTACTGCACATTTATTTATATTTACATTTAAATCATGTTCCTTGCACCATCTCACAACAGCATTAAAATCCTCTTGCAGAGCCCTCGCATCTGACTCATCTCTAATAGCACGAAAAATTTTATAATCATCCGCAAAGATAAGGTCTTTGGCGAATTTTTCATTCACACCTATGTTATTGATAACCAGTAAAAACCGAAGTGGCCCAAGATTTGAACCCTGAGGCACTCCTGAGGTGGGTACATAGATACCCCTTAAGTTCAACAAATAAAATTCTATCATGCAAATAAGATATCAGCAAGGAAACAATGTTTGGATCTACAGAAAAATCTTGGAGAGCAAGTACTATTTCACCAAAGTTCACTCTAACAAATGCCTTCTCCAAATCATTAAAAATTATATCAACCTGACATCCTTCCTGAATTGATTCCTGAACAAACTGAACAAAGTTTACTAAATTTGTAACGGTTGATCGATGTGGCAAGAAATTGATGATTAATTTAATTAATGAATTTAATATTTCTTTTCTGTAGACTGTCAGAAGAAGGGCATATAGGATATATCCTTTCTGGTTCTCTCTTCAGACGAGAGCAATTACACAATGCTCTCATGATTAGGGTTGTAAACAACCAAGTGTAAATTCGCAAAAGACAAATTTCTGTTTTTAGATAGTTCGGAAAAATATTATATCTATCGATAACTGATGTCAAACAGTAAAATATCAACAAATGACATATATGCATATACCGGAAAACTTGGAAGTTTAAAAACTAATTAAAATATAAATAAATGTTATATTTTATGCCCATTTAAGTGAATTTTAACAAATTAAATTTTTTTACTATTGCACCATCATATCTTGCTTTAGTTATAATTTATTTTTACAAAAAAAGAACTAAACCTATTTCAAAATATTGCGCTAAAAATTAAAAATTAAATTACCAACTGTTTCAATTGCAGTTAATTTAATAATTGAAGATTTACATAGCACTTTTTGGAAGTCGGTGCAGAAGTAGCTGAAGGAGTTATTTTTAAATGAATTCTAGGGGTATTTAACCAACTTCATTTTTATATCCTATCAGCAGTTACCCGTCGCGACTTCGCCTGTACCCAAAACCGCCGGGAATTTAAAGAAAGAAGGCCAATGGAATTTTATTGAATCCCATTCTTACGTGCCTTTTCGTACACACGTTTCATTGATATACCCTTATTTTAATAGCTCAGTGCAAATACATCAGACATAGTTAATTACCTCACGACATTTATCAGAAATGCAATAAAGTCAAAGTAATCTATTACAGTGTGAAATAATTGACAAAAATAATGCATCTTGAATTAACCTAATCGGATCATTCTAGCATGTATGTGAACAAATTAAAAATAGGCCAATATAGTCTAATTTGTATGATTGTTTTTGTCCACTAATGCGTAAAATATTTGCATTAAAATGACTTATTCTAGCTTTTATCATCATCACTAATCATTAACACAATCACACAAAAAAAATTCTGGCTTGGGGCTCTGATTATGTCTATTATATGTTTTTGGAGACTCTAAATCCAAGTAAGGAATCTATTAAACTTAATCACGTCGGAGTTTTGCCATAACCTCAGAAAACCTCAAAATTAGGACTATTAAGCATTATTGAACTATTTTATCCCAAAACCAATGCTGTTAAACCCCTAATGACTCAAAGACACCATGACTCAAAGACCTCATAACCCAATAACCCCATGACTCCATAAGTTACTAAAATCATTACACTCATTCTCTCATAGTAGAGGAGACTGTTGTTGCCTCAATTCCTTTAAACTATGGTTGTTGAACTCCATGACCCAATAACCCCATAACTCCATGACTCTATGACTCTAAAACTTTGTTACTGAAATTATTGCACTCAATCTCTCATAATCGAAGAACTTGTCATGGCCTTAATTTCTGCAAACCATGGCTGTTGAACTCCATGACCTCATAACTCCAATTTCAGTAACATGGTTCTGGGGTTATAGAGTCATGGAGTTATGAAGTCATGAGTTTATAGGGTTATCGGGTAATGAGGCCTTTGGGTTATAGGGTTATTAGGGGTCTAACAGCCTTGATTTTAGGTTAACAGCGTTCAATAATACTTTATAGTTTGAATTTCGGGATTTTTTAAAAGTTACTGGAAAATTCTGACGTGATGGAGTTTAGTGGACCGCAGATTCGAATTCAGCGACACCGAAAACATATGGTAGACAGTCAGAAATCCAGGCCAGTGTTCTAAGCAGAGCAGTGCACACCCAAACAGAAAATTCTTGACAGTGCTGTACAGGGTGAGTCAACGGTTGGATGAAGTAGGTTTGTGCCTTTTCGGTGAAATTAATAAAGAAACTATATTTATTGTTTGATACAGTTTATTTTTACGCAGATTTTAAAAATATTTAGGACTCTACAGGGTGAGCCAAAAAACTAGGACAGCATAAAGTTGTATTTTTTTAAATAGAACACCCTATATACGAATCGTATTTTCGATTTAGCTTATAATTTTAAATCTTTTTTATTAAGGGTTTACTATAACAAAACTTTATAGTTACTGAGATAATTAAGTTTAAAGAAAAAAAGTCACATTTTCAAGCATCAATTCAATCCTAAATAACGTTTTCAATTTTGTGACAAATATATTCAAATTTGGAATTTAGCAAGGCCAAGGACAAGTTAACATAATTTTTACCTAATATTTGCAATAAAAGCTACAGGGTGTTGAACACATCGGCTCAAATTTGAACAAGTTTAAATGAATAAATATCTTTTTTTTAAATGGTACACCCTGTATATTTTCATGTTATTTAATAGAGTAATAAAAACCCTAAAAGTTTTGTTCAATATATCCTATACCTATTTATAATAGTTTTTGAGATATTTCAGTTTTTCTTATTTTCCATACTTTTTTACAGAAATAGTCTTCATTATCATAGTAGCCATGTAAAATAATAAAAAGAAACTACTGAAACAAACAGAATGTGGCTAAATATGATGAAATACATTATTCGTTATATTACAACGGCAATAGTTTAATTAAACATAATGTGAAAAAATTAACACAACAATAACGACAAGGCAAATACATATTTACTTTTATACTAAATTGAAACAAAAAAATTACCTATTAAATACTGAGATTAATTATTTCTTTTTAATAAGTGTTCGAATAAACGATCCTCTTGTGCAATGCACAAATTTAGTCTTTTTTGCAGATTTTCTCGGACCCTGGACAAAATTAGTGGCGTTATTGTACTACAGGTATCCCTAATCCTGTTTCGCATATCTTCCACTGTTGTTGGTGGATTAACATATACCTTATTTTTAATATAACCCCATAGGAAGAAATCTAATGGGGTGATGTCGCAAGACCTTGGTGGCCACTCAATGAAACCCCCACGTCCAATCCATTTTTGCGGATATCGTTGGTCCAAAAACGCACGAACTTCACGATGGTAATGCGGAGGCGCACCATCGTGCTGGAACCACATACTGTCGAGCTCATCCCTATTGAGACCTTGAAGCAGTTGAGGTAGTTCTTCTTGTAGAAAGTTCAGGTAACTATGGCCATTTAGTGGTTCATTAAAAAAGTGGGGTCCAATAATTCGATTATGATGAATACCACACCAAACATTTAATGACCAGTGGTTTTGATGTTGCACCTCTCTAATCCAAAATAGGTTTTCTGTGGCATAATAATGCATGTTGCATCTATTTACGGCACCGTTACTTCTAAAAGTAGCTTCATCACTAAACATTACCTTGCATAATAAATTTGGATTTAATTGAATCTCCGCATTTATTGTACGACAAAAGTTTACACGACTTTCAAAATCCTGTCCATGCAATTCTTGGTGTAATTCCATGTGATATGGATGATACCTATATTTCTTGGTAGTACGATTAGCGGTGGATTGTGATGTTTCACATAATGCTGCTAACTGACGGCTACCAATATAAAGATTTTCCTGAACATTTAACAATACTTGTAGTTCTTTTTCTTCATTAGTTACTGGTTTGTTGACCACATTACGTTTTGGATAATCAACAATACCAGAAGAATCAAATCTTTGCATTAAGTTTTGAAAAGTAGGGGTATTAGGCTGGCGTCGATCAGGATACTTCATTTTGTAAATTCTTTGAGCAAGAAGGCAATTTTTTTGAGCCTCTCCTATTGTATAAATCATATCTATTAACTCATTATTTGGAAAATTCATTTTACAATATAAGATGAATGCAAAAAAAACTACACTACATAAAAACCAAAAGAAGCGATTGCGGTTATAAATTTGACACACAGAAAAATGTTCTTTTACATTGTTTTTGCCATGGCTACTATGATAATGAAGACTATTTCTGTAAAAAAGTATGGAAAATAAGAAAAACTGAAATATCTCAAAAACTATTATAAATAGGTATAGGATATATTGAACAAAACTTTTAGGGTTTTTATTACTCTATTAAATAACATGAAAATATACAGGGTGTACCATTTAAAAAAAACGATATTTATTCATTTAAACTTGTTCAAATTTGAGCCGATGTGTTCAACACCCTGTAGCTTTTATTGCAAATATTAGGTAAAAATTATGTTAACTTGTCCTTGGCCTTGCTAAATTCCAAATTTGAATATATTTGTCACAAAATTGAAAACGTTATTTAGGATTGAATTGATGCTTGAAAATGTGACTTTTTTTCTTTAAACTTAATTATCTCAGAAACTATAAAGTTTTGTTATAGTAAACCCTTAATAAAAAAGATATAAAATTATAAGCTAAATCGAAAATACGATTCGTATATAGGGTGTTCTATTTAAAAAAATACAACTTTATGCTGTCCTAGTTTTTTGGCTCACCCTGTAGAGTCCTAAATATTTTTAAAATCTGCGTAAAAATAAACTGTATCAAACAATAAATATAGTTTCTTTGTTAATTTCACCGAAAAGGCACAAACCTACTTCATCCAATCGTTGACTCACCCTGTACATACCAAAATACTGGTGCTATTTTAAATCCGATCTGTTCATTGCTATGTAAGGTACGCGAAATATGACAACAATGCATTTTAAGATTTTAGTCCCTGCCTTTTTAATAGAGTGGCAAAGTTTTAAATTATTTATAGTTGCATGAGATGTATATTCCTCCTCTTCGTCACTTTGGTGACAGGTATTAAATGAACTTTAGGTCTATTTGTTATAAAACTATAGCTTTTTTTTAAAATGGTCTGGTAATATTTATTCTAATTAGGTAATGGAGTAATAAATTATATTAATTAATTTCGAAATATAATCAAATCAGCATGTTATATTAAATTTGTTTATTTAATTCATTAAATTATACACTAATAAATTTTGCTATGTTAATATTATTATAACAGAATTATTTTTTTTTTAAATTTAATTATTTTTATTAAATTTAGTAAAAACAAAACATTTTACAAAAATATTTACGTAATGAAGTTAAGTTGTTTTCAGGTTGCAGGATATATTTTCATTAACTACAAATTGTAAACATCTAAACGGACTAACGGAAATAAAATCCTATGCTCCTATAGTCGGCCTTACATAACAATTTCAAAAAGGTTGACGCCGAAAACAACAATGATCTTAAAAGGCTACCAACTAAAACACCCTTATCAATGTCGTCGAAATCAGAAGTAGAATTACTGAGCATAACTGCCTATACCCTACCCTAAATATTAATTTTCATAAATTTCGTGAAAGTTATTTATAACCTTAAGATATTCCGGGTCGGGATATTCGTGAGAGTCCGCCAAATGTCTCCCTTTAATTCGGAAGGATAAATCCTTTTGTACAGTAGAATATTTATCCAATGCAATTTTGGGGACCCCATTTGTAAATATGGAGTAAATATATAAGAAAATTGGGCGGTTGTGAGAAAGTCGATCCCAATTTATCCTAATTTATAAATTTCTTGATATAAAAGTTGTCTTATTTTTATTAATACATTTTTTTTTCATTTTAATGTTTCTATAGTAAAAAAATTTGAAGTTATAATCTTATCTACTCAATGTGTTAATAAAATGGATTAAGTTTTCTATTCTTTGAAAAATCCACAGTGCTTGAGTCAGCTAGTTTGTTGTCTTTGCAATTATAAATAGGCAAAATTTTAATGATATACTTGCTGTAGAATTCAAGAAGTTACTCCCACCTAAAGATTAAGTGAAGACGCCTTCTGCAGTTTAAAAGTGATAAATAGTATCTCCGGGAAGGCTTAGCTTCTACAGATAGATTCTTGTTTTAAGTTGTCCAAATAAAACACGAGCGTTTTTTGCTTTAGTTAAACAGTGAAAGTCCTCTTGAATTGGAAAGCAGTAAATGCTATAAGACGTAGGCATTGGGAGAAGAAATAGTTCGATATTTAATCGCATATATTCATAAGTGCTTAGCCATCAATCTTTAATTAAATTTGGAGTTTGATAAATAAGTTATTAACAGATTGTACACCGAAGAAATGAAGAAATAGACGGGTTTTGTATTTCAGCGTATGTTTTATTAATATTGGCCAAGCGCTTTCGGTCTAACAGACCATCCTCAGGGCTCAGACCCTAGAAACAAGAGAATATGGTCAGCAAATAAGCTCACTCAGTACTCACCAACCATACTTATTCGTCAAAGGGCACACTTTAACCCTGTCAGTTTGAGAGCAGTCGCCAGCGTAGCCTTCACACAGAACAAAACGTATACAATTAAAAATTTTTTAAAAAATTTTTGTCACAAATTAAAATTGAAACTAAAACATTCAATACACTAGTACACTGATATTATTAAAACAATAAACCTTTTTAATAAAAACCCCAAAAGAGTGAGGTTATGCCACCCAGTCATAACATAGTATAGCAATAAAACTGTCCAAAAATTAAAATCATATACAAGTATGTGTAAGCCTAAGTAGAAATTTTCTGTATGAGTTTTATTTTAATTTCTTGTCAATTGTATTTCAAATCAATAATTCATTGGCAATGAGGAAAAAAAATTCTGAAAGCAAGATAATTAACTGGCTTCGTTATGTGGATTGATGTTCTAAATAGTCTTAATTCTCTACATCCTGCTCTAAAATTTACCTTAGAAATAGAAACCGAAAACAAACTTAATTTTTTAGATTTAACTATCAGAAAAACCAATAATTCTCTCAGTTTCAAAATCTTTCGAAAACCCACGCAAACAGACCACATAATTCCTTCTAATTCTAACCACCCTTTACAACATAAAATGGCCTTAATAAATTGCTATGTTAATAGATTGCTCAACATTCCCATGCCAGCGAAGGATTACAACAACGAGGTCAATATTCTGAAGCAAATTGCCGTAAACAATGGGTATGAGCATACAATCATCGACAAATATATAGAGAAAATTAAAAACAAGAAATAATCCCAAGAGGCTTACAGCTCGACTTCTTACAATGAAAGTCAGCAAGGAAAATTTTTCTCACTCTCGTACTTAGGTCACTTCTCTAATAAAATAGCACGGACTCTAACAAACCACACTCAAAATGTGAAGATTTAATTTAAGAGTGTAAATCAACTCAGTTCCCATCTGGTCAATAACAAACAATTGATATCTCAAATACAAAAAAGTGGGGTGTATCGACTTTCTTGGCCAGACTGCCCTTCGACGTATAAAGGAAAAACTATTAGACCATTAGCAGTCCGAATTAGAGAACATATTAACAAACCTCAGGCCTCTGTGTTTGGTCACCATATTAGTTTTACCAAACACAGTTTCTCTCCAACTCATAATAGTAAAATCTTATACCACTCCAGGGGTAATAACTCTAAAACCTTGGATTACAGAGAGGATCTTGAAATATGAAAGAGAAACCCCGACCATTGCCTCAATATAAGAATGAACAACGTAAATGACCGCAACCCCATTTTCAAACTTTTTCATTAAATTAGTAAACAATTTAAATGTTTGGGAGCTGTGATTGGGTGGGGTGCAATCTTATAATAATTTTGATCATCTTTTTCAGTTTCAGACACTTCATTCCAAAAAATATATTAATAATTAACACATTTCAACAAATTTCAACTACGCCTATGTTCGTGTAATTTGTTACTTTTTTACAAAAATGGAAATCATTTCACGCCACTGAACCCAAGTGTTCGAAATATATCACAAAATGACCGATAACAATAACGCTGTAGATTAATAAACTTTTACTGCCCTTTCTTTTTGCCCTTTTTTTTTCTCTTTTTGCTCATTGTCAATGAATTATTGATTTGAAATACAATTGACAAGAAATTAAAATAAAACTCATATAGAAAATCTCTACTTAGGCTTACACATACTTGTATATAATTTTAATTTTTGGACAGTTTTTTTGCTATACTATATTATGACTGGGTGGCATAACCTCACTCTTTTGGGGTTTTTATTAAAAAGGTTTATTGTTTTAATAATATCAGTGTAATAGGGTATTGAATGTTTTAGTTTTAATTTTAATTTGTGACAAAATTTTTTAAAAAATTTTTAATTGTATACGTTTTGTTCTGTGTGGAGGCTACGCTGGCGACTGCTCTCAAACTGGCAGGGTTAAGGTGTGCCCTTTGACGAGTGAGTATGGTTGGTGAGTACTGAGTGAGCTTATTTGCTGACCATATTCTCTTGTTTCTAGGGTATGAGCCCTGAGGATGGTCTGTTAGACCGAAAGCGCTTGGCCAATATTAATAAAACATACACTGAAATACAAAACCCGTCTATTTCTTGGAGTTTGATGACTGGATATATATGTTAATAAAGACACAACGTCCAAAGACAACAATAAATCATTACCAGATATTTTAATACTTCTTATATGTTTTAACAATTCAAAAGAATGACGAACGTATTTTTTTCTGCAAAGCCTTGAGTACGCTTTTAAATAAAGACAAATCTGGGCTAAAATACAAGGTTTCTTCTTTAACCAATCGATTATCATATACCACAAATTACACATTTAAAAATTCATTTTGTTACTGCTGATATCTATACCAAGGATTAATAACCACTATTCCTTTGCTGATGAAAGGACACCTTATTGAAAACCAGCTTCCATCAAATTTGCTAAAATTTTACACCCAATGGGCTCAAGCTGCAAAAATTACGTACACTCGAAATATAGAGCATCAAATGTTTGAAGTATGATCATGTACCGATGCATTCCAAAAGTCCCGGATGGCTGAATATTTTGAAAACTTTGATTGGATTGGAACCAAAATACGAAGAGTTTCAGATTTTTTCTTGGGTATCCGAAGGTGATTTTAGTTCTGAACCACCTGAAAGAACCGTGTACTATAAGGGCAATTGTATTTTTTGTAATATAATTAGAAATAAGGCTCTATCTCAAATTGTAAAGATACATAAAATAATCGTTTGGAAATCATGGTTCTTAGATTTAGACCGTGTCAAATTATTATCCGACATTTCACCTACGATTGTACGAGGCATCTTCAATACGAAACAGCGAAGATCATAAATCACTTACAGCCACCTAAATCAAATATTACATCTGCGGAAAGGAAGGCTATTAAAAAACTGTACGGGAACAACACTATCTTAGTGCGCCCAGCTGACGAAGGAAATGCAAGTGTTGTTATAGATAAGGACAAATAAACTGAAAAACTAAACTCTTGAACGACAATACTTACATTCATTCGGACGAATCCAACAAACAAAATCGAAAGGAACCTCACTTCTCTAATTAACGCTTCCAATCTCACTTCAGAAGAAAAGAAAGCCGTTAAACCAAGCAGTTTCAAGATTCCACGTCTCTACAAACTGCCTAAAATACATAAAGAAAATGTACCTCTACATCCAATCGTCAACGTAATAGACTCACCAATCTACAAAATAGGTAAATATCTGGCTAAACTTTTACATCCCTTTACAGGAAAAACCAATACCTCTGTTAAAAGCTCTAGATACTTTGTCCAAAGATTAAAAACCATCCATTCCTATAGATGATTCAGTTTCCATAATATCTGACATTACGAAACGACAACATAGACTCCACCCTACTAGAATTAATTAAAGCATGTCTGATTTCCACTTATTTTACTTTTCAAGGAACTTTCTACGAGGAGACTTTCACCTGTGGTAGCCAACGAAGCTTTCGAAGAAAACGCCTTGTCTTCTGCTCCTCTAAAACCTAAATTTTGGTGCAGATATGTAGATGATACATTCGTAGTTTGGCCGTATGGCACAGAAAACCTCCATAATTTCCTGGATCATCTAAATCAACAACATCCTAGCACAAAATTCTCTAGGAAACTGAATTAAATGATGCCCTTACCTTTCTTGATGCACTAGTACAAAGTAAAAAGAATGGCAAATGTGTACAGAAAACCAACACATACAAATCGATATCTCAATGCAACGTCACACCATCATCCACCAAATTAGAAACAGAAAAACTGACTAATGCTTTGAGAGGTAACGGATATTGAGCTGAAGATATAAGACGTTCTATTAATAAATATAAAAATCCAACTCCTCAACAAAATGTCATACATGAACCTCATATGGACAGTGCTGTCTTACCTTACATACACGAAACCACCGACAAGATTGCCAGATTGCTCCGAAAATCAAACATTCGGACAATTTTCAACACATGTAAGAAAGTTGGATAATTTTTGAAGTCTCCAAAGGACGCATTCCCGTTTCAAACAGAAGGCGTTTACAAGATACCTTTCCTTGTAATAAAGTACTTGTAGGTGAAACAGGACGGTCTATATCCATTAGGCTTAAGGAACATGAAAGATGTATAAAAAAGAAACAACAAATTGTACAATCTGCAGTATTGCTCAGGTCACATTTTTAATGTAAAAGAAACTAAGGTGCAAGCTGCAGTGTCTGGTTTCTTTAAAGGTAAAATTATCAATCAAAATTTGTAAATATCAAAATTATATTAATAGAGTATCGATTGTAACGTTGGATTATGGTTTGTTGAGTACCAGTCGGGTATAAATACCGGACTGTTGCTCCTCGACAGTGATTCAGTGTTCCAATCTCGTGGAGTAAAGATCCCTGAACATGTTTCGTGCAATCGTATACGAAATGTCGGATAATAATTCCATTTTGACACGGTCTAAACCCAAGAACCATGATTTTTAACTTGACCAAAGCCGTGAAAGCTCTCGTTCTTTAAAATAATCGTTTCTGACACTTTTCATGTACCATTCTGCACCTACTGCTATCATCAAAATATCCGTAAATATTGATCAAAGCATATTTCAACATAATAAACAACTGAGAATTTTTGCAGATTTTCAGCATGTAAACTGTACCTAGGGAAAATCTACAGAATTTTAAGCTGTAATTTCTATAGTAAAATGACTAAATTGAATCTCCGGTATTAAAAAAAACTATATTGCCACTCCTACTTATAATGAATTTGCTTAGTAAAATAATATTATTAATTTTTACACAAATTGGAGTTCTGGAGGAAAAGTACTTTGTAGGATAATGGAGAAGCTGCATAGCAGGAACCCACGAATACGGAACCCGTAAACATAATTAATTTAAAAAACTAAAAACCCTGATAATAAATAATGTTTTTCCATTGATTTCTCATATATCTTGATATAAAGTGCTTTTTATGTTGCTTATTATTTAAAAGAAAAATTTTTAAATTCGGCATTTAAAACATACCTTAAGCAACATAATATAACCTAATCTAACCTAACCAAGGTTAACGTAGGTTAACACAAACTGCTTTCATTTTATTGGCGTCTTCAATCCTTTTCATTTTCTACCGTTTTGGAATTTTTTACTTTGAGATTTCCTTCAGAGATCAGATTCGATCGTAATATTTCTCGCTCTTTGTATTTCCGGGATCAAAAATTGTGTTCTCATTTGAAAAAATGACCTCGACTTCGTAATGACCTTTATCGGATAAGGGAACGCCTACTTGTGTTGGTACCTCTCATTTGTACACTACTTCGTTCTGTCGATTTTTCTTGATTTCGCCTTTCATAATTTTGATAATAAAATTGTGTAGACACTTGAATTGAATCGATCGACGTCGAATCCAAGTATGTCACAAATGAGTAAGTGGGATGTCTCTATGTATGCGCAAACGCTTGGTTTCTTTGACCCAAAGGTCGTAAACCAGGGAATTGGCTTGAATGTGAAAAATTATTCAGGGGATTCACCGATGAAATCGTTGGTGTAACGTCGTAAAATGATTCGTTTTTGAAGTCGATGTTTACGCGTCTGCCGAGTCTATCGGTATTTGTGACAGGGTTATCCAGTCTATGAGATTCCGCTGAATGTTGGTATGTTCAATGTGGTATTGTGATTGTTGTTGAAAGGAAAGGCACCCAGGGGTGCCGGAGAGGACCCACCGTAACCTTCCGACCCAGAGAAAATCTAGGCCTGCTCATCTTTCTTGCTGTTATTTTGTGGCATTGTGTTTGGTTGAGTCATTTATGCTCTTAAATTTGGAAGAATTTGAAGTTTGTTGTTGTTTGAGCCAAAAGTCAAAAATGGGGACTTTATTTAAAACAAGACGCGTAGTGGAAGTGAGCTGAAGTGCTCTACGGGTCTTGTGCAATGAGATTGGGGGAGTCTAAGTATTGGAAAATTAGAACTGTTTGTTGCAACTTGTTGAATGTAATTTCTTTGGTGTTTGTTTGTAACGAGAAAATCAATCTAAATTTGGTAAATTGTTTGTCTTTTTTGTCGAAAAAGAATTTCGCAAATTTAAATTTTATTTCACGTTATGAATCCGAAATCCGGTTGCCTTTTCCGAAATTTCACGATATTTATTTCACGGTAGCTTGTTGGGACTTTGTGTTAATTTTTTCGCGTTCGAATTTTAATGTGCCAAAATTTTTCTAAGTATTTACCAATTTGGAAAAAATTCGTGCGGGACCAGCCTTAGAAAAGTGCTTTTCTAAGTATTTTTTGGTAGCTTTTATTATATGGGGGATGGTTCAAGGCTTATAACAAACGTTTAATGTCTATGGAGGGTGAGTTATATGAAACACTCTTTATTTGATGTTTTCGCGAACTTTATGACGGTGATCCGTAATTGCAACACCAGTTCGCGTATGCAATTACGAATAAAATCCGTCTTTCGAACTATAGTATATCGGGCTCTGAGGTTTAGAAACCTATCTTACCTTTAAACCTGTAACTTAAATCAGCGGAACCCCGATATACCGCATTTATTCCGATTTCAGCAAAAAACAAAAATTTGAATTATTTTTAATATCTTCAGACGCCTCAGCCTTTGGAAATTTCCCAGGAAAAAGCTACTAGTTCATCCAGGGGCCTCGGAGGTACTTTATTTTAGCTTAAAATTAACACTATCCTTCAGCCACGCAGCCGTCTGATAAGATCGTCGGCGTTGTTTATTTTCTGGGCTGTTCAGCCTTCCTGAAGAAATATCTTCTTGAATTTGTCAAATATTTTCCCTCTAAAATACGAATTTCTTTTCAAAAAATACGAATTTCTTTTGAAAAAAACGCAATATTTGACAAATTCTGACGTTTTTCTTCAAAACAGATGGCTGCTTTCTTCAAAACTGTTGTTTTCGTGAATTTCTTTATCTTCTAAGAGCATAAATAATTGGCAATGACGTTTTGGCTAACGATTGCTCAAAAAGTGGGGTTTACATAGTTTCTGAGAGCTTACTCTACTCTCTTGTGTGTAACCAATCGGAACAAAGCGAACTTTTGATTGGATACTTTTTCTGTTACGCTGGAACTATATAAGAAAATTGCATTGTGTGATTGCCGTCATTCTATCCGTCGGATCGAAACGAATCTTTCGGCATTCAATTAGATTTTTCATTATGCAACTTTTCATTCCATTGTAAATTTGTTTATCCGTGAGGGATATTTACAATACCTTTAAGATCATAGTAAAGATCGTCTTCGGATAATCAGGTGAAAACTCGAAACCCCTCCTTCTCTGGTATCCTTCCCCACGAAATTTTCGAGCTATCCAGCTATACCGGGGCTTTTGAAACACATCGGTGCATGATCATACTCCTAATCTTTGATGCTCTGCATCTCAAGTATCCGTGATTTTTAGAAACGGAGCCCGTTGCGGCTTTTGACCAGTATATTAAAAATTAACTTTTTGCAAAATTTCAGCAAATTCGACCAGAGCCGCATTTCCTTAAGATGTGTTGGGGTTATTTCTATGGATTGTAACAAATTCACTGCCATAAGGAACACCAAGCTGGTAATTATATTTGGGAAAAGTCGGATAATTTTGTGCTGAATGGATGATTTTACATAATAATATGTGACATATACATAGAAAATAACAATGATCTCAATATGTTACCGTCTAAGTTACCCTTATCACTGTCGTTGAAATTAGGGACAGAATTGCTCAACATAACTCCCCATATCCAGCCCTAAATATTAATTTCCATAAACTTCATGAAAATGTAATTTCTAATTCTAAAATATTCCGTGCTGTGATATTATGCGTGGGAGAGCGTCAAACTGCTCATTCTAATTCTGAAGAATAGATTCTTTTGGAAGTATACCTTTGGGAACTCGAAAATTGTGCGAGATAAAAAGTTAGTTAAATTTTGGTAAAGTTACATATAGGGTATTTTAACTATGCTGCAATCAATACAATTTCAGAGATGATTTTAAATGTAAAAATATTAGATATTCTTTTTATAAATATTATCGTTTTTTCTAAGAGAGGGTTTGAAATAAGATTAAATCAACACACATATATTTTTCGTTCAAATACTTAGTAATTTAGATTCTGTTGAAAGTTATTAAAAGGTAACTTTTTCATATTAAACAATAATAACGTTGAAACGGTTGGTTTGATAATGTTAGTCTTTGTATAGTTTCTGGAGAAACAATACAGGATGTCTTTAAAAAGTCTGTACAAAATGCTACCGAGGATAAAATATGAGGATGTAGTCTCATGTAGCATAGTCCAAAAATTGGTAGTTTCCGAAATACCGGGTGTGAAAATTATAATTTTTTAAAAATTATTTGTAAGTATTTAAATTAATAACAGCTTGATTTGCTCTTAATTAGGTACATTTGAGAAAGTGCCACTTCTCCTTCATCTAAAGCTAAATAACTTTTTTGTGCTTTGGTATATTAGATTTTTAATTAAATATTTAAAAAAAAATGTTATTTCTAATATGTTTCGGTTCGAACAGTGAAAATTTTTATAATGCCTTGTAACGTTCTTATTTGAAAAGATATTACAACATTTTAAACGACTTACTTTTATAAGATTTTAATACGAAGTGTGGTTAAAAAGTTATTTATCCTAGTTTAGTTATTTCAAACGGAACACCCTATATATTTTTAGAAGATAAGGTGGAATTTTTAATTATATCTATAACAATATACCACACTCTTGTTAAACTGAAAAGGCACGCTGGATTTTGCGATTTTTTCATTAATAAAGTTTTTATAAAAAAATTGAACCGGCTTTTAAAAGTGCGCTAAAAAGTGAAAAATAACTATAAATTTTTATATGAAATTGAACTTTCTGAAGTCGGTGCCAAACTAATACCTGACAAAATGTGATTTGCACAAGAGATTAAAATGCTTAATTTGTAATTGCTTTCTTAAAAAAATTTGTATATATTAGCAGTTATTTATTTCATTTACAAATAACTTGGCGCCGACTTGAAATGTTCAATTTCATATAAAAATTTATAGTTATTTTTCACTTTTTAGCGCGCTTTTAGAAGTCGGTTCAATTTTTTTTATAAAAATTATAGTTTTCTATTTTTACTTTTAGAATTTATTATGATATCCATAAATTATTTGAACTAAGTACTAATCGAGATTAGTGTACCTTGCAATGACTCCAAGGTAGCAAAAAGATACCTATTTTATCCAAAGTTGTAAATCACCCTAAAATGAACCACTAAAAATTCTTTGGTTCTTAGAGTTTTCCAAATACCAGTAAAATTGTGTCAAACAAATATTTAGTCTGTCATAGTAAATCCACTGCCTTGAACTTCAAATTAATTTTAGATTGGTAATATAGACCCCAAAACCTTCCAATATCGATGTTTAAACAACCTGAGATGTAAATTTCTTAGCTCGATATATTTTATACTGCATATTAAGCGTATACGTCTCAAGAACCTTACAATATCAATTTTCAATATTTAAAGAAACGGAGATGTAAATTTCTTAGCTCGATATATTTTATACGCCTCAAGAAGCCAACAATATTAATTTTAGACAAAATCGGAATATGTAAAATTTTCTGTCCCTCATATTGTATCTTATTAACCTAATAGTTGTAAAAAATTAACTTCATATTCGTAATACACGACCCCGAAAACCCTTTAACACCAAATCTGAAAAAATGCGAATAAGGTATAATTTTCAACCCACCATATTGCATCCGCTATATTGAATTTCAAAAAAAAAAAAATATTTTAAGTCTCAATCTAATCTAAATCTAAACCCTTCAAAGTCCCCTAGTATCAATTTTGGATGAGATCCGGAAATTTAAAATTTTTAGACTTATATTCGCTATTTACATCCTCAAAAACGATTCAGTCCCACTTTTGAACAAAATCGAAAAATGTAAAATTTTTAGTCCGCTATCTTGGATTTACCATATTGAATTCTAAAAAAATACTTTTAAATTCATAATTTACACCCTCAAGAATCGCCTATATCAGTTTGGGAGAAAATCAAAAAATGTAAAATTTTTAGGACACCATATTGAATCTGCCAGATTGAGTTTTTCAAAAAATATTTTAAATTCATAATTAACTCTAACAAAAATACCCTGATACTGATTTTACACAAAATCGCGAGATGTAGAATTTTAACTCCGCGATCTTGGATCCGCCATATTGAATTTTTTAAAATAATTTCAGATTCGTTATGTGCGACCCCGGAAACTACCCCGTACCAATTTTGAAGAAAATCGGACAAAATTTATTTTTTCGTCCGCCATATTGGATCCGCCATATTGAATTTTTAAAAATATTTTGGATCCATTATGTGCGACCCCGAAAACTCCCCCACACCAATTTTGGAGAACATTAGACAAAATTAAGTTTTTTTGTCCGCCATATTAAATTTTTTAAAAAATTTTTCAGATTTGTTGTGTACGACCCCAAAAATTCCCCCATACCAATTTTGGAGAAAATCAGACAAAATTAATTTTTTTGGTCGCCATATTGTCAGCGCCATCTTGGATATTACTGCACCAATTTCGTCCAAGAAAATATGGGACCACCGCAACAATTTCCTGAACATAACGTAAAAATTTTTATTCAAATCGGTGCCGCCGTTCCGGAGTAATCGGTGAATATACATAAAAAAAAAACATACATAGTCAACGAATTGAGAACTTCCTTCTTTTCGAAGTCCGTTAAAAAAGAGATCTTATCGAAAGCATACCTGATTTCAATCAGCGAGTTATTAATAAGTTTGCTTCTCATATTGAGTATATTTGATTATTTAATGGGAAAAAATATCATATCTTGTGTTATAAAATCTATGCTAATTGAGAATTTATAATTCTCATAACGTTCGAAGAAACCGATAATTACCGATCTGGATGATTCGTACATCATCGCCTGCCACACCGCAAAGCACATGACAATCGAAAGTGGGTGGATGACCCTGACTTGGGCCCGTGCGAATTTAAACCGTTTTGACTGAATATTTTGAAACCTTTTTTTTTTTTTTGAATGATAATCTTGAGGTTACATTAACTTCTTGGACAAATTCCAAGAAATTATAAGCTGATTTCAAGGTAAATGTTCTTAAAAAATATTATTTTTATTTATTAACTTAAATAATGGAAAATAGTAAAATTATGTTTTGTTACATTTGGTCGTTTAGTGGTTTACATTTAAGAATCATAAAATGGCGAACAACGATACAATTGGTGTTCTTTTAAAATTTGGAATACTATGGAATTGCTTATATTTAATATATTGGCAATTTTTATCCTACTAGTTTTAGTTACTTACGTTGTGGGTATAATTCAGCATAAATCCGTTGAGCTTGTAATGCATTTCTAGCACGACCATAAACAAAATGTATATCTGACATTTCACCATATTTTAACTATTTTTTTTTACTTCTCTACAATAAAAGTACATAAAATCAGTCACACTTATCCACAGAAATTATAACACATTACGACAAAAAAACAATATGACAAATTAGGCGTGAACTTATTTGACAACAGCCTACTATATATTTTCGTCACTTAATAAATCACCTTTACGGGACTTAATTTTGATGCATCTGAATATATTTTATTGTTTGTGGAAAAACTATTGACTTTTAGAGGAAAACTTAAGAGACAAAAAAGTTTCAGAATAAAATGTGAAATCTAACTGAATAATTAAATCGAGTCAGTGGTGCCCAAAAAAAAAGTTCGAGAGGATAAAATTTTACAGACTCGGAAAAAAGTACCACTCTGTATATTATTTCACATAATAATAATTATTTTATGAGAACTATAAAAAATGTTATGTGTTCTAAATATGACTTAATTATATTTAAAAAGAAATTTAAAAAATTTAAAATAATATTAAAATTTAACACCCTGTATCTTAACAACTAAGCATTATCGGGATGTATATGTGAACTTTTATGCTTAAAACTAGCTCAAGAATGACTCTTTAAAATTTTACGCACCTATTTATAAACACCCTGTATTTAATGACTTCTTTATAAACATAGTAAAAACTTCAAAATAGTCTTGGACAAAATTAAAATTATAAATACATAAATATATATATATACAGGGTGATTCAAAAATCGATCACGAAACTTAAGGGGGTAATTCTACTTGACAAAATAAGGGTAGAGCTTCATATAATTTTTTTTCAAAATGTCATTCGTTTTCGAGTTACAAGCCGTCCAAGTTCAAGTTTTTATTTTTGTTATTTGAATTACTCGCTTACAGGAAAACCGATTTGACTAATATTTGAAAGATAGGCTAAGTCTTCTGCGCTTCATCATTTTAGTAACAATTCACATTGATTGTTTGCCGCTAGAGGGCACTTTACCTACATTGAAAATTGTTTTTTTGTCATAATTTTTTAGTGTTGACAGCTACAGTAGTTTTTGTCATAATTCTGAAAGACTGATGCCAGGCCTTTAAAAAAGGTGCTCTTATTTACATCGCTAAACCCAACGGTTTAGACGTAAATCACCCTTAAAAATTAAGTGGTAAATTTACTTTTCTCATTTCATTACCACCAGCTACCAGGTAAATAGCTATCAAAATATACTAGAGCTGTCAGTTTAACATCAAATAAATTCGCTTTTTAAACTATTTAATTTATAATCTTAAAATAACTAATAATGGCTAATCACCAATATTCAAATATCGAATATTGTGATATCCATTTTTGTTATGGAAAAGCAAATGGTAATGCAGAGTTGGCAAGAAGATATTATATGGAGAGTTATCCGGAAAGAAATATCCCTCATGCTCAAACATTTTCCAGTGTGCACAGGAGTAAAATTTTTTACTTTATTTATACGCGGAGCTGCATATAGTTGTACGTTTGCTGAATGTGATTTCAGCACTACAACGGCATAATGTGGATATATCCACTGCTATTGCATCTCACACGGAAGAATCCGTGAAATCCGCATAAACATATATACGCCATCCGGCGGGAGGTCGGAGAAGCCGCGTTCAGTATTTGCATGCTTCCTTCCGATCTGTCCTTTGCACACCCAGGTGCATGTTGGTACCCTGATGAGTCTAGTAGAGACGAAACATGTACCTCTGCCGTATCACTGTGGCGGGCAGGGTGAGTTTTGACTTTTTTCTCGGTATGGTGGTACAGGTGGGCCATCATCTCGATGGTGGTGGAATAGGATAAATTGCGTTTTGTAACAATTTATTCTAACTGTGCTACCTCTAACACAGAAAGGATATGATGGAGAGAAGTTTGCATTTACTGTTTCGCATTTTACTTTATATATATATATATATATATATATATATATATATATATATATATATATTATATATATATATATATATATATACATATATATATATATACACATATATATATATATATATATATATATATATATATAAATATATATATATATATATATATATATATATATATATATATATATATATATATACATATATATTATTTAATTAAAGACCTAAAGTATATATCGTATATCACTTGCAATATTGCTTATTATAACGAAAGTAACCAAAATAACGATTCTAGAGTAACGAGTCCTACAGACAAAAGTAACGATTAGTTACAAGTCCTTAAAAGTAATTAAACTTTTCGCCATTCACAGAGGGCAGTAATACTGCTATGCTGAGTGCTTTTCTGATATAACTTTATTTTTATTTAGGACATGTCTAGTTTGTAAATACAACATTTAAAAAAAAAGGTAATACTGATCTGAAGTAGTTGATTTCTGAAGGATTATTTTAGGAATTGAAATTACTCTTTCCTTTTCCTAATATAATGTGACTGAAAAAGGAAATGTTTTTAATTTACCATTCAATTCATAATTTAAACGAGAAACTTAGGAGTATACTAAGCTTAAAACTTAAAATATTTTACTAACTAATATACCTAATAACCGATAGAATGGTTAAAAAGTCCCTAACTTTCTATTCTCGAAAACTTTTACAGCGAGATTTCACTCATAGTTCAATTATGTGCATGATAAAGTCTAAACTGTGCACTAAAAGGATAAATTAAAATTATATTAAAATGAACATCCTGTGCTTTTAGTAGATTCAGCAAGGACGCAAAGTAGTTACCACTACAATTAAATCCGGCTTTGTTACTGAAATTTAGGACGATACAGTTGGTTTCTATTTTAATATCTATTCTCAATGAATTATTACAAAAATGGCAATGTTTTTATATTGACATAAAAGGGATTGTTATATGCAGGCTAAATATTTCAAATAACCTAAAATATTGTTAGATGAAAACTAACCAGGAAGCTACCCGAAGGGTCCAGCTTCGATTTTGATAGATCTATAGTGTGTTGTAGAAGACACGAAAATAAAGACACATATTTTTTCTAGCGGATGAAATTCATTTGAAAGGGGTGTAAATCGCGGTTAAAATTCACCTCCAAAATCAGATTTTTTGTAAATCGAGTTCTACTTAAGATATCTTTACGAAACAAAGTGAAAATTACTTGTTTTTTGAACCGAAGTAAAATTTTGGTGATTTTTATTTCCACGGATATGATTTTTTATTTTTATAAGAGTAAACTTGCATTTCCTTCAAGTATTTCGATTCTCCAAATTATCAAATTAAACGGAATTTATCGAAAATATTTTTTTTATGAATAATATAAGTTCCTCAAGTTTACGTGTTTCAGAATTTTCGAAAATAATTAATAAAAGGAGGTAAATCACCGAGAAAAATCTATTATATTCTAATTACCTAGACAACTTCTAAATAAATAACATTCTCAACCTAATAATAAATTTTTAATTGTAAAAAAAACCTTACGTACCAACCTATTCATATATTTGCTTCTATCAAATGAGTTCAGTACCAATTTAACTATCTGTGAGTGCAATGTCTTAAATTTGAACTTATAATGTACCTATATTTTAATTGTTAATAGTTCTTTTATAATATAAAGGGTATTTTTATAGAGGTATAGAACTTTTAAATGGAATAAAACAAAGATGAATTTTTTAAATTGACCTGAAATTTACTTTATTCGAAAGATAACCTGCTGGCATTATAATTTAAATATGACTTCTGGCATATGACCGCCACGGCTGGCTCGGACGTAGTCCAATCTGGAAGTCCAATTTTCGATGACTTTTTCCAACATTTGTGGCCGTATATCGGCAATAACGCGGCGAATGTTGCCCTCCAAGTGATCAATCGTTTCGGGCTTATCGGCGTAGACTAGCGACTTCACATATCCCCACAGAAAATAGTCTAGCGGCGTTAAGTCGCACGATCTTGGAGGCCAATTCACGGGTCTGAAACGTGAAACTATGCGGTTACCAAACATTTCCTTCAATAAATCAATTATGGCACGAGCTGTGTGACGTGTTGCGCCGTCTTGTTGAAACCACAGCTCCTGCACATCATGGTTGTTCAATTGATGAACGAAAAAGTCAGTAATCATGGCTCTATAGCGGTCACCATTGACTGTAACGTTCTGACCAGGCATCGTTTTAAAGAAGTACGGACCAATTATTGCACCAGCCCATAAAGCACACCAAACAGTCAATTTTTCTGTATGTAACGGTGTCTCAACATACACTTGAGGATTATCATCACTCCAAATACGGCAGTTTTGTTTATTGACGTATCCATTCAAACAAAAGTCAGCTTCATCGCTAAACAAAATTCGCATATGAAAATCGGGATCAAGCAATCTTGTTTTGGGCCCATTCACCGAATCTACGCCTTGCTAGATGATCGTGTGGCTTAAATTCTTGCACGAATTGGATTTTGTAAGCACGCAAACCAAGATCTTTCCGCAAAATCTTCCATAAAGTGAATGGACACATATCTAATTCCTGTGCACGATGGCGGACTTCTTCTGTACGCACTGTACGACGTCTCTGTGGATGCGTATTATCATTTAGAGTAAACGTGATGCGAAAACGTTCCATAGTTAATCGAATTAATTGCTCTGATGGACTATTATGTTGACCGTAAAATGGACGTAGTGCGCGATACGTATTTCGAACAGAACCATGATTTTCAAAATAAATTTACATAATTTGGAAGCGTTGTTCAGGCGTCAGTCTATTCATGTTGAAATGCCAAACCAAACTAAACATAAATCACTTGACAGCTGACAAAATGGCCGCCAGTTAAAAAAGTGTTGCCAACTTAAAGTTCTATACCTCTATAAAAAACACCCTTTATATTGTTATGACGGGTAAGATGAAAAAAACTATGGTATTACTTAAGGATTTTTATATTTAATCTATATTTGTATTGTTATTTAATCAATAAGATTTTATATGAAAAGAGGGTGGAAAAAAACCATAACCCCGCAGAAAAACAACTGTCTACTTAAAATCCCCATATCCTAAAATATCGGCAGGATGCATTTTGCTCTCGGTACGTTACAGCTCCACTGATGACACCACCTCAATTTGTCGCCTATGTATTTTTTTTATGTATGTACACCGATAACTCCGGAACGGCTGGACCGATTTGAATGAAATTTTTTACGTTATATTCAGGAAGTTGCTGCGGTAGTTCCATATCTTTTTAGATGAAATTGGTGCAGTAAAATCCAAGATGGTGCTTACAATATGGAGGCTAAAAAAGTGAATTTTGTCCGATTTTCTCCAAAACTGGTATGGGGGAATTTTCGGGGTTGTACCCAACGAATCTGAAAGTATTTTTAAAAAATTCAAAATGGCGGATCGAATATGGCGGGCTAAAAAATTTAATTTTGTCCGATTTTCTCCAAAATTGGTATGGGCGAGTTTTCGAGGTTGCACATAACGAATTCAAAACATTTTTTAAAAGTCAATATGGCGAATCCCAATATAGCGGACAAAAAAATCGATTTTGTCCGATTTTCTCCAAAATTGGTACGGGGAGTTTTCGGGGTCGCACATTACGAATCTAAAATAATTTTAAAAAAATTGAATATGGCGGATCCAATATGGCGGACGAAAAAAACAATTTTGTCCGATTTTTAACAAAAAAGTACGGGAGAGTTTTCGGGGTCACACATGACGAATCTAAAATTATTTTAACAAATTTGATATGGCGTATCCAATATGATGGATAAAAATTAATTTTGTCCGATTTTTTTCAAATTGATATGATAGCACATTACGAATTTGATATTATTTAAAAAGAAATTAAATATGCCGGATCTAAGATGAAGGATTAAAGGTTCTATATCTCTAGATTTTGTCTAAAGTCATTATTGGGGGATTTTTGTTAGTGTTTTGAAAAACTCAAACTGGTGGATTCAATATGGTGTCCTAAAAATTTTACATTTTTCGACTTTCTCCAAAACTGATATAGAGGGTTCTTGAGGGTGTAAATTATGAATTTAATAGTTTTTTTTCATGATTCATTATGGCGAACGCAATATAGCTGACTAAAAATTTTACATTTTTCGATTTTGTTTAAATGTGGAACTAATTCGTTTTTGAGGATGTAAATAGCGAATATAAAACTATTTAAAGAAAATCTAATATGTCAGATGCAATATGACCGTTTAAAAATTGTAAATTTCTGGATTTCATCTAAAATTGGTACTAAAGGGCTTTGAAGGGTTTAGATTTAGATAAGATTAAGACGTTAAAATTATTTTTTTGAAATTCAATATGGCGGATCCAATATGGTGAGTTGAAAATTTTACCTTATTCGCATTTTTTCATATTTGGTATTAGAGGGTTGTGGGGGGGGGGGGTGGGTGGGTGGTGTATTACGAATATGAAGTTAATTTTTTACAACTATTAGGTTGATAAGATACAATATGAGGGACTGAATATTTGACATTTTCCGGTTTTATCTAAAATTCATATTGCGGGGTTCTTGGGGCGTATACCAACTCAATATGCAATATAAAATATATGGGGCTAAGAAATTTAGGTCTCAAATTCTTTAAATATCGATATTGGGAGGTTTTGGGGCCTATATTACCAATCTAAAATTAATTTGAAATTTAAGATAGTGAATTTACTATGACAGACTAAATATTTGTTTGACACAATTTCATTGGTATCTGGAGAACTCTAAGAATCAAAGAATTTTTAGTGGTTCATTTTAGGGTGATTTACACTAATCTCCATTAGTACTTACTAAATGAAATAGATAACTACTATATATACAAATTATGGTAAGAAAGAAATTAAAAATAAAGTATTTTTAATCTATTTATGCGAATCACATTTTGTCTGGCATTAGTTTGGCGCCGACTTCAAAAATTTCAATTTCATATAAAAATTTATAGTTATTTTTCACTTTTAGCGCACTTTTAGAAGTCGGTTCAATTTTTTTATAAAAATTTTATTAATAATGTGGTACCGCTCCGGGATATATTTAAATGTTCGTTTGTATTGTTTAAGATAACAGTCTGGCATCAAGTTCTGCGGGTAATATGCTACCGATATTTTACGATACGGGGATTTTCAGTTGACAGTTTTTTGCTGTGCATTTTGCTCTCGGTTCGTTACAGCTCCACTGATGACACCATTACGTGGTCGAAACTAGTATAGAGAGAGAACCAGAGTGGAATTCGCTAATAATATACTGTCTGTTCCCTTTCTTAACGGTCGTAAGGAGAATAAAACTTTTCTATATATATATATATATATATATATATATATATATATATATATATATATATATATATATATATATATATATAACGACAGTTTAACACATACTTACTGGATACCGTGCATATTTAAACAATAACGTATTAGAAAATAAACATACTAAAAGAAATTTTGTTATAACCAAAGAAAACTCGGTTTATATTCTGGAATTAATTTCGATATTACACAGGCTATAAAATTTAACGTATCCCTTTGGCCGTTTATCCAATTTTTAGTTTTTGTATTTGAAATGAACACTAAATCTTTGGAGAGCTTGTTGAACCGACCGACCGCCGTAGTGATAAATGGAAAATGGGAAACGTGGGAAACTCTATATTTATACGAGTCAAATTAAAACACATATTTTATTTAAAAAAACTTTTCGAATTTCGTAGCTAATAAATAAAAAGGTTTTTGATATTCTGGCCATGCAGCGAGTTAGTTAGGTTGGTATATGAGCAGTGCGTGTGCCAAAAAGATAATTTACAGTTTTGAATCGATAAAGAATATCTTCGTTGGAAAATATAAACTTTTGATTTTTTTCGAACAAGGGCATACCAATATTATTATTACTGATATATCGAAAATGGCTTGACGCATGGGTTAACTAACATAGGTTAGGAAATATGTTTTAAAAAATTATTAATTTATTTCAAAATATGAAACATCACAATTAATGATCTAAAACGTTCTGACTGCTGATCTCTGACACTATTACAATGATACAGCTATAAATGCATGATAAGCAATCTAGTCGACAATGAGCATTTTCACAGTTCCACAGTCAGCTAAGTACACTTAGAGTGTCGTCACGCCCGTTCGCCTGTATATCACAGATCGTCACCTTTTGCAAGAAAGTTTTTATAAGCATATACTCACAATTAGCCTAAAACAAATTTTTGGTGCATCTCCTTATGTGAAAAGTAGGGATGAAAATTTTTTTATCATTTTGTCGAGTGGGTATTATTTTATTTAATAGGTCTTGAAAAATGCGATTAAATATGTTATATACCAGTTTTCTTTGTATATGAATCGATCGAAATATATATATACATATATATATATATATATATATATATATATATATATATATATATATATATATATATTATATATATATATATATATATATATATATATATATATATATATATATATATAGGTTTATGCGGCTTTTACGGATTCCTCGTTTCCACGTTTGCTGAATGTGATTTCAGCACTACAATGGCATTATGTGGATATTTCCACTGCTGTTGCATCTCACACGGAGGGATCCGTGAAAGCCGCATAAACATATAAGCCATCCGGCGGGAGGTTGGCGAAGCCGCGTTCAGTATTTACATGCTTCCTTCCGACTGTCCTTTGCACAGCCAGGTGCATGTCGGTACCCTGATGAGTCTAGTAGAGATGAAACCTGTACCTCTGCCGTATCACTGTGGCGGGGAGGGTTGACTCTCTTCTCGATATGGTGGTACAGGTAGGCCATCATCTCGATGGTGGTGGAATAGGATAAATTGTGTTCCTTAGCAATTTGTTCAAACTGTGCAACCTCTAACACGGAAAGGATGTGGTTGGAACGAAGTTTGCATTTGCTGTTCACATTTTACTTCATATATTTATATATATATATATATATATATATATATATATATATATATATATACAGGGTGATTCTCCTGGAACTTTATTGATCGATTGTGGGAAAAATATAATTAGGAATAATCTGAAAATTTAACAGCGTACTAACGTGCATGGACAGCCGGTTAAAATATTTTCAAGATTTTGGCAGTTCTAGTTTTACTTTTAAACAGAATACCTTAAATATTATTGCATTTTTGATTTCTACGTAAATTCTAGACATATTTCATGTATAAATGTTTTATACTTAAGTCTCACCGTTTTGGACATTGTTATGCCAAAAATGACGTTTGCGGACCAAAACAACTATAAATTTTACCTATAAGGAAGTCTTTATTACTTAATTTGGGTTAGTTTTCTTGTAGGTGAAGAATACACAATTTAAACTGGCTATTTCAGTTCAGATTCAATTATATTATACATAGTAAATGTAAATAATACCTAGAATTTTACCTCCATTTGCAAATTATTCCGGACCTGTACGGCTGTAAATTTTATACCTGCCCTATATTTATCCTACTTTTTAGTCGGTTTCTAATAATTCTGAATACACTATACCTACTGTAATATATTAATAAATTTACGTACTGTTATTGATCAAAAATGTTTTGGTTTATGTCTACTGCGCGATAAAGCACGATGTACCAAGAAGCCAAAGTTCAATTCATCCTTCATGAGTGGTAATTCTCCATACAATCCAGAGCTAGCATTTAACTCGGAAATACCACCTAGGAGAGCATTTTGCAGACGATAACTAATTTAAAGAGAATTTTAATGCTGATTTTGAGGACCAGCAGGAATTTTTTTTTTCTGATGAAATAAAGAAGTGGCAATCCATGTGGCACAAATACTTAGAGGTTGAGCTTTGTTTCATTATTAGGCAAAAAACTTTTCTAATGCCCTTCTTTTCACGTTTGTCTCCGAGCAAAATATAGTAATCGGATTTGTGTGGGTGATCCAGGAACGCTCTTTCCTATCTATCCAAAAAAAACATCTATACAATACAAATAGTAATTTAGTAATGTATAAACCCACAAAGCTCTCATTTCACAAGTTAAACGATAGACTTTTATATAAAAAGAGGATTAAATTTAAAAGCTAACAGTCTACAATATAAAATAACAACACAAAGAAATTCATTAAATTCTAGAATTCATTCGTATATAATACTGGCCAGTGGTTATAAAATTTAACGAAGTTCTTTTGTCGGCCATTTCATTTTCCTTTTTGAACATTTACTTTTTTGCGAGCTTGCTGGACTGGTCAACTGTCCGTCATGACGAGGAATTAAAGAAAGAGGATAAGCTCATTTTAAACACCTATTTTAAAAAGCGCAGTTGTTTAAAGTTTTGAATGTGGACGAGTTACTTTCTAAAAATCTGAATATATATATGTATATATATATATATATATATATATATATATATATATATATATATATATATATGTATGTATGTAATCGAAGGTTTTCGGGCATTCCGTGTATGTGCTGAGTCCCTCTCAGGACTTTAAGTTTGCTGACGCTTCGGTAAAATCTCATTCACCATTCTCAAAGCTCACTGTACGGTGTCTACGAGCGAACTGTAGACGCTTTAAAAATGTTGAATGAGACTTCACCGAAACGTCTGCTGCCTTAGGGTCCTGAGGAGAACTCAGCAGCATACACGGGATGCCCGAAAACCTTAGATTACACATCACACCCGTGAGAATATTCGACATTATATATATATATATATATATATATATATATATATATATATATATATATTATATATATATATATATATGTATATATAAATATATTCAACCGAGAAAATTGAGTGGTGATAGCAAACTGATAAAAAATGAAGTAGGATCATGAATCCTCTAAATGCGTATTTAGCAGATAAAGGTTGTAAAAGTTTAAAAATAAAAATGTTTTTCTTGGCAAAGATCATTTAATGAATTTGTCCTTGTCCTGTACTTAAGTCTGAAAGTAAAAAAGTATGTCATATATGTTTTGGTGGAAACTGTAACTGTGGGAAATGAAAGTGATTAGAAATTTAAGAAAAAAAATCGATTTTTTAAAGCTGAAAATTAATAAATTTGTAGTTTATGATAAAATGGATTGGAAAAAGTAGTGTGACATTTCACCCGCACTGTATATAATATACTTGTAATTGGGTGTATTTTAGACAATAAAGTTACCTAAAGGATTCAATTCTCCAATGTTGAGGTGCGCTGGCCTATTCTGTACTGACGAGAACCAATAAGTTCGGAACCGCTTCCAACAAGGTGTTCTTGTAATCTTAGATAGTGTTTTGTCTCGAATCGTGCTTGAACAGAGTATGTCTATCTTAATAGTATAAGGTTCTTTCGGCTGGTTGGGAACTAAAATATTTTTTCTTGTGTTAAAACTTTTTCAAAATATTATGCATATTAGAAAAAACTTGCCTGTCGATGGTAATGTAACGTTAGAAGTGATATACCTAGAAGCATCCTACCAATACACCAGCGCACGCTGCATTTGTCATAACATCTGTCAGCACTTTTTTACTACCAACCACATGTCAAATTCATTTTTTTCTGAAATTACGAAGTATAAGCTTCCAGTTAAAATAATTATAGCTACCAATACACCAGCGCACGCTGCATTTGTCATAACATCTGTCAGCATCTTTTTACTACCAACCACATGTCAAATTCATTTTTTTCTGAAATTACGAAGTATAAGCTTCCAGTTAAAATAATTATAGCTAAGCTATACTATTAAGTAAATATACGCTTATGTAATTATATCTATATATAAATTATTTATTTTGTTTTAGTAAATGGACAGTAATTTATTCCTTAAATTACTAACAATATAACATAAGTTTTGACCTTAATATTATCAGTAATAAATTTTTTTTCAATCCATTCAATCTGTCGGACGCATGCTTCAATAAGGGATTAAATACTACTTTTTTCTAACATATTTTATTATAAATTACTACTTTAATATATATATATATATATATAATATATATATATATATATATATATATATATATTATATATATATATATATGTACTCGATTTACATTTGTGATTTGAATGTATATAGTTTACGACTACTTTTTGGATTAGTATATAGGATGTATATATTTGCATATGTATATATATATATATATATATATATATATATATATATATATATATATATATATGTTAAGACTAGACTTAATAAAATTAGTAAACTCAAAGATCTCACTTTTATTTATAGTTTCACTATGTTCCATCGTCTGTGTGCCACTACTAAAGTTTTAAATTTAGTAGTGTTTTATCTTCCCAATAAAATTCAGAAGGCTCATTTTTCAAATAAATCAAAAACAGGTTTAAGGCAAAATTGTAAAAGAAATTAGGGTCTATCCTATGCAAAAAGTTGATATGAAGAATTAATATTTTCATTTATGACATCAAGTGGGGCAGATTTTCAAAAATGCCAATATATATCTCATAAAATATTTTTATTTCGTCGCATCATTCTCGAAATATGGGTGTACGCATTTGCTTTCAAAATAATATCTCGCCTTAATTTTTTAAACGGTAATATTTAGAATTCTGCAAAATTAAATTTCAATAAAACAAATAAATAAAAAAATCCTCAATGATGTTTTATATGTGACAATATAAAATATGTGTATGCTCATATTCTCTATTCTGTTTTTTACTGTGTGAACGTAAGGCAAGTTTGATGACGTTATCTTCTGATGTTAAAGACAGATATCTTCAAACTTATAATGGAATGTCAATAATATTATCTAACCCTTCGTAGATTAGATTACAATATCTATCGAACTAAGCTGAGGGTCTGATTCTGAAGGCACCAAACATTTCGAATAAAACAAGGTAGATTTAAGTTAGTCATATATATATATATATATATATATATATATATATATATATATATATATATATATATATATATTAAAAATTTTCCCCTCTAGGATTTTTTAATCTTGACAATATATTTTTAGTTTTAGGTTTTTTAGGAATGAGGTTCATTGATACTCTAGGACGTTATGAATTCACTTAATAGAAACAAGACACACAAATAAGACGTTTCGACTATTATATATTCTTCATCAGTTACGGTTATTCTAAAATAACGAAAATTATCGGAGCATATATTTCCTCATAGTATAAACTATTATTGAAAAAAAAAAAGAATTAGTAGTGGATTATATATTTTTTTTCGCCCACTTTATTATTTAAAATTTTGTTGGTTAAATAACAATAAAAAAATCTTTGTGTATAAAAGTCAATAAGAATTACTATAATTTTTTTCGGCTTGAGTATGACAGATAATCCGAAAAAAATTATGGCATTTCTTATGGATTTTTACACCTAACGGTCGATTTAAGCCAATTTAGTTTTATGCGATACTGCTTCGTTAAGGCGGTAAGAGATGTCAAAGTTTTAAGAAAATATTTATTTTTCTCAGATTTTTTTAAAACGTGTTAACCGAATTTAATGATTTTTGGTGAATCATCTATCATTGTCATATAACGTTTTCTAGTGAATAGCGACTGATTATAAAGTGTAAGTATTATAAAAATTACGTCACTTGTAAACATAGCTTCTGATTTTTTAGGTGATCAACGTTATGACAACCTGGATATTTCTATCGAATAACTTCATGTATTTTTATCTCCTGAAAAATTTTCAATGAAATGTGGTTTTGCCAGAGAAAATATATTTTCAATTACATGCATACACCTGTAATAATAAAATAATTTTTAAAATAAATGTTGAAAATATATGTAAGTACTCTACAAACATTGAAATAACTAATTAAATGAAAACATTAATTAAGCCAATGTGAAAAATGGCCAGCATTTGCTGTACACATTTATTAATACTTTTAAAAAATGTAACTGGACTATCTAATATCTCTGCATTATTATAAAGGTTGCCAGCGTTTAAAATGGACATCAAAAATTCTTCGTGGGCGTTCACCGTTTATTATTTTCTTGGGATCAGGTTTATGTTTCAAATATATTTTTCACCATTTTGACGTTTCGTTCTTTTTTTAGTATATTTTCAAAGACATTTTAAACTTGAGATTTCTTCAAAACTATTACTAAAATCTGTAACGGTTCAAGATCATTATTATACATACATACATACACACACATATATATATATATATATATATATATATATATATATATATATTTAAGTTTTTGATTTTCTTGAGTGTAAAATCCATTTTATTAATAAAACTGCATATGTTTTATTTGTTATGCATATCTATTGACGTTTCGGTCACACTTGACCTTCTTCAGAATGATTTTTTATAACTACAACAGAAAAAAATTTTTTGCTATATTATAACATAAAATTAATAGTTAAATTTAAAACATACCTTATATAAGTTATTACCGAGCAACACAACATAGACTACATATTGTTAACACATGGTTCACTTTTTGACAAGATACTACAAAAACCTTGCTTTTTGTGTCGCATCTTTATTTAAACTGAATTTTATTTTATGGGTTCCGATGGTCAAGAGTTTGGATTTTTTTTCGCCTTAAGGGTCCTTGCCTGACTATTATTTTTTCTTATTTTTGGAGTGATTTATTATTGAAATCATTTTGTGTATATTTAATTTGGTTAGGGGGTTATTTTAGGATGTTGTAATGTATTTTGCTTAGGTGTTTTGTATCAGCTTTTGTATTTACAGATTTCTTATTTCTCTCATAAAATTCACGTTTTTTTTATTGTTTTCTGTTTTGAGAATTTTAATATTTCAAAATCAAAAGTGTGTTGTTTTTCTATAATGTGGTTTGTCAATGCGGTCTTATTATGTTTGTCGTGTTTGTGTCCATTAATCCTGTTTTTAAGATGTTGACTGGTTTGGCCGATGTAAACTCCGTCACAATTTTTACATGGGATCTCATATACTACGTGTGTTTTTTTGTTTTTAGGTATTTTGCATTTTAAGTTACTAAAGTTTTTTTTTAATAGATTGTGTCCTTTGTAACTAACAATAATATTATGATTTTTGAGGACATTTTGAAGTTTTTCTGAGAGTTGTGGTATATATGGTATGAAAACATATTGGTTTTGTTGTTTTGTTTTTTGGTGTTGAGGGTTTTGGTTGTTGTTATTGTAAAATTTGTGTATTCTTTTTTGAAGGTATTGTTTATAATTTTATTGGGATAACTGTTTAGTACTAAGGCTTCCTTTGCTTTTTGAATTGCAAAAAGTGAACCATATGTTAACAATATATAGTCTATGTTGTGTTGTTCGGTAATAACTTATATAAGGTATGTTTTAAATTTAACTATTAATTTTTATGTTATAATATAGCAAAAAATTTTTTCTGTTATAGTTATAAAAAATCATTCTGAAGATGGTCAAGTGTGACCGAAACGTCAGTAGATATGCATAACAAATAAAACATATGCAGTTTTATTAATAAAATGGATTTTACACTCAAGAAAATCAAAAACTAAATATATATATATATATATATATATATATATATATATATATATATATATATATATATATATTGTTCCGGACAGCCGATCTTTGAACTCACATTGTATTATTTAATACACTCTGTTATTTTGAAAGCTTTTTATTGTCAACTTTAGTTGTGACACTTGTCACACTAATTCAAGTTGCGTCGACGAACTCTCAAAATATACTGACCAAGAAAGCCGATCTGGACCCTGTATATACCCTTTTGGTCGATACCGGAAGATTCCCTAATTCTCTAGAAGGATTTCCATACTACATGGGGTAATCAAAATAAGAAAAAGGAATAATCCGGCGATTTCTAGACCTTCTATCATAGGCGTTCCATGTTAAAATTAAGGAAATCGAATTCTCTAAAAAGTTCCAGACTTTCTTTCATAGTCGTCTCCTGAGGAAATTAACAAAGCTAAAATTAATTAAATAAATTGTGAGCTCGTAGAAAATATACCAGAAACCCTACAAACTACAAACAAACTAATGCTATGAAATGTACTACTCTATAAAGTTCGTAACATTGCCTCCTTCCAAGGCTTGATCATCCCGATCAATCTTCTTGATCTTGATAATTTGCCAATCTGTCAGGATGCATGCCTTTCATCTTTGCATGAGGGCTTCTCTGAACTCGGTACACCAGATTGTTTAATCAGGTCACTACTTTGAACAGACCTTCTCATGACTTCTGAAGCTTTGGTGAACGCCCTTCGGATTTTACAACCACACTTTTTCACCAACCATGAATCCTCCAGTATTGGCTTTGAGTGCCTTCATTTCAAAACGAACCATCCTTAATAACTTTGTTAAATAGAAAAATTTTAAAAAAAGAAAAAACACGTCAATTTAGATATACAGGGGAAGTTTAATTTTGCATTTGTTAAAAATCTGTCAATCACCTCCTCACCTCCAGCTAACCTCACTTTGATATGTCAAATGGGAACCCCCACCTTGTGACACATCATTGTAAGCAGCATAAAATTGTCTATCCAACCGTATAAAAAAATTAAATCGGTTGACGTACAAGCGAACAGTGTGCAAAAATGTCTTGTAATAATACATAATATATCGGCCTCGAACTTTGGTATGTCAAATGATTACCCTATAGTGTGATACATCATTTTAAAGGACGTACGATCTGCTATCCAACGATGTCAAAAAAAATTAAGTTAATAGACGTTATAGGCAATTAGGATGCAAAAATGTGTGTTAAATATAAGCAGTTTATTCAGTTTTATTCAGTTGAAGAAAATTATTTTATTAAATGTTCAAAATGTGCGCCGTTATTAGCGAGACAATAAAAAAGCCTATTTTGAAATTCCCCACGAACATTGGCAAGGGTTTCTCTGCTAATTCCTCTACATTCCCGAACAATCGATCTTTTAAATCGTCAATATTTTCAGGTGGGGTTTTATAAACCTTGCTTTTTAAATACCCCCAAAGAAAAAAGTCTAGAGGCGTTAGGTCTGGAGACCGTGCTGGCCATTCAATTGCACCACGTCTGCCAATCCACGTCCCTGGAAAATGTTCATCAAGCCACTCTCGAATTGCCAAAGCGTAGTGCGGGGGAGCTCCATCTTGCTGGAAATGCAAATTATTTTCATTTAGTACCATAACAGCATTTTCATCCACTTGATTTTCTAAAAATTGCACAATGGCAGGGTATATTGTGTTTTCTAAAAGGTTTAAATAAATTTGCCCAGTTAAATTATCTTCCAAAAAAAATGACCCGATGATTTCATTGCCATAAATTCCTGCCCACACGTTAATTTTTTTCGGGATATTGAGTATGCCCTTCTCGGAAAAGGTGCGGATTTTCATTATCCCAGTATCTGCAGTTATGTCTGTTAACCAGTCCATTTAGAAAAAAAGTTGATTCATCACTAAAGCAGATATTCTTAGGTAAATGGGGGTCCTCGTCAATTCGTTGGCACATTAATTCGCAAAATTGAATTCTCCTATCAAAATCGTCTTCTCCGAGTTCTTGAAGAATTTGAATTTTGTTGGGAAAAAACTTATTTTGTTTTAAAACTTTATGCACAGAGCCAGCAGAAATGTTGGTTAAATCTGCGACCTTTGAGATGGATAAAGTTGGATCTATTGCAAACTGTCCTAGTACCTCGATTTGGCATGCTTCATCTACAACCCTTTTCTCAATAGATTTTTTATTACAAACGGATCCCGTTTCTTCAAACTTTCGTACCAATTCGAGTACATATTTATGGCCCACGTTTTTGTCTTGATGCCTCTCGTTAAATGCTCTGGCGGTTCTACGAGCGCACCGATCTTCAGCTCCATAGAGAAAAATTATTTCTATTCTTTCGGCTAGCGTATACACCATTTATATTCACGTTTCAACTAGGCGTCACAATGACAATTTTAACAATAATAAACAACTGGTGTTTAAAGATCTTAAAAATTTTATTTATTGCAGTGATTTTTTGTACCTATCAGGTACCGCAAAAAATATCATTGAAATAAATACACTAGATTGATTAGACGGCAATGAATTTTGCGATGAATTTTAAAACAGGCTTAGTTTTTTTCTCGCAAATATTTTAACTGTTTATTATTTTAAAAAAATATTTATTTTAAATTTAAAATAATATTTTACTCTATGAAGTAGCCATTTGACATAATAAAGTTTAATGTGATAAGGTGTCTATTATTACCACACATCTTTTCTTACTATTCGCTTGTACATCAACAGATTTTGTTTTTTTTATTGGCTAAATAGGAGATAGTATGCCCTTTAAAATGATGTATCACACTATAGGGTAATCATTTGACATACTAAAGTTCGAGGCCGATATATTATGCATTATTACAAGACATTTTGCACACTGTTCGCTTGTACGTCAACCGATTTAATTTTTTTTATACGGTTGGATAGACAATTTTATGCTGCTTACAATGATGTGTCACAAGGTGTGGGGTTCCAATTTGACATATCAAAGTGAGGTTAGCTGGAGGTGAGGAGGTGATTGACAGACTTTTAACAAATGCAAAATTAAACTTCCCCCTGTATATCTAAATTGACGTGTTTTTTCTTTTTTTTAAATTTTTCTATTTAACAAAGTTATTAAGGATGGTTCGTTTTGAAATGAAGGCACTGTATATATGTTTATGCGGATTTCACGGATTCCTCCGTGTGAGATGCAATAGCAGTGGATATATCCACATTATGCCGTTGTAGTGCTGAAATCACATTCAGCAAACGTACAACCATATGCAGCTCCGCGTATGAATGAAGTAAAATGGGAACAGTAAATGCAAACTTTTCTCCATCATATCCTTTCTGTGTTAGAGGTAGCACAGTTAGAACAAATTGTTATAAAACGCAATTTATCCTATTCCACCACCATCGAGATGATGGCCTACCTGTACCACCATATCGAGAAGAAAGTCAAAACTTACCCTCCCCGCCACAGTGATACGGCAGAGGTACATGTTTCGTCTCTACTAGACTCATCAGGGTACCGACATACACCTGGCTGTGCAAAGGACAGATCGGAAGGAAGCATGCAAATACTGAACGCGGCTTCTCCGACCTCCCGTCGGATGACGTATATATGTTTATGCGGATTTCACGGATTCCTCCGTGTGAGATGCAATCCGCATAAACATATATACGCCATCCGACGGGAGGTCAGAAAAGCCGCATTCAGTATTTGTATGCTTCCTTCCGATCTGTCCTTTGCACAGCCAGGTGCATGTCGGTACCCTGATGAGTCTAGTAGAGACGAAACATGTACCTCTGCCGTATCACTGTGGCGGGGAGGGTAAGTTTTGACTTTCTTCTCGGTATGGTGGTACAGGTAGGCCATCATCTCGATGGTGGTGGAATAGGATAAATTGCGTTTTATAACAATTTGTTCTAACTGTGCAACCTCTAACACAGAAAGGATATGATGGAGAGAAGTTTGCATTTACTGTTCGCATTTTACTTCATATATATATATATATATATATATATATATATATATATATATATATATATATATATATATATATATATATATATATATATATAGGAACAAAAATTCACTGAAATACATGGTAAACATCATTCTAAGCTGATCATGTGTATGAACTTTAATTTAGACAAACACTAAAAGAACCAGATGGGTTTTTCGTAAAGTAATAAAGATTGTTTTGAATATTGTGGGTCTAATTCGAAAGAAGCAATGGGTTTTTGACTTTAAAATTACCTTTTTAATTGTTATTTTATAATATTGTTATATATTCTGCTAAAGTATTTAATCTCTGCCTTAGCGTTTACTGAAAGTTTAATTTTTTATATTTCAATCATTGAAAAAATTTCCTGTTTTTTGTGTTTTTTCAGTTTTTAAAATCTTGACCCTTTCAAAATCGAAGTAATGATGGTTTTCCTTGCTCTCTATTGTTATCGCGGTTTTATATTTATGACCACTCATTATGTTTTTTAGACAATGGTTCGTTAGTTCTATATATTCCTTATTACACTTTTTGCATGGAATATTGTAAAAGAGATGCATTCTTTTTCTCTTTTGGAATTGTAGATTTTAGTTTGCTATTGCAATTATTAGGAGGTTGTGGCCCTTATGGCTGACAGTTACATTATATTTATTAAAGACATTATGGTATTTTTGGAGAGTATCTGAATATATGGATGTGATGTGTATTTTTCGATTTTCTCTTTTGTTTTTGTTGGCTGTGAGTTTTCATCGAAAAATATTAATTAATTAAAAATTTTAATTTTTTTTTAAATATTATTTATTAGATTTTCGGGATTGCTGCCCATGTAATCCGTTCTTGGTATTCAAGATGTGAGAGTTTAATGTTGCGATGCGCGAGGCCTATAATAAAGGTTTATTTGTGGGATAGAAGGTGTTGGGATTTAAAATTTAAATATCTGGAAGTTCATGTTTTATTGCTGTACCGATCTGCTTGTAAAGTATTGTAAATGTTGTATAAGAAAAATGCCAAAAAATTACTTTCATTTTGTGCCCCTTTTTTCATGTCGAACTATATTTTAAGGTAATTTTTTTAGTACTAAGTTACTTTTAGGGTACTACTGTGATACAGTCGCCAATATACCTTAGAAAAAGGCAGTTCAAACTCAAGGTGTCTTTTTTTGTTTTTTCAAGATTCTCCAATTCAAGTTGTGCTATAATATCAGAAATTGAAGCTCCATTGCACATACTTCTATTTGTTTTTAAACTTTTGGTTCTGTATGAAGTATGTGGAGTTTAAAGTTCAAATACATTTAAGAATTTGCTTAAAGATATGCCAGAAAATAATTTAATTTAGTTCCACTTTTAGTTAGGTTGATTGGCACGTTTATATAAAAGGGATATCTCAGATGGTTATGTTTTTTACTGTGTTTTTAAAGTTCTTCGAAGGCTAATAAATATATTTTTACTTCTATACTTTTAATTAAAAATACACTAAATGTACGAAATTTTAGGATTTTGAAAAAAAAATTTTAAGTTAAAACCCCATTTCAAAAGAACTCTATTGAAAATATGAAATTTAATAGAGTCAAGTTGCTTTGTCCCCGTCTTATTTTGCAGTCAGTTGGCTCACAGCGCCAACATTTTCGATCGCGTTTATAGCTTGTTTGGCTCTAAGTGAGAGAATAAAAAGTAATGGTAAAATGGTAATTCGATGTTTCCACTAGCTAGAGCACACTCACGGCTCGATAGGGTCATATTTTATGGCCTTATTCCCATATTAAATCAATAAAAAAGATTAGAGAAGGCAACGGCCCATGACGCGGGCCACGGCTTTCTCGGTTTGTGAGATAGAGCAGAGCTTTCGATACACCACATAACTTTCTCTTTGGAATAATTGGCTCGCCTTGTTTTATTGTCGTTTTATTAGATTATAAAATAAAATAATATTCAATAAATATTTTTTTCAGCATTGTCATATATTGGTGGAAGTTTATAGCTTATTAATTTGTTTTTTGGTTATATCGATGTTAAGAAATAACCAGTAATTGAATAGTGTAGACAAAAACATTTGCTATGAAGATAGGTGATGAGTTTACTGACTCCATGTCAAAAAATGCTGCTGGATCTTTTCTTTAAAGAGGAGAACAGTTCTAAAACTTGAAAAAATCGATGTTCTTTTTTTTGGTTAAATGGTAATTTACTATCCTGAAAATGATGTAGACATGTTTTATAGCTGAGTAGCACCTGTAAATGTACTTAAATCGGTGCAGGGGTGGTCACGAAAAAAAAAAGAACCTATCGATCATGTGCACGACTAAGAATTTCAAAAAAATATACTAAAGGTCTGTTGTTAAAGGCATGCTGACTGGTAAGCTAAATGATGAATTATCTGTATATTTTGGGTTTGCAATTAAACGAAATGGTAACTCCGTTGAAAATATGAGAGATGAAATCTCTGCTACCTTGTACCATAAAATATCGACCAATAAAAAACCGCACCATTATTTGTCCTCTGTTGGCGAGGATTCATGGTGTACGGTGTACGTATTAAAATGCCATCGGGCAAGGAACTGTAGCGAATTGTAAACACAAGGAGCCATAAAGAAACAAGTTTTTTGAAGTAGTCAGGCTTGCTTAAGAAGATCTGAACAATGACGAATGTAGTTGTGTTGTCAATAACTCGAAAAACTCTTAAAAGCAATAAATTTATCGTCGATATGGCCGCAGATATTGCTATATACATTCCTAATGTTGGACTACAAGGCATCGTGAAAATAATGGTAGTTTTAAACATCAAACTGGGGCTCAACTGCTTCAATTTTTGTTAATAAGCTGACGAAAAGCGAAGTGAAAATTATACAATAGGCAGAAAAGACTCGGAGATCATCTTTATTTAAAAAAAAGGAACCAAGGAAGTTTATGAGGATCTGAAAGGATCACTGTATGAAGTACAAATCGCAGTGTAGAGGTGAACAGAAAATTGTGTGTTTTCTTCTTCTTCTTCTTCTTCTTCTTCTAG
Organism: Diaprepes abbreviatus; assembly: GCA_034092305.1. Lineage (NCBI taxonomy): Eukaryota > Metazoa > Arthropoda > Insecta > Coleoptera > Curculionidae > Diaprepes > Diaprepes abbreviatus. The sequence continues at coordinate 1,545,803 of JASJET010000178.1, read as the reverse complement.
GTAGAACCAAGTTCTGTTATCTATACAATTCCTCATCGATCCTCGTTTGATGTCGAAATCCAGCTGTCTCTCCATCTTTTGGAAGGCCGTCCAGGCGGCCGTTTGGTGTTTGGTTTCTCTCTCATCACGGTTTTTGCTAGTCTGTCATCGTCCATTCGTTCCACGTGATCTCTCCATTGCCTACGACAGTTTCGAACCCACTTCACAACATCCCCCACTCCGCTGTCCTCGCGTATTTTTGCGTTTCTTATTCTATCTCTTAAACTTGTTCCCGTGATCATTCTCAGCGTTTTCATTTCTGTGGTTCTCATAATTTGTTTTGTCTTTGTTGTTTCATTTCTTGTTTCTGCGCCGTAGGTCAGTATCGGTCTTACACAGACCTTATAAATTCTTGCTTTGCTCTCAACCGTCATATGTTTATTATTCCAAATTATGTCTCTTAGTTGGCCTGATATCATGGCCGCTTTGTTGGCCTGTGTGCGTACTTCTTCCGTTACTGCCCTGTTACTTGTTATATTTGCTCCTAGGTATTTAAACTTCCCAACCTGTTCGATATATTTGTCATCAACCATTAGTTTGCATCTTACCGGTTCTTTTGCTATTACCATTGCTTTGGTTTTCTCCACAGATATCTTCATATTATACTGTTGGCTGTTCGATTGAGATGGAAAAACATTCTTGTAAGTTGTCCTCGCTATCTGCTGTCAAGGCAACATCGTCTGCAAAGCATATAATCTGAACGGTGTTGTGTCCCATTGGGTACCCAATATTTGTGCTTTTTACCTCATCAATGAATTCGTCCATGATTACATTGAAAAGTGTTGGATTTAGGCTATCACTCTGTCTTATTCCTTGGGATAGAGGGATTTCCTCTGTTAGAGTGTTATTTGTTTTAATTACCATGGTGTTTTTGGAATTCAGTTCGTATATTGTGCGTATGATTGCTTCGTCTACTTGTTTTCTTCGCAGTAATTCTGTTATATGTTCCAGTTTGACTCGGTCGAACGCTTGTGTAAAGTTCACAAAACAAATGAACAGCGGTTTATCGTATTCGATAGATTTTTCAACCAGCTGTCTGATAATAAATATACCGTCGATAGTAGAGCGGTTATTCCGGAAGCCCTGCTGTTCTTCGCACGCCCCTAACTTGTCTACGATCCGTTGCGACAGTATTTTGGTTAACAATTTGGCTGAACTATTCAGTAGGCTGATTCCCCTGTAGTTTTCGGGTTGTTTCTTTGAACCTCTTTTGTGGATCGGAATTGTGATGCTTTTCCGCCATTCGTTGGGTACTGACGTTGTGCGAAGTATTTTTTGAAATAGAACAGTGAGCTCTGTGACAAGGCTGGGGCCTCCGTACTTTATCATCTCCTTCGTAATTTGGTCGGTACCAGGTGATTTTCTGTTTTTTAATATCTTAATTGTCAGGTGCATCTCTGCTTCACTGATGTTAACATCTGTTAGTTCTGTGATTTCTTGTTGGTTTTCGTCTACGTTGTTTTCTGTAGCTGGTGCCTGGAGTAAGTCCTTAAAATGGCTGACCCATTGTTGCTGTCGATTAGACTTAGCCCCTGCTAGAGGGAAAATTGTGTATTTTGTACATGTAAAACAGACACGTAAAACACTCAAAATTTTGATAATAACATTATGCTTGGAAGTACATAGCCATTTCGCAAAATCCAAAAATCAATTAGTTATAAACAATTTAGTGCATAATTTTTACTTGGAAAGTGTAATCATACTAAAGATTAGACAGATATTTTTCTATATTTTCAATTATAAACATTTAATTATTATGACATTTTTTACTTTAAACAACACTATTATTATAAAACCAGAATATTGAAATTTGATTGTAAATAAACAAGAACATCACTATTTCATAAAACTAAAGTAACTAAAACAACCAAGCGTTTTTTTAAAGATGGCTTTCAAAATGACGGCCGTTTTCTGGAATGCAATATCGGCACATTCGGATTTGTTAAAACTACTTCCAGAAGAGCAATCACTCAATGTTTTGGTAAGGCTGTTTATTTTAATCTACAGAAGTGGCAAAGTTTTTAAAGATTGTCTAATTTCTACCTTCGTGACAATTCCAAAGAAGTGAAACGCCAAATACTGTTATGAATACTGCACAATCAGTGTCGATCAGATATTCCTAAAAATCATTCATGCCCGTATTTACAGCAAATGCGAAAAGAACATAAGCAACACACAGTTTGGTTTCAGAAATGGGATGGGTACATGTGAGGCTTTGTTCAGCATGCAGGTGTTGGTGCAGAGATGTCGAGATATGTATGTAGATGAGTTCGTGTGTTTCATAGACTACGAGGAGGCTTTTGATACCATCCGACACGGAAACTTATTGAAATATTAAGGGGACAGAATCTGGATGATCGAGATATAAGAATAATAGTTAATGTCTACTGGTGCCGGAAAGTAAAAATAAGAGTGGACGGAGAGATGTTAGATGAGATACAAATAATGCGTGGAGTCCGACAGGGATTTGTACTCACCTCTCTTGTTTAAATTGTATTCTGAAAATCTTCCAAGAGGCGCTATATGAAAAACACCAAGACATTATTATTAACAGTACAGTTATAAATAATCTTAGATACGCAGACGATACTGTACTTTTCGCGAATACATTGGAAGACCTATAAGAACTTTTAAACTGCGTGGCAGACAAGGGTAGAGAGATGGCTGGTAGTAAGCAAACGAATCAGATGTGTTCGGTCGTTTAGAATATGACGGAAAACCCATAGAACGTGTTCAACAATACAAGCATTTGGGATGCACATTCAATGAAAATGGGGACAACACACAAGATAAGTTAAGATAATTTATTAATGTCAATGCACAAAAGGTACTTACACAAGTCAATTAATAAAAATAATATACAAACAAATAGCTTAAGTACTAATAAAACTAGTGTGTGTATAAAAATTAAAATGTTTACAAGTAAAAAATATAAGAAACATATAGGTTACCAAGACAAAGTAGCAACATATATGCTTGCTTAAACAATATAAACATTTAAATGAAAAGAACGGAAACAACACTACATTAATTAACATAATATTTAAAAGTTATAATTTATAAATTCACCAGTGGAATAAAAGGCATTTTGGACAAGAATTTGTTTTATTTTATATTTAAAATTTAAATAGGGTAGACCTTGTAATTCTAGGGGAATTTTATTAAAAGTTTGATACCCCAATATCCCGGGCCACTCCGACACCTCTCCACACGTTGGTACATAGGCACTAATCTATCCTTAAATCTAGTGTTATAGTCATGCATCTCTGCATGAGTTCCACAAACATGCCTATTTTTATGAATATAAAGTAGATTCTCAAGTATATACAAAGAAGGGATGGTTAGTATACCAAGAGTCCCGAAGACCTTCCTACAGCAGTCCCTATAGTTAAGACCCCACAAAACCCTGATATCCCTTCTCTGTATTTTAAATACTTGAGATACCTGGGGTGCATGCCCCCAAGTCAATATCGAATAGGCCACGACTGGATGAAGTCCGAAGTATGCTGTTCTTAATACAGACGTTGAGGCACTTTCTGGTAAAGAACGAAGAGCATATAAAGCAGTATTAAGCTCTTTAGCTACTTCTGGATATGGCTGTACCAACGAAGCCCCTCATCCATCTGCACCCCAAAAACTTGACATTTGGTTTCTCATTTACCTCCTCTATATTTTTGAGTGAGAACACCATATTATTGGTTTTGCTTTTATTGAGAAGTTGTTTGTTTGCACAAAACCACTCCTAAATATTTCTCTGCACCCTGTCGACCTCTGACAAAGTATTTTTTAGCAAATATGACGACACAGCAACCGTGGTGTCGTCCGCAAATAAGGTGAAATTTGCTGTTGATTCAACAAGAGGTAAGTCATTGATATAGATTAAAAATAGGATGGGTCCCAAGACAGAGCCACGTGGAACACCTATGTTAAGCTCATCCTATCCAGACGACACCCCGGCAACCCTAACAATCTGCATCCTATTCTTCAGATATGATTCCAAGAAAGAAACACTTCCATTAGAAAAATTGTATTTTTGAGTTTTTGAAGAAGTATTTGATGCGTAACACAGTCAAATGCCCTACTTAAATCACAAAATAAGGCACCCGTATACTCCATTTTGTCAAAGGAAGATAATGTCTCGAATAGAACAGGCTCGAAGCGCCTTTATCAAAGTGGACTGTACTTTGCAGTCGTGATGTTGGTCTATCCTTAAGGACACGTATTCTTAGATGCTATGTCTTCAGTATATTCTCGTATGGAGCTGAAGCATAGACGCTCACAGATGCCAAGTATTGAAGACTGGAGACCTTCGAAATGTGGACTTGCCGGCACACGATGCGAATTTTGTGGATGGACAGAATTCGAAATACAGAAGTACTAAACCGAATGAACAAACAAATAGAAATTATACACACCATCAATTTTCAAATCCAATATGGCGGATCAAATTAGAGTATTTCGGACATAATTTGCGTAATGCAAAAAAACAGGTGTTTCAACTTATTATGCAAGGTAAAATTGATGGCAAAAGAGGTCCAAGCCGTCGCAGAACATCTTGGCTAAAGAACTTAGGTTAATGGTATGGAACCAATACAAGGAGGCTTTTTAGAAGAGCGGTGGACAGAGTTCAGATGATTGCCAACGTTTAGTAGGACAAAAACGTTAATAAGAAGAATATCGGCAAAGTCTGTTATTCTTCTAATTGCATGTAAAAGAATCGTAGGTTTATTATGAAGAGTTTGGAAAACCAAACCAATTACCTCACGAAGTCCCGTTATAGATTCGTGTCGTGTCCTATAGACTTGATTTTACATAAAACCCCACAAAAAAAAATCCAAAACGGAAATATTGGGAGATTGTGGTGGCCATCTCACTGGCCCATTAGTACCTATCCATTTTTGAGAAAAGTTATTGTCCAGAAATAGCCTTAACAGCCTGGAGTTGTAGCTAGGGGCATCGTCTAATTAAAGATAAACGGAATTGAAATAGGCCAATGGAACATTTTCAAGCAGTTCTGGAATAATTTTCTCAAGGATTTCTAGGTATCTACGTGCTGTGAAACCCCCTTAATACATTCTGTAGGCTATGCGTCGATCCAAAATAAAACATATCATTCTTTATTCGGAGGTTTTTGGGGTTGCTGGTCACAAATCCGAAGTCAAGAATCGAAAAATTTTAAATTCTACATGATGGATCAATTATGGCAGATCCATTTTAGCTTACAATCTTTTAATCCCATAGCGTTCGTTGCTCGGGGGTCTTTGGGACACCTAATTACAAATCAGAAGTCAAAGTTGAAAATTTTCAAATCCAATATGGCGGATCAAATATGGCGGATTCTTTTTTGCTTAGATTTTTTATTTCCATATTCTTCGTGGGAACTTTGTTCCTTGAAGGTTTCTGAGGTGGCTTATCACGAATCTGAAGTCAGAAATAAGAATTTTCAAATCCAAGCGGATCAAATACGGCGGACCCATTTTTGCCACAAAACTAACTTTGTCGGCAATAAACGAAATCCAATATTTAATTATTATTTTATTCATTCATTAGAATATTTGCGAATAAAATATCCAACAAAACTAATCAGATAGAAAAGTGTTTTTGGAAGCAAATTTATTGAATGAATTCTGGTACGAGGTCTCTAGAATGAGGTATGCGAAGAAAAATATAACTGGACCTAATCCGTGAGCTTCTCTCCTGAAGAGAAAAGAACTGGGAATTTTAGTTGGACTACTAACAGGACATTGTCACCTGCGAGACCGTCTTCATTAAATTGGCATCATAGATGATCCGATGTGCAAATGGTCTTTGGAGGAGAATGAAATTGTTGCACTTAACGTACCGAAGCAGAAATATTCAAGCGATACTATGTTATCACCTGAAACCATCAGGAATGTTTATTGAACGAAGCTGCTTGGATTTGCAAAGAGTTTTTGGTATTATCACTTTCTATTTTTTTTTTATTAATTATTAGTGTAGGTAGGCTTGTGACAGAATTTGATTATAGACTCCTCTTAATGACATATTGAGGTAGCGTTAATCATTTTATCTATAATCATTTTTTGCCTCATATTAATTAGTAACTATTTTAATAACCTACAATTAAATTTCACAGTAATAAAGACACTCTGAAAGTCTGGTAGTGCATCTTCTCTCTTGCAGCTTTAGTACCAAACAACTACGGTTATTTAAGCCTACCAACCACAACTCAGAACTTCAGGACTCAGGCAATGTTGCTAATTAGCTGGACAGTTGTCATCTCTTGTTTACAGATTCCACAGCAGTACGTTCGCACGTTAATTCGCGAGAAGGTTATTAATTAAATTAAATAAAACAAGTTTCGTAAACAACTTAGTCTATTAACAAAATAAATAGAATAAAAACGAACTATTTACAATGAGAAACTTTAAACTAATAACAATTACGAAAAAACTAGCATAATTGCTCCCTTCAGTCGTTATTTTAATAACCAAAAATATAAAACCCAATTTAAAAAAAAAACACGTATAAATAGCTTAATAAAATATTAAACAGAAAAAGAAATAAAACGTGAAAAACAGCTATTCATATTACTTTATCAAACCGTATGAAAAACATTCTTTCCCGACGATTATACCCGTGACGTAATTATTCTACGGCACTGGTACTCACGGTACCGTTCTAACGGCATTCAAACTGTGACTGAAATTTACTATTCCTTAAAAGAGTGTCTTCGAATCTTACATCCCTCGACACCCCTCTGTTTCCCGTTTGTACCCATATTACCAGATGGAACCCGGTAAACATCAATTTCTTTCCCTTAAAGTTCGAAGGTTTCGATCGTTACGTGCTGAGGCGTTAGCTATTCTATACCGGATGCTTGATTCTCGAATTGGCCTCTGAACGTCTTAATCTTAATTTTTATATAAACACAATTAATAAAACTATTCGGTTTCTTTCTATAACTATAGGATTAAGATAATTTACCGTCTGTGAAAAAACCTGAGTGCCCTTTTATTCATATTGCTGGTATTTAATTCATTCTTTCTTGCAATCAGGAAAAACAGTCGCCATATTAGATCCCTTACACAGGTCAAAAGTTATATTACAGTATAATGAGTTTATTTGATTATTCTTTTGTTTCCTAATAATGGGAAAATCGTTCAATATTTTATTACATTTTAACGGTATTTCATATACCAAATGTTAAAAACTACCCTTAACACGTCTGGTTTTATTTACATAATCAGAGTAGGATTATTTCGACAGATTTATAGCCAAATCTTAGAAAGGGTCTCTAAGTTTTATGTCTTCATAAATTTACTGAGTTTATATATTTTTAAGAAAACATTTAAACGACAAAGATAATAGAAGTTAAGTTTGATAACTGATTTATTTTTCCTTTAGGCTTTCGTGGATAGTGATAAAAAAATATAACTACCCTATTCCCATGGGAAATCTATTCACAGAGTGATTATTTAATTATTTATTTTAACAGAATATAGTTCACATTGGATGGTGTAAAATAATTAATATTTGTTCCATTACAGGCTAAATAAATATCAATTTTTTTTCTCATATTTTGTATTTTTATAAGAATACATATAACTTCTAAACATGTCAGTTTGCTTCCGCTTCCTGGCCTTATTACTAAACTAAAATAAATGCAAACTCAAGGTAACTTACAAACAGATCCGTAGCACTGAAATAACCGCTTTTAATATATTATTCGGTTTATTGGAGTATATTATTTTGTGCTTTCAGTTACAAAGCTTTGGTAAAGTTTACAGTCCGTTGAACTGTGTAGTATAAATTAAATTATTGAAGCCGGTTTCCTCTACTCACTTTTGTGACTTCAAATTTTAGCATTGTTGCAATAAATAATTTAATATTAGGAAACGATTTCCATTCGGTTTAAATGTTTAATAATTATTTGATTTGTCTACTTAATAATAAATATAAAGCGGCCAACTTTTACAAAAGTGTAGGTTTTTAATTTACTTATCTTTCCCTTAGGTGATATTAAATTTCAAGGATCGCTCTTGTTTTATCTCGATACTAGCGACCCGCCCCGGCTTCGCACGGGTGCAATGCTGATACTAAATACACTACAGAAAAACTGTGACTATTTATTTTATTTTTACAACAATTATTACATCGGCCTCCGACGCGCTATTTATAGGCCCGCTGCCGCCGCCCCGGTCGGCCAGTACCGCCGCAAGCGCTACTTCCCGCAATTTTAAATCTGTAATATCTTCGAAAATATTCATTTAAATCTTGTGCTGTAAAGGACCATATAGATCTATATTAAATCAACAATGTATTTAAGCTATTTAATTGGATAAGGATTAATGCTGTATTGGTTAAAATCGCTTCAAAATTTGCCATTATTTGTTGTAAAAAGTAAATGACAAAAAAATGTTATTGTGGGATATCCATGAGAGATAGACATATACCATCGCGGAGTTTTCTGTAGACCTTTTCAATGTGTACAAATAATTAGTACATTATTTTGATAAATCTCGTAGGGTTCAGCCTGCGTTTGCAATGTAAGCGGAAAAAAATATGATAATTAACGACATCACATTAGGAACCTCAAAAATAACAGTATTTCTCCACTATTTAATGGATGTTATTATACATATAAACCTTCCTCTTGAATCACTCTATCTATTGAAAAAAACCGCATCAAAATCCGGTGCGTAGTTTTAAAGATTTAAGCATACAAAGGGACATAGGGACAGAGAAAGCGACTTTGTTTTATACTATGTAGTGATGTCTATGCTTTAAACTTTACTTATCCTTTCTCATGATCTAGAAATCCTATTAAAAAATTAACTCGCTCTCTTCCTTTGGAAGAATTTTAGAAATACCGAAGTATGGGTTCATTAATTATTAAAAATATTGTTTTTGATTCCCCAAATTAAACCAGTGGCGCGATATAAAAAGCTATTTACTTATTTACATGTATGGTACAGAAAGTTGCCAAATAGTACATAAACTTAGTATAAAAATAATATTAGTGATACAAATTAAGAGCTACCTAGTAATCCTTTGTGACTGATTAAAACTTAAATAAAAAATAGCTATATTTAAAAAGTGTTCATTATGAATTTTGATCGAGTAATAGTTAATAGCTCCCAGATTTGTTCTATGCACTGTTACAGCAAATAACTCTCTTGTTCCATTATATCTAAAATTACGCTAGCCAAGAATTCCTTCACAATTAATTCAATATTAACCGGCTTGTAAAAAAAACAATATATATATATATATATATATATATATATATATATATATATATATATATATATATATATATATATAGATATAGATTTTTGGGTTTCCCGTGTGTGTGTGCTAAGTTATTCTCAGAACTGTAGGCAAGGGCGGATCCAGCCTCTCTCTTTGGGGGGGTGGTGACATCACAAAAGTACATTATGGCAAGTGAAGGCAAGTTGTCGACGGGGGGGGGGGGACACCGGAGACATTCCCATTTCTAGTGTAAATGGCAGGGTCGTGCCTATTTTTCTGAATTTGAAGCTCTTGGAGAGGAGGGGATGTCAGCAACATACACATTCCTAGTATAAGAGGCAGAACCGGGTCTATTTTCGTGAACCCAAAGCTATTGGGGGCGGCTATCGCAAGAAAAACAAGTTGTCAACGGGGAGGGAGTGTCAGCAGCATACACATTCCTAATATGAAAGGCAGAATCCGTTCTATTTTCCTAAACTCAGAGCTCTTGGGAGGGGGGGGGGCGATCGCAAGCATACACATTCCTATACTCTATTCAAGGACTAGAGAGAGTAATAAACCTGTTATCGAAATCCTCAACGTACTTGCTCCAGTATCGCAGGTAACGGAGGACTGCCGTAAATCTAATTATATTTAAATATTATAAGCTTTTATAAATTTGCTGCAATAAGAAAATTTCTGATAGTTCATTTTTATTTCTGTTAGTGAGAAAAGTACACCTTACAGTGTGTCCTTAGTGATTTATCTTGTTTGTGCTTGTTTTTATATATTATTTAAGATTAGTAAGACACCGAAAAAATATTGCCTCCACTTCTATATTTATTCCAAAATCGTTAAACCAAGTCATTTTTCCTCAATGAAAAACTTATTACGACGAATGCTTATGATGCCCTAAGATATCAATATCTAGACAATAATGTTAAAAGCTCTGTTGAGATGTGTTCCCACATGACAGGAAAATCTATGTCCCGAATACTGAAGGAGAAAAAACGACTGGAATGTTTCGTACTCCCCCATTCGATCACAGGCAGATGAAAAACCTCGTTAGAAGAAAAGATGAAAACTGCAGTAAAAGGAGATGTACATACATTTTATTGTGAGAAGCAGATCCCATCCGTCAACAAAATTCTTATTAAAATCAATGAAGATCGGGATTTACCTGAAATTAAAAGAACTGAGCTCTAGAAATTGCTCAGAGAACTTAATTGTTGATGGAAAAAACCAGATAAGAAATCTGTTCTTATAGATCGTCTGGAAACTGTCCGTTGGAGAAGGAAATATCTCTCTCAAGTAAAAGGCAGAGTTGCTAGAAATAATACAATGTACAAAATTAGTAATTTAACTGAACTTTTGAAAGATTTTTTTGAACAAAGTTACTGCGGAAAATTGGGAAAAATCCATATAATAAAAGAATAAAACAAAATGTGGAAACTCAATTAATAGAGCGACGATAGCTTCACTGAATTTGATTACGAATTAGATACGTAATGTTTACCAGTGTAAAAACAATTTGTTTTTGTTGTATTTTATTGTTTAATGTTGTTTATATATATATATATATATTTTTTTTTATATATATTTTTATTTTAGTGTATCCCATTCTTTAATTTTATATATGTTTAATTCCAATTAGCCGTAATTTCTTTATTATTTTATTATTATATTTGTGTCTTTTTCTTAAGCGGGTAGAATTAACACGTTTATTTTATTTTTTAAGCCTATCGGATATTTCATATAATAAACGAAATTAAATTAAGATGCCAGTGCAATAGAAATAAAAATAAGTAGATCTAATTTTAACTGTAACATATAAAAATTAATTACATTTGAAACCCTTTTCAGTGTTTAATTTAAGAAATAAATAAACTGAAACGTCAAATTTCCTAAAAATGTTTAAAATTAATGATAAATGACCGATAGCCCCCAAAAAAATTTTAATATTATATGGACGAATTTATTTTTTTTATATATGTTTAACTTCTTTTCTTTTTGACAATGAGTATTGTGTAAGTATTTAAATTGTAACTTCGAATTTTTTGAAAGAATAAGGCTACGTCTTAGTCTGAATGTGTGAAAACGGTTTCTATGCCAAAATTAAAAATAATAAAAATACAGTTATGATTTGTGTTAAATATGTCAGAATTATCTGTATTTTGTACTGTATGTGAATTATTAAGAAATCATAAGAATAAAATAATATTATAAAAACTTATTTTAAATTTATTACCGAAATAATATTCTATGCATAAATACTTAGTGATAAAATACACCTGTTTCCGACGCCTATGACAAGGATTAAAATCCTTTTTAACACTTCCAAATGTCTATTGTTATCCAACCCAAATAGTCCATTATTATAGACCGGTATTTTTGATAATAAAATTTCTAACCCATTCCTAGGAAAAAAATATATATCTAATAGATTTTGCCAAAGACACCGAACTAAAGAACACAGGTAGTTTGCGAAGGAAAAAGGGTAAAAAATGATTTATTACTCTCTCTAGTCTTTGAATGAACTATAGTATAAGAGGTAAAATCCGGTAATATTTTCCTGAACTCAAAGCTCTTGGGGGGGGGGGATCGCCCCCACCGCCCCCACCTTGGATCCGCGCCTGACTGTAGATGATCTCATTCACCATTTTCAAAGCTCACTTACGACGTCTGTGGGCGAACTGATGTTTGCGACTCGGGTGCGGCCGGTTTTGTGTGTACTTGGGGCGTGTTTATTGGCTGGATGGGTCTGGTCAATCAGGTTTCGAGTTTTGCTGGGTGTCATTGGCCCTGTTGCCAATGTTTGGAGACCTTTCGCCTAATTACGACCCATTTCATAACTACTTACTTATGATGGATGTTTCGTTAGCAGGTTTTGCCAAGTATTAGGCAATCACTGACTGTCGTCTCTGCAATTTCGATGACTTCGTTTATAACTCTCGTGGACAGGTTTCACATTTCGATAGCATTTTTCTCCCTGAAAAGTTGATCTTATGTCTTCTGTTTAACAAGTGTTCATCCAGTGCAGAAGAAATTGTTTCTTGCTTGGCTGCGTTTATATGTTCATCCCTTCTGGCGCTAATTTGACAGTTGGTTTGACTTACGTAAGATGAGCTACATTCTCCGCATGGCATTTCGTAAACTCCCTAGTTTTCTAGAGGGATTTTTTTTCGGTGTTGGCAAGAGATCGTTTACATTACGGTCCGTGGTGAAAATTATTTCAATGTTATGCCTCTTGAGAATTTTACGATTTTGCCTGTGTTGCCTCTGACATAAGGAACAAAAACTTTGGAGCTCTTCTCTTTCTCACTTTCGAAAAATTTCAGCAGTTTTGCTCAAAGCAAAACCTCCATAAAATAATCTCTCCACAGAAGAAAATCCAGCCCTACAAGACCTGCGCAAAGATGCTTTTATCGCAATACTTCCAGCTGACAAACGAAATTCCACAGTGGTCCAAAACAAAACAGACTCCCATGAAAATATGATCGCTATTCTAAACGCCTGCCTATGAACCAATAAACAGAGATTATACACTTATCTAGAAAAATCACCAAAGCATTGATGCATTTTAACAAGAATTGGTCTCTGAACAATTCTGCGTGGCGTGGTAGATTATGCTTCCTTAACAGAACTCCAGGCTCAAAATAAAGAATCGTCAGTAAAAATAACGTTTGACCATTCTTTATCGATGCTTTCTTGTGCTTAGGCTTATCTTTTATAGAAAAGTAAAGGTTTTTATCTCGTTACTTTATACTTAATGAAATTTTCATTTTGTCGTAGTCAAGCTAAGATACCTAGTCCTTTTTGCGAATTAAAATGTGAATTTTTTTAACACTTCACTAATTATTGTTATGTAATCCCACGTATGGTTATCTATCTATCAGCAGACTTCACGAATATAACTGATAGACCACATCAGACTATAGAGCGACTATCTTAAAATTCTTCTCTCTTTTTATATCTTGGAAATACAATTGTAAAACTCTATTCGGCGCTGTGCATCATCACGATGTAAATTTTGCACCAGGTGATATTTGTATGCTTTAAACTTGTGTTTTTTTAAGATTGTTTGAACCTTTGATTTATTAACTCTTACAGAACCTTCTACTAATCTACAAAATCTACTCGGATTTGCTTCATCAGAAGCCTAACACATCTACTTTAATTTTGCGATAAATTGCAAAGTAACCGAGATACGATGGGAGTCCCAAAATGCATAATTTTCTAAATCGTTCATTATCTCCAAAACGAAGAGGTTAATGAACATTCTACTAGTAGCATCATCAGCATCGTTCGTTTCTTACAAAAGTGGTACAGCGCAACAAAAACCTTAACCTTCTATTTTATTAATAACGGTAATTTACAGCCTTGAGTGTTGGACATGCCAAGTAAACAATTAGATTTCTTCAGAATAAAAAATATAATATTTTCTGTAGTTATAATACAATTAGAAAACCTTACCAGCAATAAGTTCGTTTAGTGTTTTTGGTTAAAAAAGTGACCGTTTCCAAAAAGGAAAGATACATAATAATGAAAAAAAATACTATTAATACATTTTGACATATGGAACTGTAGGAATGCCTTATTTTTCCTTCAGTAACAGAAGACTAAAAGTCACTTCAAAGCTTAGTATCAAAATTATTAAATTTTCTCAAGCTTCTTGGGACAATTACAAACATAAATATGCATTTCTCAGAGATTACAAATATGAGTTCGTAATAGTTAAGTTGCTTTCCGTGTTTATAATTATTTTAACTGTGAATTGCAACCCGGGAATTGTTTCGAAAGTAATACCGGCTTAATTTAATACAAAGTTTGCTCTAAACACTTCACTCAAGCATTGTGGTAAACGTGGGGTAATTCTATATGAAATATATTTAAATTAAAATGATGATTAAGAAGTCCCATATTTTTTGTTCTACTATTTTTATAGGAGAAACTCTAGAAATCTTTCTGACATTGAAACAAAATACTCTTTTTATCTTTTTATTTTTGAACTGAAGAATATTAGTTGATCTTCAGCCTGCAAGCACAGAAGAAGCCAAATGAGATGTCGACGAAATGTCTACAAGTTTCTTTAAGAAACCAAATGAACGAAGGATGTACAGGCTGTCCCGATTTCGTTGTTTGTCCGTGTAGCTTCATTTTTTTAAGGTTAGCGGGATACAGTTTTCATGAATCAGTTCTACGTTTGCATGAAACAAAAAATGCTTCAGACAGAATTTTCACAGTATTCTTAGTTTTTTAGATACAGAAACTAGAAAATTTTCAAAATTTGGTAGTTTCCTAAAGTCGGCGGGGTTCTGGTTATACCGAAGTTGATGCCTTCTTTCTTATTTTAAATGAAACACCCTATATGTCATTTCATTTTAGATTTCCCGCAAAATTATAGACATATTTTATGTATAATGTCCTATACCTAAGTCTATGTTTTTGACATATTTTAAATTTAACGTCAAAAATGGCGTTTACAAGCCTAGACATAACTTGCAATTCTAATTATATATATATATATATATATATATATATATATATATATATATATTATATATATATATAAATATATATATAAAGGGTGTTTTTTATAAAGGTATAGAACTTTAAGTTGGCAACACTTTTTAACTGGCGGCCATTTTGTCAGCTGTCAAGTGATTTATGTTTAGTTTGTTTGGCATTTCAACATGAATAGACTGACGCCTGAACAACGCTTCCAAATTGTGCAAATTTATTTTGAAAATCATGGTTCTGTTCGAAATACGTATCGCTCACTACGTCCATTTTACGGTCAACCTAATCGTCCATCAGAGCAATTAATTCGATTAACTATGGAACGTTTTCGCACCACGTTTACTCTAAAGATAATACGCATCCACAGAGACGTCGTACAGTGCGTACAGAAGAAGTCATTGCTACTGTAGAGCGTAGCGTAGCGGAAGACCCGAATCAGTCTATCCGCCATCGTGCACAGGAATTGGATATGTGTCCATTCACTTTATGGAAGATTTTGCGGAAAGATCTTGGTTTGCGTGCTTACAAAATCCAACTCGTGCAAGAATTGAAGCCACACGATCTCACCTAGCAAGGCGCAGATTGGGTGAATGGGCCAAAAAGAAGATTGCCGTTGATCCCGATTTTCATAAGCGAATTTTGTTTAGCGATGAAGCTCACTTTTATTTGAATCGATACGTCAATAAACAAAACTGCCATATTTTGGAGTGATGATAATCCTCAAGTGTATGTTGAGACACCGTTACATCCAGAAAAACTGACTGTTTGGTGTGTTTTATGGGCTGGTGAAATCATTGGTCCGTACTTCTTTAAAAACGATGCTGGTCAGAACGTTACAGTTAATAGTGACCGGTATAGAGCCATGATTACTGACTTTTTCGTTCATCAATTGAACAACCATGATGTGCAGGAGCTGTGGTTTCAACAAGACGGCGCAACATGTCACACAGCTCGTGCCACAATTGATTTATTGAAGGAAACGTTTGGTAACCGCATAGTTTCACGTTTCGAATCCGTGAACTGGCTCCAAGATCGTGCGACTTAACGCCGCTAGACTATTTTCTGTGGGAATATGTGAAGTCTCTAGTCTACGCCGATAAGCCCGAAACGATTGATCACTTGGAGGACAACATTCGCCGCGTTATTTCCGATATACGGCCACAAATGTTGGAAAAAGTCATCGAAAATTTGACATCCAGATTAGACTACGTTCGAGCCAGTCGTGGCGGTCATATGCCAGAAGTCATATTTAAATTATAATGCCAGAAGGTTATCTTTCGAATAAAGTCAGGTCAATTAAAAAATTCATCTTTGTTTTATTCCATTTAAAAGTTCTATACCTCTATAAAAAACACCCTTTATATATATATATATATATATATATATATATATATATATATATATATATATATATATATCTCATTTTTCTTTTATTTGTCTTTTCTTTGGTTTAGGTTCTATATTTAATAAATACATAAAATTATTGACGTTTCGCCCTTTATTCCAGGCATTTTCAAAATTTTTGCCTCCAAAAAATATATAATTAAATTACATCACATAAAAAATGTGATGTAATTTAATTATATATTTTTAAGAGGCAAAAAATTTTGAAAATGCCTTGAATAAAGGGCGAAACGTCAATAATTTTATATATTTATTAAATATAGAACCTAAACCCAAGAAAAGACAAAATAAAAGAAAAATGATATGATCTATGGTTCAAGAATCAAGAAAATAAATATATATATATATATATATATATATATATATATATATATATATACATACGACAGCGTCTCTAGCTTTATTATTGGATTTATAATTAAATACTCCATATATGAAAGAAATTTCACCACACATCATACTGGAAAGTTCGTGAAAGTGTGCTTTTGAAACAATCAAATAGCTTATTCTAGCAACAAGAATATCTCCTGCCATTCGAAAAAGTAACGATAAAAATGTAAAATAGACCAAAACTGCAGTATCTGTAACAAACAGAGGAGGGCACAGGATTTAAAGCAAGATAGACAAATATCGAGCTCTGGATCAATTCTAGGATTGAGAACTCGCGAATGAAGGCCAGATGCTCGTTACTAACCCAAAACTGTGAACTTAAAAAAAAAGTTAATTTCTATGGTATTTTTAAAAGAATAACATTCCTTTGTAGATAAAATAAATTAAAAAAGGACTGGTATCGTCACAGATACGTATTATTAAATTAATTTACAAATGTTGCTAAGTTTCCATTGAAATCAAATTTCACCATTTAATCTCTAATTCATACATTAATTAATTAATTATTATATTACACAGGTGCCTTTACAGATTCAGCTAATTAGATCTCGATATTGACTATTATTGTTTTATATCAGAGTACAGTATTAATTACAATAGTATTCGTTAATAAAATGGCTTCAGTTTTGATCCTTTATAATAGATAATCTATTTATTGTTTATTAAATAATTAGATACAGTTAGTAGCATGGTATAATCGAATAAATGTCCATTTGAAATTACTTAATAAAGCTCTTTGTATGATATTGAATAAAGTTGTTTCGGTACCTCTATAAATACTATTATATATTTAGCTATACTAGTATTATTTTCTCTAATGTAAACCTTGAAAATAAATGATTTAGGGTGTATATTCATGTGCATTATGCATTTTTAGTTTATGTATACAGGGTGTTCCACGATGAACTGCCGCGATCGGTTTCTAGGAAACTAGACTTTGGAAAATTTTCAAAATTTGGCAGTTTCCTAAAGTCGATGGGGGAATTCGGCTAAAATATTTTCCAGATGGTGGCACTTCCGATCATACCAGAAGTTGATGCCTTCTTGCTTATTTTTAAATGGAACACCCTATATGTTATTTCATATTTAGATTCTTCGCAAAATTATAGACATATTTTATGCATAATGTCCTATACCTAAGTCTATGTTTTTGACATATTTTAAATTTAACGTCAAAAATGGCACTTGCAAGCCTAAACATAACTATCAATTCTAACATATATATATATATATATATATATATATATATATATATATATATATATATATATATATATATAAATTAAAAAAGGAATATTCAAAATTCGATACATGAAACATGTTATTCGAGGATAGAGATCCCATTATTCGACCGCAGCAACTAAACCAACCACAAATTCCGCAGTTTAAGTAAAATTTAGTTTCGTGTAGAAAATGTAGTTGATGTTAAACCGAATGATATAAATGAATCAATACGTGTCAATGTCGCAAACGTAATTACAAATCACTAATTCAAAATCAAACATTAAGAGAAAAAATTTACACAATTTCAAAAATATATTCCAAAAAAAATTAATAAAGCAGAACAACGACGTATATATATATATATATATATATATATATATATATATATATATATATATTTATATATATATATATATATATATATATATATATATATATATATATATTATATATATATATATATATAAATTAAAAAAGGAATATTCAAAATTCGATACATGAAACATGTTATTCCGAGGATAGAGATCCCATTATTCGACCGCAGCAACTAAACCAACCACAAATTCCGCAGTTTAAGTAAAATTTCGTTTCGTGTAGAAAATGTAGTTGATGTTAAACCGAATGATATAAATGAATCAATACGTGTCAATGTCGCAAACGTAATTACAAATCACAAATTCAAAATCAAACATAAAGAGAAAAAATTTACACAATTTCAAAAATATATTCCAAAAAAAATTATAAAGCAAAACAACGACGTATATATATATATATATATATATATAATATATATATATATATATATATATATATATATATATAAATTAAAAAAGGAATATTCAAAATTCGATACATGAAACATGTTATTCCGAGGATAGAGATCCCATTATTCGACCGCAGCAACTAAACCAACCACAAATTCCGCAGTTTAAGTAAAATTTCGTTTCGTGTAGAAAATGTAGTTGATGATAAACCGAATGATATAAATGAATCAATACGTGTCAATGTCGCAAACGTAATTACAAATCACAAATTCAAATCAAACATAAAGAGAAAAAATTTACACAATTTCAAAAATATATTCCAAAAAAAATTAATAAAGCATCAATACGTGTCAATGTCGCAAACGTAATTTACAAATCACAAATTCAAAATCAAACATAAAGAGAAAAAATTTACACAATTTCAAAAATATATTCCAAAAAAAATTAATAAAGCAAAACAATTCGTAAAAGCAAATCCTCAAATTAAAATTCTTAGACCAGATAAATTAAATGAAACCGTCATAATGAACTCTGATAATTATAATTTGAAAATGAATGAACTTCTTAACAACACCGCTACCTATAAAATATTAAAGATAGATCCTACTACTACATTTCAAAATAAAAATATAATACTTTTATTAAAAAAACTATTAAATAAAAATATTATTATAGAAAATATAGCTAAAAACTTAATGATACACAACACAGTAATACCTAATACTGGCTCTGACCTGATGTTCCATCAGAGCCCCATTTGCAAATGAAACTCATATCTACAAATCTAATTTATCGATTTTCAAGGACGTCTAATTGAAGCAATATAATTCGATCCACTGTATGGTCCAGTAAGCATTGGAATTTAAACTCGGCTGTTGATTAGTAAAAGTTAGATACTCGTCATGTGGATAACATGTTTTTTTTTGTATTTTACCCACCAGAGTACGGCGAAAATATATTACTGTCTTTCTGTTTAGCCCAATTTTGTAATCGTTGATATTTGTTTCTCGACAGTCCAATGTCAAATAGAAGAGCGGCGCACAAATGTAACTGGCCGCGACGCAACTACTATACTGTTGGCTTTGACTTTAGAAGAAACTTTAGAAAGAAAAAACTGGCCGTTTATATTACCAAGGTTTAATAGAAACGTTACTATAGCCAACCTTCTATTTTAAATTTCTTAACGGCCAAAATAATTTGTAAATTATTTTTTGGCCGTTTTCTCAAATTCTGACCCACTAAGCCCGTCTAACTTCTTTCAGGTTAGTTTCGGGGACAGAAGATCGTAGGGAATGCCTACGCGCAATATTACCCCCGCTAACTTCCGTGCGACACGAAGACGAGCAGTACTTTGAAACGAATGAGAGGGTGTAGTTACTTTACGTCTAAACTTATAACGTAATCGACGGAATTTGGAATATTTAATGACTATTTGATACATTTTAAATACATCAAATAGTCGAAATACAAAAAAAATAGTTTTTGTTGGCCATTGAGCGTAAAGAAAATTGATATTTCTGTTACAAAATAAACATTTATTCTAATAAAAATACTAGTGAAACGCAACGGTAATTTCTAAGTAAATAAGCTACTAGACCACTTTAAAATTAAAAATCATTTTCAAAAATTAACTTTTATTCTGGTAAAAGATAAAAGTAACACGTTCAGTAATTGTAAATAAATAAACAAATAATTAAATTTAATTTAAATCAACAAAAACACATAAAAGTCTACAAGAAGTGTTCAAACAGGCCTTCATTTTGAGCGAGACAATAGCAAAGTCTATTGTAAAATACGGTTCGCGTATTTGCCAAAACTTCAGGGGTTATATCCCTATTAGCCCTTTCTATCATGTCCTCACAAAACACCATACGTGTTTCCTGGTCTTTCGAAAAAATTTCTTGAGTTATTCGCAATTTGTAACAGGGATATTTGTTTCGCTTTATAAATATTCCGAACTGTTCTAGCGTTCATATCAAGTTCTTCGGCAGTTGTTTCAAATTTTTTTATAATTTCCGAAATTTTAAATTTTCAAGGAACAGGATTTTCGCACGTAAATGCAAATCTGCCGATTATTACCAGAATAGTACTCCTTAATTATCTGCTCTTTTTGTTCCGTGGAATAAACTACCATTTCAAATACAAAAAAAATTGACGCGAAACACGGAAATACCAATACTCGGTACTCACGCTTCGACGGCCTGAATGAAAGCAAATAACTTGGAATCGTCTTGTTGTGATAGGGCGTGGCGTATGCTGCCGCCCGCTCTCACCGCGCCAGAATTGTATTACCCCTCACCATAGGACCAAACTGGTAATCGTACGTATGTCGATGCTTACGACTATCTCATTCTGATTTGATGAATAATATAGTATTTTCTTTATCTTACTTAAGAAACGTCCAGGTTCCGGTTGGATTTTCCACACCTGTATATATATATATATATATATATATATATATATATATATATATATATAAATGAAATTGCTAATTTGTATGAATTCCAAATTTACTGTGTGTTTTATTTAAATAAAGTAATATATTTGCTGACGTTATTTCCATGAAGTCATGAGTTAATTAATTTTGATTTACCTTTCTGAAAGAGCTGCTAAATCCGCAATATTATTCCGTTTCCAAAGGTTATAAACAGACTTGAAACCATAAATAATTTGTTTGGCAAGCATAAACCTGAAATCCTTTGTTACCCAACTTGGTGACTAAATGTGCATTTGATTAGCTAAATTAACTTTGATATTTCATCATTTATAATAGTTTAAACTTTCAGAAACATTACTTTTAATTATGGCTTTCATAAAAGGTAATTAATGGAAAACTATATTAAGTCAAATACGTTTTAATTTGAGTATTGACGAATCGATAAAAAAACTCGTAAAATTCACGGATTCAACGCTAGTCTAGGTCCTTGTTTATGGTCATGCATTTTGAGCCACTGATTACGTATCGCCTTCTCACACACGAGCAAAGGGATCGTCGACTTCAGGCATGTTTTGAGCTTCGAAATCAGCTCCAAGAGGACCCAGAATTTTTTTTTCAAGAAGATTACTGCTGATGAATTGTGGTACTGTGAATACGACCCCAAACAAAGCAGCAATCAAACCAGTGGAAGACAGCTGAATCTCCTCATCCCAAAAAAGCTCACCAAGTGAAGTCGTTCCCCTGGGTCAAACTGTCAACCAGAAGTTCTACTTGGAGGTTTTGAAGAGATTGAGGGAAAGTATCTGGAAGAAAAGGGCAGATCTTCGGCGCACGACTGTTTTTTTTCTTGGCCAAAAAAGGTATGACACCGATTGTCAATCCCATTCCCTACTCACCGGATCTAGCCCCCTGTGACTTCTTTTTGTTCCCCAGACTCAAAAGGGACATGGAAGGAAAGCGTTTTGCCACTATGGAGGAGGTAAAACTAAAATCGCTGGAAGGCCTAAAGGACATCCCGATAAGTGAATTTAAAAAGTGTTTTGAACAATGGAAGAATCGTTTGGAGAAGTGCGTTGTAGTCAATGAAGAATATTTTGAAGGTGATTAAAATTTGGTGTAAAAATATTGAGAAATAAAGAAGTTATGTAGAAATACCCGTTTTTCTTGGGCCCCCTCTCGTATATGATTGAATAAACTTCAAAACAGTTTGTAAATGAAGTCCATATAGATGCAGTATTTTTTTCTTTCTAAAAGTGAATATTAATCACTACCAATTAGTTCTAAAGACAGTTAGAGTGAAAAACGATTTGCTAATTTATCTTTTTATTTACTGCGGTAATGTATGTCAATTTAACAAATGCAAATACAATTTCAGTATAACATTGAAGATAAAATTACACTACTAAATGATGCGAATTGATTTGATGTGTTGGTGTGCCGAGGAAAAACCTATTTTCCAAAATCGTTAATGCTTTTACTCGTCATTTTCTACATGCTTTAGGAAAAAAAAAGATTAAGCAATACACATTTATCAGCAATAAAAAATTATTTCTTTACATGAAAGACAAAGTGTTTACATAACTAGAAATAAATTGATTACTAAGGTAGGAGAGTTCGAATTTGTTGGAGAGCAACATCAATAAATTCAAGAGTGGTGTGAAGTAGTGTACATATGAGAGAAGGAAAGAGGAGGAGGAGTAAGAAGAGTAAATCATCAACACTTTTCATCCTCCTCCTCTTTTCTTCTCTCATTATACTTTTCAAATCTCTCATTATACTTTTCAAAAAACCTCGTATCATCAAAACTTTTCATTCTCCTCTTTTGTTCTCTCATTCATTACTTCGAATACATGTTAACATGACCTTGTATCCCTTCTTTGTAAATTTTTTTAATATTATCTTACCAAAGACTAATGTGATATCTTTTAAATATCAACTAGACAATATAGTTCTGGATGTTGAATCAGCTGACAATGTTGCATATAAGAAGTTTCTGTGGCTTTGTATGGAAGAAAATTTGAAATTTAAATAACTTATTTTACAATTATGGAAAAAGTTTTCAAGAAGCTATTATGTTCTGCGAATTATAAACAGGAGTTGGATTAGGCGATAACAAGAAATGTGCATTTTGCCCTAATTGAATCACCTTTGCGGTACAGAGTGTGTTTCTAGGGTTCATGTTAAAGCTCAAAGAAAGGGCGTCATGCAGACCGTATTTTCTCTGTTGTCTTATATATTCATTCTCGCATTTGCATGCTTAATTCAAAAATTTTGACATGGACTAGGGGAATGTTTGAATTGCAATGTTCGCAATACTCACAGTGTAGTATTTCCAATTCCAAATTCAGCTCACATTAAAAATTCTAATTAAAAAATCTATAGAAATAAGAAAGATTGCCTGTAGAATTAAGTTTCAAAAAAGAGTTTCTGCTAGATAAAGCGTACTACTAAACATTAGAATTTTTTGACGAAATATTTTAATCTGTTATTTCTTAGTAATTTATGTTTTTTTTTCAATACCGATCGTATGTGTTGCTATTGTTGAATCGTATATGTTTAAGTAATAACTTTATTGTAGCGCCTCTCTGTGATAATTTGTTCATTTGTCAATTAATGTCGATGTTGGTTTTTCATTATTATTATTGTTGTTGGGTGGTTTTAGTTAGTTTGACCATGATATGTTAGGGCATGTATCATGACTATTTGTTTAACCAATAACTCTATTCTTCTTTTTAAATTTAAATTTAAATTAGTTTAGTTCATAAGATTTTTGTTTTAGCAATAAAGCAGTATTTGATTTGATTTGATTTTGATATTACTACAATGATTCAATAGACAGCGCTCAAAACAGGTTAATTCATTAATTATACAACTTTGAAAATAAGTAATATCACTATAACATGTTGTTAGCAGTCGGCACTCATAATATTATGATAAGAATTACACATATGTATCATGAGAATGATATTAATTTACAATATAAACTGATCACACTCAATGTGAACAAGTTGCTGGATTTGCCTATATGTTACTTATTCAAGATGATTCAGAAAAGGGAGGCACTATCCTGGCTGCATGTAATTCACATAAAAATAACACAATATTTCACATAATTCTTTTTTCGAATAACGTCTCCATTTCGAGACATTTGCTCAAATATGGGGTGTGAAATGTAGTTTTCCCAAAATAAATTTTCTTCCGCTTAATGAAATATTACATTTCATCAAAAGTTGGTAAAAGTTATAATTAATGAATAATCTCAGCATGTTTTAACAGATTGTTTTATTATGAGCCAGGAGAACCGGGAGTGTTGTACCCTTGTTAATTTTGTTTACTAAATTTTCAAGCTAGTCAGATAGTTGAAATATAACGCAGATTTTGTAATTACTTATTTTTTAAGTTAACCATTTTTAAAATAAACGCATTTGAATATTTCATTGCATCTAAGTTGAATGCAGTTTAGTAACAGAAATACTTGTTGTTATATATGTATTCTCCTTTCAGGTTGAGAAAATGAAAGGATATATATAATATTTATTTTTTGAGAATACCACTCTGGTTCTCTCTCCACGCGCGTTTCGATCACCTTATGGTCTCGTTAGTGGAGCTGCATCGGTTGGATATACCGACAAACCTTGGAATTTATATTTCATGTATCAGTTATTTTCTGCGAATGTTGCTCTCGGTCGATACAGCTCCACTGATGAGACCAGAAGGTGGTTGAAACACATATTGGAGGAAAAAAACTGTTTGTCTATATTCTTTCCTATTCTCTGCCTAAAAGGAGAATATATATATATATATATATATATATATATATATATATATATATATGTCTATATATGTCTATATATATCTATATATATCTATATATATCTATATATATCTATATATATCTATATCTATATATATATATATATATATATATATATATATATATATATGTCTATATATATATATATATATATATATATATATATATATATATATATATATATATATATATATGTCTATATATATATATATATATATATATATATATATATATGTCTATATATATATATATATATATATATATATATATATATATATATATATATATATATATATATATATATATATATATATATATATATATATATATATGTATAAACGGAACGTCGTTCCCTCCGGATAAAAACCAAGGCGGACTAACCTCCGGGCTTAAATTATGCCCAAAATAATTGCATATACAGGGTGATTCAAAAATCGATCACGAAACTTAAGGGGGTGATTCTACTTGACAAAATAAGGGTAGAGCTTCATATAATTTTTTTTCAAAATGTCATTCGTTTTCGAGTTACAAGCCGTCCAAGTTCAAGTTTTTATTTTTTGTTTTTTGAATTACTCGCTTACAGGAAAACCGATTTGACTAATATTTGAAAGATAGGCTAAGTCTTCTGCGCTTCATCATTTTAGTAACAATTCACATTGATTGTTTGCCGCTAGAGGGCACTTTACCTACATTGAAAATTGTTTTTTTGTCATAATTTTTTAGTGTTGACAGCTACAGTAGTTTTTGGCATAATTTCTGAAAGACTGATGCCAGGCCTTTAAAAAAGGTGCTCTTTATTTACATCGCTAAACCCAACGGTTTAGACGTAAATCACCCTTAAAAATTAAGTGGTAAATTTACTTTTCTCATTTCATTACCACCAGCTACCAGGTAAATAGCTATCAAAGTATACTAGAGCTGTCAGTTTAACATCAAATAAATTCGCTTTTTAAACTATTTAATTTATAATCTTAAAATAACTAATAATGGCTAATCAGTAAATATTCATATTATGGATTATTGCGATATACATTTAATTGATAAAAATTAATGAAACAGTACTAAACAAACTAAAAAAGATTCTCAAAATGTCCCCCATTTTCTTCCATACATTTCCTAACACTCTTCAAAAAATGTCGCCTAACTCGATGAAAAATTCCTGGTGTTTCTTTAATAATTTGGCACTTTTCGATTATCCTGAAGCGAAGATCCTCGACGTTGATTACTGGAATATCGTACACCAATTGTTTCAAATGACCCCAAAAGAAAAAATCCATAGGATTAAGGTCTGGTGACCTCGCTGCCCATGCCAATGGTCCACTTCGTCCTATCCATCGCTCAGGATACGTTGCATTCAAATACTGTTGGACACGTATACTAAAGTGGGGCGGAGCTCCGTCTTGGAGGATCCACATGTTGGCCCTTACTTCCAATGGCACATCTTCCAGATACAATGGGAGACGATTTTGGATAAAATCTAAGTATACGTCACCAGTTAATGGGCCATCAAAGAAATGAGGACCAATAAGGTAATCTCCTATTATCCCTGCCCACACATTTAGTGAAAATCTACGCTGATGTTTCGTTTCTACCACATTGTTTGGGTTCTCGTAAGCATATGTGTGGATGTTGTGTAGATTTATTATGCCATCACGAGTGAAACCAGCTTCGTCAGTGAATAATATGACGCCAATTAATCGATTATCGTGTTCATACTTAGCTAGGATCTGATTGCACATTTCCAACCGTCTCGGCCGATCATCGTCATAAAGAGCCTGCACCTTTTTTGAATGAAACGGGTAGAGTTGTTCTTCTCTTAGTATCCTCCATGAACTAGCCTGACAGAGCCGCACTTCGTTCCCAATTTTTCTAGTACTAATACCTGGATTAACTTCAATAATTTCAAGCACTCTTTCTTCTTGTTGCACGTTTCTAGCAGTTCTAGGTCTTCCCCTATTTCCATTATAACTTTTAAAGGAACCACATTCCGCAAGCCTCCTGTGCACACTGGAAAATGTTTGAGCATGAGGGATATTTCTTTCCGGATAACTCTCCATATAATATCTTCTTGCCAACTCTGCATTACCATTTGCTTTTCCATAACAAAAATGGATATCACAATATTCGATATTTGAATATTGGTGATTAGCCATTATTAGTTATTTTAAGATTATAAATTAAATAGTTTAAAAAGCGAATTTATTTGATGTTAAACTGACAGCTCTAGTATACTTTGATAGCTATTTACCTGGTAGCTGGTGGTAATGAAATGAGAAAAGTAAATTTACCACTTAATTTTTAAGGGTGATTTACGTCTAAACCGTTGGGTTTAGCGATGTAAATAAAGAGCACCTTTTTTAAAGGCCTGGCATCAGTCTTTCAGAAATTATGCCAAAAACTACTGTAGCTGTCAACACTAAAAAATTATGACAAAAAACAATTTTCAATGTAGGTAAAGTGCCCTCTAGCGGCAAACAATCAATGTGAATTGTTACTAAAATGATGAAGCGCAGAAGACTTAGCCTATCTTTCAAATATTAGTCAAATCGGTTTTCCTGTAAGCGAGTAATTCAAAAAACAAAAAATAAAAACTTGAATTTGGACGGCTTGTAACTCGAAAACGAATGACATTTTGAAAAAAAATTATATGAAGCTCTACCCTTATTTTGTCAAGTAGAATCACCCCCTTAAGTTTCGTGATCGATTTTTGAATCACCCTGTATATGTGAAGGGGAACCTATTGTATAGGTTTCGCAAGAGAGGGGTAAATATTTCTGAAAAAAAAAATCATATATAATTTCAGAATAAGAACAGTTCGTTGTTTCCTTCAAGTTGTATATACTGAAATAAAATGACGATGTAGTTACCTCCAATATTACTGTGATTCACTGGATGGTAGTACGTGTCATATTTAAACATTTTCGTAGTTAAATTTACCTGTGGATTCTGTGCCGAAATATTGATCTTACAGTAATCATATTTATGCTAATTGGGAATAGTATAAATTTGGATATTTCATATATTTTGCTGTTTTAATAAAATGTATTAAAACAGTTATAATATTGCTCAAAAAGCACAGAATTTAAAGTTTAGATTACGATAAAAGTATTTTTGTAATCCTCAAAACAAACCCTCTTAAATTATACTCGACATGACATATAAAATAAAAAAAAAGAGTTTAAGTTTGCTAAATTAAATTCGAAAAAATTTTTAGCCCTAGGATTTTCGTTATAATGTTCCTGTAAACTATAAGTAAGTCTATATTTCCTGTTTTTTCTTATAATTTTTGATGGAGTAGTTTAGGAAATTAGGGGGAAGATGGTCTATTCTCGTATATTTTTCAGAATTTCTTTTTAAATATACTATTTAAAATTATAAAAAAAAATTATTCTACACAACAAACCCTTTTAAATGATTTCCCACATGATATACAAAATTTAAAAAAAAATTAATACGTAAAAATAACTTTTAAAAATCTATAAGACCTAGGATGTTCGATTTTTTTTTTTTGCAAACTACAAATATTCCCGATTAAAAAAAAAAAGATCTAGTACATTCGGAAATAAATGGAGATTGATCTATTTCCGCATATTTTTTAGAATATCTTTTTGTTGTGTAAAATTATGGAAAATAAAACGTGTATTCTTCATAACAAGCTTTTTTAAATGATATCCCATATGAAAAACAATATTCAAAAATAAATGTCAATATAAATTTGTAAAATTAATTTTTAAATATCTATAAGACTTGAGACTTTCCAAATATTTTTTCTGTAAACTGCAGGTAAGGCGCTATATTCACTAAATATTTTAAAATTTTAGTTCCAAGAGGGTAGTGGTCTTTCTCGCATATTTTTTCGAATATCTTTTCAAATGTGGTTTTTAAAATTATAAAAAAAATTATTGAAATCGGAGGCGTCGAGTTAGGACACCTTCTTTGTAAGTCTCGTGATACCAATCATATTAAGCGCTCACACCACTTTTTAGAAACAGGTCCTTAAATTGGAGGCTAGGCAATATAACGTAACTTAATAAAACATAATAAAAATGAAAGTACTATTTGTATTCACATAATTATCTGAGGCATTACACAGAATTTTTGGATATATTATTGATAACATGTAATTATAGCAGAAAATATTTATCTGTTCTTTTCTCCTGGGCCATTTTTAGTAATGCTTCCTTCTAGCACTCGTATTGATTTTTTTACCATTTGCCTTAAAAATTTAAGCCAATTTTCAACTAGCACGGAAATCACCTGTTCATAACCTTAAATTTACCAGAATATCAGCGAGAAAAATACCTAATAAGCAAAATTATTCCAATTCTTATGCATCAGAGGTAGATACGCTGAATATATATTCCGTATAACCCGGAGGGAATTACGTCGTATATATATGACCTTATCAGTGTCTCATGGCCGGAGGGAACTACGTGTGGCACGTCTCCAGGGTACAAACGACACTAGCGCCGGTGGTGAACCATCGAACTTACTAGTCGAATCTAAGGCTATATATTACTCGAAGTGACCTCCAAGCATTTTTTCGCAGATCGATACAGACGACCTTGTAATGACCGATAGTAAAATATTATGTAGGGTTCGTAGTTACCTCCGAAAACGGAGGTAACTACGGTATATATGAG
This sequence comes from Diaprepes abbreviatus, assembly GCA_034092305.1. Lineage (NCBI taxonomy): Eukaryota > Metazoa > Arthropoda > Insecta > Coleoptera > Curculionidae > Diaprepes > Diaprepes abbreviatus. The sequence continues at coordinate 1,516,355 of JASJET010000178.1, read as the reverse complement.
GGAAGTACGTTCTGTATATAAGTATTTTGGAGGTACCAACGTTAAGTGAATAAATATATATATATATATGTTTATGCGGCTTTCACGGATTCCTCCGTGTGAGATGCAATAGCAGTGGGAATATCCACATTATGCCGTTGTACTGCTGCAATTACATTCAGCAAACGTACAACTATATGCAACTCCGTGAATAGATGAAGTAAAATGCGAACAGTAATTGCAAACCTCGTTCCATCATGTCCTTTCCGTGTTAGAGGTTTCACAGTTTGAATGAATTGCTACAGAACACAATTCATCCTATTACACCACCATCGAGATCATGGCCTACCTGTACCACCACATCGCAATTACTGTTAGCATTTTACTTCATCTTTTCACGGAGTTGCATATAGTTGTACGTTTGCTGAATGTGATTTCAGCACTACAATGGCATACTGTTGATATTTCCACTGCTATTACATCTCACACGAAGGAATCCGTTAAAGCCGCATAAACATATATACGCCATCCGGCGGGAGGTCGGCGAAGTCGCGTTCAGTATTTGCATGCCACCTTCCGATCTGTCCTTTGCACAGCCAGGTGCATGTCGGTACCCTGATGAGTCTAGTAGAGACGAAACATGTACCTCTGCCGTATCACTGCAGCGGGGAGGGTAAGTTTTGACTTTCTTCTCGATGTGGTGGTACAGGTAGGCCATCATCTCGATGGTGGTGTAATAGGATGAATTGTGTTCTGTAGCAATTCATTCAAACTGTGCAACCTTTAACACGGAAAGGATATGATGGAACGAGGTTTGCAATTACTGTTCGCATTTTACCTCATATATATATATATATATATATATATATATATATATATATATATATATATATAAATATAAATAACAACTATTTAAATACGGCAGATAGATTTCTTACTGAAATTTTGATTTTTTTAAAAAAGAATATCTTTATTTCTAGAGAAAAAAACAATAAAAAAATGTATCTCATTTAAAAAATCTGACCAGCTTTAATTTAGTGAAAAAATGAACAATGGTTTAGCACCCTCAGCTCACCTGATAGGACCAATCTAATGGTCTTTATTTACTGCAAATTTGACCAAAATAAAAAAAAAACTACATTTCACAGTCCATGTTTAAGGGCAAATATCTCGATATAGGGACGTTTTTTTTTTTAAAATATAGTAACATATGATGTTATATGCAGCCGTCAAGAGAATGGCCACATTCTCTGAATCACTCTCTATAACGTTTCTTCGTGAACATAAATCTAGTAAATTATAAATTTTCAAATTTCATTGGATACATTTTAACGTTAAAGCGATAGTTCAAATAAACAACAATTTGTCTTGATTAGATTTTAACCTATATCTAAAACAAAATGAATGCAAAATAAGACTGTATTCTAAATAGGAACGTACCAATGAATCATCGACAAGTATCAAAGACCTAGACTCCCGAAACTTTATGGAAATTCTCAGAATGAACTCCAAATTACCATAAGCTTTATTGACACTGTATTCAATATGTTCATCGAAATATAATTTATTATTCACAAGGAAGTGAAGATCTTTGACAAAATCTACTTTAGCTAAATTAATGTTTTTTTTTTGTACTATAACTAAATTGAAAATACATTTTTAACCGCGAAAATCTTTTATACTGGTATTAATTAATGTTAAGAAAAAGTTTATATTGGTTGTTATAACTATTATTCAAACCAATTATGACGATACTTTTATAAATCTTCCAATTATCAACACAACAGATATTCAGAATTTAAAGAACAGGAATCGATATCAATAATAAAAATCAAAAACATAAGATGTCTCAAGTGTGACCAATGAGCCATTCCAGAAGTTATTGGAAATTCTGTTAATAATTTTAACCCATTAACTAATTATAAAGCTATATTTTCAATAGAATTCAGTGTACACCAAGGTCCTACAATTTGCTAAAACGATTTTATAATAGATCCTATAAAACACATTGTAGAAATCGGTATACACAACTTCCAAGTCCTGATGGTCATCTAAAATTCTAAAAATATCCTGAATAGAAGAAATCAAATTCGTGCTCATCGAAGTATCATAAAATAAATGAAGTCAGTACTCGAGTATGAACAAGAAACACACAATCATATCTTGTGCATGTCTCTATAGAGAGTTTCTCTCCTTAGAAAGAAAAAAAAACACAAATGGTAGTAAAACTATTGGTAAGACAATGTCACTTGCTGGGCTATCATTATAAGATTGGCATCGCAGATACAATGCACACATAATGTTTAAAGCAGGATTAATCTCCCGATTATGTTCTCAGCCTTGAGACGAAGGCATTTCGGGAATATAATATTATCACCCGAAGTAGTTAGGAAAATTTAGGTAACCAGGTTACTTAGATTTGCAAAGGCGATAGGCACCGAATGACTTGCAATTATGGCGGGATAAAAAGAAACTAACGAGGTCTAAGCCTCGAGAATCAAGGATCGTCATTATTACTTATTCAATCATTCAAGGGTACGGTCAAAATAGATTTTCACTTCTCTCCATTTACTATTTTTTTATTGCTATTTTTTGAATATTACGTGTGAATATTTTCTTCATATTATTATACTTTAACACAAAGCGAAACGTCATGCCTTACTTGCCTCATGGCCACAAGTATAAATAAACTTCTCAGTTTTAACAGCTTAATTAAACTAAGTCTTTCATTACACTGAAATGTTATTATTTCTTTCTGAAGTATATACAAGTTTGTTACAATGTTAGAATTTTAAAGAGGATTTGGATATAAAATACTATATCAAAGATAGTTTCAGAAGAGATAAACTAAAGAACAACCAAGTTTCGAAATTGTCATCAAGATTTTTAGATTCTTAACGTAAATATTTGCTAACTTTCAACTAGATATAGAAAAGAGTTTTCTTAAGTTTTGCAAGTAATAAAATTACTGGCAATTCACATTATATGGATGTTTTTTATTGATCAATAGAAGCCAGACACCAATAAAGAATCTAGATAATAAAAATTAAAAATTACCATATAAATCAACGAACATGTATTCCGACATTTATAGAGTATTTTTTTTCTTAAATTTTAATCCAAATTTCCTGATTCAGAAATCGGCACAAATATTGCACCGCTGGGAAAATTTTTTATTAAGCTATTTTAAAACAATCAAAATATAGCAAGTAGTCTTGGCACATCTTAAAACAAAACACACATACGAATAAATTCAGAAAATGCTCCAGTCTATAGTCTAGGGGCAAGAATTTTATGTTTACTGAACAGTTTCTTTATTTTAAAAAATGCGGAAAAATATCAATAGAGAAAATACATTTTTTATAAAATTAATTATCTGGTCTACAGATAGATGAAAAACCAAAGAACACTGGGACTGGAAAGTAACCGTTACAACCAAGAATAAATCTGAGTCTCTCCTTGGGCAGATTTCCAACAGTTTAGGTAGAGAAATATACGCATTTTTCCTAAGCGCAAGTAATATAATAGGGAAAGCTTAGACTAAATCCAAATAGAAGTTTTTTGATTTCACTGAGCTGTCAAAGTTGAAAAAATACAAATTTATGGTTAGTAAATGAAGACGTGGCTTTATTAGGTCTCATACTCACAGATATTGTAGATATGACATTGGCAAAATCTTAGAGAAATAGGTGAAAACTCCGATTTCTTACCTCAAAATTTTCAAATATCTGTGAATTGCCTTGAAAATGAATTATTGGCGATAATACTTCGCTACTCTAGCATATCTAAATATTACTCTTTTAGCAAAGTTACAGAATTTCATCACACCTAAAATTTAAATCTTAAAATAATAAAATGTCTTAAACTGCTTGAATAATGGAAACTCATTTAACCCTTGAAGAGAATGTTAACCTTTTTTCTAAGAGAGGAACACTGTATTAATCGGAGCTTCTATTTTCTAATCTCATACAAGAGTTCTCTGCTGATCGATGTCAGCGGATTGGGCGTCCAAATATTGTGGGCTAACGAGAAAGAGGGCTTCGTATCTCTAACACCAAATGATTGATATTTGGTGAACATTAAAACCTAAAATCACTAATCGGGGAAAAAGAAGTTCTATGTGAACAAGACCGCAGGTAGGTGAGTACAGCGAGAACTGAACCCCTAATTTTCTAATCCACATAATCGGAGAATGACTAAGATTGTAGACAGATAAGCGTGGTGAGTATTAAACTCCCAGTTTTAGCTAAAATAACCGACCGACCGAAGGTTTCACGTAACCAAGACCATATATAGATGAGCCTTAAATCCTATGCTCATCTATTGGAATAACCGGGCGATAGCATGTTCTGGGTGACAAAACCACAAACTGCCGAATGAACTGTAAACGAATAAATGCTGAACTATTCAAGGGCAGCGAAAACAGATTGAAAATAAATATATCAAAACTATCTGACTTGCTTGTCTGCAGTCTTTGTAACCTAAAACTTGCTTTTTTTTCCTGTTATAGCTGTTGGGAGATCTTGGATTATGAAACTTTGAATTGATATCTCGCTGGGATCACCTACTCATGGTCTTGGTCACATGGAACGTGCTTCTCAATTATTTACGTCAGGAATTAGACAGTCAGACAGTCACCTATCTGCGGTATTGGTCGCGTGGAACTCGACGCCCTCCGTTTATATTCCAGACTTGGAATTTAATGGAATATATATATGCCTATCAAGAAAAGACTCTTCAATTCAGTATATTGTCCCCGAATCGGCTCCTGAGGAGCAGAGGTTGTTACATGTATATTTCGTTATTTTAAACATGTAATCTAAATTATCGTATAATAGATATATAATTTGAATATTTGATGCTCACCTTATCATTCAGCCACACCAGTTATAGATAACAAATGGTATTTTACAAAAGTTATACGGTTTTGAAAGCATGGTATACCTTACAAGTACTTCTCTCGGGGTATTTTATAGCACTGAACATTTTTCTGTGTCCTAGGGAAATGTGATCGTGTTGTGGGATTCCTGAATTCTATATTCCTATTCAATTTTCGTATAGAACAGTAAGAGTTTTGAATCTTCACATGCAGCTCGCTTCTCTAACATAAATTAAATGGTGCAGTGCAGATAGAATAACCCTAGGAATCTATGTGTGCCTTTGTGACAACATCACATTCCGTAAGTAATTCTTTGAATCTATCAGTATTATTAACAATATATATTCTACATCTGATTAAATCAATTAAAACTGAAAATATTTCTTATTTTCATGGACATAAGATTGAAAAGTTTTGGTGCCAAATAGCTTATAGATTGAAGATTAAAATTTCTCTGATTACAGGGAATGACAATGTATTTATTAGTCTTATTACGCGTTTCATAAAAACTATTTATATATTTTTTTTAGTCGCTTTATTCTGGAAATATGAGCCTCCAAAGTAATTTTCCACGAATTTTCCAGAGTTAAATTTTAAAAGTTTGAAAAATTTTAAAGAAAAGCTCTTACTGAATATATGCAGCGAAATATATTTTATTTAGTAGTCTTATTCATGGGTGCAGTTGCGTAAATTTTTCCCTTTATTTTATTGTTGCGGATTTTGGTGAATACGTCGGAGAAAGCAGTCTTCTGTTAGAAGGGGTGTAGACTGTATGGGCTTCTTGATGTGAGATTATAGAGTTTCAACGGAATTTTTTCTTACATTTATGAGATTTGATTGCATACTAATAATATGGTTCATTATTTTTTAAACCAATTTTTCCAGCATATTGTATTTTATTTTTCGGTTTAATGTTTACTACAAGTTTTATATCGGATCATATTTAAACATAAGATTTTTTTAACAATCTCTAAAATTTAATCTTTAATATTTCGATATGCCTTTTAGAAAAAAAAAATCATAGGATGTAAAATTGTGCGGGCACATTTTTTTAATTAACTCAAAGACAGACGTGAGACGAAATTTCAAAAAAAAGTAACGCCAGTAACGGCTAAGGAATCCTAACATAATGCGTGTGCCATTTTTTTTTAAATGCGACGCCACTTAGTTTTGTAAAGGAATAGTTCAAGTTGGAAGGCTTCAATAAAACACCAACATAGTGCTATGTAATTCGAAAGCAAGGTTAAAATATGAAAAACTTTACATACTAAAATTTTTATTATGTTATATGATTCTATATTAAGGAATATTGTACTTAAATTTCTTTAACTAATTAAATTTAAAATCCTTCAACTATTCGTTGTGATTAGCAAAAGTAGTCATTTGAGGTTTCACAGTTACTTTGAGTATTATTCCATAAAATAGCACGTCAAAGAAATTTTGGCACAGTCTGGACACCGACTATTATGGAAACCCTAAACTATATTAATCACGTCCAGAGTCAGCGATCCGTTGTACCTAACCTAATGCTCTAGAAAATTGCTTTGTTCTATGATAAAATCTTTACTCGCATGTGGCGCGGCGCAATCGGATATAATACTAAAAATATATTTTTAGATAGAGATAATTGTCGTAAGAAGCTTGCAAAATAGAACAATATGAATGTATGAGATGACATTATTAATATATTTGCCGTGTATTTTAAAACTAAAAGCTTGCATGAAAATAGTAAAAAAACATGGATGAAATTTTCTCGAGAAATATTTTCATCAGATTAAAAAACTTTAATTCCCGTAATTAGCAAGAGAATTCGGATTTCTGTTGTGATAAGGTGAACTAAATTTTTTGCTTATTTTCATAAGTTATAAAACAAGTGACAAATAACGTACTCAGCAACATTAGGAAAAACTAAATATTGTTACTTTCCTAAGATACATCCCTCAAGTCGCATTTTTTAAATATATTGCAAATATTGTGCATAAGATGAGAGACTTCAATAAACAGAAAGGGTTTCTAAAAGTTCTTATTTGTGGGAGTGAGCTTGTCAGAGATACGGGATGATTGATCTATCTTTATCTTCTTTTTTCAGCCATTCTCTATCCAGTGGTATAACCTCCTCTAATGTTATTGAACTTTTTCAATGTTCTACAACCGGTTACCAATTTAGTGCTTCTATTCTTGTTGTTAAGGTGGTCCGTACCAGTAAAGGCTATATTTACTATTTTGAAGAAAATGACCACAATCACTGATATGATATAGCAATTATTATAACTGAAGAAATAGGCAAAGCAGTCATAGATGTCCAGTCTTTTAATGATAGGGTGTTGTTAATCAAAATTAAAACTTCTCACGGAATAGCTTACATAATACAACTGTTTGCTCCTACAAATGATAAAACACATGTCGAAGTCAAAGAATTTTATAACAACTATGGCTACAGATAACTTTACTGCCAAGATTGACACTCATGCTGATGAAAATGCATTAAAAAAATATGGTCTAGAAGAAAGATGCTCCGAGGCAACAGACTGGTTCAATTTTATGATGAAAACAATCTATATCATACAAACACCTGTTTTAAAATGCACCCTAGACAATTATATACTTTGTAAGCTCTTAGTGATTCTAAAGACGGATTAGTAGAAAATCATATCGACTTCGTCCAAGTAAAACTTGAATAAAAAAAATATGTAAAATCAGTAAAAATCTACCCCAATGCAGAGACTAATACTACCCATACCCCAGTAGTCATGGATTTTAAATTAATTCGAACTCATAAGTTTAAAGACAAGGAACAACGATAAAGATAAATATCGAAAAACTAAACAACACTAATATATAATCACAGGAAGGCTCAATATTAGAAAATAAAATAAAATTAATTAAAAAGAATGAAGAAATGTAAGTAGAATCAACTTGGAATACAATAAAGACAACAACAAACATTCAGAAACATAATATTGGTTTTCAGGAGAACAACAAAAAAAAAGTGGATCGCACCAGAAATCCTAAAACTTATGAAAAAATGGAGAAAATACAAAACAAATCCTTCGACATTAAAAAAATCGAACAAAATAATTATAAAAATATGTAGAGAAGCAAAAGAAAAATGGTGTTGTGAAAAATGTATTGAAACAAAAATTCTCCAAGAAAAACATGATGTATTTAACGCATATATAGTTATTAAACAAACAAATTTAAAACATATTTGGAATGATATAGGGCGCATTAAAAAATACAATTTCTTAAATGAAATAACCTACATATAAATTTTTTTTCTACACATGATCCCAAAACGTTTTTTTTTAAGTTTAATTGAACGAAATTTCACAGTTTTTTAGATATGATTTTTCATACTTTTTGAGGTATTTTAATCTTTCAGTTCATGCGTGACTATGTATTATTATAAGCTTATAAAACGCATTTTCTGCTGACAGAATGGATAAAATGAAATATTTCCAGTAAGTTCCATCTAAAATGGTAATTTTGAATCTCAAAGAAAATGTTTTATTCTGGTTATAGCGTTATTTCTGGAAGGCGTCAATTAGTTAACAAAGTAGCTATAATGCAATGAGGATGAAACATTGAAATTATACATTCAAAAAAATCTCCCAGTCTGCAATCGTACTTTATCTACATTATGTAAAATACCATAAACGACAAGGTGAATAGCAAACAAGTACACATATCTCTTCTTCCACATGGAATTGTATCAGAAATTTTCATTTTGCACTTTGTCTTCCCCATCTATGTTCAATTTTTTCAATCATCTAGCTGTGTTCGAATAAAATGATTATATTTTTTTGTGTATATGGCTTCTTGTAGCAATTTACACCGCTATTGTTTTTGGTATTAACTACTTGGTATTGGGTGAATGTTTCAAACTGGCTTAATTAAAAATGAGTAAAAAGTGATTGTGGATTCGAGTTTTCTTCAAATTTCAAATCTATAATTCCTCTTTTTAATTGTGCATTCCATATGCCAGTGACATCAATAACGATCCGATGATAATGTCTCTTTTTTTTTTAAGCGGAACATCGTATCTATTACACTAGTTTACAGTACATATATTGCCGAAGAAATTTTAGCTGTTGTTGGCTACATATGATATGCTAATTTCAAATATATGCATAGAATTTTTTTATCAGCTCTAGTTTCCGAGTTTCAGCTATATAGATATTTGAAAAAGGTTAATTTTTCCTTCAAAACATTAATTTTTTGCGGAAATAAGAATTATTTTGTATAAAGTAGGTGCGTAAAAACATTGTGGAGTATTTTCCCAAAATCAGTCATCATGCCTATTTTTCAACCTAGGCTACAGATGTTTGATATAAATACTTTAAGAGAAATGTCAGAAAATATTTCTGTGATTATACCGTCTAAACCTTAAATCTGTCGTCATTTCTTGTTTGTCCAAAGTTGTGAGTGCTTTGTTAGATGCTTAATAATTAACAAATATGTCTCTGATGGGAGTGAAGAATTTTCGAATTTGACTTAATCTTCCCCAAATTAATCATTTTCCATTTTCCAGCGTCTAATACCGTTTAATCAAATTTATAACAATTTATAATATAACGATATTTAATGGGCAACTTTTGCTCAAATTAAATACATTAAAACCCAATTATCATACAGCTTTAGCTTTATAAACCGGAAATTGGAATTAACCCGATATTCGGTTTATTAAACTCTAAAACTCGTTTCTTAAAATTTCGTTTTGGAGAAATATTTTATAAACCGCCTTGGATATTTCATTGATTTAACATTAGGCGTCGGGGGAATAAAATCCAAGCTCTTAGAGACTTACTAGATAAAATCTTTGATAAATACTATATATAAGTAATGTTATATAAAACTTTTTACTCTCTTTCGATAAAGATTAGAGAATATACAAAAAATTAGTTACTTGGATTTTAACTTTATATGAACGAAGAAAGTTTCTGTTTTTATAAATAAGATTTAATAAATTTTATATTAATCAAATTCTATAATTATCAACACATACACCACATTTTATGCAGCATAAAGGCAAAGATCTACTGAAACATCTGGGTAGCTATTCTGGTTCTTCATAGGAAGTGATCATTCTCTTGAGAGAATAGGGATAATCCCATCCTACGGTTATTCTCTCGATCGTGTATTACCGTATTCTCGTAGGATGTGATGGGAGATCGGAAACAAAATCTAGTAAGCTATGTTGCCAAGCGTCAATGGTGTATGTAACCATATAAATTGTGCATTTAACCCTAAAAAAGAATGTGAATATGGACATAACCCTACTTAGCAAGCAAATTTTTGAATTTAAAATAAATATAATTAAAATTTTTAATCTATTTAATATTCTTAATGAGAGAAAAGAATTAGAAAGGAAGTTTTATAGAGAAAAAAATAAATACGTAAAAAACAAATCGAAATATTTTAGTGGTAAAATAGCCGTTTTGCGTGAAATTAGTATCACCTACAAAGATGTAAAGGATATCATGCGAAATAAAATTAACATTTTCATTTCCTAAAATACAAATTTAGTTTATTTTCTACTAGGTTGGGAAAAGACAGATTTCCCTTATTTTTGTAAAAATGCTGTTTTTTATACTCCCCATAAATATCAGGGAATGAATATACAAAGTAAAAAAACAAAATGAAATGTGTAAAAATTTATTTCATCAATAAAATACATTCTGCATACTTGAAATATATATATTCCCATATTAAAAAATTATTATCTATCTATCTTTTGAAAAACATCTAAATTTATTCTTCACGACACCACAACATCTTTCAACGGTACTCCATAATGAACATATATCTATTAAATCTTTCCTCTGGTGTTCCCAGTTGTGAAATATCTTCCAAAGGCTATGACCTTAAAAGAAATCCTGAAAAAATTAAACTTGGTTCACTTTTCCTATTATATTTAAACATATTCTAAATTAATAACAAATTATCAGTTTACTGTACAATTAATTTACCCGAATCTCCAATGAGGAAAAATGAATCTGGGTTTCTTCTATAGATCATTTCCATTATATTGGATTCATTCCAAATATAAGAATCATGGGTACTACTAAGAAATTTAGCATTTATATTCATGATTTATAAAGTCTCATCGCAAATTCTAGGTCATCTGTTACTGATCTTGTAATTGCAACCTGAGTGCTGTCAATGCACCCTAAAATACCAGGGAAATTATGTTTAGTATAAAACCTAAAACATTATAAAAATCTCGTATATTTCAAAATTATCTTACATATTACCTATTTAACATCAGTTTTAATTCTTTAAAAAAAAAAACAAATTACATTTAAATTTTAAGTTTACAAAATACATATTACTGCTAGCTGTATATAATTTACAATTTATTAGAAAATTACCCAATTGGACAAGCTCATAATTCATTTAAACTTTGTAGCAATTAGATCCACTCTGAAATAGCATCGGCTCTATTTAAAGCATCTGGGTTTTTCTTCTACAATACTCCAACTGACACTTGGGCGACTCACTCCAGAAAAATATTCAACCCAGTTATTTTGTGGTAGCTGCTAGTCGCAAAAAATCCAAGAACCTACAAAGATTTATATTTTAATAAAATTATATTAATATGGGTACCTAAATCTAAACAGAAAAATTAATAGTAGCTTAATATTCTCCAAATTTTTTAAGAGTAACTATAGCAGGTAATATATTACAAATATGTATAATCCAACCAAGTAAAAAAATCATTAATGACTTGCTACTCTTGCATATGCTAACTTTATAGTTACCAAATATTACCATGACTTCTGGCAAAGATGATGTTGCCTCCTTTCAAGCCCTGAGAATTTTATAAATTGGGTTATTTTTAGTACAAGATATCTTCTTTGATCTTTACCAAGCCAGTAAAATAAATTAAATGAAGTAGAGTCCGCCAAGTTCCACAAATATTTATCTAATAGATACTTACCTAAACAGCTTCGTGAATTCTGAATCATTTAAATCTCCAAATCGACGCAACCGTGGTACAAATCGACGATTTTAACTTGCCACTTGTTTTTTCGCTAATCTGACATCCTTTGGTCCATCGTGGTTCAAAATTACTTCCTCAAAACCCATTTTATATATGTATATTTGCGAGCAAAAATATTTTATAAAATTTACAATATTTTCAAAACAATCATGAATTTTCTTGAACTTTTATAACCTAAAAATACCGCATAATGACGGGAATGACAGTATCGTTCTCTCAAAATCTCGCCGTTCTCTTGGTTCAGACTAGTAGAACAAGTTCTCTCAAGATTTGATGGATGTGACCATCGCTTAAAATCACGAGAATACGGTTTCATACTTTTTGGTGAGAACCACGCCCACTTTCCATCAAGATGATCGTTCTCTCAAGAACGAGAATAGCTACCCTGAATCAGGATGCATCAACAGCTTTTCAAAGGGATTTACAAATACAAATGGCTAGAGAGAGAATTCTACTCAAGCCTATATAATGAAAATAAGTAATTAAATAAAATTTTTATAAAAAAATTGAACCGACTTCTAAAAGTGCGCTAAAAAATGAAAAATAACTAGAAATTTTTATTTGAAATTGAAATTTTTTAAGTCGGCGCCAAACTAATACCTGACAAAATGTCGCATAAATAGATTAAAAATATTTTAAATATACACATTATGCTATTTATGAATATTTTATGTACGTTTTTTAATTGGGATGCTTTCAGCTTGGTACTTTATTATTAACTATTCGTATTTAAATTTTAAAATCTATTTTAATATTAACCAATAAGATTTGAAAACGAAACTAAAAAAAAAGTAAAATAATTCAATTTTAAAAATAACAAGGACACTAAAATCAATAAAGTAGACAAGTGCTCGTTTACAACAACGTATACCGTTTAACCTTTTAGAAAAACCTCAAAAATTTAATTAGTAGCAAACGTGAACCCAACAAAACGGTAAAGAATTTATCGATCTCCTTGAAACGCTTTTCGCATCCTTAATGGCATGTGGAACTACATCCTCTATTTAGCTTATTTTATTTTTAACTTTAGTAGAGCAAGTTACATCTTAAATTGAAAACATCTGTATTTTACGGGTTTTAAAACAAAATTATTATTTTTTTATTTTATTTACATTGTATTCTTTTTGCCTGAAAATTGAAGATAATCCATCAAAAGTTAAATTATTTTCTCTCTCTCTCTCTCTCTCTCTCTATATATATATATATATATATATATATATATATATATATATATATATATATATATATATATATATAAATATTTTTTTTGCCTCTTGTACTATAGTTTATTCAAGAATTAGAGCGAGTAATAAATCATTTTTACCCTTTTTTTCTTAGCAAACTACCTGTGTTCTTTAGTCCGGTGTCTTTCGAAAAATCTGTTAGACCCATATATTTTTCGTAGGAATGGGTTTATAATTTTATAATCAGAAATACTGGTCTATAATAATGGACTATTTGGATTGGATAACAATAGATATTTGATTGTGTAAAATGTTAAAAAGTATTTTAATCCTTGTCATAGGCGTCGGAAGGAGGTTTATTTTATCACTAAGTATTTATAGCTTAGAATATTATTTCGGTAATAAACTTAAAATAAAAAGTTTTTATAATATTATTTTATTTCTTATGATTTCTTAATAATTCACATACATTACAAAATATAGATAATTTTGATATATTTAACACAAATCCCAACTGTATTTTTATTATTTTTAATTTTAGAATAATTCGGTAATAAACTTAAAATAAAAAGTTTTTATAACATTATTTTATTTTTTATGATTTCTTAATAATTCACATACATTACCAAATATAGATAATTTTGATATATTTAACACAAATCACAACTGTATTTTTATTATTTTTAATTTTGGCATAGAAACCGTTTTAAGCTCATTCAGACTAAAACGTAGCGTTTTTCTCTCTCAAAAAAAAGTTATAGTTTAAATACTTACAAAATACCCATTGTCAAAAATCCAAGAAGTTAAGCATATATATACAAAAATAAATTCGTCCATATAATATTAAATTTTTTTGGGGTTATCGGTTATTTTATTATTAATTAAAAACATTTTTAGGACATTTGACGTTTCAGTTTATTTATTTCTTAAACCATCTGCAGAATTACAATTAAATACTAAAAAGGGATTCAAATGTAATTATTTTTTATATGTTACAGAATGCGTAATCAAAGTCAGTGAAGCTATCTTCGCTCAAATTAGTTGTAATTGGTTCCTCTATCTCACCGATTATGAGATCGAGTTTCCACATTTTCTTTTATTCTTTGATTATATGGATTTTCTCCAATTTTCTGCAGTAGCTTTATTCAAAAAAATCTTTCAAAAGTTCGGCTAAATTACTAATTTTATAAGTTGTGTTATTTCCAGCAACTCTACCTTTTACTTGAGAGAGATATTTCCTTCTCCAACGGACATTTTCCGGACGATCTATGAGAACAGATTTCCTTTCTGGTTTTTCCCAGCAAAAATTAAGTTCTCTGAGCAATTTCCAGAGCTCAGTTCTTTTAATTTCAGGTAAATCCCGATCTTCATTGATTTTAGTTAGAATTTTGTCGACGGTTGGGATCTGCTTCTCATAATAAAATGTATGTACAACTCCTGTTATTGCAGTTTACATCTCTTCTTCCAACGAAGTTTTTTGTCTGCCTGTCATGAAATGTAGCTTAGGAGTACTAACAGTTCCAGTCGTTTTTTTCTCCTTGAGTATTCGGTACATAGTAGATTTTCCAACTCCTGTCATGTTAGAATACATCTTAACAGAGCTTTTAACATTATTATCTAGATATTGATATCTTAAGGCATCATAAACATTCATCGTAATAAGTTTTTCGTTAAAGAAAAAATGCCCTGGTTTATCGATTTTGGAATAAATATAGATGGGGAAGCCATATCTTTTGGGTATCTATCTCACTAATCTCAAATAATATATAAAAACAAGCACAAACAAGATAAATCACTAAGGACACACTGTGAGGTGTACTTTTCTCACTGACAGAAATTAAATTGAATTATCAGAAATTTTATTGTTGCAGTAAATTAATGAAATATTTAAATATAATTAGATTTACGGCAGTCTTCAGTTACCTGCGGCACCGGAGCAGGTATGTTGGAGGTTTCGGTAACAGTTTTATTACTCTCTCTAGCTCTTGAATAGAGTATATGAATGTGTATGCTTGCGATCGCCCCTCCCCTTCCCAAGAGCTTTGAGTTCAGGAAAATAGAAGCGATTTTGTCTTTTGTATTAGGAATGTGTATGCAGTTGGCACTCCTCCCCGTTGACAACTTATTTTTCTTGCGTTAGCCCCCCCCCCCCCAAGAGTTTTGAGTTCAGGAAAATAGACCCGATTCTGCCTCTTATACTAGGAATGTGTATACTGCTCGCATCCTCCCCCCTTATCGGCAACTTATTTTTCTTGTGATCGCCCCCCACCTCTCTAAGAGCTTCAAATTCAGAAAAATAGACCCGATAATGCCCTTTACACTAGAAATGGGAATGTTGCTGGTGTCTCCTCCCCACCCCCCCGTCGACAACTTGCTTTTGCTTGTCATACTGTACTTTTGTGATATCACCGCCCCCCCCCCCAAAGGGGGAGGCTGGATCCGCCCCTGTGATAAGCTAGATTGGCGGTTTGTGTAAATAATCTGGAGAATGTTATGAATTCTCCCTATTTGTTGAACAAACAATGACTAAAGTAAAAGCAATCGTTTATAGTGTAGGGGAATTAAAGTTTATTACGACTTTTATTTTGATCAAGTTAAATAGAGGTGTGCGAAGATTCGAAAATTTGAGTTGAGTCGAACAAAAACTCGAAACTAAAAAAAAAATTCAAATAAACTCGAATATTTGAACAAACGTATATATCAATATTTTATTTCTAGTCTTCTGAAAAGAACCATTAACCTACGGTCTCAATGTTTAGACAAATAGATAAAGGTATTTAACTTATAATAATCAAGGAAAATCATTTAATTAGTCTACCTACAAATTTTTCCATCTGATTGTGAGTGTTGATGAATTCATTCGTCTATTAACAAATGCTGCAATATGCACTCTGGGTATATGATTGAATCATATGAATCTGTTCTTCAAAGTTGTTTTTTCAATTTCCTAGTTTTTTCAATATTCGAGTTTGTTTGAAAATTCGAGTTTGTTAGAAAATTCATTAAAACGAATATTCGACTCAAACTCGACAATAAAACTCAACTAAAACTCGAATTTTCGAACTTTTTTATATTTCTAAACTTACAGTAATTTCATTTAGTGAAGGAATTAGTTTGAGCCACTTTGTGGACCATGACAATGTATAGCTTATGTCTACCCAAAAATCTTTATATATCAAGGAAATATAAAACAGTTATCATACTTAAACCTAAACTCAGTTTTATTACTTTTGGGGTAGTTAATTGGATTTCTAGAAAATATATCAACCCAGACAATTTATGTGACATAATATCTAAACGGACACACCCTTGTCATTATTTTAAAATAAATCTGTCAAATTAATCTTATATTTTTTTTATCATCCACTTTGTAAAGCATCTAGGATTAAGCATTAAAGATATTTTCAATATGTGGGCGATCCCAAGGGAGTGTTCTTCCTTGGGATCGCATAGAGCATATTTTCCCATTATAAAAAAAACAAAAGAATATTTAAATAAAATCGATACAGTGCAATATAATTATTGGTTTATAAATAAAAAGCTCGCGTCTCTTGACCATTTTTTCCCCTATTTGATGAAAATAAGAAAATAGCTAAAAAGCGAGTAGATTTTTTTCCATAGTAGCACGACACAAACTTTTATTATAGACAGACATAGATTAACTTTGTATAAATATAATTAAATTAAGCTCAAAGCTGAAATTGAGTATTAAAAAGTCCACACACGGATTACTGACACCCTCTACGAACGAGGGAACTGAAATTTAGGGGACCAACGTGCCCTGTGCGAATGGGGATGTGTTGCAGAAGACCGTTCTGTTTGTGGAGAGAACTGGAGGTAGTACTTACGCGACTGAAGTGGGGGAGCTTCCAAGGGATGTCAAGTTAGGTTTCTTCAACTTCAAAAATTAATTAGCAGCAGTTTGGGATTCATTAGAGGCGATACGTTTTGAAATACGCTAGAGAATGGTACGCGATGGGTCAGGTAAAGTTAAGAAGAAGGTTTTATTTTAAAGCGGATGGAGGCGATTTTAGTACAGTTTCTTTAAATAATTGAAATAATTGTTTTTTTGCGTTTTTATTCTTTTTTTGAATAATGTTTTCAAAAGTTATTTAAACGTACTATCTTCAGAATTGAGCTGTGTTAATGATTTTGGTTATCATCACGACCTATAAGAGCAATTGTTTTTTCTACTTCTTAACTGTATTGAAATAGTAATTATAAGTTTTTCGTTGTAAATAATTTTTTTTTTATTTATTTTTGGTAATAGATTTAAGTGTTTTAAGAAACTTGTTTTGATTAGTTTAATAAAAACTTTTATGCGATTAATATCGCAGACATACTGATGTAGAGCTAAAGTACAAGAGGCTTGACTTGACCGTCTAGACAGCAACTTTCCCCAGGTTTTGAAGTTGTCTTGGTGGTAATGGTAAGTCGTAGTAACGTGTAGTTGTTTAACACTAACACTTCAAGAGCCAAGAGGAACGACCAGACTTCCAATGTACCTTTGTTATAGCAACATTTATTTATAGATTTATAAACTAGCTACTAACTAATAGGACAGTAGTAAATCGTGGGCGAAACGGCCATATGCTACCAAAATAATTCGTTCGCAGGAGTCTACGATCAAAAGCTGTCACAATAGGTCGAAAAATTTCACATTCCAGAAAGTATGTGATTTAATCTTATGATATTTAAATAATTAAAAAATAATAACGGATAAAATTTCTTTAAATCCTATAAATTTCATGTTTTCTTACGTAACGCAGACCTAGCAACAAGACAAATCATCACCGGTTACCATGGCTACATGAGTACTCGTGTTCACTAAATATTTACGAGAATTTTCGAGAAGGTTTCCCATGTCTATCCCTGTCTGTTTTAACCTAAAATCTCTTTGATATGTACCGGGTGAGTCAACGATTGGATGAAGTAAGTTTGTGCCTTTTCGGTGAAATTAACAAAGAAACTATATTTATTGTTTGATACAGTTTATTTTTACGCAGATTTTAAAAATATTTAGGACTCTACAGGGTGAGCCAAAAAACTAGGACAGCATAAAGTTGTATTTTTTTAAATAGAACACCCTATATACGAATCGTATTTTCGATTTAGCTTATAATTTTAAATCTTTTTTATTAAGGGTTTACTATAACAAAACTTTATAGTTTCCGAGATAATTAAGTTTAAAGAAAAAAGTCACATTTTCAAGCATCAATTCAATCCTAAATAACGTTTTCAATTTTGTGACAAATATATTCAAATTTGGAATTTAGCAAGGCCAAGGACAAGTTAACATAATTTTTGCCTAATATTTGCAATAAAAGCTACAGGGTGTTGAACACATCGGCTCAAATTTGAACAAGTTTAAATGAATAAATATCTTTTTTTTTTAAATGGTACACCCTGTATATTTTCATGCTATTTAATAGAGTAATAAAAACCCTAAAAGTTTTGTTCAATATATCCTATACCTATTTATAATAGTTTTTGAGATATTTCAGTTTTTCTTATTTTCCATACTTTTTGACAGAAATAGTCTTCATTATCATAGTAGCCATGGCAAAAACAACGTAAAAGAACATTTTTCTGTGTGTCAAATTTATAACCGCAATCGCTTCTTTTGGTTTTTATGTAGTGTAGTTTGGTTTTTTTTGCATTCATGTTATATTGTAAAATGAATTTTCCAAAGAATGAGTTAATAGATATGATTTATACAATTGGAGAGGCTCAAAAAAATCGCCTTCTTGCTCAAAGAATTTACAAAATGAAGTATCCTGATCGACGCCAGCCTAATACCCATACTTTTCAAAACTTAATGCAAAGATTTGATTCTTCTGGTACTGTTGATTATCCAAAACGTAAAGTGGTCAACAAACCAGTAACTAATGAAGAAAAAGAACTACAAGTATTGTTAAATGTTCGGGAAAATCCTTATATTGGTAGCCGTCAGTTAGCAGCATTATGTGAAACATCACAATCCACCGCTAATCGTACTACCAAGAAATATAGGTATCATCCATATCACATGTAATTACACCAAGAATTGCATGGACAGGATTTTGAAAGTCGTGTAAACTTTTGTCGTACAATAAATGCGGAGATTCAATTAAATCCAAATTTATTATGCAAGGTAATGTTTAGTGATGAAGCTACTTTTAGAAGTAACGGTGCCGTAAATAGACGCAACATGCATTATTATGCCACAGAAAACCCATTTTGGATTAGAGAGGTGCAACATCAAAACCACTGGTCATTAAATGTTTGGTGTGGTATTCATCATAATCGAATTATTGGACACCACTTTTTAATGAACCACTAAATGGCCATAGTTATCTTAACTTTCTACAAGAAGAACTACCCCAACTGCTTCAAGGTCTCGATAGGATGAGCTCGACAGTATGTGGTTCCAGCACGATGGTGCGTCTCCGCATTACCATCGTGAAGTTCGTGCGTTTTTGGACCAACGATATCCGCAAAAATGGATTGGACGTGGGGGTTTCATTGAGTGGCCACCAAGGTGTTGCGACATCACCCCATTAGATTTCTTCCTATGGGGTTATATTAAAAATAAGGTGTATGTTAATCCACCAACAACAGTGGAAGATATGCGAAACAGGATTAGGGATACCTGTCGAACAATAACGCCACTAATTTTGTCCAGGGTCCGAGAAAATCTGCAAAAAAGACTAAATTTGTGCATTGCACAAGAGGGTTGTTTATTCGAACACTTATTAAAAAGAAATAATTAATCTCAGTATTTAATAGGTAATTTTTTTGTTTCAATTTAGTATAAAAGTAAATATGTATTTGCCTTGTCGTTATTGTTGTGTTAATTTTTTCACATTATGTTTAATTAAACTATTGCCGTTGTAATATAACGAATAATGTATTTCATCATATTTAACCACATTCTGTTTGTTTCTGTAGTTTCTTTTTATTATTTTACATGGCTACTATGATAATGAAGACTATTTCTGTAAAAAAGTATGGAAAATAAGAAAAACTGAAATATCTCAAAAACTATTATAAATAGGTATAGGATATATTGAACAAAACTTTTAGGGTTTTTATTACTCTATTAAATAACATGAAAATATACAGGGTGTACCATTTAAAAAAAATGAAGATATTTATTCATTTAAACTTGTTCAAATTTGAGCCGATGTGTTCAACACCCTGTAGCCTTTATTGCAAATATTAGGTAAAAATTATGTTAACTTGTCCTTGGCCTTGCTAAATTCCAAATTTGAATATATTTGTCACAAAATTGAAAACGTTATTTAGGATTGAATTGATGCTTGAAAATGTGACTTTTTTTCTTTAAACTTAATTATCTCAGAAACTATAAAGTTTTGTTATAGTAAACCCTTAATAAAAAAGATTTAAAATTATAAGCTAAATCGAAAATACGATTCGTATATAGAATGTTCTATTTAAAAAAATACAACTTTATGCTGTCCTAGTTTTTTGGCTCACCCTGTAGAGTCCTAAATATTTTTAAAATCTGCGTAAAAATAAACTGTATCAAACAATAAATATAATTTCTTTGTAAATTTCACCGAAAAGGCACAAACCTACTTCATCCAATCGTTGACTCACCCTGTACTGTAATATGTTAGCAGAGTTTATATACTTACCAAATTTCTAAGATTCAAAATTGCATAACCCGAACTTTTAAGGTGTGATGTTCATTTAAGGTTTTCATTATTTAAAAATAATTAATAAATAATTTAAATATATATTTTCGGCTTGACCCTGCTTGATCCGACCATATTCTTTTGAATAATGTATCTATTTATAAGCTTATAACGTCCTGAACTCTAAATAATGCCAGACCTAAGCCCGAAAGTCCTTTGTTGGCTACGCAAGCGGTCAAATACCATTAATCGTCATTTAGGTTTTAATTATAGCTGTAGGAATTCCGGTTGAACCTTTATTTTAAAATATCAGAGCACATTCGACGGTATATCCCAGCTTTGAGATTTTACTCTCGGCATGCATATTCAGCAGTAGCGAAAAATATACGTTTTCGAAAACAAATTAATCTTAATTCGGGAAATAATTAATTTACGGGTATCTTTCAACGCGAACGTTATCGGAACGTTGTTGAAAATATTTTAATATTTTTTGTTTAGATGTTCACAATCTGCAATGCAGTCTAGGTGTTAATTATTGTTAGATAGGAATTCCTATTAAGGCCATGTTTTAAAATGAGGGCGTACTTAATATGTCCTAGTTTTGAGAATTTTCCTCTCAGCATGCATATTTGTACAGGATGAGTCAACGATTGGATGAAGTAAGTTTGTGCCTTTTCGGTGAAATTTACAAAGAAACTATATTTATTGTTTGATACAGTTTATTTTTACGCAGATTTTAAAAATATTTAGGACTCTACAGGGCGAGCCAAAAAACTAGGACAGCATAAAGTTGTATTTTTTTTAAAAAGAACACCCTATATACGAATCGTATTTTCGATTTAGCTTATAATTTTAAATCTTTTTTATTAAGGGTTTACTATAACAAAATTTTAGAGTTTCTGAGATAATTAAGTTTAAAGAAAAAAAGTCACATTTTCGAGCATCAATTCAATCCTAAATAACGTTTTCAATTTTGTGACAAATATATTCAAATTTGGAATTTAGCAAGGCCAAGGACAAGTTAATATAATTTTTACCTAATATTTGCAATAAAAGTTACAGGGTGTTGAACACATCGGCTCAAATTTGAACAAGTTTAAATGAATAAATATCTTTTTTTAAATGGTATACCCTGTATATTTTCATGTTATTTAATAGAGTAATAAAAACCCTAAAAGTTTTGTTCAATATATCCTATACCTATTTATAATAGTTTTTGAGATATTTCAGTTTTTCTTACTTTCTATACTTTTTTACAGAAATAGTCTTCATTATCATAGTAGCCATGGCAAAAACAATGTAAAAGAACATTTTTCTCTGTGTTAAATTTATAACCGCAATCGCTTCTTTTGGTTTTTATGTAGTGTAGTTTGGTTTTTTTTTATTCATCTTATATTGTAAAATGAATTTTCCAAAGAATGAGTTAATAGATATGATTTATACAATAGGAGAGGCTCAAAAAAATTGCCTTCTTGCTCAAAGAATTTACAAAATGAAGTATCCTGGTCGACGCCAGCCTAATACCCATACTTTTCAAAACTTAATGCAAAGATTTGATTTTTCTGGTACTGTTGATTATCCAAAACGTAAAGTGGTCAACAAACCAGTAACTAATGAAGAAAAAGAACTACAAGTATTGTTAAATGTTCCGGAAAATCCTTATATTGGTAGCCGTCAGTTAGCAGCATTATGTGAAACATCACAATCCACCGTTAATCGTACTACCAAGAAATATAGGTATCATCCATATCACATGGAATTACACCAAGAATTGCATAGAC
This sequence comes from Diaprepes abbreviatus, assembly GCA_034092305.1. NCBI lineage: Eukaryota > Metazoa > Arthropoda > Insecta > Coleoptera > Curculionidae > Diaprepes > Diaprepes abbreviatus. The sequence continues at coordinate 1,493,889 of JASJET010000178.1, read as the reverse complement.
AGGATTTTGAAAGTCGTGTAAACTTTTGTCGTACAATAAATGCGGAGATTCAATTAAATCCAAATTTATTATGCAAGGTAATGTTTAGTGATGAAGCTACTTTTAGAAGTAACGGTGCCGTAAATAGACGCAACATGCATTATTATGTCACAGAAAACCCATTTTGGATTAGAGAGGTGCAACATCAAAACCACTGGTCATTAAATGTTTGGTGTGGTACTCATCATAATCGAATTATTGGACCCCACTTTTTTAATGAACCACTAAATGGCCATAGTTACCTGAACTTTCTACAAGAAGAATTACCCCAACTGCTTTTTTCACATTATGTTTAATTAAACTATTGCCGTTGTAATATAACGAATAATGTATTTCATCATATTTAACCACATTCTGTTTGTTTCTGTAGTTTCTTTTTAATATTTTACATGGCTACTATGATAATGAAGACTATTTCTGTAAAAAAGTATGGAAAATAAGAAAAACTGAAATATCTCAAAAACTATTATAAATAGGTATAGGACATATTGAACAAAACTCTTAGGGTTTTTATTACTCTATTAAATAACATGAAAATATACAGGGTGTACCATTTAAAAAAAAAGATATTTACTCATTTAAACTTGTTCAAATTTGAGCCGATGTGTTCAACACCCTGTAGCTTTTATTGCAAATATTAGGTAAAAATTATGTTAACTTATCCTTGGCCTTGCTAAATTCCAAATTTGAATATATTTGTCACAAAATTGAAAACGTTATTTAGAATTGAATTGATGCTTGAAAATGTGACTTTTTTTCTTTAAACTTAATTATCTCAGAAACTATAAAGTTTTGTTATAGTAAACCCTTAATAAAAAAGATTTAAAATTATAAGCTAAATCGAAAATACGATTCGTATATAGGGTGTTCTATTTAAAAAAATACAACTTTATGCTGTCCTAGTGTTTTGGCTCACCCTGTAGAGTCCTAAATATTTTTAAAATCTGCGTAAAAATAAACTGTATCAAACAATAAATATAGTTTCTTTGTTAATTTTACCGAAAAGGCACAAACCTACTTCATCCAATCGTTGACTCACCCTGTACATAGTAGATAATAAGTGAGTTTTCTCAATTACTTTAAAAAAGAATACATTTACTTCAAAAAGGTACAGTAAAAAATCATTTAACAATTGTTTTACGTAGCAATTAATTTAATAAGTCTAGACTTACTTTTTTACAGGGGAAGACACAGCAATTTGTTTATTTAGAAATTCAGTTTGAAAAAATGATGCAAATATATATTTAATTATTTGAAAAGCATCAAGTAAAACATTGGAAATTCATGTTTTAAAGATAATATCAGACATATTGCGTCCATTATTTTCTATACACTGTCGGTAATCGAACTTGGAAGTTTCATTCAACTCAACTCTTTCCAGCATATCGATGGGTATATTGACGACAATTTGACGAATATTGTTGCTCAGATGAGCCAGGGTCCCAGAACGATCGTTGAACACAAGTAATTTTAGATAGCCCCATAAAATATGTTGCGGGGGCCCAAATCAGGAGACCGTGCTGGCTAATGCAGATCATCTCTCAAAGAAATAAGGCGTCTTGGGAGGTGTTTCTGGAAAAGAGTCACTGACTCACGCGCTGTGTGTGCCGTGGCACCATTCTGCTAGAACCCTACATCTGCCAGGAATTCTGAATCATATGAACATATTGGTCAAAAGTCACCGAAACAGCCCGTTCGTTGTCTTCAAATAACCGTGAACCAATTATTCCAACTTGCAATAGTTCACACCAAACAGTTACACTTTGTGAATGGAGGAGACGTTGATGAAGTTGTCTAGGGTTATCCTGGCTTCAATAGCGCATGTCATGCTTATCTACAAATCCTGAAAAATGGAAGTGAATCTGATCACTGTAGAGAACAAATGTGTTGTAAGACATGCCAAGAAGCACCTCCCATGCATTTTCTCGAGAAACAAAATCGCGTGCATTAAGTTTCTGCACCATTGCCAATTTGTAGGGATGAAATTTTAGCTTTTTATGAAGGATTGACCTCACAGAACGAGCAGACAATCCAAAAGCAGCTATATGTCTTTCGGCAGGGCACTGACGGGTTCACAAAACAAAATGCCTTACTAGATCAATGTTTTGGGTGACCTTGCTGTTCGTAGAAAGCCAGATTTTTTTTTACATCACTACTTTACCTAAAATTGTTTACCTATGAAACAGTCGACTGCCGGCCAGTAACATAACCACGGGGCATAATATTGAAATGGGAATGGGATATACAATACATGGCGATGAAACTACAACTTAACGCTCCGCAAATTCAAATAAGCAAGTTGCTCTGCCCCACCCTGTTCTTAGCACTTTTCTGCAGTCGGAAGAGAAAGTTAATTATAAAATAATTTTACGTAGTTCATACTTATTTCACATGATTATTATACAGGGTATTCGGATATTGCATCAGGATACATCAGGAAAAAAATAAAGGCAGTAAATCATAAAACAAAACCTCAAAAATTCAATACTTCTCGAGTTACAGCTTGTCACAGTTTTTTTTATCTTTATCATCTTACGGTTAATTTTTAACTTATCAAGTTGATATTTGACACAGAGATTACGCTTAATAACGTCTATCATTCTGTTATAAAATTGTCTCTCTACTGTGCCGCGAGAGGTCACTTTAGCTGAAACATAATTTTTTTTTTCACAAATCTTTGTTTTTACAGTTATTTGAAAAAGTGGCAAATGATTTTAAAAACAAGACAATACCTAATCAAAAAGTTATTCTCTATTCGAGTTGATAAACTACACCGTTTAGATGCTAATTAGAATTAAAGTAAAAATAATCAATAGTTTTTTGCACAGTGAATTTGTTTTCTTTAATTATTTATTCTCAGCGATTTAGAGGTAGTACAGCGGTCTGCGGATACGCAAATGAAAGTTCGCGACGTACTAACAGTAACAAAAAATAACCAAATGAATTGTTGATTTTTAATTGTTGAAACAGTTTTTTCGTTATAAAAAATTCGACAATTGTTGATATCGAAATGTCGATAAGTGTACATGATAGCTGAGATTTTGGCAAACATTTAAAAAAAAATTCTGTACGACCGCTAGAAGCTGAGATAGTTTTTTTTTTTTAATTGCTGCGGCGTTGTTTATTAACATTAAGGGTTTATTTAAGTAGGGAGATGGTCAAACTATTTTATGCAGCAATTTTCAACTCAGTTATTTCAAAATTGTTGAAGTTGCACCTACTCTGAGAGTCATAAAGTAAGCAGCGGAAGGGGAGGGGCATTCTTTCAATCTGCGGCGCGCGAAAAACTAGGACGTTTGGAAAAACATGGATTTTATCGGCGAATATTGGTTGTAGAATCTTCTTTTTTCTTTAATTTGTGGTTTCTCGATGATATATGAACAATGAATGATATGTTTTTGTAATCAAATTATTATTATACATAGCAATCAACAAATTGTTGCACTTTTATACATTTATGCATAATTATAGTTTTACTGTACTTACGGGCTTTTTAAATTGCGAAAAATTGTTACAGTGGTCAACAGTATACTATTAATTAGAAGTATTACAAATTAGATTGATTTTTAATGTACCATTAATATTTATCGAGATATAGCATGAAACAAATAGCAACATTTACTGATACCATTATTATTTTTCTAGATGCAGAATGAACTACATTTGACGATTATATTGTAAGCGATTATTCAATCGAGGCCATCGAGATTTATTGTAATATTACTTTCAACGACAATGATAATAATGATGGTGTTGATGATGATGATAATTATGTCAATAATGACGAGCAGAGTGATAATGATAATGATAGTTGTAATGATAATAATAGACTTGACAAGTGCCGTGTTTTGAACATCGTTAAAGGGAAGATACAACCGGGGGTCTTTGAAATGCGGAACGGTGAAACTATAGCTGTAATGGAAGCAAACCAAACATACAAATATCTAGGTATGAAACAGGCTAAAAGAATTGACCATGGCACTATGAGAGCCGAATTGACAACCAAATTTGTCAGGAGAGTAAGGAGGGTATTACGAACTAACTTAAACAGTAGACACTTGTTTAAGGCTCTCAACACGTATGCTTGCTTTGAGCTAAACTACTCTTTTGGAATTGTAAAATGGAGCAGGACGGACATCCAAAACATGCAACGAAAAATAAGGACACTCCTAAAAAAAGCACAAAGACATCACCCTCGGAGTGCTATTGAGCGTACAATGCTTCCAAGACACCAAGGGGGAAGAGGATTGGTGGATATTGGTAAGCAGCTCGACCAACAAATAATAAACTTACGTTCATATTTCCACAGGTTAGCGGACTCTTCCACACTACATTGAGCAATATGCGAGGCAGACGACACAACGCCGCTACAGTTGAGGGAACAAGATATTACTTCTTACCACCAAACAGGCCAAGAGAAGTTACACACCTGGCTACAGAAGCCACTTCATGGATGGCATCCAAATGAGGTTAATCAGGACAATGTCGACAACTCAGCGTCGAACTACTGGTTGATTTCAGGACAGATGTTTCCGGAAACGGAGGGCTTCTTATTAGTTATCCAAGACCAGGTTATTCCATAGAAGAACTATCGGAAGTTCATCATTAGAGATCCCTCAATAGAAAATAACCTATGCAGATATGGCTGTCGAACATCGAAGACAGTTCAGCACATAACTGGAGGATGTCAAGCGTTTGCCGCAACCGAGTATAAGTAAAGACACGACTCAGCCGCTAAGATACTCCACCAAGAGTTAGCAGAAAAGTTAAACCTATTACAGGTCGGAAAAGTACCTTATTACAAGTACAATCCGGAGACTATTCTTGAGAACAACCACTTCAAGTTATATTGGGACCGAACGGTTCTGACGGATCAGACAGTAGCTCATAATAGACCAGACATTATACTAATAGATAAAATTTCTAGGCGAACTACACTAATCGACATTGCTGTACCTAACAACAACAACCTAAGACCAAAATACAACAGAGATCTGGAGGTCCAAATCCGAAAACAATGGGCAATTAACAGCGTTCAAACGATTTCCACAATACTGTCAACAACTGGAGTGATACCAAAGAACCTCCTGCAGAACATCAAGGGACTGGGCCTTAGTGAGCATCTGTATAAACTTATGAAGAAAGCAGTTCTCCTTGCAACCGCGAGAACCGTCTGAAAGTTCGTGGGAAATACAGAAGACAACGTCACCTAGGACCCGATAACATGGAAAGGGTTCCAATAAAGCTTCATAGTTTTGGTGTCTTTGTATGCCTGGTATGAGTGAATAATCCCTGGAGGGAGTGCGAAGCCGTTTGGCTTGTAAATCATAGTTGTAATGATAATAATGAGACAGATAAGTGTTTTGAAAATGGATGTCCAACGATATCTAAGAAACGGAGAACGGAATAAATATTTTGTATAGATTTAAGCAAAAACTATGTATGTTAGCAAAAAATTTTGTAGATGAAAAATGTTCATCCAATAAAATAAATAAAAAAGTTAACATGTGTTTTCTTGTACAACCAATAATTTGGCGGCAAATAACAGTCGTAATTTGTTTCATGCTATAACTCGATAAATATTAATGGTAAATTAAAAATCAATCTTTTTGATATTCCTAATTAGTAGTATACTGTTGCACACTGTAACAATTTTTTCGCAATTTGACGAACATATACGTACGGTAAAATTGTAATTATGCATAAAATGTATAAAAGTGCAACAATTTGTTTATTGCTATGTTTACCCATAATTTAATTACAAAAACATATCATCCGTTGTTCACATATCGTCGAGAAACCACAAATTAAAAAAAAAAGGTTCTACGCTTAATATTGGCCGAGATAATCCAAATTTTTTTGGCAAAAAGAATTTGAAGCGTCCGAATTACGTTTTCTACCGCCCGCCGCAGGCTGAAAGAACGCCCCCCTCCACTACTCACTTCCTGTCTCTCGGAGTAGGTGAAACTTTAAACTATTGCAACATCAACAATTTTGAAATAATTGAATTGAAAACTGCTGCACACAATAGTTTAACCATCTCTCTATGAGTTTCTACGTAAATAATCCCTTAATAATAAACAACACTGCAGCGATTTAAAAAAAACTCTATCTCAGCTTCTAGTGGTCGTACAGAAGTAGTCAGAAGCCCACTAACACTAATTTTTTTTCCAGATGCTAATTCCGTCGGCCTAATAGTAATTTTTCTTTAGAAGTAAAATATATAAAATAAATATTTATTAGAAACAGATATAAATCCTATTTTGTTATATAAATCACTGGCTACAAAAACCACGTAATAAAAAATGAATTTTGTATATGGGAATCCAAATTCATAAAAACTTTACGGATTTTCTAATAAAAGTTAAATTTGTTTTTAATATTTAATAAGGGTCGGATATATTCGCCGACTTTTTGTTTGAACTTTGGCGGTGGAACGATACAAATTTCCAATTCCTTGTCTAAAAATAAAATGAATTTAAATTCAAAAAGTTTGTCGGAAATTATGGACGAAACGGTCCACATACGTTACAATTTTTGATATTGCATTGAGAGAAGTAATTTGTTCTCGGAAGTTACCGAATCATGAAAACGTGTGCACTGCATCAGGTCGTTTTTATTTCGACTATTAGAAAAATGTAATTTAACATTCTGGTATACAAATCTAAAATATTTTACTTTTCCTGTTAACACAAAGTGCTCGTTAAAAAAAATAAAAAGAACTTTAGGCAAATTTTTCGTCTTTCAGAAAGACAATTTCGATAGGCTTTTTAAAGTTTTGAAAATTGTTTTAGTCTAAGATCCCGCAGCAAAATCACTACGTTCATAGCGAAGTTAATCAAATTCAAATTTTTACATACATTTATGAATAGGAGAATACATTTATAACAGGGTGCCAGTCAAAAAGTGGCCGCAAATATTTTTAATTAAAATAATTATAATTAATTTTCGAAAAAAAATTTCGTTCACTTGTTTTTTAAATAAAATATAATTCACATCATAGTAATGTATGTAAAGAATTTGAAGAGGCATGGGTGCCGTTCCCCACTCGACCCCAACTATTTCGCAGCCAGGTGTAAAAAGGTAATATTTTGGTGTATTTATACGTTCATGACGTATATGCATGTTTTTTACACCTAATTAAAGCCAATTTTTTTTTTTTAATATGATGATATACCGCTGCCTGCGAAAAAAGGGCCCCAAATTAGGGTTGCTAGCTGTTAAAAACACTAGATATCAAAGTTGAAGTGAAAGAGAGTTAGCGCGCAACGCCACTCGTTAGACGAGGATGGCGAGTGCCAGCTGTGCGAGGTTTTAAAGCCAATGCGCATGCGTCGATAGATAGGGTTCTCAGTCAACGGCGCAAACACTAGTAGGAACGTCTTTACAGAGACTCCAAAATTATAATTAAGAAATTAATATTCTGAAAAAAAAACTTAAAATAATAAAACATTTATTTTAAAATAAAAAATTTTGTTTATTGATCAAGTTAAAATAAAAAAATAGTATTTATGAAGAATAGGATTTCGGTTATTTATATTTAAAAAAAAATATACTACGCAGACAATGAAAAATATTTGTTTTTATTGGAGTTCTTTAATACAGTTACTAATTACAGAGTTATTAAATATTAGTCCAAAAAAAAAAACAACAGCATACTTGAAATAAATAAATGAAAAAGAAACAATTAAAAAAGTCATCAAATAATTAATCCACTCCATATTAAATTTTTTATTAATTAATCAAAGTTCGATTCTTCATCGCTTTCACTATCATTGCAACTGTCAGTATCATCGTCGCAAATATCAGACTCTTCTTCATTGTCTGAAGATTTGTTATTTGAATTGAACAAGACATTTTCAACTTGTGATGGAGAGGAACTTCCTAGAAAGCATGTTGGTTTCAGGAAGCCATCTAAAAGAAGCCAACCATTATTTTCCGCGCTGAACTTTAAGCAATCGGACTTGGTGGCATTGAGCCACATCGAATTAACAAAAATGGTCCGTAGCATTTTTTGTTTTAATGATTTCCAGCACGGTAAAATATGATTCGAATCGAAGCCTCTATTTTTTTTTATAAAATTTTACTACATAACGAACACTTTTTCATTTCTCTAAAATGCGAACTTTACTTTTATTAACGTATTAACACACTGAAGTCGAATAAATAAATAATAATATCAACAACGTTGTATATAACGAGCTCCAAAACGTGGTTAGCATATAAGAATAACTCAGCTGCACTGTTGAGAACCTATCGACGCATGCGCAATAGCTTTAAAAACTCGCACAGCTGGCACTCGCCATCCTCGTCTAACGAGTGGCGTTGCGCGCTAACTAACTCTGTTTCACTTCAACTTTGATATCTAGCATTTTTAACAGCTAGCAATCCTAATTTGCGGCCATTTTTTCGCAGGCAGCGGTATATCATCATATTAAAAAAAATTAGCTTTAATTTGGTATAAAAACATGCATATACGTCATGAACGTATAAATACACTAAAATATTACCTGTTTACACCTGGCTGCGCAGTAGTTGCGACCGAGTGGGGAACGGCACCTATGCCTTTTCAAATCCTTCACATACATTACTATGATGTGGATGATATTTTATTTAAAAAACAAGTGAACGACATTTTTTTTCGGAAATTAATTAAAATTGTTTTAATTAAAAATATTTGCGGCCACTTTTTGACTGGCAACCTGTTATAAATGTATTCTCCTATTCATAAATGTATGTAAAAATTTGAATTTGATTAACTACGCTATGAACGTAGTAATTTTGCAGCGGGATCCTGTACTATTTTATTTAGATTTCGTTCCACTTTCTTCCCTTCCTCAGCAGTCTTAGACTCTCTTTAATATTTTTCCAGGTACACATATTATGTGCTACGGAAGATTATTTTAATCTATCTATTCTCTTAAGATTGTCGCTTTCTCGGATCTGTGGCGTATCGACGCTTCATCTGATTATCTAGGGTCTCCACCTTATTATCCTACTGTTTCACTTGTCTTGCTTTCTTGTCACATGGCCAAGCAAGAATCACTGTGGCAATACAATGTGATTAATGACGTCTATCACTTTCGTATCTAAATATTCGTCATGTCATCTCTCAGTATTATTTCCCGTATTCCTCTCCTAATAGCTTTTTGGTTAAGTCTTAACTTATTCAGCATAAGTTAATGAAGCTGATGCATTCACCATATATTCATATTCTTTCATTTATCTCCAATTCTTAATTTATTTTTTCAATAATTATAGTTTGGATACTTGTACTTGTTTACTTTTTTGATTTCATTACCTCCATTGATTTTTATTTGTCAACACATATTTTGACTTATAGAAATGTGTTTCTAAATTAATATAGAAAGAGACTTTATGGACATATTTTAGTAGACTTATTGATTCTTTCTTTGATTGACCAACTAGCACTATGTCGTCATCAAATATAAGATGATGCAATCTTTAAATACTGATAATAATGGCTCAATTTCCCTAATTCATTGATGTAAGGGTATCTTGTAACACCAGAGTAAATAATTTAAGCGACAATACATTACTGTGCATAACTTCTCGTTTTATATATATTTTGTTTTTTCTCTTGTACTACTGTATATGAAAGATAATTCTTAAAAATTAACAGCCTTATTCACTAACATTTTTTTATTTTAAAACCGTCCTAAATTGACAAAAGATACCTTAAACTAACAAGAACAGCAATATGTCAAGTGAGTTCTAAGTTCTAAATATACAGGCATTAAAAAAATCATTTTCTTTTATTACTGAACCGGCAAAAATGGAAAATATTATTTATTTTCGGCGCACAACTATTTTACTTACATATTTCAAGACTTTATCTTAATGTTTTTATCCTTAATATCCTTATATATGCATTTATTTCTTCTTCAGATCGTTTAAAGGAAAAAAGAGAGGAATACAGTTTATCTCCTGCGTCATATCATATAATTTAGATTTTTAACGGACGGTTGTCTCTTGTGAGTTTTGCTCTTGCTTTTTTACAGCTTCACTGGTGAGATCATTCAGCGATTGAAGAGTATTTAGAGAGAACCGGAGCTGAGTTGGTAGGAGATAAACTGCCTGAGGAAGAAGAAAAGCGGTAAATGTTTTTGATCAGGCCTTGCTTTCTTTGACACTCGTCCACTCCCCATAATTCAAAGGTGTCATATGTCTTTTCAAAATTTATAAATATTAACCATCGGGATATATTGTTTTTAGTTACCTATCATGTTGTCATCGTTTTTAGATATTGGTTGACATACATCTAGTTTGATGTTAGACCGATAGTTATAATTCTGAGACACTGAACCAAAGGGTATTTGGTATGATTTTGACAGCGTAATAGTGGCCATCTTTCAATTACAATATTTGACACCTATCATTATTTGTCATCAGTAAGGCTTACCATTCCATCATGAAAGGTTTAACGTTACCAGAATGGTTGGAATTTGTACAATTATTTTATTATTACAACTTAGGGACTTTTGTTGCTACTCAAAAGGTTTTTCGTGCAAAACATGATTATCATTCCGCTCCATCTTTGTTTCAGCTTCTTGAAGTAATTAATGAATTAAAAAGTGAGTTTACTTTTCATGATAATAAGCCAGCGAGACGATGACGTAGTGATGAGAATATAGTCGCCGTTTGGTCAAGTATTCGCAAGAATTTGGGCATTAAAGGATGATTCTTGGTGTATTTTGAGGCTAAATATTAGGCTGCACCGATATAAGATGATACGGGCGCATGAACTCAAGCCAAGTGACCTTAATTTACGTCGGGAGCTAGCAGACCGAGCTCATGTGGCGATCGAAAATGACCCTGATTTTCATTGAAAATTCATCTTTACAGATGAGGGAAATTTTTGGTTAAATGGCTTCTTAAATAAACAAAATTGTCTTTACTGGTGCGAGTCAAACCCTCAAATAGCTCATGAATCTCTCTCACTTCAAAAAAAAAATCACTGTTTGGTACTGATTATGGTACGGAGGCATCATCTGTTTATATTTTTTCAAAAATTTTCTTTCCGAAAATTGATAAAATTTATTGCGATGATATGTATTTATAACAAGACGGAGCAAGTTGTCATACAGAGGTCGTTACTATGGATTTATTGCGGGATAAGTTCTGTGCATCAATAGTCTCACGAAATAGATCATTCAATTAATCGTTAATATCCTGTGATTTAACACCATTTGACTATTGACTATTCTCTGTGGGGCTATGTTAAGTCAAAGATTTATGCCAACAAATCCAAGACTGTAGCTGAACTTGAAACTAACATACGAGCCACCACACGTGCGATACGACCCCAAATGGTGCACAGAGTTATCGAAAATTGAACGGATTAGGGTCTATAACAGTGAATAAATAACGACCCCGCAGACCACGCGGTGCGAGGGGACGCAGCCAATCCAGGGGCATCCTCAAGTCTCTTAATAAAAACAATACATTAAGTGGAAACCGACATTTTTTTACTAAAGTGTATATGCGAATGATCAAGACAAGTGCAAAATAATGGGGCGCATTCGAAAATCTGCGGGGGGTGGGGGCAAATACTTTTAGTTACGCCATTGGTCTATTAGAAGAGCTGCGTGGCATATTTCAACTATATTTTATTTAAATTATAAATGGCCAAGAATAGTGAAATTAATAAAATCAAAATGCATCATATTTGGTTGAATTTATTGTATTTTATGCCAATTTTAAATAATATCATCTCTACTGGGAAACCCTTTATAATAATATAGTTTTCGAGATATCTGATATCGGTTTTCTTATGGTATCAGAAGGGCATTTGTCTAGTTTCTTGGAATGTTCTCTAATTCCAGGCATTTGTTAAAAAGAATTTCTAATGCATTTTTCCACATCTTTGCTAGAATTCCATTTGGTACAGCCACTATTCCATATTCCATCTAATACACTGTAGTTCTAAAGTTACAATTGCATCTTTAGTAATAGGCTGAATTTTTTCAGAACCTGTTAATGTCATTTGTTAGCTTACTATATTATCATAAAAGTATCTGTAAAGTTCTTCTACTGTCATTATAATATCTTCTTTACCTCTGCTACAATGATCCTCCTGATCTTTTCCCCTTCACAGATTCTAGACGCCTTCTAAGAACTTTCATATCTCTATGTTTCTCAAGTATTTTTTGGGCTTTTTAGTTTTATATTTCGTATTTAATTGGGCGTTTTTTCCACTTTCTCTTTTCTGTTCTATTATAAATTGTCTCCAATTTTCACGAATGTTTTTGGTTGTTATTGGTTTTCGTTCTTTAAGATTCTGCTGCGCTGTTCCTCTTAATCTCTGTAGTGCTATCAGTATTTTATTGTTATTCACTGAGCCTCCTTGAGAGGCAAGTTTGCAATCGATTTGGATTATCCTTCATTCAGTTACGTTAACAGGACTAGATATAGGTCTGTATAATTTGCTTTCCTCCTTACAATTTTTATTATTAATGTATATCCGTTCTCACTAATAAATCTACAAATAACGTCGCTAAATTTTAATCTGGTTACAGAAATAAAATTTTATCAAAAAACAAATTATATTTTACTGTACTTAAAATCTTTCGTTTTGCCCTCAAAAGTCCTTTAATCATAAACATTTTTAGTAAACAATCAACTTACTCCTAAAACGAAATAGAAAAGCTCCCTTCTGCTTGAAATCTATTTTTAAAATACGACATTCAAATAAACTGCTAAACGAGACAACCCCGGCGCTCATTAAATTTACAAAGCCGCCGTCCTTGCTTCAGGGCTTTTTCATTTCTAAAGAGATGTACCCGTTTATGTTCGTGACAACCCTTTTATCATTGTGGATCTATGCAAACACTGTCGTCGAATCATTATCTGCACATTTAGTTCTAGATTATCGATCATAAATCTATTATATCGGTCAACAAAAATATATTGAATAAATTTTTTAAATTGATGATATGGTTTGCGTCGTAATATAAACCAATTATTTTGCATTGGTATCGTATTTTCTTACTTAGAGAGTATATTTCTAGGTTTTCTAGCGTCCAGGTTCTTGTTCAAGGATAATATATATTCCTTTTATTTCCACATAAATTACCTTTATTTAAAACTACTCATCAAATAGGATTTATCTAGTTTTAGTTTTAAATAAAAACACAACCGTGTTAGATCAAACATTTTTTAAAATTTTAATTACATTTTATTTGGAAAATAATTTCTTATTATTGACCGCATGGTCGTATTTTTATTAAGTCGAATCTGAACCATATTGCCATAAATCAGATAATGGAGAAAAGCTGGGAATTCGATCGTGAACTACATCAGATATTTATCGATTTTAAACAGGCATTTGATAGAGTTTGCAGAACGAGACTATGGACAGCAATGCAGGAGCTTGGCTTTCCCAAAAAACTGGTCAGCCTAATAAGAATGTGTATGGAGGGGCTGAAGTGCAAAGTGAAAGTGGGACAGTACTACTCTGAAATGTGTGAAGTAAACAACGGTCTTAACCAAGGAGATGAGCTCTCACCACAACTTTTTAACATAGCGCTGGAATATATAATCAGAGATTCGAAAATTGAAGCACCGACATCTATATTCCATCAAGATGGACCAAATCTACTGTTGGCATTTGCAGATGATGTCGATATGATTGGTAGTAGTAGAATAAAAATGAAAGAAACTTTAATACGGTTCGAAAGGGAAGCAAAGAAGATGGGACTCCAAATCAACGAAGACAAAACTAAATACATGTTCATGAGTCGGAATGGCCGAAACAGAGACAGAATAGGTCAAAACATTACCATCGATGAATATGACTTTGAACGAGTCAAAGAATTTAAATACCTAGGAACAACAATATGCGAAGATAACAACGGATCACAGGAAATAAACAATAGAATACAAGCAGGAAATAGATGCCGGTACGCACTGCAAGATCTGATGAAATCGAAACACCTCACAAGACGAACAAAGATAGACCTATACAAAATAGTTATAAGATCGATAGTTATATATGGTTGCGAAACATGGACGCTAACGGTAGCGAACGAAGAGAGACTACGAGTTTTTGAAAGAAAAATCTTGAGGAAAATCTCAGGACCAACGATAGATGAAAGGACAGGACAATACAGAACAAGAACTAACAAGGAATTAGAAGAATTATTCCCAGATACAGATGTAGTAAAAGAAATAAAGGGCAGAAGACTCCAGTGGGCAGGACATATCAGAAGGCTTCCTGACGACAATAATAAGACAAGCTTGGGAGGAAGCACCGACTGGGAGAAGGCCACTGGCACGACCCCGACTCCGGTGGAGAGATAATATAACAAAAGATCTCAAAACTATGGGCATCGAACACTGAATGGAGGTTGCGAGAGATCGAAATGAATGGAGGCATGTCGTAAAGTCGCCTAAAACCCACCCAGGGTTGTAACGCCACGGAGTAAGTAAGTAAGATTCTGAACCTGTTTTTAGGCCATTAATATTATCAGCACAAACTAAAGATTTAATATAACTCCAGAAAAAAATTTAAAAGCCTTTTCTCACTTACGGGTGCCCACCTCGGGTTTCATGGTATTGGTGAAATACCCGCGACTTTTTCAGTTCAAACTTTTGCATCAGGACTTTGGGTGAAAAGTCGGAGTGTCGAGCCTTGAATGCCGATTTTTTGAAAAATAATCCCTAAAAACATGATCGTCAGCCTGATGTTATAGACATAGTAATATTAGTGAAATTTACTTTGTTCGTCTGCTGTAGCCAAAGGCGAACCCACCACCGACGTTGCTAAGGCAACAGGAGAAGTGCTGCTCCGTAAATAATTGATATGAGTACTAATTCTTCGATATTCATTCTTTAACAAAAAGTAACGTTAGAAGTTTATAAGACAAATAAAACACAAAACACACGAATAAATATAGAACAGAATATTGGCCTTTGGCGTCTCTATAATGTAAAAAAATGATACCAAAAGTACAAAACGAAGAACTACTAGAATTTTTAACCCTTGTGAAAAAGTCGTAAATGTGAACAAGCTGGCATCTTTCACCCATGATGTCAAAACTCTCTGAAATCAGCTGATGGGTTTCGGATGACAAGACCCGGAGTGGGCACCCATAAATGAGAAAAGGTCTTAATAAGTTACGCATGGTTGTCAGATCGCAGGATAATTCCTTGGGTCAGCACCAAACTTAATTCTCAATAAATTGCTTATTTCACGAGGTAAAAGGTATCCTACACCGTCTTATAAAAACTATATATCGTCCAAATCATGATCTTTAGGTTTACGAACGAAGAACAAACATGGCTAAACTTTAATTAACTTCGTAGAATAATAACAGTTATATGCATAAAATAGTTCCTAACAGAACAAGTCACAACAAATGGGCGGGACTATTTCAAATGGGAACATTAAAAATGAAATAAACTAAACATTATCATCACAAAAAAATATAGTAAAATACTAAAGATTTATAAATAATATCATTACTGGAGGCGACCACAGAATTGTTATATCTAGAGTGAAAATAATCAAGGGAATGGAGAAGAAAAACGACAATTAACAAGAATAATTAAGCAAGTTAAGAGAAAAGAAACAGATTATCGGAATGAGGTATATACAGAAATAGAGAAAAACAACAACACCTTAAGAGAAATTTTGACAAAAAGAAAAAATCGAAGGAAAAAGAACAGCATAGATATATAAAATCGAAAAACTCTTAGTAGAATATGTAAATTCAGAAGAAGTGCTTGATATAACAAATGAAGAAATACTAGTAACGCTTAAAGAGATTAAACATAACAAAACACCAGGATCAGATGGAGTGCTGACAAAATTTATGAACGAAGGTAGAGGAAAATATATGATAGTACTGAAGCAACTACCGAACAAATACTATATATATATATATATATATATATATATATATATATATATATATATATATATATATATATATACCTGATAGTAGGAATACATACATCATTAACAGGCTACAATAGAAAATAGAATTTATCCAATCTACAGAATAGGAAAGCTTTAGAAAACATTTTGGCACTTCTACTGACCATCTCTTAACCAACCGAGGCCTAATTAAAGAAGCTACCAAATACAGTTTACCCTTATACTTATTAAATTGAATACCAAAAGGCCTTCGATAGTATCTAAGTCGATGCAGTCGAACTAGTAATAACTAATAGCAGAGTAGATTATAAACATACACAGATCATAAATGATGAGTGAAATATATAGTAGTATAAAACTTGTAGTCCTAAAACCAACGGTTAGACAAGGAGAGTTAATGAGTTTAAAACTGAATTTCAATGATATGGGAAAAAACATGAATGCAAAAAACTCAACTACTTACGATGCAATTATAATATCCGACAAATCGAAGATAAACAAGTCATGCTTCGCAAACCTACATTCAAATCAAAGAAAATTGGGCTACAATTAAACAAAAATAAAACAAACGCCATAACAAACGGAGAAGAATCACAAAACATAAATGAAGAAAGCGAATCTTCAACATATGTATTAAGTTTAAATCACAAAATGCGAAAAGTCCAAAAAAATGGCCAAATCGAAAAATAATTAGACTGGCATTAATTGCTTTCGAAAGGAAGAGGCAAATACTAACAAACAAAAGAATTCTTTTAAAACTACCAAAAAGTTTATACAATCGTTGAATGAATATTGAATGAATGAATCAGTAAATAGAGATAATACTTGATTTTCAATGCATAGGCCTTGTTTGGTCTTTTATATTTCACCATGATTGCAAGTCATCCAAGGCCGATCACTTTTGCGAATCCAAGCAGTCTCATTAACTGTTAAATGTCCCTAATTCGGTTCGTTGAGTGCTGGAGACTCTGAGAATATAGTAAACCGTTTCAATCACCTTTAAATACCATATTTACACTGGGTCATCTATGATGTCAATGCTATGAAAATGACCTCGCAATTGACAATGTCCTATTAGTAATCAGTAAGTAACACACTTCATTTCAGGAGCTTCTCACCAGGATTCCACAAAAGATTCCGCACCAAACCCTTTGAAATTGATTCCCGGTCAAATTCGCTAAAATTTCGATATGTTGTTCTCCTTGGGATTCTGATCAAAAGCTACAACAGGTACGAGGTTCGAAAATTTCTAGTTTCCGAGATACAGAGCGTCAAATTTGTGGTAATTGGCTATCCCCTGTCCAAGTAGGCAGATTATCGGGGAGCCAATTTCCCGATCAAATTCGCTGGAACTTCAGTATATTTTCTTTCTGGGATTTTAGTCAAAAGCTCCAGTGGTTGTATTAATTGTCCCGTATAATTTTAAAGTAACATAGATTCTTGGTTATGCGGACGAATAATGTTAGTAAACATAACTCTTGTATTAAGAAGTGCAAAAAACTTCAAGACAGTGGAGAAGCTCCGGGTTCGGAAAATGACGACAGCGCTGCTTCGTCCTCATTTTGGATTCATTGGGCCATTACAGTCTGTACATTCCATCATCTTGCAATCATGTCCTATATACAGTTTTTAAACCAAAAGCAGAATTGAGCGAGGCCGTGGTTAGTTTGGTTGCCGATGCCGAATGATTCGACCTCTATCATTTAGATTACATGCTTCGTATATCGAGTTTGGTATATTTCTATTTTTATTTTACCATCGCACCATCACATGGCAGTTTTATACACATTGTTAGTAGATGTCGCTTTTGTGTTATCAAGTGGTCCGTCGAGATATCGCTATTTGTGTTTTTTCGGTTTAAAAATAGTGTGACTGACAGATAATGGATTGCACCGGATGCTATCGCATCCCAAATGAGGATAGAACCGTTATTTTTCAGACTCGAGGCTTCTCCATTGTCTTGGAGTTCTCCCGGCACGTTTTAATGCGAGAATAATGTTTACTAAGAATATACGTCCGCACAGCCGAGAACTTAACTACAGAAAGAGAGACCGGGTCTCCGATACCATGTCTACTTAACAGGGGATAGCAAATTACCACAACTTGGACGCTCTGTATCTTGAAATCTAGGAATTTTCGGACCTTATGCTCATTGGAACTTGTGTAAAACCCCAAGAAGAATAACGTACTGAAGTTTCAGCCTATTTCACTGAGAAATTGGTTCCCCTACAACCTGCTTACTTGAACGCGAGATAACTAATTACAACAACCTTGACGCTCCTTATTTCCGAAACTAGAAATTTTCGGACCTTGTGCTCAGTGGAGGTTTTGATTAGAAACATACATACTCATGTTTTAACGAATTTCACTGAGGACCAATTTTCATAAGGTTGGGTGGGTTCTTTGTTTTTTGGCAACAATTTAAACTGTTTCTTATCACCGGTAATTGGAACAGGCCCAACTAGTTGGGTCCATATGATTAAGTTGCGGACCCAATTTTTGCAAAAAGATTTATTTTTTCGTTTTCGTGTATACCCGAGTGCTCAGATACTCAGACGAGTCTAATTGTGCAGCTGTTTTGTGACACTCACATATCAGTCGTGGAGCTACAACATTAGACTTTAGTGTTACGGGTCTCCGATAACTCTTTTACATTTTAACGTATTTCAAAATGCTTTTTATTTGAAATAAAACACAAGCTTTTCACTTATAATACTTTCTGCCATTATTTAATGCTATTTTTTGATGAAAAATGCCTAAAATAACAAACCACTCTTTAGCAGGGAGAGTTGAATTTTAATAAAAAGATATTTTTTATGCCAAAAGTGTAGCGGAAATAAAAGGGCTTTAGAATTCCAATTGCACTGAAATCATAAAATCAATCAATTTTGATAAATCCGTTTCCATAAATCTTTTTTTTGCTTTTCACGAACGCGTTTTTTATTGGTATTTATAAAAACATATTATTGGCGGCTGTATTGAGGACTTTTGTGCACAAATTAAATAAACGATTTATCTTTTATATTTTAGGTTCAGTTTTGATTTTGAAAACCCATAATGGGTGACAAAGCCTTGTGGGTGGCGACACATTGGTTACTCCAGTCTTCCTATTGAATTTGTATCGATTTAATGTAAAAATGTATCTGAAAATTTGAAGTCATAGGGGGCACCCAGTGGATGATAAGTACGTAAAAAAGTACAGCTAGATCAGCCTTGTCTTTTTATAAACATCATCCAAAGTCGAAAAATTCGATTTTCTATCCGTAGAATTTTCCGGTTACATTTTAGAGAAAATGAAAGTTGTGGGTATTGAAAAGACCTTTAATTTCATTTTTTATACGTCAAAATCGAAAGATAATTTATCGAGATAATGGCGAAAAACCACGTTTTTTGCACTATTTTATAAATGTTAATAACTTTTGCAAGAAAGGCCGAAAGTGATGTATAACCACTTGATGATAAGGTCATTATGTGCCTTTATAATTGTGCGAAAGCTGGACCAAGTCGGTTTGGTAGTTTATGAATAATCTTAATTGTTTATCCCAGACACTGAATGTTCAAACAATTGTCCTTGCCCAGAAGATTATTCTACAGATATTTGCAAAAGCGGAATGGATTCTTTGAAATTCAAACTACAAACGAAGATGAAAAAATGATTGATTTTTAAAAAAATTGTTGTTAAAAACCGTTTAAAGAAGGGCTAACTTTTTTTGCGTATAAACACTTGGAATACCTTTGTTTATTTGAATGGTACAAGTTTGTGAATAAGTGGACTTGAAAGCTGGTGAAAAAACACAAATTTTAAAAGAAAACAAAGTCTCCAACGACCAATAGGAGCTAAGATAGCATTTTTTTAAAAGTCATATCTCTTTTCTTTATAAACATTAAGAGTCCAAATTTTCACAGATTTTAAACAAAGACCTATATTTTATGATGCAATTGATAAGTATGAAATTCATGCGTCATTAGTAAAGTTATAGCCCTTCGAAGTGAAGGTACTTTTGCAAGTGCGTTGTAGCGAGTGGTGGGGGAAGCTCGGCTTTCTCACGATGTGCTTTTGAAATTCAAAGTTCAAATTGGAGCGCGCAACAAAATTGTACGATATCTCGGGTCCCAGATAACGTAGAACCTATATATTTTTTTTGAACTGGGGTAACTTGACGAAGTATGACGAACTGATTTATTTTCATTATCATAGGAAATCGAGAAATGCCGAAAAATTGACATTTCATCGGAAAACACATTTTTGGCAATATTAACACTAATATTGTTTTAAAAAACTTTACTAGCAGTTTAATTTCATTGCAAATATTAAATATAAAACACAGTCACAGTATATATATATATATATATATATATATATATATATATATATATATATATATATATATATCATTTTTCTTAATTTTGTATTTTCTTGGGTTTAGGTTCTTTAATTAATAAAACACAAAACAATTTGACGTTTCGCCCTTTATTTAAGGCATTTTCAAAAATTTTTTCCTAAAAAAAATAGATAATTAAAATACAATCAATATAAAAAAAACATATTTTACACATTTTGGAAAACAAACTAGACACTTAAAACAGTAGTTAAAAACTTTAAAACATTTTAAAAATATTTAATTTTACTAGTACATACCTTGACATTTTATTGTTCTGTTTCTAAATAAACTCTAAATTTTCATCGTTTACTGAGGATACGTGGAATGCGAATGTGTTTTATTTTTTTAAATATTTTTTATATTTTACAGTGTATATAAAAAAAGCAAATAAGGTATATGTTTTATTTTTATGTTTAAGAGGATATTCTATTTTTGATTTTTATTTGACCGGATCGAATACTTAATAGTTTTGTTTAAATTAGGTTTGCGTAAATGTGGCTCAAATTTCCTATATCTGTTCTGTCGTTAACAGTGTTTTTATCTTTTTTAATTTCAATCATTTCTTTTACCTGTAATTTTTGGTAATTTATATCTTTGTTTTTTATAATGGTACTGTTATAATCAAACGTGTGTTTGTCGTCCTGTGTGTGTTTGTTTAACGCTGTTGAGGCGTTTTTTTGTATATTTATGGCCATTTAATCTGTTCTTCAGTAATTGGCTCGTCATGCCTATATATTTTTTGGGACAATTTGTGCAAGGGATCGAATATATTATATTTGATTTATTCATTAGAGGAGTTTTACTTTTTAAATTTGTGAATAATGTATTTAATTTATTATGTGACCTGTGGCATACGATAATATCATGCTTTTTTAAAATGTATTTTATGTTTTCTGACAGCTCACTAGTGTAAGGTAATGCCACATATTTCTGCTGTTTATGTTCTATGTTTTTTGTTTTTACGTTGTTATAAAACTTATATGTTCGTTTATCAATTATTTTGGTGATAGTCTTTTCGTTGAAATTATTATTTATTAGTGTCTCTTTTACTTTTTGAAGTATTTTTGGTCGGAATTCTGGAGATGTTAGGGAGATAGCACGATCAGATAGACCGATTATAACGCTGTTTTTTTGAGTTTTTGAATGATTAGAGAAATAGTTTAGATATCTACCTGACCAAGTTGGTTTGGTGTACCATTCAGTTAAAATTTTGTTTTTTCTGCGTATAAGTGTCATATCTAGAAAATTTATTTTATTATTATTCTCTGTTTCGGATGTGAACTGTAATTTTTCGTTGAAACTGTTAAACTCTTGGAGAATTTCATTTATTTTATTTTGTGGTACGGCTGCTATGCAATCATCGACAAAACGTTTGAAAAATATTATATTAAAATTTAATTTTTCTAAGACTTTTTCCTCTAAATATTCCATTACTAGCTGAGCAATGGTAGATGAAATTGGTGATCCCATCGCACATCCATCGAGTTGTTTATAAAAGGTATTTTCATACTGAAAATAATTTGTATTAAGAACGAGGTCAACAGCATCCATAAAATTATTTTTTGATAGCGTCGTATGTTTTTTTAAAATTTCCCATTTTTCTGCTAAAATAGTGTGGACAAGTTGATTTGGTATGTTTGTATACAAAGATATAACATTTAGCGAAATGAGTCTGTAATTTTCAGGTAGGTTTACTTTATCAATAAATTTTTTAAAGGCGAATGAATCTTTAATAAAAAAATCGTTTTTGCCTGTAATATTTGAAATGCAATCTGATAAGAATTTTGATAAACTATAGAATGGCGATTGTATACAAGAAACAATAGGTCTTAGTGGTATATTTTGTTTATGTAATTTTGGTAGGCCGTATATTTTTGGTGGAATAGCATTGTGAATAGTTAATCTTTTTGCATCTTTTTCAGTTAGTTCTTTTACATTGAGCAATTTTTTTATGAAGGTATTATTTTTTTTTTGGTATAAGTTCGTTGGATCACTTTTAATATTTTTATATGTATTTTCGTCCTTTAGTAAGTTGTTCATTTTTGTTTCGTAATCTGCCTTGTTCATAACTACTGTTTTATTGCTTTTATCAGGCCTTAGAATGATGATTTGAGGATTGTCTTTGATAAATTTTTTTGTTCGATTTAATTTCTTTTTTAACTTTTTTTGGAGGCTGTTACTTTTTATTGTTTGATGCCTTATTTTGATTTTATGATTAGTTAAAACATTTGTTACTTCAGCTCTAATTGTGTCCTTCTTGTCGTCTGACTCATTGCTAATAACAGATTCAATAGAGGCTATATATTCAGTTATTGGAATATCTTTTTCTGTTGTAACATCTAATGAGAAATTTGGACCATATGATAAAACTTCATTAACTTCGGACGGTATCGGGGTATCAGATATGTTTTCGATCCATTTGGACCTGTCGTTGTTTGTTTCTTTACAAATTTCACGCTTTTTAAATAACTGATTTAATTTTTTTTGGTGTCTTTTTTTAATTTTTTTATGTAATTCCTCAAACTTTTTATTTTCTAACGATACGAATCTATCTAATATATCTTTTGTTAAGTATCTCTCAGTTTTTTTGATGTTTTCTCTAATGGATGTATTTAAAGAAGTTATTGTTTTGGTTGCCTCTGTAATTGATAAGTTTAAAATATTGTATTTGGCTTTCATGATGATATTATTAAATTTATTTTCAAGGTACGTACCTGTAAAACAAATATGTGAAACATTCAAATTCAAAAATGTAGGAAATAGATCCATATGTTTGCATCTTAATAAAAAAATTCTTCTGTTTTTTTGAGCGGCAAGCTTGGTGTAAGATTTTGATAATTCTTTCAGAAGTATTACTACGTGCGGCCCATGTGATGCTTCTATCTCCTTATAAAATGCCATACTGGATGTTTTGTTCTAGTAGTTTCAACCCAAACTATCAATTTTTATTTTCTTGATTCTTGAACCATAGATTGTATCATTTTTCTTAATTTTGTATTTTCTTGGGTTTAGGTTCTTTAATTAATAAAACACAAAACAATTTGACGTTTCGCCCTTTATTTAAGGCATTTTCAAAAATTTTTTCCTAAAAAAAATAGATAATTAAAATACAATCAATATAAAAAAAACATATTTTACACATTTTGGAAAACAAACTAGACACTTAAAACAGTAGTTAAAAACTTTAAAACATTTTAAAAATATTTAATTTTACTAGTACATACCTTGACATTTTATTGTTCTGTTTCTAAATAAACTCTAAATTTTCATCGTTTACTGAGGATACGTGGAATGCGAATGTGTTTTATTTTTTTAAATATTTTTTATATTTTACAGTGTATATAAAAAAAGCAAATAAGGTATATGTTTTATTTTTATGTTTAAGAGGATATTCTATTTTTGATTTTTATTTGACCGGATCGAATACTTAATAGTTTTGTTTAAATTAGGTTTGCGTAAATGTGGCTCAAATTTCCTATATCTGTTCTGTCGTTAACAGTGTTTTTATCTTTTTTAATTTCAATCATTTCTTTTACCTGTAATTTTTGGTAATTTATATCTTTGTTTTTTATAATGGTACTGTTATAATCAAACGTGTGTTTGTCGTCCTGTGTGTGTTTGTTTAACGCTGTTGAGGCGTTTTTTTGTATATTTATGGCCATTTAATCTGTTCTTCAGTAATTGGCTCGTCATGCCTATATATTTTTTGGGACAATTTGTGCAAGGGATCGAATATATTATATTTGATTTATTCATTAGAGGAGTTTTACTTTTTAAATTTGTGAATAATGTATTTAATTTATTATGTGACCTGTGGCATACGATAATATCATGCTTTTTTAAAATGTATTTTATGTTTTCTGACAGCTCACTAGTGTAAGGTAATGCCACATATTTCTGCTGTTTATGTTCTATGTTTTTTGTTTTTACGTTGTTATAAAACTTATATGTTCGTTTATCAATTATTTTGGTGATAGTCTTTTCGTTGAAATTATTATTTATTAGTGTCTCTTTTACTTTTTGAAGTATTTTTGGTCGGAATTCTGGAGATGTTAGGGAGATAGCACGATCAGATAGACCGATTATAACGCTGTTTTTTTGAGTTTTTGAATGATTAGAGAAATAGTTTAGATATCTACCTGACCAAGTTGGTTTGGTGTACCATTCAGTTAAAATTTTGTTTTTTCTGCGTATAAGTGTCATATCTAGAAAATTTATTTTATTATTATTCTCTGTTTCGGATGTGAACTGTAATTTTTCGTATAAACTGTTTTATGGATGCTGTTGACCTCGTTCTTAATACAAATTATTTTCAGTATGAAAATACCTTTTATAAACAACTCGATGGATGTGCGATGGGATCACCAATTTCATCTACCATTGCTCAGCTAGTAATGGAATATTTAGAGGAAAAAGTCTTAGAAAAATTAAATTTTAATATAATATTTTTCAAACGTTTTGTCGATGATTGCATAGCAACCGTACCACAAAATAAAATAAATGAAATTCTCCAAGAGTTTAACAGTTTCAATTACCAATTACTGAAGAACAGATTAAATGGCCAATTTCCTATATCTGAAATTTGAGCCACATTTACGCAAACCTAATTTAAACAAAACTATTAAGTATTCGATCCGGTCAAATAAAAATCAAAAATAGAATATCCTCTTAAACATAAAAATAAAACATATACCTTATTTGCTTTTTTTATATACACTGTAAAATATAAAAAATATTTAAAAAAATAAAACACATTCGCATTCCACGTATCCTCAGTAAACGATGAAAATTTAGAGTTTATTTAGAAACAGAACAACAAAATGTCAAGGTATGTACTAGTAAAATTAAATATTTTTAAAATGTTTTAAAGTTTTTAACTATTGTTTTAAGTGTCTAGTTTGTTTTCCAAAATGTGTAAAATATGTTTTTTTTATATTGATTGTATTTTAATTATCTATTTTTTTTAGGAAAAAATTTTTGAAAATGCCTTAAATAAAGGGCGAAACGTCAAATTGTTTTGTGTTTTATTAATTAAAGAACCTAAACCCAAGAAAATACAAAATTAAGAAAAATGATACAATCTATGGTTCAAGAATCAAGAACATAAAAAATATATATATATATATATATATATATATATATATATATATATATATATATATATATATATATATATATATATATATATATATATATATATATATATATATATATATATATCGGAATTTTGTTGCACGCTCCAATTTGAAGTTTGAATTTCAGAAGCACACCGTGAGAAAGCCGAGTTTCCCTCTCCACTCGCAACAACGCACTTGCAAAAGTACCTTCATTTCGAAGGGTTATAACTTTACTAACGATGCATGAGTTTCATATTTATCAATTGCATCATAAAATATAGGTCTTCGTTTAAAATCTGTGAAAATTTCGACTCTTAATTTTTATAAACAAAAGTGATATGACTTTAAAGAAAAAATGCTATCTTAGCACCTATTGGTCGTAGGAGACTTTGTTTCCTTTAAAAATTCGTGTTTTTTTACCAGCTTTCAAGTACCTTATTCACAAACTTGTATCATTCAAACAAACAAAGTTATTCCAATTGTTTATACGTAAAAAGTTACCCCTTCTTTAAACGGTTTTTTAAAAACAATTTTTTTAAAAATTAATCGTTTTTTCATCTTCGTTTGTAGTTTGATCTTCCAAGAATCCATTCCGCTTTTGCAAATATCTATAGAATCATCCTCTGGGCAAGGACAATTATTTGAACATTCAGTGTCGGGGATAAAGAATTAAGATTATTCATAAACTACCAAACCGATTTGGTCCAGCTTTCGCACATTTATAAAGGCACATAATGGCCTTATCATCAAGAGATTATACATTACTTTCGGCCTTTCATGCAAAAGTTATTAACCTTTATAAAATAGTGCAAAAAACGTGCTTTTTGGCCATTATCTCGATAAACTGTTTATCGATTTTGACGTATAAAAAATGAAATTTGGACAAGTTTTCTCCAAAATGTAACCGGAAAATTCTACGGACAGAAAATCGAATTTTCCGACTTTGGATGTTGTTTATAAAAAAACAGGGCTGATCTAACCGAACTGTTTTACGTATTTATCATCTACTGGGTGCCCCCTGTAACGAAGTTGGGCAAGTGTATGTTCGTCGGGATTTAATTTATTTAATTTACATCCGAAAAATCTGATTCTTACGGAAAAACAATATTAAAGGTTTCAAGATTACCGGTTTATAATTAGATTTACCGCGCTATGCCGGGAAATATCATTTTCCGAGATTTTCAGAGCGTCCGACTATAGTAATTGCGCGCCGCATATAGCAGTATCGTATGCGCGATCACCGCACACCGTCACACGTCAGCGTAGTGGGCGCTCGGGCCGTCTATTTAAGTCCGAGCAGACCATTATTTCGCGGAGAACTAAACGTTCTCCACCCGGGTCAACAGTCCAAACGGACTGGACTGGGTCGCCTGCTGGCCTCGCCTTCCTGGTCTAGTAATGTAGGTGAGGCTAGGCTTGTGTGTATATGGTGTTTACCATACATTTCCTTCCTTACATCCTACCCCTCTAATGGCCAGCATTGCCGAGGACCCTTATAAGAACGGGCAATATTGTGTCATCCTACCGTCACTGTCGAGGACCCTTATAAGAACGGGCAGTGACGGTTCCTTTCCTAATTTCCTACCGCTATTGGTCGGCATTGTCGAGGACCCTTATAAGAACGGGCAATGTCGTTCCATCCTGCTGACGCTGTCGAGGACCCTTATAAGAACGGGCAGCGTCAGTTCCTTTCTTTCCTTCCTACCGTCACCGATACACACACGCACTGATGCCGTAAGTTTGTTACTGTTTCCGTAATGACCAGGAATGTGTTTACCGCTAGGTGCCCGCCGAGGTCCGTTGACAAGGGCGCTAAACAACTGCCGCCCCGACGCCTATCGCCGCCGCCGCGTGTAAAGACCGTCGCCGTGTAGAGACGCCGCCTATCGCCGTCGGTCGAATTTTAATACGAAGCGCCGTGAACGCGGATTTTAGATACGAGGCGCGATAATTTGCGTACAAGCCGTCGTGAATAGCGTCGCGACCGTATAGTACGAGCCGTCGTGAATAGCGTCGCGAATGATACCGCCGGGTTACCGTCTTCGGCGCAACCGAACAGAATGAGCTATCGTGAACAGCTCTCAAAACATACTCTTGCCCTCCAGACCGTTTATTTGTTAATATTGTTGTATATCTTAGATTTTAAGTTAGTTTTAGGCCATGTCTTTGTATAAAAGAATGGAATACAGGATACAGGATGTTTTATAACCGTTTGTTTTCTTACCTAGTCCCATTTTTACCATTACATGTGACAATTGGCAGCCAGCACTAATATGCACAATTGACCCCTGGCTTGCCGTTTCTCCACTGTAACAAACTGCCCGGTGCATAAAGTGGGCCCTCGACCACATTAAATCCCGAGGGTGGCGCCCGAGAACCGACCACCGAGTGGATGTTTTAACCTTCAGACAGTTAAACCGTTGATCAGTTGAGAGAGCAGGGATATCCTGAATATACGTAGATGTCGCTGACCCGATATCCCTGCGCTGAGCATTTGACCGATGACTGTCTGCACGAGAAATATCCACTGACCGATGTTCCGCTACCGTGAACGAAGAAGAGCCGAAGAGCACGACCTTGCTCCCCCGCTCCCCGCCTACGAAAACGCGTCACACCCCTACGACTTGAAACTTTCAGATATCTGCAATAAATTTTTTCACCTTCTTTCATAGGAAGACTGGAGTATAAGGAAACACTGATATAGAATAATCATTTTTCGGTTTTTATTGAAGTACTTGCAAAACCTGTAACCGTTAATAATATAACCAAATAAAAATTTATAACAACACGCTTTACCTCTCTTTATAGGTTTTACCAATAACATCAGATAAGAGTAATATATATCCACTGTAACAAATATAAAATTTAAAATAAAATTTATTTTGGTAAAATAATATTTGCTGATGTAGACAATATATAAATTGCAAAACCAAAATAATAAAAAATACTGACGGATATATTGCATACACTATTGAAATCAATCAATTTTAATAAAGGATACTATGACTACTGTCGTTGTTTCAAAATTTATCAAAAACTATAATTAAAATAATGATTTTATTTTATATTTTTCTGCTAAACAATAAAAGTGATACATATATGTATAAATAAAGGGAATCGAAACACAAAATTGTGATTTTAATTTAATAGTATATTTTATTTTATTACGGAGTTTATTTTAAAAGGTATCTTTTAAAGAAGCAAAAAGTTAATTTTGTAATTAGCGGGGAGCAATTTGATATGTGATCTGCAATACAGCTTTGATTGGTTGTTGAAATATCCCAGCTAAATCCAACTTTGTTTCTAAGTGACGTTTGAGTTTTGAGGAAATCAGAGATTTAGCATTAAAAACAGCATTCCATCAAACACAAAATCCAAATTATAAATGACTCTTTGTCTTTTAATATTCTGGGTAAAATCTCCAACATTAAAAAGCAAAAAATTGTGTTCTAAATCATTATTTTAAAAATGTTCCATAAAGAATTCACTGCAGATTCCGTTAAATTTATAAATAATTCTCGGAATTTTTTTGGTCTACGTGACGATATTTGAAAATAAAATCTTACAAAATAATTTTTAAAAGTTGTTAAAAAGTTTTGAATTAAGTATTATATTATTTATGTTATTTACTTACCGAAACGGTAACCAATAGACCAGTCTGCAATTATTCCAGTGAAAGAGCACTCCTGCATCATCAATAATATTCATCTGGACCAAATGAAAATTAATTAGTCGACGTTTGTTCATAAACGCATATATATATATATATATATATATATATATATATATATATATATATATATATATATATATATATATATAATATATATATATATATATATATATATATATATATATATATATATATATATATATATACAGGGTGATTCAAAAATCGATCACGAAACTTAAGGGGGTGATTCTACTTGACAAAATAAGGGTAGAGCTTCATATAATTTTTTTTCAAAATGTCATTCGTTTTCGAGTTACAAGCCGTCCAAGTTCAAGTTTTTATTTTTTGTTTTTTGAATTACTCGCTTACAGGAAAACCGATTTGACTAATATTTGAAAGATAGGCTAAGTCTTCTGCGCTTCATCATTTTAGTAACAATTCACATTGATTGTTTGCCGCTAGAGGGCACTTTACCTACATTGAAAATTGTTTTTTTTGTCATAATTTTTTAGTGTTGACAGCTACAGTAGTTTTTGGCATAATTTCTGAAAGACTGATGCCAGGCCTTTAAAAAAGGTGCTCTTTATTTACATCGCTAAATCCAACGGTTTAGACGTAAATCACCCTTAAAAATTAAGTGGTAAATTTACTTTTCTCATTTCATTACCACCAGCTACCAGGTAAATAGCTATCAAAGTATGCTAGAGCTGTCAGTTTAACATCAATTAAATTCGCTTTTTAAACTATTTAATTTATAATCTTAAAATAACTAATAATGGCTAATCACCAATATTCATATTATGGATTATTGCGATATACATTAATTGATAAAAATTAATGAAACAGTACTAAACAAACTAAAAAAGATTCTCAAAATGTCCCCCATTTTCTTCCATACATTTCCTAACACTCTTCAAAAAATGTCGCCTAACTCGATGAAAAATTCCTGGTGTTTCTTTAATAATTTGGCACTTTTCGATTATCCTGAAGCGAAGATCCTCGACGTTGATTACTGGAATATCGTACACCAATTGTTTCAAATGACCCCAAAAGAAAAATCCATAGGATTAAGGTCTGGTGACCTCGCTGCCCATGCCAATGGTCCACTTCGTCCTATCCATCGCTCAGGATACGTTGCATTCAAATACTGTCGGACACGTATACTAAAGTGGGGCGGAGCTCCGTCTTGGAGGATCCACATGTTGGCCCTTACTTCCAATGGCACATCTTCCAGATACAATGGGAGACGATTTTGGATAAAATCTAAGTATACGTCACCAGTTAATGGGCCATCAAAGAAATGAGGACCAATAAGGTAATCTCCTATTATCCCTGCCCACACATTTAGTGAAAATCTACGCTGATGTTTCGTTTCTACCACATTGTTTGGGTTCTCGTAAGCATATGTGTGGATGTTGTGTAGATTTGTTATGCCATCACGAGTGAAACCAGCTTCGTCAGTGAATAATATGACGCCAATTAATCGATTATCGTGTTCATACTTAGCTAGGATCTGATTGCACATTTCCACCGTCTCGGCCGATCATCGTCATAAAGAGCCTGCACCTTTTTTGAATGAAACGGGTAGAGTTGTTCTTCTCTTAGTATCCTCCATGAACTAGCCTGACAGAGCCGCACTTCATTCCCAATTTTTCTAGTACTAATACCTGGATTATCTTCAATAATTTCAAGCACTCTTTCTTCTTGTTGCACGTTTCTAGCAGTTCTAGGTCTTCCCCTATTTCCATTATAACTTTTAAAGGAACCACATTCCGCAAGCCTCCTGTGCACACTGGAAAATGTTTGAGCATGAGGGATATTTCTTTCCGGATAACTCTCCATATAATATCTTCTTGCCAACTCTGCATTACCATTTGCTTTTCCATAACAAAAATGGATATCACAATATTCGATATTTGAATATTGGTGATTAGCCATTATTAGTTATTTTAAGATTATAAATTAAATAGTTTAAAAAGCGAATTTATTTGATGTTAAACTGACAGCTCTAGCATACTTTAATAGCTATTTACCTGGTAGCTGGTGGTAATGAAATGAGAAAAGTAAATTTACCACTTAATTTTTAAGGGTGATTTACGTCTAAACCGTTGGGTTTAGCGATGTAAATAAAGAGCACCTTTTTTAAAGGCCTGGCATCAGTCTTTCAGAAATTATGCCAAAAACTACTGTAGCTGTCAACACTAAAAAATTATGCCAAAAAAACAATTTTCAATGTAGGTAAAGTGCCCTCTAGCGGCAAACAATCAATGTGAATTGTTACTAAATGATGAAGCGCAGAAGACTTAGCCTATCTTTCAAATATTAGTCAAATCGGTTTTCCTGTAAGCGAGTAATTCAAAAAACAAAAAATAAAAACTTGAACTTGGACGGCTTGTAACTCGAAAACGAATGACATTTTGAAAAAAATTATATGAAGCTCTACCCTTATTTTGTCAAGTAGAATCACCCCCTTAAGTTTCGTGATCTATTTTTGAATCACCCTGTATATATATATATATATATATATATATATATATATATATATATATATATATATATATATATATATATAGGTTGAAATTTTTTGAAAGCGACACCTATTAACCAGTACAGGACTCAAAATTTATACGCCATTTTAATATCTCATCTTCTATATGAACACACACAAAAGTTTAATTCTATCTGTGAATTCATTCTTTGTTTATGAGCCATTTGAAGTTGACGTGTCAGTGAATTTTTATATAATGGATAAAACCGAATATCGTGCAGTGATAATTCTTTGTTTTGGAAGGTTTATCAGCAACAGTAATTCATAAAAAAATGGTAAAATTGTTAAAGGAATCTGCTCCCTTATTTCCACCTGTGTATCGATGGGTTTTAGAGTTTTAACGTGGTCGTACAAGCATTGAAGATGAACCACGTAGTATCCGTCCAAAAAATGCAACAATACCAGAAATCATTGAGCAAGTCTATGATATTGTTTATAAAGATCCAAGTGCGACTAAGCGTGAAATTGCTCATATGAGTACTCTATATTTTACACGAAGAATTACGTATGAAAAAGCTATTCGGAAAGATTGTATTGCCCATCTGGGTGGTGCAGTGGTATGGTTGTGGTCTAGCACCACGTAGATGCCGGGTTCGAATCCCGGGTCCAGCTTGGGTGTTTGTTACTGTTATCAGATTTAAGTTAGATTTTAAGTTTGTAATTTGTGGAAAATTATTAATAAATTGTGACTGGCTGCATGGCCGTTCGGCCCAAAGCCATAAAAGTAGCCTTGGCTACTTTAAAAAAAAAAGATAGTGCCGCATTCGTTAACAATTCAACAAAAACTGAATCGAAAACAAATTTGTAACCGTAACTTGGAGCGTTTTAAGCAGAATAAAACCGATCTTGTGCGTCGTTTTGTAACTGTGGATGAGACTTGGATTTACCATCATGATCCTAAACTGAAACAAGAACGTTTACAGTGGACTGAAGCTGGGTGTTCAGCATCAAAACATGTCAAATCAGAACGATCGGCAAAAAAGGTTATGGCATTAGTTTTTTGGGATTCAAAAGGTTTTTTTTTGATTGATTATCTTGAAAAAGATAAAACAATTAACTCTGAGTATTATTGCAATCTTTTGGACCAGTTGGATAAGAAAGTTCATGAAAAAAGACCCGGCTTACAGAAGAAAAAAATCATTTTTCATCTGTAACCAAAACAATGCACGTCACACAAGTGTTTAACGATGGCTAGATTGAAAGAATTAAAGTACGAATTGCTTGAACACCCACCGTATTCTCCAGATTGGCTCCCTCCGACTACTATCTTCAGGAATTTGAAACAATTTGAAACAATTTCGTGGAATGAGGAAACCATTGCAGCCGTGAAACATTACTGTGCAGAGCTTCCGGAAAATCATTACAAAGATGGTATAAAATTATTGGAGGATCGTTGGAACAAGTGTGTTAAAGTTGAGGGAGATTAGATTGAATAAAAAAACGAATTTCATAAAAAAAACATTCTTTCATTTTCGCTTTCAAAACTTTTTAACCAACCTGTATATATCCTAAAAAAAATCAAATAATTTTTATAAGCTTTAATTTCAATTTCTGTCATCATGTGCCCGACTTATTATTACTGATTCAACTTCCATATCTATCAAATATTGTTTTCATGTTGTTTTCCGGTATACCATTACATACACTTAGGGACTACATTGTTCTAAAACTTCGGTCCATCTCCACCAATATGTTTGTATATGATTATGAATTTGTCCGAATTAATGTCATTTCATAGCGTTGAAGTCGCAGTGGTATGGTGGAGTAACGCTTCATGACCATGCTGACTAAACACACACATTGTTGATAAACAACGTATTTTATACACTTTGACAAAGAAAAACATATTTAAATTTTATCTTGGTCAGAGGTGGGCACCGGTGTACTTATTAGTAATATAAGAACAGCATTACGTGATAAAGTAGCAAAAGCTGCCGTATAGTATAAAAACTTAATTTCTTCATCGACACCTTACTTCTAAGAGAATTTTCTTTTTAATATGGAGTTCTTCGCACTTTTTGATACAAGGTTGATGCTTTTCAAAACTCTCCGTAATGAAACCAATTATGTCATTAAAAGAAAAGGAAAGGTATATTTTGAATTAAATCCCAGGACGGTAAACAAAAACGTTATTTAGAAAAAATTTAAAATATTGAACAAAGATGGCAAAGGATGGTGTGCTTCCGGATAACCTTTCGGACCCACAGTTATTACATAGTTTCTTTCTAAATATTCAGGCCAACAATATATCAAATCGACCAACTCAATGATTCCAACTAAATATATTAGTTTGCATTTACAGACGAGAACGAAATATATAAGGCCCTTCTGTCTAATAAATCTAAATCTGTTGCTCCTAATGGAAACAGTATCGATATGCTTCTCATGAAAAGTCCTAGAATTCTTTCTATCATAAAATATGGTTTAGATTTTTGTATATTTAAAAACAAATATCTTCTATTTGGAAAAAATCATATGTTATACTTCTTTCTAAAACGACCTGTCCAGTTGAATTAAAAGATCTTAGATCAATTTGTATTTTCTACGCGTTTTGTCTAAAGAAGCTTGAGAATATAATTGGTGGCCAGATAAGAAGGTTTTCACTATAGGGCCGCTCTCGATACGCTCCCGGTCCGGTAAAATATTTTTACAGGAGAAACAATGAATCTATTCACACTATCGGGTTCTCGGAGATTTCAATATCGTAGACTCTTTTTCATGTAAAAATATTTTATCAAACCGGGAGCGAACCGAGAGCGAACGGAGAGCGTATCGAGAGCGGCACTATAGTGAGAATCCAGCTTTACTGATGAAAACAATTTTCTTCTAGAATAGTAATCCGAATTTTGTAAGGATCATAGTTGTTAAAATGGCCTAACTAAGGTTACCGATGATATTTTAACAGAAATTGATAATAACAAAATGACAATCTTGGTAATTTGTGACTTCTCAAAAGCATTTGACCTAATAGACCACACAATGTTGGCTTGGCTCGAATTTTTGGGTTTCATGAGAAGCTCAACCTTATATTAGACTATCAAATAGATCTTAAGCAATCAGATTACGCGAAGAACATCAAACTTCGAATTTGTTTCATGCGAAGTCTCTCTGGGGTGTGTTATGGGACTACTTCTATTTACTCTGTACACATCCAAATTTCATAAAATATTTTGATATTTGTTACGGTTAAATAATAAATATTTTTCGTTTACATTTTTCTACATTAAATTACAGGTTCAGATTACTAAAGTAATAAATAGATTTTTGTTTTGTACGTTTTTCTTTAAATGTTTTCAATGGCAAATTTACAGTAAACGATGTTTTCTACTATAAAACTAATGATTACCTTTTGTTTTTCACTCATTAATATTGGTTTCATCTATATTCAGATCATTCCTTTTGTTTACATTTTGAAATTTTGATTGACACCGAAACTTAACCTATTTCTGTAATTTGTAAATTTCGTTAGGTACCTCGAGACAATGTATCACAGATTGGGAAAAGCGTTTTCTTAATGATTGGATAAATATAACCAGTGTTTTTTTGTTTTCTTGTTGATTTTCCTTCTTTAGGAAATATTTATTTATTGTCACATATCAGCTGTTTCAGATAAATAGTCAGTTCCACTGGATTGCATGGAAAGTTTTTAGGGTTGCCTATATCTGTGAAATATATCGAATTGCTAAATTCGAAATAAGTTAAAATCGACTTTTTCATTATGTTGTTTTTAGTTTATTAGTTGAATATTTCTCTTTACTTTACTAAATAGAATTTTTGGTAATTATAATATTGGAAATTAGACCCTCGAACTAATTCGAACTAATTGGATTTCATTTTTTGAATATTTCGAATCCATAAAGTATTTTATTCATAGGATGTTCATTTTGTAGGACGAGGCAGTTTAGATTATTAAGATATTGGTTGTTTCTGTTTGATTTGAGTACTGGCCAATTTTTGTATATATTTTTGTGTGTAAATTTTGTAAAGTGAAACGCACTCGACTACGCGGCGCTACAACCTCAATTTTAAATGTTTTATTTTGCGGTACCCTACTGTAATTGAGGTTTTTCTTATTATGGTTCTCTCTTAGAGTCCCAGAGTGGCTAATTAACCATTTAATAATTGTTTAAAGTAATGCATATTATAATGATAAATTTATTGAAAATTTTAATTGCTTAATAATTCAAGATTTGGCAAACTAGTTGTTTGGTACAAAATTGTAACGTACTTTTCAGCAAAATTTTGTTAAGATTTTAACCACTTGAGCGACAGTTATAAGTTGATTTCTATGATCTAATTCTTGTAATTATCTATCATTTTTTTTGTGTAATTATAGCACTCATTATCTCTCACATTATAAATTTTCTAATTCTTTCTCCTTGCAGACATATTTGCAGTTTTTTGTGATATTGCTTATTTTTTTTTATTACTGTAAAGTTGATTGTCTCCTGCATTTTTGGGCTTATGGAACTTCATAGTCTAGTTTAAAATAGAGAGTGTTTTTATCTTCTGTGACTCGGCTATGTCGACGTAAACCTTCCAAGTGTAGTAGTTGATTTGTTTACTTTTTGGATCGGTTTGTCGTTCACTGTGCAGGACACTGTCAAGTTTAACCTACTCTCTTTTGTTTTAATTTTCACTTTTTCTACGTCATAGAAAGTCAATGACTTTCGACTAAGTGATTAACAAAGATTTTATTTATTGCAATTTACCATTTGTAATCGCTTTTATATCAGATATCCCCATTAGAGGAGCTTGCAATAATTCACAATGATGATAACTTTTTCCAAGGGTTGTACTTATTTTCTGGGAAGGGGTATACCGTGAGGAATAAATGTATTAGCCTCTATTTAATTGGTTTTATTTCCTATAATCTTAAATTAGAGTACTAATAAGCAGTTAAACTCAGCGATTTATTTACCCGGATATGACATATTAAATATTTGTTCTTTTCCAAATTTTCTCTACTACAAGTGCTCGTAGTATAAACAGTAGGGCTCATTCTAAAGTAAAATTTGGTGGTGCCTTTTTTTCCTGAATTAAACATTTATAAAACTTACACAGGCAATATATTAAAAATAGTGGAAAAATATAAAAATAACGAATCTACCCTGAGATGAGCTTGCGTATAGGTAGACTCCAGTCAGCATTAGGACAAACGTTAGGTAAGTCTGAACTGAGGCACCTTACAGGATGTTGCCAGGATTTGGTAAGGCGTTCATAGTTTGTAATAATATATTACATGGCATCGTAAAATTTTATTATTTCAGTAGAGCAAAAAATTCAAAGATTTCACATTGTTCGTCCCATTTTACTGCTAGTATTTCTCTTTTCCTCTAAATGACATTAATTCCTCCTGCGCTTTGATTAATAGAGACTTAGAGTCACTTCGCAACATTTCAAACAAACGTTGTTTAAAACTAGACCCCTCAAGGTCATAAATTATATTATTTGGTAGAGTGGCTACTAGTTCCAGAAATCAGGACTTTGTAAATATTTCTTTCGATAATGAAAACTCCTTACTGATATGGCAAAGAATCTGGGTGTAATTTTAGATTATAAATTAAAATTTTTCAGTCATATTATTACTATAATTAAAAGAGCATTCTGTAATCTAAAACTAGGAACAAAAATATTAAAATAACTTCGCTTTGTCCAGTTTTATTTGTTGATAATAAAAGAAGAAACGCTGAATGTCTGATATTCGAAATATACGATTTTTCTTTCTATATATGGGAAAATGCAAACTGTTAGGTATTAAATTTTTATTAATTAATGGCACCGTTAATACAGAATCATATTTCATATTGTTTTCGTCCGTTACGGTCGGTAAAATATAAAAACACAACCCCTTTTGAAATACGAGTCCATAGAGAATAATAAAATATTGACAACAACGCGGCCTATATTAAAATTGATTGATTCGAATGTGGTATTTATCCGGGTCCATTTTTTATTATTTTAATTTTGCCGTTTTGTGTTTTTTTTTGCAACGATCAGGATTTTTTTGTGCTAAAATTATGTGCATTAAAATGTACAGTTTTGTTTTGTAAACCATGCGTTCGTGTCATAATTACCTATAACAGCTTTGTGTATTTAAAAGTACTGTCGTATTTCGCGGGCCGAAATACCGCGAAATACGCGCTAATAAAGCCCACTAAAATAGGATGTTTCGTCCTCGGCGTCGACTGTAGGATTCATCAGTGGGTCCGTCGACGCCTTACCCAGACACTCTCGACACCCCTGTGTCTACTTTCTATATGTTGAACCTTATATTTGAACTCAATTTCGATCAGGGGCGGATCCAGCCTCTCTCCTTGGGGGGGGCGGTGATATCACAAAAGTACAGTATGGCAAGCGAAAGCAAGTTGTCCCCGGGGGGGGGGACACCAGCAACATTCCCATTTCTAGTGTAAAAGGCAGGGGGGGGCTATTTTTTTGAATTTGAAGCTCTGAGTTCAAAGCTCCTGAGGGGGGGGGGTTATCGCAAAAAAAACAAGTTGTCAAGGGGGGGGGTTGCCAGCAGCATACACATTCCTAATATAAAAGGCAGAATCGGTTCTATGTTCCTGAACTCAAAGCCCTTGGGAATGGGAGGGGCGATCGCAAGCATACGCATTCCTATACTCTATTCGAGAACTAGAGAGAGTAATAAAACTGTTACCGAAACCTCCAACGTACCTGCTTCAGTGCCCCCGGTAACTGAGAACTGCCGTAAATCTAATTATATATTTAGATATTATAAGCTTTTATAAATTTACTGCAACAATAAAATTTCTAATAATTCAATTTAATTTCGGTCAGTGAGCAAAGTACACCTTACAGTATATCCTTAGTGATTTATTTTGTTTGTGCTTGTTTTTATATATTATTTGAGATTACTGAGATACCCAAAAGATGGAGGGCATTTTTTCCTCAACGAAAAACGTATGAATGTTTATGATGCCTTAAGATATTAATATCTAGATAATAATGTTAAAAGCTCTGTTGAGATGTGTTCCAATATAATAGGAGTTCGAAAATCTATCATGTACCGAACACTGACGGAGAAAAAAACGACTGTAATTGTTAGTTATTCCAAGCTATATTCGATCACAGGCAGACGAAAAACCTCGTTGGAAGAAGAGATGTAAACTGTAATAAAAGGAGTTGTACATACATTTTATTATGAGAAGCAGATCTCAACCGTCGACAAAATTCTAACTAAAATCAATGAAGATCGGGATTTGCCTGAAATTAAAAGAACTGAGCTCTGGAAATTGCTCGAAGAACTTAATTTTTGTTGGGTAAAACCAGATAGGAAATCTGTTCTTATAGATCGTCCGGAAAATGTCCGTTGGTGAAGGAAATATCTCTCTTAAATAAAAGGTAGAGTTGCTGGAAATAACACAACTTACAAAATTAATAATTGAACTGGACTTTTGAAAGATTTTTTTGAATAAAGTTACTGCAGATAATTGCGAAAAATCCATATAATAAAAGAATAAAAGAAGATGTGGAAACTCGATCTCATGATCGGTGAGAGAGGAATCAATTATAATTAACTTGAGCGAAGATAGCTTCACTGACTTTGATGACGAATAAGGTACGTAATGTTTACCAGCGTTAACACAATATATAAAAATTACTGATATTTGAATCCCTTGTTAGTGTTTAATTGTAATTCTGCAGATGGTTTAGGAAATAAATAAACTGGAACGTCAAATATTCCAAAAATATTTTTAATTAATAATAAAATGACTGATAGCCCCAAAAAAATTTTAATATTATATTGACGAATTTATTTTTTTTATATATGTTTAACTTCTTGTATTTTTGATAATGGGTATTTTGTAAGTATTTAAATTATAACTTAGAATTTTTGAGAGAATAATCCTACATTTTAGTCTATTATTGCCTAAAACGGTTTCTATGCCAAAATTAAAAATAATAAAACTACAGTTATGATTTGTGTTAAATATGTCAAAATTATCTATATTTTCTAATGCATGTGAATTATTAAAAAATCATAAGAAATAAAATAATATTATAAAAACTTTTTATTTTAAGTTTATTACTGAAATAATACTCTATGCTATAAATATTTAGTGATAAAATAGACCTCCTTTTGACGCCTTCCGATGCCTATGATAAGGATTAAAATCCTTTTTAACACTTCACACATTCAAATATCTATTGCTATCCAACCCAAATAGTCCATTATTTTAGACCAGTATTTTTGATTATAAAATTTCTAACCCATTCCTATGAAAAATATATGTGTCTAAAAGATTTTGCCAAAGACACCGGACTAAAGAACACAGGTAGTTTGCGAAGAAAAAAAGGTAAAAAATGAAAAACTCTCCCTAGTTCTTTAATAAACTATAGTATAAGAGGCAAAATCGGGTCTATTTTCCTGAACTCCAAGCTCTTGGGGGGGGGGGGGCGATCGCCCCCACCGCCCCCCCCTTGGATCCGCGCCTGCTTTCGATCGGAACATATCGGTAAGATATACCGATATGTCCGTTTCTACAACAGTACACAATCTGTAATTTTGAATAATTTTTTTTTTATTTTTCATTTAATGCACTATTTTCTAGCTCCAAAACTTCTTCTGTGTGAAATCAGAGAGACAGAATTTATAATATTTTACTGAGATTCATAAAACCACATTGCCCCATAAAAATTTAATGTTTTGACTTTAACGTATCTAAAAGTTAGAACATAGGATCGCTCTCCCAGTGGGCGCTGAAACTTTTAAAGGGGGTGGCAGCGGATTCACGGGTATTTGAGGGACGTTAATTGGGCCAAGGTAGGCGGCAGCGTATTGAAGGAATTGTTAATAAATACTTTGAAATTTCTCATCTTACGGTTGTCACACGAAAAAAAATTGTCATTTGTTTTAGATTTTTCAGTGACAAGTCCATTAATGCTACGACATTTTATTTAATCATGAGTATTTATTTTATAAGTAGTAAATTGTTATTTAATACATCATGAAGCAAATGCCACTGGTTCGTCTCCTTTCATCATAACCATTTTGTTGCGAAAGTGTGAACGCTATCTTATTGTACTCCGTCCATGCATTCAGTTGACTGGTAAACCAAGTCCGAAAGAATGCAGTTAAATAAATTGACATATGTCATAATTTATGAGAGAAGAGTTGTAAAAATGTCATGTGCTCGATTTTTTGAATTATTTTAATTTAGCGAATATTTCCTATATCATTTTCTGATCTATAATAGATAGGTCGACGACATGTGATGCTGTTTTTTCTGATTTTTGGTTTTCAGTTTCATTGAGTTCCCGTATTTAATTCGATTTAGCTGATGGAAAATAATTTTGATTGTCTTTCATTGGAGTGACCTCTTAGATTCAGTTCCCATATTATAGGGAGATCAGTATCTGAAC
This sequence comes from Diaprepes abbreviatus, assembly GCA_034092305.1. Taxonomy (NCBI): domain Eukaryota; kingdom Metazoa; phylum Arthropoda; class Insecta; order Coleoptera; family Curculionidae; genus Diaprepes; species Diaprepes abbreviatus. The sequence goes on along the minus strand of JASJET010000178.1, from coordinate 1,452,839 downwards.
AAGCCCAATTTGTGTAATGATTTGAAGAAAGGTTCTGGTGACAACAGACTTGAAAGTGACGACCAACTAGAATCAAGCTCTATCCATGGACAAGCGTATATAACTTTAATAATAGTAATAAAATGCTGCATCTTTTACATTCTATACTTCCGAGGTATTGTGATAATATAATATAATAATTTTATTCATACATGTGCGGCTATCTTGACATAATATTTGATTATTTGTTCTAGAAAAGCTTTAAAACTACTCTTGTTTTTTTTTATACCATTGCATTACATCTAATTGATTTAACATTATAGCAAAATTTCCACGATAAGTATAGTTTTAGTTACATAGCAGAAATGCTTGCATATTATTAAAGCTCCCAACATATGGTAAGTAAGTTATCTTTAGTTTTAAAACTGACAAAAGTAAGGGCGCCCTTCTATTAAAAACAAAAAGATAGTTTGAATTATTTCTATTAAATATACTAAAGGACTACGCAAAAATATGCTGCCTTACTGACTGTAATAAAGAGAGAAAACAAAAATTAAATGGTGGTCATGCAAAATGGTCATATGGGTGTGCTGTTTAGGATTGAAAGTGTTTTTTTTTTGGCGAAATGTAACCTCCTAGCGGAAAATGTTCTATACAAAAGTTATAGATAATAAAAAAATATAAAACTTTAAACACATTTAAACCGTCTACTTTTAAATGGTATATATATATATATATATATATATATATAAATATAAATATATATATATATATATATATATGTATATATATATATATATATATATATATATATATATATATATATATATATATATTGTTGTAAATATGCCGGCATAAGTACAAGCTAGTTTTCGACCACTAAAATTTTTTAAGGCGTGTTTTGTCCTGACACCGGTGTCAGGACGAAACACGCCTTACTTATGTCGTAATATCGCTGGCATATTTACCACATGGCGCCCGAGCAGGGACGTTGCGACGTAAGGACGTCAATTCGTAACTTTGTGCTAAATCCGGTACCTTATCTTAGAAAGACCGCCTAGGATGTCCGTTCCACAATTTCTCTGATCAGGCTAGTGCTTCTATAGTTTGGATTTCGGTCAAAGTCGGATAAGCAAGTGCCTTGTCTCCGATAAAATTTGACTTAAATTGGAGTTCCAAGTTGTAGAAAGTTCGATAAGGGTGGGAAAAGACATCGGTGGATCCCACTGATGAGTCCACCACCGATGCCGGGACGAAACATCGTAACAGGTGGTCGCAAATATGTTTGTAATTATATGTCCTTAACACCAGGGGCATGATTAGAACATGGCTCCCGAGCAGAGACGACGCGACGTAAGGACGTCAAATCATCGGTGGAACCCACGACGAGCTCGCCATCGGTGTCAGGACGAAACACGCCTTAAAAGTTTCTAGTGGTCGAAAATTAGCTCGCATATTTTCAACTATATATATATATATATATATATATATATATATATATATATATATATATATATATATATATATAAATTTCAAAATAAGCCATTTTTTTTAGATTTTTAACGCATTTGTCTTGATATAGCTTTAATTCTTATTTTTTACAACAAACTTGATTTTTACTTTTTAAATAAATATATTCCAAGTGTATTTGCTAATATTGAATAAGAATTTCAACAAATCTATTAAATTGTGATGGGTTTTTAAATAATGGGATAGTTAACTACAATATTGCTTTTTTCTATCTGAAATATGAAGATTTGTATAAATATATTTGAAGTGAATATAATTTAAAATCTGTTTCATTTCTCTCTCATTATTTCTTAAGTCTACAAGTTCGCCTTTTACTGTTACCAGAGATGACTAGAGCGATGCACGACGTCTATGTAAGCCGTGAAAATAATCTTACAAGGAATCGAAGCCAAAAAACTGTTCGCATCGAACAGGTGGTGCACTTTTAGCTGCGATAATCCCTTAATTCTTTAATTGCTCTGTCATAAAGGCCGTGTTGCCGAGTTAGACTCGAAAAAGTGCATTTCAACTCTGAATCTCTGGATTCATAGAAGAATGTACGAGCACCTTTCACTATTTATTTTCTGTCTCTTTTTCCCTCTCTCGGCCCCTACGCTTTGCACGCTACATGAAATCACTCTAGTTATCTCTGTTATTACTCATAGTACTGGAACATCTGCTCCGAAGTAAGATTGTTTGGTACATATTTTCAAATGCAGCAGAAGAACGGAAAAAATTTTAATCCTCTTGACTGGGGTTGGAAAAAAATCTAAATATGGTTTGATATCTAATGGCACTAATTAACCTCCTACTCCAGAGATTTTGCTTAGAAATAAATCTTGCGGATGTACACGGAAATTGTGGTTGCTGAAAATTAAGATTGACTTGCTCTATGATTGTTATATAATGAACTTGAAGACGTGGATGAAGATATCGAAATTCAATTTGAAAATGTTATCGAATAAATGTTATAAAATGTTGTTATTTTATATAATTAACGAATATTGATTTATCTAATATAATAATTTTTTTGCACAAAAAAAGTCATCTTTATATTTCAAATAGAAAAAAAGTAATATTTCAGTTCAATTAACTATCCTATTATTTAAAGACCCATCACCGTTTAATATATTTGTTGAAATTCTCATTCATTGTTAACAAATAACTTGAAATACAATTTTTTATTATGTAAAAATCAATTTTATCGTAAAAATTAAGAATGAAAATAATATCAAGACAAATGCGATAAAAATTGAAAAAATAACCTAATTTGAACAACTATATTTCAGTCCGTTTTAATCGAAATTACTCTCCCAACACACAATTTTAAAGAAAATTTCATATACTTTTTTTTCTGTGAAGCAATGCCTATGCCTTTTTCTTCCTAGTAAAAAGGCAAAAGAGTAAAAAAAAACAAAAAACTGGATTTTCCTTTTTTTTTTTGTATATTTATCTGGTAGAAAATCGTTTTTTACTTCGATGGGAAATTTGGTTCCCTACAAGAAGTTTCCCATTAATAATACCCGAATTTTGCTTTGTTTTCGAGTTATATTAAAAAACTGAAAGGGTTGCATTTTCACCCCTATCTCCAAATTACACCCTCTAATTTAATAGCACTCCGCGGTTTTCTCATCTTAAAGGACCAATTGAACCAGTTATGCAATAAAAACCCTTGAACGTATTGGTTCCTTTCTATATGACATAATCAATCAATAGTTTTTACGAGCCATAAATGAAAGAATCGATAGTAAAAACAATTTAACAGCAAAAAATCACAAACTCCTTGATTTTATCACACATTTTTTTGTAAAATAGTTTAAATGATGGAAATTGAACTGGGTGGTCCATAGAGGTGAGGTTCCAGTCAAATCAAAGATGACAGTTAGTTAATCAAGGGTCCAAATATACATCTGAATCAATTATAGTAATTCTTAAAATACTTATGAAATAGATGCACAGCTATTCTAACCTCGTTGACTCCGACATTCCTATTTTTTATTCTAAAATAAAACATTTATTCAAATGAAAATCCAAGCTGTCAATAAAAAAAAATTAATAAACCTAAATATAAATGCTGGTCCCTTGTCGGAAACCATGACTTGTTATATAAGCAGGGATGAATTTAACAAATTATTCTGCTCTAAAAGCCGCCCTAACTATAGCTCATTTGTAAGCAAAAGGCAGAGTTGCTTCTGAAAGACTGTAGTTATCTGCCGAAACCAAGATGGGTCACTGCTGCCGACATCGGATGTTCTGACTCGTCGCTTTAAGTTCACATCTCTTCATAATTCTGTTTTCAAATGATACCAGCGGCGGGACATGCGGAGACATGTTTATTTTTTAATTCCATTCAAATATCAATAAAAATAATAAAAAGTATTAATAATAATTTTAAAAGAAGTTGTTCGCGAATTAGTAATGAAATCTAGTGAAGTTCTATGTTCAGCTTTTGCTGGAAAGTATAACGTTATCATGTTTTATTTGTATTCATGAGCAGACGTGAGGTGAAATTAAGAAAAAAAGAGTACCTTCCCGCATTTGGAAAGTTGGGGTGAAAAATATAGACCTTTTATTCTATCGTTGAATAGGTCTTAAAAATAGCAATTAAATATGGTATATAATATTTCTTACTGACTCGTCCAATTCACAAAATATAGGTTCCTAAAGTTGCTTACAATTGTCACGCCCATTTTATGGGTGTGACTATTTGGTGGATGCGCGGAAAAGACAGAGGTCGTGCAATTACAGTGATTGATGACAATCCAAAATACGTATTAATTTAGGCATTTCTATTAGAAGTTTATATTATTTGTACATTCTCAATAATTTAACAGTAAGTTTATACAAAAATAAATCGAATCATTCATATGTTACATTAAAAATTGCGAAGTTTTTGGATGCAATTAATGTGCTAAAAATGAACTATTATATAAATTAATAATTGAACGCCTCGCTTTCTTGTTCTATTAGAATAAAATTTTCATTATACAGGGTGTCCCATGATGAACCATTGCGATAGATTTCTCCGAAAATAGATTTTGGATCATTCTTAAAATTTGGAAATTTACTAAAGTCGATCGAGGCAATTCGGCTGCCGGTTAAATCGGAAGTTGATGCCTTCTTGCTTATTTTAACTAGAACACCCTATATGTTATTTCATCTTTAGATTCTGCGCAAAATTACAGTACAGTATTTTAAATTTTATGTCAAAAATGGCGTTTGCAGACTTAAACATAAATATCAGTTTGTCACATATGAGCCCTTATTATTTAATTGAAGTTGGTTTCTTTCTAGAAAGAGATCCAATTTAGTGTAAATATTAACTTGAAAAAATCCGTAACAATCAATTTTTTTTTAAATGTAAACTCCCTATTTTCATAATGTTATCTTATTTAGCATTAAAAATAAGGATGACTTTGAATAAGATCGTCTATTTGAAAAATTTGTGGTTTATAAAAATTGGCTATATGGCATTTAAGTTTTGATATTTGTTGGCTATGACGGCGAAACGCAACGAAGAAAAATAATAGAGCACTACAGAAATATTACTATTTCTTGCCATTTAACAATTATTAATAAAAATTATGTCGAGGTGATTAAATTATACGCACAAAAATTATTTAAATTTCATTATTATCTATGGAAAATGTAACAAAGTTTTATTAAGAACATGGCAGTCATTTGCTGATAGATATTCAGATAAACAGAAACCGTCACGGAACAATGTTAAACGAATATTAAAAAATTTTAAAAATGTGGGCACCGTTAAAACCAAAATGTATAAAAGGAAATCTATTCCCAATAATGAAAATGTCCAAATTGCAATTCTGGGATATTATGCGATATATCCGATGACATCGTTAAGACACGTAGCTCTACAAACGGAAATCTGGAATAGCTGCATACATAGAATCCTGTTGAAACACAGCTTCTACCCATATTTAATATCTTTGGTTTAACATCTCAGAGATACTGATATGCTGAGAGAATTTTGCGAATTTATATTAACGATGATACAAGACGACCCTCGATTTTTGGACAACATAATTTGGATTGATGAAAAATGGTCTTTTTAACAGACACAGTTCCCATTTTCGCAGTGATTCAAATTCTCATGCAGTAAGATTGAAAAAGTTTCAAGAAACCTGTCAATGTAATGTATTTTGTGCTGTAAGAAATGATGGAATAATAAAATGTTTATGAAGAACTTATATGTTAATTCATTAATAACAGGAAGCAAATTATGTTCCCATTTTAAATTATGTATTAACTTTTGTGGTAAAAAGATATTTAAATATCATCATCAATCAATATTTAAGTAATTCACCTGGCGGAACACAGGCAAATTTTGTACCAACAGGATGTCGCCCCACCATACAGAACAGTTCCAGTTACTAACTTCTTACAAGCAACATTTTATGACAAGTGGATTGCTAACAATGGACCTTTCTTTATGACTTTCTCATTCTCCCGATTTGACTGTCTTAGATTATTTTATATGAGAATTCCATTTCGGCGATGCCAAAAATGTTTGGACGTTCAGGGTGGAAATTTTAAACATTTATTAAAATAAGTTGTTTTTCTCCGTAGGTAAGCTGGTTAGCATTCTGACAATACAAAAATGTTAAATTGCCAATATTTCAAAAACTGCCTTATTTTTAATGCTAAATAAGAACATTATAAAAATAGGGGGTTAATATTTAAAAAAATTGATTTTTATGATTTTTTCGGTTAATTTTAATGTTAGTTTTTGATCACCCTGTATTTATTTATTATCAAGATATCAGTCTACTAAAATAGATCCTTTTGAGAAGGAAACTAACCCCAATTAAATAATAAAGACTTCGATATAGGAAAAATTGATAGTTATGTTTGAGCCTCCAAATGCCACTTTTTACATAAAACTTAACATATGTCTATAACAGTAGGACTTAGATATAGCATATTGTAAATAAAATATATCTATAGTTTTGCTTACAATCTAAAAATGAAATAACATATAGGAAATTCTATTTTAAATAAGCAAGAAGGCATCAACTTTCGGTATAACTGGAACTGCCACCATCTTGAATATATTTTGGCCAAATTGCTCTTATCGACTTTAGTAAACTGCCAAATTTTAAAAAATTTTCCATTTTCCAAAAAATCAATAGCGACACTTCCTTGTGAGACACACTGTATAATACAAATAGTAATTATGAGATTAATAAAAGGGACTAACTAGAATATTTACTTGTAATTTTTTTTGTAAATCTAAATATAAATATTTTACTTTAAAAGAAAATGGCTGTGAAGATAACTTACGCCACTGACTACGATTACCCTGAAGTTTTAGCCATTAACAATTTTTCTCATCGATTCAATTTTGATTGCCTCGCTGAACATTTATTGACAAATTTATTTATGACGGTTGCCAATATCTAAACTAGAAATTATTGCCAACTGCGGTTTGCTAGAATCATAAAACTGACAGTTTAGCACTGTAATGCTGAAGGTAAGTCATAAATTGTGCGGGATTGGTATTGAGAGTAATTTCTGTTTAAATGAAAAAGAAACAACCGGATTTATAACCTGAACATGTTGGCTTGTATAAACAGATTCTTTAAAGTTCAGGCAAACAAGTTTGGGCAAAGTATTTAAATATGTGAATTAATTCCTCAAATGTACATTTTTTGACTCTTGATCCTCTATATACGATACTGCGTTTAAAAAATATGACGTAATAGATGATTTTTTTAAATGGTACTTTATGCATTTTATTGCATTTTGAAAGGCTATAAAATATTTCAAATATTTTTCATGCTGCTGGTCTGTATTGATTGATTTTCAGAATATTGGCATATTTTAAGAATAGCTTTAGCATTTTCGTGATTTTTTATAATTTTAAATAGAGGACTAAGACTCAGTAGGCTGTGAAGGTCATTGCTACTGTCCATATACTTATTACAAGAAATTGGAAAAATAAGATGATCAGCTGGAGAGTTTCAGCACTTAAATGAATAGGCAGTATAATTTATTCCGTATGTTGGTTCCATTTTTTAATTAATTATTTAATGAAATAAAAGTCTCTTAGTTGTACGACGTTTAGTTTTATTAAAATATTATTGAATAGTTTATCAACAAAAACACTTCATCATGCTGTGGAAGGATATTATGTCATTAAATTTTACATAAGTTATTAACAGGTTGTGCACCGAAGAAATCAAGAAATAGACGGATTTTGTATTTCAGTGTATATTTTATTAATATCGGCCAAGCGCTTTTGGTCTAACTTAGACCATCCTCAGGGCTAAGACTCTAAAAACAAGAGAATATGGTCAGCAAATAAGCTTACTCAGTACTCACCAACCACACTTACTCGTCAAAGGGCACACCTTAACCCTGCCAGTCTGAGAACAGTCCCCAACAATGCCAGCGTAGCCTCCACACAGAACAAGTCATGTACAATTCTTCTTCTTCTTCATGTGCCCTGTCCGTTGCGAACGTTGGCTATTATCATGGCAATCTTGACTTTGTTTGCGACGCTCCTGAAAAGTTCGGCCGATGTTAGTCCAAACCATTGACGTAAGTTTCGGAGCCATGAGTGTCTTCTTCTTCCGGGTCCGCGCTTGCTATCTATCTTTCCTTGGAGTATTAGCTGAAGGAGACGGTATTTGTTATGCCTCATTACATGACCAAGATATTCTAGCTTCCTCCTCTTGATCGTCGGTATAATTTCCTTTTCTTTCCGTATACGGCGAACTATCTCCACGTTGGTGATGTGTTCAGTCCAGGATATTTTCAGGATACGTCGATACACCCACATTTCAAACGCTTCCAGCCTCTTCAATAGAGTTTCCGTCACTGTCCATGCTTCTGCGCCATACAGCAAGACAGGAAATACGTAGCATTTAGCAAGTCTTACTTTTAATGGAAGAGATATGTCACCATTCATGAACAAACATCTCATTCTGTTAAAGGTCGCTCTGGCTTTTTCAATTCTAGATCGTATTTCGGTGGTTTGGTCCCATCTTGTGTTAACAACTGTGCCGAGGTATATATATGAGTCGACATGCGCTATTATTTTATTATCTATTATCAATTGTCTGGCTGGTTGTTGATTTTTGCTAATTAGCATCCATTTTGTTTTACTTATATTTAGATCGAGTCCTTTTTCCTTGCTAGCTTTCTGGACCTTTTCCATGAGACATTGTAACTCATCTATGCTGTTGGCAAGTATAACTGTATCATCAGCGTATCTTATGTTATTTATTATCTCTCCATTTACTTTGATGCCTACGTCAGTTTCTTCCAGTGCTTTTCTAAAAATTTGTTCTGAATAGATATTGAAAAGTAGAGGAGACAGGATACATCCTTGTCGTACGCCTTTCTTAATTTGGATGTTTTCAGTGAGCATATTGCCTATTTTCACCTTAGCCGTTTGTCCCCAATAGAGATTTGCCACAATTCGGATGTCCTTGTAGTCAACACCTATGTTTTGGAGCGTTTGTAATAGTTGGTCATGTCTCACATTGTCAAATGCTTTAGAGTAGTCGATAAAGCACATGTAGACATCTTTATTCATATCTCTGCACCGCTGTAATAGTACTTGCAGGCAAAATATAGACTCTCTTGTGCCGAGAGCATTTCGGAACCCAAATTGTGACTCGCTTATGTTTTCTTCGCATTTATTGTATATTCTGTTGTATATGACTTTGGTCAGGACTTTGGTAATATGGTTAATTAGACTTATCAGCCTGTGTTGATCACAAAGTTTGGTGTACGGCTTTTTAGGTATGGCAATGAAAGTTGATTGGAGCCAGTTTTCCGGAATTTCGCCGCTGTCATATATGTTGTTTAAAAGTGAAGTCAGAGTATCCAAGAATTGATTATCCATTTCGCACAGCATCTTTAGAATTTCGCCATGAATGTTATCTGGGCCTGGAGTTTTATTATTTTTGAGAGACCATATGGCTTTCTGTACCTCTGACTTAAGAATGGGAGGTCCGGTTTCGATGTTTTTAATGGTATATTCATAATGGCGGTCTGATGCAAAAAGTTCTTCCACATATAATTTCCATGTTTCGAGTATCTTCGACGGCTCTGATGTAAGGTTACCGTCAGCATCAGCTATGGACGTAGCTGTACCATTATAATTTGTCTTCTTTGTCATTTCTTTGATCTTCCTATGCATGTTTTGATAATCATATTTCTTCTCGCATTGCTCGATCTCTATACATTTTGCAGACAACCATCTTTCTTTCGCCTTTCTAATTTGTGTTTTTATTTTTTTGTGTATTTCGTGATATTTTAATTTGTTCTTATTTTTATATTTTCTTCGTTCTTCCATCATATCAAGGATATCTTCCGTCATCCAATCCTTCTTCTTCTCTCTATCGTGTATTAATAGTTGCGTGCATGTTGTGTGGATAGCCTGTTCAATCTTGTCCCATCTTGATAGTGGTTCTGATGTATGTTCGTTAATTTTGTCTATTTCTTTGTTTAGAAAATCTTGTACCTGTTGTTTAATTTTGACATCAGAGAGCTTTCCTATGTTTATTTTCTTGTTATTGATTTTCTTCTTAACACGCTTTAATCTGACTTCGATTTTGCAGACAACTGGGTTGTGGTCCGACGGAACATCGGCCCCCGGGTAGGTTTTTGATGATTTAATAGCGTTCTTGTATCTTACTGGTACACCTATGTAGTCTATCTGATTTCTTACGATGTTTTCTGGTGTGTCTGCTGGCGACTTCCATGTGTATATTCTGCGAGCGGGTAACTTGAACAAGGTATTAGTTAGAATCATATTATGTTCTTGACAAAAGCGAATGAGGCGATCTCCGCGGTCGTTTCTCTCTCCCAGTCAAAAACTTCCCACCACATTGTCCACTTTGCCCCTGCCCACTTTTGCGTTGAAATCACCCATTACAATATTTATCTCGTGCTTATTGATCATCCTGATTAGTTGGTCTATTTGATCATAGAATTTCTCGATGGCTGCTTCATCCTTGTCTGCAGTGGGTGCATATATCTGGATTATATTTAGATCTACCGGGGTTGCATGCAGCTGCAGAAGCATCATCCTGTCAGAGAGCGGAGTGAAGGCTTTTACTGCTTTCTCAATGTGCGGTGCGACTATTATTCCCACTCCGTTTCTATGCTGTGACGTGTTATTGCCGGAATAGTAAACCATGCAATCCTGAATTGTGCAGTGCCCAGAGCCGAGCCAACGGGTTTCACTAACTCCCATGATATCTATATTGAGCCTTTTCATTTCCTTCACTATGTTATGTACTTTTCCGCCCTCATACATACTCTGTATATTCCATGTAGCGATCCTTTGACATGTCGGCATTGTATACTGTTTACCTTTGTAGGAATTTCGCATGCTGATGACCTGGGAGGCCCTACAGTTTAAGTGCGTCTGTCCTCCCCTGCCGGATCTCGGATTCCGAGGTCCGTGATCAGTAACATTATCTATGTTATATTTGATTACCATGACAATTTTACTAGGAAAGTAATAATGAGGTGGTTTTCCGTTGCCTTCCTCATCGCTGTGTAAACGCCGTTTCCGTGGGTACCACTGCGCCGTTTATTCCCTGATTCACAGCCTTTTTGGTTCTCTGAACCATTGCCTGTGTTCAGTATTGAAATAGCCAGCTGCCGCTATTCAAGCTAGTTTTGGTCCGCCCTGAGTATTTCATTTCCTCAGTACCACCCATATCTGGGAGGCGTACTCCTATCCGCCACCTGGGGAGGCGCCCGATGGGGGACTAGCAACCCCACACGGGATGTACAATTAAAAATTTTTTTTTAATTTAATTTTTTTTAGAAATTTAATTTTAATTTTTTTTTGTAAATTTTTTAATTTATTTTTTTTTAAATTTAAATAAAAAAAAAATTAATTGTATATGACTTGTTCTGTGTGGAGGCTACGCTGGCGTTGTTGGGGACTGTTCTCAGACTGGCAGGGTTAAGGTGTGCCCTTTGACGAGTGAGTGTGGTTGGTGCGTACTCAGTAAGCTTATTTGCTGACCATATTCTCTTGTTTTTAGGGTCTGAGCCCTGAGGATGGTCTAAGTTAGACCGAAAGCGCTTGGCCGATAGTAATAAAATATACACTGAAATACAAAATCAGTCTATTTCTTGATTAAATTTTACAGTCAACAGTCAACAACTTGTCATGAAATCTCAATGGTTAATCGTGACTTCGATTTCTTAAAAATTTTCACCATCTGTTTTTCCCTTTTATTATATTTGATCAATAAAACGGAAAGTAAAGGGTTTGAAAAAATATATTTTAGGACCAAACTGTCAAGGATACAAACAAGTTATTGCATAAGTTTAAGTTGTAAATAACGGCGGTAGTCGCATAGATCAGAGGCCATGTTAACTATGAGAATAATATATGCTGAGCTTAACGATGTAACTCTTAAAGCACTGTCAAGTAGGGGCTATCCACAACGAGGAGTGCATATGCTTTCTGGACTTGTAAACGATATATATATATATATATATATATATATATATATGTATATATATATATATATATATATATATATATATATATATATATATATATATATATATATATATATATATATATAGGTTCTATATTCAACAAAAAATGCCAACAACTGACGTTTCGTCCTTTATTTAAGGCATTTTCAAATTTTTTTTTTCCTTGACATTTTGTTACTCTATTATTAGTTAGTATGTTATTTTTTGATATTATCTTCTTTCTCTAGAATAATTAAATATTTCTAGTTAATTGAAATATAGCACAATCATTACGAGTTTAGCGTAAAATTATGACCATAGCTTCCAAGCTTGTTTAGAAATATGCGTTAGTTGAAATAGTGATTTAAATGTTCATTTGTCCAATAAATTGGACACGAGTAAAATCCTAATTGAACTTAATGGATTATTAAAATCGTTACTTTTAATTGTACCTTTACAGAGCATCCGCACAAGCCAGATTAAAATTCAGGAAATAAATTTTCAAAAAACACATCAAATAGTATCAAAATCACATTTTTTGGTATTTGATGTTTTTATATAGAGTGTCCCATATAAAATATATAACTACAGTGATGATTTTTAAGCCCCTATTGAGGGTATATAATTTAAAGATGCCAATATTGCTGTCACGGACACGGTAATACAGGTAATTTAAATTTTTGAAAAGCTTTTTTCGTTGTACATTTCAAATATGTGAGAGAGCTGTCAAATTTATTACACTTTCGAGAATTTTGGAGAAAATAAAAAATTTAAGAGAATTAACAGAATTTTTTTTAATATTTAGAAAAAAAGGTCTCTATAAATATGTTATATTTTTTTTTCTATAAAATGGTGGTATTTAACTTTTTGTCAAAACATTACACAGGCCTTTGTTTTTTGTTTTATCAGGATAGCATGAAACCTTTCGACATAACACGATGAGGCATATAAAAGTATCTCTCATTGCCTTCAAAACTCATTTTGAATCGTTTCAAAATCTTTTTTCCTCTCTGAGATATCACTTGTGGAATAAATAATCATAGACTCACAATTCGCGAACATAACATGCGTTGTTTAAAACACTGACTAACATTGTCACTAACAGCGAATTCAAATAAATAGTTACTAGATATCATTAAATTTAAACTAATGTTTTTTATTTGTATGGTACAATACCCGAAAAAGCCCGAAGTTTAGGCGATAGAAACATAGAATACCATCAAATGCTATTCATCGCTTTCCCAAATAGAGATTGAAAGTAGAAAATTTGATTTAGAATACTGCATACTACATAATACCACTGCTCAATTTCTAAATAGAACTTGAACGTACCTTATAATAAAAAATAACTTGTTAACAAAGCACAGCAACAAAAAGACCAAAGGAAACAGATAAAATTAATTTAAACGCTTTAGATGGGCTCCATTATTTCTCAAGCAAATCATGCATTTTTAATACCCTTTTTTTTAATGTTCCGGAGTATTTTCGGGGAAATTTTGTCACAACCTAATGAAATTATGTTTTTTAAATCCTCTAAATCCCTAGGGGTTGTTAAATAACCCTGATTTTTCACATATCCTCATATAAAAAATCCATATCCAGCCACTGAGTTTGGAATGATGTAGAAAAGCAATTTATTTGTTCTCTTTTTAAATAATTAGTGGAAATGAAATACATTTACGTATATTTATATAATGCTGGAAACGTCACAAAGGGCCACTTAATGACATTGGCATTGAAGCAAAAAGATCAAAGAAATGAAAAAAAAAGGTTAGTGTAGGATGACGAAAAGAGTAAAACGTGTTTTAAGTCATACTGCAAGACAAAATAAAGGAAAAATTATATATATATATATATATACAGGGTGTCCAAGATAAGGATCCTAAGCATGGGGATCTCGGAAACAGTTGGAGATACGAGGTCGGTTAAATTAGAGAAAAGTTGCGCAATTTAGTGCTAAATTAAACACAGTTAAAAAAATTTAAAAATTTCAAACACTTCCGGAGATTTCCGGAAAAAAAACGAAATTTGGCAAAATCGTTTTTAATTTTTGCAGGCTTTATTTAAAGAGATATCAGAAAATAAAAGGTAGATTCTCATTGCCACTTTCTATTTTTTATAATTTGGTCTAAACAAAATTTAAATCCGACGTTTCATTTCTGAGATACCATCATGCACTTTCATTTTTTATATGGAACAAAAAAAAGTATTCCATGTATTTGATAGCATTTTTTATTACAAATTCAACGGTGTATCACCCTTGCATATCGAATACGTAGTTCAAGTACTTTCCATAAGAGCTCCGTGAGAGCGAGAGAGAAAGGTATATCAGTTTTATAAAAGCCAATGAACTACACACTTGATATGCAAGTGTGATACACCGTTGAATTTGTAATAAAAAATGCTATCAAATACATGGGATACTTTTTTTTGTTCCATATAAAAAATGAAAGTTCATGATGGTATCTCAGAAACGAAACGTCGGATTTAAATTTTGTTTAGACCAAATTATAAAAAATAAAAAGTGGCAATGAGAATCTATCTTTTATTTTCGGATATCTCTTTAAATAAAGCCTGCAAAAATTAAAAACGATTTTGCCAAATTTCGTTTTTTTCCGGAAATCTCCGGAAGTGTTTGAAATTTTTAAATTTTTTTAACTGCATTTAATTTAGCACTAAATTGCGCAACTTTTCTCTAATTTAACCGACCTCGTATCTCCAACTGTTTCCGAGATCCCCATGCTTAGGATCCTTATCTTGGACACCCTGTATATATATATATATATATATATATATATATATATATATATATATATATGTTTATGCGGTTTTCACGGATTCCTCCGTGGGAGACGCAATAGCAGTGGATATTTCCACATTAGGCCGTTGTAGTGCTGAAATCACATTCAGCAAACGTACAACTATATGCAGCTCCGTGTATAGAATGAAGTAAAATACGAACAATAAATGCAAACTTCTCTCCATCTTATCCTTTCTGTATTAGAGGTTGCACAGTTAGAACAAATTGTTATAAAACGCAATTTATCCTATTCCACCACCATCGAGATGATGGCCTACCTGTATCACCATACCGAGAAGAAAGTCAAAACTTAACCTCCCCGCCACAGTGATATGGCAGATATATATGTTTCGTCTCTACTAGACTCATCAGGGTATCGACATGCACCTGGCTGTGCAAAGGACAGATCGGAAGGAAGCATGCAAATACTGAACGCGGCTTCGCCGACCTCCCGCCGGATGGCGTATATATGTTTATGCGGCTTTCACGGATTCCTCCGTGTGAGATGCAATAGCAGTGGATATATCTACATTATGCCGTTGTAGTGCTGAAATCACATTCAGCAAACGTACAACTATATGCAGCTCCGTGGAAGCATGCTTCCGATCTGTCCTTAGCACAGCCAGGTGCATGTCGGTACCCTGATGAGTCTAGTAGAGACGAAACATGTATCTCTGACGTATCACTGTGGCGGGGAGGGTAAGTTTTGACTTTTTTCTCGGTATGGTGGTACAGGGAGGCCATCATCTCGATGGTGGTGGAATAGGATAAATTGCGTTTTATAACAATTTGTTCTAACTGTGCAACCTCTAATACAGAAAGGATAAAATGGAGAGAAGTTTGCATTTATTGTTCGTATTTTACTTCATTCTATACACGGAGCTGCATATAGTTGTACGTTTGCTGAATGTGATTTCAGCACTACAACGGCCTAATGTGGAAATATCCACTGCTATTGCGTCTCCCACGGAGGAATCCGTGAAAACCGCATAAACATATATATATATATATATATATATATATATATATATATATATATATATATATATATATATATATATATGATTCAGTATTAATCCGGTAATACATCCGTTCGTTGGTTTGGTTTCCTGTAGAAATTTGCAGACGTTTCGCCAAAATCCCATTTGGCATCTTCTGTGCTTGGTGGTTGTAAATCAACTGAAAGAAAAGTCAGCATGCAGCGTGCTCTATACGCGGTCGCAGATAGTAGCGGTTGGTTGGTGTTGGCGTTGGCTCCGCCTCCCTCTCGAGCGCCACGGTTGGTGTCAGTTTAAGCGTGGCACGCGTGTCGGTACCATGGTCCCGCTTGAAGAGAGTTTTCCAAGTAGAGGGCAGATTCAGTGCATCGTCTCTCTTGTTCAGAGTGCCGTTCTTTTCAATTTCGATGGATTCACGAATCAATCTTGCCTTGTAGTGTCCTATATTAGCGATTTGCTGGCCGGTGTCAAAATCAATTTTGTGTCCTGTCTCGTGCTGGTGTCGAAAAAGCGCCGATGTTTTCTGTTTGTTTCTTATACCGAGCTTATGTTCTTCTAGTCAAGCTGATATTCTTGTTGGTCTGGCCTATGTATGTTTTGTTGCAGGTGCCACATGAGACTTTATATACGCCTTGATTTTCTAGACTTGCAATGATGTCGTCCTTGTCAATTCTTACGGAGTGTAGAATGGTTAAGAAGTGCTCAGAGTTTTTGACGTAAGAGGCGGCATTCTCAACACGTGGTTGCATGAAGGCAGCAAGGTATTTTTCTAGTTTTTGAGTGGCAGAGTTGTAAGCGCTAACGATGGGTCTTAGAGGGATCTTATGGATCTTCGGAAGTCCGTATAGTCTTGGGCTGGATTTTTCCCGTGGTATCAGTTTCTGTTTGACATCAGGTTCTATGGGTGACTCCATGATTTTGGTCTTTGTTGTTTTCTCTAGATATGTAGTGGGATCCCTTGACACAGGTTTGTAAGCAGGGTCTTGCAAGATATCGTTCATTTTTGCAGTATAGAATTCGGTATCCATGACTACAGTTGCATTGCCTTTATCTGCTGGTAATATTATGATGTGTTCATTTTTGTTCAGGTCTTTTAAGGCTGTAAATTCGGCTCTACTCAAGTTCTGTTTAGGAAGATTCGATGTTCTAAGAATTCTTGACACATCCTGCCGTATTTGCTCAGCCTCGTGGTTGTCTTTAGAAGAATGAACGATATCTTGCAAGACCCTGCTTACAAACCTGTGTCAAGGGATCCCACTACATATCTAGAGAAAACAACAAAGACCAAAATCATGGAGTCACCCATAGGACCTGATGTCAAACAGAAACTGATACCACGGGAAAAATCCAGCAGGTGCCCCAGACTATACGGACTTCCGAAGATCCATAAGCCAAATGTCCCTCTAAGACCCATCGTTAGCGCTTACAACTCTGCCACTCAAAAACTAGAAAAATACTTTGCTGCCTTCATGCAACCACGTGTTGAGAATGCCGCCTCCTACGTCAAAAACTCTGAGCACTTCTTAACCATTCTACACTCCGTAAGAATTGACAAGGACGACATCATTGCAAGTTTCGACGTAAAATCCCTTTATCCGAGCATACCGATGGATGAAGCACGGGATCAGATCGCTCAAAGAGAAGATTTCCCAACTCATATC
Source organism: Diaprepes abbreviatus (assembly GCA_034092305.1). Taxonomy (NCBI): domain Eukaryota; kingdom Metazoa; phylum Arthropoda; class Insecta; order Coleoptera; family Curculionidae; genus Diaprepes; species Diaprepes abbreviatus. Next base: position 1,435,410 of record JASJET010000178.1, on the reverse strand, counting down.
ATGGATCTCACCAGACACTGTCTTAAAAACGCATATTTTCTGTTTGATGGTCAGATATACAGACAGAGAGACGGCGCTGCCATGGGCTCTTCACTATCTCCAGCCGTGACAAATCTTTTCATGATCTATTTCGAAACGAAAGCTCTTGATAAATTCCACCTCAAACCCAAACTTTGGTGTCGCTACGTTGATGACGAATTTGTAATATGGCCTCATGGCAAACAACAGCTCAACTGCTTCCATGAGTTCCTCAATTCTATACACGCAAAGATACAGTTTACTCTGGAACTAGAGGAAAATAATCAGCTTCCGTTTCTAGACGTCCTCATAACCAAAACAATGAATGGAGATCTACGACACACAGTATATCGAAAATCAACACACACGGACAGATACCTGAATGCTGATTCTCACCATCACCCCTCACAAATACAAGGCGTAGCCAATACCTTAATATCAAGATCCCTCCGCCTAACTGATGACCAAGGAAAAGAAAAGGAACTGTCACACATAAAAAGGGCCCTCCAACAAAACAGCTACAAGACACCAACAATAAATAAGGCAATAAAATTGCAACAAAAACCAACGCAAGAAACAAGACCACCTGCCGAGGATAGACAAATCACTATACTTCCTTACATAAAAGGCACAACAGACAGAATCGGCAGATTACTCCGGAAACACAACATATCTACAGCCTACAAACCACTTAAAACAATAAGCTCTTCTTTAAGAAATCCAAAAGACAAAATCAGTCTAGAAAATCAAGGCGTATATAAAGTCTCATGTGGCACCTGCAACAAAACATACATAGGCCAGACCAACAGAAGAATATCAGCTAGACTAGAAGAACATAAGCTCGGTATAAGAAACAAACAGACAACATCGGCGCTTTTTCGACACCAGCACGAGACAGGACACAAAATTGATTTTGACACCGGCCAGCAAATCGCTAATATAGGACACTACAAGGCAAGATTGATTCGTGAATCCATCGAAATTGAAAAGAACGGCACTCTGAACAAGAGAGACGATGCACTGAATCTGCCCTCTACTTGGAAAACTCTCTTCAAGCGGGACCATGGTACCGACACGCGTGCCACGCTTAAACTGACACCAACGATGGCGCTCGAGAGGGAGGCGGAGCCAACGCCAACACCAACCAACCGCTACTATCTGCGACCGCGTATAAAGCACGCTGCACGCTGACTTTTCTTTCAGTTGATCTACAACCACCAAGCACAGAAGATGCCAAATGGGATTTTGGCGAAACGTCTGCAAATTTCTACAGGAAACCAAACCAACGAACGGATGTATTCCCGGGTTAATACTGAGTCACATGTTCCCATCCGTGAAACACTACGCAACAACATATATATATGTATATATATATATATATATATATATATATATATATATATATATATATATATATATATATATATATATATATATATATATATATATATATATATATATATATATATATATAATTTATTAACCTTTAAATACGCCACAGGTTCAGTTATAATATAATGTTTTTATCCAGAATATTTTCCTTCAGAACTATTACAAACACCAAATATTTTGTACATCCCTTAACATTTTTAAGTGACTTCAAAAAAATTAAAATAATTTAAAATTTTTAACACCTATCTTTGTAACGAAGCCTCAGTAGACCCATGTTTATATAAACCTTTGGCTCTATTTTTAGAGGAAGCATTTCTGTGTAAGCATTGGTCCATGTTTTTGAGACCTGCTGTATATATAAAACAAATATATTTTTATAAACTATCTTCTAAATATTAGAAAGTTGAAGTACTTTGTTGCTATTTTGTGTAAAACGAACAAAATATAAATTTGAAAAATAATAAAAAGAAATTGATTCGAAACAGGAACAGAAAAATTATATCATTAATCACGTTCTCCTATATCGAACAACTGATTTAAAGTGTAATCAGACTGCCATATACATATACATGACCTTATTTAGTGTTGTTCCTCTATCCCACAGATTTAGTTCGCATCGGGACGATATTTGCCTTTGCCAATGCCTTTCACATCGTCTAAATTGATGTCATTGATGGTCAGATTAATAAGAACCTCAAACAATAAACCTCTTAAGGACGAACTAGGTTAGGGAGTGCTCAAGTCTGGATAAACACCAAAGGCAAACAATAATTTAGAAATTGATAAACAATTCGCTTCAACCGTTATCCGCCCTCGAGTTAAATTTATTGTAACGTTCTTGTAAATAATTTGAAAGGAAATGTGTACTTGTCAACAGGTCTGGGTCCTCTGGCTCATTTAAAATTAATATCAAGGAGTAAAAGTAATTAAAAACTTAGGCTTTAAATAATAATCTTTATTGAAAACTTCTAAAGAGGAAATAAGCTAATTTAAAAGTTTAATTTTCTTATTAAATTGTTTAATTACCCACTTCTCTGGTCATAGTAAATTAAACTTGGGAACAAAAATAATTAACTTTAAGGTTTTATAAATATACTACACTGAAAAAAAAATCTTAATTGTTAATAAAGTTAAATTTATTCACTTATTCTTGACTTTTAGTTACCTACATTTTTTTAAATTTAGGTAATAAAAGTTTTGGGAGAATAGCGTATGCAGTTATATTTGGGTTAAATAAATGAATCAAAAGTGGTGATATTCGATCGTCGATGCATATACTTTATTTGACCATTTACTTCTCACCATGAACTTGCCTGATGACTTCAATTGATACATCTCCGAAATATCCTTGCCTAAGTCTGTTGAGTGTTGGGCATATGAGAATAGGGTCAACAGTCCCGTTCTCCTCTAAACATCACCTCAGGGGCGGATCCAGCCTCTCTCTTTGGGGGGGGGGGGGCGCGGTGATATCACAAAAGTACAGGATAGCAAGAAAAAAAGTTGTCGATGGGGGGGGGGATGTCAGTAGCATACACATTCCTAATCTAAAAGGCAGAATCGGTTCTATTTTCCTGAACTTAAGCTCTTGGGAGGGGGGGAGGGTGATTGCAAGCATACACATTCTTATACTCTATTCAAGAATTAGAGAGAGTAATAAAACTGTTACCGAAACCTCCAACGTACCTGCTCCAGTGCCGCAGGTAACTGAGGACTGCCGTAAATCTAATTATATTTCATTATATTTAAATATTATAAGCTTTTATAAATTTACTGCAACAATAAAATTTGTGATAGTTCAATTTAATTTCTGTTAGTGAGCAAAGTACACCTTACAGTTTGTTCTTAGTGATATATCTTGTTCGCGCTTGTTTTTATATATTGTTTGAGATTAGTGAGATACCCTAAAGATGTAGCGTCCACCTCCAAAATCGTTAAACCAGGGCAATTTTTCCTCAATGAAAAACTTATTACGATGAATGTTTATGATACCTTAAGATATCAATATCTGGATAATAATGTTAAAAGCTCTGTTGAGATATGTTCTGAAATGACAGGAGTTGGAAAATCTATGTAGCGAATACTGAATGAGAAAAAAACGACTGGAATCGTTAGTACTCCCAAACCAAATTCGATCGCAGACGAAAAACCTCGTTGGAAGAAGAGATGAGAACTGCAATTAAAGGGATTGTACATACATTTTATTATGAGAAGCAGATCCCAACCGTCGACAAAATTCTAACTAAAATCAATGAAGATCGCGATTTACTTGAAATTAAAAAAACTTAACTCTGGAAATTCTTCAGAGAACTTAATTTTTGCTAAGAAGAACCAGATAGAAAATCTGTTCCTGAAGATCGTCCGGCCTTTGGAGTAATAAATATCTCTCTCAAGTAAAAGGTAGAGTTGCTAGAAGTAACACAACTTACAAAATTAATAATTTAACTAAACTTTTGAAAGTTTTTTTTTGGATAAAATCCATATAATAAAAGAATAAAACAAAATGTGAAAACTTGATCTCATGATCGGTGAGATAGAGGAACCAATTATAATTAATTTGAGTGAAGATAGCTTCGCTGACTTTGATTACAAATTAGGCACGTAATGTTTACCAGCGTAACCACAATTTATTATTTAAATTTTTTTTTGTTGTATTTTATTGTTTAATGTTGTTTATATATTTTTAAAATTTTTTATATATTTTTATTTTAGTGTATCCCACTCTTTAATTTTATATATATTTAATTCCAATTAGCCGTAAGTTTTTTATTATTTTATTATTGTATTTGTGTCTTTTTCTTGAACGTGTAGAATTAACATGTTTATCTTATTTTTTTGGGGCTATTGGATATCCATATAATAAAGTAAATTAAATTAAGATATCAGTAAAATAAAAATAAAAATAAGTAGGTCTAATTTTAACTGTAACATATAAAAACTAACTACATTTGAATCCCTTTTTAGTGTTTAATTGTAATTCTGCAGATGGTTTAAGAAATAAATAAACTGAAACCTCAAGTGTCCTAAAAATGTTTTTAATTAAAAATAAAATGACCGATATCCCCAAAAATATTTTAATAATTGTATATGGACGAATTTATTTTTTTTATGTTTAACTTTTTGTATTTTTGACAATGGGTATTTTGTAAGTATTAAAATTAAAACCTCGAATTTTTTTGAGAGAATAAGGCTACATTTTAGTCTGAATGTGCCTAAAACTGTTTCTATGACAAATTAAAAATAATAAAAATACAGTTTTGATTTGTGTTCAATATGTCAAAATTATCTACTTTTTGTAATGTATGTGAATTATTCAGAAATCGTAAGAAATAAAATAATATTATAAAAACTTTTTATTTTATTTATTACTGAAATAATATTTTATGCCATAAATACTTAGTGATAAATAAACCTTCTTCCGACGCCTATGAAAAGGATTAAAATTCTTTTTAACACTTCACACTTCCAAATATCTATTGTCATCCAACCCAAATAGCCCATTATTATAGACCGCTATTTTTGATTATAAAATTTCTAACCCATTCCCATGAAAATATATGTGTCTAACAAATTTTGCTAAAGACACCGGACTAAAGCGCACAGGTACTTTGCGTAGAGAAAAAAAAGGTAAAAAATGATTTATTATTCTCTCTAGTTCTTGAATAAACTGTAATATAATTGGCAAAATCGGATCTATTTTCTTAAACTAAAAGCTCTTGGGGGGGCGATCGCACCCACCGCCCCCCCCCCTTGGATCCGCGTCTGCATCACCTACCAGTAGTTCTACCACGATTTGTAGTTCATTCATCTTTAGGGAGAAAAACTAGCTAGCAGGTCGCATTTAGGTTCAGTTATATGTTCCTTAGCACATCTTATTCTGGAGATCTTTCACCTGGATTCAATAAATTTGCTTTCTAGCAACAGTTTTAAGTCCTTACAGTTTTTGAAACAGGTAGAATTGGTTGAAATCCGTATGGTTCAGCCGCTGAACCAATCTTTACCAAACGATCTCCTTTGTCGTTCACGTGTATACCAGAGGGACCCATACCCACACGAATCTGATTGGGCAGTCGTTCTTTATCAGAACATCCATTAGATCTTAGGACTCAGGTATCAGACGTGAAGCTACCTCATTAAACTTTAGTGCTAATATTGCATCCCTATTGTTTGATCATATATTTTTTCCTGTTTATAAGTCTTTTCCAAGGAGAAGGCCACATTGCAAAATAGCATAAATTTCTACTTGAAAGGCCATTACATATGGTTGGAGAGACCAAAATACTTCGAGTTCTGTGCTCCTATTGAATGCTTGAACATCAGGACTTTGATCTAGTTGAGATCAATCTGTAAATCACCAGGATCTATTTCTTAGAAGAATTTGCTCTTACTTCCAATCCTTTCCGCTTGACAAAATTATCTCAAGCCAATGGTTAGGTTTCAAAAGCAAGTTTGCAATCCCTCCTCCATATTATGGTTTTAAACCGACTTTTTGTAAAAAAAAAATTATATCATTCTTTATATTTTAAAAAATGTCAGTTAATGCATTTAATGTGTCAGTTTAGTTTGCAAAGCCTGTTGCATAATAACAGTATTATTTTTTGTGAAAATTAATTTATTTGAATATTGTTTTATTATTGCTTTGTCAAAAAAGATTTATCCAAAGGAAGAGCGTATTGATATGATTTTTATCCTTGGAGAATGTCATCAAAATTGTTTGTTGGCTTCTTGAGTCTATGCTCAAAGGTTTGCTAAAAGAAACCATTCTAACCAGCCGTTTTTGTAAGACTATTAAACCAGTTTCGGGAAAGTGGAAGTGTCAGTTACAAAAAAAAAACCGTTATAAGAAAACCTGCCACTGGAGATGAAGAAAATGTTATTACTGTACTTGGTTCAGTCAGTGATCGAAAATCCCAATATTAGTCAGAATCATACATCTGAAAATTCTAACATTAGCCAAGCAAGTATTTCAAGGATTCTTAACAAACACAGATTTTATTTTTATAAAATCCAGTTTTGTCAACAGCTTCACGGAAATGATTTTGACAACCGAACTGAATCCTGCTTGTGGGTGTTAAATAAAGTGGCAGAAAAAGAACACTTTTTTGATAATGTGTTGTTTGGTGATGAATGTACTTTTTATAACAATGGTTTCGTGAATAGACAACTTCCATTACTATTTTTATTTAAATCCGCATGAATATAAAGTTATAAGAGACCAGAATATGCGGTTGGTTAATGTGTTGGGAGGAATACTGGCTCCATACTTAATTGGTTCTATTTTTTTTGAAGGCCCTTTAAATGGTTTGATGTTTCCCGATTTTCTTTTATACCAACTTCCAGTGTTAATAGGACAAATATTAGAACAATGATGTGGCTTCAACTGGATTGAGCTCGGCCTCATTATCATCTCGAGGTTCGGCAATTTTTATTTCAAAGCAATTGAATCGGTAGAGACCGATTTCAAAATTGGCTCCGAGATCTTCGGATTTAACTCAACGAGATTTCTTTTTATGGGGATATATAAAGGATGTTTTTTATAGAGGTATAGAACTTTAAGTTGGCAACACTTTTTTAACTGGCGGCCATTTTGTCAGCTGTCAAGTGATTTATGTTTAGTTTGGTTTGGCATTTCAATATGAATAGACTGACGCCTGAACAATGCTTCCAAATTGTGCAAATTTATTTTCAAAATCATGGTTCCGTTCGAAATACTTATAGCGCACTACGTCCATTTTACGGTCAACATAATCGTCCATCAGAGCAATTAATTCGATTAACTATGATTCGTTTACTCTAAATGATAATACGCATCCACAGAGATGTCGTACAGTGCGTACAAAAGAAGTCATTGCTGCTGTAGAGCGTAGCGTAGAGGAAGACCCGAATCAGTCTATCCGCCATCGTGCACAGGAATTGGATATGTGTCCATTCACTTCATGGAAGATTTTGCGGAAAGATCTTGGTTTGCGTGCTTACAAAATCCACCTCGTGCAAGAATTGAAGCTACACGATCACCTAGCAAGGCGTAGATTCGGTGAATGGGCCCAAAACAAGATTGCCGTTGATCCCGATTTTCATAAGCGAATTTTGTTTAGCGATGAAGCTCACTTTTGTTTGAATGGATACGTCAATAAACAAAACTGCCGTATTTGGAGTGTTGATAATCCTCAAGTGAATTTTGAGACACCGTTACATCCAGAAAAACTGACTGTTTGGTGTGCTTTATGGGCTGGTGGAATCATTGGTCCGTACTTCTTTAAAAACGATGCTGGTCAGAATGTTACAGTCAATGGTGACCGCTGTAGAGCCATGATTACTGACTTTTCCGTTCATCAATTGAACAACCATGATGTGCAGGAGCTGTGGTTTCAATAAGACGGTGCAACATGTCACACAGCTCGTGCCACAATTGATTTATTGAAGGAAACGTTTGGTAACCGCATAGTTTCACGTTTCGGACCCGTGAATTGGCCTCCAAGATCGTGCGACTTAACGCCGCTAGACTATTTTCTGTGGGGATATGTGAAGTCACTAGTCTACGCCGATAAGCCCGAAACGATTGATCACTTGGAGGACAACATTCGTCGCGTTATTGCCGATATACGGCCACAAATGTTGGAAAAAGTCATCGAAAATTGGACCTCCAGAGTAGACTACGTCCGAGCCAGCCGTGGCGGTCATATGCCAGAAGTCATATTTAAATTATAATGCCAGAGGGTTATCTTTCGAATAAAGTAAATTTCATGTCAATTTAAAAAATTCATCTTTGTTTTATTCCATTTAAAACTTCTATACCTCTATAAAAAACACCCTTTATAAGGAATTGTCTACAATGCGCTCCAACAACCCAACAACATCACAAGATATGAAAATACGCATAAGAGATGCTTTTCAAACTGTAACCCAGCAAATGTTGTCCAGAATTAGCAGTGGTTTCGAATAAAGAATATGTAAGTGTTTGGAAATGGGTGGTCGACATTTCGAACATCTACTATAAATATTTTGCTTCTGTTTTGTGCTATCGTCAATATGTTATTACCATTATTGCTGTTGTAGCCTGTTGGATGACTATAAATCGCATTTCGAGTTTCTGAACATTTGTAAAGATTATCTTGATTATTAATCTTATAGTTGTAATTTATCTGTCATTTTTACCTAGATACATTAGAGCATCTATTCCAAAAACACTAAATGGTTCAGAAAACGATTATTTGGTATATTCTGTGAAAACGATAAGACTTAGCTATAGAATACCCTTATACCTTTTGATAGGTATTTAAAAGGTACATTTTCTGGTAAGTTAAAAAGTATAGCATTATATTTAAATTAATCAAGTTATAGCCACTTAAAGTTCTTATTTGATTAGTTTTTTGGACACCCTGTATATTATAGCTAGCTTATTATAATTGGAATATAAAATATGATTTATTGTTTCACTTCACGGTAAATTTTGAGTACATAACTGAAATACTTTTTAAGTATTTGAAACATGAAAATTAGGTCAGATTTTGTCGAAATTCAAATTATTTAAAAACCCCTAAAGTTTGGGTACTATAAACCTTATTAAAATAGGCACTTATTTTGATCGAAGAAATCAAAAATACAATAATATACAGGGGGTTCCATTTAAAAAAAAATCAGGTAATGTGGATCTCCAATGACTTTTGAAGTCTCATTCTTAGCTCCACCGTTAGAAATAGAGGTACTGCTTATCGAAAACGCTCAGTCTCTTTCTAAGCGTGACCCAACTTTCTTCTATAGGATTCGCGGTCTAGTATCCTTATATTACGTCGATTTACCAAACTGATCAGCTTATTTTTTTTTTGTGTTTTTTCCCAAAAACACAGCATGCACGGCTCAGCACCCCAACTTTTTACTCACAGTTGTGACTCACAAGTGTGAACGATAAAAGTCACGGGTATTCTATCTTTAGTGAAAAACTCGAGATGGGCACCCGTAAGTAAGAACAGGCCTTAAAGTTTACTAAAATCTACTTTTGCCAAATATTGTAAAAATGAGAATTATGTATGATTTTAAATTTTACCATCATCAATCAAATCAAATTGGAAAATTATATTAGAATATACATTCAAGCTGCAATTACTGCGATCTATAAATTTAGTCTATAGTAAATTCGCCGTTTTAAGTTATTAGATACTCTATAAATGTAAGCCTATTGTTAAACCTATTATTTACTCCTCCCTCAATTACTTTAGCCAGCTTGTGCAATGCTGTATTACGTGAAATATGTATCATTCTGGTAAAGGCGAAGCACGTACCTCTCAAGCCTTGCTAATAAATCACATTCCAAAGTTCAATTAGTTGGCTATACATAAAATTGAATTAAGTTACCTATCTGTTGCTGCTTAAGATATGAGAATATTTTTGATATTAATGCTTTAAGTTTATTGTGTGTTCCTTAGGTTTTAAAATCTGTTTTATCTTATTTGTACATTTTATAAATTTTCTCAGTTTATATAATTTTTATCGCTTATATATACATAATATATTAAAAGGAAAGAACGAAGAAATGCTAAGCTTTTAAGAGCATATTTAGTCTAGAAGACAAATAGAAGGAAGTTTTTATTAGCTCATAAACTATAACGTATCTCACACTTTATTTGTTTTTCCTTCTTTTATTTTAATTTCTGAATCCTATTGGCAGTATAAAAATTTCTTAGCGAAAAGGAAGACAAAAATGATCATTGCGTCGCTATAATTTCTTTAAAACAAGGTAGATAAAAAATAAAACAAGAAAAGTGCAACCATTCAAAAATTACATTAAATATTATCAACAGGGTTTTAGTTATGAAGTAAAAGCTGCTTCTACAAGCCCAATTTTTTGAATTATATTGTCTTTATCTACATAAATTTATTAATTATTATTTTATTTTTGAGGTATATTTTATTGACCTCAATTTTATAAATAGCTAAATAATAATTATATATATGTAGGAGGAACCATGGATTTAGAATGATCTAGGAACAAGAGAGGCACTATTTTGTATGCGCGTTCTCCTACAAAAGAGCTGTGAATTCCGAAAGAACATCTACGTCTGTTTCATCGACTTTGAAAAGGCATTCGACCGAGTACAACATGATAAACTTTTTGAGTGCCTACAAGCAGTAGGTCTAGACCACTACGATATAAGACTGCTAAAACATCTGTATTACAATCAAGTAGCCTCTATCCAAATTAAAAACAGTCGTACTCAAAACCTACCCATGAAACGTAGAGTAAGACAGGGTTGCATTATGTCACCCTGTCTCTTTAATTTATACTCTGAAGAAATCTTTAGGGAGGCTTTGGATGACAGACAAGAAGGAGTAAGACTAGGCGGAGAAGTAATCAACAATATTAGATTTGCTGATGATACGGCCATTCTTGCAGAAAGCATTGAGGATCTCCAAACATTAGTAAACCTAGTCAATGAAGCGAGCTGCCGAAGAGGCCTTAAAATCAACATCTCATAAACAAAGTGGATGACAGTTGGAAAGGTTACTGTAGATGAATGTCAACTTTTGCTCGATGGGAAGAGGATAGAGCATGTAAACCATTTCAAATACCTTGGCAGTTGGTTGAATGTAAAAGGGGACTCAGATGAAGAGATAATAGCTAGGATAGAAATATCGCGGAAGGCCTTTATGACATGGAAATCAGTTCTATGCAACAGAAACCTATCAATGCATATTCGTAAAAGGGTCCTGAAATGCTATGTATGGTCTATTCTATTATACGGTTGCGAGACACGGACACTAAAAACCACAACGCTAAACAAACTGGAAGCATTCGAATTGTGGTGCTACCGTCGAATCCTAAAGATATCATGGGTTTCGCACACTTCCAACGAGGATGTTCTCAGAATGATGGATACAGATCGACTGCTCATGAACATTATAAAGAGACGAAAAACAGAATACGCGGTCACATAATTAGAGGACCTAAATACCAGCTACTTCGCCTTATAATACAAGGAAAAGTGGAAGGAAAAAGATGGATAGGCCGAAAGAAGCTTTCATGGCTGCGTAACATCAGGCAGTGGTGTGATTGCAAGGTAGAAGAACTATTTCGCGCAGCAGCCGATAGAGAAAGATTTCAGGAAATTGTAAACATGATGACCACCAACGTCCGAATACAGACATGGCACCTAAAGAAGAAGAAGGAGGAACCAACTGAAGAAAACTTTATATCAATATGACAGACATAGTCTTTTCTGGTTAGGAATTAATAGCACAAAGATGAGAACCTCTCCATTGGCAGTGTACTACCGACTGCTTGGTTTCAAAATGTTGCTGCTTGTATTGAATTTTTGAGTTAGTTCAATAAACATTGCTTAAACGATTTAATTTTCAAGAGAAAACAAGAGTGGAATTTGTAGGAAATAAACTATCCTCCTTTTCCTTTGAAGGTCTGAAGAAAAAAAAAGATTGATTTTGTTTAAATTACAGTATCATATTATATTTTATTAACCGATCCTTTTTTATTTATGTATGTACGTCGATTACTCCGGAACTTCATCTTCGATTTGAATTAAATGTTCAGGAATTTGCTGCGGTGGTCCCATATTTTTCTGACCGAAATTGGTTCAGTAAAATCCAAGATGGCACCGATAATATGACAAAATTGATATGGGGAAAGTTTTTTCCGTCGTTCCTAACGAATCTAAAATTATTTTTTTAAAATTCAATGGCGTATCCGATATGGCGGATTAGAAATTTAACGTCTCTTGATGTTGTTCAAAGATGGTACTGGGAGGTTTCTGCGAGTGTAAATAAGGAATATAAAATTGTTCAATCGATATGAAAGAGACTATTCTTATAGGAGAAACCCAAAATAACTCTCAAGAGTTGTTGATTATTTTATTATTACCAGAAGGCAATTTAACATAAGGATATAACGACAATATCTGATAAATCTCCTAATTGAAAACTAGAGATAAAGGATCGGATCATACATTAAGAAATGAAGTTTATTTATCTCGAGCGACTATGTGCAAATTGTCCCATCGAAAACTAAATAATACGGCAGGTAACTAAAGCTACTTCTCGTAAAGGCAGCAGGAAGTCTGAATGACATAAATGACGGAAACGTAGCAGAGGTCGAAAAAAAAAGCAGACAAAGTCATGGAAAAGAGAAGTAAAAAAATAGGAAGATCGTGTAACATAAAAAAATGGAATGGATCCTGGAAAGAAAGCGACAGTAGAACGAGCCTATTAGTAGAATAGTATAAAAAAGCATTGCCAAACTCGCCAAACCTAAGCTTCCTGTGGGCAAATGGAGCTTAGATCGTCTAGAAACGAAATGCTGCGATCGTATTGAATCACACCAAAAACCCCAGTTGAAGAAAGAGCAGGCGTTTATCCTCTAATAGAAGGATGAAGAATAAAATATTTTAAAAACTCCTAAATATTTTCCAGTAATTTGCTATAAAATCGACTTCCAGATCAAAAAGTGGCCCTCGGGAAAGTGCATTGCATCCTTTAAGTATTGAAAAGGCATTATTTTTGTGGATTGTAGATATGGTTCTTTCCGCAGACTGGTTTTAACCACGTAAAAGTCTCCTTAGAAAGGTTGTGGTGAAATGTAATCCAGATCCAAATTGCAAATAATCAAAATAGATCCTACAGGAAATATAGCAACTTTTAATTACTTCTGTATATTCAAAAGTTTCGCTAGTGGAACTTCAATTGGCATTCTTGGTTTAAGTATAATTAGTTGTTGCTAACTCATTTAGTTGTCACTGACACCGTTTTCTTATTTTAATTTTTTGACTACGTTAGGTGTCGTTTATGTTATTGTTAGACGATCAACTAAAATGATTTAATAAAATTAATCCATTTTGGCGAAACTGTTAGTTTTTAAAGTTTAATAGAAAATCTGCAACAAGCTTTTTGCAATTATTACCCAGAACTTGACTAAGTGCTAAAATTTACAATAATTAAACTAAGTGCCCACCATTTTCCTACTTCAAAGTGTCTTTTGGCACAGAGCAAAGGCTGCTGTCTCGGTTTTCTAGCGCCGGGCGGTCGTTAACATTAGAAAATTAAGTGTTCCTAGTTTTTAATAGTCTGGAAGTGTTGCTAAATGGAAATGTTAAAGGTATGGCAACATGATATGTTTTTTTTAAGGAATTGATCTATTTATGGTTACATACCGTTAAGCACCATGCAAAATTTGCTCAGGTGAATTTCTAATATTAGGTAGCTACTATAATACTTATCAAATTCAGTATCATAATAATTCCTTCCATAGGAATTTGTTTAAAGTTATTCTATTTAATTATATTATATAAACTAATCTACTAGTCAGGCAACTAAAAAGTGAACATTGGGAGCAGTTCTCTAAAAGAATGGAAGGAGACTTCTATAGTGTACAAAAACAAATGTGGCGACTGATAAGACAACAGCGCAAAGAAATATCTGAACTCTCCGAAACAAACAAAATATCAGAGGAGAAATGGATAGACTACCTAACAAAACTATTTGAGGGAGATGCTAACATTGGAAAAAACAACATACCAGCAATAAGGAATAATGTGGAAGTCACCATTCAAGAAGTAGAGAAAGCTATAAAATCCTTAAAAAATAGAAAGTCTCCCGGACAATACGGAATTCATAACGAATTGTTGAAATACGGAAGACAGCGACTAACACAGGAACTCACAAGCTTCATTCGAAAAATCCTGACACAATGCAAAGTACCAGATAGGTGGAGAACCAGCACAATAATGCTTATGTTTAAGAAAGGTGACAAACAAGAACCAGGGAACTACAGGGGTATTAATCTACTGGACACAACTCTGAAACTCGTTACGAAAGTAATCAAAAATAAAATTAATTCGGTTACAACACTGGAAGACGAACAGCAGGAATTTAGATCAGGAAGGTCTTGCGTGGATGCAGTATTTATTCTACGACAGATAGTCGAAAAATCTCTAGAATACAATAAACCAACATTTTTATGCTTTATAGATCTAACAAAAGCATTCGATCGCATAAAGCTAGATGACGTAATCCACCTGTTATATAAGAGAAATATTCCTATCAATATAATTCAGACCATCGAAAACATATACGCAAACTATAAAGTTCAGATTCGCACTAACGGTAAATTATCAACACCCTTACCAGTCAACAGCGGTATTAGACAGGGAGACTCGCTTAGTCCTTTGTTGTTTAACATGATAATGGACGAAATAATAAAGGAGGTGCGACTTGGTAGAGGATATAAAATGGGTTATACAGAAATAAAAATTCTCTGTTACGCTGATGACGCTGTGATATGTGCCGAAAATGAAGACGACTTCCAGAGATTGTTGAATACCTTTAATCTTATGGGAAGAAAATATAATATGATTATCTCAGCCGAAAAAACTAAATGTATGGCAACCTCAAAAGAACCCCTCCGATGCAAACTAGAACTAGACGGTCGAATAATACAACAAGAAATGAGTTTCAAATATCTAGGAATCGACATAACTAGTTATGGCAACATCGAAGATGAAGTAAGAGGGCAGGTGGCCAAAGCAAACAAAGTGGCGGGTTGCCTCGACGACGTGATCTGGCGAAACAAACACTTACATTAAGAAACAAAGGTTCGGATCTACAAAATCACAATTAGACCTATTATGACATACACCTCAGAAACACGGCCAGAGACGACAAAAACGAAACAACTATTGGAGACTACAGAAATGAGAATACTTCGACGAATAACAGGAAAAACGCTACTAGACAGAGAAAGAAGCGATAACATCAGGCAATCATGCAACAGAGACTGCATTAATGAGTGGGTCCTACAATGTAAGACACAAGGGAACAAACACATAAGCCGAATGACAGAGGATAGACTGGTAAGGATCGCACGAGATAAATCGCCTAGTGGTACACGCAGTAGAGGTCGACCGCGGAAAAGGTGGAGCGATAATTTAAGTCCAGAATGAGGAAAATCGAAGAAGGAACAGGTCAGGGACCTATTATAGAAAATAGAAGAAGAAGAAGAAGAAGAAGGTAGCTACTGTAATACTTATCAAATTCAGGATCATAGTAATTCCTTCCATAGGAATTTGTTTAAAGTTATTCTATTTAATTATATTATGGCTGCTAAGTAACATCCGATGGATCAACCCTTAAGAAGTCTTCAGCTGTACAGGGTGGGCAAATTTCGATATTTTTATAGGCTAAGTTAAAATCCGCAACTGGTACAAAAAATCTGACCCCCCCCCCATTCTCCAGCGCTTTTTTGGAGAAACATATGAATGCGCAAACAGATCATTGCTATCTTGATTCGTTTACGATGTGTAGCGTGATATTCAAATTTGACCAAATTCTAATATGGTGTATAGTTCGGGTATTACTTTAGATATCAAAAAACGAAAAAAACGCAAAATACTTTTTTCGTTTGACGTTTTAAGTGCTTTTCATTAGTTTAAGTCGTCATAATTACGCTGTACCGAATCTTAAAAAGTTAAAAATGTCCTTCGAAAATTTCGAAAAATATGATATGTTAGAATGTTTTATTCAAAACAATAACAATTCTGATATTGCATCTGAGACATATTTCAATCATTGTCCAGAAAGAAGACAACCACATAAGTCTATTTTTTTGAAATTAAAAGAAAATCTCACCAATTATGGGACATTTACTAGATCGAGACTAAAAAATTACAACATCCAAGATGCTGAAGAATCGGCTATAAATGTGATTGGAATGGCGGTTGCAAACCCTTCAATTTCAAGCCGTAAAATTGAAGCTGATTCTGGAGTTTCAAGACGCCCTGCCCTAAGTATTTTAAATAAACATAAATGTCGACTTTATGTAATAAGGAAAATACAACATTTGTAACCAACTGATTATCATGATTTTGTTCATGGTATCGTCAAAAAGTTCTGCAAGATCCGTTATTCTTTAAGAGAGTAATTTAAACAGACCAAGGCTACATTAGCAGTTTTGAAATTTTTAACAGGCCTAACAAACGTTACTGATTTGATATCAACCTTCACCGTATCGTAGACGTTCGATCCCAAAGACGGTTTGGTTTTAGCGTTGATGTGCTTTACTTGGAGATCGTATTTTAACTTATAACATTTATCAAGAAAATCTTAATAGTCGGCGGTACTATGAAATGTTAAATTGATATCTAATTAAAGAATTTTTGGACAATCTTCCTTTACATGAAGCAAGAACTCCTCCTCATAACATCAGCACCGTTTCAGAATTATTAAATATTAATTTTGGAAATAATTGGATAGGAAATAATGGACCAGCGAGGTGACCACCATGATCACCAGATCAGAAACCACCGGATTTTTTCCTTTGAACATATTAAAGCCAAAGTGTATAAGAAAACCAATAACAATATCAATGAACTTAGAGAAAATTTTATAAACTGTATGAATTCAATATCAAATATTCATATTCATAATGCAGTCAGAATGTTATGAAAAAGTGCAATTTATGTTTTCAAAATAACGGATCAGTTTGAATATTTGCTTTAATTAGAATTTTATTGATGTAATTAATATACTGTTTTTAATTTATTATACTTAAAATACATGTAAGTATCAAAATTTTTATTCGCTTCTGACCTGCTGAATGTTCCATAATTAAAAAATTTAAAATTTAAAAATACTTAGTAATTATAAAGATACAAATTACTGTAAAATCCTTTCATCAAATGGAAAAAAAAATTTTTTGATGACATACGCCTACCAAGATAAAGTAATTCCTTATTCAACTTATTAAACTCGAGGCAAAATTCTCAAAGAGGAGGACATACGATAATAAGAAATATCAACAATGATATATCATTTTGGAGTAAAAAAGAAAATACAAACTAAAGGGTGTTTTTTATAGAGGTATAGAACTAAGTTGGCAACACTTTTTTAACTGGCGGCCATTTTGTCAGCTGTCAAGTGATTTATGTTTAGTTTGGTTTGGTATTTCAACATGAATAGACTAACGCCTGAACAACGCTTCCAAATTGTGCAAATTTATTTTGAAAATCATGATTCTGTTCGAAATACGTATCGCGCACTACGTCCATTTTACGGTCAACATAATCGTCCATCAGAGCAATTAATTCGATTAACTATGGAACGTTTTCGCACCATGTTTACTCTAAATGATAATACACATCCACAGAGACGTCGTACAGTGCGTACAGAAGAAGTCATTGCTGCTGTAGAGCGTAGCGTAGAGGAAGACCCGAATCAGTCTATCCGCCATCGTGCACAGGAATTGGATATGTGTCCATTCACTTTATGGAAGATTTTGCGGAAAGATCTTGGTTTGCGTGCTTACAAAATCCAACTCGTGCAAGAATTGAAGCCACACCATCACCTAGCAAGGCGTAGATTCGGTGAATGGGCCCAAAACAAGATTGCCATTGATCCCGATTTTCATAAGCGAATTTTATTTAGCGATGAAGCTCACTTTTGTTTGAATGGATACGTCAATAAACAAAACTGCCTTATTTGTAGTGATGATAATCCTCAAGTGTATGTTGAGACACCGTTACATCCAGAAAAACTGACTGTTTGGTGTGCTTTATGGGCTGGTGGAATCATTGGTCCGTACTTCTATGAAAACGATGCTGGTCAGAACGTTACAGTCAATGGTGACCGCTATAGAGCCATGATTACTGACCTTTTCGTTCATCAATTGAACAACCATGATGTGCAGGAGCTGTGGTTTCAACAAGACGGAGCAACATGTCACATAGCTCGTGCCACAATTGATTTATTGAAGGAAACGTTTGGTAACCGCATAGTTTCACGTTTCGGACCCGTGAATTGGCCTCCAAGATCGTGCGACTTAACGCCGCTAGACTATTTTCTGTGGGGATATGTGAAGTCGCTAGTCTACGCCGATAAGCCCGAAATGATTGATCACTTGGAGAACAACATTCGCCGCGTTATTGCCGATATACGGCCACAAATGTTGGAAAAAGTCATTGAAAATTGGACCTCCAGATTATACTACGTCCGAGTCAGCCGTGGCGGTCATATGTCAGAAGTCATATTTAAATTATAATGCCAGAAGGTTATCTTTCGAATAAAGTAAATTTCATGTCAATTTAAAAAATTCATCTTTGTTTTATTCCATTTAAAAGTTCTATACCTCTATAAAAAACACCCTTTATTAACCTAAAAATATATAGAGTGTTTCATGTAAAAAAATAAAATTTTAAGTCGTATCTCATGTCTGTAATCGAAAATAAAAAAAATAAGAGCATCAATGTATTCTACTTAAAAAAGTTCCCATAGAAAGTTTTTTTAATATCTTAAGTAATAACCAAACTATACACCATATTAGAATTTGGTCAAATTTGAAAATCGGTCTATAGATCGTAAACAAATCAAGATAACTATGATTTGTTTTCGCATTCATATGTTTCGCCCAAAAATAGTTTGAGAATTGGGGGGGGGGGGTTGAGTTTTTTTGTACAGGTTGCGGTTTGCCTATAAAAACATCGAACTTTGCGCACCCTGTACAAAGGCTAGACCGATTGTTGGAATCGTAAATAAGATGGTTTATTGTGTGTCCTTCTTCGCTAGTTTCAGATTTCCCCAACTGAATAGGGAGTCGGCGCACACTCCACAGTTTGTCTAGGAAATTTCTCCAATTTTTTGAAAATTAACTGTGAGTCTGAACATATTATTATCGTGTCTTTTAAAGTTCTTGCCAAATATGTACATAACACCTCGTCATTTATATTAAAAGTAATATTTACTTTTAACACCAGACTTGGTTTATTTATTTAAAAATTTATCTGTCGATAAATCATTTTTTGCTTGAACAATTTTCCTTTAGAAAGTTTGGTTTCGCCTCTATACTATTTTACTTTGAATGGGGGAATTTTTATTGGAATTTTTAAGAGCTATCAGCTTGAACGAAAAACTTTTGTGCTTGTTCAATATATGACACGATGTAAGGAATAAAGTAATTTTATCTGAAAAGTACAAAGGTCACTTACGAAATTCTTTCCAGAGACCTTAGAGAGTAATTAATCAAAATTAGTTATGTGCAGACAGATTCGATTGAAATCCTTGAAGAGGTTTACAAAATCCTATACACAGAGAATAACCCAAAATGACCTAATATAGTCGCCAAAAACATTGGAAATGTCGAATCGGAAATAATTTGTTGCGCAAATCGAAAATATTAGAGCATCCGGAGGCCATGAAATCACATTAAAAATTTTTACATGAAAAGTAAATACTAAATGCTATGCGATTACTTCCTAATAGGTCTTTGTTTGAATGTCAAATACCAGACACATAGAATACGGCAGAAGTGGTTGTACTACACATCGAAAAATACCGCCTTATTAGGTTCCTTATCCATACAAATAGTTAACAAAGATCTTTACTAACAGACTGATGAACAAACTAGATGCCTTTTAATCACCTGAACAGACTACAGCAAGGTCGAATAGATACAATCCATCCGCGTGCTAATTGATTATTACAAAGTCTTCGATTCAGTAGAATTAGGGGCTGTTTTTAGAATTCTAGACAGTGAAAGAATTAATTCTAGATATAAAAATTTAGTTAAATATATAGATTTAACTGCCGAACTAAATATAATCGGTGATATTAGAACAAATAAGATTCCAGTAAACAGAGGGAGATAAACATAGGAATACCATTTCACTTTTGCATTGCAAGACGTTTAAAACAGATGGATTGGAATAACTGGGGCATAAAAATTGGCGGAAGATATTTAAACCATTTTTGTTCGCAGACGATATTGTGCTCATATGTGAGAATATGCAAGAATTGCAGTATATGCTGGGAGAACTTCACAGTCAGTAAATATAGGCTTAACTGTGAAGCTTGGCAAAATGAAAGTCATGATAACAGAGAAATGGCTGATCACCTCATCCAAGAGTTTAAAGAATATGTCTATTCAGAACCTAACATTACGATAATCAAACCACTGAATAGGCATGATGACTGTAACGAAGAATCACCGAAATTATGACTTGAAGTAATTATATAGGATAGACAGATTCTAAAAACACATTTATTTTTAGATTACATGCGAGATTATATTTATTTTAGTAAAAATAAAAACACAAAACATAGAAATCGGCCATATTAGATCGAACACCAATCAGAAACGCGTGACGTCACGCTTTCGTAAACATCAGATCAGTCACCATCATTTATCGCCTTTATCCTTTGAATTTGTCTTTAACTGCATCGTTAATCAGATATTTTGTGGATAAAACTATCCAGTGTGTCAGTTTCTTGCTACCAAAAGTACAACAACGTCATGGAACAAGGATTTATCAACGCCAATAGCTGAAATTTGCCGACTCCTTGATGCTGGGATCGACGTTAACTGGTGCACTGTTTTAACTCCAGTCTGGACAGCTTTACTTCTGAATTTGTCTAGTATATACCGGGTGTCAACGAATCTATTAGACAAGTCATAATTTCTAGAGTATTATGTGTATCAAAATGAGAATTGGTATAGGTAAATGTTATGTGAAGAGGAGAGTTTTCGCATATTTTCCCCTTTCCGGTCACTTTCGGTTTCACCGGAAATGGCCCCTGTTTTGAATTCTTAAATAGAACACCCTGTATATTTTAACATCTTTGGTTTTCTGAGACAATTCTAGATCAGAATGTGACATTTTAAAAACTTTTTACGTCTACTTCATTTTTTTAGAGCCACTTTTAAAATTGCATCTAGGTGGCCATGATCGAACGCAAACTAATCTAACGGCCTTTGGTGATGTCAAAAAAATACAATCGCAAAGTTTTAGTTACTAGTATGAAAGACAGGAATTGGATTAAAAATTTAACAAAATTAACAAAATAAACTAATAACTTAGACGACACACTTAAAATATTTGAAAGTACAGTAGCTGAATTTGTTAAAAAGTTTAGTGTAGTAAATGTTTAAAGTTCTTTTTCACGACATATTTCAGCTCGTTCAATTGTTTCTCCCAACGCGTTTTGTACCATTTGGGGCGTTATACTTCTAAATGCCCGTAAAATTCTTAGTTCTAATATTTCAAGAGTAGCTGGGGCTGCTCCATAGTAAACCCTTTCTTTAACATATCCCCAGACAAAGAAATCGAGCACAGTAAGATCCGGTGAGCGGGCTGGCCACCGTACCGGACCATTGGTTTCAATAATTCGATTATTAAAATGCTCTATTAAATAATTAAGAACTTCTCTAGTATTGTGAGGCGGTGTTCCATCTTGTTGAAAGTAAATTCGCCGTAAAACTGCTAAAGGTATATCCTTGAGATGATTTTCGATTTAATTTTGAAGAAAACCTAAGTATCTAACCCCTGTTAACTGACCTTGAAACAATATTGGCCCAATTATTATTTCCAACAATACCAGCCCAGACATTGACGCCAAATCTTTCTTGAAAATTGCCCTCTCTCATTTCATGTTGATTTTGTTAGGCCCAGTACCGAGTATTTTGCTTATTGAACATACCATTATTTGTAAATCGGGATTCGTCGGAAAATAAAATAAAATCGATAAAATTTGGGTTAACTCTATGATTTTGAAGCAGCCAATCACAAAACACTACCCGTCTATCGCCATCCTCAGTATACAAATGTTGATGTAACTGATATTTAAATGCTCGATAGCCATGCTTTTTCAGTATTTTTCTTGCTGATTCATAACTTATCTGCAGTTCTTGACTAATTTTTCTTAACGAAACTGTTTTATCAACCTCAACCATAGCAAGTACGTTAATCTCAGTCTCTTCATTTATGATAAACCTCTGTTCCGCCTCTTGATTTCCTATTTGCCTAAAACGAGTCTCGACATACGGAAAATACTGATGGGCTGGATGTTGCCGATTCGGATATCTATGAGCATACAACTCGGCAGCATTCCTTGAATTTCTCTGACACTCTCCAAATATTAATAACATATCCACTTTTTCACTTTGAGTATACATTATTTTAACGAAAATTTAAACTAAACTTAACGAAAATTAAGAAACTTTTACGTCTGTTCTTAGAGCGTATGTCACTGTCATTATCTACTTAAGTGAGTGCTTTGTTTTCCAAAGAAGACTTGATAAAAACAGTTGCAAATTATTATGCATCATGGCTGTCCATGGCGCACTTGTCATAAGTAAATAAATTATCCAGTATTTTGCTTAATAATATTTAATTTCTGTTCTTATGTCTAATCCAATCGCAAATAAATTAGTACCGTTAGATTCGTCAAAGGATGCTTTTCTCGAAAAGTAGTTGTCAAAAAGGGGTCGCCATTTGAAAATTAATCGTTAGAAATGAAAACGTAATTTTGTCAACTTGTCTTATTCCTGTCTTTCATACTAGTAACTAAAACTTTGCGATTGTATTTTTTTGACATCACCTAAGGCCCTTAGATTAGTTTGCGTCCGATCATGGCCACCTAGATGCAATTTTAAAAGTGGCTCTAAAAAAATGAAGTAGACGTAAAAAGTTTTTAAAATGTCACATTTTGATCTAGAATTGTCTCAGAAATCCAAAAATGTTAAAATATACAGGGTATTCCATTTAAAAATTCAAAACCGGGGCCATTTCCGGTGAAACCAGAAGTGACCGGAAAGTGGAAAATATGCGAAAACTCTCCCCTTCACATACCATTTACCTGTACCAATTCTCATTTTGATACACATAATACTCTAGAAATTATGACTTGTCTAATAGATTCGTTGACACCCGGTATACTTGTACTGCTTTATCAGTTGATTTTGGAAAGTTGGTAGGTGCTAGATCTTGAGTTGGATGCAAAGCTAAAAAATAAAAATAAGTACTTGTGAACAAACGGTAACTATTTACACATTATTATGTACTATAATTTCTGCAACAGATTATAATAATAATATAATAATAATAGATACCACAAAGATTGTTTGGAATCATAACTACCTATAATGTTATGATTAAACCGGTAAACAGAAAAGATATATACTCGAATTTAATAAAACAACAATGAATCCACTATCACGCCGTTTGAACTCCACCAGACACGGCTTTAGTGTTAGAAACAACAACGAAGAGATAGTCAGAGTGAATCATCTTCTATACATGGATGATCTTAAACTGATGGCTGCTACCAGAAGCCAGCTGGAACAAATGCTTAAAATTGTTGAGGAGTTCTCCGGGGATATCGGAATGCAATTTGGACTTGACAAGTGCAGTATTTTGAACATCGTTAAAGGGAAGATACAACCGGGGGCTTTTGAAATGCAGAACGGTGAAACTATAGCTGCAATGGAAGCAGACCAAATATACAAATATCTAGGTATGAAACAGGCTAAAAGAATTGATCATGGCACTATGAAGGCCGAATTGACAGCCGAATTTGTCAGGAGGGTAAGGCGGGTATTAAGAACTAATTTAAATAGTAGAAATTTGTTTAAGGCGCTCAACACGTATGCTTGCTCTGCGCTGAGCTACTCCTTTGGAATTGTAAAGTGGAGCAGGACGGACATCCAAAACTTGCAAAGAAAAATAAGGACACTACTAACAAAAGCACAAAAACATCACCCTCGGAGTGCTATTGAACGTACAATGCTTCCAAGACACCAAGGAGGAAGAGGATTGGTGGATATTGGTAAGCAGCTCGACCAAGAAATAATAAACTTACGTTCATATTTCCACAGGTTGGCGGACTCTTCCACACTACATCGAGCAATATACGAGGCAGACGATTCAACGCCGTTACAGTTGAGGGAACAAGATATTACTTCTCACCACCAAACAGATCAAGAGAAGTTACAAACCTGGCTACGGAAGCCACTTCATGGACGGCATCCAAATGAGGTCAATTAGGACAATGTCGACAACTCAGCGTCGAACTACTGGTTGATTTCAGGACAGATGTTTCCGGAAACGGAGGGCTTCTTGTTAGCTATCCAAGACCAGGTTATTCCGACGAAGAACTATCGGAAGTTCATCATTAGAGATCCCTCAATAGAAAATGACCAATGCAGATATGGCTGTCGAACATCGGAGACAATTCAGCCCATAACTGGAGGATGCCAAGCGTTTGCCGCAACCGAGTATAAGGAAAGACACGACTCAGCCGCTAAGATACTCCACCAAGAGTTAGCAGAAAAGTTAAACCTATTGCAGGTAGGAAAAGTGCCTTATTACAAGTACAATCCGGAGCCTATTCTTGAAAACAACCAGTTCAAGTTATATTGGGACCGAACGGTTCTGACGGATCAAACAGTAGCTCATAATAGACCAGACATTATACTAATAGATAAAATTTCCAGGCGAACTACACTAATCGACATAGCAGTGCCTAACAACAACAACCTAAGGCCAAAATATAACGAGAAGATCGCCAAATACAGAGATCTGGAGGTGCAAATTCGAAGACAATGGGCAATGAACAGCGTCCAAACGATTCCCATAATACTGTCAACAACTGGAGTGATACCGAAGAACCTCCTGCAAAACATCAAGGGACTGGGCCTTAGTGAGCATCTTTATAAGCCGATGCAGAAGGCAATTCTCCTAGCAGCCGCGCGAACCGTCCGAAAATTCATGGGAACTGCAGCAGACAACGTCACCTAGGACCCGATAACATGGAAAGGGTTCCCACAGAGCTTCATACTTTTGGCGTTTTTGTATGCCTGGTATGAGTGAATAATCCCTGGAGGGAGTGCAAAGCCGTTTGGCTTGTAAATCATGTATAGATACCATAAAGATTGTTTGGAATCATAACTACCTATAATGTTATGATTAAACCGGCAAACAGAAAAGATATATACTCGAATTTAATAAAACAGGCTACCGATATAAACAAGCAATGGGTACGTAACTGAACTTTCGGATGAAGTGCCTGCAAGCTCTAATTGTTCTATAGGTGTTTTTGTTTGTGCCACATCATTCTCATTTTCTTCACTAAGACACCTTCTTTGTTTTTTAGAGCATAGGAACGTTCAGCGGTGTCAGAAGTTCGTTTGCTTCAGCTTGGCTAGCATTCAAATCTTGTGAGTATACACCCTGATTTCATGCGCACTTGTAAAACTGAATTTGTCTTTAATTGCATCGTTAATCAGATATTTTGTAGATAAAACTATCCTGTGTGAAGAAATGAAACCTAACCTCAAACGGGATCGACAGTGTTATTGACAAATATTTACCTTACATATATTTTGTTTGCGGCTTCGCCACTTATTTATACAAAATAAAAACATCAAAATGATCTTCGCACAAATAAATTACTGAATTACAGATACAGAAGCTGGGTCTCGCCTTGCATGATTTAGCCACGTATTTCTGATATTTTTCTTCATTGGCACGTTAATAAATAACTTATTTGGAGTTTTTATCGATGTATTATTTCATCGAGAAACTACACACCATCGATGCACATCGGAATTCATGATTATCGCACAAAATAATAGAAAATATGAAACGAAACAAGCATTAAGATGCAACTTGTCAAGTGTTTACGAAAGGAAGACGTCACAGACGGACGCCATTACTATTCTAGCGTTTTGGTGCGAAATTTAAATTGTGTTTTAAAAAGGTCAATTTTTCCTTCAAAACATTAATTTTTTGCGGAAATAAGATTTATTTTGTATAAAGTAGGTGCGTAAAAACATCGTGGAGTATTTTCCCAAAATCAGTCGTCATGCCTATTGAACAGATGAACGCAACTAATTTGGACATCTACAGACAACCTATGTCATATATTTAAAAACGCAAATATCCCATTCAATTTTAAGAAAAGGGAATTCAATACTTATTTTGTTTTCGTGTTGACTTACGGAATGGAAATCACGACCCTTACTATTTGATCAGCTAACAAGATTAGAACAACCCAAAAAGCAACCAAAAAAATGAAGCTCGATTTTAGTCTCTAGGTCTACAAAAAATAAATATCGAAAAACTATATAAATAAAAAGAAGGCTGGCAAAAAATGGTACTAACAGGAGTAATAAAAAAGTCATTGAAGCGAGTAGAAGAGGCCAATGTTGGGGAGCGGACGATAAGGCCTGTTAAAAGAAGAATAACAAAGTTGTGTGCCAAGTGTCCTTTGAAATATCATCTACCAAAGTAAATAAAAAAATTATTGTCAAAGTAGATTTGTTGATAATAAAAGAGGTATTATAAAATAATACTCTTTAACAGCTAAATCAGTAGCTATTTTAGTTAATTTAAATATTCATTCGTTACTTCAATCCACTTAATGGCACGTTTTTTAAACTACCTTCTGGTTTTATATTAAATATCTGCTGTTGTTCTGTGTATCACTATTTATGGAAAATTCTGTATAGATAGAAGAATTTTATTACAGAAAGTTATTTACGTTTACCGGTAAAACTTTTTATTATTACTTCGAATTAATAACGTTCTGAAATTATGTCTGAAAGCAATGAATATTGAAATATGTTGAATATTTTCAAAATTTTATTCGTTTAATTTTAGAGACGGTAAAATACCTGAATGCATTTTCAGCATTCTTATTTTGATGCTTTTTAATAATATTTCGCTTCAAATACTTCCACGAATATTTATGTTAATTAAGTTTATATTAAAAATTGTAAGTAAAAATTTCTTTATTGCGTTTGCTGTTCTTGTATTTCCAATTTGGTATCACAGGTGAATTTTCGACTTATCAATTGTAGCTTCTCACGGGGTGAACTTGTTGAAGAGGATAACAATCCGCCTAAAAAATTATTCTGCAGAAAATAAATGCATAATATTGGTAACACGACTAGCAGAAAACCAGAGTAGGCGTTTCGTATAGGGCGCCGTTCCAGCCTAGTCTTCAGTTGGTTCGTTTGTTGTGGTTAGTTGTGTCATCGACATTCATAATTATACCGATTTTTCTTCGCTTTCCATTTAATTAATTATTTATTTTCGATAAGGAGCTTTTTAATATTTTTGGTTATTTTCGAAACTTATTTACAGTACATTGCAAAAAGATTGTTATGGAGATTTTTTATAACAATTCTAATTTGAAAATGTTTAACAAAACTCCGAATTTTATATTCTATTTGGGCTTTGGCTTTGTTAGGAAAACTTTCCATATAATCATTTTGGAAAGCAAGTAATAATAACAAATATTAATCTCTACTCTTGGTATCTTTTACCAACGGACAAAAGCAAACTATGCCAGAAAAAAACTAGATTTTTTATTTTTCGGCATTGTTAAATAAAAAAAAAGGTTCATATCAAAAAAATAAAATCATTAAAAATATGACCTGATTCGCCTTTGGCCGTTGGTCATCAAACGTCACAGTGCATATGCCTGCTCACTGGTTACGGTGGCTAGAAATAATGGTGGTTCTAGTGACAATATTCCAAACTCTACGCGTTTCGACCACCTTATGGTATCGGACAGTGTTGTCTTACCTTACATGCACGGAACCATCGACAAGATTGCCAGATTGCTCCGAAAATCAAACATTCGGACAATTTTCAACACATGTAAGAAAGTTGGATAATGTTTGAAATCTCCAAAGGACGCAATTCCATTTCAAACAGAAGACGTTTACAAGATACCTTGCTCTTGTGGTAAAGTGTATATAGGTGAAACAGGACGATCTATATCCACTAGGCTTAAGGAATATTAAAG
Source organism: Diaprepes abbreviatus (assembly GCA_034092305.1). Lineage (NCBI taxonomy): Eukaryota > Metazoa > Arthropoda > Insecta > Coleoptera > Curculionidae > Diaprepes > Diaprepes abbreviatus. Next base: position 1,407,423 of record JASJET010000178.1, on the reverse strand, counting down.
ATGTATAAAAAAGAACCAGATTGTACAATCGGCAGTAGCTAAACACCAAGCATTGCTTAGGTCATCCTTTTAATGTAAAAGAAACTAAGTTGCGAGTATCAGTGTCTGGTTTCTTTAAACGTAAAATTACTGGGTGCGATACACAAAGGACATGGAACATGACTTATACGGTGCGCAGAAGAGAATATGGAGAATGATTCAGAAACAGAAAAAAAATGTTAATGAATACATCAGTACAGCTCACATCAAAAAGGAAGAATGGACATCACACTTTGAAAGACAATTTGGTAATACAAATACGATTCACAGCAGCATAACAGCAAAATCCATAAATCTGAGCACTACAAAAATGCAGGTAACATCGGAAGAAATAGAATATAAAATACGTAATTTAAAGAATAGAAAATCTCCTGGACCAGATCTAATTACCAACGAATTATTGAAATACGGAGGCCAAATGCTTACCAAGGAGTTACAAAAGCTTTTTAATAAAATTATTAAAGAAGAGCAAGTACCGCAAAAATGGAAAACCAGCTATACAATTCCCGTACACAAAAAAGGTGACCACAAAAACCCGGACAACTACAGAGGAATTACACTTCTTAACTCTGTCACCAAACTATTTACAGCAATTATTCATGACAAACTTGAAGAGAAAATAGAGAACTCGGAGGAACAACAGGGTTTTCGAAAAAACAGGGGAACCACAGATGCCGACAAATAGTCGAAAAATCAATAGAATTTAATCACCCTGCATACTTATGCTTTGTTGACCTAACAAAAGCATTTGACCGCATCAAGAAGCAGCACATAACGGACATCCTAAAACAGAAAAATGTTTCACCGGAGATCATAAACATAATTGATGACTTGTACACAAATTCCAGCACAAAAATAATAACATCCGAAGGTCTAACCGAAGACATCAAGATAAACGAAGGGATAAGGCAGGGAGACTCGCTAAGCCCCTTCTTATTCAATTTGATAATGGACCGCATAATAGAGGACATCAGACCGAAACACAGATACCAGATGGGCGGACACAATATCAATATAATATGCTACGCGGATGATGCGGTCCTACTCGCAGATAAAGAAGACGACCTCCAGAGATTGACACACCTATTTAACGTATCAACTAAGAAGTACAATATGCAGATATCAACGAATAAAACAAAGTGTATGGAGGAAGGAATCAAGAAGATGTAAGCTACAGATAGAAAATGCCATAACTGAACAAGTCATGAACTTTAAATACCTAGGCATTGACACAATAAGCTGTCATAACCTTACTGGAGAAGTACTGTCACAAAATACAAGAGCCCTACTAGTGGCAGTATGTTTAAGAGATGTTATATTTTGAAACAGATACATGAGAATAGAGGGAAAAACAAATATATAAGATCATGATACGACCAATTCTAACTTATGCCACGGAAACAAGAGCAGACACTAAGAAGACAAAGCAGAAAATGAGAACCACCGAAATGAAAGTACTGAGATCAATGCTGAACGTGTCAATCAGAGATAGGTTGACAAATACCTTAATCAGAGAAAAATGTAATGTGCAGGACGTGGTCAAATGGACAAAAGAAAGAAAAAGAGGTTGGAAAGAACACGTTGAGAGAATGAGTGAAGAGAGACTAGCCAAAGTTTGTATGTATGGACGACGAAGAGGAAGAAGATTATCAGGACGACCACCAAAGAGATGGGCCCAGAGCTGGTTCTCTTCATCAGCAGAATAAGGCGGGTGTAGATAGAATGACAAACAGGGAAATCCCTAGTCAACGTAGAAGAAGAAGAAGAAGAAGTAAAATTAGAGAATCAATTTGTAATAATAATAGAGATGCAGATTATAATCACACGTGGAAATCGATTGTAATGTTGGACCACGGTTCACTGAGTACCAGTCGGGTATAAATACGGGGCTGTTGCTGCTCGATAGTCATTCAGTATTCTAATCTTGTGAAAAGACGCCTTGTGCAATCATAGGCGAAACGTCGCATTATAATTCCAATTTGACACGGTCTAAACCCAAGAACCATGAATTTCAACTAAACCGAAAACTTTTGTATTTAACAAATTTCGTTGTTTTGTTTTTAATAGGCTTATGTCATAAAATTTCCTTTCCATGTTTTCCGAAGAATGTCCTTAAATTAAAAGGTCTATAACAAACGTATTCAATGGAAAGATCCATTAAAAAAACTTTACAAGGATTATAAACGATCAAGTGACAGTTTTTGGACTATTCAGTTGACGATTATTAGCTTTTGATTGTTCTATGAACAAAACTAATTATTATTTTCCAAAATGGGGATTCTCAATGTCCGCCAATCGGCAGTGGAAGCCCTCCCGCTGAGTTATGCATATGCACACGTTTTTATGCAGATCGGTTTATTACTAATGGGTAGATTTGCTGTTTTTCTGTTGGTTTTTGACTTTATAATAAAAATTGATAGATTACAAGTATTGATAGGTAGAAATGTTTAAAAATCTGTAGATCTACCGATAAATTGCTAGAGTTGGCACCAATGGCGACAACGAAAATATCATTCTGACTTGCGATATTTGTCCCACTCAAATTCCGGTATGCCATCGAGCATAACCTACCGATTTTCACTATCATATAGGTACCTCCATAATAAGTATTTATTTAACGTGTGTCTGCCTGGAAAAGAATTAAGAGGGTTGCTTGTAATTGCATCCAAAAACTTTGTTTTATGTAGCTATCCGTACAGAACTGTCAAAAATTTTACAAGAAAATAAAGTAACTTTAGTTATATTTAACACATTTTTTTAATTTGTACGTTAATTTGTTATTAACTATGTTTTCAATAAATGATAGGATTAAACATAAGGACGTAACATCTGGAATAAATTCATCACTTCAAAAACGCCTTGTTTTTAGAATAATCCTTCAGACCCGTCGACTTCCTTTTTTTTTGTACGAATATTTCCCAATATATTAAATTATACAGGGTGACTCGAAAAAAGTGGTACTATAATTTACTCTGATTTGTTAAATAATGACCCTGAAAAATTCTGAACATTTTTTCTATACGTAAATATAACTGCGTTCGATTTATCGACAGATAGAACTCGAAATGAAGTAGTCACAATAATAGATTTATTATTTTCTTTAAATGTAGTAATTAACCGTATCTCTTGAGTAATCCGACTCTTTAAGTCTTTTATATCAATTGGTTCAGTTTGGAAAGCTTTACTTTTAAGGTAATCCCAAAAAAAGAAGTCAAGAGACTTTGAGTCTGGAGACCTCAGCGGCCAGTCAATAGATCTCATTCTTTCAATTCATCTGTTTGCGAGAACATCATTAGAAAGGTGGGAACTGCTGTTGTATAATGTGGCAGAATACCATTTTGTTGAAACTAGATGTTTTGATGGAATAAAACTGGATTCTTTTCTTCAGGAACGGCGTCGACAGAACAGGTATAAGGTCTTTTTGTAAAAACTGTAAATGTCCACCAGTTAAATTTTCATCAAAAATGTTGGCCCTATGTCGATATTACCAATTATGTTTCATTTTGAATTTAAATTGTCGATAAATCGAAAATAGTTATATCATCTGTTTACGAGAACATCATAAGAAAGGTGGGAACTTCAATCTTATAATGTGGCGGGATACCGTCTTGTTGAAACTAGATATATTTATGGGATAAAACTGGATTCTTTTCTTCAGGAACTGCGTCGAAAGAACAGGAATAAGGTCTTTTGTAAAAACTGCAAATATTCACCAGTTAAATTTTCATCAAAAATGTCGCCCCTGTATCGATATTACCAATTATATTTCATTTTGAATTTAAACTGTCGATAAATCGAAAACAGTTATATCATCTGTTTGCGAGAACATCATAAGAAAGGTGGGAACTTCTGTTGTATAATGTGGTGGGATACCGTCTTGTTGAAACTAGATATTTTGATGGGATAAAACTGGATTCTTTTCTTCAGGAACAGCGTCGAAAGAACTGGAATAAGGTCTTTTTGTAAAAACTGTAAATTTTCACCAGTTAAATTTTCATCAAAAATGTCGGCCCAGTATCGATATTACCAATTATATTTCATTTTGAATGTTAACTGTCGATAAATCGAAAACAGTTATATTTAGGTACCGGTCTTGTAATGGAAAAGATGTTCAGAATCTTGCAGAGAGTCTACAAGTGTATAAAAAATTAAGGGTCATTATTTAAAAATCAAGGTTGATTATAGCAGTTTCCTTGGAGTCATTCTGTAAGATTTTATATATTGAAAGTTCATAACACAAAAACAAAGTTGACGTGTCTTAAAGGATTTTTGAAAAATTCAGCGTTTTTTAAATAACAAAGTTGTTCCTGGTTTTACGTTCTCATTGTATATCAGGGAAGAAAGAAAAATAAAATTTGCATAACCTTGGATCATTGCACACATATCAAAAAATAATGTCATTCGTATCAGATTTGAATTAGTAGATATGTAGGTTATTTATATTGCATATTTATAAAAAAAAATCATACGTTTCAAATTTGAATAAACAAAATTTTGTTTACACATGTTAAGTAACGTAAGGTTATTCGTATTATTTATATGTTTGCGCACCAGAAATAGAACAGCTGTATACATTTAAAAACGACTACCCTAACAAGAGTAGATAGGGATCCGTTGGCTTCTTTTAACAAAAATAAAGCGCTTTTATAAGCCAATGTATAAGCAAAAGACGTAGTTTTTTACCTTTTCTTCGGTGAGCCTCTTATATTTGACATTTTGAAGCTCCTTCTATTTTATTTTAGACGTATATATACCCTAATAATAATCTCTTTATTTCAACACTCATCTGACTTAATTCGTAAAAAGTTTTGGCTGCCGAGAAAGGTATTTTTTGCTTGAGCAATTCTTTTGCCTTATGAGCGCTGCCTTTTCATCTTTTCTTATTTTATTTTATAAAAGCATCTTTATAGGAGTAAGGTATGAGTTAGCGAAAAAAACTTTTTGCTGTTAAAGCCAAGTCTTATTGCTAAGGAGATATTCATGTATGGGGTGTCAAATAATTGTTTTATAATGCAATTGATGTAACATTAATCGATTTGCATATTACTTTACTTAAAGTTGGAGCCTCATTAATTAAAGGTATTACTTTAAAATGAATTCTAGGTAGATGAGCTTTTTTTCCATATTTTAATCTGTTTACTTAATAATAATAAATAAATAAATAGTTTATTGTCCTAAGAATGACTAAAATTCTAATTAACAAAATGAAATCAACCAAAATTACTAAATTAAATATACATATTTTAAAATTTTCTAAAATTTATGGGTAACATGAAAATGAAACAAGGTAAAAAACATTCTGGAAAGGAAGAAACAAACTGTCATCCATGTATAAGTACTAATGCAATCATTATAATACTAATCAGATTTAGTAGTAAATAACACATAACTCAAAGGAAATTGAAAAAAAAACAAAGAATAAAATAGTAACAAAAAAAATCATTAAAACAATAATAATAATGGACAAGGATATCACAAATGTCACCACAAAAAGTCAAAATATAAAATCATTATTAAAATTTAAAAGGTACTATTAAAATTTAAAAGGTGCTTTTAAATAAAAACAGCATTACAAATCAAACAATTCAACAATTTCGCAAAAAGTAATAAAAATATTGCAGTAATATCAAAGACAAATGATGAAGAGTAATCAGCCTTGTCAAACAATAAGAATTTCGGAACTTTTTAAAATTATTTGATTACCCTTATTCACCTAGGCTAGTGATTATAACCTTTTTTTGCTTTATAATATACAGAATTTAGGGAAGAACGTGGTAATGGTAATAATATCATTCCTGTTTGCCTGATATCGTGAAAATTACTAATAGGTAATCTCCAAAATAAACAGAAATGTAGAAGTTAATATTTTATATTTAGTAAATTAAGGTTTGCAGGCGGCTTACACATATATCATAAAGCACGATTCTGCAACACAAATTCAAAGTTTATTAAATGTTGATGGGAGTTTCCCTAGAAGACGATACCCTATCTAAGATGCGACTCTACAGGGGAAAAATATATTGACTTTACAACACATTGCAGTTTAAATCATTTCATACAACTTTAATGACAACAGCCACAAATTATTTTTTTTATAAAGATTTAAGATAAGTTTTTATGTTGATAATTTAACTTTTAAACATTTCAAAATTTTACTGTCAACAAGTTCAATGTCCGCCATGAATATAAACTGTCGGTTTTTGATTTTTCAGTGTTAATAGATTAGAGTCACACCACAATTTGTGTTATATCACCAGATACAGTTTTATTTTATTCACGAGAATCATTTCTATGTCTTATTAGTATCGCATCATCGGCAAAGAATATAAAGCTACCTCATAGGTGCTAAGTCATTTATGTATATTAGAAACGAAATAGGTTCCATCACAGGACATTGTGGAACAACAGATGTAACAACCATTTCTTCAGATTCAAGGCCTCGACTATTTACTTTTTGTATTCTTCCACTCAACTATGAACCAAGCAGGTGAGCTACTTCTAAAACAATGTACCTCTAATTTTTGCAGCAGAATTCTATGACCTACACAGTCAAAAGCTTTCGACCAGTCACAGAAGACAGTCGCAGCTATTTTTTTTTTATTAAGACATATATATATATATATATATATATATATATATATATATATATATATATATATATATATATATATATATATATATATGTATATATGAATGTATATACTGATTAATCTTCAGTATTCCACGTTCTTGACTATTTTATGCTACATAATCGTGACGTCCTTGTAATTTTTCTACAGTTTCTACGATTAGTATAGTGTCGTCTGCAAATGTAATGTTGGTAATAAGCGTTCTATTTACCTTTATTTCTTCAAAGAATTCTGTTTTCTCCTTAACATTAGTGGTCTGCTTAAAGTACAAATAAGAAAATTAGAAGCATAAATAAATCATGATCATGGGGTTTAGTACTTGTACGCTCTTGAGTGTAAAAGCTCTCTCAAAATACACATTCTGGACTTACTCTGTTTCAAAATTAGTATTGCTCATTTTTATAGGCACCCAAAAGATTTTATTTACTTCTCAGTATTTTAAAAAAAGAAAATGAATGGAATCCTGTATATGTTATTATTATGAGATAAAAAATTTAATCTCCTCAGATAAAAACTCTTGAAAATAACAACCTCATTCTAACATACTATGCTTTCACTTTATTAAAACAGCCAAAAAACTTTTTTAGCGAGTTTATTATTGCCTTTAAAAAACTTTAATAAAAATTCCAAATACACAAGATATAAAGCTAAAGCTGTAAAGGGAAAATGTGCTTAGACAAAAAATGACTTTCCAACAGTCGAAACTTTTTTGCAAATATAGCTGAATACGTGTAATAGAGGGATAATTTTAATAAATATACGTCCAAAATAAAATATGGGCTTTGAAAGAGAAGGACACCAAGGATATAATCTCAATAAAAATGAATTTTAACGTTGATAGGTTTATTCGAAAGTTTATATATATATATATATATATATATATATATATATATATATATATATATATATATATATATATATATATATATATATATATATACCGGGTGTCAACGAATCTATTAGACAAGTCATAATTTCTAGAGTATTATGTGTATCAAAATGAGAATTGGTACAGGTAAATGTTACGTGAAGAGGAGAGTTTTCGCATATTTTCCACTTTCCGGTCACTTCCCGTTTCACCGGAAATGGCCCCGGTTTTGAATTTTTAAATGGAACACCCTGTATATTTTAACATCTTTGGATTTCTGAGACAATTCTAGATTGGAATGGGACATTTTAAAAACTTTTTACATCTACTTCATTTTTTTAGAGCCACTTTTAAAATTGCATCTAGGTGGCCATGATCGGACGCAAACTAATCTAACGGCCTTAAGTGATATCAAAAAAATACAATCGCAAAGTTTCATTGACTAGTATGAAAGACAGGAATTGGATTAAAAATTTAACAAAATTAACAAAAAACTAACAAAATAAACTAATAACTTAGACGACGCACTTAAAATATTTGAAAGTACAGTAGCTGAATTTGTTAAAAAGTTTAGTGTAGTAAATGTTCAAAGTGCATTCCTTCTTTTTCACGACACATTTCAGCTCGTTCAATTGTTTCTCTCAACACGTTTTGTAGCATTTGAGGCGTTATACTTCTAAATGCCCGTAAAATTCTTTCTTCTAATATTTCAAGAGTAGCTGGGGCTGCTCCATAGTAAACCCTTCTTTAACATATCCCCAGATAAAGAAATCGAGCACAGTAAGATCCGGTGAGCGGGCTGGCCACCGTACCGGACCACTGGTTGCAATAATTCGATTATTAAAATGCTCTATTAAATAATTAAGAACAGTAGTGGATATATGAGAGAAGGAAAGAGGAGGAGGAGGAGTAAGAGTAAATCATCAACACTTTTCATCCTCCTCCTCTTTTCTTCTCTCATTATACTTTTCAAATCTCTCATTATACTTATTAAAAAACCTCGTATCATCAACGCTTTTCATCCTCCTCCTCTTTTGTTTTCTCATTTGAATTATCTGGTATACATTCGAGTTACTTCGTATACATTCGAGTTACTTCGTATACATGTTAACATGACCTTGTATCCCTTCTTTAAATTTTGATTATAAAAGCAACACTTTACCAGCTTAAAACATACTAAAATGAAATATGTCTTCTGCTTCTAACGAAAGTGAATTAAATTTATTAATTCAAAAATTTTATAAAAAATGTAAAAGTTCTGCTTTTGAGTTCGAACATTATGCAGTTGATAGTGGTCCATCTTGGTTTCAATATTATTTGGATATATCCAAAAACCATACAGAGGCTGTGAAATTGTGCGAACGTTATTTTCAAAAGAAAGATATTGTACAGTTTATACGTGAATTAGTGAAGTTAAGTTGGTTTCATCATGAAGTTCGTCATTTAAACCAATATATTAGAGATCCTGTTGTATTACAAGAACTAATCAAATTGCGTGGTGAAGATGATGCCTAAAATTGAAAATTTTGTGAGGGACCTTTATGAAGGGTTCATTATGAACGAAGCATGTTCCAGATATTTATCTTGTTTAGTTGAAGAAGAAAGTGAGGGTCAAGATTTATTGTTATATATAAAATATGTTGATCATGCAAATTTTTGTAAAAAAGCAGCAGAATTGTGTAGTGAATTTTTGAAGACTAAAAATGTGTTAAAATTCTTTGATGAACTTAAAAAAATTGGACTCAATAAAGAAATAAATTTATGTATTGATTTATTGGTTAATTAAAGTTAGTGTGAAATAAAATATTTAAATTTTTATAGTTGTTTTATTATTGTGTAACGGCTGTTATGTTTAAATATTTGATTATGTAAAGATAGGAAAATATAATTTTCTGTTAGTAATGTGGGGATGTGGATAAATAAAAAAAATATTATTACATTCATTGTTAATTTATTCATTCATAAAAAAATTTTTATACATAAAGAATACATTAGAAAGGGCACACATTGAAGGTGATTGAGAATGATAAAAACATTTAGGAGATGATTTAATTAAAACAGGTTGTTCGTCCAATTCAATTATTGGCTTAGTACAATATTTTCTAATAAAATTAGCTTTCTCTTCTCCTTTAATATAAATGAATTCTCCTTTTTCTGTTAAGTTTTTTACTATAGATGAAAAATTATGAAGAGGAATATATCCTGTATTCCAATTGATGCAGTGATGAAATTTCATTAACCATTCTGCTTGCTTGTATGTTTCTGGTGGAAGCATTTGTAGTGGATACGGTGGTTTAAAAATATAATGACTCATTTTATGTCCATCAAACATTGCAAGTTCTTTAGGAATAAACTTGTTGTGTTCATCCTTAAATCCTTGAACATCCATAACTATTCTCATTTTTATTTAGCAAATTTTTAAAGTACTAAATTTTTTTATTACAAATTGTTTTTTCGAATAGTCTTCAATAAGATTTTTTAGATGTTTAATTTTTTTTAAAAATAGTTCTATTTTTTCTTTTTGTATTTTGTACATTCCATTTGATGTGCAACAAACTATGGTATAGAAACAACTGATCTTATTCGATATATTTTCATTTTAATAATGATATTTGATGTGGTGGGAGAAGTTAAAGTTGTTTAACAATTTTTGTTAATGGATTATAGCTAAATACTTTATCATGTATTATAACACAATACGCAGCTGTTTTTCCCGATATTTTTTCTTTTGTCTCAAATTCAATTCTCATGGTTACTGGGCCGGATTGTAATAAATCTCTCTGATGAGAGCAATTAATGTAAGCAATAGGTGCATTATCTTTAAATTCTTTGGGATTAAATATTGGTTCTATTGGAAAGTTATAATATACTTGACGAAATTCAGAAAACATTTCATACAGGGTAGCAAACTTATTATTTTTAAAATCAAGCTGAAGATCCTGGTAAGGATATCTTTCTGAATTTAAAAACACATTTATATTCCTTAGGTCACAATGATCAAATTTACTCATATCTGATTTTAAATTACCACGTCTATCCTTTTGAAAAGCAATTAGTACATGTCTTGGTGTTTCAATTTTTGTGGAGGTTTTGACAGGCCAATTATGTCTTGTATTTTCTAATAACTCTGGATATTCAATTAATTCCCAACTTCGGAAAGTAAGAAGAATATCATTGTTTTTATCAATAATTTTCGTTAGTGCCAATTCTTGGGGAATGGCCACAGTAAGATGTGGAACTCGCCAACAAAGTTTGGTTATTTTAATTTTCGGTTTTTCATCATCACTTGTGGTTACTAAAGCATTAGTGTCATCATTGCTTCTTATTAGTATTAGTTCTTGTTGTGAATTTAAAATTATTTTGTTATAATCTTCAAAAAATCCCGAGTACATTTTTAATGGGACGCATAGGGAAACGTTTCCTTTTTCATCAGTCATAATTTTTTCTTTAGGTTTCGTTTTTGGATACCATCCAGCATTTTCCAATTTTGCACTTTCGTTTTGATTAAATGATATGTATCCTTTAAGAGTTGAAGTAATTCCTACATCTCGAACTGAATCAATTGTAACACCATTTAAAATATAACGTAATTCTTTAAACAAGAATGCTGGAGCATTGTTGATTAATACCGTATTAGCCAATGGAGTATCATCTTCTTTGGTAACTTGAAATTCTAAATATAATTCACTTTTGCAAGGTAAAGGATATTTTCCTGTTTGTTGTAGAGCAATTCTAATTTCATCATTTAATCCAAGTTTTGTAGGATTGAAAGGTTCAAATGATAGTATTTCCCAGCTTAATATTGATTCATCTACAAGAATATTTTCTTTTACATTTAAATATTCCATTTTATTTTAGTTTGAAACCTAAACTTATCAGAAATTTTTTATTAGAAGGTGTTAACCTTTGAGAGTTTAATTTATTACTAGTTAAATGTCGTTTAGTATCTTTCTTATTAATGTTTTTAGAGTAAAATTTTTTTGAAAAATTATAATTTGAGACTTTTTTATTATATAAAATAACCATTATTCATCTATTTTTTTAAGATGTAGTCTTACTGTTACCGTTTCTCCTCTGAAATTGATGAGATCACCATCTTGATCTACTATTTTAATGTTTATATTGTCTATTACCTTTACAGTAACAGGAAAGTAAAGGACATTTTGTGGTGATTCTATTATTTTAAAACCAGGAGCTACACTAGGAAAAAATTGATGTATTATATGAACAGGTTTTCCATTTAAATATGATCCTTCGGCAATATTACAATCGATGTTTATGGCGTTTACTTTAATAATTTCCGCTGGAAAATCTGAAATGTGCTCCTTAAGACCTTCTAATTCCTTATTTTTAAAACCTAATATTTTTCCTATAGTTCCATCACGAAACGAGATAGGAATATCTGTTTTAATATGTGTTCGTAAAGTATTATTATTGGCATAAATATGAAGAAAAGTACGATTGTCCAAAAATTTTTGAATAAAATTATTTACATCATCTATTTCATAACTACCTGGTGGTATTCTTATTTCTTTATTTGAGTCATAAATGAAAAGATTATTAGTCTCATCAATATTTGGAATAGCATTAAAAGTTTCAAAATTTACAAGTCCAATGGAATATTCAAAATTTTCATCTAAATATATTGGAGGATGAATATTAACAGAAAGCGTGGGGGAATTACCACTAATGACAAAACTATACGACATATCTCTTTAAAAATTTTTAACAAAATGAGTTAATATTGTTTTTCAACCATTATTATAAAGAAATTTAAGACAGAGCTCACCACAATTTGTTTTGTTAATTGATTGATAATGATCGTAGTTATATTTCACAATATTTTTCTTTTTATCGCTGAAAAAATATTTTGTTAATTCGGTAGATGGTCGCAAATTGCCATAACTATCAAAATATAAAATATTTTTCCCTTTTTTTATGTATGCAGTCCAATGAGTTCCATCACCACTATTCTTATCGAGATTAACAATACCACTTTCATTTTTATTAATTTTTTTTGGTAATTTATCTCTCATGAATATACCTCGAAAGTTGGGAATTTTAAGTAGATTAATATATTTACTTAAATCATAATTTGTAAGTGGTTTTCGAGGTATTTGTTTTAACAGTTTTTTGAATAAGGTTTCAGATATAATCCACATCCAGTTTTATATGGTTTTAAATAAAGACCACTTCCTTGTTTTCCTACTGCTATAGATTCCATCATTTTATTATGTCTTTTGGACTCTTCTAATTTTTCTTTAGCAGCTTTTGCATCGTTGACAGCTTTCGCAATACCTGCTGCTCCTCCTCCAAGAGCACCTAAAGCGGACAAACCAGCAAATAAAGGAATAAGAGGTAGAAATCCACCAGTTTTTGGAATTGGTATGATTCTATTTTTTGGTGATAATATTCTACTATCTCCGATAGATCTAAGTGCGGTTTGAATAATATCAGTCAAACTTTTAAATTGTTTTCCGTTTAGTGCTTGTCTTGCTTTTGAAATAGCTTGAGATAAAGTTATTCCTCGTCCTAGACGAGTTTTTCGACTTCTGTTTTTCCTTCTTTTTTTTAATCCCATACCAAATTTTCTTTTAATTTTCATTACACCTCTTATTCCAAGTGCAGCAGTTTTTTCTCCAAAAGTGGCGTCTTTTGCTCTGAACCTTTCGGCAGCTTTGTCACCTAATAATTTATCAGCAGCGTGTCGGCTTTTTATATCATTTGATTGTGCATAGGCAATATCATGCTCTTTACAAGCTTCATCCAATAAGTTTATGCCTTTATCGCCTCTAGCTAGTCTCTTTTCTAGTTTGGTTCCAGGTCCACAAAAATTATACCCAGGTAGATGTAATTCAAAAGGTAACTTATTTATTAGAGTATTAATTAAACCACTACCTCTTTTTCTGACTCTTCTTTTATAAATGGATTGTTGCTTATATGAGATTGGCATTATATAATTGAAATCTTGGAACAAACTGACTAGTTTTAAATTAGAACTTACCCTTTATACATCCTCTTATATATGAAAATTGTCAAACAACCTTATTCAATTATTATTAAAGACCATGAGACTTCAAGAAATAATTTTAGAAAACATGGAAAATTGTTTGAAGGCTCTAGTAAAAGGGGGTTAATTATTGGTCCATCAGGGTGTGGTAAAACTAATATCATTATAAGTTTAATTGAAGATCCCAATGGTTTACGGTTTGAAAATTTATATATTTATTCAAAGTCTCTATATCAACCAAAATATGAATATTTGAGATTACTTTTTAAACCATTGAGAGAAATTGGATATTATGAATCCGAAAATGAAGAAAATATTGTTTCTCCACAAGAAATAAAACCAAATTCCATAATTATATTTGATGATATAGTGTGTTGCAATCAGAATGTTGTAAAAGATTATTTTTGTTTCGGAAGACATAAAAATACTGATTGTTTTTATTTGTGTCAAACGTATTCTTCGATTCCAAAACAATTAATTCGTGACAATGCGAATTTGATTGTTATATTTCAACAAGACAAAACGAACTTAAAACATATTTATGATGATCATGTTAATGTTGATATGTCATTTAATCAATTTAATGAGTTATGTTTGATGTGTTGGAAAGATAAATTTGGATTTTTGGTAATAGACAAGGATTCGAATTTAAAATCCGGTCGATATCGAAAAGGATTTGATTCATATATTTTCTTATAAAAATAAAAGTTTTGTGAAAAATTTAACTAATCATGAATGAACGCTTAGCAAGAGAGCTTGTTAAGTCAAGGAAAGCTGTTAAACAAAAATATCAAAGTTTAAAAAATGCTGAATTTGAAGCACAATCCAAATTGGAGGAAACCTATAAACCAATAACTCAACCCCTACAACAATTAATTTCAACAATTGGTAAAATTGAATCGGCTGAGGTAAAGGAAGAGCTACAAACACCCATTAAAAAAAATTATGAAACACCAGAAAAAAGATTGTTTCCAACACTAACACCAAGAAAAAAACTACAGTATGGAACATCAACACCAGAAAAAAGAAAGACAGGGAAAACTCCAATTCTTCCTACAGAAATACCAACAATTATTGATTGGGAAACCAGTATAGCTTCACATAGTCAGATGCCATCTTTACAACAAACAAGTGTCATAGCAGAAACCACCCCTTCTTCAATTTCACAATCTACGGTAGGAAATCTTTCGGATATATTAGAACAAACACGCCAAACAATTCAAACATTTGTCAGTACACCTTTATATCAAGAATATTTATCAGGATTTCATGAATTACCTCGTCAATATATTGACGGAGGGGTAAAAGATGTGGAACATAAGTTTGATCACCTCTATGGAATAGTACATGATTTTGAAACTGAGAAATTCTTTTTGGGTTTAACACAAAGACCTATAGAAATTATCGGTAAAAACATAAAAGTTGAAGGTATAACTTATACAGGTACACCAGGTTTATATGAATTATTATTTAAAAAGGAACCAGTAGGTTATAAAAAACAAGATTTGGAAAATTATATGGATATTTTAAAGAGAACCAATGCATACCGTAGAAATTATGATCCAAATGAGCAGGTACAGGGAAATGGATCACAAAAATATATTTCTATAATAGGGCCTTATTTACAAAATAAAGGAATTACAAAAACTAAAACCATAAATCCCGAAACGCATAATATAGTTCAAGGATTTTTTGACAGACGAAAAGCTCCATACAGGGAAACTCGAATATCTTCGAAAAGAACAGGATCCGGAATAACTTTAAAAGTTAATAAACCTTATACCGATTACGTATATTGGGATAACGTAAATGAACTTGTTGATAGACTTCGACTGTTGGTAGCATCTATGATGGCTGGGAATACAGGACATAACAACGAAATTATTTCTATTATTGAAGAATTGAAAGAAGCCAATATAATTGTATAAAAGAAAGTAGTAAATATTGTTACATAACATTGTTAAAATGACCATTGATAAATTTGGACGTCATATTTCTAAAAAGTATACAGTAGATATACCTACAATAGAAAATAAAATACTAGCCAATGTTGAAAATGAAATATTAAAAAATTTTAAAAGTGATGATATTGTTCAAAGATTTGAACCTGTGTTAAAAAATGATATTGTAAATTTAAAAAAGAGAGTTAGTGAAAATGATGAAAATGTGGAATCTATTTCGAAAAAAATTAAGTTATTTGAAGAAAATGTGTCAAACTATGATAACAGGATATTAAATATAAAAAATATTGTCAAAGACAATGATGAACTATTAAAAAGTTTTTCTCAAAAAACATCGAAGTGTGAAGATGATTTTAAAACAATAAAACAGAAATATGATGAAGTAAAGAGTTTTGAAAATAACATAAAAAATGAAATAACATTGGTTAAATCAAAAATAAATGATACTTCTGCAATAGAAAATGTTAAACAAATTATTATAAAAGATATGGTATCAAAGTTCCAAGAATTTACGAACAAACTTAATAATAGGGTTTCTGAAGAAATAGGTAATTTTCAAAACGTTCATGATGGTATGAATAAAAACACACAACAAATAGAGAGAGCTATGAATACACACTTTATAATCCATAAAAAAGATAGCGATAATATTAATGAAATAAATCAGAAAATTAATTCAATTGAAAATAATGCTGAAATAATTCTATTAAACTTGAAAAATTTGGAAAAGAAATTAAACACAGATTTACAAAATGTAGATGAAAAAATTGAAAATAAATTTAAAAATGAAATTTTAAAAAATAGTGAACAAATCATGGAGATAATCTCACAATTAAACAATCTAAAAACAGAATTAAAAACCACTGTTGACGATGAATATTTTCAAAAGATGTTGAATAAAAGATTAGAAAAAGAATTAGAATCTTTAGCAGAACTAATACAAGCTATGATTAACACCTCTATCCATGATTTAAAAAAAGGACTTGCACAACACAGTTTAAAAATTGAAGAAATTTCAACAAAGTTAAATGATTATGAAAAATCTTTGAACGATGTAAGAATTGAAATTGAAAAAGCGATTTTAGATATAAAGAAAATAGAAAAAAAATTGGTAGAAATAAAATTAAATTTAACAAATGTAGAATTTCAATTAGGAAAAGATATAAAAAATCTAGAAAATAAATTGGTAAAAGAAATAAAATCACTAAACGAATTAGTTCAAAGAGCAGCCGAAGTTTCTAGAAAAGAGTTTAATGACACAATGGCATATGCTAGAGAAGAATTAAACGCAACAGTAAGAGAAATGAGAAACGAAAGTATAAAATCACTTGTTGTTTTTGAAACTAAAATTAATGTAAGAATTACCAACATTGAAGATGAAATCAAAAAAGTCAAAGATTCGAATAATGCATCTTTTAAAAATTTGGAATATAAAATCGAAGATGAAATCAAAAAAGTCAAAGATTCGAATAATGCATCTTTTAAAACTTTGGAATATAAAATCGAAGATTTGCTAAAAAAAGATAACAAACAAATAAAATAAGTTATTTAAAGAAGGTATTAAGAAATTTTATTCTAGTACTATGAGTAAAAATATTAAAGAAACAGTTGTAGATGAATTACATAAACCGGCAAGAAGAAGATATAGAAGAAGACGAACTATTGTTAAAAGCCTTAATGACTTATGGCAAGCTGATTTGGTAGAGATGCAACCCTATTCCAAATTTAATAAAGGTTATAGATATATTTTGGTGGTGATAAATGCATTCTCAAAGTATGTTTGGACTCAACCACTTAAAAGTAAAAAAGGAAAAGATGTAACTGAAGCTATGAAAAAAATTTTAGAAAAAACAAGTAAACCGCAAAATTTGCAGACAGATTTAGGAAAAGAATTTTTCAATAAAGATTTTAAAGATCTTATGAATTATTACAAAATTAATCATTATAATACTTACTCTAATCTCAAAGCGAGTATTGTAGAACGCGTAAATCGAACTTTAAAAAATATAATGTGGAAATATTTTAGTAATAGAGGGAATTACCAATGGTACTCTATTTTACCCACTATTATTGAAAAATATAATAATAGTATTCATAGAACTACCGGATATAGACCTGTTGAGGTTAATAAAAAAAATGAGAAAACTATACTGCAAAATTCTTTTACTTTTAAAAAAACATTTGATTTAAAGCGCACTAAATTTAAAGAAAATGATTTTGTTAGAATTTCCAAACAAAGAGAAGCTTTTGAAAAAGGATATACTCCAAATTGGTCAACTGAAATTTTTCAAATTAGAAAGGTTCAGTTAACAAATCCACCCACCTATTTATTAAAAGATAGTAAAAATGAATATATTGAAGGAGGTTTCTACCAAGAAGAGTTACAAAAAGTTAAACATCCAGATGTGTTTTTGGTTGAAAAAATTTTAAGGAAGAAAGGGAACCAAGTTTTTGTTAAATGGTTAGGATTCGATAAATCACATAATTCATGGATTCTTAAAAAAGATGTATTGTAATTAATTTTAAGTAATATTGTATATCAAATTTTTAAATAAAAGACCTATTTATATAACATATTTTTTATTTACGATAATCCTTTTTACAACAAATACTAACAATATAATTTTTAAGATGTTTACAACTGAGATTAACAATATAAATTTATATTTTTACATTAAATCTTTCAATATATATTTTTTTTCTATGATCTACATCAAAAATACTTTTAAGAATACTTTCACATTGTTCAACTCGTTTTTCAAATCTTAGTCTGTCAAGATAAAATTTCTGATATTCACTTTTTCGAGCTTGTCTAAATGCAAAGTCCCATGTCACTAATATATAAACTTTATTATTGTTCTCACTGATTGTCACTGATTTCTTCATATTTCTATTGTAATGCACCGGATTTTCTTAACTTGTTTTCTAATTCCTGTTTATGTAGAGATAACATTTCTAAAACAGTTCCGACATTTTCACTGTTTAAATTCTGACATGGATCCAAAACACTATAAATATGAGACAACACATCTCCTGACTGATAATTATAGTGATGAAACAAATTAAAATATTTGGAAAATTCTTGCTTTTTAATTATATGAATTCTGTAGTCAACAAGTTCATCGATTTCAACTAATTTATCTATTGATTCTTTTCCCAGAATCACATAATGTTCATCCTTTTGAATTCTGATAACAGGAGAATGATTTATTTTTTCAAAAAACACTGTGATTTTTTCAATTTTTAGTGGGTATGCATATGCTTGAGCAGAATAAAAATAATTCACCAACACTCCTTGATTTTTTTGAAGTTCTTTCCATTCTTCTTCATTCAAGTAAATGTGAAATCCATTTCGACCTCCAATTAGAACTTTTGGTGTAAAATCATTTATACCAATTCCAACACAAACAAATTTTGATAAGGAATTGTTAAGATAGTAGATTTTTGAATTTAATAATTTTTCATTACACTGACTAATTTTATCATTGGTTTCACTAGAACTGGATTTATATCCATTAAAATTGCTACTATTAAACATGATGTCTTGATGCTAACTGAAAACTAAAATACTGAGTCTGAATATATCTTATCCACCCCACTCCTCTATAAATTTCAAGGTCAAGCAAGTTTATTAAATTTTTATGACCTATCTTGATAAAACAAAATTGTCAAGAACGACAAAAGTGAAAAACTACCTATTGATAAAATTATATTGAAGATAAATAGAATTAAACAGTTTTTACCTTCCTCATCATTTTTAATATGATCACAGCTAGAAATCGTAAATGGTTTTTTATTTTTTTCAATCCAGTTAGTGTCAAAAATTGTATTATTTGGATAATGAAAGTAAATTTTGAAAAAATTACTATTAGATTGACTATTATTCATATTATATGCGAAAGCAGTTGAATAATTATTAATATTCATAGCTTTCATATAATTACATATTTCAGGTTTAATAGTAGAGGTTTCGTTTTCAAAACACACCATTCCATGTAAAACCCTTGGAGGATAAAGTACATATAAAGTATTATTTAAAATTGAATGTAAAACAATGTAGTTGATAAGGGATGCCATTAAAACACTTTTCAATTTTAAATGTCTATTAACAAAACAATAAGAGATTGAAATAAGACTGAACAGTTTTAATTAATTTTCTACAATATATAGACATTTTTTTTTTCAAAATATTAAATAATTTGTTTACAAATTAGAGATACAAACATGGTTATTAAAACTATTAAAAAATGAAAGATGTTGACATATTTTCTTTCACTTTAAGGACATTAAATAATTTGTTTACAAATTAGAGATACAAACATAGTTATTAAAACTAATAAAAAAATGAAAGATGTTGACATATTTTCTTTCACTTTAAGGACAACAGGTTCACATTTTTTATTTTTTTCACCTAACCACAAACACTCGATTAAGTCACAGTTCTTCCAGTGACGATAATGTTCCTCAATTGGACAATCATCAATTTTCCAGGCAAATATTTCTGCACCACAGTAAAAACATTTACAAACATCATGAATAGCTAAATAATAAAACCCTGATTGGGCTAACACTTTAGGATTTAATTTTCCATTCCAGAATTTAAATGAGGAAAGTCTTTTTTCATATGTTCTATATAATTTGTTATCAATTTCTTTTTCAAAAGATTCTAAACACATATTTATTCTAGACGGTGGTATATTTTATACTGATATAATTTTAAAATTTACCATGTTCTTAAATACTTCAAATTTAGCCTTGAAGAGTAAAACTTTTAATCTTAAAAGAATTTTTTATAATTCATTTTCATGGTCTATTAACCACTGAAAAAATGGAATATCTTGGTGACCCCACGCTAATGTATCATAACTATTGGGAATTTTAAATCTTTTATCATCATTAGAAGTGAGAGCTAATTTGTTAACTAATTCTGTATAAATATTGTGAAGTCGAGATCTAAACAAATACATTGTACAGAAAGCTTTTGAATTTTGTTCTACAACATCTTTATAATGTGTTAATTCTAATTGTTTTTTAATGCTACTTTTCTTTATCCCCTTAGCTTTTTTAAGCAACCCATTTTCTGACTTAACACAATAAGCTTTGGCCCCTGTGCCATAAAAGCTTTCTATTGGTTCACCAGCATATTCATCCTTAAACTTTCCAACAACAGATTCAGTTATTGGTATTTCATGAATATTATTAACATCATAATTTGAAGTATCGAATTTATCAATATTAACCCTAATGTCTTCATAAACATTACTTGTCTCAATTTCCAAAATAAAGGAATCTGTATCTGTGTACAGAAGTTTAATATTATTCTTATATAAAGGTTTTAAAAACCCATAAAAAAAGTCATACATCACCGTTTTTGATATATCTAAAATACTAAAGCCTACATAGACAGGTTTATCATATTGCACTAACACTTTACGCATTTGCAGAGCTACTAAATTCTCTGAAAATATTGTTACATCTTTAAAGGATGGTTTAGCAATTAAATTTTCTGCCCCATCTTTTCTATGATTTTTTGCCCATTGTGTAACCAATCGTATATCTGTCCTTTTATCCACATTTTCCATTGTTTTTCCGTAGATGCTATTATTTGCCAATTTATAAGAATTTTTCTGAAATTGATTTTTAGATTGATTTCTTAAATTTGTATTTAGATCAATAAATTTTTTTAACCATTGAGATTGTGTAAACTCTACAACCCGATGAATTTTAGTTAGTTTAATTCCATATTGAATACATTGTTTTAATAAAGTATAGTGAATTACATATTTTTCTTTATTTTTTAAATTTGGAATTAATTTAAAAGTTTTAGAATTTTGAGGCTTATAATTTTCTGGACAGAATGGAAATTCATTATGTAAATTGTGTAAATTTTCAGGATATTCTAAATCAACCTCTAGCACATAACCCTTGTCATCAGTCTCAGATATATTCATTATATCTAAATTTTGAATTTGTTGATTTGATAACCAAACAAAATCTTTTTCGGGCAGATATTGAGACATCGCATATCCGTAAAGATTAGTTGCATCAAAATACATAATATATTTAGATGGTTGTAATGGATCATAATTTGAAAGAAATAAATTGTTTGCTATAGATTTCCTACATACACAGGTACTGATTCCTCCTCTTACACTACCTTTAAAAAAATGTAACATATCTGGGTCTGTTATTAACTCCAATTCGACTCCAGTATATCTTAAACAAGCGTCAAAACTTAAACCTGGAAAAGTATAATAATGTGCAGGATCAAGTTTGTAAGTTTCCATACACGTTTTTCTAAAATTTTGAAAAACATCTGCCAAAAGTAATACATCAGATTTAAGATATAAATCGGAATATTCACCGATTGTTTTACATTCAAATAAATTCCAAACATTTTTAGCCCTCTCATATTCTTCATCAGTAATGTGTTCATCCGTGAGGTCATTATAAAAATTTTTTTTATTGGGTAACTCCGTTTCATTTAATTTGTCGATATTATCAATATATTTATAAGGGAAAACGCCTTTTTGACGGATATACTTAAATTTTTCCTTTTCATTAAAATATTTGAACACTTCTTTGCATTGTTCATCATTAAGGATGGAAGCTAAATTTGACAAAGAATATGGTAGGAACTGAAATGAATCAATAAACTTAAGATATAGAAATTTTGACTTGGTGAAACCAGTCTTTTTATCTAAATATTGATCTACTTCAATAGATTTTTGAAATGAAATGTATTTCTCTTTATTCTGGGCTATGACAAATAATTGTTCATGATTTGGACATAAATTTTTTATAAACAGATGAGAATCATAATTACGCAAATTGTGTAAAACTACTGGAATGGAATTAGATAATTTATAATTTAAGTTGCATATAGAGTGTGACGGACCTCTATAGGAACCTGTTAAATGACAATGATCAGCAACCTTATCCGAAATTATAGGTTTATCACATATATGACAATCATTCGTATATTCAAAATGTAATTGTTCCAACACATTTAATTTTTTCATTGGTATTAACTTTTTCATATATTTATTGTAAATATTAAGAACGTCTCTTTCTAAGTAAGTTATAAAAATTTGTGCACAATTGGGACCCATATAATTTTGAAATTTGGAAATTGAATCATCAAATGAACACTTTATATAATAAGCAAACGAATATGGAATATGTTGACATTTTTTTTCAGTATATGGAGAACTTGGATCTACATCATTAATTTCATTATTTAAAGGCTTAAGAATGCATTCAAAATCTGCATATATAACAAATGGAACTTCAATTTGTTTCTGTATATTCTGAAATTTTAAAATATTTTCGGGAATAATATTTCCAAATCTATCTATTTTGGTTTCAGTTGAAGGTAGATTTATTCTTACAAAATCGCAATCATATGTGTTATGCCTGACTAATAATTCTTCAGTAGTAAAATATTGTAAACAACCGTCGCATAAAAATTTTTTCCCATGATGTTTAGATAATTGTTTTGAAATTAATCTAGATAAATCCGAAATATAACAGTAATGGAAATTTCCATTATCATCTCCAATTAATAATAAATTAAGGTGACGGTCTCGCTTATTTTTTGTATAATGTAAAGGTCCTATAATTTCGAATTGAGTTTTTAAATTATTCTTGATTTTTTCTAATCCATAAACATTAACCGAAATATTGTTTAAATTTTCAAATTTACTTATGTCTTTTAAAGTTAAAGGAAAATTGATACCTTTAAAGTTTAAAATAGTGGTGAAATGTGGATACGACTCCACCTTTTCAATTGGTCCGTTAGGTGAATGAAGAGCTGCAACCACAGACCAGGCGAAACAACATTCATCATTGTTTTGAACGTTGACTACAGCATTTTTCAACTTGATCTCTGACGGTAGCGGTATATATGAAGAAGCTTTTAAGGGGTTGTACTTGTTGATGTTAAGCTCAACGTGTAATATTTTTATTAAAATCCATCCTGAAATTAAAGAAGAATAATTAACAACAAATTTATTTTTGGTTTAAGTTTAGTTACTAAATATTTAATAAAAAATAATTTACCCGAATCTTTTTCTGCCAGTTCATCAGCTTTCCGGTCAATAATTTTAATAATATCTTCTAGTTCTTGCGTTAATTCTGAACTATTACATAAAATCCGAAATGGGGTATTGAAAGACTTAACTTCATGACTTTCATTGGAAGGATTTAAGTAAAGACCAAATAACTCCATGTTGAGTTTGATGCAGGTGTGTCTTTGGATTTCATAATTGATTACCTCAATTATTTTTTGTTGTATTTCGGAGAAAAAATCATAAATGTTGATTTGGTATTGAGTCGATGATATTTTATATGAAATGATTCTTTCCTTAAATGCCGATTTTATTACAGACACATTTTCATCCCTAACCACCATTGAATTGGTTTTGTGTTTATTTGTTCTCAAATGACAGAACCATAATGACTTTTTTATAAATATTTTGCAGAATTGACAATATCTTCTTTCACCTAAAATTTAATAACTTCTTTATTAAATTTGCCTCTAATTCATCAAATTAATAACTAATTATTAAATTGAAACAAAATTTCTATTTAAAATTAAACTTACAGCTTTTCTTCTTCTGTTCTAACTGGGGGCCATTGTTAGAGTGAATTATCTTCTTGTGGCGATTCAAATTGTCTTTTCGAGTAAAAATTTTGAAGCACTCTTCACATTTAAAATCCATTTTTCTAAAACGAATCTCTTATTGTGAAGCTCAAGTCGATTTTAACACACTGAAGGTGACACGGTCAGGTATGAATTTAAATGGTGGAAAAGAAGTAGGAGGGGAGTTAAGGAATGGGATGGAAAAAGCTAAGAGTAGCTTTATAAAGTTCTATCGCCCTTTCCCACATCTTCCTTTTCTCCTCAGCTGTTTTATTAGGATCGCAATTTAAAATAGAATCCAAAACAAATCCTAATGATCTTTGATAAGACAAATGTTTATTTTTAATTTTGAAATTTGATTTTGAATGAAAGCTTAGTTTCGGATAATCGTTTTCGAAGGGGATTGACACTTCCGTTTGTGTTAAAACAGAATTTTGAACTGTCTCTGTTTGTGTAGAAACAGAATTTAAAATTTCATCGAAATCTGGTGGCGAGTTTTCAAAAATTATTGGAGAATTTGGAAAATTTAATTCACAGTAGGTATTTTGGCCGCACGGAATTGAATTTTGACTAAAATTTTCATTTTTTTCAGATGGTTCACTTATTATTGGAAGAATTTCTTGGGAACCACCACCACTAGTAAACGATGCTCCCAAATCTTCACTACAATCTGAAATTTTGTAACTATCCCGTGAACCATCCTTCTCCCCCAAAACATCAACCCCCATATTTCCACTACTAGTCGATTCCGAAATTTTATTTTTTTTTTGATTAGTTGAAATTTTGAACAGAGATAGAGGAGAAAATGAAGAATTACCCGGTATTCCTCCAGAATTGTTTTCACTTTCAAAATTTCTAGTTTTCAACATTCCAAAAAAATTTTGTGATTTATTTGAACTCGAATCATTGTCACTGTCACTGTCACTTTTACTCTGATAATTTGTTAAATTTTTATTAATTTTGGGAATCCCCATTAGCTTTTTAAAATTGTCGATATTATCTAAATCTTGAGTTAATATGTCGGGAGTATTTGTAATGGGAGTGTCCGTTGTTACATCTAAATCTTGAGTTAAAAAATTTGGGGTTTCCGGCGTTAAAATATTATTAAAATCTAAATTTTGTGATAAAATTGAATTTTGAAAGTCAAAATCTGTCTCCGAAATATTCTCTAGTTCAGGCAAATATTCCAAATTTTCTAAAAATTTTATGTTCGTTTCTGAACAACTTTGGAGTAATTTGTTTTCTAAATTTTTTTCTTGCATCGTATTAATCATCGCGTTAAAATTTTGGGTTCTCTGACTTAAATTTTGGTTGTCACTTTCATTTTCATTATTCAAAAAAGCAGGCTGAATTATTATATTTGAAATTATATTAATTTTGTTCACCACTCCTAACTGTTCAGTGGAAGTTGAGGCAAAAGGAAAAGACATACCTTTAAAATTTGAGTACACTTGACAGCAACAAACTAAAACACACTAAAACAAACTAAAAGAAACTAAAATTGGAGACTTTAAATTTAAAGCGTGGTAAACTCGACTTAAGCTTGCTATAAACTGATCCTCGACCGTTTTATATGAAAGCAGGCCACGGTTTGTCCTCGTACGTATAGTGACCTCAATAAAGGTCAATGACCTCAATTCTGCGCGTCACACCCCGCGGAGCCCCCCTTCCCCCTCCCCCTTCCCCCGCAAAATTTTTTCCCCGCCCCCTTCCCCCGCAAAGCCTCCTTCCCCTTTCCTCCCTTCCCCCCGCTGAGCCCCCCAGCTGAGTCCCTCTGCTGAGCTGCTTAGGGAGTTACGTCCCCTATAAGTCTCAGTGAGACGTCCTAAAATGTGCTGTAATTATAAAAACTCGAGAGGTTTGCGGGCGTATAAAACACAAAATTCTCTTCGGAGCATCTTACCTTAGGGTCCCCTATAACTCTCAGTGAGACGTCCTAAAATGTGCTGTAACTATAAAAACTCGAGAGGTTTGCGGGCCTATAAAAAACACAAGGTTTTTTCGGGGCATCTCGACTGGGGAGGGGTCCAGGGGGCGGGGGGCCGAAGGCCCCCCGCTCCCTGGAAGGCAGTGCGCGCGGCCGAAGGCCGCGCGCCCCCCCCCCCCCCCCCCCCGCCCCTCCCCCTTCGGGGGGCGGGGCGGGGGCGGGGGGGTATAGGAGGAGTATAGGGGCGGTATGAGGGGCCCTCTCCGCGATTTAAAAATCGAAATTTTACCTTGACCTACTTTCATAAAATGACTGTTTTGCGAGGTGACTTTTTCATTTTTGGTTCATCACCAGTGCTGTCTTCCTAAATTTTAATTTTTATTATTTAATTTAATTATCAATATGTTCAGGAACAGAAATTATGAAATTCAGGTTATGGATGGTAATAGACTTGTAATAAGAAGGAGAGTCAACGTTCCTCCTCCGGTACAAGTACCAACCATAACCTCCTCGACAAATCCAGAGGAAAATGAGGATCCTCAAGTGGAACCTCAGATAAATCCGCCAGTCCAGTGTGACGAAGTCGATTCCACTACAAAGTAAGTAGCTTATATTAAATTTATTATTAGTCTTCCTAATATCAAAATACTAATTGATTTTTTTTTTTTCAGTTGACAGATACAAACAATAGACCAAGTTTAGGGACAGTGTTAAGTGAAACTATTTTTAGGTTAAGTTAAAGTGTTTAAGTGATAGTGAATAGTAACGGAGACGATTTAAGGTAATGTAAATTTTATTTAATTGATCTAATTATAAAGGAGTATGAAGATAACTGTACCTAAATTTCCTATAATATTTTTCTTTCATATTTATAAACTTATTAATTTTAGATTTAAAACTCTCTAAAATAAGAAAGGATTAAGAATTTTTGAACAGGGTGGTTAATTTAAAATATTTTTTCAATCTATTATGAATAATCAAAACTCTTGTATTTAGTTGTTATGTTTGTTCGTTATTCTTATAAATAAAACATTTTTTTTCGAAATTGTTCAATTCTTTATTCCAATAAGATAAGAATAAATGGATAAATTAAATACAAACAATAATAATTTTAAAATAATAAAAATTAAATAATAATACATTTTAAAATAAATATTCTAGCATTATAATTTCTTCATTTTCACATTTATGAAGTGGTTTGCAATACATAAATATTAAATAATACATTCTAATCTAAATATTCTAGGACTACAGTTTCTTCATTTTCACATTTAATTACACATAGTTCATTGCGACAGATTGGACATGTTTTATTAATTAACATCCACATTCCTAAACAAGGGATGCAAAATCTGTGATTACAAGGTTCTGGTGATATCATTTTATTAGATAATATATCTTCAAGACATATAGGACATTCTTCGGTTTTATTTTCAATTATTTCATTAACAACTTTTTTTTTTACCCTTCGCGACTTCCTACCGTTTTTATATATTGGTTTTTTACCAGGCATTATATTGGCACCACTGGAACATTTGCGTCCCAATCTAAATCAATATTTTTAACACTACTATTGCAAATTAAACAAACTTTGGGGGTAATAATTTGATACAACTGTCTTGAACACATATCGCAATGTAAATCATTGCTTAAGCGTTTTAATTTTCTCTTATTATGAGTATTTACATGTCTATGAGCCCCTGCCCTTTGATAAAATTGTATAATTTGATAGCATGCGTGACAAAGAGTTTTTTCTTGATTTTCCGTCACTACAAACACTACGATATAACTCTGAGTAATACAGAACACAACTTCTTTGGGATCAGTGTACTTATGTTTCACTAAACAAAATTTAGCACTAGCACTGTCTTCTTCATTATCTTCTTCAATATCGGAGTCACCAGAGTCAGCTTCAATTTGTTCGAAATTATTTATATCGTAGTTTAAACAATTTCTGAAGTTCTTCTGAAATTTTTCTTCGTTAAGATGTGTATTGTAATCCAATACTCCAATTAATTCATCTAGATCTGGATCTTCTTCTTCAATATTATTATCCATAAATTTTTGAATGAATTTTTTAATATTTACTTTGTAATATTTACTATTAAATATAAAATTATTTACTTATTATTTACTTATTATTTGTTGGTATTTAATTTATCATCTTTTGTTGCTCCACGTATCTATTTTATAAATTTACTGAAGTGAAAATTCATTGGTGGTAGGACTTTATATCGACTTCATGGTCAAATAAGGTTATCCACCTCAAGGTCAAACATAAGGTTAGATCTCCTACTATGATCGGATTCGATGAAAGGTTAGCCATGTTGTTAACTTTAAGATTAAACTCAAGGTGATGTATACGAGGCTTTTTGAAAAGTATAATGAGAGAACAAAAGAGGAGGAGGATGAAAAGTGTTGATGATACGAGGTTTTTTAATAAGTATAATGAGAGATTTGAAAAGTATAATGAGAGAAGAAAAGAGGAGGAGGAGGATGAAAAGTATTGATGATTTACTCTTCTTACTCCTCCTCCTCCTCCTCTTTCCTTCTCTCATATATCCACTACTAAGAACTTCTCTAGTATTGTGAGGCGGTGCTCCATCTTGTTGAAAGTAAATTCGCCGTAAAACTGCTAAAGGTATATCATTGAGATGATTTTCGATTTCATTTTGAAGAAAACCTAAGTATCTAACCCCTGTTAACTGACCTTGAAACAATATTGGCCCAATTATTCTGTTTCCAACGATACCAGCCCAGACATTGACGCCAAATCTTTCTTGAAAATTGCCCTCTCTCATTTCATGTTGATTTTGTTGGGCCCAGTACCGAGTATTTTGCTTATTGAACATACCATTATTTGTAAATCGGGATTCGTCGGAAAATAGAATAAAATCGATAAAATTTGGGTTAACTCTATGATTTTGAAGCAGCCAATCACAAAACACTACCCGTCTATCGCCATCCTCAGTATACAAATGTTGATGTAACTGATATTTAAATGCACAATATCTATGCTTTTTCAGTATTTTTCTTGCTGATTCATAACTTATCTGCAGTTCTTGACTAATTTTTCTTGACAAAACTGTTTTATCAACCTCAACCATAGCAAGTACGTTAATCTCAGTCTCTTCATTTATGATAAACCTCTGTTCCGCCTCTTGATTTCCTATTTGCCTAAAACGAGTCTCGACATAGGGAAAATACTGATTGGCTGGATGTTGCCGATTCGGATATCTATGAGCATACAACTCGGCAGCATTCCTTGAATTTCTATGACACTCTCCAAATATTAATAACATATCCACTTTTTCACTTTGAGTATACATTATTTTAACGAAAATTTAAACTAAACTTAACGAAAATTAAGAAACTTTTACGTCTGTTCTTAGAGCGTATGTCACTGTCATCTACTATCTACTTAAGTGAGTGCTTTGTTTTCCAAAGAAGACTTGATAAAAACAGTTGCAAATTATTATGCATCATGGCTGTCCATGGCGCACTTGTCATAAGTAAATAAATTATCCAGTATTTTGCTTAATAATATTTAATTTCTGTTTTTATGTCTAATCCAATCGCAAATAAATTAGTACCTTTAGATTCGTCAAAGAATGCTTTTTTCGAAAAGTAGTTGTCAAAAAGGGGTCGCCATTTGAAAATTAATAGTTAGAAATGAAAACGTAATTTTGTCAACTTGTCTTATTCCTGTCTTTCATACTAGTAACTAAAACTTTGCGATTGTATTTTTTTGACATCACCTAAGACCCTTAGATTAGTTTGCGTCCGATCATGGCCACCTAGATACAAGTTTAAAAGTGGCTCTAAAAAAATGAAGTAGAACAGGGTGTTCCATTTAAAAATTCAAAACCGGGGCCATTTCCGGTGAAACCGGAAGTGGCTGGAAAGTGGAAAATATGCGAAAACTTTCCCCTTCACATACCATTTAGCTGTACCAATTCTCATTTTGATACACATAATACTCTAGAAATTATGACTTGTCTAATAGATTCGTTGACACCCGGTATATATATATATATATATATATATATATATATATATATATATATATATATATATATATATACAGGGTGTCCAAGATAAGGATCCTAAGCATGGGGATCTCGGAAATAGTTGGAGATACGAGGTCGGTTAAATTAGAGAAAAGTTGCGCAATTTAGTGCTGAATTAAACGCAGTTAAAAAAATTTAAAAATTTCAAACATCAAACACTTCCGGAGATTTCCGGAAAAAAACGAAATTTGGCAAAATCGTTTTTAATTTTTGCAGGCTTTATTTAAGGAGATATCAGAAAATAAAAGGTAGATTCTCATTGCCACTTTTTATTTTTTATAATTTGGTCTAAACAAAATTTAAATCCGACGTTTCGTTTCTGAGATACCATCATGAACTTTCATTTTTTATATGGAACAAAAAAAAGTGTCCCATGTATTTGATAGCATTTTTTATTACAAATTCAACGATGTATCACCCTTGCATATCGAATACGTAGTTCAAGTACTTTCCATAAGAGCTCCATGAGAGCGAGAGAGAAAGGTATATCAGTTTTATAAAAGCCAGTGAACTACACACTTGATATGCAAGTGTGATACACCGTTGAATTTGTAATAAAAAATGCTATCAAATACATGGGATACTTTTTTTTGTTCCATATAAAAAATGAAAGTTCATGATGGTATCTCAGAAACGAAACGTCGGATTTAAATTTTGTTTAGACCAAATTATAAAAAATAAAAAGTGGCAAGAAGAATCTACCTTTTATTTTTTGATATCTCTTTAAATAAAGCCTACAAAAATTAAAAACGATTTTGCCAAAATTCGGTTTTTTCCGGAAATCTCCGGAAGTATTTTGAATTTTTAAAATTTTTAAATTGCGTTTAATTTAGCACTAAATTGCGCAACTTTTCTCTAATTTAACCGACCTCGTATCTCCAACTGTTTCCGAGATCCCCATGGTTAGGATCCTTATCTTGGACACCCTGTATATATATATATATATATATATATATATATATATATATATATATATATATAAACTTTTAAATAAACCTATCAATGTTACAATTTTCTGCCCAAATAAAAACTTAACCAAGCAAAATGTATATTTTACATTAGCAGTAGAATATAGAGCTATGCTCAACCTACTCCGTATTCTATATTATAAAAATTAAAACATTTTTCATTTTTCAAGTAGAGATGTAAAATTTTGTCGCTTAAATTATATTTAGTATTCTGACAAAATATAAAGGTTATTAAAAAAAATAGCATAATGTTTCGTCGTTTTGAAAAAAAAAATGTATAATTTAACAAAAATATAAAGAAAAGTAATCAACTTTATCCATTTTAACAAGTTTGTAAAAAGGCTTTTCTTATTTCCCAATTATTTTGGAATACTTATTTCGCGTTTCTTGGAAGTAAAGACGAAAAAGCTGTCGCTGATAAACATGAATTTTGTATTTTAAATATAACTGATGTGTCAGAGTTTGTCTTTAAAATAAAGTGACAGATTGAATTGTTGGTAGGAAAAAGCAAAATTCTAAATAAAATTTTATTGTTTTAAGCAAGTCTTCGCTTTTGATAGACGTATTACGGAAATAAAAAATATGAAAAATTTAAATTACAGAAAAAAAAACATATTGCAGGGAATGGGGTGATTTAAAGTGACATTTTGAGCTTTATTAATTTTCCAAATGTTAAACAAACTGTTTCTGTAAAAATGTATTCCATTAAAAACTTTAATGTAAGAAAAGGGCCAAGTGGTCTGCTATTACGGGTTTCTTCGGTAATAAACAAGAAAGTGATTCGAGCTGTACTTCGACGATTTTTATGACGCTATGACATGTTGTAGTAAATTATATACAAGTATTTGCTAATTTGTCCATTTCAAAAATTTTATGAAAAAGATTATATTTACGCATTTAATAATAACAGAATGAAAACCTCTACTGGTAAAGTTATACCGATGATTGTGCTTGTTTATAATAAGTGATTTGACATTCAATTCGTTAAAAAATGATGTCTAGATCATAGAAAAATGCATGTTTTTGAGGGAAACTTTGAGGTTAGTTTTACCCTCTTAAATGTGCAAGTTATCAAGGAAAAAAATAAGAGTGTTTTTGATGCCTTAACCCATATCATAAAAGTGGAAAAATTCGCGAAGAACACCTAGAATACCTATAGTTTGTTATATATGTAAATTATCCTTTCAGGCAGAGAATATGAAATATATATATATATACAAATAGTTTATTTCCTGCAAATATCGCTCTAGTCCTCTCTCCATACGCGTTTCGGTCACCTCATGATCTTGTCAGTGGAGCTGTATCGGACCAAGAGCAACATTAGCAGGAAATAACTGATATAAGAAATATAAATTTCAAAGTACGTCGGCAGGATATGGCACCTGCCATCTACCGACCTCGATGTCAGACTGAAAAATATCGCCAGTCGAACGACATCTATGAATCATTGGAGTAATGTGAAATTTTTAAAAAATCAAAATTTCAGTAAGAAATAAAGAAATCTTTCTGCCGTATTTAAATAGTTTGTTATATATGTAAATTCTCCTTTTAGGCAGATAATATGAAAAATATATATACAAACAGTTTATTTCCTGCAAATATCGCTTTGGTCCTCTCTCCATACATATCTTGTAAGATCTACAAAGATGTCAATTTTTTTTTTTTTAGTTTGTTTGATTAGTCTTAAAGTTTTCATTTTTCTAAATTTATAGTTTGCTCGAGTTTTTCCGAAATTCTACTTGACAAAACCTATTTTTCTACGCAAAAAAGACGTATAGAAGCAAGGATTTTATCCTTTATTGGTAATCCAAGACCTGTTTGAAGGTTGAAGAAATTATCGAAAACTGATTAACAGGTAATTGTCCAAGCTTTATGCAAAAGAGTTCAGTAGATAGCTCCCTGTTTACGCTTATTTTGTTATATTTTGTTATTATTTTCTGATATGTTCTGAACTGAATTTCTAAAGGGTGAAAACTACTCCCGAAGTTTTTTTCCAAAACTGGATTTTCTTCTATAATTCAAAATACTATTTTTCTCGTATAGAATCAGTTGCATATTATCCGGTTTTTGAAGAGAGTTTCATACACGTCAAAGTATTTTTTTTCAAGTCATGTACATTGTATTGGACTAAATTAAGTAAATTTATAAGTGTATTGAATGACAACAGGAAAAGAAAATAACGTATCTACACCTATAATAAGATAATAAAATTTTTATTTAAAAAAATTGAACCCACTTTTAAAAGTACGCTAAAAATTGAAAAAATCTATCCATTTTTATATGAAATTGAAATTTTTGAGGTCGGCGCCAAACTGATACCTGACAAAATGTAATTCGCATAAATAGATTAAAAATACTTTATTTGTAATTGTTTTCTTATCATAATTTGTATTTATTAATAGTTATTTAATCTAAATCTAAAAAAATGTAATTCGCATAAATAGATTAAAAATACTTTATTTGTAATTGTTTTCTTATCATAATTTGTATTTATTAATAGTTATTTAATCTAAATCTAAACCCTTCCAAGCCCCCTAGTACCAATTTTGGATGAAATCAGGAAATTTAAAATCTCTAGACCGTCATATTGCATCTGACATATTAGATTTTCTTTAAATAATTTTATATTCGTTGTTAACATCCTCAAAAACGATTCAGTTCCACCTTTGAAGAAAATCGAAAAATGTAAAATTTTTAGTCCGCTATATTGGATTCGCGATATTGAATCCTGAAAAAATACTTTTAAATTCATAATTTTCACCGTTAAGAACCCCCTGTATCAGTTTTGGAGAAAATCGAAAAATGTTAAATTTTTGGGATGCCATATTGAATTCGCCAGGTTGGGTTTTTCACAAAAAATATTTTAAATTTGTAGTTAACACTAACAAAAATCCCCCAATGCTGATTTTAGGCAAAATCGAGAGATGTATAATTTTTAATCCACCATCTTCGATCCGCCCTATTTAATTTTTTTAATAATGTCCCATTCGTAATGTGTGAATTTTTTATCCGCCATATTGGATACGCCATATCGAATTTTTTAAAAATAATTTCAGATTTGTTATGTGCGACCCCGAAAACTTCTTCCCACCAATTTTAGAGAAAATCGGACAAAAATAAATTTTTTTGGACGCCATATTGGATCCGCCATATTGAATTTATTAAAAATAATTTCAGATTCGTCGTGTATGATCCCGAAAATTCTCCCATATCAATTTTGGAGAAAATCGGACAGAATTAATTTTTTTGGCTGCCATATTATCAGCGCCATCTTGGATTTTACTACACCAATTTCATCTAAAAAAATATAGGACTACCACAGCAACTTTCCGAACATAACGTAAAAATTTTCGTTCAAATGGCTGCCGCCATTCCGGAGTAATCGGGGTACATACATAAAAAGAAAATACATAATCGATGAATTGAGAACCTTCTTCTTTTAGAAGTCGGTTAAAAAGCAAGCCCTTATTAGGAAAATGACACGTAAAAACTTTTTTCATAAACCTGACAATACTCAACTGATTTTTCAAGTGAAAATTGGTTCTTTGAACTGAAGGAAGCACATTTTTAGAGAAGAATTTTGAGGTAATTTTAACCCTTTAGAAATGTTCTTGACGTAAAAAAATACACATTGAATATTTTTCAATGCCCAGAGTTTCCAATTTTCGATGGTTTTGCAGGTTATCTCCATTATTAGTAAAAATAGATGGATTCGTGAAATCGTGCTACTTTTTTAAGAAATGAACGATACCACTAATAGAATCTTCCTTTTGAGGATTCAGAGCGAATTTGAAAATTATGCATTTTGGGGCACCTCTCGTATCTCGATTATTTTTCACCTTATCGTTAAAAAATAGGGCTATGGGGGTTTTTATGTAGGGTTCAGTGGTGTAGTCAGTTTTTTTTATAGATTAAACTGTTTCGGAAAAATAAATCGACTTGCCTTTTTTGCGATGTAATTCAGTTTATTACAAGATTTTAAAAAATATATAACACTCTATATTTATTATTAGTATTGAGTCTTAAATTTACGTTTTTTGAAAAAATTATTAGATTTTCTTGATAAAGCTACTATGTAGCGAAACATGTTGAACATCTTTTTAATCAAATTTCAATTAAAGTGGAAGTTTTAAGTAAAAATCGGATTTTATTACGTTATATTTAATGATATGGAGTTCCATCAAGTATCAGCAAACTCAATTCAATTGTTAAAAGAAGTTCCGATAAGTTTCCTTGTTATCTAGTATTTTAAGTTAATGTTAAAGTTAATGTTAAAGTGCGCAATTTGTAAATAACATATATTTAAAAAAAGAAAAGTTCATTTTATTTCTTCGAAACAGTTGAACCCATAAACAAATTGACTACTCCACTGACCTCTACATGTAAAATAATAGAAAACTGTATAGTTTGGATTGAAAAGTAAAATGTGCATCTTTTGAACCCATAAAAAAATTGACTACGTCACTGAGCCCTACATAATTCTTCAATTTTAAAAACTATTTTATGTATATTGTGTATTTCTTTATAAAAAATCTACCATTGAATAAAATACACTTAAACTAAAACTTTGAGCCAAATTAATTTAAACCTAAATTAGAAAGTAGTAACATTTGATTCATTAATTAATATGCAATGTATTTACATAAAATTTTATCTTAAAAAGAAAAATATGCATAATTTCATTTTCCTGAAAGAAAACCAGCTGACTTTATCTGAATATAAATAAGAATGTAAAAGAGTTATTCTTTTATTTTTCAATTATTTAGAAACACTTCTTCGATTTACTTAATGGAAAACACGGCGCGGATAATCTAAAGATAGAAATAGTAGTTGTATTTCATTGTATTGTTTGAAAATATTTATTAAGATATAACTTGATAAAATATTTTTAAAAGTTTGTTATGGACATTCATTAAAAATAATTAAAGTAATATATATGTATATATATATATATATATATATATATATATATATATATATATATATAGAATATAGAATAGATAATTAGGAATAGTTTTAAGAATAAGTCAATATCTACCAACATGCTGGACTAAGCAAATAATTTTCGAACTGTTTTTTTTTAGCAAAGTCTTGACTTATTTTCCTCTTTAGAGCCAAAAGTTCAATAAAGAACTGTGTTAAATATATTGAACAAGAGAGAGGAAATATTATTTTAAACTAATATATATTTTTATTTAAACTATAAGTGAGTGAATGCGTAAGAAAAACTAAGAATCAAGTGTTACTCATCTATTTTGGTTCCAATATAAACAATCACATTAATACGAAAAGTGCGTGAAGTGTACTATTACTGCGGATTTAGAGCAAAAAACACTGTGATAAGTGAAAAACATTCATTAATGTTCAGTATGAAATAAGAATATAATAGTTTTAAGGTTTATTAAACCAAATATGTGAAAATTAAAACCATATATGGTACATATCTGAAAAATATTATACAGATTTATCTAGTTTATAAGATAGATTTAAGTTTTTTGTAAGCAAATTTAGGATTAAAATGTCAAGAAAATATTGTTTAATACGTAGATAATAAATTCCAGTAAAAATTGCTTAAATTAAAAAACATTCATAAATCGGAATTTTTCAAGGTGGTAACATTTATGAAGTTGTCTGGTTTATAAATCTGACCAATCAGGTGGATGATATTTCAGATGTTTCGGTTTCTTTTTAATATCCGAAGCGTAGGAATTTCGTCAGAGTTGAAGTTATCCTGTTGCTAAAGGCATCGCGTCGATCTTTCTCCCGAAATTTACCATAAACTCAAATTTTCATTTGTTTATCTACGTCATCTGAAAACAAAAGAGAAATATGTTGTTTTATTTTTAACAGAGGTTATGTGTTTGTTTTGTTAAGTAAAACAAGTTTAGAATTTAATAAATTTAATTAAAAGTATCGAAGTTTGTCCTATAAATAAAATTATCAACTCTAAAATAACAACAAATACGAAAAATAGTGATTTGAAGAATATAAGAAAATTTAATTGATATATTCTTAAAGAAGAAAATAATTGTACGAGATTTTGGAATAAATATTTGTAATTTCCTTACTTGACAGGAAACTATTACAAAAGATTTAGGATATTTAAAAATTTGGTAATAATTCGGAAAGGTGTAAATCTAGAGGTGGGTTTTTGGTTTTGTTTGTTTTGATTTTTTTTTGATAATTTCCTTAATTTTTCTGATAAAAAAATGTTCACACTCATAGAAGCATCTGTATTATATAAAATTACATAAATTTTTATCGGAAAAATTAAGAAAATTATCAGAAGAAATCAAAACAAACAAACTAAAATGACACCCACCTCTAGATTTACACCTTTCCGAATTATTCCCTTAATTAACCACTTGAATCACATCACGGCAAACGAAAATTTTTAAAAATAATCCAAATTTCGTGAAATTAACCACGTTCTACAAATTAAATTGTAGTAACGCCATCTAGTGGACGGTTGCTAAA
Source organism: Diaprepes abbreviatus (assembly GCA_034092305.1). Classification (NCBI taxonomy): domain Eukaryota; kingdom Metazoa; phylum Arthropoda; class Insecta; order Coleoptera; family Curculionidae; genus Diaprepes; species Diaprepes abbreviatus. The sequence continues at coordinate 1,369,830 of JASJET010000178.1, read as the reverse complement.
TTAAAATAATAAAACGTTGCTAAGGAGTGTTACAGGTTGTTAAAAAGGGACAATGCATGGTAAGTTGAAATAAATAAATGACAATATTGATAAGAGATATAGTTGCATGAAATAATATAGCATTGTTCATAATATTTCATCCAGAATTGTTGAAAATTGTGCCATTTATTAGTTGTTGAATAAAATATTTATATGGTATTTTAATCTATTTGTGTATTGATTATCTGAGTGTGATCTTTAAAAAAATCTGAACTCAACTGAGAAGAGAGTCAAATTAATAGGTAGGAACATATATATATATATATATATATATATATATATATATATATATATATATATATATATATATATATATATATCTGTAGAATATTTTGAATATTAAAAAATTTTGAAAATTGAAATATTTTCAAAATTGGTAAGAAATAATTGTAATTTGTTATAATTATTTTTTACCTGGCGCCCAACAAACAAACATTAAGTATTTTTGATTAAATTTTGACAATACGTTTTGAAAGTTTTAAAATTCTTGAAATCAGAAGATAAATAATAATAATAAATAAGTTGATTTACACAATATATATATATATATATATATATATATATATATATATATATATATATATATATATATATATATATATATATATATATATTGTCGTAAATAGTGATGCCCCTGATGGAAAGGACATATGACTATCTATCTAATTTTCGACCACAGAAAGTGTATGGATGTTTCGTCCCGATACCGGTGTCATGCTTTCTACAAAACTTGGATTCGTATTTAGCCAAGTTTTGTCGGCAAATAATGGTGAGATGTTAGGTTTCACAACAATACATATATATATATATATATATATATATATATATATATATATATATATATATATATAGACATCTAATCTAGAAGGATCGCCATGCCGCTCCCATAGACATTTTTGTTTTATTTCAAAATAATTATTATATGCCTATGCTTACCGTTGATTTAAAATATATTTGAGCCATAATATGTGATATATTGTTGAGTTCCAGGTAGTTCAGTTGTCGTTAGAAAATTAGGACCGTATTTAAAAAATGAAATTGTTAATGATTACTTGGAGACGAAACGTCAAATAAAAAATCGATAACGGCATATTTAAGGTCATTAAAAGTTAATGTAAAAAAGTTTTTCTCTAACTTAATTTAAGTAAGAATATAATATCTGTTATAAGTTGGAATTTTTCCCGTTTCTTTGTAGCAAATCAGAAAATGTAACGGAATTTTCAATATACTATTTAGTTCCCTTCATCGGTGTAATATGGACGTTTTTATGAATATAAACGGGGTATTGCCTAATTGTCTACTTAAAAAAATAAAAGACCTTTTCAATATGTGCCTTTTGCACAGTACAATACCCGACAAGTGGCACAATGCTGAGGTAATTTTGATTTACAAAAAAGGAAATCCCATGATTTGGAAAACTACAGATCAATAAGCCTTCTTAGTCACCTATATAAACTCCTAACAATAATAGTAACGAATCGACTTGACAAAAAACTTGATTTCTACCAACGACTAGAGCAAGCGGGGTTTCGTACTGGGTTTGGAACAAACGCTCAACTACAGAGCATCAAAACGGTAATAGAAAAAACTATCGAATGCAATCGACCACGCGTTCTGGCTTTTGTGGAATTCCATAAGGCCTTTGATAGGGTAGAGCTTGACAAAATTATGGAAGCATTACAAGCATGCTGCATTGACTATCGATATACAAAGTTAATTTACAATATATACAGGAATGCAACTATGTCGGTGAAACTACACAGAAACACGGATCATATCCCAATTGGCAGAGGAGTCCGACAGGGTGATACCTTATCGCTTAAACTGTTTACTGCAGTACTACAATACGCCTGTAAAAAACTTAACTGGGAAAAAAGAGGCCTGAATGTAGACGGCCAAAGATTAACAAATTTGAGATTCGCGGACGACATAGTTTTGTTTTCCGATAATCTCAAGGAGATATGTACAATGTTACATGAACTTCAGTAAGTATGCGCCAATATGGATCTTAAAATAAACATATCAAAAACAAAATTTATGACCAATCTGGTACATAGTGGAAATATCAATATTGGAGACAACGAAGTGGAGCTTGTGGAAAAATACATATACCTTGGACACGAAATAAGGATTACAAGAGATAATCAAACATGCGAGCTACGGAGAAGAGTAAATCTCGCATAAGCAGCCTATGAAAAACTTAAAGACATCTTTAAAAGCGATGTACCAATTTCTTTAAAACGTAAAACATTTGACCAATGTGTGTTACCGGTTATGACCTACGGTGCCGAAACTTTGACATTGACAACAACAACTTCTAAAACGCTGCAGCTCAGAGAAAGATGGAAAGGTCAATGTTAGGTATATCGGTGTGTCACTGGGTTAGGAATGAAGACCTGAGACGAAAGACAGGAGTTACCGACGTAATTTCCCGAATCGCCACACTCAAATGGAACTGAGCCGGATATGTCGCCCGAATCAGTGATGGAAGGTGGACGAAGAGATTACTGGAGTGGAGGTCGAGATTAGACAAGAGAAGTAAAGGAAGACTGACGATCTCAAGAGAATTGCAGCAAATTGGATAAAAATCGCTCAAGATAGAGCACAATGGACAAGAATGAGGGAGGCCTATGTCCAGCAGTGGACGCAAAGGGCTGGATGAAGAATTGCTTAATTTATTTTGATTTACTTCAGATGAATATTACTGATGACATATGGGTATTCTCTCACTGGACCAGGTATACTCAATTTTCCATAACATTACTCATCCAGTGTAAGGTTAAAGTAGATTTTAATTTTTTTAAGCATTTCAATTATTCTTTGGTTGAATTATTTTACAAAGCCACAAGTTAAATATTTCCCTTAAAGCACGTAGCCCAGATCGTTCTAGAAGGGGGAAATTTTAATTTTTGCCTTTCTTGCAATACGCCTCTGAAATACAGCAAGTTAATAAGTAACTCGAGAGAGTCAGCAAAATTAAAATCTTGACATTTACGTTCCACTTATATCCACATACCTTCAGAAATACGTCATTTGAATATATGCAGCTGCACCCTAAGCAATTTAAAGCAATAGGTCTGGAAAGCCATGTGCTTATGAGCAAAATGTTCTTCTCGACCTGTCGGGAGCAGGAGAGATATTAGAGCAGTTATTGCAGAATTCCTGCGAGTATAAATGCCTTCCTTATGAATGTTTTATTAGCCTAAATTAAATTTTCTGGATAAGATACTGAGGTTTGAACGTGCCTCAAGTTGCTCAAGACGAGAAAATTAATTTGTTTGCGCGCAGTTACTGCGAAGATCTGTTCTTGATATTGTAATGGAAGCGGTATTATGGCTGAGGGAGCCATTAGGCTTCTTTTGAAAGTATTTTTTAATGTTTTCCAGGTGATATTATAGCCAGTGAAGTAGCATATTTACATCCGAAAAGGAAGTTTTAATCGAATCTAATTATCATAAACTTTCTAGTGGATAAGTTTTGCTTTGCAAATAAAATTGTTATAATGTGTTTTAGACCAGGGCTTATCTGTAAAATATCGGGGTTGTGTGGATGTGAAATGGAACATGGAGATTTTTGCATGAGAGCCTTCAGAATAACTTGAATAACGTTAAATTTGATACGCGTACTTTCAGAAAGTTGGGCAACATTGTTTTTATTAATAAAAATATAAAATTAACGAAAAAAAGACGTTTTTGTCAACTTTTCTCTCATGTAACTTTGAAGGTATTCATTTTAGAGGAAAAAAGTTTTGCAATTAAATTTGCCATAAGATAGAGTTAGCCGGAAATCTCAAAATATATTTTCCTTATTGCAAAATAGCAATAATCAAAAAAAAAAAGGTAAAAAAAGTAGGTTTTTAATCAATTTTTCTCGACCATTTAAATTTCTCTGAGGACCTTTTTATTAGAGCAAAGAAAACTTTATGCTATGATAAAATAACACGCTAAAATTTGTTAGGATCGAATCGATAGTTTCTGCACAATAATTTTGCAATCCGATTTCGTTTACAAAAAGTGACCATTTTTCAAGTTTGTCTCAGTCCAAAATAACACGTTAACGTATTTAAATTTATTTTCGACATGTAGCAGGGCACTCAAGTTTTCCAACGTTTTTTTCAGAATCAAAATCGTATGATTTGGACGCCCTCAGGAATTGTTTAAAGACATTGTTGAGATAATTGCTTACAAACAAATAGATTATCTCGATGGATTTTCAATGGATTTTTTTTGCAATATTTAGTTTGAAAGTACTTGAAAATGCGCTTCTTTTCCTGAAAAAAAATTTCAAATCCGCCAATTGATTTCCGAGATACAAACTGTCAAAGTTGGCAGTCTATTACGGTGATTCTTTGTCTTGCCGAGCTCTTTTTTGATACAAATATTTAAATGTTTATGTTATCGGAAACTTTAATAAAAAATGAAAAGAATATTGCTCACGCGCGTGAAAAATGAAAAAAAGAGGGGTGGGGAGCTCTCATTTTAAAATTGAGTTCGAAGATTCAAAATATATATCTGAGAAAAATTTTCATTTTCTCGGCTTCTAATGGAGCGATTTTGATCATTTTTTTTTAAACCGATGTACCGAGAATAATGGAACTCAAATATCATAATGCCATGTACCCATCATGCATTCATTTTGTTAGAAGCAAATGACGTTATTTATGCATCATACTTTATCAACAAATGCAAAAAAAATCGCTACTGATGTTATAATGGCTGTCCGTGGAAGTTTAAAACATTCTGATTGCGAATTCGACCATGAAACTTTTCCGCCAGGAATTTTGATTTATAGAATGTATCAGTTATTTTTATTTAATACAAACATTTTTATATTATATTTATACATAAGTTTAAAACAATAAAAAAAACAAGATATTTTAAGGATAACAAAATTTATTTACAAAAATTTCACATGAAAATACATTTATAGTAAGTCTTTTGTATATAACTTTTTTGCAAATGTTGACTTTCGTTTATATTCTTGATCGCTTTCTCTCATAAGAAACCGACAATAATCCCCCATCATTGTTGGATTTCCTCTGCCTTGATAGCGTTGCTCCATTGTTAATATGTCTTGGTGGAACCTTTCCCCTTGTTCGTCACTAACTCCACCCAAATTTTATGAGAAAAAATTTATATCAGGGTGCAAAAAGTGTCTTTTAAAAGACAGCGCCAACACAATTTGCAGTAGCTTTGAAGTAGTTCTCCTACAAGTTTTTTGTAGACTCCTACTTTTTTTGTTTTCTAAAAACTCCGAAACAATTGTATTAAAAGAACTCCACACAGCTTTCAAGTAGTTCTTCTACAAGTTCTTCATAGTTTTCTACTTTGTTGTTTCCTAGAAACTCCGAAACAGTTGTTTTCAAAGAATTCCATGCAGCTAATTTAACATCATTTAATTTTTGATTAAACTGTTGATCCCTTAGTTTTTTCTAATTTGTGGCCCAACAAATATTCCTTCCTTAAGCTGAGCATCACTTAGTTTATGAAAAATGGTATTTTAACGCGTCTCCTTCTTTATTTCATACAGTAGGTGTATTAGGGAAATGAAATTTTTGATTAATCCCAGTTTAATGTGTAATGGAGGTAACAGTACTTTTTTGGGATAAACAAGAAGTATATTCTTTACGTTAGTTTGACCTGGAATATATTCATCTCTCGGAAGCCATTCTTTTACTTGGTAATGGTTCTGTGTTGCTCTACTGTCCCAAAGACAAAGAAAACAGCAATACCTCGTAAATCCACCCTGAAGCCCTAGTAATAATCCTATGACTATTAAGCCACCATATATTTGTCACTTATTGCATTTAGAATAAGTGGCATACTTTCGTTTCCTTCATGTCAACTGCACGTGCAAAAGGAATAGAGGGTCTATTGTTGCCATCATGGAGCAGAACTGCTTTTAAACTTATTTTAGAAGAATCTATAAATTAGCGCCATTTATCCTGGTTATGTGCAAATCTTAATTTTTCCATAGCACTATTTGTATTAACACAAACACACGTTTTATCCTGCTTTCATTCCAGTTGCTAGTAAATTCCATTGTTGTAATCTAGAACCTAATACTTCAGCATGCTCTTTGGACAAGTCGAGATCCCAAACTTGATCATTTAATTCAGGTTGTTCAATTAAATGGGGTGGTTTTCCTTCCCTTTTGGGAAAATAAGAATCGTCTTTTTCTGGTACATTATCAGAATCTGCCTTATCATCATACATTTCTAAATCTCCCTCCCATTTTGACCGGGGCGCAGGAACTAGTAAACCTTCTCCATGAATTTTTTTACTGCTGAGGGAATATCCAGCTATTCAATATTATATTTGTTCTTTCTTGAAAAACCAGATAGTTTTGTCATGCAAAAGTAACAGTCGGTAAAATGATTTGTTGATTCTAGCTAAATCCTTGGAACTGCAAAAGGTATAAAAGAGCGTTTGCCATTTAATCAGTTACTTAGATTTGCTACACAGGTTTGGCAAGATATGTGATGAGTCCAATCCCAATCATTATCGCCAACAAGACATCTAAAATACTTATGATAAGCTACTTAGGTCATTTTGTTAATTGTCTTTTTCTGCGATTTAGGGGTAAACTAACCACATATGTATCAAAAACTATCCGGTTAACACAACCACGTTTCTGTATTTTAGACCTTTTTAAACTGTCGCGTACGTCGTTTCAGATATGTGCTACTACGTTTATGGGCGTCAACTAATTTTATTCAACACAAAAATAACACCACTGAATCAGTGTTCTAATCTCGTGGAGTAAAGATCACTGAATATACCTCGTGCAATCGTAGGCGGAACGCCGGATAACAATTCCAAATTGACACGGTCTAAACCCAAGAACCATGATTTTTAACTTGACCAAAGCCGTGAAAGCCTCCGTTCTTTATTGGCTTTTATAGCTGTTTCATAATTCTTGTATTTTCTAGAAACATCGGATATTGAAAGCTCGAAAAGCGACGGCGTACTTCTCGTATACAGGGGCCACCTATTAGTAGTAAAATAGATTTAGAGATTTAAAAGTAACCAAAGACTGCCTTTTACATTACAGTCGTAAATTGGCTGTAAAGTAGTGTGAGGAATAGATTCATTGAAAGAAAAAATTATCACAAAACGCAAAGAGGCGTAATTAGATCTCCTTTCTTAACCTAAAAGAACATTAAATATAACATAATAAGGTTTACCAGCAAGCACTTGAAATAAGCGTTTTTGTTAATGGTACCAACTATGAAAACTTATTTACAATTTGGTCTATAGCTCTTTTGAACGCAATATGTATAAAATATACTTTTAAGGTTGAGAGATAACAGCAATAACTAAAAAAATTAAGAAAAAAAATTGCGAATAAACTAATAATCATTAAAAACACCATAAAAACAAAAATTTATTTATTCATTTATTATCTAAGTACATAATAGACAAATGCTCAAATAGTACAGTGAACAAAAAATGCATCTGTACATTCAAAAGAACGTCAAATTATAATAAAGAAATATATGTAGTAAAAATTTTAAAATCTTACACTAATCGAGCCCGGGAAAAGATACACAGTTCATCTTAGAAAACTAGTCTTGGATAAGAACTATTGAGATTTTCTATGTATTTTCGAAGAAAATGAGCTCTTGCAGAAGCAACGCATGTGCTTTCAATTAATGCTCTTCTCTTGTGAGCCTTTTTTTATTTGAATCTTAGCTACTTAAGCAGAATACTTAAAGACGATTTATCTGGAGACACCATCTCTTTTTGGTTGCTTTCCTAAAAATAAAAAAAAAACTCAAGATTATTAAATATAGGCCAATGATACTACTTTTCAGATTAGCTTACATTATGACAGAGATTATGCTGTTATTTTTTTAGCACATATTGTAGAGTGTATCTCAAACTCCCATTATGGTTCTTTCAGGAAAATCTGTGGTTTTTTCTTTTCGACGAGGTCTCCTTTTTCTAAGAGAGGAAATAATTAGATTATTATTTTTTCTTTTTTCTAATGGTATATAGGGTGACCTTAAAATTTTAAGGGCAGTGTTTATCCTCTAAAAATAATGATAACAAATTGAAAATATTTATTTCCAATAATTTTGAGCAGTTTTCATCGAAATTGCAAGGCAATCAGCAGTTCGCTACAATGTGTATGAGTTACAGGATATGAGTGGGAAGTCTAAGGGAAATTGTCATGTGGCAGGCCATACTATGATTCTAATGATAATTAGATTGCTATTTGTTTAAAGATATAATTATTTCATTTTTATTTTCTTAGAGAAGGGTGTGACTGTCATGGTTAAAATTTTGTCCAATAAAAATAGACCTTTAGGACTGCTTTGTTTTCTTCATCAGCTATTCTACATGTTGGTTCTTCATTAATAATGTCTACAGAATGCGGGTTTTAACAAAAATTAATGGCTATAAAATATATAGCTTCGGACTTAAATATTTTTGCAGTAATACTTACTTTCAAACCTTATTTAAACTTCGAAAATTACGCAAAATTGCACCAATTACCGAGACGATCAAAAGAAGCTTTCCACATGTTTTGAAAAACAAGTTTTTTTTGATCCAGTCACCACCCTTGTAGCACATCTGGTTAAGGATCTGTCCAGCTCCAAGCTTGCGTAAAGACAAATAGCAGATCTAGAAGTATCTTTTTTTGGGAGGGGGAGGGGAATATACATATCCGAGAAGTCATGAGTCCCACTTAACCAAGACAGCACAGAATGGAGTGCAGCGAGCCTCTGATTCTAAATAAGCTTAAGTTTTATATGGAACTTTCTGCTACCCGGATACGAAAGTTTGAGAGCTTGGGTTTATGGCTGTTGAGATGTTTCGCTCAGCTTGCTGATTTGGTGTGATATTTAGGTGGGACTGGGAATATATGTTGGGGAATTTGGGTTTGTGTCTATTCATAGACCACTGTCCCCTTTCCTCTCCTCATTTCAAATTGAAATTTTGTCGTGTATGCAAAGTTCATGGTGGATACTTAGCTCTCATCGTCAGGGGTCACTCATCAGATGTTTCACTCTCTTACAAGATTGGATGGTTGAGTTTAAATAACCTTTGTTTTTTTTGTTACCATATACCGGGTGTCAACGAATCTATTAGACAAGTCATAATTTCTAGAGTATTATGTGTATCAAAATGAGAATTGGTACAGGTAAATGGTATGTGAAGGGGAGGTTTTCGCATATTTTCCACTTTCCGGCCACTTCCGGTTTCACCGGAAATGGCCCCGGTTTTGAATTTTTAAATGGAACACCCTGTATATTTTAACATTTTTGGATTTCTGAGACAATTCTAGATCAGAATATGACATTTTAAAAACTTTTTACATCTACTTAATTTTTTTAGAGCCACTTTTAAAATTGCATCTAGGTGGCCATGATCGGACGCAAACTAATCTAAGGGCCTTAGGTGATGTCAAAAAAATACAATCGCAAAGTTTTAGTTACTAGTATGAAAGACAGGAATAAGACAAGTTGACAAAATTACGTTTTCACTTCTAATTATTAATTTTCAAATGGCGACCCCTTTTTGACAACTACTTTTCGAAAAAAGCATTCTTTGACGAATCTAACGGTACTAATTTATTTGCGATTGGATTAGACATAAGAACAGAAATTAAATATTATTAAGCAAAATACTGGATAATTTATTTACTTATGACAAGTGCGCCATGGATAGCCATTATGCATAATAATTTGCAACTGTTTTTATCAAGTCTTCTTTGGAAAACAAAGCACTCACTTAAGTAGATAATGACAGTGACATACGCTCTAAGAACAGACGTAAAAGTTTCTTAATTTTCGTTAAGTTTAGTTTAACTTTTCGTTAAAATAATGTATACTCAAAGTGAAAAAGTGGATATGTTATTAATATTTGGATAGTGTCATAGAAATTGAAGGAATGCTGCCGAGTTGTATGCTCATAGATATTCGAATCGGCAACATCCAGCCCATCAGTATTTTCCGTATGTCGAGAGGCGGAACAGAGGTTTATCATAAATGAAGAGACTGAGATTAACGTACTTGCTATGGTTGAGGTTGATAAAACAGTTTCGTTAAGAAAAATTAGTCAAGAACTGCAGATAAGTGAATCAGCAAGAAAAATACTGAAAAAGCATTAATATCGAGCATTTAAATATCAGTTACATCAACATTTATATACTGAGGATGGCGATAGACGGGTAGTGTTTTGTGATTGGCTGCTTCAAAATCATAAAGTTAACCCAAGTTTTATCGATTTTATTCTATTTTCCGACGAATCCCAATTTACAAATAATGGTATGTTCAATACTCGGTACTGGACCCAACAAAATCAACATGAAATAAGAGAGGGCAAGTTTTAAGAAAGATTTGGCGTCAATGTCTGGGCTGGTATCGTTGGAAACAGAATAATTGGGCCAATATTGTTTCAAGGTCAGTTAATAGGGGTTAAATACTTAGGTTTTCTTCAAAATGAAATCGAAAATCATCTCAATGATATACCTTTAGCAGTTTTACGGCGAATTTACTTTCAACAAGATGGAGCACCGCCTCACAATACTAGAGAAGTTCTTAATGATTTAATAGAGCATTTTAATAATCGAATTATTGCAACCAATGGTCCGGTACGGTGGCCAGCCTGCTCACCGGATCTTTCTGTGCTCGATTTCTTTGTTTGGGGATATGTTAAAGAAAGGGTTTACTATGGAGCAGCCCCAGCTACTCTTGAAATATTAGAAGAAAGAATTTTACGGGCATTTAGAAGTATAACGCCCTAAATGCTACAAAACGTGTTGAGAGAAACAATTGAACGAGCTGAAATGTGTCGTGAAAAAGAAGGAATGCACTTTGAACATTTATTACACTAAACTTTTTAACAAATTCAGCTATTGTACTTTCAAATATTTTAAGTGCGTCGTCTAAGTTATTAGTTTATTTTGTTAGTTTTTTGTTAATTTTGTTAAATTTTTAATCCAATTCCTGTCTTTCATACTAGTCACTAAAACTATGTGATTGTATTTTTTTGACATCACCTAAGGCCGTTAGATTAGTTTGCGTCCGATCATGGCCACCTAGATGCAATTTTAAAAGTGGCTCTAAAAAAATGAAGTACACGTAAAAAGTTTTTAAAATGTCAAATTCTGATCTAGAATTGTCTCAGAAATCCAAAGATGTTAAAATATACAGGGTGTTCTATTTAAGAATTCAAAACCGGGGCCATTTCCGGTGAAACCGGAAGTGACCGGAAAGTGGAAAACATGCGAAAACTCTCCTCTTCACATAACATTTACCTGTACCAATTCTCATTTTGATACACGTAATATTCTAGAAATTATGACTTGTCTAATAGATTCATTGACACCCGGTATGCGGAAGTCCCTTTTTAGTGACGATGTCACTCTAAGAATTGGCGCCCATTTGAAGACGCATTTTGCTGATTGTGCTGCGAATTCGCTAAAAATCGGGCCATTTTGAGTCTAATATTTTTTAAAATTTTAATTGACCATATAACATTTAAAAGTAGGCATTCTTACGAACATTTTGAAGCCAATGCCATTCATTTTTATTAGTAGCCATATTTTGCTAATTATTCTACGAATTCGCTGGAAATCGCCCAATTTTTAGGTTGCCATTTTGAAAAATTTTTAAAAACCAAAAACAGTTTAAAATGTATATCAATACGAACAGTTTCAGCATATTATACAAATAGACTGACGCGCCCGGAGAAATTTCTTTCATATTATGTAGAGATGATATTCTAAAACAGAAAATACAGATATTGCAGACCATTTAAAACAATGGTTTTCATTTCGTTAAATGTCAGTTTCACTTTTAACACACTAGTATAATACTCTTTTTAGGATTTACCCCTATATAATTTATTATCCCGACCACGGCGTCGTCCATTAATCTTGTCAAACATTTTTGTTACAAATGTAAGACTTTTATAGCGGTATTTCATGGAAAACATTTATACTTTTAGTGGACATTTGGACAGTAACAACTTGTTATTGTTCTAGAAGTGGAAAAATAAACACAGGGAAACAAAGTTGGAATTGAATTTTGTAATTACGGACGTTTTGTTAGTTTTACAAATTAATGGGTGCTGTTTTCCCTATTGAGTAGCTTTAAATGTGAAGAGGCATCGTTATATCCCATTATATCGAGAATATGTGGTAGTAAGCCAATAATGATGAAAACTTAATTCTGGAATAAAACGGCGAACCTCCTTTGTTGTCATTAGGATTACTGTTCCTAATTTAAACAGTAATTTGATGATATTTTGCATATTGAATAATAATTCATAACGAAAAACTAAAATATAATCTTAAAATATTTACAGAAATCATTATTTAAACTAAAATGATAGCTTAACCTATAAAAAAGAATGAATACAAAATGGACACAATAATATAGAACTTAAAAAATACCCTCAAAGGGATATTTATGCCTGTTTGGTTGAAAAAAAATTCAAAATTTGGTTCGATGTCTGAAAGTTTGAGTCCAAGATCAGGTTTTATATTTAAAGGTGCGAGTGGCGAGTCGAGCGCGTGATACGCTTGCAACGAACTGATCTTTGTCGGTTCGAACCCTTCTTCGACGTCCGGCGCCAAAATAGATTTCTAGCGTCTGGATGGTGTAAACCAATAAAGGGTAAAGAAAAAAAAAAATATTCAAGTTTTGATTATATTCTTTAGATTCCGAAATAAAATTTGGTTAATTTTTTCTTATTTTCCAAATATTTAATAATGAATCCCGAAAACAGCTTATATGGGGTTCAACATAACTGTGGTGCCGGAACATTAGAAATAAATCTAATTTTTTAAGTGATTTTATTTACATATTATCTCCTATATTTATACATAAAAAAGATATCTTTTTGTTGTACTTTTACAAGATCTATTGATAAATCTCGAAATTAGCTTATACGTAGGTCGTCAATAATCTGTTCACGGTTCAATATGGTGGTTTTCAGGTTGCTAAAAATGCACCTACTTTTTTCAGGAGTGTTATTTTCTAATTATCTTCAATATTTCAAAGTAAAAGGCGAAATTTAACCAGTTTGTTTACTAGTTTGTTTGGCGATGATTGCCGCGGCGAATGTAGCTGCATCGGTGCGAACTTCAATTAAGTTTTTCTTTAATAACATAGTTAATGCCATTTCACCAGTCCTCGCTAATATATTTTTTAATGTATTAAAAAATTGACGTATACCTTATAGTTTACATTTTGGGTTATCCAGAGTTGCGAATTAGTTGTGCCCATGTGAGTTTAATGAATTTTAATTAATGTGTTCGAAGCACAACATTTCCATGTTCTTCAGTCCATTCGTCCATCACATGTTTTTTACATTGTCTTTCTTTTTCGTTCGCAATTTTTACAAGTAGTTCCTTCTTTAGTAAACCATTCATAAAGAAAATATATTTTTTTGATAACCAATCTGTAATATCGCCTTTTCAACTATGTTATTAGCAACTTTTCCACCAGTCTAGAATGATAACTGGCGTTATCCAAAACTATAACAGACCTCTCCTGAATCAGTTGTATCATTTGATAAAAATATCTTGGAAAGATATCCGCCGTCATTTATTCACGTTAATTTTTGGTAGATTTCGATTCAAACTGCTGCAAAACTTCTATAAATTCCCTCCAATATGAGTTGTAATGAGTTTGTGGCCCTGAGCGGATAACGGTTTTAAATCTGTCGATAACTCTTCTAGGAATGCTTCACGAAAAATTGCTATATTCTTATCTTCATGCATTTCTTGTACTATGTGTCCTGTACTGAGATAGATTACATCCAGATAACAAATGTTTTTGCCTTCCCTGTGTTGTGATATTTTCTAATTTCCCGCAAATACCGCTTTCTCTAAAAGTATTTCTTCTGTATTATTTCTATTTTCATTTTCTCTAAGAGAAATTCATTTTTGTCACCATTTCTTCAGATTGGTTTTTCGCATTTTAGTCTCGCTTCATAACTTTCAAAAGTTTATCGAGACTTACTTTTTATTTTCTAACTCTCTAATTCGTGAACGTGTCTTCTTAGTATGTTTTTGAAGCATTCGTATAATTTTTTTTTTCTAGAATCGGTCCAGGCTAGCAGACAGTTCCACTTTTCCTTTCCTTAATTCGCCTATAAGTCGTAGATTTGCTAAATTTTGGAGTAAAAGTAGAAATTTTTAATAGCTAGCACTGAAAGTTGTAAGACAATAACATAGTAAGGCCTTACATTTATACACATCTGAAGTATACTTAAAAATGTCATTACTGTTAATTGCCCAACTGAGATGTGTACTTTTAAATCTAATTATCTTTTAAGTATACAACTCTCTCCTCAAATACATACTTAAGACACATACAATATCTACCCCTTGCTTTATCCGAATTCGGAAAGCCGAATTATTTATGAAATCTGTTCTGAGAATTTCTATGGCTTTGGTTTACGCATCTTCACAGGTATGCATACAATTATCATACTTTGTCTGACAATGAAGAACAAACGACAGCTTTGTTACTTTTATGCAGCGGGATTTTACCGTAAAAAGTATATTAAATCAAAAAAAGAAACCTTGGACTACAATAGCACACTACCTTCTATACAAAAATGGTTAGGATTCGAACTTCTAGAAAATTTATAGTTCCAAGATATTAGCGGATAATACCGAAATTTCGCCAAATCCCTTCGTTACATTTTGAATATATGTTAAACAAAATAGAAAAGCAGTCATTTTCAAAAGAAAAATATATTATCAGCAGCCCATTTCCATATGGCAGACGCATTCGAAATTTTCTTCTAGCTGATCTCTGAAAATTTTCTGATGCAATTTCATTTCACATATTTACTTCTTTTCTTCTCTAAAATTTTTGACCATAACTCACAAATTTTGGAATTATTTTCAGGTTCCTCTATTTTCTTCCGATCACTCCATATTCACTTATGAACAACTTTTAATCAATTAATGCTAAGTGCTAAATAAATTTCATTTCATTAACAAAAAAATAAGAAAATCTCGTGTCTTCAGTCTCACTGCAAAGTAAATTTTTTCGAAAAACCGTGTCATAAACCCGTCTCACTAGATAAAAAAAAAAATCTTGGAGTTCGCACCAAAAAACCGACAGAAAATGGATCGCTGCGAGTATCGGTCGAGCTACTCGAAAACAATAGAACTATAAAAAAATTGACTTCTTGTGACCCAACTGCATTTATTACCTCATTTCAAATTTGCCGACGATGGCCCTCGATAACAATAGAAATCGGCAAAATTTCAAAGGAGTTTCGTTGGAAGTTCGAGGCATACTCGACACGCGCTCGACTCGCCCTATTTATACACACCTTAACATGTTTCTGTACTTATCTTTCAGGTAAGTGTATGTTTCTCGCATAGATACATATGTCGTACAGAAGAGCAATAAAACTTTAATGGCATTTTCCACCAAAACAGGATACTTATTTCTTACTCCTAATTAAAGAGTGATCCTTAAAAATAATTTTTACGGAATTGTCAGAGGATAAGTCAAAATGAGCTTTTCTTTATTTAGTAAAGTTAAATAAGTATCCGAAGTAATGTGTCCTTGAAAAGGATTGCATATCCAATCCAACAGTAGGTGTATTAGGGAAATTATTCTTGAACGTTCAGTAATTTCGCTTTTATTATTTTCGTTAAGTTGAGAGAATCAAAACATTTGTACTCATTTACCTGCAGACATTAAATTCAATAGTTGAGCTTCTACAGCATGACTGCTTTCTATCATGCACATTGAAAATGGCGATATCTATGCCTTGTAAAGACAAATCCAAATAATTTAATAATAGGATAAATGAAATGGATGGCCAAGAAAAAATGCTTGAGTTCAATTCAACATCATACCACGAGATAGCTATTTCATTTCTATATAAAGCAGTAATGAGACATGTATGTTTTCAAAGTCCTCACAAGGCGGACAGCATAGATCAGAGTTTGTAAGATGCAAATTTATAAAATTTTCAATTTTTCCAGCGTCGTTTAAAGTACTAGATAATTCTGGAGGTAAGCGCTTACAAACCAATGCTTGTCTATAAATACAATATTCTGGTAAATCTTCTTTACCACACCACAAGATCAGAAAATGTTCCGGTCGTTGATTTTACATCATAAGCGCCAAATAAAAAGATCGATTTATTTAATTTTTCCAAAATAGTCATTGATCATTGTTACGGAAATTATTATTCAATTAAATTTCTGGTAAATTTGAGGAACCTTTTAAGATTGTTAAAAAGGTTGGCTACAATGCTTATGAGTTACAGGATATGAATGGGAAGTCTCAGGGAAATTGGCATGTGCAAGATATGAAGCCATACTATGATACCAATGATAATCAGATTGCTATTTGTTTAAAGAAATAATAATTTCTGCTATAGTTAAAATTTTGTCCTACGAAAATAGACCTTTAGGACTCATTGATTCTTATAGTAAGTTAGAGCTTTGTATTCGAAGGTAATATAGAAGGCTGCTTTGTTTTTTTCATCACATATTCTACATTTTGGTTCTTCATTAATAATGTCTACTGGTATGAATGTAGAAGTTTCTCTAAGCTGCATTGGGCCGTTACCATTCCTATCACTAGCCTCATTTGTTATCTGTTTTAGCGTAGAGCATTAAAGCTTAATTTGATATTTTTATTGAGCAATAGTTGTATGAACTTGTGTTCCGCAACGTGGTTCCAGTGTTTTTGATATTGATCATTTTTCCACCAGGCAGTTCACCAGTTGCAACCAACAGTAGACCTTCGTCTTGCGAGTTGGTCTCTTTTTTCACTAGCTAAAATAACCTTGCGCCCTGGCACTCACGCAAAAGTAACCTTATTTAGTATTTCCAGAATATTAAGGCCTTCTTCTTCGCCCACTTCAATGACCTCTGGCGTTAAAGCATCAAGCCATAACTTTTTCCCATTTAGTCTTGACTTTACTGGGATGAGCGCACATAATATGCGTCGAGGCTGGACTCTATCCATCCCAAAAGCTCCATAATTTATATCCCTCTTCATAATTTTCAAAAATGCTTTTTTGTAGCTTATTATGTCCTATTGGGAAAAGAAGATATATAGAGTGGGTACTGTACATAGTTCTATATCTAGTCTTACGCTAATGAGTAGCTATGTCACATGCAAAGCAATGAATGATTCTAACTAACACTGATGATCTTATTCATGCAGTATGTATAACCTAATAAAACACTAAGTTTTATATCTGAAGATTAAATCTGTCCTTTATTTTGCATAATTCAACTGCGCCTTCACTGGTTGGATCTTCTAAAAGATTCCGGATATGCCGTGGGGCACCAATTTTTACAGCAAGATAATTATATATTGACTTAGCGTTCGGATTTTCCTTACAACCTAGGATTTTCTGATTTATATTAAGACTTTGAAGACACTCCTTGATCTATTTAGATTTTATCTAATTACATACAAGAAACTTTTGCGCTGTTCGACTGTTAGAGATGATGAGAATTGTCTTGGTCCTTAAATTCTCTCGAAGACAAATATAAATGACCTGGAATACAGTGAAATGCTGGGGATAGCGAAGTGTGTTCCAGCTTCTGCGTCAGTTTTGGAATCATCTGTGAGTAAGACAAGATTGTCTAGCTGACTTCATGTTAAATCAGATTCTGCATTATGTCACATTAAAAGGTGTAGGGTCTGTTAAACGAATTTTGACTTGGTATGCCACTGCTCACCTCTAATAATGAGCTTGTTATCATGCCTTTGATGGATTCTGGGGGCATGTCTAGTCCACAAGACTCAGTTTTTTTCTACCCTGCTCCCCTCCTTTATTATCTCAGTCTTAATTTTAATATGAAGGGGGAAAAATTTAGTAGGGTTTCCATAGTTGTTTTCGAGGTACTTTTCATAGCTTTCGGTTGGAAGTAATGCAACAAAAATTCATATTAACTAGCCTTACCATTGATAGCCTCTATTATCTGTAGTATTTTGAAAATTTTTAAGTAATTGCGGTACCGAGTCTACCGAGCGCCATCTTCTTTGACACTGAACGGATAATTTTTTTTATCAAAACACTGCGCTCATAAATTATACAAATTTTAAAGCAAAATTTCCAGAACTTATCGTAGTCTGGAAGTGTTTAAAATTATTCCCAGGTCTGAACTCTGAAAAAAACAGGACATCAAGAATTAAGTAAAACATTGTTTATTATATTTACATACACATTTTATTATGACAATATTTTAACGAGCTGTGATGATTAGTTCGAACTGGTGAGCAATTATAGTAATTTTTGCCCTTCTTCACAAAAATGTTTTTTTTTTAGGAAATAACTCATATGCATAACCTATTTAATATATAATTAGATATATATTTTGCTTTGAAAATATCCTTTGAATTTACGATTATATTTAAAAATATATTTTATTCTAAAACGACGAAAACTATTTTATTTAGTTGTTCATTCGATTTTAATTCAATGGAAACTTCATTGATTTATAAGATTTATTGAAACTTTTAAAATTATAATTATTAATTTATTAACTTCGAAATATTTTATTCATATTATATAAATATAAATTTGTAATCACTGAAAATGGTGTTCATTAAAATAAATTGAATAACTGAAAGCTTTATGGAAAATAATTTTAGTGTAAATTTATTAAAATTTTTATTAGGTAAATATATATATATATATATATATATATATATATATATATATATATACATATACATATACATATTTAGTTGGTTATTTTCTTGAGAATATGGTTCATTTTTATATTTAAAACTACATATATAAAGTAGTCATACTTATTGTATATATATTTTATATTTCAGGACGTTTCGATTCTTTCGAATCTTTTTCAATTGAAGGTTTCGGCGGATTCTACAAAAATGTACATTTTTAATATTATTATATACGGAATAACGGGTTAAAAACTTACCATTAAGAACAGAGATTTTTGTTTTAAATAAAAATTAATTACATCACAAACCAATTACAATCACACACTCTCTTGTATATTAACTTTTCAATAGTATTTTTAAAAGTCCAGCTAGAAGAATGGACACTAGATTTTTAACCCTATAACTGCCTTGACTTGACTGCATGTGGAACCCAGATGATGTATGTTTTAGGTGCTTTAAGTGGCGCAAAAAGTTTGGGTTTTGGATATGGCAGAATAAAAATTTTACATTTTTCGATTTGTTCAAAGAAGGGATTGATCGTTTTTCAGGATGTAAATAGCGAATATAAAATTATTTTAAGGAAATCTAATATGTCAGATGCAATATGACGATCTGAAAATTTTAAATTTCCAAAATACGTATTAGGGGGCTTTGAAGGGTTTAGATTTAGATTAGATTAAGGCGCTAAAATTATTTTTTTGAAATGCAAATATGGCGAATCCAATATGGTGGATTGAAAATTTTACCTTATTCGCATTTTTTCAGATCAGGGGGTTTTGAAGTTAATTTTTTACAACTGTTAGATTGATAAGATACAATATGAGGGACTGAAAATTCTACATTTTCCTATTTTGTATAAAATTGATAATGCTGGGTTCTTGGGGCGTATACAAACCCAATACGCAGTATAAAATATGTCGGGCTAAGAAATTTACATCTCAAGTTCTTTAAATATCGATATTGGAAAGTTTTGAGTCCAAAATTATCAGTCTAAAATTAATTTGAAATTTAAGATAGTGGATTTACTATGACAGACTAAATATTTGTTTCACACAATTTCACAGGTATTTGGAGAATTCTAAGAATCAAAGGTTCTTTTTAGGGTGCTTTACAATTTTGGATAAAACGGGTACTTTTTTGCCACCTTGGAGTTATTGCGAGTTACACTAATCCCGATTAGTACTTAGTTCAAATAATTTATGGAAATCATAATGAATTCAAAATAACTATAAAATTTTATACGAAATTGAAATTTTTGAAGTCGGCGCCAAATTATTTCTAAATGAAATTACAAATAAACTATTTTTAATCTGTTTATGTGAATCAAACTTTGTCAGGTATTAGTTTGGAGCTGACTTCAAAAATTTCAATTTCTAAAAATTTATAGATATTTTTTTATTTTTAGCGCACTTTAGAAGTCGGTTTAATTTTTTTTTTATAAAAATCATATTTAAAAAATGTTAGTAGTTTATTCAGCAAAATGGAGACTATTTTGCACATTTGCTTAATTAATGTTTTCTTTCTTGTTGATATTTTAAATCTTTTTAAAATTCATACATGTACTAACGATATTTATTTCAAAAATTGTTTTGTTATTACAACAAACACTTTCATTGAAAATTTCTTAAGGAGTTAAAAGCTTCCAAATATAGTATCCGTTAAAAATATCTAGGTTTTCATAACGTTAAAGTCATAAAAATCGGAAGGTATTTTTACAACTGACGTCACTTTTATAACACTCAAACTACTTCATACCCGGTCGCTATACCACAAGAAAACGTCATATTATAGTGTTAGATCACACATCCAAAATCATTAAATTCACGTTTTCCAGAAATACTACAAATATCAAAATATATATATGTAATATATATATATATATATATATATATATATATATATATATATATATATATATATATATATATATATATATATATATATATATATGTAATCGAAGGTTTTCGGGCATCCCGTGTATGTGCCGAGTCCCTCTCAGGACTGTAAGGCAGCTGACGTTTCGGTGAAATCTCATTCACCATTTTCAAAGCTCACTGTATGGCGTCTACGAGCGAACTAACGCCTGCGACTCCGGTGTTGTCGGTACCGTGTGCGCGTCGGACGTGTTCGTTTTCCGAATGGTTCCGGACCATCAGGTGGCGTGACCTGCTGCGCGTCATCGGCCCTGTTGCCAGTGTTTGTGGTTGCGTTGCCGAGTTGTAATCTCTTTCGTTACTAAGTGGTACTGGTTGATGTTTTGTAAGCAGATTTTTCCAAGTATTAGGCACACGTTGGCT
The DNA here is from genome assembly GCA_034092305.1 of Diaprepes abbreviatus. Classification (NCBI taxonomy): domain Eukaryota; kingdom Metazoa; phylum Arthropoda; class Insecta; order Coleoptera; family Curculionidae; genus Diaprepes; species Diaprepes abbreviatus. Next base: position 1,348,845 of record JASJET010000178.1, on the reverse strand, counting down.
ATCATCTCTGCTATTTAAGTTGTTGGGCCTCTTTCCAGTTTCAATAGCCTCCCTTATAACTCTTGTGGACCGGTTTTTACATCTCGATAGCATTTTTGTTCCCGAGAAATTTATCTTATGTCCTGTGTTTAACCAATGTTGGGCCAGAGCAGAAGAAGTTGTTTTTTGCTTGACAGCGTTTATATGTTCGTCTTTTCTGGCGCTTATTTTACGGTTGGTTTGGCCTACGTAAGATGAGCTGCACTCTCCGCATGGAATTTCGTACACTTCCTGGTTTTCTAGAGGGATTCTTTCTCTAGGTGTTGGCAAGAGATCTTTCACTTTACGGTCTGTGGTGAAAATGGTTTCAATGTTGTGTCTCCTGAGAATTCTTGCGATCTTGTCTGTGGTGCCTCTTACATAAGGAATAAAAGCCTTGGAGCTATTCTCTTGGTTTTCGCGATTTTTTGGGGCCAAGTGTTTGTTTTTTAGACCCTTTTCTATATGTTCTTTTTTATAACCGTTCTTTGTTAGGGCTTCCTGCAGTATGTTCATCTCTTTGTAATAATTTTCTGGATCTGTAAGGGACTGCGATCGAAACGCAAGTGATTTCACTACTGCAAATAATTGGGCGGGATCCAGAAAATTATCACAAAGAGATGAACATACTGCAGGAAGCCCTAACGAAGAACGGTTATAAAAAAGAACATATAGACAAGGTTCCAAAAAACCAACACTTGGCCCCAAAAAATCGCGAAAACCAAGAGAATAGCTCCAAGGCTTTTGTTCTTTATGTAAGAGGCACCACAGACAAGATCGCAAGAATTCTCAGAAGACACAACATTGAAACCATTTTCACCACAGACCGTAAAGTGAAAGATCTCTTGCCAACACCTAAAGAAAGAATCCCTCTAGAAAACCAGGGGGTGTACGAAATTCCATGCAGAGAGTGCAGCTCATCTTACGTAGGCCAAACCAACTTCCAGAAGAGACGAACATATAAACGCTGTCAAGCAAAAAACAACTTCTTCTGCTCTGGCTCAACACTGGTTAAACACAGGACATAAGATAAATTTCTGGGGAACAAAAATGCTATCGAGATGTGAAAACCTGTCCACAAGAGTTATAAGGGAGGCTATTGAAATTGCAAAGAGGCCCAACAACTTAAATAGCAGAGATGATAGCCAACGTGTGCCTAATACTTGAAAAAACCTGCTTACAAAACATCAACCAGTACCACTTAGTAACGAAAGAGATTACAACTCGGCAACGCAACCACAAACACTGGCAACAGGGCCGATGACGCGTAGCAGGTCACGACACCTGATGGTCCGGAACCATTCGGAAAACGAACACGTCCGACGCGCACACGGTACCGATAACACCGGAGTCGCAGGCGTCAGTTCGCTCGTAGACGCCATACAGTGAGCGTTGAAAATGGTGAATGAGATTTCACCGAAACGTCAGCTGCCTTACAGCCCTGAGAGGGACTCAGCACATACACGGGATGCCCGAAAACCTTCGATTACACATCACACCCGTGAGAATATCCGACATATATATATATATATATATATATATATATATATATATATATATATATATATATATATATATATATATATATATATATATATATATATATATATATATATATATATATATTGCAAGTCTGAATTATTATGCAAAACAATATATTAAAAAATCACACTTCCCTTTTTTCTGACTAATTTATTTTGAATTGAGCTTCATAATTAGGTAGTTTTATAGAAACACTGTCCGATGAGTTGATTTCAAAATTCAAGCGTTTTATTTTGCTGCATTTTTCCTGAAAACCCGTTAATTAATGAATTGTTTTCATAACGTTTAAAACGGTACAGCAAATTTTTACCAATTAAACATTTTTTATATAAACAAAACTAGCACTCATCCGTTTTGTATTTTATTTGCCTCTAAATTAACAATTTGGTATTTATTTTTAATTAGCGTTATTTTCACGAACTCGTTTTTTTTTTAAATTAAAGTTTTCATTTATAACAACGACTGAAGGAAAAAAAAGATTTTTTTTTAGAATTTTTTTTCAAAATAAATAATAACAGATATATATATATATATATATATATATATATATATATATATATATATATATATATATACAGGGTGTCCAAGATAAGGATCCTAACCATGGGGATCTCGGAAACAGTTGGAGATACGAGGTCGGTTAAATTAGAGAAAAGTTGCGCAATTTAGTGCTAAATTAAACGCAATTTAAAAATTTTAAAAATTCAAAATACTTCCGGAGATTTCCGGAAAAAACCGAATTTTGGCAAAATCGTTTTTAATTTTTGTAGGCTTTATTTAAAGAGATATCAAAAAATAAAAGGTAGATTCTTGTTGCCACTTTTTATTTTTTATAATTTGGTCTAAACAAAATTTAAATCCGACGTTTCGTTTCTGAGATACCATCATGAACTTTCATTTTTTATATGGAACAAAAAAAAGTATCCCATGTATTTGATAGCATTTTTTATTACAAATTCAACGGTGTATCACACTTGCATATCAAGTGTGTAGTTCATTGGCTTTTATAAAACTGATATACCTTTCTCTCTCGCTCTCATGGAGCTCTTATGGAAAGTACTTGAACTACGTATTCGATATGCAAGGGTGATACATCGTTGAATTTGTAATAAAAAATGCTATCAAATACATGGGATACTTTTTTTTGTTCCATATAAAAAATGAAAGTTCATGATGGTATCTCAGCAACGAACGTCGGATTTAAATTTTGTTTAGACCATATTATAAAAAATAAAAAGTGGCAATGAGAATGTACCTTTTATTTTCTGATATCTCTTTAAATAAAGCCTGCAAAAATTAAAAACGATTTTGCCAAATTTCGTTTTTTTTCCGGAAATCTCCGGAAGTGTTTGAAATTTTTAAATTTTTTTAACTGCGTTTAATTTAGCACTAAATTGCGCAACTTTTCTCTAATTTAACCGACCTCGTATCTCCAACTGTTTCCGAGATCCCCATGCTTAGGATCCTTATCTTGGACACCCTGTATATATATATATATATATATATATATATATATATATATATATATATACAGCGTCCGATATAACGCCATATGATATGAGAATTTTTTCATGAACGGTTTTTTTTTTGCTTAAAAAGTAATTCCAGAAACCCAAAAAAAAAATTTTTTTTCAGAAAATAAAAAAAATATTATTATTTCTAAAAAGTTGGTAGAATATCAAAACGACAAAAATGACACTGATAGCTTATATTTTTTTATCTAAACCGGCTGTTCTAGTTAAGGAGCATCAATAAGGGAATATTATCAATAAGGGAATATTGGTAAAAGTAATAGATACAGATTTGGTTAAATGGGAAAAAATTGTGAATTTAATAACCATCGATATAATGGTCCAAAATTTCGATCGACTTTTAGTATTTGAATTATTTTAAGAAAAGCGTTTTCGAATTTGGATTCAATTGGGGGGGGGCTAAAAATGACGTCACTAATTTTTTAATTTGACGCTTCATCTTCAAGCAACTTAATTTTTTAAAATACGGTCTAGATTTTTTATTGTAAAATTTTGAAAGCCCGTTTTAGTTAGCAACGTATAGGACATCAAGGTATAAATACCTTGTGAATATTATTTGATCATTAGATTTTTAAATTACGAGTTTGTCTTCTAAAACTTATTTAACATTGTTTTTTTCCTGCTGTTTGTTTCAGCACATAACTGGGATGTTGACTGTATTCAAATAAAAATATAATTTTGCCGAAGCGAAAAAGAAATCCTTAAGAAAAACAATGTTTTCACCAGGATTATTTGGTAATTACTCTAAAGAATACAGCCAAGGTCATCGCTGTCACGAACTTGACATATAAATTTTTTGGTTTTATGTTACATTCGTGATCACTATCAAGGGCTGCGTTGCCTAGTTCATATTTTATAGTCATTTTCTTGTAATTTCTTCAAAATTTGCTTACTTTTTCTTTTGAAAACGATTCTAAGAAGTTTTCTCATGAAGGAAAGTGGATTTATTAAGGCAAGTCGTTCGAATTTGTCAAAAATTGATTGCTTTATGGTGGACAATTTCTTCCCTACTGAATTTAGAAATATGAAGATCTCCATGTAAGTAATTTATCAAGAATTGTTATTTCTGCAACCGATAATGAATACATAATAGTAATAATCGGTATTTATAAGCTCAAAACTAAAATAAAATCAGTAGTGCAGGTATAGCTGAATCCATATTTTCCTATTATTTTCCAAATATGGAACGTAAATAAAAAAATTTCAGGTATAGTAATTGTAGTACTTGTACACTGAAACACCGCACAACACTTAAAATAACTTAGAACTCATATTATACCACAAAAATTACGAAAAAAAAACTGATATATCCTTGTCAGTTTACCAGTGTGACGTCACATCCGTCAGGTTTGCCGGGAAATTTTAAAGGGAAATTATGATTTTTATAGTACTAGTTGTATTAAAAAAAATAAATATTTTCGGCTATATTAGGTACTTATGCATGGTTTTAAACACTTCCTCAAAAATAACCAACATTTCAATTCACGAGAAGTGGGAGAGTACCTACCAGCTACATCTTCAGTAAAACTTATCTATACGTATTCTGAAACGTCTTTGCGAGTATGTTCATATTTGACATTATTTTCTTTGGAGTTAGGTCGAAAATTATGTTTATAAGCAAAATTTTTAACAGGAGAAGAGCTTAGAAGATTGGTTCTGGAGGCATTTCAAAGTATAACGCCAGTAATGATAAATATTAAATTAGATTCTACGGATTTAATATGAAATTTATGTTTTCAGAAATGCGGCAATCTTTACGAACATTCTCTAAAATCTTAATTTCTTTGGCTCAAGAAAACATTCATCCATCCCGGATATACTCAGATATCATGAAGATAGAGCTCTGTGGGGACCAGTTCCATGTTTGGGCTCTAGGCGATGTTATGGTCCTCTGTATTTTTTAATTATTTTGGAAATCTTAATTTCCCAAAACGTAAAGTAGTCAACAAAAAAGCTAGTAATAAAGAAAAAGAGCTAGAATCATTTTTGAAAAGATCTTCATATTAGTAGTGATTATTGAGCTCAATTATTCCAAACATCACTATCCACCATACCGTAAGAAGTAGATATGAATATCACTCATATCACATGAAACTACACTAAGAACTTGTCAACTTTTACCGTACTCTAAATAGGTAGATTGAATTAAATCAATTTATTATGCACTATAATGTTTAGAAATGAGGCTACTTTTAGAAGTAATAGATCCGTAAATAGACAAAACATGTATTAATATGCCACAAAAGATCCATTTTGGATCTTGAGATACCACATCAAAACCATTCGTCAATTAATATTTGATGTGATATTCATCATAATAGAATCATTGGCATTAGTTTTTGGTCTAATGATTTAATTACAATTTTTATCTAAATTTTTTACAAGAGAAACTACCCCAATTGCTTAAAGAGCTCGATGGGCGCGATAGTATGTGGATACAGCAAGATGGTGCGACTCCATACTATCATCCTGAAGTTTATGCGTTTCAGAATAAAACCTTTTCGCAGAAGTGGATAGGGCATGGGGCTTTCATTCAGTGACTACCAAGGTCTGATAACATCATTTCGTTATATTTCTTCCTGTGGAGTTATATAAAAGAAATGATTTTTGTTTATCTATCAACAACAGTGGAAAATATGCGATACAGAATTAAGGAGACCTGCGCACCAATTACCCAACTAAAATTGTCCAGGATCCGGAAAGATGTGAGAAAAACACTAAATAGGTGCATTCAACGAAGGGCTCTCTTTAATCGAGCAATTTATTGGGAACAAAAAATTAATTATTACTTCTTAACAAATAATTAAATTATCATTCATATTTTACCATTTTTTTTTTTAATAAATGGATTTAAAATTATTTTATATTTATTTAAAAATTAAATATTCCTTTTGTTTTATTTTAGTGTTGATTTATTTTCTATTATATTTAATTAGATTAAAGTCATTATCTCAAAGTTGTTGTTTTATATATTATATATTTATTTACATAGGGTAATTGGCCCAGTAATGGACAATGCACCAGTAATGGACACTTTCTCGAGAAATTATTTTAAAATAAGACGAATACTTGCTGTTGTTATAGGCCGAGTTTCATTACGTGGCCTTTCAGGTAAATGCCTCCCTTTATTCGAGCATTTATTGGGAACAAAAAATGAATTATTACCTCTTAACAAGTATTTAAATTATCATTCATATTTTACCATTTTTTTAAATAAATGGATTTAAAAATATTTTATATTTATTTAAAAATTAAATATTCCTTTTGCTTTATTTTAGTGTTAATTTATTTTTTTATTATATTTAATTACATTAAAGTCATTATCTCAAAGTTGTTGTTTTATACTTTATATATTTATTTACATAGGACAATGCACCAGTAGTGGACACTTTCTCGAGAAATTATCTTAAAATAAAATAAATACTTGATGTTGTTATAGGCCCAGTTTCACTACGTGGCCTTCCAGGTAAAGGTCATCATATTACCGAATAATACGTTGTTAACTTTACTCGTTTGTCAGATGTCAAATTAAATTTCAAATTAAGGTTATGTAAACAGATACTTCAACGTATTTATTGTAAAGCGATTATTTCGTAGAGTTTTTCGGTAAGTTTAGACATTAAGAATGTTTAAAATATTTACTGCTGTTTTAAATATTTTAAAATCGTATTTTTTTGGGGGGAGAGGGGGATGTAGCCATTACTAATAAAAAATAAAACAAGGAGATCCAATTTTGGTGAGTGGGGGTTCATTAATAAAAGAAACATATTTAGTAATGGTTATCATAAATACTGACCTATAATAATGTAATTTTTTTTATGTTAAGTGATTCATGTTTGATCAAGCATGTTTTTAGTAATAATAAAGATGATTTATTATCGAAAAATGGTAAAAACTAAAAAGTGTGGCAGTCGAAAATTTTTTATATACAGGATGAGTCAACGATTGGATGAAGTAGGTTTATGCCTTTTCGGTGAAATTAACAAAGAAACTATATTTATTGTTTGATACAGTTTATTTTTACGCAGATTTTAAAAATATTTAGGACTCTACAGGGTGAGCCAAAAAACTAGGACAGCATAAAGTTGTATTTTTTTAAATAGAACACCCTATATACGAATCATATTTTCGATTTAGCTTAAAATTTTAAATCTTTTTTAATAAGGGTTTACTATAACAAAACTTTATAGTTTCTGAGATAATTAAGTTTAAAGAAAAAAGTCACATTTTCAAGCATCAATTCAATCCTAAATAACGTTTTCAATTTTGTGACAAATATATTCAAATTTTGAATTTAGCAAGGCCAAGGACAAGTTAACATAATTTTTACCTAATATTTGCAATAAAAGCTACAGGGTGTTGAACACATCGGCTCAAATTTGAACAAGTTTAAATGAATAAATATCTTTTTTTTTTTAAATGGTACACCCTGTATATTTTCATGTTATTTAATAGAGTAATAAAAACCCTAAAAGTTTTGTTCAATATATCATATACCTATTTATAATAGTTTTTGAGATATTTCAGTTTTTCTTGTTTTCCATACTTTTTTACAGAAATAGTCTTCATTATCATAGTAGCCATGGCAAAAACAATGTAAAAGAACATTTTTCTGTGTGTCAAATTTATAACCGCAATCGCTTCTTTTGGTTTTTATGTAGTGTAGTTTGGTTTTTTTTGCATTCATCTTATATTGTAAAATGAATTTTCCAAAAAACTGCTTCAAGGTCTCGATAGGAATGAGCTCGACCATATGTGGTTCCAGCACGATGGTGCGCCTCCGCATTACCATCGTGAAGTTCGTGCGTTTTTGGACCAACGATATCCGCAAAAATGGATTGGACGTGGGGGTTTCATTGAGTGGCCACCAAGGTCTTGCGACATCACCCCATTAGATTTCTTCCTATGGGGTTATATTAAAAATAAGGTGTATGTTAATCCACCAACAACAGTGGAAGATATGCGAAACAGGATTAGGGATACCTGTAGAACAATAACGCCACTTATTTTGTCCAGGGTCCGAGAAAATCTGCAAAAAAGACTAAATTTGTGCATTGCACAAGAGGGTCGTTTATTCGAACACTTATTAAAAAGAAATAATTAATCTCAGTATTTAATAGGTAATTTTTTTGTTTCAATTTAGTATAAAAGTAAATATGTATTTGCCTTGTCGTTATTGTTGTGTTAATTTTTTCACATTATGTTTAATTAAACTATTGCCGTTGTAATATAACGAATAATGTATTTCATCATATTTAACCACATTCTGTTTGTTTCTGTAGTTTCTTTTTATTATTTTACATGGCTACTATGATAATGAAGACTATTTCTGTAAAAAAGTATGGAAAATAAGAAAAACTGAAATATCTCAAAAACTATTATAAATAGGTATAGGATATATTGAACAAAACTTTTAGGGTTTTTATTATTCTATTAAATAACATGAAAATATACAGGGTGTACCATTTAAAAAAAAAAGATATTTATTCATTTAAACTTGTTCAAATTTGAGCCGATGAGTTCAACACCCTGTAGCTTTTATTGCAAATATTAGGTAAAAATTATGTTAACTTGTCCTTGGCCTTGCTAAATTCCAAATTTGAATATATTTGTCACAAAATTGAAAACGTTATTTAGGATTGAATTGATGCTTGAAAATGTGACTTTTTCTCTTTAAACTTAATTATCTCAGAAACTATAAAGTTTTGTTATAGTAAACCCTTAATAAAAAAGATTTAAAATTATAAGCTAAATCGAAAATACGATTCGTATATAGGGTGTTCTATTTAAAAAAATAAAACTTTATGCTGTCCTAGTTTTTTGGCTCACCCTGTAGAGTCCTAAATATTTTTAAAATCTGCGTGAAAATAAACTGTATCAAACAATAAATATAGTTTCTTTGTTAATTTCACCGAAAAGGCACAAACCTACTTCATCCAATCGTTGACTCACCCTGTACAGCGAAGAAAATTTAAAAAATACTCTAATGCAAAAGGGAATGAGTAGAAAATTGGCAACCCGTGAAATTAATGTCCCTAGAAAATTATCTTTGCCTACTCCTACTGGCTGAAAAATGGGAGCAACAGAGCTCTCTGAAGTAGAAGAGAATGTTATTGAAAACTGTCTATTAGTAGAATGTTCTCTTATTCTATAAAATATTAATTTTAATGCCAAAGAACTAATTATGATATGAACGGCACTGAACAAAATTAAACAAACAAAGTTTTCATCACTGTGTCAGTGGAGAATATTTATTTTTCTAGAATACGTACAATAACTGAATTAAAGTCCTATCGATCAGATTATAATTTCACAACTTTCAGGACACTTTTTCACATAATAGTTAATATACCTATGTTTAGATTTATGCTCAACGAATGTTTCACTAAAACACAATAACAAACATAAAACAAAGTAAATAAAAATGTACGAGTCTCGCATTTACTGTTTATTTTGAATTATTTAACAAAATAACAATTCTACTTGTTCCAAAAACACACCTATATACATACATATAATTCTGTTTACTTTTCAAAATATTCTGTATGTATTTTAACCCTAAAAACAAATACTAGCAGAGTAAGATGAACAGAAAATTCGACAGAAAACAAATAATACTGTATTTTAGCTTTTTGGTTATTTAGATAATACAGAATGTTCAGTTATAATTTCTTTTAATATTTAATTGAGTAGATATGTCTTATCAATAGCAGCGAGCATAAACTGAAGAGAAAAGTTTCACTAGTAGCAATTAAAAGTTTTCTAAATTTTATGGTGTTTGAGAGAAAAGCATTCAGGAAAGCACTTCAACAGGGTGTTCTGTTCTCTGAAAAACTATACTCGGTAGTGCAAGCTTCCTCTAAACAACTCCAGACGCAAAATGAAGATTCGTCAGTAAAAATGACGTTTGACCAATCTCTGTCAATTTTTCTCGATGTGCTTTAGAAAAAGTTTCTTTGTTCTGTACTAAATCTCATTTTCAACAAGATACCATCAAATATTTCTTAGGCCTACACGTATTCTACTCCGGAAGTTGGATAACTAAATGGATAAAAACTAAGTATTCTTATGTATTTTTAGCCGATCATCTTCAGAAATCTTGAAAAGTGGGACGTTTTGTTTAAATCTCAATTTCATAAAAAAATTAGAAGAAATTAATTTTTCCACCTAAAACTAAATATATATATATATATATATATATATATATATATATATATATATATATATATATACATATATATGTTAATGCGGATTTCACGGATTCCTCCGTGTGAGATGCAATAGCAGTGGATATATCCACATTATGCCGTTGTAGTGCTGAAATCACATTCAGCCAACATACAACTATATGCAGCTCCGCGTATGAATGAAGTAAAATGGGAACAGTAAATGCAAACTTCTCTCCATCATATCCTTTCTGTGTTAAAGGTTGCACAGTTAGAATAAATTGTTATAAAACGCAATTTATCCTATTCCACCACCATTGAGATGATGGCCTACCTTTACCATCATACCACAGCCAGGTGCATGTCGGTACCCTGATGAGTCTAGTAGAGACGAAACATGTACCTCTGCCGTATCACTGTGGCGGGGAGGGTAAGTTTTGACTTTCTTGTCAGTATGATGGTACAGGTAGGCCATCATCTCGATGGTGGTGGAATAGGATAAATTGCGTTTTATAACAATTTATTCTAACTGTGCAACCTCTAACACAGAAAGGATATGATGGAGAGAAGTTTGCATTTACTGTTCGCATTTTACTTCATTCATATGCGGAGCTGCAAATAGTTGTATGTTTGCTGAATGTGATTTCAGCACTACAACGGCATAATGTGGATATATCCACTGCTATTGCATCTCACACGGAGGAATCCGTGAAATCCGCATTAACATATATACGCCATCCGGCGGGAGGTCGGAGAAGCCGCGTTCAGTATGTGCATGCTTCCTTCGGATCTGTCTTTTGCACAGCCAGGTGCATGTCGGTACCCTGATGAGTCTAGTAGAGACTAAACATGTACCTCTGCCGTATCACTGTGGCGGGGAGGGTAAGTTTTGACTTTCTTCTCGGTATGATGGTACAGGTAGGCCATCATCTCGATGGTGGTGGAATAGGATAAATTGCGTTTTATAACAATTTATTCTAACTGTGCAACCTCTAACACAGAAAGGATATGATGGAGAGAAGTTTGCATTTACTGTTCGCATTTTACTTCATTCATACGCGGAGCTGCATATAGTTGTATGTTTGCTGAATATGATTTCAGCATTACAACGGCATAATGTGGATATATCCACTGCTATTGCATCTCACACGGAGGAATCCGTGAAATCCGCATTAACATATATACGCCATCCGGCGGGAGGTCGCAGAAGCCGCGTTCAGTATGTGCATGCTTCCTTCCGATCTGTCCTTTGCACAGCCAGGTGCATGTCGGTACCCTGATGAGTCTAGTAAAGACGAAACATGTAGCTCTGCCGTATCACTGTGGCGGGGAGGGTAAGTTTTGACTTTCTTCTCGGTATGATGGTACAGGTAGGCCATCATCTCGATGGTGGTGGAATAGGATAAATTGCGTTTTATAACAATTTATTCTAACTGTGCAACCTCTAACACAGAAAGGATATGATGGAGAGAAGTTTGCATTTACTGTGCGCATTTTACTTCATACATATATATATATATATATATATATATATATATATATATATATATATATATATATATATATATATATATATATATATATATGTATATATATATATATATATATATATATATATATATATATATATATATCATCATCATCATCATCATTTTCAGCTATTATCTACCATTTCTAAATTATGGTGCAGCCTCCCTTATTAAGTTGTTATTATGATGTTCCTTTATAGTTATTTATTATTATTATTTTTCTTGTTTTGTTGTTGTTACTATTACGTGTTCTTATAATCATTACTCATTTGTGCCCAACTCTATCTATCGATGGTTAATCGGCACCAAGTTGTTCCTGCCACTTTCCTGATGTCATAGTCCCATCTAATGTTAGGGCGTCTCTGTAGCCTCTTCGCGTTTCTGGTTGTTCTTGTGGTCCATCTATTGTCAGTTCTTCTTGCTACATGACCTGCCCATTGCCATTTAAGGGATTTTATTCTTTGGACGACATCTGTCACCTGGGTCATTCGTCGTATCCAATCTATTCGTTTGCGATCCCTTTTTGTTATCCCTAGCATACATCTTTCCATGGATCTTTGAGCTACTTGGAGTTTCGTAATTATTTCGCTAAAGAACGAAAGATATATATATATATATATATATATATATATATATATATGTATATATATATATATATATATATATATATATATATATATGTATAAATAAATAGATAAGTTATTGTCCGTGTAATATAAAAAGAAAAATAAAATAAAATCTTGGCTTAGCGGACGTGAAATTTGTCAATTATCGTGTTAAAAAGTGCAGAGAACTCCAAAGTATGGAAAGACTCCGGGTCCGACAGATGGCGACAGCGCTGTTTTTTTAATACGATCATAATGCAGATTGACAAATTTCACGTCCGCTAAGCCAAGATTTTATTTCATTTTTCTTTTTATATTACACGGACAATAACTTATCTATTTATTTATTTACTAGTTTGGCTTTGAAACACACTAAACGGTGTTCTCATAGGGGGATCGTTTGGTGTGACACGAGGCTTTCGTTGTCAAAATTAGTAGCAAGCCTGGTTGCCTAGTACGCAATAATGCGACCCCTATCCTTTGGGCAGCGCGTTTCGTGTACTCGATTGTATAGATTTCTGTTTTAATTCACCGTCGCGCCACTACATGGCGGTTTTTACAAATTTTGTTAATTTGTGTGGTTCTTGTGTTATTATGTGAATCGTCGAGATGTCATCTTTGTCGTCCTGTTTGCTGTTTTTAATTTTAAATTCAGCTTTATAGGATGCAAAGGCGAGATGATGGTTTGTACCGAATGCGGTGGCCTGACGAGTCCCATATTAGGACGAAACAGCGCTGTCGCCATCTGTCGGACCCGGAGTCATACTTTGGAGTGCTCTGCACTTTTTAACACACACGTCCGCTAAACCAAGATTTTATTTTATTTTTCTTTATATATATATATATATATATATATATATATATATATATATATATATATATATATATAATATAAGAACAAATGACAACTTTGTTAGTTTTATGCAGAGGGGTTTAACCGTAAAAAAATAAATTAAACAAAAAATGAAAATATGGGCGATAATAGCACACTACCCTGTATAAAAAATGGTCAGGATTCAATCTTCTAGCAAATTTATAGGTCCGATATATTAGCGGATAATACCGAAATTTCATCAAAATCTCTTCGTTACATTTTGAATATATGTTAAACAAAATAGAAGCAGTCATTTCCAAGAGAAAAATTTATTTTCGGCTGCAATTTTTCTGACGCAATTTCATTTCACACATCTACTTTTCTTATCTAAAATTGTTGTCCATATCTGACAAATTTTGGCATTATTTGCAGGTCTCCTCGAAATTCAACATATTTTCTTCAGACTACTCCATATTCACTTATGAACAACTTTTAATCAATGCCAAGTGCTAACTAAATTTCACTTCATTAACAAAAAAATAAGAAAATCTCGTGTCTTCAGTCTCGCTGCAAAGTAAATTTATTTCAAAGAGCGTGTTATAAACCCATCACACTAGGCAAATAAAATCCTTTGAGTTCGCATCAAAAAACCGACAGAAAATGGATCGCTGCGAGTATCGGTCGAGCTACTCGAAAACAATAGATCTATAAAGAAATTAACTTCTTGTGACCTAACTGGATTTATTACCTCCTTTGTAACCTGCCGACGATGGCCCTCGATAACAATACAAATCGGCAAAATTGAAAGGAGTCTCGCTGAAAGTTCGTAGCATACTCGTTACGGGCTCGTCACATGCTCGTCTCGCAATATTTATACACACCTTAAGGTATCTGCTAGTTCGCGCACTTTCGTTTGCCGATCAGCAGGAATCATATCAGCCAGATAACCTGCCACATGTAAATTCGTTGAAACCATATTTCTTGGTTGTCATAAATGATAAAGGTTCCTCACAGACAAGATTTCTTTCTCTTTTTGTCAACCTCTGTCCATCCACTCCTGAATGTAGGTCTCTCTCAATTGTTTCCATCTTTATCTATTATTCGCCTATCTCATCCTCTGTTTGCCCGCCACTGTCTATATGTCGTCTACCCATCTTTTTTGAGGTCTTCCCGTGCTTCTTGTTGTCTCCCTCGGTCTCTATTCCAGGATTCTTCGTGTCTATCAGTTATCCTCATATCGGGCTATGTGACCAGCCCATCGCCACTTCATCTTTGCAACCTCCTTCACGATGTCTTTGACTTTCGTTCTGCGTATTATCTCGGTGTTTCTAATCCTGTCTCTTAATGATATTCCAAGCACGTTCCTTTCCATCGCTCTTTGTTTCTAATTTTTTAGCGGAGTTTTTGGTGAGGGACATGGTCTCTAATCCACACATACACACCGGTATTATGCATGTGTCGTATACTTTTCTTTTTAGATTTAAGGGAATTGAATTATTTTTCAGGATGTATGCAAGTTTACCGAAAGCGGGCCATGTCAGCTGTGTTCTTCTTTTTATTTCAGCATCCTGGTTTGATTTCCCTAGTCTGATGTCATGACCCAAGTATACATAGTGTTCGACGTTTTCTATTCTCGGGTTCTGTATTGTTATGTTTGCCTGCTCGTGGCTCATTATTTTTGTTTTGTTGTAGTTCATTTTAAGGCCTACAGATGCGGATACGTCATTTAGCTGTTGCAGCATTTCGTCCAATTCTTGGAGATTACTTGCTATTAAGATTAAGTATATTCCGTCGATGTTTATACCTTTAATGTCCCATTTAAGTTCCTTAAAAATGTCCTCCAGGACTAGGGTGTACAGTTTTGGCGAGATAGTGTCCCTTGTCTCACTCCCCTTTGTAGTTTCCGTCTTATCGTCTATTTTTATTTGAATGGTTGCATTTTCGTATATGTTCTTTATGATGTTTATGTATCTTGAATCGATTCTTGCATTTTCTAAGGATTGTAATACTGCCTATATTTCGACGGAGTCGAATGCCTTCTTGAAATCTACAAAAGCCATATGGAGCGGTACGTTATATTCCGTGCACTTCTCAATTAGTATTCTTATGGTGTGTAGGTGATCTGTGGTGCTAAAGTGTTTTCTGAATCCAGCCTGTTCGACAAGTTGGTAAAAATCGAGTTTGTTTGTTATGCGGTTGGTTATGATTTTGGTTAACAACTTGTAGGTGTGTGATAGTAGGTATATTGGTCGGTAGTTTTCAATATTTGTATTGTCCCCTTTTTGAAATATTAAGATTACTTCGGAGTTATACCGATCCTGTAGAATTTTTCCCTCTTCAATTATTTTATTAAATAGAATCTTCAATATTTGTTCTATTTTTCTGCCGCCAATTTTCAGGATCTCTACTGTAATTTTGTCTTCTCCTGCACATTTATTGTTCTTTAATTTATTTAGTGTCATTCTTATCTCTGAGTTTGTTACTTCTGGAATTTCCTCTGAGCCTATGTTGAGTATGATTCTTTTTGTTCGTTGTTGCTCTTGTTGTGCGTGTGGCGAGTATAGCTTGGTATAGAATTGTGTAAGATGGGACAACATTTACCTTTGCTTTAATTCCTACGTTTTTCCTCCAAAAATAAAACCGAAATTGGTGTTTTTCCATTGTATCGAAAAATATCAAATATGTTTATTACAAATGCCTGTTAAATCAAAACTAACATATGAATAAATATCAAATTTTGCATGGCGTTGTTTGTAAGATGGTAATACAAAATGAGAGTGCCAGCTTTCCTTAGCAACTCCATGTGTTCTCCAAACACGGGTACCTATTAACCCACCCTCGTATAAGGCACCCCAAAACAAAATTCTCCATATCTATAAAATAAAAGTTCCTTGAAGTTACGAGGAAAATATTCAGCGAAAGTTAGAAAGAAATGGTGTAGGTAAGTTATTTAGGAAATGAAATTGGCCTTTTATTTTTTATTTATTGATTGCATTTACCGTTTACGGTAGGTGCGTCTAAAGGGGTCGGCAAATACTTTCTTAAGATTGCTCATTGCTCAATTCTGATCAAAGGAAAGAAAATCAAAGAAAATAAAATAAGGTCGGCCGAATTTAATTTAATAGAAAGGTTTTACTTCGTCGATATTGATATTTTCTAACTTGTCGATGCCGATTGAGTACAAAGAACAGTGGCGTTAGGAAAAAATGCCTGGGAGTGTAAGAAAAAGCTTTTAAAGACACGTTAAGCGTCTATATTAATAACATATGGGCATTCTGATCTATTAACAGATTTGGCTGTTTTCTTTGAATCGCAAAAAATATCAGTTATGCCTTAGATTTCTTTTTTTGGAGGTATATGAAAAACAAAATCTATCAAAATAGAAATAGAGTTCTAGAAGAATTGCTAGAAAATTTTGTGGTGGCTTTTGCGAAGTATTACCAATATTCATATTTGTAGTACTTTGAGCAGAGAAGTGCAAAGACAATTCCAACTGTGTCTCGATAACAATGGACAACACTTTGAATATTTATTGTAGTTAATCTAGTTTTTATTGATATTTTTGCTCTTCTGAGTTTCATTTAAGTGTGTTTTTCATCTATGTATATACACAACTTATTGGTCTTTTAAAATGTGTTAACTAGACATGCACAACTTGGCCCCACTGAGCCGCCAGCTCTTATGAGCTAGTCTGTAAGGTTAATAAAAAAAATAAAAAATATTTTTTTAGTCTTGGGTTTAGACCATGACACATTGAAATTATTATCCAATGTTTCGCCTATGACTGCACAAGGCATCTTCAGGAATCCTTACTCCACGAGATTAGAACACTCAATGACTACTGAGGAGCAATAGTTCGGAATTTATACCTGCCTGGTACTAAACAAACCAGTGTTATAATCGATTTCCACGTGTGATGAAAACTGTAACCTGCATCTCTATTTTTGTGTGACGTTGTATTGAGATATTGATTTGAATGTGTTGGTTTTCTATACACAGAATGTCCTAATTTGCCATTCTCTTTCCTTTGTACTATTTCATCAAGAAAGGGAAGGGCACCATTTGATTCAATTCCCATAGTAAATTTTATGCTAGGGTGTTGTTGATTTAGATGACCCAGAAACTTATGGAGGTTATCTGTACCATACGGCCAAACTACGAACATCTACATATCTGCACCAAAATTTAGGTTTTAGAGGAGCAGAAGCGAAAGTTTTCATGAAGATGTTAGCTACCACAGGTGACAGCGGAGATCCCATAACCGCTCCCGAAGTCTGCTCGTAGAAAGTTTCTTGAAAAGTGAAATAAGTGGAAATCAGATCTTCTTCTTCCTCTTCTTTCTCAGCCCATTGACGTCCACTCCTGGACATAAGCCTCTCCGATGATCCTCCACTAGGATCTCTCTCTCGCCTTCTGGAGCCAGTCTTTTCCAGCAAACTGTCTTATATCATCTACCCATCTGCGTTGTGGCCTGCCACGATTTCGGTTCGTTTCTCGCGGTCGCCATTGCAGTAATTTACTCGTCCACCTATCGGGCTGTTGTCTAGCTATGTGCCCCGCCCATTGCCACTTTAGTCGTGATATGCGTTCAATGACGTCAACTACTTTGGTTCTTGATCTTATTATTTGATTTCTTATTTTATCCCGTAACGAGATTTCTAACATTTGTCTCTCCATGGAGCGTTTCAGCCAGGCGATTTGTCAATATGCGGGTGAATAGTTTATATAGGTGGTTTAATAAACTGATCGGATGGTAATTTTCTATATTTGTTGTGTCCCATTTTTTGAAGAGAATTACGACTTGTGCGTTATACCATTGTTCTGGTACTCTACCTTCGTATAAACATTTATTCATCAATGTTTGTATCGCTTTTTCAAGACTGTCTCCACCCATCTTTAACATCTCAATTGTCATTTGATCCTCGCCCGGGCATTTTCCATCCTTCATCTTTTTTTTTTTTTGTTGAAATCAGATATGCTTTAATTAATTCTAATAGTTTCTTAAAGAAAATGTAAAATGCAAAAACTGATGTAAAAAAATACCGGGTGTTTCATTTAAAAAATGAGAACTTGATATTATATCTTCATAATTAAAACTAAAAAAATCATACTACGCCACTGGATTCAACAGAAAAATAGAAAAATTTGAATATAGCCCTGTAAATCCGAAACCGATCGCAATACCCATAATTTGTTTTCGTCATTATAATTTTCCCAAGAATAGAGCTCGGGACTACTTTATCAGATTTTCAAAATTTTTTACGGTTTGCCAGATAACCTATAAAAACATTCAAAACAATCCATTTTGTACATACATAAAAAAATACATACCGGTGGAATTAAGAATCCTCTTTTTTTAGAAGTCGGCTAAAAAGAATTGGTAACATTAGCGAAATAGAAGTAAAATAAGTTTTCAGGATCTGAAGAGCTCATTAAAATTGGTTAAGCCGTTTTAAAATTACAAGAGTTTGAAATTGATGCTAAAAATTCCTATTGTCTTTTCGCTTTTAATGAATTGTTTTTTTTATCAGCAGAATTTTAGATTCAATACTAAGCAATTATTTCATTTTACAACCTTATTTCTTTTAAAAAAATTTCAAAATAATGCTAAAGAAAGTTGCTTTGAGCTACTTACTGACAAAAAAATGACAAAATTATTATTTCCGTATAATTTAGTAGCGTATAAAAGATATAAGGTTTCGGAGAAGGGTTTGAAATAGCTTATAGATTTATAATAATACGCAGTTTAGGCCTTCTTGGAGACCAAATTTTTTATTTGACTGCTTCTCATATTATTATATTACACAAACTTGAATACTTAGTTGATATTCATAGTCCACTATAAATCTGCAAAAAGGTCCGCTATAAAGTAGTATCTTGTGACTCCAACAGGGCCTATCAGTTTTACGCTTCAATAAATTATAACCTATATCTTTAAACAAAATTCTTCTGAAATTTTTCGTATTATTTTTGCAATTTAAAATAAGGGTGACTTTGAATAAGATAAGTATATTAGAAAAATTTGTACTTTATGAAATATTGACAATTTAACATCCTAGTTCAGCAAAAACGCTAAACGACTTTTAAATTTTGTTATTAGTTGACCATGACGGCGAAACGTGACGAAAGAAAACAATAGAGCGCTATATAAATGTCATTGTTTCTCGTCGTTTAACAATTATTTATAAAAATCATGCCTGGGAGGTTAAATTATACGGATAAAGATTATTTAAATTTATTTATTATTATCGGAAACCTAACAAAATTTTATCAAGAACATATCATACATTTTCGGATAAATATCCAGATAAACCGGTAGCATCTCGGAACAATGTTAAACGAATATTGCAAAATTTCAAAAATTTTGGCATCGTCAAGGCAAGAAAATATTCTCAATGATGAAAATGTCGAAATTTTAATTGTAAGATATTTTGTAGCATAACCTATGATATACTTAGGACAAGTGGCTGTACAAACAGGAATCTCAAACAGCTCATTATATAGAATTCTGTTGAAACAGAACTTCCACTTTTATTTAATATCTTTTGTTTAATATCTAAAACTGCAATTTTGCTAATTTATATCAACGATGATATAAGACGACCTTCGATTTTGGACAACATAATTTGGACTGATGAAGCAAAATTTACGAAAAATGACCTTTTTAACAGACACACAAAGCGTAGTGGCACGGCGTTCCATCTTGTTGGGAAAAAATGTCACGCTGGAATATATCGGGTACTTGTGGGTCTGGATACAAAGTTATTAGTGCAGGAATGAGGTTATTTTAAATAAACTCCAAATATTTCGCACCCGTGAGGGTACTGTTAAAGAAATAAGGATCTAGTCAACTGTTCCGCACCATACGTTCACTTTTTGAGAGTTTTGGTTGTTAATTGCTGTAAACCAATGAGAATTTTCAGTGGACCAATAGCGATAATTTTATTTATTGACATGGCCGTTTAAAGTTAATGTTGCCTTATCAGAAAAAATAATTATTTTTTCAGAATTACTGTTACTATTGCATAATTAGGTCAAAACCTAAACCCTAAGAAAATATTACAGAAAAATATTAACAAAAGGTTTAAGATACAGAAATAAATTATATATATATATATATATATATATATATATATATATATATATATATATATATATATATATATATATATATATATATATATAAATACACGTGTGGAAAATCCAAACCGGAACCTGGACGTTTCTTAAGTAAGATAAAGAAAATACTATATTATTCACCAAATCAGAATGAGACAGTCGTAAGTATCGACATACGTGCTTAAATTTAATAAATTACCAGTTTCGCTCTAAGGTGAGGGGTAATACAATGCTGGCTCGGTGAGAGGGGGCGGCAGCATACGCCACGACCTAGCCCAACAAGAGGATTCCAAGTTATTTGATTTCCTTTAGGTCGTCGAAGCGTAAGTACCGAGTATTGATATTTCCGTGTTTCGCGCCAAATTTTTTTGTATTTGAAATGGTAGTTTATCCCACGGAACAAAAAAAGCAAATTATTAAGTGGTACTATTGTGGTAAATAATCGGCAGATTTGCATTTACGTGCAAAAATTATCCTGTTCCTTGAAAATTTAGAATTTCGGAAATAATTAAAAAATTTGAGACAACCAGTTGTCTAAAAATTTGTAAAAAATACACTGATAATAATGAGGACCAACCGGTTCCTCAAATTACTGAAGAACGAGCAAATCGAGAGAGAGACTGACGTTTGTGGTTTAGCAAAAATTAATTTTCCTTGCAATAGTACCCTAATTGCCGAAGAACTTGATATGAACGTTCGAACAGTTCGAAATATTTTAAAGCGGAACAAATATCGCTGTTACAAATTGCGAATTACTCAAGAAATTTTTCCGAAAGACCAAGAAACACTTATGGTATTTTGTGAGGACATGATAGAAAAAGCTAATAGGGATATAACCCCTGAAGTTTTGGCAAATACGCGAACCGTATTTTACTATAGAATGGGTTATTGTCTCGCTCAAAGTGGAGGCCTGTTTGAACACCTCTTGTAGACTTTTAGGTATTTTTGTTGTTTTAAATTGAATTTAATTATTTGTTTATTTATTTATAATTACTGAACGTGTTACTTTTATTTTTTACCAGAATAAAAGTTTATTTTTGAAAATGATTTTGAATTTTAAAGTGGTCTATTTGCTTATTTACTTAGAAATTACCGTTGCGTTTCATTAGTATTTTTATTAGAATAAATGTTGATTTTGTAACAGAAATATCAATTTTCTTTAGGCTCAACGGCCAACAAAAACTTTTTTTGTATTTCGACTATTTGATGTATTTAAAACAATCATTGTATCAAATAGTCATTAAATAATCCAAATTCCGTCGAATACGTTATAAGTTTAGACGAAAAGTAACTACACCCTCTCATTCATTTCAAAGTATTGCTCATCTTCGTGTCGCACGGAAGTTAGCGGGGGTAATATTGCGCGTAGGGGTTCCCTACGATCGTCTGTCCCGAATTAACCCGAAAGAAGTTAGAGGGGCTTAGTGGGTCAGAATTTGAGAAAACGGCCAAAATACTTTCTTGTTAAGAAATTTCATCTAAGGTCAAAGGCAACAGTGTTGTGGTTGCGTCGGGACCAGTTATATTTGTGCGCCGCTCTTCTATTTGACATTGGATTGTCGAGAAACAAATATCAACGATTACTAAATTGGGCTAAACAGAAAGGCAGTACTCTGGTGTGTAAAATACAAAAAAAGCATGTTATCCACATGACGAGTATCTAACTTTTACTAAATCAAAAGCCAAGGTTAAATTCCAAGGCTTACTGGATCATACAATGGATCGAATTATATTGCTTAAAATTAGACGCCCTTGAACAAATCGATAAATTAGATTTGTAGATATGAGTTTCATTTGCAAATGAGGCTTCGATGGAACGTCAGGTCAGAGCCAGTACAAAATGAAATTCACTGATCCGAATATTTCTGATACAAACTTATTCCTAACCTCTCTTATTCCACTTCAATTAGCAGGTATTAACACGCAAACTCAACAAGAACAGATTGTGTTGTACAATTCCAAACCCTCCTCTACTATAAATTGCGGGCCTCTGAAATTTGAATTTATTAAGAAAACCGAACAAAAGTCTTTAACGAAAATAGAAAATTATGAACTCGAACCAGACAACTTGCACCATATAATAGATTTTTCTTTGCCACCCGAGCTTCAGTACAGTACAACTTATCTATGACGATGATAGACGGCTAGGTGAATGCTATGTCCGGAGCGAAATCGGTTCAACATTGTTACCTCTGTCAAACAACATCTCCGTTCAACAACATTGATACTGTGTCCAAGTAAATACAGAGTATTTCAAGCTACAACTGTTAACTCTACACGCATGTATTCGATTCTTCGAATGCTGCTTGTATTTGTCGTATCAACGTGACACACAGCAGTGGCAAACCCGTAAGCAGAAAGACAAAGAGGCGAAAGCACCATCCAACAGGCCTTTAAGGAGAGAGATTAGGACTTCTTGTTGATATGCCAAGGAAAGGGTTAGGAAGCACTAACGATGGCAACATAGTTCGACGTTTCTTCGAAAACAGTGATGAGTCGGCCATAATAACAAGAGTAAAGCGACAACTGATCCTCCGGTTTCTCGTTATTTTGCAAACTATTGGAAGCGGACATTAAACTGCAATGGAGAAGATTTGGGAATACAAACTTCAAACAGCAAGATTATTCTTCAAAGGATATTCTTGGTACAACATGCCAACAGGAATCCACAAATTACTTACTCCATTGACCAGACATCATAGCATTTGCAATATTATCGATAGGTAAACTATCGAAAGATGCACAAAAATCAACGCACAAGTTAATAAGAAACTATCGCCTAGACTTTGCCCGAAAATCTTCTCGAGAAAAATATGAAGAATGTGTTTCAAAACTTTTGGCGTCGATGGATCCTTACACTGTTTTTTGACATCGTAAGAATTCGGACAACAATTGGTATGTATTGGAGAATGAGAAAAGAGCTGTTAACAAAGAAGGCAATGATTAAAAAGTTATTTTTATTATTTTTATAGCAGTCGTATTATTTATTCATTTGTGTAAATCAATAAATATTATATTACTTACAAATTATTTGCATTGGTATTTGTTACGAAGTCCTAAGCATAGAGGAAAAAGTACTTTTGCCTTTTTAACGATTATCGATATCCACGTATTTATTATTATAGTATTATTTTTAAAATGCACCTTGGACTCATGCCCAATATTTTGTTCGTGGAAATAAAATAATCATTTTATTTTGTTTTTAAATTGCATATTTAACAGCTATTGAACCACATTAGACGTTTTTCTAATTTATTTTCATGATTTTAAAGATTCAGTCTGCTATGTTGGATCCGATTTTTATTTTTAATATTAAATCCGTGCTTTCAACCCACTGTGTTTTGACGACTCCCCCAACCATCTTTGCTGGAAACTAAAAAGCAAGCTACGATACAACAATATGCTTTATTTCACTTCTTCAACATTGCTAAACGGGTTGTCCGTCTCTTTCTGCTACATTCCTATTATTTAGATGTTCTGTTTTGGATTTTCCACACCTGTATATGTATATATATATATATATATATATATATATATATATATATATATATATATATATATATATATATATATATATATATATATCATTTTTCTTTATTTTGTCTTTTCTTGGGTTTAGGTTCTATATTTAATAAATACCCAAAACGATTGACGTTTCGCCCTTTATTTAAGGCATTTTCAAAATTTTTTCCTAGAAAAATATATAATTAAAATACATCACATAAAAAACATATTTACCATTTCGAAAAACAAACAAGACACTTAAAAACAGTAGTCAAAACTTTAAAATTTTTTAAAAATATTTAATTTTACCGGTACATACCTTGACATTTTGCTGTTCTGTTACTAAATAAAATTTAAATCTTACATCGTTTACTGAGGATACGTGTAATGCGAATGTGTTTTATTTTTTTAATATTTTTTATATTTTACAATGCATAAAAAAACAAATAAGGTATGTTTGGTTTTATGTTTAAGAGGATATTCCATTTTTGATTCTTATTTGACCGGATCGAATACTTAATATTTTTGTTTAAATAAGGTTTGCCTAAATGTGGCTCAAATTTCCCATATCTGTTCTATCGTTAACAGTGTTTTTATCTTTTTTAATTTCAATCATTTCTTTTATCTGTAATTTTTGGTACTTCATATCTTTGTTTTTTATAATGGTACTGTTATAATCAAAAGTGTGTTTTTCGTCCTGTGTGTGATTGTTTAACGCTGTTGAGGCGTTTTTTGTATATTTATGGCCATTTAATCTGTTCTTCAGTAATTGGCTCGTCATGCCTATATATTTTTTGGGACAATTTGTGCAAGGGATCAAAAATATTATATTTGATTTATTCATTAGAGGAATTTTACCTTTTAAATTTGTAAACAATGTATATAATTTATTATGTGACCTGTGGTATACGATAATATGCTTTTTTAAAATGTATTTTATTTTTTCTGATAGCTCACTAGTGTAAGGTAATGCCACATATTTTTGTTGTTTATGTTCTATGTTTTTTGTTTTTACGTTATTATAACTTATATGTTCGTTTATCAATTATTTTGGTGATAGTCTTTTCGTCTAAATTATTATTTATTGGTGTCTCTTTTACTTTTTGCAGTATTTTTGGTCGGAATTCGGAGATGTTAGGGAGACGGCACGATCAGATAGACCGATTATAACGCTGTTTTTTTGAGTTTTTGAGTGATTAGAGAAATAGTTTAGATATCTACCTGACCAAGTTGGTTTGGTGTACCATTCAGTTAAAATTTTGTTTTTTCTGTTTTTCTAAGTGTCATATCTAGAAAATTTATTTTATTATTATTCTCTGTTTCGGACGTGAACTGTAATTTTTCGTTGAAACTGTTAAATTCTTGGAGAATTTCATTTATTTTTTTTTATGGTACGGCTGCTATGCAATCATCGACAAAACGTTTGAAAAATATTATATTAAAATTTAATTTTTCTAAAACTTTTTCCTCTAAATATTCCATTACTAGCTGAGCAATGGTAGATGAAATTGGTGATCCCATAGCACATATAATCTATGGTTCAAGAATCAAGAAAATAAATAAATATATATATATATATATATATATATATATATATATATATATATATATATATATATATATACATATTGCTATTAAAATAAAAAAATTCTCATATATGAAATTTATATTATCCAACTAAAGTTAAGTTAAAAAAGAAAGATAGGGTGTAATATTAATTCTCATGGATGACAATGCCAACCGAGGTGAAAGAAAACCAGTATCTGTCAAAAGTGCAGCGCCGTTTCTTACGCTATGCAGTATAATGTTATTTAACTTATCCTTGCAAACGTGGATCCCAAGATATTTCGCGAACTTTCCTATTTACATGCAAATTATAATTTGAGCAAAAATATTTATCTTAAACGCAACGGAGCATTAAGCTAAGTCAAAAGGGCACCTGACAGCATTCCTGCAAACTTGTAGCATACTCTGTAAATAGATAGAAAGTTAAAGAAAGACTGTGTTTTCCCGTAACTTTTAAGCTAAAGGCGTTATATAAAGTTTCTAGTGTACTTTGTACTAAAAAGTTACAAGTAGAAAATCCCGGTGTCCTATTAATTTTCATGGCAACTTCGGATTTATATGCAGTTTTCCACTTGCCTTTTTATAAAGTTAGATGAAAGAGTTTTTCAGGCTGCTTGTTTATTTAGATATGTTTTGTTGGAGGAGTTAGTAAAAGCAAAATGTAATTAAATTTCTGGAAAAATACTAGAAATGAACAAAAGATAAAGTGGGTTTGAAATTTAGCTGTAATGTTGTACTTTCAAATTACATTTGAATGTCTATGGAAAAAAACAGTTTGTTTTCTTATATTTTCAGAACAAGATTTATTTTTTAATTAAATAATAATCTCTGATAATTTGAGAGCTAAAGGGCAAAAAAATATTATTTTTAGCCGCTTAATTTTATTTGTTTGCCTCTTGAAAGCTTTCTATTCTACCTGCATTAATGTTACTTATTCTTCCAAATCTATACATTTTACATATAAACTTTTGGAGAATATCTGCATATTGTTGCATATCTGACCCATCGGGAGTACCTAGCTTTATTGTACAGGGTGAGTCAACGATTGGATGAAGTAGGTTTGTGCCTTTTCGGTGAAATTTACAAAGAAACTATATTTATTGTTTGATACAGTTTATTTTTACGCAGATTTTAAAAATATTTAGGACTCTACAGGGTGAGCCAAAAAACTAGGACAGCATAAAGTTGTATTTTTTTAAATAGAACACCCTATATACGAATCATATTTTCGATTTAGCTTATAATTTTAAATCTTTTTTATTAAGGGTTTACTATAACAAAACTTTATAGTTTCTGAGATAATTAAGTTTAAAGAAAAAAAGTCACATTTTCAAGCATCAATTCAATCCTAAATAACGTTTTCAATTTTGTGACAAATATATTCAAATTTGGGATTTAGCAAGGCCAATGACAAGTTAACATAATTTTTACCTAATATTTGCAATAAAAGCTACAGGGTGTTGAACACATAGGCTTAAATTTGAACAAGTTTAAATGAATAAATATCTTTTTTTTTAAATGCTACACCCTGTATATTTTCATGTTATTTAATAGAGTAATAAAAACCCTAAAAGTTTTGTTCAATATATCCTATACCTATTTATAATAGTTTTTGAGATATTTCAGTTTTTCTTATTTTCCATACTTTTTTACAGAAATAGTCTTCATTATCATAGTAGCCATGGCCAAAACAATGTAAAAGAACATTTTTCTGTGTGTCAAATTTATAACCGCAGTCGCTTCTTTTGGTTTTTATGTAGTGTAGTTTGGTTTTTTTTGCATTCATCTTATATTGTAAAATGAATTTTCCAAAGAATGAGTTAATAGATATGATTTATACAATAGGAGAGGCTCAAAAAAATTGCCTTCTTACTCAAAGAATTTACAAAATGAAGTATCCTGATCGACGCCAGCCAAATACCCATACTTTTCAAAACTTAATGCAAAGATTTGATTCTTCTGATACTGTTGATTATCCAAAACGTAAAGTGGTCAACAAACCAGTAACTAATGAAGAAAAAGAGCTACAAGTATTGTTAAATGTTCAGGAAAATCCTTATATTGGTAGCCGTCAGTTAGCAGCATATTGTGAAACATCACAATCCACCGCTAATCGTACTACCAAGAAATATAGGTATCATCCGTATCACATGGAATTACACCAAGAATTGCATGGACAGGATTTTGAAAGTCGTGTAAACTTTTGTCGTACAATAAATGCGGAGATTCAATTAAATCCAAATTTATTATGCAAGGTAATGTTTAGTGATGAAGCTACTTTTAGAAGTAACGGTGCCGTAAATAGACGCAACATGCATTATTATGCCACAGAAAACCCATTTTGGATTAGAGAGGTGCAACATCAAAACCACTGGTCATTAAATGTTTGGTGTGGTATTCATCATAATCGAATTATTGGACCCCACTTTTTTAATGAACCACTAAATGGCCATAGTTACCTGAACTTTCTACAAGAAGAACTACCCCAACTGCTTTAAGATCTCGATAGGGATGAGCTCGACAGTATGTGGTTCCAGCACGATGGTGCGCCTCCGCATTACCATCGTGAAGTTCGTGCGTTTTTGGACCAACGATATCCGCAAAAATGGATTGGACGTGGGGGTTTCATTGAGTGGCCACCAAGGTCTTGCGACATCACCCCATTAGATTTCTTCCTATGGGATTATATTAAAAATAAGGTATATGTTAATCCACCAACAACAGTGGAAGATATGCGAAACATGATTAGGGATACCTGTAGAACAATAACGCCACTAATTTTGTCCAGGGTCCGAGAAAATCTGCAAAAAAGACTAAATTTGTGCATTGCCTAAGAGGGTCGTTTATTCGAACACTTATTAAAAAGAAATAATTAATCTCAGTATTTAATAGGTAATTTTTTTATTTCAATTTAGTATAAAAGTAAATATATATTTGCCTTGTCGTTATTGTTGTGTTAATTTTTTCACATTATGTTTAATTAAACTATTGCCGTTGTAATATAACGAATAATGTATTTCATCATATTTAACCACATTCTGTTTGTTTCTGTAGTTTCTTTTTATTATGTTACATGGCTACTATAATAATGAAGACTATTTCTGTAAAAAAGTATGGAAAATAAGAAAAACTGAAATATCTCAAAAACTATTATAAATAGGTATAGGATATATTGAACAAAACTTTTAGGGTTTTTATTACTCTATTAAATAACATGAAAATATACAGGG
The DNA here is from genome assembly GCA_034092305.1 of Diaprepes abbreviatus. Classification (NCBI taxonomy): domain Eukaryota; kingdom Metazoa; phylum Arthropoda; class Insecta; order Coleoptera; family Curculionidae; genus Diaprepes; species Diaprepes abbreviatus. The sequence continues at coordinate 1,320,220 of JASJET010000178.1, read as the reverse complement.
TGTACCATTAAAAAAAAAGATATTTATTCATTTAAACTTGTTCAAATTTGAGCCGATGTGTTCAACACCCTGTAGCTTTTATTGCAAATATTAGGTAAAAATTATGTTAACTTATCCTTGGCCTTGCTAAATTCCAAATTTGAATATATTTGTCACAAAATTGAAAACGTTATTTAGGATTGAATTGTTGCTTGAAAATGTGACTTTTTTTCTTTAAACTTAATTATCTCAGAAACTATAAAGTTTTGTTATAGTAAACTCTTAATAAAAAAGATCTAAAATTATAAGCTAAATCGAAAATACGATTCGTATATAGGGTGTTCTATTTAAAAAAATACAACTTTATGCTGTCCTAGTTTTTTGGCTCACCCTGTAGAGTCCTAAATATTTTTAAAATCTGCGTAAAAATAAACTGTATCAAACAATAAATATAGTTTCTTTGTAAATTTCACCGAAAAGGCACAAACCTACTTCATCCAATCGTTGACTCATCCTGTACAGTATTTTGTAATACTGCAATTTATGAAAATGGTACTTGGAATTATATAAAGCCATCTGAAATTGATTTAGGTTATTGAAAATAGATGAAAATGCATAAAAATAATGATCAGACCTCTAGAGTGGTCACATAAGTCTTCAGCCGTAGATAAATATGTTGCGCATCGATGTTTCTGCTCGCACGCGTCCGCCGCTTTCATGTCGCAGTCTTACAACTTTTGCGACAACACTGTGCAGTCTGATGATTATTTTTGTGCATGTTTATCTATTTTCTATAACATATATCAATTTCAGACAGCTATATATAATTTCGAAATTTTTTTTTACACAGTTACATATCGGTTTGATGATTAAAGTGACATCAGCAACGGGTCTAACAATATTTTTTATGTGTATGCAATAACTAAAAATGCTCATCTTCAATATCAACTGGCTATAAATAATTTAAATATTTTATCTTTTTTTTTTCATTAATAACAATATTGTTATTAACAACGACACAGTCGCGTCGTGTGACTTTTCATTTTGTTATTAGAGAACACATTCCTAACGAAACGAAATGAAATTGAGCGGCTAAAAAAAAAATTTTTTTTTTGGCCTTCAGCTCTCAGACTATGATGACATAGAGATAAGGAGACGGGATCGTCAGAGTTGCTGTCTGTCACCTTCCGTAAGCGACAGTATGCCAGAAGTGGTCGTAAATGGAAAAACGGTTACCAAAATCAGATACGACGATGATACATTAATCATTGGAAACATCAACGAAGATCTGCAGTTATTTTTTGAATTAGATTACGAACTCGTGGGCTCAGTACACATTAGTAAGCATGACTCACCTCAGAACAATGATATTTATATGAACAAATTGAGGCAGTAGCATCAATGAGACAATGGGACCCCTCTAACGAAATTTGAATAGAAAAAGCACCAGAAGCATTTCAAAAAATGAAATAAATCTCTCTGTAGCCATAATTTAACACTCAGTTACGAATAAAAATGTGTTCCCTATTCTCCTTTATGGCAAGGAGTCATGGATACTCATTGAAACGATGTTCAAATGTTTAGAAGAGTTTGAAATGTGAGTGTACCGTCGTTTGATAGGTTGATAGAATAAAGAACTCCAAAGTATTAAAGCAAATGAACAAATGCCTGGAAATTATTCTAACAATCAAAGATCGTAAGCTAAAGTATTTCGGTTATATCATGCGTCGCCTTGAAAAATATAACATATTGCAGCTCATCATGGAGGAAAAAATAAATAACAAGCGAGGTACTGGTAAAAGAACAACGTTCAGTAATTATAAATAAATAAACAAATAATTAAATTCAATTTGAATCAACAAAAACTAGGGGTCTAGTCTACAAGAGGTGTTCAAACAGGCCTCCACTTTGAGCGAGACAATAACCCAGTCTATTGTAAAATACGGTTCGCGTATTTACCAAAACTTTAGGAGTTATATCCCTATCAGCCCTTTCAATCATGTCCTCACAAAACACCCTACGGGTTTCCTGGTATTTTGGAAAAATTTCTTGAGTTATTCGCCATTTGTAACAGCGATATTTGCTCCGCTTTAAAATATCCCGAACTGTTCGAGCGTTCATATCAAGTTCTTCGGTAATTACGGTACTATTGCAAGGAAAATTAATTTCTGCATAACTACAAACGTCAGTCTCTCGATTTGATCGTTCTTCAGTAAATTGAGGAATCGGTTGCTCCTCATTATTATCAGTGCATTTTTTACAAATATTTAGACAACCGGTTGTTCAAATTTTTTAATAATTTTCGATATTCTAAATTTTCAAGGAACAGGATGATTTTCGCACGTAAATGCAAATCTGCTGATTATCTCATCCATATCTTTACCAGAAAGTACCACTTAATAATCTGCTCTTTTTGTTCCGTGGAATAAACTACCATTTCAAATACAGGGTGTCTCAAAAGAAAGTTCACATTTAAAAAATCGATTTAAAAAAAAGTCAGGACTTTATTGAAAAAAATGTTTATTACATATTAAAATACATTGTTTGGGAATTTATTTTTTAAAAATGATATCGTCCAAATGTAATCCGTTGCGCTCACGGCATTCATTTAATCGAGCACTAAAATTGCCCATGACGGCTCGGCAGGTATTCTCCGTGATGTCTGCCATTTCGTTGCGGATATTTTCTTTTAATTGTGCCAGGGAAGTCAGTTTGTTAGCTTAAACTTTTGATTTGACATAACCCCATAGGAAAAAGTCCATATGTGATAAATCAGGACTGCGTGGAGGCCAACTTATGTCACCTTTCTTTGAGATCAATTTGCCAGGAAAAATTTCACGCAGTCGTGGCAGAGACATGTTGGACGTGTGTGAAGTTGCTCCGTCTTGCTGGAACCATGTTCTTCGGTTATAGCCAGGAAAATTTTGCAGTTCAGGCACGAACAAGTCGTCTAACATCTCCACATACCGCTCTGAAGTCACTGTTATTGTGCGTTCCCTTTCATCTTCAAAAAAGTACGGGCCGATAATTCCTCGCGCCGACATCGCAGCCCATACAGTCACTCTCGGCGAATGTAGAGGTTTCTGATGTTTGTGTTTTGGATTGTTTGTACTCCAATAGCGGCAATTTTGCTTGTTTACATGACCATTAAGATGAAAATGGGCTTCAACCGAAAAGAAGATGTTGGTAAACGTTGAAAAGCGTTCAGTCATCTGGTTTACGAAGTCAAGCCTCTGACCAGCATCCTGAGGCTTCAATTCTTGCACCAACTGAATTTTATAGGGGTTCAGCTTTAAATCTTTGTGTAAAATGCGGAATAATGATGACCTATGCACATTTAAAGCAACAGCACGCTTACGAATCGAAACGTTTGGGTCGTCACGAACAGACTGACTAACACTCTCTACGTTTTCGACCGTTCTCGAAGACCTCGGACGCCCGGATTCTGGTTTACCTAGTGTTGAACCGGTGTCTTCAAACTTCTGGACCCATTTTCCAATAAGTCGAGCGCTTGGCGCATCATTTAAGTGACGAATATGTCGAAAATTGCAGAATTTTCTACGCGCTACAGTCGCCGAATTACCGTTTTTGTAAAACTGACGTACGCACAAAGCACGGTCCGCTCCCGAGAAACGCTCCATAGCGACTAAATTCCCAAGAGCCAGGCTACCGATTGACATACCCCCCGCGCCGCTCGGAATAGTTGCGTTCACGCAATAAGCAAAACAAATGTGTACTTTCTTTTGAGACACCCTGTACAAAAAAATTTGGCGCGAAATACTGCAATACTCGGTACTTACGCTTCGACGGCCTAAAGGAAAGCAAATAACTTGGAATCCTCTTGTTGTGCTAGGGCGTGGCGTATGCTGCCGCCCGCTCTCACCGCGCCAGCATTGTATTACCCCTCACCCGAGGGCCAAACTGGTAATTCACTCGTATGTAGATGCTTACACTGACTGTCTCATTCTGATTTGATGAATAATATAGTATTTTCTTTATCATACTTAAGAAACGTCGAGGTTCCGGTTTGGATTTTCCAGACCTGTATACTTACCGGATATCTTGTATATTCTAAAATAAATTTATCAGATTGTAATTATTAACCTGAACTAATATATTATAATGTTTGAAAATCATTTTCAATTTATTCAATATTTTTATATATATATATATATATATATATATATATATATATATATATATATATATATATATATATATATTAAAAAATTTTATTACTATGCTTTTTTTTCGACAAGTTATTGATTTAGAACAACATACTATGGAAAGTTTACTCCATATCAGCTAAAAGCTGTGGATTATTTTTAACATACCCCGACTATCGTTTTGACGTCGAAAAACAACCGCTTCAACCACTTATTTTTTGCTATCGCCGTTTAGATGAAAAAAATAACCTTATAAAATGAACTATATCTACTTATTTATATAAACATAAATATATAAAGTAGATTCGATAAAGAGTAATGGAAAACCATAAAAGTTTCCACTTCCCTGTTCTCTCTTATCGGGAATTGCGAATTCAGTATGTGTTTCGGCGTTAATTTAATCGATACATTTTCAATCAACGTCGCTACGAAAAAGATTCGCGCAAATTTGTACTCAATTTTTCATTTAAATAAATCGAATTTTGAAAAATTGAATTTCTTATTTAATCGACGTTAAAAAATGGAAAACACATATTTTATCGTTTGTATTTTTACAAAGCGTCAAAAACAGCCGATTTTTTTATTTAGGCATTAATAATTTTTTTTACTGCTCTCAAAAATACGTTCGTATTATTAGTCATTAGTTAATGGAATTTGAAGGGGGGAAATGGATGTTAACGGCCAAATTATTCATAATTTTTTTTTCACATTTAGATTATATTCACTTAACATTCAATCCACTTCATGATTCTATATGATTTTAAGCATACACTGTAAAAAGGAAATGTATTAAATTTCATGTAAATTTGCGTTTAATGTAATGCATTAAATGTAATAATTTACATTAATCTAAATTAATTTATTCCATTTAATCTAATGTAATCATACATTAAATTTAAAATTTGATCATTACTTTTTAGGGTGACTATGTATATTAAATATACAGCCAGTGCTCATTAAATTTAAGAAATGTTATCAAATATTTAATGCATTAATATTAAGATGAGGTCAAAAAATTCTGCAACCAGGAAAAGGTGAACTTTTCCCATAGGCAGTGTACCGTCATCTGTAAACCGGTATCAAATTTATTGGTTTCCGTCAGTACGGGGCAGACATGTACACCACACCCAGTGTTGCCACCCTAGGATGTAAGGAATTCGGTACATGTTTCGTAGAAATTCGGCAGATTTCGATCATTTTCGGTAGATTTTCAAAATGGCATATTATCAACTATAGCCAACGATTTTTTCGATATTAGGAATGCTTCGAACATACATTACCAGCATGCAAACCTTAGAAAAGGGTGGTGAACAAAACAAAACGTTCGGGGCGAGAGAGATAATATGATCTCGTTTTCGCCCCCTCTCTCTTTTTTCTCTTCACCGTGTAACATTCGTGGAGCGTTGCATGCAGCCTTAATAATGTATGATCAAAGTATCAATGACAAAAGGATTTTTCTGAAACATCAGTTAATTCTGTAAGCATATTTTTTGACATTCCCTTTCCTTATCTCTTTAAAGACAGTGATATACTTATGCATTATTATAAAGTCAACAAAGATGCAAGATCATTATTACGACATTCTCTTTCCCTTTACTTTTATAGAATCCCAGCCGGGGTATTATCTTTCCATTAGGCAACTTTTAAAACAGATTTGTAGTGCGAGTGAGCAATTTCCTAAATTAATTCCATTTGAGATTTCTGTTCTGCATCGATACATCGAGAATCGGGGTATTTTTATAAAAATGTCGATCTTAGAATAGGCCTTTCACTGTCTAAGCTCAAAATTCGATATAATTCAATGGTATTTCAGTAGATCGGGTAATTGAAGTGAGAATGAGTAGATCTACCTAAAAATCGGTAGAGATGGTAACACTGATATCACCATAAGAAAATTGAATCCTTTAAGCAACTTATATCATACTAAACAAAAAGTTCAATACAAGTTGCGCCATCTCCCGGAATCTCATGCAATGTACCTTATCGAATATGGAATAATAATGTAAATTCCTTTAATGTTAAGGTACATGGGAATTAGTTTTAATGTAGACAAAGTTGAAATATCTTTTCAGTTACTTTATTGAAATATAAGAACCATTTAAATTTAATCAAATTTTATATACGGATATTTCAATGAATTGCTTTAAATTCAAAGTAAATGTAAATTATTATCGATTGTAGATACAAAATTATTAATTTTAATGTAAAATGGACATTAAATTTTCATTAAATTTAAGATTATTTTTATTGTGTATTTGAGAGTTATGTTCAAATTTTTTCTGCGGTAATGTCGTTTTAGTTGGACGTGTTGTAATTGAGGTGACTTAAGAGCGTACACTCTTGAATTTTTTATTTTTTATCTGCAACATATACTTGAAAATAAGAGTTATAACAATATTTAATTATACATGAGCTAACATAGAGGTGAAAATTGTAGAAATTACAGTAAAATTTCAAGAGATTAAACGAAAAATTTTGATATTTATATCATACAAAACAATATTATCTTAGTTTTTTTCTCAAACAAATTAGCTTTTTTGGAAGACACTGCTATCTTATAGACATGTGTTAATTTTGAGCAAGATTGGACTATTACTTTTTGAGTTATGTTGTACGCGGTACCCAAAAATGCTGTTTTGAGAAAAACGCGTTTAATGATTCGATATATAAAAAACAGTAATTAAAATAAATTACTGGTTAATCAGCAATACCAGCTCCAATACAGTTGCCCTTTAGCTGCCTCGTGATCATTCGTTTCGATAGATAAAAGGTACTTTCAAGCCTCTATTGTCGCTTCTAAGCTGCGGCGGTTCTGCTATGTTATTCGGTCGGTATTAACTTTTTCAGTAAACGACCGAGAATGCGAGCTAGTTATAATCTACAAATCATTCATTGTCATTAAAATGAAGCAGTAGCCTTTATTAAAGATTCCTGCAACCATGTAAGTACCTATATCGACAATTTTTGTCCCGTCTTAAAATTGTCGTTCGCGTTTTGCATATGGATGTATAAACATCTCCTCAATAGACTATCCTTTTGGCAATCGTTGGAAGCTAAGATTCAGGATGTTTCCTTTTTTTCCTTGGATTTCAGATTTGCAACAAAAAGTCCTAATCGAAGATAAAATACAATTTCAGGAAAGCAACACATAAGACAATATCGAGGCAGTAGTATCATAAGAAATAATAACTCCAGTTGAAGTTAAACAAAGAATGACAAAATTAAAGAATGGAAAGTTACCTGATCCAGGATATATCAGTAAGCATTTAATAAAAGCACCCTCGAGACCCTAATAGAAGTCCTAGTGACTATTTTTACCAAATGCTTTAATGATGATAATCGACCCATGGAATGGAAAACAGTTATATCCTACATCAACAAGAAAGGAAGGCGAAAGGATTGTCCAAATCATAGAGGCTTTAGCGTATTGTGTACAGTGGCTAGACTTTATGGTTGTGTGTTAAAATTTATGGATTGAGGAGAACTTTAGAGAATTCGAACATTAGAATAGTTTTAAAGCAGGTCGATCGCGTTTTGATAGCATTTTTACAATTAAGCAACTTAAACGCGTATCGCAAGAAAGCACCGATCTTTTAACTTTTGTCGATCTCGACAAGGCATTCGACACAATCCTTTTAAGTAAGTGGTGGTTTCACATGGAACATAATGGTGTCTTTAAACTTTGTACCAATGCAGTTGAAGCTTTATATTGCGAATGCTTCAGTACGGTATAAATTGGCAATGTGCTTCCGAAAGAATTTGAAACTAGCAAAGGACTAAAATGAGTTTATTCATTGGCTCATCTGTTATACTTGGAAGTGGTTTTAAAATCATGGAAAAGGAATATCTATAGATGATTACAAACGATATTCTATCCTCGCTGCTGATAATCAGGTAACAATCACCGAAAACACTCATGATTTTATCTATATGCTTTGAAACCTCCTTAATAAATATAACATCTGAGGTTTGAAAATCAACACAAAAAATACTTAATATATGACAGTTAGTACTGATGATCAGCATGATTTGGATGCTTCGAATGTTGCTATCAAGCCTAGTTCCTCTAGTGTAACCCTGATTGCAAAAGTGAAGAGGATTCTTGAGCGACTAGTTAAAGAACAAAAACAAAGATATATCTTGGAGATCAATATATTATTTACAACTGTCTTTTTCTCGGTTTTCAAGCTTCGCGGTTTATGAACTTTCCAGTCGTCCTATTGAACATTTCTTAATCACCCTTTCTTTTTTTTTTCTCTTGTGGTATTCATATCCATAACTTTTTTGGCTATATATTATTTTTTTAGATGTTCTAAGTGGCCATACCATACTAACCTCTTTTATTCTATGGTGTCTATGATGTTTCTTCCTGCTCCAAATTTCCTTCTGATCCTCATTTTTAACGTGGTCCAATGGTGAGATCAAAGTAGCAGAAAAAAAAAGATAACTGCTTTTTGTCAATTTTCAGCCTTCCATCAGAAGAACCAGTTACCATTCATAGCTTAGGTTTTAATTCCTTTGAACAATAAGTGATCATAATAGCTTTTTTTCATACATTCTACATTGTCAATATTCCCTCAGATGGCCATAGTAAGTAGTCAAATTTTACGTCTTTCTTGGACTAGTGAATTTCCTCTCTTTCTTCAAGTAACTTTACAGACCATAGGCAACCCCTCTCAACTTGTCAAAAACGCCTCGGCATCTCGTATTGCGTTTCTCAAAAAATACCGCACATTCATGTAAAAACAGTTGTTTAACTGTAAGTCGGTAGTAATTTTTGGCGGTAGTTAGTCAAAAATTTAACACACTTTCTTCGTATACTCCATCTCAAGTAGCTTGTCTTAACATTTAGAAATAACATATTCATATTTTAACTACAAAGCTGAAAATACATTTTATATATAAAATAACCTTATTATCATGTTCCGTTTTTAAATTGACTGCTATACAATTTCTAAAAAGATTGTACTTCGTATCCTTTGAAAATCGATATTGTTAAAATAACTTAAAAGACGTGCTATAAATAAATAGTTCTGAACAACGCAAATAAGATTTTACCTTCAATAATATCAATATACGTCGAATTTAATGATTATAGTGTTTTTAAAAAACACCCATTGCTACCGAACTATTAAAACAATCTGTTAGAGGTAACTGTCCAAAACAGCATTCGACACGTTCAGTGGTTGGTCTCAGAGGACTAGTGCCCATAGCTTGACATTCACTGCCTTCATTCAAGTATGCAGGATAATAATTCACTACTGCGCAAATAATTCTAAGCACTCTTCCGCAATATTACAAAAATATATTCTTGTTTCTCGTAGTTCGCAAATAGGACCTTTATCAAATGCACTAGCTTGCCTAAACAGATTAAACAAAGACCATAAACTACACTACAGTACCGGGTGAGTCAACGATTGTATGAAGTAAGTTTGTGCCTTTTCGGTGAAATTTACAAAGAAACTATATTTATTGTTTGATACAGTTTATTTTTACGCAGATTCTAAAAATATTTAGGACTCTACAGGGTGAGCCAAAAAACTAGGACAGCATAAAGTTGTATTTTTTTAAGTAGAACACCCTATATACGAATCGTATTTTCGATTTAGCTTATAATTTTAAATCTTTTTTATTAAGGGTTTACTATAACAAAACTTTATAGTTTCTGAGATAATTAAGTTTAAAGAAAAAAAGTCACATTTTCAAGCATCAATTCAATCCTAAATAACGTTTTCAATTTTGTGACAAATATATTCAAATTTGGAATTTAGCAAGGCCAAGGACAAGTTAACATAATTTTTACCTAATATTTGCAATAAAAGCTACAGGGTGTTGAACACATCGGCTCAAATTTGATCAAGTTTAAATGAATAAATATATTTTTTTTAAATGGTACACCCTGTATATTTTCATGTTATTTAATAGAGTAATAAAAACTCTAAAAGTTTTGTTCAATATATCCTATACCTATTTATAATAGTTTTTGAGATATTTCAATTTTTCTTATTTTCCATACTTTTTTACAGAAATGGTCTTCATTATCATAGTAGCCATGGCAAAAACAATGTAAAAGAACATTTTTCTGTGTGTCAAATTTATAACCGCAATCGCTTCTTTTGGTTTTTATGTAGTGTAGTTTGGTTTTTTTTTTGCGTTCATCTTATATTGTAAAATGAATTTTCCAAAGAATGAGTTAATAGATATGATTTATACAATAGGAGAGGCTCAAAAAAATTGCCTTCTTGCTCAAAGAATTTACAAAATGTATCCTGATCGACGCCAGCCTAATACCCATACTTTTCAAAACTTAATGCAAAGATTTGATTCTTCTGGTACTGTTGATTATCCAAAACGTAAAGTGGTCAACAAACCAGTAACTAATGAAGAAAAAGAACTACAAGTATTGTTAAATGTTCAGGAAAATCCTTATATTGGTAGCCGTCAGCAGCATTATGTGAAACATCACAATCCACCGCTAATCGTACTACCAAGAAATATAGGTATCATCCATATCACATGGAATTACACCAAGAATTGCATGGACAGGATTTTGAAAGTCGTGTAAACTTTTGTCGTACAATAAATGCGGAGATTCAATTAAATCCAAATTTATTATGCAAGGTAATGTTTAGTGATGAAGCTACTTTTAGAAGTAACGGTGCCGTAAATAGACGCAACATGCATTATTATGCCACAGAAAACCCATTTTGGATTGGAGAGGTGCAACATCAAAACCACTGGTCATTAAATGTTTGGTGTGGTATTCATCAAAATCGAATTATTGGACCCCACTTTTTTAATGAACCACTAAATGGCCATAGTTACCTGAACTTTCTACAAGAAGAACTACCCCAACTGCTTCAAGGTCTCGATAGGGATGAGCTCGACAGTATGTGGTTCCAGCACGATGGTGCGCCTCCGCATTACCATCGTGAAGTTCGTGCATTTTTGGACCAACGATATCCGAAAAATGGATTGGACGTGGGGGTTTCATTGAGTGGCCACCAAGGTCTTGCGACATCACCCTATTAGATTTCTTCCTATGGGGTTATATTAAAAATAAGGTGTATGTTAATCCACCAACAACAGTGGAAGATATGCGAAACAGGATTAGGGATACCTGTAGGACAATAACGCCACTAATTTTGTCCAGGGTCCGAGAAAATCTGCAAAAAAGACTAAATTTGTGCATTGCACAAGAGGGTCGTTTATTCGAACACTTATTAAAAAGAAATAATTAATCTCAGTATTTAATAGGTAATTTTTTTGTTTCAATTTAGTATAAAAGTAAATATGTATTTGCCTTGTCGTTATTGTTGTGTTATTTTTTTCACATTATGTTTAATTAAACTATTGCCGTTGTAATATAACGAATAATGTATTTCATCATATTTAACCACATTCTGTTTGTTTGTGTAGTTTCTTTTTATTATTTTACATGGCTACTATGATAATGAAGACTATTTCTGTAAAAAAGTATGGAAAATAAGAAAAACTGAAATATCTCAAAAACTATTATAAATAGGTATAGGATATATTGAACAAAACTTTTAGGGTTTTTATTACTCTATTAAATAACATGAAAATATACAGGGTGTACCATTTAAAAAAAAGATATTTATTCATTTAAACTTGTTCAAATTTGAGCCGATGTGTTCAACACCCTGTAGCTTTTATTGCAAATATTAGGTAAAAATTATGTTAACTTGTCCCTGGCCTTGCTAAATTCCAAATTTGAATATATTTGTCACAAAATTGAAAACGTTATTTAGGATTGAATTGATGCTTGAAAATGTGACTTTTTTTCTTTAAACTTAATTATCTCAGAAACTATAAAGTTTTGTTATAGTAAACCCTTAATAAAACAGATTTAAAATTATAAGCTAAATCGAAAATACGATTCGTATATAGGGTGTTCTATTTAAAAAAATACAACTTTATGCTGTCCTAGTTTTTTGGCTCACCCTGTAGAGTCCTAAATATTTTTAAAATCTGCGTAAAAATAAACTGTATCAAACAATAAATATAGTTTCTTTGTAAATTTCACCGAAAAGGCACAAACTTACTTTATCCAATCGTTGACTCACCCGGTACAGGGTGAGTCAACGATTGGATGAAGTAGGTTTGTGCCTTTTCGGTGAAATTAACAAAGAAACTATATTTATTATTTGATACAGTTTATTTTTACGCAGATTTTAAAAATATTTAGGACTCTACAGGGTGAGCCAAAAAACTAGGACAGCATAAAGTTTTATTTTTTTAAATAGAACACCCTATATACGAATCGTATTTTCGATTTAGCTTATAATTTTAAATCTTTTTTATTAAGGGTTTACTATAACAAAACTTTATAGTTTCTGAGATAATTAAGTTTAAAGAAAAAAAGTCACATTTTCAAGCATCAATTCAATCCTAAATAACGTTTTCAATTTTGTGACAAATATATTCAAATTTAGAATTTAGCAAGGCCAAGGACAAGTTAACAGAATTTTTACCTAATATTTGCAATAAAAGCTACAGGGTGTTGAACACATCGGCTCAAATTTGAACAAGTTTAAATGAATAAATATCTTTTTCTTAATGGTACACCCTGTATATTTTCATGTTATTTAATAGAATAATAAAAACCCTAAAAGTTTTGTTCAATATGTCCTATACCTATTTATAATAGTTTTTGAGATATTTCAGTTTTTCCTATTTTCCATACTTTTTTACAGAAATAGTCTTCATTATCATAGTAGCCATGGCAAAAACAATGTAAAAGAACATTTTTCAGCGTGTCAAATTTATAACCGCAATCGCTTCTTTTGGTTTTTATGTAGTGTAGTTTGGTTTTTTTTGCATTCATCCTATATTGTAAAATGAATTTTCCAAAGAATGAGTTAATAGATATGATTTATACAATAGGAGAGGCTCAAAAAAATTGCCTTCTTGCTCAAAGAATTTACAAAATGAAGTATCCTGATCGACGCCAGCCTAATACCCATACTTTTCAAAACTTAATGCAAAGATTTGATTCTTCTGGTACTGTTGATTATCCAAAACGTAAAGTGGTCAACAAACCAGTAACTAATGAAGAAAAAGAACTACAAGTATTGTTAAATGTTCAGGAAAATCCTTATATTGGTAGCCGTCAGTTAGCAGCATTATGTGAAACATCACAATCCACCGCTAATCGTACTACCAAGAAATATAGGTATCATCCATATCACATGGAATTACACCAAGAATTGCATGGACAGAATTTTGAAAGTCGTGTAAACTTTTGTCGTACAATAAATGCGGAGATTCAATTAAATCCAAATTTATTATGCAAGGTAATGTTTAGTGATGAAGCTACTTTTAGAAGTAACGGTGCCGTAAATAGTCACAACATGCATTATTATGCCACAGAAAACCCATTTTGGATTAGAGAGGTGCAACATCAAAACCACTGGTCATTAAATGTTTGGTGTGGTATTCATCATAATCGAATTATTGGACCCCACTTTTTTAATGAACCACTAAATGGCCATAGTTACCTGAACTTTCTACAATAAGAACTACCCCAACTGCTTCAAGGTCTCGATAGGGATGAGCTCGACAGTATGTGGTTCCAGCACGATGGTGCGCCTCCGCATTACCATCGTGAAGTTCGTACGTTTTTGGACCAACGATATCCGCAAAAATGAATTGGACGTGGGGGTTTCATTGAGTGGCCACCAATGTCTTGCGACATCACCCCATTAGATTTCTTCCTATGGGGTTATATTAAAAATAAGGTGTATGTTAATCCACCAACAACAGTGGAAGATATGCGAAACAGGATTAGGGATACCTGTAGAAAAATAACGCCACTAATTTTGTCCAGGGTCCGAGAAAATCTGCAAAAAAGACTAAATTTGTGCATTGCACAAGAGGGTCGTTTATTCGAACACTTATTAAAAAGAAATAATTAATCTCAGTATTTAATAGGTAATTTTTTTGTTTCAATTTAGTATAAAAGTAAATATGTATTTGCCTTGTCGTTATTGTTGTGTTAATTTTTTCACATTATGTTTAATTAAACTATTGCCGTCGTAATATAACGAATAATGTATTTCATCATATTTAACCACATTCACGTTTTTTGTTGTTTCTGTAGTTTCTTTTTATTATTTTACATGGCTACTATGATAATGAAGACTATTTCTGTAAAAAAGTATGGAAAATAAGAAAAACTGAAATATCTCAAAAACTATTATAAATAGGTATAGGACATATTGAACAAAACTTTTAGGGTTTTTATTATTCTATTAAATAACATGAAAATATACAGGGTGTACCATTAAGAAAAAGATATTTATTCATTTAAACTTGTTCAAATTTGAGCCGATGTGTTCAACACCCTGTAGCTTTTATTGCAAATATTAGGTAAAAATTCTGTTAACTTGTCCTTGGCCTTGCTAAATTCTAAATTTGAATATATTTGTCACAAAATTGAAAACGTTATTTAGGATTGAATTGATGCTTGAAAATGTGACTTTTTTTCTTTAAACTTAATTATCTCAGAAACTATAAAGTTTTGTTATAGTAAACCCTTAATAAAAAAGATTTAAAATTATAAGCTAAATCGAAAATACGATTCGTATATAGGGTGTTCTATTTAAAAAAATACAACTTTATGCTGTCCTAGTTTTTTGGCTCACCCTGTAGAGTCCTAAATATTTTTAGAATCTGCGTAAAAATAAACTGTATCAAACAATAAATATAGTTTCTTTGTAAATTTCACCGAAAAGGCACAAACCTACTTCATCCAATCGTTGACTCACCCTGTACAATAAACAACACGATGAATATTTTGGCTGAAGTTTAGAGAGAAAAAATATTATAGCTGATCAATAGCAGTGAGAAAGTTATTATTACTTACAATAATAACCATATATGAAAATATTACTGAATTTAATTGATTTTTACCGGGTGTTCTATTTACTTGGTCGCTAATTATATTTAATCATTCTTTCCAATAACAATGGAGCATTTAATAAAGATAGAAAGCACTTCTAAAATAGTTCAGGTTGATCCTTTGGCCAATATTTGCTTGGCATGCGTTTCCAATATAACATACGGAGCCCCGAAATAAAGTCTGTACCTCATTAAAAACTTCTTTTATTACTTTTTCGAAAAATGGTCTTCGATATTCGTTTATTCTTAACACATATCTAAGAAATAGTTAAAACGGTATGCCAAATCATAAGAGATTAAAATACTTATATAAAATATCCCATTGTTTCCAATTCCGGAAAATAAATTAGAGATTGTTTTCAATAAAAAAAGTTGACCTTTAAATAACCTTAGGGGTCATCTCACATTCATTGGTTACAACTCTATGATGTTTGTCTGAAAAATTTTCTAGAAAATACGGTCTTGGAAAGACATTTGAGTGTCCCGATCTTTTTGTTATGCCCTATATAGGATGAGTCAACGATTGAGTAAGTTTATGATTTGAACGTAAAATTTATCAAAGAACTATAGTTAGTAAATGTTCATATTTTATAAATATTATATATATTGTATTTTACAAGGTGCGTCAAAAAGTAGGGTAGTATGAAGCGTTCTTTTTTACACCTAACACACTTAATTTAAATAACATTTTTTGTTTCTACTTGTAATTTTTTTTTATTATACGTGTTTTTTACTTAAAATTCATGTTTGTTTCAGGTAATGGAGTCTAAAACACAGTTGCATCTTCTCCTTACGTACGTTAGATTTATGAAAAAACTGTAATATTTGGTGTGGATAAAGTTCAAGGTAAATACTTTACTTAAAACCATTAGATAAGAGGTACAGTATGCTTAAAATCTATAGATACAGAGGTACAATTTATAGGCCCGAATCCTCATATCAAAAAACATTTTAAAATATATCACAACTGTATCTTTTTACTTTGTTGTACACACTCTTTCTGCGTCCAGTCGTCTTGTTGTGTAGGCATCCAAGAGTTTTCGTGGCTGATTTTGATCCAAAGAGTTTTTAACAATTAAATTTTTACAACGTTGTAAAATTGGTAATAAATAAGGTACCGATTTCGGACCAATGACATTTTATTTCAGATTTAATGACAAAAACAACATTATTTTCAAAATTCCATAAAGTTAAATAGAAGTCGAGGTATTGTAAAATTAGAGCAGAATCATTGCGAAAAATGGCATACATGTACAAGGCTCTAAAAAAAAAGTAATATGTTATAACTTGGTTTCTGTGTGAAATTTTTTATCGTGTGGCAGCTCATTTAAAGATAAGAGCTCAACCAATAATACGTCATCGAAAATGTTTTTGAATAATAGTAAATGAACTCAAATGGTGCCAAGCCAAAACTTTTGTGTTGTTTGCCATCTCAAATGTTTATGAGAAAATAGATGGTAGTAACATAATAAAAATTACAACGGAGGATTGAATTTTCTCTACAAATTAGGGATCATTTTTATGTTTTGAAAGATATTGATTAAAACAGGAGTAACCCCAAATTTAAGTAGTGCCACGTCACTCGTAGCAGCGAGGTGGACACGTGAGTGTACGGCTCACTCTGGCCCGCTGTTGAAAAAGTTCAATCTCATCATTTCGAGAGATATTTCGATATTATGATGAATAATTTCCTTGGTTATTTAAGCTGAAGTATCGGGGTAAATCATAATATTCCCAGGCATGTTATATATTTTATTATGTATTTAGGTTTGAAGCCTTGGTCCACCTGTTTTATTAAATATGTTTTTAAAAGTTTTTTTCTTTTTCATTAATAAAAAGAACAACATTCTACTGAATAACAAAGACGTATACAAGATTTTCTTTTACATATACTATCTGTACAATTGTAAAGTAACTCATCTGTTGGAAGAAAAAATGTGTTGTTTTTGACCTTCAACTAATTATCTTAGGATTGCCACCTAAAATTCTCTAGATTCAAAATATTCATTGGACTATATAAACAGTTTGTTTGGTAATGTACGATGTATATCACTAGTAAAATAGTGAATATAATTGAACGTATCATGTATAATATTGTTATGAAAGTTTATTCAGTTCAATCGCTTGTTCAAGAGGTGTTGAGATTGAACCTTTTCAATGGCAGGCAAGAATGTGCCTTGCATTGATGTTACGAGTGGTAAGCCGCAATTTAAATTTGCAATAACTCCGATTCAATACAATATTTTTCCAAAAATCAAAGTAATCCTGAAACTCCATGGATCTCAATCGGCCAGAAAACCCTTGGAGCCCCTACTATTGGTAATTATGGGGCTTATTAATTTTTACCTCTAAATGAGGACGCCATGGAAAACAATAATATAAACCGAAATTTAAATAGTGTTGAAATTTAATTACTTGTTACCGGAATTATTGTTGTGTAATTATTACTTAATAAAATAAGATTTTTAATCAATGTATACTTCGAGTCATTGTGGATGGTACAGAAATGTCAATATTAACAAGGATAAATAAACTTTAAGTTGCTCTCCAATGGCTCACAATAAATGACTTAAGTATTTTGTGATTTGAATATAATTTTTAGGGAATAATATAAGTTAATATATAAAGATCGTTGTTCCCGTTTAAAAATATATGCTAGAATTGAAACAAAAAAGAAACACAAGAATGTACTTATAAAGACTCTTTCGTGCGTGGAATTCTTTGCATTTTATAAACCTTTCGAATGCTTTATATTTACAGTAACAAAAGCAATTCTTTGAATCAATCTTGACACTTTTCATCCTACTAGACAAACAGAAAGCTGCAAGTTATGTATTTATTTTTCATCATTATAAAGTAGTTCTTTGTAATTTCTTTCAACTAGCCTAATAAAGAAATATATATTTAAAAAAGAAACCCTTTTTGGTTAAAGCTCTCCTGACAGGAATGTTTAAATGATGTGTTCAAGTATCAATATTTTAAAATAGTGAAGATTTAATAATAGAAAAAATTTCCAAAGTGCAGTGTAAAATATAGAATAATTCATACAAAATTCAATATTTTTTTGTTGGTGTAATATTCTCTTTCTACGCAATATTTTTTTTATTCATGATTTTGTGTATCTGTTGTGAAAAAAAATTTCCATAGTTTAATTTGATAAACTTTAAAATATTCATAGTACACACCCATATTTCGGAAAAATTTTTAAAAACTGAATTAACTTGCGTTTATTAATATTTTATATTATTACTTATTGGCATTTTGATAAATAATATTTTTTAATGATTTAAATTTTACACACACATCAATAATAAAAAAATTGACTTCATATTGCTTTAGTAAAACTTTATTAAGGTTGGTGAGATTTACCAAAATTTATTACATCTTTTCCATACACTGTTAAGAATAATCTTAAATTTAATGCAAGTTTAATGTCCATTCATATATTAAATTTAACAATTTTGTACCAAAAATCGTAACTGAAAAGATAGTTAAATTTTCTTTAAATTAAAATTAATTCACATATACCATAACACTAAAGAAATTTACATTATTATTCCATATTCAATTACGTGTGTTAATATAATTTTAATTTTTAGTATATAAATGGCCCTTATGTGAAAAAATATATACAAGTACTGTTATATGATTTCAAATACTATACTGATATTTCTTGAGCCCATACAACAAATTTAACGTACATTTATATAAAAATTTAAGCATAATTTAAGTTTTTTTCAGTTGGTTTCTTTTAAATATGCATTTATTTATTTATGCATACCAGTTATTTTGATTACATAAAATTCCGGGAGATGAACATTTTGTTTAGTATTATATAAGTTGTTTCAAAAATTCACTTTTCTTATGATGAGGTGGACATGCCTGCTCCGATCTTATGAGAACCAATGAGTTCGAAACGGGTCGACAGATGGCTGTACACTACCTATGGGGAAAATTTCATCCTTTTTCTGGTAGTTTCTTGTAATCTGAAGTAGTGCTTTTGATTCTTAACGAGATCAAATCACACCTTTTCTTAACAAACATTTCCTGTTAAAATTTTAGTTATATGTACAGTATACAAATTTTTCAAGTCCCATTAATGTTAGTCCATTAAATATCTGATAACTTATCTCAAATTCAATGAACACTGGCTGTGTATTTAATGTACATAGTCACTGTAAGAAATAATGATCAAACTTTAAATTTATTGCATGATTAGATTAGATTTAATGTTATAAATTAGTTTAGATTAATGTAAATTGTTGAATTCAGTTCCTTACATCAAGTACATTCAATGCACATATGAGAAATTTTTTTCTAGAACATTTACATTAAATTTTATGCATTTTCTTTTAACAGTGTGCAAGACCAGTAACAATTTTGTTAGCTCATTTTTAGGAACTACAGAAACATAAATGCGTTATTCTTAAACTAAAAATAGAGCAGAAAAAGCATTTTCATAATAGCTAAATGTTTACAAAAAAGAGCTTATCTTCTAAACTCCGAGACGTCAACTTGGTCAAGTGACTATTTCTCTTTTTCAGTTTTTTTCTATTTCCGAGTTTTGCTCTGACGTCATTTCACTACATGATTAACGTTCAGTGAGGGCAAGCTTTTGCTACTGATACGTCAAATTTGATTTCAATTAGTTCATTATTTTGCGATATTAAATTTGTTTAGAGTGCTTTCCCCGTAATATTGGAGACTTCAAAAATAATTAATCTTATTAGTGTACGTAAGTGACGCGAATTGGATATTTACTGTGAAATAATACCTTTTGTTCTAATGAAAATTTTCCTTTTACTGAAATTAATTTAAGAAAAAGTATTGAAGATTAATTTAATTTCCCATTAAATCATATCGAACAATTACGTTAATGAAAAAAAAAAAAGGATATTCGCATAACAGTTTTTTTCGTTTTTTCTTTGCCTGCCCGTTTCCTGGTTGCAAATATTATTCTGACTTGGTTTTTTAGACTCCACTAAACCATAGTTTGCTTTGTCTTTCTCGTTTCGGGGAGCTGCTCTATCATGTTTTTGAGGCAATCGACAATCTCCAATTTTTTGTGTGTAATCGTACTAGCAGAGTCGTTTCTGTTGTATTTTATCGCTTATCATTATTTTTCGTTTCATAATTTCTCATATTTTTACATTGATTATGTGCATCGTTCCATACATACGAGATCCACTTCCAAAATAGGTAAAATTTTTGATTCAGATCATTTATTTAATTGCCCGGTTTCACCTCTATGAAGGTCGACAATTTTTAAATACCATAGAGGCTATCAACGATTTTGATTTTTAAGTATCAGTTCTGTCGACATCGACCTCTAATGTCAGCTGTATGCGGTGATGAATGTTGTTTAGTCCTTCTCACATTGGAGGTTGAAGTCAACAATCAGCCACCTTTCCTTAACTTTTTAGTCACCAGAAAAGACGACCTAAACATCAATTATACGGAAAACTCACTGTGAAAAAGAATACATCGGCCAAACATAGAGAAGATTCTCTACCAGAGTTCAAGAACATAAGAATACGATAAAGAATAAGCAAACCATATCAGCTTTATTCCAAGATCCCCAGGAGACAAGACACACTATAAATTTCCAGAAAACCACACTGATCGCACCCATAAAGCTCTATAGAACGCGCATTATAAGAGAAGCTCTCGAAATAAAAAATACTAAAAACCTTAACAAGAGAGATGGCGCACATCTCAAATACATGAAAAACCCTAATCAAAACCTAACCAAAAATAACGTTCCAGAAAAACAGGACAGCGAGCCGAGAGGAGGCTCAGATCCAGGGATGCAAGGAAACCAACCAGGCAAAAAAAATGTATAACCTACGCAAAAGTACAAATATGGCAAGGGAAAGAAAGTTGTCGATGAAGGGGGAGACGCCAGCAATAATCCCATTTCTAGTGCAACAGAAGGCGAGATCGGGTCTATTTTTGTGAATTCGAGCCTCTTGGGGGGGGGGTGATCGCAAGAAAAACAAGTTGTCGACGAGGGGGAGATGCCAGCAGCACACACCTTCTTAGTATACGAAGCAGAATAGATAGATAAAAGATGAACAGATAAATATATAGATAAATAAATATATAGATAAATAGATAATAGATACATTTATGCCAGTTTGAATTGAATATTCATAGTTCAGACAGGACTACGTCTGTCGGGTCAGCTAGTTAATAATTGAAATCAAATATAATATTTGTTTTAATTTATTTTTTAAATTTCCGTGCAATTTTTTAAGATCTTTCTTTTTTAATACTTTAATATCAATTAATTTAGGGCTATAGTACAAAAAAAAATTCTCCAGGCAATAAAAAGGAGTAATATTAAAATTGGTCTACGTTTTTCCATGTAGATATTTAATTGAAAACGTATTGATTAAATTTGTTTGGGAACGCAAGCTGAATTTGCGATTTCGGATAAAAGAGAAAAAGGGATCAGGGTAAAAGGACATTTTTTATGTTTTTGTATTGCTTCTTTTCAAAACCTCCTTTAATAAATGGTTGGTATAAAAAATTGAACAGCTGAATGTTGCCGAAGAAAAAAGCAAATTTGATGCCATTTATTTTATACGGCTATTTGTTATGCTGTTTATAAATGATGGCGAAGATCCAAAGTTAACATTCCTTGAGGTTTTAAGGTAAAAAAAGGCTAAGAGAATAAAAGTGGAAATGTTTTGTAGATTATAAGTTGGAATAAAGTTATATAATAATAATATTTTAGAAAATTAATGTACAATATGTAAGAAACTTAATAAAAATTTCTATGGTGTTTTTGTGTATTTTTTCAATCCCTAATTATGAAATAGATCTTTTGTGACAAGATTATTTCTCACAAAGGGTCTAGCCGATTAGGAGAGTCGAAACTGCTTCCTCGGTAATAAAATAATAATAATAATAATTTTCCATTTTGTAGATTTTTTTATTGCCTATAACAAGATATTTTTTATAAAAATTTTTGGCGCGAAATTCAAATTTTTATGGATGTTCGAAAATTTTTAAATTCAATAAAATAGAAACTAGGACAATAACAGTGCCGAAAAAAAAAATTTTAGGTCCCAAACTATGTCCAAGAATTTTTTTAGATTTTTAAAAGTGATGAAGCATCGAATTTTCTTATAAATCCTCAGTTGTCTTAAAACTATGTATGTATATATAATTTCAAATACTTGGTCATACCTTGTAATTTTTTTTTAAATAGAAAGTAACATAGAAATAAATCATTTTACTTCATGAAAAAGTTTTTTTTTTCGTTAAATATACACGTAATTATTAAGAAGTCTTATTACATCATATATATATATATATATATATATATATATATATATATATATATATATACATAAGTATTATATAAAACACGATTTTTAATACGTTATATTATTGCTTATATATATATATATATATATATATATATATATATATATATATATATATATATATATATTTATTGATATATATATTGTTGTAATATAGGAGAAGGAGTCTATGGGTGACTATTTATAGACTCGTTATTATATCATCGGGCTATTGGCAGGGAAAACCTAGAAAAGACCTGCTGTGTCTCAATCGGGTTAATGTATATTACGAATTCCTCTTTAAAAATGTGGGTGTTTCGTCCCGGTACCAACTATAGGACTAGTCAGTGGGATTCTAGTTGGTACCTTCCCAGACACCCGTTGTCGTACTTATTAATGTTCGGAACTTATATTTGAAGTTAAATCTGGCCGGAGGATGGCGATAAGATGTTGGATAATACTAATATATATATTTATATATATATATATATATATATATATATATATATTGTTCATGTGTGAATTTTATATATGTAACAGAATTCATTACACAGACTGTGAGACTGGCGTGATTTACTATTTTACTATGTATGTATAAATATACGCCTAATCATATAAAAATAAAAAAACCCTTTTATGGGCGTTAGAACAAATAAATGCTTCACTACTATATTATGTTTTATATTGTTTATAAATCTATATATTTTTTATCATTACGATTTTTTTTTGTTAGAAATAAGTCGGAGAATTAAATCTCAGTCTGAAGATAAATTGTCACAAATAATTTTAAAAAATCGATTTCCTGAACAAAAAAAAGTCATAGTGTTAAAAAATATATAGATTTATAAACAATATAAAACATAATATAGTGGTGAAGTCATCGTGGCAGTCGGCCGTTCATAATGCTACTTCTCAGGGCCTCTATCCTCGAAAGTGTGATTTCACATCATGTGAATGGCGATGGGAATGGCGATGTGAACCTTTTGACAGTAAAAGCTGTATTCTTGAAAAGGCAATGTTGCCAGATATGAACGTGCTAAAACCCGGGAATTTAAAAAATAAAATAGATGACAGATTGAATTGAGCTGTCAGACCGAAAATGTCCGTAGTATGTTTGGTTGCCATTTTATTCAAAAAGTAGTTTTGGTACATTAAATTAATCGTCAAAAGTAAAAAAAATAGTGCTGTTGTTGTTGTTTTTGTGAAGTAATTAATTGCCATTACAATATTTGTACTTTGCCTGGATTAAATTTATCTTAAATTGACACTCTAGAACTGTTAAACAAATATGCATACAAAGAGCCAAGTACTTTAAGATTCTGATATATAAAGAAAAATGGATATCAATAAAAACAGCAATCATATATACAAAGTAATATACTGACAGTCATTGCAGAAAGCCAGTACTGATAAACTTTGAAACGATGGAAATTACAACTCTACGTAGTATGACTAAAAGCCATCATCCCAATCCACTAAGGAAACTATCCAATCAGTTATTTATTGTATGAATTCACAAAATGTCCAGCCTCTTACTGCAAGATGTTCTGTCCTGACAACTAAATTTGGAAGCAAACCTGAAACGAACAATGATAGAGAAACTGTTTATGACACACCAGTTTCAAAGTTTGTGCAACGAATTCATATATACATAGTTTTAAGACAACTGCTGATTTATAAGAAAATCCCATGCTTCAAAACTCGATAAGAATGCGAAAAAATTCTAATAAATGCCGTTTTTTGCGATTTTGACTATGTTTCACCACTTTTAAAAATCTGAAGAAATTCGTGGACATAGTTTGGCGTCTAGAGAACAACATATTTTTTTGGCCCTGCTATTGTCCTAGTTTTTATTTTATTGAATTTAAATTTTCGAACGCCCATAAAAATTTGAATTTCGCGGCAAAAATTTTTGTAAAAAATATCTTGTTATAGGTAATAAAAAAACCTACAAATGAAAAAAGAAGTTTCTACGATGATTAGAACCGAAGATATCGTCAAAAAACGAAAAAAGGCGTTTTATTTTTTTTTTTGAGGTTATGTGACGATAATATAATAATAATATACTTTTTGATGTAAAATAACTGGGTGTTTTTCATTTTTTTATTACCAAGGGGCATCCTTAATCGGCTAGACCCTTTTTGTTTATCTAAATCCTCTTCAGGATAGATATTTGCCATATTTAGCCCTAATTTATTTGAAATAATCAGAGAAGTTTTGCTAATCTCAATTTTTTTTAACTAGCCTGAATCTCAACAAAATGAGACTAGGAGACCGAGTTTTTAAATTTATTTAATTTTATGTAATTTCTAAATAAAAATCTTTTGTTTGTGTGTATGTGTGTTGCGTTTCATAGCTCTGACTTAAAACCAACTGCCCAGCATCTAAACAAAGATATTATTGAGGTTAAAATTTGATGTTAAATTATAAATATTTTTGTTTACATTTTTCTAGATAAACTTACATATTGAGATTATCAAATGGATTCTTATTTTGTACGATTTTCCTTAAATTATTATAACCCTGTTTTTATTATAGATCTAATGGTAACCTTCTATTTTTCAATCAGTAATATTGTTTCTATCCATAATTTTGCCTTCTAGGTATTAGAGCTTTTCTTTTGTTTACATATTAAAAGATAACCTATTTCTGTAATTTGTAATTTTTGTTTGGTTCCTCAAGAAAATGCATCACGGATAGAGAAATATATTTTCTTTGTGATTTTATAAACCGGACAGTGTTTAATTGTTTTCTATGTAATTTTTTTCTTTTCACAAAATATTTGTTTATTTTCACATGCCGGCGATCGCAGATAAATAATCAGGTCTCTTTGAATGCATTTAAAGTTTTTATGGTTGTCTATACGGCTCAACTGTTGAATATGTCAAAGTACTAAATTCATAATCAGATAAAAATTGATTTTCTGGTTATATTATTTTTAGCTTAGAGATTTAATTTAGTTCATATGCAGTTATTTCTTTTTTACTCTTCTAATTAGAATTATTGGAAGTTATTATATTTAAAATTATACCCTCGAACCACGTTGAATTGATTTGAACCCCGATTGTATATTTCGAACTAGCAAAGTACTTTGTTAATAGGAAATTCGTATTTTAGGACGAGACACTTAAGACTATTATGATT
Source organism: Diaprepes abbreviatus (assembly GCA_034092305.1). Lineage (NCBI taxonomy): Eukaryota > Metazoa > Arthropoda > Insecta > Coleoptera > Curculionidae > Diaprepes > Diaprepes abbreviatus. The sequence continues at coordinate 1,294,695 of JASJET010000178.1, read as the reverse complement.
AAGATCGATTGTCTCTGTTTGACATGTTTGATTTTTGGCCAGTTAATTGAAAGTAGTATTTTTGTATGGATCTTGTAGAGTGGTTGAAATGATTTGAAAATATAAAGATTGCTAGATTATTTCGTCAAGATTTAAGTTTTTTTTCTAATTGTTAGGTTTTTTTTTGATAATTCTCATTAGAAAGCATGTGAGAGTGATTGTAGAAAAATCGTTCTCTTTTGGGTGACACAAGAGCTTAAATTGTTTTATGTTCAAAGATTTGGCAATCAATGGCCGAATAAGTTATTTGAAACAAAATCCTCAGTGCAAATATTCATGGTTTGATTGTCGTTTCACCCCGCGATAAATTTGTTCAGCTAGCCCAGAAACAACGGCTAAAAAGTTTCTCAGATGCCACTGTTTTGTTGAGTTCGAGACATGTACATATTTCTCTAGAAATAATCAGTTTTTGTTTAAGTAAAATTTAGTTAGGCTTGGCGTAGGCCTTTTGTATGACTAATTGATGTTTAGTTCTTTATTTATGGTCAGGATATCTTCCATATAGGTCTTTGTATGTCTTGCAGTCATGCTTTGAATAAAATTAAATAATATACAGCATTGTGACAACACTATGCAGTTTGGGAATTGTGCTGAAATTTGGGAATTTTTATCTCCTGAATTGGACAATCTCCGTATTGATCCAGTCAACGACATCTCTGGTGAAGTCGTCTACTTCAGTTTGAAAGTTACTCAGCTAAGTGTCTATAGAAAAAATATGTACACCTGTTAAGCCTTTTAGGTATAGGCGTAGAATCTTGGAGCTGCTTGATTCAACGGTTTTCTTTACTTCTGAAGTGAAGCTGGAGGGTGGCTCTTACCCTCTTACACTAGTTTATTTTTAGAGACCCCGAAACACGACAACTTAGGTGAAAAAAATATTTTCAAACAATTTAATTTAATTAAGTGCGCGAATATATGGTGTATGCTAATAAAAAATAAGATATGCTTAAAGTCAAAATACCGTAGTTTAATATCATATCGCATAAAAAATAATTTTAATTTTGTTTTGTAGACTTATCTTAATTAGAACTTGGATATAAAAAAAGTATTTGGGGGTGACTCACCCTCTTTTATTAGTTTATTTTTGGAAACCCCGAAAAATGTTAACTTAATGTATTTGTGAAAAAGAATAGATCGTTTGCCCTTATTAAAAATAAGGGATAATATTTTTGGGGAGCAAAATACCTTAGTTCAACGTCATTTCAACAACAAATAACAAGTAATTTCCATTTTTAACCGACTTCTATAAGAAGGAGGTTCTCAATTCGTCGACTATGTATTTTTTTTTTTTATTTATGTACACCGATAACTCCGGAACGGCTGCACCGATTTGAATGATATTTTTTAGGTTATGTAAAGGAAGTTGCTGTGGTGCTCCCATATTTTTTTAGATGATATTGGTGCAGTAAAATCCAAGATGGCGCTTACAATATGGCGGCCAAAAAAATTAATTTTGTCCGATTTTCTCCAAAATTGGTATGGAGGAATCTTTGGGGTTGTACCCAAAGAATCTGAAATTATTTTTAAAAAATTCAAAATGGCAGATCCAATATGGCGGACAAAAAAATTTTGTTTAGTCCGATTTTCTCCAAAATTGGTATGGGGGAGTTCTCGAGGTTGCACATAACGAATCTGATATTACTTTTAAAAAATTCAATATGGCGGATACAATATGGCGGACGAAAAAATCAATTTTGTCCGATTTTTACCAAAATTGGTAAGGAGGAGTTTTACGAGATCGTATATGACGAATCTAAAATAATTTTAAAAAAAATTCAATATGGCGGATCCAATATGGCAGACGAAAAAATCAATTTTGTCCGATTTTCTCCAAAATTGGTATGGGGGAGTTTTCGGAGTCGCATAGGACGAATCTAAAATAATTTTTTAAAAATTCAATACGGCGGATCCAATATGGCAGACGAAAAAATCAAATTTGTCCTATTTTCTCTACAATTGGTATTGGGAAGTTTTCGGGGCCTCACATAAAAAATCTGAAATTATTTTTAAAAACTCAATATGGTGGATTCAATATGGCGGACAAAAAATCAATTATGTCCGATTTTCATCAAAATTGTTACGGGAGAGTTTTCGAGTTCACACATGACGAATCTAAAATTATTTTTAAAAAAATCAATATGGCGTATCCAATATGGTGGATAAAAAATTTGTTTATTTTCTTTAAATGTCGATATTGAAGGTTTTGGGGCCTATATTACCAATCTAAAATTAATTTGAAATTTAAGATAGTGGATTTTCTATGACAGACTAAATATTCGTTTGACCCAATTTGATTGGTATTGGAAAACTCTAAGAACTAAAGAATTTTTAGTGGTTCATTTTAGGGTGATTTAGAACTTTGGATAAAATGTGTAATTTTTTGCCAGTTTGGAGTCATTGCGAGGTACACTAATCTCGATTAGTACTTAGTTCAAATAATTTATGAATATCATAATGAATTCTAAAACTAAAAATAGAAAAATAAAATTTTTATAAAAAAATTGAACCGACTTCTAAAAGTGCGCTAAAAAGTGAAAAATAACCATAAATTTTTATATGAAATTGAACTTTTTTGAAGTCGGCGCCAAATTATTTGTACACGAAATTAATATCTACTAAAATATACAAATTATGGTAAGAAGCAATTACAAAAAAATTATTTTTAATTTGTTTATGCAAATCACATTTTGTCAGGTATTAGTTTGGTGCCGACTTCAAAAAGTTCAATTTCATATAAAAATGTATGGTTATTTTTCACTTTTTAGCGCCCTTTTAGAAGTCGGTTCAATTTTTTTATAAAAATTTTATGTTTTGTAAAGATTTTCAGAAACCCTGAAACCTGTCAACTGAAGATGCTGGTATTTGTGAAAAAAATATTTTCAAACAATTATGTTAAATTCGTAATTTTTAGAAATAAATTACGGGCGCGAATAGATAGTTTATACATGAAAAATAAGGTTGATATCCTTGGGAGGTAAACAAAACACAGTTTAACATCATTTCGACCAAAAAGTCATTTTCATTTTGTTTTGGAAAGATATCTTATTTAGAACCTGAGATAATTCAAAAATATTGTTTTTAGGGATGAACTTTAGGAAAATTTTCACTACGTTAAAATGAATCTTTGCAGATAAAAAAAACTAGGTGTCTCTTCGGAGCCGGACATTTCAGGTACCTTCCTTGTAAGAGTACGTGTGCCCACCTGCAGATTTTTGAATGCGCCCCTACTATATTGCACCCGTGTTGATCAGAGCGCCCCTGAATTGGCTGGCCCTCCCCGCACTTCAGGGCTGCGGGGTCGTTATTTGCGCACTGCTAATGAAGCAATTTGAATGATGTAAACAGATATTTTATGAGAAATAATTTTATATACGTTTACACGCCTGATAGAATCATCAAAATAAATTGAATTATTTTCTTCAATGTTACGATGTTTATTCATATAAAATATACGAATATAATTTAAGTTCGTTGTGAAAATTAATTACTAATAAGCCTTCTCCTAATCATACCCAAAATGTATTTCGAGACATAATTAAACCCACAGAAGGTTACATTTGACCTTTTAATTAGTTTTATCCTCTTTCAGAAATAAACTTTTCATGTTTTAACTAATGGAATTTGCTAAAACATACATGAGAACTAGAATTACTTCGTATCATAACTTTAATCCCGATTTTAACAAAATGTTTTGTCGTTACGTCAATCCACGCATTTAACTAAAACGAATTTAGTTCAATAGAATTAGTTTTTACTTTTTTGGGTTTCGGTCATATTATTACTTTATAAATAATTAACACATGTTTTTTTCTGACGTTTCGGTTTATTTTATTGATTAAACCATCTTCAGAGAATTACTAATGTTAACAGGTGGATCACTTGAATAACTTACATTTAACTATTTTATTACTTTAATACAACATAATTAAAAACTTTCTTTTTTAGTATAAATATAAATATAGAAAACTATTGTTTTTTGAATGCATTTTTTTTTCTCACATCTGGTACTGTACTGTGTCAAAGCAAAACAAACCAGATGTGAGAAAAAAAAATGCATTCAAAAAATAATAGTTTTCTATATTTATATTTATACTAAAAAAGAAGTTTTTAATTATGTTGTATTAAAGTAATAAAATAGTTAAATGTAAGTTATTCAAGTGATCCACCTGTTAACATTAGTAATTCTCTGAAGATGGTTTAATCAATAAAATAAACCGAAACGTCAGAAAAAAACGTGTGTTAATTATTTATAAAGTAATATGACCGAAACCCAAAAAAGTAAAAACTAATTAATAACTACACGGTCAACAAATAGAAACAAAGTTCAATAGAATTATCGAAAAACCTTAAAAATAATAGGATTTTCTTTCAAAAAAAGCATTTATTGTTCGTGCATTTTTATATTTTAAGGGAGATTTTAAATTCAATAAAAAAACGAAAAAATTCGCACAATGTAGTCAGGCTAATGATTTTTTATTTTATTTATGTTGTATAGTACGGGAGGTAACGTTGAATTTTTGGAGGTGTTTTTATCCTCAACAATTTCTAATTCTAGTAATTGATTACGTATCAACAGTAACCAAAATACGAATCAGTCGTCTTCCGCGCTCTGGAGGGTAGTAGGCACGGGATGTCCAATTTGCCAAAAAAAATCTTAAAACGTAATTTCATACCTCTTTACACTAGGTTTAGTGATTCTCTATATAATAAACAATAAGAAAAACGTAGTTAGTGGCATCGCAATTAAGGGATTATACATCGTTCGCTTTTACAACATTTTAAAATATAAATTCATTTCATAGTACATGAAATTCTCTATATAGTTTTTTTTTTATAAAGGGTGTTTTTTTTATAGAGGTATAGAAATTTAAGTTGGCAACACTTTTTTAACTGGCGGCGATTTTGTCAGCTGTCAAGTGATTTATGTTTAGTTTGGTTTGGCATTTCAACATGAATAGACTGACGCCTGAACAACGCTTCCAAATTGTGCAAATTTATTTTGAAAATCATGGTTCTGTTCGAAATACGTATCGCGCACTACGTCCATTTTACGGTCAACATAATCGTCCATCAGAGCAATTAATTCGATTAACTATGGAACGTTTTCGCACCATGTTTACTCTAAATGATAATACGCATCCACAGAGACGTCGTACAGTGCGTACAGAAGAAGTCATTGCTGCTGTAGAGCGTAGCGTAGCGGAAGACCCGAATCAGTCTATCGCCATCGTGCACAGGAAAAGGATATGTGTCCATTCACTTTATGGAAGATTTTGCGAAAAGATCTTGGGTTGCGTGCTTACAAAATCCAACTCGTGCAAGAATTGAAGCCACACAATCACCTAGCAAGGCGTAGATTCGGTGAATGGCCCAAAACAAGATTGCCGTTGATCCCGATTTTCATAAGCGAATTTTGTTTAGCGATGAAGCCTACTTTTGTTTGAATGGATACGTCAGTAAACAAAACTGAAGTATTTGAAGTGATGATAATCCTCAAGTGTATGTTGAGACACCGTTGCATCCAGAAAAACTGACTGTTTGGTGTGCTTTATGGGCTGGTGGAATCATTGGTCCGTACTTCTTTAAAAACGATGCTGGTCAGAACGTCAGTCAATGGTGACCGCTATAGAGCCATGATTACTGACTTTTTCGTTCATCAATTGAACAATCATGATGTGCAGGAGCTGTGGTTTCAACAAGATGGACGCAACATGTCACACAGCTCATGCCACAATTGATTTATTGAAGGAAATGTTTGGTAACCGCATAGTTTCACGTTTCGGACCCGTGAATTGGCCTCCAAGATCGTGCGACTTAACGATGCTAGACTATTTTCTGTGGGGATATGTGAAGTCGCTAGTGTACGCCGATAAGCCTGAAACGATTGATCACTTGGAGGACAACATTCGCCGCGTTATTGCTGATCTACGGCCACAAATGTTGGAAAAAGTCATCGAAAATTGGACCTCCAGATTAGACTACGTCCGAGCCAGCTGTGGCGGTCATATGCCAGAAGTCATATTTAAATTATAATGCCAGAAGTTTATCTTTCGAATAAAGTAAATTTCATGTCAATTTAAAAAATTCATCTTTGTTTTATTCCATTTAAAAGTTCTATACCTCTATAAAAAACACCCTTTATTAAGAATGAAATAAAATTTTTATAAAAAAAATTGTACCGACTAATAAAAGTGCGCTAAAAGTGCAAAAAAACTATAAATTTTTATAAGAAATTGAAATTTTTGAAGCCGTCGCCAAACTAATACTTGACAGAAAGTATAAACATAAACATTTAAAAATACTTTACTTGTAATAGCTTTCTTACCATAATTTGTATATATTAGTAGTTATTTATTTCATTTAGAAATAATTTGGCGCCGACTTCAAAAATTTCAATTTCCTATAAAAATTTATAGTTATTTTTCACTTTTAGCGCTTTTTTAGAAGTTGGTTCAATTTTTTTTTATAAAAATTTCATTTTCAATTTTTGGTTTTGAATTGATTATGATATCCATAAATTATTTGAATCAAGGTTGCAAAAAAGTAACCATTTTATTCAAAGTTGTAAATCACCCTAAAATGAACTACTAAAAATTCTTTGATTTTTAGAGTTCTCCAAATACCAGTGAAATTGTGCCAAACAATATTTAATACGTCATAGTAAATCCACTATCTTAAACTTCAAATTAATTTTAAATTGGTAATATAGGTCCCAAAATCTTCCAATATCGATATTTAAAGACCTTCAGACGTAAATTTCTTAGCCCGATATATTTTATACTGCATATTGAGTTTGTATACGCCTCAAGAATCCCGCAATATCAATTTTGAACAAAATCGGAAATATAAAATTTTCAGTCTCTCATATTGTATCTTATCAACCTATAGTTTTACAAAATTAACTTCATATTCGTAACTAGCGACCCGCCCCGGCTTCGCACGGGTGCAATGCTGATACTAAATACACTACAGAAAAACTGTGACTATTTATTTTATTTTTACAACAATTATTACATCGGCCTCCGACGCGCTATTTATAGGCACGCTGCCGCCGCCCCGGTCGGCCAGTACCGCCGCAAGCGCTACTTCCCGCAATTTTAAATCTGTAATATCTTCGAAAATATTCATTTAAATCTTGTGCTGTAAAGGACCATATAGATCTATATTAAATCAACAATGTATTTAAGCTATTTAATTGGATAAGGATTAATGCTGTATTGGTTAAAATCGCTTCAAAATTTGCCATTATTTGTCGTAAAAAGTAAATGACAAAAAAATGTTATTGTGGGATATCCATGAGAGATAGACATATACCATCGCGGAGTTTTCTGTAGACCTTTTCAATGTGTACAAATAATTACTACATTATTTTGATAAATCTCGTAGGGTTCAGCCTGCGTTTGCAATGTAAGCGGAAAAAAAATATGATAATTAACGACATCACATTAGAAACCTCAAAAATAACAGTATTTCTCCACTATTTAATGGATGTTATTATACATATAAACCTTCCTCTTGAATCACTCTATCTATTGAAAAAAACCGCATCAAAATCCGGTGCGTAGTTTTAAAGATTTAAGCATACAAAGGGACATAGGAACAGAGAAAGCGACTTTGTTTTATACTATGTAGTGATACACGACCCCGAAAACCCGCTAATACCAAATCAGAAAAAATGCGAATAAAGTAAAATTATCAATCCACCATAATGGATCCGCCATACTGAAAAAAATAATTTTAATGTCTTAATCTAATCTAAATTCACTATTTATATCCTCAAAAACGATTCAGTTCTACCTCTGAACAAAATCGAAAAATGTAAAATTTTTATTCTTCAATACTGGATTCGCCCTTTTGAATTCTTAAAAATACTTTTAATTTCAGGATTCACACCCTCAAGAACACACAATTTTGGAGAGAATCAAAAAAAGTAAAATTTTTAGAACGCCATATTGAATCCGTCAGATTGAATTTTTCAAAAAATATTTTTCAAATTCGTAATTAACACTAACAAAAATCCCCTGATTTTTAGACAAAATCGAGAGATGTATAATCTTTAATCCGCCATATTTATTTTTTTTTAAATAATTTAAGATTTGTAATGAGCTATCCCAATAACTCCCCCATATCAATTTTGAAAAAAATCGGACAAAATTAATTTTTTTATCGGCCATATTGGATACGCCATATTTAATTCTTTTAAAATAATTTCAGATTTGTTATGTGCGACCCCGAAAACTCCCCCAAACCAGTTTTGGAGAAAATGTTTTTTGTCATCTGCCATATTGGATCTGCCATATTGAATTTTAAAAAAATATTTTAGATTCTTTATGTGCGACCCCCGAAAACTCCCCCGTATTCATTTTGAAGAAAATTGGACAAAATGAATTTTTTGTTCGCCATATTGGATCCGCCCTACTAAATTTTTTAAAAATATTTTGACTTCGTTATGTGCGACGTCGAAAATTCCCACACACCAATTTTGGAGAAAATCGGACAAAACTAAATTTTTTGTCAGCCATATTGGATCTGCCATATTCAATTTTAAAAAATAATTTCAGATTCGTTGGCTACGACCCAGAAAATTCTCCCATACCCATTTTTCTATGATAATGTATTGTTATTTTCCCCTCTATGTTCCCGAGAAATCAAGAGGTATTTACCGGACACCTTGTTTTTCATAGCTTCAACATTTATTATTAAAATTTATCGTTAGGTGTATAGTTACTGTGGCCCCAGTTGCTCCCGTTTGTAATGTAACTGTTATTATTTGTTATATAGAGAATCACTACACCTAGTTTAAAGAGGTATAAAATTATTTTAAAGGTTTTTTTGTGACAAATTCGACATTCTGTTACCACTACCACTACTACTGACGTAATTGACGATCCGATGTCTTTTGAGGTAAATGAGAACAAATATTAGTACGATTCTCAACCGGTGTGAAATAATTTACCCATTCGCAACGCTATCTCCCGTACTATTACCTTACAATGAATAGAAATGAAATCATCCACGTACGATTTTAGTCACGTTTTTAAACCGACAGTGTGGGAAATGATGGTGATGTAAATTTACATGCGTGTAACATAAAGGAAACAACACGAATAATTCGGCTGCCAATAAACATTTTGCTGTCGCGAATACATATGATACAAAAAGTTTATTTATATTAAATGCTTATCAGCTCTGGACGTCGCTCGTTCTCTGATTTTTGCCACTTCATTTTTAAGCTCAGCTTGATTTTATGAAAAACTAGCAGGTAGCCATCGTGGCTTTGCTTGCACTTAAGACCATCGGAGATTTTAAGAAAAAGAGCCAGGGAAACCCACCCTTATTACATGCTTTCCTGTGCATACGTTACAATTCATACAATTCATCAACAATACAATAAAATCAAATTAATTTATTACAGTTCACACTGTATTTCAAAAAGCAAAATCTGATTTGTTATTCGACAAAGTCTGCATGTTTATTATCATGCAGACATATCTCGGAATTTATATTTTATATAGACAGTTGCTTCCTATGAATACTGTTCTTGGTTCGTTACAACTCCACTGATAATAATAATGAAGGTTTTTTATTTCAAACTTAACAATAAAAAAATAAAATATTGTTAATATTTTTACATTGGAAAAACATAAAAACATAATATTTCATAAATTGACGATTGTTAGGAAAAAAAAATAAAAGAGGGATAGTTGTAAGAATGAAAGAAAATATATTGTTGTCAATTAATAAGTTTAAGTTTTGTTAGATAAATAAAGACTTTTTGATGTCTGATTTGAGTCTATTTTATTTTTTTTTCTTTTAATCAGGTGGCTCCAGAGTAGTCTCTACCTTTTAGGGCTCATCCGGCTAGCTCTAATAGGAACAGAGAGTGGTCGAGATAAAATGCGCCACCTGTTTTGGTGCCTTAAAGGTTAAGGCAGAGACCGATCTAAAAACAAAACAGGAAGTCTAATTTAACTCCAAGAAAAATACCCAAAAAAATTTAAAAACAAACCTCTATATATTACAAGTTACGGTGTAAATGTAACCACCGAGAGTGGCCCAGCGCTTCTCTGTTCGAAGGAATAAACCTGGGATAGTCAGCTGGTTTTTAACAATTCAAAACTAAACAATTAATCTAACAAAATGAGTAATTTAGTTTAATCAGTGTGTTTTGGCTATAGTACTAAATATACAAAAGCTATTTAATATAAATGATAACTATATATATATATATATATATATATATATATATATATATATATATATATATATAAATGATAATATTAAGTGCACTCTACCCGCGTAAATAGGCCCGTTTACCTGAGTGTGCCCTTTTACATATGTGAAAGATATCAACTGCATATGGTTGCACGATTCAATAAGTTGTACCATGTGAGGAAACACAATGGTTTTTAAAGAGGTAGGTAGGCTGATTATTTGATAATTATATATACAAAAAAAAAACACTATGATTGTCTTTAAATTTATAGGTTGACCGAAGGCAAAAATTAAGCAGGTTAAAAGACTATAATTCCCTGAAACGACACAGACACATAAAACCTGATTAACGGAGGCTTCTTGACGTCCTGATGTTGAAGCTCTGGATCACGCGGTGTGGTGGTATGTGCAGCATACAAGGCAGTGCCGTAGAGATATACGCCAGATGGCCCCGATGATGATCCAAATGAGGGCAACAGGGGTAGAAACGACAAAAGGAAAGCAAGAAAATAACAGAAAGAAAAAAAGGCCTAAAACAAAAGATGGACTTAGAAAGAACTCAATTTTTTATGTTACGAGTGAGGTAGGTTACTTATTCCTTTTCTTTTTAAACATACCTACAATTATTAATACTTAAGAATTAAAACAAAAATTAAAACAAAGACTTACCAGTGATGTTAGGTGGCCTTTTTGTGGTGGAAAAGAAAAAATAGAAAAATTTGATATCGGGTTTGTCTCCCGAACTGACCAAACCAAATCAGCACACAGCTTTTAAAAGTACACAAAGTAACCTTTTACTATAAATTTTGTCAAGGATCCGAATCTTTCACATCTAGCAATAATGCCAAGTGATCTTTCCCGGTGCAACTCTGCAAGGAAAATGTCCTTATCACTCTAAGATTTTTTTTCTTATCCCCAGAAAAACGTCCAAGGAAACGGCGGGAAAAGATACAGGAATCTGTATATCGAAATTTTAAAATTATTACAAGTACTTTTATTATCAATTAACTAAAACAATTGTGGTGCGTTCAAAATCTATACCAGTAAAAAGGCTTTGTTGAAGTAAAACTGTCTCGCAAGAAAAGTCGAGTAGATTCTAACCTTAAAGTTTATTTTTATTTGACACTAAGGTAGTTTTTCGTTTGCAGCTTAATAGAACCTCTAATAGTTATACAACAACTGACAACAACGGGAAAATTAAAGTGCCTAGAAGACATAGAAGATCCAATAGCATCCAGAGAGCTTCCACTCAGAAATCTGTCGATTCTGCAGCCAATTGATTATCTGCTCACTCGAGATCTCTCGATGAATGTAACAATAATCGCAAAATACAATTTAAATTAAGAATTTCTAAATAAATATTCCATACCGAGCCACTCTTTGTACAAGACTAATACTTTTCTATATTTTAGGTACAAAGGAGCTTTACGAACTAAACAAAACAACAACAAGGACTATCGAACAATGACCATCAATTATAATACCATAATTGTGAACCTAATTCTAATAAACAAGATATACTGCCAACGTTTTCTTTCATTTGTAAATATGTTCCCAAAACAAAACACATAAATGATGAAGAAGGTAAGCGTAAAAATTATTATTTTAGATAAGAAATTAGACGGGAAAAATTAAAACCGTAACACGTTTCCAAATTCTGTTAATATTTTATTTTAAATTAAAACAAAAACAAACCGTGTTACCTCTAATAATTATGAAATATTATATTTATTACTAGTCAGTCGATTCTATGTAGATCAGTCAGTTGTTAGTCAGTTGATTGCCCAAAAAGTTGGCAAGCCTGTGTAAGAGAAGTGACGAACATTAAGCGGGTCTCCAGTCCAGTGCAGGTCGACCATTAGCCAAACCTAGTGATATCTCCGTCAAGAGTGCCAGACATGAGTCTAATGTTATGGAAATTCAAAACTTAATTTTAATAATATGCAGCCCAATGTTGTTCAACTTATTTTGAATAAACCTTTTTTTTTATAAACAGAACTCGAAGGGATAGTTTAGAATTTAACCCCAGAAGACCAAAGTTCCCAATTCCTACATCCCTATTCACATCCTAAAATTGGGCATGATACTGGGCGATGTTCAGAATAGCCCACCCGAAGGAAGCTTGTCTGTTTTTACACCTATCCCACAAAATAGTGTATAAATAGCCAACAAAAAATATTTTCTAGGCACATATTTATAACAAATATAGCTTGAAACAAATTAAAATTGTTACTAAAAGAAACAAACTGAATCGTTAAATAATTTCAAACGAAAGTACATACAAACTTAAAAAATTAAGAAAAATTTTGAGCGAAGTTGCAACAATAGAAGTTACAATAATACTGAATGAATATTAACAACAATATTTTTTTCTCCATTTTTACAGTAAAAATAAATAAAATCTCACGACTGGCTTATAAAAAGGAATTTAAAGACCAAATTTTTAAATGCTTATTTACTGTTTATTTTTTTATAGTCAAAAGATATATTCTTCATGGGGTCCGCTATTCGATAAAAAAATGACCTTTTAAAAAACTGAATACAACGGTGTAAGAGTTCCTGTAAATCTAATATTTCAATTAAAGACATCTCTCCTGTATCTGTATTTTATTATGTAAATATTGGGGACTTTGTATTATAATTATAAGGAAAAACTACGTTGTGTCATGCAATTGCTTCTACTATTCATATTCAACCATTTTCACTCCTTAAGGGTGTGACTAACATGATCAAACTTTCCAATACAATAAAAAAGCGTAAACAACTCTTTTTGATTTTTTGTATACGTTTAATATCTACTAATTTAAGGCATGATCTATATATGACATCACAATAATTTAGTTGTGATAAAACTAGTGATTTTACAGACCATGGTGTTAATTGGTTTATTTAAAATGTTCGGTTCTGATATATTAATTTTGTATTAAAATTACATTCACTAACATGCTCTATAAATCTTAGCTCCAAGTTCATTATAAAATGAATAACGTCCATTTCTATACATGGGTTTAATTAAAAATTCAGAGCGATATGAGCTTCCCCGGAATACCTCTGACTCGAGCTAAGTTCAAGGCAATGATTCGGAATTAATTTTATGGTTGTAGAGGTCCTAATTAATTGCCTACATAGATTGAGTCATTTCTTCTTTTTTTGAAAGATAGATATCTTTGAATGTGATCGGTATGATAGTGCTGCATGCAGGATAAGAAAATTGAAGGAAATATTTAAGGAAAAAGGAGAGGTAAGATTATTGAGTCTTGTGGGGATACCAGTTAAGATATTTAAAGATATGGCCGTATTCTAAGGAAATTATTGACGATATCAATCGCCCTATGTGATAGGTCGATAAAATGCAAAACAGAACTGAGAAATAATTGATTTCGAGTAACAAATGCTTTTGTGTAATTTAGTAAAACCAGAACTGTTAACTTGTCGTTATCTGTGACAGTTATATTGTCGGTAATTTTATGCAACGCAGTTGTGGCAGTATGCTAATAGATCTAAAACTATTGGCCTTACCTGTCTGCAACATTTCAAAAGCATCTCATCGGACTTACTTTGCCCCTAACATGAAGACCCTTCAGAAATAATTTTTCCTCTACTTTTTCTGGTATTCCTCGTATATGTATAGTTTTCATGACTTTACTGCCTTCCAGCAGCCAGCCAAGAACACACAATGACATGAAGGAAGCAGGCCTTTCCGGCGAGTGACGAGGCCCTTTGATAAGTTGAACTATTTGACATTTAGACACAAAATTGATCGAATAGTTTTCGAATATGTCCAGTAAGGGGAAAAGAGAATGAATAGAGAAACCCTCTTAGCATTGTTTCTTTAAAGGTTTCGATAAAAATTCTAATCTTTGTTTATTATTGACGTGAAGCAACGAAAACTAATAACGTCAACACCTGTTACGAGCAGGCGCGGATCCAAGGGGGGGCGGTGGGGGCGATCGCCCCCCCCCCCCAAGAGCTTAAGTTCATAAAAATAGACCCAATTTTGCCCCTTATACTATAGTTTATTCAAGAACTAGAGATAGTAATAAATAATTTTTTACCCTTTTTTTCTCTTCGCACACTACCTGTTGTTCTTTAGTCCGGTGTCTTTGGCAAAATCTGTTGGACACATATATTTTTCATAGGAATGGGTCAGAAATTTTATAATCAAAAATACCGGTCTATAATAATGGACTATTTGGGTGGATAACAATAGATATTTGGAAGCGTGAAGTGTTAAAAAGGATTTTAATCCATGTCATACGCGTTTGGAAGGAGGTTTATTTTATCACTAACTATTTATGGCGCAGAATATTATTTCGGTAACAAACGTAAAATAAAAAGTTTTTATAATATTATTTTATTTCTTATGATTTCTCAATAATTCACATACATTACAAAATGTAGACAATTTTTGACATATTTAACACAAATCACAAGTGAAATTTTTATTATTTTTAATTTTGGCATAGAAACCGTTTTAGGCATATTCATACTAAAACGTTTCTAAATTATAATTTAAATACTTGCAAAATACCCATTGTCAAAAATACAGAAGAGATTCAAATGTAATTAATTTTTATATATTACAAGTTAAAATTAGACATTTAAATTTAATTTACTTTATTATATTGGAAATCCGATAGCCTCAAAAAAAATAAAATAAACATGTTAATTCTACACGCTTAAGACAAAGACACAAATACAACAATAAACAAATTACGGCTTACTGGGATTAAATATATTTAAAATTAAAGAGTGGGACACACTAAAATAAAAATAAATAAAAAAATGAAAATATATATAAACAACATTAAACACTAAAATAATATAAAAACAAAAATTTAAATAATAAATTGTGTTTACACTGGTAAACATAACGTATCTAATTCGTAATCAAAGTCAGTGAAGCTATCTTCGCTCAAATTAATTATAATTAGTTCGTCTATCTCAACGATCAAGAGATCGAGTTTCCACATTTTCTTTTATTCTTTTATTATATGGATTTTTCCATTTTCTGTAGTAACTTTATTCAAAAAAATCTTTCAAAAGTTCAGTTAAGTTACTAATTTTGTAAGTTGTGTTATTTCTAGCAACTCTACGTTTTACTTTGAGGGAGATACTTTCTTCTCCAACGGACATTGTTCCGGATGATCTAAAAGAACTAATTTCCTATCTGGTTATTCCCAGCAAAAATTAATTTCTCTGAGCAATTTCCAGAGCTCAGTTCTTTTAATTTCAGGTAACGACGATTGGGATCTGCTTCTCATTATAAATATATGTACAACCTCTTTTATTCCAGTTTACTTCTCTTCTTCCTTCGAGGTTTTTCGTTCTGCCTGTGATTCAATGTGGCTTGGAGTACTAATAATTCCAGTCATTTTTTTCTCCTTCAGTATTCGGTACATAGTGGATTTTCCAACTCCTGTCACGTTGGAACACATCTCAACAGAGCTTTTAACATTATTATCTAGATATTGATATCTTAAGGCATCATAAAACATTCATAGTAATAAGTCTTTCGTTGAGGAAAAAATGCCCTGGTTTAACGAATGAATAAATATTGATTTGGAAGCCATATCTTTTGGGCATCTCACTAAACTCAAATAATATATAAAAACAAGCCCAAACAAGATAAATCACTAAGGACACCCTGTAAGGTGTACTTTGCTCACTGACAGAAATTAAATTGAATTATCAGGAATTTTATTGTTGCAGTAAATTTATAAAAGCTTATAATATTTGAATATAATTAGATTTACGACAGTTCTCAGTTACCTGCGGCACTGGAGCAGGTACGTTGGAGGTTTCGGTAACAGATTACTCTCTCTAGTCCTTGAATAGAGGTAGGAATGTGTATGCTTGCGATCGCCCCTTCCCTTCCCAAGAGCTTTGAGTTCAGGAAAATAGAGCCGATTCTGCCTTTTATATTAGGAATATGTATGCTGCTGGCACTCCCCCCTCCGTTGACAATTTGTTTTTTCTTGTGATCGCCCCCCCCCCCCTCTAAAAGCTTCAAATTCATAAAAATAGACCTGACCCTGCGTTTTACACTAGAAATGGAAATGTTGCTGGTGTCTATCCCCCCCCCCCCCCCCCCCCGTCGACAACTTGCTTTCGCTTAACATACTGTACTTTTGTGATATCACCGCTACCTCCCCAAGGAAAGAGGCTGGATCAGCCCCTGGTTAGGAGACCCTAATATAATGCGAATTCGATACACACCTAGCATATTTTTTATATTATACGACATTTCAATTAGATCTTATCTAGCGCTTTGAAAGAATAAAATTTGAAAGTAATATAATATCTTTCGTTCAATTTATTGAATATACCTTCAAATAAACGAGAACACAAAATGTAAAAAGCCTATTTCGCGAAAATTACTACCCAGCTCAACAAATCTTCGCCGCCTACTTTTTTCGTATGTGCTGAAAAACATAAGAATGCACGATTTATTTATGGAAAAGCAGCACAAAGCGGAATGATTTTAGTCGTTGAATTATTGACGACTAAAGCGAGAGTTCTTTCCAGAAAGGCCGTTTCAAATAAGGAATTCACACCCACCCCGCTAAAGCCAAGAGGGTAAAAGCAGAGCTTCGTACAATGGGAAGGCTACATTATAATGCAGGCAAAATACTCCTTTTCACTTTTGTTTATGAAAAGTGGAGATAACAGTTGTTCATTGCATAACATTTTAGTCATACGTTTACTTGTGTCGTTTAAATTCGATTAATTAGGAATTTGACATTTTCATCAAGCCACTATGTTTACATTATTGCAGAAATTTTGTTTGTTTTTTTTTTTGACTATATTGTTCAAAAAAGGGCGAGCATTTTTACCATTGGATTTAACCTTGACCTCAATGTGACGGTCATATATCAAGGCCATTTTAGGGTCAAAACGAAAGATCGCAGTATTTCGTTAAATGTTTCGTATAAAAGTTGTTGGATGACACAGGAGTTAAGTGGTAGTGACCTTGAAAATAACCTTTACTTTGACCTTTAATCTTATTTGGTGTGGAATAGTTGATGACAAGTTTGTGGGTCCATACTTTCTTAAAGATAATTTGAACTGCGCAAAATATCGTGAGAGTTTAGAAAATCAACTTGCACTTTTGCTTGAAGATATACCCTTAGATGTAAGGCAACGAATCTGGTTTCAACACAATGGATGTCCAGCGACTATTTCTAATTAACTCAAGTGTTGAATCACGAATTCAACGAGGACGGGTGGATTGGTAGAGGAGGTCCAGTAACTTGGCCGAGAGATCGCCAGATCTTACGTCACCAGATTTTTGTTTAAGGGGTTATTTGAAGACGTGAAAACATGAAGTAGCGAATCAGAGATGCTTGTGTCAAAATAACATCTGAAATGCTCCGCAATGTCTGCAATTTTTTGAAGTGAGGGTCGATAAGTGTATTGAAGTTAAAGGTAACCATTTTGAGCACTTATTGAAATAAATTGTTATGAAACTTTTAACATGAGCGATCACACAGAATTATGAGGGGCGAAGGGACTCATAGAAAACAAGTATTCTGATGGTGAGAGGCAAGGGAACCCACCAAACAACAAGCACCTCGATGGTAAAGTCGATGGGAGTTACCGAAAATAAGCACCTGATGGTGAGAGGCGAGGGGACTCTCCCGAAAACAAGCATCCAGAAGAAAACAAAAGCTACTACGTCCCCGTCGTTGTTCCTGGGTAGCGCTAAAAATAGTTAATTATGCACATAGTCGAACAAAGTACATTTTTTGTTAACAGTTCTGAACGGTATGAATTTGTTGAAATAACCCTGAAGATTGCGATCAAGGTAATGTTATAGCAACCTTTGCAATCTTACATCTTCAATATGAAATATTTTATAAAATAATAACGTTGAAGATCTTCGTTTGACCTTTAAAATAACCTTAGCGTTGAGGTCAATGTCATATCTGATGATAAATTAGTGTGAAATTGATCGGTCTTTCCATTTCCGGGGGTCAATTGAGGACTTCCATTTCAAATTTTTAAAATTGAGCTTCAAATGGCCTTGAAGGCTCCGATCAAGGTTGCCTTCAAGGTCACTGCCACTTGGCGCCCGTGCCAACCAACAATTGCGATCTTTCCGTTTTGACTTTGGAATAGCCTTGATATTTGACCTTCATCTTGATGAAGGTCATAACTGATGGTAGAATTCCCGCTTTTTTTTATTTTCGGGGTCGAAATTGGAAGTTCTATTTAAAAATCTGAGGTCGACCTTTAAATGACCTTGAAGAGTACGATTAAGGTCATTTTCACTGCCACCCTATAATTTTTGTATAGGATATTTTTCAAAAAAAACTGATCTTCCGTTGTCTCAAGATAAATGCCGCACCCTATATATAAAATATATATATATATATATATATATCTAATATATATATATATATATATAAATATATATATAATATATATAATATACTATATAATATATATATATTGTTGTATTCGCACGAAGATGTAAGTCCACTGTACCCGGCGATATACAAATCTGAAAGATATTGACCTAAAATTTTACAGCGGTTGTTTCGTCCTGTGGGTCGACGTCTTACCCAGACACCCTGTGTTGACGTACTTATATATAGTTGGATCTTGTATTTGTACTTATTTTCGGGCGGAACGTGTCGGTAGGATATTATTTTTTATCCGTAGTACTACAACAATATATATATATATATATATATATATATATATATATATATATATATATATATATATATATGTATATATACAGGGTGAAAGTAATAGAGCACTTTTTGATATAATTTAAATTATTTAGAACATATTGTATATTTACTTTGAACAAAAATTCACGAACAATGCAGAAATTAGTTTTCATAAAATAACAGTGTAAAGATTACCTGTGGATCATCTTGAAGTTAGAGTGGTAGTGAAAGAACCAGATGGGATATTTGTAAGATAATGAAGGTTCTTTTGGCTACTTTTGGAAAAATTACGTCTTTTAGTAGTTATTTTATAATATTTTTATATATTTTCTTAAATTGCTTTTACTGCATGATTATTTTTTTGTATTATTTCCAGAATTTCTCTTTATTATTGTGTGGTATTAAATACCACACTTTCTATCTCACAAAAAAACCGTTATTATAGACCTCGAAGATCGCAGCATTAAATTATTATTATTTATCCTGAATCCTAAAAACAGGCTATTCATAAAGCAAGAGAAGCCTTAAAAATGAACAGCTATCCCGAAAACCTAATTAACAATATCTTTAAAAAATTCTTAATTAATTTTATAACGAAAACTCACCACATACTAATACAAATCAGAAAAACTAAAAATTACTTCACTTCCCGAAAAACACCAAATTGCTTTTAAAAATCATAACATAACTCTCAGCCATAAAGGTCACAAACCTCTTAAAAAAATGCTATAGCAAATTAAAATCTAAAATATCAAAGATAAAAAAGCAGATGTCGTTTACAATATTCCATGCAAAGATTGCAATGATCAATACATAGGACAAATAATCCAATATTTAAAAAACAGAATGAACGAACATAAATACGATAAAAAAAAATAAAACTGCGTTAACGACACATATTACGAAAAATCACCTTTCCTTTTATTTTGAGAGAGTAAAAATTTTAAAAACTGAAAACCACAAAAGGAAGGGATATTCTGGAAATGTCCCCACGCATATATATTTGGTCTCCTCTATGTTTACCGTATGATCTCATCTCCTGTACTCTTCAATCAGTTTCCGAAGCATGTATTCCATTTGCCAGAACTACTTGATCGTCTGCGAATTGCAAGGTATACAGACCTGTTTTCTTATTTAGCTGAATTCCAAACCTCAATTTTTTTTTTCCAATATCGTAAAGTAGCAGCGACATAAATTTTAAGCATAGTTGCTGATATACAACTTCCCTTTCTTAGATTCTTTGTTACAGTAAATTGTTGGGATAACTTATTTCCTATTTTTATTCTTGAAATTGATTGTTCATCAAAGTTTTGCAGGACTTTTACTATGCTGTAATTGATCTTTTATTCTTGGAGCACTTCCCAAAGCTCTTTTGCTGGAACGGTATCATAGCCCTTTTGGAGATCAGTAAAGGTTAGGTACACGATCGACCGGCTCTTATTCCACTTTGTTTTTCGTCCTGATGTTTTTAATATTCCTTTTTAATAATATCTCTTATAATTCTGCCTTATAGTCTGCTGAGGGTACTTTTAACTGATATAATTAGTTTTGCAGGAATACCTTACATTTATTGTTTCTCCTTCAATTTGTATTATGGTGTTTGCATCCTGGTTTTGTTATTCTGGTCTATCCTCAGTTAGTAATTTTCTATAGTATTTTACCCATTCCTTGGCTCGAATAAGGTTTATGTGTACTTTCTCCCTCTTTTGTGTGTTTTAATGGTTTTGCAGGTTTCAGTTCATTTTCGACCTTCAATATAGGACTTGAATTTCTGATACTTCTTGTCCCAAGTAATATTTTTCTGTCTAGCTATAGTTCTTTTTAGCAACTGTGATCTTGGTTTGTATTCGTGTTTGTCTTCTTATTTTTTTGTTCCGAGCGACTTAAGGTATGTTTTTTTCTTTTATTTTACTGTGTTTTCAATTTGTTCATTCCACCCCATTTTGTTACTATCTAGTTTCTTCTCTTTATCCAATGCTTCATGTGAAGATTTATGTATACTACTTGTTAGGTTGGTGTATATCTGTTGGAATGATCCGTTCGTTTCTTGCAGACTTTCAGCTAATCCTTTCACCCTCTGGTGGTTAAAACCCTTCATACGTCTGATTAAGACTGCAGTGTTACATAAATAAACTGTAGGGATAAATGGCGGATTGGAAAACTAAATCCTATTAAGACGCAGGCAATAATGTTCACTAAAGTCCGATTTTAAATTCCAGATGATTGGTTATCCATTTCGAAAATGAGATTCCCCGGAGGACTCGTGCTAGTCTTCGATAGAATAATACCTAGCGTGATCAGCAATACAATCTGACGTAAAAAATATTTTGAAAAAAATTTTTTTAAGTAAGATACTTTCAGAGAAAATCTTTAAAATCACTATCAAGGAGTGATAGAGTCCACAGAAAGCAATGAATAACCTTAGAGCTAGCTTGCCTAGGAGCACAAGATTATGTTCATTGAAAGGAAGTAAAATAAACAAGTTAAACCCAAATGGACTGAAGGAAAAGTTGCATTTTTCATCAAATGAAATATAACATGATTTAAACTTATTTTCCGTGCAGCAAAAATTGATGTGAATTAATACGATAACTATGATAAACTTAAAAGTATTTTACGCTGTAAAAGCATCCATATAAAAGAATTATTTGAACAAAAATATCATTTTAACTATTTTGGATATTAAAAATCATTAAAATTTTAATGTTTTGGCTGATAGGCCCAAAACCGGAACCTCCATCCCACTGTATTTGGGCCACGTGTTCCATTGGCGCCCGATTTGAAAATCGCTTGGGGATATAAGGAGGGTGAACTCAAATTGATTTAAAGTGTTTCGGATTAATTATGGAAATTATTAGCACATAATTTACATAAACTTTACAACATGAGTATTAACTTAAAGTTTTGTAAGTGTAAATTCACATATACCAAAATTGGATAATTCATTAAGGTATTTATTATGTACTTATTAGAATATTGTAGTCTTTAGACTACGTTAAATTTATTATTAAATTGTTTCCCATCAATAAAGTTTAAAAAGTACGTTATATATGTAGCAAAATTACTGAAAAAATTGTGATTCTTAAATAGCCGTTTATTATTTTGAAGCACAATTTTCTCTTCGCTCAAATAAAGCGATTATTTAATAAAGTATACTAAAGACGTTCCATGACATCAGACACCCTCAATATACATGTCACATAACTTTTCGCACACCGCACAGTGGCCCAGGTAATTAGGTTAGGATGACAAAAATATTACCTTGGTTACTGAAATTTAAGTAGCCTACGAATATATTTCTTATGAGAATAAATAAAGAATAAAACAATATTTTTCAATATTTTGAACAGTTTCTTTCTGGTAACTTATTAATAACACTTTTAAATACTAAGCCTGTAAATTGATTTGTAAAAATATTATTACATTATTAAGTCTAAAAATCTGCAGAATAAAAAACAATTTAAGTAATTGTAACCAAATAAATACTGAAATAGCTGCGGTTTCTTGTATCAACGCTCGTTTTGTGATTGATAGGATACTTCGCGCTTCATAAAACAAAACTTCTAGATAGATAAATACTCGTAGATAGATATATACATTTATTTTCATATGCAAAAGCTAGATAGAAAATATGTCAATGGTACGATAAATTAATTTACTACGATAAAATACAATAAAATAACAAAATGCAAGCAGTAGAGCCAACAAACAAACTTATATGGTATGGGAAATTTAAAACTATTTGTTGATAACAAATTTTTAATATGATCAGGAATTGTACAGATGACAACCATTAAAAAATGTTGACTTTTCGCATAAGGCTATAGTATATGAATTCACAGCTGAAAGGTCTTTGTGTCTAATAATATAAATATGATCTATTTTACCCTTCACAAAATATCAGAAAACATGAAAAATATAACAAACTGTTTCATATATGTAAACTTCAATTGCAGTGGGAATATAATTGTCCTTAGAAGTGCTATGACAAATCTTACCACATTTGAAACTGGCTAGAATGCATAGAGCATATTTTTGAACACGAAATCGTTGAAAATCTTTATACAAACCCAGATGTAATATTCCATATCTTAGTCTGGAGTGAAAAGTGTCGAAATAAAGTATAGGTTTGCCTCATTATTTAGATACGGAACGAAGACCACAGTATAATGATGATAGCTGATTACATAAAAAATCAATATGTATACTCTCTCTCTCTGTAGCTTTACAACCCTTCGTGGGTCCTCGCTGCATCCACGACCTGCCTCCATTTGCTTCGGTCCATCATGTCGTTACTCCAATCTCGTACTCCCAGTACATTTAAATCTTTTGTGATGTTATCCCTCCATCTTAGTCTGGGCCTACCTAAGGGTCTCTTTCCGGTCGGGTTCTCTTCCCATATTCGTTTGATGAGACGTTCGTCATGGGCCCTATGAACATGTCCTGCCCACCTAAGTCTTTGGGCTTTTATTTCGTTAATGATGCCTGGCTGATCATACAAGCTCTTTAATTCTTCATTTGTTCGGATGCGGTATTGTCCCGTTGTTTCATCTACTCTAGGCCCATATATTTTTCTTAATATCTTGCGTTCGAAACGTCTTAATAACAATTCGTTCTGTTTTGTGATGGTCCAGGTTTCTGAGCCATATGTTATTACCGGTCTAATAACTGTTCTATATATACGGATTTTGGCTGATCTGGACAGCAGCTTTGATTTTAGTATCTCCTGCAATGCATAAAAGCACTTAAAACCTTTTTGTATTCGTGTGCGTATTTCACTGCTCACATCATTGTCGTGTGTTATATTGGCCCCTAGATATTGGAATTCTTTCACACATTCAAAATTGTATGTGTCCATAGTTATATTCTGTCCTATTCTATCCCTACCTGCTCTTCGGTTTACGTGCATGTATTTGGTCTTCTCTTCGTTGATGTTGAGTCCTACTTTTTTTGTTTCCCTTTCCATTCTGATAAACATTTCCTTTGTTTTAGTTGTGCTATTTCCTACGGTATCGATGTCGTCTGCATATGCTAGGATCATTCCGGGGCCCTGGTTTGAGAATACTTCCAGTTTTATGTTAGCCTCTTTGATGGCCATATCTAACACTATGTTGAAGAGTAGTGGCGATAAGCCATCGCCTTGTTTTAAACCACTGGCAATAGAGAATATGTCCGTAGTGTGCTTACCGATTCTGACTTTCGCCCTTGCATTCTCTATACATATTTTAGTCAGATTAATAATCTTCTTTGGCACGCCTACCTTTTCCATGGCGATCCATACATTATCTCTTACAATGCTATCATATGCTTGGCGGAAATCAACGAACAGCTGGTGTACATCTTTTTTAAATTCCCAACTCTTTTCCAGAAGCTGCCTAATAGTAAATATTTGGTCAACAGTTGATCTTCTTGGTCGGAAGCCACATTGGTAGTCCCCGAGGTTTTCTTCTGCGTAAGGGGATATTCTGGTTCTTAGTATGTTGGATAGCACCTTGTAGGCAACGTTTAGTAACATAATTCCCCTGTAATTTTTACATACTGATCGGTCTCCTTTTTTATGTATTGGGATAATTATCCCTTCGTTCCATTCTTTTGGAAGTTCTTCAGATTCCCATATCTTCTCCACAAGGGTTTGTATTGCTTCATGTAGCTGATCTCCGCCATATTTTATAAGCTCCGCGGTTATGTTGTCGCTCCCGGGTGCTTTATTGTTCTTCAGTTGGCTAATTGCTTTTTTGATCTCTGTCAGTGATGGAATTTCTACCTGTTCCTCTGCTCCCTGGTATATTGTATTTGTGATGAGAGCTGTGCCTTTTATATTTAGTAAGTTGTCAAAATATTCGTGCCAGGTTTGTAGGATTTCTGTTATATCTGTTATGAGATCTTTATTTTCTTTCTTTAATATGCTGGTCCGTGGCGTATGTATACGTCAGTCTAAATACTAATCTGGCATTTTAATAGATAATTTTGCAGTTTTGTCTATTTTCCAATTTCAGTAATATCATTTTATCTTGCGCTACAAAAAATTATACAAGAAATTTGAGAAAAAAGTGGATATCATTGTATTTATATCTAAAAGTTTGTTAACCACAAAAAGCATATTTATATCATCAGTGTAGGTCATCGATAATAAAATTTGACAAGGTAGCATAAATATTGCTAGAATAAATTATATACAGTAGATGGATCCGGATCTCTGTGGAACTCCTTCCTGAACACGAGCAACGTCAGAGTAGGATGAGAATCAAGAAAAAGAAGGGTCACGTAAACCTAGAACCCATGAAATTAAACTACCTTTTAGCTTGCAGCATCAAGTATAAACTGGTTTACTAGTTTATACTTGATAACGATTAGAGATACAACCTAATCGAAACGTCGTAAAAACAAACAAAAATAAAGGTAATACAAGTCCAACAACCACCTTTCGCCAATTAGATTAGTAGTGTTGATAATGTCCTCTGTGTGGATCTTCTGCAGACTGAGGCTCAAATTTGCCTGTCATTTCTTACAACCAAAGCATCGAAGAATGGTAATTTATTTTGTACTTCTTTCTTTTACAGTGAGTTTAATGGTTGAGCTAATATGGTTGAGATGAGAAACAAAGTTTTAAGGTTTTTCGTCGCTTTCATTCGAGATAATGCAGGTATAGTTTATCTAGTCCATAATTTTGGATTCATATTTGCGGATTCAAATGCCAGGATCCTGAACCATTCCATGAAAGTATTTACAAACATTTTTGAAAGAAATATCCCATCATCCTGACTATAATCTTCTGTTTTAAGTTTTTTCGCTGGGTGATCTTGAGGTTTACACTTCCTTTTTACCCCTATTTGGACATGGTTCCCTGTCCCTGTTGTTTTTTGGGTAGTTTTTATTACAAACACGGCATAGAAACATCCTTTTTTGATTAACAGGAGCTTAACACTATCTTAACCTTTAAGTGTGTATGCACTGTATGCTACAAAGAAGGGGATTAAATAGATTTTAAGTGAGTGCCAACGTTGGATTGGAGTAGAAAAATTGAGATTTATGTGAATGTCAACGTTGGATTGGTGTCAAGTGTGTGTTTGAGTCAAGGGTGGGAAGACGGGAGAGAGAATATTCTGTAAGAGAAACTCTATAGAGTTCACTGTAATGGTCACTGATCACGGAGCCAGCATCTGTTCTTCTGATCTACTCTCCTGGATGAAGAGTTTTTCCTTTTTTTTTCGGAAATAGAAATTGGTCAAATAAGATTCCAGTAAGTTCATGATGGCAGATGATGGCAGAAATGTTCTTTCTTCTAATATCTTGTCTTCTTCAAGTTTATTCCTTATGACCTTTAGTGACTCCTTAATTGGAACGTTGATGTATAAGGCTTTCCACGTCCAAGCTAAGAAAAGTCTTCTAGTTATACTTCCATTTCGCATGTAATTTGTACAAAATGTTCGAGTTCTTAACACAGGACGATGTAGTTCCTTGCAATAGTGTCAGGATTGGAAGGAGGAACTTGGCAAGCTCAGAATTTGGAGAGTTCCGAGAATTCGTGATTGATTGTAAAAGCATGTCTTATTTATATACCTTCGGGAGTCTATAAAGTTGTGGAGTTTTGCTGTGAAGTGGCGTTAACTTAGTCCTAGTTTTCTCAAGAATATACTGTTTATATTTGTTAAGAACGTTAGTTCCTTCCTTCAAGTGTAGATATATGATCTTTATCAAGAAGTGTTTAGTTTCCTTTTCTTGAAACTTCGCCAATTTACTGGAAACTTTCTGTAAGTTCGTTAGGGCAGTTGTTTCGTCTTTGCTGATATTTAGTTTGGTTTTTACAGATTTTTGTAGAGTTTCTCTTACCTTCCATCTGAACTCATCTGCAAAATGGTCATCGATGCTTGTTATTTCCGCGGCGATAATTCTTTCAGAGCAGCCGTTCCTCTGCATTAGTTTTAGTATAAATGGTTGTGTAGCTTAAGAATTTATTCGATACCACTTGAAAATAGCTACAGATAACTACTACCTGAAACGTCGTTATATTCAACAAAAAATAAAAGCAATGGAAATCCAACATATACCTACTTCTTAAATCATTTTGTAATAAAATCTGGGAGAATTCGAACTTCCTTAAATTCTACCTCAATATTAATAATTTCTTAACCCGATAAAAATTCTTAAAACTTCTTTTTAACATTTTATCCTTAAAATTTCATAATATACGTACGACATTGACAAAAAAATACCACAATCTAATGCCTTTCTCTCGCAAAGATGGATCCGCAAGGGAATGAAAGAAACACAGAAAGCTTTAGTTTAATCCAGGCTTCCGAGCGATTTGGCTAATCTTAGGGGAGTTTCAAACTCCTGCAGATGTAGTTGACAGCTCGTCATAATGCCAACTGCACGATCGTAATTTGAGGAATGGAAATACTGGGTTTAATGACAGTCATAATGGGATATTAAAAAGTTTCCATACTTTATCTGTTGAGGTAAATTTTGTCACCTTTAGTAACTGACGAACGACAATTTTGGGGAAAGATTTAAGTTGAAAACAATAGTACACCTTATTTCTGTCAGTCTTTGATTGATAAAGGGTATAAATCTATAATTTAATAAAGATTATATACGAGGGAGACTAAAAAATATCCATTAAGTCGTAGTAGAAACAATTAACTGTGCATTGCTTAGTGAAATTGGGGTATCACATTTTATTGACAGTCACATATATATATATATATATATATATATATATATATATATATATATATATATATATATATATATATATAAATATGTAGATAAGTTTTTGTCCGTGTGATTTAAAATAAAATAGAATAAAATATTGGCGAAGCGGACGTGAAAATTTGTCAATCTACATGATTTTCGTATTAAAAAGTGCGGAGCACTCCAAAATATGGAAAAACTCTGGGTCCGACAGATGGCGACAGCGCTGTTTCGTCCTAATATGGGACTCGTCAGGCCACCGCAGTCGGTACAAACCATCATCTAGCCTGCCTTTGCATCGTATAAGCCACATTTATAATCAAAATACGGCAAATAAGACGACAAAGGCGACATCTCGATGGTCCACTTGATAATACAAGAACCACACAGATTAACAAAGTTTGTAAAAGAACCGTCATATGGTGGCGCGACGGTGAACTAAAACAGAAATATGTAAAATCGAGTACACGAAACGCGCTGCCCAAAAGATCAGATCACGTCCGCTTCGCCAATATTTTATTCTATTTTATTTTAAATTACACGGACAAAAACTTATCTACATATTTATTTACTTGTTTGGCTCTGAAACACGCTAAACGATGCTCTCATGGTGGGATCGTTTGGTGCGGCACGTGGCTTTGGCTGCTTAAATAGCGGTAGGCTTGCTTGCCAGTACCGAAAAATGGGACCCCTATCTTTTGGGCAGCGCGTTTCGTGTACTCGATTTTACATATTTCTGTTTTAGTTCACCGTCGCGCCACCATATGACGGTTCTTTTACAAACTTTGTTAATCTGTGTGGTTCTTGTATTATCAAGTGGACCATCGAGATGTCGCCTTTGTCGTCTTATTTGCCGTATTTTGATTATAAATGTGGCTTATACGATGCAAAGGCGAGATAATGGTTTGTACTGACTGCGGTGGCCTGACGAGTCCCATATTAGGACGAAACAGCGCTGTCGCCATCTGTCGGACCCGGAGTTTTTCCATATTTTGGAGTGCTCCGCACTTTTTAATACGAAAATCATGTAGATTGACAAATTTTCACGTCCGCTTCGCCAATATTTTATTCTATTTTATTATATATATATATATATATATATATATATATATATATATATATATATATATATATATATAGGAGGGCGAGTCAAATATTAACTGGATTTTTCTTTTTAACGTTTCCTAGGTAAAGTAAGTAACGTGACGTATGTTGGGTGGGGATGTAAAGTGGAGATTCCGTTCGCCAGAACAGATTGCCTGTTAGTAGCATCATGTCTGAGTAAAAGGTGCACATGTCTGCTAAGTAACGAATTATTATTATATTTTTGTCGCAGGAGGACGTAACAGCCCTCGAAATTTTGCATTGACTTACTGCACATTTGCTGAAAAAACACTTTGAAGGACCCAAGTTTTCGATTGGCACAAAAAATTGTCCGATGGCCGAGAGTCAGTGCAAAATGAGACCCATGCGTGCCGACTACGGACAAGCACCAGTGAGACGAATATTCTTGCGATCTGTGAGATGATTGAAGGAGACCGCCGCCTTACAATTTGGGAAATTGCTGCACACGTAGGAGTATCGTATCGGAGTGCTTAGTCAATTATTTCAGATGCTTTGGATTACCAAAAAATGTCGGCAAGTTGGATTCCTCGCCTCTTGATAAAAAATCAGAAAGAAAACCGTTTTGTCTTGCATGAAAGACTTTTGGCACGTTTTCGAACAAAGGGGGATGATTTCTTGAGGCACATTATCACCTGCGGCGGGTCGTGGGTACATCATTACACCTGGAATCTAAACAAGCAAGCATGGAGTGGTGAAAACCTGAAGAAGCAGCATCGCGGAAAGCCAAGACCCGTCTTTCTGCTGGAAAAGTTCTTGCAACTTTTTTTTTGGGGTTGCAGAGGCATATTGTTCGTTGATTTTTTTCATGAATAGCATACAGTTAATGCTGCGTACTACTGCCGACTGCTTGAGGAAGTGAAACTGACATACCTTATTCGAAGTGCGATTCTGCTCCATAATTCTTGGTCACCCACAGCTGCATTAACCCAAGAAAAATTGGAAAAAATTCATTGGAAAACACTGAAATATCCGCCCTATAGTCCCAATCTGTCGCCGTGTGACTGCCACATGTTTGGGCCTCTCAGAGAAGAACTGGGAGATCATCACTTTGACGACGACGAAGGTGTAGAAACATTCGTGCGCAATTGATTACAAACGCGACCAAATTTATTTTTTGATGACGGAATTAATACACTTCCGATTCGGTGGTTAAAAAGAGGGAATAAAAGAGGAGATAATATAGAAAAATAAAGTGTATTCAAAATTTTATTTACTGTACCAATAAATGTTCTAAAAAGAGTCCGGTTCATATTTGATTCGCTTTCGTATATACAAAGATAAATATCCAAAAAAAGGTTTACAATAGACGCTAAAAAAGCAGATGTCTGGAATATCCAGATACTGTTTAGGCCCTAAATTATATAATAATATTTCTATAACCTAAAGTATTAATAAAAAATTTTAGCGAAATACATTATATTATTAATTTGGAAAGAAGAAAAAAGGAAGGGCTGGGGAGGAGGTTGAAGATATAGGGTAAATTGAAAATACGGTAATGTGAACAGAGAAAAATAATCACACGTGCTGTTATCACTGCTGCTGAATTAGCCGTTTCTTTAACTCTTTCCTAAATTTTAGAGCGGACCAGTCTATAATAATTTTTCCTAAATAATTAATGCATTTTGCTACATTATAAATATTAAATGATTTTTTTAAAAATTCCTTTGTGCAGGTTCAATTGTGACTATCTGTTCGAAAAGTAATTAACATCTGTAGTGATTAATGATGGATGGAATCTTACAACCAAGATATTGGAGATTGAGAAAAAAAATTTAGGACGAGTTGAAGAAAAAAAAGTTTGATTCTCAGATACTTAGGTTTGGAACTTACAGTCGTTAAAGATACAGTAAATAGCACAGCAGGACAACAACTGTTGCTTCTATTCCACCTCCAGACTATACCAGAACTTTTATCTCTCGACCTTCAATCGAGAGGAGATTAATTAGATTAATTAATGAACGGAGAGTACACGATGTAAATTTTCATAAATAATTTTATTTATTAACAAGTGTCACTTTACAAGGAGGAGAATGACAAATTTACATAATGAAATATTTATCCTCGCTTGAAATATGAATGTAAAATTAACGAAGAGGCAGGGATGATTTGAATTACCTAGAACACCTAGTATATTTGCTAAATTTATTGGATAATCTTCCACTGGCTACAAATATATGATTCCTGCACGACAGTGCACCTCCACACTTCACATTAAATCATTTAAATGGAAATTTTCAAATCAATTGATTGGAAATGAAACTCCTGCACACTGAACACGCCGCTCACCCAATTTACCGCTTATGAATTATTTTTTATGGAGAACTCTTCAACAGATGATATACTGCAGGTCTGTAAAAACTGAAGAACAATTGTGGCCACGAATACAGATGGCAGAAATCAGTAAACACTTTATGCTTAGAGACAGACATGTTAAAAAGGGTGCAAGTCAACTTTCTCCGTAGAAGTAATCTTGGTGAACAATAATGTGGAAATTTTTCTGTTTTCGGTCGTTATTGGCTTCATGTGTTATTATTCATATGCTTTTCCTTATGTACATTTTTATTTTTGTTGGCCTACGATAACCCTCAGTATGCAATAAAACATTTAAATTCGGTAAATTATTCAGTTTCTTCTTCAGCTCTGTTATAGCCAGTTTTTAACATAGGCTTTAGGTTTCTTTTTCTGTCTGTCTTATGTCACCCTTATCCATGCTAGTTCTGTAATTTTTTTATCGCATAATTGTTGCTATACTATAGTGGTAAAACACCAAATTTTTTAAGGTCAAGTGTTAAATGAATCTATATTATCTACAGTTCTAAGTATGCTGTAACCAGGCGCGGATCCAAGGGAAGGGGCAGTGGGGGAGACACAAATACAATAGTAAAATAATAAAAAAATTACGGCTAATTCGAATTAAATATATATAAAATTAAAGAGTGGGACACACTAAAATATATATATATATATATATATATATATATATATATATATATATATATATATATATATATATACAACATTGAATAATAAAATACAATAAAAACAAAAATTTACATGGTAAACATTACGTCTCTAATTCGTAATCAAAATCAGTGAAGCTATCTTCGCTCAAATTAATTATAATTGGTTCCTCTATCTCACCGATCATGAGATCGAGTTTCCACATTTTGCTTTATTTTTTTATTATATGGATTTTTCCCAATTTTCCGCAGTAACTGTATTCAAAAAAATCTTTCAAAAATTCAGCTAAATTACTAATTTTGTTAGTTGTGTTATTTCCAGCAACTCCACCTTACTTGAGAGAGATATTTCCTTCTCCAACGGACAGTTTCCGGGCGATTATAACAGATTTTCTATCTGGTTTTTCCCAGCAAAAATTAAGTTGCCTAAGCAATTTCCAGAGCTCAGTTCTTTTAATTTCAGATAAATCCTGATCTTCACTGATTTTAGTTAGAATTTTGTCGACGGTTGGGATCTGCTTCTCATAATAAAATGTATGTACAACTCCTTTTATTGCAGTTTTCATCTCTTCTTCCAATGAAGTTTGCCTGTGATCGAATGTGGCTTGGGAGTACTAACAATTCCAGTCGTATTTTTTCTCCTTCAGTATTCGGTACCTAGTGGATTTTCCAACTCCTGTCATGTTGGAACACATCTCAATAGGTCTTTTAACATTATTATCTAGATATTGATATCTTAAGGCATCATAAATATTCATCGTAATAAGTTTTTCGTTGAGGAAAAAATGGAAAAAATGCATTGGTTTAACGATTTTGGAATAAATATAGAGGTAGAAGGATCAATCTTTTGGGTATCTCCCTAATCTGAAATAATATATAAAAACAAGCGGAAACAAGATAAATCACCAAGGTGTACTTTGCTCACCGAGAGAAAGTAAATTGAACTATCAGAAACTTTATTGTTGCAGTAAATTTATAAAAGCTTATAATATTTAAATATAATTAGAGCAAGTACGTTGGAGGTTTCGGTAACAGTTTTATTACTTTTTCTAGTTCTTGAATAGAGTATAGGAATGTGTATGCTTGCGATCTCTCCCCCCCCCCGCCCCCTCCCAAGAGCTTTGAGTTCAGGAAAATAGAACCGATTCTGTATTTTATATTATTATATGTATGCTGCTGGCACTCCCTCCCGTGGACAACTTGTTTTTCTTGCGATAGTCCCCCAAAAGCTTTGAGTTCAGGAAAATAGACCCGATTCTGCCTCTTATACTAGGAATGTGTATGCTGCTGGTATCCCCTCCTCGTCAAGAGCTTCAAATTCAGAAAAATAGACCCGATCTTGCCTTTTACACCAGAAATAAAAATGTTTCCGGTGTCCCCCCCCCCCCCCCGTCGACAACTTGCTTTCGCTTGCGATACTTTTATGATATCACCGCTCCCCCCAAAGAAAAAGGCTGGATCCGCCACTGGCTGTAACTACGTGTCAACAGCAGCAGATGGCTTACTTATTTAAATATTTCAGCTTCTGATGATTATCACTCCCAATGACAATCGTATTTCTATGAAATGATATACCTTTACGTATAAAATTGTAACAAGTTATTAATATGTTATTAATTGATACCAAATATCTAATGAAAGTTGATATGTTCCATCATAAATTACCTCTGTTTCCAGTTACATGGAGTAAAGTTAATTTTCCCAACTGAATCCAGCTGAAAATTTTTTGTCCTATAGGAAACCCAGCGATTTGTCAGATCTCTGTCTCAAATGGTTTAGTATAGAGGATATAGGTCTCAGAATATTACCGTCTTAGGCATTCAGTCACTTATCAAAGTCATAGGGCACTTTTTGCGCTCTAGCAAGAACTGATATCTATAATAGTTAGAATTGGATGGAGCTGGAAGTAAATTGAGTTTTAAAAATCAGAACAAATTTTACAGCCCAGTTAATAAATTTTCATTTCGTCTTGTATATCTTTGTATACAAGAAATGTCAGTTTTATTTATTTTTTTTTTGTTTTTACTCTTTAACTCCTGTGATCTACACTCCCTACCTCCTCTTCAGTATCAAATTTGCTTTCAATATCAACCGCAGAAAAATATCTAAAACAAATTAGAGAATAAAGAAATAATAATTTATAGGATTTATATTTGACAACTCCCATTATTTATAAAAGGTCACAACACGAGTTATAGTATAAACGTAACAAAATACAAATAAAATATTATACCTTAAAATTTCTAATCTAGAGGTCACAGTAACACATATCATTTTAGTCACTGTCCATTATTGAGTGGGCTAACTAGCTAATTAGCTAAGTTTTATAAATAACTGATAACTTCTGCCCAAAAATTATTACTTTACCCTTAAATCGCTATAATTGACTTTTTCAAAATAGACAAAATATTGAAATACTCAATTTTTTTTTATCTTTGGGTATTAAATTTTAGTATACTAGAGTGTGTATGTATATATCTCGTAGTGTATGAATTACAAGAGACTGTCTGTATTGATGTATTGTATTGTAAAATAAGAGGTTGCTTAGCCCCAAAATGATCTTCCTGCACATCATCCCAAGTCAAACTCTCTTTATTACTCTTGGTAGTTTGCTTAAGCTCGAGCAGACCATTATTTTGCTGAGAACTGCACGTTCTCCACCCGGATAAACAGTCCAAACGGACTAAACTGGGTCGCCTGCCGGACCGCGCCTTCCTGATCTAGCAATGTAGGTGAGGTTAGGCTTGTGTATATGGTGTTTCACCATACACTTCCTTCTTTACATCCTACCCCGCTAATGGCCAGCATTGCGGAGGACCCTTGTAAGAACGGGCAATGTTGTGTCATCCTACCGTCACTGTCGAGGACCCTTATAAGTACGGGCAGTGTCGGTTCCTTTCCTAATTTTCTACCGCTATTGGTCGACATTGTCAAGGATCCTTAGAACTAAGGGCAATGTCGTTCCATCCTGCTGACGCTGTCGAGGACCCTTACAAGAACGGGCAGCGTCAGTTCCTTTCTTTCCTTCCTACCGTCACCTATACACACACGCACTGAATGCTGTAAGTTTAGTTTTGTTTCTTATTAACCAGGAATGTGTTTTACCCCCAAGTGCCCTCCGATGTTCGTTGATAAGGGCGCTTAACAACTGCCGCCCCGACGTTTATCGCCGCCGCCGCGTGTAAAGATCGCCGCCGCCGTGTAAAGACGTCGCCTACCGCCGATCGATGCCGGGTTACTGTTAGACATACCGTGTGTACCGTCGTCGGTCGAAGTTTAGTACAAAGCGCCGTAAACAGCGTCCGCGGATTTTAGAAACGCAGCGCGATAATTTGAGTACGAGCCATCATGAATAGCGTCGCAATCGTGTAGTACGAGGTAACGTAAATAACGTCGTGAATGATTCTGCCGGGTTACCGTCTATAGCGCTACCGATCAGTACGAGCTACGGTGAACAGCTCTAATAACATACTCTTGCCCTCCAGGCCATGTCTTTTTATAAAAGAATGGAATACAGAATATAGGATGTTTTAAAACCATTTGTTTCATTCCCTAGTCCCATTTTTAACATTACAGGTAACAATTGGCAGCCGGCAACTAGCACTAATACGCGCAATTGATCCCTTGTTTGCCGTTTCTCCACTGTAACAAGCTGCCCGGTGCATAAGTGGGCCTTCGATCACATGAATCCCGAGGGTGGCGCCCGAGAACCGACCACCGAGTGGATGTTTTGACCTTCAGACAGTCAAACCGTTGATCCGTTCAGAGAGCAGGGATATCCCGAATATAAGTAGATACCCTAAAACCGATACCCCTGCGCTGAGCATTTGATCGATGAGTGTCTGCACGAGAAATATCCACTGACAGATGTTCCGCTGCCGTAAACAGAGTAGAGCGGTAGAGCACGATATGCTCGCCTTCTAAGAAAAACGCTTCACAATATATTCTCCTTTCAAGCAGAAAAAAGGAAAAAATATATAGACACAGTTTATTTCCTGCAAATATAACTCTGATTCTCTCCCTATAGGCATTTCGACCACCTTATGATTTCGTCGGTGAAGCTGTATCGAACCGAAAGCAATATTCGCAGGAAATAGTTCTCTATATAGAACATAAATTCCGAGATATGTAGGCAGAATATTGAACTGGCCGATTTTTTGATGTCAGACTGAAAAATTTCGCTAGTCGAATTCACGGGAGTAGTGCAAAATTTAAAAACTAAGATTTCAGTAAGAAAAAAATAAGTTTTTTTCTGCCGTGTTTAAAAAGTTTCCTCTATATCTTCTCCTTTCAAGCAGAGAAAAGGAAATAATGTATACAAACAGTTTATTTCCTGCATTTTTCGTTAACCAAATATGAACCAAATGGACTGATTACAATAACGAAACATTTTCAGAAAAGGACAATTCGTACATAAATGTACAAAACGGGATGCGTTAATCTACCCCAGAGGCTTCCATCATTAATGAAGCAGAAACTGACACAAATTCCGATTATGAAACTTGTCTGGGTGGTTTGTTTAGAACAAGATCACGAAGAGAAAACGCTGTATTACCGCTTTTAAAAAAAGTCTGTAAAAATTTTAAGTCGTAAGAACGAGGAAGATCATGATGACTTAGATAATGAAAGAACATCAAACGTTAGATATATTAGTATATATGATCAGATATTGATGAGGCTAATTCGAGGAAGAATTTCAGAAAGTACACAGAGAAACCTTATTTATTAAGTCTGATTCGAAACACAAGTAAAGGGTGTTTTTTATAGAGGTATAGAACTTTAAGTTGGCAACACTTTTTTAACTGGCGGCCATTTTGTCAGCTGTCATCAAGTGATTTATGTTTAGTTTGGTTTGGCATTTCAACATGAATAGACTGGCGCCGGAATAACGCTTCCAAATTGTGCAAATTTATTTTGAAAATCATGGTTCTGTTCGAAATACGTATCGCGCACTACGTCCATTTTACGGTCAACATAATCGTCCATCAGAGCAATTAATTAGATTAACTATGGAACGTTTTCGCACCACGTTTACTCTAAATGATAATACGCATCCACAGAGACGTCGTACAGTGCATACAGAAGAAGTCATTGCTCCTGTAGAGCGTAGCGTAGAGGAAGACTCGAATCAGTCTATCCGCCATCGTGCACAGGAATTGGATATGTGTCCATTCACTTTATGGAAGATTTTGCGAAAAGATCTTGGTTTTCGTGCTTACAAAATCCAACTTGTGCAAGAATTGAAGCCACACGATCACCTAGCAAGGCGTAGATTCGGTGAATGGGCCCAAAACAAGATTGCCGTTGATCCCGATTTTCATAAGCGAATTTTTTTTTAGCGATGAAGCTCACTTTTATTTGAATGGATACGTCAATAAACAAAACTGCCGTATTTGGAGTGATGAATATCCTCAAGTGTATGTTGAGACACCGTTACATCCAGAAAAACTGACTGTTTGGTGTGCTTTATGGGCTGGTGGAATCGTTGGGCCGTACTTCTTTAAAAACGATGCTGGTCAGAACGTTATAGTCAATGGTGACCGCTATAGAGCCATGATTACTGACTTTTTCGTTCATCAATTGAACAACCATGATGTGCAGAAGCTGTGGTTTCAACAAGACGGCGCAACATGTCACACAGCTCGTGCCACAATTGATTTATTGAAGGAAACGTTTGGTAACCGCATAGTTTCCCGTTTCGGACCCGTGAATTGGCCTCCAAGATCGTGCGACTTAACGCCGCTAGACTATTTTCTGTGGGGATATGTGAAGTCGCTAGTCTACGCCGATAAGCCCGAAACGATTGATCACTTGGAGGACAACATTCGCGGTGTTATTGCCGATATACGGCCACAAATGTTGGAAAAAGTCATCGAAAATTGGATCTCCAGATTAGACTACGTCCGAGCCAGCCGTGGCGGTCATATGCCAGAAGTCATATTTAAATTATAATGCCAGAAGGTTAACTTTCGAATAAAGTAAATTTCATATCAATTTAAAAAATTCATCTTTGTTTTATTCCATTTAAAAGTTCTATACCTCTATAAAAAACACCCTTTACTAACAATAAATACCATTATAATTCAAGAATTAACAAAAGTGATTTTAAAAGTAAAGAAGATGAACCAGTTGTGATCATTAATTCAGATTATGAAGATGATGTTGCATGTATAGATCTCGGTCAACTGGCGACATTGAAAAGCGGCAGGTTTAATGACTTGCCGATCCGTCTCGGAAATTATATTTTATGTAGACACTTATTTCCTGTGAATGTTGCTTTTGATAGAGCTTCATTGACGATACCATAAGGTGACCGAAACGCTTATGAAGAAGTTGCCGTTATAGGAAATAAATTGTTTTAAAATATTTTTTCGTTTTTTCTGCTTTAAAGGAGAATACGACTATTTAAACATGACAGAAATAAATTTATTATCTTAAGTTTTAAATTTCTTATTGCTCCGGTGAATGTATAGATAGAAAAAGTGGCAGGTTTAATAACCTTCCGACATATCTACAGCTCCACTGACGAGATCATAAGGTGGTCGAAATGTGTATGGAAAGAGAACCAGTGCTATATTTGCAGAAAATAACCTGTTTGTATGTATTCTTTCCTTTTTTCTTGAAATTACTTTCTTGCCGACCTAATATACTTTTCCTACGTATATAACAAAATACTGAAAATTATCCTTTCCCTTTTTTCTGGATCATTATACGACACTGACCCAGATTACCCAGATGCGAATCTCGGCGATTCGGCGAGATCCTGAATGCAAACCTACATTAGTAAGTGAGCATCTACCAGTTTAGTCGCCACAGGTGTTTCTATCCAGCTTAATCTGTATCTTTATTCACTATCGGACAGTTTTCTCTCAGGGATATAATAAAACATAAATCGTTTTATAATGGCTTTTGCATGTGCTTGTAAAGAGTTTTCTTTAAGAACTGGAGAAAAACTAAACGTTTTTAGATTTGATAGAAATTACATAAGGTAAGTATATTATACTAACATTATGGTAGCTCTATTTGCTGTAAATATTATAGAAATTGTAAATGAATGATTGACGTTAATAGAATGCGGCAGGTATTGACTTTATGCAGTTATAAGATACTTTTCTTATTGTGCGATTTTTGAAGAATACTTTAATACAAGGTATTAAGCAAATTAATTTAAACAACATTTCGTGCTTTCTTAGAATATCTGACTCCTAAATAAAAAACAAAGAACATAACAAAAATGTTGAGCGGTTAGTTACTACATTAATTATATTTCTAGATATAACGTTTCTCATTCGCAATAACAAGAATATATTGTTACCAAGAAAAAAAAAGTTCAACCAATGAAAGTTTGGCGTAATTACTATCATTACTCAGTTTTAATGAGGGTCGGCATAATTTTAAAACACAAAAATTTCGGCACTTTTGGTTGTACAAAAACTGTATTTAGCTAATTACGAGGAAATGTATTTATTCCCAAATTTGACTTAAATCTTTTCTGTCGTTTGGATAACCACAAGTACGAGGAAGCAGTAGGGATCTGTGATAATTTTAAAAGTATCGATATTTGGTATCGATCCGTACTGCAAGAAGTGGTGTCTATATAGGAAAATAATGATGCCAAGAAAATCCTAGAAATTGTTTTTAAATTTAAATGATTACACGGGCAACAGCACTTCAATCCTAATTTGACTTCCGATTGGACCTATTAGCTCTGGTTTTCGAGACATCGTAACCTAAAAGTGCAAATAAATCTGTTTTTGTTATATTGGCGGTTATGTTTCAGGGTAGTATGAAACTTTCGACATGATACGACGGAGCATCTTAAAGTACCACCCATTGTCTTCAAACTTATCTTGAATCGTCTCAAAATCCCTTTTCCTCTCTAAGATATGGCTTGTGGAAATTTATGGTTTTCCCAAACATTTGTAGCATGTGGGTAAGACAAGAAAACTCGCGAAATATTAAAAAAATTTTCATTTTCCGAAAAATATGTAAAAGGAGAAGTTGTCTGGAATGACCCAGGGAAATCGGAGGTTTTTGCAATCACTCATTATAAATTTGAGATCAGAATTTGATAATTTCAATATTCAAGATGGCGGATCTGAGAATCGCAAAAACTACAAAAAATCGATGTTTCCGGCCGAATCTTGTTACTTGGGGGGTTTTTGGGTCGCTGATCACAAATTTGGGTTCGGGATTTGTCAATTTCAAGCTAGCGAAGCGATTTTGTTTTATATATATATATATATATATATATATATATATATATATATATTAGCATTATCTGTCAAATTTTAATTTTTTTCCAAAAAAAAATTATAAAGTGGGATTATATCTGAAAATATCGAAAAAAGTCATTAGAAAAAGTTTTCCTAAATGAAATTTTTAGTCCATGTGTAAAATTTCAGCTGTATAAAATAATTTAGACTTTTTTGCCCATTTTTTGTAAATTGCACCATTGTTGCAAAATAAGACTCATCGCAACCTACATAAAACTTCTTAGTTTTGACAATGCTTCATTCCAGACATATTTTATTTAAAGTATCGCCATATCAAATAGGGCTATTAAAATTTGATCACAAGTGATGCAAAGTTTATTTGTTTTTAATCCTGTATGAGCAAACTGCATAAAATAACTATTTTTGAAAACACAGTTTTTGTCTAAAAGCAACACACATTAATATTAAGTTTAGGTAGTTTAATTGAAAATACTCAAATTTTCGAATAAAAAAATCATCATATAAAAATTAAACTCATTTAAAAATTCAACTTGATAACAAATTAGTCTTGGTTTTTGAATATTAAATTAAAAACAATTCAAAAACTTAAAAAAACTTAAAATTTCATTTCTGTGTGCCTTCCATTCCGTTCAATACAAACAATTGTTCTTCTTGACACATCTTTAATGGAGTTTCTGATACTAAGAGGCCTTATTTCTAAAATACAGTTCCGAATCACCGTTTCTTAAGGTACAATAGTAATAAATTTTTCAGAAACTCCATTTAAACAACAAAAGACTATTTTAACTTTTTTAATAACATAGTTTCTTAACAAATTTTAATTATGGACTTTTAAATTAAATCGTTGAAACTAGATAAAATTTACGTAAAGTTAAATAAAATTTTATTTTCCACCTAATGCAGAATTTACTGATGACATTGTGTACTTGTTTGTCTTAATTATAATGTGTTTTACTTTTAGACACAAACTACATTTTCAAAAATAGTTATTTTATGAAGTTAACTTATATATAATAAACTTTGCATCACATGTGACCAAATTTTAATAGCCCTTTTTTAAAAAAAATTAAAATCTGACAGACTGACTACTGTTTTTTTTTTGTTAAAAAAACCCATATGTATATATATATATATATATATATATATATATAATATATATATATATATATATATATATATATATATATAATAAAAATGGGACGTAGACGCGACTGACAATATTCAAAACTAGGGTTATTGCGGATGCAATCTGTTTAAATTTATAGGCCTTGGTAAGGAGAAAAACCATTTTTTGATTCTGTCAAGCTTTCGAGAATTTATTTACCTCTTCTTCAGGATAACTCTACAGTTATTAATTAAACAGTTAGAGTATTATCCTAACTTATAATTATTAAGTAACTCACCAATGTGGTTAGAATATGAAACAAGTACACGTTTGAAAAGTAGGAGAAAAAACCCAGCTTTAGCTCTTTTTAACTATATTTAGATGCATATTTTGATACAATTGTAAAAATTCGTTGAAAATCTAGAAAATTCGAAAACAGCCAAACATTCTACTTGACCATTCCACCATTTTGTAGTGACACCTGTCATGTGTCAACCGGGAAGTGTTGTGGGTGGTATACGTAGTGGGGGAAAATACGGATCCGTAAACAGTGGCGTGGTCAAGTATGAGATTTAGCAAAAACAAAATATAAAGTTAAGAAATCACTTGTTTGAAATTTTTTTACATAATATAAGAGAATTTAATGAAAAAAACTATTCATCGGGAAATGGACAGTCCAGGAGGCTCAAATACTTTTCTTTTTGCAACGTTAAAATATAACTGTCAATGGCACTCAGACTCTCGGTGTCACTTTTTTTATTCATGGTGTTACTATCTTGGTTAAAATACAAAATTTCAAGGAAGAGCCTTTTGTGATAAGCAGGAACGCTTTTCAGAATCTGGGATGGCACTGAGATTTAGTCAAAAGTCATTAGCATTCAAAAATTGCAAAAATCACATTTTTTAATTGTTTAACATCAATTATCTCGGGAACTAAGCATCGTACTTATAAGTTAGTAGGGACCTTTTTCACTTAAAATCGCACAGTTAATAGGACCCTATAGTTGGTTTAGAGAAAATTGTATTTTTAAATATTTAAACAATTATTTGTTTATAACAATTTTATTCCCAACGTTTGCTTGCCCAAGGTTGTAGACAGTGTTGAACATAGACTAAAATGTGGTTGTCGGACTTGCATTATCTTTATTTTTGTTTGTTTTTTACGACGTTTCGATTAGGTTGCATCTCTAATCGTTATCGTCTGTTGAAGTGCAAAGTTTCGCTTCACTGTACACACCGCAATGATTTGGTGTTACGAAGTAATAGTTGCCAAAGATTAGGTATCTCAACACTGGGTTTACTGAAAATTCCATTATTATTTTTAATGTAAGCTGCATATATAAATTTTCTTTTCTTTTTCATGTTGGGTTCTATATATACCGCCACAGCTTCAGACCATTTTATTTGATGCTGTTTATCCCAGGCGTTTTCTGCAATACCTGATCTCGATGTTTCCCCTTTTTGTGTTTGAGCTTTATGTTCCTTAATTCTAAGTGGTCGTTTGGTTTCTCCAATATACATTTCACCTAGATGCCCTGGTGAATCGTTCAAACGAAACTATTAAAACTTCAGTATACAGGAAGCCAACTCATACTGGCCAATATCTTAACCATAGTTCTAATCATTCTGTTTTATACGCAATCTCTATAATCGCGCTATATCTATATGCACTAATGCCGATTCATTGGAAAAGAGGTAACAAAAATTAAATCCGATTTACAATAGAATGGTTATTCTTTAAAACTAATTGATGATGTTATAAACAAATTTAGAATAACGAACCCTGGACAGCAAGAAACAGATTCCTTCCCACAGTTCTGTAAATTAAAGGAAGTTCGGAGAAAATAAGACGAATTGCCAGAAGTTATAATATAAAAACAGCCTTTAAATCAGAAATACACTTAGAGCTCATTTAACTGAAACGAAACCAAAAACTACCCATAAGAAAGAATGTGTTTACAAAGTTCCATGTGAGTGTGGTGAAATGTATATTGGAGAAACTAAACCACCACCAGAAGCTAAAATTAAGAAACATAAAGCTCATACACAAAAAGGGGAAACGTCGAGATCAGGTATTATAGAATACACCTCGGATAAACAACATCAAATAAAATGGTCTGAAGCTGCGGCAATATATATGGAACCCTACATGAAAAAAAAAAAAGAAAATTTATAGAAGCAGCTGACATTAAAAATAATAATGGAATCTCCAGTAAACCCAGTGTTGAGATACCTCATCTTTGGCAAGCATTACTTCGTAACATCAAATCATTGACGTGTGTACAGTGAAGCGAAACTTTGCGCTTCAAGGGACGCAGTCCCTATATAAGTTCATAGCCTTAAAACAAAACATTCAGTTTATACTTGATAACGATTAGAGATACAACCTA
Source organism: Diaprepes abbreviatus (assembly GCA_034092305.1). Taxonomy (NCBI): domain Eukaryota; kingdom Metazoa; phylum Arthropoda; class Insecta; order Coleoptera; family Curculionidae; genus Diaprepes; species Diaprepes abbreviatus. The sequence goes on along the minus strand of JASJET010000178.1, from coordinate 1,251,249 downwards.
ATCGAAACGTCGTAAAAATAAACAGAAATGAAGACAATAAAAGTCCGACAACCACATTTTAGTCAACATTGTCTACAACCTTCCAGCACACTTTGTCAAGACGTATACTTATTACTTGTTTTATTTTATTTTTACCTTTTTCTGTACTAGCAACCTTTATTTTCTCATTCTTTTCACAAATAATATAAAGCTTTAAATTAATTAAATCACTCATCACAAAAAACTTAATAAATAGGTAAAAACATTAAACACAAAAAACTTGTTCAATACGTTCATAACGTTCTGCAACAGTATATTGATGCAAGTTTAAACAAGTGAAAAATCAAAACAAATGAAAGATAGTCTGTTAAAAGCGTGCGTAAAGAATAGAAAAATTAAATGCAATGCGAAAAACTTATATTGCAGGCTTCTTTCGGTTATGTTGTATTAAGTACCCGGGCTTGGTCGCGCGAGGCGCCTGCGAGTAGGCTTTCCTCTGCGCGCCACACGGGACGACAAATTTATGTAAGCGGCCTAAAGCCGTTTGTTTATAGCCGAAATTAACAACTAAGACGTAACTTTTTCGTATAGCATTTGATTGTACTTATAGATGCTGATTCAGACTTTAAATCGCTGCCAAGAAAATTGAATAATCAAAAGTTATTTGCATTGAAAAATCGCAAAAAAAAACATTTTTTTGTCGTTTAACATCAATTACCTCGGAAATTAAGCGTCGTATGTAGAAGTTAGTAAGAATCTTTATTGTTTAAAGTCACTCAAAGCATATCGCCCAATAGTTATTTTTGCTAAAATTGCTTTTTAAAAAATTTAAACAATTTTTTGTTTATAACAATCTTATCCCCATCCGGATGAACTTCCACCCTAAAAATTATTGTTTAAGGACTCAAAATACGTAAATAAAAGTTGTATGGATCCATCTAAATTAAAGGGGCTCCTACGAACACCCAGGCTCCTACACTATTAGTAGTATTAAAACTTCCCCAATAATAAATTTGAAAAACAGAAACATCCGTACCTAATCATAATCATAACGATTTATAGTCTTTCTTCAAAAATACAAGTTCAAATCCCGAGAAGCGAAAAAGAAGTAAAACGTCAACGGCAGCTGATACTTTTAAATATACATTTATGTTACCACGTATAAGGTAATATGTCTCACTTGGGCGTAGAGCACGTGCTAAAGTGGTGGTTTCATACAACTTTAGAATGTGAGATTTATTTATGAAAAAAGCAACAAAAAGCGGGGTGATTTTTACAGATTGAATTATTGACGACGAAGGGGAAATCTGTTTTAAGCGTCGTTGACTGTAACATGTCAACAACGTTGAGTTTTTATTATCTCGGTGACAGTTTAATGGGATTGTTCACTGTATTAAAAATTTATGTTCGTCCTGTATACTAGGTGATTAAATAAAACAACAAATATGAAGTTTTAAGAGAAAATAAATCAAAATAAACTGTATGGTAATAGGTATTTTTGTAATCAGATAATGCTTTATTAAGTAGGTCCATTTTCTGCCCCATTTAAATAAAAATATTAGATCATAATAAAAATCAATTCAAAGTCATATCTGTATTAGCGAGAAATTTCTATTAACTCTACAGTTTTAAGAATTCAATTTTCAATAATGCAAAAATTTGTTCCGTGCCTTATGGGAAATCAGGATCTTGGCACTTTCTTTTCAATTATACGACGGTTTGTTGATTAGTTTTTTGAAACATACACATTTCTGTTTTTTGTGACTTTAGCTTACCGTGGGATTTATTGAGATATCAATAAAAAAATTACCTAATATTTAAGATTAACTTTCATTAAAATGAAATCAAAATATTTGGCAACGTTGCATGAGCACGCATTTCAGGCTCTCCAACTCAGACCCTTGCAAAACATCCAGCCTCCATTCTCCAACCCTTCGTCGAAAAAATAACCTTCTACGTAAAAAACATCTTTGCGAAATAATCAAAAACATACGTTTACAAGAAAAATATTTTCTAGTTAGCTTCGACGTAACATCACTTTTTACGCAAATACCAGTCAAAGAAGAACAGGAAAGAAAACTACCTCTTCTAGATATCCTATTGAAAAAGAAAGATGATGGCCTGCTTTTGCACAATGTGTGTGAGAAAACTTACTCACACCAACAGATGCTTCCACGTCGATTCCCATCACCACTCCGCCCAATTATTTTCAGTAGTGAAATCACTTGCGTTTCGATCGAAATCCCTTACAGATCAAGAAAATTACCACAAAGAAATGAACATACTGCAAGACTCCCGGTTATAAAAAGGAACATATAGACAAACGCTTGGCGCCGAAAAATCGCGAAAATCAAGAGAATAGCTCCAAAGTTTTTGTTCCTTATATCAGAGGCATCACAGACAAAATCGCAAAAATTCTCGAGAGACACAGCATTGAAATCATTTTCACCACAGACCGGAAAGTAAAGATTTCTTGCCAACACCTAAAGAAAAGAAAAAAATCTCTCTAGAAAACCAGGGAATGTATGAAATTCCATGCGGAGAATGCAGCTCATCTTACGTAGGCCAAACCAACCGTAAAATAAGCGTCAGAAGAGATGAACATATAAACGTTGTCAAGCAAAAGCAACTTCTGCAGTGGTCCAACACTTGTTAAACACAGGACATAAGATACATTTCTCAGGAACAAAAATGCTATCGAGATGTGAAAACGTGTCCACAAGAGTTATAAGGGAAGCCATTGAAATTGCAGAGGCCCAACATCTTAAATAGCGGAGATGACAGGCAGCGGTTGCCTTATACTTGGCAAAATCTGCTTACGAAACATCAACCAATAGTAGGTAGTAAAGAAACAGATTATAACTTGGCAACGCGACCACAAATACTGTCAATAGGTCTTGCAACCTGATTGGCCCTAACCATCTTGCCAACGAACGCGCCCCACGACGCACGGGACCGACAACTCCCGAGTCGCAAGCTTCAGTTCATCCGCAGACGCCGTACAGTGAGCTTTAAAAGTGTTGGATGAGATTTCACCGAAACGTCAGCTGCCTTACAGTCCTGAGATGGACTCAGCCACTCTTTAAACACACTGTATTCTTTAATAACCTTTTGTTGTCACAGTTCTGACAACTTATCAAACAATTCAAGTTACTTCAACGACTTCTCAAAATAAATTGTCCATGAAAGCCGATCTAAACCCTTTTTTCTGATACCAGAATATTTCGCATCTTTTTAGAGGGATTTTCATATTACACGGTGTAATAAAAATAATAGAAAAGAGTAATCTGGAAATTTCTAGACCTTCTGTTAGCAGCATTCCATGTTAAAAATAAGGAAAGAGCATTTTCTAAAAAGTTCCAGACGTTCTTTCATAGACGTCTCATGAGGAAATTAACAAAGGTAAAATTAATTAAATAAATTATGAACTCGTAGAAAATAGATCTGAGACACATTCACATTGGATCACTTAATGATCTCGTCAGTGGAGCTGTAATAAACCAAGAACTTCTCTATACAGGGTGTCTCTAAAAGGTCTGCACAAAATGCCAATTTCTGAGACCAAGATATGGAGACCTAGCTCAATTAACCGAGTCCAAAAATTGATAGTTTCCGAAATACAGTGACAAAGTTATAATATTTTCATTTTTGGAAATATTTGCCTTATTAGCACTAACTTAGTACTTAGGGTGTTTTAGGATGAGAAATCAAGAACTTATTACCGTTTTAATACACATAGCAGAGGGAGCCATCAGCAGCACTTCGTCCACATTTTAAACTTAATAACTTTTTTTGGCCTCGATATATTAAATTTATAATTAAAAATTTTTATTCCTTGATATATTTATTGAAAAAAGTTACATTTGGTAGGTGTCGCTTTGAGCAGCTGTTTTTGAGATAATCGAATTAAAATGTTTTGTTGCATACTGAGTCGCATTGTAGCTTTATAATAAAAATTTACATAGCAATGATCTGACAATGATAATAATATAAGAATAAAATGGTACAGAACAATAAGGATAATACACAAAGTTTCTAACAAATAAAAACGGAAAAATTTTATTCTTATATTTAATTCTATGTATGGGGCTGTACACTGCGACCTGGTAGATCTTTTGTGCCCTCCTACTGCTGCCAAGTCGTAAGAGTTACTTTATCGGGTAGAGCAAGTCCTCCAGTCCTATTTCCCTCAGGAACCTTAGGAAGATGGAGGGCTTCAAGATGGATAGGTCCCCTTTTTCGATTTGGTGTGTTTCCAAGAACCGCATCTTAGGTTTTTCTAGAGCTCTGCACTCTGAAATGATATGAATACAGGTTTTGTCATCTTTCTCACAGAATTTGCACTCTTCTCCTTCTATCAGTTTGAGTTTCTTGAGATATCTCTTCAGGTGGCCATGCTCCGTTAGGACCCCTGTCAGAACTCTGAGTTGGTTTTGTACTCAAGCTTAGGCATTCTTTGAATCTCTTCTGGTCGTAGTTCCCCAGAAGTATCTTCGCTTGTCCCAATCCTTGCAGTTCCGTCCAATAATTGGATCTTCTGCTTTCTTCTTCTATCTTTAGTTCTTCTATCATTACGCTGCTAGTGATTCCACAGAAAGGCTCTGGCCCCAGAAATGGTATCTCAGCCTCTTTCCTCTATTTCATTCCCCTCTATCCCGGTGTGTCCCGGTACCCACATGAAGGTGACTTTAATGAGGGTGACTTTATTATTCTTACTCAAATCACTTAATTACTCTAGGCATTCCCAGACCATCTTGGAGCTGATAATTTGAGAGCTCAGCATACTGATGTCTGCTTGATCATCCGACATGATGATAATCTCTTGGCCGTGATAGTTTTTCCTTGTTGAATTGAATACATATCCTAATGTCATGTTTTTCTGCTTGGAAAATGCTAGTGAATTCTACGTAAATAAAACCACCGTTTTTATGTACATAAACCTTGATTCCACGGAGGAAGTTGAACTTCAACATCTCCATCTCTGCATATACGCAGTAGCCTGCCAAATTTTGTGTTTACTGAATTTTTTATTCATGCTCACAATTCTTTTCGGGATTTATAGATCCACAGTATACCATCTCTTTAAAAATTTTTCATAAAAAGGGATCCATAGACGTAAAATTCGGTGAGCGATGTAATCAATTTTGCAGGAGCATCATTTCCTCCGCTGCTTCATCGATTTTGAAAATTGCAAAAACCTGTTTATTCTATAAATAGCAAGATATCTTTAAATTTATTTTTTTAAAATATCTTCGAAAAAATATAATTTAATCGTGAAAGTCAACATTTGTTCTTTATTTATTGTTTTAATATCAGCATTAAACCTATTTCCATAAAATTCAAATATCAACTTTCGTAAATAAAATTGGACCAATTGTTTCGTAACCACTTTCCAATTTTTATTTGTGGAACACCTGATCTTGAAAACTCATGGTTAATTTGAAAATGTTGGTTACTCAACTACTGGATGTTACTATCGACTGTGGAACTGGGCATATGAAAGTTTCTACACTGTGGGCGCTTTATTTTATGTTACGAAGCAAATTATTATTAAACAACAATACTGACATTAAAGGATATACAAGTTTGCTAGTATTGTTTCAGAGAAACAAGATCGTTTTTATAAATTTAGGCCCTGTGAGCATTTCTAGGACTTACGCCTTAAGCCGAAGCTCTTTAACTTATTGTTAAGTGTCGGTCATTGTCACGGACTGCTCGAGTAATTTCATATGTGATTCTCATAGTTGGCCGCCTTTTAAGGATTTCATTTTTGGAAGTTCTCTAGAGATATTAATGCAATTTGTAGATACGACTGCGAAGGAACTTCTGTAAATAAAATTTTTTTATTGCCTATTTTATTAGGCTAAATCGAATAAAATTAATTGCATAACATTCTATTTTATTGAATGATATTACGATTTAATATGTATAGCAGCAGTTACTAGTAAAACGTTACAAAATAAGTTTTAAGGCTAATATGTTAGAGATATGGTTTAGTTATTATACATTTAACATATAATATCGTCACAAATATTTCTTAAATCGATGTTTCCCAATTCAATCAATCATTCTTTATAAATTAAAACAAAAACAAATTATGTAATCCTGAATAAGTTTATAATCTTCCAAGGTCGCTTTCTGGGTCATGATGAATCAAGATTTGTAAAGGATGCGATTTTCTGACTTAATGATCAGTGAATCTAAAGTATGTCAATCTAGATTTGGTGAGCCCATATGAGGTAAAACAGTGACCAGTCGCAAGTGAGTCTCCGGTCAAGTACAGGTTGATCATCAGGAAACCTGGAGTGATAACCTCGTATAGAGTGCTGGAAATGAGTTTAACTATAATGTAAACAGAAACCTATTTTTTGTACAGCCCAATATGTCAGGATTGAATTTACCATTTTTTTGATAAATTAAAGTCGATGAGGTTATTTAGACCAAAATTCCCGATTGCTATACGTCCCTAGTCACACTCCAAAATGGAGCGAGAAAATATAGTTATTGTTTCATTCATTCATTCATTCATTCATATCAGCCCGTTTTCATCCACTCCTGAATGTAGGCCTCTTCCATATTTTTCCATTTCTGTCGGTCCGTAGCGATCCCCATCCAGTTCTTTCCGGCAATTTTCTGGATGTCGTCACGCCATCTCTTTTGGGGCCTACCAACACTTCTCTTATTCTCTGTTGGCCGCCATGCTGTTATCTTGTATGTCCGTCTGTCTATGTCATGTCTTGCGATATGTCCAGCCCATCTCCATTTTAGCTGCGCTACTCGTTTGCTCACATCTGTTATTTTCGTTCTTCTTCTGATTTCTTCATTTGGAACTCTATCTCGTAAACTAATTCCCAGCATAGCCCTTTCCATTGCTCGTTGTGTAACCCGAAGCTTATTAACGGCTTTACATGTTAGGGAGGTTGTTTCAATACCATAAGTAAGAACTGGCAGGATGCACGACTCGTAGACTTTTCTTTTTAGATTTATAGGGGTGTTACTGGATTTAAGAATGAATCCGAGTTTGCCAAAAGCTGCCCAGCTGAGACTTATTCTTCTAGGAATTTCAGCCGATTGGTTTTCCTTCCCTATTTGTATTTTATGACCTAGATATATGTATTCTCTTACGTTTTCTATTATTTTATCTTCAACTTTAATTTGTATTTGTTCTAGACTCATTATTTTTGTTTTTGACAAGTTCATTTTGAGTCCTATCCTAGCTGATGCTTGATGAAGTTCTTGTATCATACATTGGAGTTGTTCTGGTGAATCACTGATTATAACAATATCATCAGCAAATCTTAAGTGGTTTAGTCGTGTTCCGTCTATGTTAATTCCCTTGTCATGCCAGTCCAAGCCCTTAAATACATCTTCAAGTGCCAACGTGAACAATTTTGGAGAGATTGTGTCTCCCTGACGTACGCCTCTTTTTATAGATATCCTCGAGGTTTTGATATCCTCGTCTATTGTAACTTGCATGTAAGCGTTTTCATATATATGCTGAATCAGAGCAGAGTATCTTGAATCAATCCGAGCATTGTCCAGTGTTTTGAAAACTGCCCATGATTCGATAGAATCGAACGCCTTCTGGTAATCAACGAAAGCCAAATGCAGAGGTATATTATATTCCGTGGTTTTTTCGGTTAGCGTGTGTACTGTCTGTAGATGGTCTATTGTACTGAAATAGTTATTGTAATAATTGTTAATTATTGCGGCGTGATGTATTAGCTTCCCAAAATCGTTCCTCACACCTCCTGTCCTGACTCTTTTGGGTATTCGCCTTAAACTGACTAAAGGCACGTATATGCATCCCCAGGATGCCTAAGGACTAATTACTTGTATTGACTAGATGTAGTTATGATGTGTTATTTACACGAAATTATAAGAGTGACACGAAGTTTAAAAATAACATTTCTGTAGTTAATTAAATGACTGTTTAGTTAGTTCTGAAGGTTCATGATATTTTTCAATGATTTTCACCCTTGCTTATGGGCTGTCGACTGACAATCAAATCTTGTTTATTTTTAAATTAATGATTTTGTTAATATATTCATATATAAATAAAGCGATAATGGAAATCTGAGAAAGTTGTTTTTAATTGTATTGAGTTTGCCGATACTTGGTGGAACTCCATATCATAAAAGATAACGTAGTAAAACTAGATTTTTACTTAAATTCCACTTTAATTGAAACTTGAATAACTTTCTCTCTCAACTTTATTAATAACATTCACTTCAATATTACACTTACAATTGAAAAAGAAATAAATAACAAAATAAACTTTCTAGATTTAACTATATCACGGGAAAATAATTTACATGTCTTCTCAATCTTTAATAAACCCACGCATACAGACACAACCATACACAATTCTTCTTGTCACCCAACACAACATACAATGTCAACGTTCCATAGTATGTTACACAGACTTATTACAGTTCCTTTAAACAAAGTAAATTTTGAAAAAGAACTAAACATTATTAAACAAATTGCTGTTAACAATGGATACACCCCACAAATAATAAACAAAATTCTAAATAAAAAATTATACATGAAAGCGCTAAATCAGGTATATCCCGTAATGAAAAATAATATAAAAATTTTTTTTACCATTACATATTTTGGTCAAGCAAGTAATTGCATCGCAAAATTTCTAAAAAAGTTCAATATTAATGTGGCTTTTAAAACCAATAATTCAACTGGTAATATTATAAAAAATAACAAAACAAAAACAAAAAAAGAAAATAAATTAGGTGTATCACTACATAGTATAAAACAAAGTCGCTTTCTCTGTCCCTATGTCCCTTTGTATGCTTAAATCTTTAAAACTACGCACCGGATTTTAATGCGGTTTTTTTCAATAGATAGAGTGATTCAAGAGGGAGGTTTGTATGTATAATAACATCCATTAAATAGTGGAGAAATACTGTTATTTTTGAGGTTTCTAATGTGATGTCGTTAATTATCATATTTTTTTCCGCTTACATTGCAAACGCAGGCTGAACCCTACGAGATTTATCAAAATAATGTACTAATTATTTGTACACATTGAAAAGGTCTACAGAAAACTCCGCGATGGTATATGTCTATCTCTCATGGATATCCCACAATAACATTTTTTTGTCATTTACTTTTTACGACAAATAATGGCAAATTTTGAAGCGATTTTAACCCATACAGCATTAATCCTTATCCAATTAAATAGCTTAAATACATTGTTGATTTAATATAGATCTATATGGTCCTTTACAGCACAAGATTTAAATGAATATTTTCGAAGATATTACAGATTTAAAATTGCGGGAAGTAGCGCTTGCGGCGGTACTGGCCGACCGGGGCGGCGGCAGCGTGCCTATAAATAGCGCGTCGGAGGCCGATGTAATAATTGTTGTAAAAATAAAATAAATAGTCACAGTTTTTCTGTAGTGTATTTAGTATCAGCATTGCACCCGTGCGAAGCCGGGGCGGGTCGCTAGTATAAAATAAAATGTAAAGATTGCCCTAAGGTTATTATAGGACAGTCAGGCAGAAGTTTTTCAACAAGAATTAAGGAACACTTTAGTAGTTTTATTAAAGAAAAAACAGATTCTCATTATTCAAACCACTTAAGAGAATCTAATCATAATTTTGATCAAAATTTTCAAATTTTACATACAGAAAATAAAGGCACTAAATTAAATTTATTGGAATCCCTAGAAATAAATAAATTTAAAAACACTGATACTTTATTAAATTGTCAATTAGACCTGAACAATTCTCCTTTGTTGAACCTATTTTAATGACCTATTTCAATTACCTGTTTATTATGGGAAAATCCAAAAATGGTTTACCTTACCTAGACATAAGGAATTGTATTCATTCTTGATAAAGCTACCGTGTAGCGAAACATGTTGAATGTTATTCAAGTTTCAATTAAAGTGGAATTTAAGTGAAAATCTAGTTTTACTACGTTATCTTTTATAAGTTGTTTTTATTTTAAATAAGATATAATGCCATAAGCAGATATAAAAAAGACAAATAAAAATAAAGCGATAATGGAAATCTGAGAAAGTTATTTTTATTTTAAATAAGATATAATGCCCCAAGCAGATATAAAAAAGACACGAGTCAAAACAATATTTTTCATTTTATTAATTAATTAACTTTTTATTTTGGGTATCGCACAGGTGTATTGTATTACACCTTTGGCCGTTTAATCATTTCACCTGTGTGGAGCGTATTCGACCCCCCGCGCTAGTCCCGGATTTTGTCAGCGGTGTCCAACCTTTCTCTTCTTGCGAATCCCTTCTAAAAACCGGAATAAATGGCGAACCCCCCGTATAATTATTAGGAACAGTAAATGAAAGAGTAAAATTGGATTATTAAAATTTATTTTTTATATTGTATAACAGTTCATAACGAAAAAATTACATATAATTATACAACATATACAGATAAACATTCTTAAAATGAAACGGATAGCTTAATCTACACAAAATAATTAATACAAAATGAAAACAATAATACAGAATTTGAAGAATACCTTCAATGGGATATTTGTGCCTGTTTGGTGGAACAAAGAAATCCGTAATTTGAATCGTTGTTTGAAAGTTTGAGTCTTAGATCAGATTCTACATTTAACCTGTTTCTGTACATATATTTCAGGTAAGTGTATGTTTAAAATTCTTTCTCACATAAATATGTTGTACAAAAAGGCAATAAAACTTTAATGGATTTTTCCGCCAAAGCAGGATACTCATTTCTTACCCTGAGCCTAAAAATGGATTTTAGGGAATTATCAGAGGATAAGTCACACTAGTTTTTCCTTTTTCAATAAAACTAAAGAATTATCCGAAGTTATATCTCGTTGAAAAGGATTACGTATCCAGTCATCCATCCATCATAATAGGTTTATTAGAAAGATAGTCCATGAACGTCAGTTGACGTTGTTTGAGATGTTCAATAATATCTCTTTTAATATGTTCGTTACGTTGAATTTATTTTCTAATAAAAAGATACTGAGAGAACCAAAACATTCGTATTCATAAACCTGCAGACACTAAATGAAAAAGCTGAACTTTTTGAGTATGGCTGTTGTACAATGAAAATGGTGATACCTGCACTGTTAAACATAACTTTAAATTTAATGCAAATTCAAGGTTTATTCTACATTAAATTTAATGAATATGTATTTTAAATTGTGAATAATTTACATTTCTCTCTATTCCGGGCATTTTGTGAGAACTTTGGAAGCCTTCCCGTTTACTACTTCATAGAAAAGTTGTATGGCTTTTTCATGGCCAAGTTTGAACTCGCTTGTTTGAATTGAAGTCTGAAGTTTACAGCAATTAAATTTACCAGTTTGCATCAATGCTACACGTTTTTAGTAACATGATATAATTTGTATATTTTTATCTGATTAAATTTAATCCATCTCCTGCATTATGTGCCTAGAGTTGCATTTTAGGTCTTTTGTTTTCTTACCTCATCTGGGTTGTAATCCACTGTCTGTCTTATCAGTGGATTATCATGCTCTTCTGCTTTTTGGAAGACTTTTCCTGCCTTATGTCTTAGGACCTCTCTTAAAAGGGTCCAGCTCAGATCTCGACGTATTTGTTCGTTCCTGACGAACCACGGGGCATCTACGGCCATCCTCAGTACTGTTTTCCTGAGCTTCCAGCCTTTTGATATATGAATCAGCAGCATAGCCCCACGCTACTGACCCGTAGGTCAATACGTTTTTATTAATGTCAACTTATTCTTTAAGCTCATTTTACTCTTCCTGTTAAGTGAAGGGCAGAGTTGTCTTCTTTCGTTTTTGAACATTTTTATTGTTGCAGAGATGTGCTGTCTCCAATACAATCCTCTGTCTATCGTCACTCCAAGATATTTGGCTTCATTTGTCCATCTGACGTCTTCGCTATCAATATCTATCATCTCGCCCGGTGATCTCCTTCTCTTCGGCAGGAAGAGCGCTTGACTTTTATCGGCGTTTACTGCTATTTTCCAAGCTATGAACCAGTCATTGACTTGGTCCATTTCTTCTTGCAGATATCTACTTACCATCAATGGATGGATAGCTCTTGCCATTATTACTGTGTCGAACAGGGTCATGTTCGTATTTCTGATCTTGGGGATGTTATGTATAAAGATATTATAGAGATGCGGTGAGAGTACGGACTGTGGTACTCCTGCCTCTGATCTTCTCGGTTGTGACGTTTCTTGGTCCACCTTGACTATGAACCCACGTAACTAACCCCTCCGCGTTGTAGCTGCTTATATACCCAAATGCGGCTTCTACATTTTTAGATAATATTCAAGAATTTTCTATTCAACTCTATAATATTCGCAATGGCGTTTATCATTTGTTTGTATACAGAAGCTATTCAGTCCAAAGCAGACATAAAGATTGATTTACATGGGTTTAAATGGCTATCTCGCTTATTTTAGGCCCTGGGGGGTAGGGACTTCGTATATGGGTGGTCAGTCTTGGAGATCCCCATACAACGCTGCCAAGTTATGCAAAAATTTTCTTAATTTAGGAAAAACGTATATTTGCTTATGATGCACCCCTCTATTATAACAGTAAAATATACCACGTGCATCCTTGCGGTTACATTGCTAATATATAGAAAGACATGACATCACATATTTTTGTTGTAAAATTAATTTCGGTTTTAGCAGACCAAAAATAGTAAGATGTAGTCGATTTTAATCTAAATACATTTTGGCTGTTGTCCAGTGTAATAGGTAAATATCCGTGACTAAAACCTTAGTAGGTAATGTCAAAAATAGAAAGAAAAGATTTTTAAATAATATTCATGTAATATATTTATTTATTTCTAGGTGAAATTATAAAAGTTATTGGCTGAAAGATATAATTCGTTTAAAATCAACTGCCTAATTTTTTAAACATTTTCTGTTATAATATATTTTTAACCGACTTCTAAAAGAAGGAGGTTCTCAATTCGTCGCGTATATATATATATTTTTTTTTATGTATGTATACCGATTTTTCCGGAACGGCTGCACCGATTTGAATGAAATTTTTTACATTATGTTCAGGAAGCTGCTGCGGTGGTCCCATATTTTTTTGGAGGAAATTGGTGCACTAAAATCCAAGATGGCGCCGACAATATGGCGGCCAAAAAAATTAATTTTGTCCGATTTTCTCCAAAATTGGTATGGGGGAATTTTCGGGGTTGTACCCAACGAATCTGAAATTATTTAAAAAAAAATTAAAATGGCGGATCCAATATGGCGGACAAAAAAAATTAATTTTATCCAATTTTCTCCAAAATTGGTATGGGGGAGTTTTTGAGGTCGCACATTATGAATTCAAAACGTTTTTAAAAAATTCAATATGGCGGATCCAATATGGCGGACAAAAAAAATCGATTTTTTCCAATTTTCTCCAAAATTAGTACAGGGAAGTTTTTGGGGTCGCACATGACGAATCTGAAATTATTTTTAAAAAATTCAATATGGCGGATTCAATATGGCCGACGAAAAAATCAATTTTGTCCGATTTTCTCCAAAATTGGTATGGCGGAGTTTTTGAGGTCGCACATAATGAATGTGAAATTATTTTAAAAAAATTCAATATGGCGGATCCAATATGGCGGACAAAAAATCAATTATGTCCGATTTTCACCAAAATTGGTATGAGAGAGTTTTCGGGGTCGTACATGACGAATCTAAGATTATTTAAAAAGATTCAATATAGCGTATCCAATATGATGGATAAAAAATTAATTTTGTTCAATTTTTTTCAAAATTGATATGAGGGAGTTTTTGAGATAGCACATTACGAATCTGATATTATTTAAAAAAAATAAATATGGCGAATTAAAGATTCTTCATCTCTCGATTTTGTCTAAAGTCAGTATGGAAGGATTTTTGTAAGTGTTAATTACGAAATTAAAATATTTTTTGAAAAATTTAATCTGGCGAATTCAATATGGTGTTCTAAAAATTCTATATTCTTTCACTTTCTCCAAAACTGATAGAGAAGGTTCTTGAGGGTGTAAATTATGAATTTAATAGTATTTTTTCAGGATTCAATATGGCCAATGCAATATGGCTGACTAAAAATCTTGTTCAAATGTGGAACTGAATCGTTTTTGAGGATGTAAATAGCAAATATAAAATTATTTAAAGAAAATCTAATACGTCAAATGCAATATCACCGTTTAGAAATTTTAAATTTCTGGACTTCATCTAAAATTAGTACTAAGGGGCTTTGAAGGGTTTAGATTTAGATTAGATTAAGATGTTAAAATTATTTTTTTGAAATTTAATATGGCGGATCCAATATGGTGGGTTGAAAATTTTACCGTATTCACTTTTTTTCAGATTTAGTATTAGGGTGTTAGGGGGTGGTGTATTACGAATATGAAGTTAATTTTTTACAATTTCCCCTTTCATCTAAAATTGATATTGCGGGGTTCTTGGGGCGTGTACAAACTCAATATGCAATATAAAATATATCGGGCTAAGAAATTTACGTCTCAAGTTCTTTAAATATTGATATTGGAAGGTTTTATATATAGGCCATATTACCAATCTCAAATTAATTTGAAATTTAAGATAGTGGATTTACTATGACAGACTAAATATTTGTTTGACACAATTTTATTGGTATTTGGAGAACTCGAAGAATCAAAGAATTTTTAGTGGTTCATTTTAGGGTGAATTACAATTCTGGATAAAATGGATACTTTTTTGCCACCTTGGAGTCATTGCGAGGTACATTAATCTCGATTAGCACGTAGTTATAATAATTTATGAATATCATTAAGAATTCAAAACTAAAAATCGAAAAATAAAATTTTTATAAAAAAATTGAACCGACTTCTAAAAGTGCGCTAAAAAGTGAAAAATAACTATAAATTTTTATATGAAATTGAAATTTTTGAAGTTGGCGCCAAATTGTATCTAAATGAAATAAATAACTACTAATATATATAATTTATAGTAAGATAGCAATTACAAATAAAGTATTTTTAATCTGTTTATGCGAATCACATTTTATCAGGTATTAGTTTGGCGCCGACTTCAAAAATTTCAATTTCATATAAAAATTTATAGTTATTTTTCACTTTTTAACGCACTTTTAGAAGTCGGTTCAATTTTTTTATAAAAATTTTATTTTTTTAAGACTTGTTTAAGTAAAATCGTGTTCTTGAAATATGTTATTTCAATTGATATTCAAATTATGTCCCATCGAATCGATGTTTAATGTAAATGCGTACAATACTATGTTGAGAAAATATGTATGTAGTTATATTATAGTTATCTCGAGTAAACAACATTTAAATAGAATTTTAAATCCACTGAACCTAGTCAAAATCTATTTGAAACATTCTGGTTGCGGTTTTAATCCATTTATCTCAAATTTAATTTATTAAAGTTAACAAAGTTTAAATTGATTTTAAGGCTTTTGTAAAATCTAGTAAGCCGAACCTGTAACTAAACCGTAATAGTTTAAGTATTTAGACAATTTCAGGTAGTTAAACTCAAGTTTGGAAGGATAATGACGGTTGCTTTTGATCAAACAAAATCAGTATTAATCGTAGGACTCATACTAAATCGATTCGGCTTAACCCGGTACGGCAAAAAATGTAAATTACTTTTTTTGGAAACTCATAAACACATATTATACTGTAGACCTCTAAACACCGAAGAATACATGTGAGCACGAATACAAACTTTGAAAAACACTATTTGCTTAAATGCAAAGATGACGAAAAGCGTATAGTTCAACTTTCTACATAGAATTAATTGTTGTGTATATGAAAACCGAGTTTAATTAAACATTTAAATAAACTAAATTTTTCTCTTTTGTTTCTTATTGATTTTGTGTGTTATTCTGATTGTTCTTTGCCAGTTCATTCTTACATTATTATCACTGTTAGCTCGTTACTATGTAAATTTTCATTGTTATGGGCCTGTTGGCCTCTAAACACGCCCCAAATTTCTTGAGCTAGTCCTAAGCCAGGATAAAGTGTGAAGGGGGACTACGGCGACTCTCAGTGAGTAATAAAACATTTAAATTTAATTAACTCAGAAAAGGCTTCTCAAAACAATACCTTCTTTTATAACTTTTTTGAACGAAGGATGTCAAAGAATAGAATTTTTATTTAAAAACTTAATATACAGATGCACAAAAAAGTTATCTTAGATTGGAACACAGAGTTCGAATCTCATAGAGTAAAGATCTCTGAAGATGTTTCGTACAATCGCAGGCGAAACATCGGATAATAATTTCAATTTGACACGATCTAAACCCAGGAACCATGATTTTTGACATTATAACCTATATTTCAGTTTTTAAGTTGTTTTTTTTTCGTCGTTAAATTACTGTTATTTCCATTTATTGAGTATAAAAAAGGGGATTTAAAACAATTTAAAAAATCAACAATCTTCGGCATTAGTGGGTTATTGATATTATAGATTGATTTGTGTATGGGGATATAATGCAAAATGTAATGATATTTTATGCAGAGTGAAAAATACCTTTGCGTTTTGGTTTTACAACAGATTCAAAGCACTCTTTACGAGTTAAGAGCGGTTTCAAGAAAATAACTTTCTTATTTTGCAGTGGCCGGTATAATTTCCAGACTCTAACTCTATTTAAAATCTGTGGAATGATGTAGAATGTCGTAATCGTACATATATGTTTCAAAATGAACAATTATTGGTAAGTAAGTTTTAGGAGAAACTCGGTTATTTCTACTTTTAATTTAGATATATCCTTCGAACAATTAAACAAAAAGTTTTCCCTTTAAAAAAAACGAGTAATGATAAAATACGAGAAAATAATTTTCTCGCAGAAAACTGCAAAGGCAAAGAAAAAGTCAACAAAAAAGTTAACAAAGTGTCTATTATACCGGTGAACAAACACGAAAATCAATATTGCCATTAGAGTTCTGTGAGATTTTAAACCTCTTCAGAGCAATAAAGCGTGTCGATTGGCAGCACAAACATAGCTAAGATGCGATTAATCACTGTGGAATTCATGGAAAAGCTGCGCTAGAACAATAGGGGGTCATAAATCATAATTCTGTCTAAGTAATAGTTGATACAGAGGCATTTGCTCGAGCTTGAACAGTCAGATGGAAACCGTTATTCCATAGACGTTCCAATTCGGTTTTATTTCATTATTTATTTTATTTTTAACACTGAAATTATGAAATTTATTAGTTTTTCAGAAACAAATTAGATTATTTTGAGTTAGCTAAAATGCAATATAGGTATAAAAATTAATTAAAGCGTAAGATTTATTTTCCCTTTACAAGGGGTCCAAATTTCTTGGGTTCATGTTCTATTAAGGAAGGGCAAAGCTACTATATTTCTAAAAGATATAGCTACTACATTACAGTATAGCTACTATATTGGAGAAACGAGTAGCTACCACTTTGAGAAAAAGTGTTGCTACAACATTGAAATAACACTGTGTTAATGAGAGCAACGTCGTGTTACTTGATTTGAGGAAGGCCAAGACTACGACATTGAAATAACGCTGTGTTACTAAATTCGACTAATGCTATGGCTTCGATGTTAGAGTACCACTGTGATACTCGAGTAACGCAGGCCCCTAAAAACAAATAGAATTGTTTAAATTTGGAGGTTATGACATACTTAAAACAGGAATAATTTCGTTTATAGAACTCAGCGATTATAATGAAAAATATAGAATTTAATTACCTAATTTTGGTGTAGACCAATAAAATCAAATACAAGAGAACAAAAATGATTGATGATTTCGTTATTTAATAATTCTATACAACTAGAAGTTCAGTCAGTTGCAGAAAAAATGGTTGATTTCTCAAAATGTCAAAATTAGACATTTAATAGGCATCTTTCAAGAGAAACAACAGTCCTAATTATCAAAAAAAATATATTAAACACGATATATCCCCAAAATTCAATATTATTTACAATATTATTACAAATCGACAAAGGATACTAATAAGGACACTTCACAAAATTGCGGTTCAAACTAAAAATGCTACCGATAGATGGCGAGATACATACATCACTTACCAAAATTTAATTTTGAACAAAACAGGCTTGAGAATGAAAAATGACTATTACAATGTAAATGACCTTGGTCTTAATGCATCTTATTTATCCGATCGGAACGATTCGATGTATTTATATCCTCTTGAAACCTGCGTAATAAGCAGTTCTGACTGAAGTTTTTATCTGGTGATTGAAAGGAGAATACATATGGGCAACTATTTAAATACAGCATCCTACTGAAATCTTAATTTTTAAATTTCGCATTACTCAGATGAATGTACAGATGTCGTTCAGCTGGTGATCTTTTTCAGTCTGATATCGAAAAGTCGGCAGGTTTAATCTCCTGTCATGTCTCGGTGTTTATATTTTATATAGACAGTTGTTTCCTGCTACTGTTGATCTGGGATCGATACAGCTCTACTAACGAGACCATAAGGTGTTCGAAACGCGTATGAAGAGAAAACGCATTTGTAGAAAATAAACTGTTAGTATATATTTTTTTCTTTTTTCTGCTTGAAAGGAGAATACTAGAGATATGCGAATATTCAGAAATTCTAGTTTGTTTGAAAAACATTGGCTTGTCGAGTTCGAGTCTAGTCGAATAAATATTCGAAACTTCCAGTTTTGGAACAAACTCGAATTTCAAACAAACTCGAATATTTGAACAAAATTGAATATTCAAATAAACTCAAATATACAAACAAACTCGAATATTCAAGCTCGAATTTTTAAACAAACTCGATTTTTTTAAATTCAAATATTCGTACAAACTCGAATATTCAGACAAACTCGAACTTTCACAATATGCTCAAATTTTCAAATTGGAATATTTGAAAAAGCTGGAAAATTTTTAAAAAGTTTGAATGAAAGATTCATATGATTTAATCAAACAATTGAAGTACTACAATGCTAAGAGGTAACTGGATTCATCAACACTCAGATGCAAAAATGTTTATGTAGGCAAATCGAATGATTTCTGTTGATTATTATAAGTTAAATGTCTCAATTTGTCTGAATATTTCGACCATAGATTAGTGGTTATTTTCAGAAGACTGAAAAGAAAATACTGGTACGGATGTTATCTGGATTATTGTATAGATAGACCTCAAGTTACTCGATCGAAAAAAGGCTTTATCAGCCAATTTATATTGTTATGCGAAGTATGTATATAAAATTTTAGCTCAATCAATACACAACTAATAAAGTATTATATATATATATATATATATATATATATATATATATATATATATATTATATGTAATTATTTACGTTATACGTGCACACAATGATATCGGTGACGAGAAAAGAACGGCATAGATACAAAAGATCTTTAACTTGATCAAAAATGAGAAAAATATGTATTTTATAATTTTACCTTGTAAATAATAATAAATAAACATTTTTCTACTTCAATTTTGTCTTCTTGTCTTGTCAACAAAAATATTTAATTAATTTAATAACAAAGGCCGCAATATTCCAGTTTGTTTGAAAATTCGAGTTTGTCTGAAAATTCGAATTTGTTTGAATATTCCAGTTTATTTGAATATTCGAGTCTGTTTGAATATTCAAATTTGCTCAAATATTCGAGATTTTTCGAAATCTCATTAAATCGAATATCTCCAATAATTTGGAGATTCTGAATCGCGGCAGAGAACCCAGTTTTGTTACTAAAATTCGTAAGGAGATAATCGACATAACCTTGGCGATTTCTCACATAAGTTCTCAGATAACGCGATGGTCCGTCTCTCCGAAACCGTGCCACTACAGATACATCTGCACAGAGATGATAGATGTGGAGAAACCGATTGCGCTGTATCATGATCCGAGATCCACAGACTGAGAGAAATACAGGAAAAAACTAGGCTTGAACATCCAAAACGTCAAATCGACCATAAGGAACAATGTGGATATTGAGGTAACTTTTGTTCAACTGCAAGAAGCAATTATAACCTCGTGCCACAAAAACTGCCCCCTTGTGAGGAAACTCATATTGTTAATAACAACTATAACAAAACTGGCGGAGAAACCCTAGCAATACTTCTTCGGAGCCATATGCCAGACCCTGATATTATCCCTGACGCCGCAATAAATGATGAAACCAATCTCTCAACCCTGACCAGAAGGGCATCAAAAGATTGGCAAACCAAGCAATAACCCACAACAAAGTACTGTGGGCTACTGAAAGCTATATATGGACTTATAACTGGCCACTGCAGCTTGAGAAAACACCTACATACAATGGGCATCTTCAACGAAGAACCAATATGTAGACTGTGTAATGAAGATGACGAGCAGGTCTCACATATCATCTTCGAGTGCGAAGCTTTGGTCTACTGGAGACATTTTCAGGGATCAATCTATCTCGAAGGGTTATACCCAGAGGAGAAACTAGTGAGCAGGCTATTAAACCTGATCAAGGCAACCAACCTGTTCACCTAGGATGGATACGGCAGGCAATACAATAAGTCTGAAAGCTGCAGTGTAAGGGTACCAAGTCTAAAATGTCTGGGAAGATCCTGCAAACTTCTAACTAAGGCAAGAAAATTATACACATATCAAAAGCTATGTTGACAATATTAGCAGGGCCCACTTAGAATTAATTTTAAAATAATATATTCAACTGTTGAAGCGTCCACTTCAAAAATACGATACAAAATATTCAATTATTAATGTAATTGTAATGTGAAGTAGATGTTAATTTATTTTTTTATTATTTAGCGTCGTTTTTTGAAGTCGACTTAATTTTTTTTTTTAATAATTTATTTTATAATTTAGTACAGCTCCGCTTACAAATGAGAATTTAAATTTCTTTTCTTATCAGCGAAGTAACTCTACCTTAAAACTTACGACAACCAAGTTGAACCCGATTTATTTAAATGTTTAGCGGGAAGCGGGCTACGAAACTTTTAACTTAACACATTATACTTGGAACTTGTTGACTCCGTTTAGCACTTTAATTGTCAATTAAACTTTTCACTTAAGTTAAAGAGTAGAAAATATTTGCAATCAATAAGAAAGAGTGTTTTAATTAAACCCGTGCTTTCTTCTTTATTATAATCCTTTGTAAAGTTATACGGACATAAGGTGGGATCTCATATTTTTTGCTTCTGTTTACCCGAATTATTCCGTATTTTTTTATTTAATTGAACTAATAATGAACCTTTAAGTTCACTAACATGGTCTAGTAATAAAATTGGTCTAAGTATTCGTGACATTTAACTATATTATAATGTTTTATTTAAGCTCAATAAAAATGTATGAGATATTTATATGGGTACTTCTATTTTCTTTTTATCATTTTTTGCCATTCTTAATATTCTCAATTACTTCTGTCTTTTAACTATCTAAAATGTTTGATGACATAATTCATCCATATATCATATCAGTTTGCACCATAAAATTTATATCAGAATTTCCAGTAAATTTATGTCTAAGTCTTAAAAATTTAGTGTAGATCCTCTCTTTATAGACTACAAAAAGCCTCTTGATAACGTTATCTCGAACAAATTTTAGATTGGCACATGTAGAAATAAAGCTATTAATTGCGGAATAGTAGATATCTGTTGGACTTCCATTGTCTTTATTTTTCGTTGATTATCACGACGTTTCGGCTAGTAGTTATCTCTAGCCCTCTTCAAGTGAAACTCAGATGGGGGAACTTTTTTGTGCATAAATCTTGGTAGTAGTAAAAATGGTTTGATTTAGTTTCTTGCTTGGTTTACTGCAGAAGAATTAAAACATAATAGAAATAAAATTTTTATAAAAAAAAATCGAACCGACTTCTAAAAGTGCACTAAAATGTGAAAATAACTATAAATTTTTATATGAAATTGAAATTTTTGAAGTCAGCGCCAAACTAATACCTGATAAAATATGATTTACATAAACAGATTAAAAATACTTTATTTGTAATTGCTTTTTTACCATAATTGGTATATATTAGTAGTTATTTATTTCACTTACAAATAATTTGGTGCTGACTTCAAAAAGTGCAATTTCATATATAAATTTATAGTTATTTTCACTTTTTAGCGCACTTTTAGAAGTCAGTTCAATTTTTTTATAAAAATTTTATTTCTCTATTTTTAGTTTTAGAATTCATTATGATATTCATAAATTATTTGAACTAAGTACTAATCGAGATTAGTGTACCTCGCAATGACTCCAAGGTGGCAAAAAAGTACCCATTTTATCCAAAGTTGTAAATCACCCTAAAATGAATCGCTAAAAATTCTTTGGTTCTTAGAGTTCTCAAATACCACTAAAATTGTGTCAAACAAATATTTAGTTTGTTATAGTGAATCCACTATCTTCAATTTCAACTTAGTTTTAGATTGATATTATAGGCCCCTAAACCTTCCAATATCGATATTTAAAGAACCTCAGATGTAAATTTCTTAGCTCGATATATTTTATAGTACATATTGAGTTTTCATACGCCTCAAGAATCCCATAATATTAATTTTATATAAAATCGGTATATGTAAAATTTTCTGTCCCTCATATTGTATCTTATCAACCTAATAGTTGTAAAAAGTTAACTTCATATTCATAATACAAGACCCCGAAAACCCCCAAATACCAAATCTGAAAAAATGCAAATAAGGTAAAATTTTCAACCCACCATATTGCATCCGCTATATTGAATTTCAAAAAAATTATTTTAAGTCTTAATCTAATCTAAATCAAAACCCTTCAAAGCCCCCTAGTATCAATTTTGGATGAAATCCGGAACTTTAAAATTTCTTGACTTATATTCGCTATTTACATCCTCAAAAACGATTCAGTCCCACCTAGGAACAAAATCGAAAAATGTGAAATTTTTAGTCCGCTATATTGGATTTGCCATAATGAATCCTGAAAAAATACTTTTAAATTCATAATTTACAGCCTCAAGGACCGCCTATATCAGTTTGGGAGAAAATCGAAAACTGTAAAATTTTTAGGACACCATATTGAATCTACCAGATTGAGTTTTTCAAAAAATATTTTAAATTCATAATTAACACTAACAAAAATACCCAAATACTGATTTTAAACAAAATTGGGATGCAGAATCTTTAATCCGTCACCTTGGATCCGCCATATTTAATTTTTTTAAAAATAATTTCAGATTCGTAATGTGCGATCCCAAAAACTCCTCCATATCAATTTTGAAAAAAATTTAACAAAATTAATATTTTATCCGCCATATTGGATACGTCATGTTGACTCTTTTTAAAATAATTTCAGATTCGTTATGTACGACCCTAAAAACTCCCTTGTACCAATTTTGTAGAAAATCGGACGGATTTTTTTTGTCCGCCATATTGAATTTTTTAAAAAGATTTTGGATTCATTATGTGCGACCCTAAAAACGCCTCCACACCAATTTTGGAGAAAATCAGACAAAATTAAATTTTTTTGTCGGCCATATTGGATCAGCCATATTGAATTTTTTTAAATTAATTTTCCCATATCAATTTTGGAACAAATCGGACAAAATTATTTTTTTTGGCCGCCATATTATCAGCGCCATCTTGGATATTACTGGACCAATTTCGTCCAAAAAAATATGAGACCACCACAGCAACTTCCTGAATATAACGTAAAAAATTTCATTCAAATCGGTGCCGCCTTTCCGGAGTAATCGGTGTACATATATATATATATATATATATATATATATATATATATATATATATATATGTATGTATATATATATGTATATATATATATATATATATATATATATATATATATATATATATATATATATATATATATATATATATATATATATAGGCGCGGATCCAAGGGGGGGGGCGGTGGGGGCGATTGCCCCCCCCAAGAGCTTTGAGTTCAGGAAAATATACCCGATTTTACCTCTTATACTATAGTTAATTCAAAGACTAGAGAGAGTAATAAATAATTTTTTACCCTTTTTTCTTCGCAAACTACCTGTGTTCTTTAGTTCGGTGTCTTTGGCAAAATCTGTTATATATATATATATATATATATATATATATATATATATATATATATATATATATATATATTTTATAGGAATGGGTTAGAAATTTTATAATCAAAAATATCGGTCTATAATAATGGACTAATAATGGTTGGATAACAATAGACATTTGGAAGTGTTAAAAAGGATTTTAATCCTTGTCATAGGCGTCGGAAAGAGGTTTTTTTTATCACTAATTATTTATGGCATAGAATATTATTTCGGTAATAAATTTAAAATAAAAAGTTTTTATATTATTATTTTATTTCTTATAATTTCTTAATAATTCACATACAGTACAAAATACAGATAATTTTGACATATTTAACACAAATCACAACTGTATTTTTATTATTTTTAATTTTGGCATAAAAACCGTTTTAGGCACATTCAGACTAAAAGGTAGTCTTATTCTTTCAAAAAATTCGAAGTTACAATTTAAATACTTACAAAATACTCATTGTCAAAAAGAAAAGAAGTTAAACATATATAGAAAAATAAATTCGTCCATATATTATTAAAAATTTTTTTGGGGACTATCGGTCATTTTATTATTAATTATAAACATTTTTAGGAAATTTGACGTTTCAGTTTATTTATTTCTTAAATTAAACACTAAAAAGGGATTTAAATGTAATTAATTTTTATATGTTACAGTTAAAATTAGACCTACTTATTTTTATTTTTATTGCACTGGCATCTTAATTTAATTTCCTTTATTATATGAAATGTCCGATAAGCTTAAAAAAATAAAATAAACGTGTTAATTCTACACGCTTAACAAAAAGACACAAATATAATAATAAAATAATAAAGAAATTACGGCTAATTGGAATTAAACATATATAAAATTAAAGAATGGGACACACTAAAATAAAAATATATATAAAAAAAATAAAAAAAATATAGAAACAACATTAAACAATAAAATACAACAAAAACAAATTGTGTTTACACTGGTAAACATTACGTATCTAATTCGTAATCAAATTCAGTGAAGCTATCGTCGCTGAATTAATTGAGTTTCCACATTTTGTTTTATTCTTTTATTATATGGATTTTTCCCAATTTTCCGCAGTAACTTTGTTCAAAAAAATCTTTCAGAAGTTCAGTTAAATTACTAATTGTGTACAATGTATTATTTTAAGCAATTCTGCCTTTTACTTGAGAGAGATTTTTCCTTCTCCAACGGACAGTTTCCGGACGATCTATAAGAACAGATTTCCTATCTGGTTTTTTCCATCAAAAATGAAGTTCTCTGAGCAATTTTCTGAGCTCAGTCTTTTAATTTCAGGTAAATCCCGATCTTCATTGATTTTAGTAAGAATTTTGTTGACGGATGGGATCTGCTTCTCATAATAAAATGTATGTACAACTCCTTTTATTGCAGTTTTCATCTCTTCTTCCAACGAGGTTTTTCATCTGCCTGTGATCAAATGGGGGAGTACGAAACATTGCAGTCGTTTTTCCTCCTTCAGTATTCGGTACATAGTAGATTTTCCTGTCATGTTGGAACACATCTCAATATTATCTGGATATTAATTTCTTAGGGCATCAAAATCTTTCATCGTAATAAGTTTTTCATTGAGGAAAAATGCCTTGGTTTAACGATTTTGGAATAAATATAGAAGTGGAAGTCATATTTTTTCGGTATCTTACTAATCTCAAATAATATATAACGACAAGCACAAACAAGATAAATCACTAAGGACACACTGTAAGGTGTACTTTTCTCACTGACAGAAATAAAAATGAACTATCAGAAATTTTATTATTGCAGTAAATTTATAAAAGCTTATAATATTTAAATATAATTAGATTTACGGCAGACCTCCGTTACCTGCGGTAATGGAGCAAGTACGTTGGGGATTTCGGTAACAGGTTTATTATTCTCTCTAGTTCTTGAATAGGGTACAGGAATGTGTATGCTTGCGATCGCCCCCCCCCCCTCCCAAGAGCTCTGAGTTCAGGAAAATAGAACCGATTCTGAATTTTATTTTAGGAATGTGTATGCTGCTGACACTCCCTCCCCGTTGACAACTTGTTTTTCTCGCGATAGCCGCCCCCCAATAGCTTTGAGTTCAGGAAAGTAGACCCGATTCTACCTCTTAGACTAAGAATGTGTATGTTGTTGGCATCCCCTCCTCTCCAAGAGCTTCAAATAGGCACGACCCTGCCATTTACACTAGAAATGGGAATGTCTCCGGTGTCTCTCCCCCCCCCCCCCCCGCCGACAACTTGCTTTCGCTTGCCATAATATACTTTTGTGATGTCACCGCCCCCCCCCCCCCAAAGAGAGAGGCTGGATCCGCCCCTGTATATATATACATACATAGTCGACGAATTGAGTGCTTCCTTCTTTTTGAAGTCGGTTAAAAAGGTTATAAATAAATAAGTAAATCTACAGCTTGATAATCCATAAATTAATTGCAATATAAATAAGTTTTTAATCATCGCATCGCTTGCTTTGTTTCATTCTTGAATGTCACCTGCATCCTAAAACTGTCAGGTAGGATTAAGTCTTGTCACCCACGCACAGAAAAAAATCAGCAGGTATGAGCAAATTTATGAAAACTTCCAGTTTCAGGACACTAAATGTTTTGCTTACTTTTCAACTTTGCTATTTCTGTTGAACTGCATTTTTAATAAGTTTTTTACTTTTAGTTTTTCATTATATTTTTAATTTAAAATAAAGCCACTCAAAGGAAGCTCTAAACTTCGTAACATTATATTCAGACTTGATTCGCAAGTTCAGCACTTTAACTGGATTTAGGTTTTAAAAGGGTAGAGAGAGATCGATAAGAAACGGTGTTTTAATTAAAAGCCCACCTAGAAATTTTCCACATTTACTTAAGACTTAGGAAGAACCCTTATATAGTTTAAGGAGGTGTTCTTTTTTTATTTAGGTTAATAGATAACTTCTTGAAAATTTTAATAATGGTGTATTAGGATAAAAAGGACTTACTAGAGGAGTTATAAAGAATACTTTTAAGTAAAAATTGTATGAGTGTATAATATATTTAAATATATGGATTTAGCAAATTATGTAACAAAAAGTTTATCAAAACGATAAGGTTTATTATATTTTTGATGAAAAAAATTACTACATATTAATAACCTGAAGTAACCAAGCAACGGTACTTTATTTTTTGTGAAAATTTGTGAGAAGTTTTAGCTGGGATATTTTTGTATTATAATGTCTTTATACAGAATGTCCAGAATTGCTATTTAAGTATTAATATTTTGAATTTCGCCATACGTATTTTTTTTAAATAGTACTCTGTATTTAGTACAGGCGCGGATCCAAGGTGGGGGGGCGGTGGGGGCGATCGGCCCCCCCCCCCCAAGAGCTTTGAGTTTAGGAAAATGGACCCGATTTTTCCTCTTATACTATAGTTTATTCAAGAACTAGAGAGAGTAATAAATCATTTTTTACCCTTTTTCTCTTTGCAAACTACCTGTGTTCTTTAGTCCGGTGTTTTTAGCAAAATTTGTTAGACACATATATTTTTCATAGGAATGGGTTAGAAATTTCATAATCAAAAATACCAGTCTATAATAATAGACTAAAACGTAGGATTATTCTCTCAAAAAATTCTAAGATATAATTTAGATACTTACAAAATATCCATTGTCAAAAATACAAAAATTTAAACATATATAAAAAAATAAATTCGTCCATATAATAATAAAATATTTTTGGGGCTATCGGTCATTTTATTATTAATTAAAAACATTTTTAGGGTATTTGACGTTTCAGTTTATTTATTTCTTAAACCATTTGCAGAATTAAAATTAAACACTAAAAAGGGATTCAAATGTAATTACTTTTTCTTATGTTGTAATTAAAATTAGACCTACTTATTTTTATTTCAATTATACTGATATCTTAATTTAATTTACTTTTATATATGGAAATACGATAGTCCCAAAAAAATAAGATAAACATGTTAATTCTACACGTTTAAGAAAAAGACACAAACACAATAATAAAATAATAAAAAACTTACGGCTAATTAGAATTAAATATATATAAAATTAAAGAGTGGGACACACTAAAATAAAAATATATAAAAAAATAAAAAAACATATAAATAACATGAAACAATAAAATACAACAGAAACAAAAATTTAAATAATAAATTGTGTTTTCACTAGCAAACATTACGTATCTAATTCCTAATCAAAGTCAGTGAAACTATCTTCGCTAAAATTAATTATAATTGGTTCCTCTATCTCACCGATCATGAGATCGAGTTCTCACATTTTGTTTTATTCTTTTATTATATGGATTTTTCCCAATTTTCCGCAGTAACTTTATTCAAAAAAATCTTTCGAAAGTTTAGTTAAATTACTATTTTACTAATTGTGTTATTTCTAGCAACTCTACCTTTTACTTGAGAGAGATATTTACGTCTCCAACGGACAGTTTCCGGACGATTTATAAGAACAGATTTTCTATCTGGTTTTTCCCAGCAAAAATTAAGTTCTCTGAGCAATTTCCAGAGATCAGTTCTTTTAATTTCAGGTAAATCGCGATCTTCAATGATTTTAGTTAGAATTTTGTAGATGGTTGAGATCTGCTTCTCATAATAAAATGTATATACAACCCCTTTAATTGCAGTTTTCATCTCTTCTTCCAACGAGGTTTTTCGTTTGCCTGTGATCGAATGTGGCTTGGAAGTACTAACAATTCCAGTCGTTTTTTCTCCTTCAGTATTCGGTACATAGTAGATTTTCCAACTCCTGTCATGTTGGAACATATCTCAACAGAGCTTTTAACATTATTATCTAGATATTGATATCTTAAGGCATCATAAACATTCATCGTAATAAGTTTTTCGTTGAGGAAAAAATGCCCTGGTTTAACGATTTTGGAATAAATATAGAGGTGAAAGCCATATCTTTTGGGTATCTCACTAATCTCAAATAATATATAAAAACAAGCGCAAACAAGATAAATCACTAAGAAAAAATTGTAAGTTGTACTTTGCTCACTGACAGAAATTAAATTAAACTATCAGAAATTCTATGTTGCAGTAAATTTGTAAAAAATATTTAAATATATTGAAATATAATTAGATTTACGGCAGTTCTCAGTTACCTGCGGCACTGGAGCAGGTACGTTAGAGGTTTTGGCAACAGTTTTATTACTCTATCTAGTTCTTGAATAGAGTATAGGAGTCTGTATGCTGGCGATCGTCCCCCCCCCTCCCGAAAGCTTGGAGTTCAGGAAAATAGAACCCATTCTGCCTTTTATATTAGGAATGAGTATGCTGCTTGCACTCCCCCCCCCCCGCCCCCCGTTGACAACTTGTTTTTCTTGCCATACTGTACTTTTGTGATATCACCGCCCCCCCCCCCCAAAGAGAGAGGCTGGATCCGCCCCTGATTTAGTATCATGTTTCGACAAAGTATTTATTTTTCTTCAAATTAATATCAACATGTTTGCCTTGATCTTAAATATTTCTCTCAAAAATTGCTTTTAAACAAAAAGTGGTGCATTTTTATCTAGGCACTACAAATGTAAAGAGGACAGGGACCAAATTATAGTTCTATAAAATTCTCATTTTTAAATTTTCCGGTAATAAAAAGTTAATACCTATAATACAAAGTGACAATTTAGTAGTTAAAGGGTATATCTTGAAAATAGTCGAGCTGATACAGAGTGTCACAAAAAAGCGTGGCACAAAATTTTATTTTTTCGAAGTTGGATCTCATTGAACCCTCTTTTCATTTTTTTTTTGCCGTGAAATGCTACGTTGTCAAATTGTCAAATTTTCAAAATATGTTTTGACCGAAATCAATATTTTACTTAAATTATAATACTCCCTATGTGAATTGTTACTTTATTGTAAGTATAGGCTAGGATTATTTATCTCGCAGTAAAAAATATTTAATTTTTTTTTCTATACAGGGTGTTCAAAATTATGATTTAAATATAGATGTTTTGTCTTTTTATGCCATTTTTTAAAATGAAAATCCATGCATTGAATGATTTAAACGTTAAAACCGACAGATATTTAACATAACATTGAGCATAGAAAATCATGGCCACACTGTTAAAAATAACCCTAAATTCAATGCAAATTTAATGTTCATTCTATATTAAATTAAATGATTTTGTACAGGAAATCTTGAATAATTTACATTTACTTTAAATCTAAGATAATTCATTCAAATATCAACGCGTTGTACATTAAATTTGATTAAATGGTATCTTAAATTTCAATAAAGTAACTGAAAAGATATTTCAACTTTCTGTACATTAAAATTAATTCACATGTACCTTAACATTAAAGGAATTTACATTAATATTCATGGTACATTGCCTGAGATTCCGGTAGATGGCTCATCTTGTATTGAACTTTTTATTTAGTATGATATAAGCTCCTTAAATGATTTAATTTTCTTATGATGAGGTGCACATGTCTGCCGGTACTGATGGATACCAATGAGTTCAAAATCGAGGAAAAATTTCCACCTTTTCATGGTAGCAGAGTTTTTTGACCTCATATTAATGTTGGTGCATTAAATATCTGATAACGTATCTTAAATTCACTGAACACTGGCTGTATATTTAATGTACATAGTCACCTTAAAAAGTAATGATCAATCTTTAAATTTAATGTAAGATTACATTAGATTTAGTGGAATAAATTTAGATTAATCTAAATTATTAAATTTAATGCATTACATTAAACGCATTTAATAAATGTTGATGCAATTTGCTTCCAGCACATTTACCTTAAATTTAATGCATTTTCTTTTTACAGTCAATGTATTTATAAGATATTTTCTGATTTTTAAATGATGATCAATATTACTTTTTATTCTTATTAATACCAATAATATGAACACCATCTATAAACTAGGATTATATTAAAAACACAAAATTTCTCGTAGCATACTTATTGGAAAATCCTTGACCCGTCACACATAAATTTCCTCATGTTACATACTTTTTCATCTCATATATTAACAATAACGGCGCTAGATATTCATTTGTTCGGAACACATTGAGTACAATGCCTGAAAATAAGAAGAACAATACATATTAAATCCCTTCCACAATAAGTTTATTTCTATTTCTACTAAGCATATGGAAATTGACACAAAAATACTTCTCAAAAGTGTAGCATTTATAATTCATTTACTCGTTATTACTTAAAAATGAAAAGTGAAATTTATATTTTTTCGTTTACTTTTAGTGTTAGTTTTTTAAAATTAGTGAATTTTAAAACTGCTGGAATACAAAAAATTATGGTACAGTATTTGTTTCTTCTTCTTCAAATGTTTTGCTCTTGGTGAATATTGGCGCACATTAGTACTAATTGAACTTTCTCGACAGTCTTTTATAAAAGTGAGGATGTGTTTTCTCAAGCATTTGAAATTTTGTAATCAAGAAATTATTCTGCATCATGGACCATGTTTGCCGTTTATTGTGGAGTACAGAAAATGCTAGGCGTTGGATTTTTTCGGAATAGTAATGAAAGTAGATTGTAACCATTCTCTGTGTCACCCACTTTGTGAAGTGTATCCTATAAAAGTCTTAGAATTTCCATATAAATATCTTTTGGGACAATAAATTTTACATTCTAAGCCAAGGACAGAGTGTTCTTTAATTCGCTTCTTATTAAATTCCAGCCTCCTGAATTACTCTTGAACTCAGCTATCTCTCATTCAGATCGATTGTCAGGCTTAAGATCTTATATATATATATATATATATATATATATATATATATATATATATATATATATATTAGTTTTAAATAATAACATACGTTGACATCCCTACATCTTAAAAATCCATTTTATTAATTGTAAGAGAAATTTATGATGGTTCGAAAAGAATTAGATGTAGATTCAAAGAAGCAATTATCTTAACTTTTTGATAGACAAATTTCAGACAATTCATATTAGTAGAAGAATGTCGGCTCCTCTAATAAATCACAGCTCAGTGACTCAGGGCTTGGCACGCACTTATAAAGTATATGTACTGATCGGCAAATAAACAGAAAATGTCCGGACCATGCTATGCGCCATTTTGGGTAAGGTGAAGTTATAATAACAGTGAATACGCTGTCGCTACTGAAAAATTATAACCACTAAACGTAATCGTTTACCTCCAACTGACAAGGTTTGAAGCGATTTGCATACCTTTCCGAAATTTCATCGACATAAGTAGTTGAACGAAACGAATGGTAGAAAGAGATAAAATGACAATATTACGTTATAACCTTACCCAAGTTATCCAATTTGTGTCAATTGATTATTATGTGTGAACGTCTGTCATACTATTGGTCGGTCGTAAAAATAAATTAAAAATTTTTATTATATTTTTGGTTGTTAAAAATAACTAGTCCTCAAAAAAAGCAATATGTTGACGAACCGTTTCTTCAAAAAGATTTATTTTTTGAAAAAACAGTTGAAATGTTAATTAGGTAGTACCCGTTATTTTCAGTATTTTCTAATTAAAATTTCCTTAGAAAGTTGAATGTTTCGCAAATTTCAAGTAAATTTGAGATTATAGACATACAAAATTATTACATTAAATTCTGTTCATATCTCACTAGTATAAGCGTGCTGTTTAAAAATTATTTTTCTATGGTTAGTTCTAATTATGGATTTAACATAAACACTTGTGTCCCTATATCCCCAAATGGTCTAGTATCTTACTTTGAAACAGTTAAGTGTAACATAATTGTTTTCATCAATACAACTTATAAAAAATTTGAGAAGTAACAATTTGTAAGATATTTAAAACTTTTATTTAAATAAATAACATTCAATTTTATATTCAAATAATGTTAAATGCAACATTTTACTGCCTTAGACTGTGTTAAACACTATACTACACTACAACTAAATAAATATTATTGATTATAATTTATTAGGACATATAAATTTGAACCCTACAAGCCAACAAACGAGGTCCTTCAGAATAAAAAAGCTTATTTATAGCACGTTTGGTCTTCAAGCCCCTACAAATCTTCACAAACTAATAAAAAAAGTATATTAAAGGTTGAATAGTATCATTAATGGGGGGTCTTCGGGCTGGCCTATGGTTCTGGCCCCTGGTCGTACACAGTTCCTCTATCACCGGTCAAGTTTCAGGTTTTCTTTCAAACTTACTTGTCAGGACAGGAAGTCTTGAAATAATCGGCTAGATGTTTAGTGAATTCATACAATAATTGATTGGTGGATAGCTAGCACAATGGATTTTAGTAATACTACATAGACCAGTGGTTTCTACCGTTTCAAGTTTTATGAGTGCTGGCTTCCTGCAATTACTGTAGATAGGAGGTATGTATTCCTATTAAAGTCAGTACATTGCTTTATATACATGAGTTGTTTTTCCTGATATGCCTTTTTCTTTGTATATTAGACTCCTAAGGTATTTGGCCCTTTGTATACATTTTTTGTTTAACAGTTCCAAAGTGCCAATTTAAGATAATTTTGTGGTCTTTATTTACACCTAAATATTTGACTGATGGCTTGGTGCATATTACTTGGTTATTAAGTTATATAAAATAAATTTATAGGAAATTAAAGAAAAACAAAGATTATTTCACAATAATAACAACAATGGCACTATTTTTTGACTTTTGACGGTTAATTTGACGTGCCAAAACGTCACTTTTACCCAAAATGGCGCAGAGCATACTCCAGACATTTTTCGTTTGACAGCTCCATTACCACCTGTCATCCATTTATTTTCAGAAATCCGTGGGGCTTGGCCTTGTCTCTGCTGTTGAATGCCATCTATAGTTCTTTTCTCCTAGAAGTTCTGTATGATGCGGTTGACAACTCATGTATATTTATCATTCAATGGGGCTGATGCTGTTGAAGGTTTTAAAACTATTAGTAGAGAATTAACTTTGGTAAACAAACTGTTATTGGAACTCTCCTACGTTAATTCTTTAAAAAAAATAGTGGATAATGTTATATAATGGCTTTCGGCCGTGGCGTAGATGTAGAGTATTTTAAAAAATTGACTAATGTAAAAATGAATAACAATAAAAAATAATATGAGTAATTTAAGCGTTATGTTTGATAGTTCTCTGAGTTTCAGTGCCCATGTATTTGGTTGTATACAAAGAGTTTTGTAGGATTAAAGATACCATACCATAATTATCATTTCTTATCAGCATATGTGAAAACCTGATTGTGTGATTCTTTGGTGCTCTCCGATGGAGATATTGTTTGTGGTAAATGACTTACTCTACAGATAAGAAAAATCTTGCTTAAAACTTATTAATTGAATAGGTAAATACCAATATATTTTACACAAACTGATGAGTTCGACCAGTTAAGCACGAAGGAATGAGGGCATTTACAGCTTATATGTTGTTTTTAATAAAATTGTTAATAATATTAATATTAGATTTAGAGGTTCAATGACACGAACATATCATCGAACTAGAATATTTGAGTATAGCTTCTTCACTCTTCTTCATCTAACATAAACCATATAATAAAGAATAGAGTAACAAAAAATTTTAATAACTTATTGGTTAAGTATTATCAGGATGGTTCATCTGAACTTTGCCGTTTTTTAAATATTATGTATCTTTAATAAGTCTCACGCAATATGTAGATGAATATCTAGAAATATAGACTTTTATCCTATAGGGAATTAAGCGGCTATGGTACTCTATTCAGAGAAACATTTACTCGTCCCAGATATACTCAGATATCATAAGAGTGGAGCTTTGTGGAGGTCTTTTTCATGTTATCGAGTTCTAGGTAATGTTCTAGTTCTCTGGATTTCCTATAAAATTCCGGACAGTTCGAGCGATTGTTGAGAGAATTATCAGTATCTTTCGGATGCCACTCATTCCCCACTGTCTGCGTATTTGTAACTCCAGGTCTCTGTATCAAGTTTGGTTTATCCACAAAAATAAGGTATTGTTTGTTATGTGCAATTATATGATACGTAAGCACAATTCGATTGCAGTACAGCTGGAATTCGTTGTTTCTAGTATAGGTTCTGGCTGTATCCATTGTATGTTATTTTCTCTACTTAAAACAGTTTCAATTTCTTTGTCAACTCTTGATGAATAATCTTGCCTGCTATATCATGTCTGTTCTTGTACCCTGATAAAGCAAATGTTTGGCATTTTCCTTTTATGTGCTGGATTGTACATGATGTTTACATTCACATCGGCATTGATCATTCTGTATCGAGGGGTCCTGATTATGCATTTCAGATAGTTTCTCGTTGGGATGGCCTGATTTTGAATATTTAATAAGAAGCCTTCGGTTTCAGTAAATATTTATGATTCGTGGGGTGGAATGGATTATCGAGATTGGGAAAAAAAATTCTGTGTAAGGATCAAACTAAAATTCAATTATGGAAAGGAAATGGCCGAAACCTCGTATATCGGGGAGTTGGTGAACACAAAATTCTTAGGGGAGTTATATTTAATAGAAACACACCGAACTCGTAGAAGTGTCGGGAAGAATAACTGGCGGATATGATAGGATACAATCATGGTGAGATAGTGCTGCTATATAATAAGCTCCTTTTTTGAAACTGGGAAAAAAACTAAGTCCATTAAACAAACAAACATTGGTTTGATTATTTAAACATATATTACAATCAATATAAAAAGAATCTACTTATTTCTAAAATATTAAAAACTTGAGTCTACATAGTACACATCCTTTACGCCGCACTAACGTGCATTTGGCCTCAAAAACCGGACAAAATTAATAACGTCGTTGTTTTTGACTCTAAACTTATCAAAATGAGTACCCGGAGATTTTTGAGGGCGCTAAGTTGATTTCTGGCATTATTTTACTAATCGGGTAATGGGGGGCTGACTTAGGGTGGGGAGGGGGAGGGGAGTAATATCAAAAGAACGTAATGGTTATTGTTTTATATGCTTTTAGGTGCTCCGATTTCATTTCTGGCAATATTTTACCATTCGGGTAAAGGAGCGCTGACTTAGGGTGGCGAGGGGGAGGGGAGTAATATTAAAAAAACGTAATGGGTATCGTTTTATATGTTTTTAGGTGCTCCGATTTCATTTCTGGCATTATTTTACCAATCGAGTGAAGGGGCGCTAACTTAGGGTGGGGAGAGGGAGGGGAGTAATATTAAAAAAACGTAATGGGTATGGATTTATATGTTGACTTAGGATAATTGTACGTTTTCCCATAAAAAGTCTATCTTATACAAAATTTGACATTCTATAGTTTTCTACCGAGTTTATTAATGGTTGTCAAAAAAAAATTTCAACATATTTTGACAAAAACCCATTGCGATCAAAATTGGATTAAATGGATTCTGTTTAATTTTTTAATAATGTCTAAACAAGGCTACTAATAATTCCATTTAACTTTTCTATTTTGGTCTTCAGCAGATGATTTGTTTGGTCTTCGACATATTTTATTTCTTCCTTCGTAATATTCACAGCTTCTTAGAGAAATCGAATGCGGCAAAATCGAGTGAATGATGGTGTGGGATTTTGCCATAACATTTTTATTCTATCCCAATACGTAACTGCAGTCTTAACGGCACCAACTAGCTTTGAAATATGTTCAAGTCATCGCTTGAGCTATCTGAAAAATTTTGTTGATAAGGAATTTGATGAGAGCCATCACAGCCCCATTTTGTTATAAGTTCTAGGTTCTCTAATTCTTCTTCATCGCAGCTTTGAAAAACATCCTTAAGATAAAGACAAAGTCGCTTTACTGTGTGATCAAGTAGGTCCTGAAGCACAACATTAACACTCGTTTCTGTAACTCAGATTGACTCTGGTTTTGGATAGCAAAGTTTCTTTGCTTCTCTAATTAGAGTCTAACAAGGACATATACCCTTATTGGAATCGTGTAACAACTCCCACTGCCTCCTTGTAAAGTCACCTTCAGCAAAGATTTCGGTTTCTGAGCAGTATTTATTACCTTCCTGTAACGTTTGGCTCTTGTTGGTGTTGAAGTTGCATCTATTATAAGTTTAGAGGTTACGGCATTTCCAGACATTCGTTGAGTTTCGCTGGCTGCACAGGTACCTGTTCGCGTAGTTCTTTAATATTTCGTCGTTTACCACGATCATGTAATTCTTGGAATGCTTCCTTGGGCGTCCCGTAGAATTCGTGGCCCAGTTATGTACAGGTCATGATGTATTAAGTCATTTCTCGTTTTTTTTTTTCAAAAATTTTTCTTCAATATAGTTAGATGTTATCCATCTCTTCTTCAAATCACTATTAAAATGTTTTAAATCGTGACTTAAAGTATGGTGCTCGTTTTGGGGACATTTCATCATTTCGCGGAGCTTATGTTCCATAAATGATACCTTATCTTCAAGTGTTCTGGATGTGCTTTGTTTAAAAAGCATATGTAGCGTTGTCCGATATACCTCAATAACATTTGATGTCAAATCTGTACCTATAGGAAAAAAAATATGTATGTAAGTAAAAAACCAAAATTTTTGCAAAAAAAAACCGTGGAACTCAAAGAGGTTCTTTTAAGAGGTGGAAACAAGTGGAAAATGTTTTGACTGTTATGATATGGCTAATGTCTATAGTTTATTATAAAAAAATAATTGTAGCCCGACCTAGCTCGGAACATTTTCAAAAACACTAATTAGTTAAAAAGAAAAACAAAAAAATTGAAAATTTTCTTGCATATTGTTTTAGGTCCATAAGAATACTAAACAGTCATTATATTTTTAAATAATATATATTAAAATTAAATACATACCTTGTTTTTCAGATTCCATCACAAAATTTTTTTTTTTAATATTTACTCTACAAAATACCAAACACCAAACACAAGTCTAAAAAAATCTATCAAGAATGAATGCATGCGTATTGAACGAAGCTTAGATTGTAATTAACTGTGCGGAGCGTAGCGGCGGGGAGGGGCCACTTTATCATAATTTTATGATAGTACGGTTACTCAGGTATACAAAAAAAATAAATTCGATGATTACTTGTATAGTTTGCATTTCTCCTTTTTGTCCGGTTTTTGAGGCCAAATGCTCGTTAGTGCGCCGCTGGAGTCTGTCAGGGCATCTTTTGGTTAAACATTTAAAATCTTATTTTATTTAGAAAAAAGTATACGCCATAGGTATACTATATAGTTAAGATTTTTTAATAAAATATTCTTCTTCGCTTAAAAATATAACAAAATCAACTATGATTACTCTGACTACTTAATTTAAATTGCTTTCCTTCACAAACTTTAAAAAGTTAAAATCAAATTACTAAAATGAAAAGTAAAGAAACTTGAAAAAATCTTGCTGACATTATATGGCAACGAAGAGTTTTCATTAGACGATTTGAACTTCTGCTTACTCTAACTTTTAGTTCGGATTTGGTTAGTTTAGGTAAAATAAGCTGACGTGTTGGTTTTTTCTTTGAAACTGTTTATCTAGAACGAAAACTGTGCAGTATTTAACGACTTATTGAATATGCAAAGCTTGCCGTAAAGGCAAATTTTCTATTTTGTTTTATATATATATATATATATATATATATATATATATATATATATATATATATATATATATATATATATATATATATATATAACCCAAACTTAAATACTATAGAATCTAAAAAACAATACCTGAGTCTAATTGAAATAGCTAGAAGATATAATCACATTAATTCATAGGGTCGTTATGGTTTCTGCGAACTTGAGTCTTTTTTCTGGGCCGCGTTAAATAATCATTACGCAATTATGTGATTTTTTTTTAATTTTTTTGGTACCACTGTTGTTTGAAAATAATTTTGAATTAGTACCCTAAATTTATATCTATGCTGATGTTATTAATCTAGTAGGCGGATATGTTCCCTTCTTTGAAAAATGTCGGTTAATTTAAATATCGGTTTTTGTGAAATAACTTAAATTAATAAGAATTGAATGATTCGTAGTTAACCAAGTGAGTGTTAGTGATACTCAGTTGTTTTTTCCTCTGTTTAAAATGACAGACACAGTAATGAAATAGTGCTACCAATTGTAGCCCTATATAATGAAAATTATTGACGTTTACGGACGTCTCAGCAGAGGCCAATCTACAGTATCAATTATGAGGATGGCCATTTATATTCCGGGAACTAGCAACACTGGAGTTGGTAGGCGCCATCTGGCATATTCATCTTAAAGTTTGATAGTTTAGACGATATAAGGACTCAGAGCGTTTCCACATACAGACGTTATTTGTGTTTATTACAGCAGGTCCGTCACTGGTCTTTTCAACGCCCGCGTGCAAAATTGAAAATGTTGCCCCCTCTTCTATCCTCTTTTCCCTGACTAGACGTCTCGAAAAGAATTTTAGTTTAATTAGGTAATTATGGGAATGAATAAAAAAAATCTTTAATATTGAAATAATTTATTTAAATTAAACTTTCCTTGCTTTTATAGTTGCAAAATCAGTCTTCATTTGTCTAGTGTCTAAACTATCTAATATTTCAGATTCTATCGAAATTATAGATAAATTGCTCAATCTTTATTGATGCATAGGTAATCTTACAATTCTTAATCAATTTTAATCAATAAAATCATTCTCCAGCTGTTACTGGTAGAACAAGAAATATTTTTAACACTATTGGTGTGTTTGGAAAAGTTGATATTAAATTATTTGTGTAAAGATATTGCTAAACTGTATGTGTATACTATCCCTTAATTTTGATAAGGGTAAACCATCTATTCGCGCACGCAATTTAATTCTAAAAATTACGAAATTTAATATAATTGTTTAAAAATATTTTTTCACGAATACTATGAATTAAGTTGTCGGATTTCGGGGTCGCTAAAAATAAACTTGTAAAAGAGGGTGAACTACCCCCAAATACTTTTTCTTCTTGAATCTTAAGTTCTAATTGAGATGTCTTTACAAAACAAAGTTGGAATTACTTGTTATTTGAAATGATGTTGAACTAATCTGTTTTCATCCCTAAAAATATTATCCCTCACTTTTTAAAAGGGTAAACTATCTATTAGTGCACGTAATTTAATTCTAAAAATTACGATAATTAATGAAAATGTTTCAAAGTATTTTTTTCACGAATACCATAATTAACTCAAGCTGACATGTTTTGGGGTTTCAAAAAATGAAGTAGTAAAAGAGAGTGAGTCACCCTAAAATACATGTTTTTCAAATCTCAAATTCTAATTGAGATATATTTACAAAACAAAGTGGAAATTACTTGTTAGTTAAAGTGAGGTTACACCACGTTGTTTTAACTTTTTATCAGGATTAATTCACTTACATAATTTAATTTTGGACATCAGGAAATTAAACCAGATTTGTTGATAATATTACATTATGTAACTTAAGTTGACGTGTTTCATGGTTTCCGAAAATAAACTAATAAAAGAGGGGGAGTCACCCCCAAATACATTTTTTTAATATTGCCAGTTTTAATTAAGATATCTCTATAAAGGAAAATTAAAATTACTTGTTATTCGAAATGATCTAAAACTATGGTGTTTTCGCTCCCAAGGATATTATTCTTCATTTCTTATAAAAGTAAACCGTCATTTCATACATATATTATTATTTTTGATATTGTCAAATTTTCATTTAAATGAACGTTACAAAATTAGAAATCACTATTTGTCATGAATTATAGCAATTTACGGACATTAATGCTTAACCAATGAAATAAGTTTACACTTTCTTATTAATTAAAAGAAACTCTGTAACGTTCATATAAACTGAAATTTGGCAATTTTAAGAATAATGATATATGTCTGAAATTACTTCTTTCGAATATCCTTGAAAGTGAAAATACTATAGATTAACTTCAATTCAAATAACAAATAATTTCCAATTTGTTTTGTAAAGTTATCGCAATTAGAACGGGAGATGTAAAAAAAGTATTTAGGGGTGGCTCACCCTCTTTTACTGGTAAATTTTTGAGAAACCCCGTAACGCGACAACTTAAGTCAGTTATGGTATTCGTGAAAAAAATATTTTCAAATAATTCCATTGAATTTCGAAATTTTTACAATTAAATTACGTTCGCAAATATATGGTTTACTGTATTAAAAAATAAGAGATGATATCCTTGGGGGTGAAAATACCATGGTTAAATATAATGTTGGTTAAAAAATAATTTTTATTTTGTTTTGTAGAGCTATCTTAATTAGAACTTGAGATATTAAAAAAAAGTATTTGAGGGTGACTCAACCTCTTTTACTAGAAACCTCGAAATATTTCAACTTCAGTTAATTATGGTATTTGTGGAAAAAATATTTTCAGACAATTTTATTAAATTTCGTAATTTTTAGAATTAAATTAAGTGCGCAAATTGATGGTTTACCTTTATAAAAAATAAGGGATGATATTCTTGGGGACGACAATACTTTAGATCAACATCATGTTAAATAACAAGCTATTTCGATTCTGTTTTGTAATGATATCTCAATTAGAACTTGAAATTTAAGAAAAAAAATATTTGGGGGTGACTGATCCTTTTTTACTGGTTTACTTTTGAAAACCCCGAGACCCATCAATTTAAGTTACTTACGATATTCGTGAAAAAAATATATTCAAACAATTATATGAAATTTCGTAATTTTTAGAATCAAAATAAGTGCGAGAATAGATGGTTTACCCTTATAAAAAATAAGGGATGATATCCTTGGAGATAAAACAACCATAGTTTCAGATCATTTCGAACAACAAATAATTTTCATTTTGCTTAGAACCTGAGATATATCAAAAAAACTGCTCATAGGGGTAAACTTTAAGGGCGGTTTTCACCTCGTTGAAATGAATCTCCGCAGATAAAAAAATACGTTTTTCTTATTTTTGTATCCCCTACAACATATTGAAGTTTCATTAAAATCAGAGCCGGACACTTCAAGTACCTTCCTTGTTAGTGTAGCTGCTCCAGGTGCCGCTTGCACCATTGCTTCGCACTCTTCCTACATTTTGCTTACAATGTACGGTTGTCATGTGAAGATATTTTATATGCACATTAGGTGCCTTTAAGGTATTTTATTCATATTAATGAAAAGTTTCTTGCTTGTATCTCCCTATGAGTGGCGTCCAGTGAGTTTCCCTTCTGATTTGTTCATTTCGGACCAACCAGTGCTATCCTCAGGAGTGTAACATAGATAATGTAAGTAACTTAGTTCATATTGATTCATCGACAGAATTGCTGTCAAGAGACATATCTGAATCTGAGAAGCTATCAGTGTCAGAGGTGATTATTAATGGTTCAACCACTGTCTTAACCTGAGTGTCCAAGTCCCATATTCTTTGTTCTTTTTTGACATGATTGACACATTTTTTGCAATCATTGACCATCTCGTTAGTAATTGCTTCGTCCAGTAATATTCTGACATCTGCTAATTTGCATATTTTGATTTTTTGTGCCACTTCACTCTTTATTTGCATCCTTAACAATTCAAATAGGTTAAGCACACAATAGTAAGACGGCAGTTTCAACACTGTTATATTTTATTCCCGAGTCATTTCATCTGTAGCATATTTGACATATTTTTGTTTATTTACCATCACTAAATATAGCAACTGCACTTTAAGCATTGTTTTGTCAAATTCACTGTTTTTGAGAGGAGCCATTGGCATATCTATAGAAGGAGAGAATCTGAAAAAAAAAATACTAAACAAATCTCGCTATTGGTAAGCAAGGTTTTTAAAAAAGTTTTATATCAGAGAATTGTAACATTTCTTGATAAGTTTTCTGTAATATCAGATAAACAAAATGGCTTGAGAAAAGGGAAATCCACAGTAGGAGTTTTGTACCAAGTACTTACACAAATTATAGAATCATTAGATAAAAATAAA
The DNA here is from genome assembly GCA_034092305.1 of Diaprepes abbreviatus. Classification (NCBI taxonomy): domain Eukaryota; kingdom Metazoa; phylum Arthropoda; class Insecta; order Coleoptera; family Curculionidae; genus Diaprepes; species Diaprepes abbreviatus. The sequence goes on along the minus strand of JASJET010000178.1, from coordinate 1,208,495 downwards.
ACAAATATTGGCAATGTGCTTGGATCTGTCTAAAGCCTTTGATGCTGTAGATCATCAAACATTATTGTTAAAACTTGAAATGTATGGTATAAGGGGTAATGCTCTGATATTAATAAGATGGTATTTGACGGACAGGACTCAGTGTGTGGTGGAGTCTGATCTCCATGGTATAGTGTCTCATAGATTTAAAATGAAGAGGGGCGTTCTTTAGGGTTCAATATTTGGACCTCTTTCGTATATTCTTTATACAAATGATTTACCCGAAATCTCTGGAGAGCAGACTGTACTATATGCTGATAATATATCGCTTATATTCAGTGAAAGTATGGCGGAGTTGCTATCGATGAATGTTCAGTCTGTGATCGACTTTCTCGATAGGTACTTTCGGTCAAACAGCCTGTCTCTAAATGTTTCCAAGACATAGTGTATTATGTTTGGCAACAGATTAAATAACTAATTTACATTAACATTTGAGGATATAACAATGACTTCAGTTGAGAGCGCTGTTGTTTTGGTACTAAACATCTTTAGAAGGTTCGACTGGAGGGCGCACATCGAGAGAGTTGCCACTAAAATATCTCAATATTGTTTTGCATTAAGAGTTGGAATCGACGCAGCTCTGTCAGCTTACCATGCATTTGTGCAGTCCAGACTCAGATATGGTTTTATATTTTGGGGTAATTCCTGTGATATTAATAGAGATTTGATTGCATTGACTGCTGTAGAAATATATTTATTAGTAACAATATTTTGACGGTTATAGATATGTACATTTTGGATTCGGTGATGTTTATTATTGATAATAGAGATCTTTTTGGAGGTGTATCTATTAAACATAACTACATTACTAGAAATAAAACAAATCTGCTTTCTAATAAATATAACTTTAGTTATTTGCAGAAAAATGTCGAGTTTTCTATAATAAAAGTTTTTAATTCTTTACCTGAAAATGTAGATTTACTTCCGAGAAATAGATTAAAGTGTGTCCTAAAAATCTTTTTGGTAAAAAAACCTTCTATACATTGAAAGAGTTTTGTGAGTGTGATAGAAGTAGAATTTTTGTTATTGGCTGTATAATTAAATTTTAAATGTATGTATGTTTCCTTGTAATTTAAATTTTTTTCATTTATAAAACTTCCCTTTATTTTAAGTTTTACTTGTTTTGTTTTTACTACATTAATTTGATAGAATTATTCTAGAAAGGTATTTAAAACTGTATAATTATTGTTGAGGTTTTTTCCTTTTCATTTTTTCTTCTTCTTTTATCTATAGCTGAGAATGAACTATAATGTTTACTATGATGTTTACCACGTTTATTACAGTAGTGATATTTTTTATGACATTGTTCATGCCCTTATGGGTTTTTTTGTGATACTTACTGGAATAAACAAAGACATATCTATCTATCTATCTCCGACTTTTAAGATACAGAAGTCGGAATTTTTCTTGGCGTCGACAGTGATTGATCATTGAAAGATATAATACATGTAGGTATGATACTATTAAACTGATTGTAATAAATAATAATTATTCACTTTAAAATACTAGCAGTAATATTATAATCAAATAACTAGTCATAAAGATCGGTAAACAAGATTATACGACGAGTTCTCTGTGCGTTACGTAAAAACAAGTGACTGAAGGATAAATATTTCCAGATGCCAAGACACGACACTGAGGTTTTCTTGTACGTAAAACTATCGCCCGGTATGGGACAGCGGGGAATTACCACCCGCGAATTCTTCAATTTCTTTACAGTCTCATATCGGGAATTCCCTTCAAAACTACCTTAATTGATTCAAACTTGTAGACGTTTGCATTTATTTTTGATATAGGTCCATCGGTGAGGAGATTTTTGTGCTTTTCGCCCTGCATGCACGGCATGTCCTGCAGGCCCGCACTCAGTGGGTCTGGTTTACAGTAATTTCAAAATTGCATCTTTGCTAAAAAATGAACTTAACTCGTATACATTTTCTTGTGATCATTTTACATAAATTTTGACATTTTTTATTTTAATAAGAGTGCATAGATAATGTAAATGGTGATGAAGCACTTACATGTATCACTGTATATCGCTGATTTAGTGAGCTCAATCGTGGCCGTCGTTCGCTTAAATACGAAGGTAGCGCAAAATCGATTGTAATGCAAAAAAAAAACATCAATGCTGTGCGTGAACTGATAATGCAAGTCCATCATTTAACATACCGAGAGATTAAGGCATCCCTGAGTATTAGTAAGAATATTTTAAAAACAATTAAACTATTTTCAATTGCAAATATTTATTTTTGATAGTTGTTTCCCAAATTTCTGAGAAATCAATTATAAATAACTAAATAACATTATTTTAAATAGCTTTACATTTAGCATTGCTAAACACATTAAAACACAGATTTCGATTAATTAAAATGAAAATAAATGTCAACAGTTCCCATGTATAAACCTACTACCTATCCAGATCTCTATTCCCTACTTCTCTAAAATATATAAAATATCCTCTCTCAGGCACTAAATAGAGATTTCACCGCCATTATTTAAGCAGTTTCCTCCTGAGTAAACATCTGGCACAGGTGGGGTCTTGTCCGTGATCTAAACATGTTCAAAGGTCTGATCCAGGACTGGGGTGGTGTTTAATTTGGACTTTAACGATTTGCCACGAAGGCATTTCAATTATAAGCATACCAGCATGAGCGCTTGAGGGTTTGAATAAAGATAAGAAGAAAAGTTTATCGTTTAAGGCCGTTAAGTTGAAAGCAGTTTAATGACCTAGAAACTAGTTTATTCAAGGTTGTCGTGCTATTGGTATATAGTTAAAATAAAACTGAATAGGCGTGGATCCGGTTTCCTATCATTTAAGATTCTTATCATGGTTTAATTTTGAAAGTTCCTTAATGTTTCTTACTCGTAAGCGAAATATCTTAAACAAAACCTTTTGATACAAATTCGCTGATATTATTTACAGATCACTTTTACAATAAAGCTACAAAAATAGTTATAATAACTGAAATTCCTTACGAAATTGTATTGTTTGTTTTATGATTATATGCTTTTTAATTAATAAGTATATATATATATATATATATATATATATATATATATATATATATATATACAGGGGCGGATCCAGACTCTTACTTTGGGGGGAGCTGTGATATCCAAAAGTACAATATGGCAGGCGAAAGCAAGTTGTCGACAGGTGGGGAGACACTAGCAACATTCCCATTTCTAGTGTAAAAGGCAGGGTCAGGTTTATTTTTCTGAAATTGAAGCTCTTGGAGAGGGCGGGGGCGATCACAAGAAAAGACCAATTATCGACCGGGGGGGGTAAGATGCAACCAGCATACACATTCCTAATATAAGAGACAGAATCGGGTATATTTCCTGAACTCAAAGTTCTTAGGGAGGGGCTATCGCAAGAAAAACAAGTTATCAACGGGGGGGGGGGGGGTGAGTGCCAACAGCCTACACATTCCTAATATAAAAGGCAGAATCGGTTCTATTTTCCTGAACTCAAACCTCTTGGAAAGGGGAGGGGCGATCGCATGCATACACTTCCATTGCTCTATTTAAGAACTAGAGAGAATAATAAAACTGTTACCGAAACCTCCAACGTACCTGCTCCTGTGCCGCAGGGACTACCGTAAATTTATTTATATTTAATTATATCTAAATATTATAAACTTTTATAAAATTACTGCAACAATAAAATTTCTGATAGTTCAATTTAATTTCTGTCAATGAGCAAACTACACCTAACAGTATGTCCTTAGTGATTTATCTTTTTTGTGCTTGTTTTTATATATTATTTGAGATTAATGAGATACCCAAAAGATATGGCTTCCACCTCAATATTTTTTCCAAAATCGTTAAACCAAGGCATTTCTTCCTCAACGAAAAACTTATTACGACGAATGTTTATGATGCCTTAAGATATTAATATCTAGATAATAATAATAAAGGCTCTGTTGAGATGTGTTCCGACATGACAGGAGTTGGAAAATCTACTATGTACCGAATACTGAAGGAGAAAAAAACGATTGGAATTGTTAGTACTCCCAAGCCACATTCGATCACAGGCAGACGAAAAACCTCGTTGGAAGAAGAGGTGTAAATTGCAATAAAAGGAGTTGTACATATATTTTATTATGAGAAGCAGATCCCAATCGTCGACAAAATTCTAACAAAGATCAATGAAGATCGAGATTTATCTGAAATTAAAAGAACTGAGCTCTGGAAATTGCTTAGAGAACTTAATTTTTGCTGGCAAAACTAGATAGGAAATATGTTCTTATAGATCTCATGATCGGTGAGATAGAGGAACCAATTACAATTAATTTGAACGAAGATAGCTTCACTGACTTTGATTCCGAATTAGATACGTAATGTTTATCAGTGTAAACACAATTTTATTATTTAAATTCTTGCTTTTGTTGTATTTTATTGTATAATGGTGTTTATATATTTTTTTATTTCTTTATATATTTTTATTTTAGTGTGTCACACTCTTTAATTTTATATATATTTAATTCCAATTAGCCGTATTTTTTTTATTATTGGATTTGTGTCTTTTTCTTAAGCGTGTAGAATTAATATGTTTATTTTATTTTTTTGGGGTTATCGGATTTCCATATAATAAAGTAAATTAAATTAAGATGTCAGTGCAATAAAAATAAAAATAAGTAGGTCTAATTTTAACTGTAACATAAAAAAATTTATTACATTTGAATCCCTTTTTAGTGTTTAATTATAATTCTGCAGATGGTTTAAGAAATAAATAAACTGAAACGTCAAATGTCCTAAATATGTTTTTAATTAATAACAAAATTATCGATAGCCCCAAAAAATTTTAATATTGTATGGACGAATTTATTTTTTTATATATGTTTAACTTCTTGTATTTTTAAATTTAAATAATTTGAATTTGGCAAAATCTAACCTAATTGTCATGTTTCAAATACTTAAGAAGTATTTCAGTTATGTACTCGAAATTTACAGTGAAGTGTAACAATAAATCATATTTTATATCCCAATTATAATAAACTTGCTATATTATACAGGGTGTTTAAAAATTAAAACTAATCAAATTAGAACTTTAAGTGGCTATAACTTGATTAATTTAAATAGAACGCTACACTTTTTAACTTATCACAAATTGTACTTTTTAAATTCCTATCGAATGGTATAAGGGTGTTCTATAGCCAAGTCTTCGCGTTTTCACAGAACACGCCAAATAATCGTTTGTGGAGTTAACTTCGGAGATCGCGGCAGCCAATTTTGAAATCCGTCTCCCTCAATCCATTTAAAATTGCCGAAACTCGCGATGGTAATGAGGCGGAGCTCCATCCAGTTGAAGCCACATATTTATTCTAATATTTAAAAGGACATAGTTTAATAACACTGGAAGTTAGTGTAAAAGAAAATCGCGAAACATCAAACCATTTAAAGGTCCTTCAAAAAAGTAGGGTCCAGTTAAGTGTGGACCCAGTATTCCTCTACACACATTAACCGACCACCTATTCTGGTTTCTCATAATTCTATGTTCGTTCGGATTTGAATCAAAATAGTAATGGACGTTGTGTCTATTCACGAAACCATTGTTATGAAAAGTACATTCATCACTAAACAGCACATTATCAAAAACACGTGCATTATTTTATATAAATTTTTTTAAACACGTTTTTCCAACATTTAGTTTTTTAAAGTCGGTGAACGCTCTAACACGAATTCTGTTCATCAAATCATTAGAATTTGTTTTACAATAACAAATTAGTCGATTTTTCAATTGAAAAATTTTAAAAATTTGCGTTTTTGACTTCATATTGATACTAAAAAATCATTTTAAAATAAATATCTCGACGGCCTTACCTCAGAAAACTTATAAGCTAACGAAATCTTTTAGTTTTTCTGTCATCAGATGATCCAGTGATGAGTAGTGATGTTCACCGCAAATCAACTTTTTTTTTAGGTGTCTGCCAAAATTTGCTGTCATTATTTTATTTCTCAAGATTTTCTTACAAAAATTTAACAGAATACTTTTAAAAAGTTGTGTTATTATGTAATTTATTTAGAAATAAATTTATATTTACCATATTTTCAAAAAAAATCTTAAAAAATTGTTTAAATTATGAAAAATCAACCCTATCCCTCCCCCCTTTAAAAACACAACTTTGATACTTTCAGAACTTTTGGGACACCCTGTATAATATGAAAATAATTTTAAAAAGTAACTATATTAAACCCCCATATATCCCAAAAGCAAGGCTTTTTGAAAGTTACGTATTTTGGCCGCAATATTCCGTGGAGTATAAGGTGAATAACCCTATATATATATATATATATATATATATATATATATATAAATTTTTTTGGATGTTTTTTTTGGCTTTGAATATATATATATATATATATATATATATATATATATATATATATATATATATATATATATATGTCTATATATATATATATATATATATATATATATATATATATATATATATTTACTTCACTTACATACGGAGTTGCACATAGTTGTACGTTTGCTGAATGTGATTTCAGCACTACAACAGTATAATGTGGATATAACCACTGCTAATGCATCTCACACGGAGGAATCCGTGAAAGCCGTATAAAGATATATATATATATATATATATATATATATATATATATATATATATATATATATATATTATATATATATATACATACATACATACATACAAACAAAATATTAAACTTTAGATTTAATACGTCCTCAAACTTCCTAAATAAAGAAAATAAATGGAATAATACGGCATACTGCGTTGAAATTTCAAATCTTCCTTTCTCGAAACGTTAAAACTCAGACATTACACAGCGCTGTATCGGCATGAGTGCGACGTCACCATTGCTATAAAAGCGAAAAGTCAGTTGCCATGTTGAGTTTTTTTTTTTTAGGCAGCTCGTGGTTCCTAATGTAGGTGGTCTCTGACAACGTAACATTTTACAGACAATAAAGATTGTGCACGTGTCTTAATTCCTGAAATTAAAATTACCGTCGATAAAGAGACGAGGTTAGCGGCGCGTACGAGTTACTTAACGTACGCATCCTGACAAAAATAGTTACCAGAATGTGACAAAGTGCAGATGACCCAATTTGATTTTGCGACTAATAATCAGCTTTAAAGTTATGAAAACCCGATTTTTTACCAGTAAATCCCAAACGTGACAGTGGAGGGTGAAATATCCCCGAACTGGACTTGCGGAAAATAACTAAATTTAGTACATAAAGAAGCGGTAAAGTTAGGAAAAGTAAAATCGAAGTTAACTAAGAGTCAGGGATGGGTGTCATTTGATAACCTCTTCCTCGGTGGCTTATTCCTTACAAGTGTTTCCCTGATAAATAAAAAAAGAATTAAATTTTCATTAACTCTGAGCTTCACTCATTCTTCTTCTATCCCGGTGACCAGAGTTTTCCTTCAAGTCGGGAGGTTTGACGGTACTTCACAAACAACTTAGGTTTACACAAATACTTGAAAATCTTAAAATTCTTAAAATAAATTAATCCCGACGGAAAATTGGCGGGACGTAATTAAAGAAAAATGTAGAGAAAGGTTAACAGAAGATGAGCTTTTCCATTAAAACAACATACCCATTTACATATCTTGTATTGCTATAGTTGCTGTTGAAGAAAAATAACTTAAATTATTTTAATATCCACCCTTTCACACACCTTTTTCCAAACGGTAAAACATTGCTGGAAAAGCTGTTTAGAGATTGAAGGCAGTCATGTGGAAAAGTACAAATTTTCCTTGTTTCTTACTCTAATGAGGTCAGGGGCGGAGCTTCGTGATCACCCCTGTAGCTTTTAAATTTAAGTAAAATAATAGTTTTACAATATACTATTCGGAACTTAAATTATATGTTTTAAATGAACAGTCCTATTACTACCTAAATTTTGTACGCGAGGACAAATTCCAAATCTGAGATGGGTTTCACGTTCCGGCAAGATATACTATGTCCAGAATTTAAACTAGGTCTAAATTAGGGTGCTTATAATGGAAACGCCTTTGTGTCTAATCGTTAAGGTCAAAATATAATACTAACGTGCCGGGATCTCGTTCTTGGAAGAAAATAAAATAAACTTTTCTTTTAACAATGATAATACAAGTATACCTAAAAACTTTACAGCTCACTAAACTCACTAAACCGGAATTAGTTACCAGAAAAATTATAACAACCGTACGTCAATCTCGTTTTAGTCATGAAGTTATTATAATTTGTGTTATGTATGTCATAAAATTTTTATACAAAAAACAAACTGATTTCTTAAAAAGGCACTAAAAGAACAACTATACCAATGTAAGGTTTTATTTGAAATTAAAATTTTTTAAATCGGCGCTAAATTAATTTCTGCCAAAATGGGTGATTTATATAAAAACATTAAGGAATACTTTATTTGCAATTGCTTTCTTTCCGTAGCTTGTATGTATCTTGTGTTGGAATTTATTTGATTCATTTAATAATAATTTTGCGTTAACTTCAAAAACTTCGATTCCATATAAAAATTTAAGTGTTGTTTTTCGCTTTTTTGGAAGTCAGTTCAATTTTTTTAGAAACATTTAATTTTTCAATTTTTTGTTTTGAATTGAATTGACTTGAATTTCTAAGATCGAAAAAATCCCAATTTTATCCAAAATCGTAGACCACACTAAATTGAAAAACAAAAAACTCCTTAATTCCGAGAATTCTCCAAATATCAATTTTGATTGAAATTGCAGCATACAAGTATTTAGTAATTCGGCTATCCTAAATTTTAAGAAATTAGTTTTATATTCGTACTTTTATTCAGTTTGAAGAAATTAATTTTAGATTTTTAGATCCATAATATATGCCTAACATCTATTAATATTGGTTTGGCAAAAAAAAAGTGTAAAATTTTTACCCTCCAACATTGTAGCCAGGCGCGGATCCAAGGGGGGGGGGCGGTGGGGGCGATCGCTTTTATAATATTATTTTATTTCTTACTATTTCACACACACACACACACACACACACAAATCACAACTGTATTTTTATTATTTTTAATGTTGTCATAGAAACCGTTTTAGGCACCTTCAGACAAAAACGTAGCCTTATTCTCTCAAAAAATTCTAAGTTATAATTTAAATATTTACAAAATACACATTGTCAAAAATACAAAAAATTTAGCATATATAAAAAAATAAATTAGTCCATATAATATCAAATATTTTTTGAGGCTTCGGTCATTTTATTATTAATTAAAAAGATTTTTAGGATATTTGACGTTTCAGTTTATTTATCTCTTAAACCATCTGCAGAATTAAAATTAAACACCCAACCTACTTATTTTTATTTCTATGTACTGATATCTTAATTTAATTTACTTTATTATATGGAAATCCGATAGCCCCCCAAAAAAACAAATGCTAATTCTACACGCTTACGAAAAAGACACAAATACAATAATAAAATAATAAAAAACTTACGGCTAATTGGAATTAAATATATATAAAATTAAAGAAAAATATTTAAATATATATATATATATATATATATATATATATATATATATATATATATATATATATATATATATATATATATATATATATATATATATATAAACAGCATTAAACAATAAAATACAACAAAACCAAAAATTTAAATAATAAATTGTGTTTACACTGGTAAACATTACGTATCTAATTCCTAATCAAAGTCAGTGAAGCTATCTTCGCTCAAATTAATTATAATTGGTTCCTCTATGTCACAGATCATGAGAGTAAGTTTCCACATTTTGTTTTATTCTTTTATTATATGGATTTTTCCCAATTTTTCGCACTAACTTTATTCAAAAAAATGTTTCAAAAGTTCAGTTAAATTACTAATTTTGTAAGTTGTGTTACTTCTAGTAACTCTACCTTTTACATGAGAGAGATATTTCCTTCTCCAACGAACAGTTTCCGGACGATCTATAAGCACAGATTTTCCATCTGGTTTTTTCCAGAAAAAATTAAGTTCTCTGAGCAATTTCCAGTGTACAGTTCTTTTAATTTCAGGTAAATCGCGATCTTCATTGATTTTAGTTAGAATTTTGTTGACGGTTGGGTTCTGCTTCTCATAATAAAATGTATGTACAACTCCTTTTATTGCAGTTTTCCTCTCTTCTTCCAACGAGGTTTTTCTTCTGCCTGTGATCGAATGTGGCTTGGGAGTACTAACAATTCCAGTATTTTTTTTCTCCTTCAGTTGTCATGTTGGAACACATCTCAAAAGAGCTTTTAACATTATTATTCGACGTAATAAGTTTAATGATTGTGGAATAAATATAGAGGTGGAAACCATATTCTTTGGATATCACACTAATCTCAAATAATATATAAAAACAAGCGCAAACAAGAAAAATCACTAAGGACACACTGTAAGGTGTACTTTGCTCACTGACAGAAATTAAATTAAACTATGAGAAATTTTATTGTTGCAGTAAATTTATAAAAGCTTATAATTAAATATAATTAGGTTTACGGCAGTCCTCAGTTATCTGCGGCACTGGAGCAGGTACGTTAGAGGTTTCGGTAACAGTTTTATTTGTCTCTCTAGTTCTTGAAGAGAGTATAGGAATGTGTATGCTTGCGATCGTCCCTCCCTCCCAAGAGCTTTGAGTTCAGGAAAATAGAACCGATTCTGCCTTTTATATTAGGAATGTGTATGCTGCTGGCACTCCCCATCGGTGACAACTTGTTTTTCTTGCGATAACCTCCCACAAGAGCTTTTTGTTCAGGAAAATAGACCCGATTCTGCTCTTATACTTATGCTGCTGGCATCCCCCTTGTGAGCAACTTGTTTTTACTTGTGATCGCCCCCCTCCCCCCTCTCCAAGAGCTTCAAATATAGAAAAATAGACCCGACCATGCTTTTTACACTAAAAATAGGACTATTGCTGGTGTCTACCCCACTTCCCCCTATCGACAACTTATTTTCGCTTGCCATATCACCGCCCCCCCCCCCCCAAAGAGAGAGGCTAGATCCGCCCCTGATTGTAGCTACCATATTAAATTGCAACCAACAATCCGTCATATTGAATTTCAGTAAAATACTTTTAAACTTATCTTAATCTACAATCTCGAAAACACCACAGTACCAATTTTCAATATAATCTAAAATATATAATTTTTAGACCGTCATATTGCATCTGCCTTATTAAATTTTAAAAAATAATTTTAAATTAATATTTATTCTCTCAGAAACCCTCCAGTACCGATTTAAACAAAATCGAGAGATGTTACACCTTATTGGATCCGCCAGATTTAAATTTTTGAAAATAATTTTTAATTCTTCATTTATACCCCGAAAATCCCTCCATATGAATTTAGGTCCAATCAGGAGATGTTAAATTTTTAGTCCACTATAATGGATCTGCCAAATTAATTTTTTTTATTAAATCGTTTTAAATTCGTAATTAACACCTTTTAAAACCCCTCTATACCTATTTTGCTATATTAGATCTAGCATATTGACTTTTTTAAAAATAATATAAAATACTTAATTTACACCAATAAGAACCCGCTTATACTAATTTCGGATAAAATCGAGTGATATAAAATTTTTAATTCGCGATATTCGATTCGCCATATTGAATTAAAAAAAAATTAGGTTTATTATATAAAACTCCGAAAACTTCCCAATACTAATTTTAGAGGAAATAAGAAACAGCTAATTTTTTTGTCCACCGTATTATCAGCACCATCTTGGGTTCTACTGAACCAATTTCAGCTACTTCCTGAACATAATGCAAGATATTTTACTTTGCCGCTGTTTATATGTTGTACATATACAAAAAAAAAACTTGTGGGGAACGAAATTACAACAACGGTTCTACTTACTTTTGGATGAAATTAGTTGAGTAAAATCCAAGAGGGCACTTATACTATGGTGGTCTAGAAAATATATTATTGTTCGATTGCCTTCGAAATAAGGGCCATTCGCAGTCGCAGATTATGAATTTAATATTTATTTTTTGAAAATAATTGTGGCAAGTCCAATATAGCGGGAAATTGGTATTAGGGGTTTTTAGAAACGTAGATTACGGACTTAAAAATATTTTCTTAAAACTGAAATATTACTAAATGAATCAAATAAATACTAACATTGATATAAACTAGCTATAGTAAAAAAATCATCAAAATATAGTTTTAAAATTACCACTCAAGCTTATATATAAATTTTTACATATTGTAGGATTAATAACTGATTTTTTTTAGCAATACACCGACTTAATAAATTTCGATTCCATAAAAAAAATTATTAACTGCTTTTTTGTTTTTTAGCGCGTTTCTTTAAGAAGGTTCAGGAGAAAAAACTATTTTATGTTTATTACAAATTACCAAAAAATACTGAAAAAAATGACAATATTTATATAAAATTTTAGGATAAAATATGTTTTTGTTTCAGGTAGGAGAAGCTTTCCTCCAATTAAGTTAACGCTTTGGGCACAGTAAGTATGCTTTGATTTACATTTTGAAGAAAAAAATAGCAAAATTAATGAAGATTGATGAGCTATCCGCAAATTCACCAAATCACGTATGTGAGATGATTAAAATGTTATTCATTGCAGAAATCATTTAAGTTGATAGACCACCTTAGTGACCAATATTTTTTTATTTTTTGTTTAGGTAAAAGTGCCCCAGAGTTTCTGGGGCTTTTATTGATAAGTAAATACACAGGTATAGAAGTGAAAGGGTTTTACACTGTTAATAACTATTTTTAACTGATTAAAAAATATTCATTTTAAAAGTTATACTTTCTGCGTGCATTAGGAGATTAGAATTTTATAATTACCAGAATATACGAAAAAAAAAGAGTTAAATTAGCCTACAGTTGTTTTATATTAAGGTTGCTTGTTTTCATTAAAACATGAGTATACAGAAAAAAGTTAACAAATGCTTTGTGTTTATACATACAAAAATAAATTTAAAAAATCGCTTAAGCTTCTTTACCTAAGTCGGATGTTTTTTTTTTTGGATTTACTTGTCCTTCAAATTTTGTAATTTGGAATATGTTTATTTTAATAATTAATTTGTTAATGGTGTTTTTCGTAAATTACTTTTTTGCACGTATGTTAATTACATATACAAATAAAACATTATTGTCAATAGCCTTCGTCTACTACTTTCATATTAAGTCATTGCAACAAATCTATTTTCAAAGGTTCAATATTTAATTTGCTGAAAATAAAAAGGCAAACATCATAACTATATCACAATTAAAATGTATCAATATTTTCAGTGTAATAACCTATTTTTGTAAGAAAATTTAAATTCAATGCTTCAAAAAAGATGTTACACGACTTTCAAGTATCTTTCAAATAGAGTGTGATCGTTCTTGTTTAAAATTATTGTAATTACTTGAACTATACCATCCTATCTTTTACAGGCTTTAATGTCCTAAGAGAAATTTAATTTAATCTGGAATCTTTAGATTTTTGCCTTTATTTTATTTTAATAGAATAAACTGTATATGGATCTTAAATATCGGAATTGAGAAAGCAAAATTAAATCAATTGTCAAACGTAAGCATAGACTCATTTTTATTATTTTATTTGTTTTACTGAAACCATGAACTTAAATATTTTATGGGGTTCATAAACCGTGTAGCTCATAAATATTTAAAAATATGTTGAAGAAATTGTATCCTCATAAAATGATGAAAACGGTAAAAGATTAAGTCCAATGGATATAGCACCATATGGCCTAAACCCCTAGAAATTTTTTAATTTGAACAATTTTTCCATCATAAGTAAAGAATATTCAAATAAAATCGCTATAATGCAATATATTCGTTGATTAGGATATTCACAAAGATACATGTCATAGACATGTACAAATATTTCGTGTAATGATTTTTTTTCTATTCATAAGAAAGAACGAGTTAGATACCTCGAGAACAAGAGTAAATAGTTTTTTTTTTCTACAACTCTTATCGTTTGCTTTTAGTTATGGAAAGACGTAGAATAGTATTATTAACTCTTTTGTTAGTAATTTAAAATGTCAGGCTAAATCGCGAATTAAATACCCAAAATAGAATGGCTAGCTAATATCCACTACAAAGGAATTAATGAAAAATTCAGGAATTGAATCGGGATGAGATAGGTACTAACGGGAACCACTGCAGGGAGTCTGGGGAGGAAAGTTCGGGGTACTTCTGTAAAGTAATAATCTTTAGTTGAGATTTAGGGCTCATTAAAGGCGGTACATTTTGAAGTCTGCTAAAGAAAGTTAGGCGACGAGTGTATCCAACGTGCTTTATTAGAATTCATAGACCCAAAAATAATTATAAATAGTGTGCAATTTGGTTTTAGTTTGGTAAGTCATTGTTTTGCAAAGCTTGACTATGTTTGATTGTTGTTTGTCATTTTAAAATATGAATTTAGTTGTTAGGTTTTATATGTAATTTTATTAGTCTATGACTATGGCGAAAGTGGGCGCTTTAGTACTATTTCCTTTAAAGAATTTAATTAGCTGTATTTCGTATTTTTACTCTTTTCTTGATAATATTTTAGAAAGCTCTTGTGACGTAATATTTTCAAAATTAGATTTATTACATTGGTATTAAAATACTGGCCGAAAAGAGCATATATTTTAATAACTTCAGAATTATTTTATCGAGTTAGTTTTAAGTTTCTCATTCTAAATAATTTCACCTTTATTTATTTTCCTCTTTTTAAAGAACTTGTTTCATTTAATTTACTTGAAACCTTCATGCGACGAAACTCGCGGACGCACTGATGTGAAAACTTCCAAACAAGAAGCGAGATCTAACCAGCTAGATAGCAACTTTTTTTAAGTCTTTAAGTTGTGTTTATGGTATTGGTAGGCCCTAATAACATTAATTGTTTTGTACTAAAACTGCAAGAGCCAAAAGGACCGATCAGACTTCCTTGTGTCTGTCATCGTGAGATTTATTTATGAATTTAGAGTATAGCTATTAACTAATATGGGACTGCCGTAAATAATAGGCACAACGGCGATACGCTACCAAAATATTCCATTTGTAGAAGTCCAGGATTAAATTCTGTTATGCAATATACAATAGAATCCTCGAAGATTTTTCTAAAAATGCTACACATTTTAAGATATACAAAAGCTATTTATAATATTCTCAACTAACTGAAAAAATTTATATTATAAAGACAAGCGTAATCTGTTCTAACATAGTTAGAAACAAAGCATTATTTCAGATTGCAAGAATACCAGGAAAGGGTGGAAGCGTTTCTCATGGTAGTGCACCGCCATTTGTAGATCGGTTTCGAACTTGTTTATTCTTGTCAGTACGGAATAGGCCAGCGTACCTCAGCATCGGAGAAATACATCTTTTAAGCATCTTATATTAGATAAAATATGAAATCTAATACAAGCAGCGCCATTTCTCAGCATTCCATGCAATCTGATTATATAATCTCACAGAGATCTGTACATGGATTATATATTCAGATTTTATATAGTATGAGGATTTTCAGTTGGTTCAGAGCTAACTTTCTCTTATATAATTGTATTTTATACACCCAACTGCAAGTATATTGTATCCACTATTGGTATATAATTTTCTCATTCAATTCTGCTGCTCGTTATATATATATATATATATATATATATATATATATATATATATATATATATATATATATATATATATATATATATATGTTTGATTGAAGTCTGTCACGGATGGATAAATGTGCTTTATTGTTTATCCGGGAGTTCATCTGTTCGTCATTGTTTCCTGTTGAAGGATCTTGCAGACGTTTCGCCAAGGTTGCACTTGGGATTTTCGAACAATCTTCGGTACAACCTACAATCACGAACGATCACGAACGATCGCGAAAAGTATAAAAAGCCTGCGCAATCTAAGGAACCTCAGTTCACTTTCTAAACTTCGATCAGTAAGCATTGAAAATGCCAAGTGCGACCTTGGCGAAACGTCTGCAAGATACTTCAACAGGAAACAATGACGAACAGATGAACTCCCGGATAAACAATAAAGCATATATATATATATATATATATATATATATATATATATATATATATATATATATAAAATAAAATAAAATAAAATAGAATAAAATATTGGCGAAGCTGACGTGAAAATTTGTCAATCTACATGATTCTCGTATTAAAAAGTGCGGAGCACTCCAAAATATGGAAAAACTCCTGGTCCGACAGATGGCGACAGCGCTGTTTCGTCCTAATATGGGACTCGTCAGGCCACCGCAGTCGGTACAAACCATCATCTCGCCTTTGCATCGTATAAAGCTGAATTTATAATCAAAACACAGCAAATAAGACGACAAAGGCGACATCTCGATGGTCCACTTGATAATACAAGAACCACACAGATTAACAAAGTTTGTAAAAGAACCGTCATATGGTGGCGCGACGGTGAATTAAAACAGAAATATGTAAAATCGAGTACACTAAACGCGCTGCCCAAAGGATAGGGGTCGCATTTTTCGGTACTGGCAAGCAAGCCTACCGCCTATTTTGGCAGCCAAAGCCACGTGCCGCACCAAACGATTCCACCATGAGAGCATCGTTTAGCGAGTCCCATATTAGGACGAAACAGCGCTGTCGCCATCTGTCGGACCCAGAGTTTTTCCATATTTTGGAGTGCTCCGCACTTTTTAATACGAGAATCATGTAGATTGACAAATTTTCACGTCCGCTTCGCCAATATTTTATTCTATTTTATTTTAAATTACACGGACAAAAACTTATCTACATATTTATTTACTTGTTTGGCTTTTAAATACGCTAAACGATGCTCTCATGGTGGGATCGTTTGGTGCGGCACGTGGCTTTGGCTGCCAAAATAGGCGGTAGGCTTGCTTGCCAGTACCGAAAAATGCGACCCCTATCCTTTGGGCAGCGCGTTTCGTGTACTCGATTTTACATATTTCTGTTTTAATTCACCGTCGCGCCACCATATGACGGTTCTTTTACAAACTTTGTTAATCTGTGTGGTTCTTGTATTATCAAGTGGACCATCGAGATGTCGCCTTTGTCGTCTTATTTGCTGTGTTTTGATTATAAATTCAGCTTTATACGATGCAAAGGCGAGATGATGGTTTGTACCGACTGCGGTGGCCTGACGAGCCCCATATTAGGACGAAACAGCGCTGTCGCCATCTGTCGGATCCGGAGTTTTTCCATATTTTGGAGTGCTCCGCACTTTTTAATACGAGAATCATGTAGATTGACAAATTTTCACGTCCGCTTCGCCAATATTTTATTCTATTTTATTTTAAATTACACGGACAAAACTTATCTACATATATATATATATATATATATATATATATATATATATATATATATATATATATATATATATATATATATATATATATATATATATATATATACTGCATAGCAAATACGTTGCATCCAATGAGACAAATTTTAATTAGGCTTTATAGTGAAATTGAAATAAAGATAATAGTATGAAGAATAAAATAAGAAATTAATAACGAAATTTACGAGACGGGAATATCTCGTGTTATACTGAGAAATTACGATTCAAAGCCAATAATTTTTTTTCTATTTCGCTTTTATAAAAATAAATTAAAATTACTCGAGGTTACGTATGAGAAGTAACCAATTACTGTGTAGCACATACTCTAAATATATATTTTGTTATCAGAATCATAAAATCATTCAAGACTATCAATTTTACCTTAAGTATACTATATGTATTTTTTAACATTCTACATAAATGTAGGTAACAGTAAAAACAACAAAAACCAAAAAAATAACTCCTAAAATTGACTCGGTTTTCACATCTGAGGTTTTATGATAGTTTGTAATTACTTTAACTTGAACACGTAATTAAAAAAGTTATTAAATTTGGGAATATATAGAACCTATATATGTATTGTATTAGCTACTTTCTTATGTCAATATTTGCATTGACTTTATAGTTAATAAAAGAGCAATGATTAAAGGAAATAAATTTGCTCTCAAAATTTTTTCCTTATTTTTAAATTAACGAGTTATAAAATAAAATCTAAAAATATCCGAATATTAAGGAATTATCTTTACTCACTCGAAATATATTTCAGCAACAGAATTGCATGATACCAAACAAAACAATGGTAATACAAAATCTACATCCGACGCTGTATAAGAAAATGCCCTGTATTATATCGCCATCTCTCTAAATAACTAATTTATTCTGTCGTAAGTTTACATACTACTCCCATCTTGAAATAAATGTGGACAGATTTGTATTCAAAATAACTTTAGCACATTTCCCAGGAATAACAAATTGTTGCTTTCCAAAACACATTTTACCATTTCGGCAAATTAATAGTGTTCGTGTAAGTTGCAACTATGGGCGTATTTTAGCTTTGTCAAGATTAGAACACTTTACCTGCAGTTGGAAAATAGAAACTTGGCAATTAACCTAATTACATAAGCGTAAATCATGGATGTAATTTATCATTAGCAAAGAGCCACAAGATAAATATCGGGATGACGAAAATTTACCAAAATGAATGATTTTTTGAATTATAAAACAATTATCAGCTTGGATTTCTTTGTATTCATAATTAAATTAGTAAAAAAATACAATCAACTTCAATAAATTGTGCCAAGATGCAAAAAATGCATGTGCAATAAATTAAATAATTATAAATACGTTTTATAATTATTCTAAAAATATATCACATCAATGACTGGCACATTTGGAGAAGAAGCTACGTCAAATTTTAAATTAAAATATTGGCTTAAACAGTTTTGTAGTAGTCGTAAATTCATTGGGTAGACGGACGGAGTTTTGGGAATTCGTAATCCGGAAATATTAAATGATTTTTTGCGGACATTACAGACAAACTGATATTGACGCTGCCCGCCCCCTTTGATTTTTATCTGAAGGTTTCAAACCTCATACCCGAACAGGCGGCCGTAGGCAAGCTGAAAAGGAAATATAATAAGAATATACAGGTGTGGAAAATCCAGACTGGAAACTGGACGTTTCTTAAGTAAGATAAAGAAAATACTATATTATTCATCAAATCAGAATGAGACAGTCGTAAGCATCGACATACGTGTAAATTACCAGTTTGGCCCTATGATGAGGGGAAATACAATGCTGGCGTGGTGAGAGTGGGCGGCAGCATACGCCACGCCCTAGCACAACAAGAGGATTCCAAGTTATTTGCTTTCATTCAGGCTGTCGAAGCGTAATTACCGCGTTTCGCGCCAATTTTTTTTGTTACAATGGCAGTATATTCCACGGAACAAAAAGAGCAGATTATTAAGTGGTACACTATTCTGGTAAATAATCGGCAGATTTGCATTTACGTGCGAATCCTGTTCCTTGAAAATTTAGAATTTAGGAAATTATTAAAAAATTTGAGACAACCAGTAGTCAAAAAATTTGTAAAAAATTCACTGATAACAATGAGGAGCAACACGTTCCTCAAATAACTGAAGAATGAGTAAATCGGGAGACTGACGTTTGTAGTTTATCAGAAATTGATTTTCTTTGCAATAGTACCGTAATTGCAATTGGAAGAACTTAATATGAACGCTCGAACAGTTCGGAATATTTTAAAGCGGAACAAATATCGCTGTTACAAATTGAGAATGACTCAAGAAATTTTTCCGAAAGACCAGGAAATACGTAAGGTGTTTTGTGAGGACATGATAGAAAGGGCTAATAGGGATATAACCTCTGAAGTTTTGGCAAATACGCGAACCGTATTTTACCATAGGGGGGTTATTGTCTCGCTTAAAGTGGAGGCCTGTTTGAAAACCTCTTGTAGACTTTTAGGTGTTTTTGTTGATTTAAATTGAATTTAATTATTTGTTTATTTATTTACAATTAAATGAACCTGTTACTTTTATTTTTTACCAGAATAAAAGTTTTATTTTTAATTTTAAAGTCGTCTATTAGCTTATTTACTTAGAAATTACCGTTGCATTTCACTAGTATTTTTATTAGAATAAATGTTTATTTTGTAACAGAAATATCAATTTTCTTAATGCTCAATGCCCAATAAAAATTATTTTTTTTGTATTTTGACTATTTGATGTATTTAAAACAATCAATGTATCAAATAGTCATTAAATATTCCAAATTCCGTCGATTACGTTATAAGTTTAGACTAAAAGTAAATACACCTCCTTATTCCTTTCAAGATACTGTTCGTCTTCGTGTCGCACGGAAGTTAGCGGGGGTAATATTGCGCGTAGGCGTTCCCTACGATCTTCTGTCGCGAACTAACCTGAAAGAAGTTAGACGGGCTTAGTGAGTTAGAATTTGAGAAACGGCCAACATAATTTCTTATTAAGAAATTTAAAATAGAAGGTTGGCTATAGTAACGTTTCTATTAAACCACCGTAATATTCTTTCTAACGTTTCGTCTCAGGTCAAAGGCAACAGTGTTGTGCTTGCGTCGCGCACAGTCGAGAAACAAATATCAACAATTACAAAATTAGGCTAAACAGAAAGGCAGTAATATTCGCCGTACGCTGGTGTGTAAAATACAAAAAAAACATGTTATCCACATGACGAGTATCTAACTTTTACTAAATCAAAAGCCGAAGTTAAATTCCAAGGCTTACTGGATCATACAGTGGATCGAATTATATTGCTTCAATTAGACGCCCTTGAACAAATCGATAAATTATATTTGTAGATATGAGTTTCATTTGAAAATGGGGCTTCGGTTGAACTTAAAGCTTTTGAAACTAGATAAATATTAAATAAGCAATTGAAAAGATGTTGGACTCGGAAAAGCTTAATACTAAAAAACCAGAAATATATGGTAAAATAAGTGTTGGTTTTGAATCACTAAAACATAAATAAATATCAGAATAGAACGAATAAATTATTTAAAAACAAAGATTTCCTATAATAAAAATAAGAAAAGAAAACAATATATCAATCTGAACCAGACAGGACACCCTGAATAATAAAATATATACTGGTATAAAAGAAAATTATTGAAAAGGAAGTAAGAGGGTATGTTGGATATTATAACACCAAACTGATCAGCAGAACCCATAAAAACAACAAAAAAGTAAAGATTCTTTAAACTCTTACTAAGAACCGCTGTCGATTTTTTTAAATCCATGCTGCCACTTAGTCAATACACCATATTAAATCAGAAAAGCCACAATCTTGTTAACATTGCCCTTTCTAGAACTTAGCGTCCATATGTCAAAATATTCTTTGGTACAGTCTAAAATATGAAACTTTACAATGTATGTCTCATATGTCACCTGGCGACGCCAGTATTGCCAGTTCTCAGTATATAAACCACCACCCTCGTGGTAGAAATAATAGCAAATAAATATCGTATAAAAAAAATGAAACTTTTATCGATACGTTGGTGTAAACGTAAATTTTTACCGTATTTTTTAGTTCAAAAATAAGTACTGCCCACCAGTTAAATTTTACGAATAAAATTCATTTTTTGATAATAATTTATTAATTATTTTAGCCTGAAATATCATGAACCGGTGGTAAAAAGTCATTTAAAATTTAAATGGGTAATTATTTCATAAATAAAACAGCTTGCAGTTGTACGGTTGGCTGAGCTTTTTATTTTATTTTACATAAGAATAATATGCTAAAAAGATTTTAAAGAAAAAATTATTGAATAATTAAATGATGAAGATATATTTTAAGGTGTTTTAAATATTTACAACGTACTGGTTTTTTTTTTTATATCGAGCACAATACCTAGATGCTTTATCATAATAGATGGAAAAAAACTTTAAATACAAAGGTTATAGGGTTTTTGCCATATTACCTTTTAGATTCGTTTAAAAAATAGCGACGTATCGTAAAGTTGAGAAACAAAATAAATTTAAATTTTTTAAATAAAAAACCTATATTCTCTGTTAGAATTAAGGTTTTTTCCTCCTGAGTTCAAAACATTACAGATGAGTTAGTCAGAAGAAGAAAATCAGATAATTTGTCTTGAAAATAATTATAACAGAAGTAATAGTTATAAGATCAAATATATATAATAAAATATTGCACACTCAATAACACAACAAAAAAAAAATGAGCAAAATCTCTATACATTTTCAACACATGATTATCGACATATTTAAAAACATTTTCTCTCATTTTATAATTAACAGAGTTTGAAATAAAATCTCTATGGTCTTGATTACGAAATATTACTGTGAATTCAATATTTTCTCTTAATACTTCTATGTTTTGGGCTCTTTCATGATAAATTTTATTTTTTATAAACCGTCAGAAAAAAAAAATCCAATGAACTCAAATCTGGGTTATTGGCCGGCCACCAAATTGTGTCATGCCTTCTAATCCAAGAGTTATATCGGTTGTGAAGGCACTCAGTAACTGGGATCACATTGTGCGGCGGTGCGCCATCTTGTTGTCAAATCACATTATTGTATTGCTGAATTGAGATATTATTTAAACGATCTTCTACATTTAAATTTCCATTTAAATAATTGACCCATATTCTTATTTGCCACACCAAGCGTGAATTGTTGCCGACCCTGTATTTTTATGACCTGTATTTTGTGGAGGTTATCAGTTGCTCAATATTGTTTATTCTTTTTATTGAACATTCCAGACGTCGTAAATGTTGCTTCATCTGTGAAAATAGTTTTATTTAGGAACTTCTCGTCTCGTCCAATATGGCGTACCATTCCCAAGCAATATTGCAATCGCTGCATCATATTTTCTTCAGCTAAATTCTGCAATGGCATAAATTTATGAGGATGATATTTATAAAATTGCAGTGTGGCGGCATCGGAAATAGATCTCTCCGGATCATCTAAAAATTACATGAACTACTAATAATTTATTTTGCAATACTAGAGTGAAAAATTACCTTGAAAATAGAGTAAAATATTATTTATATCAACTTCTGCATTTCTAACTACAGTTCTGATTTGTTTTTTCAATTTCAATACATTTTTTGACACTGTACCTCACTGTCTCGTAGATGGTACTCGACATCTAGGACATATATAACGGTATTTATGTTGTACAGGGTGTTCAATTTTCGATACTTTTAGGGGTTATTAGAGTGATTATCAAAGATAGAATTTTACGATTTTCACTTTAGTATCATAGGGTGACGGCACCAATTATGGACATGTTAAGGATACCTTTTTCCGTTTTATAAAATAAAATTCGTGTTTTTATGTGTACAGATACCGTATAGTGGTAAATAAATTTAGAGATAATATGAGAAGACGAATCTTTAAGTTGAACTTTAAATAGTTGGATATAAATATATTATTTTACTTAAAAATGTAGAAAGTTCAAAATCACCATTAATGGACACCTAAATCCCAGTAATGGTCAACCAGTTATCGACAAGTTCAATGAAAGAAACCCAGTCATTGGCAGTAACCTGGCTTTTTCTAAAAAGCATTCAATTACAAATTTAGGTAGGTACGTAAATGATAGGTATATTTAAAAAGAATAGTCACTTATTAATCATAAATTAGCTTTTATTTGAGTTTTATTTGAACTCACATTATTTGCGATAGTCATCCCCAATTAAAATATTTCTGAAAAAAAAAAACATTTATTCTCATATAAACTATGGAATCGAAGTAATAGTCTCATAAATTTATCATTTACAGTCTTAGTATCATTAAAGTATTTATCCATTTAATATAAAAAAACATTATAAAACTAAAAACAAAATGAGCAAAGTAACAAAAACTAAGTAAATTCTTATAAAATTAAATTGCTTTTTCTTACAAACAAAATATTAGGTATTAATGAGATCTTCAGAGATCTGTGAATTAAAAATACTAAAAATCCCAAAATGAAGTGTGCCTACGTAATTAAATACTGTATAAATCAGGTAAGTATTTCTCCAATTCCTTAACTTTATAGAAACCTCTTTTATTTAGAAGCAAAGGTTCACTTATAACTTCTATTAGATCGTGTTTTTATACCATATTTTATCAGGTTTGTCAGGCCATCTAAAAGAATTGCCTGTTGATAGTACCATAGGCTAATTTCATTCTGGTCTTTATCAATGGCTTCTCTTCTGCCCGGGAAAAACGCGTCTTCATATCTTACTATGTCAAACTGTCCGGGTCGAACAATGGCTTTATATTTTGAAGGTAACATTTTGATTTTTAGCATGTTTAGCGATTCATCTTCAGAATTTTCTTCACTCTTGTTTTCGCGACGTCTTTTGATCTCCCTTTTTTTATGCGCGAGTCCAGCTCGTTTCTGCTGTTTACACTCATCTACTTTTGCCCTTTCTCCGTTATCTTCGGTAACGCCATCCTCTTTTTCATTATAACTACTGTTTTCACCCTCAGCATATGTTATTTCTAAATCTGTATCTTCGGAAGTTGTGTCATCCTGATCTATTCCTTTTTTTCTAGCTTTAGAACATCGTTTGTCCATCATTGGTAATTTGGTCTGTACTCGATCCAGTAATAAACATTGTAAAAAACAGAGATTTTAGGTTATGTTTCTATTTAATATTATGACAAAATATATTCTTAGTTCCTAATATTCAATATAAAATAATATCAAACTTAATTATCAAATAACATAATGAAGTAATTCACGAAAATATATACTTACTCTCTAAAAGATTTTCATAATAAAACCGGATTTTTCGGACGTAGCTCATACTTCTCTTATATTTAGGCTGCCATCTTGAAGAAAGTGGCCGATCTTGACATTTTGATTTGTTAGTGAGACAACTGACCCCCTACTACTTATAATCCAGTGTTACTATCCCCAAAATTCTTTTTCGTTTGTTTATTATTTCGGTTTATTTAGAAAAAAATGTCCATCATTGGTTCTTGTTCATAATTGGTGCTATCACCCTACATTTTAACAAAATGAACGATTCCGGTGTCAAATTTGTCATGGTTCTCTTAGTTTCTAATCTACAGGCTGATTTTGTTTTTAGGCACATTTCGTATTTCCGTTATACGTTAATTTATCAAAAAGGTAAAAATTGGATTTTATAGAGTTTTTTTCGTACAGTTCAGGGGCGTAGTCAGCTTTTTTTAAAGTTTATTTTTTGAGATATTAACGAAATTTATGATTTTTTATATTGGACATCCTGTAATTACTTTAGATATTGATTAAGTAAATTTAGGCTTTTCAAAAATATGGAATACGTTTATTTTATTTTTGAAAAACAAGATCAAAATTTTATATTTTTAATAATTTACTTTATTTGTAACCTTAGGCTATGAAAAATTTATAAGAAACAAAAAGAATTTTGTTATATATGTAATTCTCTTTTCAGGCAGAGAATATGAAAAATATATGTACAAACAGTTTACTTCCTGCAAATATTGCTCTGGTCCTCTCTCCATATGCGTTTCCATCACCTCATGATCTCATCAGTGGAGCTGTATCGGACCTAGAGCAACATTAGCAGGAAATAACTGATATATGAACCATATATTTCACGATACGTCGGCAGGATATTGTACCTGCCACCTACCAACTTTGATGTCATACTGAAAAATATCGCCAATCAAACGACATTTATGAATCATCGGATAAACGTGAAATTTTTAAAAAATCAAAATTTCGGTAAGAAATAAAGAAATCTTTCTGCCGTATTTAAATAGTTTGTTACAAACGTAATCTCCTTTCAGGCAGAGAATATGAAAAATATATGTACAGATAGTTTATTTCCTGCAAATATGGCTCTGGTCCTCTCTCCATACGCGTTTCAATCACCTCATGATCTCGTCAGTGGAGCTGTATCGGACCGAGAGCAAAATTAGCAGGAAATAACTTATATATGAACCATAAATTTCAAGGTATGTCGGCAGGATATTGCACCTGCATCTACCAACTTCGATGTCAGACTGAAAAATATCACCAGTCGAACGACATCTATGAATCATCGGAGAAACGTGAAATTTTTTAAAAATCAAAATTTCAGTAAGAAATAAAGAAATCTTTCTGCCGTATTTAAATAGTTTGTTATATATGTAAATTTTTCTTTCAGGCAGAGAATATGGAAAATATATGTATGTATATGTATATGTAAGATATTTGCAGGAATAAACTGTTTGTACATATATTTTTCACCTTTGATAATAACTCCAATACCTCCAAAAATGAGACGCATACTAAATATATTTTTATTATTCGAATAAAAAAGACAAATTACCTGATGTTTATCTTCTTGCGAATAGCGCATGTCAAAACGTGTATTAGTCAGTATAATATATCAATATAATATGTATTCGAAACCATGTTAAAACGTCACAATGAAAATTAAAATAAACATTTGTGTTCCAGGCCTCCTCGGCTTTTTATTTCATTTTGAAAATAATTAAACTTTCAACGGTGAGTCCGAACACTAACTTATTATAGATTTTTGAAATCAGGAGGAAAAGAACTTTCATTTCTAGAAAAGAATATACAGGATGTTTCATTAAAAAAATTAAAATTTCCTTTGTTTCTCAACTTTACTATATATCACTGTTTTTATAAACAAATTTAAAAGATAATATGGAGGAAATCCTACAATTTTCCTATTTAAAGTTTTTTTCCGTGTCTTATAATAACGCCAACAAACCCGGAATATTTTTTGCTACAAATTAGACCAGTAGTGAAAAAATTTTCATAACTTTTGTACCTTGAAACAAATAAAATACATCTTCATATACAGGGTGTAACATAAGGATATTATGAAAATTTTGACACCCAAGGATAATATGGTGTATATATGTTGCTTTTTTTAATTTTTAACTTAACATGCATTATTGAAATAATATAATTTTATGTCGTTTAAATTATTAGCAAATTTTTTCGTTCTTAATTTTTTTGTACGCCAGCGTATGTGGCAAAATAACCTTGTAATATATGAGGCATGACAACACCACAAGCTTCAATGTTCCCTTATTGACTTTGTAATAATACTGCTTGTACAAGCATGTAGGTTAAATTAATTATCGTTGCAGTAAGTACAAATTATCCTAATTTCCTTAGCACTATATCGCTAAACAAATTTGGTTCTTAAGCATAAAAGCAATATACTTTAATGGCTTTTATATAATTATCGAAAATTGTAATTTCGTATCTTAACTAGAAATTATTATACAAAGATCTATGACATATTTAGGAATACTAGAAGTTGTCGCTTACAGGGCACAGGGGAAAAAGATTTGATATCGCATTTTTCTTTTTTTGAGCTTAATTTAATTTCGCAGTACGAAGTTAGAACTTTTCTCCGTTATCATGCAATTATAAATATAAGCATTGTCTACGATTTTCCTTTAATTTCTTGTTCTTGGGCGCCAGCTAGCACAAGCTAAAAATAGACACGATGACTGTAACGAAGAATCACTGAAATTATGACTTGAAGTAATTATTTAGGATAGACACATTCTAAAAAACGCATTTATTTTTAGATCACAAGCGAGATTATATTTATTTTACTAAAAATAAAAACACAAAACATAGAAATCTGCCTTCTTAGATCGAACACCAATCAGAAGCGCGTGACGTCACGCTTTCGTAAACATCACATCAGTCATCATTGTTTATCTCCTTTATCGTTCGAATTTGTCTTTATTTGCGTAGTCAATCAGATATTTTGTGGATAAAAAATCAAGTGTATCAGTTGCGTGCTACCAAAAGTACAGCAACGTCATGGAATGAGGATTTATCAAGGCTAATAGCTCAAATTTGGCAAGAATAGACTCATTGATGCTGGAAGCGAGGTTAGTTCAGGTTAGGCCATATATATATATATATATATATATATATATATATATATATATATATATATATATATATTATGCACTCTCAAAATATCTCAAAAATATCTTAGCAAATGTCACTGGCCAAAATAATTTTTACATTAAAGACTCATGGAGCTTTAAAGAAAAAATACAAAACGTTAAAATCCCAGAAAACTACGTATTGATCTCATTAGACGTTGTATCTCTCTACACAAATATATCCATAAATGTGTCCTTAAACATAATCAGAAAAAAATGGTCAGAAATAAAGAAATACACTGATATACCATTAGAAGATTTTCTTGAAGCTGTAGAAATCTGCCTAACTTCTACATACTTCAAATACAAAAATGTATTCTTTAAGCAAATTGAGGGTTGCGCGATGGGTGCATCAATATCAAGTGTTATTGCTCAACTAGTGTTAGAAGACCTAGAAACTGAAGTTATCAACAGCTTAAAATTGAAACTACCATTCTTTTACAGATATGTAGATGACTGCATAACGGCTATACCAAAAAATCAAGATTCATATATTTTAAACAAATTTAACAACTATCATGAAAAATTACAATTTACCATAGAATTTGAAAATAATAACCACATAAATTTCTTACATATGACATTGCATCACAAAAATAATACAATACTAACTGAGTGGTACACAAAATCTACATGGTCTGGTCGCTACCTCAACTACAATTCCCAACATCACATGGCCCAAAAAAAATCAGTAATAATTGGAATAGCCGATAGAGCCATCATCCTTAGTAGTCCCGAATTCAGAAACAACTGCATCAAAAAAGCAAAAGAGGTCCTTATGACAAACTCTTACCCAAATAAACTAATTAATAAAATTTTTAAAGAAAGACTAGAAAAATACAAACATGGAAAGACTAAAACAGAAAATTTAGAACACAATAAAACTAAAAAACAATATCTTTCCTTGCCATACATACCAAAACTTTCCGAAAACTTTCAAACTTTTTTTAAAAAACATAATATAACCACTAGTCATAAGGGCCATAATTTACTTAAAAGCAATTTCAGCAAATTAAAAAGTGACATTCCAAAAAACAGAAAATCAAATGTTGTCTACCAAATACCCTGGAAGGATTGTCTATCGAATTATATCGGCCAAACTAGTCAGTATCTGCAAAATCGTCTAAATGGACATAAATATGAGAAAAAAAATATTACAGCCCTAAAAAAACACGAAATGAAACACAAAAACACCTTTGATTATGAAAATACAAAAATCTTGAAAACTGAAACTAACAAAGGAAAACGAGAATTTTACGAAATGATTGCAATAAAAAAAAATCCGAACGCCGTAAACGATAAAACAGACATCAGTAATCTATATCAAATTTATTTCAACATATTAAAATAAACCAATATAAGGGAAATTCTAAAATAAATAAAACAATAAATAAGAATAATTCTCCGCCTTCAATTCTCCAAAATTGAATCACGATATTTTTCAGAAAAATATCACTTCAATTAAAAAACCCAAACTTTTTACGCCACTTAAAGTACCTAAAACATACACCATCTGGGTTCCACATTCAGTCAAGTCAAGGCAGTTATAGGGTTAAAAATGTAGTGTCCATTTTTCTAACTCAAAAATCTCTGTTCTTAATGGTAAGTTTTTAACCTCCTATTCCATATATAATAATATTAAAAATGTACATTTTTGTAGCATTCGCCGAAACCGTCAGTTGAAAAAGATTCGAAAGAATCGAAACGTCCTGAAAAATAGTAGTAGTAGTTTCAATATAAAATGAACCATATTCCCAAGAAAATAACCAACTATATATATATATATATATATATATATATATATATATATATATATATATATATATATATATATATATATATTTATATATATATATATATATATATATATATATATATATATATATATATATATATATATATATGGATACTGACACGTGGCTGAAGGAAAACAATTCGAACATTTAATTAAATAATTCTTAATTTAAGTTTCTTATAATTTTTCTATTAAGAGGGTTTGTATTTTCACGCATTTAATCGTCCATATTTTCGAAAGACTTTAATTTCCTTTGACAACTGTATAACGATAGAGAAGCTTAGAGTTACCGAAAAAGTCATGGAACGAACTATGTCGGAAATCATGAGAAGGAAAAGATAAGAAACTAGGAAATACGAGAAAAAACAAAATTAAGAGATGCCATGACAAGTTTTAGGTGGTAGAGGATCGGGTATGTTTCCAGGCTACAGGACGAAAGGTATACTCTATGTAATTTTCTGGAGACTAAAAGAAAACAGGAATGTAAGGAGCATGAAAAAAAGTAGACAATGGATGAGAAAGGCTTAAGATCCAGAAACATGAATATAATTAGAGGAAGCCAGTACACTAGATGAATAGTAGCTGAGGAAATAATTGAAATTCGTTTACTGAAAATAAATTAAACTCGTTTTCTTCATTTAAATTACTGATATATCTGTTTCAATTCTATCAACTAAATAATTTCCATAAATGAATGTAAAATATTATTAAAACACATTTCAAGGGAAATACAAAAATAATCAAATCTACAAAATTTGCAATACTGTGAAAAAAATTTATATATTTTCTAGAGACGTTATTTTTTGATCTTTAAGAAAAAGCCAAAAGAACATCTACAAGCAATGATTGTAATTATTGAAGATCAGTAAAGCTCACAAACAGTTGCTTAAAAAAGAAGAGTTCAAAAATGTTGTTGATAATCTGACAAATAATTAAATTAATTAATTTAACTTAAAAATTCCTTTGTGAATACACATGTATGCAGTTTCTGTCAACAATACTTGTATATATAATATACTTTTTCCTGGCGCAGTAAGACATAGTTAAATTAGCCACTGTTAAAACAGCGAAAGTTGCGCTTGATGTTATATCATGTTCTGTTTAAGTGAAGCAACTACAGAAGACCTTAGGCTGCATTTGTAAGGTTGTCTCAGGGATTTGAAGAGATTGAACACTAAGCTAAATATGATCAAAGTTCAATATATGTGTTTGGGGGGAAAAAGTGAGAACTCCTTTTCATTTTCACAGGTACAATGTGGCCCTTACTATTCAATAAGCATTATATATAGGTATATATAGGTTGGACTGTTTAGTGGCACCTAAACTATGGGGGGGGGGTCTTGCACATATCGACTTACTATTCTAACGCCCAAATCTGGTCATCATACTTTTATGTATTATGAGATTTTTTTTAATTCTGTTATCCTGAGCATAAGGGAGGAAGGGCGTCATATGTCCAAGTATTATGAACAAAACTTATGGCACCCAAGATGGATTGGCGGGCGTCATATATTTTATTATTATATACTTTGTTTTTTTCAGTTTTTTTTCAGGCAGCTGGTCATTATAATGCCAAATACTCTCACTGTCAACAACTGAAGTCACATCCTAACAGGAGAGCCAACTGATCGAAATAAAGTTCCAGATCTTGTTGATTTCGGACTCACAAAAGGCATACCTCAGGATCAGATAAGTACAAAATCTTTCTTCGATTTAACATTCAATCAGTAATAATTTCAGTAAGTACTCAAAGTCTTGAAAATAATAAACCCAATTTTTAACAAATTCACCAACTAGAATCACTCACGATCATAAACTAGAATTAACTTTGCAAATGACAAACGATGCAAGGGTATTTTTAGCAAACTACATTAAAAATTAAAAATATCACATAAGATTAGAGAAAGAGATTGAAGAATAAATCAATATAGTTCTAAGTATATCATATCAAATGCAATTGCTACCTGAAAAACCGAATTTAAAAAGCCACAAATTTCATTTCATAGAGTCTCAATCCTGAAAAAGTTCCAGGATATGACATAATCACAACAAGGATGCTTCACAAGCAGCCCCATAAGGAAATTTTCATATTCGATTCTTATTTAAAGTTAAATTGTTTTCAAGCTTAAGGAAAATGGAAGCTGAAAAATTTCTAGAGAACATAAAGTTATATAGGTCAATAAGTTTGCTTCCAATAATGTCGAAACTTTTTGATAAACTACAATCAATTATTGAACAAAGCCAGCCCTTTTCTTACCATTCATCGAGTAGCGTAAAAATTAGGCGTGACTTTGAAGATAAAAAATATTGTGCAACAGCTTTTCTGGACGTTATTCAAGCATTTGATAAGTTTGGCATACTGAACTTCTATATACATTGCGACAAGCACTACCCTTCCCTACTTCCTCATCCTTAAATCCTACCTTGCAGATCGTAACTTATTAATAGCTAGTTTGGAAGTGCATAAGACAGCGTCTTAGGAAATTTGGTATACTTTTTGTACACATATGATCTGCCAAAGAGCAATAGAGGTCTAGTAAGAATATTTGCTAATAATACCTTCGCTTTATAAATGCTTCAAAACCATCTTCATAATTTAAAATAGGGGTTAAACTAATGGCTTATTAAAGCAAATGAAACCAAATCAATCTAAATAACTTTTGTAAACAGAAAAGGAGACTGTTCTACAGTTACCCTTAATGATCATCAACTATTTCAGCGCAGTAGAGCTCTGACTTGGATAAAACTACCTGGTCTTAAGCTGAGACAACTATACTGGATTATTAGTCGTGAATCTCGATAACTTATGAGCTATTGGTTTTTAAAGTAATCTTCAAGCCAATATGGACCCATTCAGCCCTGAGGTACAGCATATTTATCAAATATCGAGACACTAAAAATATTTCAGGGCAAAGTATTACTGAACGCTCCATAGTTTGTTCCAAACAACATTAATGTACGTAATCTTCAAATCAAATCAGTGAAATCAGATATAAGACTACACAATAAGACTCACCCCAACAGATTTGCTAAAAACCTTATGACACAATGAATTGCACAAAGAGGACTCACCACCATATGATCTTATTACTAAATTTTAGGTTTCAGGTATTGTAGTGTATTAAGTGGATTCCAAAATTTGTATATATTAGATTCTAATTATGGTTTTAATGAAAATTAACACAAGAAATAATAATTTACAGATAGCAAATAAATGGGAAAATAAAAAATGCTTGAACAAGTGCACTTCTTCCTTTCAAATCTTATACGAGCTAAAATAAATTGAAAATTTCGGTTGCCTAATAACATTTCATATATATTCTTAGTCTCTGAACTGAGACTAAAGTCACCGCTTTGCCCAATATTTATGAACCAAAAGCAATATCCAACAGAGAAATATCACAAAAAATATTTAAAATTTTTTTCCATGTGACCTATAGTTACTAAAAATATTACTTTCATATACCTTTATGAAAAGAAAC
This sequence comes from Diaprepes abbreviatus, assembly GCA_034092305.1. Lineage (NCBI taxonomy): Eukaryota > Metazoa > Arthropoda > Insecta > Coleoptera > Curculionidae > Diaprepes > Diaprepes abbreviatus. The sequence continues at coordinate 1,175,427 of JASJET010000178.1, read as the reverse complement.
CCGTATATAAAGTTGGTTTATTACTTTTTTATACTTTTTACTTTTCTCGTTTGAAAGATAATTACATGAAACATTTTCCATTTTATTCAATTTTACTTTACGTTAAATTTAATATGACACAAAGAATTTTTAGGTGGTTATCTATATATCGAGGAATGACTATGAATACATATGCTTTAATTGAATTAATGTATTCAGGGCATCCCAAACGTGACACTTTTTTTTAGGGTTTTTCGGTAACTATTACAGTTGGTAAAAAGCTAATGTTGTATTTACGAACTGTTTTTTGTAGAAACTAGAACTAAAAATGTTGAAAACAGAAATATTTTTTGTTTTGAAAATACAGGAAAAAAGACTCTAGTGGTTCGAAACTTTCTTTTAAAAATATTTAAAATTACTAAAAACTTTTTTATAGAGTTTTAGGTGTAATCTAATAGTATCATTATTATTTTAATACAGGGTGCAGTAAAAAATTATTTATGGTAACTTGGTTATTGTAAATTGAGTACCCTATATATTTTTAAGTTAGTAAGTTAAAGATTTTAATTATCTGGGTAACAACATACCACCATCCATATTAAAGTTCTCTCAGTTCTCTAAATCCGCGAAAATAATCCAAAGATGCCGAAATTGGAGATTTTATTAAACTTTTTTAAGTTGAAATTTTTACTGCATTTTTCTCAAGACGATTTATATTTTTGAATGTTATAAATATTCAAGCAGTGTTATTTGATATGTGTTCAGAGAATTTGACCCTAAGTTAACACGGCCCCCGTTCTATAAACAGACATGCATTAGTTCAGAAAGCCAGCCACGGATAAGAAAAATGCGGAAATTTTCACTCCCTCTTCTAAAACATCCTGTCAAAATATAGATTACAATTTTGTTATCATAGTGCAATTTTGCAAAATCAAATATGAAATAAATTTAATTTAATTTCAAATTAGAGTTCCGTTTTTAGAACATGCTTACTATTATACAAGATGTTTGGATAATGTATCAGGATACTTAGAGAGATGATTTTACAATGTAAAGTAAAGGTAGTAAGTCATACGACAAAAAATTGAAAACTCACTACCTCTCCAGTTACAGCCTCTCATAGTTCAATTAGTTTTCTTATTTTTAATGTTTTGCGATTAGTTTTCAACTTATCAAGTTGATATTTGGCACATGAATTATGCTCCATGACTTTTATCATTCTGTTATAAAAATGTTTCTTTACTCTGCCATCAGATGTCACTTTACCTGAGATTCAAATTTAATTTTTCCCATATATTGTTTTTTTTTTCTTTTGACAGTTATTGGAAAAAAGGATATCATCTATATATATATATATATATATATATATATATATATATATATATACAGGGTGTCCAAGATAAGGATCCTAAGCATGGGGATCTCGGAAACAGTTGGAGATACGAGGTCGGTTAAATTAGAGAAAAGTTGCGCAATTTAGTGCTAAATTAAACGCAGTTAAAAAAAATTAAAAATTTCAAACAGTTCCGGAGATTTCCGGAAAAAAACGAAATTTGGCAAAATCGTTTTTAATTTTTGCAGGCTTTATTTAAAGAGATATCAGAAAATAAAAGGTAGATTCTCATTGCCACTTTCTATTTTTTATAATTTGGTCTAAACAAAATTTAAATCCGACGTTTCGTTTCTGAGATACCATCATGAACTTTCATTTTTTATATGGAACAAAAAAAAGTATTCCATGTATTTGATAGCATTTTTTATTACAAATTCAACGGTGTATCACCCTTGCATATCGAATACGTAGTTCAAGTACTTTCCATAAGAGCTCCGTGAGAGCGAGAGAGAAAGGTATATCAGTTTTATAAAAGCCAATGAACTACACACTTGATATGCAAGTGTGATACACCGTTGAATTTGTAATAAAAAATGCTATCAAATACATGGGATACTTTTTTTTGTTCCATATAAAAAATGAAAGTTCATGATGGTATCTCAGAAACGAAACGTCGGATTTAAATTTTGTTTAGACCAAATTATAAAAAATAAAAAGTGGCAATGAGAATCTACCTTTTATTTTCGGATATCTCTTTAAATAAAGCCTGCAAAAATTAAAAACGATTTTGCCAAATTTCGTTTTTTTCCGGAAATCTCCGGAAGTGTTTGAAATTTTTAAACTTTTTTAACTGCGTTTAATTTAGCACTAAATTGCGCAACTTTTCTCTAATTTAAGCGACCTCGTATCTCCAACTGTTTCCGAGATCCCCATGCTTAGGATCCTTATCTTGGACACCCTGTATATATATATAATCATTTTAAAAATTGAGAAATCCGTAATAAACAAGGTACTCTTTATTTGAGTATATAAGTTGGATTTAAAATTTTTATTACCAGTAAAATCAGTTTTTCAAATGGAAGCAAAAAATAAATCATTTAAATTTGATCAAATCTGAGAAATATTAAAGAAAAGTTTTATTTGATAAAAGAGAGTTAATAAGTGAAATATTCTTTGTATTCTAGTAAACGTGAAACTAGTAAAAATCTAATTTTTACACGGTTATTAATTATTTACACAATGGCTCATACAAATGCAAATATTAAATGGAAGAACAAATGGAAATGCAAAAAATGCGAGGCAGTTGTGTCTGGAAGCATATCTTGAAAAAAACACCAGAATATTTAAAAATAATTTTGATGTTAAAGGAAAACCTAGATCGGTTAGAAATATTGAAATGGAAGAAAATATTCTTGAAAGAATAGAAGCCCATCCAAGTACCTACTAGTACTAGGAAGGTAGGTTTAGAATAGAGAATTGTCCTTCTTTACCCTTTTCATTTACAGTAGTGCAAGCACTCTATTAGGGTGATAAACAATTGCGATCAAATATGTGCAATCAAATTTTGGAAAAATATAAACAAAATGATTAATTCATTAAAGTCATATTATTTACCGACGAAGCTGCATTTACATGTTGTGTTATTACCAGTCCTCATAACACCCATCAACACTCTCATGAAAACCCTCACTCTGTTGTGTAATCAGCGCCGATTCTCTTTGAACGTATGGTGTGGGATTATGGGACATGTAGGACCTCACCTTTGCGATGGGTCAGAACTAATTATTTAACTATTTCAAAATGGTGCTCCATCTCATTTGAAACTGGACTTGCGGAGATACTGCAACTAAACATTCTATGACTGATGGATGTGTCGAACGAAACAATACTTTTGGCGTCGCGCTCGCCCAATATCAATCCAATGGATTTTTTGGGGAAATTTAAAGCCTCTCGTTTAGAAAATGTCCATAAGTGATATCGAAAATCTTCGGCAAAAAATAATAAATGGATTTCAATTTATACAAAATACGACAAACATTTTTTGAAAAGCATCAGAGCATGTATAGAAAAGAAGGAAGACCATTTTGAAAATGTATTATTATTCCTAAAATATTAGTTTCTGTGATATAATTCTTTCTCTTTTTTAAAATATTATTTTTGTGTTCAAAATTTTATTTAGTGATATAAAAATTAATTATTTAACTGCTAGCGTTGTATTGTGAGCTCACCTGTTAAACGCTTGATTGCCGGATTCAACTAAATTTGAAGCATGGCAACTTAATCCTTTACTTTCATTTGAAATACTGAGTTTACTGGTAATAAAAACTACGTGGGTGTTTCAATAAGTAAGATAAACTAGTCATAGATGGCGCTACTACCATTTTTAAATGCATACGATTATGTAGCCGTACTCTTCCTAGGAACTAAAGATGAAAAATGCTCGAGACGCCTAGTTGAGTTCACTATATTAGAAATCATTGAAAAAATATATCGTATTTTTGACATCTGTCGACGGATAAAGGTTCGTTATATAGCTGAATGTGTACGCATATCAATGGGTACTGTAGAAAATATTTTGTACAAATATTTGTGTATGAAAAATCTGTGTGCCAGATGGGTGCCGCAATTATTGACAGCTGAAAACAAACTCTTCCGAAAGATCAGTTGTGAGCAGTGTTTAGCGATGATTAAACGGAATCCAGCAGATTTTCCGCGTAGATACATGTCTGTGGACGAGACTTGGATTCTATACATACACTATTCCCCCGAGTCGAAGCAGTTGTCAAAACAGTGGAAAGCATCCAATGAGAATGCGTTAAAAAAGGCGAAAATTATTTTATTGGCCGGAAAGATTATTGCCACTGTTTTTTGGAATTCTCAAGGCATAATATTTATTGGCTATTTAAAAAAAGGTGGAAGAATCACAGGGGATTACTACGCAACATTTTTTTAACCGTTTGAGTGAAGAAATGAAAAAGAAAAACGTCCAAGACTACAAGGCAAAAATTTCTTTTTCATCAAGACAATGCTCTAGTGTACATTTGTGTAGTTGTAATGTTAAAATTAAATGAATTACTATTTGAATTAGTACCCCATCTACTCTATTCACCAGATTTGGTACCTAATGACTTTTCCCTCTTTTCTAACCTAAAAAAGTGTCTCGGGGGAAAGAGATTTTCATCAGATGAAGCGGTTATTAGAGTAAAAGACTATTTTGGAGATTTGGATACTTCCTACTTTTCAGAAGGCATAAAAAAGTAGGAATATCGCTGGACCAAGTGTACAGAGCTCCAAGAAGACTATGTTGAAAAATAAAAAATTTTTTCATTTTTTACCTTACTACTTTCGTATAATTCCAGTTTGCTCCTAAAGGGTATGGGTTGTCGACTCTAATAAAGGATACCTTTTTATTGAGTATTTTTTATCATTTAAAATGATATGTCTTTTTCCAACAATTGTCAAAATTAAAAAGATATCCGAAAAATAAAATTTAAATTTCAGGGAAAATGACCTCTGGTAGCACAATCGAGCAATAATTTTATAACAGAATGGTAGAAGTTAGCATAATCCCTGTGCCAAATTTCAACTTGATAAGTTAAAAACTAAAGTTCCTAAAAATTAAAAAAATTGGACTTTGACATGCTGTAACTCGAGAAGAATTAACTTTTCAACTTTTTTTGTATAACTTCTACCTTTATTTTACCTCTTCAAGTATCCTGAACATTATCCGAACATCCTGTATAATAAAAAAGAAAATTTTCCTGTAGCATTTTTATTAAATTCCTTAATATATTTTAAATAGCTAGTTTACTTGAAGCTAAATTACTTATTATTTTTCAAACAATTTTCAAATAATTGCATTATTTGTGTGAAGTAACTGTGACTCAAATATTCATAAGTTTTTTCTGTGGAAAATTAAAATGGTTCTTAATAATAATGTAACTAGTTTGTAAAGTTATTTGGGTAAAATTTGAACAAAAACATGTGTTGTTTTAAAAATTTGAAGTTTTGAAAATTGAAAATAAATCTTTTTAAATTCACTTGGTAATTTAAAGAGAACGCTACATTTCCATCCCATTCTTAGTATTGGTATACATTTGAGAGAGAGAACTTCAATTAATGACGCATCGACAACGAGGTCATTTAGCGTCACTTCTTTGGTTTAGGTTACTGATTGGATGATTAAACTGTTAAATCATGGTTGTCTAATACGTGCTAACTTTTATATTATATCAAATAGTTGTGTTTCTTTTAAGAAATCGATTAGTTTGATTATGTTGACTGGATTAACGGACAAAGAATGATTAATAGACTCAGTAGGTATGTTATGTCTATGAAGAGTCATAGAATATTCCTCGCATTATGTAAATATGTGCTTGATGGTTAGAGTTGTGTTGCAGTGAGGACATTCAGGGAGATCATCTCCCTGCAGTAGGTACGAATGAGTAAGCTTGGTATGTCCTGTGAGGAGGCGGCAAATCTTTGATTGTTCTTTTCTATTTAAATCGAATTCTAAGAAAGTATTGTGAGTAGAGCTGAGAATTTCGCGTAATTTGTTGCTTCCCTCCAAAATATCCCATTCAGACTCTATGAGATTAGATATAAGTCTATGAATGCCCGGGTGCAAATCTTTAATATGGAGAGTAAAATTAAATATATGGCCACTAACATTTTTAGCGAGATGATCTGCTTCTTTATGGCCCTTGATACCGATGTGGCTAGGTATCCACATAAATTTGATAGTGTGTCCTAACCTATGACATTTGTAAAACAGGTAATTAATTCTGTTTACGGAGGGATGACCTGACGAAAAGGATTCTATTTTTATAAGAGAGTTAAGAGAATCGGATGCTGTTGAATGCAATTTCCCTTTCTATGGCAAACAACTCAGCAGAGAGAATGCTTGATGTATCGCTAAGCTTAAATGATTCCGAATGCGAAGAATGATGGAAAGTCGCACCAACCGACGTAGGGGATCTTGAGCCATCTGTATATATAATTTTATAGTTATAAAATTCATTAGTAATAATATGATTATAAGGTATACATTTGATTGATTGATTATTAGAAATGGAACATTTTGCTCTTTTAAATATCACACATTTTAGTATAAGGTCAATTAAATTCTTGGACAATATATATTAAATTTTAGATGCCAAGCTATCCTGAGATATTATAGGTTACCGTTTTATGGATCACTGATCACAGCGAAAAGGAAAACTAATCTGAAAATAATTTAGCACGAAACATACTCTAGGAGAAAAAACTGGACAAACAAAATTTTATTCAAAGTCAGTCTAAAATAACCTTTCAAATTTTGATCAAGTTTTAGGCACTATTATCTTGATCATTACTTTATACTGAGTTTGTAAAAAGGTTGCATTTGGTGTTATTTATGGTAAAAGCAAAAGTTACATTTTGCTCAGATTTTTGAATATCCTGTGGAAGCATAATAATGTGATATTTATTCGATTTTTATATCTCGTCATTTCTCAACATTTTTTTTAATCCATGGTAATTCCTTTATCCTAAAGGAAAACATTTTTTTTAAAGAAAACCGTTGAATTTATGTACAAAAATAATAATATATCAGATATTGTACCTTGTAGGGATGCAACACACGTTTATCTAGTCAATGAAACTCTAAAAATTGTGTAATAATGCCCCCCCATGCAAATAAAAGCCTGATTGTTCTTAATGGTGTTCTAATTACATTATAAGATGGGAACTTAAGGAGTTTAGAAGCTTAAAATGTTAAACTCAGGGAGGTGAAACTTCAAGTAAGGAACAATTTTACAAGCATTTGGAATTTTTACCGAGCTGGTAAAAGTTAGGAAGAGATGGTTCAAGTTTTAGTTTAATTGGCATTTCTTGTTTGATTCTAATGAAACTACTAAAGCGGATAAGACAATTTACGTAATTCTTTAGGTTTCAAAGAGAAACAAGCAATTTTGCTGTTATTATTAAAGAAAAATTAGTCCTGGGCTTGTCAGTTAAGACTTTTTTAACAGAAAAATAGGGAAATATCCATAATTTCTTGAAACATTTTTTGACGCAGTTTTAAGTATGTTCTAAAAGGGGGCCCATATCAATATTTCTTAGCTAGGTTTATTGAGAAAGGCTTATAAAGTAGAAAAAAATGTTTTTGATTATCCAACTTTTTCGAACATAACATAGGTTGATAGTTTGATGCAGTTTCCAGTAAAATGTGGAAGGTATTTCCAAGAGGATTTCACGATAGATTTATTGCAAACAAATATGTTAATTTATGAACTTTATCATGTTTTAGAGTGTCAACTTGAGTAGTCGATTATTTTATCTTATCTCAACGAAATTTCGCATCGAAAAATTGGTATTTAACATCGGTTTACAATGCAGTTAATTAATTAATCGTAAGTTCATTTATTTCACTAGCATGTGTCTGAAACCCGAACTTTACACATACACTCTTTATTAGAGTAGAACGAAATAGTCACACATTCAAAATTATTTAGACAATATTGTAATAATAACGTGAAAAAATACTAAATCTTCTTCTATTATTTTTCAATTATTCCTGTGATATAGACATCGAGCTATCTCCACATCTTTTTGGCTGTTTTTCTGTTGGCCTTATATACTATGCTTGTTTGCTCATCAGTGCAATTCGAGCTGGTTATTATGGTTCAAACGCTTAAGATGTTGTTATCTTCTCATCTGCCTTTTTCATCTTACAATACCTTCTGTGATCGTGCTTCTTTGGATTTTTATTTCTAATCCAGGTTTGCATCTCGACTGTTCTAAATATGTTTTTGTTTTATTTATATTAACTCATGTTCCGATGCCACATTGACTAATCTGATGCAGGATGTGAATATTTTGACGTTACATCCGATTCATATATACTTATTTTTCCATATAATATACTCTACCTAAAAGTGCTGCAGGTTTAAAAAATTACGATTTTATTACTGTTGCATGATCGATCTGGCTGGATATACACTAAGATGGTTAAATTGTCTCATCTGCTCGATCGGCCAGGTCACAATTACTTTTGTACATCTGATTGCTTCCCTACTAAACGTCGTGGTTTCCATTTGATCAATTGAGATGTTCATATTGAATTCTTTAGATGCTGGTAATAATTGAATGATCAGTTCCTGCAGGTCGTCTTCTGATCTGCATAGCATATTATACTGATTGTCCATTTTTATCCCACATTCATACAAGAATGAAACGATCTCCTTATGTGATTCTGCCCTATGTTGCTATTTCTAGTATCATCACATGGTCAACCCGTATTTATGTTTTAATACTACGATTTAGGTTACGTAGAGCTTTAATTAGCTCAGAAGACACTTGTTTTGCTCAAATAATATATATATGACTTTCTTTAGTTTGACTCTTTCGAAAGCCTTTGTTAGGTCTATGAAGCATACATACGGGATTTTATTACACTCTATCGCCTTTTCATTTCTTTGTTTTAAGAAAAATATGGCGTCACTGGTGCATCTATTTTTTCTAAATCGTGACTGATTATCCCCTTTTTCGACTATTTCCTTCAAATTGAGTTCCAATATAATGGTATAGTTTTTCATATCTGAACACAAAATCGTTAGTTTGTAATTTTATGACAGGGGAAACAGCAAAGGATCTTAGCATGTTGTTGAAAAGCCTTTCTCATTACACTACTGTACAGCCAATTTGCGACTGTAATGTAAAAGGTAGTCTTTGGTTAATTTTTGGTCTCTAAATGCGAAAATGATGATAAACACTTCCTTACACGTAAAATTTTTGAGTTATGATTGTTTCAGCAAAAATGAATGTGTATTTTAATCTCAATATTTTAAAAAGTAATTTGTAATACACCGGAGCGCGACGTTGCCAAATTTACGATTTCCATAAGTTAGAGGAATTGTGCACAATCTGGCAACGCCATGTGGGAGTTCTTAGAGATGGCAAGTCAACCACGAAGTTTTAACCTCCACGGGGCTTAAAATAACACAAGTTTCCTGTTACTTCCACTACAATTAAACTGGGATTGATTTAAGATTTTGTTAAGTATAAGATAAAGAAAGAGATGCGTTTAAATACTTTAAACAAATTTTTCCTAAACTAAATAATGCTAAGCTTAAGGAAAGAATATTTGTTGGACCACACATCAGAAAAATTCTAAGGGATCCACAGTTTAATCAAAAATTAAATGATGTTGAATTAGCTGCGTGGAGTTCTTTCAAAATCTTTTTTTTTTTTTTTGGGTTTTTAGGAAAAAACTACGAAAAAGTTGTAGAAGAACTACTTGAAAGCTACTGAAAAATGGGCTGTCGCATTTCGGTATGGTTAGTGACTAGCAAGGAGAAAAGTTAGAAAAGTTACACTAAGACATATTAACAATGGAGCAACGCTACCAAAGCGGATGAATGTTAGTTCCTTATAAGAGAAAGCGATCAGGAATATAAACGAAAATAAAAAATTTGCCAAAAAATTATATACAAGAGACACAATAAATGTATTTTCATTAGTATTTTTGTAAATAAATCCTGTTATCCTTAAAATATCTTGTTTTTTTTTTATTACTTTACTTTACTTTATTCACCTTTAAGATCAATTTACATTGACATTTATGTACATCACATATCCAAAATATACAGTAAAATAACAGTAGCAAGAGGAGGTCAAAGAATTAAAAACTAGTTACAAGAATAAATAATAAAAATGAGGACATACAACGTCAGCAACACACCTTTAATTTTGAGAATTTTAAAAAATTTATTCTTAAAGTTATTGTCACTATTAGCAAACAAAATCAAACATTTATTCACCTTTAACATCAATTAAGGTTGATGTGGAGGATATTATTTTAAACTTATGTATAAATATTATATAAAGATGTTTGTACTAAATAAAAATAAATGATACATTCTATTACTCAAAATCTATACGTGGTGGAAAATTGTCTTTGTTGAATTCGCATTCAGGGTGCTTTAAACTCCCACGGACAGCCATGATAACATGAGTCGCAATTTTTTTTGTTAATAAATGAAGTTAGGTGGATTAAACGAAACATAAAATAAATGACCGTTGCAAGCATAACACTATAACCTAATATCGAAAAAAGCAATAAAAAGGAACTGTTAATAAACCTTAAGGTAATGCGTGCCTGGCATTATCTCATTCTCTATAGACGAATAAATTAAGGACGATCGTTAAATTCAACATTCTCTTACAAAATGTCAAATAATATATTTTCCCCGCAGAAAAATTAGCCATGAAATTATATTTTTCCAACAGAAGTGAGAAAGTCACAGTGTGACTATTACCCAAGGCCTCAAATATATAACTTTCCCCTAACTTTTCGAAGGGTCTTATAGAGCTTGATCAGTAGCGATCGTCAAATCACGTCATAAATGTCGTACGAAACGTGCACGTTTCTGAATAACGACTGTAACAACTTTGACAGATTAAAGTTTATATTCAGTTACAAGTTGATGGTATTTTGTAAAATATTATCATAATTAGTTTTCTACAATATATATATATATATATATATATATATATATATATATATATATATATATATATATATCTTTATCTTTATCTTTATCTTATATGTACCTTCCTAAAAATATTTTTTATATAGTTAAAAATATTCTTATACAAACATATCTATAATTTAAAGGACAAACAAACACTTTAAAACGCTATTCAATTTTTTTAAAAAATATTTAATTTTACCAGTTCATACCTTGACATTTTGTTTATTGAATAATAATGAAATAGAATTTTTTCATCCTCTTTTTAAGTACTGCGGATACATGGAATGCGAATGTGTTTTATTTTTTATATTTAACAATGCGCTAAAAAAACGAAAATAGCATATATTTAATTTTATGTTTAAGAGGATATTAAATTTTTGATGCTTTAATAACAGGATTAAATACTTAATATTTTTGTTTAAATTAGACTAGTGTAAATGGGGCTTAAATTTCCAATATCTTTTCTGCCGTTAACAGTATTTATTTCTTTTTTAATTTCTATCATTTCCTTTATCTGCAGTTTTTGGTAATTTAATTGTGGAACTGTTATAATCATAGCTATGTTTTTCGTCCTGCATGTGTTTGTTTAACGCTGTTGAGGCATCAATAGTTTGGATTTTTTATTGAATAAATAACCTAAACCCAAGAAAAGACAAAATAAAAAAAGTATATATATATATATATATATATATATATATATATATATATATATATATATATATATATATATATATATATATATATCTATATCTAGGCGCGGATCCAAGGGGGGGCGGTGGGGGCGATCCCCCCCCCCCAAGAGCTTTGAGTTTAAGAAAATGGACCCGATTTTTCCTCTTATACTAAAGGTTATTTAAGAACTAGAGAAAGTAATAAATCATTTTTTACCCTTTTTCTCTTCGAAAACTACCTGTGTTCTTTAGTCCGGTGTCTTTAGCAAAATCTGTTAGACACATATATTTTTCATAGGAATGGGTTAGGAATTTTATAAACAAAAATACCGGTCTGTAATAATGGACTAAAACGTAGTCTTATTCTCTCCAAAAATTCAAAGTTATAATTTAAACACTTACAAAATATCCATTATCATTAATACAAAAAGGTAAAAATATATAAAAAAAAATCGTTCATATAATATTAAAATATTTTTGGGGCTATCGGTCATTTTATTATTAATTAAAAACATTTTTAGGGTATTTGACGTTTCAGTTTATTTATTTCTTAAATCATCTGCAGAATTACAAATTAAACACTAAAAAGGGATTTAAATGTAATTAATTTTTATATGTTACAGTTAAAATTAGACCTACTTATTTTTATTTCTATTGTACTGATCTTAATTTAATTTACTTCATTATATGGAAATACGATAGCCCCAAAAAAATAAAATAAACATGTTAATTCTACACGCTTAAGAAAAAGACACAAATGCAATTATAAAAAAATAACGGCTAGTTGGAATTAAATATATATATATATATATATATATATATATATATATATATATATATATATATATATATATATATATATATATATATATATATATATATATATATATATATATATATATATAAAATTAAAGAGTGGCACACACTAAAATAAAAATATATAAAAAAATAAAAAAAAACATAAAACAACATTAAACAATAAAATACAACAAAAACGAAAATTTAAATAATAAATTGTGTTTACACTAGTAAACATTACGTATCCAAGTCCTAATCAAAGTCAGTGAAACTATCTTCGCTCAAATTAATTATAATCGGTTCCTCCAACTCACCGATCATGAGATCGAGTTCTCACATTTTGTTTTATTCTTTTATTATATAGATTTTTCCCAATTTTCGGCAGTAACTTTATTCAAAAAAAATCTTTCAAAAGTTTAGTTAAATTACTAGTTTTGTTAATTGTGTTATTTCTAGCAACTCTACCTTTTACTTGAGGGAAATATTTACTTCTCCAACGGACAGTTTCCAGACGATCTATAGGAATAGATTTTCCCAGCAAAAATTAAGTTCTCTGAGCAATTTCCGGAGATAAATTCTTTTAATTTCAGGTAAATCGCGAACTTCATTGATTTTAGTTAGAATTTTGTAGACGGTTGGGATCTGCTTCTCATAATAAAATGTACAACCCCTTTAATTGCAGTTTTCATCTCTTCTTCCAACGAGGTTTTTCATCTGCCTGTGATCGACTGTGGCGTGGAAGTACTAACAATTCCAGTCGTATTTTTCCTTCAGTATTCGGTACATAGTAGATTTTCCAACTCCTGTCATGTTGGGACACATCTCAACAGAGTTTTTAACATTATTATCTAGATATTGATATCTTAAGGCATCATAAACATTCATCGTAATAAGTTTTTTGTTGAGGAAAAAATGCCCTGGTTTAACGATTTTGGAATAAATATAGAGGTGAAAGCCATATCTTTTGGGTATCTCACTAATGTCAAATAATATATAAAAACAAGCACAAACAAGATAAATCACTAAAAATAAACTGTAAGGAGTCCTTTGCTCACTGACAGAAACTAGATTAAACTATCAGAATTTTTATGTTGCAGTAAATTTATAAAATATATTTAAATATAATGAAATAAAATTAGATTTATGGCAGTTCTCAGTTACCAGCAGCACTGGAGCAGGTACGTTGGAGGTTTCGGTAACAGTTTTATTACTCTCTCTAGTTCTTGAATAGAGTATGGGAATGTGTATACTTGCGATCGCCCCCCCCCCTCTCAGAAGCTTTGAGTTCAAGAAAATAGAATCCATTCTGCCTTTTATATTAGGAATGAGTATACAGTTTGCACCCCCCCCCTCGTCGCCAACAAGTTTCTTAAGTTTCGTTAAGTTTAGTTTAAATTTACTTTTACGTCTGTTCTTAGAGCGTATGTCACTGTCATTATCTACTTAAGTGAGTGCTTTGTTTTCCAAAGAAGACTTGATAAAAACAGTTGCAAATTATTATGCATCACGGCTGTCCATGGCGCACTTGTCATAAGTAAATAAATTATTCAGTGTTTTGCTTAATAATATTTAATTTCTGTTCTTATGTCTAATCCAATCGCAAATAAATTAGTACCGTTAGATTCGTCAAAGAATGCTTTTTTCGAAAAGTAGTTGTCAAAAAGGGTCGCCATTTGAAAATTAATAGTTAGAAATGAAAACGTCATTTTGTCAACTTGTCTTATTCCTGTCTTTCATACTAGTCACTTTGCGATTGTATTTTTTTGACATCACCTAAGGCCGTTAGATTAGTTTGCGTCCGATCATGGCCACCTAGATGCAATTTTAAAAGTAGCTCTAAAAAAATGAAGTAGACGTAAAAAGTTTTTAAAATGTCACATTCCGATCTAGAATTGTCTCAGAAATCCAAAGATGTTAAAATATACAGGGTGTTCTATTTAAGAATTCAAAACCGGGGCCATTTCCGGTGAAACCGGAAGTGACCGGAAAGTGGAAAATATGCGAGAACTCTCCTTTTCACATAACATTTACCTGTACCAATTCTCATTTTGATACACATAATACTCTAGAAATTATGACTTGTCTAATAGATTCGTTGACACCCTGAATATATATATATATATATATATATATATATATATATATATATATATATATATATATATATATATATATATATATATATATATATATATATATATATATTAATAGAGGTGTGTAAAAATGATGCTTTTTATTGTCGTTCTTTTTAACAAGCAATTTATATTGACAGTTCACATCATTATCCCAATTCTCTGCTAAAAAGCAGGTTGACAAGTCGGTATAAAATGTAAAGCCATTTACCCTTTAATAGCACCGCTATTTCATATATCGAAACAAATATGAAGGAACACAAATTTTCCTAAAATTGTTTGTCTTTGACGAAATTACTGTTTGAATGTAACACGTTCCGATACACGATAGTAACAAAGGAACGTGTACAAGACCGAAACTAAACCACGTTCTTTGTCTAGCTTTTTGCCTTGAGGTTTTGTGTTGGAAGTTAAATTTAATAAAGCAAATTGGAAATAATTGGTTAATTCATGGTCAAATTGAGCTTTGAATGTTTCTCATAAATAAACGGTGAACTTTAGTGATTCATGTATTCTCTAGCAGAGTATTGGCGATATTGATTTTTTGATTAATGGTAATTAAGTGCAGTCTCATGTAATATAGTAAAATCTAGTTCATATAAAGAACCATCCCAGAAATGGCGTTATTTACCATTTTTTTTGGCGATTTACAAGCTCTAGTCAAAAAACTTTCCAGTTCCTTACTGTATTTCGTTTCTTTTGCATTTTAAGATAAATATTTAATTTAAGTGTAATTTCGTTCCCGGCCTTTATCTAATTTGCTGTCTTCTGCGTTTTGTTTACTAGGCATAATATGTTTTGATTTGTGACTAAAAATAATATAGAAATAGGTTTACCGCAAGTTCTTATTATTTGCGAATTGTAAAGCTTCTTATTTTTGTCATTTTCCCCTTAATGTTTTTTCTTATTTATTTATTTATTACAATACGTTCCTTAGAGTTTTAAAAATCAAAAAAAAAAACAAAACAAAGGCGACTTATAAACAATTTACAAGACCTTTAAATTAAATTAGAACAAGTGAACCTTAAATTTAATAAAATAAACTATAATTTACACACATTTAAGAAAAAAACCAAAAAGAAAAAAAAACTGTTAAAAAAAGTTATAAAAATCGTAAAAAGTTGAAAACTTCGAGAGACCATTCATGGTACAGATTCCGGCTAGAGCTATTTTAACAAGCGTAATGTCAAATTTCTTTTGAAGGAAGCAATGTCTATACCTAAATTCACTTACAAAAAGTTGTGTGGCGAAATTTGAAAAAGAAAAGCAAAAATTTGCTTATATAAAGAAAAGTAACAAAGTTTAAGACGCCACATCTCGGTTACTTTTCATTGTATGGACTTCAGCAAGAGCTCATTCAATTATTAATGGGCGTACTGTACACTATCGCCAGTAAATAAAGCAAATTTATAAAAATCATAAATAAACACATTTTGTACCATAATTTTATTTACCAAAAAAATTATTCCCATGTTTTTGTTAATCTTGTGAGATTATATACTTTCCTGATAATTTTTTTTATTATTTAAATTTAATATCTCATTTTTATTCAGTTTTGTTTGTGCTGATTAGTTTATTAGTGGTGAATTTAAAAGTATAAAGATTAATAATGCCCAGGTGTACATTTGTCGCTGAAAATAAGGCAAATAATTTAAGAAAAACTAATAAATGGAGAGAAGCAATGTAAAATTGCAAACGACTTAAATTTAGATAAATCAATAGTATCCAGAGATATTTCCAATTTAATAGAAGGATTACTTTTGAAGAAGTTTTTAAAAGAGGCCAAAGAAGAAAAACTGATAAAGTCGTGGATAGAAATATAAAATGGTGGGCTGTTCCAGATTTTTCAGCAGACCTCAAACTAGTTAAAGATTGGTTGACTGCTAATAAAATAGTCTTATTGTGTTTCCCAAAGCCTAGATCTTAACTCGATTGAAGATCTATGGGATAAAATTGATAGAAGGATTCATGAAAAGAACATGTTCAATCTAACTGAATTGTATGAAAAAATTCAAGAAATTTGGAAATCAATACCGAAGGACTACATTGAAAAACTTTTGAAATCTGTGAAGCAATTATCCAGAATTCATAAATAAATTGAAACGTCAAATACCCTAAAAATATTCTTAATTCGACCGATAGCCCCAAAAAATTTGTAATATTTTACGGACGAATTTATTTTTTTATATATGTCTAACTTCTTGTATTTTTGACCATGAGTATTTTGTAAGCATGGAAATTATACCTTAGAATTTTTTGAGAGAAAAAGGCTACGTTTTAGTCTGAATATGCTTAAAACGGTTTCTATGCCAAAATAAAAAATAATAAAAATACAGCTGTGATTTGTGTTAAATATGTCACAATTATCTGTATTTTCTAATGTATGTGAAATGTTAAGAAATCATAAGAAATAAAATAATATTAAAAAAACTTTTTATTTCAAGTTTATTACCGAAATTATATTCTATGCCATAAATACTTAGTGATAAAATAAACCTCCTTTCAACAAGGATTAAAATCCCTTTTAACACTTCACACATCCAAATATCTATTATTATCCAACCCAAATAGTCCATTATTATAGACCGATATTTTCGATTATAAAATTTCTAACCCATTCCTATGAAAAATATATGGGTCTAACAGATTTTGCCAAAGACATCGGTCTAAAGAACACCGGTAGTTTGCGAAGAAAAAAAAGGTAAAAAATGATTTATTACTCTCTCTAGTTCTTGAATAAACTATAGTATAAGAGGCAAAATCGGGTCTATTTTCTTGAACTCAAAGCTCGGGGAGGCGATCCTCCCCCCTGGACCCGCGTCTGTCTGGAGGTCAATTGAACGTATGAAACAACGAAAACACTTTAACATTTTAGTTCCTTTAACCCTTTTTTTTCGACATTGTCAATAGCCTATGATTAAAGTAGCATTCTTCAATAAATTTTCTTAAACAAATATCAGTAAATATGCCTTGTGTCTTGTACTATATGTATCTTTGCGAATGTGTTCATTTCTGACCAAACAACTGATCATTAAATGTAAATATGCATTATTTGTACACTTTGTATATTCATTCCGGACTAATTTCCTATAATTAATCTTTTAATTAAAATTTTCATTCCATTTAAAGGTTTAACGAAAGTAAATATTTTCTCATTTAAATCCTTATTTTTGTTATTCTAAAAGCTTTCCGTTAAAACTGCTTAATTAAAGAAAATTTCGAGCTCGACAATGATGATTAACAAAGAATATAAAGCATTTGTGAAGTGTTCTTAACTCAGCTTAATTAAAACCTTCTTAAAAATGCCTAATTCTTCTTGGATCCTACAAGGAAATAATTTTTGAGTAAATAAAGCACATGCCAACCTTCTTCCTTGGAAAAAATAATATTTTTTAGTTTTAGAACATATTTACTACAACATTGTTAAAAGCAGCCTTAATAATCCTATTCTAGAAAAAAATATTTCCTTAGTCATGGCATAACAACTGACTGTGCGTTGCTTAAAAGTGTAAGCTTCTAACGCTCTTTGTTTAATCGTATATCAAATTTCATCTCAATGCGTTCTTAATTTTGTATTCTATGAAGTTTTGGTACCAAAAATTCCAGTGTTATTAAATTTTTAATAAAAGAATATATTTGTTCGAAAATATTCACGAAGAAAAGTATATGAAGACGTGGCTGCACCATATTTTCAAGTAAAATATTCGTTGAAATGTTGGGGTCATAAATCCAATAAATATAATCGAGGAAGTGAAAGACCTTTATTGCAATTAATCCTGATGTTTACAGAATAATGGTTCGCGAAAATTCATCGTTAAGAGCGAATACAATTGCTATAGTTTTGAGTATATATGAACTAAGCATTTTTCATTTCTATTCGATAGACTAGGAGTATGAGTAACATTTCAGCAATGTGGATTTATGTATCGTTGACTCCCTAAAATTGCTTTGGCAAAAAACTTTTTAGAGATATTTGAAACCTTTGGATGACCCTGACTTTTTCTCTAAGATACTGACAGGCGACAAGACTTGGTTCCATAAATGTTTTCTAAAAATAACTTGCACACAATCTTCAGCAGAAAAGCTCATAAAAATCAATCAGCAGGAGTTATACTTTCAGCTACCTGCTGTAATATATTAACAAAATTCCATATTACTATCCTTGATATATTCAAATCATTGACGAGAGGAAATAATAGCAAGATGAACCACTGTGGTGTTCCATATTCAGATATTTGACATTGAAACTACAAATAGTTGACGAGAATAAGTAGAATCTGTTATTTATATGTAATTCTAACTAACCCACCGATTCGTAGCCATCAATTTTCAATAGCAGATGCTCATGATCTGCAAGATCAATTGCCTTTCTTAGATCCATAAATACACCCAAACACTTTTATTTTTATTTGGGTGCTACTACAAATCTACCAAGAACTGTAGCACCGCTGTTTCACTGAACTTTTTTGTAGAGGTCCTTGCGCTGTCATTAGTCAGTATGCTACATCTGCGGTTATAATTACAAACATTTTCAGTATTACTTCTTTTTTAGAATAGTTTAACCCTGATAACCTTTATCACCTTCGAACAGCAGATTGATCTAAGGACCTTTTTATTTAAAAAAATCCAGGTTTATATAAGATAGAAAACACGGAAAACAACTTTCTGATATATCTATATATATATATATATATATATATATATATATATATATATATATATATATATATAAGTAAAATGCGTACAGTGAATGCAAACTTTGTTCCATCATATTCTTCCCATGTTAGAGGGTGCACAGTTTGAATAAATTGCTAAAAAACACAATTCATCCTGTTCCACCACCACCGAGATGGTGGCCTACCCGTACCACCACACCGAGAAGAAAGTTAAAGAACCTACCCTCTCCGCTACAGTGATACGGCATAGGTACATGTTTCGTCTCTCACTAGACTCATCAGGGTACCGACATGAGCCTGTCTGTGCAAAGAACAGATCGGAAGGAAAGCATGCATCACTGAAACGCGGCTTCGCGCCGGATGGCGTATATATGTTTATGCGGCTTTCACAGATTCCTCCGTGTGAGATGCAATAGCAGTGGTTATATCCACATTATGTTGTTGTAGTGCTGACATCACATTCAGCAAATGTACCATTATATGCAACTCCGTGTGTGAATGAAGTAAAATGCGTACAGTGAATGCAAACTTCGCTCCATCATATCCTTCCCATGTTAGAGGATGCACTCATCGGTACCCTGATGAGTTTAGTGGGAGACAAAACATGTACCTATGCCGTATCACTGTAGCGGAGAAGGTAGGGTCTTTAACTTTATTCTCGGTGTGGTGGTACGGGTAGGCCACCATCTCGGTGGTGGTGGAACAGGATGAATTGTGTTTTTTAGCAATTTATTCAAACTGTACACCCTCTAACATGGGAAAGATATGATGGAGCGAAGTTTGCATTCACTGTACGCATTTTACTTCATTCACACACTGAGTTGCATATAGTTGTACGGTTGCTGAATGTGATTTTAGCACTACAACGGCATAATGTGGATATAACCACTGGTATTGCATCTCACACGGAGGAATGCGTGAAAGCCGCATAAACATATATATATATATATATATATATATATATATATATATATATGTATATATATATATATATATATATATATATATATATATATATATATATATATATATATATATATATATATATATATACATTAGTAAAACTATTTTGGTTCTCAACAACTGAGAAAATCTTTTACTATATTCTGTGGGTGTATTCTGTTCTAACATAGTTAAAGACAAAGAAATACTAAAATAGGATGAGAGACGCTCCTGATAGTACACCGCTACTTTCAGACAGGTTTCGAACTCATTGATGGTGGTATTCGGGGTACGCAAACGCATCTAAACATAGGAGAAGCGAATTATTTAGGCAATGTTTATCAGACAAAATATGAAGTCTAATAACATCACCGCCATCTTCTAGCACTTCACTCAATTTGGATATTTAATCTCGTAGTCGATACAATATACTTTTCCTTTGTTTAGCTGTGCTTGCCAACCCTGTACCGTTGAGAACCAATGAGTTCGAAATTTATCTACAAGTGGTAATGCACTACCATGGAAGAGGCTTCTTCCCCTTCCTAGTATTTCTTTGCAATCGGAGATAGTGTTTTTTCTCTTATAGTGTTAGAACAGAGTACATCTACCCTCATTGTATAAGTGGATTGAGAATTAAAATAGTTTCTCTAATATAAATATAACAGGTCGGCAAGCAAGTAATTTTGGCCTTATCGTTTGAAAAAAAAACTCATTTTTCTATACAATGACTAAACTTTAATCAATTATATATTTTCCATTTTGTTTAATGACCTTTTGCTATCTTGCAGCTTCGTGATTTATAAAAATTTTGGTTAATATCAGCAAGAAAACGAAATCAAGTGTGACCGTTCAAAGAGTTTTACAAACTTCGAAAGGAATGGTAATCAGATGGTTCCAGATCAGGGCTGTATGGAGGATGCTATATCACTTCCCAACCAAGCACCAATAATTTCCCACGAGTTTTTTGGCCACTTTTCTTTGATTATTTCTTCCAGTATTCTCCGGTGTTCTTAGTTGTTGACAATAAATATCTGAATTGATCATCTAGCCACTTGGAAGCGCAAAATGCAAAGTTTTATATCGTTTTCGAATGATGTTACTATAGGAGACCCATTTTTCATCATCAGTGATGATTCTTTTCAAAAAAGGTTCGGTTTCGTTGCGCCTGAGATGCATATGGCAAATATTGTTTCGTTGTATTAAGTGAATCTCGAGTTCAATATATTTTAAATGATTTTTAATTATTGTGTGCGGTACATTTAATCTCTCTGCGAACAGTTTTAGGATAATTCTCTTCATTTATGGCATTATATCATTAATTTGGTCATCATCAATTTCAGCAGGTCGATCAGGGCGTTGGTCATCCTTGAGTGGATAGGAAATTTTTCAAACCCAATTCTGATACGTGGATTCTCTTATGCAATCAACACCTTAAACTTCACATATCTCTTTGTAAACCTCAGCAGCTTTCTTTCTTTTGTAGAGATAAACGTTAAAATTTTCCGAAAATGTTCCTTTCTACTCTTCATGTTAAAATTGATCCGAAACTAACAGCTACAAACAAAATTGCGTACAAGTTGCTTCTGAAGTAGTCTTAACGTGACTGATGACAAATGTTAAAAGGAAAAACCTAATAGCTAGAATATAAAATATGTCGAATATTTTTATAGAGAACCCCCTTTATATTTAGAGTAATTTATTAATCCTTCATGTTCTATTTATTTTTCTTATAATCCGGTCGACATCAATTTATTAAGGTATTCTTTGTCATTTATAAAAATCAATAGGAAAAAGTCTATTTGGCAAACTACAGGCATATTCGCTAATAGATTTGGATTTTGATGGATTGTGGCGCTAAAAGGCTATTTATACGAATAAAATGTTATTGAAAGGAAATGCGAATCAATAGCAAAGGCTTGTTCGTTTTGTTAAATTGGCTTATTGGTTCAAAATAAAGTTTAAAAACATAAAAAAAAAAATAAAGACCTTATATATGACGTTTAGGTAATAACAAATTCAGAATACAATTCATATAACCCTGCTTTGCACCAACCAAACTTCTAGATGACTTCTTAAGCAGCGCGCCCACTGGTTTGGCTCCGTTCAGACTGCTCGGTTCCGCACAATCGACCCATTACATGTAAATAAATGAGAGCCCGCTCACTGGTTTCGACCGGCCAGAACGCTTCCGCGCTTTCAGCATTGGCGTCTTCGACTATTCTCAAGAGGGCAAAAATTTCCGAAAGCTCTGAAAGCCTTCGACTATTTAAAAAATCGGCGTTCTGACTGAAGCGGACGGAACGGACGGAGCCGAGCCGATTCAGTAGGCGCGCTGCTTTATATGTTTAATCTCAATTTTAGCGCCAAAAAATATTACAATATATAATACTTTTATCGTTTTGCATTTTAAATTGAAAGAATAATCAAATATAATGTTTACATCATTAAAACTTGTAATTTAGAAACATTTATTTAGTTATGCTTGTGTTGTGCTACGTAGCATTTTGCGAAAATATTTTGTCTTTGAGCTGAGTCAACGTACGTTTCGTTGATCCTTTACATTAACAATGGCTGCAGGTTATTCGAGGCTGATTGCTTTTGTGAATCCAAGCAGCCCCATTTATTGAATATGCCTAACGGTTTCCAGTGACAACATTGTCTCTGTCACAGTTTGATCCTCCTCGTAAAATCACCTGTACATCAGGCCATCAATAACACGAATGTTATGGTGACAATATCTTGTCAACAATCTCACCACAATTCAAAATTATTTCTTTCCTAAGGAGAGAAGCTTCTCAGTAGGCCATGTACTAGGTGCAATTATATGTTTCTTGCCACATCTCATTCCAGCAGCCTCTCTCTAGGGTTCAGTAAATTTTCTTTTCAGTGACAATTTTAATTCCTTTCCACTAACAGTAATTGGAATAGGCAGAATGGCTTTGGGTCTTTGCCAAACGGTTCGCCTCCTCGTTCCGGTTTATACTGGAGTCACCCGCAGGGGCGGATTCAGCCTCTCTCTTGGGGGGGGGGGCGGTGATATCGGAAAAGTACAGTATGGCAAGCGAAAGCAAGTTGTCGACGGGGGAGGGGGAAGACACCAGCAACATTCCCATTTCTACTGTAAAAGGCAGGGTCGTAATAAAACAGTAATTAAACTGTTACCGAAACCTCCAACGTACCTGTCCGAGTGCCGTAGGTAACTGAGGACTGTCGTAAATCTAATTATATTTTATAAATTTACTGCAACAATATAATTTCTGATAGCTCAGAAAAGTACAGTATGGCAAGCGAAAGCAAGTTGTCGACGGAGGAAGGGGAAGACACCAGCAATATTCCCATTTCTACTGTAAAAGGTAAGGTCGTAATAAAACAGTAATTAAACTGTTACTGAAACCTCCAACGTACCTGTCTGAGTGCCGTAGGTAACT
Source organism: Diaprepes abbreviatus (assembly GCA_034092305.1). NCBI lineage: Eukaryota > Metazoa > Arthropoda > Insecta > Coleoptera > Curculionidae > Diaprepes > Diaprepes abbreviatus. The sequence continues at coordinate 1,151,953 of JASJET010000178.1, read as the reverse complement.
GAGGACTGTCGTAAATCTAATTATTTTTTATAAATTTACTGCAACAATATAATTTCTGATAGCTCACTAGAGCAAAGTACACCTTACAGTGTATCCTTAGTAATTTAACTTGTTTGTGCTTGTTTTTATATATTATTTGAGATTAGTGAGATACCCAAAAGATAAGGCTTCCACATCTATATTTATTCCAAAATCGTTAAACTAGGACATTTTTTCCTCATCGAAAAACTTATTACGATGAATGTTTATAATACCTTAAGATATCATTATCTAGATAATAATGTTAAAAGCTCTGTTTAGATGTGTTCCAACATAACAGGAGTTGGAAAATTTACTATGTACCGAATACTGAAGGAGAAAAAAAAGGACTGGAATTGTTGGTACTCCCAAGCCACGTTCGATCACAGGTGGACGAAAAACCTCATTGGAAGAAGAGATGTACATTGCAATAAAAGGAGTTGTACATACATTTTATTATGAGAAGCAGATTCCAATCGTCGACAAAATTCTAACTAAAATCAATGAAGATCGGAATTTACCTGAAATTAAAAGAACTGAGCTCTGAAAATTGCACAGAGAACTTAATTTTTGCTGGGAAAAGCCAGATAGGAAATCTGTTCTTATACATCGTCCGGAAAATGTGCGTTAGAGAAGGAAATATCTTTCTCAAGTAAAAGGTAGAGTTGCTAGAAATAACACAGCTTCCAAAATTAGTAATTTAACTGTACTTTTGAAAGATTTTTTGAATAAAGTTACTGCAGAAAATTGGGAAAAATACCGATAACTTGTATTTTTGACAATGGGTATTTGGAAGTATTTAAATTATAATTTTTTGAGAGAAAAGCCTAAGTTTTAGTCTGAATGTGCCTAAAACGGTTTCTATGCCAAAATTAAAAATAATAAAAATACAGTTGTGATTTGTGTTAAATATGTCAAAATTATGTATATTTTCTAATGTATGTGAATTATTAAGAAATCATAACAAATAAAATAATATTACAAAAACTTTTTATTTTAAGTTTATTACCTAAATGATATTCTATGCCATAAATACTTAGTGATAAAATAAATCTCCTTCCGACGCTTATGACAAGGATTAATATCCTTTTTAACACTTCACACATCCAAATATCTATTGTTATTCAACCCAAATAGTCCATTATTATAGACCGGTATTTTTGATTATAAAATTTCTAACTCATTCCTATGAAAAATATATGTGTCTAACAGATTTTGTCAAAGACACTGGACTAAAGAACACAGGTAGTTTGCGAAGAAAAAAAGGGTAAAAAATGGTTTATTACTCTCTCTAGTTCTTGAATAAACTATAATATAAGAGGTAAAATCGGGTCTATTTTCTTGAACTCAAAGCTCTTGGGTGAGGGGGGAGGCGATCGCCTCCACCACGCCTCCCCCTTGGATCCGCACCAGGGACTGATACGAGACTGAAGGTGCAGCCGTTCCTTTTTAGACTGCTGAGTATATACTCGCAATCAGACAGTAGTCGCGAAGTTATGACACTAAACTTCAGTGTCACGATCGCAGTCCTATTGCCTGAGCATATGTCAATTATTTTATTACTATTTATGTCCCTCTGAAAGAGATATCCACACAGTAAAATAACATAAATTTCCACACAACAAGTTTGGGAATTTTTACAAGAAAAGGAGCGTAGCCTTTGGAAACTGATTTACTAAAGAATAAACCCTGCTTGAGTGATTTTGCTTTTTCGATTGACATTACCTTAATACGTATTTTAAATCTAGAATTGCAAGGTAAAGATTGTTTACTTCCGACTATGTTTATTTTAATAAGCGGATACAAAGCTAAATTAAATCTGCTATTAATTAGTTTAGCTAACGAAAATATTGCCTCTTTTCCTCATTCAAATATTTCAAAGAAAAGCTCAATATCACTATTATCAATTGCACTAAGTACGAATATAAAATTAGATGCTTATTACTGTCGTTTGAAAGCAAATTCGAGGATTTTCAAAGTGGAAAACAAAATTTACAAATTTTTGTGAATCCTTTCACAATCAGTTTGACTGAAGTAATTAGTTATCCTGCAAATAGTCAGTTGGAACTCACTAAACTGCAAAATTATTCTGCACCAAAAAAACTTTCTGCAGAAAAATTTTCTTCAAAGTCACAAACTTCTTCAGGAGAATTTAGATATTTCTGGAAGTTGGAGTTAAAAGAAGACTTTCCTGCAATAACTGGCCCGGCCTGTCAATTTTTGAGTCGTTTTGGATCAACCTATCTTTGTGAAAAGGTTTTCTTAAATCTTAATTATGTAAAAATAAATAATGCACATCTCAAACTAAGTAACATATTTCTGATTTGTGGTTACTGCCAACATCTGTTCTAACTTCTAACAGAAAAAATATTAAGACAGAAACAATTTCAAAAATCACATTGACTGTACAATTACTTAGATTAAGATTTTTGTTACATAGAATCTTGTAATCTTCAGAATGTTGCATTTTTTTTGTTGCACAAAACTAGTTTAAAGCATTTTGATATTAAAAGTAGCAAAAATGGGAATCGTCAGTGTTCAGTGACACGCCAGAGATCTTTGATCCCTTAATTTGGCCCGACTACTAAAAACACTGGGCAGGCTTACCCTAAATGAAAAGTGCTAATACGATGAAGAAGTGAAAGGAAGAATTGGTCCTACAAGAATAATTTTCTTTATACTTAAAAATCTTCCTCTTCATAGGAATATGCCACTTTACACCTGAATACGTGTAAATCAATATTATGTATGGCCTGTTGTACTTTATGCTATTAAAGCGGCCACTTAATGCTAGGATGCAAAATCTGATCGAAGCTTGTGAGCTATGAAAACTTCGTCGACTCCTGCGCATTCCCTAGACCTATCGTGTAACAAATAATGAAGTCATTTGCAGAACTATAGTAGAAAAAGAATTAATGAATACTGTAAAACAACGACAAGGGTCATATTTAGAAGATATATTGAGAAAATCTCGCTACTCCATACCAAAGCTAGTCGAAAACAACATTCTTGGCTCAGAAATATATGAAGCTGTTGTGGTATATCCACTGACCTCTACTATGGATCCCTACTCTTGTCGGCTGCTAAGGCCAAAAAATGGCAAACCATGGGCGAAAAATGCGTTTCTGCACATCGGGCGGCAGTCATGTTTTTGGATGCTGACCAGATAAGGGCATGCGCATAAGCGACTTCCTGTTATCGATCGGTTGTTTCGTAGTGCCATCCGTAAACTGCACAGTATCGGCTTAACGCCATTTTTGTGTTTATTTTTGCTTTGTAAGTTACGTGCGATTTAAACGGATTTATAGCGTTTTAAGTGATTTATTTTATTTGTTTTTGTGTTTTTATTTAATATAATGGAATGTGTACATATTTTATTTGTTTTATTTTCCTTTTTCTTTATAGGGTAAAAAATTGTGTTGCTTTGCAACGTTTTTGGATTTATAGTGTTTTCGTATAACATTAAATTTCTAAAACATGTAGTATGATATATTTTAAGCACTTTCCAAAAGATTACCAAAAGATAAACTGAACTTTTAAGCAATCAATTCTTAAAAAATAATCTGAAAATTCGCTCTAAACCATAGAATAGTTTATTCTATCATATGAAAAAGTACATTCATCAATATGTCAAGAAATGGTACAATTTCTCCATCTATTCCATTACTTACATAAATAAAAACATACATCCTCAAAATGAAGTTGGAATATTTTAAAACATACATATATAACTTACAATAATTATAATGCATTATTATTTTGTTATATACATAACATATTTCAGTACAAGGTTTATATTTTAGCCAGAATCGGCAATTGGCTCTATAATTTCTAAGCTCTGTTGAATTATTTTTCCAAATTGCCAACGACTTTTTTCCAGTTACTAATTTGCACAATGTCCATATTCTTGCATAACTTCATCTACCTTATAGTTAACCGATGTTTCCAACCAGCTCAAATGTTTTTTTTTGTTCTGCAGCCAATCTGATTTATAATTTTGTGTGTCTGAAGATTGAGGACATCACGTTAAAAAGCGTTGTTCATTATTAATACTGGTTTTGGAAGTAAATTCAGATTAGTTATGTCCGTGCTCATTTTATGACATTTTCATGAATCATGTTGTCATGGAAATCCTCACTTTGAAATCGTCAAATAAAAAATTCATTAATATGTTAATAGAAGCAAAATATTACGAAATAAGTTAGACAAATGTGAATTTCTTTTGTTGGTATATTTTTTTTATTCACCCCCAGCAATGACCTTGTTCACTTATTTTATTTGAAATAACATTTTCATTATTTTGTCGAAAAAATTAATGAGATAAGAAAATATATGCTCCGTTCACCATTACGGCAGAAAAATATTATTCTATAAAATTATTTTCAAATCCTGCATATCCGTTAAAAAACCCATTTCGTATCAGTATTTTCTTAAAAAATTAAAAAAAAAGATAAGGAAAAGATGGTAATTATTTTTTCATAATTAGAGAATAAATTGCCGAACCTTAAAAATGTTAATTATTCACTCCCACCCCACAACAAGAAAGTTAACGCACACAGACGGAAACAATAGATCAGAGAAATAGTAAGATACATTTTTTTTTACAATTTTACTTTCACAGTATAAGAAATGACTAAACTAACTCCCATCGGTACAATGATCGGATTATTCCCTTCTGCTTCAGATATTATTTGTGCCCGTATGATATAACTCCCAGAACAAGAAAGTTACATGAGACCGACTTCTTTACTAAAGATTGCAACTTTGATAACTTGCTTCATTTAGACACCATTTATGACTAATTGAACTAACTAAATAGATTTTCGAAGTTCGGTCCTGTCAATGGTCACCTGATCATTTTGTAGTGCGCATGCCGACATCTGTTCTAGGATGTTTATATTTTATTGTCGTAAATTTGCCGTTTTTGGGATTAAACTTTGCGGATCTATAAATATTTTATCTATGGGTATATCAGACACATCAATCATAAACCAAGGAGAGCACTCTAGTTATAGTGTAACCCTGAAGGGAATAAGTGATCGTCGACGTGTGGTGTAGCAAAAGATCTCCAAAGAAAAAGAAGAAGAATGATTATACAAATATTCTAAGTCATTATGACGTTACTTCGGCAAAATTAATCTTATCATTGGCGTCTAGTGCAAATAAGACCTCAAAAACAAAAGCTTTTTGCTGAGAAATCGAATTGTCAATTGTTAAGTCAGCCATATTCGGTAATTATTTAACTGAAGCATGGGTCTTTATAATTTGGAAGAATGTTTAGTCCTAATGAAAATTCACTGCATTTTTGAGTAAGGATTCGCAAGTGAGGTGATCATTTTAGTATGCACAATTGACCGCTACTGAAAATTTAATCAAAACATTTGGCAGGACGTTTTATCTGCAAGATGAGAGAAATCTTAATCGTGGTTATCCTAAAAGATCAGCTAAAAACATCGTGGTTATGCATGTGTCATAGAACAACCTAACACTTTCAATGGACATCAGTCCCAGCAATTAAATCTCCAACAAGATTCAGCTGATGGACAGCGCAGAAACTTCCTCAACTTCTTGTTAAACTTTTTTAAGCCAAGCTATCTTTATGGTTTTTTAAAAACATAAAAATAGTCGCATGACTATGTTAATAATATTCAACAAGATCTAATAAAGAAATCGCATCTATAGCGTAATAATTCTCTTTACAATATTGTTACGAACTACTAGGAAAAACTTATAGATACGCTCTCGTATCGATGAATCAACTTTATGATAATGTACTGAAGAGCATATTATATCGATGAGTCATATTTCTAGATAGTTCTCAACTTTTATGCTAGTATATTTCTTTTATTTTTAGGAAGTTCTATAGGTACATAAATAGAGAAAGGATATGAGTTTTAATAGTTAATAGTTAATATGGTTGTATTTGAATAGTGAAGATATTAAAAATTAGTAACTAGAGTTTAATTGTGATAAAAATGTTAAGTAGTTAATACAGTATTGGATTTTCATTAGTGAAAAGCGTTTTATTCTGCGAACTCAGTGAGTTATTTTAAAGAGAAAAAATTGTAACAACTGGTATCCGAAGTGAGGATTATGACCGGGTTTCCAGAAAACGAATTTCACTGTTGGATTTATTATCAAGTAAGAAGATAATATTAATTTTCGACAAAATTTTAGGACATTCTATTTGGAAACTAAAAGAGATAGCGAAAACAGATCTCAACATCGGATTTATCATTAAGAAAGAAGCCTATAACCGAATTTTCCATAAAGTCCTATAACATTCTATTTGAAAACTAGAAGAGATAGCGGAAAACAGATTTCACCATCGGACTTGTTATCAAGAAAGAAGCTCAGAACCCAATTTTCGACAAAGTTCCAGCACGTTCTATTTGGAAACTAAAAGAAACTAGAATTAGGAGGAAGGCAGTGTTATGAACGACTAGGAGAAACTTATTGATACGCCCTCATATACAAATATTCCGATGCGATGAGTCATCTTTATTATAATGTGCTGAAAGGAATATTATATCGATGAGTCATATTTCTAGATAGTTCTTAACTTTTATGCTAGTATTTTTCTTGTTATTTCTAGGAAATTCTATAGGTATATAAATAGGGATAGGATATGAGATTTAATAGAGTTGTATAGTTGCATTTGAATAGTGAAGATAGTAGAGCTAGTAATTAGAGTTTAATTGTGATAAAAGTGTTAAGTAGTTAATATATTATTGGATTTTATTCTGCGAATCCACTGAGTAATTTTAAAGAGATAAAATCATAACCATATATTCATTGCAGCAACAGTCAAGGTTAGCGACAACCTGGAACTTATTGAATGAATTTTTATAGAGATAATCTCAGTTTCATTCTGAGAAAAGAATGACAAATCCGAAACAACTAAAAGTTAAGAAAGGGTATTTAATAGAGGCGTAAACACAGTGGAGCTTTGGGATATACAATGTTCTATCTTCTTCTCTATATTCTAAATAAACAAGAGAATATATATATATATATATATATATATATATATATATATATATATATATATTTAAAATGCTCGTAATGTAAAATAAACACATTTGTTTTGTTTCGTTCTGTAACAAATTACTATTTTCCTTCACAGAGAATTTTTATTTTTCAATTAAAGGAACGTATATTCGTTCACGTAATTATCTGATTAATGTGTAAATTTTTTTTGTACAACACCGAAATGTTTTAATTTACTTTACAGCCCTCGTTTTAGCTAAAAAAAATTTATATTTTCCATTATTTTATTAAAAATTTCGCCGTCAGTTTTTTTTGTACAGAACTTTTTTTAAAATCTACACAATATAGGTTTTGCATACTTATTTGTTAATGTATATACAAAAACTCTTTCACTCCATAAAAATTAACAAATCACGGCTAATATAGAAGCAAAATTGAAAAATTAAATCTCAAAAGAATGGGTTGAAATCCCGATTTCTAACCTTAAAATATTAAAATATCTGTAAATTGCCTTGAAAATATATTGTGAATGAAATTATCTCGCAGTCTGAATTTTCGTTACGGCATTTTAATTTATTCATTATTTGCTTATGTTCTGAGGGTATAAGAGTTTTTATTTACATTAATAACAAATCGATCCACCTTAATTGAAAATAAAATATTCCTACTTGATGGGCCGTTTTTTTTGCAACGATATAACAATATAGCAGATCAACTGAGAAATTTAATAAAATCTCAACCAATTTTCCAAGAATACGCCTTTATTATGCCATAAGCCACATTATCCATCTTTTGGTCTTGTTTTGACCCTGTTCAAAGCTTAAAAAGAATACTACAAGGGGATAGCTTTTCACTGCCAATCAATCAAAAGAGATCGTTTGAGGTTACAAAGGAATTTTTGGGGTTTTTGTCATAAATCCTTTGTTATTTAAATCGCAATTTTGTAAATCATTTATTCTTAAATAAATTTCATTTTCTACGAACTATAAGAAAGCTAGTCGTTATAAGGTTGGTAATCGCGAAAGATCGTGAAGTTATTTTTTATTACCAATGGTACTGTCAGCAACTTTACTCGCCATTTTGTGAACCTAACGTGTTACGTTTCAAAATTCAAGTTTATTACGGCTAATTCAATTAATTTTACCTTTTTTTTTTACAAATACTCACGTTATGGTTAATTCAATAAAGGCATACCATTTGTTAGTTTCATATTTGGTTTTGCCACAAATCTCCGTAGTACTACTTCTTTGTCAATTTTTTTCCCAGCTCGGTTATTTTATCTTCCTGAATATTCTTACATTACAAAGTAACGGTTTTATGTTATATTCGATTATAACCATTTGGCTTTTAGCTATATTCATTTTCCTTGGCATTCACTAGGCTGTAGTTGGGTGTATTTATTTTTATTGTTGTTGAAATTACTGTTATCTTTTTGTCAAAGTATTGGTTTTCTTGCCTACTATTTAAATGTATATTTCTCTTCGTCCTTTCGTTTACTTGAAATTACTTTAATCTGTTTCGTAGATTTTGCTTTCTTTGTCATATTGTTTTCTTTTGGTTAGGTCACTGTCGAATTTGACAGAATTTACTTCTGAAGGTCTTGTTGTTTTGCATTATCCCGCATTAAGCTGTTTCGAACTTAATTAATTTTACCCATAATCTAGTTAAATTTTTACTCTCTCCAATGGTTTCTTTCTCTGGATTCAGATGATTTTACTTAAGAACCAATTAAGAAACACAATCAAACTGAAGACTTTAACTGTAATTAATGATAGGAGAATTATCCTGATGATGATGATCAGATGTTCGTAGACTTTAAACAGGCTTTCGATAGAGTATGCCGGATGAGACTGTGGACGGCGATGCAAGAACTTGGCTTTCCTAAAAAACTAGTCAACTTGATACGGATGAGTATGGAAGGACTACGATGTAAGGTAAGAGTTGGACAACAGTACTCGGAGACATTTGAGATTAACAATGGACTGAAGCAGGGAGATGCACTCTCACCACAACTCTTCAACGTAGCTTTAGAACACATAATCAGAAATGCAAGAATTGATACACCGACTTCCATATTCCATCGAGAAGGACCAAACTTACTGCTGGCGTTTGCAGACGATGTAGATCTAATAGAAAACACAAGAATAAAAATGAAGGAAACTTTTATTAGGTTCGAGAAGGAAGCAGAGAAGATGGGGCTACAAATAAATGAAAACAAAACTAAATATATGTACACGAGCCGCAATATTCGAAACAGAGACAGAATTGGACAGAACATCACCATCGACGACTACAACTTTGAGCGCGTCAGAGAATTTAAGTATCTTGGAACAACAATAACTGAAGATAATAACGGATCACAAGAAATAAACAATAGGATCCAAGCTCCGAACAGATGTAGCTACGCCCTTCGAGACCTGATAAAATCGAAACAACTAACAAGACGAACAAAGATAAATCTATATAAAACAGTTATAAGACCAGTAGTGATGTACGGCAGCGAAACTAGGACAATAACAAAGGCAAACGAAGAGCGGCTGCGAGTTTGGGAAAGAAAAATCCTAAGGAAAATCTTTGGCCCGTTACTGGATGGGGCAACGGGACAATATAGAATAAGAACAAACAAAGAGTTAGAAGAGTTATACGCAGACGCCAACATAGTTAAAGAAATAAAGTCTAGAAGACTCCAGTGGACGGGCCACCTCATAAGACACTCTAACGAAAGAATAGTGAGACTGGTGTGGGAAGAAACCCCAACTGGAAAAAGATCACTTGGACGACCCCGGCTCCGGTGGCGGGATAATATGGCAGGAGACCTTAAAGCTATGGATGTAGAGAACTGGATGGAGCTAGCAAAGGACAGAAACGAATGGAGGCATATTGTCAAGTCGGCTAAAACCCACACGGGGTTGTAACGCCACGGAGTAAGTAAGTAAGTAAGAATTATCCTAGAAACTTACAGTAAGGGATATATATTCACATAATGAAATTATGTATAAAAAAAACATTATAATTAATGAAATGAATGTAACTGTAACTGAAACTGGAATGTAGCTGTAACTAAAAATCAATTGCGGTTGTTGAAATTATCAGTAGCGACTTCAGATACTCATTAGTTAATTTTGAGTAAATTTTTTTGTATATTTCATTTTGCTGAAAACAGTTTTTTCACACATATAAGTAGTACCAAAAGCCGATAAAAAGCCACGAGCAAATGTATGCAACTGGTCAAACTGTGTGAGAAAAACATATTTATTATATATATTTCTTTAAATGTATCGCTCAATTGTTAGTCGATGATTTCCATTTGAAGTTCTGGAATAAGGGCTTCTATATCGGCATTAAAAGGATTTAAAAAATCTTACGTCAAAATCTGAAAAATGAGACTCAAAATTAATTATGAAAGAACCCAAAGCTTCAATTTCGAAATTTACTGGAAATGTCTCAGTTTTCTGACTGAATGTTTTATATATATATTAAAATGCCTGAATCATTTGTTCAATTGAAATTCAAACAGAGCAGTTTTTGTTGAAAGGGAGAATATGAGTGTATATATTAGGCAGAAGCTGATATTCTCTTCGTAATTTTAAATTGAAGTTTTTCTTATGTGAAGTTAATTCTGCATAAAATGATAACTTTCATAATCTCCCACTGTTTTGTAAATTAGCCAGAGGACGATTCCTTTCATTTAAGAAAATCTCAATTATTGCTCGGAACGCAACAAATCTCATTTTTTATTTTCTCATATTTCGTCAATAAAGTAGCGAAATTGACAAAAATAAGCATATGTGATCTGATATAATTAACAGCAGACATGACTGGCTTTAAAAGTTCTAACATATCCGACTATTTTCCGCACAAAGACTCTTGATGAATGATATAAAATACGATTAATGATTTTAAACCACTGTTATTTTCTACAGCCTTTTACACCAGAGCAACACACCTTAATTGTTTCACTCCAGTGATATTTACGTCAAGAAGCTCTTATAACACTTCATAGTTTTTATCTATCTTTCGAATAAAAGTAACACCCAAACAGCAACTGAAACACCCGTTGACTTATCCAAACGTCGATTTTTGTCAGACAGTTGAACTCTATAATATCTACAATTGGAGCCACAGCGTTTATTGACTAACTGATGTTTTTAAATAAATTAGCTTTTCCTAAACACTTTTCTGCTATTGCAATCATCTAGTCCTTAATTAATATATCGTCAGTAAATGGTTTCTAATGTTTCACTATTGAATGAGCCAGAAACTTAACAACACGAGTTGCCCCTTCTTGTTCAGCATTTCTTTTCTTTAATAATAATTGCTGAGATTTCAATCCGCGTTTCATGTATTTATATTTTTCTAACTGTATGCCTCCGACAAATTTGGAATAATTCTAGGAATTCCTTAATGACGTGTTGTATTGTATTTTTTGAGGATTCATGTTGTTTCAATGCAAATTATACACGTTGCCTTATTATTTGACTTGATAACGAAATATTCATATTCCATTGTTCTCTAAATATTGTGCACTCACCATATATCTTTTATTATTTTCCATATAATATCAGTTAATACTATTAAGGGCAGAAGTTCCGAGTAAACAAAATGTACAGGATTTATCTTTACCATACTTTTAATTAAATACTTACAATTAAACACATTGTAGTTTTACTAAGAAACTATAGTCATAAAATACACTAGTCATATTATATTTCGCTTTTCAGATCTAACTTGTTGCTCGAGGTCAAACTTTGGAACTGTTCAACTCTCGGTTGTATCCCATATTTGTACCATGCGTCCTCAGGATGCAGAACATATTCGAAAACTTTCGAAAATACTTGAGTCTTCTTTTCCACAATATGCTCTAGCTTAGCTACTCACGACAAGATTACGTTGTACACTTTGACTAACCAAGCATAATTAATTTTTTTGCCTTATTCCATCTCCCCCTCCAAGATGGCGATACACTGCTGTAGCTTTGCCATTTCCTGCACTTTACTTTCTTTAAGATGTCACTTTTATACGTTTAGCATGGTCGTAAGTAGTCGTAACAATACGTAACGCACAGTAGGTGCATCGACTCTCTTGGCCCAATGACATGTCCTCGACACTTGCATGTAAGTATTAACCCACATTATGAACGAAGCGGAGATATCTCACATCCTGACTAGTCCTAATATAAAAATTTGCCCGTAATAAAGAAAACAGTATGTTGGCTTGGTGAGCAAGTTAGGTCTTGGCCCTTGCTACTTACTGGAGGAGTCAGTGTGATCTTTAGACTAATAGGTTTGGATAACCTTCTTCATTGTTATTTAAGGGTGAAATACATCACAATAAAGCGAAAACAAAATCCCTCAGCAGGAGAGTACAGGTGGATTATTTGGGGCGCCACTTCATCATAAGCTAGGCTGAAGGCAAAAATCTTCAACGACATTGTTAAAAAAACAATCTAGTACAGTGCAGTAGAATATCTGCATAATGGTCAAACTAAAAATAAAATGAACTTAAGCCGGATTTATAGTGTAAGAGGATAGGTAAATTTCATAAATATAAAGAAAACAGTTGAGTTGGGAAGAAAATTTGCAAGGAAGTAGAACTAGGAGGATTCGTACTATAGCACAACCAAAAACGCAACGAATATTAAGATTTTATTTGAAGGATCTATGGAAAATACTCAAGGAAAAATATATTATGTTGCCCAAAACGTGACTTTTTGCGAAAATAAGATAAAATTAACCAAATTAGCTATAGTGAACTTAGGATGAAATTCGAACCGTGACAAAGCCTGGATTAGAAGAAAGACGCATCTAGAGATGCATGAACTAGTAGAAAACAAAATCTATATGCTATTGTTGTACTTATATACGTTTTTACTTACATTTATATTATTTTATTAATTATTTGCAAAACATAATCACAAGTCTACAAGACTTAAATGTTAGGTAAGGTTACTTTGTTGTTTTATAATGATATACTGTTTTCTGTTTCCAAAGTCTTAAAAGTAAATAATTGAATTTATTTTTTAATATTTTAAAATGCCTTTTACGATCTATATGCTCCTACGAAATATTAATAGAGCAAGCCTCAATACGGGTATGTAAGAATTTAGAACAATTTATGTTGATAATAGAATATGGTTCAATTTCTATCCCAACGGCTATGAAACTCTAAAAGACGTAGAATTTATTTATAGTAAACATACAAAAAAATTAAAGACAGAATTTTAATTTTTCAAATTTTTTCTCCCAACAAGTTTAATTCAATTATAAATTATGATAATTAAAGTCTGGAAAAATTAAATATTCTGTACTGTCAGCTTAATGAAATAAAAAATATGCCTTTGGCAGCAAAAAAATTACAAGATTTTAAGAGTTACAGGTTAACCCTTTGTGAAACCCTTTTAATTAAAGCAAGTAAATTAAATTCAGTTTATTTTGCTTAGAGTTTAAATCGAGAAAGATCAATAAAAAGCGGGATTTTTTACTTTTTTACGGTCGACGTCGACACACAAAGTATACAAATAAAAGGTACCCTGCAACTTTTAATTACTTTTTGTCCATACATCTTTTTGAAAGAATGTAATCGATGAAACATGAATTCGCTTCCAGATTGAGGAATTTGTAGTATCATTTAATAATTCAAAATTATGAGATTTATTTCCATTGATAACCTTTTCAAGTCTCATTCTTTTTAAATTAATACGAGGCATAACATTTCCAATATAGAATGACACATAAGTTAGCTCAGCAAAAATATTATAGGATACAATGTTCGCTAGAAATATTCCTTTTGGTCTAGGCTAGTCCAATTTTTGAAATATACAAAATTACATTGAAAAAAAGAAAAATACTTAAAAAGGAAAATAAGTGAGCAGCAAACAACTTTTAACCCAGACATAACTAATAGTCCAATCTCTGACAGCAAAAAAACATACGTCATAGAACACTTCGAATTAAAAGAAGTAAAACAATAATTGATCGTACTTAAAATACCAATACCCGCAAGACTGTTCATTGAATTTATTTTAAAACATACACACAAAACTACTTTCAAGATGTAAAATAAATATACCTAACTCTTTTGAAGAAGCTCACTATGTAGAGCGAAACGTCAGAAAAAAAAATTGTTGTCCTTTGTTTCTCAAATGAAAAAACCTATACCCAAGAAAATATAAGAAAAAAAATATTTAACAAAAGGTTTAAGATACAAGAATAAATTATATATATATATATATATATATATATATATATATATATATATATATATATATATATATATATATATATCTGTTTGTTTGAAGTGTGTCACGGATGGATAAATGTGCTTTATTGTTTATCCGGGAGTTCATCCGTTCGTCATTGTTTCCTGTTGAAGGATCTTGCAGACGTTTCGCCAAGGTCGCACTTGGCATTTTCAATGCTTACTGATCGAAGTGTGGAAAGTGAACTGAGGTTCCTTAGATTGGGCAGGCTTTTTATACTTTTCGTGATCGTTCGTGATCGTAGGTTGTACCGAAGATTGTTCGGTGGTGACTCCTCCTTCGTGCCGCGTGTGCTTGCCGACGTTGCCGGTTGTACTTGTTTTACCGATGTTGATGTGGTGTTTTCTGTTCGTTTGATAATGGATTTCCATGTGACTGGCAAATTTAGTGCGTCGTCTTTTTTGTTTAGTTCGCCACTTTTTTCGATTTCTATTGCTTCACGAGCAAGTCTTGTTCTGAGCTTACTAACATTGGCTATTTCTTTGCATGACTCAAAATCAACTTTATGTCCTATTTGGATGTGGTGTTGAAATAGTGCCGACGTGGTTTGTTTGTTCTTAGTAGATAGCTTGTGTTCTTCGAGTCTAGCTGATATTCTTCTGTTTGTCTGTCCTATATATGATTTGTGGCAGGACCCGCAGGATATACTGTAGACCCCTGGATTCTCTAACTTAATTTTGTCCTTGGGATTTTTAAGTGTCGATCTTATGGTTTGATGAGGTTTGTAAGCTGTTTGGATAGTGTTTCTTCTTAGAATCCGTCCTATTCTATCTGTGACTCCTTTTAAGTATGGCAGTGTGGTTTTTGCGGTGTTGTCGGTGGGCTCTTGTGTTTCGCGTGGTTTTTTGTGTTGTTTCATAGCCTTTTTAATTGTGTGTGATTTGTACCCGTTTTGTCGCAAAGCATTTGTGATTTTCTCCATTTCCTGTTGTTTATTTGCGGCGTCGGTTAGGTTGATTGACCTGGATATCAATGTGTTCGCTACAGCTTGTATCTGGGATAGGTGATGGTGGGACTCCGCATTTAGATATCCATCTGTGTGGCATGGCTTTCTGTAGACTGTGTGTTCGAGACGTCCCTGTGCTGTTTTTGTGATGAGTATGTCCAGAAAGGGCAGTTGATTGTTTTTTTCTACTTCTAGTGTTAATTTAATTTTATGATGGATGGAGTTTAGGTGTTCAAGGAAATTGGAGAGGCGATCTTGTCCGAAGGACCATACCACAAGTAAATCGTCCACATATCGTATCCAGAGTTTAGGCTTTAGAATCTCACTCTCGATGGCTTGTTTTTCGAAATAGATCATGAAAAGATTAGCAACTGCAAGAGATAGAGATGAGCCCATAGCGGCACCTTCAATTTGTCTATATATTTGCTCTTTGTATGGGAAGTATGCATTTTTAAGGCAGTGTTGGATCTATGACGTGTTGTGGGAGATCTGCATTGTCTTTTATAAGCAGCAGTGCTTCGTCCACAGGAATACTGGGGTATAAAGATTTTATGTCAAAACTGGCTAGGATGTCACCCGGTTCTAGTGTTATTGTATTTAGTATTTGTATTAGATGTTGTGAGTTCTTGACGTAGGAGTTGGTTTTTTCAATAAGTGGCTGAAGGAGGCTGGCTAGATATTGAGACTTGTAATTTGGATGGGCCAGCAAGTTTTTTATTTTATTTTCATAATCATCGGTATTCATTACTACTGTCGCGTTTCCTTTATCGGCTGGTACTATGATTATATCGTCGTTTTTTATGAGATTGTTGAAAGCAAGTTGTTCTTCTCTGCTGAAGTTTGGTTTGGGCGGTTTTGCGGTTCTCAAGATTCTACTAACGTCCTGTCGGATTTGTTCAGCAGTTGATTCTTCTAAATTTGTAAGACTACTTTCTACGTTCGAAATAATCTCTTCAGTGGTGATCCTTTTGGGTGCGATTGCGTAATTAAAACCCTTGCTTAAAACATCGGTTTCCGCTCTTGAAAGTTGGTAGTTTGACGAGTTGTACAAAGTGAATTTCGGCTGTGTTGTCGTGGACTCTTGTTGTTGAGGTTATTTTTGTTTAAGGCCCTTGTTTAATTTGCTGGAAGATATTTCTATGTCGGTTTCTGTTCTCCAAAATAACAACAATTCGATGCGGCTCCATAGTAGGTGGTGAACGGTATTGCTTAGATTTAGGTGTAGTTTATAAAGTTGTTCTTTTATTTCGGATATTTGTCGTCGTGTTTGTTATATTTGTTCTTTCAGGAGTGCGGCGCTGGCTTTGTTTAGTATAGTTGTTGTTCTTTTGGTTTTCGTATGATAGGCTAGCTTCGCGAAGCTAGCCTATCATTCATATATATATATATATATATATATATATATATATATATATATATATATAGTTATTAGAAAAAGTTTTTCTAAATACAATTTTTAACCCATATGCAAAATTTCTGCTGTATAATTTAGATTTTATGCCAATTTGTTGTAAATTGCACCACACAATTGCAAAATAAGACTCGATGCAACCTACATCAAACTTTTTAGTTTTGACAATGCTTTATCCTAGACATATCTTGCCATATTAAATGTGTGTTTTTCTACAAAATCCAAATAGGGCTATTAAAATTTGGTCACATGTTATGCAAAGTTTATTTGTTTTTGACCCTGTATAAGAGGTCGTAAAACTAATGATCCAGTGGTGGGACCATTTATAGAAACAGTCATAACTGATAATGATGAACGACTAATTGACTTCTGTATAATAACCAATAATTCTTCTAACACAAAGTAACTTCATGAAATAACTATTTTAGAAAACGTACACAAACTACGTTTTCAAAAGTAGTAATTTTTTGAAGTTACCTTATACCGGGTCACAAACAAATAAAAACATAAAATTATATATTTAAATTAAATATGAACTGGGTAATGATTTCACATCGTAATCCTCATTCTTTACATCGAAATTTAACTTGCCAAACACTTTTTTAATATCAGCTTCACCACTTTCTCAACTATTCAAACCAACCACAATAACATTGTTACATTTTTGCTCTTCTTCATCATTACTAGTCTTTAGTTTAATTGAAGTTAGTTCACTTTCCAAATAAGTTATTTTCGTTTTAAGCAAAGTTTGCTCTTTCTTAAATTTTGTATTTTCATTTTGAATCTCTTTCAAAGTTTTCTGCAAGTACGTTTGACTAGCATGAACTGAATTTTTTTTTCAGCGTATTTTTAGAATTATCTTGTATGAATATTTAAGAAACTTTTCAATAATCATTACTTTTCATAGAAAAAAAAAAAACAAATTAACATCTAAAAATATATAAAACCTTTCTTTAATATCTGTTCTGACAGTGTTCGAATTTTTTGTACCGGAGAAATACTCTTCTTCTTTCCAACTGAACACAATGGTCTTCGCTACAAAGGAGCTTTATGTTCATTTTTTGCTTAGAATTCTTTTTACTCTTTTTTTTTCTGTGCCGTATTTTGCCCAGAAAATGGATAATTGGATAAAAATGTTAACCGAAAGTTCGGATTTAAAGCAATTAAAGAAGGGGTTCTTTTTAAAAATTTGAATATTCATATAAATGTTAAAAAGGGTAACGTTGCCCAAGTTTTAATTGATTTATTGACTAAAGAAAAATGTTGGAACAAAAGTAAAAAATATAAATTTAAAAAGGCGTGTATAGTGGAAATAATGAATATAATCATCTTTAAATGTTTTACTAAGTTCTAAATAAAATCAACAATCGAGTTCCCAGCATGGATATAAAATCGTTAGGAATAATTGACTAAAATGTGGTTGTCGGACTTGCATTGTCTTCATTTTTATTTATTTTTACGACCTTTCGTTTAGATTGTATCTCTAATCGCTATCAAGTATAAACTGAACGTTTTGTCTTAAGACTACGAGCTTATATAGGGACTGTGTCCATTGAAGCGCAAAGTTTCGCTTCACTGTATACAACTCAATGATTTGATGTTACAAAGTAGTGGTTGCCAAAGATTAGGTATCTCAACACTCGGTTTACTGAAGATTCCATTATTGTTTTTAATCTAAGCTGCTTCTATAAATTTTCTTTTTTTCATGTTGGGTTCCATATATATTACAGCAGCCTCAGACCATTTTATATGGTGTTGTTTATCCCAGACATGTTCTGCAATATCTAATCTTAACATTTTCCCTTTTTATGTATGAGTTTTATGTTCCTTAATTCTAACTTCTAGTGGTCGTTTGGTTTCTCCAATATACATTTCCCCACACTCACATAGAACTTTGTAAACACATTCTTTCTTATCGGTAGTTTTTGGTTTTATTTTTGTTAAATGAGCTCTAAGTGTATTTCCTGATTTAAAGGCTGTTTTTATATTATAACCTCGAACAATTCGTCTTATTTTCTCCGAAGTTCCCTTAATGTACGGAATTATGAAGAAGGAATGTGTTTCTTGTTCTCCAGTGTTCGTTGTTCTAAAGTTATTTATGATAATGTGAATTAGGTTTAAAGGATAACCATTCTGTTGTAAATCGGATTTAATATTTGCTACCTCTTTTTCTAATGAATCGGCATTATTGCATATAGATATAGCGCGATTTTAGAGGTTGCGCATAATTCCCGGTGCTGTTACAACAGAATGATTAGAACTATGATTAAGATATTGTCCAGTATGTGTTGGCTTTCTGTATACTGAGGTTTTAATAGTTGCGTTTGAACGGTTCACCATGACATCTAGAAAGGGTAATTGATCATTTACCTCTTTTTCCATGGTAAACTTAATTGTACGTCGAATGGTATTTAGATGTTTCAAGAAATCTTTAAGTTCTTGATCATCTTGAAATCGGGAGTTTGATCTGAACTAAATTCGTTCTGTGGTGTGGGATATTAAATAACTGGAAATTTCTAGGATTCCTTCCAGGTAAATTAAAATTTAAACAGGATAAGAGAAACGAGGAATCTGCTAAATTGTTAACTAGTTTGAAGATACATAAATATGAAATAGTTCTTCTCTGCGCCAGAGACATTATATCAAGTTTTCCAGCAACCTGCTCAACTGAGCACCCCTTCTTGAAGAATCTCTTCGTATGTATATAATAGTAGGGGATCCTTACGACCGAGGCCAGTGATAATTTGCTATAGACATAAAAATAACCCTTAAATTCTTTGAAAGTTCTGTTAATAAATTCTTGTTTGCCTCAGTGATAGCTTTTCGTACTGAAAATTTAAAGTCCTCTGGCTATCGAGACTGACTCCAAAGTCTTTAATTTTAGTTACTCTTTCCAGGACAAAATTATTTATAGCATAATTGTTAAACTTAGTAAGCTTTATAAAAATGTTAATATTTTAACAATATTGAAACAAATTGTCAATGTCCTGTCAGTCATCTATGTCGTTAATAGTAGGGTAAATCCTTAAGTTATCAGCGTATAAAAGAACTTTGCTGTTTTTAAGTATTGTAATAAGTAAAGGAGCGGCTCCAGATTACTTCCTTGAGGGACTTCAGACGTAACCTGGAAAGGAGTACAGTGATAACCATTCACTGTAACAATCTGCATCCTACGACAAATGTAGGACCGAATCCACCTCAAAAGTCTCTAGCAAACACCCATATTAGCAAGCCTTTAATCAACGGTCATGACTGATCTTGTCGAATGTCTTACTGAAGTCGGTGTACACGCAATCCATCTGATCTCGCCCCTCAAGTACCTCACAAACAACGTGAGATTAAGAAGTTGGTTTCAAGAGATTTTTGGGGACAGATTCCATACTGTACTTCAATAATTAACATTTTTACAGTATTTAATACGTTTGGATATATTAGTTTTTTTTTAGATACTAGATCTTTGCAAAAATTAAAATTTTGCTAATAGGCCGGTAATTTGCTACATTGGTTCTGTCTCCACTTTTATGTATCGGCATTATATGTGACAGTTTCTTTTTATTTGAAGACTAGCCAGTGTTTAAAGATATATTATATATAAAGAATAGTAGCAATGACAAATTATAGAGACGATTATTTATGAATGTTGGAGGTATCCTGTCTGGGCGTGGGCCTATATGTATATCCAAATCTTTATAATATCTAAAATTTCTACTTCGATGACAGGATTTGCATCACCATCATCACATACATTTTCAGTCTCACTATTATTTACTTGTGATGTCACAAAGACACTCCTAAAAAATCCGCAAATAGATTGCTTACGTCCAGATCATTGGAAGCAACGTGTCCCTGAAAATGGAGACTCTGAGGAATAGTGACTTACGATTTTTTTCTTATCCGATACATATTTCCAGAATTGCATCCACAGTATTCCGCGCCTCCGTTGTCCGAACGAAGTCATTGAAATTCTGCCTTGTCAACCGCTTTCACCTACGCCGCAAACTAAAAAACACAAAAACTTTATCGTTAAACCATAAACAAAATTTTAGAGCACACTAGCTTACTTATCTGTAATTCCACAATTTACTAAAATTTCCATTAAAATCGATGAAATAAAAAAGTTAGAAAGCCTCAAAATTTGTCGATATTTTCGTTGTTCCTTTTTTATTTATGAGTAAATAATAACTTGTCAAACACTATAAAGAAAATTTTTTATATTAAAATATTATAAAACAATTCCAATGAAATATCTGTAATTTGTCTTCGTTTATTGAATAAAACGGACAATAGGACCATCAATCATTAACATTAAATGCATTAACAGGAATTGTCATCGATATCTGTTGATGTCTTTGCTGTTGCTGACAGAATAATAGATATGATAGATTTTATCAATTGTAACGTTAACAGAATAGAATATACTGTGGTCCAGGATAATGTTATAAAAGGAGACATTGAGATTTTACGTGCTACTTACCTGAAAATACAATTCAGCTTGGTAACCTATATGATACAAACTGTTGTTTCAGTTAGGGGAATGTAGAGCAATCTTAGATATATGTTAAAAGAGAAGTAAATTCATACAAAGCAATGTCCTCATGGAAAAGTTAAAAGTCCAAGAGAAAACTTAAAATCTCTCATAGCAGAATGAAAAAATCATAGATCTAAGACAGAAAACTAATGGTATAGTACGTAGCTCGCAGGAACAATGGAAGAGAATTTCAAACACTAAAGAAATAGAGATTTCTCACGATAAGCGTAGTGAAAAAAGACTTCTTATACGACAGAAATATTAGTTATAGAGAATTACAACTAACTGGATCGAAGCAGGACAGAGGAAGATGGAGGCCTATGTTCAGCAGTTGATAAGATGTAGCTGATTTATATTGAATTTTATATTTTTCATCTATTTCATCCATTCTTGCGGTCTCCAATCCTAGGATTGATTTGAAGAGTTTTCCATAATTATTTAGTAGACGCTAAATCTAATTTTTACTTTTAAAAGTGTTTTTTTTTTTATTAAAAAATCTGTCGCCAAGTCAAATCTTTATCGATTTGAATGAATCTTTGCGTAAATTACACAGGCCGACAAAATTATGAACCAGAAACAAGGCTTAGAAAGATTTTGGCGAACTGAGTCCGGTCTGACTACAAAAATACAGTAACGTCTGAATTTCGAGATATTTTCACCTAAAAGTTAAAAAAATAACACTATTCTTAGGTGTTACTGCGGCATTGTGAAGAATAGTTATAAATAACTTCCAAAAATCCGTTCAAAGTGCTGTATAATATTTACCAAAAAGTTATTAAGTTTCGGAACAAGGTCTATTTTACCTCGTTTTTTTTTAACTGACCTTTTTGTCTGTCTCTCTGTTTGGTACAAATTTTGTAATCGATTTTAAACTAACTTCCCGATGAACTAGGAACTTGAAATCTTAAATATAGCTCAGAATTGGGCGATAAAGCAATATTATAATATTTAAACTGACCTTGGACACAAATAATATTATAATATTAAATTTGACCTTGAACATCATTTTACAGTTACTTCCGATTTAGCTGAAATTTGGTACACATAAATAAGCCCGATGACAATGCAATATCCTTGAAACTGACCTTGAAGGAACATTTCAAGGCAAACTTTGTTTTTATCGCGTTTTTTCCCTCCTTTAATTAAATTGCTTTCTTGTCTGTCTGTTTTCTGTTCGGTACAAATTTAAAATAGATTTTAAACTAATGCCGAAAATAATTAATTAAATGTATTATTTAATATACCACGTTTTTAAAACGGGATAAAAGCCTCAATGATTAGATGTTGCAAAGTAGGGGTTTCCAAAGATTAGGTATCTCAACACTCGGTTTACTGAAGATTCCATTATTGTTTTTCATGTCAGCTGCTTATATATATATATATATATATATATATATATATATATATATATATATATATATATATGAGATGGTTCGAAACTCATGCCATAGAAACGGCAACAGTATAACTGAAAGTCTGGTTGATATATGTCGATAACCTTCATTGTATGGAAGGTTAATGATCAAGAACTTTATGATTTCTTGAAATATCTAAATACCATTCGACCTACAATTAAATTTACCATGGGAGCAGAGGCAAATGATCAATTGCTCTTCCTAGATGTCATGGTGAACTGTTCAAACAAAACTATTAACACTTCCGTATATAGAAAGCCAACACATACAGGAATATCATTCTGTTGTAACAAAGCGGGGAATTATACGCAACGTTTATAATCACGCTATATATATATATATATATATATATATATATATATAATATATATATATATATATGCAATAATGCTGATTCATTGGAAAAAAAGGTAGCAAATATAACTAATTGATGAGGTTATAAATGACTTTAGAACAACGAACACTGCACACCAAAAATTTAGTTTATACTTGATGAGAGATACTACCTAATCGAAACGTCGTAAAATAAATAAAAATAAAGACAATGCAAGTCCGAAAACCACATTTTAGTCAATCTTCAACATTGTCTACATCCTTCAAACAAACGATAGTAAGTAATATTAAATAACGTTTAGTAATTAATGAAATATAAACACAAATATTTAAAATCTGATCTTCAATGTTATAGTATGCTTTTAAATAAAAACGCTCTTTTTGTAATTTAAATTTTCACGCATATGTTTTCAATTAACTCAAATACTTGAAATAAAATTGCAGAGAAAACTATCACACTAAGCCAATAACTGCCACGGAACCTTAATATAATGTATGTCAGATACCAATTCGACCAGTCTTTAATAAAATTATATAGTTATACTAAAATGTGCTAAGTCATACAATATTATACTTTCACTAAAAAATATCCGCTTTACCGTGCAAATTTCCGGAAATAAAATTTGTTTTGCTGATGCAGCTTTTAGGTTTTCGCTTTGAATACCTGCCTGCTTTTGTTTTTTTTACGTCGTATTTTTTTGCTAGCGGGAAAGGGATAATTAAATAAAAATGTTAACCGAGGGATTTAAAAAGATTACAAAAAGCTTCCTCTTTGCGTTCGAAATTTACAAACGGCTGAAAGGGTTTGCAAGTTTGCTTAAAATTTAATTGACCCGTCTATCGAATACAAATATTAGCGAAAAAGAAAACAGTGGCTGAAAATGAATTTTTAGTAAGGCGAGCCCGAATATAAATTCGGTGCAAAATTGTTTATAGAAAAGCAAAATAATTGGGTCATCTTCTTATGAATTTAGTAGCATAATAGAGCAAGGTATTTTACTAGTCCTAACTTTGCTTTAATTAAAGTGTAAGACAGTTATACTTTTTTTTACAAAAACCCAGCTAAAATGTGTTTATCTCACACGCTATCGATTTAGTTGGGTCATGAGCTAGCTGTCTGTATTTCCCCTTTTCCTGGATGCCCTCGATTTTTTGGTTGTATGTCCATAATTACCGTTGCATTTTCCTTGTCCACTGTTAGAATCTTTATGAATTCATCCTAACGAAATTTTTATAAGACTAACGCTTCGGTCTTGGAGAGATTTTGAACCGGATTTTTCTTGTCTTCCAAGGTTGATTTTATTTTCCACCTAAACTCATCGGAACGGTTTTCATCGACTTGTATTGATATCTAAAGCAGGTATTCTTATAGCTGTTACAATGAAATTTAACCCCTTATCCGGTAGTGGTTCTTCTGCTATAGTGAGCAATCTTGAAGATAAGTTTATGATGGTTTTTATTGAAGTTGTTTCTGATAGAATCGGTTATTGTTGTGGTTTTAGTTTTTCCAGTTTATTTTGATGGTTCCTCGCCAAGTTTTCCTTCAATTTGTTGCATATATTGTCTGCTTTATGAAAAATTAGCTAATGGTCATCTGACAGCGTTTCGGCT
Source organism: Diaprepes abbreviatus (assembly GCA_034092305.1). NCBI lineage: Eukaryota > Metazoa > Arthropoda > Insecta > Coleoptera > Curculionidae > Diaprepes > Diaprepes abbreviatus. The sequence continues at coordinate 1,127,443 of JASJET010000178.1, read as the reverse complement.
TTGATTTCTTCATAGCGTTGTGTAGCTTCGTCCAGAAGAAGGGCTATTCGCAATCGATAACAATTTACTTGACACCGTAGTAGTACTTTGCTAGCATTGTCCAGAATACGATGTGCTTTATTACTTGGGGTTGATGATTTTAGCCTGAAACAAATAGGGATGACTTTAATGTTTCGAATTTGTAGTAAAAATGAAGAGTAGGCTTCCTCTTTGGCAAGTTTGATCTTGATTTTCTCGTATGCTTTGGTTTTGTTGCTGATATCGAGTCCGTGCCATGTTTCCAACGTTTGTTTTTAAGGTTTTAATGTGCACAGTGAAGCGAAACTTCGCGCTTCAATGGAGCACTGATTCTTTATAAACTCGTAGCCAGAAAATATTCAGTTTATACTTGATAACGATTCGAGATACAACGTAATCGAAACGTCGTACAAATAAACAAAAATAAAATATAATTATATAAGAGAAACTTATTTCTCAACCAATTGAAAAAATCTTATACACTAAGGACAAACATACTTTTTTCTAACACAGTTAGAGCCAAAGCACTATATCAAATTACAAGAATACCAGAAAAGGGTAGAAGCCTTTCCCATGCTGGTGCACCGCCTTCTGCAGACGGGTTTCGAACTTGTTGGTTTTCGTCAGTATAGAATAGTCCAGCGCATCTAACTGAACTGACGAGAGACAAGTTAGAAACCGGTCAACAGATGGCGGTGCCCCACCATGGGAACGGCATCCACCCTTTCCTGGTGTTCTTGCAATCTGAGATAGTGCTTTGTCTCTAACTGTGTTAGGACAGAGTACATTTGTCCTTATTGCATAAGGTTTTTTCGGTTGGTTGAGAATTAAGTTTCTCTTATATAATTGTATTTTATACCCCCAACTGTAAGTATATTGTATCTACTTTTGGTATATAAACAAAAATAAAGACAATGCAAGTCCGACAATCACATTTTAGTCAATCTTCAACATTTTCTACAACCTTCAGACGTTAAAGCACTTATTGTTAAAAATAATTTTAATTTCATAACTAGCCTAAGTGAAGATGAATTGCAATATCCTCCAGATCCTGTAGACGAAGTTGTTATTGTTTTATATATTTTATTTCAGAACATATTGAGTGATAATGATTAAAATTCTGAACATTTTTTTTTTATTTTTATTGTAATCTCATATTTAAATTGGTGGCTGCAATTCACGTTCAGAAAAAACAGTTACTTTGTTGAACTTTAGAAATTTTGTGGGTACACAAAATTCTTAGGATAAGTAGGTGTTAATCGATATAATTTGTATTAATACTCACCTTAATATATTTATCTAAAAAACTACAATAAAATGTTGTTGTTGTAAATAAAATTGCATTTCAAATAATTATCATCCTTTAGTTTGCCACGCCTACGTTGTTACCCCTGTTAACACATAATTTACTTAATTATAAATTTAATATATTGAAATAGCGATCAACTATAGTTCATAGGCAAATTTGAAAGTAAACAAATACATAAAACAACATAGATCAGATAATAATATTTCATTTCACGACTCTGAGTAGTGACGTCACAAATTAGCGCTGTGTCCTTCTATTGTAGGAGTTATTAATCAAGTTGATATTTAGCAAGAAAGCTGTAGCTGAGACCATTTGTTGGATTTAGTCTTTATGTCAGATATTGCGAGACTCATCTAGAAATAAATTAAATAATAATTTACAATAAATTATCTGTAACTAGATCATTGAAAATTCGACATTACTTTAAACAACTTTACGTTATTATATAAATGATTGCTCTTTCCTGATATTATTTTCGGATTTCTTGTACATTGTTAATAATTTCCATTTTTAAATAGTTTTTATAATAACAAATTTTTAGGACTATAAAGACTCGTTATTCTTTTAAGGAAATCTTGAGTAACCAGTTTTATAAAATATTGAATTTGAAAACATTCAAATTCGTGTTCATTTGAACATCCTAAACATACAATTGAATAAAAGGGCTCATAATCCACCGAATATAAATATTTGCGAATAGGAGAAAAAGAGCCGACAATAACTTTGATATTATTTACCCACAAAAAGTAACCAAATAAGCAAAAATGGATGATACAATAGTGCGGCAAAATTTAAGAGCTCCGTCATTATAAAAGTAAGAAGAAAATATTATAAATTGAAGTTGTAGAAGATTAATATATCTTTATTATAAAATTATCTTTAGTTTTACAGGGTGATGTGGAGAGCTAAAAATATAATTTTTTTCAGAAGAACATCCTAATCCTTAATTTTTACATATTTAGGATCCTTATAAAATTTTATATATATATATATATATATATATATATATATATATATATATATATATATATATATATATAATATCGTAGGTTTTCACGGATGGTGGAATGAATGATTTGGTTATTCTGGGTTTCAATCCTTTCGTTCAAAAAATCGTTTTCACGACGTTTCGCCAAAATCTCATTTGGCATTTAGCTGGCTCGCTTTCTGAATGGACGAGCGGCTTCTCAGGCTCCTCCCCTCTGCCGAATGCGATGTACTTGATTTTTGTATGGTGGTCTCTCGTATATTGGTTAATTTTTGTTGTTTTGTTTTTGATTTTTTATTATTGTTTTCCATGTAATTGGAATATGTAAAGCGTTGTCTCGTTTACTGAGCTGTCCCGCTTTTTTGATTTCTACGGCCTCTGTTATGACGCGTACCTTGTAGTTCTGTACTGGTGCTATATATATATATATATATATATATATATATATATATATATATATATATATATATATATATATATATATATATATATATGCGAAATTTAACTAATGTGTACACGGTTGCACTGTTGTTCGTGAATTTTTGCTAAATGTGACTACATTTTCCTAGACCATTCATCTCGTCTTGATATGTTCCTGATTTTTGAATCCATAGGTGTAAATACTTCTAACGATAGAGTTGTATACAGGGGCGGATCCAGCCTCTCTCTTGGTGGGGGGGGGGGCGGGGCGGTGATATCGAAAAAGTACAGTATGGCAATCGAAAGCAAGTTGTCGACAGGGAGGAGAGAAGCCAGCAACGTTCCCATTTCTAGTGTAGCCTGGGTCGAGTCTATTTTTCTGAATTCGCAGCTGGTGATCGTCCGAATAAACAAGTTTTCGACGAGGGAGTCTTGTAGAGGGGGAGGGCGATCGCAAGAAAAAACAAGCTGTCGCCAGGAGGGTGGAAGCCAGCAGCATACACCTTCCTAGTTTAAGAGTCAGAATCGGGTCTATTATCCTATTGTGCTAAACGCAAAGGTCTTGGGGGGGGTCTATCACAAGAAAAAACAAGTTGTCGACGGCGGGATGGAAGCATATACATTCCTAGTGTCAGAGGCACAATCGGGTATATTTTCCTGAAATTTAAGCTCCCTTGCTTTCGTTCTTAATCTCGTCCTGATATTTCTCAGGTTTCAGAATCCATAGGTGCAGATACTTTCAACAATAGAGTTGTATATCATATGTTTTGTTCTTTTTCCCATATTGCGATCTCAAAAAGTTAGCCTATACCTGTTCTACGATGAGACAAATTCCACCTAAGTTCCAATTTTCTGTTCGCAGGGATATGAGTACCTTCCGTGCTTAATTAACCTCAATATTTTGAAGCTATAATATGAGAAAAAGAATAAAACATATAATATACAACTCTATTGTGACAGTATCTCCACCTGCGGATTCAGAGACCTGGGAAATATCAAGACAAGATGAAGGAAGGAAGGGTTGGAGGGAGGCTTTAGAGATAGACTACTGGAGAAGGTGCAAGTAAACCATTCAAAATAAATGGAGTAAGAAATGACTAAATAGGAGAAAATATGGGAGTAGGAGGCAATATTCTAGAGACAATTGAGAGTAAGAGGTTGTTGGGTTATGATCATCTCCACAGAATGATTTTAAAGGGTCTAGGGAAATGTATGTATCTATTCCCGAAGCTGAAAAGAATCATGAAAGAATGACGTTTTGCCACTAATGATGAGATAAAAACAGAATCGCTAAAGGAGCTGAAGGCCATACCGAAAAGTGAGTTTTAGAAGTTAGTTAGTTAGAGTTTTGGAAAAGGTGTTGGCACAAGTGTATTAAATTTAAGCGAGATTACTTGAATAAATGAAGATTCTTTAAGAAAAATTGACATTTCCATTATTTTTTGATCGAATCTCGAATATAAGCTGTATACATATATAACTCTATGTCAAAGTTTAGTCTCACAATATTATTAAGAAAATTACCTTCTATAAGCTATTTAAATTTAGTATTTCAAGGGTAGTGCCAAAATAAACTTCAGCTAAAAAAAACCGTTCCCATCAAACTTTTACCCTCCTTGTTAATGTTTATCTTCGGTACACGGGTCAACTAAGTTTAAGCAAACTTGTCCCTTTTAGTCATCTGTATATTTAGCGCGTTAAAGGAAACCTTTTTTATCCGTATCCTAAGTTGACATTTTTAACTAGTCTCGAACTAACAGTCTGTACGAAAGGCACGAAGAGGAAATAAAAATCTTTAAATTTTCAGCGAGCTAGATGTATACATAGGGGGGGGGGGGTTCAAGAGTGTGACAAAATATAATAGCTTCTTTATTATTAAATTAAGAAAGAAAATAATATAAAAGTTGTAGGGGACTGATATGTCTATATCCCAAAATTAGTTTAACTTTTACAGGGTGACATAGAACAGTAGGAGAGCAAAAAATATAATTTTCTTAAATGGGTTACCCTAAATATTTCTACATATTTGAGTTTGTTTCAAAATTTTCTATGCAATACTGGTTTTTCATTTTTTGCGGCGTTGCAAAGTTAGTGTGGAAAAACTATAAAAAATATAGCGTACAAAATTAATAATATTTTCCAACTAACATTAATGAGAACAAAAACATCTGTAAAACTGTTAGGGATAAAGGTTTAAAAAATGATCTAAACTCAAAAATAATAAATATTTTTGTACAGAGTGCGTTTCGCAGATAAGCAAACGTAACAAAACTTAAAACTAGATACATAGATAAACCTTTATTTATTCCGATAAGTAAATATCAGTTTCAAAAAAAAACTGTCGCGATCGATTTCTCGGAAAATAAACTTTGGAAATATGTTTATGCGGCTTTCACGGTTTCCTGCGTGTGAGATGCAATAGCAGTGGTTATATACACATTATGCTGTTGTAGTGCTGAAATCACATTCAGCAAACGTACAACTATATGCAACTCCGTGTGTGAATGAAGTAAAATGCGTACAGTGAATGCAAACTTCACTCCATCATATCCTTTCCATGTTAGAGGGACTTCTATTTAAGTAAGTTTTGCCGGAAAGTGGTTCTAACATGTTAAGTTCCACAACAATATACATATACATATATATATATATATATATATATATATATATATATATATATATATATATATATATATATATATATATATATATATGTTGTTGCGTTGTGTTTCACGGATGGGAACAACACTTTCCACCAACTTGGACTTCTATTTAAGTAAGTTTTGCCGGAAAGTGGTTCTAAGATGTTAAGTTCCACAACAATATACATATATATATATATATATATATATATATATATATATATATATATATATATATATATATATATGTTGTTGCGTAGTGTTTCACGGATGGGAACATGTGATTCAGTATTAATCCGGGAATAAATCCGTCCTCATGGGTCTCTTCACTGTGACACCCTTCTCTCTGTTTATTATTCCTTGTTGCATTATCATATTTCGTACGGTGTTTACCTTTGGGGTTGCTGTGCTGGGGCGATTCAGATCTTTAGAATGCAGAAGAAGGCTATTCGACTTGTCTCTGGTATCGGCTATAGGAGGCTCTCTGCTTGTGTTTATTACACTCAGTATAACATTCTACCATATTTAATTTAATTTAATAGTAGCTACAACTATACCTGGAAGTTCAATAAATTAACTATGTTTATTTGGTACTTTATTGATACGCTATTAGACCATTATTTTGCCTGCAGAACACTGACAAAACCAAAATCATGTTAGTTTAAATTTGCATGCCGTGATTGCTTGCTTTGGTATTTTGAATTGAATAATAAATGCAACAGACAACTTGTTTATTTTGTCGCGATTTGCATTTAAATTTTGTTTCGTTTTCATTTATGACACCCGCCACAGCCAACGTCCTTTAGGCAAACGAATTTTAAATATGGTTGTCTGACTAGTAATAAAGACAATAATTAATTTTCAATATTTATACAGTCTGGCCCGATACCAAAATACTCTTGAACCTTTTTAGTTTCAACGTTATATTCAGGGTGTTCTCAAAGTTGAGTCATTTATTTTAACAAATTGTAGAACTCGTAAAGAGAAATCGATTTACCAAAAATCGTTTATATAAAAGTTAAGTAATTAAAGAAATTATTAACAATTATTTATTAAAAAAATTTACAAACTATAATACAAACCTTATTTCATGATATTTTCAACCACTGCATTGTAAAAACTTTGTTTACTACACTGATAAGATTACATTTTGTTCTATAAAAAAATGCTCAAAATTGTCACCATTTGTTCAGTTAATGCAAACTCTTGTTCGACGTAACCATAAGTGACTACACGCGTCAAAATAACATTCCGGTCTCCACGGATAGCATCATATGCATTTTCAATATGCTGTTTTAGTTCTTTCATAGTATTCACTTTCCCCACGTGACAGTCTAACTGTTTTAAATAGCTCCATAAAATAAAATTAAATATATTTAGGTCTGGGGAATGTGCAGGCCAAGAGATGGGTCCATTTCGGCCTATTCATCTATTAGGAAACTCATTATTTAAATCTTCGTTAACTTTTCGCCTGGAATGTGGTGGAGTTCCAGCTCCAGCTCATGAAGAAGCCACATATTCTGGCTCACATTCAAAGGAACATCTTTTAATAATTGTGGCAGACTGTTTTGAAGAAAATTTAAATAATTTTCACCTATCAGTCGATTTGGAAAAACATAAGGCCCTACAAGCATGCCATTTACAATGCCAGTCCAAACATTTACTGAAAATCTGTGCTGAAAATGACTTCGTTTCACTACCCAAACATGGTTGTTGTGAAAATTATTTACTCCATTTCTTGTAAACGTGACCTCATCGGTAGCCTAAGTAAATTTGGTGAAATTGTCATATATGTTGTACTGATGTAGGAGCCAGTGATAAAATTCAACTCTTCTAGGATAATCTTCTGGTTGCAACACTTGTACTCGTTGATAATGGTATGGATAAAGTTGTTCTTGTCGTAAAGTTTTGTACATTTTACTATGAGCAACAACGCTATGGACCCAGTGCTCGTTGTTGAGTCGTTTTTAATGATTTCTAAAATTTCTTCTTCGATGATCACTATTTCGCGTGGAAGAGGTCTTCAAGCGTGACCTCCTCGTTGTTTCTTTAAATATCCGGTGTCGCGAAGTCTTGTAACTAAATTTACACACATCCGAGGAGATGGATGGTTTCGTAAAGAAAATCCCTCCTCGTACAAACGACATCGGCTGCAAAATAAGCCAGATTATTCTAACTACTAATGATAAATAATTTCGAATATCATAGCAAAGATTTAGATTCATTGCCGCAAAGGAGTTTTGAGAAAAAAATCGACCTTTTAATTCACCAACGCAATCCCTCGACTGGTTGCGCCCCCCCCCCCCCCCCGCACGAAATGGTCTGTGGGGTCGGTATTTACGTCAATGATGAAACTGTTATGGTAAAAAAAAAGAAAAATATTTTTAAGGTTGAAAACTTCAATGTATTATTGTTGCACTTATCAGTTCAACTTGAACCAGTTCTAAAGTTAAGTCCTGTAAAGAATTTTTTTAAAGGATTTTTTAAAAATAATCCTGCTGCTAAAGTTTAATTTTTGGAAGCCGTCATTCATTAACAATTTCCTAGTATAATATAAGGTTTGTAGGAGAAAAACAACAAATTTTATGAAAGGAAATTTAATTATTATAATTTTATTATGCGATATCTCCACTTTTACTAAAATATTTTCCAGTAATAAAAAGTTATGGATAAATTTCTTACTGTTTTCCTGGTGGAAGTCTGCAGAAAAGTTATAGTGGTACTAAAATTACCTGATGCTGTAAAGCTTGGTCTGCATTCCAAATCGACCCAAATGTTTGTATGATACTTTGTCTACTTTTATTAAAACATATTTGCATGTTCGCCCAGCTTTATTTTATACAGGGTGATTCAAAAATCGATCACGAAACTTAAGGGGGTGATTCTACTTGACAAAATAAGGGTAGAGCTTCATATAATTTTTTTTTCAAAATGTCATTCGTTTTCGAGTTACAAGCCGTCCAAGTTCAAGTTTTTATTTTTTGTTTTTTGAATTACTCGCTTACAGGAAAACCGATTTGACTAATATTTGAAAGATAGGCTAAGTCTTCTGCGCTTCATCATTTTAGTAACAATTCACATTGATTGTTTGCCGCTAGAGGGTACTTTACCTACATTGAAAATTGTTTTTTTGTCATAATTTTTTAGTGTTGACAGCTACAGTAGTTTTTGGCATAATTTCTGAAAGACTGATGCCAGGCCTTTAAAAAAGGTGCTCTTTATTTACATCGCTAAACCCAACGGTTTAGACGTAAATCACCCTTAAAAATTAAGTGGTAAATTTACTTTTCTCATTTCATTACCACCAGCTACCAGGTAAATAGCTATCAAAGTATACTAGAGCTGTCAGTTTAACATCAAATAAATTCGCTTTTTAAACTATTTAATTTATAATCTTAAAATAACTAATAATGGCTAATCAGTAAATATTCATATTATGGATTATTGCGATATACATTTAATTGATAAAAATTAATGAAATAGTACTAAACAAACTAAAAAAGATTCTCGAAATGTCCCCCATTTTCTTCAATACATTTCCTAACACTCTTCAAAAAATGTCGCCTAACTCGATGAAAAATTTCTGGTGTTTCTTTAATAATTTGGCACTTTTCGATTATCCTGAAGCGAAGATCCTCGACGTTGATTACTGGAATATCGTACACCAATTGTTTCAAATGACCCTAAAAGAAAAAATCCATAGGATTAAGGTCTGGTGACCTCGCTGCCCATGCCAATGGTCCACTTCGTCCTATCCATCGCTCAGGATACGTTGCATTCAAATACTGTCGGACACGTATACTAAAGTGGGGCGGAGCTCCGTCTTGGAGGATCCACATGTTGACCCTTACTTCCAATGGCACATCTTCCAGATACAATGAGAGACGATTTTGGATAAAATCTAAGTATACGTCACCAGTTAATGGGCCATCAAAGAAATGAGGACCAATAAGGTAATCTCCTATTATCCCTGCCCACACATTTAGTGAAAATCTACGCTGATGTTTCGTTTCTACCACATTGTTTGGGTTCTCGTAAGCATATGTGTGGATGTTGTGTAGATTTGTTATGCCATCACGAGTGAAACCAGCTTCGTCAGTGAATAATATGACGCCAATTAATCGATTATCGTGTTCATACTTAGCTAGGATCTGATTGCACATTTCCAACCGTCTCGGCCGATCATCGTCATAAAGAGCCTGCACCTTTTTTGAATGAAACGGGTAGAGTTGTTCTTCTCTTAGTATCCTCCATGAACTAGCCTGACAGAGCCGCACTTCATTCCCAATTTTTCTAGTACTAATACCTGGATTATCTTCAATAATTTCAAGCACTCTTTCTTCTTGTTGCACGTTTCTAGCAGTTCTAAGTCTTCCCCTATTTCCATTATAACTTTTAAAGGAACCACATTCCGCAAGCCTCCTGTGCACACTGGAAAATGTTTGAGCATGAGGGATATTTCTTTCCGGATAACTCTCCATATAATATCTTCTTGCCAACTCTGCATTACCATTTGCTTTTCCATAACAAAAATGGATATCACAATATTCGATATTTGAATATTAGTGATTAGCCATTATTAGTTATTTTAAGATTATAAATTAAATAGTTTAAAAAGCGAATTTATTTGATGTTAAACTGACAGCTCTAGTATACTTTGATAGCTATTTACCTGGTAGCTGGTGGTAATGAAATGAGAAAAGTAAATTTACCACTTAATTTTTAAGGGTGATTTACGTCTAAACCGTTGGGTTTAGCGATGTAAATAAAGAGCACCTTTTTTAAAGGCCTGGCATCATTCTTTCAGAAATTATGCCAAAAACTACTGTAGCTGTCAACACTAAAAAATTATGACAAAAAAACAATTTTCAATGTAGGTAAAGTGCCCTCTAGCGGCAAACAATCAATGTGAATTGTTACTAAAATGATGAAGCGCAGAAGACTTAGCCTATCTTTCAAATATTAGTCAAATCGGTTTTCCTGTAAGCGAGTAATTCAAAAAACAAAAAATAAAAACTTGAACTTGGACGGCTTGTAACTCGAAAACGAATGACATTTTGAAAAAAAATTATATGAAGCTCTACCCTTATTTTGTCAAGTAGAATCACCCCCTTAAGTTTCGTGATCGATTTTTGAATCACCCTGTATATGTTTCTGAACATTTCCAGGATATTTGCAGGCATTATGTTTTAATATATCAAAGTAGTTATAACTGTTAACAACAATCAAAATAAATGAACTGATTAATTAATTAATAGCCCAGTCATTTGGTCAAAAAGAAGGGGTTACCTGGAAAGTTTTCCGGGAGTTTTGGAAATTGGTGATTTTATATATTTCGATGTACTCTTTCCGAATTTCGACTTTGCCACCTCGTATCTCCGCCGCTCGCGCCGCCATATTGGAAAAATGGCGCCTAATAACGGTTTTCTTACAATATCTCCTTTCCGACGCATTTTACGACAAAAACATATATACATATATATATATATATATATATATATATATATATATATATATATATATATATATATATATATATATATATACAAAATTAGATTGGAAAATTTCCTACAATTTATATATTAACAATTTTTTTGTAAAATCAATAGTTTTGGCGTACGAGCACCACAAAGTATTATATATATATATGTATATTGTTGTGGAACTTAACATCTTAGAACCACTTTCCGGCAAAACTTACTTAAATAGAAGTCCAAGTTGGTGGAAAGTGTTGTTCCCATCCGTGAAACACTACGCAACAACATATATATATATATATATATATATATATATATATATATATATATATATATATATATATATATGTATATATATGTTGTTGCGTAGTGTTTCACGGATGGGAACATGTGATTCAGTATTAATCCGGGAATACATCCGTTTGTTGGTTTGGTTTCCTGTAGAAATTTGCAGACATTTCGCCAAAATCCCATTTGGCATCTTCTGTGCTTGGTGGTGGTAGATTATCAGGTATATCTGACTCTAAGTCTTGAAAAAAATTATCTGATGGAGGATAATGTTTTGTCTCAGACCGTAGAGCGAATATCCTCTATAACAATTTCTGCTGCGCCGACTGATTATACCAGGCTTCCGTTAATAGCTTAAACCCTGTATGTCGGAAACAAACTACCGGAGCCTTATTGGCAGTGACGGCAATTAAAATGTCATAACCGTATTTTTTGAGGAGTTGTGCTTTCAATTCGTCCAGAGAAAACTGACATTCATCGGAATTCTACTCAAGATAAGAATAAATGAACTGCATCGCAGTATCGATCTCATTTGCATACGGACCTTTTATATATCTTCAGCTGGTGGTGCATGATACAATTTTTTCATACAGGAATTGTGGTACTGTGCATCGTCTGTGACCAAATCATTCACATACTGAAGATGCTCAACAATTGCTTGACCTCAATCATCATTACGAGCTTTAGCAAGTTCTGAAATACTATTTTTTATTGATAATTTCCTCACACTATACACAACATTACGCTTGCACAACCGCGTCTTTTTTTTTGTTTTGCTAAAAACTCTGCTGTTATCTCATTAGCGCATAAAAAACAATGGTCTTTGAATGAGAATGTTGGATGCGAGGATCGCAGTAGTGGTTGAGGTGTCGTGACATCGCTTCCTCTACGCAATGATGCAGCGATTAACTTTTCATTATTATATCGTTTTCGACATACATCATAAACCACTATCGATTTTAGTCCCGCCAAAATTTCAACTTTATTGTCTTTTTTTTTAACACTTGACTTACGAAAAGTCTCCAATCCTTTTTCTTTCACTTCAATTGTTTCACTTTCTAATAATGGATTATTACAAATAAAACAATTTTCTTTATCAGAAGCCATGGCTCTATAAACACAAACAACAGTGTAGGACGATAGACGTGTACTGATGACTCAGACTAAACTAAATACTTCTCTTGAGTTCTACCGACAGATGTTTCGTTTAAGGTTAGGTCGAGAGAGGGACCCGACACAAAGGCGACGCATTACCCTTATACCTGTTTTTTTAATACCTGCGACAATAGTAAACTATTTTGGAGAAATATACGAAAAAAACGTGGTGGTGTAGATGAATAATACTTTGTGGTGCTCGTACGCCAAAACTATTGATTTTACAAAAAAATTGTTAATATATAAATTGTAGGAAATTTTCCAATCTAATTTTGTATATATATATATATATATATATATATATATATATATATATATATATATATATATATATGTATATATGTTTTTGTCGTAAAATGCGTCGGAAAGGAGATATTGTAAAAAACCGTTATTAGGCGCCATTTTTCCAATATGGCGGCGCGAGCGGCGGAGATACGAGGTGGCAAAGTCGAAATTCGGAAAGAGTACATCGAAATCTATAAAATCACCAATTTCCAAAACTCCCGGAAAACTTTCCAGGTAACCCCTTCTTTTTGACCAAATGACTGGGCTATTAATTAATTAATCAGTTCATTTATTTTGATTGTTGTTAACAGTTATAACTACTTTGATATATTAAAACATAATGCCTGCAAATATCCTGGAAATGTTCAGAAACATATATAAAATAAAGCTGGGCGAACATGCAAATATGTTTTAATAAAAGTAGACAAAGTATCATACAAACATTTGGGTCGATTTGGAATGCAGACCAAGCTTTACAGCATCAGGTAATTTTAGTACCACTATAACTTTTCTGCAGACTTCCACCAGGAAAACAGTAAGAAATTTATCCATAACTTTTTATTACTGGAAAATATTTTAGTAAAAGTGGAGATATCGCATAATAAAATTATAATAATTAAATTTCCTTTCATAAAATTTGTTGTTTTTCTCCTACAAACCTTATATTATACTAGGAAATTGTTAATGAATGACGGCTTCCAAAAATTAAACTTTAGCAGCAGGATTATTTTTAAAAAATCCTTTAAAAAAATTCTTTACAGAACTTAACTTTAGAACTGGTTCAAGTTGAACTGACAAGTGCAACAATAATACATTGAAGTTTTCAACCTTAAAAATATTTTTCTTTTTTTTTTATCATAACAGTTTCATCATTGACGTAAATACCGACCCCACAGACCATTTCGTGCGGGGGGGGGGGGGGCAACCAGTCGAGGGATTGCGTTGGTGAATTAAAAGGTCGATTTTTTTCTCAAAACTCCTTTGCGGCAATGAATCTAAATCTTTGCTATGATATTCGAAATTATTTATCATTAGTAGTTAGAATAATCTGGCTTATTTTGCAGCCGATGTCGTTTGTACGAGGAGGGATTTTCTTTACGAAACCATCCATCTTCTCGGATGTGTGTAAATTTAGTTACAAGACTTCGCGACACCGGATATTTAAAGAAACAACGAGGAGGTCACGCTTGAAGACCTCTTCCACGCGAAATAGTGATCATCGAAGAAGAAATTTTAGAAATCATTAAAAACGACTCAACAACGAGCACTGGGTCCATAGCGTTGTTGCTCATAGTAAAATGTACAAAACTTTACGACAAGAACAACTTTATCCATACCATTATCAACGAGTACAAGTGTTGCAACCAGAAGATTATCCTAGAAGAGTTGAATTTTATCACTGGCTCCTACATCGGTACAACATATATGACAATTTCACCAAATTTACTTAGGCTACCGATGAGGTCACGTTTACAAGAAATGGAGTAAATAATTTTCACAACAACCATGTTTGGGTAGTGAAACGAAGTCATTTTCAGCACAGATTTTCAGTAAATGTTTGGACTGGCATTGTAAATGGCATGCTTGTAGGGCCTTATGTTTTTACAAATCGACTGATAGGTGAAAATTATTTAAATTTTCTTCAAAACAGTCTGCCACAATTATTAAAAGATGTTCCTTTGAATGTGAGCCAGAATATGTGGCTTCTTCATGAGCTGGAGCTGGAACTCCACCACATTCCAGGCGAAAAGTTAACGAAGATTTAAATAATGAGTTTCCTAATAGATGAATAGGCCGAAATGGACCCATCTCTTGGCCTGCACATTCCCCAGACCTAAATATATTTAATTTTATTTTATGGAGCTATTTAAAACAGTTAGACTGTCACGTGGGGAAAGTGAATACTATGAAAGAACTAAAACAGCATATTGAAAATGCATATGATGCTATCCGTGGAGACCGGAATGTTATTTTGACGCGTGTAGTCACTTATGGTTACGTCGAACAAGAGTTTGCATTAACTGAACAAATGGTGACAATTTTGAGCATTTTTTTATAGAACAAAATGTAATCTTATCAGTGTAGTAAACAAAGTTTTTACAATGCAGTGGTTGAAAATATCATGAAATAAGGTTTGTATTATAGTTTGTAAATTTTTTTAATAAATAATTGTTAATAATTTCTTTAATTACTTAACTTTTATATAAACGATTTTTGGTAAATCGATTTCTCTTTACGAGTTCTACAATTTGTTAAAATAAATGACTCAACTTTGAGAACATCCTGTATATAACTTTGAAACTAAAAAGATTCAAGAGTGTTTTGGTATCGGGCCAGACCGTGTAAGTATTGAAAATTAATTATTGTCTTTATTACTAGTCAGACAACCATATTTAAAATTCGTTTGCCTAAAGGACGTTGGCTGTGGCGGGTGTCATAAATGAAAACGAAACAAAATTTAAATGCAAATCGCGACAAAATAAACAAGTTGTCTGTTGCATTTATTATTCAATTCAAAACACCAAAGCAAGCAATCACGGCATGCAAATTTAAACTAACATGATTTTGGTTTTGTCAGTGTTCTGCAGGCAAAATAATGGTCTAATAGCGTATCAATAAAGTACCAAATAAACATAGTCGATTTGTTGAACTTCCAGGTATAGTTGTAGCTACTATTAAATTAAATTAAATATGGTAGAATGTTATACTGAGTGTAACAAACACAAGCAGAGAGCCTTGATTTTTATTTGGGATGGTATCCTGAGCACGAACAACCCAACCCGGCAATTTTTAAGAGACTAGAGGAAATTTTGGATCCTTGAAAAAGGGACGGCCAAAGACGTATAAAACAGAAAGTAAAGAGAAAGGCAAGAATTAGCTTCTGTAATTGGTACATGGATATGTTACGAAATAATGATTTTTAATCGCCATAATAATCATTTATAGGCAGATCAGAACCCTCGCCAACAAATAAATAGGGTAACACAAAGACAATTTGGGTTTAATGTGTGGATTGCTTTGTTGGGTAATAGAATAATGGCCTACGAGATATATGAAAAGAATTTAAATGCTCAACCCTACATAGATATTTTAGTAAGACACATCGTCCCATTTATAATTAATTTGCCTTTAGAGGAAAGTAACAGATTGTATTTTATACACGATGGAGCACCGGCTCATAACACGGGAATTGTTGGCGAATGCCTTAGCGCTAATTTTGCACAGAAATGGATAGCAAACAATGTATCAGTCAGGTGGCTACCTAGGTTACTTGATCTCACAACCTTAGATTTCTTTTTTTGGGGGCATATGAAAACAAAATCTATCTAAATAGAAATAGAACTCTAAAAGAAATACAAGAAAATTTGGTGACGGCTATGCGAAGTATTACTAATATTCATATTCATAACGCTGTGAGCAGAGGAATGTGAAGACTGCCGTGTCTGGATAACAATGGACAATAGCTTGAACATTTAATGTAGTTCTTTCTTTCTTTAGTAGCCCTACAACCCGGGGTGGGTCTTGGTTGAGTGCACAACTTGCTTCAATCTCACACAGTGGTCCATGATAGTTGGGTCAGTGGGTAACCCCATTGTTATCTCTCCATCGCATTCTTGGGCATCCTAAAGATCTTTTCCCTGTCGGGGCCTCCTCCAAAATTAACTTGGTGAGGCGGTTATTAGGGAGCCTATGGACATGGCGTTGGGATTTAATTTGTTGTGCGATGTCGCTAGCGTTATATATTTGTTTGACCTCGGCATTTGTTCTTATTCGGTATTGATTAGTATTGGGGTCGTGATAGGGTCCGAAAATCCTTCTAAGGATTTTCCTCTCAAAATATCTAAGTTTGATTTCCATTGCTTTTGTCAGCGTCCACGTCTCACAGCCATACATGAGCACTGGTCTAATCACTGTTCTATATATCCTGATTTTTGAGATTCGTGTTAGGTTCTTGGATTTGATGGTGTTGTTGAGACTATACATACATCTTTTTGCTGCCTGAATTCTCTCTTTTATCTCCTCTGTGATATTGTTATCTGCGGTGATTGTCGCTCCGAGATATTTAAAACGCGCCACTCTTTCAAAGTTATATGTGTCTATTGTTACATTTTGTCCTATTCTATCTCGATTCTTTTGTCTGTTTATGCACATGTATTTGGTTTTCTCCTCATTGACTATTTGACCAGTTTTCCTTGTCTCTATCTCTATTTTGTTGAAAACTTCCTTTACATTGGTGACGGTGTTTCCAACAATATCAATGTCGTCCCCGTATGCTAGTAGCAATTTTGGTCCATTTACTGTTATTAGTTCTATTCTAATTTGTGTTGTTTTCACTACTTTTTCCAGGATTATATTAAAGAGGAGAGGTGACAGTGCGTCTCCTTGTTTTAGGTCACTGTTTATTTCAAACGATTCTGAGAGTTGGTTACCTATTCATACCCTGGATCTACAGCCATTTATGCATACTTTGGCGAGGTAGATCAGTTTTTTTGGAATCGAAAATTCTGCTATTGCATTCCACAGTTGACCCCTTTTAATGCTGTCGTATGCTTGTCGGAAGTCGATGAAAAGATTGTGGATAGTTCTACTGAATTCTCATCTTTTTTCAAGTAGCTGTCTTATAGTAAATATCTGATTTATAGTCAATCTATTTTTCCTGAATCCGGCTTGGTATTCCCCTAGGAAATTTTCTACAAAAGGCGTTAGTCTACTTAATAGGATATTCGATAAGATTTTGTATGCCGTGTTAAGTAGGGAGATTCCTCTATAGTTGGAGCACTTGGTTTTGTATCCCTTTTTATGGATAGGGATTATTATGATTTCGTGCCATTTCGCTGCATTTTCTCTTCTTTCCATATAAGTGTGATTAGTGTGTGTAATTGTCTATGTAAAACCTCCCCTCCGTACTTGAGAAATTCGGCCGGTATATTGTCGGAGCCTGGGGATTTTGCGTTAATGTAGTTAATTAAGTTTTTTATTGATATTTTTGTCTTTTGCGAAAGCATGCTTTTCATTTGTGCGTTTTAACAATTTATTGGTCTTTTAAAATGAGTTAAGATAGACATGCATAACTTGACTCCTCTGAGCCTCTGGCTCTTATGAACTAGACTGTGTGTATTTAGCCTCTTTGTTATCAATTTAAATTAACAATACAATATATTCTTAAAGAAAATGCAAAATGCAAAAGATTATGTAAAAAAATACTGGGTCTTCCATTTAAAAAATTAAAACTTGATATTGTATTTCCATAATTAAAACTAAAATTAAAAATCTGACTACGCCACTGGACTCCACAGGAAAAAGGACTTTAAAATGCCTTAGTAGTTTTATCGTAGTTGTTTTGAAAAATAAAAATAGGACATTTTAGAAAATGGAAAAATTAGAAAATCGTCCTGTAAATCCGAAACCGATTGCGACAGCTGTAATTTATTTTCGCCGTTATAATTTTCTCAAAAAAAGAAGTTGGGACTACTTTATAAGATTTTTCAAATCTTTTACGTTTTCCCAGCCTATAAAAAGATCCAAAACGATCTAACCTGTACAATTGAAAATACTTTTCTATTTTCATATTATACGTCTTTTATAAAAACATTTTTGCAAATTTTCAAAAAATAAGTGAGATAGGATACTTTTTCACACTATCGCGCCACCCTGTATATAGGCCAAACGAATATCGACAAGACTAGAACAACATAATTTGAGGTAAATCACTCGTGAAACGGCTTTTCTTAGGAATGTGTTTGAATTTGAATATATAGTTTACAAAAGGGTCTTTTATTTAATTAAAAAAAAATTAATTTTAATCGCCTGTGAGACGAAATATTAACAATTAAAATATGCATAATGAACATCCTGGAGGTCACTTCATATAACAAAATGCCAATACATTTTTGAATATCTCAAAAACGGGTTTTACCATATTTTTTAAAAACTAATGCAACGTAGATCCAAAAATTATTAATTTTTTAGAAAATAGCCTGAATTTCTTGACCGTTTTATTTAGAAAATACAGATTTTTTTAAATAAAAATAATTTGAAAATATCTGAGGCGTAGTGGGGTACAGTGAACATGGCAACCTTGTTATCGTGATACTTAACACGTGATAATTCAAACCTAAGTTAGTTAGGTTAGTTCTTCAGACATTTTTAAAAATATTTCTCGATATTTGTATTTATTTTTTCAATGTGTTCGGATGTCAACATAACAAACTGTATAGGTATGAGACTCACACTATATGAATGTTACTATACACACGTTTACTCTATAGACATTTGCGGCGCTGCCAGTTTTATTATATTTAAAGTTATTACTGTCTAAGAATGTGTCTGTACATTGAAAGTGAACGTGTGTTGGGTACAGTCTCATACAAAAACAAGATTCTTTAGGTCTGAGAATCTTTAACTTTTGGTACTTAATTAAAGGCTATAGTAGACCATAGTGACACGTGTATAGTGTTGCTTAAGCGGAGCCGTAATCTAAAAAATTTTGTTAAATATATTTCTCGATATTTTTATTTATTTTCTCAATGTTTTGGGATGTCAACATAACAAACTGTATAGGTATGAGACTCACACTATATGAACGTTACTATATACACGTTTACTCTGTAGACCATTCAATATACCCACTTGCGGCGCTTCCAGATTTATTATATTTAAAGTTATTACTGTATAAGAATGTGTCTATATATTGAAAGTTAACCTGTCTTGGGTACAGTCTGGTACAAAAACAAAATTCTTTAGGCCTGAGAATCTTTAACTTTTGGTACTTACTTAATAAAGGCTATATTTTTGTCTACGACTATCGTGAGTGAATTACCTTAAGCATATTAAATTAACAAAGAAATTTAGCTCGCTTCTAATATTAGCTTGAGAGAGAGGACATAAAATTAGTTGTAACAACTGCCAGAAAATCGCCAACATCGAACATTATAAGGCAAGATTAATTCTCAATGCTATTGAAGTTGTTCTGGAAGAAAGTTTGAGTTTAACACCTCGCTTATTCTTATTAATGTGGGTGGTATAAAATTTTCATAACTTTTTATTATTTTGTTATTCAGGAACTTGAATGGTTAAAACGAAAATATCACAATTCCAGAAACATGATATAGCGAATCGAATATGGCACTGCATATAACATAACATAATACCAACACTGCAGAATCTATTAACGTTTTAGTGTACTAATTAGTAACTGAAAAATTATACAATGAATCGTCCGGTATACACGGAGAACTGACGAAAATAAATGAGTTAATTTTCATTTAATATATATTGAATTAAAATCTAAATTGCGATAGAATGTTCTGATAATATTACAGGTTATTTTATCAAATATGTAATATTTTAAATTTGTTTTCATTTCATGCTTTTAATGTTCAATAATTTAACACCAAATATTCGAATATAACAAAATTTTATTAACTAAACAAGTTTAATCTGTGTCGCTATATGAGGTTTACATATGAATTTAAAGTAGATACGACAATAAAATATGTAATATAAAGTAAATTATTATTACTAATGATTAGGTCTTTCTTTGTTAATTTTCAAATCTCGAATAGTAAACTAGAGTGGTGATCGTGTTCGAATGTTAAGTTATCTCTTCTAAACTCATAAAATTTTTAAAGTTCTACTTTAAGTATTCTTGGACTAAAATTATATCATTGTTTACAACTGTAAAGTGTGTTTCAACTTTTATCGTTTTGCTTTTTGACGCCGGGTAATAGTTTTATACCTGGGGCTCGTTCAGGGTGATATATCTGGGTTAGATCCAACAGTTTTTGTAACAGGTATATATTATAATGATATATTTCGATTACGAAACGTTAACTAACGCTTTTTATTCTCTTGATTAAGCAGGTCACATTAATTTTTCCTTCTTTAAGTAGATAAAACTTTTAAATAACTTAATATGATTCTTACATCATCCAACCAAATATTCCTCCTAACAGTGTGATAATTATGGGCAACGTTAGTTACCACCGAAGAAAGTGTCTGATTTAAGTGACTGCAAATCGAATATTCATAAATACATGCCTGAACATGACATATTTTTGGAATATTCTTATAAGAAAACAGATTTTTTAGACGTGCTGAAAGCATTTAACCTTAAAAAAGAGTATGTATGTGACACTAGGGTAAAAAATATGGGACATACAGTTCTGCGTCTTCCTCCATACTATTACATTTTCAATTTCATAGAGCGTATGGATCATCAATTAAAATCTAGGGTACACTCGGCTAGCACCATATATATATATATATATATATATATATATATATATATATATATATATATATATATATATATATATGTTTATGCGGATTTCACGGATTCCTCCGTGTGAGATGCAATAGCAGTGGATATATCCACATTATGCCGTTGTAGTGCTGAAATCACATTCAGCAAACGTACAACTATATGCAGCTCCGCGTATGAATGAAGTAAAATGCGAACAGTAAATGCAAACTTCTCTCCATCATATCCTTTCTGTGTTAGAGGTTGCACAGTTAGAATAAATTGTTATAAAACGCGATTTATCCTATTTCACCACCATCGACATGATGGCCTATCTGTACCACCATACCGAGAAGAAAGTCAAAACTTACCCTCCCCGCCACAGTGATACGGCAGAGGTACATGTTTCGTCTCTACTAGACTCATCAGGGTACCGACATGCACCTGGCTGTGCAAAGGACAGATCGGAAGAAAGCATGCAAATACTGAACGCGGCTTCTCCGACCTCCCGCCGGATGGCGTATATATGTTTACATATATACACGCTATATATATAGACTCTTAGCATGACAATGATGGGTGACTTACCAGAGATCCTCTATCTCTGAGAAGGCAAGATCAGCGAATTGTGGTTGAATTATTGACAGGAGATTATCACCCGTGAGGTCATCTTCATAAGATGAGTATCACGAATGACCCGATATGCAGATGACGCTTGGCGGAAGACAAAACTGCTGATCATATCTCACATATTGCCCAACACTAAACTAACTAAGACATGTTGAAGGAAGTTTGCAGAAAAGATTTCGAGGTAGTTTTGGGTACTTTACTTTTTAAAGTTATTTTAATTTTAAATATTTTAAATTGATTAATATTTTTGCCTAATCAATGTATTTATTATTTTACTGAAAGTTGGAAAGTTAGATCTTGAAGTTCATGAAGCCTTACTTTTACTATTGGTTGAAAATATTATTAAAAACTGCCCATGAGGGATCGAGGAAGAGAGCTGAATAAATAAATCAATGTTTATAGTATGATTAGTTAAATATTTGTAACATTATTCATATTAGTGAAACTATTTTTATATTCACGATAATAATACCGGTTGGTCATTACCACGTAAAGCGGTAATCGAATATGTTGCAGCATAATCCTTTAAATTACGTGCATGTACGTGCAAAGGATTAAAATTTGCTGCATTTGTGGTCGGCTCACCAAAACCAAATTCGGAACGGAAATTGCAGATTTGTTTGCTAATTTAAAATATGTTACTAATGTGCCATACATATTCGGTTGTCTCTGCAATATCATTATTAGAGGTCAGCAATGAAAATTACCGATATTAAACCACTCAATTTTATTTTTTTGTACAAAAAATGGATATAAGTCTTAGATTATGAAAGATAGAGGATGCTGCATCATGCAAGTCAAGTTGTTTTCACTTGCTACATATTCTGAAACACCAGCGGCGTATCTTACGCGACAATAATTTAATTCTCAAAAATTCTCTAAAATAAATTATTCAAGAATTTGGTTGATCTAAAAAATTACTATTTATTGAGTTCAAGTAGTGAAAGTGTTTTTTAGATATTTGATTTTAGCTAAAATGATATATTTTGAAAAGTAAAGGGATTGTGATAAAATATATAAATTTCAGTTGTGCTCTTCTGTAATGGTGTGTACATTATCATCAACAGGCATTGTTGTGATCAGTAGTTTGTTTAATCTTAGTGACACCACTAGTGTCTGGGAGTGGAGGAAACTCCGACTGAGACTATTCTGAAGTTTGTTTCGCTTCCTATGCTTTTTCTTACCAACTGCCAAAAATTTGCCAGAGTTTCCTTTACTTGTCCCCTACATTAGCAATAATATTAGCTGTATTAAATATTTAATCTTTCTGATACATTTTTATTCGGGTCATTAATTCCTAGTTCAGGGATATGAGTGACTGGAGTTGCTTATTTAAGTTTATCTAGTTGAGACTTTTTATCTTCTAATTGCTTGTTCTGCTCTATAAAACTTGAGTTTAGTAGTTGATAGTTTTCGCATAACTACCTTGGTCACGAAGTTCGGATTGGCAGGGACAACCAGACGTGTGAGCTATCTAGACGAATAGCTTTGGGATGGGCTGCTTATGGAAAACTCAGGGATCTATTCAAGACAGATATACCTATAAACTTGAAACGGAAAGCCTTTAAGCAATGTGTTCTCCCAGTTTTAACATATGGAGCGGAAAAACTAACATTGACGAAAACAACTGCTAAGAAACTGCAAATAACACAACGCAAAATGGAGAGATCCATGCTGGGGGTGTCCTTGAAAGATAGGGTCCGAAACGAGAAAGTTAGGAGGAAAACGGGTGTAGATGATGATATTTTGCGCATTGCAAGGTTAAATTTGAGTTGGGCCCGACAGGTGGCTAGAATAGGGAACAACAGATGGACAAAAAGAGTTTTTGAATGGCGATCGAGAGCGGACAAACGCAGTCAGGGACGCCACCGATCAGATGGACAGACGACCTTAAAAGAATAGCAACAAACGGGATCGCAGTGGCTCAGGATAGAGGAAGATGGAAATCTCTTGAGGAGACATATGTTCAGCAGTAGACAGAAATGAGTTCATGATGATAATGAGTTTTCGCAGGATGGTTGAAGACATCTGTTTAATCTTTTGTTCTTCTCATGAGCACTAGGGTAGTCCTGGAGGGTCGGGTTTACTTTGGTGGGGCAGCGGTTCGGTATCGTCTGCTTCCAAACACACAAAATATTATAAAAAAAATAATTTATCTATTTTGACTGCAGATATTTTAATTCATATTTTTAAATTTGTTTGAAATAAAAATAAATAAAAAACATTATGTTTGATAAAAAATCAATTTAAAAAGAAAATCGAATGAAATAACATATATCCAATAAAGCAGTTGGAAAACCGACTCCAAAATGTCAAAGACAGAAGAGCTTACCAACACCTAGGGGAGGCTCATGTCCAAGAATGGAAAGAAAATGGTAGAAAAAAAAAGAAAGAGCAGGAACAGAAGGATATGATGATTTAATCAAATTACACTTAAGGACCTTAAGCCCCCTTTTCTCTTAAATTTCAAGGATTTTCGTAATAAATCATAATGGAAATCCCTAAATAATATTTTTTAATCCAAAATATTGGAAAATATTTAGACTTTCTCCCGGAAATAGAAATTATCTTCAACGCAGAAACATAGAACTTGCCACAAAATATATATGTATTTGGAAAAGTTATTTTATTCTCCTCATGACCGTTAAGAGGGGGGACAGACAGTATATCCTCTGCGAATTTCACTCTTGTTCTCTCTCCATACTAGTTTCGACCAAGTAATGATCTCATCAGTGGAGCTGTAATGAACTGAGAGCAAAATGCACAGAAAACAACTGTCTACTTAAAATACTCATACCATAAAATATCGGCAGGATATTATCCGCAGAACTTGATGATGGACTGTTATCTCAAACAGTACAAACGAACATCTAAATACGCCCCGAAGCGGTAGGAAATTATTAAAAATAAGTAATTTCACGGTCTATGTATTTGGAAAAGTTATTTTATTCTCCTCATAACCGTTCTTTTATGATATGGAGATTTTAAATAGACAGTTATTTTCTGTGCATTTTGCTCTCGATTCCTTACAGCTCCACTGACGAGACCATTAGGTAGTCGAAACTAGTATGGAGAGAGAACCAGAGTGGAATTTGCAGTGACTATACTATCTGTCTCCTTTCTTAACGATCATGAGGAAAATAAAATAGCTTTTCCCAATACACAGACCGTGAAATTCCTTATTTTTAATAATTTCCTACCGCTACGGGTTATATTCAGATGTTTGTTTCTACTGTTTCAGATAATATATATATATATATATATATATATATATATATATATATATATATATATATATATATATATATATATATATATATATATATACTAGCGACCCGCCCCGGCTTCGCACGGGTGCAATGCTGATACTAAATACACTACAGAAAAACTGTGACTATTTATTTTATTTTTACAACAATTATTACATCGGCCTCCGACGCGCTATTTATAGGCACGCTGCCGCCGCCCCGGTCGGCCAGTACCGCCGCAAGCGCTACTTCCCGCAATTTTAAATCTGTAATATCTTCGAAAATATTCATTTAAATCTTGTGCTGTAAAGGACCATATAGATCTATATTAAATCAACAATGTATTTAAGCTATTTAATTGGATAAGGATTAATGCTGTATTGGTTAAAATCGCTTCAAAATTTGCCATTATTTGTCGTAAAAAGTAAATGACAAAAAAATGTTATTGTGGGATATCCATGAGAGATAGACATATGCCATCGCGGAGTTTTCTGTAGACCTTTTCAATGTGTACAAATAATTAGTACATTATTTTGATAAATCTCGTAGGGTTCAGCCTGCGTTTGCAATGTAAGCGGAAAAAAATATGATAATTAACAACATCACATTAGAAACCTCAAAAATAACAGTATTTCTCCACTATTTAATGGATGTTATTATACATATAAACCTTCCTCTTGAATCACTCTATCTATTGAAAAAAACCGCATCAAAATCCGGTGCGTAGTTTTAAAGATTTAAGCATACAAAGGGACATAGGGACAGAGAAAGCGACTTTGTTTTATACTATGTAGTGATATATATTACTTTAACATTAGAAAATATATAAAAAAATGGAAACTAATCCTATAATATATGATTTTTGAAAACAAGATAACAATTTAAAAATAGTAACTCTGTAATAATTTCAATTAGAAAAGAATTTAATATTCTATGCTTCATGACCATTTCATTCTGGTTATGCATTTGCGAACGAATTAATTAATCTTAAGTGTGGAGGCAATAAAACCAAGAATACAAAAGGCTTTTAATAGGAAATCCGCAATTTTCCCAGCTTTCATTGTTTGCTGCGAAAGACAAAGCTTTTACGGCATATACAAATTTACACGAATATAATTTTAGCGATACTGGTATTGTGGAATGTATGCAATTTATTTCATATTATTATTATTAGTTTTCAGTGGTGTAGCAAAAATTTCGCTTCAAAAATTAGATTTCCATTTATATTCATATTTATACACCCAAATGCAAGTATATGTACGAGATTAAATATTCAGATAGACTTAATATTTTGTCTGATATAGCTTGCTAAAATGATTTGCTTTCCTGATGTTTAGGAGCGCTTGCCTATCCTGTACTGACGAGAACCAGTGACTTCGAAACCAGTCTTAGCTAGTGATGCACGGTCATGGGATGACTTTCCTTGCAATCTGGGATGGTACTTTGTATCAGACCGTGTTACAATAGAGTTCGTCTCGCCTTATAGTATAAGGTTTGATTGAGAACTAAAATAGTTTCTCTACCATAAATGTATTCATACACCTAACTGCAAGTTACTTGTATTTACGTTTAGTAATTATATTTCCTTCTAAAGATTTGATCACATGTCAAAAAAATTTAAGTTTACCCGGGTAGCAAGCGTTTTTTCTGTGGAAATACATTGTAATGGAACAAATATTAAGTATTTTACACTGTTCAATGTGAACTATATTCTGTTAAAATGAATAATTAAATAATCACTCTGTGAATAGATTTCTCGTGGGAATAAGGTAGTATATATATATATATATATATATATATATATATATATATATATATATATATATATATATATATATAAAATAAAATAGAATAAAATATTGGCGAAGCGGACGTGAAAATTTGTCAATCTACATGATTCTCGTATTAAAAAGTGCGGAGCACTCCAAAATATGGAAAAACTCCGGGTCCGACAGATGGCGACAGCGCTGTTTCGTCCTAATATGGGACTCGTCAGGCCACCGCAGTCGGTACAAACCATCATCTCGCCTTTGCATCTTATAAAGCTGAATTTATAATCAAAACACAGCAAATAAGACGACAAAGGCGACATCTCGATGGTCCACTTGATAATACAAGAACCACACAGATTAACAAAGTTTGTAAAAGAACCGTCATATGGTGGCGCGACGGTGAATTAAAACAGAAATATGTAGAATCGAGTACACGAAATGCGCTGCCCAAAGAATAGGGGTCGCATTTTTCGGTACTGGCAAGCAAGCCTACCGCCTATTTTGGCGAGATGTCGCCTTTGTCGTCTTATTTGCTGTGTTTTGATTATAAATTCAGCTTTATACGATGCAAAGGCGAGATGATGGTTTGTACCGACTGCCATATTCCATATTTTGGAGTGCTCCGCACTTTTTAATACGAGAATCATGTAGATATATATATATATATATATATATATATATATATATATATATATATATATATATATATATATATATATATATATATATATATATATATATATATATTTATTTATTTATTTATTACTACTCAAGAAAGTCTAAAGGAAAAATAAATCAGTTATAGAGCTTAACTTTTATTATCTTTGTCGTTTAAATGTTTTCTTAAAAATATAAACTCAATTTATGAAGACATAAAGTAAAAGACCCTCTCTAAGGTTTGCCTATAAATCTGTCGAAGTAATCCTACCCTAGTTATGTAAATAAAATCGAAGAAGGTGTTTTTTTTAACATATGGTATATGCAAATACCTTTAAAATGTATTAAAATATTGAAAGATTTTTCCATTATTAGGAAACAAAAGAATGATCAAATAAACTCACTATAATAGAAATATATCGTTTGACAATTTGAACAAAGAATTTGTATAATAACTTTTCTCTATTCACAAGAAATAACGAGTTAAGATGTTTTTGCCAAAACAGCCAAGAAAAGTGAATAGTTTTTTTACAGTCTTTATCATATATTCTTTTTATTATAAGAAGACGTAGATTAGTTTGTTTATTATTCTTTTATATAAATATAACTAAGATGCTAATATTCTCTTTTTAGTTGTTTTTTTTTCGATCTTTTTAAAATAGGTGCATATACTTCCAACATTTCTTTAAAAAATATTTTTTCCTGGCAAAACTGCTTATCCAATGAAAATTTTTCAGGAGGTAAAGAAGCTTCCAAATACATGCGGTTATATGACATAAAAAATTAGAAGAGATCTTTACAAGTTATGTCACATTTTTAATTAATTTTAATTAATGCGAATATGACATCCTATATAATTAAACGCTGATAAGTCATAATACATTCATTTTCCCAGTTCACCAGCAAAATTTAAATTATACTTTACATATTCAATTTTCTACTTTTTTTTCGTAATTCAACAAGAGCATTCAAACTTTCGATAAAACAAGTTGCTATTAAAAATAAGATTTCGCATAATGAATGTCAAAAGTACTGAATCAATCGCAGTAATACACACCGCTCACCAAATTGTTTTTGCTAAAAAAAACTGGAACAAAAGGATAGATTATATTTTGGTGAGAGAATCGTCGATAATAGTACTTTTTGCAACGTCTAACAAATTTAGAGTTTTATTACACCCATTTTCCCTATATAAAATCACATCGCCTAGTTTCCGGATTTAAGGTTGTAGTGTCGGTTGTTTAGTTACATTATTTACCAGACAAACCTTTGGTCAAGGGTCTAGGCACGACAGCTCTTAATGCGGCTATGACATGAGATACAGGGAAGTAATTAAATTTTAATTAAGTAAGCTTACCTTCCTCGTTATTCCACTATATCGATCGGTCCTACAGTTGTAATAAGAGAAATATAATTGTCAACTCGTTAGTAAGCTAAGATAGGTTTAGCAAATAACATGTCTCTAGATAAAGAACATTGATATAACAAGTGACAATAAATTTGTTCAACCACATGATTTTAATAGGCCTACTTACCATATTTACAAGCATTATATCTTAGAAATCTAACATATTTGAAGTTTATATATATATATATATATATATATATATATATATATATATATATATATATATATATATATATATATTGTTATGAACTTATAGCGTAGTATATTTCATAGTATTAGTTTGTGTTTGTAGTTTGTAGGGTTTTAGGTATATTTTTTACCAGTTCATAATTTATTTAATTAATTTTACCTTTGCTAATTTTCTCAAGAGACGTCTATGAAAGAAGGTCTGGAACTTTTTAGAGAATTCGATTTCCTTATTTTTAACATGGAACGCCTATGATAGAAGGTCTAGAAATCGCCGGATTATTCCTTTTTCTTATTTTTATTACTCCATGTAGTATGGAAATCCTTCTAAAGAATTAGGGAATCTTCCGGTATCAACCAAAAGGGTATATAAAGGGTCCAAATCGTTAACAATAAAAATTTTTTGAAATAATAGTGTGTTCAATAATACAGTGTATGTTCGAAGATTGGCCGTCGAGAACAAATTGGTGTCGGAAATGGATCAAATCCAGAATAAGTTAGTTCAGGTTATAAAATTAGAAAAAAAGTAAATTGAAAGTGTATGCCAGTGGAAACTAGAAAACAGAAAGCAAAAATGGAAGAACAACTTCAAGGTAGTTTAAATCAGATACTGATAATGATACAAGACATAAAAATAAGCCATGTAGATATGAAGAAAAGCCAAGAAGAGATGAAAAAAGAATTGAAAGAAGATATGATGAAAAATCGAAGACAAGAGGATATGAAATAAGAATTGACGACATTAAAGACAAGCCAAGATGATACGAAACAAGAATTAAAAATAAGCCAAGATGATATGAAACAAGAATTAATGAAACTGAAAACTAGCCAAGAAGAGATGAGAGAAGAGTTAAAGACAAGCCAAGAGGATATGAAACAAGAACTAAAGACAAGCTTGGAAGATATGAGACAGGAACTTAAAAAAATCAAGAAGATATGAAAAGCATAAAACAAGAAATGCAACAAAAGATTAGCAAAATTAGAGATGCAACAATTACATATGCAAATCGAAAAGGTAGTCAATACAGGTATAATAAAGGTAGATGGTGTTCCTGACACTAGTGTGATGAAGCCACCTAGCTTTGACGGCAAAGTACCTTGGCCTACCTATGTTCGTCAATTCGAAGCTGCCGTCACCGGCAATAATTGGTGCCTGAGAAGGCACATGCTTAGACTTAGAAGCAGTCGAGCAGCCGTCGAAGAAGCATCACTTGAAAATGCGAGCTGAGATGTTGGAGAAACATCGAGGAGATATTTGTCTTGACGAACGGATTGAAAACCGGAAAAACACCAGTACACATTCCACCATCTGTGAAAACCTACGATACAGCACATATATATATATATATATATATATATATATATATATATATATATATATATATATATATATATATATATATAAATATAAAGAAAAAGAAAAATTTTGGATAGATAATATTTTTGTTCATATTTGGAAAAGTGTTTATAAATAGTGCAAGATATTTTACTTCTTGGTACACAAACCGATAATGTGCTATCCTTATCTTTTTGCATTATTGAAATTAGGATGACAGGCTAATCGGTACATTAGTTCTAGAATAAAGTAACCGGCAATAAAGAAAAGTATGAATTTCTGTTTGCCTAAATTATTATGATTTTTTAATATAAATCTCTCTCGTTCTATCTAACCTTGATTTGTCCAATGCTGGACATAGGCCTCCTCTAATTCCCCCCAGGCTGTTCTATTCTGGGCTGTTCATATCCATGTGCTATTCTATATAAACACATATCTATGCTTTGCTCAGCTACAGGCCCAACGAATCTCCACTTAAGACGCGCAATACGCTCCATACTATTTCTTATCATCGTTTTATCTGGGATTGGATCATTTCGCTGTTTATCTCGGAGAGGAACCTCCAGCATGATCCATTCCATTGACCTTCTCATTACTCTCAGTTTTTTCCCGAAGTTGTAGATATCTGTTCCATTGTCTTTATTTTTGTTGAATATCACGACGTTTCGGCTAGTAGTTATCTCTAGCCGTTTTCAAGTGAAACTTGTTGGGCATATCATTTCCTATTCTTAAGTAAGCACCGGGAGTATGCAACCGTCGTATACTTTCCGCTTCATGCAAATCGAAACGTTTGTATCTTTCAATATAAAACTAAATTTGTCAAAGGCAACCGATGAAAATTAAACTCTGCATGACACTTCAGCGCTTTGGTTCCAGATTTTTTAAATTTAATCGTGAATTCTTGATCCAAATTTTCAACATTATTTTAAAATAAATGTTTGGGTAGGTAGGTATTGTGATTCCCAGACAATATAACACATTACCAGTTCTTTTGGAAAATTAACCTATTTTACTTCGGCGACAACTATGGTCCCCTACTCCATTTTTCCGTTGCTGTTCGACAGTATTTACACGATTGGAAGAGGCAATGAGGCACCAGTAAGAATGCCACCACGTTCTCCAGGGTTAAATATGTGTGACTTCTTTTTGTTGAGTCCTCTTAAAACAGAAGTATACAAGACTCCGGTGGACATGCGCGTTTTGAATCTTGGAAACCTTTTTGATAATCCTGAGATATCCGATAGAGCGTATTAACAAACTTAAATATTTCAATTGATATTTTTTATTTATTAGTTTTTTTTTTGCGAAATATAAACTTAGAAAATTGTTTGCAATTGTCGTCTTATTTTCAAAATGTGACTTTTGGTGAATTTGCCGTACAAGACACGTATTTGAGCAGTTTTTAATAATAGGTTAAATTAAAAAATTAAATTCAACTTTTAATTGTGACTCGTTTCTATCTACTATAACAATAACTCTTGAAATCTAACAAAACTATTTGAGTATTTAATCCTAGGC
This sequence comes from Diaprepes abbreviatus, assembly GCA_034092305.1. Classification (NCBI taxonomy): domain Eukaryota; kingdom Metazoa; phylum Arthropoda; class Insecta; order Coleoptera; family Curculionidae; genus Diaprepes; species Diaprepes abbreviatus. The sequence goes on along the minus strand of JASJET010000178.1, from coordinate 1,095,864 downwards.
TTAGATATTCTTTTTCATTTGGCTTTGTTGCATATGCATTATTAGTTTATAACATGGAATTGATTATAAAAAAGTATATAGCGTTTGAACAAAAAGACCAATCAAAAATTTGTTTACAATTCATTATTTAGAAACTGGGAATAAATTCTACTAAATATTATACTATATCAAAGTTTTATAACATTTTGGTAACCATTAGGAGAGAACGTGGAATTAGATCTATTCAGTGTTAATGAACTCAAAAGTTGTTTCCATTAATTTCATATGAGAATTTATTGAAAAACCATAAATTTATTTTGTACAATTAAGAGTATTTTTCTTTTGTTCTAGGTAATAATAAATCAATATGCCATTCAAGAGAAACTGAAATGGTTCAGTAGGTAAAATATTGTAACATGTCGAAATGGGGTAAGCATATTTTAGTTAATTATGATTATTAAAAAAAAAAAGAAATTTTTAAACATATTGTAAAGATAGACTAAAGATTTCCAAATTTGTTTAATTTCAGAAAAGAGCATAATCTCAAATAAGTTTTATAACTCTTTTTTATTCCTATAAACAAATAATCATGCAACTTCCAATATATTGTGTTCCAAAAAGAATATTTCGTTTGTGTCATATATACTGGCTAATTTACAACTGTTTTATAAGGTAAATGGGACGTTCTTAAATTTTTAATTTCCCATAGAATGTGCAATTTTTTGGAAACTGAGAAAATAAATCTTTTATTCTATTAAAAAAGACCCACGTAAAAATGTCCCAACTTTCTTCATATACATGCAAGAGGTGATAAAAATTATTCTTACTCAATACGTTTATTTATTTCAATATCTCAGGTGACTCCAAAAAAATTTTAAACCTGGCTATGATTATTTTAAATGTTGAAAAGATCTTAAAAATTTTCAATTCAGATTTTGAAAAAATCTAATTCAGGCATATACGTATGATTTGGCATCATAGTCATTATGGTAAACCCACATTTTCAGTATATTTTGTGATATATTCTAGGTAGTTATGGTGCAGTGGAATGAATATTGCATCTTCTGATCAAAAAGCATCCGGAATTTCCCATTCAAACAAACCGCTTTTGAGATATTTTCAAAATCTTTTTTTTTTCTGGGTTGGTACATCTGTCACCTGGTGTTCAAATATCTATTTGAGTCCGATCTGTCGGGAGTTTGTGCATGATAACTTTGTAAACTTGTCAGTGTTTGTAGTGTTCTGCGAATTTTGCAATGTCGAATTTAACTGAGCAAAGTCTGAAATTTTGTGTTTCTACGGGGACTCGACAATATCGAAAGGACAAGCGTACGAGTGGTAAAAAGAGTTTAAAGGGAGCCGTGCTGTAGTTGATGACTTACCTCGTTCCAGTCGTCCATCCATCAATGTGACTGACGAAAACATCGGAAAAATTAAGAAAATTGTCCTCGTAGATCATCTTGTGAGCATCAGGGAGATAGCAGCCAATATTGGTGTCTTGTTTGGATCGATGAACAGCGTTATGCACGATATTTTGGGCAAGAAACGAGTTGAAGTGCGGCTTGTTGCAAGGGTGCTGAATTTGTTGCAGAAACAACATCGGATTAATGTCGCTAAAGACATGCTTTCTTTGGGACATAATGTTATCGACGACATCATTACGAGTGACAAGATACGGATCTATGAATACGACATCGAAACTAACCAATAATCATAGGAATGACACTTCTTAAACGAGCCAAAACCCAAAAAAACAAGGACAAAGTGGGCCGTTTTTTTTTGATTGCCGTGGTGTGTTCCACTCCCATTTCCTTCCACCAGGCCAGACAGTAAATAAGGAGCATTACGTGCACGTTGCGTTTGAGGGAAAATATCTGTCTCAAGAGGCCAGAATTGTGGAGAAACGTAGTTTCTTCACCACTACAAAGCACACATCTCATCTTGTACGCGACTATTTGACAAAAAACAACATTCATACCGTTCCGCAAGCTCCCTATTTATCCGACATGGCTTCTTGTGACTTTTTCCTATTCCCACGGCTCAAGTTACCACTTTGCGGAAAGCGTTTTGAAACGATTTAGGCGATAAAGGAGAATTCGTAAAAGAAGCCGAAGGCGATTCCAAAATCGAAGTTTGAAGGAAGCGTTGGAATTTGTGTATAGCTTGCAGTGGAGATTAGTTTTAAGGAAATAAAACGAATATCGATGAATAATTGAACTGTTTTCATTTTATTGAAGAACTCCGGATACTTTTTGATCAGAAAGTACAATAATTGAGAGCAAATAGATTAATTGGGGGCCTTAAAATAAATAAGTGTTTAATTTGCTCTCTCAGAAATAAAAATGTACAATGAAGTACACTTTCATGATGAATTTGCATCTAGAAATGAGAAGAAATTTTGTTTCGATATTGTGAAAAAAGAGACAGCGCAAAACAAAGACGGATACTATAATATTACTGCAAAAACAATAAAAAAAATTATTGATATTTTAATAAACAGTTTAAAAAACAAAACAAAACACGATGAACCGGAAACAATTGCCGAGTATTTTAAATGGATTACACTTTATTATTTTGGCGTGGTTAACTAAAACGCCATATTTTAATCCTTTAAACTTGGTGTTGCTATTAAAAATTATTCGCCTGATTTTCTATGAAAAAACATTAATAAATTTATAATTAAAATGCTTTAATCACTGTATAAAATAATCATTTTAAGTGACAATTTATTTGCTGATTTTTCTAAAATTACATAATTTTTACTGAAGATAAACTAACGTTACTACTTGTTTTAGCCTATTTCCAATCCCCAGATGCTTTCCCAAAGGTGTGATTTATTTCCGAGGAATAGTAGAATATCTACTTTTGCTCGTCATTTTATGCTTGGGGACCTTATTCAGAAATAAATTTTATATTGCCAAAATCATAGAGTTGACAGCGCTATATAATAGGAATAAATTTCAAGATTTTCCTGGTATTTTATTCGGAACTCTCTTAAACGAGGACTGCCTCAAAAAAAAAAACTGGACGTCGGGTTACCGTTCAGGTCACAATGGAAATTTTCAACTAAAAATTTTAATTAAAGAACGAAACGTTTTGGTTTGGATGTATAACACAGGCGCGGATCCAAGGGGGGTAGTGGGGGCGATTCCCCTTCCCCCCAAGAGCTATGAGTTCAGGAAAATAGACCCGATTTTATCTCATACTATAGTTTATTCAAGAACTAGAGAGGGTAATAAATCATTTTTTATCTTTTTTTTTTGTTCCGGTGTCTTTGGCAAAATCTGTCGGACACAAATATTTTTCATAGGAATAGGTTAGAAATTTTATAATCAAAAATACTGGTCTTTAATAATGGCTATTTGGGTTAGATAACCATAGATATTTGGATGTGTGAAGTGTTAAAAAGGATTTTAATTCTTGTCATAGGCGTCGGAAAGAGGCTTATTATCACTAAGTATTTATGGCTTAGAATATTATTTTATTTCTTATGATTGCTTAATAATTTACATACATTAGAAAATATAGATAACTTTGACATATTTAACACGAATCACAACTGTATTTTTAATTTTGGCATAGAAACCTTTTTAGGCACATTCAGAATAAAACGTAGCCTTTTTCTCTCAACAAATTCTAAGTTATAATTTAAATACTTATTGTCAAAAATACAAGAAGTTGAACATATATATAAAAAATAAATTCGTCCATATAATGTGAAATTTTTATGGGCTATCGGTCAGTTTATTATGAATTAAAAACATTTTTAGGACATTTGACGTTTCAGTTTATTTATTTTTTAAACTATCTACAGAATTACAATTAAACACAAAAAAAGGATTCAAATGAAATTCATTTTTAGATGTTAAACATATTTAAATAATAAATTGTGTTTACGCTGGTAAACATTACGTATCTAATTCGTAATTCAAGTCAGTGAAGCTATCTTCGCCCAAATTAGTTATAATTGGTTCCTCTATCTCACGGATCATGAGATCGAGTTTCCACATTTTCTTTTATTCTTTTATTATATGGATTTTTCCAAATTTTCTGCAGTAACTTTATTCCAAAAAATCTTTTAAAAGTTCAGTTAAATTACTAATTTTGTAAGTTGTGTTATTTCTAGCAACTCTAACTTTTATTTGAGAGAGATATTTCCTTCGCCAACGGAGATTTTCTGGACCATCTGTAAGAACAGATTTCCTATCTGGTTTTTCCCAGCAAAAATTAAGTTCTCTGACCAATTTCCAGAGCTCAGTTCCTTTAATTTCAGGCAAATCCCGATCTTTATTGATTTTAGTTAGAATTTTGTCGACGGTTGGGAACTGTTTCTCATAATAAGATGTATGTACAACCCCTTTTATTGCAATTTACCTCTCTTCTTCCAATGAGGTTTTTCGTCTGCCTGTGATTGAATGTGACTTGGGAGTACTAACAATTCCAGTCGTTGTTTTCTCCTTCAGCATTCGGTACACAGTAGATTTTCCAACTCCTGTCATGTTGGAATACATCTCAACAGAACTGTTAACATTACTATCTAGATATTGATATTTTAAGGCATCATAAACTGTCATCGTAATAAGTTTTTCGTTGAGGAAAAAATGCCCTGGTTTACCGATTTTGGAATAAATATAGATGTGGAAGCCATATCTTTTAGGTATCTCACTAATCTCATATAATATATAAAAACAAGCACAAACAAGATAAATCACTAAGGACGCAATGTGAGGTGTACTTTGTTCACTGACAGAAATTAAATTGAACTATCAGAAACTCTATTGTTGTAGTAAATTTATAAAACCTTATAATGTTTAAATATAATTAAATATAATTAGATTCACGTCAGTTCTCAGTTACCTGCGGCACTGGAGCAGGTAAGTTGGAGGTTTCGGTAATAGTTTTATTTCTCTCTCTAGTTCTTAAATAGAGTATATGAATGTGTATGTTTGCGATCGCCCCTCCCCTTCCCAAGAGCTTTGAGTTCAGGAAAATAGAAACGATTCTGCCTTTTATATTAGGAATGTGTATGCTGCTAGCACTCTCCTCCCGTTGACAACTTCTTTTTCTTGCGATAGCCACTCCCCCCAAGAGCTTTGAGTTCAGGAAAATAGACACGATTCTGCCTCTTATACTAGGAATGTATATGTTTCCCGCATCCTCTCCTCCTATCGAAAACTTGTTTTTTCTTATGATCTCAAAAACTTCAAATTCAGAAAAATAAACCCGACCCTGTCTTTTACACTACAAATGGGAATATTGCTGATATGTCTTCCCCCCCCCCCTCGTCAACAGCTTGCTTTCGCTTGCCATACTGTATTTTTGTGATATCACCGCTCCCCCCCCCCTCCAAAGAGAGGGGCTGGATCCGCCCCTGAATATCAACAGGTCGTTTTAATAAAGAAAATAGAAAATTCAGACCAGCAACAGGTCTTTAAGATGGCCGACCATGAACTAAGAAAAAAATATTGTAAAATGAGCATTTTGGTTAAAAGCTAAATAAATTTATGCAACATCTGTTTTGTAAATAAAAAAAAAAGTGTAGATTAATTTTCTTCCAAATGATCGTTATAAAATATCGAACATGTACTCTCTTTTAAATGGTTGGTGCTAGATGTAAACTTTAACCTTGAATACAAATTTAAGATTCAGTAAATAATAAAAGTTCCAAAAAAGGCAGCGAGAAAAGTTTTTTAGAGAAAGTTTAATACTACGTTTTAACAAAAAAAAAACTTTTTCTAAAATATTATTCTCGTTCAACACGCTGATAACAAAGTTTAGATGCTCTCAGAAAAAAAATTAGATATTTAAAACTTCTCAAACTTTTTTAGCCCGTCTGATGGCTGCTATCGTTGTTTTTGTTTTATTCCTTTGGGAAAGAAAAAGTATTTTTTCTGCCTTTAAAAGTTAATAAAATTTAATTTTCTTTAGAAACAGAAATATATAAAAAGGATAATCCTTCTTTGAACTAAGTTTTAGCAGATATTTTCTTAAAAAAAAAAAATAAAGATTGGATTTGTTTGATAACCTATGATATAATAATGGACAAAACCATCGGATATATACTCTCCTCCAGTTCTATTTACTGCTTGAATATTCATTGGCATATTACCAAATGGACTTTGAACGTATTCTTGAGGAATTGTGTTCCATTCATATTGCGTTGTAAACCTAAGCTCTTATATTGGAGTCCATTATACGCTGCGTCTTAGCTGATTTGTCATTTGCTCTATTGGATTTGAATCTGGATTATATAATGGACAATCTAATTTTTGTATCTGGACTCCATCTAAGTAATTAACTACTATATGTGGCTGACATATGGGAAAACGTCCTTCCTGAAGAATTGAATTTCGTTACTGGGGTCTTATTATAAGTGCAATTATTTGGTTGAACACCACGTACTTCCTGGTGAAACGCTGGTTTTCTACAAAATGTTATTTGAGAAATACTATAGTATAAGCTCGATGATCACAGCTTTACTGTTTCCTTCTTAAACTAAAAATATGTTAACCAAAAGTTCATCAAACGGATCTGAATCTGAAAAGTAAAGATGGTGGGGTAGGTTTCACATCATCCTATAGAAGACTATCTGGCCTAGTCGATCCCTCAGCCTACAGAATTGAAATAGATAAGGACGTGCCAAGCAGCATTGTCCTTATGTCGCCCAAAGAGGGCCAATACACGCCTAATATAATTCTTCTTTTTAGTAAAAAGTGGGACAGTCACCATAACATATTTTATATTCTCATTTTCTGTTTAACAATCCCGACATACGAAAAGTGTTTTCTTAGCTGACAATATCCAGTGAGGATCTCTGTAAACATCGCCAGATACCTTCTGTTTGTTTCCACCTGCAGGTAGTTTAATAACTGTCTGAAAATTGAGAGTATATGGTTCATTCCATCGTGCTTTAAAGAAGTCATGGGAATAATATTTTATTATTTTTGTTATTGCTGATTTACTCAGAGCTTCCAGTGAGTCTGGCTCTAGTATTTTCATTTCAGCTTTTTGTTTGCCTAGAGTATCAATAATGCGGTGTTTATCACACGAATCGTGTCCTTTGATCCAGCACAAGGTAATCTTATTTTCAGTTGCAGCCGAGGCAAGGTTTTCATGGAACTTCATCACTATGTTAGAGCAATACCTCTGGTAATTTCGTTTGCTGCTTTAGTAATGCTAGTGAGCTCTGTTTGAGCAACACTGGCATATTTATTCATTACCCATGATTTGGAGTAAATTCTGCATACCCTTATTTCTTTTTGATCTATCTGTGTAGATGTCAATTTTATTTGTCGCATATGTGCCTGGGTATTGTGTACTGTAGGGTTTGTTGAAGACAAATTCTGTTGTAATAAAGTCCGTCTTTATCTGGAAGGGTGCAATTTTATCCGGCATTTCCCTCCACAAGCGATGTCAAATCGCACCAGATCCGGAAGAGAGAAGAGAAACATAAAGAAGTTTCAGAAAAAGTAATTTTGGACAAAATGGGAAATTGCATGAGGCCATAGTTATTTGATTAGCTATAACTAATTCCCATATTTTGACTTTGAAGAAAATAAACTTACGATATACCAACTTAAAAGTTAAAATATTGTTGTTTATATTTTCTTCCACCTCATGGGTTGGTCCTGGAGTCGGATGCACTGCGGCTAATGTAGGCCTATTGTGCTCATCCTTAATTTACAGCCACTCTGTTAATATAGCCTCCTGAACCAATCTGTACAAGTCCGGGAAGGAGTGAGTTTGTGTTTTATACGGCTCCAAATTTGCTGTTTGATGTCTTTTCGGATCTAGTGACTCGCAATCACATACGATGTGCTTTACCGTTTCCTTTGTTCAGGGGAATTTTGATGGCCATGTGTCCCGTCATTATACCTCTGATTGCTCTTAATGGATTCCTGCTCATTTGCAGTAGTTTTTGTGCTAATTTCGGATCAGGATCCCCAATAAATAGTTTGCCATGATTCAATCCTTGTCTGGTTGTCCAGTGATTTTTGTACTCTCTTTTGATCCATGGGTTAACAGCTTCTCGTGCCGCACATCGTGGCACCTCAAGAACCAGTTCTGGATCAATATATTAAGTTGATGAGCCAGGTCTCGCCAGCTCATCAGCTTTCTTATTTCCAAGTATGCCTTCTTGTCCTGGTACTCACTTTAATATAACTCTGTTGTATCTTGTCAATATTATAAGTTCATTAAAACCAATCTAGATCTACCTTTTAACCCTTAAGGGACTTCAGGGCTGCTTTGCTGTCAGAATGAATGTGGATCTGTTTTCCTTTGTAAGTTCTCTTTTTTTCCTTCTTCTACACATTGTAAAATTGGATATATTTCTGCCTAGAATACTGTTGAGTATTTTCCTAAGGAAAAATTAATTTCCCTTGTTGGTTGTGCCCCATATATCCCAGCTCCGGTACCTTCTTTGGTTTTTGAACGGTCAGTGTACCAGATAAGTGTCCCAGAAGATAACTCCGATTTGGCTTGTTTATTTACTCTTTGATCCTCCATAGTGACCTCGAATGGTATATTGTAGTGGTAGCCCGAGATCATGTAGTCTTTGTACATTTCTAACATAGGGCCCCTGATTTTATTACATATAGTTTGATGTGCTGTCATCTGCTTTCGTGTAGTTGGCATTGAGCGGTGTGACCAGTGAAGCCCCATTCTACATGCTTATTCCGGGTCAGCATAGAGTCTAAGATTACCCCTAGATATTTAATTTCCTGAGAAAGTAGTATTGTATTTCCTTGTAAGATAATGGGATCAAGGTCCCCTAGTTTTCTCTGTCTTGTGAAGGGGATTAGGACCGTCTTTTGAGAACTTATATTTAGTCCTTCTTTTCTGACCTATATTTCTACAACCCTGAAAGCCTACTGCATTCTTCCTCTCACAGTTGTGATAAATTTACCTGAGAGCCTGTTGCATCCTTTCTTTCACAGTTGTGTTAAATTTACCTTGGGTTAAGATTACCAAGTCATCAGAATATCCTAATACTGAGTGACCCTCCCTACGTAGAATTTGCAAAAACCTATCCACCAGGGTCCAAAACAGTGGATGGAAAACTCCCCCTTGAAGTCACCCCCCAGTTACCCGCACCGCCAGCTTTTCTCCAAGCATTTCTGTATATACAATCCTGTCTTTTAACATGTTTTCTGTACACCTGCAGCAGGTCTCTTCTAAGTTGATGTTCGTTATTGCCGTGGTGATTGATTGAAATGATGTGTTGTCAAAGGCCCCTTCTATGTCTAGAAATGCTTCTAGAAGCACTTCTCCGTTTTCCATCGTATTTTCCACTTTGTCGACCAGTTCATGAAGATCCGTCCCTGTAAATCTCCCGGTCCTGTAAGCATGCTGGTTCTCATGAAATGGGCTGTTTATCATTATGTCGTCCCGAACATGCCTATTTAACAGTTTCTTGAGAGTTTTAAAGATAAATGACATTAGATTTATTAGTCTGAATGCATTTGCTAATGAATAGTGCAATATTGTTATATCTACAACAAAAAAAAATTATAACGATACGTTCTGCTACAGAATAATAACTAACAAAAAGTTTCTAGAAACGTGTCAAGATTCTGACTTAAAGTACAAATTTTCTCCGGCAAAATTTTTATTTCAATCTTGCATGGCTCAATCATTGATCAAAAAATAATTAGGTTGTGTACTAAATAAATATATCATCGTGAAACTTTAAATAAAAAAAGTTTTTTTATTAAGTTTTCAAGGTAATTTTTGATTTTATTTACACTAATCAAATAATATTGTAAAAGAGAATATAATCTAGATTTGAAAGAAAGTTAAAAGTTTTAATAATGAGATTTTTCTAGAAACATCTTTTCTTGATTAACATGATTATGAAAGTTTGATGAATTTCCTTATAAAGAAAAAAGTTATTTCTGATAACTCAGTTTTTCTAGGTATGAGCTGTTTTTCTTAATTTTATTTATATAAAGATCAAAAGAAAAACACGGAAGTAATATTTTTTTTTATATTTAAGTTAGAAAACTTTTCTACCATAAAATTAAACACGAAAAAACAAGAATTCAAAGCTGAAGTTGGACAATAGGCATTTGTACTTCTTTGCAAGAGGAAAGTACGTTTATTTCTATCAAGCGCTAATAAAGTTTAATATTCTAAAGAACCTTTTTAACACTAAGTTTTAACAAACATCTTCTAAATTACATAAATTGGTCTTTCTAGGTTAATGACAAATTTTCCTATGTTAGAAGAGCTTTAAAAGTAAGTACACTGTTAGAAAATTGGTAATCTGATGAATCTGTGGTAGGCTTTTCTAAGTATAAAGTAGTAAATACAGTTCAAGTTGTCATAGGTACACTGTTAAAAATAACTTTACATTTAATGCAAATTTAATGTCCATTCTACATTATATTTAATGCTTTGTACCAAAAATCGTGAATAATTTACATTTAGTTTTAATTTAAAGCAATTCATCTACATATCAGTTCGTTATACGAGGATGGTTCGATAAGTTCTCGGCCTGAAACAGAGAGGGTGCTAGTAGGATTAAATAATTATAATATTTTATAAGACCTTGAGCCGACGCCCTGCAAAGTTTCAGATGTTTGTGTTCAGTTGCTTGTTTGTGGTGATCGAGTGAACACATAAGATTCCGTATTTTGTAAAAGATGGATAAAATTGAAGTTCGAGCAGTTATAAAGTACTTTGTTTACTAGATTAAGGTAGAAATAAGAAAAACCAACAAAAATCAAGAAATCACCGAATCAAAGAAATCGAAGAATTTAGTAAACAAAATAAAAAATCAAATCAATCAGTTAAACCCTATTTTAATAACGAGAACTAAAAGAGGCTTAATAGACGGGCTAAGCTCAATCATTAAATCTATTACAGGCAACCTTGATCAAAGCGATGTCGAAGAATACGAAAAGACAATTAAATCACTATCTGAAAATCAAAATAAACTAAAAACAATTGTTAAAGATCAAATTATCTTACTTGAAAAATCATTTAAAATAGTTCAAAATACTACAGATGCATTAACATGCAATCAGTTAGTAATAGATAAACAAATTAAAGAATTGCAGGTAATTATTAAAGAAACTCACAATAAAATTTCGGGAATATACCATTTCAGTCATTACCTATCAATAATATCTCAATTCATTTCAACATTTCAAATAATATATGATATCTTAGAAAAAATTGAGGTGGCAATTATGTTTTCAAAACTTAATACTTTCCATAATTCAATAATAAACCCAAATGATCTATTAACAGAAATATCTAAATTCCCGTTTGAACCAATATTAAAAAATATTTTACTCTTCGAAAAGATAATATATATTAAAAGCTATAGCAAAGGAAATCAAATTACGTTTATTTTAGAAATTCCAATTGTTGAATTCAATAACTATAACACTACTATCTTTATCATTTGCCAACCCTATTATTTAACACATTTAAAACCATACTCCCACAAGCCGAATACTTGCTCCTTAATGAATACCAATACGCCTTCAAGAATACGTGGTGCAAAGAAATTATCCAAGAATTCCTTTGTGCCGACGCCCATACTACAAAAATTAACGGGGACGCCCCATGTGAAGTCCAGTTATTACAGTATGCAACTAATAGTACTAACTGTCACCAAATTGTTACCAAAATTCAAGATATAGAAATTCGAAAAATTGAAAGAAATCAATATATACTATAACCTCGAGCGGATTTGTTATTACACAAAAATGTGCAGAAAATAAAGATAATATACCAATAAATGGAACCTATTAGATTGAACTAAATAGTGACTAAAAATAAAAGACAATATTTTAAGAACTTTTCAAAATTTAAAACCACATTTTACAATATTGCATTACGTAAATTACATTTTAATTTGGACTTTGTGCGTGATAAAACACTAGACTTTAAAAATATACAGTTAGAAAATTTGAATGCAAATAATAGACTTAAAACAATATTCAGTGCTCTTGATAATCAAAAACAAAAACTGGAAAATTTTTTAGAAACTTCCGTTCGATTCCAAAATGTCCGTTTCTATACTGTAATAATTTATTTTATTATAGCCTTTGTAGGAATATATGGTCTTTATAATTACTATCAAAAGAAGAAAGAAAAAGAAACCTGACCACAAGTTGCCATGGAACTACAAGATGTTAAATTAGTTCTCAATATCGAATTATCATCGAACTCTGGTACAACCTCATAGTTCACCACTAGGGCCGAAAGAGTTATGGAAGCTGAAATGCCAATCCTTCACATATAATTATGCTTACGTAACAGACGCTACCAAATATGAAAAGTACGAGAGCTTGCTGGTATGGCAAACATCTCGATAGATCATGTCCACTACATTTTACATGATTTTCTTGGCATGAAAAAGCTTTCTGCGCGATGGGTGCCGCATTTTTAACAGTCGACCAAAAACGCCTTCGAATGAATACCTCGCAAGAGTGTTTAGACTTATTCAGACGCAATGCTGCTGAGTTTCCTCCACGTTTTATAACTGTAGATGAAATATGGATTCACCATTATACGCCAGAGACAAAGCAGCAGTCTAAACAGTGGGTGGGGGCAAGTGAAAGTGCGCCAAAAAATGCAAAATCTTTTCCTTCTGCAGGAAAAGTCATGACATCAGTTTTATGGGATTCACATGGCGTGGTGCTTATAGACTATTTAGAACGAGGCAAGACCATCACCGGAGAGTATTACGCTTCACTACTGGACCGTTTGCAGCATGTGATAAAGGCTAAACGTCCACATCTTGCCATAAAAAAAGTGCTCTTTCATCAGGATAACGCGCCTGCACACAAATCTATGGTTGTTGCTGCAAAACTCCATGACCTAAGTTTTGAAGTGCTTCCAGATGCGCCATATTCACCCGATCTGGCTCCCAGCGATTACTTCCTCTTCCCAAACTTGAAAAAATGGCTCGCTGGACGAAAATTCCTTTCAAGTAACGAGGTCAGAGCAGTGACAACCGCTTATTTTGCAGAGTTGGACAAATCGCATTATACTACGGGTATTAAAATGTTAGAATATCTTTGGTCTAAATGTATTGAAGTAAAAGGGGACTATGTTGAAAAATAAATAAAAACATTTTCAAAAATCTTTTGTTTTCTTTATCAGGCCGAGATCATATCGAACCATCCTCGTACATTAAATTTCATTAAATAGTATCTTAAATTTTTGTACATCAAAATTAATTCACATATACTCTAATACTAAAGCAATTTATATAATTCTTCAATATACTTTGCATGAGATTCTGGGAGATGGCGCAACTTGTATTGGACTTTTTGTTTAGTATAATATAAGTTGCTTAAAGGACTCTTTCTTATGTTGAGGTGTACATGGTGTACATGTCTGCTCCGTAATGACGGGAACCAATTAGTTCTAAACCGGTCTAGATGGCGGACACTACCTATGGGAAAAATGTCCACCTTCTCCTGGGTAGCTATTCTGGTTCTTTATAGGAAATGATCTGCGTTGAAAAACGTGATGCGGGACCTAATGTATATCGTCAGAGGTCTATTTTCGTCGCCCACACACGCTTCATGCAACTGCCCGAAGAGGAATTCGAATACTAAAATTTTGAATATTTTGTTTGTTTTTTTTTAATTTGACAAATTGGTGAATGTGAATTAAATAAGTTTTCTCTTGCTCTAATAAAAATACTACCATTTATATTTTATTCTAAACCACGATATGTATTTTTAATTTTTCCTTGAGCGCCCAGTTACTGTATCCTATCTAAGATAAGATAACAGCACTGTATTTATTCTTCGGATTAACTTAAAAATACATATATTATTATTAACAAAATTTTAATAAATCTATTTTCTCTTTTAATTTCCCCTTAATATAACTAGCTCGCTTCCCCTGAAACTATCCCAAGTGAGTTCAGATTCTCATAAGTTGAAATTACCTTTTATCTACTGCCAATTAAAACCACTGAATTGTATAAACAATCAACATAAATTTATTATAAATCAAAATGATATTAATACGGTTTATAAAATTATTTTGAAATACCTATTATCTAGATCAGCTTTATTAAAATTAAAAATCAATTGCACCTTATCTCTACTGTTAATTATAATGTCACTCCACTTAACTGTCAAGTGTTGTTTGTCAAATATGATGGTCTCGTGTTCAGTTGAAATTTGTTTGACTTTTATTTATTTTAAAAATTAAAAAAAAAATGTGTAAAGTGCGGATTATTAATTTTAACAAGTGATTATAAATTAGTTCTAATGATTTTATAATGTCTAATATAAATGTGGTAATATTATATTTTAAAATACCTTGATCCTTATGTGTTTGTTTTTTTCCAATTTTACCATTTCCTGGATTTATCCAATCATATGCATGACAATAAATACTATAAAATTAAACTCTATTATTTTACCTATCTAATTATACAAAATTTAGCCTTCCTAAAACAATTTTTAATATTAAAAATTATAAAACAAAATGGTTTGACATGAAAATATTGAAATCTATAATTAACTAATTATTGAAAATTATTGTTTGAAGGTGCTAAATTATGTTTTCTTAATATTAAAATATTAAATATTAGAATTTTCCTTACATTCTAATATAACTTATTTTACTCCACTACATAAAATTAATTTATAATATCTAATTTTAATGTCAATATCAAACATTTTCTTAAATTTATTCTATGTTCTTATCTGTTTTAATTAAAATTATTTTCTTAATACTACTGTTAACTGTCTAATTTATATTAAAAACAATTCAATGAACCTTATTTATTATTTAAAAGTACTTTTCGTGACTGGTTTCACACTATGTTCACCTTTTGTTCTTTTCAAAACATTATTGTTGCAAAAAACCGATCGTTATGTTTTTTATTTTACTTGAAGATTTTCACTCTTTATTATCACTTTACCTTCACTATCACATCTAATGTTTGTACCCTATTATTCTTATGATCAATTTATAATATGATCTTATTGTATTAATATTTATATATTGTTTATTTTACAATTAAGTCTAAAAATTCATTATGAATTTAGCATTATATATGATTTTTATAATCATGTAAGCTTTTAATTATGCTTTGGTCCATATTATTTGTAAATATTAATGACTCTAATTAATTAATATACCTACTGACTACTTATTACTATCTAAATAATAAATTTATATTGTATCTTAGATATTTTAATTGAAATTGTTTAAACCAGTCGAGTATTTATAATATGGTCATTAGGTCATCTTGTGTCAATTCCTATTCAGATCATTCTCTTGAGAGAATTGGACAATCCCATCCCACGGTTATTCTCTCGGTCGTGTATTACCGTATTCTCGTACGATATGGTGGTTGATCGGAAACGAAATCTAGTAAGCTATGTTGCCAAACGTCTATAGTGTATGTAACCATATAAATAGTGCATTTATCCCTCAAAAAGAATATAAATATGGACATAACTCTAGTTAGCAAGAAAATGTTCGAATTTAAAATGAATATAATTCAAATTATTCATCTATTTAATATTCTTAATGAGATGAAAGAATTAGAAAGGGAGTTTTATAGAGAAAAAAATAAATAAGACACAGATTGAAATATTTTACTGGAAAAGTAGCCGTTATGCGTGAAATTAGTATCACCTTCAAAGATGTAAAGGATATCATGAGAAATAAAATCAACATTTTCCTTTCCTAAAACACAAATTTAATTTGTCTACTGGGTTGGGAAAAGAAAGATTTTCCTTATTTTTGTAAAAAATGTTATTTTTTATATTCCCTGTAAATATGAGGGAATGAATATACAAAGTAAGAAAAAAAAAAGAAAATCTAAAAATTTATTTCATCAATAAAATACATTTTGCCTACTTGAAATATATACATAATATTCGGCTAATAGTAAAATTATTAATTTTCTATAAAGTAGTTACTGATAATGTGTTATTGTCTTGCTTTTTGTAGATCAGGTTTAGTTTTTGATAAACATTTCCCATATTAAAAAATTATTTTTTATCTATCTTTTGGAAAACGTCTAAGTCTATTCTTCAAGAAACCACAACATCTTTCAATGGTACTCCACAATGAACAGATATCTATTAAATCTTTCCTCTGGTGTCCCCACGTGTGAAAGGCCATGGCCTTAAAAGAAACCCTGAAAAAATTCAATTTGGTTCACTTTTCTGTATATATTTAAACATATTCTAAATTAATAACAAATTATCAGTTTATCGTACAATTAATTTACCTGAATCTCCAATGAGGAAGAATAAATTTTCTGGGTTTCTTCTAGAGATCATTTTCATTATATTGGTAATGTTAGATTCATTCCAAATATAGGAATTATAGGAACTACTAGAAAATTTAGCATTCATATTCATGATATATAAAGTCTCATCACAAATTTTGGGTCATCTGTTACTGATCTTGAAATTGCAACATGAGTGCCGTCAATGTATCCTATAATACTAGGGAAATTATGTTTAATATAAAAAATAAAACACTATAAAATCTCATAAATTTTAAAATTATCGTACATATTACCTATTTAACACCAGTTTTAATTATTTCTTAAAAAAATTAAATTACATATCAAGTTTAAGTTTGCAAAATACGTATTACTGCTAGCTTTTTATAATTTAGGATTTAACAGAAAATTACCCAGTTCGACAAGTTCATAATTCATTTAGATTTTGTTGCAATTAGATCTACTTTGAAATAGCATCTTCTCTATTTAATGCATTTGGATTTTTCTTCTGCAATACTTCAACTGACACTTGTCTGACTAATTCCAGAAATATATTCAACCCAGTAATTTTGTGGTAACTGCCAGTAGCAAAAAATCTACAAACCCGCAAATATTAATATTTTAATAAAATTATATTAATATAGGTACGTAAATGTAAAAAGTAACAGTAACTAAAGCAGGTAATATATTACAAATATGTATAATCCAACCAAGTAAAAAAATCATTAATGACTTACTTATCTTGCATATGTAAACTTTATAATTACCAAATATTACCACTACTTCTGGCAAAGATGATGTTGCCTTCTTTCAAGCCCTGGGAATTCTAGAAATTGGGTTATTTTTAGTACAATATATATTTGCAGATCTTTACCAAGTCGGTAAAATAAATTAAATGAAGTAGAATCCGCCAGGTTGCACAAATACTTATACAAACAGCCTTATGAATTCCGAATCATTTAAATCTCCCAATCGACGCGTTCGTGATAAAAATCGACGATTATAATTTGCCATTTTTTTTTCCGTTAATCTGACATCCTCTGGTCCGTCATGGTTCAAAATTACTTCCTCAATACCCATTTTATATATGTATATTTGCGAACAAAAATATTTTATAAAAATTACAATATTTTCAAAACATTCATGATTTTTCTTCAACTTTTATAACCTAAAAATATCACATAATGACAGTATCGTTCTCTCAAAATCTCACCGTTCTCTTAGTTCGGACCAGTACAACAAGTTCTCTCAAGATTTTATAGATGTGACAATCGCTTAAAATTACCATAATACGGTTTATTACTTTTTCGTGAGAACCACGCCCACTTTCCATCAAGATGATAGTTCCCTCGAGAACGAGAATAGCTACTCTGGTAGTTTCAGAAATTTTTGAACTTATATTAATGTTGGTGCATTAAATATGTAATAACATGTCTCAAATTCAATGAACACGGGCTGTATATTAAATGTATATAGTCACCTTGAAAAGTAATGATCAAGCTTTAAATTTAATGTATGATTACATTAAATTTAATGTATTTCCTTTCCTTTTTACAACGTACTTGTTGGGGATTTCGTTAAAAATCAGCAATCTCCTTTCCATATGTCCGAATGAACTTGGAGATTATATAAAAGATACATATTTTTCTTACTTTATCAGGTATAATCACGTTACGAATGTCAGTTGAAATGGCATATTTTGGCTGAAAAGCAAGCGTTATGAACTTGAGCAATTAAAATTAATTGAGTTTAGTTTAAGAATGTGGGATGGAGCTGACGTGATGGCATAGGGTCTTGCACTTTGAGAGTTTAGATCGAAATCGGTATAATAGAGCTCAGTTCCAATGAATATTTGTGTTTTTGATCCATCAGTGAAAATTAATTTGTGATTGGGAATATTGAGTTTGTTATGTTTATAAAGTGATTGTAGGGGATTCTAGAGTAAATGGATCCCGGATTAAGTTTAAGGTATCGGGCAAGTAGTTATTGTATAATTTGAAAGCGAAGGAGCATAGAGGAGCTATTAGGGGAATAGAATATTTGGAATTTTGACATTGATTTCAAGGATCATAATCAAAGACCATATTTAGGAAGTCTTTTAAAAGAAGACTAGTATTCTGCATTGAAGTGAGTCTTTGATGGATAGGCAGTGCAAACTTGCGATAGAACTAATTTTTTGAAAAAGTATTTAAATAAATAAACAATATTAAAAACGAATGAGAACAAAAAACTTCATCCTTTAATAGTTTCTAGTGATGCTTACCCTTCAAAATAAGCTATGAAGTGGTCATCTATGATTCTTTTTTTAGAAAGTTACGGCCATTTTAAGTCATGAAATATATTCCGACTATAAACGCAGATATGATTGCATCTGTGTACGAAGAATTTAGAAAAAGATTAGAAAAATATGGACTGGGAGGAGGTCAATATGTGGAATAATTGTTTTCTTATTTCAAACTCATTATTAAGGTTTCACAACATTGCTTAAAAGAAATAATTTTAAGGTAAAATTTATTTTTATGTTTTGTTTTATTAAACTATGTTTTTATTTTGGAACAACTTAGTTACATAAAATTTGTAAGAAAATGATAAATAAGGATATTTTATTTAAGATTATTTCTACATTTTTAAATATTTTGAACACCCTGTATATATTATCATGGCTTTGATTACTAATCATCATTTTCATCAACATAATAGGAGAGCGCAGTAAATCAATGGGCTTGAACATCAATACAAGGAAAACAAAATTCATGATTATCTCAAGGAATCCCAATTTATTCCAAAACACCAACATAAGATTCAACGCAGTACCCATAGAAAGAGTAACCAAATTTAAATATCTGGGCACATGGATGTTCGAAGAATGGACTTCTGACAATGAAGTAAAATGTCGCATTGAACAGGCGCGACAGGCTTTTGTAAAACTCAGGCGAGTGCTTACGTGTTCCGATTTTGACTTGAAATTAAGACTGAGGTTCATAAAAGGTTACGTATGGTCAATACTTCTTTATGGTGTGGAGAGTTGGACATTCAAGACAAGCGCTATGAATAAATTAGAGCCTTTCGAGATGTAGATATACAGAAGAATCCTTTAGATATCATGCACATCGAGAATAACCAATGAAGAAGTTCTCTCACGTATTGGGAAAGAACGTGAACTATTTAATATAATCAAGAAAAAAGACTCAGTCTTGGGCACATCATGCGAAATGAGAGACATCAATTCCTACAGTTGATGATTGAAGGCAAGATTGAGGCAAGAGAGGAATTGGAAGAAAGAAGATGTCCTGGCTCCGTAATATTAGACAGTGGACGGCGTTGCATGATATTCAGACACTGATACACACCGCGAGAAGTAGGGAAGAAATGGAAACTGTAATCGCAAACATCCATTAGTGGATATGCTTTTGAAGAAGAAGATTACTAATCTTGAAATACGAAGGCAGGAAAAACTTATTATCAAAAATGACTTTTTCTCGTAAAATCAAAAAAGATTGAAGTTTAATTGATTGCGGTACCGCATCCGTGGACACACTGTATATGATCAGACATGGCATATATTTAGAAAATAATTTATTAAGATGCCTTCTGTTATAACGTAGTAACAAATAAAAAATTTCCAATAACATCCCCAGGTTTTGATTTAAACGACAACATTTTCTTTGGCAATTTTTTTTCAATCTCATGTGACTTGATGATTGATTGAACAAATGATTAGGTTTTCAAGTAAACAAATTAATTTTTTCTAACGACATAGGTAAAGAACTTTTTTTATCAAAAAAAGTTAGCTTCTGGAACTTTTATTACGAAAAAGTCTTTTTATTAACTTTTTAAAGGCCTTTGTAATTTCATCTACCCTGAGCAAATAGAATAAAAACAAAGAATAGAACCTATAGCTGTTAAGGAAGTTAAAAAGTTTTGAATAATGAGATTTTTCTACAAACATCTTTTCTTTATTAACATGATTATGGAAAGTTTTGATTAATTTTCTTGCGAAGATAAAAGTTTTTTTGATAAACGGTTTTACTTGGTATGAGGTATTGTCTGTCTGCTTTCTTCTGATTATTTTTATTTATGAAAAATTTGAAACCGCAAATTGATAAGAGAACATTACAACAACACTCTTTTATGCATTTTTCTACTATAAAAGAAAACATCAAGCATAAAGTATATGCAAAGACACGAACTGAACCCATTAAGGCTGGAATTTAATTTATTTTTTTCATTTTTCCGTAAATATATGATTTTCGGAAAATATAAATGTTTCATAAAATTATTTTAATGATTTTTTTTTAATTTATTACCTTTGAACACAAAAAATGGTGTTACATTTATGTAAGTCTAGGACATTTAGGTGCTAATTTTTGGAAGTTACAACGCAGGATTTCCCTCTGGTTGTAGTATGGAATATGTAATTTTTAAAAAGTAACATTTCAGGAAGAAATAAAGAAACCTATCTGCTCTATTTAAATAGTTGTTTTATCTGTATTCTTCTTTTACGCAGAGAAAATGACAGAATATATACAAACAGTTTATTTCCTGCAAATACCACTCTGGTCCTCTCTTCATACGCGTTTCGGCCACCTCATGGTCTCATTCGTAGGGAATAACTGATATATGAAATATAAATTCCAAGGTATGTCGGTAGGATATTGTAAACCTGTCTCCTACCATTCTTGATGTCAGACTGAAAAATATCGCCAGTCGAACGACATCTGTGAATAAGTGGAGTAGTGAGAAATTAAAAAAAAAATATCAAAATTTCAGTAAAATTTTTGTTATATATGTATTCTCCTTTCAGGCAGAGAAAAGGAAAGAATATATATATATATGTATATATATATATATATATATATATATATATATATATATATATATATATATATATATATATATATATACAGGGTGTTGGGTATATCGATAGAAAGTTTGAAAGAGGTGATAGAGAAGGCCATTTTGAATAATTTATGTCATATATGCCTTAGTACAAAAATACACGGTTGTCGAGTTACAGCACATTTTATAATTTTTCGCTTTCCTGGCAATTGGTGATTGAAAATTTAATTTTTGTGATACTGGTATAATTTTTTGGTTTGAAATATATTTTTCCTTATTCTTTGGTTCATATACTATAATAACAACAAGGGGACTAAAATTAAAATAACACACAGAAAACTGTGCACTCAAAAATTTTCTTCATCTACGAAAATTCAAGTTTCATTCTTAGATTTGAGTGGTATTTTTTCTAACAGTGAGAAAAATAAATGCATTCAATTTATTTTTAAAATAACTTTGTTGAATTACCTTTACAGTGGTTTATCGAAACCCGTATCCATAAAATATTACATATATTAAATTCAGGGAAGATATTCATATTAACGATATTAACAATTTTCTCTATTTATTTTAAGTTTCCTAAAATTACCAAAATCACATTAAGTATTATTTTACATATTATGTTCGAAATGTGGGCCATTATTTCTAATACATTTTCGGGCCCTTTTCCTCACTTGGGTGGTGGTTATGCCTAGTCTCATTTTTTCTCTAAGTGTGACACCTGTTTCATTTATTCTTTGAGTTAGTTGATTGCGGTCCACTATTTCAACTTTATAAACAAGTTCTTTTATACGTCCCCAGATGTGAAAATCTATAAGCGTCAAGTCTGGGGACCTCGCAGGCCACAATATGGGACCGTTCTTTCCGATTCAACGATTAGGGAATGTTTCATTGAAAAAATCTCTTACGTCAAGCCGATCATGTGCTGGACATCCGTCGTTCTGGAAAATTATTCTGTCTCTTACATTCAATAGTATTTCATCCACGATATTCGGCATTTCATTTCGTAAAAACTCTCAGTCATTGTCTCCGTTTAAATGTTCAGAAAGGAGATATGGCAAAATGAAAGTTCTTCCGATTACCGCTGCTCATACTTTTACACTGAATGTCTGTTGAAAGAATATTTCTTTTTTCATATGCAAAGCATGCAAATACTGAACGCGGTTTCGCCGACCTCCCGCCGGATGGCGTATACACGGATTCCTCCGCGTGAGTTGCAATAGAAGTAGATACATCCTTCTGATCTCTCCTTTGCACAACCAGGTGCATGTCGGTACCCTGATAAGTCTAGTAGAGACGAAACATGTGCCTCTGCCGTATCACTGTGGCGGGGAGGGTTATTTTGATTTTCTTCTCGGTATGGTGGTACAGGTAGGCCATCATCTCGATGGTGGTAGAATTGGATGGATTGTGTTCTGTAGCAATCTATTCAAACTGTGCAACCTCCAACACGGAAAGGATATGATGGAACGAAGTTTGCATTTACTGTTTGCATTTTACTTCGCTTATTCACGGAGTTGCGTATGGTTGTACGTTTGCTGAATGTGATTTCAGCACTACAACGGCATAATGTGAATGTATCCACTGCTATTGCAACTCACACGGAGGAATCCGTGAAAGCCGCATATATATATATATATATATATATATATATATATATATATATATATATATATATATATATATATATATATAAATAAAACAAACAAGACACTTAAACAATAGTCAACACTTTAAAATTTCTTAAAAATACTTAATTTTACCGGTACGCACCTTGACATTTTGCTGTTTTGTTTCTGAATAAAATTTCAATTTTACATCGTTTACTGAGGATACGTGGAATGCTAATGTGATTTATTTTTTTAATATTTTTTATATTTTACAATGCATAAAAAAACAAATAAGGTATATGTTTGGTTTTATGTTTAAGAGGATATTCCATTTTTGATTCTTATTTGACTGGATCGAATACTTAATGTTTAAATTAGGTTTGCGTAAATGTGGCTCAAATTTCCCATATCTGTTCTGTGTCGTTAACAGTGTTTTTATCTTTTTTAATTTCAATCATTTCTTTTATCTGTAATTTTTCGTAATTCATATCTTTGTTTTTTATAATGGTACTGTTATAATCAAAAGTGTGTTTTTCGTCCTGTGTGTGTTTGTTTAACGCTGTTGAGGCGTTTTTTGTATATTTATGGCCATTTAATCTGTTCTTCAGTAATTGGCTCGTCATGCCTATGTATTTTTTGGGACAATTTCTGCAAGGGATCGAATATATTATATTTGATTTATTCATTAGAGGAGTTTTACTTTTTAAATTTGTGAACAATGTATTTAATTTATTATGTGACCTGTGGCATACGATGATATCATGCTTTTTTAAAATGTATTTTATTTTTTCTGACAGCTCACTAGTGTACGGTAATGCCACATATGTGATGTTAATTTAATTGTATAATTTTAGGAGGCAAAAAAAATTTTGAAGATGCCTTGAATAAAGGGCGAAACGTCAATAAATTTTATGTATTTATTAAATATAGAACCTAAACCCAAGAAAAGACAAAATAAAAGAAAAATGATATAATCTATGGTTCAAGAATTAAGAAAATAAATATATATATATATATATATATATATATATATATATATATATATATATATATATATATATATATATATATTTTATTTCCTGCAAATACCTCTCTGGTATTTTCTCCATACGCGTTTTGATCACCTCAATGGTCTCGTCAGTGCAGCTCTAATGGACCGAGAACAATATTCGGAGGAAATAACTGATATATGAAATATAAAGTCCAAGGTACATCGGTAGGATATTGCAAACCTGCCACGATTGTTGGAAGTTTCAATTCGAGGGCGTACAAGTTGGCAAGTTTTTTGGTTATGCTTTTGCTACGTAAATATTTCATTGACATTTAACATTGATGTAGAAAAATGTTTATCAATTGTAAGTTTCAAAATGTTTTACATATTTTTTTTGCTTGGATAATTCAAATGTATAAATAATTTTCCGAAATAAAAAATACCCATTCCTAAATATCGATCAAAAAATTGCCTATATTTAATAAATCATTTATCCTAATTTGAAAAAAAAATATTTTTTTAATGTTCGGAAAGACGAATGACAAAATATGTTTTTAACGATTTGTTTTTCAAATGGCGAACAATAAAATGCTTTTAAAACTTTTATTTCCAATTTTATTTTAAAAGCGACGTAAATTGGACTGAATACTTGACAAAAGCAAAAAAGTAAAAAATGTATCCTTTGATCTAAATTAGAAGGGTAAATATAGTACGCTGTCACATACACACATGGTAGCTATTTTAGCATGAAAGAACATACGTAAATAACGAAAACGGAGTAAGGACAAAGTGCAAGAAATCAAAGTATATATTTTATTTTCAAAATTGATAAGCTTTAAAGGGTGGGTTTACTGCTCTCCAAAACGGTGGGAGCTAAGGCATTCCTTAAGAAGTAAAGAGTTGTCATTTTTAGGGTTTGTTCAGAATCCGTTAATATGTTGCCAATTTTTCCTTAGTTTTAATTATATATATATATATATATATATATATATATATATATATATATATATATATATATATATAGAGCAAAATTGGTGAAATTAATATCTTAACCAAATCAAAATTTTTGAAGTTAAAAGAAAACTTATTTTTTCTTTCATACAAAGAGTAGCTTGAAAGTATCCGGACTCCTGCTACTCCCAAGCTAATCTCCTTTTGATTTTGGGCCGTTCGGCACATTTATTACCAAAATCAATATTATACAAATTATATAAGCTTAAAAACGAACCAAAGGACAGTTACAAACACCTTTGAACCGGGAATCAAACCAGGTGTCTAAGTGGTACGATACCACTATAATGTCATAATTTTCTTCTATCCGCAAAGGAGTAATCATATTATCAGATGATGTGGCAGTTGTGAGTCTGAAGGTATGCTTCTATTTCTTAAATGCAAACCAGCACGCGAACTCCGTAATAAGATAGAAAAGAAATTTCCTTGCTATTTCTTTCTATTATGGAAAATCATTCAAAACATACTCTGTAAGCACATTCGACAACGGTCGGGTCTGTCCGAACAAGCATCGTGCTATAGAAATAGAAACAGTCTTTGAATTGTTGCTGTTTTTCTATCACTCTCAAAGCAATTTGAATGCTGCATAAGTTTGTCTCTTTTTTTCCTAGATTACGTGTGTTTGAATTTGTGGTTATGTCGAATGTGAGATATATTTGTGTCAAAGAATAAAATATACATATTCATAATTGTGTTTTTATATTATTATTTAGCTAAAAGTATAGATTTACACGTTATATACGAAAAAAAAATAGCAAAATAGATTTCTGTTTATTTATTAACGTTAAGAATCAGAACAATAATAAATTATTAGAGCTTATTTAAGAAAAAATAAATAAATATATACATATTATATATACAATTACATATATACAAAAAGTATTTAATTCTGTTTTACTGGGCTGCACAAACTTCTGACTGACACGGCTTTGCTGAATGCATGTCGAGCCATAGATATGTAACGTCCATATGTAGTATAAGTTCTTCTATTAGGTTTTGTACTAAATCTCTACTAAGACCAAAACATTTTCTGAATTCATTTTCAGGTAAAGCAAAAACATTACTGTAATCTCGCAAACGTTTCCTTCCAGTCTTATAAATTCCCTGTCTTCACCTTCAAAATACATAAATATCTGATCCATATTTTCTAATAGGTAATTTATTAAAAAAAAGGTCAGGAGTAGTCATACCGTCGCTATAGACCGGGCTGCGCCCCCGCGGGCCCACGACGAGGCCCCCATTTTAGGACTGCGCCCCATTTTTTGTGGGGCCCCTTTTTTAGAACCCCTTCCGTGGGCCGCAGTTTCTAGTGCTCCACCCGAGTACCCCATAGGGCTCCGTTAAAGTTCCGTCCGGGATCCCCATTTTTAGAGCTCCTTCCGGGGGCCCCATTTTCTAGTGCTCCACTCCGAGTACCCCATAGGGCTCCGCTAATGTTCCGTCCGGGATCCTCATTTTTCAGGTTAGTTCAGGTGTTCCCATTTTCTAGTAGTTCACCCGGGTACCCCATTTGGGCGTTGGCTTTCGCATATACATCAACTGTCACCTGTCACTACTTGTCATTTTCTTCTGGTTGCCTGTCAATTCAAATTATCAATCTTCTTGTTGGCTGCACTTTAATTTTGTTGGGATGACGTCACACTTTTTTTCATTCTAGCGAGGATCGAACCAGCTACCTTCGGGTTGGAAGACAAACTCTATAGGCACAGGGCTATCGAAGTCATGTCTCAAAGTTTAGCAGTTAAATCCTATCTTCAGTCAAAGAACAATTTTAACCATTTAATAAATGAAAAAAAGTCATATCCGTCGTTGGGATTCGAACCCCCAATCTTCCGCTCAGTACACAGATACCTTATCCGTCAGACTACGACCACTACGTGAAAAGTTTAGCAGTTAAATCCTATTTCTCTTGAGTCAACGTAGCGGCCTAAATGTGTGTATATAAGGATTAATAAAAAAAGAGTCTTTATCCATTAGTTGTTGTTGTAGGGTATCGTAAATTTGATTAAAATTAATTTTTTGGTTTGTAATAGTACTGATGTAGGTAAAATGACTTGTAGAGAGCCTGACAAGGAAATTCTGTACATAACTTACGGCGGCTCATAGTGATGCAAACACGCCATTTTACAATTTCATTTTAACAAGTTTCTAGCTAATTGTATAGATGATAATAGGAGTACTGTATTGTCATTATTTTATATGTCCTATTTTTTAGGATTACGCCCCCGGAGTCACATTTCCTAGTTGTTATCTGTCAAATGGTGAATATGCGTTAAAGTTTAGAGAGAACACCATTTGATATATATTTTTTTAATTTGAAAAGGTAAAATTTGGAAAAAAATTGATACGAAGCTACGAGACATTTGGATTGTTTATAATAACGCAGAGGAAAAATAAAACAAATATATACTTTATTTTTATTTCATCAAACATTATTTTTTACGACTATATAGTCAGCTAATAAATATATTTATTAACTAAGAGAAAAATATTACTGTAATATAAAGAGGGAATAATAAACAAACATTTAGCTGATAAATCAACAATCTTAATTTATATTTAGTGCCCTGTATGGCAAAAAATTTCGAGTTATAACCTTGTTTTGACACAAATAATAGATAAATCTAACTTACTTTAATAATAATTGGAAACATAAAATTTTAATTTATTTTTTCATTTTATACAAACTTATCCTTAATCTGACATATATTGTAACATATTAAGATTTTATCCCCGGGTATAGAATGTTTAGGACTGGAAAAGGAGGACTATCCACAAACCAAATAGTTTCTTGAATCGATTTCCACATCATCCTGAAGGTTTTTGTCAGCATAAGGTAAGGTATATCTAAAAAAAAAATAAACAATTTTAGCAAAAATAATTAAGTTCGATTTTCTTTAACCATAGGTGCCTCGTTTTATTTAATGTGATAAAAAGTTAATAAAATATCGAATAAAAAGTGCTTAAGAGGAAACTGATTATTTAAAATACTAACATAATGGTTAGAGTTATTAAAGAGATAAAAAAGTAATCAAGGCATGACTTTTTGTTTATGTCTCTTTTAATTCAATATAATAAAAAATTTCAACATATGTATAAGCAAGGTATATATAAAATATGAAATAAACTATTTAACAGTGTACAGCAAAACCACAAGTTTCATTTATCATGATGAGCTAACGGTTCAGCGAATCTATAATAGCATAACTAACTCACTGATATGCTTTTCTCTAATTTTTCGCGAAATATGAAAGTGTTTTTTTATTTTGCTATTTTTAAATACATAATTTCTTATTTTTTTTACAAATTTTAAACGCTTTTAAATTGTCATAATTATGTTTTCGATATGACATCTTATATCAAAATTAAAAACACTGTAGTGTAAGAAATTAAATATTTGACTTTGTTGCTACTCAAAATTCACCAAAAGTTGTATAAATAATATGAAAATATTAGAAAGATTTCTTTCTGCATTGGAAAAGACATAAAATTATAAAGAATGCTATAATAATGGGTTAGACCAGGGGTTAAAAATGTGTAATTTTATAAATTAAAGGCTCAAGTGATGTCTTATGTGGACTTTTATACAAAAATAGAGTGTTTTCAGGAGAAATTACACACAGACTAAGTAATATGGACAATAAATTAAAGGTCCAAGTATATCTGGTATAGATTTTTTATATAAAAATTGGGTATGTGCTGTAAAAAACTTAAATGGTGGATCAAAATTTCGTTTAGATATGAAATTTGATATTAAAATTAAAAGCACTGTGATGTAAAAAATTAAATATTTTGCCTTTGTTGATTACTCAAAAATTCTATAAAAGCTGTATAAATAATATGAAAAATAATGTTAGAGAGGCTTCTTACTGCATTGGAAAAAGACATAAAATTATAAAAATGCTATAATAATGAGCTAGGTCAAGTGTTAAAAATGTGTAATTTGAAAAATTGAAAGTTCAAGTGTTGCCTTGTGTAGATTTTTATCCAAAAATAGGGTGTTTTCAGGAGAGAAATTACTCACAGACTAAGTAATATGGACAATAAATTAAAGATTCAAGTATATCTGGTATAGATTTTTTGTATAAAAATAGGGCATGTTCTGTAGAATACTTTAAATCGTGGATCATAATTTCGTTTAGATATGAGTTTATATATTAAAATTAAAAGCACTGTGATGTAAGAAATTAAATATTTTGCCTTTTGTTGACTTCTCAAAAAGTCACCAAAAGTTGTACAAAATAATATGAAAAATAATGTCAAGGAGGTTTCCTACTGCATTGGAAAAGATTAAAATTATAAAAAATGCTATAACAAGGTTAGATTTAGTGTTATAAATGTCTAATTTGGAAAATTACAGGCCGAAGTGGCGTCTTGTGGAGATTTTTATACAAAATAGAGTGTTTTTAGGAGAGAAATTACACATTGACTAAGTGATATGGGCAATAAATTAAAGGTCCAAGTGTATTTTCTGATTTTTTATATAAAAATAGGGTATGTTCTGTAAGATACCTACAAGAATGGTTATTTTGATATGTTAAAATGTATAATTTGAAAATTGAAGACTCTTGAAGTGTCTCTTACGAATTTTTTATACAAAATATGGTGTTTTCTGGAGAGAAATTGACCCTAAGTGAAGTTGACAATAAACTAAAAGTCCAAATGTATCCTATATAGATTTTTTATATAAAAACAGGGTATGTTCTGTAGTATAGTTACAAAAAAAAAAGAATTATTTCGTTCTGTTAAGAATGTATAATTTGAAAATTAAAGACCCATGAGATGTCTTTTATGGATTTTTTATACAAAAATATGGTATGTCTCGAAAGAAATTATACACTAAGTAATATGGACAATAAATTAATAGTCCAAGGGTATCTTGTGTAGATTTTATATATAAAAATAGGGTATATTCTGTAGAATACTTACATAAAAGTATATATGTTCTCCAACAAATCCTCATAAAGTTCCAGAAGGCCCACATAGTCCCAAGGAGCATATATTTCATTATACTTTTCAGTTCTATTATGAATCTCTTCTAGGCGTATTATGTTTACCGAAAAAAAATTTTAACACAAAATTTCAGTTAACTATTAAATATATAGTTATCACAATGAGTTGATGGTTTAAGAAATCGATAATAGTCATAACTTACTTCTGTGAGTAAGTAACATATCTGTATATGTTTTCTCTTTTTTTCTACAATAAAGAGGTGTAAGCCATGTTTCAACGTTAATACATTAGTTACTGCTGTTGTCGAAACTGCTGCCACAATAGAAGTATTCACGTATTTAGATTTTACCTAAAATTGGAACTGTTACAATATTTTTCTCCAAATTAACAAAAAAAAATACCACTAAAATTGTTACTTAAAAAAAGATTTATTTCGTTCTGTTAAAAATGTATAATTTGAAAATTAAAGACACATGAGATGTCTTTTATGGATTTTTTATACAAAATATGGCATGTCTTGAAAGAAATTATACACTAAGTAATACGGGTAATAAATTAAAGGTCCAAGTGTATCTTGTGTAGATTTTTTATATAAAAATAGGGTATATTCTATAGAATACTTACATAAAAAGGATATATATTCAACAACAAATTCTCATAAAGTTCCAGAAGGGCCACATAGTCTTAAGTAGCATATATTACATTATACTTTTCAGTTCTATTATGTATCCCTTCTGGGCGTATTACGTTTGCCTACAAAAAAATTTTAACACAAAATTTCAGTTAACTATTAAATATATAGTTATTACAATGAGTTGATGATTTAATAAATCTATAATAGTCATAACTCACTCACAGATATGTTCTTCTCTTTTTTCCATAAGAGAGAGGTGTAAGCCATGTTTTCACGTTAATACATTAATTACTGTTGTTGCCGAAACTGCTGCCACAATAAAAGTATTCAGGTATTTAGATTTTACCTAAAATTGGTAAAGTTGCAATATTTTTCTTCAAATTAACAAAAAAAATACCACTAAAATTGTTACTTTTTATTAAATTAAAAATGAAACTTCTTGTTTTAAAATTGTTACTTTTTATTAAATTAAAAATGAAACTTCTTGTTTTAAAATTGATACTTGCATCAAAGAAAAATTTATATCATATTAATAAGTTTTCCACTATACAGTACCTATAAGCAACTTAAAAACTGACCTTCATTGGTCTGCTGTGGGCATTGTTGTGATAAATGCAAATATGTTTGACTAAATTCAAGCTTATTCTAAAAAGGTTCGAGTTAGTAAAAAATTAAATAGCAATAAGGTGTATAATTTTTAAATAACAAATAAAAAGCTAATTTATATACATTAAGGTAAAATTTACGCAGTTGATAATTAGTTGTCCTATTGTTTTTTATAGTTTATTGGTAAATAGGCTGTCATTCTTGACATCCTCGTTGCACCTCCACCAGAAATAAACGAAACAAACGTCTGCATATTTGAATTTTCTCTCTCAAAATTGAGATATTCAGATATTTTTATTCTTGTCTATCTGCTTCTATATGCTGTTTGTTTCACATCAGGAGTATTCGTTATATGTCAAATTCTTTCTTGAATGTATTTCTGGCCCATTTCCGATATAAAGTACGGCATATCTAAAAAATTAACTTTTTCAAAATTTTTTATTAAGAGGAGAAAGTAAAGATAGAAGAAGAACACCCTTTTGAAAAATTAAGAAAATTAATATTTCTCTTTAAATATTTCCCAGCTTCCTTTTTTACAAAGTAGTTCTGCTTTTTTATACCTTTACATAGATTAAAAGATGTACTTATATGTCTCAAATACTATTCACTCATCGAAAAATTTTCTAAGCTGACCTTTTTAAGATAAAAATGTAACCAAAGATACCTATTAAATTTTTCTTAAGTATTTTATCAGAAAAACACTAAAATGTACCTAACATAAAAAAATCAATGACATAATTTGAAAAAATATTTAATTTTCTACAAAAAAAAAATAATCCCAAAAAACTTATCTGTCTCAATTTTAAGCATTATTTCGAATGAAAACTAGTTAAAATGCTCTCTAAACATGAATAAATCATCCACCATTCGATGAAACTATAAAAAAGAAAAAATAAATCCACCATTTTTAGATACCGTTGTCGTGCAAGCTATACTTTGTACCAATCAGATATTTACTACAAAAATTACTATTTAGCTACGTAAATTGAAAAAATACTGCTTTTTTCTAACAGAAAATAATTAAAAATGCACGCTAAACATATAGTAATCAATTAATATTCGATCAAATTGTAAAATAAAAGAAAATAAATCTCAGAGCTCTGTTATTTACCGGCATCCATTGAGCGTGCCGGCCATGTAAGCCATTGCAAATTTTCTGGGTTCCTCACTGTCAAATTTGATTAATTTACAAAAACGATATCTTAATACCTTACTAACGCAGCAATCAAGCTATATTAAAATGCAATAACGCTAACGGTTTTATTTCCTATTACCGATCTTTAAGATATCATCCTGTTAGATTTTATGAATAAAAATCAAACGGTTTTTTTATAAGACCATTCACCCTGGAATTATATCAAAATTTATCTTAAAACTTACCTTTTTCAATTTTCTTAAGGGTTTAGTCGAACAAAAACTAATTAAAAATGCATTTAACATATAAAATTCAATTAAAAATTCACTTTATACGCTTAAAATTTGCAATAAAAAGAATATTATCGGTTATAATGGTAGTGGTACGAATATTGACATAAAACTGACATACTTGTTAGAAGCAGCTTTAGCGGTGGATCGAGAAAAAGATTAGGTCTGTTACCAGCCTTCACATTGAAAGTTTCATCACCCTTTTCAGTACCATACTTTCAAACCTTTTTTAAATTCGAATTATGTCTGCTTCTATTTTTATCAACAAAATAACATTGTGGAAATCGTAAGTAGATTATAATTTATTTTATATTACTAAGTTAAAGGTGAAACACAATAAACAAACATGTAAAATGTGTGTCTTTGGGTAAAATAGGTATAAATTACAGTTTTAGAGAGTACGACTAGTAATAATATTTATTTAAATTATAAAATCAGATGTTGCTGTCATGAAATATAACGAAAATTTTCGTTGCTCGAGCTGTATTACTTTTTAATAAAAATAATGTAATTAATACCGATTTGTTTTTATATAACAGTTCCAAAAATCGAATTGTCGATTGGGTAGTAATTCACCCCTTCCACGCTTTAAACTTGGTCACGGCTTTAAAAAATATACGAGTATATGCTAATGTCTTTGAAAGCTGGCGTGATAATTCACCCCCACTCTTTAAACTTAATCCAGGCCTTGAAAATATGCACGCTTCCTCGATGCCTTGAAAACTTACGCTCGACCTAACATATGTGATGAATATATATGACGTCATTTTACCCTGAAGTATACCATTATAAACGCCCATGCGCCGAGGAATGATTTTTATATTCACGTCGATATCAGTGGCATTAATTTTAAAATATTTTTTGTAGCGCATATTTTAAAAGTGTTTGTTGTTACAGGTAATTTTAATTTAATACATTTTTCTACAGTCAATATTTCAAAATTTTTTTAATAATTTGACTTTTTGTTTCTTACCAGTTGAGTTATTTTAATAAAATTCTATGTACTTTTCAAAAATAATCTTTTATGAAGGAATTATTTCCGAAAAACACTCCCAGAATTTCCTTCGCTGTATTTAAAGGAGAAAAATACCTTTTTAATATTTCGGTTTTCAAATATCATGGATTTCTTTTACAACAGTATTTTGTTCTTAGAGATCCTTTTTTAAACTCTAATTCTTTAACTTTCTGCGTATAAGCTAAGTTCAGAATCTTGTACTTCTCCTGCAGAAACCAAGAAATAAGTTATATAATGTCAAAATAAATGCGGAGTATCTAAATTCAATGATTATTTCGCCTTTAGTGCTCTAATTTCCTTGTTTTCCTGGAGAAGTAATAACAAAGATATCGAAAATGCAAGATATTATTTAAAATAAATCCAATAATCTTTGAGATATTTTTGTATTTCCCTAAAAATGGATTTCGGGAAGTAAATTAATGCAAACATTTGTGACTTTCTGTCTATAAGCTAAGTTCAGAATCTTGTACTCCTAAAAAAAACAAGGAATATAGGTTCAATAAAATCGAAATAAGAACGAAAGATCTAAATTCAATGACTATTTCGCATTTGGTGCTGTAATTTTTTTGTTGTTTCTAGTTAAGCTATAAAAGTATCTAAAAATGCCGGATTTTTAAAATATTTAAAA
The DNA here is from genome assembly GCA_034092305.1 of Diaprepes abbreviatus. Classification (NCBI taxonomy): domain Eukaryota; kingdom Metazoa; phylum Arthropoda; class Insecta; order Coleoptera; family Curculionidae; genus Diaprepes; species Diaprepes abbreviatus. The sequence goes on along the minus strand of JASJET010000178.1, from coordinate 1,061,942 downwards.
AAACTAATATTCTTAGAGATATTTACGTATTTCCCTAAAAAGTGGACATCGGGAAGTAAATTAAGAAAACCGCCCCAGTTTCGATTTTCTGTCTACAAGCTAAGTTCAAAATCTTGTACTTCTCTTGTAAAAAAAAACAAAAATTATATGTTAAATAATGTTGAAATATGAACGAAATGTCTAAATTCTATGATTTTTCGCCTCTTGGTGCTATAATTTTTAATATATCTCGGCAGCACAACTACGAAAATCTCTGAAGCATTTAATTTTCAATTATATTTAGAATATAGAATTTTACTTTAGAGTGAATAAAATCTAAATATGAACGGAATATCTAAATTTAGTTACTATTTCGTCTTTGGGGTTATAATTTCTTTGCTTTCCTAGAGAAGTTAAAACAAAAGTATTGAAAAAAGGCGGAATTTTTTAATATTATACAAAATAAAACTAATAATCAAAGAAATATTTTTGTATTTCCCTAAAAAACGGCATTCGGAAAGTAAATTAATATAAACGCCCCATTTTTGACTTTCTGTCGATAACCTAAGTTCAGAATCTTATACTTTTATAAAAAAATAAAAAATATAGGTTAAATAAAGTTGAAATATGACGAAACATCTAAATTCTATGATTTTTCACCCTTGGTGCAATAATTTCTAATATATTTCGGCAGCAGAACAACGAAAATCTCTGAAGGTTTTAATTTTCAATTATATTACGAATATAGAATAGCATTTTAGAGTGGAAAAATAAAAATATTAACGAAATATCTAAATTTAGTAATTATTTCGTCTTTTGATGTTCGTCTTTCGTATCAAATATGCAGAATTTTTAAAATATTATGCAAAATAAGACTAATAAAAGAGATATTTTCGTAATTTCAAAAAAAAAAAAATGAAATTCAGGAAGTAAATTGATACAAACGACTCATTTTTGACTATCTATAAGTTAAGGTCAGAATCTTATACTTCTCCTGCGAAAAGATAGAAATATAGGTTAAATAAGGTCAAAATGAGACAGAAATATCTAAATGCCATAATTACTATGCCTTTAGTGCTATAATTTCCTTGTTTTCCTAGAGAAGTTATAAAAAAGGTATCGAAAATGCAGGATATTATTTAAAATAAATCCAATAATATTTGAGATATTTTCGTATTTCCCTAAAAATGAAATTCGGGAAATAAATTAATACAAACACCCCAATTTTGAGTTTACGCCCATAACCTAAGTTCAGAATCTTGTACTTCTACAAAATCCAAGAAATATGGGTTAAATAAGGTCGTCAATCATTGATTGAACACATTTCGTTCTTATTTCGACCTTATTTAACCTTATATTTCTTGGATTTTGTAGAAGTACAAGATTCTGAACTTAGGTTATGGGCGTAAACTCAAAATTGGGGTGTTTGTATTAATTTATTTCCCGAATTTCATTTTTAGGGAAATACGAAAATATCTCAAATATTATTGGATTTATTTTAAATAATATCCTGCATTTTCGATACCTTTTTTATAACTTCTCTAGGAAAACAAGGAAATTATAGCACTAAAGGCATAGTAATTATGGCATTTAGATATTTCTGTCTCATTTTGACCTTATTTAACCTATATTTCTATCTTTTCGCAGGAGAAGTATAAGATTCTGACCTTAACTTATAGATAGTCAAAAATGAGTCGTTTGTATCAATTTACTTCCTGAATTTCATTTTTTTTTTTTTGAAATTACGAAAATATCTCTTTTATTAGTCTTATTTTGCATAATATTTTAAAAATTCTGCATATTTGATACGAAAGACGAACATCAAAAGACGAAATAATTACTAAATTTAGATATTTCGTTAATATTTTTATTTTTCCACTCTAAAATGCTATTCTATATTCGTAATATAATTGAAAATTAAAACCTTCAGAGATTTTCGTTGTTCTGCTGCCGAAATATATTAGAAATTATTGCACCAAGGGTGAAAAATCATAGAATTTAGATGTTTCGTCATATTTCAACTTTATTTAACCTATATTTTTTATTTTTTTATAAAAGTATAAGATTCTGAACTTAGGTTATCGACAGAAAGTCAAAAATGGGGCGTTTATATTAATTTACTTTCCGAATGCCGTTTTTTAGGGAAATACAAAAATATTTCTTTGATTATTAGTTTTATTTTGTATAATATTAAAAAATTCCGCCTTTTTTCAATACTTTTGTTTTAACTTCTCTAGGAAAGCAAAGAAATTATAACCCCAAAGACGAAATAGTAACTAAATTTAGATATTCCGTTCATATTTAGATTTTATTCACTCTAAAGTAAAATTCTATATTCTAAATATAATTGAAAATTAAATGCTTCAGAGATTTTCGTAGTTGTGCTGCCGAGATATATTAAAAATTATAGCACCAAGAGGCGAAAAATCATAGAATTTAGACATTTCGTTCATATTTCAACATTATTTAACATATAATTTTTGTTTTTTTTTACAAGAGAAGTACAAGATTTTGAACTTAGCTTGTAGACAGAAAATCGAAACTGGGGCGGTTTTCTTAATTTACTTCCCGATGTCCACTTTTTAGGGAAATACGTAAATATCTCTAAGAATATTAGTTTTTTTAAATATTTTAAAAATCCGGCATTTTTAGATACTTTTATAGCTTAACTAGAAACAACAAAAAAATTACAGCACCAAATGCGAAATAGTCATTGAATTTAGATCTTTCGTTCTTATTTCGATTTTATTGAACCTATATTCCTTGTTTTTTTTAGGAGTAAAAGATTCTGAACTTAGCTTATAGACAGAAAGTCACAAATGTTTGCATTAATTTACTTCCCGAAATCCATTTTTAGGGAAATACAAAAATATCTCAAAGATTATTGGATTTATTTTAAATAATATCTTGCATTTTCGATATCTTTGTTATTACTTCTCCAGGAAAACAAGGAAATTAGAGCACTAAAGGCGAAATAATCATTGAATTTAGATACTCCGCATTTATTTTGACATTATATAACTTATTTCTTGGTTTCTGCAGGAGAAGTACAAGATTCTGAACTTAGCTTATACGCAGAAAGTTAAAGAATTAGAGTTTAAAAAAGGATCTCTAAGAACAAAATACTGTTGTAAAAGAAATCCATGATATTTGAAAACCGAAATATTAAAAAGGTATTTTTCTCCTTTAAATACAGCGAAGGAAATTCTGGGAGTGTTTTTCGGAAATAATTCCTTCATAAAAGATTATTTTTGAAAAGTACATAGAATTTTATTAAAATAACTCAACTGGTAAGAAACAAAAAGTCAAATTATTAAAAAAATTTTGAAATATTGACTGTAGAAAAATGTATTAAATTAAAATTACCTGTAACAACAAACACTTTTAAAATATGCGCTACAAAAAATATTTTAAAATTAATGCCACTGATATCGACGTGAATATAAAAATCATTCCTCGGCGCATGGGCGTTTATAATGGTATACTTCAGGGTAAAATGACGTCATATATATTCATCACATATGTTAGGTCGAGCGTAAGTTTTCAAGGCATCGAGGAAGCGTGCATATTTTCAAGGCCTGGATTAAGTTTAAAGAGTGGGGGTGAATTATCACGCCAGCTTTCAAAGACATTAGCATATACTCGTATATTTTTTAAAGCCGTGACCAAGTTTAAAGCGTGGAAGGGGTGAATTACTACCCAATCGACAATTCGATTTTTGGAACTGTTATATAAAAACAAATCGGTATTAATTACATTATTTTTATTAAAAAGTAATACAGCTCGAGCAACGAAAATTTTCGTTATATTTCATGACAGCAACATCTGATTTTATAATTTAAATAAATATTATTACTAGTCGTACTCTCTAAAACTGTAATTTATACCTATTTTACCCAAAGACACACATTTTACATGTTTGTTTATTGTGTTTCACCTTTAACTTAGTAATATAAAATAAATTATAATCTACTTACGATTTCCACAATGTTATTTTGTTGATAAAAATAGAAGCAGACATAATTCGAATTTAAAAAAGGTTTGAAAGTATGGTACTGAAAAGGGTGATGAAACTTTCAATGTGAAGGCTGGTAACAGACCTAATCTTTTTCTCGATCCACCGCTAAAGCTGCTTCTAACAAGTATGTCAGTTTTATGTCAATATTCGTACCACTACCATTATAACCGATAATATTCTTTTTATTGCAAATTTTAAGCGTATAAAGTGAATTTTTAATTGAATTTTATATGTTAAATGCATTTTTAATTAGTTTTTGTTCGACTAAACCCTTAAGAAAATTGAAAAAGGTAAGTTTTAAGATAAATTTTGATATAATTCCAGGGTGAATGGTCTTATAAAAAAACCGTTTGATTTTTATTCATAAAATCTAACAGGATGATATCTTAAAGATCGGTAATAGGAAATAAAACCGTTAGCGTTATTGCATTTTAATATAGCTTGATTGCTGCGTTAGTAAGGTATTAAGATATCGTTTTTGTAAATTAATCAAATTTGACAGTAAGGAACCCAGAAAATTTGCAATGGCTTACATGGCCGGCACGCTCAATGGATGCCGGTAAATAACAGAGCTCTGAGATTTATTTTCTTTTATTTTACAATTTGATCGAATATTAATTGATTACTATATGTTTAGCGTGCATTTTTAATTATTTTCTGTTAGAAAAAAGCAGTATTTTTTCAATTTACGTAGCTAAATAGTAATTTTTGTAGTAAATATCTGATTGGTACAAAGTATAGCTTGCACGACAACGGTATCTAAAAATGGTGGATTTATTTTTTCTTTTTTATAGTTTCATCGAATGGTGGATGATTTATTCATGTTTAGAGAGCATTTTAACTAGTTTTCATTCGAAATAATGCTTAAAATTGAGACAGATAAGTTTTTTGGGATTATTTTTTTTTTGTAGAAAATTAAATATTTTTTCAAATTATGTCATTGATTTTTTTATGTTAGGTACATTTTAGTGTTTTTCTGATAAAATACTTAAGAAAAATTTAATAGGTATCTTTGGTTACATTTTTATCTTAAAAAGGTCAGCTTAGAAAATTTTTCGATGAGTGAATAGTATTTGAGACATATAAGTACATCTTTTAATCTATGTAAAGGTATAAAAAAGCAGAACTACTTTGTAAAAAAGGAAGCTGGGAAATATTTAAAGAGAAATATTAATTTTCTTAATTTTTCAAAAGGGTGTTCTTCTTCTATCTTTACTTTCTCCTCTTAATAAAAAATTTTGAAAAAGTTAATTTTTTAGATATGCCGTACTTTATATCGGAAATGGGCCAGAAATACATTCAAGAAAGAATTTGACATATAACGAATACTCCTGATGTGAAACAAACAGCATATAGAAGCAGATAGACAAGAATAAAAATATCTGAATATCTCAATTTTGAGAGAGAAAATTCAAATATGCAGACGTTTGTTTCGTTTATTTCTGGTGGTGGTGCAACGAGGATGTCAAGAATGACAGCCTATTTACCAATAAACCATAAAAAACAATAGGACAACTAATTATCAACTGCGTAAATTTTACCTTAATGTATATAAATTAGCTTTTTATTTGTTATTTAAAAATTATACACCTTATTGCTATTTAATTTTTTACTAACTCGAACCTTTTTAGAATAAGCTTGAATTTAGTCAAACATATTTACATTTATCACAACAATGCCCACAGCAGACCAATGAAGGTCAGTTTTTAAGTTGCTTATAGGTACTGTATAGTGGAAAACTTATTAATATGATATAAATTTTTCTTTGATGCAAGTATCAATTTTAAAACAAGAAGTTTCATTTTTAATTTAATAAAAAGTAACAATTTTAAAACAAGAAGTTTCATTTTTAATTTAATAAAAAGTAACAATTTTAGTGGTATTTTTTTTGTTAATTTGAAGAAAAATATTGCAACTTTACCAATTTTAGGTAAAATCTAAATACCTGAATACTTTTATTGTGGCAGCAGTTTCGGCAACAACAGTAATTAATGTATTAACGTGAAAACATGGCTTACACCTCTCTCTTATGGAAAAAAGAGAAGAACATATCTGTGAGTGAGTTATGACTATTATAGATTTATTAAATCATCAACTCATTGTAATAACTATATATTTAATAGTTAACTGAAATTTTGTGTTAAAATTTTTTTGTAGGCAAACGTAATACGCCCAGAAGGGATACATAATAGAACTGAAAAGTATAATGTAATATATGCTACTTAAGACTATGTGGCCCTTCTGGAACTTTATGAGAATTTGTTGTTGAATATATATCCTTTTTATGTAAGTATTCTATAGAATATACCATATTTTTATATAAAAAATCTACACAAGATACACTTGGACCTTTAATTTATTACCCGTATTACTTAGTGTATAATTTCTTTCAAGACATGCCATATTTTGTATAAAAAATCCATAAAAGACATCTCATGTGTCTTTAATTTTCAAATTATACATTTTTAACAGAACGAAATAAATCTTTTTTTAAGTAACAATTTTAGTGGTATTTTTTTTTGTTAATTTGGAGAAAAATATTGTAACAGTTCCAATTTTAGGTAAAATCTAAATACGTGAATACTTCTATTGTGGCAGCAGTTTCGACAACAGCAGTAACTAATGTATTAACGTTGAAACATGGCTTACACCTCTTTATTGTAGAAAAAAAGAGAAAACATATACAGATATGTTACTTACTCACAGAAGTAAGTTATGACTATTATCGATTTCTTAAACCATCAACTCATTGTGATAACTATATATTTAATAGTTAACTGAAATTTTGTGTTAAAATTTTTTTTCGGTAAACATAATACGCCTAGAAGAGATTCATAATAGAACTGAAAAGTATAATGAAATATATGCTCCTTGGGACTATGTGGGCCTTCTGGAACTTTATGAGGATTTGTTGGAGAACATATATACTTTTATGTAAGTATTCTACAGAATATACCCTATTTTTATATATAAAATCTACACAAGATACCCTTGGACTATTAATTTATTGTCCATATTACTTAGTGTATAATTTCTTTCGAGACATACCATATTTTTGTATAAAAAATCCATAAAAGACATCTCATGGGTCTTTAATTTTCAAATTATACATTCTTAACAGAACGAAATAATTCTTTTTTTTTTGTAACTATACTACAGAACATACCCTGTTTTTATATAAAAAATCTATATAGGATACATTTGGACTTTTAGTTTATTGTCAACATCACTTAGGGTCAATTTCTCTCCAGAAAACACCATATTTTGTATAAAAAATTCGTAAGAGACACTTCAAGAGTCTTCAATTTTCAAATTATACATTTTAACATATCAAAATAACCATTCTTGTAGGTATCTTACAGAACATACCCTATTTTTATATAAAAAATCAGAAAATACACTTGGACCTTTAATTTATTGCCCATATCACTTAGTCAATGTGTAATTTCTCTCCTAAAAACACTCTATTTTGTATAAAAATCTCCACAAGACGCCACTTCGGCCTGTAATTTTCCAAATTAGACATTTATAACACTAAATCTAACCTTGTTATAGCATTTTTTATAATTTTAATCTTTTCCAATGCAGTAGGAAACCTCCTTGACATTATTTTTCATATTATTTTGTACAACTTTTGGTGACTTTTTGAGAAGTCAACAAAAGGCAAAATATTTAATTTCTTACATCACAGTGCTTTTAATTTTAATATATAAACTCATATCTAAACGAAATTATGATCCACGATTTAAAGTATTCTACAGAACATGCCCTATTTTTATACAAAAAATCTATACCAGATATACTTGAATCTTTAATTTATTGTCCATATTACTTAGTCTGTGAGTAATTTCTCTCCTGAAAACACCCTATTTTTGGATAAAAATCTACACAAGGCAACACTTGAACTTTCAATTTTTCAAATTACACATTTTTAACACTTGACCTAGCTCATTATTATAGCATTTTTATAATTTTATGTCTTTTTCCAATGCAGTAAGAAGCCTCTCTAACATTATTTTTCATATTATTTATACAGCTTTTATAGAATTTTTGAGTAATCAACAAAGGCAAAATATTTAATTTTTTACATCACAGTGCTTTTAATTTTAATATCAAATCTCATATCTAAACGAAATTTTGATCCACCATTTAAGTTTTTTACAGCACATACCCAATTTTTATATAAAAAATCTATACCAGATATACTTGGACCTTTAATTTATTGTCCATATTACTTAGTCTGTGTGTAATTTCTCCTGAAAACACTCTATTTTTGTATAAAAGTCCACATAAGACATCACTTGAGCCTTTAATTTATAAAATTACACATTTTTAACCCCTGGTCTAACCCATTATTATAGCATTCTTTATAATTTTATGTCTTTTCCAATGCAGAAAGAAATCTTTCTAATATTTTCATATTATTTATACAACTTTTGGTGAATTTTGAGTAGCAACAAAGTCAAATATTTAATTTCTTACACTACAGTGTTTTTAATTTTGATATAAGATGTCATATCGAAAACATAATTATGACAATTTAAAAGCGTTTAAAATTTGTAAAAAAAATAAGAAATTATGTATTTAAAAATAGCAAAATAAAAAAACACTTTCATATTTCGCGAAAAATTAGAGAAAAGCATATCAGTGAGTTAGTTATGCTATTATCGATTCGCTGAACCGTTAGCTCATCATGATAAATGAAACTTGTGGTTTTGCTGTACACTGTTAAATAGTTTATTTCATATTTTATATATACCTTGCTTATACATATGTTGAAATTTTTTATTATATTGAATTAAAAGAGACATAAACAAAAAGTCATGCCTTGATTACTTTTTATCTCTTTAATAACTCTAACCATTATGTTAGTATTTTAAATAATCAGTTTCCTCTTAAGCACTTTTTATTCGATATTTTATTAACTTTTTATCACATTAAATAAAACGAGGCACCTATGGTTAAAGGAAATCGAACTTAATTATTTTTGCTAAAATTGTTTATTTTTTTTTTAGATATACCTTACCTTATGCTGACAAAAACCTTCAGGATGATGTGGAAATCGATTCAAGAAACTATTTGGTTTGTGGATAGTCCTCCTTTTCCAGTCCTAAACATTCTATACCCGGGGATAAAATCTTAATATGTTACAATATATGTCAGATTAAGGATAAGTTTGTATAAAATGAAAAAATAAATTAAAATTTTATGTTTCCAATTATTATTAAAGTAAGTTAGATTTATCTATTATTTGTGTCAAAACAAGGTTATAACTCGAAATTTTTTGCCATACAGGGCACTAAATATAAATTAAGATTGTTGATTTATCAGCTAAATGTTTGTTTATTATTCCCTCTTTATATTACAGTAATATTTTTCTCTTAGTTAATAAATATATTTATTAGCTGACTATATAGTCGTAAAAAATAATGTTTGATGAAATAAAAATAAAGTATATATTTGTTTTATTTTTCCTCTGCGTTATTATAAACAATCCAAATGTCTCGTAGCTTCGTATCAATTTTTTTCCAAATTTTACCTTTTCAAATTAAAAAAATATATATCAAATGGTGTTCTCTCTAAACTTTAACGCATATTCACCATTTGACAGATAACAACTAGGAAATGTGACTCCGGGGGCGTAATCCTAAAAAATAGGACATATAAAATAATGACAATACAGTACTCCTATTATCATCTATACAATTAGCTAGAAACTTGTTAAAATGAAATTGTAAAATGGCGTGTTTGCATCACTATGAGCCGCCGTAAGTTATGTACAGAATTTCCTTGTCAGACTCTCTACAAGTCATTTTACCTACATCAGTACTATTACAAACCAAAAAATTAATTTTAATCAAATTTACGATACCCTACAACAACAACTAATGGATAAAGACTCTTTTTTTATTAATCCTTATATACACACATTTAGGCCGCTACGTTGACTCAAGAGAAATAGGATTTAACTGCTAAACTTTTCACGTAGTGGTCGTAGTCTGACGGATAAGGTATCTGTGTACTGAGCGGAAGATTGGGGGTTCGAATCCCAACGACGGATATGACTTTTTTTCATTTATTAAATGGTTAAAATTATTCTTTGACTGAAGATAGGATTTAACTGCTAAACTTTGAGACATGACTTCGATAGCCCTGTGCCTATAGAGTTTGTCTTCCAACCCGAAGGTAGCTGGTTCGATCCTCGCTAGAATGAAAAAAAGTGTGACGTCATCCCAACAAAATTAAAGTGCAGCCATCAAGAAGATTGATAATTTGAATTGACAGGCAACCAGAAGAAAATGACAAGTAGTGACAGGTGACAGTTGATGTATATGCGAAAGCCAACGCCCAAATGGGGTACCCGGGTGAACTACTAGAAAATGGGAACACCTGAACTAACCTGAAAAATGAGGATCCCGGACGGAACATTAGCGGAGCCCTATGGGGTACTCGGAGTGGAGCACTAGAAAATGGGGCCCCCGGAAGGAGCTCTAAAAATGGGGATCCCGGACGGAACTTTAACGGAGCCCTATGGGGTACTCGGGTGGAGCACTAGAAACTGCGGCCCACGGAAGGGGTTCTAAAAAAGGGGCCCCACAAAAAATGGGGCGCAGTCCTAAAATGGGGGCCTCGTCGTGGGCCCGCGGGGGCGCAGCCCGGTCTATAGCGACGGTATGACTACTGTCAGGAGTTAAATACTTTAGAATATAACATTCGAGATTTCACAATAAAAATTTTTAGTCAATTAACCTAAAAAATGACAAAGTAAATATGTTCAATATTTTTTTTTAATTATAAAGTCCCTAGAAAAGATAAATGTTTTTAGAGATGGTAGTTTGTAGTTATTTCTATGCGAACTAGCCCGAAGTTTTAAGGAAAATATCATAGAGAGTAGGTTATATTGATAGAAAGAAATTTTCTTTCTTCTTTATTTCTTTTCTGTTTCTATTTCTATCGTGTTACGGAGTCCGCATGCAGTTTACTTTTTAAGAAAGTCAAGTCCTTGAAAATGACGACTTTGATTCACGACGCTCTGGCGAAGAGTTGGTTTCAGCCGCCAGGGATAAATGCAAAATTGGCCGCCCGCGACAGAAGTAAAAATTATTACCCCCGTTCTCAATTTTTTACAGTGAAGAAAATTTAGGCTACAAATTATTGAACTTTCGATAAAAAAAATCTCAAAAATTCAAAATTTTTAAATTGAAGAAAACGAGATTTAATTTAAAGTACATGTATTCAATTCTTATATTAAGTAATTATTAAAATTCGCATTAACTTTAAAAAATGTATTGCTAATTGAAAGTCTTGTTGCGATTTAATATTTTTTTTTTTAATTCAGAAAATCATTACAGAAATAAAAATTGTATTCCTAAACATGGTACAAAAGGTCATGTCTTTTTTATAAGGTCACTAATTTCTTAAATTTCAATTTTGAGTATTAAATGCAACAAGGAACACAAAAAGTCAGCATAAATAGCAATGAATTCCACAGTTAAAGTTCAGTATCGCACCAATAAGAGAGTTTGGTTGCCGATGCCGAATAATGCGACCTCTATCCTTAGAGTAGCAAGTTCGTGTGTCGAGTTTTGATATATTTCTCATTTCTCATGACGGTTTTATACAACATTTGTTGATTTGTGTTATTCTTATGTTATTGAGTGAGCCATCGAAATGTCGCCACTATGTCTTATTTACTATTTTTCAACCGTGAAATCGGTTTATGGGACACAGATACGAGATGATGGTTTGTATTGAATGCAATGGCCTGATGAGTCCCACATTAGGAAGAAATAGCGCTGCCGTCATCTTTCGGACCCGGAGTTTTTCCATGTTCTCTAGTGATTTCCGCACTTTTTAGCATGACAATAATATTTATCAATGGTCTTTGTCCGCATAGCCGAGAATTTCTTATTTTATTTTAATATTATATGGACGATAACTTCTCGTTTTATATATATATATATATATATATATATATATATATATATATATATATATATTTATATATATATATATATATATATATATATATATATATATATATATATATATATGAAGTAAAATGCGAACTGTAAATGCAATCTTCGTTCCAACCATATCTTTCCATGTTAGAGGTTGCACAGTTGGAACAAATTTTTAAGGAACATAATTCATCCTCCACAACCATCAAGATGATGGCCTACCTGTACCACCATACCGAGAAGAAAGTCAAAACTTACCCTCCCCGCCACAGTGATACGGCAGAGGTACATGTTTCGTCTCTACTAGACTCATCAGGGTACCGACATGCACCTGGCTGTGCAAAAGACAGATCGGGAGGAAGCATGCAAATACTGAACGCGGCTTCGCCGACCTCCCGCCAGATGGCGTCTACACGTTTATGCGGCTTTCACGAATTCCTCCGTGTGAGATGCAATAGCAGTGGATATATCCACATTATGCTTATGGCAAATTTAATTACGAAACTTTTTTTCCTTTTCAACTTTTCTCTAAAATGAATACATTCAAAGTTACACGAGAGAAAAGTTGAAAAAAAAACGTTTTTTTTTTTCATTAATTTTATTAATAAAAACAATGTTGCCAAACTTTTTGTAAGTATGCATATCAAATGTTTCGTTATTCAGGTTATTCTGGGGGCTCTCATGCAGAAATCTCCATGTTCTATTTCACATCCACGAAACTCCGATACAGATAAGCCCTGGTCTAATAATCGAAATCTGACATGGTTGTTATCAAATTTTCTTTCGGAAAATAGCTAATTTTTTTAAACTCAGTAAAGATTTAAAAATACACTCTACTCTGTAAAAAGACAACTGAAAAACTATTTCTTTTAGCCTTATAATTAAGAAATTCAAACAATTTAATATTGCTTCAAAAACACTTAAATTTTTGTGTTATTTTAGTAAAAATATTTTATTATCTACATTTAAAGTTTTAAACAATCTGAGCTACATTTTCCTTTTGATAGATCAAAGAATAAAACTGGTGGAACTAGCTGCCTGCAATTTCCATTAAATTTGTCAATTGCTTAGTGGTCCGTATTGACTCCAGTTCATTTGATGTTATAAAGTTAAAGAAAATTCAGATGCAAGAAGTAATTCATGAATAACGCGAGACAGAAGAAAAATACGAAAAAGATATATCGGAGTTTTACAATTAATTTTTTTCATCTTTCTTTCTTTTTATTTTTTGAGAATACCAAGTATACAGATAAGGTTTAACTTGTTTTAGAGATGGGCAAAGTTTTTCTATGATTACTGTAACTATGATTTATTGACAAGGTTTATATTTTGATTTGATTAATAAATTTACTAATGAAAGTTACAATCTTCAATACATTGTGTCTCTAAAACGTTTGTATAAAACGGTAGCGCAAATTCCTGACGATTTATCCCTATATATCTCAATCCAAAACATGAAATACAGGCTGTCAAAGTTAATAAATTTGATACTTTGGGATTTTTTGGATGAGAAATCAAAATCTGATTACAGTTTCAATGTACATTGCAGAGCCACTTGCAGCATTTCACTTGTATCTAAAACTTCATAGCCCTTTGTTTTGGTATATTAGATTTCTAAATGCTTATCCGTGTGACATCCTTTTCCAAACAAGTTAGACCAAGTAGGTGTCACTTCCAGGAACCATTTTTGCGATAATTGAATAATGAAACTGTTTTATTGCGTACTAAGACTCGTCGTACCTTCGTTCGTACTTTATCCAGGCTTATGACTGACCAAAAAATTTGGAGGGTATTTAAAGACCAATAGACCAACAAGCTTAAAGAGTTACATAACAAGCTAACATATGTATCATCATTAGGTACAAAAGAGTATTATCAAATGATTCAATCTGATAAACCTTTGCCATTTAATTTTAATATTTATCATTTAATTCTTAAATTTTTCTCAATGGCCAAACATTTTACTAATGCAGAAATGACCGATGCAATATAAGTTTACGGTTCTTATCAAAGAAGTGGTCAGGAGTTGGTGAGAGTACGCAGAGTAAGATTTTCAAATAAACCAAAATATCAAACATTTGCCGCTGTTGAAAGGGGTCTTCAAGAAACCGGCAGTTTTACTCTTGCAGCGATTGATTATGGAGTCTTACGACTCGGATACCGAAGATTGAGAAAGAAATTTTAGAACGAGTTGAAGATACACTAAATAGGGCTTTATTTCTAAAAACGAAACTAATCCATATATATATATATATATATATATATATATATATATATATATATATATATATATATATATATATATATATAATTTATTTTTGTATCTTCAACCTTTTGTTAAATATTTTTTTCTAATATTTTCGTGGGTATAGGTTTTTCCATTAGAGAAACAAAGGACAATAATTTTTTTTCTCTGACATTTCGCTCTACATAGTGAGCTTCTTCAAAAGAGCTAGGTATATTTATTTTACATCTTGAAAATACTTTTGTGTGAATGAAAGTATATATATAAAGGATGTTTTTTTATAGAGGTATAGAACTTTAAGTTGGCAACACTTTCTTAACTGGCGGCCATTTTGTCAGCTGTCAAGTGATTTATGTTTAATTTGGTTTGGCGTTTCAACATAAATAGATTGACGCCTGAACAACGCTTCCAAATTGTGCAAATTTATTTTGAAAATCATGGTTCTGTTCGAAATACGTATCGCGCACTACTTCCATTTTACGGTCAACATAATCGTCCATCAGAGCAATTAATTCGATTAACTATGGAACGTTTTCGCACCACATTTACTCTAAATGATAATACGCATCCACAGAGATGTCGTACAGTGTGTACAGAAGAAGTCATTGCTGCTGTAGAGCGTAGCGTAGAGGAAGGCCCGAATCAGTCTATCCGCCATCGTGCACAGGAATTGAATATGTGTCCATTCACTTTATGGAAGATTTTGCGGAAAGATCTTGGTTTGCGTGCTTACAAAATCCAACTCGTGCAAGAATTGAAGCCACACGATCACCTAGCAAGGCGTAGATTCGGTAAATGGGCCCAAAACAAGATTGCCGTTGATCCCGATTTTCATAAGCGAATTTTGTTTAGCGATGAAGCTCACTTTTGTTTGAATGGATACGTCAATAAACAAAACTGCCGTATTTGGAGCGATGATAATCCTCAAGTGTATGTTGAGACATCGTTATATCTAGAAAAACTGACTGTTTGGTGTGCTTTATAGGCTGGTGGAATCATTGGTCCGTACTTCTTTTAAAACGATGCTGGTCAGAACGTTACAGTCAATGGTGACCGCTATAGAGCCATGATTACTGACTTTTTCGTTCATCAATTGAACAACCATGATGTGCAGGAGCTGTGATTTCAACAAGACGGCGCAACATGTCACACAGCTCTTGCCACAACTGATTTATTGAAGGAAACGTTTGGTAACCGCATAGTTTCACGTTTCGGACCCGTGAATTGGCCTCCAAGATCGTGCGACTTAACGCCGCTAGACTATTTTCTGTGGGGATATGTGAAGTCGCTAGTCTACGCCGATAAGCCCGAAACGATTCATCACTTGGAGGACAACATTCGCCGCGTTATTGCCGATATACAGCCACAAATGTTGGAAAAAGTCATCGAAAATTGGACCTCCAGATTAGACTACGTCTGAGCCAGCTATGGCGGTCAAATGCCAGAGGTCATATTTAAATTATAATGCCAGAAGGTTATCTTTCGAATAAAGTAAATTTCATGTCACTTTAAAAAATTCATCTTTGTTTTATTCCATTTAAAATTTCTATACCTCTATAAAAAACCATCCTTTATATATATATATATATATATATATATATATATATATATATATATATATATATATATATATATATATATATATATATATTTAAGTTTTTGGTTCTCTTAGGTGTAAAATCCGTTTAAATTAATAGAACTGCGTATGTTTTATTTGTTATGTATATCTATTGACGTTTCGGTCATCCTTAACCTTCTTCAGAATGATTTTTTTATAACTATAACAAAAAAATTAATAAGTTAAGTTTAAAATATACCTTGTAAATGTTTTTACCGAGGAACACAACATTAACTACATGTTGTGAACACATGGTTCACTTTTTGACACGATACAACAAAAACCTTGCTTTTTGTGTCGCATCTTTATTTAAACTGATTTTTATTTTATAGGTTTCGGTGGTCAAGGGTTTGGAATTTTTTGCGCCTTAAGGGTCTTTGCCTGACTATTAGTTTTTCTTATGATTTACAAGCCAGACGGCTTCGCACTCCCTCCAGGGAATATTCACTCATACCAGGTACCCAAAGATACCAAAAGTATGAAGCTCTGTGGGAACCCTTTCCATGTTATCGGGTCCTAGGTGACGTGGTCTGCTGTATTTCCCATGAACTTTCGGACGGTTCGCGCGGTTGCTAGGAGAGTTGATTTCTGCATCGGTTTATACAGGTGCTCACTAAGACCCAGTCCCTTGATGTTCTGCAGGAGGTTCCTTGGTATCACTCCAGTTGTTGACAGTATTATGGGAATCGTTTGGACGCTGTTCATTGCCCATTGTCTTTGGATTTGCACCTCCAGATCTCTGTATTTGGCGATCTTCTCGTTGTATTTTGGTCTTAGGTTGCTGTTGTTAGGTACAGCGATGTCGATTAGTGTAGTTCGCCTAGAAATTTTATCTATTAGTATAATATCTGGTCTATTATGAGCAACTGTTTGATCCGTCAGAACCGTTCGGTCCCAATATAACTTGAACTGGTTGTTCTCAAGAATAGGCTCTGGATTGTATTTGTAATAAGGCACTTTTCCCACCTGTAATAGGTTGAACTTTTCTGCTAACTCTTGATGGAGTATCTTAGCGGCTGAGTCGTGTTTTTCCTTATACTCGGTTGCGGCAAACGCTTGGCATCCTCCAGTTATATGCTGAATTGTCTCCGATGTTCGACAGCCATATCTGCACTGGTCATTCTCTATTGAGGGATCTCTAATGATGAACTTCCGATAGTTCTTCGTCGGAATAACCTGGTCTTGAATAGCTAACAAGAAGCCCTCCGTTTCCGGAAACATCTGTCCTGAAATCAACCAGTAGTTCGACTCTGAGTTGTCGACATTGTCCTGATTGACCTCATTTGGATGCCGTCCATGAAGGGGCTTCTGAAGCCAGGTTTGTAACTTCTCTTGGTCTGTTTGGTGGTGAGAAGTAATATCTTGTTCTCTCAACTGTAGCGGCGTTGAAACGTCTGCCTCGCATATTGCTCGATGTAGTGTGGAAGAGTCCGCTAACCTGTGGAAATATGAACGTAAGTTTATTATTTGTTGGTCGAGCTGCTTACCAATATCCACCAATCCTCTTCCTCCTTGATGTCTTGGAAGCATTGTACGTTCAATAGCACTCCGAGGGTGATGTTTTTGTGCTTTTGTTAGTAGTGTCCTTATTTTTCTTTGCAGGTTTTGGATGTCCGTCCTGCTCCACTTTACAATTCCAAAAGAGTAGCTCAGCGCAGAGCAAGCATACGTGTTGAGCGCCTTAAACAAATTTCTGCTATTTAAATTAGTTCGTAATACCCGCCTTACCCTCCTGACAAATTCGGCTGTCAATTCGGCCTTCATAGTGCCATGGTCAATTCTTTTAGCCTGTTTCATACCTAGATATTTGTATGTTTGGTCTGCTTCCATTGCAGCTATAGTTTCACCGTTCTGCATTACAAAAGCCCCCGGTTGCATCTTCCCTTTAACGATGTTCAAAATACGGCACTTGTCAAGTCCAAATTGCATTCCGATATCCCCGGAGAACTCCTCTACAATTTTAAGCATTTGTTCCAGCTGGTTTCTGGTAGCAGCCATCAGTTTAAGATCATCCATGTATAGAAGATGATTCACTTTGACTACCTCTTCGTTGTTATTTCTAACACTAAAGCCGTATCTGGTTGAGTTCAAACGGCGTGATAGTGGGTTCATAGCAAGGCAAAACCACAATGGGCTAAGTGAATCGCCCTGAAATATTCCCTTTCGTATCGGAATAGTGTTAGTTTCGATGGTGTCGCTGGATGGCACCTGCAATTGTATCCTAGTTCTCCAGGTTGACATGATGCGTTCTAAAAAGGAAACAAAATTATTATCGACCCTATACATTCTCAATATGGTTTTAAGCCACTCATGTGGCACCGAATCGAAGGCCTTCTTATAATCCACGTAGGCAGCAAAGAGGTTTCTTCGGTTCGCACAGGCTTGGTTACATATGACAGAGTCAACAATCAATTGCTCCTTGCATCCCATTGCTCCCCTCGTGCATCCCTTCTGTTGAGTTGCAATGATGTTATTTTGCTCACAATGTGCGTAAATGCGTTGGGTTAAACAGGAGGTGATCACCTTATACAGTGTGGGTAGGCAGGTGATCGGCCTATACTTAGCTGGGTCATGTGTGTTATGTTGGTCCTTTGGTAGGAGGTACGTAATACCTTCGGTCAAGAACAATGGCATTTTTGCTGGGTTAAGGAAAACATCATTAATAAGATTAGCCAGCTGATGGTGCACACACCAGAACTTTTTGAGCCAGTAGTTCTGGATCCCGTCGAGACCTGGAGCTTTCCAGTTATGGGATTCCTTGATTATTCTTGAAATTTCCTCGGTGGTAAATGGCTCAAACTGCATCTGGATGTAATCTTGGCAGATTTGATGTTCTTCATTGATCCAGTCAGCCGCGATGTTACAATCGGCTGGTGTGGAAAGTTGGTTTCCCCAGAACTCTTCTACCTGCTCTCTATTGGGATATCTATTATCTGCTATATTAGGTGGAGAGTTTAACTTACGGTAGAAAGTCTTTTCTGATCGTTGGAAGAGCGCATTTTCTCGTTTTCGGTTATTGCTGGTCTTGTCTGTCTTAGTTTTTCTTATTTTTATGGTTATTATTTTTGATTAATTTTGTGTATATTTAATTCGTATGGGGAATTATTTTAGAATGTTATAATATATTTTGCTTAGGTGTTTTATGTCAGCTTTTGTATTTATAGATTTCTTATTTTTTTGAATTGAGATCATTTCGTAAAATTTGCGTTTTTTTGTATTGTTTTCTGTTTTGAGAATTTTTACATTTTCAAAATCAAAAGTGTGATGTTGTTCTGTAATGTGGTTTGTCAATGTGGTCTTATTATGTATGTCGTATTTGTGTCCATTAATCCTGTTTTTAAGATGTTGACTGGTTTGGCCGATGTAAACTCCGTCACAATTTTTACATGGGATCTCATATACTGGCTGTATTCTTTTGAGTAAATTATCACTGATCAAAGTGAAAAAAGTGAAACTGATAACTTCATGTTCTATTGAATATGCATTTACTTGTCATTGGGTCGAAGTGATCATGATTACTTCAAGTGACAGAACTGAAAGTGATCATTACTCAAAAGAATATACCTACTACGTGTGTTTTTTTATCTTTAGGTATTTTGGATTTTAAGTTACTAAAATTGTTTTTTAGTGGATTATGTTATTTGTGACTGACAATAATATTATGATTTTTGAGGACATATTTAAGTTTTTCTGAGAGTTGTGGTATATATGATACGGAAACATATTAGTTTTGTTGTTTTATTTTTTGGTGTTGAGGGTTTTGGTTATTGTTATTGTAAAATTTGTGTATTATTTTTTTGAAGATATTGTTTATAATTTTAGGGGGATAACTGTTCATTAATAAAGCTTCCCTTGCTTATTGAGTTGC
Organism: Diaprepes abbreviatus; assembly: GCA_034092305.1. Taxonomy (NCBI): domain Eukaryota; kingdom Metazoa; phylum Arthropoda; class Insecta; order Coleoptera; family Curculionidae; genus Diaprepes; species Diaprepes abbreviatus. Next base: position 1,042,253 of record JASJET010000178.1, on the reverse strand, counting down.
TTCGTTTGGGTATTCTGGATTGGATAATTTTATGGCTCGGTCTGCAATTCTTATCACCACCGATTTTTTTTGGGATAGAGGATGTTGGGAATTATAATGTAGATATCTAGAGAACCATGTTGCTTTTGTATACCATTGAGTTTTGATGGCGTTATTTTGATGGTAAAATGTAAGGTCTAAGATTTTATTTTTTCCTTCTTTTTTTATAGTGAATTGTAATTTTTGATGTTAGGCATTAAATTTATTTAGAATATCTTCACAAAGATTTTTTGGAATTACTGTTATACAATCATCTACATATCTATAAAAAAATTATATATTAATGTCGAAACTGGCTCTAACAGTTTCTTCGAGGTCCTCCAACACTAGCTGGGCTATAATAATAGATATTGAGGCACCCATGGCACAACCCTCTATAAAATTTATCATTGTAGAGAAAATATGTTGATGTAAGCGTTTGTTCTACTGCGTTTTGAATTTCATTGAGCGGTATATCTGTATATTTGTTATTATTTTTTTTGCTAGGCGTATTGGAATATTGGTATATAAGAAAATTACGTCTAAAGATATCAATATGTAGTTTTCAGGTAAAGTGTGTATTTAATTTTATTTTTAAAATCCGTGGAATCTTTTATGTAGTATTTATTTTTGCACATTTTGCAGTATGGCTTTTAGGAACTTTGACAATTTTTCGTAAGGTGATTGTATACATGAAACTATTGGCCCGAGAGGAATATTTTGTTTATGTAATTTTGGTAGTCCATAAATTCTTGGTGGTTGTGTGTTTTGATTTTTAAATTGTTTGGCAGTATGTGGAGAGATAAACATTTTATTTTCCTAACGTGTGATGAGTTCGTTATGGTTTTTTTGATAAGCGGTTGTAGGATCTTTCTTTAATTCTTTATATGTGGTAATGTCTTGTAAAAAAAAAGGAAAAATACAAGAATATATATATATATATATATATATATATATATATATATATATATATATATATATATATATATATATATATATATATATATATATATATACAGGGTGATTCAAAAATCGATCACGAAACTTAAGAGGGTGATTCTACTTGACAAAATAAGGGTAGAGCTTCATATAATTTTTTTTCAAAATGTCATTCGTTTTCGAGTTACAAGCCGTCCAAGTTCAAGTTTTTATTTTTTGTTTTTTGAATTACTCGCTTACAGGAAAACCGATTTGACTAATATTTGAAAGATACGCTAAGTCTTCTGCGCTTCATCATTTTAGTAACAATTCACATTGATTGTTTGCCGCTAGAGGGCACTTTACCTACATTGAAAATTGTTTTTTTGTCATAATTTTTTAGTGTTGACAGCTACAGTAGTTTTTGGCATAATTTCTGAAAGACTGATGCCAGGCCTTTAAAAAAGGTGCTCTTTATTTACATCGCTAAACCCAACGGTTTAGACGTAAATCACCCTTAAAAATTAAGTGGTAAATTTACTTTTCTCATTTCATTACCACCAGCTACCAGGTAAATAGCTATCAAAGTATACTAGAGCTGTCAGTTTAACATCAAATAAATTCGCTTTTTAAACTATTTAATTTATAATCTTAAAATAACTAATAATGGCTAATCAGTAAATATTCATATTATGGATTATTGCGATATACATTTAATTGATAAAAATTAATGAAACAGTACTAAACAAACTAAAAAAGATTCTCAAAATGTCCCCCATTTTCTTCCATACATTTCCTAACACTCTTCAAAAAATGTCGCCTCACTCGATGAAAAATTTCTGGTGTTTCTTTAATAATTTGGCACTTTTCGATTATCCTGAAGCGAAGATCCTCGACGTTGATTACTGGAATATCGTACACCAATTGTTTCAAATGACCCCAAAAGAAAAAATCCATAGGATTAAGGTCTGGTGACCTCGCTGCCCATGCCAATGGTCCACTTCGTCCTATCCATCGCTCAGGATACGTTGCATTCAAATACTGTCGGACACGTATACTAAAGTGGGGCGGAGCTCCGTCTTGGAGGATCCACATGTTGGCCCTTACTTCCAATGGCACATCTTCCAGATACAATGGGAGACGATTTTGGATAAAATCTAAGTATACGTCACCAGTTAATGGGCCATCAAAGAAATGAGGACCAATAAGGTAATCTCCTATTATCCCTGCCCACACATTTAGTGAAAATCTACGCTGATGTTTCGTTTCTACCACATTGTTTGGGTTCTCGTAAGCATATGTGTTGATGTTGTGTAGATTTGTTATGCCATCACGAGTGAAACCAGCTTCGTCAGTGAATAATATGACGCCAATTAATCGATTATCGTGTTCATACTTAGCTAGGATCTGATTGCACATTTCCAACTGTCTCGGCCGATCATCGTCATAAAGAGCCTGCACCTTTTTTGAATGAAACGGGTAGAGTTGTTCTTCTCTTAGTATCCTCCATGAACTAGCCTGACAGAGCCGCACTTCATTCCCAATTTTTCTAGTACTAATACCTGGATTATCTTCAATAATTTCAAGCACTCTTTCTTCTTGTTGCACGTTTCTAGCAGTTCTAGGTCTTCCCCTATTTCCATTATAACTTTTAAAGAAACCACATTCCGCAAGCCTCCTGTGCACACTGGAAAATGTTTGAGCATGAGGGATATTTCTTTCCGGATAACTCTCCATATAATATCTTCTTGCCAACTCTGCATTACCATTTGCTTTTCCATAACAAAAATGGATATCACAATATTCGATATTTGAATATTGGTGATTAGCCATTATTAGTTATTTTAAGATTATAAATTAAATAGTTTAAAAAGCGAATTTATTTGATGTTAAACTGACAGCTCTAGTATACTTTGATAGCTATTTACCTGGTAGCTGTTGGTAATGAAATGAGAAAAGTAAATTTACCACTTAATTTTTAAGGGTGATTTACGTCTAAACCGTTGGGTTTAGCGATGTAAATAAAGAGCACATTTTTTAAAGGCCTGGCATCAGTCTTTCAGAAATTTGCCAAAAACTACTGTAGCTGTCAACACTAAAAAATTATGACAAAAAAAACCATTTTCAATGTAGGTAAAGTGCCCTCTAGCGGCAAACAATCAATGTGAATTGTTACTAAAATGATGAAGCGCAGAAGACTTAGCCTATCTTTCAAATATTAGTCAAATCGGTTTTCCTGTAAGCGAGTAATTCAAAAAACAAAAAATAAAAACTTGAACTTGGACGGCTTGTAACTCGAAAACGAATGACATTTTGAAAAAAAATTATATGAAGCTCTACCCTTATTTTGTCAAGTAGAATCACCCCCTTAAGTTTCGTGATCGATTTTTGAATCACCCTGTATATATATATATATATATATATATATATATATATATATATATATATATATATATATATATATATATATATATAAACTAAAACCAAAAACTAAAGAACCTAAACCCAAGAAAAGACAAAATAAAAGAAAAATGACTTCGGTTTGCAAATTTTGTTAAAACTGGCTTGATTAAAGAAAAGATGACTGAAAGACAAATTCAACATATTCTCGAGCAATTTCATTGATTTTTTTTTGTGAAGTTGGCAGCTGTTACCTAGATAAGACAGGTGTTCATAAATATTTCATAGACTAAGACTCAATATATTCTTTAGCCATTTCATTAATTTTTTTAAAGAAGATAGAAGGTATTTCCTAGCTAAGACAGGTGTTCGGCTTTAACATCCGTTTTTCTGTTGTTTTAAATAAAGACGAAGCTTTTTTTTGATATTGCCCGTATTCATCCTAGTTTTTTTCAGATCTTTTGTGCTTTTAATCCAAAACTAACTAGTGATAGTCAAGTAATGATCAACTTATTGAGAAAGCTTGCAAAAGAATTTCATATAAAATCCAAGAAGAATTGCTAATACATCAGAGAATTAAGACATATTACATATTTATTTATAAAGAGATGATATTCTAATAACATTCAATTAGTTAGTAAAATTAATATTAATTAAAAAAATATGTTTTTCACAACAAATAATACTATTTTCGCTTTCTGTAACTCCATAACAAAAAAAAAATAGACAAAACTGGGGTCTAAAATTTTTTATTAATTTTTAATTAAGACTTAAGATCGAACGTTAATATTAAATAATAGACAGTCAACAAAATTGGTTGGATTACCAGATAAATAATTTAAAATACTCGGTCAAACTTTAAGTAACTCTATTCAGTATTTCACATATCGATTTCTTAGTTACAGTCTTTTTTCTATAAATATATTTTTCATTTAAAATATATTTATTATCACTAAAGTAAAACTCAACACTTTGAAAACAAAAGAATGCTTAATAGATTTGTGTAAATTTGTGTAGTACATGAATTTGACATATAAAATTTTACTGCTTAGATATAGTCTCACCTTTAGTAAATCCAAAACAATATAATTTGTGTGAAAACTTCGGTCTAAAAGATTTTTATTACTTTTTCTTTAGGACTTTTTAAAGATTAAACTTTAATATTAAATAATTCAACCGTACACTTGTCCGTTGCTATATACTGTCTTCATTTCACAACAAAAAGTAAAACTTACTCTATACTATGAGCAAAGTTTATTACTAGATATGGTCACAAGCGGAGCAATACGTCCTTGTATTTAAGTTTATGAATTTCAAAAACTTACTGGCAAAGTTCTGGTTTTTATTTTTCTTTTATAGAAACAGTTAGAGGGGTAGTATAAATAATATGACATGTTTAACCAGAAACTATAAAATCTTCACAGCAAATATAAATATATAAATATTATAAGTAAAATATTACTAAAGGTAACGATACACGTTTTAGTATCGACAAAATATGAAAAAAAAAAATTTTAATAACAGATTATTTCAAGATTTACCCTTAGACCATCGTCACAAATGTTTGGATACTTACCAAATAAATCTGCTTAAAAGTGAAAAATAACTGTAAATTTCTATATGAAATTGAAATTTTTGAAGTCGGCGCCAAACCAATACTTGGTAATATGTGATCCGCATAAACAGATTAAAAATCCGTTATTTGTAATTACTTTCTTACCATAATTTGTTAATATTAGTAATTATTTATTTCATTTAGAAATAACTTGACGCCGACTTCAAAAATTTCAATTTTATATAAAAATTTATAGTTATTTTGCACTTTTTAATGCACTTTTAAAAGTCCGTTCAAATTTTTTTATAAAAATTTTATTTTTCGATTTTTAGTTTTGAATTCATTATGTTATCCATAATTGAACTAAGTACTAATCGAGATTAGTGTACCTCGCAATGATTCCATGGTGGCAAAAAAGTACCCATTTTATCCAAACTTGTAAATCACCCTAAAATGAACCACTAAAAATTTTTTGATTCTTAGGGCTTCAAACCTTGAGACGTAAATTTCTTAGTTTGTATACTTCCCAAGAACTCCGCAATATCAATTTTAGACAAAATCGGAAAATGTAAAATTTTCCGTCTCTCAATCAACCTAATAACTGTAAAAAATTGATTTTATAATCGTAATACACGAGCCCGAAAACTCCTTAATACCAAATCGGAAAAAAAGCAATAAGGTAAAATTTTCAACCCACCATATTGAATTCGCCATATTAAATTTCGAAAAAAAAATAAATTTTTAGATCTTAATCTAATCTAAATTTAAACCCTTCAAAGCTTTTTAGTACCAGTTTTGAATGAAATCCGGAAATTTCAAATTTCTAGACCGTCGTCTTGCATCTGACATATTAAATTTTCTTAAAATAATTTTATATTCGCTATTTACATCCTCCAAAAAGGATTTAGTCCCACTTTCGCCATATTGCAAAAATACTTTTAAATTCATAATTTATACCATCAAAAACCCCCTAAATCAATTTTAGATAAAGTTTTTAGGACGCCATATTGAATCCGCCAGATTGAGTTTTTCAAAAACCATTCTTAAAGTCGTAACTAACACTAACAAAAATCCCACAATATTGATTTTAGACAATATATATATATATATATATATATATATATATATATATATATATATATATATAATATATAGAATCTTTAATCCACTATCTTTAATTTTTTTTAAAAATAATTTCCATATTTAATTTAAGTTCAGATTCGTAAGGTGGGATCCCAAATACTCCCCGATATCAATTTTGAAAAAAATCGGACAAAATTAATTCTTTATCCACCATATTGGATACGCCATATTGAATTTTTTAAAAATAATTTTAGATTTGTTATGTGTGACCCTGAAAACTCCCGCGCACCCATTTTGGAGAAAATCGAACACAATTGATTTTTTTGTCCGCCATATTGGATCTGCCATATTCAAATTTTTAAAAATATGTTGGATTCATTATGTGCGAAAACTCCCCCACACCAGTTTTAGGGAAAATTGGACAAAATTAAATTTTTTTGTCCGCCATATTAAATCCGCCATATTGAATTTTTTATAAATAATATCAGATTTATTGTGTACGATCCAGAAAATTCCCTCATACCAATTTTGGAGAAAATCGGACAAAATTAATTTTTTTGGCCGCTATATTATCAGCGCAATCTTAAATTTTGCTGCACCAATTTCGTCCAAAAGAATATGAGACAACCGCAGCATCTTCCTAGACATAACGTAAAAAATTTGATTCAGATCGATGCAGCCGTTCCGGACTAATAATTTAAAATACTTTGTTAAAAGTTAAGTTGCTCATTTTATTATGTTACATAATGAATTCATAGTTATAATCTTCCTTCTATAAAGATATTTTTCATTTAAAATATATTTATCATGACCAAAGTAAAAAACATTTTCAAAACAAAGTTTGTGAAAACCTGCATATAAAACTGATCTGTTTTATATGCTGGTAGTTTTGTCTTCAGTAAATGCAAAGCAATACAATTTGGGTCAAAACTAGGTCTAAAATATTTTATTACTATTTTTTTAAGATTAAACTTTGATATTAAATAATATAATCGTGCACTAGTTTCTTGCCATATATTGTCTTTATTTCACAGCAAAAAGTAAAACTTATTCTATATTGTGAGCAAAGTTTACTACTAGATACGGTCCCAAGTGGAGCAATACATCCTTGTATTAAAGTTTATGAGTTTCCAAAAAACTTATTGGCAAAGTTCTGGTTACTGTTCTTCTTTCATAGGAGGAGCAGTTGAGGTGGTAATATAAATAATATACTCTAATTTAACCAGGAATTATAAAATCTTAAGGGGTCTTGTAGGTTACATTTTTCAAAAAAAAAAAATTATTAATTTTTTTTTAATAGAAAGAAAAGAGATACCATTTTATAATTTTGCACATACATTTATTCGTACTTTAAGTATATAAAAATTTTTTTTTTTTTTGGATTTTTTTATGTTTTTTTTTACTCATAACAATTTAAAAAAAAAAACACCAAAAAATGTAGGCGGACGTGATTCCAGGTGACTGAGTCGTCTGAAAAGAAAGAAAAAATACCAAATTAATCCTTGTTCAAGTGCCCATGGTCCTTACCAGAATGATTATTTTCCATCCAAAAATAACAAAATGGCGGCCATTTCAAAAAAATCCATTTTTCAGGGTGAAAAATCGGGTAAAAATCGGAAAATTTGTAATCTATCAAAGTACAAAATTATAAAATGATATCTCTTTTCTTTCTATTAAAAAAAATTATGTAACCTAAAAGACCTCTTAAGAGCAAATATGAATATAAAACATAACATATGTAAAATATCTTGCAACATTACTAAAGCTAAAGACTCTAGTTTGAATATCGAATAAATATCGAATAAATATTCTTATGAACAGATTATTTAGAGCTTTACCTCTCTTTACCTCTCTTTACAGTTGTCATAATGGGTTGGATACTTACCAAACAAATGATTTAAAATACTCTGTTAAAGATTAAGTTGCTCTTTTTAATATTTTATACATCCTACTAAAAGTTATTTTTTGTATGCTGATATTTTTATTTGAAGAACGAAAGCTTTCATGGCTTTGGTCCAGTTGAGAATCATGGTTCTTGGGTTTAGACAGTGTCAAATGGGAATTATTATCTGACGTTTCACCTACGATTGCACAAGACATCTTCAGGGATCTTTACTCCATGAGATTAGAACACTGAATGACTGTCGAGGAGCAACAGCCAGGTAGTTATACACCACTGGTGCTCAACGAACTGTGATCGTGCATTAGAATCGATTTCCACGCGTGATGTAGACTCTAGCCTGTATCTTTATTAATATTATTTGGATATTTACAAATTTCGATTGATTCTCTAACTTTACGTTTGAAGAACCGAGACACTGATGCTAGCATCTCAGTTTCTTTTATATTAAAGGTGTGACCTGTGCAGTGCGGGTGGTAAGCTACCGCAGATTGTGCAATTTATTTTTAATACATCTTTCATGTTCCTTAATCCTAGTGGATATAGACCGTTCTGTTGCATCCACATATACTTTACCACAAGAGTAAGGTATCTTATAAACGTCTACTGTTTGTAAAGGTATTGCATCTTTTGGTGACGTTAAACATTGTCCTATTTTCTTACATGTGTTGAAAATTGTCGGATTGTTTGATTTTCGGAGCAATTTGGCAATCTTGTCGATGGTTTCGTGTATGTAAGGCAATACTGTCCATAGGTGATACAATTATGATGCTTTGTTGAGGAGTTGAATTTTTATATTTATTAATAAAACGTCTAATATCTTCAGCTCAATATCCGTGGCCTCTCAAAGCGTTAGTCAGCTTTTCTGTTTCTGATTTCAGCGATTATTCGTCACATATTGAAAGAGCTCTATGTACCATAGAATTAATTATTGTTTTTGAGAAGGATAATGGTGTAACGTTGCATTGAGATATCGATTTGTATGTGTTGGTTTTCTGTGCACAGAATGTCCTAATTTGCCATTATTTTTCCTTTGTACCAGTACATACATCGAGACAGGGAAGGACACTCCTTTTCACTCAGTTTTCATAATGAATTTAATGCTAGGATGTTGTTGATTTAGATGATCCAAGAACCTATGGGGGTTATCTGCTCCATGCGGCCAAATTACAAACGTATCATCTACATATTTACGCCAAAATTTAGGTTTTAGAGGAGCAAAAGACAAGGCGTTTTCTTCGAAAGCTGCCATGAAGATGCTCGCTAGCACGGATGACAGCAGAGATCCCATGGTCGCTCCCGAAATCTGCTCGTAGAAAGTTTTTTGAAAAGTATAATAGGTAGAAATCAGACATGCTTTAATTAATTCTGGTAAGATAGAATCCATGTTGTTATTTCGTAACATGTCTGATATTATGGAAAGTGAATCATTTATAGGAACATTTGTATACAGGGATTCTACATCAAAACTGACAAAGTGTCCAGAGTTTTTAACAAAGGATTCAGTTTTTCCTGTAAATGAATGTAAAAGAGATGAATGTATAGATGGCATTTCGACTGACGATTTTTTTAGTCTGACATCGAAGTCGGTAGGTTTTTAGTATCCTCTCGACATATCTCGAAATTTATATTTTACTTAACAGTAATTACCTGCGAATGATGCTCTCGGTTCGATACAGCTCCACTGACGAGACCATGAGGTGGTCGAAACCCGTATGGAGAGAGAATCAGAATGGTATTTGCCGGAAATAAACTGTTTCAATATTTTATTTCCTTTTTCTTTGCTTGAAATGAGAATAATATTATTTCAACATTCACGCTAATATTAGAAACTAGCTGGGAATTGAATACTGTCACACAAATTAGGTTATGTAATAACGATCAGCATGGGGATCAAAAATTATTCACGTGAGCAATCCAGTTTTATATGTCAAGTTCGTAGTGTTGTCGCAGGAAAAATATTTATACCGATACTTCTGTTAATAATTTCTTTTTTAAATAATAATTTTAGCACATCCCTTAATATTATTTAAAATCTACCAAACTTAATTTGATTGAAAGAATATCATATTTTCAACTCTATTTTAAACTAAAAATGTTTCAGTAGAGGAGAAGATGTTTGTTATTCTCAGTAAATAACAGGAAATTGTGACGTTTTCTTACTTTCATAACGTTGTTATTTACTGTGTGAAAAATAAGATATTTTTATGATTCTAATATTAAATTAAGTTTTCTCGTATTTTAAAATATATATTTGTTATAAGTTTAATATTGTGTTAATTTATTTGCGTTTGAATAATAGTTGTATGCATGGAAATATATTTTTTTGATTTGGTTATTAAGGCAATTAATGCTGCAATATGGCTAATCTTCGAAACGACTGAACCGATCTCGATGAAACTTTACATACATGAAAATAAGATTATTAGGAGTAATATAAGCTGCTTTCTATTCTGTCTATCTATTTGTCTGCCCGTAAGGGCTAATCTTCGGAAGGGCCGAACCGATTTCGATGAAACTTTATAGACATAAAAAAGAGGGCGTCAGGAATGATATTGGCTGCTTTTTCTCTATCCGTCTGTACGAGCTAATCTTCGAAGCAATTGAATGGATTTCAATGAAACTTTACAGACATGAAGAGGAAGTTGTCAAGAGTAATAAAAGCTGATTTTATTTAAAACAATTGTATTTATTATTTATTTCAATTCAAGATTTTTTAGGACCAAGTAGCGGGTAAAAGCTAATTTTTAATAATAATACTTCAGGAATTAAATAAAATTATAAGACCGTGCAGCCCGGTAGTTTGATTTCTCAGAATTTGAATTTTGGTCGACAGCATCTAAAGGTGCCGCATTTACAATGAAAATTTGAAGACCGAAGGTGACTCTTTATTTGCTATATAATAATTGAACTTTTAAGTGCAATTAATTATTTTTCGTTTCCGCGGCCGTCGTCTATGTGTTCTGCTTTCCATGTTTAAAAACATGAAACTTTCGAATACGATACAAACATGGGAACAGAAATTAGTAGAAGTGAAAACTTATTTGGGTGGAGGCATGAAAAATTACAAAACCAACCTATTGCCAAATGAAATTCTGGCGAAAGGTCTACAAATTTCTACAAGAAACGAAAGGAAAGAATATATATATATATATATATATATATATATATATATATATATATATATATATATATATATATATTCTAGCTTTTGCTTTGCTGCCTTCTTCATTACATACCTATAATATTGATCTCTATCACTGGCCTTCCTGAAAAATGTAGATATCATCATCAACGCTCACAAAATCTTGAAATCGGGCCATAATCCAGATGAGTTATTAATATAGCTCGGTCTACATATTCTTCTTCTTCTTCAGTTGGCTGTATTGTCTTCTGTGTTTTGATAAATTCAGCTTTTCTAAAACAATCGGCAATTGTTGGTGATATCACTTTATTTCTAGCTTTTTAAGGGGTATTATACCATCTTAAAGATTCATGAGGAAATTTTTCCCTTGTTTTCAATTCCTCTGGCTATCTTCCTTACAACTTATTGCTGATATTTCTTTTAGGTTCTTGATAATAACCTGATTCATTGGTAGAAGCCGGCTAGTTGTAATTAGACATAAATATTCGACTTGTATTATATGCAAAGCTTTTGTTAAAACCTTTGAATGCGTTGCGCAATTGTTGATGAATAACAACACCATTCAATGATTTTTGTTGTTTGTATAACGGACAGGTAGCGACGAGAACAATGTGGCTATTTCAGTGTTCTAATAACAACGAGTTTATACTTCTTTTATTTCCACATGTTAGCGCCAACGAAGACCGTAATTCTCTTTTTACTAGTTTTCCTTTAATGGCATGGAAGTCGGAGAAAATCGAGTCTCTAGCAAGAAAGCTTGTAAAAATAAAAATTTTAAAATTTACAGTCGATCGGGTCCTTTTTGGCTCAAATTGTAGCTGATGGATGCTCCTAAAAAGCTGGTGTGGCAGGTTGAAAAAGTTCAACATGACGGTCAAAAATTTAATATAGTGGCCTAATTTTATAAAATCAACCGATTTGAACAGAATTTGGTATGCGGGGCTTTTTGAGGTCGTTGATTACGAATCCGAGGTTTGATTTGCAAAATTTAAGATGGCTGATCCAATATGGCGGACGTATTTTTTGAAAATCATGCAACCCCAAAAACCCCAGTATTAGAAATTTGGTACAAATCAATTGGTTTTCAAAATATAGTCCGCTATTTTCGATCTGCCATCTCGAATTTGGCAAACCTGACCTCTGATTCGTGATAAGAAACCCCCGAAACCTCCGTATACAAAATTTGGTGCGAATCGATTAATTTTCAAAAAATACGTCCGCCATCTTAGATCCGCCATATTAAACTTGAGAATTTTGGAAATTTGACCTCAGATTCGTAATCGACGACTACAAAAATCCCCGTAAACCAAATTTGGAGCAAATCCATTGATTTTCAAAAAATATTTCCTCCATATTGAACTTAAGAATTTTGCAAATTCGATCTCGAATTGGTCAGTTACCTCAAAAATCCCTGGATTCCAAATTTGGTGCAAATCGGTTGATGTTCAAAAATTCGGCCACCATATCGGGATTTTGACCGCCATATTGGATCTGCCATGTTGGATTTTGTCAACCTACCACGCCAGCTTTTTAGGGGCATCCATCAGTTACAATGTGAGCCAAAAACGACCCGATCGGTTGCGAATTTTTATTTTGTCAAGTTTTTTTTGCTAGACACTCGGTTTTTCTCCGGCTTCCGGTGGCCATATTTGAGCCGCCATATTGGATTTCTCAAAGGCGCACTAGACATTTGAAAGCATGCTCTAAGCTTTAGACTGAGCTCTTGGTCAATTTTTTTGTTTGCTTCTAATTTTGGTCATAACTCTTATACGGTTGACGCGGATTGTTCCATATAAATAAAAATATACAATGACGTAAAGTCTAGAAAAAAGAACTTGACTTTTTTAATACGAATTTTTTCCATTATATTAAATTTTACAGGGTGAGTCAAAAGAAACTGTGCTATCATCAACTAAGATTTTTTTAATGACCGTCAATTTGTAATATATTTTTAGACTTTCTGCAAAATGTTTTGTACTAAAATGCAACTGATTTCAATATATCGACAGTTAAAATTTGAGTGATAGCAACCTAAGCGATTTATTAATTCATTCTGAACATTTATGACTACTTCTGTAGTAATCAACCGTATTTCTTGAACAATCCAAGTCTTAAAATCTTCTGTGTTAATTAGCTTAGTTTGGAAAACTTAACCATTAAGGTACCCCCGAAAACAAAATTCAAATGGTTTTAGGTCTGGAGACTATTTAACAACAGATTGTTTGTAAAAATGAAGATTTTTTTATATCATGGATAGTAACAGATTAAACAATAAATGCAATTAATTTATAAAAGACGGCAATTTTTCATGAAAAATTTCCATTAAAAAATATGCTTGCATTACTTGTTTGCACACTGACGTTATTGTAACATGAGTACAATACACAAAAGCATATTTTAAGCTTTTTATCTTTACTTTATTGTCTGCTTTGCTTGCTAAAAACATATTGACAGCGCAAAACCTAGCGAGCAGGCCATTGTAAATGAGTGTCGAGCAAAGTAAGGAAACAGTAGGATTTGCTCCCCTATCAGGCGTTCTTTTTATGTACTATTTTAGGGAAAAGATTTATCATGTAAATCGAAACATCGTAGTTTTTGTAGGTTTTTTTACTTAAAACGGCAGAGAATACAATGAAAGAAAGTTTTACCGGGGAAAGCGGAAAAATTAATCTCTTAATAATATTAAAATGGTTTTAATTATTTATACATGAAAAACGAATTTATAGAAATCACGTAGTTTTTGACTTGACGTTTACATAGCAACCACTGTTCCATTATCGTTAGGTACAGAAAAGCTTGTAATAAACTTACAAAAACAAAATGAGCCAATTGCGGGAATTGATGAAGCAGCTAATAGGGCTACCTTCGATTTGTTAACCCCAGAAATCAGGGAATGGTATGAAAAATTGTACAAACGATTCTTGGAAAAGTGAAAATGTAAAGACGTTTCTGAAAAGTATGGCTAAAATAATTGCTACGATATTTTAAAGAAAAGGAGAAGGTAGAGAAATTATCAACACTTTAATTACATTGTTAATAAACCGGTGTTGGTTTTAGAGAATAATCAAAACTTAGACCAATATTACATAATTATAGAATTGTATTTGTGCAGATTAGCTCAGTTTTTGTTAATATATCTGCTTTTATATATATATATATATATATATATATATATATATATATATATATATATATATATATATATATATATATATATATTGTTGTAATATAGGAGAAAGTCTGGCCTACTAATTATCGACTTATCCCTGTATACTCCTACATTACAAGCACGTTCGGTTTTCTTTCTTTGTCTCTCATATGGGTTGTCTCTATCGGTCTCTCTCTTTCCGGGATATTTTGTCGTCATCGGGTTATTTGGCAGGGAAAACCTAGAAAAGACCTGCCATGTCTCAATCGGCTTAATGTATATTACAAATTTCTTTAAAAATGTGGGTGTTTCGTCCCGGTACCAACTATAGGACTCGTCAGTGGGATTCTAGTTGGTACCTTCCCAGACACCCGTCGTCGTACTTATTAATGTTCGGAACTTATATTTGAAGTTAAATCTGGCCGGAGGATGGCGGTAAGATGTTGAATAATACGACAATATATATATATATATATATATATATATATATATATATATATATATATATATATATATATGTATTTCTCTCCTTTCATCCTTGTGATTTGCTAGTTTCATCATTTATATTACTGCGTCGATCTTTCTAACCTTTATTTACATAATTTTTTTTGTTGTAAACTAAAGCACAATTTTAAAAAGGACTTTTCTTTGAAATTAAATTAATTAATTAATTAATTTTAGAAAAAAAAGAGGCAAATAATACCAACCGACAAATCTAAAGTTTTAACATACAATGAGATCGAAAATTTGTGAAAGAAATATTAAATGATCCGCATTTTATAATCATGAATTTATTGGAGAGAACTATATAGATCAAAGTTAGATAATATCGAAGTTACATTAGTGGTAAAGATACAAGAGCGTAGAAAATAAGATTTTCAACGTTTTTCATCGTTTTTTTTTCAACATACTCTCACATAACTTTTAAGCACTTGCATCACCTGTCCTGAAGTGACTTTATTTTATCAGGAAACTGATTGCTGTGAGCTAAATGGCGTCCTTTGAGGTATACTCTAAAAGCAACTAGTGTAAAATTGCATTAAACAACATGTTCATCATTTACCATTGTACAGGGTTAGTCAATGATTGGATGAAGTAGATTTGTGCCTTTTCGGTGAAATTAACAAAGAAACTATATTTATTGTTTGATACAGTTTATTTTTACGCAGATTTTAAAAATATTTAGGACTCTACAGGGTGAGCCAAAAAACTAGGACAGCATAAAGTTGTATTTTTTTAAATAGAACACCCTATATACGAATCGTATTTTCGATTTAGCTTATAATTTTAAATCTTTTTTATTAAGGGTTTACTATAACAAAACTTTATAGTTTCTGAGATAATTAAGTTTAAAGAAAAAAGTCACATTTTCAAGCATCAATTCAATCCTAAATAACGTTTTCAATCTTATGACAAATATATTCAAATTTGGAATTTAGCAAGACCAAGGACAAGTTAACATAATTTTTACCTAATATTTGCAATAAAAGCTACAGGGTGTTGAACACATCGGCTCAAATTTGAACAAGTTTAAATGAATCAATATCTTTTTTTTTAAATGGTACACCCTGTATATTTTCATGTTATTTAATAGAGTAATAAAAACCCTAAAAGTTTTGTTCAATATATCCTATACCTATTTATAATAGTTTTTGAGATATTTCAGTTTTTCTTATTTTCCATACTTTTTTACAGAAATAGTCTTCATTATCATAGTAGCCATGTAAAATAATAAAAAGAAACTACAGAAACAAACAGAATGTGGTTAAATATGATGAAATACATTATTCGTTATATTACAACGGCAATAGTTTAATTAAACATAATGTGAAAAAATTAACACCACAATAACGACAAGGCAAATACATATTTACTTTTGTACTAAATTGAAACAAAAAAATTACCTATTAAATACTGAGATTAATTATTTCTTTTTAATAAGTGTTCGAATAAACGACCCTCTTGTGCAATGCACAAATTTAGTCTTTTTTGCAGATTTTCTCGGACCCTGGACAAAATTAGTGGCGTTATTGTTCTACAGGTATCCCTAATCCTGTTTCGCATATCTTCCACTGTTGTTGGTGGATTAACATACACCTTATTTTTAATATAACCCCATAGGAAGAAATCTAATGGGGTGATGTCGCAAGACTTTGGTGGCCACTCAATGAAACCCCCACGTCCAATCCATTTTTGCGGATATCGTTGGTCCAAAAACGCACGAACTTCACGATGGTAATGCGGAGGCGCACCATCGTGCTGGAACCACATACTGTCGAGCTCATCCCTATCGAGACCTTGAAGCAGTTGGGGTAGTTCTTCTTGTAGAAAGTTCAGGTAACTATGGCCATTTAGTGGTTCATTAAAAAAGTGGGGTCCAATAATTCGATTATGATGAATACCACACCAAACATTTAATGACCAGTGGTTTTAATGTTGCACCTCTCTAATCCAAAATGGGTTTTCTGTGGCATAATAATGCATGTTGCGTCTATTTACGGCACCGTTACTTCTAAAAGTAGCTTCATCACTAAAGATTACCTTGCATAATAAATTTGGATTTAATTGAATCTCCGCATTTATTGTACGACAAAAGTTTACACGACTTTCAAAATCCTGTCCATGCAATTCTTGGTGTAATTCCATGTGATATGGATGATACCTATATTTCTTGGTAGTACGATTAGCGGTGGATTGTGATGTTTCACATAATGCTGCTAACTGACGGCTACCAATATAAGGATTTTCCTGAACATTTAACAATACTTGTAGTTTTTTTTCTTCATTAGTTACTGGTTTGTTGACCACTTTACGTTTTGGATAATCAACAGTACCAGAAGAATCAAATATTTGCATTATGTTTTGAAAAGTATGGGTATTAGGCTGGCGTCGATCAGGATACTTCATTTTGTAAATTCTTTGAGCAAGAAGGCAATTTTTTTGACCCTCTCCTATTGTATAAATCATATCTATTAACTCATTCTTTGGAAAATTCATCTTACAATATAAGATGAATGCAAAAAAAACCAAACTACACTACATAAAAACCAAAAGAAGCGATTGCGGTTATAAATTTGACACACAGAAAAATGTTCTTTTACATTGTTTTTGCCATGGCTACTATGATAATGAAGACTATTTCTGTAAAAAAGTATGGAAAATAAGAAATACTGAAATATCTCAAAAACTATTATAAATAGGTATAGAATATATTGAACAAAACTTTTAGGGTTTTTATTACTCTATTAAATAACATGAAAATATACAGGGTGTACCATTTAAAAAAAAAGATATTTATTCATTTAAACTTGTTCAAATTTGAGCCGATGTGTTCAACACCCTGTAGCTTTTATTGCAAATATTAGGTTAAAATTATGTTAACTTGTCCTTGGCCTTGCTAAATTCCAAATTTGAATATATTTGTCACAAAATTGAAAACGTTATTTAGGATTGAGTTGATGCTTGAACATGTGACTTTTTTTCTTTAAACTTAATTATCTCAGAAACTATAAAGTTTTGTTATAGTAAACCCTTAATAAAAAAGATTTAAAATTATAAGCTAAATCGAAAATACGATTCGTATATAGGGTGTTCTATTTAAAAAAATACGACTTTATGCTGTCCTAGTTTTTTGTCTCACCCTGTAGAGTCCTAAATATTTTTAAAATCTGCGTAAAAATAAACTGTATCAAACAATAAATATAGTTTCTTTGTTAATTTCACCGAAAAGGCACAAACCTACTTCATCCAATCGTTGACTCACCCTGTACTGTTATCTCATACATAAAGTAAACACTCATAATATCATTGTAACGTAGGTGTATATTTAAGAAATATTAAAATTAGGAGGACAAACATTAAAAAGAATAATACAAATTTTGCTAAACAAATACCTCGACGACGGAAAAATCCTAGTGAAATAATACAGCTGGGATATACTACCCTCCAAACAAGGCTAGAATATAAATATTGAAAATTATCCACCAATAGCACTTCTATTACATTTATATAAACCATTCACAAAATAACAAATTGACTAACCGTGAAATTAGATTTTTATCAATCTGATGAACAGTCGGGCTTTAGAAAACCATTTAGTACGATCGATCATTTGTATACTATGCGTACATTGATAGAAAAGGATAGAAATCAATGTTACCATTGCGTCTATTGACTTTGAAAAAGCTTTTGATTCCGTTGTAATTTGGTCAGTTTTGAGGTCCCTGGTTAATGCAAAAGTAGACTCGAAGTATATAGAAATCATTGACAACATTTATAAAGAGATACATATCAGGATGGATGAAACAACTACTATCGGCAAAACAGGAATAAAAAGAAAAATACGACAGAACGATACCATCTTTCCTAAGCTGTTACCGATTTTCGAAGATCTTTTTCAAAGAATTAGAATTGGCAAAACGTTCTTCAACACTGATGCGACCAGATTGAGTTATTGGAAAACTGGACTGGGAAAAGCTTATAACATGACACAGGGCTATGGAATCAACCATACTTGGTAGTTCGCTACGAGACAGGATACAAAATGAAAAAATCAGGAGAAAGACAAAAATTATAGACATAATAAAAGAAGCAAAGAGGATGAAGTGGAGATGGGCATGATACGTTGCTAGGCTACTCAGAGATAGATGAACATATAGAAAAGAGAATAAAGACCTAGATAGACAAAAAGAACTCTGGGATGACCACAATGCGAATGTGGATGATATCAGACAGGTAGCGGGTAAACAATTGATGGATCTGGCACAGAACAGAGAGATGAGAAAGACCTATGTCCAGGAGTGGACAAATACGAATCGAAAGAGAAGAAGAAGAAGAAGAAAAAATTTACGGAAATATATTTACAGCAATAACGCACTGCTCGATGTAAATGTGCCATAAAATTCCATAATTCGCGCAATAAAATGTGATTTTAGATTACATCTAAAGTCGCTATTGTATATAAATATAACAGAAAAAAACAATAACGATCTAAATTTAGACGTTTTTTATCATTTACTGAAAATTTTCAACAAGGTTTAATGGAAATACTTAATTTTAAAAGTTATGATTAAAAAAACGTTAAATGGAGCTAAATCTGTAATATACAGCGAAACACTCCCATACTATAGGTTGAACTTTGGCGACATAATTTATAAAAGGTCATACATTGTTATTATATTGCCGTGGGTAATTGCTATTTATGGTGCATGTTCGGGAAGTATTTAACAAGAATAACTCCTGTTTGGTCTCAAAAGATTGCGACCATGCACTCTCCATTTGAAGATTGTGTGCAGGCGTTTTTTGGAGACGGAGAATCCATATGCACCAATTGCATCGGCACTAATTTGTTTTCTTAATCTTAACAATATATCCAAATCCCATTACCTGTCGCTCCCTCCGAGAAAAGTCAGGATGCATTCAAATATTCTAAATAATTTTGAGACATTTGCGGCCTTTTGTTCGGCAGTCAACAGTCCACCTTCCTGAAGCTGTATTAAAAAATATTTAATTTTTGAGCAAATAATAGACACGTTCAAACAACGAATTCGAAAACCATTATTTTCACATTCCTGCAAACATTATGAGCAATTATATCTGAAGGCCTTCCACTTTATGAGTTGTGTTTAGTAGTTTAACAACCCAATAAAACTGTTTTGAGCAACCTACAAAAAACCCAGCAAAGCTTAAAACTCGAAACAACCTCATACAGACACCGATAAGCATATTGTGGGGCTCCTCTGCCACAACTCTCTTCTGTTCTGCTTTAGGCTTAGACTTCTCTGCTGTTAAATATGTATCCCTGTGTGGCAAAACAGAGGGCACACGAAGATGGCAGATACGCATTTAAAGCATATCACGCGCTTAATCTCTGGAACAATCAGATCTACCCCTACAGCGTTTCCCCCTGTACCCTCTCATATTTTGCCTTGTAGGTAAAAGAACAAAATGATAATGACGAATATGCAAGTAGTAGCACTTGCGGGGTACGATCAGTTGACCACGGGCAGACTTCGCTCCTCCTCTGGAAACAGAAGGACATCTCTTATTTACTAATTATGACCGAATAAACGAATGAAGAGAATACTGGAACTATATTAATCTTCACAAGTCACCATTTTATTTACCATGCGATTCTGCGAGGGCGAGGATGAAACCTTTAATCACATTCTTTCACAATATAGAGCTATAGAAAAACCTAGATTACAATCCCTGGGAGCACACCTCATGCACACAATAGATCTATTAGGTAGCAGTGTACTGATCCTCAAATTCACACAGATATACACTCTAATGGATGGAGCTTTTGTGTGTAACAATTGATAATTACCTGCTAGTGCATATTAGAAACATTATAAAGGGTGTTTTTTATAGAGGTATAGAACTTTTAAATGGAATAAAACAAAGATGAATTTTTTAAATTGACATGAAATTTACTTTATTCGAAAGATAACCTTCTGGCATTATAATTTAAATATGACTTCTGGCATATGACCGCCACGGCTGGCTCGGACGTAGTCTAATCTGGAGGTCCAATTTTCGATGACTTTTTCCAACATTTGTGGCCGTATATCAGCAATAACGCGGCGAATGTAGTCCTCCAAGTGATCAATCGTTTCGGGCTTATCGGCGTAGACTAGCGACTTCACATATTCCCACAGAAAATAGTCTAGCGGCGTTAAGTCGCACGATCTTGGAGGCCAATTTACGGGTCCGAAACGTGAAACTATGTGGTTATCAAACATTTCCTTCAATAAATCAATTGTGGCACGAGCTGTGTGACATGTTGCGCCGTCTTGTTGAAACCACAGCTCCTGCACATCATGGTTGTTCAATTGATGAACGAAAAAGTCAGTAATCATGGCTCTATAGCGGTCACCTTTGACTGTAACGTTCTGACCAGCATCGTTTTTAAAGAAGTACGGACCAATTATTCCACCAGCCCATAAAGCACACCAAACAGTCAGTTTTTCTGGGTGTAACGGTGTCTCAACATACACTTGAGGATTATCATCACTTCAAATACGGCAGTTTTGTTTATCGACGTATCCATTCAAACAAAAGTGAGCTTCATCGCTAAACAAAATTCGCTTATGAAAATCGGGATCAATGGCAATCTTGTTTTGGGCCCATTTACCGAATCTACGCCTTGCTAGGTGATCGTGTGGCTTCAATTCTTGCACGAGTTGGATTTTGTAAGCACGCAAACCAAGACCTTTCCACAAAATCTTCCATAAAGTGAAAGGACACATATCCAATTCCTGTGCACGATGGTGGATAGACTGATTCGGGTGTTCCTCTACGCTACACTCTACAGCAGCAATGACTTCTTCTGTACGCACTGTACGACGTCTCGGTGGATGCGTATTATCATTTAGAGTAAACGTGGTGCGAAAACGTTCCATAGTTAATCGAATTAATTGCTCTGATGGACGATTATGTTGACCGTAAAATGGACGTAGTGCACGATACGTATTTCGAACAGAACCATGATTTTCAAAATAAATTTGCACAATTTGGAAGCGTTTTTCAGGCGTCAGTCTATTCATGTTAAAATGCCAAACCAAAATAAACATAAATCACTTGACAGCTGACAAAATGGCCGCCAGTTAAAAAAGTGTTGCCAACTTAAAGTTCTATACCTCTATAAAAAACACCCTTTACAAATGGGTAGATTCAAGAATATCCAAACGCTAATGTTCTTTAAATGCGCGATTCTAAAAACTTCCACTCTTTATGACAAGACTTGTCATCTAGTATTGTAAGGTTAATTTATTGATTGCTCTGGTCTTATAAATAAATACGTGTGTGATATTTTATTAATTCATATTTTTTTATTTATATGGCTCATACTATAATTTTGTCATTCGTAGGGTGCGGCTCGGTGCAATAAAAAGAAACATTTTTGAATATTTATTAAATTAATTTGCTACTTCTGATTCGAATTTAATGAAGCAACTTTATCCTTTCTTAAAGCATAAAAGGGTGTTAAGCTTTTAGTTGAAACAAGTCCTTCAAATTATATTTTTCTCGTCAAATAAAAAAAGGAAATAGAAAAAGTTTCGGCTTTCTGTCTCTGACAAACAATTTCTTGAAGGCATTGCGGCAACACCCGATCCTAATAGGGAAACTTAAGGTAATCTCCTGTTGCATCAATCAACGTCACGTTGGTCACAGCCGCAAAGAAAAGTTTCAGGATGTTCGGGACCCGCATAATTGCCGTCTGTTACCGCAGTTTGACCTAATTTGATTTTCTTTGCTTTGTCGAAATTGTTTAAGTTGGCTTAATTTACGTTTACCTTTCTATGTTTTTTCTCAGATTTGTTCTCTATCGAGAATAGGTGATAATAATGCCAAATAAAGCCTAAAATAGAGAGTGCATTCCTTACGAAAAGGTATTCACTACTGGATTACAGATATACCCTTAAATGGATGAAAAATTTCATAAGCAAGATGTTGGTGAGGAAAAGGAGTATATTAAAAATAGTTTTTCTTATATAGAGTGCACCAAAAAAGCACTGCATGGAAGTTGGAGTCCCATTGAGCTCTCTCTTCGACTATTAAATTTTTTCGTCTCAAAATGCGTTCTTGTTATTTTGTTATTATTTTTGAACGCAGTTGCTGAGCAATTCGTGCGTATATTTTTCCTACTGTTCCATTTATTCTATTCTTGCGCAATAAGCTCGTTCTTCTTTCTTAAATGCCATGCTCTTTCCAGAGCGTGGGCAACCTCTCGCACATACCTGTGTTGGTTGTGATCTATCTTGTATAAACATATATCTGTGCAAGATCTAGTTGAGCCACAAAGAAACTAACTTAACCTAAATGCAAGTATCTACAACATTTTTCTGGATGATTAATATCAAGTTGAACCAGACGAAAATATATAATTCTGAATATTAAAACCACTTTTGAATAGATTCCATTAGTTTGTATTTTATGTATTATATGCAGTATTGCTGAAGTTGTTGGCGCGATCTGTCTTGCGCTTCTTTTTAACTTTTCCTGATTTTTTACTTGTGTACGACTATAAATAATGGCCTCTTTTTCTGTTAAGTTTTAATATTTATATCACGATTATTTGTTTTTTTATAAAGATTTGCAAAAAGCCTTGGCTGGGATGATCTTATCTGACAACAATACAATATCTAGTTTCTTTATACAAGGTGTCCAAAATTATTGTTAAAATATTGATACTTTCCATTAAATTTTATAACATTTTCATAAATGGAATACCCTTTGTCTAGTGCCATGTATTGATAAAGTACTTATTTATTTTTAAAAGGGATATCAACACATTTGCCCTCAACTCTAACAGTTTTATGGAAAATTGTTATTAAACAACAGATGACCTATTTTTTTCCATGCATTACGGCTTCCACGTGGATAAAAACAAATTATAATTTTTTATGTCAAGAATAAATCCAATACTCGCTTTGTTTCTTTATACACTTTTCTTGAGGATATAATACAATAAGAAAAATCACTATTAATAACACCACACACAAATACCACCCTCTGAGTGCTACTGAACGTACAATGCTTCCAAAACATCAAAGAGGAAGAGAATTGGTGGATATTGGTAAGCAGTTAGACCAACAAATAATAATCGTACGTTCTTATTTCTTATTTTTCACTCTACATCGGGCAATATGTGAGGCAGACGATGCAACGCCACAACAGCTGAAGGATCAGGATATTGCTTCTCAGCACCAAACAGACCAAGACAGATTACAATCCTGGCTACGGAAGCCACTTCATTGCCTACGCCAAATGAGGTCAATCAGGACAATGTCGACAACTTAGCGTTGTACTACATATCTATACCTATTAACATTAACCTTAGGTCAAAATACAATCGACAAATTCAGAGACCTGGAGGTGCAAATTCGAAGACAATGGGCAATGAACAGCGTCCAAACGATTCCCACAATTGTACCAGCAACTGAAGTGATACCAAAGAACCTCTTCCAGAACATAAAGGGACTAGGCCTAAATGAGCATCTCTATAAACCGATTCAGGAAGCAGTTCTCCTTGCAACCGCGCAGAACGTCCGAAAATTTGTAGAAAATACAGCAGACCACGTCCTCTAGGACCCGATAGATCCCCTTAGAGCTTCATACTTTTGGTAACTTAGTATATCTGGTATGAGTCAATCTTACCTGAAGGGAGGGCGAAGTAGTTTAGATTGAAAATTATAATAACAAATGCTCACGATTGTGGAGTTCTCCGAGAAACGCTGTTCGGCCTTGATAAATGGCGCATTTTAACTTCAACTAGAGGAAAGATACAACTAGAAGCATTTGAGATGCAGAACTGTCAAGCCATTGCATCAATGGAGAAAGACTGAATTAATTAAAGAGTTCATAAGAAGGATAAGGTAGCACGCGGAGGTCCAAGGGGAGGCGACCCCCCAGTAGAGCTTTGAGTTCAGGAAAATAGACCCGATTCCGCCTCTTATATTAGGAATGTATATGCTGCTGGCATTTCCCTCGCCCCCCCCCCCTCAAGGGCTTTGAGTTCAGGAAAATAGATGCTGCGAACCAACCTGAATGGTAACAATGCTTAACACCTATGTGTGCTCTGTATTGAGTTACTTTTTGGAATTCTGAAATGGAGTAAAATAGACATAAAAAAATCTGCAGAGAAGGGTCAGAATACTCTTGTCAAAGGCACATAAAAATCATTCTCGTAGTGCCATTGAGCGGGCAATGCTACCAAGATATCGCGAACGAAAAGGGTTGGTAGATATTGGTAAGCAAATGAATCAACAACTAACAAACCTACGAAAAACTATCTGAAATACAAATTCACACTTGATCAATAGTGACCAATGCCGATATGGACGTCGAACATCAGAGATAATCTAGCACAATACAAGAGAGTGTCAAGAATTTGAAGTCTTTAAGGTCCTCTTAAACGGGTTGTGCTATAACACTAGGGATTGAAGCTCCTATTGCGCATTCTTCTATTTGTTAATAAAATTTTGGTTCTATTTATGTGAGATTTAGGGCTAGTTCAAGCGCCTTTAGGAATCATTTTAAAGGTAAATAATTTAATTTGATTCCAAGTTTTTCAACATAATTTTTTTTGTTGGTTTAGGTTCATAGGTTTTTATATAAGGAGATTATATATTCTGACCATAGAAAATATGCTTTCATATTCATGATTCCATTTAGAATGTAACAGATTTCACATAAGCAAAAAACAAAATCCGTCCAATATAACATAAGAAAGCAACGATTCATCACGCTAAATATGGTTAAATGTCTTACAGATATCAAGCGCAACATCTCGGCACACGCCACAGTGTCTCCAGTTGTTTTCTATTTACGAAAGTAATACTGGTGGTGACTAATGACAGTAAAAGATATTTTCTATGTGATTTAAAAATGATATATTTCGCTACTTTATAAAAATATTGCAGTCAGTCTGAGGGATTTCTTTTCTCATTGCATTTGTAAGAAGTTTTGTGAAAAGTATTGTACAGTGACCGGCATAAAGTTCACAGCATAAGGGAAACATTATTATCTTTGTATTTAATTAAAGGAAACCAAAATAATACTCATTAAATTCCGTGGAATTTCTATGGTACCTATATGAGTGAAGGCCAAATATTTTAGATTGCGCTAAAAGTAAATTCCACATTTTTCATTTTTGGAACTATTTTTACAAAGAAATGTTGCTTCAATTCAAAAGTTGTACTTAGTTATAATATTTTGATTACTTTTGATAAAAAATATAATTTAACTGTTTTTTAATGATTACTTATATGATGATGATAAAAATATAGATCGCAACCATATACTACGCAACTCACTCTTATTTTCTGTAGTCTGTGTTATATAAAATCAAATTATTCAGTTTCAGAATTATTATGGTCTTTGAAAATATTAATATAAAAATATTAAATATATTTGCTGCACAACGTATTTTATTTTTTGAGGAATCAAAAGAATTTAGTCTAACAGTCTCACCTTAACTTCTTCAAACCGACAATCACAAAAAACACAAAGAATCACAACACATAATAGAAACTCTCACACAATGGCTTTAAACCATCAACTATAAATAAAGTAATAAAACTACAACAAAAATACAAGCAAGAAATAATAAAACTATCCTCCGGTAACGGAAAGAGTGCCATGTTTCCATATATCATATCCAACATATATTTACTGCTTACTAACCATATCTAACAGTAGATGCATGTCTCAGAGAACCAAAAAAGATCAAATCAGTCTGGAAAATCAAGGAGTGAACAAAATTATATTTGGTACCTGCAGTAAAACATATCTGCCAAACAACAGAAGACTGTCTGCAAATCTAGAAGAACACTACCCTTGTATGTAATTATTTAATCAAAATAATTATTTTATAAACTCATGCCCTACCGTTGACTCTCGATGTCACAGTTCACAAATTAAAAGGAGAGTAACAAATTTCATTTATTTGTTTCCTGCTGGTTCTGATGACATATTAAAGGTTACAAAGGGTTTAAAAAACAAGCAGTCGGTTGGGGATTATTAGATACCTATTTCTACTTTAAAAGATGTAGGTAACTTTATTTCTGAGCCTTTATCTTTTATCGTAAATTTGTGTTTTACAACAAGTATTTTTTCAAGTAAGCTCAAAAATGCTCATATTAGAGCAATCTATGAGAATGGGGAGACATGTGAAGAAAATAATTATAGACCAATCTTGCTATTGCTTAATATAAGCAAGGCTTTTGAAAAAGTTTTGTATCAGAGAATTGTAACATTTCTGGATAAGTTTTCTGTAATATCAGATAAACAAAATGTCTTTATAAAAGGGAATCCTCAGTAAAAGCTTTGTACCAAACACTTACACAAATTCTAGAATCACTAAATAAGAAAAAACACACATTGGCTAGGTGCCTGGATCTGTCTAAAGCCTTTGATGCTGTGGATCAATAAAATCACATTTGATGGACAGGACTCAGTGTGCGGTGGTGTCTGATCTCCATGGTAGGGCTATGGTGTCTTAGAGTATTAAAATCAAGAGGGACGTCCCTCAGGGTTCAATACTTGGACCTCTTTTATATATTCTTTATAGAAATGACTTATCCGAGATCTCTGGAGAGCGGAGTGTACTATATGCTGATGATACATCGCTTATATTCAGTGAAAACACTGCGGAGTTGCTATCGATGAAGGTGCAATCTATGATGGACATTATCGTTGGGTACTTTCAGTCCAGCAGTCTGAAGCTAAATATTTCCAAGGCACAGTGCATTATGTTTGGCAACAGATTAAGTAATCAATCTACATTAACATTTGAGGATATAAAATTAGTTGTAGTATTAGTTAGTTGAGCGCTGTTGTTTTGGGACTAAACATCGATGGAAGGTTAGACTGGGAAGCGCACATCGAAAGAGTTGCCACTAAAATAGTTCAGTATTGTTTTGCATTAAGAATTATTTCTGAGAGAGTTGGAATCGACGCAGATTTGTCAGCTTACCATGCATTTGTACAGTCCCAACTCAGACATGGTTTGATATTTTGGGGTAATTCCTGTGATATTAATAGAGATTTGATTTTGCAAAAAAGATGTTTACGGTGTATTTTTGCAATGAAACAATAAGACGGTTGTAGAAATATCTTTATAAGTAACAATATTTTGACGCTTAAAGGTATATACATTTTGGATTCGGTGATGTTTATTATTAATAACAGGGATCTTTTTGAGGGTGCATCTATTAAACATAACTACATTACAAGAAATAAAACAAATCTGCTTCCTGATAAATATAACTTTAGTTATTTGCAGAAAAATGTCCAGTTTTCTGTAATAAAAGTTTTTAATTCTTTACCTCAAAATGTACATTTACTACCGATAAATGGATTAAAGTGGGTTCTAAAAATTGTTTTGTCTAAAAAAGTCTTCTAGACATTTAAAGAGTTTTATGAATGTGATAAAGGCAGCGTTGTCTCGAAATAGAATTTTTGTTGTTGGCTGTATCATTAAATTTTAAATATGTGTAAGTTTCCTTGTTATTTAAATTTTTTTCGTTTATAATATTGCCCTTTATCTTAAGTCTTAATTATTTTGTTTTTGCTATATTAATTTGATAGAATTATTCATGAAAGGTATTTAAAACTGTATAATTATTGTGCAAGTTTTTTTCCTTTTCATTTTTTTTTCTTTTTTTTTTATTTACAACTAAGAATGAACTATATTTTTTATTATGACGTTTATTACAGTAATGATATTTTTTTTGACATTCTTCCATGCCCTTATAGGTTTTTTTTAAGTGACACTTAATGGAATAAATAAAGACTTCTCTATCTATCTATCGATCTAAATATATATATATATATATATATATATATATATATATATATATATATATATATATATATAAATTATTAAAAATTCTGGATATGCCAACATGTTTTAATACAAGAAGGCACAGTATTATACAAGAATTTGGGTCGATTTGGAGTGCAGACCAAGCTTTACACCATTAGGTTTTTTTAGTACCACTATAACTTTGCTCCAGACTCCTGAAAAATAAAGAGCCGAAAATTTATCCATAACTTTTTACTACAGAAAAATATTCTAGTAAAAGTGGAGGTTTCGCATAATAATATTAAAATAATTTAATTTTCTTTCATAAAATTTGCCTTTGCGAAATCTTATGAACTACTGAAATATTAATTTTATTTGTGAAAAGTAGAGTTTTCAAATAAAACTTCACACGAAAATGTAGGACTGGCACTGCATATCAATTTTTCTTATGGTTTTCAAAATTGGGAAAATATTTGGAGAAAAGTAACGGGGTCATCATATATATATATATATATATATATATATATATATATATATATATATATATATATATATATATATATTTAGATAGATCAATAAATAAAAAAAAAACAGAAAATTTTTGAAGATGCCTTGAATAAAGGGCGAAACGTCAAATTGTTTTTGATTTTTTATTAAATAAAGAACCTAAACCCAAGAAAAGACAAAATAAAAAGAAAATATAATATATATATATATATATATATATATATATATATATATATATGTATGTATGTATATATATATATATATATATATGTATATATATATATATATATATATATATATATATATATATATATATATATGAATAGTTTGGTTATTCCGGGTTTCAATCCGTTCGTTCAAAAAATCGTTTTCACGACGTTTCGCCAAAATCTCATTTGGCATTTTCAAGTGTGGTTCGTCTCGTTCCTCGCTGAGAACATCAGTTCTATTCTTTCTATCATCCGTGAAAATCTACGATATAACATATATATATATATATATATATATATATATATATATATATATAAATATAAATATATATGTATATATATATCAACACCCCTGATTTGCTTTTTAGAGCTATTGGTGTGTACAATAGGGATCAGGTATCGTGTTGGTCCCACTTGAGAGGGGTTTTCTATGTAAAAGAAATATTAAGTACATCCTCTTTCTTACTCAAAATGCCGGGAATAATTTCTCGAAATGATTTAGAGCACAAACCAGAGAAAAACAAGAGCAGAGACTTCCAAAAAATCAACAAAATGTGGAAATGTACCAATTACACTTTATTTTGTTCTCAGCGGAATTAATATCATTTTAGCCATCTCCTGATATATCAAATGACTGGAGCTATTTTATCCGGCAGCTGCAGCACTGTCACTAATTTAATTTGTTTTCGAGACTGATAAATGCATCCGAAGCATAATAACAATGTTTTTTAAGTTTTGTAAGAGTGTTATTATAAAAGAAAAAAATCCAAACCCCAACATATAAAAAATTTCTTTATGCTCGAGGCTTTAACTGACATTGATTGATACCACAAAGGATTACCTTAAGTTTTCTTATTAAGATCGAGTGTTATAGCAGCATCAATCTCAAGAAATATTTCTCGGCAAAAAAAGGTCAAATATATCACAAAAGGGAAAGTAAAAATGTGACTTTAGTTAATAAACAGATATCTGTCAATGACAAATCCTTAATATCTTTTTCTAGATATTCTTTTGCTTTTGTTACGCATTTTTGTTTACCTACATCAACTACTAGTATGGTCAATTAAGTGACATATATATATATATATATATATATATATATATATATATATATATATATATATATATATATTACGTATTCTATTAAAATATTTTTCCAAGTTAAATCAAAATTCTTTCAGCCATTTTCGATTTAAAAAAATTAATTAAGTGCGGATCAGACACGCATTATATTACAGTTCTGTAGCAATTACTAGCATTATTAGTTTTTCTTGCAAAAATCGACTTTTTGTCGGATCGTGTATTGCAACATTAGATTTAATTTTAAACAATTTTTTTTTTAAATTTTGCATAACTTAGTCATACAAATTTCTATTCATAGGATTTAACTTAACGATGCAATATCCAAACCTACCATTGGGCAGCCAAGTACAAGTTCAGATTTATAGTAAAAACAGAATTAAGACAGAATTTCAAATAAAAAAATCCATAGTTTAAAGATAAACTGAAATAAATATTGCAGTAAATATAATAAAACTAACACATACAAAATTCAAAATACTGGTAACTCTGGAATCGAATAATATAGAAATATAGAGGGTATCCGAAAAATACGTGTACAACGTTTGATGACAGACTCTTCATGTCAAAATAGGCCGATTTAAGCCAATTTAGTTATATCCCATACTGTTTCGCTTAGGCGGTAGAAAAAGTAAAAGTTGTAAGAAAATATTGATTTTTCTCAAATTTTTTAATATGTGGTAAATTTATTTAATAATTTTTGATTTTCTAGTAGCTATTGTGTTGTCATCAACATTATGATAACTTAGATATTTCTATCAGATGACAGCATGTATTTGGAAATTTTTTTATCTCTTAAAAATTTCTCATTGGATGAGAGGTTTTGCCAAAGAAAAATATTTTCAGTTACATGCGTACACCATTTTGCTGCAATAATAAAACAATTTTTCAAATCAATGTTGGAAGTACATGTATTTATTTAAGGAAGATTGAAAAAATTTACTAAAAAGAATAATTAAACAAATTTGCAAAATGGTTGCAATTTTGCTGAATACATTTATAAACACTTTTTGAAAAATGAGCCAATTTGCGACTGTGATGTAAAAGTAAGTCTTTAGTTAATTTTTGGTCTCTAAATGTGAAATGAAGGTAAAAATTTTCCTAAAAGGTAATATTTTTGAGTAATGACTTTCTCAGCGAAAACGAATGCATATTTTAATCACATTATTTTATAAAGTAATTTGTAATATACCGAAGCACGACATTGCTTAATTTACGTTTTCCATAAGTTAGGGAAATTGTGAAAAATCTAGCAATCGCGCGTGAGATTCCTATAAGTGGCCCCCGTATACGAGAAGTACGCTGTCGCTTTTCCAACTTCCGATACCCAATGTTTCTAGAAAATACGGAGTCGCTATAAAAGCACCTGGTCGGCAGTCGTATTAACAGTATTGATTTAGCACGAGTAGTGGTCAGTATCAGAGGAGCAAAGAGCGCGAACAAGTCAATATTAAGGTCCTTGTATTAGTGTTATCTTTGTGTTGAATAAAGTTGGCTGACTCCTGTAAACGTAGCACCACATGCCTGAACTGACGTAGAAACTTGACTGTGTTAACCCCGCGGACAGTTTTTACAACATATGTGTTCAGTTTATCCCTAAACTGCAGAAAAGGACCATTAACAAAATGACCACAGTAGCTTATCATAAATGTTTTGGATGTCTTGTTGGCGATCAAGATAGGGACTGATCTCCTCACATATGTTGCCAAACCTGTGCAGAAAATCCCAAACGCCTTCTGCAGTTCCAGTGATTTGACGAAAACTAAGAAATCATTTTAACGACTGTTACTTTTGCATGACAAAATTGTATAGTTTTTCGAGAAAGAGCAAACAATATTGAATATCCGGATATTCCGGCAGCAACAAAATCGGTAGATAAGGTTTACCAGGTCCTGCGCCCCCGGCGGAATGTATGGTACTGAGGCAGAACCCAATAATCTATCAGAAAAGGATAATCCTTATTTTCCCGAAAGTGAAGGATAAGCACCCCATTTATTCGAACAACCTGAATTAAATGATCTAGTTCGGGACCGCCACTTATTGCTGAAATATTAAGGTCTAGATTACAACAATGGAACCTAAGTTACAATTTTTAGGAACTGTAATCAGTAGCTATTCTCGTTTTTTAGTCTGCGGGATAAAATGTGTGTTTGTGTTAATCCAAATAGGGTTATGGACAAATTAGGATTTGCACATAACCTACACGAATGACGCTTATTTATAGATTCTTCTAAAATAAGTTTAAAAGCAGTTCTGCTCCATAATAGCAACAAAAGACCCTCTATTCCTCTTGCACATGCAGTTGACATAAAGGAAACATATGAAACAAGGTCACTTATTCTAAATGCAATGAGCTATGGTACGACTAAGTGGCAATTATGTGGTGACCTAAAAGTCATAAGACTATTAATAGGTCTTAAAGGTGGATTTACGAAGTATTGCTTTTTTCTTTGTCTTTGAGACAGTAAAGTAACATTACCAAGTAAAAGAATGGCTGCCGAGAGATCAATATATTCTCGGTGAAGCTAAGGTAAAGAATATACCTTTTGTTGATCCCAAAATAGTACTGCTACCTCCATTACAAATTAAACTGGGATTAATTAAAAACTCAATGAAATTTTTCCTAAACTAAGTGATGCTAAGCTTAGGGAAGGAACAATTTTTGGACCATAAATTAGAAAAATACTAGGTGATCAACAGTTCGATCAAAAATTAAGTGATGTTGAATTAGCTGTATGCGGTTCTTTTAAAACAATTGTTTCGTAGTTTTTAGGGAACAAAAAAGTAGGAAACTACAAAAAACTTGTAGAAGAACTACTTGAAAGCTACTGCAAAATGGGCTGTCGTATGTCTCTTGCACTCTCATTTAAATTTTTTCCAAGAAAATTTGGGTGCGGTTGGTCAAGAGCAAGGAGAAAGGTTCCATCAAGACATATTAAAAATAAAGCAACGCCATCTAGGCAGATGGGATCCAGCAATGATGGGATATTATTGTTGTTTTCGTATGAGAGAAAACGATCAGGAATATAAACCAAAATCAACATTTGCAAAAAATTATTTAGAAAAGATTGTCTATAAATGTATTTTCATGTGTATTTTTGTTATCCTTAAAATATCTTGTTTTTTTTTTGTTTTGAACTTATGTATAAATTTTATATAAAAATATTTTTCTGTAACTTATAAAATTGACACGTGGTGGAAAGTTTTCGTTATTGATTTTGCAATGCATTAAAAACAGAGAGCACACTAGATCTGTACAAACGGCGCATATCCCAGAAAATTGAAAGGGAACCCATTCTCCAACAACACACAGTAAACCAAGCTTGGGACACCCTACTAAACAACATAAACCAAGCAGCGGAGGAAGCATTAGGCAAAAGAACAATCAACACAACGACAACAAACAGAAATAAAAAACCATGGTTCAAACCAGAGGTGAAGATACTGGCTCAAGAGAAAAAAAAAGCCCACCTAACATACACAGCCAACAAGACCCCAATAAACTACATCAAATACACTGAAACAAGGAACAGAGTAAACAACCGCATAAGGGAAATAAAGCGAGAGCATTGGGAAAACTTTAGTAGAGAAATGGAGAATGACCTTTATGGAACCCAAAAACGTATATGGAAAATGCTCAGAACAACAAGGAAGGAAATAAATGAGACAGTGCAACTAAACAACATCTCGACAGCCGAATGGACCACCTACTTTCAGGGCCTGTATAAAGACCAGGACAAACAGGAAGAACTAAGGCCCAGGGAGCGAGGGAGGCTGAACCGAGGAGAAGCCATAGACATCGAGGAGGTAGAACAGTGCATGGTGGAGGAAGTAACAGCCGAACTAAAGCACCTGAAAAACGGTAAATCTCCAGGCCCGGACAATGTCCCAAACGAACTGCTGAAGTGCGGAGGAGAGGCTCTGGCTGGACAATTGGCCGAACTATTCAACAAAATATTGAAGGACGAAAACACACCAACGAGATGGAGACACAGCATTACGATATTTAAAAAGGGGACAACCTCAGATCCGGCGAACTACCGAGGAATATCACTCCTAGACACGACCATGAAACTGTTCACCCGTATACTACAGCAGCGTATTCTCAGTTACACCACAATCAGCGAGGAGCAACAAGGCTTTCGGAAAAACCGTTCAACGATTGACGCAGTGTTCGTCGTCAGACAGGTTGTAGAGAAAGCAATAGAGTATAACAAACCAGCATACCTGTGCTTTATAGATCTGATGAAAGCGTTCGACAGAATAAGGCTGGAGGACGTAATGAACGAGCTGGACCGCAGGGGAGTGCCTCTAAGCATCATAGAGACGGTTAGAAAGCTCAACACAAACAACACCACAATAATACGAACAAAATCAACAACAACAGAAAAAATAGAGCAAAGCACAGGGATACGACAGGGAGACAGTCTCAGTCCACTGCTGTTCAACATAATAATGGACAGAATAATAGAGCGAGTGTGTAGGGTGGAGCAAGGATACAAGATGGGAAACCAAAAAATCAAGATAATATGCTACGCAGACGATGCAACGCTATTCGCGGACACCGAGGACGGACTGCAATGGCTTTTACAGGCATTTAAAAAAGAGGCCGAGAAATTCAACATGGAAATATCTACCATCAAAACAAAAAGTATAGTGATCGCCAGGGAACCACGGAGATGCAAACTAGAACTGAACAACACAATAATAGACCAGGTTTTCGAATTCAACTATTTGGG
This sequence comes from Diaprepes abbreviatus, assembly GCA_034092305.1. NCBI lineage: Eukaryota > Metazoa > Arthropoda > Insecta > Coleoptera > Curculionidae > Diaprepes > Diaprepes abbreviatus. The sequence goes on along the minus strand of JASJET010000178.1, from coordinate 1,007,240 downwards.
AACAACAATATCACCATATGGTGAACTCAAGAAGGGCGTACGAGACCAGGTAAACAAGGCAACCAGGATAGCGGGAGCCTTACGAACAACCATATGGAAAAATGCACACATATCAATTCCAGCAAAAGTTAGAATATATAAAGCATGTGTCAGGCCCGTAATGACATACACGGCAGAAACACGAGCTGACACAGCAGAGACTAAGAGGATGATGCGAACCAATGAAATGAGAATATTGAGAACGATCACAGGAAACACACTCTGGGATCAAAGAAGAAGCAGCGAAATAAGGGAAGAATGCAAGACGGAAGACGTGGTAAGATGGACACGCGCTAGGAGACGCTTCTGGAACGAGCACATATCTAGGATGGAGAACCGCAGACTGGTAAAAATCGCCAGAAATGGAAAACCAGCATCCGGCAGACCGCCGGGACGGCCCCCCAAGAGGTGGAAGGATAGCTGGTCGTCGGCATCTCAGGAGAGACAAAGAAATGGGTAGAAACAAGCCTTAGGCTTTCGCAAAGAAGAAGAAGAAGAAGATTTTGCAATGAGAATACTCTAAACTCCCACGAACAGCCATTATAACATCAGTCGAAATTTTTTTTGGTATTTGTTGACTAGTGTTATTAAAAGTTTGCCAGCGTTTAAAATGAGCACCAATTTTCCTTCGCGTATGTTCCCTAGACTCATAGATACTTCTGTTTTAAGAGCGCCTCACAAAAAGAACTCACACATATTTAATTCTGAAGAACGTGTAGGCCATCTTACTTGTGCCTTATTACCTTTTTCGCTCCATCGATTAGGATTTTGGACGTGCAAATATTTCTGAACAGCAATGGAAAAATGTGGCACTTTTAAATTTATACTGCCGTTCTAACTATATGAATTTGAATATAATACAATATAAGAACATCTTGTTTAATAGAAAGATATTGAGAGTATTGCATAATTATTATATTAAAGAATCTAAATTCGTCTGTATGGTTATGATGAATGACTTCGATGCTCCATTAGAAGTAAAATACTTAAAATACAAAAATATAAGAACGCAAAAAGAATACTTAGCATACAAAGCCGTGAGAAATATAATTAATAATGCGATTAAAGACATAAAGGAAACATACTGGGAAAGGTTTTCCACCGAAATGGAAAGGAATTTATACGGAGGGCAAAGGAAAGTTTAGAACGTAATAAGAAATAGGAAAAAAGAAGCCAACGAAGAAGTGGTAATCAACTCTATAACAGCAGAAAACTGGAAAAAAATACATGCAGAGCCTTTACAATAATCAGGAGTATAATAATGAGGACATCTAAGTAGATTTAGATAAGTTAAAACCGATTATGGAAGACGAGAACATAAAAATAGAAGACGTACACGAAATGCTGACCAAACTGAAAAATAGAAAAGCTCCGGGAACCGACGATATTTCCAATGAAATGCTTAAATATGGGGGTCTTGAACTAGAAAAAAGCACTAACAATACTATTCGACAAAATTCTATCAACCTGCAGTATTCCAGAACAGTGGAACAGCCTGACTATACCCATCTTCAAAAAGGGAAATAAGAATGACCCCAACAATTATAGAACAATAACACTACTAAACAGTACAAGCAAATTATTAACAAAAATCATGACTTCAAAACTAATGAGTAAAATTGAAATAAGTGAAGAATAACACGGGTTTAGACAGAACAGATCGACAGTTAATGCGATTTTCATTATCCGACAGACTATTGAAAAATCGATAGAATACAATAAACCTCTTTTCACCTGCCTAGTGGATCTTAAAAAAGCGTTTGATAGAGTTCGACTTAAAGACGTCTTGCAAATAGTTAAGGAAAATGGCATTAACCACAACTATATTACGGTAATTGAGGAGTTAAATAAAAACAATAAGACACGCATAAAGACACAACACGAAGTAACAGAGGAAATACCTATCATGACGGGAATACGACAAGGAGACAGCATAAGTTCATTTATCTTTAATTTAATTATGGACAAGATAATTCAAAATGTAAAAGAAGTCAATGGAGGATACAAAATGGGACGGAAATCTTTAGAAATCTCGTATTTTGCCGACGACACGTTACTGTTAGCAGAAATGAAGACGATCTGCAAAGACTACCATACGGATTCCGGACCATATCAAAAAATTTAAATATGAAAATATCTACAGAAAACACCGAAACGATGGTAATTTCAAAAGATCCTGTCAGATGCAAATTGGTGGTGAAGAACCATCCTATCAGACAAAACATGTCTTGCAGATACTTGGGAGTTGATGTATCAAGCAATAAATATCTATACTAGGAAGTCAGAGCACAAGCTAACAAGGCCTCAAGGATTTCAGGATGCCTGAGGGACATAATCTGGAAAAATAAGTATATGTCCACAGAGAGCAAAGTACGCATCTACAGAACTGTGATAAGACCAGTACTAACTTATGCATCGGAACCTCGAGCCGAAACATCTAAAACAAGAAGTATGCTACGAACTGCTGAAATGAAAACGTTAAGAACAATCAAAGGAGTAACCCTAAGAGATCAAATAAGAAGTTTCGAAATAAGGGAAGAGCTCAAGGTGCTTGATGTGGTACGGTTCATAGGGTCAAGGCTCAGATATTGGAGGGACCATGTGGACAAAGTGGGCGACGATCGATGGGCAAAGTGGGCTAGGAACGAGATATCAAACACTAAAAGACCCACTGGTCGACATTCAAAACGATGGCACGAATGTTGGACATCAACATCATAGGAGGCTTAATATAGCCGAAAAACAAGACGTCGTCTTAAATAAAAGAGGAAGAAGAAGAAGAAGAAGATTTCGATGCTCCATTTGAAGTGAAATAAAGCTTATTTCCCATGTCGACTGGACAAATTCCAAGACAACGTTTGTATATTTTGAGTTAGTATTCTCTTTAAAAGAATAAATTCAAACTTAGCCTCTCTTATGATCATAATATAGTTGTTAGTGATGGAATTGACCAAACACAGTTTCTTAGAATGCTTAATTTTAGCAATCTTTTTCGAATGAAAAGACTATATTTAGCGTTTTCACTTTATTATACCCGGACAGATTTGTGACGAAATGAGACAGTAAACAAAATCGTGCCTTGTCATAATAAATTTATTCCCATTTAATTTGATTATAATTGAAGACCAGTAACATACAGGGCTGGATTAAATTATTAACTTTGAGAAACACCCACCAGTTTTTTAAAATAAATTACTAAAGTTTATCAATTTAAAGTTAATTTTCTTAACATTATTTTTCAGTTGCAACAAAGTTTCAGTTAAATATATGATTTATAATTGGCAGAAATTGTATTTAGAATTAGGAAGGGAAAAATAGTGGCAATATAGAGCTGGAATAAAATCCTATAAGGAAGAATTAACGTATATTCTCTGAAATTCTTTTAACCACTAAAGTCATTCTCATTGCTTTTGTTTACTATTATTTTTATATATCCCTACTCTTAGTGTATTATTATTAATTGTTTTAATATTGTTTGTCGTAGAAACTCAGATTTCAATAAAAAATAATTAAATCAATTTTTTTTGCGGTGTTAAAATAGTTGCTAATATGTGTGTTCTCCTTTCAGGCAGATAAAGGAAAGAATATATAAAGGGTGTTTTTTATAGAGGTATAAAACTTTAAGTTGGCAACACTTTTTTAACTGGCGGCCATTTTGTCAGCTGTCAAGTGATTTATGTTTAGTTTGGTTTGGCATTTCAACATGAATAGACTGACGCCTGAACAACGCTTCCAAATTGTGCAAATTTATTTTAAAAATCATGGTTCTGTTCGAAATACGTATCGCGCACTACGTCCATTTTACGGTCAACATAATCGTCCATCAGAGCAATTAATTCGATTAACTATGGAACATTTCCGCACCACGTTTACTCTAAATGATAATACGCATCCACAGAGATGTCGTACAGTGCGTATAGAAGAAGTCATTGCTGCTGTAGAGCGTAGCGTAGGGGAAGACCCGAATCAGTCCATTCGCCATCGTGCACAGGAATTGGATATGTGTCCATTCACTTTATGGAAGATTTTGCGGAAAGATCTTGGTTTGCGTGCTTACAAAATCCAACTCGTGCAAGAATTGAAGCCACACGATCACCTAGCAAGGCGTAGATTCGGTGAATGGGCCCAAAACAAGATTGCCGTTGAACCCGATTTTCTTAAGCGAATTTTGTTTAGCGATGAAGCTCACTTTTGGTTGAATGGGTACGTCAAGTGTATGTTAAGACACCGTTACATCCAGAAAAACTGACTGTTTGGTGTGCTTTATGGGCTGGTGGAATCATTAGTCCGTACTTCTTTAAAAACGATGCTGGTCAGAACGTTACGGTCAATGGTGACCGCTATAGAGCCATGATTACTGACTCTTTCGTTCATCAATTGAACAACCATGATGTGCAGGAGCTGTGGTTTCAACAAGACGGCGCAACATGTCACACAGCTCGTGCCACAATTGATTTATTGAAGGAAACGTTTGGTAACCGCATAGTTTCACGTTTCGGACCCGTGAATTGGCCTCCAAGATCGTGCGACTTAACGCCGCTAGACTATTTTCTGTGGGGATATGTGAATTCGCTAGTCTACGCCGATAAGCCCGAAACGATTGATCACTTGAAGAACAACATTCGCCGCGTTATTGCCGATATACGACCACAAATGTTGGAAAAAGTCATCGAAAATTGGACCTCCAGATTAGACTACGTTCGAGCCAGCCGTGACGGTCATATGCCAGAAGTCATATTTAAATTATAATGCCAGAAGGTTATCTTTCGAATAAAGTATATTTCATGTCAATTTAAAAAATTCATCTTTATTTTATTCCATTTAAAATTTCTGTACCTCTATAAAAAACACCCTTTATAAATAGTTTATTTCCTGCAAATTCAACTCTGGCCCTCTCTCTACATGCATTTCAACCACCTTATGGTTTCATCAGAGTTGTATTGGCAGAAAATAAACTGTTAGTATATATTCTTGCGTTTATCTGCCTGAAAGGAGAATACATATATTAGCAATTGTTTAAACACGGCAGAAAACGAGATTTATTTATTTCTTACTGAAATCTTAATTTTAAAATGTTCCACTACCGGTGACTATATAGATGTTTTTCAACTGGCGATAATATTTCAGTTTGATATGGGAAAGTCGGCCGGTTTTAATATCCTACCGATATGTCGCGGAATTTATATTTTATATAAACAGTTGTTTTCTGCGAATGTTGCGCTCGGTTCGATTCAGCTCCACTGATTCGTTGAAGTAGAAAGCACTGGCTCGTACTCTCATCGCGACATATCGACTCGTCTGGGCCCCTATCCTCGAAAGTGTGATGTGAATGGCGATGTGAACTTTTTGATAGTAAAAACCGTATTTTTGAAAAGCCAATGTTGCCAGATACGAACGTGCTAAAACCCGTGAATTTCAAAAAATAAAATGGATGACAGATTGAATTGACCTGTCAAACCGAAAATGTCCGTAGTATATTTTGTTGCCATTTTAGGCAAAAAGTAGTTTTGATACTTTAAATTAATCGTCAAAAGTAAAAAGGAAATTGCTGTTGTTGTTATTTTTGTGAAGTTATTAATTGCCATTACAATATTTGTACTTTACCTGGATTAAATTTATCTTAAATTGACGCTCTAGAACTGTTAAACAAAAATGCATACAAAGAGCCAAGTACTTGAAGATTCTAATATATAAAGAAAAAGGGACATCAAGAAAAGTAGTAATTATATATACAAAGTAATATACTGACAGTAATTGCAGAAAATCAGCACTGATAAACCTTGAAACGGTGGAAATTACAACTCTACATAGTATGACTAAAAGCCATTATGCCAATGCACTACGAAAACTAGTGTCCAGCCTCTTACTGCAAGATGTTCTGTCCTGACAAGTAAATTTGAAAGAAAACCTGAAACTTGAACAATGATAGTGAAACTGTTTATGATCAGGAACCGAAACCAAAGGCCAGACAGAAAACGTCCATTAAAGATACTGGCGGATCTCAGATTCAAGTTTATATATATATATATATATATATATATATATATATATATATATATATATATATATATATATTATTTTATGTACCATAAATAAGGTTTTTATGCTGAAGGACCTCATTCGTTGGTCTGTAGAGTTCATATTTATATGTCTAGGTAAATTATAATCATAATATTTATTTAATTGTAGTGTCGTATAGTGTTTAACACAACAACACAATTAAGTCAAGTGCTGTAGTTAACATAATTTAAATATAAAATGTGTTACTTATTTAAATAAAAGTTTCAGATATCCTACAAATTGTGATTTTCTGAAATTTATTATAAGTTGTGTCCTGAAAAGAATTATGTTAGACTTAACTGTTTAAAACTAAGATATTCGGCTCTTGTGGACACAAGTATTTATGTTAAATCCATAAGCAGAACTGGCCCTAGAAAAACATTTTTAAATAGCACGCTCATACAATTGAGTTATGAACAGAATCTCCTGTAATAATTTTATACGTCTGTAAAATTTGCTTAATATTTGCGAGACATATTCAACTTTCTAAGGATATTTTATTTAAAAATTTGAAAATATTGAAAGTATCGGGGTTCCGCCAAATTAACGTTTCAACTGTTTATTCAGAAAATAAAACGTCTTAGAGAAACGGTTCGTCAACATATTTTTTTTAATGCGAGTTATTTTGAAGAACCAAAAATAAAATAAAAATTTTTAATTCCATTATATTTTTTGAAATCCGTGCGTTAAATATGTCATTTAGCGGCTGACATTTCATTTGCGCATGTTTCACCGTTCGCTTGCCTTTCACCGGGCGAACGAGGATATGAGTGATGAACATTTCAAGAATACACGTTCGCCATCTTTTCACCTTTCACTTCACGTTCCCCAGTTCGAGGATAGGGCCCCTGGTTACAGATTGTTGCGTGTTGCGATGTTTAATTTAAAATATTTTTTTTTCGCGAACCCCCTTTATTAGGCTGGGTTCGCCAGGGGTTTCGTGACCTACCGCTTGCTAAACGCTTGCGTAGAAAATCGATATTTTCATGCACAGTAATCGATTCTGTAGGTAATATACTCAAATCACAAGAGCTATCGGTAAAAACCAGGTAGGAAGAAACGTTAGACTAGATCTTCTTAAATCAGAATTAAAAAAAAAATAACCTAACGATCGAACTGAAATAAAAATCGGTCCATTAGATCTAAAAATTAGCAGAGACGCATTTATAAATACTTACGCTGTTTATTGAATTTAGTCGAAATTCTCCTGTCGAATCATACTAAACATCACTGCAAACTCTTATAAATTAAATATATGCAAAATCCAAATAAAATATCAAAGAAGAAAAAAAATTATTGTCATTTATTAACCACAGTATACTGGTGAAAGCAGAAAAAAAGTCCCATTTTCAATATTTATTACAATGGCAGACCTCTTGTGCCATTCTTATATTTTATGTCTCAGATAAAGTGTATAGAGATTATGACTGTTCAAAATATATCCCCTAGGAACACAAGTAATGTGCCATCTTATAAAACAATTTATTTTATATATTGTTTTTGTTTTATGTGTTTTACAGGGCACGTCAGCGGGTTATGAACTATCTTATTTGTTCTTTGCCATAATGTTTTTTATTAATAAGAAGCCACAAGCTACAAGTTTTGTAGAAGATGGTGGAAAAGATTTTCATAACTTTTTTATAAGCGCAATTGCTGGTTTGCTAATTTTTTAATTTTATTTGGGAAGCAAAAGTTACCCATAATTAATATGTTCTGGTACAGATATGTGAAATTTATGTGACATCACTATTGTTGGAAAAAAAAAGTACCAACCTCCTGGAAAGAAAGTGTGATAATACCAATACTTAAGAAGGGCGATAAAACGTGTTGCTCCAATTATAGGGGTATATCACTTATTAACACAGGATATAAAGTCTTCTCTCTAATGATCTTAGAACGATTGACTTCGTGTGTGGAGTATCAAATAGGAGATTACCAGTGTGAATTTAAAAAAAAAACGCTCAACTGTAGATCGGATATTCACGATTAGGCAATTAATGGAGAAATGTTGGGAATACAACAAAACATTGCTCCAGCTATTTATAGATTTTAAACAAGCATACGATAGCATCATAAGAGTGGATTTGTGGAATGCCATGGCAGAACTGGGCATACCGAAGAAGCTAATTAACCTCACCAAAACATGTGTAGAGGGAGCTACAAGTGCAGTAAAACTTGAAGGAAGATTGTCAACTTTCTTTACAATCAACAGTGGTCTTAAATACGGCGATGCGCTATCTCCACTCCTCTTTAACGTCGCCTTGGAGAGCATCGTGCGAAAAACCAACACAAAAACGCTCCTCTTTAGAAATCAAGGCCCGCACATCATATTGGCGTTCGCTGATGATATCGATATTGTAGGTAATACAACTACCAGTGTCAAGAAAGAGTTCTTCAAACTGGAAAATGCCGCAAAGAAAGTTGGCCTACGAATCAACGAAGAAAAAACAAAATATATGGCTGCAACAATAACGGAACGGTGAGACAGAATAGGACAGAACGTGACTATGGACCATTACAATTTTGAAAAGGTCCATCAGTTTAAATATTTGGGAGCTACGATCACCTCTGACAACAACATTACACAAGAGATTAACAACAGAATAAAGCAGGCAACCGTTGCTGGTATGGGCTGCAAAAGATAATGAAATCGAAAAATATATCCGCCGCATGAAAATAAGAATATATCAAGTAGTTATAAGACCGGTAATGATATATGCATGTGAAACATGGACGTTGACAAAACAAAATGAGAATAGACTGAAAATCGCAGAAAGAAGAATGCTTTGAGGGATATACGGACCGGTCAGGGACAACACCACACAGCAATATAGAACGAGAACAAACAAGGAATTGGAGGAACTATACAACCAGCCAGATATAGTGAAAATAATAAAAGCAGAAAGATTAAGATGGGCCGGCCATGTTATGAAACAAGATCAACGTATCGTCAAGTTGGTATGGGAAGCGAACCCAGAAGGAAAGCGGCCGCTAGGAAGACCAAGGATGAGGTGGAGAGATAACGTTGTAGCAGACTTACAAACCCTAAACGTCGAACGCGCGGAGGAACTGATGATGGATCGCAGGGTCTAGATTTAGATTAGATTAAGACGTTAAAATAATTTTTTTGAAATTCATTATCGCGGATCCAATATAGTGGGTTGAAAATTTTACCTTATTTGCATTTTTTCAGAATTGGGTTTAAGGATTTGGGGGGTGGTGTATTACTAATATGAAGTTAATTTTTTACAACTATTAGGTTGAAACAAAACAATATGAGGGCCAAAAATTTTACATTTTCCGTTTTTATCTAAAATTGATATTGCGGGGTTCTTGGGGCGTATACAAATTAATTTAAAATTTAAGATAGTTGATTTACTATGACAAACTAAATATTTGTTTGACACAATTTCATTTGTAGTTGGAGAACTCTAAGAATCAAAGAATTTTTAGTGGTTCATTTTAGGGTGATTTAGAATTATTGATAAAATGGGTACTTTTTTGCCACCTTGGAGTCATTGCGAGGTACACTCATCTCGATTAGTACTTAGTTCAAATAGTTTATGAATATCATAATGAATTCAAAACTTAAAATCGAAAAATAAAATTTTTATAAAAAAAATTGAACCGACTTCTAAAAGTGCGCTAAAAAGTGAAAAATAACTATAAATTTTTCTATGAAATTGAAATTTTTGAAGTCGGCGCCAAATTATTTCTCAATGAAATAAATAACGACTAATATATACAAACTATGGTAAGAAAGCAATTACAAATAAAATATTTTTAATCTGTTTATGCGAATCACATTTTGTCAGGTATTAGTTTGGCGCCGACTTCAAAAATTTCAATTTCATATAAAAATTTCAATTTCATATAAAAATTTTTAGTTATTTTTAACTTTTTAGCGAACTTTTCGAGGTCGGTTCAATTTTTTATATAAAAATTTGATTTGGGATAGCTTTGAGATGAATTGAGATTGTTGACAAATTTTTAAAATATTCCAAGATATTGGAGAAAATTCTAAAACGTTTTTGCTTTCTAGAAAAATGGATTGTTGTTTCCTCAAATACGACATTATGATATTAAATATCGATCAGCTGGATTTATTTACTGTTACGGCCTTGATTGTAAAATAAAGGTATTAAGACGATATTTTTAGTATTAATTGAAAAAGGATAAGAGATATACATATGTCAATATTTTATTTAAAAGGAGAAATAATAAATATTATTTTCACACACTTAAAGTACTAATTTTATCTTGAACCTACCTAATAATAAATTGTACACAAAAAAAACAATAAAAGGAACTTAAAAACTAAACTAATATAAATAGTGACCTCCATATCCTTAAGCTTAATTGAGCATTTTCATTAATTCTTTTTTAAATACTGGGGTTAATTTTGTAACAAGATGATATTTTGTTTTCTAAATCCTCTAAATCTCTGGTGGTTGGTAAGTATGCCTGATTTTTCCTATATAATATATAATCTCATAAAAAAAAATTATGTGGTATAGTTTAGGTGAAGGAGTAGACCGATTCAAAATTCAACTAGATATATTTATTATACAATCCAACAATTATTATTTTAAAAGTTAAAAACAGTTAATATGATATATAACTGCATTTGGGACCAAGAGTTGTTCCAAAAAATGAAATGAAAAGTACATAAAAATAAACAAATATTTATGACTTCAAGGATTAGTTTTTTTATAAACATTTTAATACATCATTTTATGGAGGATGAAAAATTAAAGTCTTTTTATTGGAAATATTTTCTCTAAATTAAAGAAAAAATAATATATTGCGAAAAAAATTACCAACTTTTGATTTTTTTCCGGGAGCATAATAAATTTAAGAGCACTTGTGGTATTTCCAAAATAATAATACATTCAACGTTGGGTAAATTAGACAAAAATTTGCTTTTTTTAGGGGGGTATATTTATGATACGTCACAAACTTGCGATTCTTTCAGAGAATAATAGAGGAAATACCTATTTGTTTTTAAAATATACATGTATCCATACTTACAAAATGTGTTGTCTTAAGTGAATAGTATATCGATGCAGAGACCATACTATTAAAGTTAAAATTATGTAATTTTGTAGAAATGTTGCAAGTACTAACTAAAAAAGAATTTTTCAAAATTCACACTCTGTAGGGATGAAAAAGGGCTATATTCTCATTTCATAAAATTACCGATTCAACTAAGATATAGATTTAAATTTTATTCTGAAAGATAGCTTAATCCAATATCTAAAAATTAATTTCTAGATTTTCCACTATTCTATTTTTATAAAGGTGGAAAAGGGTGATGGTGGCACCAGTTAACATTTTTGAAAATTTCCACTCTAAAGACGATAAATTGTCAATTCATAAAATTGTGGATTTCTCTTGATACAATGAACATATTGACTTGATTTTTGTTCTAAAAAAATAGGCCAGTCATTTGGTCAAAAAAAAGGGGGTTACGTGGAAAGTTTTGCAAATTGGTAGTTTTATAGAGTTCGATGTGCTATTTCCGAATTTCGACTTTGCCACCTCGTATCTCCGCCGCTCGCGCCGCCATATTGGAAAAATGGCGCATAATAACAGTTTTTTTACAATATCTCCTTTCCGACGCATTTTACGACAAAAACATTTATATACTTAATTAAACTGGAGAAAATTTCCTACAATTTATGCATTTAAATTTTTTTTTGTAAAATCAATAGTTTTGGCGTACGAGCGCCGCAAATTATTATTCATCTACACCACCACGTATTTTTCGTATATTTCTCCAAAATATTTTGCTATTGTCGCAGGTATTAAAAAAACAGGTAAGGGTAATGCGTCGCCTTTGTATCGGGTCCCTCTCTCGACCTTAAACGAAACATCTGTCGGTAGAACTCAAGAGAAGTGTTTAGTTTAGTCTGAGTCATCAGTATACGTCTATCGTCTTACAGTGTTGTTTGTGTTTATAGAGCCATGGCTTCTGATAAAGTAAATTATTTTATTTGTAATAATACATTATTAGAAAGTGAAACAATTGAATTTAAGGAAAAAGGATTGGAGACTTTTCGTAACTCAAGTGTTAAAAGAAAGGACAATAAAGTTGAAGTTTTGGCAGGACTAAAATCGATAGTGGTTCATGATGTATGTCGAAAACGATATAATAATGAAAAGTTAATCCCTACATCATTGCGTAGAGGGAGCGATGTCACGACACCTCAAACACTACTGCGATGCTCGCACCCAACATTCTCATTCAAAGACCATTGTTTTTTATGCGCTGATGAGATAACAGCAGAGTTTATAGCAAAACAAAAATAGACGCAGTTGTGCAAGAGTAATGTTGTGTATAGTCTGCGGAAATTATCAATGAAAAATAGTATTTCAGAACTTGCTAGAGCTCGTAATGATGACTGGGGTCGAGCAATTGTTGAGCGTCTTGAGCATGTGAATGATTTGGTCGCAGCCGATGCACAGTACCACAATTCCTGCATGAAAAAATTGTATCAAGCACCACCAGCTGAAGATATAAAAAAAAGGTCCGTGTACAAATGACATTGATACTGCGATGCATTCATTAATTTAAGGTGATTACCGTCCACACATAAAAACAGTGAAAGCACAACTCCTCAAAAAATATGGTGATGATATTTTAATTGCCGTCACTGCCAATAAGGCTCCGGTGATTTGTTTCCGAAATACAGGGTTTAAGCTATTAACGGAAGCTTGGTACAATCAAAAAAGTGATGACAATGCAGAAGAACGTCGGCGTATTGTAAAAACAGCAGCAGAAATTGTTATAGAGGATATTCGCTCTACGGTCTATGAGACAAAACAGTATCCTCCATCAGATAATTTTTTTCAAGACTCTGAGTCAGATATACCTGAAACTTTACGCGTTTTCCTAGATGGAGTGATTTTAAGAAACAGACGAGCGTCTTGAAAAATGGAAGAAAAAAAGCATTGCTCTCGCCCATTCTATAATTGCAACAGCAAAGCCGAAATCTTTTATATCATCATTACAGATCGGACTAGCTGCATTTTTATTTCATAATCTCGGTGATTAATTAATCGGCCTCTTACTCTACCTCAAGGTGGTGTGGAAATGAGTTTTTTCCCAAAACGCATATTGAAATGTACCTTGCGGCGCTCGTACGCCAGAAACTATTGATTTTACAAAAAAAAAATTGTAAATACATAAATTGTACGAAATTTTCTCTAGTTTAATTTTGTATATAAATGTTTTTGTCGTAAAATGCGTTTTCCAATATGGCAGCACGAGCGGCGGAGATACGAGGTGGCAAAGTCGAAATTCGAAAAGAGCACATCAAAATCTATAAAATTACCAATTTTCAAAACACCCGGAAAACTTTCCAGGTAAAACTACCAAATGACTGGACTAAAATAGCTTAGATCGATATATAGAAAGCAGTTTTTAATTTTTCATTATTCCATTTTTAAAAGGGGAAAAAGGGTAATATGTATATTCGACGGTTACTAATTAAAAATTTTTGCTTTTATCATACATATTATTACCTAAAAAATATTTTCACAGTTTTCAGAATTTATGGCTGTAGTGAGTTCAAATGTACTTTTAATATTTGTCGAATAACTCCAAGAATTTAAGTGGAATAGATTTTGTTTAAACTTTAAATATTGATGTATATTTCTCTTATCTTTTTGTAGTTAATACAAAGAATATCATCATAATACCCTTATTTTACAACCAGGATCGTAGCAATAAATAACACCAGATGATAAAGATTTAATGTCACAATGTCGAGAAAGGCCATGACTGTATAAAATTTATTTCATATCGTCATCATAAATATAAGTTGAGTATTACCAAAAAAAGTACATTAATTACTTCGGCGCTTTATGTATTATCCTTTAATCGTCCTCAATCTCCTTCCACTATTCTTTCCCTAGCTTGGCTCACTAACATCAGCTGTTTTATGTACGCATAAATACAGCGTAAAGGCACGTGCCTGCGTCTTGTTGAGGGGTCTGAGGATTCAACGCATATTAATTAGATGTTAATTATTACCTTGCGCGATTTATCGATATGGCAAAAAGACTGGAATAATTAATTACATATTTCTATCATATCAAAGGAACACGGTAAATTTAGGAAATTACAATTTACCACTTTTCACCCATTTAGAGTAGGATTGTCGAAAAATTCTTGCTTGGCGGAAGCTTACATTGCAATGATAATATTTTTAACTTCAATAAATTAGCTATCCATTCATATACCAGTCATACAGTCATACATTTTTGAGTAGTATACACTTTGAAGAAAAAAATCCCCGAAGTTTAAGGACTGGAAAAACGTTCCATTTAATTTGTAAGACAATATGACCAATTAATTATATGAACATACAATACAGAACATATTTCCCAGGTTATAGAGAATAATAAGAGCCTAAAAGTCCTACGCAGAAAACTAGCAGAGGGTGCAAATAATGTCTGTAATCTAAGAAATAAAAGGGGTGCGATCGAAACAAATAGAGAGGAACTGCTGAAGATAGCAGAAGATTTTTACTCCGAACTGTATAAAAGCAACGTGGGCAGCAAAAATTGCCCACCAATACCAGAAATCCGAAATGTCGGATCCGAAGATATACCAGACATCACAGAAGATGAAATGGCAAATGCTATTGCCGGCATGAAGAAAAACAATGCGCCTGGGGAAGATGAAGTGGTAATTGAAGCCATAAAAGAAGGGGGACCAACATTAACCCGCATTTTACAGAAGTTATTTAACGTGTGCCTGACAAAGGGCATAACTCCCTCCACGTGGCATAAGGCTCTTATTGTAATAATGCATAAGAAAGGAGACATTTCAGATCTGAAAAATATCGCCCAATCAGTTTGCTCTCACACATGTATAAGTTATTCCTAAAGATAATAACAAATCGACTCACAAGAAATTAGATAGTTATCAACCTTGAGAACAGGCTGGGTTTCGCTCTGGTTATGGAACGAATGACCACCTACAAGTTCTTAAGTCCCTGATAGAAAAGTGCATAGAATACTATAAGCCACTTATTCTTATATTTATTGATTATGGATAAGCATTTGATACTATAGACCAATATAAAATGCTGAGGGCGCTTGTAGACAGTCGAATCGACCACCGCTACATTTCGTTAATCAAGAACATATACGATACAGCCACAGCCTGTGTCAGACTCCACAAAGACACAAATACCTTCAGAATAGAACGTGGAGTTCGGCAGGGAGATACAATCTCATCGAAATTGTTTACCACTGTCTTGGAATATATGTGCAAGCAGATTTCTTTTGAAGGAAATATGGGAGTGAACATAAACGGGGAGGACCTTAACCACCTAAGATTCGCCGATGACATTGTTCTCATATCGGATAGCACGGATAAAGAAGCAAGAATGTTGGAAAAGCTCTACAGACTGTCAAGTGATGTTGGTCTAAAAATAAATTGTGAGAAAACTAAATTTATGACCAACCTTGTACTTTGTTGGTAGTTTTTCTTAGTTAGTTTTATTAAAAACATATCTAAGTATGTCGTGCATATGTAGTTTTCTAGAAGTGGCAAAATTTGAGGTGAAAATCAAAAATTACGACTAATATTTATGAAAGTAAAAATTTTTTTTTTTTGGAAAACTATGCGCGTGTTCTACCACTCCACAATAGAAGTTATATCAGCAATAATTCAGCGTTTCCATTATTTTGAAAAATTATCAAACTTTTTAAATTTTATGTAAAAAAATCCATGTTGTAAATGAGTATCACGTCAAAATCATATTTATGAATATTTTAACCCATTATTCGAATTAGGAACTGAAGGCTGATGCTTCAGTGTCAACTTTCAATTTTTTTATTTTTATCTCCTTCGCATATTTAAACATGAAAATTAATTTTAAATAATTTTTCGTTACTCCTAATCAATTTTTATTCCTACCCTGTATATAGCATGATTTTTAAAATTTCTTATATGGTGCAATATTTCTGCGGAACACTGTATTTTTAAACTTCCTAAATTGCGACAACCAAATTCAGACCTACATTCGCAAGTTTTAGTTTTGTTATTTGAATGCGCCAAAAGTCATCACACTGTATGCTCAGTAACTATACATTAAAACGAATTAAACGTTTAATTTTGGGAATAACAGCTGCAAACTGCACTTAGCCATATTGCATTCTGCAATGTAAAACAATATATCAAATAACAAGATATTAATCTTTGCAGTAAACTCTGCATGTTGCAAGAAAAATATTTTCGCAAAGACAGAAAAGCCACATTTTTATTATTTATGAAGCTATTGCGGATCTAAAGCACCACCATTACTCTTTACGTCTGAGATAGGACTTTCAAAATAATGACCTGTTTTGATTATTTATTTTGTTTCCGCCTAACCTCTGATTTATGCCCTTAATTTACGTTAAAATGGTTGGTTAAAATATACAAAAATTAAAATTTCGTCTAATCTCGACATTTGTGGGGAAATTTGCTGGCATATTTATTTCGTTGCTAACCTTTCCCATATTTTTTCTAGTTGTTCTAAAATCTTAAATTTTTCAGTCCGTGTTCGACCTCTTACAAGGACAAGGTGTAGTCAAACTAGGTTAAATCAGTAGTTCTTAAATTGTAAAGTGCGCTTCACTGGTGGTAGACAAAATGTGTTTTTTTATGATTAGATGCACCTTAATGCACTACTCCTCCACCATAATTAGAGTTCTGATAATGTTTGAATTCTGATAATGTTCTGACATGCTTCTTCACGATGATTATGACTAGATTTCAGTAGTTCTTAAATTGTAAAGTGCGCTTCACTGGTGGTAGACAGAATGGTTTTTTTTTATGATTAGATGCATCTTATTGCACTACTCCCCCACCATAGTTAGAGTTCTGATAATGTTTGAATTCTGATAATGTTCTGACATGCTTCTCCACGATGATTATGACTAGATCATCGGCATGGTTATAATATTCTGGTTGCCCAAATACTACTGTGTTTAGGATCTCTACAAAAAAAATGTCCTGAAAGGAAAACCTTGTCATACGATAATAGATTTAGTGACTGTCACTTTCACAGGCATCTTTGATTGTATTCTTGGCAGGGATTAATGATCCTTGGCTTTTGGAGTTGCTTATTTTTATGTTTTTGTGTGTTCTATCCCTCCAGTGTTTTCTTCTTTTAAGTTTTGGGTTGTGCAGATCCAGTGACTAGCTTGTTCTGATGTTGTGACGTGCAACATTTTTAACTATATGCTTTTTTATAGACAAAAACAATTGATCTCCAACTGAGTTTTACATGTAAAAAGGCTGATATATTTATGTCGTTGGACGGGGAATTTTCCCTATTTTTCAATCCGGCAATAAAAAAGAGGGGTTCTGGCTCAAAAAAATAAAGTTGACCTTGAATTAACCTAGACACAACTCCAAGGTCAGTTTCAAAATCATCAACGTTTAATCCCTTTAAAATAAAAAAACTTTTGTTTCCTGTGTTTTGTTTTTCTGGAAACGCATAGTTTCCGAAATTTTTCTGTAATATTTTCTTGGATATAGGTTTTTACCCTTACCTATACCCACAAAAATATTACAGATATATATATATATATATATATATATATATATATATATATATATATTTATGCGGCTTTCACGGATTCCTCCGTGTGAGATGCAATAGCAGTGGATATATCCACATTATGCCGTTGTAGTGCTGAAATTACATTCAGCAAACGTACAACTATATGCAGCTCCGTGTATAGAATGAAGTAAAATACGAACAGTAAATGCAAACTTCTCTCCATCTTATCCTTTCTGTGTTAGAGGTTGCACAGTTAGAATAAATTGTTACAAAACGCAATTTATCCTATTCCACCACCATCGAGATGATGGCCTACCTGCACCACCATACCGAGAAGAAAGTCAAAACTTACCCTCCCAGCCACAGTGATACGGCAGAGATACATGTTTCGTCTCTACTAGACTCATCAGGGTACCGACATGCACCTGGCTGTGCAAAGGACAGATCGGAAGGAAGCATGCAAATACTGAACGCGGCTTCGCCGACCTCCCGCCGGATGGCATATATATGTTTATGCGGCTTTCACGGATTCCTCCGTGTAAGATACAATAGCAGTGGATATATCCACATTATGCCGTTATAGTGCTGAAATCACATTCAGCAAACGTACAACTATATGCAGCTCCGTGTATAGAATGAATTAAAATACGAACAGTAAATGCAAACTTCTCTCCATCTTATCCTTTCTGTGTTAGAGGTTGCAAAGTTAGAATAAATTGTTATAAAACGCAATTTATCCTATTCCACCACCATCGATCTGTCCTTTACACAGCCAGGTGCATGTCGGTACCCTGATGAGTCTAGTAGAGACGAAACATGTATCTCTGCCGTATCACTGTGCTGGGAGGGTAAGTTTTGACTTTCTTCTCGGTATGGTGGTGCAGGTAGGCCATCATCTCGATGGTGGTGGAATAGGATAAATTGCGTTTTATAACAATTTATTCTAACTGTGCAACCTCTAACACAGAAAGGATAAGATGGAGAGAAGTTTGTATTTACTGTTCGTATTTTAGAGAGTTAAAAATGATTTAATTTAATGGTCTCATAGCCAGTCTCTGGCGAATCTGTAGCACTGCCAAGATGTAGTGCTGAGATTGTGCGATAAGCTAATTAGTTTGTTTGTTGATAGTTGTGACATATCAAAGTATTTTGTTAAAATTTGTTCGATGAATGTTGTAAAGATGTCACATCCTATGGAGTACTTTTTAAACATTTAAATCTTGTTTTGCTTGTGGTGACCGACGTGCGAGCACCTAAAGACAATATATACCTGATTGGAAGCTTGTATATTGTTAGCTTGTTCTTTAGATTTAATTGCTATTTCTGTGTAGTAATCCCGACTCGTGAACCAAATAAGATCCTATATATATATATATATATATATATATATATATATATATATATATATATATATATATATATAATATAATATAATATAATATTTTATTGGGTAAAGGTTTCCTTATTTGGAGATTAAAAGGCGACAATTCTTCCGATGTTTAGCTGTACATAGTGAGCTTTTTCAAAGTTATATTATATTTATTTGTATCTTCCATCCTAGCTACTTTCAGGAAAAAGCTCACTATGTAGAGCTGAACGTCGGAAGTAGTGTATTCTCTGCCTTCTATTTCTTTTTTAATATCATTGATTGTTATATTTCTATGGATGACTTTGATTATGATGTACAAGTATCTTTTTTCCGAGAGGAAAAATGTATAGAATTTGATGTTGTTAGTTAGATATTTAATAGTAAGTTTTTGTGTTCGTCGTAATTTGATTGGGAGCTTGCTATTTTAATTTTCATGTTATGGATTTTTTGCGAATTTTGATACGTTTTTCAGTGTTTCTTATTACTACTGGAATGATGGGTATTTTCCTGGGCTATTCTTGATTAGTGATTTTTAATTGGGGATTTGTTGTTGTTCGGTAGGGCAAGGAATTTACAGAAAGTTTCCATGTTTTCTGAGGATTTAGCTTCTTCTATTTTCGTGAGTTGAACTGTTTTGCTTGATGTGTCTGGATATTCGGATTTGCAACAAAATCTTTTTCATCAATTTAATACATGTTTATCTTCATCAATTTCCATTGAGAGGTTGTTCGCCTTTGCAGAAAATACTCTTTTTAGCTAATATTTCAGCAGTTATTTTCAAATAGGTACCCCCTACTGTGTTTTTCGGTTGCTTAGATTTTAAGCCTTTTCGGTCTTTAGAAGTTATACTCTAATATTTCATATTTTATGCTCTTTATGATTAGAAGTTTTTTACTCCGGTTTAGCATACTGAACTTCGTGGTATAACCCATTCACATTTGTACGGTTTTTTTTTTTATGTTTTAAGAAGATACAGTTTTCCATGACGAAATCCCCTCATAAAACTAGCATGTTGTCAGAACTAAGGCCCAGTTATTTGAATGCTGAATAACGTAATAATATTTTTATTTATATTTAGAAATGTATTGATAAAGAGTAGGAGATCTTTCCTTTCCTGGTCAATATACCGATTCTACACTGTCCTTTTCTAATTACATTATTTAAATTACTACAACTTGCTAATCGGTACGTTAATTCTAGAATAAAATAATATATGAATTTGTAGTTGCCTAAATTATTTTTATTATGATTTTGAATATGTAAATAATATCCTACAATAAGTTTTTAAATCCTCTTTTTGTTGTTATTGATTCTAAACTTCGAGTTTGTAGTAATTTCTAACAATAAAAACACTGAAAGGAGTTTCGAGAAGTAAAAAAACTGGAAATATTTATATCTGTCAAATATCGCAAAAGCCCTGACGAGCATAAACAGCCTTCAAAAAAAAAATTTTTGTTTAAATCTACTGGTATAATTTAGGTCTTCGATTTCTTTGTAGAGGGCTTTTCCCGATAATTCTTGAGATATGATTTTAATATTTTTAAAACGACTTAATGTGGATTTCATTCATTTGACATTTACAACCGAGTAAAAAAAATTCAATTATTATTTTTATCATTTTGTCAAATCAAACCCCTTCTAATTTAACATCCAAAAAAAATACTTTTAACTTACACTTATTGGTTTTAATTTTTTATCAATTCTAAACTCTACATATTTACTAAATGCCAAGTTAGTAGGTCTACTGGAAGTAGTATTCCTCATTCGTTAACCAAATTTGTGCACACGCTCTACAGAACTTTCAATCTAATGATGTTCCTCTTTATAGGGGGAAATATTATTTAATTAATAGATCACCAAAATTATGGAATTAGGCTTAATAATATTATATCTTACTTGTAAATTCTATAACAATCCATGCAAATTGCGATTTGTATTGAAGGTACAAGTAATGCGTGTAACTTATATTTCTAAGCTTCTTGTGTGTGTAACTCCTGATTAATTATTGACGATATTGTAATTCAAATCTTCCTATTGAAATAAATCAATATAAAAAATAAAATATCAAAACATTATTAAGCCCATAATCACATGAACTTTTCTTTACTAGAGTTCTGACCGTTACTGGAAAATGACAAAAATTAATGCCATAGAAACTCTTCTTTAATTTGGTTTTTTCTTTCTTTGGTGCTGTGGGATTAGCCTAACCGTTTAAGGCGCTAGGACTGTTAGGGACGACCACGGCCAAGCGCGGGTTCAAGCCCCGTGGGCGGCAACTTACTTTTTTAAGTTGTCAGACCATTAGAGGATAGTCCCACTAGTCGGTAGACACTTGACTGATAAATAGTGTAAAAACTCGGGGTTAGTTGAGTGTCGAGGACCGTGGTTCGGAAGCCACGTTAAAATGTAGGTCCAGTCGCTAAATGGTCTCCGCTTCCGATGCGACTTTAAGCCACAAATCTTTGAACTTTTCTTTTCCTTTCTTTGAACTTCAGGTTAAAAATGGTTTATTTTTAAATATTATAAGACGAAATTTACGTTGTTATCGTGCTTTTAAGATAGTCAATCAATTTTCAAAATTGTCGGCTATTTTTAATCGACTTCTAAAAGAATGTATGTACACCGATTACCCCGGAACGGTAGCACCGATTTAAATGAAATTTTTTACGTTATTGTCAAGAAGTTGCTGCAGTGGTATTGTTTTGGACGAAATTGATGTAGTAAAATCCAAGATGGCGCTGACATTACAGCTGCCAAAAAAATAATTTTATCCGATTTTCTCCAAAATTGGTATAGTGGAATTTTCAGGGTCGTACACAATGAATCTGAAATTATTTTTAATAAATTCAATATGGCGGACAAGAAAATTTAATTTTGTCCAATTGCTCTAAAATTGGTGTGGGGGAGTTTTTGGGTTCGCACATAACAAATCCAAAATATTTGTGATATATATGACGGATCCAATATGGTGGACAAAAAAATCAGTTTTGTCCGATTTTCTCCAAAATTGGTATGGGGGAGTTTTCGGGGTCGCACATAACGCATCTGAAATTATTTTTTTAAAAATCCAATATGGCGGATAACAAATTAATTTTGTCAAATTTTTTCCAAAATTGATATGGGGTAGTTTTTGAGATCGCACATTACGAATCAGATATTATTTTAAAAAAATTAAATATGGCGGATCCAAGATGGCGGATTAAAGATTCTACATCTGTTGATTTTGTCTAAAATCAGTATTCGGGGATTTTAGTTAGTGTTAAATATGAATTTAAAATATTTTTTGAAAAACTCAATCTGGCGTCCTAAAAATTTTACATTTGTCGATTTTCTCTAAAACTGATCTTGAGGGTGTAAATTATGAATTTAATAGTATTTTTTTCTGAATTCAATATGGCGGACTAAAAATTTTACATTTTTCTATTTTCTAAATTTGGGACTGAATAGTTTTTGAGGATGTAAATAGCGAATATAAAATTATTTTAAGAAAATCTAATATACCGGGTGTCAACGAATCTATTAGACAAGTCATAATTTCTAGAGTATTATGTGTATCAAAATGAGAATTGGTACAGGTAAATGGCATGTGAAGGGGAGAGTTTTCGCATATTTTCTACTTTCCGGCCACTTCCGGTTTCACCGGAAATGGCCCCGGTTTTGAATTTTTAAATGGAACACCCTATATATTTTAACATTTTTGGATTTCTTAGACAATTCTAGATCAGAATGCGACATTTTAAAAACTTTTTACGTCTACTTCATTTTTTTAGAGCTAAGTTTAGTTCAAATTTTCGTTAAAATAATGTATACTCAAAGTGAAAAAGTGGATATGTTATTAATATTTGGAGAGTGTCAAAGAAATTCAAAGAATGCTGCCGAAAATTAAGAAACTTTTACGTCTGTTCTTAGAGCGTATGTCACTGTTATTATCTACTTAAGTGAGTGCTTTGTTTTCCAAAGAAGACTTGATAAAAACAGTTGCAAATTATTATGCATCATGGCTGTCCATGGCGTACTTGTCATAAGTAAATAAATTATCCAGTATTTTGCTTAATAATATTTAATTTCTGTTCTTATGTCTAATCCAATCGCAAATAAATTAGAACCGTTAGATTCATCAAAGAATGCTTTTTTCGAAAAGTAGTTGTCAAAAATGGGTCGCCATTTGAAAATTAATAGTTAGAAATGAAAACGTAATTTTGTCAACTTGTCTTATTTCTGTCTTTCATACTAGTAACTAAAACTTTGCGATTTTATTTTTTTGACATCATCTAAGGCCCTTAGATTAGTTTGCGTCCGATCATGGCCACCTAGATGCAATTTTAAAAGTGGCTCTAAAAAAATGAAGTAGACGTAAAAAGTTTTTAAAATGTCACATTCTAATCTAGAATTGTCTCAGAAATCCAAAAATGTTAAAATATACAGGGTGTTCCATTTAAAAATTCAAAACCGGGGCCATTTCCGGTGAAACCGGAAGTGGCCGAAAAGTGGAAAATATGCGAAAACTCTCCTCTTCACATACCATTTACCTATACCAATTCTCATTTTGATACACATAATACTCTAGAAATTATGACTTGTCTAGTAGATTCGTTGACACCCGGTATAAGATGCAATATGAGGGTTTAGAAATTTTAAGTTTCTGGATTTCATCCAAATTTGATACTAGGGGGCTTCAAAAATTTCAATTTCATATAAAAATTTATAGTTATTTTTTATTTTTTACTGTACTTTTAGAAGTCGGTTCAATTTTTTATAAAAATGTTATTACTTATATATAGAGTTCACTCATTTAAAAAAATGCAAATATTGTGAGAGAAAATGATTCCAGCCAAGATCTATTACATATTTTTACAAAAAATATAGAATGGGAGTCTGCATATTAAAAGTCAAATAAAATACTCATTTCGGCCAAAAATTTTTTAAAAATGTAGTAATTTGGTAACATGGCATCAAAGATATTCCCTTCCATACCGTAGATAGTTACATTTAAAAAAATAAAACTTATGTGCTACGATTTTTAGAGACATCCGGTATAAGCTAAACTAATTTTAAGATGTACCTCCTTTAACTTTATTAATATTTCATCTGTTAAATTTTTCATTAAAAAAATCGTTATCAAATACTTGAATATTATCAACCAGAGTGGAATACACTAAGGTTTTGAGGTGTCCCCACAGGTAAAAATTCAACCACGTTAGGTCGGGAGATCAAAGAGGCCAGGCAATAGGTCCTCCTCTACTTATCCAATGGTTTAGATAGACTTTATTTAGGTGCTCCCGCACAGCAACGCTGAAATGAGTTGGTGCCCCAAATTAGGTGATGCCCCATCGTGCATGTAGTACATGTTTGGCCGGATTTCAAGTGGTAAGTGCTCTACTAAATCGTAAGAAGCTTTTTGAAGGAACTCTAAATAAGGTTCTCCATTCAATCGTGCCAACAACACGAATGGTTCAATCAAAAAATTTCCAATGATTCCTGCCCAGACATTAATTGATTGAAACTAATGTTGATGATGGGACATAATAGTTGCATGAGGATTCTTATCAGCCCATACATGGGAGTTGAGTAAATTTATAATAGCATTTTTGGTAAACTCTACTTCATCCATGAAGAGAATGAAGTTTACATTATTTCGTTGCTGGTCCAAAATCCAGTTCTACGGTGAAAGTCTTCAGGAATCAGTCCTTGCACTTTTTTCAAATGATATGGGAATAACTGCTGTTCTTGAAGAACTTCATGTATTGTTGATTTCGACGTATTAAACTGCGCTGATAATTTTCGAGTGCTCGTTGAAGAAGTGTCATCTACAGTATTTAAAATATAATAATAATAATTGCGGCGTATGTACTGTTCTTCCCGGACCAGCATTAATCATTTTTTTTTCAAAATTTCCTAAAATTATGAAGAAATTTAATAATATTACCTTATTAAATAGAATCGCCTACCATTCTCCCTTACACTTTGGCCAACTCGTTGAAATGTTTGATGATCTGGAAGAGTACGATTAGGATATCTATCGCGATATAACCTCCTGGCTTTTAAAGCAGTGCAAGATGCAAGACCATATATCAGATGCATATCTGCATACTCAATAAACGTGTATCCCATATTTCGAATTATTTCACAATTAATTTCACCAAGAAATCCAAAAATAAGTAAAAAAGAATCAATGTGTCAGCGATATGAAAGTTCTAAAATGCAGAATATTTATTTCTTTTTACCTAGCAACGTTTGCAATAACAGTACTTTGTTTTTGGTGCCGATAAAATAACACGCACATTTTGGTAATCTAGGTCGAACTGCAATTCACAGAATTAGACATTTTTAACTTAACATTTCATAGAAACAAAGATGTAACTTTTATCGAAATCCGCCAAATTCATGACGTAAATAAAATGACATTTTTTCAAAAACGGTTAGGATTAGTAACATGAATGAACAGTACTTTTAGTCAGTAGTTAAAAGTATGTAAAAAATTTTGTCCAAAGTTCTTATCATACAGGGCGTACAAAAATGGGGTCATGAGTGTCACAGCTAGTTCGTTCCTGAAGCTGTGAGTAATTCACAACACTTGCATATTAATTTGAAGAGTCTTACCTGGTGTACATCATATTACAAAAAATTGAAATATACCTGGTGGTTCAAAAACTTTATTCCATGGCGGCTTTTTGGAAGCCCATATTTCCTAAGAGGAGGCCTATGTGAAAAAAGTTTATATGAACTTGTAGTATTCCTTTCACCTATTTTTTTTTTAATATCCGGGAGATTTCCCACATTTTTCCGGACACCCTGTATATTCTTTTGTTTCGTAAAAGGTACCTAAATTATAATATTTCATACCTAAAAAAAATACTCTCTTCTCGTTTTGTGAAATAGAAAATTAATTTATTTACCAGATTAAAAATCCGCAAACTCACGTTGTTTTCATTATAAGCAGAAACTTTAATTTCTGAAATGCCGTTGTAATATATTTTTCCTCGGCGTGGGGTAACGCCTCCATATCGTTGAAAATGTATTGCAGTATAAAAAGTGAGTTAAAAATAAATTTCTAAAGAAAAAATATTTTATGGCATCGTATATCCGGTAATTGCTCAAAACTTATTTTTAAAAGTGCGGGGGCCTATTGTCACCCTATGTAGGAAACTTTTCTGAGTTTTTATTTAGATGTGAAAGTTAATGTTATTTATGAAAATGTATTTTGGCGAAAGTAGAAGTACCGAAAGCTGGAAAATACTGAGATCTCTTTGATAAGACAAATCTAAAGATGTCATTTCACCGATTGGTTTATCTCAATAGGATGAATACTTTTCAAAATTGCTAGCAGAAGAAAGAGCAGAATACCAACAAACAGTACAAGCTGATTCCGGCGCGCACGTACGCACCATAGAATCTCCACTAAGGATAAATTGCAAAGAAGTCAAGCAAATATCCCAAACATTAAAAAACCGAAAATCACCAGTTCCCAGAAATATTCCGCCTGGGCTACTTAAATACGCCGCAGAGAAGTTATAAAGACAATTGACAAACCTCTACCAAAAATGTATAAACGGAGAAAAGATACCCGAAGAGTGGAAAACATCCTATATTACCACTATACACAAAAAAGGAAGTAAAGACGTCTGTGATAACTATCGAGGAATTGCGGTTCTCTGCACAATCTCGAGAGTGTATGGGAAACTAGTCAAAAAGAGGATTGAGAGCGAATACTCAGATATGGAGGCCGAAGAACACGCTGGATTTAGAGCAGATACATCTACTGTTGACCATCGCTTTACAATAACCCAGCTCATTGAGAAAAAATCAGCATGGAACCAAGAAATACACCTGTTCTACGTGGATCTCAAAAAAGCCTATGAGAGCGTACCACAACAAAAACTCTGGAAAGCCCTAGAAAAAACAAATATAAATATAATACTTATCAAGGCTGTTCAAGAGCTCTATTCAAATAATACAAGCAAAATAAAGAAAGGGTATAATATTTCAAAAGGATTCACGGTTAGCAAAGGGCTCAAGCAGGGATGTTGTTTGTCTCCAACCTTGTTTAAAATCTACTCGGAACAAGCGTTAAAAACATGGAAAAGAAAGTGCGAAAATATGGGCATTCCACTAAACGATTCCATACTATACACATTGTGTTTCGCAGACGTCCAAATAATTCTGGCACAAGACTACGAAGATCGAGAATACAGGGCTCGTAAGCTAATAGAAGAATATCAAAAGTGGGGGCTAGAAGTTAACATCAAAAAAACGGAATAAATATGTATAGGGGGACAGCAACAAAACTTGTTTCTAGAACAACAGCAGCAGGAAATAAATCATTGTGAGAAATACAAGTATCTGGGAATGCATATAACCAACGAAGGCAAACTTGACGAAGAAATCAAGCATAGAAACAACCAGGGACGACAAGTTATTAGACAGTTGAACAACATATTGTGGGATAAAACAATATCCAAAGAAAACAAACACAAAATCTTTAATAGTATTGTTAAAAGCATTGTCACCTATGGAAGTGAAGTATGGCCAGAAAGAACTTTAAGAGCACTGGAAGCTAGAGAAATGGATTATTGGAGAAGAGCGGCTGGAAAATACAGAATGAACAGAGTCAGAAATGAAAGCATCTAAGAAATTATGGGCGTTAAGCACAAGGTACCAGAAGATATTAAAATCAACCAACTTAAATGGTACGGACATGTTCAACGAATGGATGAAACTAGACTTCCAAAAAAAGCTTTAAATTGGACACCACAGGGAAGAAGAAAGAGAGGTAGACCCAGACTAAGTTGGAGAGAAGGAGTGGATAAAGATATAAGAACAAGAGGAATGGATGAAAACCTATGGACAAACCGAGGTCAATGAAGACTGGAAATCAGAAGACGGCGTAGCACGTTATAAACTGATGTTATATATATATATATATATATATATATATATATATATATATATATATATATATATATATATATATATAGCGACTAGCGTTTAAATTTTTAATACAAAACAAGCGTGCTATCATGGGCAAAGATATAAACTAAATCATTTCATACAAATATACCAACAGAATCTCTCCGGAATACCATACTTATTCAGTTCCACCAACAATACATTTCGGCAAATATGGTTTAAAACCTTGGGAATGTGAAGATTTTCCTCTCGAGACTCCCCATGCATTCAAAAAGTTCCCGAAGATCTTTCTTTTGGAAAGCCGCATAGAAAAAAGTACTATGGGCGGATAGATTGGACTCTTTACCGATTTAAAGAAAACTGTTTTAGCTGCCATCTTTCGCTAGTAGAGTTTTAGCACGTACCACTTTTACTGTTCGTTATATATTGGTGCGTAAATGTTATTTATTATAGAAGTTACAGCACTTAAAAAGAAAAAGTTGGGATAATTTAAAACTGAGATAAATGATTGAAAGCGTCTTTATTATATTATGAAACAAAAAATTCCTGCAGGTTTAGTAAATGAAATGAAAATAAATGTAAAAGCGGAAAAGAAAAAATGTTATGAACCAAGTCAGCTTAAAATTACATAAGTCAAAAAAATGGCTTGAGTTATTTTTGATTTATTTGATTTTTAATCAGTTGGACGGAAAAATCACGAGAGACACTTATTGCTTACAACTGGTGAAGAAATAGAAAAATATTTTTTTTGCAAAGAAAAATAATTTGTTTAATTATCAATATTTTTTTATTTATAATAAATTACCTGATTTTTTTTTGGGAATCCACCATCGATATTCGTAAGCATGAGGTCAAAATACATAGAAAAAAATTTTAGCGGGACCCATTGGTTTCCCCGACTACATATAATTTCATAAAAATTAAAATCGACGGGTTGTAAAGTTATTTCCTACAGTCGCTTTTGAGTAACTATCAATCAAATACCTTTTGTATAGGGAAAAGTTTAATATAAGAAACTTTTTTATTTCGTAATTTGGTCGAGGAATCTAAGATAACGTAAATATTAATAAAATAATTCAAGTAAGTTCAAAAACGTATTAAAAGATCTCTACGAAAAGCGTAATGTTTCATCATAACTAACAATGTAACACAAAGCATTAAACTTCATATAGTTTAAAACTTTCTGTAGTGCACTGAGCTTTAATGAGCACATGATTTTAATATACTTGAAACTTGAAGAGCTTTAAGTAAAATCTATTGTATAATAGTATAGAGCAAGTTTTTGATGAATTCCTCACAAATCTGTCAAATTGTTTTTATTTGTTTGAAGCTGTATATAATAAAATCATCATCTGTGTAAAGATCATTAATACTCTTTGAATGTTTCAACAATGCCTTTAAGTTTTGAATTATCGACACTGTTACGGTTAAAAATTGACCTTAAATAATAAATATTTTCGTTTACATTTTTTAACCGACTTCCAAAAGAAGGAGGTTCTCAATTCGTCCACTATGTATGTTTTTTTATGTATGTACACCGATTACTCCGGAACGATGGCACCGATTTTAATAAAACCTTTTACGTTTTGTTAAGGATGTTACCGCGGTGGTCCTATATTTTTTTTTGAATCAAATTGGTGCAGTAATATCCAAGATGGCGCTGGCAGTATGGCGGCCAAAAAAATTAATTTTGTCCGATTTTCTTCAAAATTGGTATGGGGGAATTTTTGGGATCGTACACAAAGAACGTGAAATTATTTTTAAAAAATTCAATATGGCGGATCCAAAATGGCGGACAAAAAATTTAATTTTTTCTGATTTTCTCTAAAATTGGTGTGGGGGAGTTTTTGGGATCGCACATAATGAATCCAAAATATTTTTAAAAAATTCAATATAGCGGATCCAATATGGCGGACAAAAAAATTAATTTTGTCCGATTTTCTCCAAAATTGGTGCAAGGGAGTTTTCAGGGTCGCACATAACTAATCTAAAATTATTTTTGAAAAATTCAACATGGCGGATTTAATATGGAGGACTGAAAAATCGATTTTGTCCGATTTTCTTCAAAATTGGTACGGGGGAGTTTTCAGGGTCGCACATAACGAATCTGAAATTATTTATAAATTAAATTTTTTATGGCGGATTAAAGATTCTGCGTCTCCCGATATTGTCTAAAATCAGTATTGGAGTATTTTTGTTAGTGTTAATTATGAATTTAAAATATTTTTTGAAAAACTCAATCTGGCAGATTCAATATGGTGTCCTAAAACTTTTACATTTTTCGATTTTCTCCCATACTGATATAGGGGGTTCTTGAAGGGGTAAATTATGAATTTAAAAGTATTTTTTCAGGATTCAATATGGCAAATCCAAGATAGCGGACTAAAAATTTTACATTTTTCGATTTTGTTCAAAGGTGGGACTGAATCGTTTTTGAGGATGTAAATAGCGAATATAAGTCTAGAAATTTTTAATCTCGGCATTTCATCCAAAATTGGTACTAGGGGCTTTAGAGGTTTTAGATTTAGATTATATTAACACTTAAAATCTTTTTTTTGAAATTCATTATAGCGGATACAATATGGTTGGTTGAAAATTTTACCTTATTCGTATTTTTCCAGATTTGGTATTAGAGAGTTTTCGGAGTCGTGTATCATGAATATGAAGTTAATTTTTTACAACTATTAGGTTGATAGGATACAATATGAGGGACAGAAAATGTTACATATTCCGATTGTCTAAAATTAATATTATGGGGTTCTGGAGGCGTATACCAACTCAATATGCAGTATAAAATATATCGAGCTAAGAAATTTACATCTCAGGTTCTTTAAATATCGATATTGGAAGGTTTTGGGGCTTATTTTACCAATTTAAAATTAATTTGCAATTTAAGGTAGTGGATTTACTATGGCAGACTAAATATTTGTTTGACACAATTTTCCTGGTATTTAGAGAACTTTAAGAATCAAAGAATTTTTAGTGGTTCATTTTAGGGTGATTTACAACTTTGGATAAAATGGGTACTTTTTGCCACCTCGGAGCAGGCGCGGATCCAAGGGGGGGGCGGTGGGGGCGATCGCCCCCCCCCAAGAGCTTGGAGTTCAGGAAAATAGACCCGATTTTGCCTCTTATACTATAGTTTATTCAAGAACTAGAGAGAGTAATAAATCATTTTTTACCTTTTTTTTTCTTCGCAAACTACCTGTGTTCTTTATTCCGATGTCTTTGGCAAAATCTGTTAGACACATATATTTTTCATACGAATTGGTTAGAAATTTTATAATCAAAAATACCGGTCTATAATAATGGACTATTTGGTTAGGATAACCATAGATATTTGGATGTGAAGTGTTAAAAAGGATTTTAATCCTTGTCATAGGCGTCGGAAAGAGGTTTATTTTATCACAAAGTATTTATAGCATAGAATATTATTTCGGTTAGAAACTTAAAATAAAAAGTTTTTATATTATTTTCTTTCTTATGATTTCTTAATAATTTACATACATTAGAAAATATAAATAATTTTGACATATTTAGCACAAATTACTACAGTATTTTTATTATTTTTAATTTTGGCATAGAAACCGTTTTAGGTACATTCAGACTAAAACGTAGCCTTTTTCTCTAAAAAAAAAATCTAAGTTATAATTTAAATACTTACAAAATACCCATTATCAAAAATGCAAGAAGTTAAACACATAAAAAAATCAATTCGTCCATATAATATTAAAATTTTGTTGAAGCTATCGGTTATTTTATTATTAATTAAAAACATTTTTAGGATATTTGACGTTTTAGTTTATTTATTTCTTAAATCATCTGCAGAATAAAAATTGAACGCTAAAAAGGGATTCAAATGTAATTAATTTTTATATGTTACAGAAACTTTAAATAATAAATTGTGTTTACGTTGGTAAACATTACGTATTTAATTTGCAATCGAAGTCAGTGAAGCTATCTTCGCTCAAATTAAATATAATTGGTTCCTCTATCTCACCGATCATGAGATCGAATTTCCCCATTTTCTTTTAGTCTTTTATTATCTGGATTTTTCCCAATTTTCTGCACTAACTTTATTCAAAAAAAATAAGTTCAGTTAAATTACTAATTTTGTAAGTTGTGTTATTTCTAGCAACTCTACCTTGTACTTGAGAAAGATTTTTCTTCTACAACGGACATTTTTCGGACGATCTATAAGAACGGATTTCCTATCTGGTTTTTCCCAGCAAAAATCAAGTTCTCTGAGCAATTTCTAGAGCTCGGTTCTTTTAATTTCAGGTAAATCCCGATCTTCATTGATTTTAGTTAGAATTTTGTCGACGGTTGGGTTTTGCTTCTCATAATAAAATATATGTCCAACTCCTTTTAGTACAGTTTTTGTGATCGAATGTAGCTTGGGAGTACTAACAATTCCAGTCGTTTTTTTCTCCTTCAGTATTCGGTACATAGTAGATTTTCCAACTTCTGTCATGTTGGAATACTTCTCAATAGAACTTTTAACATTATTGTCGAGATATTGTTATCATAAGGCATCATCAACATTCATCGTAATAAGTTTTTCCTTGAAGAAAAAATGCCCTGGTTTAACGATTTTGGAATAAATATAGATGTGGAAGCCATATCTTTTGGGTATCTCACTAATCTCAAATAATATATAAAAACAAGTACAAACTAGATAAATCACTAAGAATGCACTGTAAAGTGTACTTTGCTCACTGACAGAAATTAAATTGAACTATCAGAAATTTTATTGCTGCAGTAAATTTATAAAAGCTTATAATATTTAAATATAATTAAATATAATTAGATTTACGGTAGTCCTCAGTTACTTGCGCACTGGAGCAGGTACGTTGAAGATTTCGGTAATAGTTTTCTTACTCTCTCTAGTTCTTGAATAGAGTATAGGAATGTGTATGCTTGCGATCGCTCCTCCTCTTCCCAAGAGCTTTGAGTTCAGGAAAATAGAACCGATTCTGCATTTTATATTAGGAATATGTATGCTTCTGATACTCCCCCCCCCGTCCCCCGTTGACAACCTTGTTTTTCTGGCAATAGCCCCCCCCCCCCACCAAGTGCTTTGAATTCAGGAAAATAGACCCGATTCTGCCTCTTATACTAGGAATGTGTATGCTGTTCGCATCCTCCCCCCGGTCGGCAACTTGTTTTTTTTTGTGATCGCCCCCCCCCCACTTTTCAAGAGCTTGAAATTCAGAAAAATAGACCCGACCCATCCTGTCTTTTATATTAGAAATGGGAATGTTGCTGGTGTACCCTCCCCCCCCCCCCCCGTCGACAACCGTCTTTCGCACTTTTATGATATCACCGCCCCCCCCCCCCCAAAGAGAGAGGCTGGATCCGCCCCTGCCTTAGAGTCATTGCGAGGTACACTAATCTCGATTAGTACTTGGTTCAAATAATTTATGGATATCATAATAATTTCTAAAACTAAAAATAGAAAAATAAAATTTTTATAAAAAAATTGAACCGACTTCTAAAAGTGCGCTAAATAGTGAAAAATAACTATAAATTTTGATATGAAATTGAACTTGTTGAAGTCGGCGCCAAAATTTTTTTAAATGAAATAAATAACTACTAATATATACCAATCATGGTAAGAAAACAATTACAAATAAAGTATTTTTAATCTATTTATGCAAATCACATTTTATCAGGTATTAGTTTGGCGCCGACTTCAAAAAGTTCAATTTCATTTAATCAAAATTTATAGTTATTTTTCACTTTTTAACGCACTTTTAGAAGTCAGTTCAATTTTTTTATAAAAACTTTATCTATATTAAATTACAGGTTCAGATTACTAAAGTCATAAATAAATTTTTGATCTGTACGATTTTCTTTAAAGAATGTCAGTGACATGCATAACTTGGAATTTAAATTTATCGTAAACTATGTTTTCTACCATAAAACTAATAATTACCTTTTATTTTTCACTCATTAATATTGGTTTCATCTATATTCATATCATTCCATTTGTTTACATTTTGAAATATTGATATCTAAACTTAACCTATTTCTGTAATCTGTAAATTTCGTTGGGTTCCTCGAGACAATGTATCACAAATTGGGAAAAGTGTTTTCTTCATGATTTGATAAATCTAAATAGTGTTTGTTTGTTTTGTTGTTGACTTTCCTTTTTCAGGAAATGTTTATTTATTTTCACATATCAGCTTTTTCAGATAAATCATTAGGTCCCTTAGATTGCATTGAAAGTTTTTATGGTTGCCTATACGACCCACTTGTTGAATATATCGAAATGCTAAAGTCGAAAAAAAGATAAAAATCGACTTTTTGATTAAGCTGTTTTTAGTTTATTAGTTGATTATTTTGATTATTTCCCTTTTAC
Organism: Diaprepes abbreviatus; assembly: GCA_034092305.1. NCBI lineage: Eukaryota > Metazoa > Arthropoda > Insecta > Coleoptera > Curculionidae > Diaprepes > Diaprepes abbreviatus. Next base: position 972,934 of record JASJET010000178.1, on the reverse strand, counting down.
TTTAGCAATTAGAATTTTTGGTAGTTTTGAAGTTTGAAATTAGACCCTCGAACCAATTCAAACTAATTTGTTTCCATTTTTGAATATTTCGAACCCATAAAGTAATTTGATATTAGGTATTCGTTTGGCAGGACAAGACAGTTTAGGGTATTATGTCTCTGACTTGGTCACTTATATGGGGTAGAAGTATTTTTGTATATATTTTCTTGGAGTAGTTAAAATTTGATAAATGTAAAGGTTTCTAGATTATGGCTTCAAGATTAAGGTTATTTTTTTCTTAATGCGTTTTTGATATATCTTTTTATTAAGTTTTTTTTGGTAGGCATATGATAAGGATTGTAGAAAAATCGTTCTCTTCTGGCTATCTGACACAAGAGTGTGAAGAAGTGGTTCGTGTTACTACTTTCCCCAGTTAAGGGATTTGGCCATAAATAGCCGATTAAATTAACTAAAATCAAGCCTGGGTACATACACTTTTGGTTTGATTTTGTTATTTCACCCTACAGCCAGTTTGGCGATAAATTTTCTTTATCCAGCCCAGGAACAACGGCTTGAGATTTTGTCAGATGCCACCATTTTGTTGACTTTGAAGTATGTACATATTTCTTTTAAAACAATCAGTTTCTGTGTTTAAGCAAATTTTAGTTAGGCTTTGCGTAGGATATATTCCATATACATTTTATTGGATAAAATTTTGTAATGTACAGCGTTGGGGAAATAATATGCAGTTTGGGTTATTGTACTGCCCTTTTGGAATTTTGAGCCTCTGAACGGGACAATCTCCTTATTAAGCCAGGTCAACGTCCTGTCTGGTGAAGTCGTCTGGTTCACAGACCCTGTTTAACCACATTAGCTTAGTTTTACCCAAAAACATGTATACGAGAGTGTCTATTTCTTAAGCCTGATGGGTATTAAATCAGTCTCTTAAATTGTTTAGGTCACTAAGCAAAGTTTCCTCTTCGATTACCTAGAGGGCTATCAGGTAAGGGATTCTTTTGTACATGGTTTTGAACCTTTTAATTGAAAGAATTTAAATATTTGGACTCTTTTATTCTATAACGATATTTATCTTTTTGCTAAATCAACCAAATCACTTAACAGAAGTAGATATTTGCGGCGAACCATGAAATTTTGTAAAGTGAAACGAAGTCGCCTACGTGGCGCTGCAACCTCAAATATTAAATGTTTTATTTTGCGATACTCTACTGTAATTGAGGTTTTTTTATGGTTATTTTCAGAGTCCAAGAGTGTCTAATGAGCCATTTAATAATTATTTAGAGTATTGAATTTTATGATAAATTTATTGAAATTTTAATTGCTCAACAATTCAATATTTTGGAAACTAGATTTTCAGTTAGCTAGTGTGGCGTATTACCTTTTTTTTTATATATAACACTTTATACACAATTGTAACATTCTTTTTCAATATCGATTTTTGACAAATTTTTGCACATGTCTTGACTTTTGGAAATTCGTGCCTAGTTTGAGATACGGTTTGTTTTGTGCTCCTAAAACTTTTGAATCGCGTTTACGTGGTATTACTTTAGTTAGAGTACCTGTTATTATTTGCTTTTAAAAGTGATCTGCCGTCTGCTGTACAAAAATTTGTTAAGATTCTAACCACTTGAGCGACAGTTATAAGTTCCATGTCCATAGAATGAGACCTAGTTGAAGGCCCTGATATGGTTAGAGCCAATCTACATTGGGGTCTCTACCAAATTGAGCTGGCGACTTGCCCCGAAGCAAAGCCATAAACTAATTGCAAGAAGAAGAAGACTAGCATAGTAAAATACTCATAATAATTAAACTTATTATTAGTTAATCGCGCTGCTACGAGACAATTTACTAGTTCACTGTAGTCTTGTGCTTACACATTCTTTCTCAGCATTCCTCGGAGAAGTCCTTACGTTTTTCAAGCTTGAAGATCTCCCAAACAATCAGGCGTCGGTCTCCGAAAATAATGGTTATTACGAAATAAAATTAAAATAAAATAATTATTTAACTATAATTTCTGAATTAATTTAGGAATATTGTATGGTCTTTCCCCCCTTTAATAGAAACTCTGGCGCCTTGAGAAAAATGTTGTGTTTCGAAAATAAACAAAATTTTTGGCGATTTGATAATCAAACACTTATTGTTCCTTGGGTATGCGTACTCTTTATTATCATATTAGCACTAGCTTTAAAGCTAGACCATGTTAGTGAGTGAGAGGATAAATGTTTCGTTTCATAAAACTGGTATTTCAGACAGATTTACACACACCATTATCGCTCTAGAGTAACTTAATTTTGTCTCAATGTAAGCCATTATTTTGGAAATATAAACCAGGTAATTTTCGGGAAATAAACAAAATATTCCGTTATTTTTCCTGGCCCAGCTCATATGTCCTTTACGCTTTATTTTTCTTTTCGTAATTTGATCCCATTCTTCAGCGTAACTAAGTAATATGGAAAATGTTATTTTTCGGCATTATTCTTCTTACTAAGTCAAGCGGCAAAGACAAAGAAAGCTCATATATTTTATGTAAATATGTACGTAGAGGTGTAGTGAATAAACCTAATTTTTTACAGTTACTTTCTTGCAGAGTTTCTGTTTCTAGACTGGTCCAAGTTGAATATAGGAAAACTAATGAAAGCAAAATGTATAAATATGGGTTTCGTTTTTGATAAACTTCTTTTAAATAATGTCTTGGTCAGAAATTTGTATTGAAAATGGCGAATCCCCGGTATAGATATTAAGAACAGTTAATGAAACAGTATAATTGGGTTATTAAAGTTATATAACAGTTCATAACGAAAAACTAAAACTTAATCGTAAAACATTTACAGACAAACATTATTAAAACTAAAGTCCTGGCTTCATCTACAAAAAAAAATTAATACAAAATTAATACATTAATACAAAACTTGGAAAATACGCTCAATGAGATATTTGTGCCTGTTTGGTGGGAAAAAGAAATTTAAAATTTTGTTTGAGCCTTTGATCAAGTTCTGCACTTATCTTGCAGGTGAGTGTATGTTGAAAATCTTTTCTCACATAGATATATTGGCAATAACCTACTGTCATATTTTCGTTTCTTTCCTTTTTTCTTACTCTGTTTGCTTATTTTTTATTTGCTTTTTCTTTTTGACGTTTTATAGTGGTAATCTTAAAACTCAAAATTAAATGTGATCACTTCATTAAATAAACATATGAAAAATCTTTGGTATGGTATCTAAAGCATAGACAAAAATTAAATATACCTGTCGATATTTTTTATCACTTCTATTAACATATGACCTTGTCTTTGTGATATTAAAAATATTTTCCTGTTAAATTTTATCAAAATAGAAGTTAAAATGTAGAAGCTACGAGGCATGGATATAATATAAAATTTTCAAGTGGCTATGGAACTTTAAATATTGTTGCAAACGAAACTATATAATTAAGCTTAGATAAATTTATTTTCATTAAAGTTTAAATGTACTTTGAAACTCATGATATTAAAAGGCAAATTTAGAATTTATAAGACAGAAGCTTTTAAACATAAAGCTTTAAAAAATTGTATAAGCTGGGAATAATTTGTTGTTATTACATTTCATCAAGTGTAGATATAGTATTCGGAACTAGTTCACGCACAAATAGATACCTTATTAGAACTCTGAATGTAGCCAACACCACTGGTCAAACAAAGCAGTATTTAAAAAATAGAACTCAAAATCATAAATATATTATTCGAAGTCATAACTCAAATAATATTACAGCACTAGCAAAACATGCAATTGAATATATACATAACCCTGATTTTAATAATGTCGAAATAATAGACAAAGAAAAAATTACAAAATAAGGTACATAAAAGAAATGATCCATATAAAAAAACACCTAATACGACAAATTTCAGAACTGACAAGAATGAGCTTGGAAATATTTATGAACATCACAATTCTAATATCTTATGAAGGCTGACTATGAGACTGGAAACGAAAACTTTAATTTTTGGTTTGTGGTGCCATCTATTGGTTTAGAGAATATCACAAGTGCTATTTTGGTGGGAACGATAGAATGCCCAGGGCCTGGGCTACAGCTGAATGAATTAATGAATGAATGAAAAAGGAGTGGTGATACTGGATCATCGATGCCTAAGCATCCATTGGGTTCTTTACATCTAACCATATCTGGAGGTTATTCGAAGCCGATCGCATTTGCGAATCCAAGCAGCCTCGTTAGTTGAACTTGCCTAACTGCTTCCGGTAACAAAACTGTATCTCCGAAATATCTCTGTCTCAATCTGTTGAGTGCTGGGGACTCTCTGAGAACATGACCAACTGTTTCATCCTCTTGCAAATACCATCTGCATGTCAGGTCGCCTTCGACACCGATTCTATGAAGATGGCCCCTGAGGTGACAATGTCCTGTCAACAATCCCACCATAATTCGCAGCTCTTTCCTTCCCAAGAAGAGAAGCTCCTTAGTACACCGTGCACTAGGTCCAGTTATATGTTCCTTAGCACACCTAATTCCAGGAGCTCCCCTCCACGATTCAATAAATCTGCTTTCCAGCAACGATTTCAATTCTCTTTTGCCAATAGCAATTGGGACAGGTAATATTGGTTGGGGTCCATACGATTCAGTCGCCGAACCCAACTTTGCCAGATGGTCTGCTTCCTTATTCCCGCGTATACCCGAGTGACCTGGCACCCATACGAGTCTGACTGTGCAGCCTTTCCTTGTCATAACATTTAGTACATCCTTGCACTCAGACACCAGTCGCGAAGTCACGATACTGGACTTCAGTGCCAATATCGCAGCATTACTGTCTAAACATATATTTATGTTCTCCCTCCTAATCTTCTCTACTTGGCAGAAATATCTCCCGGGAGAAGTTGGGTTTTAAAAGCGGCGTCATGTATTCTGTCCGCATGGGGAGTAATGGACACCACTTCACCGCGCTTTCCCAGATACCTGAGTCGCCGCCCGTTCCAATTCCAAGATGTCCCAGGCAACTGAGATGATAAACAGTCTTCAGGGCCTCATTCTCTGTGTATAAGTGAAAAGGAGGCAGGTTCACCAAGACTTCCAAAGCCCTGGTGGGAGCAGTCCTCATCGCACTCAATATTCCCATAAACGCCATTCTCTGAACGTTGTTAAGTTGAAGAATGTGTTTGTTGTACTACGCCATCATACAATAGCGGCGTACGTTATCATAGGGCGGATCTCCATAGTGTATATCCAAAATAGCACTTTAGATGTCAGTCCCCATGTACACCCAAAGGTAGCTGAGGCACCAGCATTGGCGTAATTGCTTATATTCTAAAGAAGTTCTGTATGAAGATATGTTGGGCTTAATGATCGAGTAGAATCTCCTAACTTCACTACCTGGGAATGAAGACTTTTGGGTCTCTCATTCTATTTAAAGCATACATGATCAACAAATCTGTCAACGGCGAGCTTCATTCATTGAGATAAATTTCGTTAGAAAGACGAAGAGTCAAGTTAGGTTTTTGGACACAAATATGATCCCATATAGTGATCGCCCGATCCGATACCGATACATTGACTCAAAAGACGATTATCCGTATAGGCCGACATAAGTATATTGGCTAAATTCTGGGCGAATAGATTGAAACTTTTTAAAAAAGCATCAATAAATTATATATATAAATTTAGAAAAGATACCTAAAGGTATTTAAGTTAAAGAATCTGTAACAAAAAAGAATTAAAGAATTTAATTTTAATATGAATATTTAAGTTTCGACAAAAATATTAATTATTCCGCTTTATCTAGGTTTGGTCTTTTTCCTGAAATTATAGTCTCAGCCTCTAAAAATATTTGTTCCCTAGGTACACCGCCTGCTGGTGCAGATAAATATATAACGGCTTGAAAATATAATAAGGGCAAGATCTCCACCGTAAAATATAATTAGTTGTTCTTGAAACAATAAATACATTTTTAAATTGTTTAATTTCACAGTTGTTTTGATTGCCGATTCTATCTCAAGAAAACAAGACTTTGACTTTTTGTAGGTACTCCAAAAAAACTGTGAGCAGAATGGTGAAGATTTTTAGTGTTGCAGAAATGCAAGCGTACTTTGTAAGAGGTTTATTATTGTTATTGTTACTATCTTTTTGTCCTTCTAGAATTTCCATTTTATTGTGGTCATCTAAGTATTCTGGGATTTTGAAAATATTTTTGATTAATAACATTTATTAGTAAGCTATCTTGAAAAGGAGGGTTCAGAATCCAAGCAGGTGTGGTTTTTCAAATATATGTCCTTAAAAAGATATGCCAATTTTTTTTTTAGTTTTTCTTTCATGGTTCTTGTTGCACCAAGATCTTCTTTTATTAAGGTAGGCATTGAGAGTTTTAATAAATGGTATCACCTCAATATGTTAAGCTAAGGAAGTGAACATTTTTGTTATTTCTTCAAATAGGTTTAGCAGGTTTACAATATCCCTACTAGTTTCCATTCAGAAACGTTTAAGTCTGTTAGGGATGGATAATATATGAATGCATAGCTTTTTTTTGTGGAAACAAACAAGAAAGTATATAAAATATGGAATTTCAGCGTGTTTAAATATCTTGAGTAGGTTTCAATTTTAGAAGATGTAATTGTTCTGGTAATTTGGCAAATACATTACAAGCAGAACGAAAGTTTTCACGGCTTTGGTTATCTTGAAAGTCATGGTTCTTGGGTTTAGACCGTGTCAAATTGGAATTATCCGATACTTCGCTTACGATTGCACGAGTCATCTTCAGGAATCTTTACTCCACGAGATTATAACACTGAATGACCATCGAGGAGCAACAGCCCGGTATTTATACCCGACTGCTGCTCAGCGAACCGCAATCCAGCATTACAATTGTTTTCCACGTGCGATGTAGACTGTAATCTGCATCTCTATTAATATTATTTGGATAATTACAAATTTCGGCTAATTCTCTAATTTTAGGTTTAAAGAAACCAGACACTGATGCTAGCACCTTAATTTCTTTTACATTAAAAGTGTGACCTGAGCAATGCTGGTGTTCAGCTACTGCAAATTGTACAATTTGTTGATTTTTTATAAAGGGTGTTTTTTATAGAGGTATAGAACTTTTAAATGGAATAAAACAAAGATGAATGAAATTGACATGAAATTTATTTTATTCGAAAGATAACCTTCTGGCATTATAATTTAAATATGACTTTTGGCATATGACCGCCACGGCTGGCTCGGACGTAGTCTAATCTGGAGGTCCAATTTTCGATGACTTTTTCCAACATTTGTGGCAGTATATCGGCAATAACGCGGCCCATGTTGTCCTCCAAGTTATCAATCGTTTCGGGCTTATCGGCGTAGACTAGCGACTTCACATATCCCCACAGAAAATAGTCTAGCGGCGATAAGTCGCACGATCTTGGAGGCCAATTCACGGGTCCGAAACGTGAAACTATGCGGTTACCAAACGTTTCTTTCAATAAATCAATTGTGGCATGAGCTGTGTGACATGTTGCGCCGTCTTGTTGAAACCACAGCTCCTGCACATCATGGTTGTTCAATTGATGAACGAAAAAGTCAGTAATCATGGCTCTATAGCGGTCACCATTGACTGTAACGTTCTGACCAGCATCATTTTTAAAAAAGTACGGACCAATGATTCCACCAGCCCATAAAGCACACCAAACAGCCAGTTTTTCTGGATGTAACGGTGTCTCAACATACACTTGAGGATTATCATCACTCCAAATACGGCAGTTTTGTTTATTGACGTATCCATTCAAACAAAAGTGAGCTTCATCGCTAAACAAAATTCGCTTATGAAAATCGGGATCAACGGCAATCTTGTTCACTGAATCTACGCCTTGCTAGGTAATCGTGTGGCTTCAATTCTTACACGAGTTGGATTTTGTAAGCACGCAAACCAAGATCTTTCCGCAAAATCTTCCATAAAGTGAATGGACACATATCCAATTCCTGTGCACAATGGCGGATAGACTGATTCGGGTCTTCCTCTACGCTACGCTCTACAGCAGCAATGACTTCTTCTGTACGCACTGTACGACGTCTCTGTGGATGCGTATTATCATTTAGAGTAAACGTGGCGCGAAAACGTTCCACAGTTAATCGAATTAATTGCTCTGATGGACGAATATGTTGACCGTAAAATGGTCATAGTGCGCGATACGTATTTCGAACAGAACCATGATTTTCAAAACATATTTGCACAATTTGGAAGCGTTGTTCAGGCGTCAGTCTATTTATGTTGAAATGCCAAACCAAATTAAACATAAATCACTTGACAGCTGACAAAATGGCCGCCAGTTACAAAAGTGTTGCCAACTTAAAGTTCTATACCTCTATAAAAAACATCCTTTACATCTCTCATGTTCCTTAATCCTAGTGAATATAGACCGTCGTGTTTCACCTACATACACTTTACCAAAAGAGCAAGGTATCTTGTAAACGCCTTCCATTTGAACTGAAATTGCATCCTTTGGAGACTTCATACATTGTCCAACAATACCCTGGCATAAAATTCACTATGGAAACTGAATCAAATGGTGCCCTTGCCTTTTTTGATATACTAGTACAAAGGAAAGGGAATAGCAAGTTAGAACATTCTGTGTACAGAAAACCAACACATACAAATCGATATCTCACTGCAATGTCACGCCATCATCCTTCTCAAAAATAATCCATCATAAACTCTTTGGAACATAGAGCATATTTAATAAGTGACAAACAATCAATAAAATCAGAAACAGAAAAACTGACTAATGCTTTGAGAGGCAACGGATATTGCGCTGAATATATAAGACGTTCTATTAATAAATATAAAAACCAAACTCCTCAACACAATGCCATAAATGAACATCCTATGGACAGTGTTGTCTTATCTTACATACACGGAATCACTGACAAGCTTGTCAGATTGTTCCGAAAATCAAACATACGGATAATTTTTAACACATGTAAGAACGTTGGACAATGTTTGAAGTCTTCAAACGATGCAATTCCATTTCAAACAGAAGGCGTTTACAAGATACCTTGCTCTTGTGGTAAAGTGTATGTAGGCGAAACAGGACGGTCTATATCCACTAGGCTTAAGGAACATGAAAGATATATAAAAAAGAAACAAACTGTACAAGCTGCAGTAGCTGAACACCAGCATTGCTCATGACACATTTTTAATGTAAAAGAAACTAAGGTGCTAGCATCAGTGCCTGGTTTCTTTAAACGTAAAATTAGAGAATCAATCGAAATTTTCGAGTAGATGTCCTTAAAAAGCTATGCCAAACTCTTTGTTAATTTCTCTTTCATGGTTCTTGTTTCACCAAGATAGGCATTAAGAGTTTAAGTAGATGGTATCACCTCAGTATATCATACTAAAGAACTGTACATTTTTGTTATTTCTTCAAACAGGCTTAGCAGGTTTACGATGCTTCCAACTAGTTTTCATTCAAAAACGTTTATATCTGTTAGGTTGGAGAAAACATATAAAATATGGAATTCCTGCGTGTTCAGGTGTCTTGAGTATGTTTCCATTTTAGAAGATTTGATTGTTTTTGTAATTTGGCCAACACATCACAAGCAGTGTATAATTGAAATGTGAAACGATTGCTTGCAATTTTTCAACTTGAACTAAACGCTGACTTCGTGAATATCATTAATTACAAGTTGCAAATTATGAATATGTTTCAAAATTTACTTCAGCACTTTTTACTTCGCATCATTATTCGCTAATATAATTTGAATCTAATCTTGTTATAACTATTCATTTAACAGAAAGATGAATACTTCTGATATACATAGCTCCAGCAAACTATAAATGTTTTAAATTATTTATTTTCTTCTGGCTACCTGTTTACATAATAGAATGAAATACATATTCATGAACGTCTCTTAAAATCCACATTTTATCATTTTCATTAAAAGCTTTTCTTGAATTTTTCATATCTTCACATTTTCAAAATTAAATGTAAAAAAAGGTAATTTGAATTATTGGTACTAGAACTGTTTTCGCAACGTAATAAGTTACCGGAAGTTTTATGATGGTTGTATAAAAAATATAATTTGTTGGCACCTCCTTTAAGGAGGCGCCATGTAATAGAAAGGGAGGCGTAATTTTACTATCTGTAGAGAAATATTGAACCTGTGTTAGAATATCGAGATCAAAGAAAAAATTAATTAAATAATTTTACTTAGAACATTTAAAAAAAAAGGAAGAGGAGCGCAATTACAACTAATATGAAAAGTCAAATCGCAAATTCTGAAAGGTTGAGTTGTTACGTTACTTTGTAACATGAAGAATGATATCCTCGACATAAATTACCCTGGCTAGTTGAAAATTGAGACGAAAATCCAAAGTTAAATTTATATATGATTTTAGAGACACCGTGGATTGTTTTATTTCTATTTTTATTTGTTTTAAATACGTGATCACAAAGTATATTTTACTGTTTTACAATCTCTTAGAATATAGCCTTTATCGTTAAACTTTTATTGGGTTTAAACTTTGTATCGTGCGGCGGCAGTTTCACTAACAGCAATATTTTAATGCTTAAACTCAAAGCTTTTAAAGTAAAATCAATTCCACAACATTCAAGAAAAGTTTCTTTAAGTGACTAAAACGGTATAAGTTAGCTTGATACTGTGACAGTTCTTGTCATTTATTCATAACACACAAGAATATTTAATTTGTATTATTTGCACGTAACTTTTCCATTTTTCCAGTTTAACTTCTGAGGTAACTTCAACACCAGATATTTTAATATTTCTTACGAGTACTATTTATAAAAAATTACTTAAATTCTGACTTTGAAAAATATAAATATTTCTAAAAATAGTTATCCATCAAGACTTATTAACACATTATTTAATCCAAGAAAGCAACATATTTTATCAAAAAAAGAAATCCACAAGAAATAAAAGATAAAAAGAAAACAAATATTAAAGTCTACCATATTTACAGGGGTTATCTAAAAATTTACAAAGTTATGTATTTATTTAATATTTTAACGTTTTAAATTAAAGAAGTCGTTCTTACATATCTCTCATAAGATAATAAAAAACTATTAAAAATATAAATACACACAAACACAGTCGAAAATAAATTTATTTGCATACTGAACGCAGTTATTCCTGCTCTTAAAATAGTAATACGTGATAAATTGTTATTTTTAGAGTACTTTAATTGTAAATAACTTTTAAAAATGTAACGATCTTTTGTGAAAAAGCTTTAATATTCATGTATTTATGTTTTGGGAATTGCTATTGGTATAGGTAAGTTTCACAGTATTTCAATTTCATGTGAACTAACTGCTGACTTGTTTATGGAAAATACATTGATAAAAACGAATAATAAGGTCGAAACGTTTAAGACAGAAAAACAATAAAACATCTATGAGGAAATAAATTAATCTTTTATTCCCCTCACCGAACCAAAAACACAAGAAATATATATATATATATATATATATATATATATATATATATATATATATATATATATATATATATATGTCACCAATATAAGTTTGATATTTTAAATTGCATAAATTTTTTAGCAAAATTAGTACAATTTGTCGTAAAATAAAAATAATATCAAAAAATTATACGGAGTTGATAAAAACATACATTTGATTTTTATTATCATTAAAGCAAAATAACTTTCTTATTTTAAAAGGAGCATCCTATTGAGAATCATGGTTCTTGGGATTAGATCGTGTCAAATTGGAATTATTATCCTACATTTCGCCTACGATTGCACGATGCATCTTCAGGGATCTTTAGTCCACAAGATTAGAACACTGTGTGTGGATCCGTCATATTGAATTTCAAAAAAATAATTTTAACCTCTTAATCTAATCTAAATCTAAACTCTTCCAATCCTCCAATTTTGGCTTAAATCCGGAAATGTTAAATTTCCAGACCGTCATATTGCATCTGACATATTAGATTTTCTTAAAATAATTTTATATTCGCTATTTACATCCTCAAAAACGATTCAGTCCCACTTTTCAACAAAATCGAAAAAAGTAAAACTTTTAATCCGCTATATTGGATTCGCCATATTGATTCATGAAAAAATACTTTTAAATTCATAATTTACACCTTCAAGGACCCACTATACCAGTTTTGGAAACTCGAAAAATGTAAAATTTTCGAGACGCCATATTGAATCTACCAGAATCAGTTTTTCAAAAAATGTTTAAATTCGTAATTAACGTTATCAAAAATCCCCCAATACTGATTTTAGACAAAATCAAAATATGTAGAATCTTTAATCCACCATCTTGGATTTTTATCCGCCATTTTGGATACGCCATATTTAAGTTTTTTAAAATAATTTTCAATTCGTAATGTGTGATCCCAAAAACTTCCCCATATCAATTTTAAAAAAAGTCTGACAAGATTAATTTTTTATGCGCCATATTGGATACGTCATATTGAATTTTAAAAAAATAAATTCAAATTCGTTATGTGCAACCCCGAAAACTCCCCCATACCAATTTTGGAGAAGATTGGAGAAAATTGATTTTTTGGTCCGCCATACTGGATCCGCCATATTGAGTTTTTTTTTTAAAGAATTTTGGATTAGTTATGTGCGACCCCGAAAACTCCCCCACACCAATTTTAGAGAAAATGGGACAAAATTAAATTTTTTTTTGCGCCATATTGGATCCGCTATATCGATTTTTTTTTTAAATAATTTCATATTCTTTGTGTACGTCCCCGAAAATACATACATATCAATTTTGGAGAAATTTGGACAAAATTAATTTATTTGGCCGTCATATTGTCAGCGCCATCTTGGATATTACTGCACCAATTTCATCCAAAAAAATATGGAACCACCGCAGCATTTTCCTAAACATAACGTAATAAATTTTATTTAAATCGGTGCGTCATTCCGGAGTAATCAATGTACACACATAAGAAAAATACATAGTCGATGAATTGAGAAACTTCTTCTTTTTGAAGCCGGTTAAAAATCAGAATTTACTAGATCCGGAGACCTTGCTGGTATTGTGTTCTTCTACGCCCTTTTTTCCTATGTCATATTGCTCATTTCTGACGACTTGGACGTATACAGGAGCACCGTCTAGTTGCTGCTATATCCTTTATCAAATTTTCAGTCAAACATTCTCCAAAAGTAGAGATCCATTGTACCTAATAAATCCAAGAAATATGGTGCCGTTTAAATGGTACTCCACACATTGAGAGACCATCTGTACTAAAGATTCTAAATAAATTGAAATTTTTATCACTGTAATAATAGAAATTATGCTTGTTGATCAACTCATTATTATAGGAAGTAGATTCATCCGCAAATACAACAAAATCAAAAATAAATTCATCATCTCCTAACAATCTGGAAACCCGTTAACAAAATTCAAGTCATCGATTTTAATTTACATCTAAAATTTCCTGATCTAGTGTAGTTTAAAACTTTGGATAAAATTAATACTTTTTTGCCACCTTAGAAACTTAATTCAAAACTAAAAATCGAATAAAATATTTGCAAAAAAATTTAATCGTCTTCCAAAAAAGCACTAAAACCGAAAAATTACAATATAAATTTTTATATGAAATTGAAATTTTTGATGTTGGCTCATAATTATTACCAAATAGAACAAATAACTTCTGATACGATATACGGTATGACAGCAATTACTAATAAAGTATTTCCTAATCATTTTGTGATTTATTGATTTGGTGCCGACTTCAAAAATTATTATTTTTCGCTTTTTAGAACTTTTTAAGAAGTCAGCCACATTTTTTAGAAAAATTTTATTCATTTACTACCTAATTGTTGTATATTATCAAAGATTTTTAAAGAGAAGACTAAATTACTTGAAGATTCGTCTATGCTCCGAACTATTCATATATTTAAGTTAAGCTTCCCAGTGTGAACTATCCTTAAATCTGACCAATGAGCAACCGCTATTTTCCACTTAAACCTAGCTTTGTTTCACACAAATTGCCCTAAGGGCGTAAAGATTTAAATTTGCATGTATAACGGGAACTTTTATTGCTCACGGGCAATCTAATATTTTCACGAAGGCAGCCATTATTTCGTAAAATTTGAGCCAAGTAATTTTCATGAAATAAACGGAATATGCCCGTATCTTTTAGAGCCCGGCTCGTATGCCTATTATATATTTCCCCTTTTTGTTTTAATCGCATTTTCTTCTCTGCGACTAATATGGAAAAGGTTAATTTTGTCGGTTTTTTTTCCTTGCTACTTTTCTGCTATCAGAAATCAACGAAAGGATGTGGTTTTCGTATTTATTTATGTTATTTATGTATTTATACAACAGTGTTGAGAATCTTAAATGGCTGGATCAAATGCGGCAAATGAGGCGTTCAAAATGTATGTTAGTTTTACAGATGACACTGAAAGAGTACTTGGAATAAAAGAAACGAAATGGTAACGGTAAGATAATATTAACATTGTTCTATGATTGTTATACACAACCCTAAGATATCTCTGACTGATTAAGTTTTCTTATCTCTAAAATATACAGGGTATCCGGTAAATATATGTGAAATTTTCGCCAACATGACTCTAGTGTTTCATATATTTTTTTCCTAAGATGTTCCAAAAAGGAGATATAGAACACAAAAGAGGTATTCAGTGATTTACCTTTTGGGCTGTAGCTCTTGAACAGACTTGTAAATTTAAATGAAATTGTGTCATTTACAAAGAAATCAGGAATGGTCTGAAAAAATACTATTCATTTATTTCGAAAAAATCCACAATTTTCAAAAAACAAAGAAATTTTTGCGTGCCAGAAGAGCACGAGTTAAAAGAACAGATTCTAAATGTGATTGCTGATTGCTCTTTCAACATAATAAAAGAAAAATTAATTCATACATTCCATGTTTAAAAGGTACACTTAACAGTTAATTGCAAAAATTTAGAGAAATTTCACATTTTACTGGAATTGTTTTATTTATGAACTAATCTGGCTTCAGAAGGGAGAAGGCGGAAATTATTTGGTTGATACTTTCGTTTTGGATGAAAATTTAATTGGTGCAATCTATTTGCAATATTTATGCCAAAATTTAAATAACTTTTAAAAAGATGTACGTTTGTAAATTAGAGCTCAGATATGGTTTCTTCATGATGCTGTTCCACCACATTTTAATGATACTTTTTTTAACGGGTAGAAGCGGACCTACTTTATGGTCACCAAGATCTTTTAAACCTAATCTTAAATGCCAATACTGATCCTAACAGTTGTTGGCGTTATATAAACATTAATGGTAGATTCCTAAATGATCTGAGATATGCAGATGATCGCATCCGACTGGAAAGAGCGGCAGTCAATGATAAACGACCTCCATGAAACATCTCTCTAACGAGGATTAAAGATAAATTTCAGAAAAACAAAAGTAATGTCAAACTCAGACGAACAACAAGTTATAACAGTAAATGCAACCGAAATAGAACAGGTGAATGAATATATATACTTAGGCCAGGCCATAAGAGCGAGTAAGGACAACCAGACAGCCTAAATAACACGAAGAACTCGATTGGGATGGACAGCGTTCGGAAAACTCTCCTATGTTTTGAAAAATCAGAAAATTCCCTTATACTTAAGAACCAAAGTATTTGATTGTTGTATATTGCCGGTTCTAACATACGAAGCGCAGACGTGGACCTTTACAAAATCAAATTTGGACAGAATTCACAAAACTCAAAGGGCTATGGAACGACACATGTTAGGAATATCAATCAGAGATAAAAAACGAAATGAGTGGATAAGAAGAAAAACCAACGCAGTTGACGCTATAGAAAGAGCAGCATCACTAAAATGGAAATGGGCAGGCCATAACGTACGAATAAAAGACAACCGTTGGAATTCAGAAATTGGAAAATGGCGCCCATATGAAGGAAAAAGATCCAGAGGCAGGCCACAGATGAGATGAAAGGATGACATATTCAGACATGCCGGCTTGATGTGGCAAAGAAGAGCCCAGAATAAAGAGATTTGAAAACAAATAGGGGAGGCCTATATCCAGTTTTGGAAGGATGAAAACTAGGCTAAAATGAAATGAAATAATTAAAAAGGAACTACTATGTTTTATACCACTAAATTTATTAAGAAAACAGTGACTGCAGTTTCAACTCACAGAGTCATTTTCAAACTGGATTACAAAGGTAGACTAAGTATTCAATACAGAAACATGAGAAAATTTAACAATAAATAAAAACTACCTGAAAAATTACATTACTACAGAGGGGAGGTACTAAATTTTGGGTACTAATTATTATTTGGCGACAACAAATAACGAGGAAAACCTAAGTTATGTCTGGTCATTAAGCAAATTTACATTTTTATTTTTACTATGTTTATATATTTCTAAAGATTCAAGAATATTTAACTTTTGGCCCTTTGTTGAATAATGTAATATGTCAGTGTTGCTTAAATCAGGAAAGCCGTGGCTGTGTTCTAAGCAATGGTTGGCAAAACTCGAGTCTGTTTTTTGTAGTCGGTGGTGTTCTGAAAAGCGAGTTTTAAAGCTTCTACCACTTTGTCCAATATACAAGCTATCACACTCTGAACAATTTAACTTATAAACTCCTGATTTATCAAATTTAATCATTTTATCTTTAGCATTGTAAAAGATAGTGGACAGATTGTGTTGAGATTTAAAGGCTACTTTTATGTTATGTTTGGAAAGAGTATTAGCTATCTTTTCTGATAGGGTACCACAGTATGACAAAGATATATAATATAATATAATATTTAAAACTCGCTTTTCAGAATTTAAACGGTGCATCTCAGCGTGACCTCAAATTTGACCGTTATTTTGATTTTTAAGGTAATTTAAAGCTCAAGTAAGTTTTTTTCAATGGAACTCCATACTTCCAACGTCGGGAGTGGAAAGAGCATAATATTTTACACTTACATGTTATTTGATTTTGTAGTATATTTTCTGGATAAATGAGGGAATAATTCATTTGTAACATTCTATGATCAGGTATAGAGCAAGTCTATCCTAGTAACTATGATCTTAAGGTCAATTTATTAGGTCATTTGCAGATAAGAGTAAATGTTTTAAATGAAACTGTATTCGTGAAGAGCGGGAAATTTTAAGTCAGTAAACGATATTTTAAAATTTGTTGTTATAACCTTAAGAAAGTCATTTTGAGGTTAAATCAAAGGGAGGGTCACTCGTGTCATATCTGAATGTAAAATTTTGTGCTCTTTCCATTCCCGACGTAGAAAGTATGGAGTTCTATTGAAAAAAAAGTAATTGGCCTTCAAATAACCTTGAAGGTTATGGTAAAGATCAAATTTAGGGTCCCCTTGAGATACCCCGTTTTGTAGGACAAGTTTTTGTCTATGCCTCTTAGTTGTCGAGCAATTGGATAATTTACACCCATCGCATCTGAAGATCATTTAATAATTAAATTAAATAAATTAAATAAATGTACAACCACTTAGTTTTTAATCTATTATTTATCTTCTATAAGACGTTTCTATTTTTAAAATCACATAATTATCTAGCTTCCTCCTTTTTTATTGTAAGTGGAAGTTAATATTTTAAAGTCTTAATTTTCAATAAATGTCACTTGCTTTTCAATACCAAACTTTAATTATCTTATAAAGTTTCTATACTGGATTCTATTTCCATCTAATAAAACTGTTAAACTCGATATTACTTGAAAACTTAATATTACTTTTAATTACATTTTGTTGTCATGCAGTTTAAACTGACTTTATTCACTTAGGTATTGTTCGAATTAATAAACAACTCTGCCTTAGAACTTACGATTCAAAAATTTAATAATAAGTTTTAACTTTAATTTTTAGAATGAAAAATTATTATAAGTTGACAATTGGAAAATTGTTTCAATTGAGAAGTTCAATAACTTGTCACTTCAAAGATACAAAAATAAAAAACATCATTTTCTTTTATTACTAAAGCAGGGGGAGGCAACGATTCTTCTAATTGATTCCAAATCCTTATTTTCTAGGTCTCATTCCTAAGTTTTGAATATTTGTTTACTTATATACATCCAGAGTACAATAAGTGTAACATACTCCATAATCATAAATAAAAAAAATAAATAAATATATCAACATATATATATATATATATATATATATATATATATATATATATATATATATATATATATATATATATATATATATATATATATATATATATATAATATTCCAATCTAGGGTAATTGGGGATGCAGTCTGTTTAAATTTGTAGGCCTTGATAAGGAGAAAATGCCTTTTTTGATTCTATCAAGCTTTCGAGAATTTATTTATGTCTTCTTCAGGACATTTCTACAATTTATAAATAAATAGTTAGAGTATTAACTTAACTTATAATTATTAAATAACTCACCAATGTGGTTTGAATATTAAACAATTACACGTTTGAAAAACAGGAGAAAAGCCCAACATTAGCACTTTTGAATTATATTGAAAAGCATATTTTGTATGGAATTGCAAAAATTCTGGAAAATTCGAAAGCAGCTAAACGTCCTACTTGACTATTCCACCATTTTATAGTGACACCTGTCATGTATCAACCGGGAAGTGTAATGGGTGGTGTAAGTAGTGGGGGAAAATACGGATACCGTAAACAGTGGCGTAGTCAAGCAAAAGATTTAGCAACATTAGAAAAATAAAGTTAAGAAATTACTTGTTTGATATTTTTTTTTACAAAATAGGAGAGAATTTAATAGAAAACCTATTCATCTGGAGATGGACTGTACAGAAGGTTCAAATACTTTTCTTTTTCCAACTTTAAAATATAACGGTAAATGGCACTCAGACTTTCGGTGTCACTTTTTTTATTCATTGTGTAACTTTCTTGGTTAATATGCACCATTTCAAGGAAGAGCCTTTTGTGATATGCAGAGCACAAGAGGACAAACCTCTATTAATGTCACTACGATGGAAAGTGAGTCTGCCTTTGAGGCTTCTGGAAGTCTGGCCTATATAAACTAGTTGACAGTTGGAACAGGGAACGTTATAAACTAAGCAGTATATCTTATCTAGCTGTAAAGGCGTTTTGATTTTAGAATCAATTTTAGGGAGAGAACCATGCTGTTCTAATAGATTCATCAGTTACTATTCGTACTATCCTATGAGATCGAAAATCAATATCATATTAGGAATGAAAAATAGAGCTGTCAAACTAACACAAACAAATTTTAGAGCAGAGGCATTACGCCAACTTAATGATATACTATTGGAGAATTCCTACCCACAAAACACTATCAAAAAATTTTCTTTATAATACTAAATACAATATCCCGGAAAACTTTTTTGAAATATCTTCTCAACTGTCTCTTTTACATACTCAGTCTTTAAACCCAGTTAACTCTTTTTCAAATGTAACAGTACGAACTCAGTTTTTCCACACATTACCACATATATAAAATCTTACCAACAAATTGATGAAGATTTTTAAAAATATGTCAGTGCCAGGAATCCATATTTCTTCATTTTTATTAGTACTCATTTTGTGGTCCTTAATTCTAATTTTTAGCATGTGTTTCATTTCTTTCCTGAATGGTATAATCTATATTCACTTCGAACTCTGCAAACATTTTCTTTGCTCTTGGTGTCTTTACGTTTCGTAATTTTTAAAGAAAGTTTAGTTTGTTGAAAATTTTAGAATGTAACCTTCGACGAACGCAGCTCATAATCTTAGGATAAAACCTTCAGAGAATACTGAATAACGATTACACCTAATTCTAACTTCATACAAACAAACAAAAATATAAACAATGTAAGTACGACAAATGCTCTTTAGTCAATCTTCATCATTATTTACAACTTTTAAACATTCTTTTCATTGTTAGCAAAAGTTTCTGCTTATTTTAAATATAATCTACACGCAAAAAGTAATTCAGACCTATCATGTTTTCCTAGTTTTCCTTTTATATAGTGTACTGGTTTAATCTAATATAACTCTTAAACTCAATTTTAGTTTTAATTATGTTTTGCTGTTTTCCTTCTTTTGGGATTAGCGTGAGCGATCTGGTTTATAAATCTGTGTACAAATAACATTAGGGTGTATTTTTGTTTACAAAAGTTTATGAAAGGATATATATAGATAAAAAAATAATGTTTTTCTTTTCACTCGTCTTTTTCAAAATATTGTTTTTAGTATTTATTTTCTCTATATTTTCTCTATATAGCGTATCTTGGAAAATATTTTATTAAAATGATTGTGTTAATAACAACACGATCATTCCCAGGCTGTTTGGAAAAGTAAAAACTTTGTTCCTAAATGACTAATTCATTTTTTGAGTGTAATAACTTTTTCGTAAAACTAAACAATAACACAGGCCGACAAAATTACGTCAAACCGAACCAGAAACCAGACTAATTGCGAAAATTGCCCTTTTTCACCATTTTTAAGATTGTATAATAGGATAAATTTAAAGTTTATCGCTAACCTTTAGATAATAGTTGAAGTAACTAGTATTTTCCTTCAAAATTTACCTGGACTTAAACAGATATATTTTCTCATCTCTAAAATATCATCATTTATTGGTTAGACATAATTACCCGTCAACGGCCAACCATCCATCTTGAACAGATTAATTTTCTTTTAAAGAAATTTGATATTTCCTCGTTAATATGTTACTCCGGCTATTCCAAGAGATGCATTTTCAACTGGTGGTGTCAGTTTTTTCTTACAACCCATGAAAAATTCAATATGGCGGCTCAAAGTTAAGATTCTGATCAGACTTTCAAACGGAGGCAGTATCCAAGCAGCCTCGTTAGTTGAACTTGCCTAACTTCTTCCGGTAACAGAACTGTATCTCCGAAATATCTCTGTCTCAGTCTGTTGAGAACATGGTCAACAGTTTCATCCTTCTCCAAACACCATCTGCAGGCCCAGTAATATGTTCCTTAGCACATCTCATTCCAGAAGCTCCCCTCCACGATTCAATAAATTTGCTTTCCAGCAACGATTTTTATTCCTTTTTACCAATAGCAATTGGGACAGGTAAGATTGGTTGGGTCCATACGGTTCAGTCGCCGAACCCAACTTTGCCAGACGGTCTGCTTCCTCATTCCCGTGTATACTCGAGTGACCCAGGACCCATACGAGTCTGAATGTGCAGCCTTTCCTTGTCATACTATTTAGTATATCCTTGCACTCAGACACCAGTCGCGAAGTCACGACACTGAACTTCAGTGCCAATATCGCAACCTTACTGTTTGAGCATATGTTTATTACTCTATTCCTGTCTATGTCCCTCTCACAGAGATGGACACACTGAGGAATAGAATAAATTTCCGTTGTGAAAATTGTCGCACATTGTTCGAGAGCGTAGTACTCTCTGACTCCTGTGCTCTTGCCGAATACTCCGACTCCAGTGCTTTCATCTTGTCGAGATCCATTAGTATACCACCAGGATCTATTTTTCGGAAGAATTTGTTCTCCCTCCCAATCGTCTCTACTTGGCATAAATATCTTCAGGGAGAGGTTGGGTTTTAAAAGCGGCGTCATGTACTCTGTCATGGGGAGTGATGGACATCTCTCCACCGCGCTTTCTCAGACACCTGAGTCACCGCCCGTTCCAATTCCAAGATGTCCTAGGCAACTGAGACCATGACCAGTCTCCAGGGCCTCGTTCTCTACGTATAAGTGAAGAGGAGGCAGGTTCACCAGGACTTCCCGAGCACTCAATATTCCCACACAAGCCATTCTCTGAACTTTGTCAAATTAAAGAATGTGTTTGCGCTTTGTTGTACTACGCCACCATACGATAGCGGCGTACGTTATCATGGGGCGAATCACCCTAGTGTATATCCAAAATGGCACTCTAGGTGTCAGTCCCCATGTACACCCAAAGGCTCGTTTACAAGCCCAGAAAGCACATAGGGCTTTCTTGTTTCGAGCCTCAATATGATCATTCCAGCTCAGTCGTGAGTCCAGAATTACTCCCAGTTATTTAACTGTCCCCTTAAGTTGAAAAGTCCTTCCCACCAATGTAATTGTCGGAAGTCTCCCCATTTTCCTCTTTTTTGTAAGGAGTACTATCTTGGCCTTGACCGGATTTATTCCGAGCCCCTTCCTGCGGCACCATCGTTCCGTGATCCGGAGGGCCCACATTATTGGCCCCTCTAGGTCTCAGACATGGCGACCAGGGCACAAAAATACTAGGTCATTAGCATGCAAACCGGCATCATTCAGTTCACTCATCAGGCTGTCCACCATAAGGCTTCGCAGCAAAGGCGACATCACTACACTCTGTGGACAGCCCCTACTTGACAGTGCTTTAACAGTTACATTGTTAAGCTTAGCATATATATTCTCTTAGTTAACATTGCTTTGATCCATGCGACGGTTCAGAGCCTCGCCGTTGTAGAGCCTTGCATATCGAATCGTGACACGTGTTGTTGAATGCCCCCTTGATATCGATAAAGGTACCTAAGGCAAATCGTCCGCCCAACAGCACGCTTTCGACTCATGTGACGAGTCGGTGTAGCGCCGCATCTGTGGATTTTCCTGCCTGGTAGGCAAATTGCGAAGGATGTAAGGAATATTGCAGCATTTTTCTTTCCTTAATTTTTGGATCCACCAATCTTTCCAGTGTCTTTAATAAGAAACTGGTCAGGCTGATAGGGTGGAAAGACTTAGGATTGTGTAGTCTGTTCTTCCTACCTTGGGAATAAAGACTACTTTTGTTTCCCTCCATGCCATCGGTATGTATCCCAAGCTCAAACATGAGCGGAATAGTTTCACCAGTTAGCTTATTATAATATCGGAAGAATTTTGTAGTAAAGCTGGAAATATACCATCCTTACCAGGTGACTTGAAAGGGGCAAAAGTTAACATTGAGTATTTCACCCTTTTATATGTCACTATTGTTTTAACTAACTTGTAGTCATGGTGTGCTAAAGTGAGTCTGCGTTCCTTAGATTAGCCCTCGTATCGACTTCAGCCTGGAAAGTGCACTCTTAATAGCTCCCCTAGGGTTCCCTCTTCCGTCGTGGTTTGACCCCCTTCAGGAAGAGCCAGTGCTCCAATTCGGGCATCAGGATCTCTATTTAGTATGTCTTTAGACGGGATGCTGAGGGCATACTTTCTATTCTTTCGCAATATTTTTTGGGTCGTATCCAAACTCAATATGCAAGATAAAACGTGTCGGACTAAAAAGCTGACGTCTCAAGTTCTTTAAATATCGGTATTGGGCAGTTTTGGAGACTTATGTTACTAATCTAAAGTTATTTTAAAATCTGAGATAGTTGATTTACTATGGCAGACTAAATATTTGTTTAATATAATTTAATTCAGAACTGGTATTTGGAGATTTCTCAGAATAAAAAATTTTTTAGTTGCTTATTTTGGATAAAATGGATACTTTTTTCCGATCTTGAAATCACTGCTAGGTATATTAATCTCGCTTAGTATTTAGTTCAGATAATTTATGGATATTAGAACAAATTCAAAACAAAAAATCGAAAAATAAACATTCTATAAAAAATTGAATCGACTTCTAAAAAAGCGAAAAATAACAATACGAAATTGAAATTTTTTAATTTTTTCTTAACGAAAACACTACTAACACAAAATATATACAAACTATAGTAACAAAGCGAATCACGTTTTATCAGGTAATAGTTTAGCGCCGGCTTCAAAAATTTCCATTTCATATAAAAATTTATACCGTTATTTATCGCTTTTTAGCGCTTTTTTAGAAGTCGGCTCAATTTTTTTATAAAAATTTTATTGATGGAATAAAAATCTATAGAAGATATACTAAGACTACGTATTCTAACATATAAGACAAATAATTTTATTTTATTCCTGCGTTCCGTTACAAAATGTTTCAAAATTTCCCGGTGAAAATTTACATAAAAATATAAAAAGTTTTATAATCAAGTAATGTATAATGTTTAGTCACTATTTAAAATTTTAGCTGAAATGTTGTGCTATATATTTTTTCTCATTTTTCCACGTATGTTTATTTTATGCTCTGTTTGTTCCTAATGTACACTGAAACGTAATTTAAAGCTTATGCAGACTCATAAAAAAGTTATATAATTTTGTAGCCCCGTTTTAAATGAAATTCACTTTAAATTAAAAATTAGTATTAAATTAATAAAAATTTTAAGTTGTTTAGGTTTTACTAAGGTGTATTAAAAAAATAAATTAAGCAAAAAGTGATTAAAAGCAAACAGTTTTTATTTAACATTATATGATCCATGGAAATTAGACTCAAAAAGAGCAGTTTTGGGAAAAAATGTAATTAGCGATTTTGTTGCTGAAAAGGGTATATTTTGGCATTACTAAAAACTAACTTTGATGGAAATTCATACGGTCCATGGCTTACAAAATGACGGCCAAAAAATGGTCACTATTTTCAGTTTTTTCAGTTTATCTTGAAAAAAATGTTTCTAACGAAAGTTATAGATAATTGAAAAACCTATCGATTGATATAATTAAAGTTATAGGTAGCGCCACTAGTTATCGAAAAATATTTTTTTTCCCGGAAAGTTCATTTTTTTTTATTTATAATTAAATGATATTTATTAATTAACTATCGCTTCAGAATTCTAGGAAATGATATATATTTTTGACCCAAAAAAGTGTGTTAAATCCGAAATTTGTGAGTTGAATAGTTTCCGAGAGAATCGAGCTCAAAGTTGAAAATTCGACGTCGACTATTATCCTTCCTAATAAAGATACAGCAACTAGGTTGACAGCAATTTGTTTGAAATGACATATGTTTTTAAGATATATTTTCAAAAAATTTTTTTTGATTTTTCGTCGAGAAAATTGCGAAAAACAGTTTTTTACACTCGAAAAATTGCAATAACTTTTTTGTCAGTGTACTTACGATTATTCTAGTGCGTCTATTAGATTTAGATATATCATTTCCGATCTCTGGAAAAAAAATTTTTTACGATAAAACTTACCTTTTTAAAAAAAAAAAAAATTCGCGACGTTACGGTTTATAAATATTAAGGGCTGAAATTTACAGAAGACAATTATTGAATATTTGTAGTTTATCGAGAAATTTTTCAGTTTCACGAAAAACATCCCTGTAAGATCTATGGATCTCTGAAAACTACTTACAGAATCTATCCGATGGTAGTCAAATCGCGTGGAACAGTTAGTCAGCGGGTTGCTATGCAGCAGGCGTACCGCTCAGCTACGGACTGTACGCACATATCGCTTTGTGTGACTGGTAACATTTTGGAGTAAAGTATATGGTAAAATTGTAATATTTAGATTATATTATTAATGAAAAGATTTCTGATTTCTAGTATGTCAAAACGTTATATCAAATTAACTCCAAAGCATACTACTTCGAAATGACAGGTGTTACCAGAATGCCGGCTCCGAACTGGATACTGTCAAGAGCGCAAAACATCTGCGCCTTGCAACATAGCTACCCGCTGACTAGCTGTACCCGCGCTATTTGAATACCGTCTGATAGATTCTGTAGGTAGTTTTCAGAGGTCCATAGATCTTACGGGGATGTTTTTCGTGAAACCGAAAAATTTCTCGGTAAACTACAAGTATTCAATAATGTCTTCTGTAAATTTCAGCTCTTAATATTTATAAATCTAATAGACGTATTAGAATAATCGTAAGTACACTGACAAAAAAGTTATTGTAATTTTTCGAGTGCAAAAAATTGTTTTTCGCAATTTTCTCAACGGAAAATCAAAAAAAGATTTTTGAAATTATATCTTAAAAATATACGTCATTTCAAGCAAATTGCTGTCAACCTGGTTGCTGTATATTTATTAGGAAGGATAATAATCTACATTGAATTTTGAGTTCGATTTTCTCGGAAATTATTCAACTCACAAATTTAGGATTAATCACACTTTTTTGGATTAAAAATATCTATCATTTCCTAGAACTTTGAAGAGATAGTTAATTAATAAATATCATTTAATTATAAATAAAAAAAAATGGAATTTTCCGAGAAAAAAAAATATATTTCGATAACTAGTGGCGTCACCTATAACTTTAATTATATCAATCGATAGGTTTTTCAATAATCTTATATTTTGTTTGAAACATTTTTTCATACAACCCTTATTTTTCAAGATAAACTGGAGAAACTGAAAAAGTGACCATTTTTTGGCCGCCTTTTTGTAAGCCATGGACCGTATGAATTTCAATCGAAGTATATTTTTAGTGATGCCAAAATATACCCTTTTCAGCAATGAAATCGCTAGTTACATTTTTCCCTATAAAAGTTTAATTTCCATGGACCATATATTGCTACTAAAATATATCTAATAATTCAGATTACCAGACTTTTCCATAAATATTAATCGAATGTGAAGTTAAATATGTGCTAGTAGGAAGAAGATATACTGCTTTTTAAGAAATGACAGCATTAAGGGCCCTCCCCAGCGTAAAAAATTCACTAAATCGTTTTATTTTTTTTATAAATCAAAAAGTACAATTTTACTCTGTAGAATAACGCATAAAAAGGTTATATGGCTATTTTTTAGGTCCTACATCTATATGCAATTATACTGTTATTAGAACCACTTTGCAAAAAAAATTGGCCTAGGAATCACTAATTAAAGGTAAATATATTGAATTAAAAATTCTCGGAATGCTGTTTGGAGAGTTCTATAGTAGAATTATAATTTAGTTATATCTGTCAGGCTTTCCATCTTTGTATATGTTGCAGTTATATAAAGTTGTCAGTTTTAAAATAATTTTCAGGTACATGCCTTCAATTAACTCAAAAACAGACCTAAAGCGAATTTGAAATAACTTAGCAAGAAACAGAGATAAAGGAATTCAGAATTTTTTAGTTACCCCTAGAGTGAGTTATTATCGGATAAATTTTCCAGTAGATTACATCATATTTTTTGCTTAATCACTCTATTCGCGAGAAATATACCTCTTCAGTGGCTTTTAAAATTCCCTCCTCTTCTTATTTCTCCACGGTACATTTTAAAAACCAGAAAAATTAGTTATTACGGTTATATTACGCCTACCAAACGGCTCTTTTCAGAGCCCTCAAAATATAAATATCAGACCTTCAGTCCGAATTTGCCAATTATATATAAAAAGCATTAGAAAGTCTAAATCAGAATACTTACCTAAACTACTGACCGATAGTAATATTGATATAGTGGTGCCACAGGAAACATATGCTGAAGACGAGGAACAATTTTGACGTAGAAGTGTCATTCTCTGATACACTGCGCTCCGAAGAACCTACCATCATGCTTATGGGACCTCAACGTATGTAAAGAACGGTATTAGAAACGTTCACCAGTGCCGCAGATATTACTATTGCTGTAAAGATTGAGTCTCCCTCAATAACTAACCTGTAATACGAACCACCTGGGAGGACCTGGCCTGCAGCTATGTTCCAAGTGCATAAATATGCTGTGCTTTACATTGGCAACGTCAATGGTTACAGTAGAGAATGGGATTACATCAGCGACGACGAAGCAGGTATTGAATTAACATAATTTTTTGAACACAAAACAAACAAGCACATTTAGATTCACTGCCTGGTGCAGAAACTATAACCCTAATATCTGCTACATAATCAGAAGCAAAGATGATTTGTCCCTAATAACATATGGAGAGGAGAAACCTAGCTTTCCGTACAGCCAACACCGGCCTGACCTAATAAATGTTGAAATCCAAATACAATTTATCAATTCAATATCACAGCTCAGATGAAAATTTAGCCAAACCTACAGGAACAAATCCTATAAAATTCTCTATAGCATAGTCCACTGGATTTCCTTAAAATCCCAAAACTATAAAAAATTCGCGGAGTTGTTATTTCCGCCTTAAAACATAGCATCCCTAGAGGATACAAAAGAGACTATATTCCAGGTCGGAGAGAAGAAAATAGAGTATTGTAGTAGGAATACTTAAAAAGCAGAGATCCAGAAAGTACAGATGAAACACTAAACAGTTTTGATATCACTCGCTGGAAAAATGGATCCACACACTAGCTAATAAGACTATGACCATTTTAGTTGAGAGATATCGAACCTCCTAAGAAAACTGGAATTGAGTACTCCATTTAAGTCGAACCAGAAGTAACTCCAGATCAGGACGCAAATCATATCGTTTCGATACCTGGAATATTCATCAATAGAAAGAAACCTGAAGGAAACCGAAAATTTGAGGAAAAATGTTAAAGAGATCATTGGTTTTCAGTATCTAGAAATAGAGATCTCTCATGATTTGAAGGTATATAGGGAAGTAAGGAAATAAAACATGAAAGGAGCCAGCATATCTGGATATCTACGGGATGTAACTTGGAAATACAAATACATTAGTCTTGAAGTAAATTCAAAATACTCAAGATCATGGTAAGACCATTGCTAACATATTGTTATGAATAACTGGAAATAACTTGACGTAAAAAGTAATTAAACCACCTTGTCAATAGGATAGGCGAAAGGCAAATAATAAAAATATTTAGATCCTCAAATCCCCTGGAAAGGAGAAATCCTGGATGACCTAAAAATCAGATATCGAAATCAAATCCAACTCTCACAATACACAATATAAAAATAGGCTAGCAACTTTATAGAAGATGAAAGAGAAAGCTAAAAGGGGAAATAAAAAATAGAAACCTGCCAATAATATATATATATATATATATATATATATATATATATATATATATATATATATATATCAGAGTAGTTATGATTACAAAATCTCGAAAGTTTGAAAGACGTTTTTTTTTATTTTGAACATAACTTTGCCCCTTTTTTATTTTCGATTCTTCTGTCATCTAAGCAAACTGGAGTAGAAGAGGTCCGTTTTTGACATGTGGTAGTATTAAAGTGTTAAAGAGCTTGAGATAAGATTTCAAACTCGCAACAGCATAAAGAAAGTAATAAAAGGCTGGAAAAGGTAAAGAATGAATTTGAAACTAATTTTTTGTTTTCCGCTAATGCAACACCTTAAAATTTTAAATACTTTTTTGTCTATAACTTTTACTGTGTATTTTTTATTTTCAACCAGTTTCAAAAACTGATATAACTTTTAATTTTGTTTCGTATTAGTTTTCTTTTTGCTACACCTATATGTGATTCATATTAAATTGCATAATTCATACCAATAACGAAAGTTCAAAACTCAATTTTAGTTTCAGACTTTAAATAATTAATATTTAAAATAAAATGAATATGGAATAGAGTCAAGCTAATTTCAAAAACTTTTTATATGACTGTTTCTGTATTTGATGTTATTTTTGTTGTGTTATAATCTCAAAATACTTCTGTTCCAAAAAGGGACAACAACTAGTTGTCTCCTTAATTTTCATCTTTCTATATATAAAACCAAACACTTTTTGTCGGTGCAGGAATTTTGAAATATTCAAATCATTTTCAAAATATGCTGAAATCCTGAGATTAAGAAAGAGCGATTATGCTGCTCATGCCATTTCACTGTTTTTCAAGAGGTAGCCATTTTATATGTGGCAAATGAAGGATTGGATCATAGATGGTTTTTGATGTTGTTATAACTAAAAAGTGGTCGTGAATAATAAAAAAGAGTAAATAAATTCATGGTGAATTGTTCAGCATATATTTACAAAAATCGCAGCGAAAAACAGAAGTTTTATTTGGTTTTCTATTTAAAGCGATTGTTTATCGACATTGTTTTAATTAAGTAATTCTACATTTCCTTGATATAAATCCATATTCAACGATGAATAAAAGACATATATTTGTCAGATTCCACTATATTTAGCTAAAAAACTTGACGTGTTTCGCTAATACTGTAGCTTTTTCAGAAGTTCTATTGTAAATAACAAAATATTGGTTACATGAAAAATTCTTATACCTAGGTTTAATATAGATATAAATAATTAACAAGTGCAATACTCTTAAATTATATTTTTTTTACATATTATTTAAATGACTAAGAAATCCACACTGGTTTTTAATAAAGGGTATTTAACAAGGGAGAAGTATTGATATCGATTTGATTG
Source organism: Diaprepes abbreviatus (assembly GCA_034092305.1). Taxonomy (NCBI): domain Eukaryota; kingdom Metazoa; phylum Arthropoda; class Insecta; order Coleoptera; family Curculionidae; genus Diaprepes; species Diaprepes abbreviatus. The sequence goes on along the minus strand of JASJET010000178.1, from coordinate 943,005 downwards.
TTTAACAAATTACCTGTGTCCTTTAATCGGTTTATTTTTAATACTTCTAAGAAATTCAGTATATAACCATTCTCCATATAGAAAGAAAATATTAAAAATTATAAATTAATTTTCTAGAGCTTAATTAATAGCACATGGACGCTATCGAATGACCATTGAAGAATGCGGAAGTATCAGTGGCGATAAAAATTCGTTATTGTATCGAATGAAGATAAAAAATACAGATTCCAACTTGTGAGCAGTGTATTTCTCTATTCACATTAAAACGAGGTTTGCGCGCCTGTCAGTTGTCACTTCTTATTCTTAAATGACGGTTCGATAGCGTCCACGTGCTATTAATTAAGCTCTCAAACAAATTAATTTTTAATATTTTTATTTTATCATGTCTGTCACTGTTGCACATAACCTTGTTTTTTGTACATACTCACGTTGGGAGGTTTTTTCTTTATTTTTATTTTGTGATAAATAGATTTAAGGGAGGGTTTTCTTCTCTTTGTCGAAGTCCTGATGACGAGAATAAAATTTCTTGCGAACTAGACCAACAATAAAGAGTTTCCTTTCTGGCCAACCATCCTTTTGACTGCAGCCCCACAAAAGTGTCTTAGATCTGTCAGTTTAACTGGCATTTTTAACTCGCTCAGTCACGAGATTACACACCTTTTTAAATATATATATATATATATATATATATATATATATATATATATATATATATATATATATATATACATATACATATACATATAGATAGATAAGTTTATTTCATTACATTTTGTAGAGAAAAATACAATTGTAATATGTCACAAAACAAAAAATATGGTTAAAACTATTTGTAAATTACATTAAAAAAATCTTAACAATATGCTCGAGAAGAAGTCTCCCTGTACTCACCCACCGAATAGAATGCATGCTCTAACAAAAATCCTTTTAATTTAGTCTTAAACCTCATTAAGTCTAAATCTTTGAACGTTTCAGGCAAGGTGTTGTACAATGACAGATTCAGGGTATTTTTCTTAGATCTCTCCAATCTATACCTCGACGGCCTAATTAAATTAGCTGATCTAGTGCTATAAGAGTGAAAGTGGGAATTTTGGTGGAAAATCTCACGGTTTTTATGAATCTCCAGTAGTTGGTATAAGATAAATAAACTAGGCAACGTTAGTACCCGCAATTTTATAAAGTGTGGCCTACAGTGGTCCCTATAGCCAATACCAAAGACAAGTCGAATGGCCTTTTTCTGCATTCTAAAGATGTGAATCGCGCCAGCACAGCAACTTCAAAGGTGAACTTCGTACGAAATATGTGAATGCAATAAGGAATAATATACAGAGAGAAGGGTGTCACAGTGAAGAGGCCCATGAAGTTGCCTGAGAACAAAAGTGGATGCCGACCTATTCCTCAATAATGTGATGTGAGAATTCCAGTTCAAACCATCGTTCAAACTAACACTCAACAATGTCACCGAATAATCATCAACTACTCTACGTCCATTCATAAAAAACAAATTCCGTGTTTTTTCCTCATTCAATTTAAGGAAATTATTAGCAAACCAACATCTCACACGCTCTCCCATAACAGACATTTCCTTCATTAAAAATCCTGGGTCTCTACTTTTACAAATTAGCGCTGTGTCGTCAGCGTAACAGATACACGGATTCCTCCGTGTAAGATGCAATAGCAGTGGATATATCCACATTATGCCGTTGTAGTAGAAATCACATTCAGCAAACGTACAACTATATGCAGGTCCGTGCATGAATGAAGTAAAATGCGAACAGTAAATGCAAACTTCGTTCCATCCATATCCTTTCGGTGTTAGAGGTTGCACAGTTTGAACAAATTGCTAAGGAAAACAGTTTATCCTATTCCACCACCATCGAGATGATGGTCTACCTGTACCACCATACCGAGAAGAAAGTCAAAATTTACCCTCCCCGCCACAGTGATACGGCAGAGGTACATGTTTCGTCTCTACTAGACTCATCAGGGTACCGACATGCACCTGGCTGTGCAAAGGACAGATCAGAAGGAAGCATGCAAATACTGAACGCGGCTTCGCCGACCTAGAGCCGGATTGCGTATATATGTTTATGCGGCTTTCACGGATTTCTCCGTGTGAGATGCAATAGCAGTGGATATATCCACATAATGCATTTTACTTCATATATATATATATATATATATATATATATATATATATATATATATATATATATATATAATGAAAAGAAGAGGTCCTAATACCGAATCCTGCAGCACTCCACATCGTACCGCCATAGGCTCAGGAAGTTCTCTACCATATGCGACTGACTGACTTCTATTTGACAGAAAGGATGAAAGCAAATCGAGGGGAACGACTCTTACACTATATCTATGAAGCTTTCTAATTAAAAGATCATGAGAAACACAATCGAAGGTACGACTGAGGTCACACAGTAAGAGCCCCGCGATATATATATATATATATATATATATATATATATATATATATATATATATATATATATATGAATAGTTTGGTTATTCCGGGTTTCAATCCGTTCGTTCAAAAAATCGTTTTCACGACGTTTCGCCAAAATCCCATTTGGCATTTTCAAGTGCGATTCGTCTCGTTACTCGCTGAGACCTAAGCCAAATGAGATTTTGGCGAAACGTCGTGAAAACGATTTTTTGAACGAACGGATTGAAACCCGGAATAACCAAACTATTCATTCTACCATCCGTGAAAACCTACGATACATATATATATATATATATATATATATATATATATATATATATATATATATATATATATATATATATATATATATATATATCATGCATTCATCAAGTAGAGGTTTAATTCATTCCAAATTAAATAGTTAGGTATTTGGAGAAACACTCGGATCCGTCGATTTTATTTTTAGTTTGGGTTTTTTTTTGCGTCATACAGAAATATACAGAGTAACTCAAGAAAGAGTTAAGACGTCATGGATAGTTTTTTCAATTATAAACCCCATTTTTATTCCAGAATCAGAAAGAGCACATTTTTTTTTTCATTCGACTAGGTAAATATCGATGTTACTTACATAAAGATACTGTGAAGAAAAAAACTTTAAAATATAAAAAATAATCTAAATTAAGTGTTTAAACTGGACAACTCTCTGGTGCGAGATATTTGGAATTTCTTCAAAATGACTTCATTCCTGCGCTAATAACTTTATATCCAGACCCACGAGAACCCGAAATGTTCCGGCGTGACCTTCCTTTACAACAAGATGGAGCGCCGCCCCACTACGCTCTCCATGTCCGTGCTTCTTTGAATGAAATATTTCTGCATCGTTAGATAGACAGAAGAGGGACAATTGAGTGGTCAGACAGATCACCAGATTTGACTCCCTTGATTATTTCTTGTGGGGATACTTGAAGAAGTAAAGTATACTTAACTTAGCCCGATAATTTAGAAGTTCTATAAGTTCGAATATGCCAAGAAATATAACCGCAGATCTCATCGAAAAGGTTCAAAAAGAATTTATTCATCGACTTGGCTATTGTCAGATTATTTTTATATTTTAAAGTAATTTTTCTTGATAATTTCCTTATGTAACCAAGATCGATATTTATCTTGTCGCATGAAAAAAAATGTGTTCTTTTCGATTCTCAAATAAAAAATGGCGATTATGAAACTCAATATAGATAAAAATTAAAATAATTATGTTTTTGTTTCAGGTAGGAGAAACTTTCTTCAAATTTAGTGAATGCTGTGAACACAGTAAGTATTCTCTTCCTTAACTTTTGACGAAATTATTAGCAAAATTCAAGAGAATAAATGAGTTATTTGAAATTTAACCAAATGGAATTTTTAAAATAATATAGTATGTTCTATTACATTTAGACTACAGAATAGATTCTTTTCGGGATAAAATTACTTAGTATTTATTGACAAAGTGAAAATGCCTCTCATTCTAAATAAAAATTTTAAATCGGCTGAAAACTACCAGATATAAAAACAAATGATCAAAAAAATATATATAAAATGGAACTTTATTCCATTACTAAGCACTTTTCACTGATTTATTATCTGTTATACTAACTAATATTTTAAGGAAAATGAAATTTATATCTATGTCAAAGGGGAGTCTATAAATAAACCTAGCTCATAACATTTATACTCACTAGAATAAGCCAAATAGCAAGATATCTATTTTAGTTCCATTAGACCTAATGAAAACACTGACGCTATATCTGATATTATGGTGAATTGTGGGACAAAGCATTGAAACGATCGATTTGCTTAACACCCATTTGTATACTCGGTGCAATTTGTATTTGTATTCGTCTGTCTCCTACTTCCAAAAGAATAGAATGCCCTAAGGAACGGCGGCGTCACGGAATATAAAAATTTTTAGTAATTTTATTTTCATTTTCAGTTCGGTGTAATAGAACTGGATATTTACCGGACGTCGTGCAAGTAATCAACAGAACTGATAACACAGCATTACGTGAAACGTGTACGTTGAATAAGAATAGTCATTTTTTGTAAATTTTTGGGTGGTTAAATTCGAGTCCGCTCTCAGAATTACTCCATCAAATCAGGTGTTTTAAATAGCCTAACCTAAAAGTGCAAAAAACGTGATTTTGGCCTATATTTGAGAACATGTATCGCCGCGACACTTTTTTCTCAAAAAACTATATATTGCGTGTTAAAGTCTCACTCTTTCAAATGCCGTTGAGTTTATACAAATATCTTTCTTTTTCTTCCCGATATTCAATTTTTAAAATTTCAAATTGCATGTGTTTTTCAAGTTTTGGAGCATCGCTAAATCCAAATTTATCATTAGTTTTGTGAAATAAATTTATTTGAACAATTTGTTAAAACAAATTATTGCAAAATTCATTATTTCTTCTTTATCTTTCATTTTTCCATTATAATATAAAAATATAAGTATTCGAATCTTTAACCTATTTTAAAAAAAAATATTGAAATTTCTTAGATTTTCATAAATTTAAGTTTTCCAGATTTTCCGACTTTTTTTGTCGAATTTAATTAATATTGAGAATTTCACATGAAATATTAACTAAGAAACAAGTGTTCTGCTATACTCAATTAGAAATATAAATAAAAATTAATTAACAACAATCAAATATTTATTTTTATATAAGGAATTATAAAAATCTAACTATACTCGTTTGTAGGTTGCGCAATACGGACTAATATGTTTGAAAGCTACTACATTTTTTCATTACAAAAATTCACCATTTTGGTTCAAGTAGTCTACAAATGTTCATTGGTAAACATAATCACGTAAAATTTACATATGTAAGGTGTAGATCTGAAAAAACTGCCCCTACAAATATACCCTAAGGTATAGGTGTTTTATCAGACTTGAATTAATTTATTAGGTTGTTCTTGATACCGATAGTAACTTCTCTACGTGTGTACTTTGTTAGTTATATTGCTATGGTTATTTTAGAGGAATTGTTGATAATAACTTCATGTTTTCCCGTTCCATCCATGAGAATACCCTTATCAATATAATTATCGAACATAGGTAGAAAATAGGTGCTGATACATTGAATCAGTGTTATGTAAAAAGATCTGTTGGTCTGGAAGTCCAGTGGGTTTTGGTAACTGATGAAGAGATATGACTTCACCAGACATGTTTATCTGTATTTTAACCCCCTGATTATGAATGTCGAGGGTAGATTCCTGAAAAATGGTCACCAATTTGTTATAAACAAAAAAAATTGTTAATAACTTAAAAATTGTAATAGAAATAATATTTTTGTAATCGTCGGCCAATCCTAAGCAAAAACTCTATTTTGTGATTTTTCCATCCGACTCATAGTTTTTCAGTAGTAAGTTAGTTAAAAATCTTATATAATATAAGCGTAAAAGATAATTTTTTGCCACTTTTCAACGTGAATAACTTTTGATTAAATAAATATTTTTAAATTTTGCATCCAGCAATTGATTGTTCAGGTCAAGATCTACAAACAAATAGCATTTTATTAATTTTAATACTGCACACAATCTATTACTATACATATATATATATATATATATATATATATATATATATATATATATATATATATGTATATATATATATATATATATTATATATATATATATATATATATATATATATATATATTTGCGTATTTATTTTAAGCATCTAATCATTAAAATTGTCACACATTATGCAAAAAGTTTTTTTATATATCATCTTCGTCAAGTTTATCATCGTCAAGACTTTGCAGGAATTGATGGTTCTTCTTCATTTGTTTCCCCACCACCAACAGGTTTTCCAGGAAATTCGGAAATACCATCAGCTGGTTTAACCTTCTTCTTCTTCTTTCTCAGCCCCTTGACGTCCACTCCTGGACATAAGCCTCTCCGATGGTCCTCTACTGGGATCTGTCTCTCGCCTTCTGGAGCCAGTCTTTTCCAGCAGACTGTCTTATATCTGCGTTGTGGCCTGCCACGATTTCGGTTCGTTTCTCGCGATCGGCATTGCAGTAATTTACTCGTCCACCTATCGGGCTGTTGTCTAGTTATGTGCCCCGCCCACTTCCACTTTAGTCGTGATATGCATTCAATGACGTCAACTACTTTGGTTCTTGATCTTATTACTTGATTTCGTATTCTATCCCGTAACGAGATTCCTAACATTTGTCTCTCCATGGAGCGTTGAGTTTAACATTACTAGGAGCCATTTCTTCTGAGTCACTATCGTTAATTGAAATTCTTTGAGCTTCTGCATTTTCTATATTGTAACAACTTGAACTTAAATTGGTAAATTTTAGACCATATTTCCTACAATTACATTTTGCAGTAGAACAACCTTTAGCGTTACTGCAACAAATGGTTTTAAGATCATCGAGTATCAATTAAATGATATTTGGCTGCATGTTTACTTCCACTTTTTTCCAGTCCCAATCCGTAGTGATAATATCATTTCCAAGGCATATTTGAAATTATTAATATGCTCTAAAACAATGTTGTTTTGCTGCTCCTGATGTTGGTGGCAATTTGTTCAATTAGAAGGTTGATTCGATCGTGACTCTTAGGTACATGTGAAACCGCAAATCATCCTTTCTTGCAAAATTTAAAGTAGTGTCGCAGCCAGTGAAGCAATGCAGAGAAGCCAAATATTTTCATTGTGATGGATCTTTGAAGCCATCAGAAGAATAGTAAGAATTACGAATTTTATGTGTGGATAGTTTGTGAAACAATATTTCTGTCATTTAATTTATTTAAAAGCACAAGCAGATCAATGTCTTGTCCAACAACTATCACACATTCAAATTCTTGTCTTAACGGTATAGCAGCTGCTCACTTGATGCTCCAAAACGAACTGAAACCCCTATACTAATAGAAGCCGGTCCAATTCCCTTCTTTGCTTATAATTCAAGGGCCTTGTATTGCTCCATTTCCATTATATTACAATACAAGGGCGGATCCAACCTCTCTCTTTGGGGGGGGGGGTGATATTACAAAAGTACCGTATGGCAAGAGAAAGCAAGTTGTCGACGGGGGGGGGGGGGGGGGCACCAGGAATATTAACATTTCTAGTGTAAAAGGCTGGGACGGGTCTATTTTTCTGAATTTGAAGCTCTTGGAGAGGGGAGGGCGATCACAAGAAAAAACAAGTTACCGACAGGGGGGAGGATGCGAGCAGCATATACATTCCTCGTACAATAACAAGTTGTTAACGGGGAGGGGGAGGGGTGCCAGCAGCATACACATTCCTAATATAAAATGCAGATCGGTTCAATTTTCATGAACTTAAAGCGCTTGGGAAGGGGAGGGGCGATCGATATCCAAAAGATATGGCTTCTACATCTATATTTATTCCAAAATCGCTAAACCAGGGCATGTTTTCCTCAACGAAAAACTTATTACGATGAATTTTTATGATGCCTTCAGATATCAATATCTAGATAATAATGTTAAAAGCGCTGTTGAGATGTGTTCCAACATGACAGGAGTTGGAAAACCTACTATGTAAAAAATACTGAAAGAAATAAAAGACTGGTATTGTTAGTACTCCCAAGCTACATTCGATCACAGGCAGACGAAAAACCTCGTTGGAAGAAGAGATGTAAACTGCAATAAAAGGATTTATACATGCATTTTATTATGAGAAGCAGATCCCAACCGTCGACAAAATTCTAACAAAAATCAATGAGGATCGGGATTTACCTGAAATTAAAAGAACTGAGCTCTGAAAATTGCTCAGCAAACTTAATTTTTACTGGGAAAATCCAGAAAGGAAATCTGTTCTTATAGATCGTACGGAAAATGTCCGTTGGAGAAAGAAATATCTTTCTCAAGTCAAAGGTAGAGTTGCTAGAAATAACACAACTTACAAAATTAGTAATTTAACTGAACTTTTGAAAGATTTTTTTAAATAAAGTTAGTGCAGAAAATTTGGAAAAATCCATATAATAAAAGAATATAAGAAAATGTGGAAACTCGATCTCATGATCGGTGAGATAGAGGAACCAATTATAATTAATTTGAGCGAAGATAGTTTCACTGCCTTTGATTATGAATTAGATATCCAGCGTAAAATTTATTACTTAAATTTTCTGTAATATATAAAAATTGATTACATTTGAATCCCTTTTTAGTGTTTAATTTTAATTCTGCCGATGGTTTAAGAAATAAGTAAACTGAAACATCAAATATCCTAAAAATGTTTTTTTAGTATTATATGGACAAATTTTTTTTTTTAAATATGTTTAACTTCTTGTATTTTTGACGATGGGTATTTTGTAAGTATATAAATTATAACTTGGACTTTTTTGAGAGAATAAGGCTACGTTTTAGTCTGAATTTGCCTAAAACGGTTTAATAAATTAAAATAATAAAAATACAGTTGTGATTTGTGTTAAATATGTTAAAATTATTTATATTTTCTAGTGTATGTAAATTATTAAGAAATCATAAGAAATAAAATAACATTATAAAAACTTTTTATTTTAAGTTTATTACAGAAATAATATTCTTTGTCATAAATACTTAGTGATTAAATAAATCTCCTTCCGACGCCTATGACAAGGATTAAAATCCTTTTTAATACTTCACACATCCAAATATCTATTGTTATCCAACTCAAATAGTCCATTATTAAAGACCGGTATTTTTGATTATAAAATTTCTAACCCATTCCTATGAAAAATATATGTGTCTAACAGATTTTGCCAAGGACATTGGACTAAAGAACACAGGTAGTTTGCGAAGAAAAAAAAAGGTAAAAAATGATTTATTACTCTCTCTAGTTCTTGAATAAACTATAAGATAAGATGCAAAATCGGGTATATTTTCCTGAACTCAAAGCTATTGGGAGGGGGAGGGCGATCGCCCCCACCGCTCCCTCCTTAGATCCTCCCTAGATACAATATGTCCCATAACTTTCTAGAATATGACAAAATTCTAGAATATTGATAGCAGTTTTGAGTATTTGAGTCAAGTAATTAAGGAAGTGACTCTCAGTCGGGGAGAGGGGACAGACAACATTTTTTTGTTGATAATGAATTTCTTGTTGTTGGGAATATACCTCGATATTCGAAAATCAGGGGGTCAAAATACCTATAAAAAATTTTAGTGGAGCCATATCTCTTCATCGGCTCAGAAATCCACTGGGCTTACCAACTATATAAGAACTTATCTGCTTTCAGATTTAATCAATTTTCAGGACCAACATTTTGTGTAAGAACTTATTTTTCACAATAATGTTTTTGGCCGAATTATTTTTACCGAACAGTTTAGTTAAGTAAAACAACTTTTGATCAAAATAACAAATTTTAACATGGTCATAAAATCTCAGCACCTACAAAAACAAAATCATTTATAAGCCTGACACAAACTTAAATACACAAAAGAACAAGAAACACCTTGGAAAAATTGAAAAGTTTTGTCATTGAAAAACTCCACATATTATTTCTGCCGCAGTTCCTTTTTCCCTAACATTAGGTTGACAAATGAAAAAAGGCCCGTTAGAGGTTAAAGTGTTTTGATAAAAGACTATATGGTTTTTTATTTATGAGAGTCTTTTACTTGGGCGCGACTACCATTAATAATTTTTTAAATTTTTATTTTGAATTCCGGGATGGTAGAGATTTTTTATGTTATTTGAATGCGTGGAAAAGGTCTGATAAATATGGAAAGTCTAAATATGTTTTTTTTATATAATACGGTCACGAACAAAATTTGGAATATTTACAATTTTTCAAAATTGTTCTTGAAAAAATAAATTATGGTAAGTTAAACTGTATTGAGAGGAAAATTATGGGAAGAAAAATAATTTTAAATATTTTGAAAGTTAATTATACGGTTTTTTTATTTCTGAAAGTTTTTTATTTGGACGCGATTACCATTAATAACACTACGTAACAAATTTTAGTTTATTTGTTATTTCTTGTACGAAAAGTGTATTTTATTTGTTAATTTTGGGGTGCTGAACATAAAAATGACAATGAAATTAAAAACTTTTACACCTGTAGATATACCAAATATCCTGTTTTTTTTTGCTTTTCTTTTGTGAATTGTTTTTGAAGCATCTCTAAGAAGAGTACAACAGTAGACGGCAAGCATGGAAGCATTCCACTTTTCCTGGTTCCTTCCCTCTATTGTTCATATATCCTTATAGAAACGTTCGCCGTGCTCATTACACACATCTCTGCAGTTCTCAGGTAAAAAGTCGTGATGTGTGTGTAGAAACTGGATCTTTAGAGACATATTCTTCTTCTTCAGGTGCCATTTCCTATCGGAGGTTGGATATCATCATTGTCACTCTCACTCTATTTGCCGCTACTCGAAAAAGTTCTACTGAGCTACAATTGAACCACTCTCTCAAATTTCTCAACCATGAAATTCTTCTTCTTCCGATATTTCTTCTTCCTTCTATTTTACCCTGCATGATCAATCTAAGTAACTCGTATCGCTGACCTCTCATTATATGTCTAAGATATTGCAGTTTCTTTATTTTTATGTTGTTAATTATTTCATAGTTTTTGTCCATCGCTAGCAATACTTCTACGTTTGTCTTTCTCTCCGTCCAAGATATTCTCAACATCCTCCTGTAACACCACATTTCAAACGCTTGCAGTTTATTTATGTGTTCTTGTTTTAGTGTCCAGGCTTCCAACGTATACTGCAGACTGTCGTCTGCAAATCTTATGTTGTTTACAACTCTTCTGTTTATTATTATTCCCTTACTTTTCGTTAACAGTGCTTCTTCGAAAATCGATTCGCTGTACATATTGAATAGTAGGAGTGACAAAATGCATCCTTGTCTCACTCCTCCTCCTATTTTCATTTCCGGACTTGTTTCGTTATCTACTATTATTTGTGCGCATTGATTCCAATATAGGTTAGTTATTATTCTTAAGTCTTTGTTGTCTATGTTTTTTTTTCTTAGAATCTCGACTAGTTTTTCATGCCTAATTTTATCAAAAGCCTTCTCGAAGTCAACATAACAAATGTGTATATCGGTGTTCATATCTATACACCTCTGTGAAAGCACATTAAGTACAAACAACGCGTCTGGTGCCTATACCATTTCTGAATCCAAACTGACTATCATCTATCCAATTTTCAAGTTCTTTATAAATGCGTCTGTGTATTACTTTTAAAACACCTTGAGTACATGGCTTATCAAAGATATTGTTCTATATTCGCTGCAGTCTTTTGCATTTTTGTTTTTTGGAATGGCGCAAAAGGTGGAGAGTAACCATTCTCTGGGTATATTCCCCGTTTTATATACTATGTTGAACAGATCTAACAATATATCCATGGTGTCATCATTCATGCATTTTAAGATTTCTACTGGGATTTGATCTGGACCTAGTGCTTTTGCATTTTTGTTGTTTCTTATAGCTGCTTTTATTTCATCTTTCAGTATCGTTAATGCCTCGTTGTCTTCTACTTCAATCTCCATCTGCTCTACTCTATTGTCTTTAAACAGGTCTTTGATGTATTCTGTCCATTTTTTAAGTTTCTCTTGAGTGTCTAAGATTACCTTGCCTTTTGCATTCTTAAGCAGTGTCGGTTCTCTCTTTCTGTTACTATGAGTTATCTTTTTTATCTTTTTGTGCATATTAAACTATCATGTTTTCTCCGATACTCTTCTATTTCTTCACATTCTTCTTGCAGCCATTTAGTTTTCTCTAGTCTAATCTTGTATTTGATTTGATTGTTTATTTCTTTATGCTTTTGCGTATCTCTGTTGTTCAATTGTCGTCTCTCATCTATTAGGTCCAGTATCTCCTCTGTCATCCATTGCTGCTTTCTATATCTTGTTGGAGTTAGTATTTCTCTTTGACTTTGATCTATATCTGTTTTCATTAAAAGCCATTTGTTTTCTGGTTCTGCTTTTTGGAGAATCACCTCTTTGACGTCCATTAATCTTTTATTGATATCATCCGTAAAGAGTTGTTTTATGTTTGTATCCTTGAGTCTGGAAATGTTACTTTTTGCAGTGTCTGTTCTTCTTTTAATGAGTTTCATTTTAAATCTGATTTTCACGACTAGGAGATTATGGTCTGATCCTATGTCAGCACTTGGATATGTTTTTACCGACATAATTCCATTTTTATATCTTTGTTTAATCAGAATGTAGTCGATTGGTTTCTTGTAATCCGCCCTTCTCTATCCTCTGGTGACTTCCATGTATACAGTCTGCGTTTGGGTAATTTAAACCATGTGTTTGTTACAACCAACCTATTATTTTGGCAGAATTCGATTAGTTTATCTCCTCTTTCGTTTCTAATTCCAAGTCCGTAACTACCTGTACATTCTTGTGTTTTTGGGTCTCCCACTTTTGCATTTAAGTCTCCCATTATAATTGTTATATCCTGTTTTTTAGTGGACTTTATCACGTTTTCCAAATCTTCGTAGAAGTTTTCTATGTCATTATCGGGCTTATCAGCGGTTGGAGCATAAATCTGTATAATGTTTAATTTTTGATTAGTTGTCCCCAACTGTATCATTACAATCCTATTAGAAACATATTGCAACCCATTTTTTGATACGATGACAACATATTTTCAACAAGTCAGCTTTTTTTATTTCCGGAGAAATTAGTGACGTGACCACTAGGCGAAAGTCATTCCAAGCTTTATTTTTCAATATCTGATAGAATGCTGTCAAAATCTTTGTCTTTCAGAATATTTCGAATGTGGCCCAACAAAAATATCTTCTTTAGTTTTTGCTTCACTTAGCCCTGGGAATTTCTGACGCTGGTATTGAAAAGATAGCCCATCTGTATTCAGTACAAACTTTTTCATTAGGCCCAATTTGATATGCGGTGGTGCATATCAAATTGGGCCTAATTGGTACATCCCAAAATCTTTTTGGTGTGTACTAATGGCATATATTGTACATTCTTTTCACCTGGCTCTTATAACTTTCGGAGTCTTTTCTCCTGTATAAAATGTATTTTCCCGACTCTCTCATTCAAATATAAAACAACAAAACTTGGTGTATCCTAGCTGCAACCTAAGTAAAAGTCCAATCGCTTTTAAGTCGCCACAGATCTGCTATTGGTGCTCATCGTATTTTATACTTGTCCAGAGGTACTTCATATTGTCGTGTGATTCTTCCATGTGAACTGCATATCCAACAGGAATAGACGGTAAAATATTTCCCATATGCAATAGTATTGCTTTTAAACTCAATGTTGAACTGTCTATAAACAATCTTCATTCCTCTTGTTTGTAGTTTATATTTAAAGCCGCCAACAAACCGCTAATGTTATTGTAGAAAACCAAATTCTTTTCCTTGTAAAAAAGTGGTGCTAGGCCTTTATGGCGTTTACGATAAACATCGTATTCTAAGAAGTTTTACTACTGAAATCTTGATCCTAGTAACTCTGCTTTACTTTTCGGAAGTCGCTCACAAGATCACCTAATTCTGATTGGGTTATTTCGTGCGGTTTGGGGTATAACGTACTGGATGTGAAATCAGGATCTCTTGATATTAATGGCATATCTTCTTCTTGAGAAATCGTTGTATCGTTGTTATCTGATTTGTGAGTGAATGTTTCTGGGAATTCTGGAATAGGAAGTTCATCACTATGACGCCCAGGTTTCAGGGTAGATGGTATATTTGGATAGTTGATAACCGACTTTTTTTTTGGATATACCTGTGCCTTGCCCGACACAAGGTATGATGTAGAAATAGTAATCATTAACATGATTTGAAGGCTCTCTCCAGATCATTGGGACAGCAAACCGCATAGATCGTTTTTTACTATTTAACCAGTTTCTCAGACTTGAAGCGCATGCATTACAATAGATATCCCCAATATTGCAACCGAATTAAAGCTGATATACCTTTTTTAGCTTCTGAGACGCAAGAGTCACCTAACCACAAAAGAGAAGTGATCTGAAAACTTTGTTTTTTTATAGTACAGTTATAAACAAAATTTAAAATATTTATAATTTTTGAAAAATCTTATTGGAAAATAGGGATGTATAAGTCAACCACTACTCAAAATTATACAGTTCTGTTACTCTGAAAAATTTGAATTTTTGCTCTAATAAAATAATAAAATTTTACGATGCCATGTCATATATTACCAACTATGAACGCCTTACTAAATCCTGGCAACACCCTGTAAGGTACCTCAGTTCAGACTTACCTAACGTGTGTCCTAATGCTGACTAGAGTCTACCTATATGCTGGCTCATCTCAGGGTAGATTCGTTATTTTTATATTTTTCCACTATTTTTAATATATTGCCTGTGCAAATTTAATAAATGTCTAATTCAGGAAAAAGGCGCCACCAAATTTTACTTTAAAATTTTGCCCTAATGATTATACTACGAGCAATTCTAGTAGAGAAAACTTGGAAAAGAACAAATATTTAATATGTCATATCCGGGCAAATAAATCGTTGAGTTTACCTGCTTAATGGTATTCTAATTTAAGATTATAGGAAATAAAACCAATTAAATAGAGGCCAATACATTTATTCCTCACGGTATACCCCTTCCCAGAAAATAAGGACAACCCCTGGAAAAAGTTATCACCAGTGTGAATTATTGCAAGCTCCTCTAATAGGGCTATCTGATAGAAATGCGATTACCAATGGTAAAGGGCAATAAATAAAAAAACTTTACGACTTAGTCGAAGGTTATTGACTTTCTATGAGGTAGGAAAAGTGAAAATTAAAACAAAAGAGTAAGTTAAACTTTACAGTGTCCTGCACAATGAACGGCAAACCGATCCAAAAGAATAAACAAATCAACCACTATACTTGGAAGGTTTACGTCGACATAGCCTAGTCATAGAAGATAAAAAAAAACACTCTCTATTTTAAACTAGACTATGAAGTTCCATAAGCCCAGCAATGCAGAAGACTATCAACTTTGCAGTAATAAAAAAAAAATAAGCAATATCAAAAAAAAACTACAAAAATGTCTGCAAAGAGAAAGAATTAGAAAATTGATAATGAGAGTGATAATGAGTGTTTAAGTGATAGTTAACAGAATATAAGCAATAGATAATTTTACAAAAAAGTGATAAATAATTACAAGAATTAGATCATAGAAATCAACTTATAACTGTCGCTCAAGTGGTGAAAACCTTAATAAAATTTTGTTAAAAAGTATGTTACAATTTTGTACAAAATAACTAGTTTCCAAAATATTGAATTGTTAAGCAATTAAAATTTTCAATAAATGTATCATTATAATATTCATTACTTTAAACAATTATTAAATGGCTAAATGGCTACTTTGGGATTCTAAAACAGAACCATAAAGAAAAAACCTCAATTACAGTAGGGTATCGCAAAATAAAACATTTAAATTTTAGGTTGTAGCGCCACGGAGTCGACTTCATTTCACTTTACAAAATTTACTGGTTCGCCGCAAAGATTAAGTGATATGGTAAATTTAACTAAAGATAAATATCGTTAGAAAAATATTAAAGTTCAAATATTTAAAGTATATTAATTAAAAAGGTTCAAAATCATGTGCAGAAGAATCCCTCACCTGTTAGCCCTCTAGGTAGTCGGAAAGGAAACTTTACTCAGATAACTAAGCGATTAAAAATACAGGTTTAATACCCATTAGGCCTAACAATCAGAAACTCTCGTGTAGATACTTTGGCTAAAACTAGGCCCTTAGCTGAATCACTTTCAAACATGTGGATAAACAAGGCCTGTGGCGTAGATGGCCTCACCAGAAAGGACGTTGACCTGGCTCAATATGGAGATTATCCCATTCAGAAGCTCACAATCTCAGAAGTGCGGCAAGATAACCCAAACTGTACATTATAAAATTCCATACAAAAAAAAAGACTGAAGAAATCCAAAGACGCTAAAGTTATTCTAAGACATACTGTAGTTATTCTGAAACGTATTGTAGTTATCCCAAAGACCCTAAAATAAAGAAATAAAAATTCCTACTCAATCAGTCGTACAAAAGGCCTACGCAAAGCCTAGCTAAATTTTGCTTAAACACAAAAACTTATTGTTCCAAAAGAAATATGTACATACCTCGAACTCAAGAAAATGGTGGCATCTGATAAATGTTAAGCCGTTGTTTCTGGGCTGGATAAAGAAAAATAATCGCCAAACTGGCTGTAGGGTGAAGCGACCAAATCACCAAAAAATGTTTGCACCACGGCTTGGTTTCGTTAATTTAATCGGCTATTTATGACCAAATCCCTTAACTTGGGAAAGTAGTAAAACTAAACCACTTCTTCTTGCTCTTGCGTCAGATAGCCAAAAGAGAACGATTTTTCTCAAATCACTCGCACATTCCTTCTAACGGATGTTACCCAAAAAACTTAATAAAAAAGTTCATCAAAAATCTATGGAAAAAAAACCTTAGTCTCGTAGCAATTATCTCGAACCCTTGAAATTTATCATACAATTTGAACTACTTCCGTAAAATATATACAAAAATTTTTCTATCTCAATTTTAAACTGGCCAGTACTCAAATCAGACAGAGACAACCAATATCTTAACAATCTAAACTGCCTCGTCCTACAAAATGAATATCCTATAAATAAAGTACTTTACGGATTCGAAATATTCAAAAATGAAATCCAATTAGTTCGAATTTGTTCGAGGGTCTAATTTCAAATATTTTAATTACCAAAAACTCTAATTGAAATATTCAACTTATAAACTAAAAACAACATAATGAAAAAGTCGATACTATCTTATTTCGAATTTAACATTTCGATATATTTAACAGAAGTGCCAATCATATAGGCAACCATAAAAACTTTCCACGCAATCCAGCGAACCTGACTATTTATCTGAAACAGCTGATATGTGACGATAAATAAATATTTCTTAAAGAAGAAAAATCAACAAGAAAACAAAAAAAAACACTGTTTATATTTATCCAATCATTAAGAAAACGCTTTTTCCAATCTGTGATACATTGTCTCGAGGTACCGAACGAAATTTACAAATTACAGAAATAGGTTAAGTTTCGATGTCAATCAAAATTTCAAAATGTAAACAAAAGGAATGATCTGAATATAGATGCAGCCAATATTAATGAATGAAAAACAAAGGTAATCATTAGTTTTATAGTAGAAAACATCGTTTACTGTAAATTTACGTTACAAGTTATGCATGTCATTGACAACCTTTAAAGAAAAACGTACAAAACAAAAAGTTATCTATTACTTTAGTAATCTGAACCTGTAATTTAATGTAGAAAAATGTAAATGAAAATATTTATTATTTAAGATCAATTTTTAACTCTAACATCGCTACATATGAATTTCTCTACAACAATAATATGAAACTTATCTCAACCCTCTCACGGATATGTGATTAAACATATTTATTTTTTTAACGTAAGTAATTTTCTTTAATACATGATTGTAGTATAAAAACTCAGGGCTCTTCAGAATGAGGAAATTAAGAGGAAATATATTTCGTGACGCCGATCTAAATTTTCTTTTATAATTTCCTTAGGAAATATTTCTTTAAATACATCGGAACTTTTCTTTAGAATACTAATAAGAGACAATTTAGATTTTTTGTTTCCAATTATGTTTTCTTCTTCGGAAAACGCTTTTTTTTGTAGTTTTTAATACTCGGCAAAGAACACACGAAAAAAAATTTTATGTCTATAATTTCAACATCATTTCTCTGTACGTCTTACTTTCAGTTAGAATATCTCAGGTAAATCTCAAACGCACAGCTTGTGACAGGTATATTACCGGAGAAGTAATTTTACTTCTAGTCTTTCATATTTCAAAGATAATTAATTTTCCCGACATTCTGGAAACAAATGCCATCGTGTAATATATTGCTTGAAGGTAATATTATGAAGAATACGACGAGATAAAATATTTCTATTAAAAATATTTTAGTTGTGTTTATATGAGAATATAGAAAACAATTTGGATCAACGACAAATAAGTAAAGATAATAAAGAACGAAAGCTTTCACGGCCTTGGTTAAGTTGAAAATCATGGTCCTTTAGTTTAGACAGTGTCAAACTAGAATGGTTATCCGACATTTCACCTACGCTTGGTCTAGGCATCTTCAGGGATCTTTACTTTACAAGATTAGAACATTGAATGACTATCGAGGAGCAACAGCGCGATATTTATACACGACTAGTGCTCGGCGAAAAGTGATCCAGCGGTATAATGAATTTTCACGTGTGATGTAGACTGTCACCTGCATTTCTATTAATATTATTTGGATATTTACAAATTTCGATTGATTCTTAAATTTTACGTTACCAGACACTGATGCTAGTACCTTAATTTCTTTTACATTAAAGGTGTGACCAGAGGAGTCCGACAGGGTGATACCTTATCGTCTAAACTGTTTACTGCAGTACTAAAATACGCCTGTAAAAAACTTAACTGGGAAAAAAGAGGCCTGAATGTAGCCGTCCAAAGATTAACAAATTTGAGGTTCGCGGAGACATAGTTTTGTTTTCCGATAATTTCAGCAAGTATGCGCCAATGTGGATCTTAAAATAAACATATCAAAAACAAAATTTATGACCAATGTGGTTCCTAGTGGAAATATCAAAATTGGAGACAACGAAGTGGAGCTTGTGGAAAAATACATATACCTTGGACAGGAAATCAAGATCACAAGAGATAATCAAACATGCGAACTACTGAGAAAAGTAAATCTCGCATAGGCAGCCTATGCAAAACTTAAAGACATCTTTAAAAGCGATATACCAATTTCTTTAAAACGTAAAGCATTTGACCAATGTGTGTTACTGGTTATGACCTACGGTGCCGAAACTTTGACATTGACAACTGCAACTTCTAAAACGCTGCAAATAGCTCAGAGAAAGATGGAAAGGTCAATGCTAGGTATATCGCTGCGTGACCGAGTTAGAAATGAAGACCTGATACGAAAGACAGGAGTTACCGACGTAATTTCCCGAATTGTAACACTCAAATGGAACTGGGCTGGACATGTCGCCCGAATCTGTGATGGAAGGTGGACGAAGAGATTACTCGAGTGGAGGCCGAGATTAGACAAAAGAGGTAGAGGAAGACCCCCTACTCGTTGGACTGGCGATCTCAAGAGAATTGCAGCAAATTGGATGCAAATCGCTCAAGATGGAGCACAATGGACAAGAATGAGGGAGGACTATGTCCAGCAGTGGACGCAAAGGGCTGGATGAAGAAGAAGAAGAAGAAAGGTGTGACTTGTTCAATGCTGGTGTTCAGCTACTGCAGATTGTACAATTTGTTTCTGTTTAATACATCTTTCATGTTCGTCAAGCCTAATGAATATAGTCCATCCTGTTTTATCCACATACACTTTACCACAAGAGCAAGGTATCTTATAGACGCCTCCTATTTGTAATGGTCTTTTTGGTCACTTCAAATATTGTTTTACATGTGTTGAAAATTGTCAGAATGTTTGATTTTGAAAGAGCTCTATGTACTAAAGAGTTAATGACGGCTTGTTTTCGAGAAGGATGATCGTGTAAAGTTGCATTGAGATATCGATTTGTATCTGGTTTTTTGTATATGAAATGTTCTATCTTCCCTTTCTACAGGTACATCGAGAAAGGGAAGGGCACCCCTTGATTCAGTTTCCATAATGAATTTTATGCTGGGATGTTGTTGGTATTATGGACGTTATCTGGGCCATGCGGTCAAATTACGAACGTATCATCTACATTTCTGCACCAAAATTTAGGTTTAAGAGGAGCATAAGACAAGGCGTTTTCTTCGAAAGCTTCCATGAAGATGTTCGCTACCACGGGTGATAGCGGAGATCTCATGGTCGCTCTCGAATTCTACTCGTAGAAAATCAGACATGCTTTAATTAATTCTTGTAGGCTAAGGTTCATGTTGTTATTTCGTAGTATGTCCGATATTATGAAAACTGAATTATTTATAGGAACATTTTTATACAGGGATGAGTAAAGACATTTCCGTATGTTTGTTCGCATAGTAACCAACATATATCAAGTATTGTAGATAAATACTAGCTAAAGAAAGAAAAAAGATTTCTCAAAACGTTGATAAGAATGGTAATATGACAGTAAATAAAGCCAAAATCTTTAAAATAACGGAAACATTTTCTGGCGGGAGGCGGGACCACCATGAAAAATACCAATAATAGCAAAATAAGGGAATCAAGGACTTTCCAGCCGTATCATTGGATGAAATGAAATTTTTTCTTACATAAACGAAAAAAAATATATCTCCAGAAGATGATGGCATAGTTAATGATCAAACAAGGAGGCGAAATCTTGCAGCGCGATTTTAAAGCTTTGTCTCTGTATTTGTATCCTTGATAACATTATATAAGCATTTATTTGTTGACGCATATAATATAAATTATAACAATATTATAAGGAAAACGACACTGGCCAACTAAAAGATCTAATTTTCATGGCAACTAGGTTAGTGTTTTTTCTCATGTTTGTGTTGCTAGCTGATATATAGTCCACAAATCGTACAGTGGTATACGATTTTGTCCTCCCCCTCCCCCCCACTCGCGATTTTTGTGTAATTATTATGTTCCTATTAGATTAAATTAATTTGTTTCTGGTGAAAAATGTATCTTAAAACATTCTGTAATAAATATAGTAAAAATTATTACTCTATCAATATTTATTAGACTTTGACCTTATCTAAATGATTTTGTCCCGGTTTCCCCTACATCCACTACATATCATAACACATTAAAAAAATTTTTCTTTCCTAGTTTTCAAAATTTTTACTTTCTGCTCCAAAGGGCAATTCGTCAGAACCTTTTCAAAGGCAATTATATAAAAATTACCCTGGTTAGATTTAGAATATAATAATTTCTTCTTTAGAAATAAAAAAAATGTTACGAACTTTTTGTCGCACATTTATATTACACACATTACCATAACTTGGTGGCTTTAATAGGAGCCCAGATTATGTGTTTCAAGTATAATAAATTTCATGACGTTAGTCCTTATGTTAAACCACCCGAACCCATTACAATTTGTCTCAAAAAAGGAGAGAATAATATTATATGTTTTAATGACATTAATTTGCTCTTTTCCTTCTTCACGAAATAAATGTATGTTGAACAAAAAGGCGTAGCATAATGGATCCTTTAACCCTATAAATGCAATTTCTTTGAAAAAAAAAATATTTACAACTTTTACTCATAAATTCAATGCCGTTTCGCTTCTGCACCTTAGAATAACACCGTCACAGTCTGCCATCAAAACACTATTCATGTTCCGCAACGATCTGTAAATTCTAAATGTGCAAACTCAGCTTTCGCAAAGTACTTGTCACCGGCGTTAAATTAGACACAAAACCTGCGATATTGAGACATAAATAACAAAGTTTGAATTAAATTACTTTGTCTGGTTCTGTTCTGCTGCATAAAAGTTAGAGTTCGTTTTATCTACGACCACTAACCTAGAATACTTTGCGCAACAATTCTTCTTGCCAAAACTACGGTCATTTATTCAGAAAAACTGTTACAACTCTCTTAGTTTAGTCTAGAATTCCTGTTTTTGTTTAGTCTCGCCTAATTTTGTTTTTAAACGGTGTAAATTTGCAGGTCATTAATCTGTTACAAAGTTCCCAAAAAAATGTACTTTCTTTTTTATTACTTGATGTGTACAGTATATTCAGAGTACTTATTGTCACGGATATGGGATTTTGTTTACTTTTAGCAGCCTGCCTTCCATACGTGTACGCGGATTTTATAGCTATTCGAGGATCAGAAGAGAAAATAACTACGAAAACGATGACAGGGTAGGCACGTAGCGTAATCTATAAGTTTATACTTAGTTTAGAAATAGCTACTATAGGCCGGCGGAGTTAGCCTCATATGAGGTGATTTTGAAATTTATAGTTAGTAGACTTCTGATTACGTAGAAACCTTCAGAATGATAAGAGTAATTATGCAGTATCTTATGTCTCATTTTTTTGAGGGGAAATTTTTTATTTAACAATTAAGATGTGAAAAAACAGTTTTTTTCGAGTTCTAGGAAAAGCTATTAAAAATACCTATAAAATGAGCTAAAGCACATCCAAATCGAATAACTTGTTCGTTAGTTATTGCAAAAAAACCTGCTAAAATGGTTGTTTTTTCAATTGTTTATAAACAATAGAAAAATATATTGCTTTAACTTTATACTGCAACCAAAGGAGCCTCTTGTTGCATACAATGTGCAAAATTTGAAATAAAAATATTCAATAGTTTTTTGCAGAGTGAATTTGTTTATAATTTTTTGTGTTTTTTATGATTGTTTATTCTCAGCGATCTAGTGGTCGTGTAGCGGTCTGCGGATAGACAAATGAAAGTTTCAGACGTATACTAACAACAAAAAAAAGAAAGAACGCAATGAATTGTTGATCTTAAATTGTTGATACAGATAAACAAAATTGAGCTTCGTTTTTTCGTTATAAACAAATAAAATAACTCTTCCACAATTGTTGATATTGAAATGCTGATAATTGGACGCGATTGCTGAGATTTTGATGCGCATTTTGAAAAAAAAAAATTGTGTATGACCACTAGAAGCTGGTATAGAGTTATTTTTCAAATAATCGCTGCAGAGTTGTTTATTTATATTAAGGAATTATTTAAGTAGGAACTCATAGAGAGATGGTATGCAGCAGTCTTCAACTCAATTATTTCAAAGTTGTTGATGTAGCAATAGTTTAAAGTTGCACTTACTTCGAGAGCAGTGGAGGAGGGCGTTTTTCCAGCTTACGGCATGCGGAAAAAAACGTGACTCGGACGCTTTAAATTCGAACAGTGTATTGTGTGTGTAAATTAGATTGATTTTTAATGTAGCATTAATATTTATCGAGATATAGCATGAAACAAATAGCAGAATTTATTGATAGCATTATTATTTTTCGATATTCAGAATAAACTACATTCGACGATTGTATTGTAAGTGATTATCCAGTCGAGAATTATTGTAATATTACTTTCAAAGGCGATGAAAGTAATAGGAAAGAAAATAAGTATGATTATGATTATAATGATGATTTTGATGATGATGATAATTATGCCAATATTGAGAGTGATTATGATAATGATAATGACAATGAGTGTGATAATGATGAAAATTTTAATGACAATAATGAGAGAGAAGTTACAAACCTGGCTACAGAAGCCATTTCATTGACGGCATTCAATCAGGACAATGTCGATAACTCAGCGTCGAACTACTGGTTGATTTCAGAATATATGTTCCCGGAAACGGAGGGCTTCTTGTTAGCTATCCAAGGTCAGGTTATTCCGACGAAGAACTATGGAAAGTTCATCACTAGAGATCCCTCAATAGAAAATGACTAATGCAGATATGGCTGTCGAACATCGGAGACAACTCAGTACATTATTAGAGGATGCCAAGCGCTTGCCGCAACCGAGTATAAGGAAAGACACGACTCAGCCGCTAAGATACTCCACCAAGAGTTAGCAGAAATGTTAAACCTATTACAGGTAGGAAAAGTGCCTTATTACAAGTTTAATGTGGAGCCTATTCTTGAGAACAACCAGTTCAAGTTATATTGGGACCGAACGGTTCTGACGGATCAGACAGTAGCTCATAATAGAACAGACATTATACTAATAGATAAAATTTCTAGGCGAATTGCTGTACCTAACAACAACAACCTAAGGCCAAAAAACAACGAGAAGATCGCCAAATACAGAGATCTGGAGGTCCAAATCCGAAGACAATCGACAATGAACAGCGTCCAAATGATTCCCATAATACTGTCAACAACTGGAGTGATACCAAAGAACCTCCTGCAGAACATCAAGGGACTGGGCCTTAGTGAGCATCTGTATAAGCCGATGCAGAAAGCAATTCACCTAGCAACCGCGCGAACCGTCTGAAAGTTCGTAGAAAATACAGCAGATAACGTCACCTAGGACCCGATAACATGGAAAGGGTTCCCACAGAGCTTCATACTTTTGGTGTCTTTGTATGCCTGGTATGAGTGAATAATCCCTGGAGGGAACGCGAAGCCGTTTGGCTTGTAAATCAAAATGATAATAATGAAACCGATAAAAGTTTCGAAAATACATGTCCATCGATGTCTAAGAAATGGAGAACGGAATAAATGTTTTGTATAGATTTAAGGAAAAAAAATGTATGTTAGCAAAAAAATTTGTTTGCATATAATAGTTTAACCATCTCCCTACGAGTTCCTTTTTCAAAAATCCCTTAATTATTAACAACGCGGCAGCGATTTAAAAAAAAATCTATCTCAGCTTCTAGTGGTCGTACAGAATTTTGTTTTTTTTTTCAAAATATGCGCCAAAATCTCACCTATAACATCCACTTATCGGCATTATTATATCAACAATTGTCGAAGAGTTATTCTATTTGTTTAGAACAAAAAGACCAACCACAACTTTGTTTATCTGTTTCAACAATTTAAAATCAACAATTTATTTCGTTTTTTTTGTTATTATTAGTATAGGTCTCAAGCTTTCATTTGCGTACACGCAGATCACTGTACCATCTCTAGATCGCTTAGAATAAACCATCAAAGAAACATAAAATGTTATAAACAAATTCACGCTGCAAAAACCTGTTGAATATTTCTACTTAAAATTTTACATACTTGTCGTGTGTAATTAGAGGCTCCTTTCAGTGTAGTATAAAGTTAATGCAATATATTTTCCCCTTGATTATTAACAATTGGAAAAAAACATTTTAGCAGGTTTTTTTTTGCAATAACTAACAAACAAATTATCCGATTTGGATGAGCTTTAGCTCATTTTGTGGGTATGTTTAATGTGCCCATCTTTTGTTTGAAACTTGTTCACTGAAAAACAATAGCTTTTCCCAAGAACTCGAAAAAACTGTTTTTCACATCTTAATTGTTAAATGAAAAACTTTCCCCAAAAAAGAAAATGAGACATAAGATACTACATAATTATTATTATCATTTTGAAGATTTTTACGTAATCAGAAATCCGCTAACAAGAAATTTTTTCCATATGCTAATTCAGTTGGCCTATCAAACAAAAAAAAAATTAATTATTATGTGATTATTTCACACAACATATTTTTGTTCATTCAACTTATTTATAAGAATAAATGCTTTTAGTTTCATTGCTGAATATGAACCCCCACTTTTCATATTTCTTTTTATTTATTTATTTTATATAAAATTTACGATTGCGGAAACCTCCTAATATCACTTCTAAAAAAATATGAATAATGTAAAATTTTAAAACCACCTCACACTCTCGAAAACCCCTCAGTACCAATTTGAGACATAATCCAAAAATATAAAACTTTGAGACCGCCATATTGCATCTTCCAATTTTAAATTCGTTATTTGCACTCTCAAAAACACCCACCAACAAATTTTGAGCAAACTCGAAAGATTTTAAAGTTTTAATCGGCCATATTGAATTTTAATTCGTAATTTACACCTTAAAAACCTCTCAATACCAATTTTGGATAAAATTAAATTTTTTAAAAATGATTTTAGATTCGTTATTTCGACCCCAGAAACTCCCCTATATCAGTTTTGAAGAAAATCGGAAAAATCTTTTTTTTTATTATACACCACTGCCATCTTGGATTTAACTGAACCTATTTTGTCTAAAATTATATGAGACTATCGCAGCAACTTCTTGAACATAATGCAAAAATTTTTATTCAAATCGATGCAACTGTTCCGGAGAAAACGGTGTACAATGTGGCCAACTTTGTGAGACGGATTTAAATAGGACTAAGTCAATAAACATATGCTGAGATAGTAGGACAGTGTGCAGAAATAGAAGAACTTGAGAAGAAACACGATACTTTCAACATGCACAAGAAAATAAAAGAGACATCGGATCTGTATAAATTCAATGTAAGCGGAAAAATTCAGGATAACAAAGGTAACATCATTGTAGATCGCTTAGGGAAAATAAAAATTTGGAAAGAATACATAAACCAGTTGTTCGAAGACCCAAGCCGATCGGAAAATCCTTCCACTTACCGGGTACCAAATTTCTTGCCGATTACCGTTGATGAAGTTACTCGAACCATAGTGGGGTTGAAGAATGGGAAAACACCAGGGTCAGATAATGTCCGGAATGAATTCTTAAAACTATTAAATGAAGAAGATATCAGATGGCTTACAGATATATTTAGTGAAATATACTCCACTGGAATTATACCTGAAATATGGCTCAAAAGTACATTTATAACGCTACCTAAAAAATCAAGTGCAAAAAACTGTGAAGACTTTCGTACGATTAGCCTTATGAGTCACTCTCTTAAACTTTTCTTGAAATTAATTCAACAAAGAATATATAGGATTTGCGAAGAACAGATTAGTTGTACCCAGTTTGGGTTTAGAAATGCCCTAGGTACTAGGGAGGCACTTTTTAGTATCCAAGTCTTGTTCCAAAGAGCGCGGGATGTTAATCACGATATTTTCGCGTGCTTTATTGATTATCAAAAAGCATTTGATAAGGTTCAGCATAATAAGATGATGGAAGTTCTTGAATCAGCTGGATTAGAAAAACAAGACCTAAGAATTATAGCAAATCTTTATTGGAACCAGACCTCTTCAGTCAGAATAGAGAGTGAGGAATCCGAGGAAGTTATGATAAAGAGAGGAGTTCGACAGGGATGTGTACTTTCGCCATTGATATTCAACATATATTCAGAATACATATTTCGAGAAGCCCTGGAAAATACCTCCGACGGGGTGATTATCAATGGCGAATGTATTAATAACATAAGATACGCAGACGATGCGGTAATTATCTCAAATGATTTAAGAGGACTCCAAAAATTGATGGACAGAGTGGTAGAAGTAGGTGAAAGATACGGACTGCAGATGAATACAAAAAAGACCAAATTCATGATTATTTCTAAAAATAAACGCATACACGGCCAACTACTGATACATAACAGACGCATCCAAAGAGTTAACAAATATATCTACTTGGGAACAAATATCAATGAAGAATGGGACCACTCGGTTGAGATAAGATGCCGTATTGAAAAGGCCCGCACTACATTCCTTAAAATGGCAAAAATATTCAAAAGTAGAGACCTATCCTTAAACACCAAACTGCGAACATTTAGATGCTACGTATTTTCGACCCTCCTATACGGCGTTGAATCATGGACGCTATCTGAAGCATCATGCAAAAAATTAGAAGCTTTTGAATTTTGGCTATACCGTCGCATTCTGAGGATTTCATGGGTAGATCATATTACCAACAAAGAGGTGCTTCATAGAATGAAAAAAGAAAAAGAAATCTTGTATCAAGTAAAGAAGCCTAAACTTGAGTACCTGGGCCACATCATGAGAAATCCTGAAAGGTACCGGCTTTTGCAGCTTATACTACAAGGCAAATACTACAAGGCAAAATACAAGGCAAAAGGAGTGTAGGAAGACGAAGAATCTCATGGCTGAGGAATCTCCGAGTATGGTTTAATACATCAACTGTAGGCTTATTTCGTGCAGCAGTGGATAAAGTCCGTATAGCCATTATGCTCACCAACATCCGGTAACGGAGAGATAGTAGGGCTACAATTCTGGCACTGAAGTGTAGTGGCGTAGCTTCGCGACTGGTGTATAAGTGTGAGTATGTAATGGATAGTCACACAAGGAACGACTGCACTATTAGGCTCATGTGAGGCCCTGGTCATTTGGGTATACACGGGAATGAGAAAGCGAATTGTCAGACAAAGCTCGGGTTTGTAATTGATCCCAACCAATTCTACCTGTTTCAATAACTCTTGGTAAAAAGGAACTAAAATCGTTGCTGAAAAGTAAATTTATTGAATCGTGGAGTGAGGCTTCTGGAATAAGGTGTGACAAAGAACCTAACGCTTTACAAACTAGGGAACTCTTCTTATTATGGAAATAACTGCGAACCGTGATAAGTAGAACTACTGATAGAGCATTGTCATTGGTGAGGCCATCTTCATAAGATTGGCATCATGGATGATCAGATGTGAAAATGGTGTCTAGAAGAAGATGAAATTGTCAATCATGTCCTCAGAGAATACCCAGCACTTATTAGATTTAGACAGAGACATTTTAAAGATTCAATATTGTCATTTGAAGCCGATAGGTAAGTTCAGTTAACCAGGCTGCATGGATTTGCAAAGGCACATGGTGGGATATCAAGGGCCCAACGAGGTATAGGTATATATGTCATTTTGTACATAAGTCACATCAAAGCTTTAAAATTTTACTAATTGATTGTACGTGGTTTAATTTTTTCATACTTGGATCGCACAATGTATTTCTTAGATGCGTTAAGTAACAGAACCACCAATTATGTCATATTACCTGTTATATTATTTTAACATAGTCTCCCCTATTTAAAAAAACACACAATTTTTAGAACCAATAACTTATCAAAAAAATATACGATCAATAAACAAGAAATAAAGCGTTCCCTAAGAAACCATTTCATTTTAATATTGTACTTTATCTCGAACCGTAACTCGCAAAAGTGTATCGAAAGTGTCTCTGCTAGAAAGTCAATACTTTCGGACATGTTTTAAGGCATTGTAAATACTTGCAAGTATAAAATACAGTGGTTTACGGAGCTAAAACTTTATGTTTCCCCTGGAGCGCTAAAGGACATATAATTTATTTTAGTTAGCTATAAACGCGGTAGTTTAAGGAGATCCTATATAAACCTACTGTTTATACCCGTTGTTCTTTCACATTGACTGTTTCAAATGGATTTTTATTGGTAGTTTTATGCTGCTTACATAGAATAAAAGATGACTTTAAGGTTAACACGAACTAATATTAATTCTAAAGAGTAAATGATAAAATACAAATTCTTGACATTAAAAACTTTATACAGGGTTATTGAATATTGCACGGATCTTAAATAACAATTATTGGAGTGTACGGAGCAGTGGAGTAAATAACGACCCCGCGGTGCGGAAGGGTGTGGCCAATCCAGGGGTACCCTGAAATCCCTTGATGAGAATGAATAAATATGAAGGATCAAGACGGGTGAAAAATAGTAGGACGCATTAAAAAATCTGCGCGGGGGGGGGGGGGGTGCACATACTCTTAGTTACATCATTGGTACAGAGTGCACGATAATGCGCCAGTCAACGTAAAAGATACATTCTTCGAACAGCTTCATGAAGAAATAGCAAAAGCGGGTCAAGCACGAGAAAGTACCCTTCTTGGAGATTTAAACTATAAACTGGGAGGAAAAAACAAGATGAAATAGTAGGAAAATACGTTGAGGATAATCTAAACAACAATTGAGAAGGAATACAAACTGTATATATCTTTTCCTCTGCTCTGTTTGAAGGGATAATACGTATAATCAGCTATTTAAACATAGATGTTTGTTTGAAGGTCATAGACAATGATGTTTCTTGCGAAGTAGTAGATATTTGGTGGACTTCCATTGTCTTTATTTTTGTTGAATATCACGACGTTTCGGCTTGTAGTTATCTCTAGCCGTTTTCAAGTGAAACTAAATAAATTCCTTAGCTACATGACTATTTATACTAAAAGTAAATGCAGTAGAGTATGACTGAGATGGGTGCAGTAGAGTATGCCTGCTATGGCAAAATCATATTTTTTTTTATACTGCATTTAGTTTCAGTTTACAATTACTAAGAAGTAGTTTCCACACTTCTCTTATATCTAAAGATGGTTTATTAAAACAACTCGGGTTCTGATGTATAACCGCGGCTTCTTTGAATTTCCGTTTTCTCCAATGTTGTTCTCGGTGTAGTATTTTAGCTTCAGACCATTTTATGTGGTGTCCATGAGTCCAGGCATGATTGACGACACCAGATTTTTCTGTTTCTCCTCGAGATGTGAATTTTTGGTGTTCTTTGATCCTTACGTCAAGAGGTCTCTTTGTTTCGCCAATGTAGGAATTGCCACATTCACATGGTATCTGATATACACAATTCTTCATGTCTCTGAGTTGTTGGTTTAGCCCTAGTGAGCTCAGAGAGTTATTTGAATTGAAAACAACGTTGATTTTATATCGTTTTCCGATCCTCCTCACTTTTTCTGAAATGCCTTTAACATAGGGGATGTTCAATACTGGTTTTCGTTCTTCATTCGTTGTTGATATTGTTCTATTTCTCCGTTGTTCAAGAAATTTATCCACTAGATATACTGGGTATCCGTTGACTGTCAGATCATTTTTAATGAAATCTATCTCTTTCATCAAGTTCTCGTTGGAGTTGCAAAGAGTTAAGGCTCTATCTACGAAATTTCTTAGAATTCCTTGTTTGGTGTTGTTGGAGTGATTAGATGAATAATTAAAGTAATGTCCTGTGTGCGTGGCTTTTCTGTAAACCGAAGTTCGAATTTGTCTTCCATTTCTTTCAACCAAGACATCTAAGAATGGTAATTTATTTTCTACTTCTTTCTCCATGGTGAGTTTAATAGTTGGGCTGATATTGTTGAGATGAAAAAGGAAGTTTCGAAGTTCTTCGTCGTTTCCACTCCAGATAGATTTCTTTATTTTTTATTGAAATTTTGATTTTTTAAAATCCGGTGATTTTTTAGATGTGGCTTAACTGGGGATATTTTTCAGTCTGGCACATAGATAAAATATTTACCAGATCCGCAAAGTTTAATCTTAAAAATGGATAATTTAGCACAATAGAACGTAAACATCGTTGAACAACGGTCGACATGCGCACTACAAAATGATCAGCTGACCATCGACACAACCGAACTTCGAAAATTTATTTAGTTACTTCAGTTAGTCATAAATGGTGTCTGAATGAAGAAATTTATTACAGTTGCAATCTTTAGTAAAAAAGTCGGATTCATCTAACTCTCTTGTTCTGGGAGTCAAATCATATGAGCACTAATGACATCTGAAGAAGTGAATAATCCGGTTAGTGTCTGTATCGATGGGAGTTAGTTCAGTCGTTTCTTATAGTGTGAAAATAAAATTGTGAAGAAAATGTGTCTTACTACTTGTCTAAGCTATTTTTTCCGTCTGTGTGCGTGAACTTCTTGTTGTGGAGTGGGAGTGATTGATTAATTTTTTTAAGGTCCGGCCATTATTGTCTAATTATGGAAAAATATATGACCTTTTTTTCCTCATTTCTTTTTTTACATTTTTTAAGAAAATATTGATACGAAATGGGTTTTTCAAAGGATGTGCAGTATTTAAAAATAATTTTATATATTAATATTTTTCTGTCGTAATGGTGAACGGAGCATATATTTTCTTACCGCCTCAATTTTTTTGACAAAATGATAAAAATATTATTTGAAATAAAATTAATTAACAAGCTTATTATTGAGGGTGAATTAAAAATGTACCAACAAAAGAAATTCATATTTCTCTAACTTTTTTTTATAATATTTTGCTTCTGTTAACTTATTAATGAACTTTTAATTGGAGGATACAAAAGTGAGGATTACAATGACAACATGTATCATGATAATCTCATAAAATGTGTACGGACATAACTAAATCTTAATTTACTTCCAAAACCAGTATTAATAGTAAGCAACGCGTTTTAATGCTATGTCCTGAATCTTCAGACGTAGAAAATTAATAAATCATAGAATGGCTGGAGAAAAAAATTGATTTGGATGAAAACATTGGTTATATATAAGCTGGATAAATTTATGCAAGAATATGGACATTGTGTTGTATGCTAGTCACTGTATCATCCAGAACTTAAGCAGATAGAAAAAAAATTTAGCAAACTGGAAAAAACTCGTTGGCAAGTTGAAAAAATACAGCTTAGAAATTATTGAGCCAATATCCGATTCTGGCTAGAATAGAAACCTACTGAAATATTTTATGTATATAACAAAATAATAATGCATTATAATTATTGTAAGTTATATGTATATGTACCTTACTTATTTGCACTGCCAAATAAATTTATTTTGAAATGTTAGTTTATATTTATGTAAGTAATGCAATAGATTATGAAAATTGCTTGTACCATTTTCTTAACATATTGATGAATGCATTTTTTTATAAGATGGAATAAACTATTCTATGGTTTTTTTATGAATTTTTAGATTTTTTAAAAAATAAACTGCTCCTTCAAACTTCAGTTTATGTTTTGGTAAACATTTGGAAAGTGCTAAAAATATGTCGTACTACGTGTTTTGGAATTTTAAAATGATACGAAAACACAGCCAATATGTAACTAAGATTCTGTTTAAAATATGTATTTTTAAGTAAAATTTACAAAAAAAATGTAATTCAAAGACAGACTATAAATTCAAAAACGTTGTAAAGCAACACTATTTGTTTACCCTATGGAGAAAAAGGAAAATAAAACAAATAAGTTGTGTACATATTTTTATTAAATATATTATTGGCCGGCAAACAAAACTATTTTGCAAAATTTTTTCTTATAAATTCTCCTTTTATTTTCTCGACTTGTTTCTTTGCAAAACTAAAAAACTTTTTTTTTGCATACACTGTCGTAGTAATGCCCCTGATGTTAAGGACATATAACTAACGAACTGTTTGCGACCACCTAAAATGTACGTATGTTTCATCCTGATACCGGTGGTGGACTCATCAGTGGGATCCACCGGTATCTTTCCCAGACATCCTTCTTGTACTTTCCACAAACCTGGACCTCTATTTACGTCCAGTTTTGCCGGAAAGCGGTGGTAAAATGTTATGTTCCACAACATGCCCCCCTAAGTCATTTGCTTTCTGGCTTTAACTGTCGGACAGTCCAAGCCGTTAGAAAGCACAGGCCTGAAAAGGAAGTGGAACGGACATTCTAGGTGGTCTTTCCAAAGTAAGGTACCGGCTTTAGCACAAAGTCACGACTCGACGGCCTTTTATCTTGTCGTCCCTGCTCGGGCGCCATGTCGTAGTAATGCCCCTGATGTTAAGGGCATATAACTAACGAACTATTTGCGACCACCTAAAATGTACGGATGTTTCGTCCCGATACCGGTGGTGGACTCATCAGTGGGATCCACCGGTATCTTTCCCAGACATCCTTCTTGTACTTTCCACAAACTAGGAACCTCTATTTAAGTCCAGTTTTGCCGGAAAGCGGTGGTTAGATGTTATATTTCTCAACAATACATATATAATACTGTTAATTAATTTTGATCTTGTATTTTCCATTTAAACATGGTCAAATAAATGATTATTAAGGCATGAAAATCTATTGTCATCTTCCATAACTTTTAAGCTCATTTGTTTAACAAAAATATAAAAGAAATTAGGTTATTTAGGCATCTATATAAATCAGTCTAAATCACAAGCAACTTACAAGGCAAAAATAAACACAAAAATAATGTTGAGCCGATACTGTGCTTTTTGCGTATGGCGCTACGAAACAACCGATCGATAAGCAGAAGTCGTTTATGCGAATACCCTTACCTGTCCACGATTCAAAAATATGACTGGTGCCCAATGTGTAGAAATGCACTTTTTCGCCCATGGTTTGCCATTTTTTGGCTTTAATAGCCGACAAGAGCATGGGTTCATAGTAGAGGTCAGTGGTATGGTATCGAAGTCGGCAGGTTTTTAGTATCCTACCGACATACTTTGCAATTTATATTTTATATAGCATTTGTTTCCTGTGAATGTTACTCTCGATTCGATACGGCTTCACTGACGAGATCATAAGGTGGTAGAAATGCGTATGGAGAGTGAACCAGAGTTGTATTTGCAGGAAACGAACTGTTTGTATATATTCTTTTGTTTTCTTTGCTTGAAGGGATAATACATATAAACAGTTATTTAATTACGGCAGATAGATTTCTTTATTTCTTACTGAAATTTTGATTTTAAAAAATGCCGCATTGCGTCGCACTAACGAGCATTTGGCCTCAAAAACCGGACAAAATTAATAACGTCGTTATTTTTGACTCTAGAAGTGTCAAAATTAGTATCCTGGGACATTTGAGAGCGCTAAGTTGATTTCTGGCATTATTTTACTAATCGGTTGAAGGGGGGCTGACTTAGAGTGGAGAGTTGGAGGGGAGTAATATTAAAAAAACGTAATGGTTATCGTTTTATATGTTTTTAAGTGCTCCAATTTCATTTCTGGCATTACTTCACCAATCGGGTGAAGGGGCGCTGACTTAGGGTGGGCAGGGAGAGGGGAGTAATATTAAAAAAACGTAATGGATATTGTTTTATATGCTGACTTAGGGTAATTGTACGTTTTCCCACAAAAAATCTATCTCAAGATAAAAACAAAGTCTCTTTACTGTGTGATCAAGTAGGTCCTGAAGCACAACTTCAACACTCGCCTCCGTAACTCGAATTGACTCTGGTTTTGGATAGCAGAGTTTCTTTGCTTCTCTAATTAGAGTATACCAAGGAGATATACTCTTATTGGAATCGTATAACAACTCCCACTGCCTCCTTGTAAAGTCATCTTCTACAAAGATTTGCAAAGCTTGTTCAGGTGTGTAATTTTTTACTTTCAGTTTCTGAGCAGTATTTATTACCTTCCTGTAAAGTTTGGCTCTTGTTGGTGTTGAAGTTGCATCTATTATAAGTTTAGGGGCGGCGGCATTTCCAGACATTCGTTGACGTACGCTGGCTGCATAGGTAAGCTCCTCAACAGGTACCTGTTTACGGAGTTCTTTTGTAATTCTTCGTTAAATACGATCATGTAATTCTTGGAAATGCTTCCTTGGGCGTCCCGTAGAATTCGTGGCCCAGTTATGTACTGGTATTGATGTATTAAGCCATTTCTCGTTTTTTTTTCAAAAATCTTTTTTCAATATAGTTAAATGATATCCATCTTTTCTTCGAATCACTATTAAAATGTTTTAAATCGTGACTTAAGGTAAGGTACTCGTTTTGGAGACATTTCATCATTTCGCAAAGCTTATGTTCCATAAATGATACCTTATCTTCAAGTGTGTTGGATGTGCTTTGTTTAAAAAGCATGTATATTGTTTTACGATATACCTCAATAACATTTGATGTAAAATTTGTTTTACAAAATACCAAACACCAAACACAAGTCTAAAAAAAATCTGTCGATAAGGAATGCATGCGTGTTGAACGAAACTTAGATTGCAGTTAACTGTGCGAAGCGTGGCTGCGTGGAGGGGCCACTTTATCATATTTTTAGGATAGTATGGTTACTTAGGATACAAAAAAAAATAATTTCGATGATTACTTGTCCAGTTTGCATTTCTCCTTTTTGTCCGGTTTTTGAGGCCAAATGCTCGTTAGTGCGTCGGCAGGTTTTTAATATCCTACCGATATACTTTGGAATTTATATTTTATAAAGCAGTTGTTTTCTGCGGATGTTGCTTTCGGTTCGATACAACTCCACTGATGACACCATAAGGTGGTCGACATACGTATGGAGACAGGACAAAAGTTGTATTTGCAGGAAACAAGCTGTTGGTATATATTCTTTCCTTTTCTTTGCTTGAAAGGAAAAGACATATAACCAGCTATTTAAATACGGCAGTTAAATTTATTTTTTTCTTACTGGAATTTTGATTTTTAAAAATAAATATACCGAGTTGTTTGGCGATTTGCGAATATTGTTATCAAAACTGAAATCTGATATTAACAAATTGTTAAAACTTCACCAACCCTAATAATATTTTTTTTAATGCTAATAATTTTTGTATAAATTTTCTTATTCAGAATAAAAGATGTTGCAATACATTTCATGGTCTTTGAATTGTTAATACCATATTTTAGAGCTCAGTCTAACAACATAGGCTACTCTTCCCGGATAAACTTTTGTACTCTACCAATATGATTTTATTTTTTTTCTACTTGTTTAAACACGAACCCAAATTAAAACTTCCAACAAATTCGATCTAGTAACAAATTTTTAACTCATAATTAATTCGTTTCAATAAATGTTTCCATATTGCTTTTAAAATCGAACATCAAAGCAAAATGTGTTTTTTCAAATTTTGATATACATACATACCAAATATTTTTTATCCAATTATAAAAAGCTGCAAAGCTTCATAAATATGGCGGTTTCAATTTTATGTAAACTGTTTGGGTTTACATTTTACATTTTGATGCCGTATTTCGTAAAATGTTTTCATATAAAATGTCAAATACATGCTTTTGGTAATTAGTTATGGGAAAATCGTTCTGAAAAATATATTCTGCTTATGATTATATATTTTAAATTTTTATAGGTGTCTAAAAATATCCAATTTAAGTTAATTTATAGTTATTTATTTTTATGCTACGTGTTAGTGGGTCGGTTATTCTTTATGAAATCATTGAATTGGTGGAATTGTATTATTTTAAATTTCGTTGAAACTAAATGAAATTCTGGTTTTACACGTTATAGAAGTAAATTCACTGTTATTTAATTTTTTTTGTGCCTCAGTTTTCATCAGCCACCATTAAAACACTGACAAAATGTGAACTATATAGTCTAAGATCCGACTGCATGAATTTGCAGGTATGTGTTTTTTTGATAAAACTTAATTTTCATGAAGGATACATAATAGAAGAATAAATACATAGAATAGATTACTACATGCCTGGCAATATTTAGCCGCAATTACCTATAATTAAATTATTATGATTTACAAGCCAAACAGCTTCGCACTCCCTCCAGGGATTATTCACTCATACCAGGCATACAAAGACACCAAAAGGATGAAGCTCTGTGGGAACCCTTTCCATGTTATCGGGTCCTAGGTGACGTTGTCTGCTGTATTTCCTACGAACTTTCGGACGGTTCGCGCGGTTGCAAGGAGAACTGCTTTCTAAATCTGCTAATACAGATGCTCACTAAAGCCCAGTCCCTTGATGTTCTGTAGGAGGTTATTTGATATCACTTCAGTAGTTGATAAAATTATGGGAATCATTTGGACGCTATTCATTGGCCATTGTCTTCGTATTTGCACCTCCAGATCCCTCTGTTTGGCAATTCTCTTATTGTATTTTAGCCTTAGGTTGTTGTTGTTAGGTACAGCAATGTCGATTAGTGTAGTTCGCTTAAAAATTTTATCTGTTAGTATAATATCTGGTCTATTATCAGCAATTGTCTGATCCATCAGAACCGTTCGGTCCCAATATAACTTAAACTGGTTGTTCTCAAGAATAGACTCCGAATTGTATTCATAATAAGGCACTTTTCCTACCTGTAATAGGTTTAACTTATCTGCTAACTCTAGGTGGAGAATCTTAGCAGCTGAATCACGTCTTTCCTTATACTCGGTTGTGGTAAACTCTTGGCATCCTCCAGTTGTGTACTAGATTGTCTCTGATGTTCGACGACCATATCTATATTATACATTTTCTATTGAGGGGTCTCTGATGATGAACATCCGATAGTTCTTCGTCGGAATATCCTAGTTTTGGATGGCTAACAAGGAGCCCTTCGTTTCCGGAAACATCTGTCCTGAAATCAACCAGTAGTTCAACGCTGAGTTGTAGACATTGTTTTGATTAACCTCATTTGGATGCCGTCCATGAAGTGATTTCTGTAGCCATGTTTGTAACTTCTCTTGGTCTGTTTGGTGGTGAGAAGCAATTTCCTGTTCCCTCAGCTGTAGCGGCGTTGAATCGTCTGCCTCGCATATTGCTCGATATAGCGTGGAAGAGTCCGCTAACCTGCGGAAAATTAGGTAAAAAAACTATTAATAGCCATATTATTTATGTTATTACAAAATTTATTTAGCGACTTTAAAGAAATTACTATGAGATACTTGTGCTGCAGAATAAAAAAGAATCATTAAAAATGTTTACCAGTAAAAAATCATACTTGACTATCTGGGTTAATAACATGAAAATGACGATTATTCGAGATAAAATAAACTTAAGTATATTATAGACTAGACTAGAACCCTCTACCTGCATAAAATTTGACTTACTGCATTCAAATCTGGGATTTTCAAATGACACTATCAGGCCAGGATTTTCCTTAAATCCGACAAAATGATCCAATAGTTCCAAAATTAGCCCTTTCTTGAATTTAACCGTACTTCTAGCAACTCAAGTTACTCCTATCAGACCATGCCTGGGCATCCCTATTTCTATGTATTCAGATGCCCTGAATCCAAATCCGGGACCCAGATTGCCCTAACAGGTCAGAGTTCTCCCTAACTGCCATAAATATGCCTAAATGCTAAAATTTATCGGATTGAATAAAATTCTGAAAACTCAAATTACTCACAGTAATTTTATTCCTGGACCCATCTATTCCTGTGTTGAATACGGGGTGCATTTCTACCAAAACATCAAAGAGATGGAGCGCAGGTACTGGCGGTGTTGAGATATAAACATAATGGCAGACTACTGTTGGACATTACAACGAGATCATATCTTAAAAGGCGTCAAATGGAGGCAGAATCCCCTAGAACTGGATCACAACATTTCGGAAATGAAAAACTGTTTATCTAACACGACACTTTTTTTTTTGTATGCCTGTGGAATTTATATTTACTAAATTAACAAAATTTAACAAAATCAAGTTCATTCAGATTTAGATATTTGAATTCAACCCATTTCTTGTAGTTTGTTAAATTCATTCAAAAAAACATATTAAGTTTCAGAAAGATGTTTTTCACTGAACTAGATAGAAAGATTTTTATATTAAGATAGAGACAAAAATGTGTTGAATAATTCAGTAACTTTTTTTGAACCTCAAAATTACAAATATGCAAAAAGTTTGCCAAGTTCTTATACCATAATAATATGTTTCTACTCTAATCCACATCTACCAAAAAAATGTCTAAATAATATTTCTAGGTATTTCTTAAGTAGGTCTAAACCCAGCCACAATATTCTTAGAAAATGTATGATAAAATTTATCAAAGGAAGCGACTTGCCCCGCCCATGTAAGCACTAAAATACTCTTAAGAGTATTACCACAAATCCATATTCACATCAAAGGATGTGTATATGTTCGACGTCGGAGCTTTCATATACTAGTAACATACAAAAATGTTAAACCGCTTACTCTTCACCATTTTATCATGATATTTTGTCTCTAAAAGGTTTTTAAGTTAATATCTTACGAAAAATGTATGTGCTTAAAGATAATAAAAAAGAAAAATTCTTTTAATAAAAGCAATTTATTTTTAAGTAAAACGATAGAACACGTTTTTGAGTTCAAACTAAATTGTTTCATATAAATAAATTTATCTTGTGAAGATTTAATAATGTTTTAAAATAATGTTGTAATAACTTTCTTTTCAAAAGACTCAATATTATATATATATATATATATATATATATATATATATATATATATATATATAAATATATATATATATATATATATATATATATATATATATATATATATATATATATATATATATATATATAATGATTTGGTTTCAATCCGTTCGTTCAAAAAATCGTTTTCACGACGTTTCGCCAAAATCTCATTTGGCATTTTCAAGTGCGGTTCGTCTCATGACTCGCTGAGAACTGATGGTGGCCTCTGATGAATTTCGAGTTTTGTTTAGCTGGCTCGCTTCCTGATTGGATGAGTGGCTTCGCAGACTCCTTCTCTCTGCCGAGTGCGATATATTTTGTTCTTATATGCAGGTCTCTCGTGTACTAGTTGATTTTTGTTGTTTTCTTTCTTGATTTTTTATTAATGTTTTTCACGCAGTTAGAAAATTTATGGCATCGTCTCGTTTATTTAGCTGTCCCGTTTTTTCGATTTCCAGGGCATCTCTTATGACGCGTACCTTGTAGTTCTGTACTGGTGCTATTTCTTTTGCTTTTTCGAAATTGATGGTATCTTCGGTTGTTTGGTGATGTTGAAATAGGGCTGAGATTGTCTGTTTGTCTATTTTTATGTTCTTGGATTATTGCTGATTTGCGCCTGTTTGTTTGTCCTATATAAATTTGTTGCAATCTGCACATGGAATACTGTAAACACCATGATTTTCAAGATTGGTCTTATCTTTGGGATTTCCCAGGATGTTGGCTATTATTTTTTGTGTTTTAAATATGGGCTGTATGTTGTGTTTTCTTAAGATTCTTCCGATTCTGTCTGTTATTCCTTTTATGTATTGTATTATTGCTTTGTTCCTTGTTTGATCTTGGTCTTTGGTCTTTGTTGTAGTCGTCTCTTGTCTTTTTATCGCTTTCTTTATATCTGATTGTGAGAAACCATTCCGTTGTAGAGCTATTGAAATGTGTCTTATTTCGTCTTGTTTTGTGTCAAGTTCTGTTAGGCGGAGAAATTTTGATACTAGTGTGTTGACTACTGCCTGCTTTTGAAAGGATTGATGATATGACGCGGTATTGAGATATCAGTCAGTATGTGTGGGTTTCCGATATATGCTAAAGCCCAGGGTGTTGTTGAGTTTCCTAGTTAATAGCAGGTCCAAAAAGGAAGTGTCTTTTCTTGTTCGATTTCTAGCGTGAATTGGATTCTGTGGTGGATATTGTTCAGGTATATGAGGAAAAAAATAGGTGTTCTTTTCCATGTGGCCATATTATAAAAATATCATCAACATAGCGTTTCCAAAATTTCGGTTTTAAAGGTGCCTTTTGCAGTGCCTCTTGTTCGAAATATATCATAAATAGTTTGGCTATGACTGGTGAAAGCGAGGACCCCATAGGTGCGCCATCTGTGTGTTTATATATTTGGTTATTGAACATGAAGTATGTGTTCTTTAGGCAGTGTTCTGCAAGTTCAATTGTGTAGGCTGGAAAATCTTCGTTCATGACAATTTTGTCTAAAGTCTGAAAAGTTCAAAAAATTTGAATTTCACGCCAAAAATGTTTATAACCAATATCTTGTACGCAATAAAAAAAACTATATTCGGGGACATGATGCCCAAAAAAATTAAGGGAATTTGTTTTTGCTTTTTTTTATGTTATTAAGGGACTATACTGCATCCAAATTATATTATTGTAGATTTTACTATTGTTGTTTATGTTGATTCTGTCATTTACAGTATGTGTTTCCTTTTTCATAGCTCTAATTTCCTTTATTTTTAATTTCTGATAATTTTTCTCCCTATCAAATATTTTGGTTAAAGTTTCAAAGTTAAAAGAGTGCTTTTTATTCTTTTCTTGTTTTGTAATAGCGTTTTTGGTATATTTATGTCCATTTAACCGATTTTGAATAATCGACTTGCCATTCCTATATATTTTTTCGGGCAGTTTGCAGTTTTTAAAATTGATATTTTGCATTTCACTTTGAGATTCAGTTAAGATAGTTGTAACTCTTCTGGCATCCAACAATATTGTGTTTTTTAAAATGTACTTTAATTCGATTTGCTGGTAGTTGTAGCAACATAGAACACTACAAAACCAGATTTATTTGCAAATCCATCGAAGTTGAAAAGAACGACACTTTGAATAAAAAACGCGATGCACTTAATCTTCATTCTACCTGGAAATCTTTCCTAAAGAAGATCATTGTTGACTCGGCGCCTGAGACTAGACTGGCTCTACCAACGATGCTCGAAAAGGGGGCAGAGTCAACGACAACCAACCGGTATGTATAAGATTGCTTCGGAACGGTATCATCGATATCAATGAATATTTTTATGAATTAATATTGTCCGATTTCCTCAAAAATTGGCAT
Organism: Diaprepes abbreviatus; assembly: GCA_034092305.1. Taxonomy (NCBI): domain Eukaryota; kingdom Metazoa; phylum Arthropoda; class Insecta; order Coleoptera; family Curculionidae; genus Diaprepes; species Diaprepes abbreviatus. Next base: position 901,082 of record JASJET010000178.1, on the reverse strand, counting down.
GAGGAAGTGTTCGACGTTATAGATTACGGATTTAAAATTATCTAAAAATAAAAATAAATATACTCCATATATATATATATATATATATATATATATATATATATATTATATATATATATATATATATATATATATATATATATATATATATATATATATATATATATATATATATACAGGGTGATTCAAAAATCGATCACGAAACTTAAGGGGGTGATTCTACTTGACAAAATAAGGGTAGAGCTTCATATAATTTTTTTTCAAAATGTCATTCGTTTTCGAGTTACAAGCCGTCCAAGTTCAAGTTTTTATTTTTTGTTTTTTGAATTACTCGCTTACAGGAAAACCGATTTGACTAATATTTGAAAGATAGGCTAAGTCTTCTGCGCTTCATCATTTTAGTAACAATTCACATTGATTGTTTGCCGCTAGAGGGCACTTTACCTACATTGAAAATTGTTTTTTTGTCATAATTTTTTAGTGTTGACAGCTACAGTAGTTTTTGGCATAATTTCTGAAAGACTGATGCCAGGCCTTTAAAAAAGGTGCTCTTTATTTACATCGCTAAACCCAACGGTTTAGACGTAAATCACCCTTAAAAATTAAGTGGTAAATTTACTTTTCTCATTTCATTACCACCAGCTACCAGGTAAATAGCTATCAAAGTATACTAGAGCTGTCAGTTTAACATCAAATAAATTCGCTTTTTAAACTATTTAATTTATAATCTTAAAATAACTAATAATGGCTAATCACCAATATTCAAATATCGAATATTGTGATATCCATTTTTGTTATGGAAAAGCAAATGGTAATGCAGAGTTGGCAAGAAGATATTATATGGAGAGTTATCCGGAAAGAAATATCCCTCATGCTCAAACATTTTCCAGTGTGCACAGGAGGCTTGCGGAATGTGGTTCCTTTAAAAGTTATAATGGAAATAGGGGAAGACCTAGAACTGCTAGAAACGTGCAACAAGAAGAAAGAGTGCTTGAAATTATTGAAGATAATCCAGGTATTAGTACTAGAAAAATTGGGAATGAAGTGCGGCTCTGTCAGGCTAGTTCATGGAGGATACTAAGAGAAGAACAACTCTACCCGTTTCATTCAAAAAAGGTGCAGGCTCTTTATGACGATGATCGGCCGAGACGGTTGGAAATGTGCAATCAGATCCTAGCTAAGTATGAACACGATAATCGATTAATTGGCGTCATATTATTCACTGACGAAGCTGGTTGCACTCGTGATGGCATAACAAATCTACACAACATCCACACATATGCTTACGAGAACCCAAACAATGTGGTAGAAACGAAACATCAGCGTAGATTTTCACTAAATGTGTGGGCAGGGATAATAGGAGATTACCTTATTGGTCCTCATTTCTTTGATGGCCCATTAACTTGTGACGTATACTTAGATTTTATCCAAAATCGTCTCCCATTGTATCTGGAAGATGTGCCATTGGAAGTAAGGGCCAACATGTGGATCCTCCAAGACGGAGCTCCGCCCCACTTTAGTATACGTGTCCGACAGTATTTGAATGCAACGTATCCTGAGCGATGGATAGGACGAAGTGGACCATTGGCATGGGCAGCGAGGTCACCAGACCTTAATCCTATGGATTTTTTCTTTTGGGGTCATTTGAAACAATTGGTGTGCGATATTCCAGTAATCAACGTCGAGGATCTTCGCTTCAGGATAATCGAAAAGTGCCAAATTATTAAAGAAACACCAGGAATTTTTCATCGAGTTAGGCGACATTTTTTGAAGAGTGTTAGGAAATGTATGGAAGAAAATGGGGGACATTTTGAGAATCTTTTTTAGTTTGTTTAGTACTGTTTCATTAATTTTTATCAATGAAATGTATATCGCAATAATCCATAATATGAATATTTACTGATTAGCCATTATTAGTTATTTTAAGATTATAAATTAAATAGTTTAAAAAGCGAATTTATTTGATGTTAAACTGACAGCTCTAGTATACTTTGATAGCTATTTACCTGGTAGCTGGTGGTAATGAAATGAGAAAAGTAAATTTACCACTTAATTTTTAAGGGTGATTTACGTCTAAACCGTTGGGTTTAGCGATGTAAATAAAAAGCACCTTTTTTAAAGGCCTGGCATCAGTCTTTCAGAAATTATGCCAAAAACTACTGTAGCTGTCAACACTAAAAAATTATGACAAAAAAACAATTTTCAATGTAGGTAAAGTGCCCTCTAGCGGCAAACAATCAATGTGAATTGTTACTAAAATGATGAAGCGCAGAAGACTTAGCCTATCTTTCAAATATTAGTCAAATCGGTTTTCCTGTAAGCGAGTAATTCAAAAAACAAAAAATAAAAACTTGAACTTGGACGGCTTGTAACTCGAAAACGAATGACATTTTGAAAAAAAATTATATGAAGCTCTACCCTTATTTTGTCAAGTAGAATCACCCCCTTAAGTTTCGTGATCGATTTTTGAATCACCCTGTATATATATATATATATATATATATATATATATATATATATATATATATATATATATATATATATATATATATATATTAATTTGTTTCATTAAAGTATATACATAAACCCTTAGTAAGCCCTTAAGCATTTCCCTATTATGAATATTCAAGACTAGAAAATTCCTGTCTTTGCAAATGGAACTTATTTTAAAGTTGAAAATGTTATTTCCTTTTTCCTCTCGACTAAGGTAAGCAAAATAAATGAAATTTTTGAATAGATTTTGCTTCATTTTGCCTTGTAACAGGTGCTTTACATTTTATTCTATTCCGCGCAGCAAAATATTATGCGAGAAAACATGAATTTCAATATTACGCTACTCGACTTGATTAATCTGATTTCGTAACCGGAAGATCTTATTATTAAAGTGACTTTATTTACCATAGGAAAATAAAAATGTCAGGCTTTTTTTCATATTTTATAAAAACTATATATTACTTTTTGAAATAATGATATTCAGTTTTGAGATCTTATTCCAAAAAAGGTCCATATAAACCCTTAAGATGAACTTGGGGTGTCTGCCTGTTTCCATGCCGCATAGTGCGGAAAAATGGACAAAAGTCTGCATCAGACACAAATTTAAAAGATCTGTATATTATTTTTTAGCAATTACTCAGGACAACCTATTTTAACGGTACAACTATGACTATACCCTAATCCATGGACCCTAACCCTGTGGTCTTCATACATTTAGTAATTCCATCCATCTCGGAATGCTACCTTTTTTTTTTTCATGGGTTTGTTCAGAACCCGGATGCCCTGGAACCAGTATATGTATATTGTGCTCACCCTTGACTTACAACCACCCCATTAAGTTAGCCTCTTGCGCCAAAGAGATATAGGTCAGCTAAGGAATGAGTATGTATCTCGTTCGGTTCCAAGTTTGATGACCCGTGCTGTTTTTTCCAATCTAATGACTTGCAATCGCATACTATATTCTTTACCTTTTCCTCCACCTGAGCACATAGCCTACAGCTGGGGTATCCATTGTAAAGATACACTTTACGAAGGTGAACTTTGATGGTCATGTGTTCCAGCATTATGCCTGTGATTACTCTTAGTGGGCTTCTGCTCGTTTGGAGTAGTTGACTGACAAATTTTGGGTCAGTATTTCCTATAAAAAGTCTGCTGTGATTCAATCCCTGTTTGGCTGTCCAATGATTTTTGCCATCTTTTTTGATCCATTGTTTGATGACTTCTCATGCCGCTGAATTTGGCATCCCAAGAGTCGATTCTGGACCAATATATTGAGTTGTTGAACCCATTCTCAATAACTTGTCAGCTTTTTCATTTCTATGTATGCCTTCGTGTTCTGGGACCCTCTGAAGCATAACTTTGCTATCATTTATCAAAGTTATTAGTTCGCTCTGATATTTCCAAACTAGTCTAAATAATATCTTCCGCCCCTGGAGGGTTTTCAGGGCTGCTTGACTGTATTAATAAATGTAGATCTGTTATCTTTTGTAGGATCTCCTTTTAATTCCGTTTGCACATTGTGCCTGAATAACGATTGGACATCTCAAGAAAATATTCAGTTTTCTTCTTGATTGTAACCTATATATCTCAGCTACGGTACTTTCTTTAGTCCTTGAACCGTCAATGTACCATGTAAGTGCTCCAGAAAATGGTTTTAGTTTTCCTTACCGTTCAGTCCTCAAATGACATATTACGACAGTCCGAGGTTATATGGGATGTGTCTATTCCAACTCAGGGCCCCTGACTTTATTACATAAGTTTCATATCCCATTATTAGCATTTGTGTTGTTGGCAGTGAGTGGTGTAGCCGGTGCAGCCTCATTCTTGTCTCTTCTTAAATCACTAAATGTAGTGGAGGTAGATAAAGAATGCACTATATTGCGTGGTCGACTTCATAGCCGCCGTTATGTTCGAACAGGTGATCCTTTCTATGCCGCCGAGCTTGATCATGGTTGTTCCTGGCATCACCTTGAGCTACTAAGACCTCCTTGACAAACCAAGGTTGTATATGTGATCCCTTATTTTCCCGCACAACTATCTGACAATCACAAGGTTTGTTTCTGATTTTCTTATTATTTTTTATACGTGTTTGTCCCAGGTCAGTCCAGAATTGGGAGAGTGGTGTTGTGTTTCCTTTTAGGTTGAAGTCAAATCTATATTTATTCCGACAGTCAGGCAGTCCTAAAGGCACTCAAGGGGCAAAGGTATCATCTGGACTAGTTTGGCGCTGTCAAAGTGAACTAATAGCTACGAAAAAGAGTAGCAGTGGGTACCAGAACGGGTACATGGAAATAAAAAAGCTAGTGAGAGTGGGCTCATCAACTTGACTTAGACAGTCATTTGGGAGCCAATATTTAGTCCTTTCTATCCTACTAATCCTTCTATGCTATGCTACTTAGTAGAGTTTGAAGGTATTCTTGAGAAAATGCATTTTATTCATATTGTGTCTCACACTAAAATTCTACTTTTGTACTTCGAACTTATGGGACATCATACGTTCTGTAATTATATTGAAAACTCACAATTAACGTAACTATATACAGATATCTAAACAGTGAAATATATTCAATAGCGGTAATAAGTAGTTATCTATATATTATTAAAAATTTGTAGTAAAATTTGTTATTATCAAATTTAGGTGTAATAAAATAGTTTTTCCGAGTTGTAGGAAATAATATAAAGTTTTCTGGAAAATGTTTCATGCAAAAGTTGTACGCATTTGAAAAACTTATAAAGTGAGCTGAAAGTCGTCAAAGTCAGACCATTTGTTTAAAAATTATTGCAAAAAAAAACATTCGAAAATGTAAACAAATAAAATTATTTATGCCTAATAAGAGACTTTTTTTTAAATGTGTAATACAAAATTTTTATGGTATAAAATGATGGTCCAAATTTCAAATTGATTTATAGCCTCGTATTTGAAATTTTGCAAAAAAAACAAAAAAAATCTTGTTTTAGAACGATTGCAAATTTCATCAGCGATTCCACCGAAAATTGCACAAGTACTTATTAAAGTTTGGTTCTTATATTAGAGGTTGCAAAAAAAAAATAGTGTGATACATTATAATTAAATCGGGTAAATCTATGATTTGCAAATCTAATCTCAACTCTTTTGAAAATATTGACAATTTAAGGTATAAGAATACAAATCCCTTAAATAAAAGTATTAAAAAATAATGATTTAAATTAATAACTATTTAATTAATTCTCGAATTGTTTTCCTTCAGCCACGTGAACGTTTCCAAGCCTTTCTGAAAACGGGGAAAGCACGTTGCGTAAATGTTGATGAGGAATATCATACACTGCATTTGAAATTAAGTTTTCCAGGTCCTCTAAAGAATTCGTCTTCGTATTATCGTCTACTTTTTAAATGAGTCCCAAGATAGCAATTCAAAGGCGCTAGATCTGGTGACTTAGGAGGCCATTCAATGGATCCTTTTCAACCTATCCTATGCTTTGATAGCCTCAAATCATCTAAAGTTTATCACAAGTGTCATTCACGAAAGGTGTAGGTTTTCAAAACTTAAAAAATAATGTAATTTGAAATTTTTAAAATCGAATATCTCGAAGAAAAAGAAAGATATCTGAGCAAACTCATCAGCATTTCAAAGAGTAAGATTTATATCTTATGAGGCCATATTTTTGAGAAAATAAATGGCGCAATGATACATTATCTCAAATATAGGCCAAAATTGAGTTTTTGGAACTTTAAGGTCAGGATATTTGAAAAATCTGATGTGATAGAACAATTATGATGCCGTATTCGAAATAAGCGATCCAAAATCTACCAGAAATGACTATTCTTATTCAGTGACAATGGCCAACGTCTAACAAACCTGGCAGCGGCTAGTAATCTAATAGTAATGTCAATAATGTTCCCGCACAAAAACATTCATAAAGAAACATGGGTATCCAACGATGGAAAAACAAGAAACCAGATAGACCACGTGCTAGCAAACGCAAGGTACTCAAGAAACATACTAGACGTAAGAAGCCAAAGAGGAGCAGATGCAGCGTCAGACCATCTCTTAGTGAGAGTGAAAGTACGTGCCAGGATAAAAACGGATATAAGAAAGCAAGAACAATCGGAACGAAAAGGATGGAACACCGAGATACTGAATCGGGAAGAAACACTCAGACAGAAATACCAAGCAGAAGTAAAATCACAACTGGAACAGAATAAGATACAAGGGGAAACAGGAGTAGACGAATGCTGGAGCAAGATTAAGACATCGATAGAGAATGCAGCGAAGAGAACTTTAGACAAAAATAAAACCATAAAAAGAAAACAGTGGTATGACGAGGAATGTCAACTAGCACAAGACAATAAAAACAAAGCTAGATTAAAAATGCTGCAGTGCCCAAATGACGATAACATCCAGCGATTTAACACACTGCGAGCGGACACAAGAAAACTTATAAGAAGGAAGAAGAGAGAAGCCTATAATAGAATCATAACAAATGTAGAAAAGGAATCAAATACAAAGAGCAGCCGGAAATTCTACAGGGAGATCAAGAACATAAAGAAAGGGTATATGCCACGGACCAGCATATTAAAGAAAGAAAATAAAGATCTCATAACAGATATAACAGAAATCCTACAAACCTGGCACGAATATTTTGACAACTTACTAAATATAAAAGGCACAGCTCTCATCACAAATACAATATACCAGGGAGCAGAGGAACAGGTAGAAATTCCATCACTGACAGAGATCAAAAAAGCAATTAGCCAACTGAAGAACAATAAAGCACCCGGGAGCGACAACATAACCGCGGAGCTTATAAAATATGGCGGAGATCAGCTACATGAAGCAATACAAACCCTTGTGGAGAAGATATGGGAATCTGAAGAACTTCCAAAAGAATGGAACGAAGGGATAATTATCCCAATACATAAAAAAGGAGACCGATCAGTATGTAAAAATTACAGGGGAATTATGTTACTAAACGTTGCCTACAAGGTGCTATCCAACACACTAAGAACCAGAATATCCCCTTACGCAGAAGAAAACCTCGGGGACTACCAATGTGGCTTCCGACCAAGAAGATCAACTGTTGACCAAATATTTACTATTAGGCAGCTTCTGGAAAAGAGTTGGGAATTTAACAAAGATGTACATCAGCTGTTCGTTGATTTCCGCCAAGCATATGATAGCATTGTAAGAGATAGTGTATGGATCGCCATGGAAAAGGTAGGCGTGCCAAAGAAGATTATTAATCTGACTAAAATATGTATAGAGAATGCAAGGGCGAAAGTCAGAATCGGTGAGCACACTACGGACATATTCTCTATTGCCAGTGGTTTAAAACAAGGCGATGGCTTATCGCCACTACTCTTCAACATAGTGTTAGATATGGCCATCAAAGAGGCTAACATAAAACTGGAAGTATTCTCAAACCAGGGCCCCGGAATGATCCTAGCATATGCAGACGACATCGATACCGTAGGAAATAGCACAACTAAAACAAAGGAAATGTTTATCAGAATGGAAAGGGAAACAAGAAAAGTAGGACTCAACATCAACGAAGAGAAGACCAAATACATGCACGTAAACCGAAGAGCAGGTAGGGATAGAATAGGACAGAATATAACTATGGACACATACAATTTTGAATGTGTGAAAGAATTCCAATATCTAGGGGCCAATATAACACACGACAATGATGTGAGCAGTGAAATACGCACACGAATACAAAAAGGTTTTAAGTGCTTTTATGCATTGCAGGAGATACTAAAATCAAAGCTGCTGTCCAGATCAGCCAAAATCCGTATATATAGAACAGTTATTAGACCGGTAATAACATATGGCTCAGAAACCTGGACCATCACAAAACAGAACGAATTGTTATTAAGACGTTTCGAACGCAAGATATTAAGAAAAATATATGGGCCTAGAGTAGATGAAACAACGGGACAATACCGCATCCGAACAAATGAAGAATTAAAGAGCTTGTATGATCAGCCAGGCATCATTAACGAAATAAAAGCCCAATGACTTAGGTGGGCAGGACATGTTCATTGGGCCCATGACGAACGTCTCATCAAACGAATATGGGAAGAGAACCCGACCGGAAAGAGACCCTTAGGTAGGCCCAGACTAAGATGGAGGGATAACATCACAAAAGATTTAAATGTACTGGGAGTACGAGATTGGAGTAACGACATGATGGACCGAAGCAAATGGAGGCAGGTCGTGGATGCAGCGAGGACCCACGAAGGGTTGTAAAGCTACAGAGAGAGAGAGAGAGAGTGTACAAATTTCACGCCGTGCAGGGTAATTTAAATTACCTAATTATGAAAAATTATTTGTAAATTAAATTCCACCATTTATTTTATGATATTATTCGCTAATTAATACATTTTAATTAAAAATGGTTACTTCGCGTATAAATTACCATACAATACTAGAAACCAAATAATTATCTGTCGCTGATGAATATTTTACTGAGGAAAATAAAATTAAATTTACTAATACATAATAAATATACATTTAATGAAAATTAAATTTTGCTTTTTAAATTAAGGGTATTTTGGATATTATTTTACTACGTTTATACTCTTTTAATATTTTTTATTTTCTTAAAAATCGAATTTAAATTTAAAAAAGTCAATCAATACAAAATCCGGAAGAAAGTAATCAACTAATTAATAACTGCTGATTTTAAAGATCAATATCTATTTTGTCAGTTGTTTCGGAGGTTTTAGAGAAAGTTATGGAGCAGCAGATTTATTTATTTTTGAAGGTCACAGATAAAAAGGAATTAACATCAGCGGAAATACCACTATTTGCCAAAGGTTTGAATTTACTGTTGCTCCAAAAGGGGTCCCTATTCTTGATGTAATTACATCGCAAATCCTTTTGCAGATGAGTTCAGATGAAAGGTAAGAGGAATTCTACAAACATCTCGAAAAACGAAATCAAACATCAGTAAAAATGAGAAAACTGCCCTAGCTAACTTATAGATGGATTCCAGTATTCAAATTCAATCGGTTGATAAAGCAAATGCTACAGTCATAATGAATGCTGAGATATATAATCAAAAAATTGATTTGAGTTTTAAGGAGAGGAAATAGTAGATATCTTACTAAAAATCCCACATCTACAATTGAAGGAAGAATTGTTTTAAGAAACATGAACGGTATATTCCTGAAAGGACCCATGCTAAGTTGACCCCACACTACAGTAAAACTCCATATCTTTATGGATTCTCGAAGATATATAAACAATAGATGCCTTTACGACCTATCACGAGTTCTCGAAACTCTCCGACTTCTGAGCTTGCCAAGTTTCTTCTTCCAATCCTTAGACGATTATAAGGAAATACATCATCCTGGGTCAAGAACTCGCAATATTTCGTAGAAATTACACGTGATATAGGAGTACAACCAGAAGACCATTTTATTAGCTTTGACGTGGAAAACCTATACACCAACGTTCCAGTTAAAGTCACTAAAAATTCTAAGAAAGAAACTTGAAGAAGACCAGACCTTATCAGAAACAACATTTTTACCACCTTATGTCGTCATGGGCTTGCTGGAAAGTTGTTTGACTAATTCCTATTTCCAGGAAAAGGAAAAATTTTACATCCAGGATAATGAACTACTGATCCTTATTCTCACCGGTGGTCGCAAATATTTCATGGAATGGTTCGAGACTTTTGCAATTGAATCCGCAAGTAAGAAACCAAAGTTATGGGTTAGATGCGTAGACGATACCTTTATTACCTGAAATAGAAACGAAGAGGAAATTTCCTTTCTCATCTCAACAATATCAGCCCAACCATTAAATTCAGATACAAAATAAATTACTTTCGCAGATGTTTTGGTTGAAAGAAATGACAGACAAATTCGAACCGCAGTTTACAAAAAATCCACACACAGGACAATACCTAAACTATTCATCCAATCACTCCAACAACACAAAATAAGGAATTATACGAAATCTCGTAAATAGAGCCTTAACTCTCTGCAACTCCAAGGAGAACTTGATAAAGGAAATAGATCACATTAAAAATGACCTGATAGCTAACGGATACCCAGCATATCTGGTGGAGAAAATTCTGGAACAACACAGAAATAGGACAAAATCGACAACGAACGAAGAACGAAAATAAATATTGAATATCCCCTATGTCACAGTCTAACCAACAACTCCATGGGACATGAAGAACTGTGTGTATCAGATACTATGTGAATGTGACAGCTCCTACATTGGTAAAACAAAGAGAGCCCTTGCTGTAAGGATCAAAGAACACCAAAAATACACATCTTGGGGATAAACAGAGAAATTTGGTGCCGCCAACCATTCCTGAACTCAGGGACACCACGTAAAATAGTCTGAAGCTAAAACTCTACAGCGAGGACACCACTGGAGAAAACGGAAATTCAAAGAAGTGGTTATACATCAGAACCCAACTTGCTTTAGTAAACTATCTTTAGATATAAGAGAAGTTTTTTAATAATTGACTTAAAACTAAATGCAGCATAAGTGAGACTTGGCGTAGCACGCGTAACATCTTAGTCACACTCCACTGCATTTACTTTTAGTATAAATAGTTGGGTAGTCTAGAAATATATTTAGTTTCACTTGAAAACGACTAGAGGTAACAAAAAATGAAGACGATGGAAATCCAACAGATATTTACTACCTCGCAAGATTTATTTATTTTTACACGAGATTAACTGTCCCAGAAAAATAATAGGCTTGGTCAAAAGTCTAAATGTCCCAGACTTATATTAAATTAGAATAATGCACAAAATATCTACAGGTCGAGGTGTTCTAGAAGGGCAAGAAAGGCCCTTCACGACCCACTCACAATCGACAATATAAAAACCCGAATTTAAAAGGTTAGAATCAATAAGAGAGTTTCAATTGAACCTGAAATTTATTATATCTATTCAATAAAAAATCATTTTTAATAACTAAACGTTACAGGAAAACATTTTATTTTTATTTGTATTTTAACAGACAATTGTATAGAAGGTCCGTCTGCTAGAAGGTTTCTTTTGTAATAGCACAAAAAACTTTATTTTTATTCACCATAATGAAAAAAGCTTTGACGAAAGTATATAATGGCCTTGTGCTGTCAAAATAATAATTGTTTTCAACCCGACAACAATGAAGATACCAAAAAAATTATTTGTGTATATATGTATACAGGGTGATTGTGGGAAAACTATAACTAGAAAGAATCTGAAAATTTGACAGTGTACTAATGTGTATGGAGGACAACCGGCTGAAATATTTTTAAGATGGCGGCACTTCTGGTTACACCTGAAGTAGATGTCAACTTGCTTATTTTAAACGAAACATCCTATATATTATTACATTTTTGATTTATACATAAAATTTTAGACATATTTTATATATAATATTCTATAATTAAATCTCACCGCTTTGGACATAATTAAATTTTTATGTTAAAAATGACATTTACGGGCCAAAACTTAAATATAAATTTTTCCCATATGAAAGTCTTTATTATTTAATTTGGGTTAGTTTTATTGTAGATGAAGATCGATTTTAGTAGTATTTTAATGATATTTTGAAAATTATTAGTACAGACTGGTCAAAAAAGAAGAATAAAAATTATATTTAAAAAATCGTCAAAAATCAATTTTTTCAAATAGAAAGCAACTATTTTTACAATTTTTTCATATTAAGCATTAAAAATAAGGGTAACTTTATATAAGATTGTCTATTTCAGAAATTTGTAGTTTTCCGAATATTGGCAATTCAACGTTCTACTGTAAAAATGCTATACTGCTTTTAAGTTTTGTTATTAATTGGCAATGACGGCGCGGCGTGGCGAAAATAAAACAATCGAATCCTACTGAATTGTTACTATTTCTTACCATTTGACATTCATTAATAATAATCATGCCAGGGCGATTAAATTACATACACGAATCTTCCTCTTATCTCTATCTTATCTAAAAATCTTATTTATTATTTATGGTGAATGTGATAGAGTTATTTCAAGAACATGCAATACATTCGCGATCTGATACTCGCAGAAACAGAAACCAACACCACCAACAGGATTATAGAAAACTTCAAGAACTTTGGATCCATAAAAGCTAAAAGAAATAGAAGTAAACCAGTTGTTGTTAATAAAATACAGTTACAAAAATTATTTGAGTAAATGATCAAATTGACGCCCTTAAACTTCCAAACATTTTTCGCACCTAAGCAGGAACTCTTCATGAGTAGCTCTTTTTATTGACTGAGGATTGAGTTCTTCAAATGGTATTCTGACGCGCGGCATGTAATCTTTCATAGTGGTCAATGCGGTGTTGTACACTTTATTTTTGATTGTCTTCCAAAGAAAAAATCAAATACTGTTAGATCGGGAAACGAGGTGGCCAAAGATGTGGCCCATTCTTGTCTATCCATTGATAATAAAACAAGTTTTGCAGATGATTGTTAACTAAATGACTATTATGTGGAAGCGCCCCATCATGTTGATAAAATATATTTCTATGGTCAGCCAGCGGCAAGTTATCTAAATAGTTAAATCAAAATTAGATAATCTAAATGGTTAACTTACCATTTAGATTATCTTGGTAGAATTCTAGGGCGACGACGCCGTTATTTTTTATAGCACAATACACGTTGAACTGTCAAGACTGTTGAAAATTTAATTCTCTAAATGGATGTACGTTTGAGTTGCTCCAATAGTGGAAATTGCGTTGTTTAAATAATCCATTTGTGAGTTGTGAATTTGGCTTCGTCCGACTAAATAATATTATCCAAAAAACCAACATTTTCTTGTGACAGAAGTAAAATAAATTTACAGAACTTACTCTTTGTAGAAAATCAGTGCCTTTTAAATATTGTACTATGGAATATACATAGGGATGAAAACAGTATTTCCATGAAATCCTTAAAACTGATATTTGAGATAATCCATACTCTAATGCTACTTGCCTTGTAGATAGTGTCAGTTATGCGACGAAATATCCTAAAATTGTAATTTCAATATTTTCATTATTAACCACTGGTTTATTTTTATTTCTTGTTGCTTTTATGGATCCAAAGTTCTTGAAGTTTTCTATAATCTTTTGTTTCTGTTGGTTTCAGTATCTGCGGATATCGGATCGTGAATGTATCGCATGTTCTTGAAATAACTCACATTTCCCATAAATAATAAATAAGGTTAAATACTCTTCGTGCGTGTAATTTAATTCTCCGGCATGATTATTATTAATAAATGTCAAATGGCAAGAAGTAGTGACCATTCTGTAGGGTTCGATTGTTTTATTTTCATCACGCCTCGCCGTCATGGCCCACTTATAACAAAACTTAAAAGCTGTATAGCATTTTTACAACAGAAAAATGTTGAATTATCAATATTTTTAAAACTATAAGTTTTTGGAATACACAACCTTATACAAAGTTACCCTTATTTTTAATGCTTAATATGATAAAATTATAAAATGTCAATTTTTTCAAGTAGCAAGTACCTACCTCTTTGAAAAAATTGACATTTGACGATTTTTTAAATATAATTTTTATTTTTCTTTTTTGACCACTCTGTACTAATAATTTTCAAAATATCATAAAATACTACTAAAGTCAATCTTCGTCTATAAGAAAACTAACTCAATTTAAATAATAAAGACTTTCTTATAGGAAAAATTTATAGTTCAGTTTTGGTGCGCAAACGTCATTTCTGACATAAAAGTTTAAATATGTCCAAAACGGTAAGACTTAAGTATATAACATTATACGTGAAATATATCTAGAATTTTACGTAAAAATTAAAAATGCAATAATATATAGGGTGTTTCATATAAAACAAGCACGTTGAAATCTACTTGCGGTATAACCGGATGTATATTAATAAATTAATATTTAAGCTTAAAATTCAGATAGCTGCTTGTTACAATTTTTTTTCGGGTCTTCAATCCTATAAATGATTTAACACAGTTCTTCTTATGTGTTTGTCCTTCGCTAAATTTTCAGTTTCACTGTAGCTACACTTACTTGTGTCCTTTTTTACTCATTGTTGCAAATCCTATAGCTTAAAGAGATCATCAAATACTAAAATCCGAACTGAAACTGGCAGACCTAAAATTTTTAGTAACCCTATTAAGTAGATTTATGAGGATAGTTTAACAAGAAACTAGCTTTTATTTCTTGTTTGTTTACAAAAATTGGTAATTTTATACATCTGCAGGAGGATAAATAATCTTCCTGCTATTTTTAGGATTGAAATTTTAGAATTTTATACGTCTGTCTACATGTTTCGCAATTCATGATTTCCCCGACTATACTCAAATTTACGTTAAAAAAAGCATAGAAATTTACGATATGTTGCTTCCAGCTTCGGTGCTGATTGGTTTAAATTTAATGCTGCTTTTACTTTACTAACTTATTTACCAATTTCCTGTTAAGCTTTCGCGAGAAGATAATATTTTACATTAAGAACGAATTTACATAATCACATTCAGTTACATTATTATCACAAATTGTGTATTCAGAGATGGTTTTGTACTTACTGTTTGTTACGAAAAGAAGACGGGAGTTATTTGTTATTAGACTAAAATTTAAATCAACATATTATTTACATTTCAAGTTTATGTAAATTATTCGCTTAAAGTTTTGATACTTTGTACATGAAGATATTCATGTTTAAATTTTGTATTTTAATCTAAAAATATATGATATTTCGTTTATTAAAGGGTAGAAATTTAAGCTTTTATATAAACAAGGTCAAGAAATAGTGTGAACATTTTTGTGATCTACATTTTAACGTGTGTTCCATGTCACGATCATTTTAATTATGTTTTACATCCCCACAAAGTGGCCGGTTTCTAAGGAAATAGTTAGATATTAAACTTATTTGTTTCAGTCACAAAGCATACCCTATAGAGTGACCACATACAATACATGACGTGAATAATTGTTACCAATATGACAAAACCTAATTTTAGAGTCAAGCATTTAAACCTTGGGTAAAAAATCAATTAAAAATACATTTTTAATTTGCACGGATAAAAACTCTTATCCTTACATTTAATATCCATTTTTTATATAGAAACATAAAATAGGGTTATTAGAAACGTACATATAACAAATCCATATACCAGCAGATTAAAAATGGACAATGTTTTCATAGAGGGAGAAAAAAATATAATATGTAATGCCTGAAAATGTATTTATATTTTATTTTGAGATTATATATTAAATCATATAATTGATTTATATACAGAATATTCCATTTTGGGAAACATCACTTCATATTTTTCTATTTTTTGACGCACCCTATATACTCCCAAATATTTTTAAATATTGTAGCTAATATAATTTCTTTTGACAAGAGGTTATACAAATATATGAAGTTAATAAGAAAAATGAGGTCAACTAGGAAAATGTCGACAAATTAGCGGCGAACTACTTGTCAGCATCAGAACAAATATTTTTAGAAACCGAAGATCTCCTTTTGGTTATTCTAAACTGGATCATTTCGGTAAAAAATTGTGGAAAATATATCGGAGGTCCCTCAATTCAGAACGATCAATATATATCAATATGGATATCGAAAATCAGAAATACTGCAGCACATGACGTGAGAATGTCAAGCATTTACCGCAATGGAGTACAAAAAGAGACAAGAATCAGACCCAAGATCACCAATTGAGAATTAGCAGAAAAATTAAAATAATACAGCTGGAATCTATTCTGTAAAACAACTTCGAGCTTTATTAGGATCGAACTATGCTTTTCAACCATACAATTGCTCATTTCAGACCAGATCTTACTTTAGTAGATAAAGCATCTAAGCAAGCAACACTAATGAAAATCGTTATTCTAACACATTCAAAAGAACCAGCTTACGAGAAGATCGTCAAATAGTGGAACCCCGACATGCAGATACCCTGTAAGTGGGGAATGAGTAGGGT
This sequence comes from Diaprepes abbreviatus, assembly GCA_034092305.1. Taxonomy (NCBI): domain Eukaryota; kingdom Metazoa; phylum Arthropoda; class Insecta; order Coleoptera; family Curculionidae; genus Diaprepes; species Diaprepes abbreviatus. Next base: position 884,677 of record JASJET010000178.1, on the reverse strand, counting down.
CCGGCCGATCTCCATAGTTACAAAAAGTTTTCTGTTTATTATCAAGGAATTTAGCCTCGCAGTGCTATTTGCGACGACTTGAATGCCGGTTGGAAGTTTGTGGAAAATTCAGAGTCCCATATCATGACGTAGAGCCCGACAAAATGGAAAGTGCCCTCACCGAGCGTCATCATTGTGATATCTAGGATGGGTGAACGTATCCCTCTAAGCTATAGAATGATCTGTGTGCTCAAGTACATATCAGATTCCCCCTGAATAAAGAATAAAACATTAATCGATACTGCAAACCAAGGTGGTTATACTCGTAAATTTTTATACCTTCATAAATGATGCTTAGTCAACGTTAAGCTAAGGATCGGGAACCATAAATTAAAATTCAGACCGAGACAATCTTGTATTGTACGGCATACATTGATAAGTATCTAGGACACCTTCCCCACAGTTAATTTTTTTTTGTTGTACAAACAATGGCTTACAATGGCCCCAATATCTGGCTCGACACTAGTACTTGAACGCTCTTTTTTGAATCACAAAGACGCCACGTCATATCGCAGATGAGAACAAACTGTACAACCAAGCTCAGCAGATACCACCCTAATCGCAAAACAGTCCGAAGCCCGTTTTTTATTTAGCTCCAATATGTGATGCTCAAATTTAAGCATAGAACCAATAAAAATTCCAAAAAATTTTGTAATGCTTTTATTTTCTATTAATTGGTTGTCTAAGGGGGGATTATTGAACGTTAAATCGAATGTTAATATTTTAATTTTATTTACATTGAAAGAAGGCAGGTTCAAGTTGCATCATTCATTAATTATATGCAAATCAATATAGTCAGTCACAACATTTCACTGTAGAGTACCATAAAAGGACGATATCGTCAGTGAAGAGCGCAAAACTCCCCCGTATGTTTAGATTTGTTACATCATTAACATACAACAAGAACAAGATCGGGCCAAGATAATATGAAAACTATCTGAGAGCTACACCATGAGCGCGACAATGTTCAAGTTGTTGCAGGAGCACCCCATAATTTGCACAGTCGAAAGCTTTCGAAAAATCACAAAATACTGTAGCAACAGCCTCATCTTCATTAGTTATTTTATAAAGTTATTTTTCCGCCTTTAGAATGTATTACTTTCCCATAGCTTACTTGATTTAATATACGACTATAGTATATTACGTTCTTCGCTGAACAACCTAATTTTCAATTGTTTCATAATTTACATAGCAATGGCGAGTTTTGGGAATATTTAATATTTTGAGGTAAATATTTCAAAAATGTGTAGAGCAAGCATAGGCAACATATATATTTTTGAAAAAGGAATTTTAAACTCTATTTTAACATTTAGTAATATACAGGGTGTTCAAATGAAAAAGAGAGTTCATTAAAAAAAAACAATTTTTCATAAGCGTTTGTTTTTTATAGTAATATATTCTTGCGAAAAATACAGTAAGTTACGCATTTAAAGTTTTTTCTCCTATAATAAAATCACGAGAGCTTGTCAAAATATAAGGAACAAACCTGTATAATATTTTGAGATAAACATTTTTATTTTCTCATTTCGGTGCTGCGGTGGTTCCCTATTTTTTTGGACGAAACTGGTACAGTAAAATCCAAGATGACGCTGACAATATGGCGGCCAAAAAAATTATTTTTGTCCGATTTTCTCCAAAATTGGTATGGGGGAATTTTCGGGGTCGTACACAACGAATCCTAACTTATTTTTAAAAAATTCAATATGGCGGATCTAATATGGCGAACAAAAAAATTGAATTTTATCTGATGTTCTCCATAATATAGGAGAGTTTTCGGGATCGCACATAACGAATTCAAAATATTTTTAAAAAATTCAATATGGCAGATGAAAAAATCAATTTTGTACGATTATTTTCAAAATTGATATGGGGGAGTTTTTGGGATCGAACATTACGAATCTGAAATTATTTTAAAAAATTATATATGGCGGATCCAATATGATGGATTAAAAATTCTACATGTCCCGATTTTGTCTAAAATCAATATTGTGGTAATTGCGAAAAACTCAATCTGGCGGATTCATTATGGCGTCCTAAAAGTTTTACATTTTTCGATTTTCCCCAAAACTGATATGGGTTGGAAATTATGAATTTAAAAGTATTTTTTCAAGATTCAATATGGTGAATCCAATGTAAAGGACTAAAAATTTTGCATTTTTCGATTTTGTTCAAAGGTGGGACTGGATCGTTTTTAAGGATGTAAATAGCGAATATAAAATTATTTTAAGAAAATCTAATATGTCAGATGGAATATAATGGCCTAGAAATTTTAAATTTCCGGATTTCATCCAAAATTGGTACTAGGGAGCTTTGAAGGGTTTAGATTTAGATTAGATTAAGACGTTAAAATTACTTTTTCAATATGGTGGGTTGAAAATTTTACCTTATTCCTATTTTTTTTAGATTTGATATTATTGGATTAACGTCTTAAATTCTTTAAATATCGATATTGGAAGGTTGGGGCCTATATTACCAATCTAAAATTAACTTGAAATTTAAGATAATGGATTTACTATGACAGACAAATTATTTGTTTGACACAATTTCACTGGTATTTGGAGAACTCTAAGAATTAAAGAATTTTTAGTGGTTCATTTTAGGGTGATTTACAACTTTGAATAAAATAGGTACTTTTTTGCCACCTCATTGCGAGGTACATTAATTGCGATTAGTACTTAGTTCAAATAATTTATGGATATCATAATGAATTCAAAACGAAAAATAAAATTTTTATAAAAAAAATTGAACCGCCTTCTAAAAGTGCGCTAAAAAGTAAAAAATGACTATGAATTTTTATATGGAATTGAAATTTTTGAAGTCGGCGCCAGATTATTTCTAAACGAAATACATAACTACTAATATATACAAATTATAGTAAGAAAGTAATTACAAATAAAGCGTTTTTAATCTGTTTATGCGAATCAAATTTTATCATGTTTTAGGTTGGCGCCGACTTCAAAAATTTCAATTTCATATAAAAATTTATAGTTATTTTTCACTTTTTAGCGCACTTTTAGAAGTCGGTTCAACTTTTTTATAAAAATTTTATTCTTTATATTTTTGACGGGCGAATGATTTATTTAAACGCAAAAGAAAATTTTTAACATTTTGTCTTCACAATTTCTAGAACAAACGTACATAAAAGGTCGTAAAATGACATCATAAATATATTACCATGTCAATTGGTTTAAATATATAATTTTGCTCTAATATTATTACTTCATCTTGCTTAATTTTCCTTCAAGCTCTCGTCAAACGATAATATTTTATATTAGAGACAAATTTACATAATCACATTCAGTTACATTAATATCATAAATTATATATTCAAAGACGGTTTCGTACTCATTGTTTTCTGAGGGAACGAAGATGAGAGTTATTTGTTTTTAAACTAAAATTTACATAAACATATTATTTACATTTCAAGTTTATGCAAATTGTTCGTTTAAGTTTTCTGCATGTTTTCGAGGAGATATTATTTATCCCTATTTAAATTTATTCTTCAATACTGTGTTACGTCTTTTATTTATTTTTATTAAATAATACGCTCTTTTACATAAGTAGCAAAGTGAAAAACACGATATATTCCAAAGAGATTTTAGATTTAAAAAGAGACAGGCACAGACAATAAAAACCCTGTCTAAAACATTGAAATAATATCTAGTATCTCTCAACAATATAATAGACGTGAGAAGCTACAGAAGATCGGAAGCAGACTCCGATCACCTGTTGGTGGCAGTCTAAGTTAGAACTCGCATATCTTCACACAAAAACAATAAATCCAGAACAGAGGCACAACACGACACGAATAAACTACGAGACCCACAAATATGCCTAGCATACAAAAACAGAATCTCCCGGAACCTTAGCAGAATAGCAGAAACTGACAATATAGAAACTAGCTGGAAGCACATAAAGAAAAGCATCAGGGAAGCAAAGGAAAGTGTATTGGGCCCCAAACCAAAACCCAACCGACATCTCTGGTTCGATGATGAGTGCAAAAATCTTGGTGCCATCAAAACAGAGGCACGAATTAAAATGCTTCATAACCCATCAGAGCAGACAACAATTAGGTTTAACAAACTAAGAATACAGCTACGTAAATTGATCAGGAAAAAGAAAAAAGAACATGAGACAGAAAAAGTACTTAACGTACAAGCTGATTTTCAGAACGGCAATACTAGGAGGTTCTACAAGGAAGTGGGGAGGCATAAAAAGGGATTCCGCCCAAGAAGTGCCACAATGCTAAAGCTTAACGATGGCACAATCACCGCCTCAAAAGTGGAGGTACTGGACAGTTGGAAGTGCTACTTTAACGAACTACTATACGTGCCGACGCAAGAAGAACCTGAAGCTACAGTATTCGCTACGGCAGAGGTTAATATCCCACCTCCATCCATGGAAGAGACCATTAGAGCCATTAAAAAACTCAAAAATAACAGAACGGCAGGTCGAGATAATATCTTGGCAGAAATTCTGAAACATGGAGGAAACGATCTAATCACACAAATACATAACCTCGTGAAACAAATTTGGAATCAAGAAATCATTCCTGATGAATGGAAAGAAGGAGTAATAATTCCATTCCACAAAAAAGGGGACCAAATGCAATGTAAAAATTACCGAGGTATTGCTTTACTAAGCCACGCCTATAAATTATTATCCAGCATTCTCCTTCAACGTCTCTCTCCGTATACCGAGGAGATTATCGGAGACTACCAATGTGGCTTTCGAAGCGGAAGATCAACAGTTGACCAGCTTTTCACTATCCGACAGATGCTAGAGAAATGTTGGGAGTTTTAAAATAACTTACATACCCTGTTCATAGATTTCGAGCAAGCATATGACAGTGTTATTAGGATAAGGTTGTGGGAAGCTATGGAAGAATTTGGAATCCCGCACAAGCTGATTAGACTGTGTAGAGCGTGCCTGGAGGGGGCAAAAAGCTGTGTCAAAATTGAAGGAGAGTGTAGCCAAACATTTTCTGTCAACAGAGGATTAAGACAGCTTTGTCACCAGTATTTTTTAACCTTGTACTGGAGAAAGCCGTAAGAACAGTATCAGTTGACGTGGTGGTTTTTGGGCCAAGTGGCCCTAAACTTATTTTGGCCTACGCGGATGATATTGGCGCGATAGAAGAAAGCACAGTCAGTGTGAAGGAAAACTTGATAAAGATAGAAAAAGAAGCTCAGAGAATAGGGCTCCGAATAAATGAAGGAAAGGCCAAATACATGCACGTCTCCCGCAACCCCGCCCGAGACAGAATCAGGCAGAACGTCACCATGGATGACTATAATTTTGAGCATGTGCTAGTTTTCAAGTACCTGGGCGCAGTGATAACGGCAAACAATAATATGCAGAAAGAGGTTAAACAGCGCATCACACAAGCAAATAAATGTACATTTGCGATACAAACCTTGCTGAAGTCAAAATTTATCACTAGAAAGGCAAAAATCGAAATTTATCGAACAATAATACGACCAGTATCAATCTACGCCAGTGAAATATGGACCCTGACAGTCCACGATGCGGAGCTGCTAAGAAAGTTTGAGAGAAAAATCCTGCGCATAATATATGGCCCATACCGGGACCTTGAAACAGGCCGTCACAGAATGAGAAGCAACATAGAGCTTGCGCAAATATATCAAGAAATAAAGTCCAGAAGACTACGATGGGCAGATCATATACAAAGGAGTCAAAACAATCGACTAATAAAACGGGTATGGGAGGAAGCACCACAAGGAAAAAGACCACTGGGAAGACCAAGGCTTAGATGGAGAGATAACATCCACAAGGATCTAACTATCCTTGAAGTTGACCAGCAAGAATGGAGGGAGCTGGCACAAGACCGTTCCAGGTGGAGGCAGATAGTCGAGGCAGCCAAGACCCACCCTGGGTTGTAGTGCTACCGAGTCAGTCAGTCAGTCATCTCACGGGTACTCCTATAGCCATGGTGGCTACCAGATGATGATATGCCTTGTTGCTCAGGCCGCGCTATGAAGTTCTTAAGATTTAAAGAAAGTCAAATTCTTATTAACGTTTTTCATTATTTAAATATCATAAGATATTAAATATCGCGATTTCTGAAATGTATAGAATTTTTCAGCCTATAAATAATTAATTTTACCTAAAAGTCCTTGGCTTCTAACAATGATGTTTTTCTAATAAATAACTATTTATTACGAAAATAAGATGGTCGATTGGAAAATTAAATTGAATTCTGGGAAAACTCAGGCCATTATGTTTACTGAAGCAAGGTTCGCGATTCCTGACAATTCCCTGAAGAGATAGTGTCAAGTACTTAGGGCTAGTCTTCTAAAATGAGCCTTAAATAGTTATCTAACACTAACTACTTGGCAGCCAAAGCGTCACTCTGTAACGAAGTTACTGAATTTTTGGGCATGGGCGAATTATACCGCCGGGTTACCGTCTTCAACGCAACCGACCAGTACCGAGCTACCGTGATCAGCTCTCCATAACATACACTTGCCCTCGAGACCATTTATTTGTTTATATTATTGTCCATCTTAGTTTGTAAGTTAGTTTTACGCCATGTCTTTGTATAAAATAATACAGGATACAGGATGTTTTATAACCGTTTGTTTCATTACCTAGTCCCATTTTTAACATTACAGATAATAATTGGCAGCCGGCAGCCAGCACTAATACACGCAATTGATCCCTGGATTGTCGTTTCTCCACTGTAACAAGCTGCCCGGTGCATAAGTGGGCCCTCCACCACATGAATCTCGAGGGTGGCGCCCGAGAACCGACCACCGAGTGGATGTTTTGACCTTCAGGCAGTTAAACCATTAATCAGTTGAGAGAGCAGGGATATCCCGAATATAAGTAGATACCGCCGAACCGATAACCCTGCGCTGAGCATTTGACCGATGACTGTCTGCACGGGAAATATCCACTGACCGATGTTCCGCTGCCGTGAACGAAGTAGATCCGTAGAGCACGACCTGCTCCCTCCTACGTAAAACGCCTCACAACTCTTTACTTAAATCTAATTCGTAATAACATGTGGTGCTCCCACATGGATCACCACAGGTAGGCCTAGATTTAGCAGGCTAGAGAGTTTCCAGAATAAGTCCTCTGCATAATCATCCATAATTCCATGAGAACATATCTTGAGAGATCTCAACGCTCCATCAATGATTTAGTTCATACTTTACACAACTTAACCACTGTAACGCCATCGCTGCGTTCAGAGATTGGCTACAAGCTCATAATTAGGGTCAAATTTTTAAAATTTTGACCTAAAAGGCCAAATTACAATTATTGTCATTTTCAATACCTTGTTGCAACGCCAAATTGGAAACGAGTCTACAGCCCCAGCCTGACTCATAAATTCAAAGAAAATCCTATATATAAGTTCTTCAGATTAACTGCACAATCCGGCAATGCTGCCTTTTCTTAGTTACTATGCTATAACTTGTGACAAAGCAGGGAAATACCAAGAGTATTTAGGCATAACCCAAAGATATCGCCTAATAGCACTAAATATGTGCTATACGCTCTTGAAAAGATTCCTGTACAACAGAATCAGTCATATAACTTCGGGACACACACTGAACAGGCAACCTTTAGATCTGATAGGAGCTGCTTCAATTAGGTACTTTCATTCACAAGTTATAAAGAGGTAGGTTTTAAAAGAAAGCTTCAAATCTCTGTCGCATTCATTGACTTTACCGCCGCTTATGACACCGTATGAAGGCAGGGTACTGCAACTTATGAACTACATGTTAAACGACAAAACTTTTCAAGTTACAACATGTAGCATAATAATCAACAGAAGCAAATTAAACAATAGTGTGCCTTACGGATTCGTACTAGCCCTGCTTCTGTTCAGTTTGTAGATCCCGAACATTCAGATATGCTGGCAGACCTAGAAATTCTGATCCATGTTGGAAATTAAGGAAGTTTTTACATCAGACTTGGACGCTCTGTGAATCTTTTCTCGCAAATGGATGTAGCCAAACGTAAATAAAACAGAAGTAACATGTTTCCATCTTAACAATAAAGTTGTCAATATAATCTACGAAAATAGTCACCTGCACCATAATAATCGTCCAAAATTCTAAGTTACCTTAAATAAAACACTTTTTTTAGGGCAGTATCTAACAAAAAAACCGCAGCAAACTTAAAACGCGAAAAAAACATCATACAAAAGCTGACGCAAGCATCGTGGGATTGTGCCTCTACAATTCCTCGCTGTTCCGCCTGGACCCTGGTCTTCTCTGCGATGAATATTATGTCCCTGTGTGGCTAAACAGTACACACACACACAAAGATACTGGATGCAACTTGACCATAAAATAATCAGATCTACCACTACCGTATAGCCCATCTACTTCTGGTATTTTACTTTCTAGATATCGGGGGCAAAACGCTCTCATTTGAGAGCGCAAAAAGATAATAACAAATTTGCAGGTAGTTACAGAAAACGTATACGAACGAACTTACTTAAAGCGCCATCCTCTGAAACAGCAGAACAGCTCTAAATCAATAATTATGATCCTATAAACGAATGGAGGAAAGAATGAAGCTATATTAACTTTTACGAGGCCACCATTCAATGTACCGGAGAGACATCTGATGGGTGTGAAGTAGATGGCAAGACATGGTCCGTACTAAACAGAATTAGAGCCAGTGACAGTCGAAGCGCTAATGCTCTTTACGAATGGAATGAGTCTCCCCCGATTACATCTGTGGTGTTGAGCAACAAACGATACTCCTTATTATACAGAAATAACCAATGAGAGCGTATGGAATGCTTATCTTTTGGCAAGAGATATATATGATTCCATTTGTAAGAAACAACGGAAGCTTCTGTGGATCAAGCAAAATATAATCTGTTAGAATAGTCAGTTTTAACTACAAACCTTTTTTTAAGCCAGTAGTTCTATTATTATACCAGGTATACAAAGATACCCAAATTATGAACCTTTGTGGGAACCCTTCCCATGTTATGGGGTCCTAGATGAGGTAGTTTGCTGTGCTTCCCATAAATTTTCGGACGATGCTGGCGGTTGCAAGGAAAACTGCTTGCTGAATTGGTTTATACAGATGCTCACTAAGGCCCAGTATTTTGATGTTCTGCAGGAAATTCTTTGGTATCACTCCAATTGTTATTAAAATTATCAGAATGGACGCTTCGAATTTGCACCTCTAGATCTCTGTATTTGGCGATCTTCTCGTTGTATTTTGACCTTCAGTTATTGTTGTTTGGTATAGCAATGTCAATAAGAGTAGTTCGCCTAGAAATTTCATCGTTTGACTCGCATATTGCTCGATATAATGTGGAAGAGTCCACTAACCTGTGGAAATATGAACGGAAATTTATTACTTGTTGATCGAGCTGTTTACCAATATCCACCAATCTTCTTTCTCCTTGGTGTCTTGGAGGTATCGTACGTTCAATAGCTCTCCGAGGGTGCAACAAATTGTTAAAGGAAATAATTTTAAACACACAATAAATTATATGATTTAGTGCGGATATCTTTCATAAAAAATGTTTTTTTAGGATAAAAAAACATTAAAGTTTTATGGGAAAGTAGTCTGAAGCCCTCGAGACTATTGCCCTTAATGTATATATGGATAATATTTCATAAATTGCCTTTTTTATATAAAAATGAATAAATACCAAAAAAATATTTGCTTTGGTCCTTCCGCTTTATTTAAATTTAAAATATAACGGCATCAAAATATGTTCGTTATATTTTAGACTTTATTGATGATTGGTTTAAACTTGAGCTGTCTTTACTTTAAGGTATTTAATTTCTCTTTCTTCTCAGGCGTTCGTCAAAAGATATTTTACATTAAAGATTAATTTACATAATCAGATTTATTGACAGCAAAATTGTAAATTTTGTATTCAAGGAGAGTCTCACCGGTATTATTAGTTAAAGCAGGAGAAAATAATTTATAAAAAAAAAATATCGTATACCTGGTCAGACAAATTCACTAAAGAAATTTCAGTTTTAAACCAGATGTAGCTGCCATTGAAGTTAGATTTTCAAATAGGCCAGTTTTGTTTTGCTTATAATATTGTTAAAATTTGTATTAAAAATGGGCCTTTTAAAACAAATCGGTCGCGATTATCCCTCATGTCTCAGATTTGCTTTAAATTTAGAGAATTTTACGGCATAAGTATTACCATTGACTAAATAAACACAAATGGACGCCTTAGCAACTATTTTTGCCATTTTTGGCGAGAACGCAAGATAAGGGATTTGCAAGTATTAAATTCAACTCATTCAATAAATTTTATTATAGTAAATAGTAGTAAAAAAGTAAGAAATGAGGGGATGCAGTGTTGCCGTGTTGTATAGGAAATCTAAGATACGGGTACAAATTTTTAATCCCTCCGTTTATAATTTATTTAAGTTTACAAAGCAAATATTGCCATAAATCAGGCGATCATTTTATATTTATATTGATGAGTTTTTATGGATATGAAACAGTACTATATATTATCCATTTAGATTTAAGAGGTGGTATACTTGAGTTTTTGGAAATGTAAAATTTAAAAAGGAGTTTCTAAATTCGAACAATTTTGTCATGAACTTATATGGGGGAGTTTTCGGGCTCGCATATACGGAATTATTATTTTTTTAATTCAAAATAGTGGACCAAATACTTTTTCTTTTTAAATTTTGTCCAAAACTGGTACTGGGTGATTTGTGATAGTATAAAGTACGAATATAAAATTATTTTTGAAAAATTTAGAGCGGACTAAAAATTTTACATCCCTCCATTTTGCACAAAATTGGTACTGGGTGGTTTCTGATTGTACCGATTAAGACTTTAAAATATTTTTTTTTAATTAAATATGAAAGACTAAAAATTTTATATTTTTCTAATTTTCTCCAAAATTGATAATGGGTGTTTTTGGGAGTGTAGGGTATAGCTTTAAAATTATATTTTTCCGATTCTTCCAAAAGTTGGGAGGCGAGGCGAACATTACGGATGTAAAAGTAAGTTCTCCAAACTCAACAGGCTGAATGAAATATATCAGACTAAAAATGTACATATTTCAAGTTCTTTCAAAATCAGTGTTGGGGGATTTTGGAAACGTAAATTAAAAATCAAAAATTAATCTCTTAAAATTCAAGACACAGGATTTAAGACGAACTAAATTTTCATTTTGTTCCCAAATTTTTAAAGGGGTATTTTTCTCTTATTGTCAGTGGTTTTATACTTGGGAATACTATTTTTATTAGTATCAATATTGGGGATGATTTTCACTCCATACACATGCAGCTCAGGATATAAAAGTACACGTCAAGTAAGTATATATTATTTTATGAAATACAACATATGACATAAGCACTACCAAAAACAGATTTATTTTCAGAGAAAACCTCAAGGATCTAGTTAATCCCTTTAGATATTCGTAATTAATGTCATGACTGTATTAATTGATTATTAATTTCTTAGAAAAAAGTGAAATAAAATTTTTAAAAAAATCATAAAATGTAGTGATTCACAGGATAAATATTATTGTGAAAAAAGTCGATATCCATCAACTTAATTTTTGAAAATCGTTTACAGCTAACGAGTTTTTGACTGAATTAAATAACTTTATACATTTATTGAATGGAAATAGCGTAAAAAAACGTTGTCACTCCTATAAAATATTCAAACTACGCGCTTACAAATAACAATACCTTTTCGTAAATCTAATAATATGCAAGTGATTTTACATGAAAAATTAGCCTTTTTAATTAAAAAAAAACGATTTCAGCGATAAACTTTGGGGGTTGTTATCACTCTAGAAATGCAATTCAACACGAATAAAACACTTGTCGCATATTCTTTAATGTATCACAACATGCCTTAGAAAAAGGAGAATGAATTTTCAAACTTTTTTAGGGAAAGCTGCAAGGAGTAGATTAATCCTTTGAAATGGTAGATTTGTTTATATGCCACTCACACTTAATGTACCGAATAGTTTGTATTCTTGTTTGTAATGAATTTCTTAGAAAAAAATACTTTTCATGTCTTTTCAAAAAGTATTAAATAGTGGTAGTTAACCCCGTAATCAATAATTATGAAAAAAGGAGATATCCGTCAACTTAATTTTTGAAATTCATGTACAACTATGAGTTATTGATTGAATTAAGTAAGTTTAAACATTTATGAATGAAAACAGCGAAAGGAAATAACGTTTTTATCCATATAAACAAATATAAAGCATGTCAATGCTGAGAAAATTATGTGTATCAATCCTTTTTCGTAAATTTAATAATATGCGTGTTTTTTTTTGACAGAATCAGCCTTTTAAATTATATATTATATAAGAATGCAACTCATGGCGTAAAAAAAAATACGTATTGGATATTTTTGGAATACTCCAACATATTATAGAATAAAAGAAATCAAAGGCGGACTTAAATGACCCATCAAAACTTTTCCTGTAAGTGAAAATTAAAAATATTTTTTAAAAATAAATATCAGAACTTATCTATATATATATATATATATATATATATATATATATATATATATATATATATATATAGCGCCTTAAAAGAGCAAAAATTATTTACTACACATAAAGCTATATTATTGTTTATAATAAAAACTTTCTTTGTAATTCAATCTTTCACTTTGCACCACTAAACTCAAAAAACAAACGAAATAAATCTTGCTAGATAATTGAATTGAAGCTAAAATAGCGGACAGCATACTGAAACCGAGTTTGCGAAATCAAGAGCAGACAATACCTTACACAAAATAGACCTGAAATTTTGCGAGACCTTATAAGAGTGGTGTCGTCACAGGGTAAATTAGGCAACCACAATACATCGGAGATGTGTCTTTTTGCCAAAGGAACGTGCAGTGTTGTTATATTTCGAAGAAACATTCAAAAACTATGATTCTGTTATATCAGAAATGTAGCACTGTGGGCATTATTTTAACAATAGGCCCATAATTTACCATTATTATAGAGGTTTTCTTCAACTTTTAGTGTGCAGTTTTCAACTTGTTTTTTTATAAAATCATGTAGCATCTTATTAGTGATATTTGAGAATTGGCAACGTTGTGATTTCAATAAAAGTTCACTAGGAAGTAGCAACTGTGCATTTTCAAGGAGGAGTTTATCTTCTTTAGTTGGCAAGAAGGGATATGCAACATTGACACGTTTTCAACGGAAATTCAACTTAAATTATTTTATACTTGTTATGAAGGCATGTATGTAACATTCTACTACTGACATTAAATCATTTGCAACATTGTAATGATGAATGAGTTATGTTCTATCATTGTGTTTATTTTATGAGCGTCGAAATTATAGCATTGAAGTAACAGTATTGTGTTTATTTAGTCAATGGTATTATAAATCTACGAGGTTTTTGTTTCAAATATATCTAATGGAAAATAGGGGAAATTTTTGAAAAAATTTACATATGTTTTTTTTTAAATTTTTATCTCTAAAATTGATAAAATTTTCTTTTATAAACATACTGATTTTTTAAAAACTCTATCATCTATTATACCTAGCCTTTGCGCAAATTTTAATAAATTCAACATTCGAGTACACTCGTCATTTACACACGTTTTTATTTTTTTTAAACGATGCTCGTGCAACCACGCAATCTGATGGTTGTTGTTTTTCGACTTATTGTTCGAGATGTAGAAATAATATGCCAAAAAAAAATCATGATCACATAACTGAGGACCATAAATCAGTAAAGTTCAAATATTGTCCTGCAGGTCAACAACGGCATGACAGCACCATTCTGGCTAGCAACAGTTTATTTTAATGACATGGTACAATTTACTTTTTATATAAGTAAATCACACATAATTATAGTTGGATGAGTTTATTTAACAACCAATTAAGAAACACATTACCTGATATATATATATATATATATATATATATATATATATATATATATATATATATATATATGTATAACAAAACTGAATATTTTAACTATAATTAATATTATAAGATTTATCCTAAAAATTTACAATAAGTGACATACATAGGAAATTCACATAATAAAATTAAGATTTCTGGAGTTGTAGCTTTCCACTAGCAATTGTTTGCAGTTGTGAATCTGGTTTACAAGTGAAAATTATCAGCAGTGACTTGAAATGCTCATAAGTTAATTTGGATCTGTAAATATTCTTCATATATTTCATTTTGAAGAATGTTTTTTCCATAAAGATAAGTAGAAAGCGAAAAAGCAAAGAGTAAATTTATAGAATTGTTCAAACTGTGTGAGTTGCAAAAAAACATGCTAAAATGGCTGTTTTTTCAATTGATAATAAACAACAGAAAAACATATTGCATATACTTTATTCTGCAGCAAAAGAAGCTTCTTGTGATATAAATACCCAGTGTTTCCTGTTTTTCTCCGTTACTAATGATTCGTTTAAGTCGAGTTAGAGCTCATATTATCCTCTATAATTCATCTATTAACACTATTAATATTTTTTCAATAGTTAATTTTATAAGCAAAAGTAATTTTTTAGTTTTAATTGTTTATAAAAAATTAATGAATCATAATAGAGAGTGTAAAACGTTACACAATATTACTACTTATTGTTTTTACTATGATAATATAGTCGGTATCCTGATAGTATATCTGTCACGAAAAAATTTGTTTTGATTGCCTTATATCCCCATTGCTCTTCAAAAATTCAGCATTCGCTATTAAATTTAATTTTTCCCATATTTATAAAAATGCACACACAGGACGTAAATTCAAATTATAATAATTCCAATTAATACTATTAAGAGCAGAAGTTCTTGGCGAACAAAATGCACAGGGTTTATTTTTAAGACACTGTTAATTATATTGAACATTCACAATTAAACACTCTGTATTTTCACCAAGAAACTATAGTTACAAAACATACTAGACGCACTATATTTCTCTTTTAAAATCGCACTTCGAATGCACACTTTGAATTGGTCCAACTCTCCGTTATCTTCCGTATTTGTACCATGCATTCTCGGTGCTTAGAACATGTTCAATAATTTTCGGAAGTCATCGCCTATTTAAATTATGTAGATTGAGCAACGGGCTGAGCTAGGCAGACCTGTATAGGATGAGGCACATCGGGTCTAATGATGCCTAAGTTCTCTGGAGCCTATCCCACTCTCCTTCCTTTTTAAATCCAGATCCAGACAAAAATGACGCAAAAAAATTGTTTTAAAACATGCTGTACCTCTCCTACCCCCTACAAAATAGCGTTGTATACTTCGATTAATCAAGCTTAAATGATGTTTTTGCGTAATTCCACCACTCATCACAAAATAGAGCTGTACTATTGTAACTCTGTCACGTTCTGGACTTTACTTCTTTACTCTCCTTAAGATGTCACTACTAAACATTTAGCATAGTCGTAAGTAATTATAACAAGACGCAACGCAGAGCACACGCATTGGCGATTTTAGTGGTAATGAAATATCCTTGACACTTGCGCGTAAGTACCAACTGAAATTCCGAACGGATCGGAGTCCACCCCTGCACCATAGATATCTTACTCGTCGGCTAGACTCAATATGAAAATTTGCGCGAAATTCAAAATTAAAATTCATATATTAGCATTATAAGCTAACTAGGTTTTGTCCTTTGGGAATTAGCGGAGGAGTCAATTTGGCTCTCTGGCTAAAAACTTTTGATATCCCTGATGTAAATGAACTGAAAATTTAATTTAAAATTCAATAAAAATTTCTTCAATAATAACAGAAATTTATTTAAAACTCTAACACTGACAGTACCTAAATACGTTGTTTTATATAAAGGCAGGTAAACACCTGTCAAAATACATTCTTTGATCTTCCTGCTTCCTTCGAACTTACGACAAAAAGGCATGAAAATCAGTTTGTTATGTTTTGATCGGTTTAAATTTAATGCTGCTTTTACTTTAAGTTATTTAATTTCCCTTTCCTCTCAAGCTTTCGTCAAAAGATAATATTTTACGCAAAGACAAATTTACATAGTTAGATTTATTTAAAATAAAGTCTCCATTTTATTATTTTCGATGGTTTCAGATTCATTGTTTTTTACATAATCCATTTTTGGAAAAAAAGAAGGTATGCCATTAAAATATTCTTTTGAATTTAGAAGTATGAAAGTTTTAAAAGTGACGAGCAAATGAGTTTTTAAATTAAGAAAACGTATACTTGTTAAACAACCTTTTTATTTTCACTTAAAATACTACGAGGGTAGTAGAAAATTTTCTGACCTAACAAGGAAACAGAATATTTTTTCTCCAAATTTATTTTTATTTTTTAAAATAATTTCCCAGCGACGTATCTATTTCTTTTTTCCTTCGAAATAGTATATGACTTATTTATATGCAAAATAACTGTTTACTAAGGTTATGGCCTCCTGATTAGAGGAAAATTCCGATCCTCCGAGCACAACTCTTAGCCCAGGGAACAAAAAAACTCGCTTGGGACTAAATCTGGTAAGTACGGAGGATGGTTAGGCAGTTCAAGCCGCAATTCGTGTGTACTGAAAAATTATATACATCATCCCGATTATTTAAGCGGAACTGTGTTATTTTTTTCAATAGAAAGTTTATTAACTTAGAAAATAAAATATCACTCTCAAAGCTTTATATCTATTATAATGTGTTTTTAAAATTAATGCATTATCAGCGAAAGCTATATTGGATTATGTGCACTAGGTGAGGGTCTGTAAGTAGACTTTCACTTTCCTTTGCAATTAATCACTATTTGTAAAGTCTCGACACGAGCTATCACTTGCTGGACGTAGAATTAGAAAATATTTATTTAATCAAGAAATGTAATTTTCCAAATGTTGAACGATTTTTAACTCAAAAACTATACATTTGACATAAAAATCACAGAAGACGCTTTTTGTTTAGGTTCGGTCAAGGAACACGAAAATATTTTACCACAAAACAATTATTTCACATGCTAACAATTTTTTTTTGTTTTTAACAAATAACACCAAAATACTTTGATGTGCCTTTTGGTGGCCAAGAGCCAATAAACAAGTTACAAATGTAGCTTTGACGAATTGTAACCTTTTCTGTATCTGTGGCGAGATTTCTGTGGTGATCCTCAAATTTGTAGCGTCTTGTAGCGGCTTTAGGATAAATATTAATCATAGATTATATATGCAAACTTAACACAATTACTTTTCGTAATAATAATACGTCAAATTACGCAAAACCAATTACTAAATCCTACACACACTTTACCAAACCATTACACTTTCTGGAATTTGGGTTATTAAATTTAGTTGTAGGAAATCTACCAGACGGTCGGAATATCCGTTTGTTTAGCAATTTGAATGGTTTACCCGCAGCCACTGCGGTCAGGAGGGAATAGTAATAACTCCACTTTGATGTCAAAATAAAATTGCTATAATTTGTGTTTATATTCCATATGTTTTTTTTTACATTTGTATATCGTCTTTCAATAAGTCATATTAATTCAATAACATTTGTAAAAGCTATTTATTTTTATATAAAGTGCGACAGATCCCTCGAAATGAAATTGATAACTTATATGTGAAGATTATTACTGGCAAGTGCTTCGATGGTATATTGTCCGATCATTGTCTATAATACTTTTTACAGAATCGATGATGATTGGGCATATGTACTGTTTTTGTCAGTACACAATATTTTCGAATAATTTCAAAATATTTAAATATATGTAATACAGTACGCAGCAAAGCATAAATAAATAAATTACTGTAAATGAACCGTCTGTATTGCTCTACTTTTCTGCATACCTGATCGACGTCAAATGTATTTTCCTTGTCTTTTTTCCTTAACAATATCAAACCATTATCAATACCGAGTAATTAAAATCAATCGCTTTCTTTGAGATCACTGAATAAATACGGACATAAAGTGCAGTTTAAGGTCTCCCTGCAGGCTTGCTGTCAAATATGTAATATGAAGTGCGTTACCCCATCTCTAGGTTACACATCGGACGCTGATTCTGACTGGTTTTCCGGTGGCTGGACAGCATACTGCGGCCATTGTCAGATATTGTGTGTTTATTTTATATATTTAAGTTATACATACCATGTATATATATATATATATATATATATATATATATATATATATATATATATATATATATATATATATATATATGTGAAATAAAATGCAAACTTCGCTCCGTCATATCCTTCCCATATTAGAGATTGTACAGTTTGAATAAATTGCTATAAAACACAATTTATTCTGTACCACTATATCGAAAGAAAGTCGAAACTTACCCTGCCCGTACAGTGATCAGATCAGATACAGAGGTACATGTTTCATCTCTTACTAAACTCATCAGGTTAGTTCAGGTACTTGTTTCGTCTCTTACTAGACTGCACAGAAGAGATAGGAAGGAGGTATACAACACTGAACGCGATCTCATCGACGTCCCGCCGGATGGCTAATATATATATATATATATATATATATATATATATATATATATATATATATACATTTTTTTTGTATTCTTCTGGTTAGGTTCATACGGGGATATTAAAAAACAACGTGTTTTGGACGTTTCACCTTTTCTTTAAGGCATTGTCAAAAAGTTTTTCTTATATTATTTTTTTTTAATTTTAATTTAAAATACATAAATTTTGCTTGAAATCTAACACATTAACAAAAAAATTTAAAAAACAATTCAAAAGAAATTTTTACCATTAAAAACTTTATATAGTTTTAAAAATATCCAAATTTTTACAGAAATATGTAGGTACGTGCCTTGAGCTGGCTATTTCTATTTCGATACTGAAAGACATATTGTACTGATTGTGGTATTGGGAAAACATTACTTTTTTTTATTACATTGTTTTTTAAATCATTATTTATGGAGTCTGGTTTTTTCTAACCGATAACATATAAATATTCTAAGAGGATATTCCCATCTATTGACTTTTAAGAAGGTATAATAATTTTTAATAAGATTTGTTTAAATTTTCCTGAATTTTCGGCTATTTTTGCTATTTTATTGATTAACTCGTAATATGAACTGATGGAGAAAAAAATTTTAACACAAAAGTTATTACTATCAATTGGCTGTGTCAAGCCGTAAGGAAGTTTTGCAATTGTGTATAACATTGAAAAATAGTCCGAGAATAGCTGAACATTTTATTAACTTCATCCAGTCTGAACGAATATTGGCCATAATATGTATCTATATATGTTTTACATATTGCCAAATTTTTGATGTTTCAAAATTGTCCTCCAAATTAATTAAGCCAATTTAGACGTGTTTCCTTCAACAATATATTTAGAGTTAGTATATAATCATAAAAAAATACACTTACAATATAATCTAGGAAATAAAAAAAAATTTTTGAACTAGGATGAAAATTTTTCTATTACCACTAAACCTTTCCCCAAAACTCTAAAAAAATGGTTGCTGCTTTTGATATCGGTCATGACCTGTTTTCGAAAAAGAAAATTTTTTACTGGAATCAAATATATTCTGGCATAAGACAGAATTGAGTTAAGGTTAAGAATTGCTTCTGCAGGCTTATCTTTGGAACTGGCAGAATATATTTCTCTATTGAAATAAGTACCAAGCTTCACATGTATATGTGCCATGTACTGAGACCTAGTGCCAGTGGGTACAGCTAAAATTCAAATTTTCGGATTTGCGGCTTAAAAAATAACCCTCTACAAAAACAACAAAAAGGTCCAAATTTATAATTTTTTTTGGCAAAGAATCGAATGATTAAAATGAAAAAATAAAAAAACGAAAAAAAGAATCAGAAATGTTTTTTTTTTGGGGGGGGGGGGGGTTAAGTTGGAAAAAAATAAGATATATATTTGACGCCTTATTTTATTAGGCAGTGTATCGTTAAAAGGGATGCAGGTGCACCTGCCTTCCGGCACTTATAGTTTCTGTACTTCTGCGAGATTTGATTACCTACTAATTATATCTTTCAATATTTCTCAGTTTAATTTTTCTAAACATTTCGTATTAGTTTGTCAGTTTAATATTTACTATATTCTTGATTATCGATGCCGATGCCTCGTTGGGCCCTTTACATCGCACCATTACAGCAGGTGACTAGAGGCTGATCACCTTTGCGATTCGAAACTACCTCGTTATTTGAACTTGCCTAACGACATCCGGTGACAAAATTGTACCTCTGCTTCAGCTCGTTAAGTGCTGGGCACTTTCTGAGGACATAATCAACAGTTTCATCCTCTTCCAGACATCATCTGCACATCGGGTCATCTACGACACCAAGTCGTGCGCTAGGTTTCCGTAGTTCTATGAGTTTTTATTGTGCACTAATTAAATATTTCAATATTTAATTTTTAAAATGTTTTCATCATTTTTTATTAGGTTTGTCGGTTTAATATTGACTATAACCTTTATTTCAATTTATATTTAAAGATATGATCCTTTTTAAATTATGTCTCAATTTGTTTTGGATATAAATGTGAAATTTACTGTGCCCCCATTTAGTTTTCTAACAATAAATTTCTAATCTTCCATATAACACAACTTACAATTTTTTTTAATGAAAATCGATAGAATTAAGTTATGTTTACTAAATGAGAAAAATCAAAAAAAAAAAAGTTTAAAATTGAATTTCCAATATTTTAATATATTTTCTGATAAAACGCCATCTTTCATGATAAAATTTTGCAACTATGTGCTTATAATTAACTCATGAGCGGACGTGCAATGAAATTTCAGCAAAAATTGTCAACGCCAGTAACTGCTACGAAATCCTAGCGTAATGAGTATTTGACACGCAGTTTTAATAAATCTACAAGCTATAACAAATATTTTAATTAACACAAAACTTGCTAACTAAAAGACCTAACTTCTGTGGGGTTTAATTAAACTTTTTTAGTGAACAAGGCTTGCCTTATTGTTGGACGTGTCAATGTAAACTTGGAACTGTTACTTTAGGTTGATTTTAAAGTTAGTGAATTTGCTAGTAAATGTGTTCGATACTTAATTTCATATTTATTAACAGCTTTCAGAACTTACACTTCTATTTGGCATTGAAGTCAGAACTTCTAGTTGCCTAGTTAAACATTTGTTTGTTGTATTGAATCGAAGAATTCACATTAATATTTAGTAAAACATACATTATTTCTTATCACCTCCGTTCATTGAGGTAACTAAACTACACATAATGCAGTATCCAAACTTTAGAAAACATTTACTTGTTGTTATGTGCATGAAAGAATGCATTTTGACGAATGCTGTTAACAGCAGTAACTCATCAGAATATTTTCCTCTGAAATATTTATGTACAGAGTGTCTAATTTTCGATACTTTCCAGAGGTGTTTTAGTCGTCTATAATGACCTCGAGTGACATATTATAACGATAGTCCGAGGTCGTATGGTCTATGTCCATTTCCAACCCATGGCTCCTGATTTTATTACATAAAGTTTCATGTCATTAGCATATGTGCTGTTGCCTCTTATGCAATGCACTCCATTGCTGAAATCGGGATCAGTTTCATAGCTTAAACAGGCGACCTTCTATATACCGCCTAACTTGGTTATGGCCAAGCTAGTACCTGTACTGAGGATATAGAGAGCCAATGTTCATATTGTGTCCATTTAAGAACACTTTATGTCACTTTAAAGAATTACATTGAAATAGGTAGAATCTCATTAAGACGAAAAATTTTTTAAAGCACCTATTAACTTTATTATAGTTCTGCCTTTCAGTGAACCCATTATCATGCAATTTAAAATATTATGAATAGTCAAGAAGAGGTGGTAAGACTAAATCATATTCGGTATATGCAGGGGCGGATCCAACCTTTCTTTGAATGAGGCTCACAAGAGTACGGAATGACAAGAAAAAGCGAGTTGTCGACCGATGGGAAGATTTGTCAGCGATATTGATGTTCCTAATGTAGCGAAGAAAGGCTACTTTTCTCAATTTGAAGCTCTTGACGGATGGCGATCGCTCCCGCTGCTCTCTCTCCCTTTGGGTCCGCTCCTGGATGATTTTAAATTGGTGCTTATCACTAGAAATTATCTGAAACAAAAGCTCAAAGTTGAGGGGTAATTCTACAGAGATATAGGAACGTTGTTTGGTATTGATGATTACCATACCTTAACCATAACTAGATGAATGATACAACCATTTAAAAAAGAAAAGTTTCTCTTTAAATATAGAAAAGTATTTCCTTCGTTCATCAAGGGTACATATAGTAAACATTAAAAAACTTCACGTTGTCTAATCCATTAATTTCATGTTTAGTGTTTGACGAACTAAGGTCAAACTAGGGTCACATCACGGAATAGTGCTATTTATACTGTATGAATCAGCATGATAATTGCTGAATTTTGTTTCTTGTAATGTCGAAACTCCCCTAAAACAAGGCATGTGAGCTGAATTTTTAGAAAATGGATTAAACGTACCTAAATTCTCCCTAAATTATTAAACTAAAAGTTCGTTTATTAATAATTAAAGGATATGTCAATTTTCATCTACTCAGTTTTCAATTCTAACTTAATAAAACACAATAGTATATTCAGACATGAAAATGGGAAATACAAACCCACGTTTATTTACAGATTGTGGCAATTCGAAATTCGATACTGCAGCAGATTTACTACCGTTTTCCTTTTGCGGTGGTTGTCGTGAGTATTTCATTTCAATTTCCAATCCAAATCAGATATTTTCACTATAAATTGCAAGTAGATTACAAATTTTAACAGGTTAAATGGAAATTATACATGTAGGTGAATTAATTTTACCTCAGCAACTATACAGTATTTAGAACATTACAACACATTTTGGAATCATATTATGGTTTAATTCGCTTTTAAGTTCACTGTGAAATTTAAGCGCTGAAATCACTACATTTGTACCTGATTTAACCACATCACACATCTTTTTGGATTTAAATCAATTTGAAATAAACAAAGAGCTATTCAGGTAAGTTTCAGACACGTATTACGTCGGAGTTCGGTAGCATCTATTGGCGTTGTTCGTTTTCTTTTGAAATTTCGTTGCATGTCGGTCATCGAGTTAATTGAAAACATATATTTGTAAAATTTTAGAGCAAAAAAATAACTTTCTTATCGGAAAACATACTAAAACAAAGGAAATTACATTTAAAGCAATTTTTTACTTTTAAAAAATTGATAATCGTGGCAAAGTATGGCTCACTGGCTGTCATACTAAAAAGTGCACCAACACATGACAGTTTTATATAACATTGTTGATTTGTGTTATTTTTATGTTATTGAGTGGGCCATCAAGATGTTGCCATTGTGTCTTATTTACTAGTTTTCAATTGTGAAATCTGTTAATGGGACGCAGATGCGAGGTGATGGTTTGTACCGAATCCATTGGCCTGATGAGTCCCACACTAGGACGAAACAACGCTGTCGTCGTTTTTCGGACCCGGAGTTTTTCCATGTTCTTTGGAGTTCTCCACAGTTTTTACCATGAGAGTTATATTTATTAACGGTCTTTGTACGAATAGCCGATAATTTCTTATTATATATATATATATATATATATATATATATATATATATATATATATATATATATATATATTGGAATTGTCGGAGATTATTACCAAGATACAAAAGCAAAAAAGAACAATTAAAAAGTAAAATAAAAAAAATCATCCATTGAATAAAAAGAATTAAGAGCCAGTAAGATCCTCAGAGTTTTTAAAAGAATTTGAGTTATATATAGTTTTTAAATGAGTTGGTAAATAATTACAGATTTTTAAAGAGGTAATATCAAGCCCAGTTTGAACCTCTTTTAATCTTACCCCAGGCATAAAAAGTTGTTTTGTATTTCTCGTCTGATAGGCATTAATATCATCACATCTTACAAAACTGTCAGATCTACCATGAATGTAACAAAATATATAGATTTATCTCAAACTCTAGTTTGTACATCGTTCTTACAATGTGCTTTTGACTGATTAAAACTCTGCATAGATCGTTTTAAGCGTTTTAACATCTTTAAGATTTCTTAGTTGCAATACAGCATAATTTTTTGAGGAGAGCTTACTACAGACAGAATCAGTATGGGAGCTTCATGACAAGTGTTCGTCAAATTCGATCCCTGAAAAGTAAACATCTGTCATATGGCACCCTAATGGACATAAAGACTGAAAATTTGATTTTAGAGTAGTTTTAACATACACCCTTCATCAGACGTCAGTCCGCAATGTCCCGAACACACTAATTTGCCTTCGAGCAGACACTATCATAATCGCTCCCATCTACAACAGCGGATATATCATTAGCAAAAAGTGTTACGTAGCTCTCTCTCACAAAGAGAGACAGATCATTAATAAAAAGAAGGAACAAGATAGGTCTCGGAACGTATTCCTATGGGGCGCCCTTTTGGAAATGATTGACTTATTATTAAATGATACTTTGACAGTTAAATATGGTTTTATCCGTCCAAGATCTGGCTGTCTAATTCCATATTTCTCAGTTGTAAGCATAGCAGGACTTGGTAAAATCATATAAAATACCCACCGGCTTCAACTTTTTATCAAAGCTGTTCAAAATTTTTGAGTAGAAAGGCAGACTGCGTCAGTTGCAGATCAATCAACACAAAACTCAGACTACATGCCAATATGTCAAATTTTTTTCATGAATATAACAAGGCTCTCCTTGAAAGACTTTTCGAACATCTTTGAGAACACTGATAACAGCGCAAAAGGTCTATAATTTTCAACCTGAGTCATATTTCCCTTCTGATGAATTGGCACCACAACAGCATTTTTTAAGTTTTTAGGAAAATACCCATACTAAAAAAAAGACTGATGTATGTCAGCGGGATTACTAAGTTTTGAGCACAATCCTTCAACAGATTGCATGAAACTTCATCATGACTTCAAGATTTTTTATTGGGAACTGACTTTATAATTTCTAGTACCTCAGTCTCAGAAAATGGTGCCAAGGAAAAGCTGAGTAAAATCAAAACTGGTAAAAAGGCTTCTCTAGTTTGGTCTGTGTGACCCACCAGCTTGTCAACAGATTTAATGAAATATCCATTGAAGGTATTAGGAATCTCAGTGCCTCCATTAATTACCATATTGTTGCTCACTATAGTTTCGGAATTTTAGCCTTCGACTTAGAATCAAGAAATCAAGGAGTCTTAGAAATATTTGTTGATTTAAGTCACTTTTTAGAATCATATTGTTTTCTAGTTAGAGATATATTTGTTTTGTGATTTCTCTTTTTAGCTTTATAAGATATTAATAGATTTGGATCTTTAGTGAGCTTAATTTCCTAATGCACCTACCCTCATCAATAATATCAGATGTACTCCAATGTATACTCTTCTTATTCTGTTTGTGAGTTTGATCTGCCATGGAAAAGAAATTTCAAGCAAGCTGTAAAGCTAGAAAAAAAAGGTTGTTTAAGGGTTCAAGTTCAGAGAGCCAATCTTTTTTATTATTAAATATTTGTTGAGTACCAGACGAAAAGGGGGAAGGGAAATTTGGGAAAACGTTTGCAAATCTATTGCCATAAAAAAGTCAGGAGGACAACAAGAATAATTGAGCGTATTGAGTCAGAAAATTCTGGATTAGATGCTTGAAGACCAGCCAATAAATCATTATTTCTAAGAACGTCTTTGAGTAAAATTAGCATGAATGGAGACATATGATTCGGAATAATGATTCAAAGTAAAATTTTAGTAGTGGTTGATTTTTTTTATATCAGAAGTCCTGTTTATTAAAAGCTTAACTCAAAATACAATCATGACCTTAGTGTAAAGAATGGAGACAAATCTATCTTGGTATCACACTGCCTTGCTAAAGACCTTTTATATCGAATAGACAATAATTTTAACTAATTTATGTGCAGGATGTCTGGAGTATCTCTCTTATTATTTAGGATTTGCGAATTTTACTACCAAACCCGGTAAGATTGAGCCTCTTCAATTTCTTGATTGTCTAATAATATTCCTTGCTTTTGATGTATTTCATTAATTAGATATTTAGTTTTTTTACTGTTAATCTTTAAGCCCATTTTATAATTTTTTGTTCCTTGACCACTTTCTTTAATTCGCTTTGATTTTTTACTATTAACAAACTAAACATACGAGGTTGGTTCCAAAAGTATCGAGCCTACCTTCATATTTCTGCATTGGTGTTATTCTTTATCATCCGGTGAGTGACATCCTTCAAAGTAGTCCTCATTTAATTGAATAACACGTTCCCAGCGGTGTTTCCACTTCCTGAAGCAGTCCTGGAAATCAGTTTTCGGAATTGCCTTCAGTGCATTCGTCGCATTAATTTCAACCGTCTCTTTGTTATCGAACCGGTGTCCTTTGAGTGGGGAAAAAGCTAAAAGTCAAAGGAAGCTACGTCGGGACTGTTCGGAGGCTGGCGAAGCTGTACGACTTGGTGCTTTCTTAAATATTGCTACACAAGGTTCTATGAATGCGCTGGCGCCTTGTCGTGGTGAAGCAGCCAATCACCGCTTGTTCAAAGCTGTAGCCGTTTTCTTCTGACTGCGTCACGTAATCTTTTCAATACTTCAACGTAGTATTCTTTAGGGATCGTCTGCCCTCTCGGAGCATATTCGTGGTGCACAACACCTTTATAATCAATGAAAACAGTCAACATTGTCTTCAGTTTGCTCCGACTTTGTCGTGCTTTTTTTGGTCTTGGCGATGCAGAATACTTCCACTGTGAAGACTGTCGCTTTGTTTCTAGATCATAGCTGTAAACTCATGATTCATTACCAGTAATAATCTTCTTGAGTAACGTTTCATCATTAGAAACCATTTCCAAGTGGTCCTGAGCGATTTCAAAGCGAAGATTCGTCTGCTCTGCCGTTAGCAATTTTGGGATGAATTTCACACACACGCAAGCCATTACCAAATTATCGGTTAAAATTCTCCAAACAGTAGTTTTTGGTATTTCAAGATCACTTTCTAGTTCGCGTACAGTCAACCGATCTTCAATCGCAAGTCGCACACGCTCGACATATACTGGTGTTATTGCGCTCGAAGGTCGGCCAGAGCGAGAATCACTGTCAACTGACGTGCGGCCATCTTTAAACCGCTTGTACCACTCTTTTATTCTTGCTTTACTCACACACTCCTCTCTAAATGCCTTATTTATCATATTAATTGTTTCCGAGCAAGTTTTTCCCAGATTAAAGCAAAACTTGATGCAAATCGTTGATTTAATTTTTCCATCAGTTTTTACAATAACAAAATGTGACGAACGAAAAAAAGACACGGTAAACAAACGCACACCGTTCACGAACTAACATGTCCAATCGGTAACTGCGCACATCAACGAGTTCGTGAAGACTTACTGGTGACGTCCATGCCCCACAGAGGTCGCTCGGAAGTTTTGACCCTGAGATATGAATACAGACTCGATACTTTTGGGACAAACCTCGTAAATCGTTTTGAAATAACTAAAAATAGTCACAGTAATATATTAATATTAACCAACAAAGTCTAATAAAAATCGCACGTCTATGTTGTAATAATAATTCTAGTTGAACTTTATTCTGTGTAGTGCTAGCCGCAGTCGGAAATATCAATGCCATCATGAATTAATTTATTTGAAGATATTCGTAGCAAGTTACAAGAAGGCGTCTTAGTACCTTAACAGGTTTATTTAGATATTCAGTTTTTCATCCACTCAGTACACATACTACAATTATGCATTTTGACGAGATGGAATATGCAATATTACTCGTATTTAAAAATGACATTATTTAGACTCTATTAAAAATTCTTTCTATAATGACTCTGGAGTAAAAGCGACGATGAAATCGCATATTAAAATTTTATGACTGCTTCGTCGAATACAATAAAGTAGAACGGAAATTAACAAAATGGCCGACTCGGCATTTTATTTGTCAATAAGCGCTGAAATTAGAGCCAGTTATTAGCTTTAAAAATAAAAAGAGAAAAACTCATTTTATTTATCTGAAATCGCAATGTAAAATTTACTGTCGCCGATGCGAAGTCTTCGAGTTATTGACTATTAATTTTTATGCGTTTATCAGAAATAAAGAAAATAATGTTTCAAGTCTCAAGTTTATTTAACAGAACAGTCATTTTTAATAAATATTAATTTATAAAATGGGTATTTCAGCCTCAAGAAGAGTTACTATATTATTTGTTTGGGTAAATTATTCTTCTTAAGGTACTTATCTCCTTTAAATCAGCCTGGCTATCATTAGTTTGTTTACTGCAACTCAAGAAGTCCATGTTCAACCACGAAAATTTTTCTTGAGATCTTTCTGTGTAGTATTTGCAGTGGTAGACCATATCTCTCCTCTTTTAACAATATTTAAGATTTGGTGTTTTCACCATAGTTATGATAATGGATTGAGGAGTCCATTATTTTGTGATAATGTATAATCAATGATAAACTTTTTTATTATTGTGTTTTCTATCAATTTATTTAGACTTAATTTCGCAGTAGCACCTAAAAACATATCTGTTTTAGATGGCATAAGCTCTGTAGAAACGGTATAAGTCGACCGAAACCATTCCGATGAGTTCAGGTGGAAAATAAAATCAACTTTGGAAGATAAGAAAAATCCCGTTCAAAATCTCTCCAAATTGGAAGCATCTGCTTTAAAAGGACTTCGTTAGAATGACTTCATGAAGATTCTACCAGCGGACAAGGGAAATACAAAGGTGATCATGGACATCGTAACGTACGATCAAAAGATCGGAGATATCCTGGAAAAATGAAAATTTAGACATGTAGCTCGAGACTCAACTAAATCTATAGAGTCAAAAATCTACAGAACAGTAAGGAATTACCAAGACCATATACCTGACAACCTACGATCGGTGTTCACACTACACTACAGTAAGCCACCACATCTTTATGGACTACCGAAAATTCATAAAACGAACATACCATTGAGACCAATAATCTGCTTCAGAGGATCCCCAACAAATGCACTGGCGAAGTTCCCTTTAAAAATTAGACAACCTTTAGAAGGTAAGACGAACACTTATGTTAGAAATGCCATACATTTCGTAAACATTATTAGTGTCATTAATCTAGGGTCTAACGATGGATGTGGAAAGTCTGTATACTATTGTGTCATTAGAGGAGTCACCAGACATAATCAAAACTAGACTTTCAAATGCTACAACATTATCAGATTGAACTATGTGACCACTAGACGGGGTGATGGATCTTTTGAAGTGTTCCTGCGTAGTGCTTACTTTCAAGTAAAGGACAAGTTCTATGCTCAGGATGACAGGCTTGCGATGGGTTCTTCACTCTCTCCAGTAGCTGTCAATCTATATATGGAATGGTCGAAACTCATGATATCAAAAATGCAACAGTGAAACCGAAAGTCTGGTTGAGATAGGTCGATGATACGTTCATCGTATGGAAGGGCAATGATCAAGAACTTAATGATTTCTTGAAACATCTAAACAACATTTGACCAATTAAGTTTATCATGAAAAAAGAAGTAAATAATGAATTGCCCTTCCTAAATGTCATGGTGAATGGTTCAAATGAAACCATTAAAATTTCAGTATTCAGTTCTAATCATTCTGTTGTAACAAAACGGGGAATTATACGCAAATTCTATAATCACGCTATATCTATATGCAATAATGTCGATTCATTGGAAAAAGAGGTAGCAAATATTAAATCCGATTTATAACAGAATGGTTATCCTTTAAAATTAATTGACGATGTTATAAATAACTTTACAAACAACGACCACTGGACTGCTAGAAACACATTCCGTTTTCACAAAGTTCCATGTGAGTGTGGTGAAATGTATATTGGAGAAAGCAAACGACCACTAGAAGTTAGAATTAAAGAACATAAAACTCATACACAAAAAGGGTAAACGTCGAGATCAGGTGTTGCAGAACATGCCTGGAATAAACAACACCATATAAAATGATCTGAAGCTGTGGCAATATATATGGAACCCAACATGAAAAAAAGAAAATTTATAGAGGCAGCTTACATTAAAAATAATAATGGAATCTTTAGTAAACCAAGTGTTGAGATACCTAATCTTTGGCAAGCACTACTTCGTAACATCAAATCATTGTGGTGTGTACACTGAAGCGAAACTTTGCATTTCAATGGACACAGTCCCTATATAAGCTCGTAGCCTTAAGACAAAACTTTCAGTTTATACTTAATAACGACTAGAAATATAACCTAATCGAAACGCCGTAAAAACAAACAAGAATAAGAACAATGCAAATCCGACAATCACATTTTAGTACAAAAGTAGAGATAAAAATTAGAGTAGGTGTTGACCATAGGTAATTACAGAGGTTATAATGACAATAGAGTTACAATAATATTACAATCGAAAAAATAGTGGGGTATCATAGAGATCTGTCTGGTCGTCTAATAAGTTTATTGTAAGATCTATATTAAGATTATAAATTTCAATATATTCTAAACTGTGGAGTTTCATACTTTTTGGTGCTGAGTGCATAACTTTTAAATTATTAGTCTGGAAATATATGCCCTATTTTCAAGAAATGATTAGCTAAATTGGAATTTTGTTTATTCTGTAAGAAAAATGTCCTGTGGTATTTAAATCTGGTATTGAAGCTTCTGCTAGTCTGACCTACATATTTGCTGTTACATTCAGTACAACTTAGCTTATAAACTCCTGATTTAACCGGGGCTATGAAAACCTGCCCAACGGCCACCAAGGAAGTAATCCTAAATCTCATATCTCTACATATATTTCTAAAGAACATGGCGAAGAGGGCGATTAGAGATGAGGTCATAAAACGAAGGCCCAATCTCTCATTCACAAATCAACAAATCTGGGACATGCTTCAAGACAAAATGAAAAAGAAATTCAACTTTGTAAAAAACGTCTGCACAAAGTTGAGTCGCAAGAGAGAATGGGACAGAAATTCCATTAAAAAACTCAGCAACAAATCCGCTATATGGTATACAGATGGCTCCAAAACAACGGAGGGCACTGGGGCAGGCGTGTATGGTCCTGGCACCAGACACTCCCTATGGAGTCAGTAGCAGCGTAATGCTGGAAGAACTAAAGATAGAAGGATATCCAATTATTGAATGGAGCTATTCATACCCTTGCAAAGTGCAGCGATCTAGAAAACCCTAGGATGCGGTTCTTGGGAATACACCAAATCGAAAAAGAGGAACTACCCACCTTGAAGCCGTCCAACATCCTGAAATTCCTGAGGAAAATAGGACTGAATGGCCTTTTCTAGCCGATAAGGCAACTGTTACGACTGGGCAGCAGTAGGGAGGCACAACAGATATACCAGGTCGCAGTGTACATACCCCCAGTTCTACGCACATACGTACCTACAAACTCCTGATTTCTTAAGCAATTCAGTTTTCATATTTATGTGTTATTTTAATCGAAACTGGACCAAAATATGTTAAAGTGAGATACATTTTGTTGTCTCTTGTTTTTTTTTGTGGGGATATATATTACACATGGTTATTGGTTTTTATTTTTTATCGATCAGAGAGCTGTAGTTTCTACAAATATGTTATTCTTTCCTATTTGCTTAACTGTGTTTAATTCTTTACTTAAATTATCTGTACTTAATAGAATTGAGAAGGCTCGATGTTTCATGCATCTATAAGCTGAAAGTTTGTGAAAGATTGGGTGTGTAGAGTTTTTAGAAGAGTGGTATCTGTGAATGTAGGTTTCCGACAGATGAAATAATAACATAAAAATTACTCAATACAGTCTAGCAAACTACAAAATTTAACACGTATACAAACCTGTAACTATCAACCACAAATCAATAATAATGCCATATTTTACCAACGATTTATCAACTTATCTAATAAAGTTTTTTCAGTGCATGAGACAATACTTCTAGAAAATAATAACCCACAGAATATGCTTGAAACTATAATTTTCTAAGTATAACTATCCTTGCAAAATATACCTAGCTCATATTTTACAAAAGAAGAAGTTCTTTAAAATACAAATTCGTTACAAGTCACACTAAATACAACAATCAAATCTATACAGTGCAAAATAAAAAAACAATAATCTAATAATAACCAGACTAGATAAAGGAAATCCCTGTGGTCATTCTGCCTAAAGAAGCATACCAGCAAAAAATAAACGATCTTTTAGTCGAAAAAGACTCGCAAAAACTAAAAAATGACCCCACTTATAGAATTCAGAATAAACTAAAAATAACAATAAAAAATACTCTCCAACATAGATAGAATTAAATATCAACCAATAATACGATTGCATATAAAAAGACATGGCATATATCAACTCTATTGATTATTCTTCAACCAACAATCTTAGAACATGCCAAATGAAAGTTTGGCGAAATATACAAATGGAGGTGTTTGATCTAAAACAATTTCTTTCGCATTAATATTTCATATCATGAGCTAAGGAGCTATTTACTTTTAACACGTCAAGATGTAGAACTTCAAATATAATAAAATAAACACAAAACAAGTCAGGAACAGAGCTGATTTGCTTTTGAACCAAACCTAGCAATTTCATGACTACGATGTATAATGACCAAAATATGTTACAGTAAAAAAGGTCAAAAAGACATAATATTTTTTCCGCAATTAACTTCTATGCGCCAAATTATAATTCCACTAAAGTTTTAATTATACTATAAAATTCCTCGACGCTTTACCAGAATTTCCTCGAACGCAGGCATTACGCTTTGATAATTTCAATAAATCTCCTCAAATGGACGTGACTATAATTTCAGCTATTATTGCGGATTTTATCATTAACCGTCCGGCTTTCCCATTACGTTTTATGCTCTACTGCTAGATGAAAATTAATACAAAAATATTATACTTTTCTGTCTTCCTAAAAATATTCCCTTTTTAAATCCTGCTGGATTGTAGGTTCAAATTTATATTACGGTTTAATTTTCTAATTGCATGAATTAACATTTTTTGTTCATAAAAACGTAGAAAATCCGTTTACTTTATGTGATATAGAAGAGTATTCCGTTTTCCAAGAAATGACGAAGGCCAGTTAAAATGACAATTGCCTAATTGAATTAGTTATTAGGTAAAAGGAACTAGTCTATTGGACTTAGTTTTTCAGCAAGTAAAAAACGGAATAACTCAAATACTAACGGTTTTATTTAATTTTTTATATTGGGACCGAACGGTTCTGACGGATCAGACAGTAGCTCATAATAGACTAGACATTATACTAATAGATAAAATTTCTAGGCGAACTACACTAATCGACATTGCTGTACCTAACAACAACAACTTAAGGCCAAAATACCACGAGAAGATCGCCAAGTACAGAGATCTGGAGGTCCAAATCCGAAGACAATGGGTAATGAACAGCGTCCAAACGATTTCCATAATACTGTCAACAACTGGAGTGATACCAAAGAACCTCCTGCAGAACATCAAGGGACTAGGCTTTAGTGAGTATCTGTATAAGCCGATGCAAAAAACGATTCTCCTAGCAACCGCGCGAACCGTCCGAAAGTTCGTAGGAAATACAACAGACAACGTCACCTAGGACCCGATAACATAGAAAAGGTTCCCACAGAGCTTCATACGTTTGGTGTCCTTGTATGCTTGGTATGAGTAAATAATCCCTGGAGGGAGTGCGAAGCCGTTTGGCTTGTAAAGAATAATAATAATAATAATATCATCGCACTTCGCACTCCCTCCAGGGATTATTCACTCATACCAGGTATACAAAGACACCAAAAGTATGAAGCTCTGTGGGGACCCTTTCCATGTTATCGGGTCCTATGGGGCGTAGTCTTCTGCACTTCCTACAAACTTTCGGACGGTTCGCGCGGTTGCAAGGAGAACCGCTTTCTGAATCGGTTTATACAGATGCTCACTAAGGCCCAGACCCTTGATGCTCGGCAGGAGGTTCTTTGGCATCACTCCAGTTGTTGACAGTATTATAGGAATCGTGTGGACGCTGTTCATTACCCACTGTCTGTGGATTTGCACCTCTAGATCTCTGTATTTGGCGATCTTCTCATTGTATTTTGACTTTAGGTTGTTGTTGTTCGGTACAACGATGTCGATTAGTGTAGTTCGCCTGGAAATTTTATCTGTTAGTATAATGTCTGGCCTGTTATGAGCAACTGTTTGATCTGTTAGGACCGTTCGATTGGGATTATACTGGGGTATAACTTGGACTCGTTGTTTTCAAGCATTGGCTCTGGATTATATTGGCTAACTCTTGATGGAGTATCTTAGCGGCTGAGTCGCGTCTTTCTTTATACTTGGTTGCGACAAACGCTTGGCATCTTCCAGTTAGGTGCTGGGATTGTCTCTGATGTTCTCCAGTCATATCTACATTGGTCATTTTCTATTAAGAGATCTCTGATGATGAACTTCCGATAGTTCTTCGTCGGAATAATCTGGTTTTGGATAACTAACAAAAAACCCTCCGTTTCCGGAGACATCTGTCCGGAAATCAACCAGTAGTTCAACACACTGATTATAAATATATTTCATTATTTGTGCGATGTTTCAATAATCTAACAATGATTATATATAATAAAGTGAATATTTAAAAAGTGAATTAATCCACGATTATATAGAATTTTGAATTACGCTAATTGCTTCTTTTTTCTATAAATACTTGTTCACTTACATTTTTTTGATATTCAAAGAAACATGCTAAACGGGGTCTAATGAAATTTTTCTGAAAATTCTAAAAGCCTCAGCACAAATATACAACATGAAGTTAATTATTATAGGATTAGTCAATAATGATAAAAAACTATAATAATTCATCATAATGTATATATTTAAAAAGTGCATAGATAAAATAATGGTTAAAATCAGAATATGTTTGTATGTTTATTATTAATTCGCAAATATACCAAAATCGTCCGATTTTTATGATTCAAGATGCATTATTTTCGCCAATTAATGATCTTTGATGTATTCTGACTGAGATGGATTCGTTTAATTATATTGCATTATTGGTAAATTAACTATATCTGATCTATTTGCGCTAGGACTATTAAAGGAAGGGATGCCTGAAACATAGGCATGAAAAAGCACGTGAGAACGGAATTTAATAAAATTTCGTTGGCCTTCTTTCTTAAAATCTCTGGGGTTCATAAGACAGATCGAAGCCGTGACGGGTAAGTGCTAGTCATCAATAAATGAAACTAAAAATAATCACGAATGTTTCAATACGCCTTCCCATAGAAAGAGTAATATCGAATTACATTAGATTAAATATCATTTATTTCTTCAATTAAAAAATAATCCATAAGTATTTCAATATTGGAAGGAAAGGTCAACAAAAGTACTATTTATTACAAAAAATGTCTACATAATAAAAGAAATGTTTTTGATAAAGCGCAGATCGATAGCTATCAAGTGGTAAGAGCTCTTTTATCCTTGTATCGTGATTTTGTGTAGGACGATTAGCTAGAAAAGCCACTTTATTTTTTTTTTAAGATATTTATAGATAGAAAGAGTATTATCAATGAAATTTTCGCAAATGTATAACAGTAATAGTTTTTAAAGTTAACTCTTGGAGCCGATGTCTGTTTACTGAATGATAGTATTGGCATAGTTAAGAGTTAAGACAACGTCAGGATTACAGTGATTACCTGTGTATGGATTTTTATGGGTAACAGCTGTTCCTTACCATTTTACACATTTTTTCAACATGTGTGAGCCTTAGATTTTTGACAATTCAAAAGACTTTAAAATATAATTATAATTTTCAAATATTATGTCTTATTAGTTGTATTCTAAGGGTTTACTGGAGAATATTATAAACTTACTTTTAGCGTAATTTAGAGTCCACCCCAAAAATAATATTCCTATAAACTAGCAGTAAAATATTTCACATAATTTTTAATAAATAAAACATTTCCATCATCCTCATAGGAAGCTACAGAAATATCTATAGAACATCTACATGAACATACGAAAAAAATTATCTAGTAGACTGGATACCTCTACTGTTATGTAGTTTGACACGCTGATCAAAATGGCATATTCAGGTTAGGTTTTTCCGTAAATCCGCGAAAATGATCCAAACAGGCCAAAATTAGCAATTTATCAAGTTGAATGATAATTTTGACAACTCAGGTCACTCTTGTCACAATACAATCATATTCTGGCCCCACCTCGACGCATTTTGATGCACTGAAACCGAATTGGAGATCCAGATTGTCCCATCAAGTCGGGGTTTTGTGTAACTTGCGAAAAAGATCCACTTCTCGGATTGAATAGTAATTTAAATAAGTCAAATGACTCTTATTAAAGTAACTTCCTAGCTAAGCGTCCTTAACTACATTATATATCCATAACGTAATTTATATATATATATATATATATATATATATATATATATATATATATATTCCAAACTAGGGTTATTGGGGACGCAGTCTGTTTAAATTTGTAGGCCTTGGTAAGGATTGGATCTCTTCTTCAGGACTTCCCTGTAATTATTAATTAAACATTTAGAGTATTAACCTGACTTATAATTATTAAGTAACTCACCAATGTGGATTGAATAAGAAGCAAGTACATACACGTTTGAAGAACAGGGGAAAAAACCCATCATTAGCATTGTTTAATTATATTTAGAGGCATATTTTGATAAAATAATAAAAATTCGTTGAAATTCTAGAAAATTCTCAGTGCAATCCCAGTTAATATTGTGAGCTTGATGAAAAACATGCTCAGCCACCTCTATAAATGTCACTACGATGAGCGAGTGAGTCTGCCTTTGAGGCTTCTGGAACCTTATAAACTATGCAGGACGTCTCATTCAGCTGTAACGGCGTTTTGGTTTTAGAATAAATTTTAGATAGAGTAAGTAATTGTTTTCTAGCTATTTTAATATCTGTATTTTTAAATATATTCATCAATTTGCCAATGAGATTTTCTATATGCTGTAGTGTGTGGAAAAACTAAATTTGTACTGTTACATTTGATAGAGTGTTAACTGGGCTTAAAGATTGAGTATGTAACAGAGACGGTTGACAAGGTATTTCAAAGATGTTTTCAGGAATATTGTATTTAGTGTTATAAAGAAATTTTTTAATAATGTTGTCAGAGTAAGAATTCTCCAGTGGTATATCGTTAAGTTGGCGCAATGCCTCTGCTCTAAAATTCGGGTGTGTCATTTTCAGCTCTATTTTTCATGCCTAAGATGAGATTGATTTTCGATCTCTTAGCATGATACGAATGGTATCAGTAGCCGCCGAGATCTCAAGACTTAAACCCTCTTGACCTAAAGGTAAAATTTTTCAGACTAAGACTGTCAGTTAACCAATGCGAAACATTTCAATATTTAATAATATGGTAAATTTTAAAAAATCTTTTAAAAATAGGAGACTAAATGGGAGATATTATTGAAAATGATTTGGAAAGGTCGATATTTTAAACATTTTTTTTGCTCACATAGGTAAATATATGTCACCAAATATACTACCACTAAAAAAATAAAATTTATTTCTACCATTAAAAATTCATTTTTCCCCATCTCTCATCTCAGAGACTGATTTAATTTTGCATATTAGTAGTTTAGAAAGTAATTCACCGGCAGAAGCCTTTACTATTTATAATAAATTTAAATATTTCGACAAACAAAATACCTTTAGAATGAAAGAAAGCTACAGTTACACCGGTATTAAAGAAAGGTGACTCACAAGATAAAATATATTATAGACCAATATTTCTGATTAGTGATTTTGGGAAACTTTTTGAAAAAAGTATCAGGCAAAAGCTTGCAGATTTTTTGGACAAAGAAAATATAATATTTGACAAACAATTTGGTTTTCAAAAACAAACAAGTACGATGTTCTATTTAACGAATGAAATTTTACAAAAAATAAAAAATAGAAAATGTGTGGGGGTAATTTTGTACCTTGTCAAAGTATTTAAAGAGGTCTCAACGTCGAAAACACTAAATTTATTTCATTTTCCGTAATAAAAGTTGATCTTCTTCTTCTGCGGTTGCCATGTGCTATGTCACACGTCGGCGATCATTTGTCCATCTCATGGTCACATTTTAACTAGAATGCTCTCCTCAGCCTGTCTAAATATGGTTGCGGCGTCTGATACCACACCAGTTTCTTATATTGCGGAACCAAAAGCTTTGTTTTCGACCTGGCCCCCCGTTTGCCTTCAATTTTTCCTGTAGTATTAGCCTTGGTATGGAGTAGCGAGATCCTCTTAGTATATGCCCTACATATGACACTTCTCGTTGTTTTACAGTGTCCGTTAGTTGTCTTTCTACGCTAGCTCCTCGTCGAACTTCATCATTCGTTATGTGAGCAGTCCAGGGGATACACAGTAGTCGGCCAAGTGTCCACAATTCAAAAGCTTCTATCCGATTCAGCGTCCCAGCCTTAAGTGATCAACCAAGAGAATAAACTCTTAAAATTTCTTTACCAACCTGTAACTGTATGACTGCGTGCGATAACGGCGCTAAAATCACTAGAGTCGAGCATATATTCCATCATGTGAGATTACGTGAAAATACATTATAACATATGTTAGAAAATTTAAGTCATCACATTTCTTATGAAAAAGTGATCCTGATTAAACAAATTTAATTTTTAATATGATACAATTTATATTATCCTGACTAAAAATTATCCTTGTCACAACTTGATAATTTTGATGTTTTCTCAAATAATCTTTGGAAGGCCTATATTAAAAAATACATATTTCACAAAAAATAGATCACGGAAAAATTCAGCCTGCTTCCGTACTGATTATGTGAGAAAATTCAATTTTATTTCTGATAAGCGAGAACATGAAAACTACATAGTATATTGAATTTTAACAGAAGTAACAGAAAATAGGATATAAAATACATCATATTAAGAATTGGATATGTTTGGCCAGGAATACTCAACCATAAAAAATGTGCAGGGCTCCTTACCTATCTGTTGTTAAAAGAATTCGTGAATTAGACATATGGATACGTCAGTAGGTAGGGACTTTCATTCATCTTCTGAATAAAACAACGAATAGTTGCTGCTAACGAAACTTTTATTATTGTAATGATCTGTATATGAATAAAGAAATAAAAGCTGGCATAATAACGATTTATTTATATTGAAACAACTAACCAATATTTCGAAAAACAAACAGGCACATATTGTAGTTATTTTATAAGTACCAAACAAGACTGAAGCAAAACAAAAGTTAAACTTATACAGAAGGAGTCTTGCTATAATGAGATTATTTAAAATGAAGTTTTTTGTTTAAATTTACATATTTATTGTATATTATATATAAGAAAGTGGCTCACAAAAACTTATAACTAAAAATTTATTTATAAGAAAAAAAAAACTAAGCAGCTCAGATTAATAATAACAGATACATTTAGACATAATTTTGTACTCATAGAGTGGGGATAAATTTAATGGATAATCAGAGAGACCCAGTAGTCTTCGTATCTATTTTATTTGTGACTTATGTACTTAACAGGTTTTGTGATTAGTAGATTTTTACTAGCTTTTAAAATGTATTAAAGTTTAAAGCTTTGTTAATTAAGCACTTCGTGTAACGCTGCTTATTATTTACTTTTAGGTATCGAGTACTTGGTCAAAAGGTTTATTTACTTCCCCCATAGCTACAACGTTTTCTTGGCATTTTAGAAGTAACATTATAGTAAAAGTAAAATACTACAAAGCATCCCCACTTATATATCTATTTTTTCATACTACTATTTCATACTTAAAAGATCTTGGCGCATACCGACACAAAATTTTTGAATGAGATGCTTTATCTGCTTTGTTTTTTAATCTGAGCTTTGTAGTCAGTTATGTATTTCTTGTAATTGTACAAAAAATCTATATATAGATAAACTTACATTTTCAAAAAAAAAATATTTCAACTTATAATAACAAAAATCTTTCTTTAAAGTAAAGCATTCAAAAATAAATGGCACCAATTTATTTTTTAACTTTACATACAAAAAAATCTATGTATCTTTTCTAGTTACATATTTTGTTAATAAAATTTATACCCTATTTTTCGGATTTCGTTTTTTAGATCTTGTTCCACTTTCAGGGAGAATATCAAAAAAGTAGCTTTGAGTAGATTCTAATATTGAACTTATTGTATTTGGGTATTGTAAATTAAATACATACTAAAAACAAAAAATGGTTACAAAAGCATGAGTAAATGTTAAATATTCCTCTGCTACTATCTTCTTTTCCATGCAAATCTTAAAGAATAAATTTTCATCAACATCTAAAAATTGAAAATTGTTGTACTAAATTTGTAGGTACAGCATCAATCTGTAATTTTACAAAACTTTTGTTATAAAAATAGTTTTAAATATCATGACCATTTAAAGAAAAATATATAGGGTAAATAATATTTTGGTCTTTAGTATACCAATTTAAAGAAAA
This sequence comes from Diaprepes abbreviatus, assembly GCA_034092305.1. Classification (NCBI taxonomy): domain Eukaryota; kingdom Metazoa; phylum Arthropoda; class Insecta; order Coleoptera; family Curculionidae; genus Diaprepes; species Diaprepes abbreviatus. The sequence continues at coordinate 844,319 of JASJET010000178.1, read as the reverse complement.
TAAATGTTAAAAAAATTGTTTCTGGTCACATTTTTGTTGTCTTAATTGTATCGGCAACGCCAGTGGGGCACTTGGAAATAAATGTTTAAATTATGTGGTCTGCTTTTCTTTGTAACTTAAAAAACTACAAATTTGAAATTAGCAAAATAAATTTAACAATGTGCAGCAAAAATAAAAATTTATTTCTTTTCTTTTCATTTTTTTTTTCATCTGCTGTACACTTTTTTCTATTCACTGATTTTGTTTCCAGTACAACGTACCGATAGAATGAAATTTACCTGATGAAAATTGTTTAAAGTCAAATGTTTTTACTTAAAACAGTCCATTATTACCTATTTTAATTGATTACAATTAAACAAAGAAAGAAAATCAAAGCAAAATGCAAATTGTTTTTTTTATTATTCAAGGCTTGATGTCTTCATTTTCAAGCACTACTTTAAGAGGGAGTACAAAATTTATATTGTTTTTATTATACTTCTCTCATAAAAACGTAGTTCTTAAAATTCCACTATTTGGATTATGTAGTAGAAAAAATAAATCTTTTTCAATTATTTCGGGAGCTACATTTAAACCATGTGCATTTAAAATACTAACTATAAACTATGTGTTTAACTTACCAATATCAAAAATTGTAGAAATTAAAAATTGTATTGAAGATTTACTAAATTTAGTTGCAAATGTTAAATAAAGATTAGAAAACAAATTTAATGCTAGTGATAGGCCCTCCTTACTTTTTTAATTTGACGGTATTTTATTGCCGTTATTTAAATATGTGATATTTTTTTCTACCGATTCAACATTTTCTCTATTAATGTTAATATCAGCAGAATTTTGGCAGTTTTCTAAATGCTCTCTGAAAAAATGAACCCTTAATGTGTTTTTATTATTAAAAATCGTTTCAGATTTACACCTAAATGGACACCGAAAGGTTTTTCTCGACTTACCTGTCAATATCCACTTGTAACTAAAACACAATATGCTTTGTAAAAAGAAACTATTGCACCAAACGTGTTATCTATGCAATTAGTATAAAAATAATGGCCGACTGCCACGTCTCACTGCTGCTCTTGGGAGCTGCGTGGGGGAAGCATCATAGGCGATTTAACATTATTTTATATCATTTTACATTATTTTACATTATGTTATATTATTTTACAATATCTTTCATTATTTTACATTATTTTACATTGTTTTAAATTATTTTATCTTATTTTACACTATTGCAAATTAATTTACTGTTTTTATGTAATCATACTTGATATCATATGTCATGGGACAAAACACATTGTACACTTAGTAAAATTTCAATAGCAGTAAAAGTATTTAGATGTAGATTTACATGCGTTTTTTACTGTGTATACTTTAGTTGAGTTTGTACTTAGATATTTTATTATTGTTTGACGATATGCTTGCACTACAACTATAAAAGGTCTGGAAATTTGCCAGAATAAAATAATAAAAATAATATACAAACCAAATTAAGATATTTAACTCAACAATTATATCAAGAAATACAAGTGTTAAATGTTAAATCATTATATTGTCACGGCTGTTTGGAATATTTTTTTAAGAATTCTAAACTCTCACAGCGACAAATGCGTACTTATGTCACTCGATTCACGACAAATAAATCAGTTTTTATACCAATATTAAATAAAACGTATATTCAAGGCACCCTCTTTTATTTTGCTGCAAAATTTTTTAACTGTCTGCCACTTTATAAATAAACTTATTACATTTAAGAATGAAACTAAAGAATTTATCCTTAGAAACTCAAATACATTTTTACAAATTGTGTATATTAGGAATGTATGTATTTGTCCTGCATGTCCTGCATTCTGATTTCCTTTTCGATGCACGATGAGTACGTTTTTATCATATAAAAATATTGATATTTTTTTAACATAAAATATCACGTATTTTAATTTGTGTTAATTCTAGAACCATGATAAAATTTTCGGTTTGATTTTATTTTACATGAAAATATAAAATAAATAATATTATTTTTATTATTCAAAATGGAAATCAGCAAAATCTCTAAAAACACGTTTTGCGTCATTACGTTTTGTGCCCTAGAGCTATGTGAAAATTATTCCATAAATGCATATTTTCGTATTTCCAAAAATGTTTTTAAATCGCCTACATTTAAAAAATTTGGTATATTTTATTACAGATTTTAAATTTTAAAATGCATTTGTTTAGGAATATTTATTTAATTTTCCATACTTTATGCAATATTACGCTAAATTATAAATAAGACATAAATTGTTTGATTTAACTGAGTTTATGCATGATAAGTTAAAGTAAATATTCAAGTAGGTATACAATTTTTTTGCCCAAACTACATGAATTTGACAAGCGTAAGGCTGACCAGCAGAAAATAAGAATAGGTTTTTCATGTGTAGTCTTCAGTTTGTTCGTAAGTAGTCGTTAGCTGTTACTCTCATAATTATTTTGATTTTCTTTCAATCAGTTTGAATGAGTTGATCGTGATTTTAATAGTCTGTGCTTACTTTTGGTTTATAATAATGTATCAGTGTATAAACTGTTCTGTAAATCCCATGGTATAGTCCTGGAAATAATTATTTTTGGTAAGTTTATGATATTTTTCGTCAATATCGGGTTAAAATTTTTTGTAATGGCGATTTTTAACCTTGTATATAACAATTTTGGCTTAAAAACGTTTAACAAACCTACGATTTTCATGTTTTTTTACGCTAATGTATTGCATTTATCTTTTTGGCTAGTTTAAAAAGTTTTTCCAATTAACCCTTGTGAAGGTTACATTAACAATAACATACAGGGTGAAACAATAGTGCGACAAATTATCCTATCTCTATCTTATTTTTTAAAAATTTTAAGCAATGTTTTAATTAAAGTTGTATAATATGGAAATTTGTACAATCTAAAAATAGTTTTAATTATACGGTGTGTTTCATGACAGCGTGGCGCTAAAAATTATTTTTTTTAATACAACACCCCGTATATATACATATATATATATATATATATATATATATATATATATATATATATATATATATGTATATATATATATATATATATATATATATATATATATATATATATATTTGTATATAATAAATTTTATTACGAAGTTGCTAACTTTTCAAAAAAATTTTGTGTCACTATAATTTACTACATTTTTCACTCTACAGCAATTATAGTACACCATTGAGAAAGAGTAATGTATTATTAAAAGTTTAATATAGCGTCTAAGCAATTATCTCATACAAGGTGTTTGCCAAAACTTTGTCCATTTCATGAAATATAAATTTTCCTTTGATTTTTTAAATGGAACTCACTCTATATAACTACTTTACTATGTAAAGTTATTGTTTCTCTATCACTTTTCTTAAAGCTTTCCTATACCTATTAACTCTAGTTTTTTCCATCTATTCATTTCAAAAATACTTTAACCTACTGATATTTAGTTCGTTATGAGTTTTAAATTTCAAAGTAATATTTGTCGTTTATCTATCACTACTAAAGAGTATTGTTTTAACTTGTTTTATAAAAAATACAATTTGAGAGTCCAAATTTTAAATAATTAATTTTTCACACGCCCAGATGTTTGATATGATTTTTGTTTTGGGAGCAAATGAATACGCTATTAGCGAAAAGATTGTATTAACAACGATTTCCCGAGGGACATCAGCCTGAAAAAAGGACATTGAACGTTTTCAAATAACTGACAGCGTGACATGTAACAAAATTTCTTGAAAAAAACGTGCTCATACTGAAGAAAATCAATTAAAAATAACGCTTACAAGCCAAAAAGATAATGCAACTAAACGACTCAACATGATTATAAAGACAAGTCAACCAATTTTCCAGCCCCCAATCCTAAAGAATGACCCAGACAAAACGGGAAGTCAAGGCAAGATGGCCTCCACTTGTAACCAAAAATTTGCCTGCACATAACACGCTTCTACTTTTAAACGTCAAAAGAGACTTTAAAGAGGTAACATGTTGACAGAAATAACAGTTCAAAAATGACCCTGAGCAACAATAGTGGGTTTAAACCGATATGTTAATTAATTAATGGTTAACATTTTCTGCTCTAAATCAAATCGGCATCCATGAATTAGTTTTATTTTTAAATTAAGGAATATCTATTTTCCGCCAGCTGACACAGAATAAGTTGCCCGTCCAATTATTCTAAGCAAGTTCAGGAAAACTACCATAAAAAAAAGATAAAAGTAAGAATTACACTCTAATAGTAGGCAAGAAAACCGAAATCTCTCTAAAAAAATAGTAATAGGAATTTCATTATCTAAATAAATAAACAACCTAGCACAGTGTAGTAGAATATCGGCATAATGGTTAAATTCAAAATAAAATTAACCCAAACCGTATTTTGTAGTGTAGGAGTATAGGAAAATTTAAGAAAGATAAAAAACAATCGATTTGGGAAGAAAATTTGCATGGAAGTAGAATTAGGAGGGTTCGTAATATAGCAAAACCAAAAATGCAACAGTAAACATAAGCTGAAATTTTAATTGTGAATTTCCTCGAAAATCTTTTTTCAATTTTCAAAACAAGAATAATTAGAGGGAGCCAGATCAAAACTATATGAGCTTTCCTCGTCGTTACTCGATTATATTCTTGCGCAGCTGCCGTAGTAAGCACAGTAATACTCCGCTGTTTAAAATCTTTTATTAGGAAACCAAGGCAGTTCTAAATAATAGTGGCTTTAAGCGTTTTGACATTTTGAGCTGCCTTGGCTTTTTTGGGACTATTGCCTCGTTCCGCTGTATCTCTACTAATAAATTTCTTTTCAGAGTTATATAGTAATAAAGAATCATAGTTTCATCTCCTGTCACAATCAATTTGATAACTCTCTTCGCATCTTCATAGCAAAGCTCCAGAAATTGTTCACTCGACTCGAAGATCTTCATGAACTACGCCAAAGATACAAGAAATTCACTTTGCACTCATTTTTATCATCGTTGGATGTTTATGTAGAATCCATTTTAAGCAGCTATTTATTTAGCCTTCAATGGACTTTGACCACAATCACAATTAAACTAACTGACGCAGCACGTTGATATTATATATCAGGCTTGTTGAGACTTGAGTCAGACACTTTTTATCATATGAGGCAAGAATTCATCGACCGCAAAGGTTACCTAAACGAAAACAAGATATTTTTCATACTACGGTTAGACACACTGCTTTCCAAGTATATACTCAACAGATTAATTTACATTGCTAATAGAATCGAGTAGTCTGACATGCTTTTATCAGCCTCTTGAACGTGGCCTAGTTTTCCTGGTTACTGTTACCCCAAGAAAGAATTTTATTCTATCCAGATTTTAATTAAAATGTAAAAGTTGTCATGCCATCAACTCCCCGGCACATTTTTAAGTGCGATATCAAGTATTTCATCACAAGAGGTTTAGTTGTTATGTAACTTCATTAAGATGCCCTTTATGATAACTTGGCGCTGTTAGAAAACGATTTTAGAAACTGGTGGTGTTTTCTCCTCAAAATCTTTTGCTTTTTTAGTTGGAATGCTGTAAGATAATTTCAAAAAGCTTTTTAAATTATTTAATTTTAGGACTTAAAAATTTTAAACAATTAATATCGTATGATAATTATATTATTTATTATTAAAGTTGGACTAAATTCTTGTATAATCAAATTTTAATAAACAGGTTATATAAAGTGAGTAAATAGTTAAGAAAAAACCATTAACTCCCGGTATAATCAAAAGTGCCACCATCTTCAAAATATTTTAGCATAATAGCCCCATCGAAACTTTCCAAAGTTTTTTTTCGAGAAATCAATCGCAGCAGTTCGTCGTGGAAACTAATATATATATATATATATATATATATATATATATATATATATATATATATATATAATGAAAATTTTCGTAACAAAACTTGTTTGAAGAAGACAATAATAATTTTTAAAACTCATTAAATTTATGCATTTGCTAACGACTTTTTTACAAATAAGAATAACGAATAGAAAGGTAAATTCTAGTAGACATTTTAGGGAACTGTATTTTAAATTTACCTGACGTAGTCTTCAACAATAAACTTTCTTAAACTTTTAGAAACTTTATTCACATTACTCTCACAACTTGTTTTTTATTTAAATGAGGAAAGTCCCACTGCATTCTCTTGTGCAACTGAATAAAATACTTGGAAAGTGAATTTAAAAGTTATTTATTATAATTAAATTTTTTGTTTAAATTTTGCGGAAAGTAAGAAATATTAGGAAAAATAATAGGTCAGATTATTAAGGAAGTATTGTGAACTTTTGGGTCAAAATTTTTTTTCTTACATTTGTATTGTCTTACGTTAATTATGAAAGTACTTACCCTCTTTTTTGTGCGATATGTGTATATTTATCATGCCTATTAGGTATTTAAAAAAAGCCTTTCAGAAGACAGATTTGAAGAGATTGAAAAACGTGCTAACGTCTTTAAAGATAATTTTTTAAGGTAAATATTTATTGAATTTCTGATTTTCAAGCCAAACCGCTTCGCACTCCCTCCAAGGAATATTGACTCGCACCAGGTATCCAAAGATACCAAAAGTAGGAAGCCTTTTCATGTTATCGGGTCTTAGGTGGCGTGATCTGCTGTATTTTTCAGAAACTTGAAATAATACAAAAAGCAAAACCTACAAAAATATTTTGTCAATGCAAATTCCACAGTAATAGCAAACCTAACCTGAAAATAATATAAACAGAACAAAATCTATGGAACGAATCAATATAATTTCAAGAGAACTGCTAAAAAAAAATGAAACGAATAATTACACGCAGATAGTATGCAAGAAAACCGAAATTTAACTGGAAAAAAGGTAACAGTAAGTACAACAATAATAGAAATAAATACAACCACTCACAGTCTAGAGAATGCCAAGCAAAATAACATACATAGGGGTCAAACATTGCTATTCAAACGTAACTTAAAAACCGTACTTTTAATGTAAGAATGTACAAAAATTCAGGAGGATGACAAACAAAAAAAAGCAGCAGCTAACCGAGAAATAGTATGTCTTTATTCGAAGAATTTATTGAACCATGGTAAACTTAAAATGAATAATTAAAATATAGCAGAAAAGCTAATTTTTATGACGTAATTTTATTACAACGAATACGATACTCCAAAACTAATCTAATCATATTTATGGAAACGTCATTCGATCTTACGAGACGTAGCATGTTTCGAAAAGAAACGTTTAAAACTCTTTGGTAACTTTATTCACATTACTCCTCAAGAACTTTTTATTAAAATGAGAAAACTTTTACTGCAGACTCCGGTATATTTCGAATGAAATAGCAACTATGGCAAAGTGAATTTTTAAATTCAGTTTCGAATTACATTAATGGACTTATGTTTGCGCGTAAAAGTTGTACTAATATGAAAATTTCAATAAGAAAATAGAACGAATAGAAAATGAAATGCATTTGTAAATTTTTGATAATAAATAAGAAACTAAATTTGAAATAATAATGCATTCTAATAGTTGGGAAACTCGGTGGTTTTTCACACCCGATAAAGGCACATGGCTCTATTAAAGTTTTTATATGTATTTGTTCCTCTGTAAAACATGAAGGAGGTGACGTTTAGTTTAGGCTTGCTTCTCTGCGTATGGAATGGGTTCGTTACAAAGTCGGTACAAGAGATCATTTCGTGAACAAATAAATTCTACAAGCATATCTACTATTGTACATGGATGAAATCGTGCTTGTAACAATCCTTTTGCCTACGTGATGTATGTATGTGCGTGCGTAGAGTTGGAGTCTGTACACTACGACCTGATAGATCTATTGTGCCCCCCCCCACCGGTGCCAAGAGCTTATCGGCTAGAGCAGTTCCTTCACTCCTATTTCCCTCAGGAACTTTAGGATGTTGGACGGCTTCTAGGTTGCTAGCTCCTCTTCTTCGATATGGTGTGTTCCAGAGAACTGCATCCTAGGGTTTCCTAGAGCACTGCACTCTAAAATTACATGAATAGAGGTTTCGTCCTCCTCCTCACAGAATCTACATTCTTTTCCTTTTACCAGTTCGAGTTTCTTGAGGTGTCTCTTCTGATCGTGGTTCCCCAGAAGTATCTTCGCTTGACTCAATCCTTGCAGCTCTATCCAATAATTAAATCTCCTGCTTTCTTCAAGGTGGATCGCTCTCCTTCTTCGATTTGGTATGTTCCAAAGAATTGCATCCTAAGGTTTCCTAGAGGGCTGCACTCGAAAATGATATGTCATCCTCCCCCTCACAGAAATTACACTCTCCTCTTTCTACTAGATCGAGTTTCTTGAGGTGTCTCTTCCGGCCGTAGTTTCCCAGAAGTATCTTCGCTTGTCTCAATCCGTGTAGCTCTGTCCAATAATTGGAGCACCTGCTTTCTTCTTCTATCTTTAGTTCTTCCAACATTACGCTGCTACTGATTCCATAGAAAGGCTCTGGCCCCAGAAATGGTGTCTTAGCCCTTTTCTTCACGAGCCAATCTACTATTTCATTCTCCTCTATCCCGATGCGCCGGTACTCACATGAGGGTTCCTACATGATAGCGACTCATGTGTTGTTGCTTGTTAAAAAATAACTAGCTACAGAAAAAAAATTTATTACGTTGGTCAAACCAGACCCTCGATTTAAATCCTGTGGCAGACTCAAGATTACACTCAAAAGGCTATCTAATAAAAGGCAAAATGATGTGCAGAAGTCCTTGAAAGAAAAGATACCACACAAAGCATTAAACTAAAAGAATTTATTTTAAATGTTTATATTTAAATAAGGAATGATCCTTTATTTCATTAAAATATAAAACACCGAAATACTTCATCCAATATGACAATATTTTTTTCTTAGTTCACCCATTTCTTACACAGTAAACTTTGCCAATTGTGTTATTTGCATTTTGCAGTTTGTCTCTAAGTTAATGCACCTGGCTTTTTGGGAACTTTTATTTTGGCTTTTGCGGTAAATATATTGAGCGGGAGGCAGGCGCGGATCCAAGGGGGGGGGGCGGTGGGGGGCGATCGCCCCCCCAAGAGCTTTGAGGTCAGAAAAACACACCCGATTTTGCCTCTAACACTATAGTTTATTCAAGAACTAGAGAGAGTAATAAATCATTTTTTACCCTTTTTTTCATAGGAATAGGTTAGACATTTTATAATTAAAAATACCGATCTATAATAATGGACTATTTGGGTTGGATCGCAATACATATTTGGATGTGTGAAGTGTTAAAAAGGATTTTAATCCTTGTCATAAGCGTCGGAAGGAGGTTTATTTTATCACTAAGTATTTATGGCATAGAATATTATTTCGGTAATAAATTTAAAATTAAAAGTTTATATTATATTATTTTATTTCTTATGATTTCTTAATAGTTCATTTAGAAAATACAGATAATTTTAACATATTTAACAAAAATTACAATTGTATTTTTATTAGTTTTAATTTTGGCATAGAAACCATTTTAGGCACACTCAGACTAAAACATAGCCATTTTCTCTCAAAAAAGTCTAAGTTATAATTTATTTACTTACAAAATACCCATTGTCAAAAATACAAGAAGTTAAACATATGTATATAAAAAAATAAATTCGTCCAAATAATATTAAAATCTTTTAGAGGCTATCGGTCATTTTATTATAAATTAAAAACATTTTTAGGATATTTGACGTTTCAGTTTATTTATTTCTTATACTATTTGCAGAATTACAATTAAACATTAAAAAGAGATTCAAATGTAATTAATTGTTATATGTTACAGAAAATTTAAATAATAAATTGTGTTTACGCTGGTAAACATTACGTATCTAATTCGTAATCAAAGTCAGTGAAGCTATCTTCGCTCAAATTAATTATAATTGGTTCCTCTATCTCACCGATCATGAGATCGAGTTTCCACATTTTCTTTTATTCCTTTATTATATGGATTTTTCTCAATTTTCTGCAGTAAATTTATTCAAAATAATCTTTCAAAAATTCAGATAAATTACTAATTTTGTAAGTTATGTTATTTCTAACAACTCTACCTTTTACTTGGGAGAGATATTTCCTTCTGCAACGGACATTTTCCGGACGATCTATAAAAACAGATTTTTCAGCAAAAATTAAGTTCTCTGAGCAATTTCCAGAGCTCAGTTCTTTTAATTTCAGGTAAATCCCGATTTTCACTGATTTTAATTGGACTTTTGTCGACGGTTGGGATCTGTTTCTCATAATAAACTCTATGTACAACTCCTTTTATCGCAGTTTACATCTCTTCTTCCAACGAGGTTTTTCGTCTGCCTGTGATCGCATGTGGCTTGGGAGTACTAACAATTCTAGTCGTTTTTTTCTCCTTCAGTATTCGGTACATAGTAGATTTTCCAAGTCCTGTCATCTCAACACATCTCAACAGAGCTTTTAACATTATTATCTAGATACTAATATCCTAAGGCATCATAAACATTCATCGTAATAAGTTTTTCGTTGAGGAAAAAATGCTCTGGTCTTGGAATAAATATGGATGTGGAAGCCATATCTTTTGGGTATCTCACTAATCTCAAATAAGATATAAAAATAAGCACAAACAAGATAAATCACTAAGGACACACTGTAAGGTGTACTTTGCTCACTGACAAAAATTAAATTGAACTATCAGAAATTTTATTGTTGCAATAAATTTATAAAAGCTTATAATATTTAAATATAATTAGATTTACGGCAGTCCTTAATTACCTGCGGCACTGGAGCAGGTACGATGGAGGTTTCGGTAACAGTTTTCTACTCTCTCTAGTTCTTGAATAGAGTATAGGAATGTCTATGCTTGGGATCGCCCCTCCCCTCCCCCAATAGCTTTGAGTTCAGGACCCGATTCTGCCTCTTATACTAGGAATGTTTATGCAGCTCGCACCCCCCCCCCCCCCCGTGGACAATTTGTTTTTTTTTGTGATCGCCTCCCCCTCTTCAAAAGCTTCAAATTCAGAAAAATAGACCCGGCCCTGCCTTTTACACTAGAAATGGGAATGTTGCTGGTATCCCCCCCCCCGTCGACAACTTGCTTTTGCTTGCCATACTGTATTTGTGTGATATTATCGCCCCCCCCCCAAAGAGAGAGGCTGGATCCGCCCCTGGCGGGAGGGGGGCTATCAGAATTACCTTGACAACAGTTTTCGTAAAAAAGATCAACAAAGATAGTTAACACACATACATTTTTTGTAGTTAAGGCCAAATCTTTCTTTTTTTGATTTATTATAACAGAGTGTCCTATTTTAGCTCTGGCATTCAAAAATCTCGGAAACCAAAAGTATTCTGAAAAAAAAAAAACAAGAGAGACAAAATTTCCTTCATGTTTAGGGGGCTAAACGTTTATGATTTTGAACTTGCATTTCAAGGTTATTTCAAGGTCAAATCTGTTTTTTCGAATAGGCATTTCTATTTTCTTTTGCAGAAATAGAAAATTGAGAAAATTCCTCGTCTTACTATGTAAATATATTATTTCCTTTTTCCACATCTAGAGGTCATTTGAAGGTCAGTTGCACTTGTCTGACAGAAAAATATAAAAAGACTTAGAAACTAAAGCGGTTTTATGACAAGAGACATAAATTTAACGTTTATGATTTTCAAACTGACCTTCGAGTTGTACTTCAAGGTCAACTTTGTTATTTCGAAAAGGAAATTCTATTTTTTTTAATGCAAAAATGGAAAGTACGAAATATTCTCCGTCAAACGATATAAATAAGTCATATGTTTTTTTTTTCACATCTAGAGACCATTTAAAGTTCAATTGCACTTGTCTGGCGTTTAGAAACCAAACTGTTGAGAAGATTTTAGTAAGAAGTGACATAAGTTTGTTTATGTTTAACCGACTTAATGTTTGTGTCTTGGAACTGACCTCGGTCTTGTAAAAACACGACACAAATGTTCAAAGTGCCCAACTTCACTTTCGATGCCAAGTTGCAGCCTTCTTCTGAAATTCTCTATAGCTCTGAAGGCGGAGATTCATTCGGTTAGTATTTCGATGGGTAACTGCTTGGAAAGACTGAGTGACAGTAATTCGGAACCCACATTAAACTGTAGGTTCAGTTGCTAAATGGTCTCCGCTGCTGATGCGACTTTAATCCAGATCATTTACATTTTCATTGTCAGTTTGAAGTGTCGCAGATCGACAAAATCTTCTCACTCCGTGTATTATATCGTTTCTGGTTGTGGGAGCCGTTATGTGAACAATGTCTTTGAAATATCACCAAAAAAATAGATAGTCGAGGGGACTTGGATCAGGAGATTTTGGAGGCCAACATGCAGAGCCATCATGAATATTGAGACGATTAAGGAATCTTTGAGTTAGAAATACCCGTACACGATTATAGTAATGTGCAGGTGGACTATCTTGCTGGATCCACATTCTTCGTCGGTTATCGGGTTGAATATTTTTTAAATAGTCATGGAAATTATTTTCAAGAAAATCCCTTTCAACAAAAATAAACTCATTTAATCTTTTGGTTTATACGCCTTTTTGTGTTTTTCTATTAGGCAAGTACCACTGATCTTCAGATAAGCTCTAGATGTTAAAAAAGCGTATAGCATATTTATGTCGTTAGACAAGGAATTTTCTCTGCTTCGAATTCTGTAATAAAAGCCCCCTTAAAATAGAAACACTTTTGTCTGTGTTATGTTCTTTTCAGAAAACGCTTATTTTTCGGGATTAATGTTATAAAGTCCCAATCAACGGATGGGTTCCTTTACATATTATTACACAGTTATCGTACATTTACCCAGTTTGTTGTCAACCTAACCCAATTTTGCATATACAAATTAAAGAATTGCGTTTACAAATAATCATATGGCTTTATTTCAAGGAAAATCGAAAAATCTAAGCCTAAAAATATGATTTTAAAATTCTTTGAGATACCATTTCATTCAAGTTTCGAGTGTCTAAAAGAAAACTTTTCTCATTTAAATAAAAAGTTTTTAAAAAGCAATGTGAATAAAGTCACAGGAGGGCTTCGAGGCTTTCATTTCGGCAGGCTACGTCTCGCGAGATGGAAAGACGCCTTTTTAAAAAACGTCTTACCGATCAGGGTTGGACTGAAGAAGGAGGAGGATTTTTACTTCAAAGACATCTTAAAAAAGAAAAAATAGACATCGAAAAAGGTCAAGGATAAGTTGAAAATGATGATCGACAGTTTACCTCACATTAAAAGCCACTAGAGTTCAGCCTTCCCGGATCTGGGCCTCCTCTCGTCCCTATCTTGTTTCTTTGATGTGTTGTTTTTATTAGAGTTATCCATGTATGTTTTAATTAGAGTTTTCCATGTGTTTGAGATGTTTTGGGCATCATCTCTCTTGTTATGGTTTTCAATTTTTTCTATTTCAGTAGCTTCTCTGGTGATGCGCGTTCTATAATACTTTATGGGAGCGATCTGTTTGACCTCCTGAAAATTTATAGTATGTCCTGATGAAGTTGGAATAAAACTGATGTGGTTTTCTTATTCTTAATAGTGTTTTTTTTGTTCTTGAACTCGTAAAGATTATTCTGCTTGTTCGGCCGATGTATTCTTTTTCATTGTCTCTACATGGGATGCTGTACACTCCCTGGTTTTTCAATGGTATTTTTTTTTTGATGACTTGTGGATTGTTGTTTGTGGCTTGTAAATTATGCATATGTCATGCTTCGTTAGAATTTTTCAGTTACGTCTGTTACACCTTTTATGTATGGCAGTGTGGTTTTTGGTTTGGATTTGTCATCTTCATTTTTCTGTGCTATCGCATTTATGTTTAGTTTTATGACCTTTTTGATATTGTGTTCTTTGTAGTTGTTTTGTTTTAGGGCTGTTGTGATGCGAACTCAGCGGTTCGTAAGTTTGGTTAGTCGCAAGGATCGGCATATCAGTGTATTGGCGACTGATTATAACTGTGATGGATGGTGGTGAGATTCGGCATTTAGGTATCTGTTCTGGGTGTATTTGGGTTTTCTATGGACCGTATAATCAATGCTTAGGTCGTCTTTTCTGGTGATTAGGAGGTCAAGAAAAGGTAGCCCCTTATTGGCTTCGACCTCCAATGTGAACCGTATGCAGTGATGAATGCTGTTAATTCCTCTAAAGATATTTCTAGGTTAGATCTTTCGTGTGGATGAAGATGTCATCCACGTAACGTTTTCAGAGGGATGGTTTTGCTTTGGTTTTTCTTAAAGCTACTGTTTCAAAATATTTTATAAAAAGGTTTGCGATGACGGTGATAGTGGAGATCCCATAGGAGGACCACCTGTCTGTCGATAGAAGCTATTTTCATAGGAAAAATATGTGTTCGAAAAAACTTTTCAGCCAGATTCACTAAGAAGATTTAAGAGTTACACCCGATCTAGTTGCCATTTTAATCTTCCAGTCGACGAGTTTTCTTTTGCTTATGATATTGTTATAATTTATATTACATATGTCAACAAATCAACTCTTATATCTGCATATTGAAGATATAAACCTTGCGTCATAGCCTTGAAATATGTAGGGGAAATAGTTGTATATTGAAAATAAATAAAATCTCCATTTTTTTCTGGTTCAGTAATAAAATAAGGTGATTTTTTATGCTTTTATATGTAGGTTTTAAAACTTGCTTGTTGTTCTTGTTGCTCTTGTCAGTTTAAGCCCTCTGCTCTCAATTTAAGATGGTTTTAAAAATTAACCACATTAGTGAATCCTTCATTTTTCTAAAGCTCTACAGTCTCTGAACTTCATAGCACTTCCAAACACATATTAAGCAAATAATACGATGGCTAGAGATATAAAACTAGTAAGCCGTAAAACAAATCAGAAATTATAATTTATTTGCCTAAAACGTTTTCTAAAAGAGAGGAAAACTTCAAAAAGAAAATAACTCTTCTGAAACACTTGAAGGCTTGTAACCAAAAACGATGAATATAAACTTCAAATTATGATATTCTTAGTTGAAATTATCAAACAATATCACTGGGGCCCGTTGTCTCACTACAACTCTGTACCATCATTTTCGGTTTAATAAAATTTCCTTCTTATTCTTAAGTGTAGTGTTATAGAAAGACAAGTTGTTTATTTTCCAGGGAATTAGGCCCAGATAAAAAAATAGATAATTTTAAAGCTAAGATATTACCAATCACCTGTGTAGTTTCCTTTAATATGTAGAAATAGTTGATTTTTTATTTGTCTTCAACTAATTGCTTACCTAAAAATAAAAATTTCTTTGTTGTATTGTCAAGTAGCTACAATTTCTCTAATTTTTAATTACGCTTTCACTTTTAGTAATATTTTTGATTTCTTTCTGAATTAAAGATTCCTCTCGAGAATAAATATATATTAAAGGCAAAAGAAATTTGTTATGAGTAACGTATTACCAAAAAATTCCCAGAAATATTTTTTTAGAATAGTAATTTTGTATATTCCTACGGGACCGAGCTTTGTGAAATGAAAGCTCTAAATCTCAGGCGAGTTTATTCATATTACATTTTAAGAAATTTATTTATGAGCTGCTACAAAAAACAACCAGTTATTTTTTGAATAGTGTCAGTTTCTCAGTTGTTTACTGAAATGTAATAAATGACACTGTTTGAACTCTTCAATAAATACTGAACATCTCACATTAGGCAATAAAAATTGTTCGGAGTCAAATTATAATGAAAATATAATGGCGGACAGACAAACTTATACTGTTTACGTGCCCTAAAAAACTCACGAAGAAGATATCTGAAGTGTCCGACTCCGTTTTTAATGAAACTTGTAGAGGACACAAAAATAAGAGACACGTGTATGTGTGTGATTTTTTTTATCTGAGATTCATTATAACAGGGTGTAAACCACCCCTAAAGTTAACACCAAAAAACAGTATCTTTGAAATATCTCAGGTGGTAAGTGAGATATCTCTACAAAACAAAATGGAAATAGAAAAACCCACTAAACAAAAAATATTAAGTTAAAAATATTGACATTACAAAAACTATTCATTAAAATTGAAAGAGTAAAAGCACCTATCAGACAGCCATTCATTTACCGGTCTCTTAAAGCAATTAATCGACTCGGTAAGCTAGATATCTCTTGGTAACATCCTTACGGCTTTTATCGACTCTCTCATAGAAGGTGGAGTTATGTAAAGCTACCTTTAGGTCATAACCATGTTTCCCACATAAAGCTATTTATTTAGCGGAAATAATTCCGTATTTCTTTTGACAAGCATGACTAAAGATCTAAAGTATAATGAGGGAACACTAAGCAACTTAAACTGAATAAAAAATGGTCGATATGAAGCTCTTGGATGTAGGTGGAAGATGCATCTTATTAGGCGTTTTTGAATTTTAAATATATTAATAGCCTTTCTTGATGATTCCCTAGAGGAAATACCATAAGAGATAAGAGATTGTATTTACCCAAGGTAGAAAAGCCTAACAGTCTCTGCAGTGATGACGTCACGAAGCCTTCGGACTACACCTCACAAACTGCTAAGCCTAGCCCCAAGAGCTGAGATATGATGTTTCCAGTTTAAAGAGGGGTCCCAATAAACACCCAAGAACTTAACCTGTTCCAAAGTAGATATAGATTTACCCTCAAGCCACACAAGCAGTGCCTCGGACCTTGTTGTATGCTTTGAAAATAGAATAAGGCCGGTTTTATCTACGTTTAGAGCGAGGCCGTTATCAGAACACCACTGTCGCATTTTCAATGCAGAGTTTGTACACTTTCGAGACAGTCCCGCCATAGAAGTGTCCGGCAGAATCACTGATGTGTCATCAGGAAACTGGCAAACGCTATCCGCGGCCAATCCATCTCCCAAATTGTTTACATATATTAAGAATAATATGGGTCCCAGAATGGAACCCTGAGGTACCCCCTGCAACAATTTAGTTCTATCTGAAACGTAAAGATGATTATTTTTGGCAAAGCAGACTGTTTGCTGCCTATCCGATAAGCAGGATTGCAGCAAAATAGCAGCAACACCTCTGTCCCCATACGCACCAAGCTTTGTCAAAAGCAAGTTATGATCCACAGTGTCAAAGGTCTTAGACAAATCAAAATATAGGCCTGCCACTTTATCATTTGTGTCAATTCTTTCATTTACATAGGAAATTGTGTTGAATATTGCCATTTCAGTAGATTTGTTAGGTCTAAAGCCGAATTGATGTTTACTCAGGATATTGAGTCTGTTTAAATGTTCAAATATTCTAGTATATATAACTTTTTCAAAGACCTATAACATTGCTGGAAGCAGGGAGATTGGTCTGTAATTTTTGATGCACTGGCGATCCCCTTTTTTAAATATAGGTATCAGTTTGACTGTCTTGAGATTAGTGGGAAAAATATGTGTGGCAAACTTTCATTAACAATATTTGCCAAGGAATTACTTATGCAGTGTGCGACAAATTTTAAAACATATACGGGCACGTTGTCCAGTGTTCGAAAAATTTCATCGGAATTAACTGGTGATAAAAATATTGTAGGATAATTAACTTCAGTTTGAAATGTAAGGTTAAGATTAGAATTATTATGTACATTGAACTATCTGCTAAATAGTTCAGCAATATCTTTTGGGCCACTATGAATATGATCATCTATTTTTAGGATTATGTCGTAATTATTTTTGATCCCATTGCATTTTACTAGTTTATTTTTAGAAACTCCGAAACACGACAACTTAAGTTACTTATGATATTCGTAAAAAAAAAATATTTTCAAACAGTTCAATTAAATTTCGTAAATTTTACAATTACATTACTTGCGGAAATATATGGTTTATCCTAATAAAACATAAATGTTTACCAGCATTTCGAATAACGAGTAATTTTCATTTTCTTTTGTAGTGATATCTTAATTGCAAGTGAGATATTTAAAAAAGTATTTGGGAGTGACTCACCCTCTTTTACTAGCCTATTTTTAGAAACCCCGAAACATGTCAACCTGAGTTAAAGTTATCTTCTTTAGAACTCGAGATTTAAAAAAAAAGTATTTGAGGTGACTCATCCTCTTTTACTAGTTTATTTTTAGAAACTCCGAAATCCGTCAACTTGAGATACTTATGGGATTCGGTAAAAAAATATTTTCAAACAGTTCGATTAAATTTCCTAAATTTTACAATTAAATTACTTGCGAAAATGTATAGTTTATCGCAATTACAACATAAATGTTTAACAGCATTTCAAATAACGAGTAATTTTCATTTTGTTTTGTAGAGACATCTTAACTGGAACTTGAGATTTAAAAAAAGTATTTGGGGGTGACTCACCTTCTTTTACTAGCTTATCTTTAGAAACCCCGAAACATGTCAACCTGAGTTAATTATGATATTAGTAAAAAAAAATTTTTCAAACATTTATTGAAGTTTTAAATCGTAACACTATATTTTTTCAAATACTTTAAATATTGTAAGACATTCTACGAATGTTTTACTTTCAAAATATTTGATATTTTGACTTTTTTAAAAGCATTATATATATTTTGATCATATGATGCTTCATATCTACCAGTCACCAAACGTTTTGGTTTTTTTTTTATTTTACGGCACAATATATACAAAATATTAAAAAATTGCCATATTGTGAGATAAGAAAATACAGTGTTATATGAAAAAACTTTAGTCAGACTGATTAAATAGCGCTTAAATTAGTTTTTGCTGGACCCTTTGACAACAGCCGGTTCAAACTTTTTCTCTTTTTTGTCTGTTTTCGGGAACTTGGACAAAATTTAATTATACTGTTGGACTATGCTTTGCGGGGCACACTGGCGTCACTTGGGGATTATGAAATGTTAATGGTGAAAAACTTTTTTTATTAAAGTTATAAGATTTTTCGTGAAAATTCGAAAGCAACAAGTGTTCAATTAAAATTTTATTGGCAAATATAGTAAATGGCTTATGAAATAACTCAAGAAGTTTTATTGTTCCAGTGGACCAAGTAATGCTGTCAGAAATCAATATAATAACATCACAAAAATTTCTTATACAGGGTTTTTCCCAATAAGTGCGAAAAATTTTAAATATTTATTCTTCAGCTAATTTTAAGCATAAAAGTTCATATATGTCCGATAATGCTAAGTTGTTAAGATACAGGGTGTTACTACTTTTAGTTTTTTAAATTTATATAATTTTTTTTAAAGATAATTAAGTCAAATTGGGAAAACATAACAGTTTTGACAGTTCTCATAAAAAATTATTATTAGGTAAAATAATATACAGATTGGAATTTTTTTCCGGAGCTGTAAAATTTTACCCTCTGATTATACAGTTAGCTTTCCCATCTTATTTTGAAACTTTTTTGCGTCTCAAATTTTCCTCTAAAAGTCAATAGTTTTTCCAGAAAAAAATTGAATATGTTCAGATGCATCTTCAGTTAAGTTCTGTAGGGGTGGAAAATCACCTGTGGTAGCTAACATCTTCATGGAAGCTTTGTACGTATTTCTTGAAGCCAATTATCAACATCAGTTTTCATTAAATGTATGGGTTGGTGGCAAAGGCATTATCTAAATGGCCCATGTTTCCTTCCATTAAGATTAAATTGCGACCAATATTGTCACCTTCTCGAAGAAGAGTTACCTGCCCTTTGTGAAGAGGTTCCTCTTCAAGTTAGACAAGATTATGGTTTATGCATGGTGGCGCTCCAGCACATTTAAGTATCAATTTACGCCGTGACGTAGAGGCAGTGTATCCAAATCGTTGGATAGGTCGAAGAGGCACTCAACACTGGCCTGTCCGATCTCCAGATCTAAATCCTTTGGATTTTTGCATCTAAGGTTGTCTTAAGTCTTTGGTCTGTTGAAGATGTTGAAGATTTGAGAAATCGCATTATAGCATCTTGCAAAAGAATAAGAAATACTCCACGATTATTTCAACGAATACGTTCTTCAATGAGACAAAGATTGGGTCCTTGCATTATGGCTGAGGATGGTCATTTTCAACATTTGTTGTAATTTATGTTATTAATGTTTTGTTACTGTTGTTGAAATTCTGTTATTATTATGTTCTGTTTTTTTCTTAATCCCTGTTGGTTAAAACAAATATCAATGAAAATTGATTAAAACAAATACATTATCATTTTTATTTAGTTATTTTCTTTTTCGTGGAAAAACTATTTACTTTTAGAGGGAGACTTAAGACACAAAAAAGTTTCACAATAAGATGAAAAAGCTAATTGAATAATCAAATCGAGTCAGATATATATTTATAGATATATATTTATATGAACTTTTTTGCTTAAAATTAGCTCAAGAATCTCTCTCTCTCTCTCTCTATCTTTAGCAGCCCAATCCGGTACACTCGTAGACATGGGTCTCCTGTAATCTCTTCCATTACAACCAATTTTTGTAATCCGGAGCCAATTTCTACCTGCTTTCTTCTTTATATCGTCTATCCATTTTTATAAGAGTCTTCCGATACTTCTTTTAGACGACCTAGATCTCCATTGCAATATATGTTTTGTCCATCTTGTATAGTCTTGCCTAACGTATCTTACTCAGGTCCATTTCAAAGTAGCAATGCGTTTTATCACATCCTACACTTTCGTGCGTCTTGTTACTTCTTCGTTCCTTCCTGAGTAGTACGCATCTTATTGGCTGCTTTAAGTGTTAGTGAGGTTGTTTCCATTACTTACTTACTTACTCCGTGGCGTTACAACTCTGGGTGGGTTTTGGCCGACTTTACGACGTGCCTCCATTCATTTCGATCTCTCGCAACCTCCATCCAGTGTTCGATACCCATAGTCTTGGGATCCTTTGTTATATTATCTCTCCACCGGAGTCGGGGTCGTCCCAGTGGCCTTCTCCCAGTCGGTGCTTCCTCCCAAGCTAGTCTTATTATTCTGTCGTCAGGAAGCCTTCTGATATGTCCTGCCCACTGGAGTCTTTTGGCCTTTATTTCTTTTACTACATCTGTATCTGGGAATAATTCTTCTAGTCCCTTGTTAGTTCTTGTTCTGTATTGTCCTGTCATTTCATCTATCGTTGGTCCCGAGATTTTCCTCAAGATTTTTTTTTCAAAGACTCGTAGTCTGTCTTCGTTCGCTACCGTTAGCGTCCATGTTTCGCAACCATATCTAACCATCGATCTTATAACTATTTTGTATAGGTTCATCTTTGTTCGTCTTGTGAGGTGTTTCGATTTCATCAGATCTTGGAGTGCGTACAGGTATCTATTTCCTGCTTGTATTCTATTGTTTATTCCCTGTGATCCGTTGTTATCTTCGCATATTCTTGTTCCTAGGTAGTTAAATTCTTTGACTCGTTCAAAGTTATATTCATTGATGGTGATGTTTAGACCTATTCTGTCTCTGTTTCGGCCATTCCGACTCATGAACATGTATTTAGTTTTGTCTTCGTTGATTTGAAGTCCCATCTTCTTTGCTTCCCTTTCGAACCATATTAGAGTTTTTTTCATTTTTATTCTACTACTACTAATCTTATTGACATCATCTGTAAATGCCAACAGTAGATTTGGTCCATCTTGATGGAATATAGATGTCGGTACTTTAATTTTCGAATTTCTGATTATATATTCCAGCGCTATGTTAAAAAGTTGTGGTGAGAGCGCATCTCCTTGCTTAAGACCGTTGTTTATTTCAAACATTTCAGAATAGTACTGTCCTACTTTCACTCTGCACTTCAACCCCTCCATACACATCCTTATTAGGCTCCATCAAATGCCTGTTTAAAATCGATAAATATCTGATGTAGTTCACGATCGAATTCCCAGCTTTTCTCCATTATCTGTTTTATGGCAAATATCTGGTCAACAGTTGAGCGATTATGTCTAAATCCGCATTGGTAATCCCCTACGATTTCTTCTGTATATGTTGTGGTTCTTTCCAGCAGAATGTTCGAAAGGACTTAATAGATTGGGTTTAGTAAGGTTATTCCCCGGTAATTGCTGCATTGTTTCTTGTCGCCTTTCTTGTGGATTGGCACAATGACTCCCTCCTTCCATTCATCTGGAAAAATTTCTTCCTGCCAGACTCTTTATATTAGTTTATGGATGGATCTGTGGAGTGCATCCCCTCCGTGCTTTAGACATTCCGCTGGTATATTATCACTGCCTGCGGCTTTATTGTTTCTCAGTTTCTTGATAGCGCGCATCACCTCTTCGTATGAAGGGCATCTGTCTTCTATTTCAGCTGTATGGATCTCTGTGTTTGGCAGTTTGTTTCCATTCCATAGGTCATTACTACACGAGTCAAATAGTCTTCTTTCCAAATTAATAGGAACATCAGGGTTTTTAAAAACTCATCCCAATCTTCCTACGGCTGCCTATGACATTCTAATTCCTCTATTTATTTGCGCTCCTTGATTCCCAAGTCTAATTAGATGACCCAAATACCCATATTCCTCAACTCTTCGTATTTCGTCGTTTCCTACATAAAATGGCTTATCTTCTGGAGACATTATTTTGTTTTTTTGCCAGGTTCATGCTTAATTCAGCTTTCTCTGAAACATTTTTCAATTCAGAGAGCATTTTCTGTAAATTGTCTAGATCTTTACTTATTAATTTCACTTCATCCGCAAAATGTAAATGGTTGAGATATCTACCATCGCTATTAATGTCCTTATGTTCCCAGTTTAGTTGTTTAAAGACATCTTCCTGTGTTAAAATTAAGAGTTTATGAGAAATCGTATCTCCTTGTCACACCCCTCGATCAATAGTTATCTTCTGTGTTTCTAGGTCCTCTGTTATCTTTACTTGTAGTGTAGCCTTATAGTAAATATATTTCAGAAGATTTCTGTATCTGGAGTCAATCTTTGGATTATCCATTGCTTGAAATATGACTAGGTGCATTTGAATTATGTGCATTTTCCGATTAGTAATTTGATGTTCTGTATTTGCTCTGTTGTACTAAAGCCCTTTCGAAACTCAGCTTGTTCTGGAAGTCAATAGGAATCAAATTTGTTAGTTAGTCTATTAGTTACAATATTTGTAAGCAATTTGTGCGGATGTAGCAGGAGACTCAAAGACCTGTTTAAAGACAATTGAGTAGAGCAGATGGAGATCGAAGTAGAAGATAACGAGGCATTAACGATACTGAAAGATGAAATAAAAGCAGCTATAAGAAACAACAAAAATGAAAAAGCACTAGGTCCAGATCAAATCCCAGTAGAAATCTTCAAATGCACGAATGATGATACCATGGATCTATTGTTAGATCTGTTCAGTACAGTATATAAAACGGGGAATATAACCAGAGAATGGTTACTCTCCACCTATTGCGCTATTCCAAAAAACAAAAATGCAAAAGACTGCAGCGAATATAGAACAATATCTTTGATAAGCCATGTACTCAAGGTGTTTTTAAAAGTAATACACGGACGCATTTATAAAGAACTTGAAAAGGGGATAGATGATAGTCAGTTTGGATTCAGAAATGGTATAGGCACCATAGACGCGTTGTTTGCACTTAATGTGCTTTCACAGAGGTGTATGGACATGAACACCGATATACACATTTATTATGTTGACTTCGAGAAGGCTTTTGGTAAAATTAGATATGAAAAAGTAGTCGAGATTCTAAGAAGAAAAAACATAGACAACAAAGATTTAAGAATAATAATAACTAACCTATATTGGAATCAACGCGCACAAATAATAGTAGATAACGAAACAAGTCCGGAAATTGAAATGGGAAGAGCAGTGAGACAAGGATGTTCTTCTGAACCAACATTTGTAATATTGGGGAGCTTGGTGTCTGGCTTTGGGTTAACCGAAGTGTAGAAATTTGAATAGAACTATTCTACGATGTGAGCCACTTCGTTTCGTCCATTTTTGGTTTCTCCGTGTTTGTCTTTAAGTTGGTTTATATTGCGTTTACTGACTGAATTTATAGATGTTAAGGCCTTCATATTTTTGTTATTTTCTATGATCGTTTTAATTATTTCCGTGTTATGTTTCCTAATATCTTTTCTGATTTATTTGTTTAGTTATATGTAGTCTGCTTTGTTTTGTTTCCGCATTTATTCGGGTATTTATCAGGTCTCTGGTCTGTTGTGATAATTTACTGTTTGTTTGTCTTCTAACAATGCAGATTCTCTTTACCGCAGTTTAGATATCTTTTATTTTCCAGTTCGTTTATTGTCAGTGTATTAGGTTTACCCAATGATGTAAATTTTTTCTTGATATACTCTTGATATGTGTCTTTATTTTGTTTTAATTTCTCTGATGTTGGAAAACGTTAGGGTTTAATAAGTTTGTTCCTTTCTTTTTTAATGTTGATATTTAATTTTGCTCGAATGAGTCTGTGATCACTATCCAGGTCGAATTTGTTTAAGGCTGTTACATCGGACACAATATATTTTTTTTGGTAACCATATAATCTATTTCATTCGTTGTTCGGTGGTTCGGACTCCTTCACGTCCATCTATGACTTTCTCAAAAATAACTTTTTAGAATTTTTCGCACTTATTTGGAAATACCCTGTATATTTCCTAGAGAGGCTTTATTCGCTCTAAATATACTTCTGCAAAAATGCCCAGACCAACACAAGGATGTATTCGTATGTTTTGTCGATTACGAGAAGGCCTTCGACAGAGTACAGCACAGAAAACTCATAGACATTTTAAATAAAGTAAGGGTAGACAGCAGAGATGTAAGAATTATTAAAAATCTATATTGGCGGCAGAAACCAACAGTAAGGCTAAATGGAAAACTCACAGAAGAAAGTAAAATTCTGCGAGGCGTCAAACAGGGCTGCATACTATCTCCACTGCTTTTTAATATATATTCAGATAAAATCTTTAAACGGGCTAATCAAGGACAACGAATGGGAGTACAAATCAATGTAGAATATATAAATACAATACGATATGCTGACGACACTGTTATCCTAAGCGACAAACTATAAGACCTGCAACATCTATTAAACTGTGTTAACACTGAGGATCAAGAAATGAGGCTCAACATAAATATCAAAAAGATTTATGGTCTTTAGTAGACAACCTCATCTTAACGCTTTAATACAAATAGAAGGAAAAAGCATAGACAGGGTGACTCATTTTAAATATCTTCGATGTTATATCACCGAAAATCTAAACCCAGATAAAGAGATAAGGTGTAGAATAGGGTCTGCTAGAGCAACTTTTCAAAAAATGAAACCACTTTTCTGCAATGATAACCTCAATCTAAAACTACGACAGAGAATGATAGGCTCATACGTCTGGCCAGTGTTACTATAAGAGGCAGAGATCTGGACAATTAAGGCTGCCATGATTAATCGGTTGGAGGCTCTCGAAATGTGGTTACACCGGCGAATGCTGAGAATACCTTGGACAGCTAGGCAGACCAACGAAATGGTACTCAATAGGGCCGACAAAACTCGTCTACTATTGAACACTGTGAAGTGTAGAAAATTCTCATATCTTGGACATATATTCAGAGGGGAGCGATATAGAATTCTTCAGCTAATCATGATGGGTAAAGTAGAGGGACGTAGAGGGGTAGGAAGGAGACAGGCTTCCTGGTTGAGGAATATTCGTGAATGGACAGGTATACGTAGCGTGGGGGAACTGTTCCTACTGGCGCAGGACCGTGAAAGACTTGCCAATGTAATTGCCAACGTCAGGGGGACCTGATATGGCACTTGAAGAAGAAGATTTTTTAAAAGGTATTGTTTTCTTTTGGAATATAATGGAACAGAATATACGAGTATCCCAAAATTAAAAAAAAATTGATACAAGGAGGTCAAAAAACTGGTTAAAAATATTTAGTCAAATATGCTGGAATTCTTAATTAAATCGAAAAAGCAACTCTTAGCCTGAATATAAATCTAATCCAACAATTCAATAGTTTCCAAATCGATACATGTTCTTATGAGAAGATGATTGGCTTGGTAGTAATGACATCAACACTTGGTATAAAATTTCTGAATTTAAATTAATAAATTTAATAAATAAAGACCCAATCATCGGTAAAATTTTAAATATTCTATGCGAGCGATTTTTGTCCGCATTTACGCGAGATCAATTTTCAATTTATATCATAAAACCGAGAAGCTCCAGCTTAAGGGATCCAGTTTTAATTAGTCAACTTAATAGAACGCAATTCCCATTGATAAAAATTTTAAATTCAAAAATGAACTTACATTATGTTTCCTTATATTACTTTTTAAATTTTATTCATATATTGTACCAGTTCAGTATTATTTTTGTCTCATAATCGAAAAATGGATTATTTATAAAAATAAGGAATGTGCTACATTGTACTGAAAATATAATATTAAATCTATTTGAATTTTGAATTTAAAAATTAATAAATAATATTTTCAAACCATTAATTAATAAAATGTGAATGAATGTTATATAATAATAAATTAATAATAAAATAAACTTGGCTATATATCAAAAACTAAAAATTATTATCTACACAGTTGCTTAAATAATTGTGGCCCAAATGATGCGAAATACGATAAATACTAATTATTGTGCCTATCGTAAACGAACCTGCCTCTAGTCCGTCTATTGTCTACCCATCTAATGACTTATATCTCTGCTGCTTATCTATATATTGTTCTATTTGTCAGCAAGTCTATCTATTAATTTCACCCTACCAAATTACCCGTTTGTATATTTGCCTGCCCACCTATTTGTTTATCTGTCTATATAGATGTTTATATATTTGTAGATTGGCAAAAGTCTAATTTGATTGATTTTCTCATATATTTATATGTCTGCGGACGATTTATTTTTGCTTGTCTGTCCTTTGTTTGTTTGTTCATATAGATGATCACTCAAAAACCATTAGTGAGACAATCATGCCGTTACGTTTCGGGATACCAATTGAATATATATTCTCTACCTATATAAAATAGGCTTTCATTTTTCATATTTTAAATTATGACATTTATGTTCTTCGCCTAAAATGTGACCTGATATACATGGTCCTACAACAGCGGACAGATCTTTTATTGGGCTTTTATCGTGCAAGTTACGAATTTCGTTCAAGCGCGTACCTAAACATTTAACAAAAGCGTAATCCATGAAAGTATTTTTTGATGTACAGGATGGGCCAAAAAATTTTGCCGCGTCAAGTTTAACTTTTTTACATAAAGCGCCCTGTATCTTTCTGTATATTTAGGACCTCTCTGAGGATCTTAATGCCTCCTTAATATGTAAGGGCACTTTAACATCTTGTTTAAAAGTAATAATTTTTTATCAAAAATTTTGTAATTTACATTTTTCCTTTCAAAATTTGCTGTTTTTATATGAAAAGATTTTACAATAAAATTGTATCAAAATTGTGCAATTTTCTTGTGTACAAGGTGTCTAAGTTACACAGAATGTCTCACGGTGTATGCATTTGTATTTGATGTGACGCAAAGTAAGAAGATATTTTAAAAGTCATGTTAATTCAGACATAAACCTAAATCGAACATATTTTGAACATTTAATTTAGTTTATTATTGGTGATATATTTATGTCAAAATTTTTTATATTAATCTCCAGAATTTTTGATGCCTTTAAATACAACATCTTGAAAACGGCTAAAGATAAATGACATGCTTATATTGCATACAATTATCACTTAATAATTATTAATTAAGCTAATTGAAAATATACGCGATGTATCATTTAAAAAAGAAAAATGGAATTGCATATCTATTCATATATTTATTTACATGTATATTTCAAAACAATTCCAAGTATTTCATAAATCCCATAAACCTAATCCAGAATAAGATTGCTGGTACAAAATAACAGCTACCTAGTAATTCTTTCAAATTAATTAAAAATTATTTTAAAAATATCTATATTGAAGAAATGGTTCTTATAAATATTAAGCAATCAGCAAGAGCTTTTGAAGCATAATTTGTTCGATGCACTATTACAACAAATAACTGCCTTTATAGAATATATTTAATATATATTTTATAATTAAGCTGGACAAGAAGGTCTTCACAATAAATAAAATCATCAATCAACTAGTATAAAAAAAATAATTTCTTATATATATATTTCTAAATTTAGGAGACTTACCAATAATAAATTATCATGCAGGAATCTGTATTTGTACAACAAAAATTTCTCACATTCTAACCCTACTCATACAAGTCTCTCTAAGTGGTGCCCAAATATTATAAGCATATTCCTAAAGACTTTGCAATAAATATTTGGAGGGATAGACTGTTTTATTTATAGCAACCAAAAAAAAAAATTAGTTTACTTCTTCCTCTTCTTGTGCTTGAAAATGGAATTCATTATTACTCATTTCAACTTTTAATTTTTGAAAGTTCAACTTCGATGAGTCTGAAAAAAAATTATTTTAAATTACCAAACTAATTTTGCTTATGAAATAAAAATACCTTCATATATTAGAAAGATAAAAACATATTTTATAAAAGAATATTGATGTAACCATAGATGAAAGTATAGCGTAACTAACGGTTGTACAAATTGATAATAATATTCATCTCTAAGTTTTACAAAGTCTTTTTACAAAGATCAGGGTTTATGTGACCACAGAAATTTAGACTAAAAATTGTCATTGCAATTGCAATTGAAAATACGCGGTTAGGATTCGCGGTCTGGTATCTTTATATTATGTCTATTGATCAGGCTGACCAGATTATTTTTTCGGAATTTTTTCCAAAAATGCGTCACCCAAGGCTCGGCACACTGACTTTTTCACCCACAGTCATGACGCATAAGTGTAAACGAAAAGTCTCGGTTTTCTATCGTCTATGAAAAACCCGGAGTGGGCACTCGTGAGTGAAAACAGGCCTTAATAAGAAAGCCAGAAATGTCAAGAAATCAAAAAAAGGACGGAAAATTCAGTCCTAATTTTAACAATCCATTATTATTGATGTAGCTACATCAGTTCTGTATTATAAAAAGAGCAAAAATATTTTAAGAAAATAATCTTTAGTAGTAATTTAATGTTAAATTTTATTAAAGCGATGAAAAAAGCAGACGATCCAAAGAGACACGCCCCTGCTTTCGAAATATTTTATAAAAGCAAACCGGGTCGAGAATAAATGAATAGCGACAAGAAATAGCGAGTTTTTCAAGTCAGGCGACATAAACTAATGAAGTTTATTCATCAGATACACAAACTGCTGAAGCCATTAAGTCCTTTGTGGTTGGTACAATGTGACGCGAATTCAATTAACCTGCAACTGAAGACTAATAGGCGCAGCGACGCCGCTTGATTTCAATTGCTAATGTTGCTTGTACGATCATTTATTGTGAGCGTTACCGTGCAGTTTCCTTGGTTTAAAATAATTTGATAGATTTAAATTAATATATTCTCACGGTTAAAATTATCTAATATTTATAAAGTTTCCAAATTTCGTTTTAACAAAATAAATTTTGAGATTACACAAGAACAGTTTATTTGGGAAATTTTGAGTGAACGATAATAGATAGTTCTAAAAAAAAGAATGCTACTGGATATGGATAAATGGATATTTACTTTAATCTCGAATATTATTTGGTTGGCAAATACTAAATGTCCTCGATATCTAATTACTGCTTGCAACTGTTTCGGCAGACAACTAAGTAGAGTTTGAATGTATTATTATGGAATTGATTTCTTCTCATATTGTGTTGTAAACTGAAGCTCTTCTCCTGTACTTAAATGATTTATTCATCGTTTTAGCTCACCCCATAGATGCTCTATTAGATTTACTACGCTATAGAGTGGCCTTGCTGTCTCTTCCACTTCTTTCTGGGGTCCGATTATAATATCTTAATACAGTTCCCAAATTAAATCCAAACTAGACTATGGCTATTTTATCTACGATTCGGCTAAACCCTCATAAAAGAATATAGGGATACAGTTCAAATCTAGAACTAATATTAGCCATTGGTGCTTTGCGCACAACCCCCATAACAAGCCTTCAATGCCCTACAAGTAGCACCCATTAAGCCTATCCCAAATTAAATCCAAACCAAATGATGGCTATTTTATCTACGATTCGGCTAAACCCTCATAAAAGAATATAGGGATACAGTTCAAATCTAGAACTAATATTAGCCATTGGTGCTTTGCGCACAACCCCCATAACAAGCCTTCAATGCCCTACAAGTAGCACCCATTAAGCCTATCCCAAATTAAATCCAAACCAAATAATGGCTATTTTATCTACGATTCGGCTAAACCCTCATAAAAGAATATAGGGATACAATTCAAATCTAGCACTAATATTAGCCATTGGTGCGTTGCGCACAACCCCCATAACAAGCCTTCAATGCCCTACAAGTAGCACCTATTTAAGCCTATCACACAATATTGCACATCAATCTTATCCACATCATTCATTCCTGACCTCAAGTTCACACACATTCACTGTTTCTCCGATAGATATACCCTCTCTCTCATATAAATTTCGATGTCCATAGATTTAAAAAAACAAAACAATCATTTATTTGTCATTAAAACCCTTTACAAAGAAGTCATTCGGTACCCATACCCAAATTTTCACAGACGATCCAAATCTGCTCATAGTGTTGGAGCCACTTTTTTTTTTAATTAAAAACAGCCATTTTAAATTTAAAGTAAAGCCACTCTTCTCAATATTCACAGGTAAATTAGCTGTAATCCTAGAGAGCCTAAAAAACGTTATCTTATCCCACCTACAAAACAGTTTCTTTTCACGTCGAATAGCATGAGCTCTCTGCGTTTGGTTGGTATTTCGATAACTGCAAAGGAGCATCTTATTTTGTAGATATATAAGGAAACTTATCACACGAAAATCAACAGTTATTCACTGCTCTAAATACTGTACTTACCCATGACTCATCTGGTTTAGCTTCTGCCACCAACAATCTCGAATTTTTCTCAATGGTTCTAGGTCACAATAGTATAAAATGGTTCTAAGCCTTTGAGGCCACAAGATACACATCAAAAAATGCTAGGTAAAGCACCACCAGGTTCACAGGTTCAGGGTCTCGCGCTGTCTCTCTCTTCAGAGCTGCGCGCATTTAGGAACAAGTACACAGGTACCAATTGTGAATTGTAAAAACGAAAATAACTAAACAATTATAAACTTTAATACCAAACAGCATTCAATCCAAAATTTTTGGAATACCCAGCTGTGTCATCCAGATCACTGCTTACCTTGCGCCATACTTTCAAAGAAATAAATTTATTTTCTGTCTTTGGATTCCTAGCTCCATATGCATATAAGGTAATGATAAAGCCGACTCTGATGCCACAGACTCTATCAACAACTGTACTCAAAAACTTAACGTAAGTACAAGTAAGAAACTAAGAACTTATTTTTCTCTATTCCAAGACATTGCTCATTCAGAATGGCGTCAACTCGGAAACATAATAAAGTTTATTTTCGTGAAATAAAACCATCATTCCAAGGATTCTTCTACTTTCCCATTTTTTTCTATGCCATAACTGCCAGGCATCTTTTACAGTCAAACACATTCTATCAACTTGCAAAACACACAACAATGCTACAGTAAATAACCGACTATCAAATAATTTTTAAACTAACATCAAATTTTCCCCAGAAAGGGCTAAGATTATTCAATTATCTTGAAAATCTAACCCTCCTTAATACCCATCTTATATCCACAAATAACCGCACTTCAAAGAATACCAACCAAAACGTTACCTTTACAAAAGCATATTCATATGCTGCTAAATAATCAATGATGCTGACTCGCCAAAATTATAAAAACAATCAATCGATCAAAATTTAATTGTTAAATCGCATCGAGATAATTAGTCACTACGTCTACTGCATGTAGTCGCGTATTATTAGGCATTAATACTAATCTTTCGTGTCCAATATTGTCGGCATGTGACAAAACATGATTTTGCAGAAGCATCATCAATCGACATAGGCCTGCTTCAATCGTTTCCAGCCCATTTGAACAGATCTTTTGAGATCATCTATTCGTCTCGCTGGTGTTTTTCCCTGCTTCTCTCGTCAGTTTGTGTTCTCCATTCTATATTTTTTTTCGTCTCTCAACCCTATGAATTGTCTTGCTCATCTTCATTTTGCAACTATTATATGTTTTATAAAACCATCCACTTTCATTCTTTTTCACTGGTCTTCATTTGCTATGCGGTCGCTCCAGCGTAGTTTCAGCATTGACCTATGCATTTTTCCTTGAGAAGAAACCCAAATGACTATTTCTCACCTACACTGTAAAAAGGAAATATATTAAATTTAAGGTAAATGTGCTGGATGCAAATTTTACAAACAGTTCCTTAAATTCAATTATTCTTCTTTAGGTGCCGTCTTCGTTCCGAAAGGTTGGCGATCATCAGAGCTATACGTATTTTCGAGACTGCTGACCTAAACAGCTGGTTATTGCTGCAATTATACCATTCTCTTAGAGATTTTTTAACCAAGAGTTTCGTCTTCTTCCTATAGATCTCTTTCCCATAATTTTTCCCTGCATAATAGTTCTCAGTAGTTGATATCTTTCTCCTCTCGTAACGTGTCCCAGGTATTGCAATTTTCGTTTTTTATTTGTATGTATGACCTCCTTTTCTTTATTCATTCTCCTCAGTACTTCAGCGTTCGT
Organism: Diaprepes abbreviatus; assembly: GCA_034092305.1. NCBI lineage: Eukaryota > Metazoa > Arthropoda > Insecta > Coleoptera > Curculionidae > Diaprepes > Diaprepes abbreviatus. The sequence goes on along the minus strand of JASJET010000178.1, from coordinate 811,865 downwards.
GATTTTCTCCATCCATGATATTCTTAACATTCTGCGGTACATCCACAATTCAAAGGCTTCCAACTTGTTAATATCGATCTTTTTAAGCGTCCATGCCTCCATTCCATAAAACAAAACTGACAGTACGTAACATCTTGCCAGACGAACCTTTAATTCAGGACTCAGGTCTCTGCCACAGAACACTCTCTTCATTTTTGTGAATACGGCTCTTGCTTTCTCTATCCGGATTTTGATTTCTTCAGAGCTATCGTTGTTTTCATTGATGACGGTGCCTAAATAGTTGTATTTTCTGACGTGTTCTATATTTTGACCCTGTATGCGTATATCTGGGACATTTTGGGTTGATTTGGATATTAACATGCATTTTGTTTTTCTTATGTTTAGTGACAGTCCATATTCTTCACTGACTGTTGCTACTCTATTGACTAAGGTCTGGAGATCCTCGAGTGTTTTTGCGATAAGTACTGTGTTATCGGCGTATCTGAGGTTGTTTAATAAAATTCCATTTATTTTAATACCAACGAATTGGTCAATAAGTGCTCTATTCATTATGTCCTCAGAGTAAAGATTGAACAAGGTCGGTGAAAGTATACACCCTTGTCTCAGTCCTCTTTTTTATTTCGACTTCTTCAGTCGTCTCTTGCTCCACTCGCACTACTGCTTTCTGATTGTAATAAATATTCGATATAATTCTGATGTCTCTTTTATCGAGGTTCTTTTCCGTCAATAGACTGATAAGGTGATCATGTCTCACTTTGTCAAAGGCCTTATTGTAGTCTATGAAGCACATATATACATCCTGATTTATATCAAGGCATCTTTGAGACATGCCATTCAGTGCAAATAACGCTTCTCTCGTTCCGAGTCCATTTCGAAATCCAAATTGGGTATCGCTAATATCTATTTCCAGTTTTTTATGTATTCTAGTGTGTATAACTTTTAGAAATGTTTTCAGTATGTTACAATTAATGTAATGTATTAAATTTAATAATTTTAACACTAGTCTAAATTAATGTATTACATTAAATTTAATGTAATCCTCTATTAAATTTGAAGTTTGATCATTACTTTTTAAGGTGACTATATACATTAAATTTGCAGCTAGTGTTCATTGCATTTAAGATATGTTTTCACATATTTAATGCACCGACATTAATATGAGGTCAAAAAATTCTGCTACCAGAAAAGGTGGAAATTTTTCCCATATGTAGTGTACCGTCATCTGTATGCCGGTTTCAAAATCATTGATTTCCAGACATGTACATCTCACCGAGTCCTTTAAGCAAATTACATCATACTGAACAAAAAGTTAAATGTAAGTTGCGCCATCGCCCGGAATCTCATGCAATGTACCATGAATATTAATGTAAATTGCTTTAATATTAAGATACAAGTGAATTAATTTTAATATACCGAAAGTTGAAATATCTTTTCAGTTACTTTATTGAAATTTAAGATACTATTTAATTAAGTTTAATGTACAACGAACTTATATTTGAATAAATTGCCTTAGTAGTATTCGTAAATGTAAATTTTCAGGATTGTAGGTACAAAATCATTATATTTATTGTAGAATGTACATTAAATTTGCATTAAATTTAAGGTTGCTTTTAACAGAGTATTTATCTACAAATAAGTCACTAGTCATATTGTTATCATTTTTTTTCTCCTATATTCACTCACTGGGTCCAAATAAAACACCACTGTTGACCAATAACTCCATTCTTTATTAACTATTTGTTGAAGACAAAGACAAAAGAACTTATATCCTATTTACGTGTATATACAGGGTGTCTGGACAATATGTTTACAATGTTTGATGACAGATTTTTAACCTCAAAATAGATCGATTTTAGTCAACTTAGTTACATCCGATACTGCTTCGTTTATGCGGTAAAAGAAGTCAAAGTTTTAAGAAGATATTAATTTTTCCCAAATTTCTTGAAAACGTTGTAATTGAATTTAATGACTTTTGATGTGTGGTCAAACACTATAATATGACATTTTCTAGTAATATATCCGGTTCTAAAGTAGCGTAAATATTACACATTTTTATATCATCAAGTTATGACAACTTTTTTAACACTTATACTACTTTATAGCTGATTAGTATACCACTAAAAAACGTCATATTATATTGTTAAACCACACTCCAAACATCATTAACTTCAGGTACGACGTTTTCAAGAAATCTGGGAAAAATCAATATTTTCTGAAAACTTTGACGTGGTCTACCGCCTTAACAAAGCAATATCAGACATAAATAAGTTACCTTAAATCCACCTAATTTTCCGGACACCCTGTATACACTTATAGAATATACTTAAATAAAAGTCTAGAACTCCACTAGAAACATGACTAACAATGATGACTGATCGATAAAATATTTTTAAAAGGACACGTCTGATTTCAGAGAGTTCTTCGTTTCAATATTTCTATAAGGACGCGGCCAAATTTTCCTAGTCCTTCATTATAATGTGAATAAACCAAACATTTTTAAAACATGGGAATATTTTCCGATATATTAAATATTGGAACGTTAGAATTTTTATTGTTACGTTGTAAGTCATACGGTAAATTTCTATTTAATCGCGTTCTACAATTTACAAATTAAGATTTTATTATTCAAGCTGACAAGCAATAAATGGATGTTATGCTGTCAGCAGCAAGAGCAACAATAAAATTTATGTGGATGTTGCTGTAACTGAATATGCTCTCTGCAGACCTAATATTTGAATAATTATTAATTATGTAGCGAAGGCTTTTCAAATACGAATACACAAATAAAAATTATTAAATTTTTATTAGTATTTCGAATGAAGGTATCTGCTTTCAACAATCCCATTTTTTTTTTACTTTTTATATCCTTTTAATATTTAATGTTATTTGACATGACTAAATTAATGTAAAGAACACCCCGAATCATGTGTCTAGAATGTTCCCAAAGTAGTAATGAAAACAAGTACAAAATTTAGTTCACTTTCAGTCAACATTTAACATAAAAATACAAAATTTTTAATCAATGCTGGTTAATCAAGCAGAGTAGTAAATAAATTGTTGGAAAATAAAAACAAGCAGCCATTTCAAGATGGTTTATGTGACCGAGATACAACGTATTCAAAATAATTTCATATTATAATGAGAAAGGAAATTAGAAAAATCGGAAAGACTGAGGAAATCAACAACAAGGACCCAGGGGTGTATTAATTTTTTTTTAAATGAACCTTGGTTATCAGCATCTATTATTACTGCTTTCTAAAATTATGGTTAGCTCACAGACAGTTCGGAGAAAGTTGGTAGACAGGAAGTTATTTGCTAAATTCCCAGCTTAAAAGCCCCTTATTTCGGAAAGAAATTAAGTCGCCTGGCATTTGCACGTCCACATTTAAACTGCGCAGTAGGCACGAACTTGAGATATAAAACTGGACTGCTCGTGTTCCATATCTCCCTTATAAAAAAAAATGACTCCACCGTGCTCCGTGCCATTTGGTGCAAATAATTGCTTTGGCAACAATGAATTCCCTAAGTTTTTATGATATTGGTGAAAGTGTATTTATGACATTGAATAGTTTTCATTTTGACAAAAATTTATTTTTGATTTTGCTGTTTTATAGATTTTATCACATTTTATGTAACGTTTTACTGAAAATTTCAAACAGGAATGTGAACTTTAAGGTTTTTTTTTGTATTTTAAAAAATGTGATTCTTCATCGTAAGACGTGCACATACCTCATCGGGTAAATTGGAATGTATTTAATTGGTAAGTTATAAAGCATTCAATAATAATTATATAAAATTTTACCTTACAATCAAATTGTAAATCTAAGGATAACAAATTTAATCTTATGGATATGATATATGATAATTATTAAATGCTATCAATATTTTAGTTTTCTAAGAGAAAAGAATCTTCAAATTCAAGAGCTGAAGCAAATTGGTCATGATCATAATTCTTTTATACATCAGATAAGTAACTCTGGTCAGAGTCTGGAAATTGTTTTATACAAGAAGATGAGCAAAAAGTTTGTGTTGTGCTTCTTAAAAATAAACTGCCTGAAAAAAACTACGAAGCACTGTTTGATGTAAACATCTTGAAGCAACTAAACTTGGACTTAATAACATACACTGGCTCTACAAAAAAAAGTCCTGAATTAGGTGTGCATTAACCAACAACAATATCGTTTTACCATAAAGTTAATGTTCCGCTGACATATAAAGCTGAATATCGAAACTGGTATGGTGTTAAAATTTAAAATGATTATACGTTTAAAAACCAATATGCCATATTAAAGTAGAAATACATGATTGCATATAATATGAAATTTTTCAATATTATTATGGATGTTTGGAAATTACATAAATTTTACTTTTATGTATTTGTTTTGTCTAAAAATAAAATAATAACCTTTTGTTTGAATATGTTATTAATTAATAAAACAAGAATTCTTGATTTTAGCTCAGATAGGAAATTTGTGTCATAAAAATCCTTTGTCAAAGTAGTGAGAAGCGGCGATTGATTACCATTTCAAAAATTCAACTCTAGGAAAGGTCAATTCCAGTTAACAGTTAAGTAAATTGAAAGTTTGACCTAGTGTAAAAATTAAAAGTTGCTAGTAAATCTTTATGTATATATTTAGATTAAAAATGATTGTATTAATGTAAGAACTCTCTTGTATTTACAAGCCTCTTTATATTTAAAGTGTCTTAATAAATATTGTTTTGTGTACAATTAAATATAAACTGCTTTAACACTACCCCCTTTAGAGTTTATTTTTTTTATATAAAAATGGTTTAGTACATAATGTTACTTTACTTCATTTAAATTAAAGCTCCGTTTTTACTGAGGAAATGTCAACATTATTATGAATGTTGTTAACCCTATATAAATACCTAACATATCAGTTCCCTAAAAGCATCGAGGAGAAAATAATTTTAACAAAGACCTTATCGAAGCTATTTTTAAATAATGAAACTATCTTACTTTGCAATAGATTATGTGGACATTTCGCTACCTTACATTAAACAATATACTATATTAATTCATGATATAAAATTAAAAAAATAAATGCCTTAATACTTTTTCTCGTTAACTTCTTATACTATACGTCTGAAAAAGGATGTTTCTAAAACAGATATTTCAAAAAAAAATTAGTCTGGATTTGTTTTTGGCGCATATTTCACATTTTAGCTATTTTGCTAAATAACAGTTTTATTGTAAAAAATAAAATATGTAAACAGTCATAGAAAAAGCATTTTCATTTATTTATAACAACTGACATTTCATGCTTGTTATCTAAAAATAATAAAATTGTTACATATTAACGCTGTTCCAAAGAAGTTAAAAAAATTTGCTTTATTGGAGTTGCTTTAAACAGAAAAATTATAATTTTGAGGAAACTAAAAGTAGAAATTCAAGTTCAATATTGTTTTACAGAAACAATTATCCTTGGCTGCAATTTTATAACTAACTAACAGTTTTAGACAATAACTATCTCTTTCTTTACTATATCTAAAACAATAAATCGCTCTTCCTTGTTTTACTTGACAGATTAATTGAGTATATTCAATAAAAAAAGACCATGGCTGCGATTCTATAAGAGTAAAGGGAAAGAGGATGTCATAATAAGGATCTTCTATCTTTGTTCAGTCTGTATTAACACATAAGTATATCACTGTCCTAAAAGAGATAAGGAAAGAGAATGTCAAAAAATATGCTTACAGAATCGGAGCTCTGGTCTTTTTTATTGAATATACTCGATTAACCTGTCAAGTAAAACAAGGAAGAGCAATTTATTGTTTTAGGTATAATATAGAAAGAGATAGTTATTATCTAAACCTGTTAGTTAGAATAATAGAATTCACATTCATTCACGCCAATGTAAGAAACTAGCAGGGAATTCAATGTTGTCATACAAATCATTGCACCTAATGGCGACCAATAAGGGGGGTCAAAAATTATTCTCATGAGCAGTCCAGTTTTATATCTCAAGTTCGTGGCAGTAGGTGAGTGAAAAAAGTGTTATTAAGCAACCAAACGCGTTAAAAGATTTTTACTTCTTATGGAAGACATCTAAGAGAGCATATCAATGTAAAGTTCAATTTGAAACATGTTGCACCAGCAGTTCTGTTGTAGGGTTGTTATTCACGGAAAAGCGTGAACCCTTGAAACTTCATTAATACCAAATTAGTGATCGATTTGTCTACAAGAATATAATGCAAAATGTTGAGCTCTCGTATACAGACTGAAAAAGGATACTGTCTTTTGTTTTTCATCAGGATAAGGATCCAAAGGACTCCTAATGAGTTTTTCAAGAGTGGTTTAGGGAAAATAAATTTCGGGTTTTACAGTGGCCGGCATAATCACAAGAGCTTAACCTCATTGAAAACTTACGGAGAGAAGTAGAAGTTATATATGTATATAAACGTTTCCAAATAAACAATCGTTGGCAAATAAAATCATTGTTCCTAAACTTTTCTAGTTTTCATGTTGTTCATACAGTATCTTGTCTTTTCATTTATTATTTTCGGTTTTACTTCGGGTCCGAAATTTCTTACCCTAATCCTATTTATTTCGTTCCTTTTCAGAGTTGGTGCTATTTTATGGATATAAAATTCTTGGTAATATCTCTGTTATTTGTTTTAGTTCGTCTTTTTGTGTAACTTCTTTATTTGTGTCCTTCAATTAATTTATTATTTAGGGTGTTTCTTTACTCTGGCAAGTTTTTGTTTTCTTCTAATTTATTTGTGTATTTTTATAATATCTTACATTTTACATGGTTGTTTTTTTAATTGTTTTATTTATTTTTGCAATTTTTATTCTATTATTATTGGAGTTTTTTAAAAGTTGTTTTCTTGTGTCTATAATTTCTAAGTTTTTGTTATTTTTAAAGCTTTTTTTCTGATATTTTCAGTTATTTCTTTTGCGGATGTCAGTAGGCTATTCCTTAGTTGAGTATTTAAGTTTTCTAAGTTAGACTCTTTATCTATTTGTTGTATAAATCCTGAAAGCTCGATCATTATCTGTTTTTCCGTTTTCAGTTTATTCTACATTTCTTATTTTATTTGCTTTTGGTATGACTTTTTTTTTTATTTGTATTAATTCTTATTCGATAATCGCTCGCAATATTTATTCCGTTCAGTACTCCCATATCCCCACCGATACTCCTATTATTACATAAGATGTAATCCATGTTGTTCTTTATATTGCCATTTGCTGGGTTCATCTTTTATTTTTTGTTATTTTCCGTTGTAACACGAATTTAAAATTTTGAGGAATTCAGTTTCATGACCTTTCTTCGTCACAATTGTTTATGTTCAATTTTTTATAATTTTCATTATTTATTAACTTAAGTTGTATATAAAATATATCAAAATATTATGAAATTGTACCAAGATTGCGAGTATAACATTTTATTAAAATTAGCTAGGGATCACAAGCACAATTTTTTTAATACAATGAGACAAGAGCAATTTGTTACTGAACTTTTTTTCCATATCGTATCTGAAATTGTTCCTCAAAGCTTTATATTTTTTTTGCAAACTCAGTATATAGATCAAATATGTATCTAATACTAAAACATCATACATAATTAGAGACCTAATTACAAACTCGATATGTTCATTTAGTCTATACATATATAAATTTAATGAAAAATAGATTTACTGTCGGGGCTAGGTAATTTCAATTCCAATACAATTTAACTAACGGGATTAATGATTGATTTGAAGATTATATCCTAATGAAGATTCAATTTACTGCGTGTATTCTGATTGTACAGCGCCAGATTTGTCTTTGTTTATAGGACAAGCGTGATTTCCAGCTGTTGAACATTCGATGAGTATCGATGTGGTAAAATAACAAGGCTCTTGTTGGATCTGGGTAGTTGTTATTTCTAGAATTCATATAGCGATTACATATTTGGAATATTTCAGTATTCTTATTTACATGCACGATAATACTTTAGCCAAGTTTTCACAGAAAGCTGGTAAATGTCCTTTCCATTTAGAGGAAATTAGAGTAATTTTATCACCTCTGAAACTTTGGTGGCAACTTAGTTAATTAGGAGGCTCTGACAAATTGCAGTCTCTATCACATAAAAAAAGTATCTTGGATTAATTATTAGAATAATATTGGGCTAAGATCAATATTTTCATAGAATAATATATTTTTCTACATTAGAAGCAATTTTACACAATATTTCTACTTAAGAAACAATTTTATTATACTTCCGAAAAATCTAAAATTATAACTGTTTTCTGGTTATGAGTAGTCATTATTTTCATAAAGTTTTCAAACTCACGATAATACAGTCAAATTTCGTTACCAGGGATGATGTGGTAACCTGAATTTAATTGGCCTTAATAGATTTGATATATCAATCAATCAATTTTTGATCTTTACGCTTTAAAAAGTTTGTGAAGAGCCATATTAAACAAAACATCCTCATTTTGCCGATATTAATAGAATGAGGGCTTGTTATTAACTTAGCAATAGTTACATTTGAATTTATTGAATCACATCAATTGTAGATTTTAAATTATAAGAGTTATTTGGGTAGTTTTAGCACTTCGAGGCACTTTTTGTGTACGGTACCCCAATCCAATAAAACTTTTTTCGAAATTTGGAAAACTAAAACTTATTTCGTTATTTCTGCTACTTTATTACAGAAGCAAAAAATCTTGCGATAGGTTGTCTTCATTTTTTAAAACAATGTTTGAAAGAACAATATTCAATGAGAATTTTTTTCACTAATCACCAAAATTTAACTTTTTGTCTGTTAAATTGAATAATTTTGCTCTGATTTCAAATTAACGTACTATTTTTTTGTAATGGGTAGGGTTTTTTGTAATACAAAATTAAAAAGTTCATACTATTGTAAAGTGATTAGTTTTATTTAATTTACTTCTATTTTTTAAAATCTAAATCAAAATGTAGTTTTTAACAATTTTCTACTGTATTTTTCTTGGGATCCATCAATAGTCTTCAAGAATATTTGGATTCCATTTTCCCTTATAGAGTTTTCCATTACTGAAATATCTTGGTGGGACCGCTCACAATGTTCGTCGCTCAAAGCGCCGAGATTTTCAGGAATGAAGTCGATGTGTGAATCCAAAAAATATATTTTTAATTATATGTTACATCCTGGAGCTTTATAATTTTGAAGGATTTCTTAATTCCTAGCTTGTTATTGCCACGAAATGCAGTTACAGCATTTTTAAAAGGCGTCCATGCAGCTTTTTCAACCCAATTCAAATTTTCCTTAAAGTCAATGTCCTTTATAAGCTTTTTATTTGTGGGCCTATAAATGTACACTCTTTTATTTGAGCCTCACTGATCCTGGGAAACTTATTATTTAAGTAAGGAAAACCTAGACTACTTTTATCCATCACCCTACAAAATATTTTTTTAATCCGGGTTTAATGGGCAAGAGAGGAAGATGTACGTGTTCAGGATTTACAAGGAGTTGAGTGGTTCCGTTTTTCTCCATGTATCAGATTTATTTTAGGTCATTGCTTCATGACAAAACGATTTTTGCGATCTCGGCTTTCCCACTCGCATAATAAACGATAAAATTTAGTTATCCTTAATGGAAACCTAACAAAAGTGCTCTATCTTTCAAATCGCTCCATATATTCTAAGAAAGCTGTTGGTATTGTATCTTCAATAGCAAAATCTTAATGTTCTAATACGTCTCTTTCATTGGGGTTGCATCCCATTTCCATGAAGAAAAAGTACGGTTTTTAAACTGTTTAGAGAACTCTAAAAACAACCCTCATTCTTTAGGATCATGATGGTTTTATATCTCATTTAGTAATGAGTTAACATCAGTTAATTACCTCCTGTGGAAAACAGAGTTTGTAGGTCTTGTTTTAGTCGGCAGTAAGAAGAAAATGTAGTTCAAGGAGATTCCACTTATTTAATCTGGACGCCAACAATTCTGATCATGCTGCATATATTCTAAGAAAGCTGTTGGTATTGTATCTTCAATACCAAAATCTTAATGTTGTAACACGTCTCTATTATTGGGGTTGCACATCCTATTTCCATGAAGAAAAAGTAAGGTTTTAAACTGTTTAAAGAACTCTAAAAACAACCCTCATTTTTTAGGATCATGATGGTCTCATAACCCATTTAGTAATGAGTTAACATCAGTTAATTATCTCCTGTGGAAAACAGGGTTTGGAGATCTTGTTTCAGTCGGCGATAAAAAGAAAATGTAGTTTAAAGAGATTCCACTTATTTAATCTGGAGTCTTTAGTGTCATCATTTTCTGGATTTAATTTAAATTTTCATCGCCAGTTTTCTGAATGTAAATTTCATTTTTCAGGTGGTGCTGGATTTGGAAGCTTGTCGCTATGGAGAACAGGCTTGACAGTGAAAGAGAGGTTGGAATATTTAGTGGTCATCGGGGTTGTGCTTATTATCCAGCACATAATGCAGGAAAAAACAGCCCGTGGAGTGATTCTTTGGTTCCCTCCATATCATAGGTCGTGACTTTCCATTTAGCCAACCACTAAGTAATGTTACACAAGGCACACAAAAAAAAATGAGGGATCCAAAATTTGTCCTAATCGCTGATTTTATCAAGAAAGTAATATTTCTCATACAAGACATCAAAGTGAGTTCATTACACACATTACAGAAATTCTTTGAAAGATTTTCACACGTTTGTTGCATTTTAAAGAATCTGTTCGTATAAAAACTAATACTTGCGCTCAAAGTAAAGACACATAGCTTACTGCAAATTAATGTATACTCGACACGTAGGTATAAACTAAATTGAACTTACTCACGGACACTACGCGGCGATATTATCAAATTCGCTAAACTTAATTTGACAGGTCTGACATATATTTGACATCTTCATTCAAATCTATATTATCATACATTGTTGGAAACCACTTTTTTTAATAAACCGCCAGCAAATAGAGTTGTATCCAACAAGACACACTATGGGAATCTTTTGTGGTTATATTCGGCTTTAGCGTACCAAGTTACCTACGAAACAGTTACATTAAACTATCTAACAAAAATACTGTCGACCAGTTTTATCAACCGGAGCACAAAAAGCCCTCTTTTATTCTTTTAATTTTTTTCCAACTTTATCATAAAGTTCTAAATTTGCGTTTTATATCTTTTAGTAGTCTGAGAAATGGGAGTTTTTCTCCACGTTTTCCGAAACTGTCCAGTTCTGCATTTTCTTATATTCTGACATCCATATAAAGGATACCAAGTTGTCCGTAGTCACTTTGAACACATAGATGTTTGATTCATGAACTTTAACGCTATTTGTCTGTATAAAAGTAAATAGATTTTGAATATTCTATTATTTTTAGTAGGATACTCTTAGACACGGATATGTATGAAGTAATTTTTTGCTTAGAAAATGGTTAGGATATTACCCAAGTATTCAACAAGCCTAAAACTTAAGCCTGTTACTCCCACTCCAGCTGTAACTCTTCTTTCTTTCTTAGATCCAACTGTACATACATATGAATCCATATCTAGGAAAATACTCCATCTCTATTCGTATGATAACAAGTTATTATCACCTTGTGGTTTACGTTGAAATCTAATACATTTTAAGGTATATTTTTTATAATAATCTTTGCAAGTGCAAAGTTTCTTATTATTATTTGACTTGAAATATCCTTTTCTTTCTTTATTTCTAGACGAAGCACCTTTTCATCTGTCTCGTCGTTCTGTTGATCTACGCATTCTACTCCTTTTTCCTATTCAGCACGCAGTTGTTAATATCTTCTATCTTACACGTGTTTCTTACATTTTCACTCGATTCTCTATCACAATTTTTTTTTCCACTAGTCTTCGAAGTACCTTCATTTCAGTTGTCTCCAATAGTTTTTAAGGTTTCCGGTCCGGTTTCTGCAGTATGTGTCATAATAGGTCTTATTGTTGTTTTGTATATTCTAGATTTGATTTCTATATCTATGGTTTTGTTGCGCCATATTGTATCGTTCTGACATCCAGCTATTCGTATTTCCCTGGCTGGTTGTTCTCTTAGTTCAACATCACCATTGCTTGATATCTCCAGACTTAGATAGTTAAAATTCATTTCTTGTTGAATTATTTTCCTATCAACCTCAAGCTTACATGTTAGGGATATTTTCGATGGTGTAATACATTTTGTTTTGGAAACTGAAATTACCATGCTAAAAGATTTAGCTGTGCGGTTGAACAAGTTTAGAAGTAGCGATAAATCATCTTCACTTTCTGCATCATCGGCACAACATAACATATTATGTTAATCTGTTTGTCTCCCATTTTTTATCCTTTCCATGTACATACTTTTGTTATTATCTCGAAGAGAAGCCGACTCAATGAATAACCCTGACCAACAGGCGCAGATCCAAAAGGAGAGAGGGGATTGAATGTGGTTTACCATGAATATATTTTATATTGGCTTAATAAGATTCTGTGGAATTTGAAGGAGCAAGACGTTTTCAACCGGACATGGTCGAATACCTTGACTAGCTCGGTAAACATGTGATAGCTGGTTTACTGTATTTAGTTGATCTTTCTGTTAACTGTCCTGAGAGAAAAACGGCATTCGTACAAGATCTTCCTGACCTGAATACCTGCTGTTTATTTACCAAACAAAATCAGACTTTTTATTTTATTCGCTATTACTGTTGTTGTAAGGTTTTGTTTGGTGCTCAAAAGATTTATTCCTCGGTAATTTTCAGTACTGATTTTTATCTGCCTTACCAAATTCGTAGTTTCATTTCTGATTCTTTTATACTCCTCATGCGATTCAGAAATTTTTATTTTTCTATATTTTTAGGTGTGCTAGTGTCCGATCAAATAATAATGACGCTTATAAATTTGGCACCACATAAGATCTCACTCATTTTTATAATTAAACATTCCCTAGATTCGGCTTCGTGTTTTACAGAGCTTTTGCACTTACTCTCTCTTTACGCTCCTCCATATTTTACTTTTTCAGGTATTATGTGGTTCTCTCTCTGTTTCGGTTTAACTTTATCACCTCCATTGTTTTCCTTATTTCACATGTTTCTATTTATGGTATTTCTTTCTTATTGTGACTATTTTTTCCTTTGTAGACTTCTACAGTTCTTCTTTATTTGCAGAATTTCTTTTCTGTCACTTTTAGTTGTTCCGTTGTTCTTTTTCAGTTGTATTAATACTTTTAACCTTTTGTTTTCCTCGATTTTTCGCTCTATTAGTTTCTGATAGGTTCATGTATCTTGTAATAACTACCCAGGATTCGTAAAAGATAAATAAAAAAGTTTTTGAATAGGACAACTTTAGTAACATTACAAGTTCCCCTTTCAGCAAGCGAATTTATGTGCTGTAAAGTAAAAAAAAAAGTATTGTTCGCAAAAGCTAATCACGCCGTAAAAACAACAACACCCTACTTTGTGTAAAAAACGTGATTTAATCAATCAACCTTTATAAGCAACTAAACTTTACAAAAAATTGTTCCTTGAAAGAACTCTTTTTACCCCTTTTTTAATGAATCAATGAAAAGCCCGCCATTACGCTATTTTGTTAAACGTCGAAGGAATTGAAAGAGCGAACAGAACAAGGCTTTACGTAATTACCTTAGGTCCTTGTTTACTCCCTGAAGTGATGGGTAAAATAAATTCTAGATTGAATCTAACTATTGAAAAGTAGGTAAAGTGAAACGATAAGAAAAATTGATCAAAGAAATTTTAAATTTTTGATTAATTAATGCAAGGACATATTCGTAACTAGACTCTTGAAAATCTATAAAAAATGCAATCCGTGAAAGTCTCTTTACATTTCAACATTTTAGAGTGAAGAAGGAACACTTTTTATTCAAATTTTATTGATTCAGAAACATATGAACTAAAATACAAAGTCCAGAAAGAAAGGATATAACAAATTTGGTATGTTTTTAAGAATTTTAAGAACTATTGCTTACATTTCAGTCATATATTTTGTTTTAGATTTATTTGGAACCGTTATACTGCCAAAATAAAACTTTATAATTATTTCAATTAAAACTACATACTCTAACAAGTCTTTATAAACAGTTTATCTACTTTCGCAAGTTTCATATATCCTGCGAAATAGTAGAAAAAATATCACTGTTCTGTATTTTGAAATTTCTTGGCGCACCCTGATATTTCTTTGGGTTTCTTGTATCTACTGTAATGTGCAGAACTCATATATGAGTTTGGTTTTTACCTATCAACCAATAAGTTTTTAGAGAAGGAAAATAGAATATAAAATACGAAATACTCAAATCTTAGGCAATACAGGATGATTCTCCCGGAACTTTATCGATCAATTGTGGGAGGAATTTGAAAAGGATCCCGCACCAATCAAATGAAAATTGGATCCCGGTCAAATTCGTTGAAAATTTAGTATATTGTAGGTCTAGATGCCCTGATCAAAAGTTTTAATGGGCACAAAGTCCAAAAGTTAATAGTTTTAGAGATACAGAGGGATGAATTGCGCCCGCACCAATCAAATGGAAATTGGATCCCGGTCAAATTCGTTAAAAATTTTGTATATTGTAGGTCTAGATGTCCTGATCAAAAGTTCCTATGGGCACAAGGTCCAAAAGTTAATAGTTTTCGAGATACAGAAGGATTAGTTGCGCCCGATCCACCATTCACATAGGCAAGGCGTAAGCAATATACATATATATATATATATATATATATATATATATATATATATATATATATATATATATATATATATATATATATATATATATATATATATATATATATATATATATATATATATATATATATATGTATATATATATGTATATATATATATGTATATACATATGTCATGTATAATGTTCTATACTTAAGTCTCTGCGTTTTGGACATATTTAAATTTTCTTGCCAATTGGCATTCATTAATAATAATTATGCCGGGGCGAGTAAATTACACGCACGAAGCTTATTTATACTCATTAATTATTTATGGAGAATGTGATAAAGTTATTTCCAGAACATGCGATACATTCGCGATCCGATATCTGCAGAAACAGAAACCAACACCACCAACTGTTCAGAGGATTATAGAAAACTTAAAGAAATTTGGATCCATAAAAGGAAAAAGAAATAGAAATAAACCAATTGTGGATAATGAAAATATTGAAACTACAATTTTATAGGACATTTCACCGCACATCCGACAATATCTACAAGGCAAGTGGCATTAGAGTCTGGATTATCTCAAACATCAGTTTTAAGGATTTTACATAAACACAATTTTCATCTCTATGTATATTCAATAGTACAATATTTAAAAGACACTCATTTTCCACGAAGAGTAAAGTTCTGTCAATGTATTTAACTTTGGTCAAAAGAAAATGGGGGTTTTTTGGATTATAATATTAGGTCGGACAAAGCCAAATTCACAAAAAATGGATTGTTTAATCGACGCAATTCCCACTATTAGAACGACTCAAACGTATATCCATTCAGAGAAATAAATTTTCAAGAGTCTTGGCAGGTTAACGTGTACTGTGCTACAAGAAATGACGGCGTCGTCGCCCTAGAATTCTACCAAGATAATCTGAATGAAGACTTCTAGATATAAAATACGTTTTTTTAACTTATAGGTGTACGCTACTTCGACATCTCGAGAATTTGGAAGTGAACTATTTAGATAACTTGCCGTTGGCTGATAACAGAAAAATCTATAATAGTTATTTAGTTGACAATCATCTGCAAAATTTGTTTTATGATCAATGGAGAGCCAAGAATGGGCCACATCTTTGGCCACCTGGCTCCCTCGACCTAACAGTACTTGATTTTTTTATTTCGAAGATAATCAAAAATAAAGTATACAACACCGCATTAAACACCATGGAAGATTCCATGCCGTGCGTCAGAACAGCATTTGAAGAACTTAATCTTCAGTCAATAAGAAGAACCACCTAGAGTTCCTGCTTAAGTACGAAAAATGTTCAGAAGTTCAAGGGAGTCAATTTGAACATTTACTCAAATAATTTTTGTAACTCTATTTTATGAACAATGGTAAGAAATAGTGACAATTTTGTAGGGTTCGATTGTTTTATTTTCGTCATGTCTCGCCGTCACGGCCAACTAATAACAAAACTTAAAAGCCGTATAACATTTTTACAATAGAAAAATGTTGAATTGCCAATATTTTGAAAACTACAAATTTTTAGAAGACAACTTTATACAAAGTTACTCTTATTCTTAATGCTCAATACGATGAAGTTATAAAAATAGGTACTTTATATTTGAAAAAATTGACCTTTGACGATTGCTTAAATATAAGTTTTATTCTTCTTTTTTGACCATTCTGTGATAATAATTTTCGAAACATCAAAAAAAGACTACTAAAGACGATTTTCATATAGAAGAAAACAACCCTAAATTAAATAATAAAGATTTCCTTATAGGAAAAATCTATAGTTAAGTTTTGGTCAGCAAACGTCACTTTTGAAATAAAAATTTAAATATGTCCAAAACGGTGAGACTTAAGTATAGAACGTAAAATATGTCTAGAACTTTACGTAGAAATAAAAAATGCAATAATATATAGGATGTTCCATCTAATTCCGGTATAACTGGATGTGCGGCCATCTTGAAAATATTTTAGCTGGCTGTCCCCTATGTACACTGTCACCAACCAAATGGGAATTGGATCCCGGTCAAATTCGTTGAAAATTCAGTATATTGTAGGTCTAAATGTCCTGATTAAAAGTTTGCATGGGCACAAAGTCCAAAAGTTAATAGTTTTCGAGATACAGAGGGATGTAAAAAAATCCGTATTCAAAAATTATGGCACCGCTGTTCCTTTGCTATGTTACTATGATCTTTGATTCAAATTAAATCGAATATTTTAATATACAGAAGGCATTAAATTCTAACCTATTGATGATTAAATTAGAATTTAGTATAAGTTACTAAATTCTTAGCTTTTGATGAATAAAAATAACATGAATAAAAAAAATACCAAAAAAAAGGTTAAAAATGGAGTTTTGCGCTCAAAAACTTATTCAAACTACAACTCTCACCTTGACCATTGACCTCAAGGTCATAAAAGGTTCAAATATTACGAAAATCAAAAAATATCTCAGAAAAAAACGTTTTTATCTTTTAAATCTACTTCTTAAAAAAAGTTTTTCCATAAAAAATGACATCTTGACAATGTTTGACCTTGATTACGGAATTTCAATATTTTCGTACATAGTTTGCAATGTTTTACGCTGCATATATATATATATATATATATATATATATATATATATATATATATATATATATATATATATATATATTTATATATATATATATATATATATATATATATATATATATATATGTATATATATATGTATATATATATATGTATATACATATATATATATATATATATATATATATATATATATATATATATATATATATATATGCAGCGTAAAACATTGCAAACTATGTACGAAAATATTGAAATTCCGTAATCAAGGTCAAACATTGTCAAGATGTCATTTTTTATGGAAAAACTTTTTTTAAGAAGTAGATTTAAAAGATAAAAACGTTTTTTTTCTGAGATATTTTTTGATTTTCGTAATATTTGAACCTTTTATGACCTTGAGGTCAATGGTCAAGGTGAGAGTTGTAGTTTGAATAAGTTTTTGAGCGCAAAACTCCATTTTTAACCTTTTTTTTGGTATTTTTTTTATTCATGTTATTTTTATTCATCAAAAGCTAAGAATTTAGTAACTTATACTAAATTCTAATTTAATCATCAATAGGTTAGAATTTAATGCCTTCTGTATATTAAAATATTCGATTTAATTTGAATCAAAGATCATAGTAACATAGCAAAGGAACAGCGGTGCCATAATTTTTGAATACGGATTTTTTTACATCCCTCTGTATCTCGAAAACTATTAACTTTTGGACTTTGTGCCCATGCAAACTTTTAATCAGGACATTTAGACCTACAATATACTGAATTTTCAACGAATTTGACCGGGATCCAATTCCCATTTGGTTGGTGACAGTGTACATAGGGGACAGCCAGCTAAAATATTTTCAAGATGGCCGCACATCCAGTTATACCGGAATTAGATGGAACATCCTATATATTATTGCATTTTTTATTTCTACGTAAAGTTCTAGACATATTTTACGTTCTATACTTAAGTCTCACCGTTTTGGACATATTTAAATTTTTATTTCAAAAGTGACGTTTGCTGACCAAAACTTAACTATAGATTTTTCCTATAAGGAAATCTTTATTATTTAATTTAGGGTTGTTTTCTTCTATATGAAAATCGTCTTTAGTAGTCTTTTTTTGATGTTTCGAAAATTATTATCACAGAATGGTCAAAAAAGAAGAATAAAACTTATATTTAAGCAATCGTCAAAGGTCAATTTTTTCAAATATAAAGTACCTATTTTTATAACTTCATCGTATTGAGCATTAAGAATAAGAGTAACTTTGTATAAAGTTGTCTTCTAAAAATTTGTAGTTTTCAAAATATTGGCAATTCAACATTTTTCTATTGTAAAAATGTTATACGGCTTTTAAGTTTTGTTATTAGTTGGCCGTGACGGCGAGACATGACGAAAATAAAACAATCGAACCCTACAAAATTGTCACTATTTCTTACCATTGTTCATAAAATAGAGTTACAAAAATTATTTGAGTAAATGTTCAAATTGACTCCCTTGAACTTCTGAACATTTTTCGTACTTAAGCAGGAACTCTAGGTGGTTCTTCTTATTGACTGAAGATTAAGTTCTTCAAATGCTGTTCTGACGCACGGCATGGAATCTTCCATGGTGTTTAATGCGGTGTTGTATACTTTATTTTTGATTATCTTCGAAATAAAAAAATCAAGTACTGTTAGGTCGAGGGAGCCAGGTGGCCAAAGATGTGGCCCATTCTTGGCTCTCCATTGATCATAAAACAAATTTTGCAGATGATTGTCAACTAAATAACTATTATAGATTTTTCTGTTATCAGCCAACGGCAAGTTATCTAAATAGTTCACTTCCAAATTCTCGAGATGTCGAAGTAGCGTACACCTATAAGTTAAAAAAACGTATTTTATATCTAGAAGTCTTCATTCAGATTATCTTGGTAGAATTCTAGGGCGACGACGCCGTCATTTCTTGTAGCACAGTACACGTTAACCTGCCAAGACTCTTGAAAATTTATTTCTCTGAATGGATATACGTTTGAGTCGTTCTAATAGTGGGAATTGCGTCGATTAAACAATCCATTTTTTGTGAATTTGGCTTTGTCCGACCTAATATTATAATCCAAAAAACCCCCATTTTCTTTTGACCAAAGTTAAATACATTGACAGAACTTTACTCTTCGTGGAAAATGAGTGTCTTTTAAATATTGTACTATTGAATATACATAGAGATGAAAATTGTGTTTATGTAAAATCCTTAAAACTGATGTTTGAGATAATCCAGACTCTAATGCCACTTGCCTTGTAGATATTGTCGGATGTGCGGTGAAATGTCCTATAAAATTGTAGTTTCAATATTTTCATTATCCACAATTGGTTTATTTCTATTTCTTTTTCCTTTTATGGATCCAAATTTCTTTAAGTTTTCTATAATCCTCTGAACAGTTGGTGGTGTTGGTTTCTGTTTCTGCAGATATCGGATCGCGAATGTATCGCATGTTCTGGAAATAACTTTATCACATTCTCCATAAATAATTAATGAGTATAAATAAGCTTCGTGCGTGTAATTTACTCGCCCCGGCATAATTATTATTAATGAATGCCAATTGGCAAGAAAATTTAAATATGTCCAAAACGCAGAGACTTAAGTATAGAACATTATACATGACATATGTACAGAATTTCTTCATTTTGTATTGAAAAAAGTAAAATATAATGAAATAAATTGTTTTGTTGTCTTTTTTCAATTTTTTCACATCTGAGGGTCCAACAGTAGAGTGCTAACATGTTTTGAAATAAAATCTGGTGAAATCTTTCGCCGTGTTCATCTGAAACTGCATCTAAATAGTCAGAGAAGAATTCTAAATGAAAAATGCAGCTTAAGTGACCGGTTGCAACCTAACGCCTTGCAAGACTGGATATGTTTATCAACCAGATCTTTGTAGTTCCCCCTTTTTTTTTACCTAGGAAGTGCTACATATATTTTTAAATGCAATCTATGCCCTATTTCTTTTCTCGAAGGTGTAGTTTCAAAATTTTCATTTTTAAAATTTCTCGTATTTGCGCCTTTTCCTCTTTTTAAGGCTTTAAGAAATTTTTTTATAAGCCCTAGTTTTATGTGCAGAGGAGGTAAATAAATTTTCTGTTGGTCTACTAAGGGTTCATTAAGAACGTTTTTCAGACCGGACACAATGTTTTCAAGTAATGGTCATTCTTTAACGACATAATATTGGTTTCTAGCTCTGCTGTCCCATTCGCATAAAAAACAACAATGTTTGTTGTAGGGCAATAACTTTTGGATCGGCACAGATATTCCATTTATGCTTTTCGTATTTTCTGCTTTGAATTAATATGTGCATGTTCTCGTACATTTCTTTCATATTTACAGCATGAGTCAAGGAAACAGATGGTTGTTCATTTCCATTAAACAATAAAAGTGCCTTTAGACGTGTTTTCGAAGAGTCAAGAAACAGTAGCAACTTGGTAGGTTTATAGGAAAAGCCAATTTTGTTGATTAAATCCGAAATACCATGATAGTAAACTAAATCATTTGTCATTGAAAAAAATATTACCTCTTCCGGAACGTGGAAATTTTCATTCTTTTATGTAGGAGATTTCACTACTGTAAATGTGATCCAAACAGCTATAACTTTGTTTTTGGAAGATCCATATCACGAATAAGATCGTTGAGCTTTTTCTGACATATAATATGGGGCTGTTTACTGCTACTATATTCGTAATCGTCTTGCTTTTGAAAACCAGGAACGGCTTTTGGTTCAAAATTATCTTGTTCCTCCGATTCCGAGTCGATATCTGGAATCTCCGTTATTTTGAACCCTAGAGAGTTGAGATCCCCCCATGCGGTGTTGCTAGATTGTGCACAACTTCTCTAAACTTAGAGAAAAGATTTAGCAACTTCGCACCCCGGTATTTTATAACAACTTATATGTCGTATAGGCACATCCTAATACCTGCTTTACAATCAATTCAAACATGTTGATGTATTCTAGATTTTGCTATGTGATACCACAGTTTACAGGTTGGTGTTAGTGTTATATAGGTAGAAATTATCGAAATAACACATCAGTTTGATCGGGAGAATTTTCATGCAGAACAATGTAACCACACAGTAAAGAAAAATCGATTACAGTAGGATAAAAAATTTTCGCCTATTAGTTCGATTTTTAATATAATTCCATTTTTTTACCTATGTAAATTTCCCCAAAATAATTTACATGTAATCAAGATATTGCTTTCATAAATGAAAATCGACAATAATGTCGTGGGAGAGAATAATGCGTTCTTAAATAAATTGAAGCATACAAAAGCCATTCATAATTGAGCAAAACCGTTTAAACTTCGCCGACAATATAGTGTACTTGACAGGTATGGAATAGTAAATTTGAAATTTGCTTGGCATTATTAATTTGCTTACATACTAAGACGCAATATTTATACATGTATCCAAGGCCATATTGAAATTAAAATTCAATGGGAAAGGTAAGGTATAGACACAAGTCCTTTCAGGTTCAATACTGTGACGTATTTGAGATACGTTGATTTCTAATACATAAGAAGCGGTGCGCACGAATGAACGTAACTCGGATTATATTTTTGAATAATTCCATATGGTAATTCACAAAGCATAATTAATAGAGCGATCACATAAAATGCATTACTTGTATAATTTCTAGAGCCGACTTGGATGAACTGAGAACAAAATATTAATGGCGGGCTATTTAAAGAATTGGCAATAAATACGTACCTACAGTACTCGCAGTTGGGTATGTAAATGCATTTATAGTAGAGAAACTATTTTAGTTCTCAACCAACTGAAAAAAACCTTATAATATAATGACAGACGTCCGATGTTCTTACACGGTTAAAAACAAACTACCTTCTCAAATTGCAAAAAAATGCCAGGAAGAGGTGGAAGAGTCTCCCATTATAAATGAATAAATACGTACATTTAAGAATTCTTTTTTTAATTTACAAGGGTGAATATATATATATATATATATATATATATATATATATATATATATATATATATATATATATATATATATATATATATGTTTATCGGTGTTTACCGCACCTCGACTTTTTTATACATCTTTAGGAGTGTAGCGAACTAAAAAGCGGCAACGCAAATGTCGCAGTAAAGAACGTAAAGAAGTCGCGGTAAGCGCTACTGTGCTTACCGAGACTCCTAAAATAAATATTTACATATTTACATAAAGTAATTAATTATTTTATAAGGTTTGGAACAAAATGTGTAGGCTTTTGAGATCTACAAAATTTCGTGTGCAATAACGTATAAAATTTTAAATAGCTTTATTAATATAAAACTTTTTGTTACAAGAAACTCCATAGAGAATTTCTTTGTAAAAAAACATAAGTTTCATTCTGAAAATAATTTGCGTGTTACTTTAATAAAAATTATTTTATTGCTTAAAAATTTAATTTTTTAAATAGATATATTCTTCGGTAATTCTAGTTTTACTAAAACAGGGATCATTATATTATTTATCAAGTGTTTTAGGATTTGGAAAAATACTGAATTTTATAAAAGGCGCAAGACGCGCTCGTGATAAGTCGGCCGTGAACCTGCAGCGAACCTCCTTTGAACTTTGTCTGTTCAATTGAAGGCGAGCGCACCACGCAAATTTATCATTACAATTCTCAAGTCTCAAATTTTCGTGAAAAATATATGGGTAATTCGGTTGCAAAAATATATGGGTAAGAAGATCGCTTCGGTAAAACAAGTTCAAAAATTAGATATTCCCGAAAAACAAGTTAAGTGGTTGCCGCAAGTAAAACTATAGAATTTTATCGAGCGCAATGTCTCTGGAGGGTTAAAGTTTTTCTATCCAATTTTTGTTATTTTGACGAAAATAAGAATGTCTTTGGTCGTTTATTTTACGCGAAAAAAATGACTTTTTTTTTAAAAAAAATAATTTGTTTGGTTGAGTATGGAAAATCTCAAGTTATGATATAAGGTTTCGCGATCTTTAGTTGCCAGATCCCGTTCCACCGCAACCTCCTTCAGGTATACGAAGTATACGCGATCTTTGACCGAACACAAATAAGTCTGGGATCCCCTCTTATTTCCGGAAATTTACCTAGGAGTCCGTAAGCAGCTATTCCTTATATTCTTAATTTTCATCAGAATCAAAACATTAGATAGAAAAACTTCATTCTTCCAAAGACATTACGCTTGTTAAAATTCATGAATTTTACTTGCGGCATTCCATTTAATTGTTTCTACGGAAAGCGATCCATTACCCATACTGTTTTCGAATTTGCGTCCAGTTACCCCTACATTTTTGCATACAATTTGCGTTAAAGTTCGAATTACCCATACATTTTTTGCAAACCGACTCGCGGTGGTATGAAAGCGTTAAATCCAAGTTAGTTAATTTTTTTTATAAGAAAAAATTAAACAAACTTTTTCCAAATCCAAAAAACAAGTCATTTTTCGCGGAAAATAAAAGATAAAAGACATTCTCATTTTTCGTCAAAAAACAAAAAATTAGATAGAAAAAGAGACATTACGATCCATAAAATTTCTTTAATTTTACTTGCGGCATTCAATTAACTTGTTCTTCGGGAATATCTAAATTTTGCACTTGTTTTACCGAAGCCATCTTCTTACCCATATATTTTTTGCATCGTGATCCCCTTTGCAGTCTGACCGCAGCAATTAGCATGACTTCTTTATCCCACTCAACATCATTTACACCCACCTCACATAAATTAGAACTATGTTAAATTTATATAGAAAAAACTGCTTGTATTTATACTATAAATTAATCTATAATAAAAATAATAATATAATAATAATTTAATAATATAATGTCATGTGTTAAGGGCAGCAGATGAAACCGAGAGAATGAATGAGACCCGAATACGTTGTTCGTAAAATTCATTTTTTAAATTATTTCACTGCACCAATGACGAAAAAATATTTTGATTATATTCATTTTCAACGAGATATTCTCATCACAGTAGTCATTTTTAAGTAAAACGGTTACTACAGGTTTTCAAAATGACATACCCTGCATATTTTACTTTTTGATGTATACTTAAAATTCAGTGCAATTTTCCATAGAACTCGATACATTAATAGATATTATCGTGGTCTATGCTATTCTTTCAAGCGCCGTTATACTACAGTTACCATATTTGCAACATATTTATTATATAATAGAAAGAGGAAAAATATACTTTGAATTAATCACTTTAATCCATAGAGTCCAATGAGAAAAACAACTTTTTTCCCTTAAAATATTATATAAAAAAACCGAATTACATTAGCGTTATTAGAGTTAGTTTACTTCAGTCCAAATTATATATAAATTTCGACATCTATCGTATTGACAACTAATACCGTGTTGTTAATGGGCGGCAGGATATGCATATTTTTAATTTAAAAATAAAAACACACAATGGATTCCTGTCTGATTCAGAACCGAAAATGCTAACGACTAATTAATTCTCAAATCTGTTTCAGCACTTGCTTGTTTTTCTGAGTCGCTCCAAGTCAATTTTGTACTGCTGTTTCTATTAAGTTAGCACTCTTGCAGGATTTTCTTTGACACTTAAAGAAAGTAGAGTGTCGCGCAAGGTTGGGGCTCAGTTATAAAATGGAGCCATTTCGCCCTCATTTTCAATTTTTCCTGTTAGAATCGACTAAAGGAGACTGAAGACATCCATCCCGCTGGATCTCCAGCATATTGCTGGATTTGGGTTTAATATCATTTGATTTGAGTGTTTGTGCCTGTTTGGCGTTTTTTTTTGGTTACCGAGACAAAACCTAGAAACAGGAATTTTTTATCAGTCTTGAGCACGTTTTTAACAGGGAATCAGTCTAGGTCCTAGGAAATCGGGTAAGGAATATTAAATTATCATTTATTAAAACAATCCCACATGGATTTCTAAATTTTGAAAGATTTCAGCTCAAAGTTGATTTTTACCGAATGAAATTAGAACATAAATTAAAACCAACCATAGTTTGCTATTTAAAATTTCATTTAGACCTCAAGGTTGATCACTTTACAATATTATTAAGTTGAATTTTGGGGTTTTAGGGTCAACTGTTGCTGTTTATTTACGACAATTGATTAATAATTTTTGTAATTTTCTTAGTCTTCAGTAGCTGTTACCTTTCAGTGCCTAAATTTTATATTGTATGCATTCTTTGGGCCCCATTCTGGATTTGTTATTGGCGAATTTAGTGTTGTCTAGCATCGTAATATGTTCATGGCCACGTTAACTTCCCTTTGACTCCAGCAATATGGTTTTTTATGTGTTCGATTATAATATTTAGGTACTAGAGACTTGCTAATTAAGTGAAAACTAAAAATTCTTTCAGCTCATTTAATTTTATTTAATTAAAAGGTTACTGTGATACTGCATATCTTGGATTTTCTCTTTTAATAAACAGTGTAGCAAATTGGCGCCCAACGTGGGGCCATGGTTAGTCAAAATATAATTCTTCTTTCTCAGCCCATTGACGTCCACTCCTGGACATAAGCCTCTCCGATGGTCCTCCACTGGGATCTGTCTCTCGCCTTCTGGAGCCGGTCTTTTTCAGCAAACTGTCTTATATCATCTACCCATCTGCGTTGTGGCCTGCCACGATTTCGGTTCGTTTCTCGCGGTCGCCATTGCAGTAATTTACTCGTCCACTTATCGGGCTGTTGTCTAGTTATGTGCCCTGCCGATTGCCACTTTAGTCGTGATATGCGTTCAATGACGTCAACTACTTTGGTTCTTGATCTTATTACTTGTTTTCGTATTTTATCCCGTAACGAGATTCCTAACATTTGTCTCTCCATGGAGCGTTGAGTGACTCGGAGCCTATTTGCATTTTGTTTGGTTAGCGTTATCGTTTCCATGCGGTAAGTAGCAACAGGCAAGCCACACGTGTTATACACTTTCCGTTTAAGGTTGATTGGTGTGTTTCTATATCTTAATACGTACTGCAGCTTTCCAAAGGCAGCCCATGCCAGCCCTATTCTTCTTGTTATTTCCGCCCTTTGATTTTCTTTGCCCAGTTTCATGACGTGGCCTAAATAGATGTACTCTTGGACATTCTCTATGATTTTATTTTAAATCTCTATTTGTACATTTGCGTTAGGGCTCTCCTCCCGGGGAGATATTCGAATCCCTATCCCTCCTCTCGGGGAGATATTCGAATCCCTATCCCCCCAAAATCCTATCCACCACCCTCAAAACTCCCCCCCCTCCCATCTCCCAACTCATATATATTCCAACCCGCACTTAGCCAGCGTGGAAGACTACGGCTAAAACCCTCCAATATAGTGATTTTAAAAACGTCTGGAAGTGAACCCCAGGTGGGTAGAACAAAATATAATTATCCATATAAAAATCGAATTGTTTTCCTGTGGGAACGCCTGTATATAACAGCTCTGTCAAAAAAAATTACTATTTTTGTATCCATTTTTCCGAACGCTAAGATTAGATAGTTACAAACAGCAAATAATATGTGGCTTAAAAATAAGAATTATTTATGTATTGGTCTAAGTAATATGAAAGGGCGACTCAAAATAGGTGTTTCAGAATAGAGTTCTTAAAAAAATCACATGGCTCATTTACAAGAAACTATTTTTATATATTTGAAAAAATAATCATGAATTACTAATGTGGTTGTGTTTGTTTGAAGGTAATGTGGTTGTATTTCAATTTCAAACTAAAGTTAAGAAACTCTAATTCAACATCTAAATTTACCACAATATTAACAATAACAAAAAGTGATTATCAATATGTTTTTGGTTGAAGAGGTAAAATTATAAATGTATTGAAACAAGCCAAATAAATTAAATTAATAGTTACAGATACAAAAACACATTCAAGAAAATTGATTTAATTCAGCTTTATTCGTCGATAAACTTTCCCAAATAAAAGTGTTTTCCATTTACCTTTCATGAAGTTAGCATGTTCTCTCAGGCGCGTAATTATTCTTAAGACAAATGCTTTGATTTTCATAAAATTGAGGTTGGAAAACAATGCCCAACGATTTTCTTAATTAAGGCACAGGTAAAGCCGCTTACAAAATATGACGTTGAATGGATGAAAGCGAAAATGCTAATACCGTTGTAAGAGAGCACAATAGGTGCTTAGAGTTAATTAAAAGGATAAAGGCCATTATTTAATGTAAATCTCAAAATCTTATTCATTTAAAATACTTAAGAGTTATTTGATCTTTACTTAAAAAAGTTGCTATTTCTAAAACTTACTAAATTTTCAAAAATATTACACAGGTTTATAAAAAAAAGGAGATGCCTATTTAGCCAGATCATTTTATTCTTATGTAATTAGACGGCCTGAATCCAAATCTGAGGTCTGCTGACATCTATCACGTCAGGTTCAAGGCCATTCTAAGGTCAAATAGAGTAAAATCTACCAAATAAATCTGAAAATGTAGATACGTACGTTTTTGAGATCGCTGAATCCCAATTCGTGATTTGTTTAATCCCCGAGTTCGACCAAGGTCGTTTTAGGGTAATGACAAAGTCAAATTGAGAAAAATCCACTAAATATATCTGAAAAAGAAGATGTGTAGGTTTTTGGGGTCGCTGAATCTAAATTCGTGGTGTGTTTAATTCCTCAAGGTCAGCCAAAGGTCATTTAAATGTTATTTCAAGGTAAAATTAAGAAGAATCTACTATATAGATCTGCAGAAGACATTGAGTCTAAATTCGTGGTTTGTTTCTTACCTCAAGGTTAACTAGAGATTATTTTAAGGTCACTCCAAGGTCAAATTGAAAAAATTTACTAAATAATTCTGTAAAAGAAGCGAACTCACGCGCAGCTAAATCAGAATCCGTTACATAGCAGACAGGCAAGCGGATCAAGTTTTTGAGCCGAAACTCAAGCTCCCAAAACCTTGTACCCCACGCACAGCTAGATTGATGTCCGTTACATAGGAGATATGCAAGCGGAGTTAGTTATTATGAAATAGTAATCCAAAACACAAGCTCTCAAACTCACATAAGCCACGCACAGCTAAATTGATATCCATTACAAAGCAAACAGGAGTGCGGATCGAATTTTTAAGGCGAAACCCAAACTGCCAAAACTACACATTCTACGTGCAACTAGACCGGACCAAGTTAATATTATAAATATGCCAAAACATAAGCTCTCATTACC
Source organism: Diaprepes abbreviatus (assembly GCA_034092305.1). NCBI lineage: Eukaryota > Metazoa > Arthropoda > Insecta > Coleoptera > Curculionidae > Diaprepes > Diaprepes abbreviatus. The sequence goes on along the minus strand of JASJET010000178.1, from coordinate 783,522 downwards.
ACATATCCCACACGCAGCGAGATCACTCCCCATCACGCAGCAGCCAGAGGCAAAGCGCAAGGATTTATGAGTCTATGAAATCAAATCCAAGCTCTTCGAAAAGCATGTACCCCTGGCACAGCTTCGCTAGCCTGTCTGCTATGTAACGAATATCGACCTAGTTGCATATGTGTTCTCTTTTTTACAGATTTAGTAGACTTTTTCAATTTGACATTGAAATGACTTTGAAATGGCCTCTGATTAATTCTGAGGAGTTGAACAAACCACGAATTCAGAGTTAGCATCCCCAAAAGTCTATATATTTTCTACTATAGATTAGTTTAGTAAATTTTACTCAATTTGATCTAGAAATGACCCTGAAATGGCGTCCAGATGAACTTGGAAAATTAAAAAGAACCCAAATTCGGATTCAGCGAAAAATACATATCTACTTTTTCAGATTTATTTAGTGAATTTTACTCCATTTGACCTTCAAATGCCCTTGAATCTGACGTGACAGAGATTGTCGGACCTCAGATTTGGATTTAGGGCGTCTATTACATAAAAATAAAATAGTCTGGTGAAATAGGCATCTACTTTTCTTTTTGTAAACCTGTATTATTTAACATCAGTTTGTGAACCTCTAAAATTTGAAATGTTTATGACTTATCCATTCAAAAACATGCATTGAAAATAGTCAAAAAATATTCCGTGAAATATATTATTTTATAACTTAAATAAGTGTACACATATTTTACCGTTTTCTGAAAAAAAAAATCATTTTCAAGGAAGTTATCGAGATTTTAAAGTTGAGCTTCGGGCTTTTGTAGTGAAGAAAAATTAAAGTCATTTTTTATTCAAAAATGTATATTTTTATGACTAATAGTAATTATATTTTCTCTTTTTATTAAGGTCATATGTGTCATAACTTTCAGAAAAAAATTTGGAAACAAAAAAATTTTCAAAACTTCGGAAAAAAATAAATGCGATTTTTTCAGAAACTATTTTTTTTTTGATAAATTTTTTGAGGGTTTCTTGTTATATCCTTTTTCAATAATAATTGTTTTGGCAGGTGTAGACACAAAATTTTTTTTCTTCTTTCATTTACTGATTTTTTCAAAAAAATACTTTGTCCATAAAATATTTCATTATAGAAACCAAAAAAGTGTACGTTTTTTGCCGTCTTGAGAAAAATTAATTTCCAACGAAGTTATCGAGATTTTAAAATTGAGATTAGCGCTGTTACAGTGAAGGAAAGTACAGCCACTGTTGTATTCAATATTTTATATTTTTATGACTAATCGACATAATTTAATTATCTCTTTTGATTGAGGTCACAAGAGTTATAAACTTTAAGAAAAAATCTGAAAGCAAAAGAATTTTCAAAATTAACAAAATGGCCGCCATTTTGCTGAACTTTATCTAATATCTCGAGATTATTACAAAGGTTATCAACATTTAAAATGCGCATCAATAATTTTTCGCGGGTATTCATCGGAGTCTTGTATACATCTGTTTTAAGAGCGCCTCACAAGAAGAAGTTACACATAGCTAACTCTGAAAAAAGTGGTCACCATCTTACTGGTGCCTCATTGCCTATTCCAACTCTACAGTTAGGAGGTCGTGAAAATATTGCCTAATAAGAACGGAAAAGTTGGGTGGGACACCTTCATGCTTTACCATAGTTTTTGCCGAAGTAAAATAAGCAAATTTTCCAGAAGAAGTGGTAATGTATTTTGCAAAAATTGAGATAAATATTTCCCTTTATTTTGTCTGAAATCACAACAGGACCATTAAGGTAGCGATTAATAATACTTTCCCAAGCAGTTATTTTAAAGTTGCAACTTTAATGTATTTTGGTCAGCATAAACATGTTCTTTGTGTAGGTTGGGAACTCAAGATCTGGTAAAGCACGCCTCGTCAGCAAACATTACGTTTCTACCAAAATCTGAATCACGAATTATTATGTTTCGAATAAATTAAGAAAATGTAAGGCGCATGGGAGGATTAATCTGTAAAAGTTCCTGACCATTTTGAACCTGATATGGATGTAACAAATGTCCTTTTAAAATATCATTAAGAATATTTTTAGAGATACCTACTCACGATCGAAGCGGTGGGTACTAACACTTGATTCTTCTTCAACTCTTTCCAAATTTTTTTCTTGTTTTTCGACTATTCGAGTTGTTCGAATACGACAAATTTTTTCTCAAAGCTGTCCATTTCTTGGAGATGACGCTCAATATTGACAAATGTTTGATGGTTTGGTATTCGGCGATTAGGAAATCTCTTTATATAAACTCTTACCTTTCAACGCCCATTTCCTTCACGAAACCCATACACCACAAGAATGTTAACCTTCTCGGAATGCGCGTAGTTGCCCTTATTTGATAGTAAATTAGGTTTAGAATTTTAGAATGTCGATCTTACTTCAGTCGACTTCTTATGCAGTGATACCATTTTGTCAATAGTCAAATTATAAATAAAATTACTCGAAATATTATTGTTAAAGGTATTTTTTATTATAACAGTTAATTGGTGTAAGCATGTAACTGACAATATTTTTTTCCTGGCGAAACCGCTCATCTAACGAAAATTTTTTGAATAATTAAAAGAGCTTCCAAATACATGCGAGTGTTCGATAGAAAGATCTAGGGTGTCATAAGGTTGATGACATAAAAAACCAGAAGAGATGTTTACAAATGACGTCACTTTTATGACACTTACAGTACGCTATACCACTAAAAAACGTGATATTATAATATAAGACCACACACCAAAAATTATTAAATTCACTTGCTACATTTTCAAGGAAATAACTAAGTTTCTTTAAATCGATTTATTTTGATAACAAAAGTATGTGATCTAAATTTTATACGTGTTTTCCGGACACGTTGTATATATACGAGGTGTGACAATTAGGTTCCGGGAATTTAGTTATAACTCGGGAACTGGCAACACTGCATCACTCGTCAGCATCTGTCTACAGAGGGGGGTCTTCCTTTTAGTTTCAGTCCAAGATTGAAGTCAATAACACGTTTGGTTTGTGTTTTATGCGCATTTTTCGAAAGTAACTTCTTTAGTGGCGTCGTGAATGAGTAATATGTTGCGATTCAATTTTAGTGAAATCTGGCGAAAACCGCTTGAAAATCTTTCGAAAATTGCAGGTGGTGTTTGACTGGGCGAAGTGGTTCAAAGAGGGGCGTGAATCGGTAGAAGACGATCCACGTAAAGAAACTCCCGTCACCTCTCGTACCGACGTGAATGGCGACCGTTTGCGTAAGCTGATCACGTCTGACCGGCGCCTAAATATTCGTGCGTTGTTTGACTAATTAAAAACGAACAACGAAATCGTTTGCAAAATGTTACACAATAATTTAAAAGATTTGCGCACAGATGGTGTCAACCAACGAACAGAAACAAATGCGAAAATCGCTGTGTGAGGATTTATTGTCCCGCATTCGGAGCGACGGCAGAAACTGAATGCGTCTGGTAGTTACTGCAGATGAGACCTGGATATTTAAGTATGACCCCGAGATCCGTAAACAAAATCGGCAGTGGGTGGAAAAGGGTGGGGATCGGCCAACGAAATCAAGTCACGACTGAAGGCAATGTTAATCATTTTTTTCGATATCTACGATATCATTCACGTTAAACATGTTTCTGCTGATCAGACAGTGACTAGACAGTTCTATGTTGGCGTCCTGGAGCGGCTGCAGTCATACATTTTTCGTCTACGACCTGAATTCGCTGAGAACGGCTGGATCTTGCACCACGTCAACGCGCCGGCACATTTCTCGTTCATTGTACAAGAGTTTTTGGAGAAGAAAGGCATTCCAACGTTCCCGCACCCACCTTATATCCCGACATTGCCCCCTGTGACTTTTTTTATTCCCCAAGATGAAGTCGCTCCTCAAAGGAACTTATCATGGTGGCGTACAGGAGGTCAAAGAAGCTGCAGCCGTAGTGATGAACGGGTTAACTTCGGATGACTACCAAGGGTGCTTACAATCGTTGCGTAGAATTAGAAGGAGACTATTGTAAAGGTCGATAATAAAATTTTACCTGTAACTTAATTTGTTTGTTGTTTATTGACCAATTCTTTGAACTTAATTGCTACACCTCCTATACTATACTATACTATACTATATATATATATATATATATATATATATATATATATATATATATATATATAGTATTCGTAATCAGGGAATCAAAATACATATAAAAACTTTGGAGTAGTCCTGTCTATTCATCGGCTACGAAAATCCACTGGGCTCCCGGACTATTATTAGTTTACTGGCATTCGTTAAACTTTCAGTATTTACTATCCAAGTTTCCATAACAGTTTTAATATCCCCCCCTCCCCTCTTCCTTTTAACTGTTCTAACAATATTTATTTTATTCATTTTTTCCTGAGCCTCCATACACCATCACAAATCTAATACTATCTACAAATAGTAATGTCCCATCTTCGCTTTTATTATACAGCACCTTCCTAAGGGAGACGCGCACCGTAGTATAGGAATCCTTGTAATAAACATTAATTACAAATCAATAAATATAAGTTTCGGTGACACAATCATTACCAGACTCTTAAAGACATGCTAGTCTTGTACACTATATTACAAGAAAGCAATAACAAATTGCTTATTGTCCTGACATGTCTGCTGATGCATATTCCGGAACATTCCCATAAATTTTGTTTCAGGTCACGTCGCTGACAGCGCAACATTTCCTCATTGTTAGACGACTCGAATCAGGCAACTGTAATTTGGATTTGATCCATTTGGATAGACATGTATGTTAAATAATTACGTAACATATTTAAGGCAGTTATACACTGGAGAAAACTCTTGAATATCGAATAATATAACGATTTTCCCATTACCGTTTATTATTATCTGTTTTTTATAATAACATTTATACTGATCAATATATACAGGGTTGAGATAATGTTCCGGAGCTGCTTAATTAGGGGCATTTCTTTTACTTGACTGAACATTCTATATGTCAGTGACGTCAGTAAGTGTTAAATGACTCTCAAATTTTTTAAATGCAACTTCCTGTATGTTGAATCAACGAATGAATGAACTGGTAGTGGTGATACTTGATTATCGATACTAGATCTCGTTGGGCCCTTTACATCATACCATTGCTGTCATTGCAGGTCATTAGAGCCCGATCACCTTGGCAATTTCAAGTAGAAATGGCTCCTGAACTTGCCTAATGACTCCGAAATATCTTTGCTTCAGTTTGTTGAGTGCTGGACCCTTTCTGAAGGCATAACCAATAGTTTCATCCTCCTCTAGACACCATCTGCACATCGAGTCGTTTACGACACGAATCTTACTAAGATGGCCTCTCAGGTAACAATATCCCGTCAGCAGTCCCAGAAGCTCCCTAGTAGGCCATGCGCTAGGTCTAGTTATGTATTCCTTGGCACACCTCATTCCAGGAGTTCCTCTCCTCGATTCAATAAATTTGCTTTTCATCAACAGTTTTAGTACTTTTTTACCAACAACAATTAGGACCGGTAGAAGTGGTTGTGGTCTCGAATATACCCGAGTGACTCGGGATCCACATGAGTTTGATTTTGTAGCCGTTTCTTGTCAGACTGTTCAGTGCATTCTTACACTCTGACACCATCTATCAGAGACGTGGCTATACTGCAAGATATCATAAATTTCCGCTATTGTCCGAGAGAGTAGAACTCTCTGACTCCCGTACTTCTTCCGAACACTCCAGTTCCAGCTCTTTCATCTTATTCTAGAACCTTTAACTGCAAAAGTCTGGAAAGTAATCTTTATAAAGAAATTTACTAAGATGTTTTTACAGTTTGTCATATTAAATGTGAATAGTTAGTTAGTTAGTTTATTTAAAGGTTAAAGGCGAATCAGTATCTCAGACCATTTAGCGCCTTCTGTAGAAATTGTTGGGTTTATTTAAACTTTACTGTAAAGATCAATATGCCTCAAGAAACAAAGTAAGTGTTTGGCCTTAGTCAGATCAAAAGACGTAACTGTCGTAAAATTATTTGAGGTTAGATACCTCTCTCTAGCATTTCTGTTTGAGGGACAGTCAGATATTATGTGTTTTACAGATAGAGGGGAACGACAAGACGGACATTGAGGGGGGTCCTCGTTTTTAAGAAGAAAGGAATCAGTCATTCTGCAGTGTCCAATGGCGATTCTCTTCCATACGACATTTTTCCTTCTGGACAGTTGGGGAAAGTGGTATGTCTCTGAGAAATTTCTTTTAATGTGGGAGAGCTTATTGGGGTTTTCTAGATATTCCCAGCGAACCTGCACAATGTTGCGAATAATGTTATTGATGTGTCTATTAGATTCTTTTGGGTTGAGTAAAGAGAGGAAAGGGGTGCCTTCAAGGATTGCAGATTTTGCTTGAGTGTCAGCCAATTCATTCCCTTCTATGCCGATGTGGCTCGGGGCCCACATGAAAGCTATGTACAGATTACGTTGGGATCCCATTTTGAGAAGGTCGAGAATTTGATTCATGAGAGGGTGGGATGTGTTAATGGCTTGGATCGATCTTAGGCAGCTGAGTGAATCAGAAATGATTAGATGATTAGGGGTGGAGGAGTGCTTAATTATTTCTCTGATACATTGCTTGATGGCAAACAACTCAGCTGAAAAAATGGATGAAAGTGGATCTAACTTTGTTTTGTTGCATGAAAAGCTGGTTACGGCAGCTGAACCTACCCCTTGATCCGATTTGGAACCGTCGGTAAACGATAGTTTGAACTTAGAGTTAATTAGGCTAAGGAAGTGTTGTTTGATAATGGAAGGTAGAGTATTGTTCTTATCATATTGCAGAAGATCAAAATTGATTTCAAAAGGGGGAAAATCCCAAGGGGAGAAGATCTGAGGGAGGATGGGGGTGGTATTGGGAATGGATATGTTATGGGAAGCTATAAACGCAGCAGAAGCTCTATCATTGGCACCCAATGTGATATTTGAGACAACCGGGAAATCTGAAGGATTAAGGATTTTATCATCATCCAAAAGGAATGGTCTAGGTTTGACAGATATGACGTATTTTATAAGAATAGAAGAACGTCGGATACACCGAGGAGGAGTGTTAGAAATGCACTGAAGACTGACTATTGGGGAGGTACGAAATGTACCAGTCGATAATCGTAGGGCTTGGTTCTGGATAGGGTCAAGGGAAGATATATACGAGGGCCTAGCCGAGTCATAAGCAATACACCCATAGTCCAGCTTAGGGAGAATGATGGAATTGTATATTTTGAGGAGCGTGTGGAAGTCTGAGCCCCAGGTGGTATGGGAGAGAAACTTTAATAAATTTAGATCCTTGAAGCATCGAGCCTTAAGGGAGGCAATGTGCGGACGCCAGTTAAGCTTATCATCAAATATTAGGCCAAGAAACTTAAGTTGGCTGTCCATAGGGAGATGTCTACGGCTTAGTGAGATAGAGTTTAGCTTTAAGCAATTTCTCTTTTTACAAAAGTGAATAGATTTATATTATGTTCTATATGGATGTATTTAAAAAAATCGTTGTCCAAATCCTATTCTTTAAATTAAAGTTTCCTCCTAACTTGTGTTTGTTTATGTACACCATACCTCCACTTCTATTTATTTGGTCAAGCACTGTTATCTGGATCCTTGATGGTGATTGTGGATGATTGAAGCTTCATAAAATTAATCCTAACTCATTAACCAAATCGTAGCGGTCAAAATCGTTGTGGAAATACGGGCCAGGAAAAATAGAGCCAGAATAGTGAGAAAAATCAGAAAACTTGAAGAGCCGGAAAAAATCAGAAAATGGAAAAAAGAAAAGCCATGAAACAAAATTCGTTATATTTACAACACGGTTGTAAGGATAAGAGGGCAAAATATTACCTCATTGATTAGTGGACTATAGGGTAGCCTCCTTCAGATCTAGTGGCAAAATTAGTTTACTGCCTTCGACGGTTCAACCGTATAAGAAAAGAAAATGAAAATTCCTATCACAGGCTCACATGACAAATTTTAGCATTCTCACCTGGTTTCGAACTTACACTGATTACCAGGTAATAAATCAAATATTGGCATGCCATGGGAAATTATCAAGAAGAAAATTATGATCAAAACAGCCCAAAGTTAAAAATCATGATTAAAACAAACTTATAAAAATATTACAAATTCCATACTGTATATTCAACCTTAAACGATCAGACTCTACATGCCATGCCCGTATCAAACGAATCGGGTATACATTCACAACCAATGCTAACTGAACTATATTACTGACTATAACCTAACATTTTCAACACTGAAATGGAATGTAAATAAATGGGAATTTATTAAGAGAAAAATGTTTCGTTCAGTCATTATTATATTATCTTCGAATTTAAACCAAATAATGTGATATATAAACAACAGCAGAAAGAGTAATAAACTATAAAACAAAAAGAGTTGTGAATCAAAAACGAATTCTGTGTTTACAAATTTTAAATTACAGGATAAATAATTAAATTTAATCAGATAAAATATACAAATTTATTATATTTTTAAAGAACATGTAACAATGATGCAAACTGGTAAATTTAAATGCTACAGTAGAGCATTACATATCGAATCGTGAGATGTGTTGTCAAACACTCCGTCGATATCGATACATGTACCTAAGATGGATCGACTATTTGGCAGCGCGTTTTCGACTCTTGTGACGAGATATGCTAATAGGTAAGTTGTAAGTGTACTCTTAGTAGCTTCTATATGTTATTAGTTGTTTAAAATCTCCTACAATATTTTTTATGTAACATACCCTATGGGTAAATTCAAAGTTGGTTTGCATGTAAGATACTAAAACTTAATGCGGAGGCAACGCAACATTACAGGATCAGTAAAACTTTTGAGCATTCATGTAAACTTGAAAACATGGAATTCTATTTTCGGATCATTACGAAAAACAACTTCCAATTTTCTAGATACAGAAAGCAGCAGCCCGAAAAATCTCAAGGCTCCACTGCGGAATTCATTGCAAACCTCTATCACCCACAGAATCCCTACTTTAAGCTCCTTGTTCATTTTTAAATGTCTTATAATCTAAGCTCGCTACTCACTCTGATACTCACACACATCTGATTCGTAAAAGGCAGGACATTGATATAAAGTAATTGAGATTAAGTAAATCGATGAACGTGGGAAATTTTTATGAACCGAAATTTTAAATTATGATAAAGTAATTTATATACGTGTATTATGAATGTCTTTGTTTTATTTAGTGTCTAATGTATTACATACTACGAATTATCTTCTCGTCCTCTGTCTTGTATTATGTTTCAGTTTAAATATAAGTTTTGTTTTACATTTTTGACAAGTGTGAGCAGATTTGTCTTTATATGAACACAATAAATCATTATATCATTGCATCTGCTATTTAGGAATAAGCTATTGTGTTAATCCTTCGTAGACCGCAGAGCTCAGTACTCACCCTATACTCTTCCCTAGACTCCAATAATTTAAGATTTACTAGCATTTTACTTATTTCTTCAAAAATTTTTGAACGTATTCTTTATAATAAAAATAACCTTCTCTCAATAAATGTTATGTTACCTTACTTGTAATATGACTTTGTATAGCATTAATATTTCAATTGCATTAATAACTAGTATTGGTCAAAATAATTGCAGCGTATTAATGCAGAGGCATTTTTCTAAGGTCTTTGATATAAAAATTACAACTTGATATGTGTCAATTTGAACTATTATAGCTTTATTCAACCTTATGATTTTACAAGTAACACAGTTTTTGGTGAATATAAATCGTCAATACTCGGCCTATTGCTTTTCATGGTTCCTTATAGTTTTGACTATCCGTTTGTAAGTTACAGCCTTATAACTTCGTCAGTTTTTAGTCTTTAGGAATGACACTTTAAAAGCACATACAATCTAGTAACCCAAAAACAGATTCGATGTGAAAATTGAAAAAAAAAAGATTTTTCATCGACCCTATCCAGCTTTTCAAAAATATGAATAATTATTTTATAATTAATATTTTGTTTAGCCACTTCATTTGCGAAATTAGTGCCTCTAAAGTAGCTTTTGACTTTTCTGAGTTTTTCGATTTACTACAAATTTAAAGACCTTTATTTTTCATGTTCTTGAACCAAATCTTTGAACCATGTACTTAAAATAGGTTTTAAGGTTAAATAATTAGCTTTTCCCTTTAATTGAAAAAAAAAACACTAATTTATAAGTAGCAACAAAATAAAAAATCAGAGGTTGCTACATTTATTTTAAAATTTTACTGCTACAAATCATAAATTCCATATGCCAAGATAATATTCTTGGAAGAAAAATAACCTAATAAATCACACATACTAAGTAGATTTCGAAATAGGCAATCCTGTTCCTGTTATATCACCCACCGGAAAACGTTATTTAAATCCGGTTTCTAAAATATTGTTTATCCATTTTAGTCCATTGGTTTTATGTGTATAATATACTGTTAAATTGTCATTACAACTCAACAACGTTTATTGGTAAAAGTTTCTTTAATCAACTACTCATTAAATTTTTTATTTCAGTGTAACCCCTAGCAATACATACGGATTTATTACATTTCAAAGGCATGCCAAAGGTTTGAAAGAGTATCAAAATTACAAGAAGCAATGGAAACACTCTAACTAATTTTTGATATACCTCCTATGAGTCTTACAAAATGAACATGAAGTATTTTTAAGCGATCCTACATAGCAGTTTTTCCAGAAAATGAATGCTATATAAACTTGTAGCTCCTTAATCGAGAAAAACTGAACATTTTTCAGGGCGTCAGCTTTAAATGTTGTCGCTCTGTGTAAAGTAGTTATAGAATATACTATTTCAATATGTTTTTAACTAAAATTTGCATAAATAAGTGCGAAAAATATTAATTTTTAATAAAAACAAGGAAAAATTATCAGCCTGAACAATATTTCTCAATTTAATACTGGCTTTTTTTATGTTCAATTATATATATATATATATATATATATATATATATATATATATATATATATATATAGGAAAAATCCAACTAAACCGAGAGGTTTAAAGCACTTTTGTGGGGCTGCAGTAAGAAGGATGGTTGGCCCCACAAGAAAACTATTCCTAACTATACTACTAGTCTAGCTTTCGAGAGATTTTATTCTCTTCATCAGGACTTCTACAAAAGAGAAAATAACCTTCCTTAATTCTATTCTTATAAAATAAAAATAGAGAAGAAAGACTACCAAATTGAGTATATATGAAAAGCCAGGTTTTGTTCTATAGATACAGTCACGTGCCAAAAATTAGTTTCTTAACTAAATCAGAGAATTTTTGCCTTTTAAAACATTTCTTTTCATATTATATGATCTTAGTGTTAAGTGCTAATGACTGTACCTGTTGAACAAAACCTGAGTTTTCATATATACTTATTTGGGTATATATATATGAACAAATAAACTGATACTCAAAATTTGAGCTCTATTTCCCATTATATTTTAAAATTACAAAAGGTAAAATTCCTATCAGTGATGGATTCTCTGGCCTCGGATGAATAATAGATTTTATCCTTATTTGACACTCTCCTCATATTTTAATTTTTTCATCTCCTCCTTTTTCGTTTCATACTCAGTTCTACCGATTTATCTTTGTCACACTTTTCCTAAACTTAGGACACGCATGTTAACATGTGCATAAAACTAAAAAATACAAAAAAGATGTATATGTAAAAAACCAAATTTCTTAACTTGTCAAATGTCAATCACTTTCATTTTGTTAATTTTCTATTGAATATTTTTTTTCCTGTTTTCAGCTTAAATCCACCTCGATGAGTTTACTTTAAAATTTAATTAGCTAATTTAATGTTAATCGACATATTAATATTGTAGATTGTCCTGGATGAAGAGAATAATAAATACTCGAAAACTTGACTAACAAAAAAGGGGTTTTGGGGACATAGATGCGAGATGATGGTTTGTACCGAATGCAGTGTTTTCAGCTTAAATCCACCTCGATGAGTTTACTTTAAAATTTAATTAGCTAATTTAATGTTAATCGACATATTAATATTGTAGATTGTCCTGGATGAAGATAATAATAAATACTCGAAAACTTGACTAACAAAAAAGGGGTTTTGGGGACATAGATGCGAGATGATGGTTTGTACCGAATGCAGTGGCCTGATGAGTCCGATAACGGGACGAAACAGCGCTGTCGTCATTTTTCGGACCTGTAATTGGAATTTTTCGCACTTTTTAACATGAGAGAAATATTTATCAAAGGTCTTTGTCCGCATAGCCAAGAATTTGCTATTTTATTTTAAAATTACGCTGACGATAGCTTCTCTCTTTTTTATTTTTGGTGGCTTAAAACACACACACACACACACAAACACACACACACACACACACACACACACACACATATATATATATATATATATATATATATATATATATATATATATATATATATAAAATAAAATAGAATAAAATATTGGCGAAGCGGACGTGAAAATTTGTCAGTCTACATGACTCTTGTGTGCGGAGCACTCCAAAATATGGAAAAACTCCGGGTCCGACAGATGGCGACACCGCTGATTCGTCCTAATATGGGACTCGTCAGGCCACCGCAATCTGTAGGGTAGATTGCATTTTATTGCAATTTATTCTAACTGTGCAACCTCTAACACAGAAAGGATATGATGGAGAGAAGTTTGCATTTACTGTTCGCATTTTACTTCATTCAAACACGGAGCTGCATATAGTTGTATGTTTGCTGAACGTGATTTCAGCACTACAACGGCATAATGTGGATATATCTACTGCTATTGCATCTCACACGGAGGAATCCGTGAAAGCCGCATAAACATATATACGTCATCCGGCGGGAGGTCGGCGAAGCCGCGTTCAGTATTTGCATGCTTCCTTCCGATCTGTCCTTGGCACAGCCAGGTGCATGTCGGTACCCTGATGAGTCTCGTAGAGACGAAACATGTACCTCTGCCGTATCACTGTGGCGGGGAGGGTAAGTTTTGACTTTCTTCTCGGTATGGTGGTACAGGTGGGCCATCATCTCAATGGTGGTGGAATAGGGTAGATTGCATTTTATTGCAATTTATTTCTAACTGTGCAACCTCTAACACAGAAAGGATATGATTGAGAGAAGTTTGCATTTACTGTTCGCATTTTACTTCATATATATATATATATATATATATATATATATATATATATATATATATATATATCAACATCATGCTATTTAGTAGGAAGCATATTCGGTACCACCTATCCACCTATGTTAGTTGTAAAGAAACATGTCGCTATTGTTGAAGACATCCAGTAACTAAGCTCCATATCTCCATGTCATTGTGGAAACTAAGCTTTGTATGCTCACAGCTGTGTCGTAGTAACGCATGGGTTCTTATTTAATACATCAGCGTGTTCATCTACAGCTAACATAAATGGCCACAAGTCAATTATATATTTCCTACCTAATATAGTTGGTGATTGATGTTTACACCTGCACGAGGATAGTCTCTGGTGTAAAAGTTTCTGTTTTTTCCGTAAAGAAAATAAGAACTGTAGCTAATAAATAACACTTTATCTATTACATTTTCTTTAATAATTAATATTTTCCTTTTAACAATTTTTATACACAACTTTTTAATTCACTCATATAGCATTCACTGCTTTTACCAAGTTTCTTTCATTGAAGATAAGTTGTATTTTGAGGCAAAGTTGGAGAGTGATTAAATATTTAATATGGGTCTTTTAATTGACCTTGACCACCTTAATGCTTCTCAATTACCCCTAAACGCAGTACTATCATCTTTAAAGGATTCAATGCCCTTAGAGGATGTTACAGCCCTCGTTGGGAAACTATAGTATAGATATTAGATTGCGAAAGTTGCCTAAACTATTTTTTTGGCATGTTGGGTTGATGTAGTACACTATAACGTCAAACTTTTTTTTTTTAAATTATATTTTACATAGTGCTGAAGAAAGCTGACATTTCAGGGCGGCATAGTCAAAATAGCACTGTAAGCGCCATTGCTAGGGAAACATATTATTAATAGCCAAACCATATCGTTCCGTTAGTTTTATCGGGTTTTAATATTATATTAAATTCAACCTTTTTATGGTTTAGTTACAATAAAATTTTATTGTCTCGATCCCTCTTAAAAATCTTACTCTTTTAAAGATTATAGCCAATAAACCTGGCAGTTTCTGAGTAAAAATCAGTTTTACGGCCATCAGCGATTATGTTAGAAGGCCCGCACGACCACTGAATAAATGTTTATTTGGGCAAGTGGACGTTAATTCAAATAGATTTACTTTGCCGTGAAAAATTCATGAGGCCAAGATTACAGCTCATATATAATAAATATGTATAAAGGAAATGATGTATTATAGGGCAACAGATACAACTTTTTATGTATAAGGGCAATATTTTTGAAATATGCATATTTATTGCAGTATAAATTGTACTCAGAATTGTATTAAAACTAATGATTATTCATATAAGAAAATCCTTGTTTACTTATTGCCTCTTATTATTAAAACTTGTTCCTGAGCTTACGAGTAAATGCTACGTTCTAGAAAACACACGGTATTGATTTAAGTTAGAGTTATCGGTAATTTATTTAAGGTAATTGGAAAAACAAGTTCATTTACTTCCTAAAATTTAATCAGCGTTAAATGAATTACCGTTCCCAAAAATAAGTGTTGATTGATTTTTAATTACAGAAGTGAAATAATTATAAGTGACAATTAATTTTAAACTTATTTTACAGTAATTGCAAGTACTTTTGCATAGTTAAAGACGTTTAAGGAAATATCAATTTTATTAGAAGGGACAGCACATATTATATCATCCACATACTTGAAAACAAATGGGATATTAACTCTTTTAATAATCTGCTTTGAAACAGAAAAAAATAACAGTGTATCTTTTTTGGATATTCTCGTCATTAGATCTCAAACCAAAAAAAAATTTTTTGAATTGGTATCAAAAGCCGTCTTCGTCAAGTAGATTTAATAATTATTTTTTTAACGACCCAAAGATTAAAAAATGGAGTACGGGATTGCAATGAAAAATTGTATAACTCATATTTTGCACAAATAATTCCTAAAAACAAATTTAAAGACCTTGTTTGTTTTGTTTTTAAATAATGGTTATCTCAGGTCGATTTTGAGGAAACTTATATACAATTCCAATACTTCTTTCGATGGCCCAGCAGATGATCAACCTGCGCAAATTATTAAATTTAGGAAGTTACCCTATATAGTTGGTCTTATTGAACATGTTGTAGGTTACTTCACTTCCTATAATAACTTAAAAATATCGAAATAAAATGCGATAACTTTAAGGAATATTTTTGCAAGAGTTAAAGATAAAACTCCCGTCTTACAACAATCCCATATAGTGTACAAAATTCCATGCTTAAATTGCACACAATGTTACATAGGACAAACATCGCAAACACTTCAACAAAAAATGATGTTTCAATTTTGGCCAATGAATCCAATAATAAGAAGCGTTTATTTTTGGAAATGTCACATATTAACAAAAGGGGCAATTGTATAAATTTTAAAACTGACATTGGACAATTGAACAATATAAATTGTCATATTTTATCATAATTCACCATATATTTTTGTATATAATATTCTATTGCTATTCAAAAAATATATTAATATCTTGACCATTGAAAAAAAGCTAATGCAAAAATGGAAAGGAAAAAACAATAATAAAAAGATGAATAGAAATTTTTGCAGGGTAAAATTTTCAGATAGCATTTTTTTGGTTTTATAAAAAAAAACTGTAAATGAATAAACTGCATTCTCATCAATCATTTTAAGTATTCATCTCAAAATGGCTAGTGAATTTTAACTCCATTTGTAAGTACTTTGTATTTGTATATATATATATATATATATATATATATATATATATATATATATATATATATATATACAGGTGTGGAAAATCCAAACCGGAACCTTGACGTTTCTTAAATAAGATAAAGAAAATACTATATTAATTATCAAATCAGAATGAGACACAATATGAGCATCGTAAGAATTGACATACGTGCTTAAATTTAATAAATTGCCAGTTTGGTCCTAGGGTGAGGAGTAATAAAATGCTGATGCGGCACAAGAGGATTCTAAGCTATTTGCTTTCATTCATGCCATTGAAACGCAAATACCTAGTATTGGTATTTCCGTGTTTCGCGCCAATTTTTTTTAATTTAAAATGGTAGTTTATTCCACGGAGCAAAATGTGCAGATTTTTAAGCGGTACTATTTTGGTAAGGGTATGGATGAGATAATCGACAGATTTGCATTTACGTGCGAAAATCATCCTGTTCCTTCAAAATCTAGAATCTCGGAAAATATTAAAAAATTTGAGGTAACCTGTTGTCTAAAAATTTGTAAAAAATGCACTGATAACAATGAGGAGCAACCTGTTCCTCAAATTACCGAAGAACGAGAAAATCGGGAGACTGACGTTTGTAATTTAGCAGAAATTAATTTTCCTTGCAATAGTACCGCAATTGCCGAAGAACTTGATATGAACGCTCAAACAATTCGGAATATTTTAAAGCGGAACAAATATCGCTGTTACAAACTGCGAACAACTCAAGAAATTTTTCCGGTAGACTAGGAAAAACGTATGGTGTTTTGCGAGGACATTATAGTAAGGGCTAATAGGGATATAACCCCTGAAGTTTTGGCAAATACGCGAACCGTATTTTATAATAGACTGAGTTATTGTCTCGCTCAAAGTGGAGGCCTCTTTGAACACCTCTTGTAGACTTCTAGGTGTTTTTGTTGATTTATATTGAATTTAATTATTTGTTTATTTATTTGCAATTACTGAACGTGTTACTTTTATTTTTTACCAGAATCAAAGTTTATTTTTGAGAATGATTTGTAGTTTTAAAGTGGTTTATTAACTTATTTACTTAGAAATTACCGTTGCATTTCACTGGTATTTTTATTAGAATAAATGTTCATTTTGTAACAGAAATATTAATTTTCTTTTCGATCAACAAGAACAGATTCTGGTGTACAATTCCAAGCCCTCCTCTACTATGAATTGCCGGCCTCTAAAATTTGAATTTATTAAGGAAACTGGACAAAAATCTGTAAAGAAAATAGAAAATTATTAACTCAAACTAAACAACTTGTACCATATAAAAGAGTTCTCTTTGCCACCCCAGCTTCAATACAGTACAATTTATCTATGACGACGATAGACTGCTAGGTGAATGCTGTGGCTGGAACGAAATCGATCCAACGTTTTTACCTCTGCCAAACAACATCTCAGTTCAACAACATTGATACTGTGTCCCGGTAAATACAGAGTATTTCAAGCTACGACTGTTAACTCTACACGCATGTATTCGATTCTTCGAATGCTGTTTGTATTTGTCGTACCAACGTGACACACAGAAGTGATAAGCTCGTAAGCAGGAAGTCAAAGAGGTGAAAGCACAGACAAAGGCTACCATCCAACAGACTTTTAAGGAGAGAGACTAGGACTTCTTGTTAACATGCCAAAGAAAGAGTTAGGAAGCACTAACGATGGCAACACAGTTCGATGTTTCTTTGAGAATAGTGATGAGTCAGCAATTACAACAAGAATAAAACGAAAACTGATCCTCCGGTTTCGCGTCATTTTGCAAACTATTGGAAACGGACATTAAACTGCAATAGAGAAGATTTGGAAATACGCACTTCAAACAACAAGATTGTTTTTCAAAGAATATTGTTGGTACAATATACCAACAAGAATCCACAAATTACTTACCTCATTGGCCAGACATCATAGCATTTGCAATACTACTGACATGTAAACTATCGAAAGATGCACAAAAATCAACGGACAAGTTGATTAGAAACTATCGCCTAGACTTTGCCCGAAAATCTTCTCGAGAAAAAATATGGAGGATGTGTTCCAAAACTTTTGGCGTCGATGGATCCTTACACTGCTTTTTGACATCGTAAGTATTCGGATAACAATTCGTACATATTGGAGAATGAAAAAAGAGCTGTTAACAAAGAAGGCAATGATTAAAAAGTTCTTTTGATTATTTTGATTATATTCGTATTATTTATTCATTTATGTGAATCAATAAATATTATATTATTTACAAATTATTTGCATTGCTATTTATTATGAAGTACCAAGCATAAAGGAAAAAGTACTTTCGCTTTTTTAACTATTATCGATATCCATGTATTTATTATTATAGTATTAGTTTTAAAATGCACCACCACACTCAAGCGCAATATTTTATTAATGAAAATAAATTTATTCTTTTTATTTTGTTTTTAAATTGCATATTTAACAGCCATTGAACACAACATTAGATGTTTTTCGAATTTATTTTTATGATTTTAAAGATTAAGTCTGTTATGTTAGATCCGATTTTTATTGTTAATATTAAATCCGTGATTTCAAGCCACTTTGTTTTGACGACCCTTCCAACCATCTTTGCTGGAAACCAGAAAGCAAGCTACGATACAACAGTATGCTTTATTTCACTTCTTCAACATGGCTAAACGGGTTATCCGTCCCTTTCTGTTAAATTCCCATTATTTAAAGATTCTGTTTTGGATTTTCTCGCCTGTATATATATATATATATATATATATATATATATATGTATATATATATATATATATATATATATATATATATATATATATATATATATATATATATTATCAGCATTCCATCGACAGCGGTATGAAAGAAGGTTTGAAATTACCTTTCTCTAATGTTGATAAAAAAAGGTCTAGACACCTTTTTTTTCTTGTCAATTAATTTGTAATATGAGAATTCCAGGATTGCCTAGAATCGTCCCACACAAGAAGCTTTCGTAGTTAGTTGATGGTTGGGGCGTTTGAAAGTAATTTTCTTGAAGTTAATAAAAATAATATCGTGGGTAAAAGAAAATATTCCGACCTTAATAAAAATTGTAACTGAACATTTCTGTAACTAAAGCACAGTCTTTATTTAGTTGCTAAAATAATGAACCATCAATAATTTAAGTACTGGATTATGGTATTTTGAAAAATAATTTGTATTTGCCTTCTTCCTTTTTTGCTGCTGTAGCAAAATTGGTCCGACGAAGCATAAAATGAAATTAAATATTTCAAGTGTATCGTTAGTTATCAAATGTAACTTTAACTTAATTTATAAATTAATCAGGCTTTTATTTATTTCTCTAATAAATACATAATATGTAGTGAACTAGTCCTAGAAGATTGTGAAACAGTTTTTGAATGATTTGTATATTACAGATGGATAGAAAATTACTACAATCTTGTCGATTTTATATCTTTTTTACAAAGTTCTACGTATAAAAATGGGAAAAATTAACATTGTAGAAAATCTAAACGCAAAATGAAAAGAGTTTATGAAAAGTTTCTAATAAAGTCTGTTAAATGATGGTTTGAGCCTGATTATAACTGATGAATACTGCAAGAAGACAATGACCTGAAAAACCTTAGTCGCCATTGTCAGAAATAGAGTGGCCTGCTTCTTCATCTAATGCAAATTCTATCGCTAGCCCATTATTTGGTTGGACTACAAGCTATTTAGACGATCGTCGGATTGTGGGGGTGAATGACTTTCAAACTTCACAGATTGGTCCAATATTGTTCAACTTATTAATTAATGATTTATCCATCTATTTTTAAACATGCAAATTCTTACTTTTGATGAGATTTAGACGTATAAGTTTGTTGACAGTTGCAATGATTGCTTGTTATTATTATAAATTTACTAAATTTTCTCAATTATGTTATCCGTTGAAATTTCATTATCATTCTTTTATTCGTTCGTCACTTCTCTGATATTGTTAATAAGTCCTTCAGGATGCAAGGATTTAATAAACCTCAGCTTCTTGTTGCGAAATGTGCGAGAATACATATTCCTTATTGGTTGGAACATATCTTGAATATACTTCTTGTGTTTGAGACCTCCACTATGAATGTATATTAGATTGAATAAGTTCAAAGAAGGGTTCTCAGATATGTAGACATAGGTTCAATGAGAGTTCTCATCTTAATTACATTGCTTTATGCTCGGAGCTGAATTTGTTTCTCTTTGCTAATGGAAGAAAAAGTGGAGACTTACAATTTCTCTTTAAAATTATAAATAATATCGCTTACTATCACTATCAAGGATTAATCAATGGGTCCTTCACAGAAATACTCGTAAATCTCACATATTTGACCGGCCTTATTAAAGAACAAATTATAAAATCCAATCTTTTTATGGCTGGTTGTGCTAAGGTGCTGGGCAACTTCAGCTCTCGATAGATCCTTAACTTATTGTAAACGAAGTTTATTGGTGATGATTGCCAACTATTTTTTTTATGGTTTTGTTGTTTCAGATTGGTTAGGAAACTTTTATTGTAAACTCCCTTTGTAATTTTTGACCTGAATTGCTATCTTTCACATTAGCTCTTTTTATTATTAGTTATTGTAAAATAAATAGGTCCTTTTTGGCACCATTTTTACGATATACATGTCTTGTAATTGTCGGCATCTACCTGTGTTGGTAGTAATTTGAGGTACCAACATGGCTCAGAAAAAGTGCACTTCCAGCAGTACGAATTTCTTCTGTGTGGTACCAACCCAAAACTATAGGGTGACCTCCATAATTGCCGGTGTATGGTGATAAATTAGGATACCTGAAACGCCCTACAGTAAAGCGTTGATCAAAAGACCTATATACATTTATTTAATAATTTTCTATCTAGAGGGAACAGCACCTATGCTTACTTTAACCTCAAAATTTTCCTTCCCTTCTTTGATTAACTTAAATCAGCAACAGGACAGTCTACATCTACTAGGCTTAAGAAACATCAAAGATGTATAAAAAAGAAACAAATTGTACAATGTGCAGTAGCTGAACATCAGCATTGCTCAGGTCACTCTTTTAATGTAAAAGAAACTAAGGTGCTGGTGGTCTTTAAACGTAAAATTAGAGAATCAATCGAAATTTATAAATATCCAAATAATATTAATAGAGATGCAGGAGTTAACTCACGAGATCAGAGGAGTTTCTTTTTAAAAACAATTTATTTTATTGTTTACAGAATTATTGATTAATTACAATATTTAATTATTATTTTAACTATGTTCTAACTTCCGCGGACTCTAGCTGACTGACGTCGTCTTCTCCAAGTCGGGTATATAAACGAGACATCTTGGATTGCTTGGTCAGCACATCTTAGGGTTAGGCCGTGATATAACTCCTCCCCCATTAGCTTGAACTATACCTTGCCAAGGGGTAGTTCAATCCGTGGACGTGGTCCATCTTCTTCATCCGGGGTGGTTTTTCTTCCTAAGTAACCTTTTCGGATCAAGTATCTGTATAAGAAGTACCCTAGAATAAATAGTAATATTAGGTAAATTAAAATTGTCCATAGGCTGGGCACTTTGGGCACTTCTTCAAAGAATAGGCGGGGCTCATTGTCTTCAATTTTATTTTTTAGTTTATGTAGTTCATCTAGTTTAACTTCTTGTAAATGAAGACTTAGGTTGAGTAAAGGGAACTGCGGCGGCGTTACTTCAAAATCTGGGAAAATTATCGGTTGTTTCTTTGACTCGATCGTACTTTGGCTATTAGTGATCGATATTCCATTGATTTTTGCTCTGCATCCATTAGGCAGGGTTAATAAGAAGGTACCATATAGTTTTCTTCTTTCGTCTTGTAATTGGCATTTTAATTCGATTATTTCTTCGGTTGGCACAACTAATATCCATTCCGTTGAGGAATCTAATTGATTGATTATCGGTCTGGTTACAACGACTTCGATTTGTTGACAGTTGGAGGTGCTCTTTGTGGATTGGATCAGCTGCACTTCACAAGGGCTTCTGTCTTCAATTTCTTGCAAGTCTTCTTTATCGCATAGATAATTGTTTGGCAATACTTCTTTACAAGGGGTTGCTTGATAAGCGTAGTATAATTGATTTTTTATTAAATATTTATCGCGAGGGATAACAACCTTGAACAGACTCTGCTGTAAAACTGGTATTGAGTATAAGTGAAAATATTCAAAATTTGTTGTTTTAACAATTGGTATTTTTAATAAAAATGTAATTTTATTATTTAGTATAAAACAGTCTACAAAAATAAAATATATTTTCTAAATTGACTTGCAAAGGTAGTCTATTAGTGCCTATTATTGTTTCAAGTTTTTTTTTTTAATTCAATTAAGAGGTCTTTTAAAGTGACTATGCTTGGATGCATTATTTTTAGTTTAGAGAAAGTAATAGCATTTTCTATATCTTGTAGAATAGAGTCAATTATTTCGTATAAATTAATAATTTGATTTAAAATGTCTTTAATAAAAATTATATTTTCCCTATGTATAGTACTTTGAATTATTATGCTGATTTGATTAATTCTACTTTCCAATAATTTATCATTTTGGTTTATTTTTTGAATAGTGTTATTGAATTTTTCAATAATACTTTTAGAAATTGAATTCTGTGTTCGAATATTTTCCGCTAATTTGTTTTGATTTTCTTGTAAGTTTTTTATTAGATTTTCATATCGTTCGCCGTCCGACGCGTCTAGATTTCCGGTCACAGCTTTGAATACTGAGCCTATTATATTAACTAAGCCTCTTTTTACTCTATTAGGATGGGGCAAAATTTCTTTTATTTTATTTTCAACCCTATCTTGTATTAATTTTAATATTTTTAAATAATTAGAAGTTTCATTAAAATACTCTTTATGTTGGAGTAGTGAATCGGTTATAATTTTAGACTTAAAATGTAATTTATTAATTTCTATTATGATTGGATTTAAATCATAGTAGTGTATTAGTGTGTGAGTGTACTCTGTAATTTTTACTTGTCCTAGTTTTAAGGGTAAAAGTCCAGGATTATCGTCTATAGGTTTGATTAGTATTTCTTTGTCTTTTCCGTTTCCGATAACGGCGGTTATAAGCCTGAAATAAAATATTTGATTTTAGTCAAAACTATAAGTTTGTCTTAATGGACGTTTTAAGTTATCCATATGGATTTTAGATTGACTTTGTGTTTTTATTGTTTTTCTTTCTTTGTTAATTGATTGAATTTCTGTAGGCTTAGAAAATTTATCTGCGTGTTTTTGTCTCACGTGTTTTCGTATATATATCTGTTGATTATTTTGAAATATTTCTGGTTTATCTCGATTAGTATTGATTTTCGATATTACTTTTTCTTTATTTTCTGAAAGTTTCTGATTTATTTTGGAATATAATAATCGTGATTTTTCTTTATGTGCATTCACGTAGTCATTTAATATTAATTGTTCTAATTTTATATCAAAAGGATCATTTGAGCATATTTCTCCATTAATTACTTCTATTGGTTTTAGATTGGTAACTGAATGTATTGAATGATTATATGCCAATATCGCGTAAATCATTTTTTGTGATATCGGTGTTGAAGCAAAATTTTGATTATTTAGTAAACGTATATGTTCAGCTAGGGTGGAATGTAGTCTTTCCACAACTCCATTAGATTCTGGGTGATTAGGTGAACAAAAATGTATTTTAACTTTATGTAAATTTAAAAGTTCTGTTACTATTGTATTTTTAAACTCGGTACCATTATCAACTATTATCTGTTTCGGTACACCGTGGTGAGAAAAATATAAAAGAAGTTTATCAACAATTTCAGTAGCGGCAAGTGATTGAACTGCATATGCTTGTGCATATTTCGAGAAGCTATCAATTATGGTTAAAAATTTAGTTTGTTCCAACGTATAAGTATCTAAATGAATAATTTCAAACGGTTTTGATGCCGTTGGCGTAATATTTCTTTCTATATTTATTGGATGTCTCTCGTATTTGCTTCTTTGGCATATTTCGCAATTATTAATATATGTTTGTATTGAATTTTTTAAATTTGGCCAATAGTATTTTTTCTTTATTTGTTCTAATGTTTCATCGATTCCTCGGTGATTAGTTTTAGATTCGTGATAATTTTGTATAATTTCTGGGATTTCTTTTTTATCGGTAATATCTATTAATTTCGTTAAACATCGTTTAAATTTTATAGAGGGCCATTTGAAGGTTTTTCTAATTACTTCAGAGAATGGTTCATACATTTCTGGTTTTTCGAAATACAAATGATATTGTTTATCAGGAATAATCAATTCTTTTACAAAGTTTAAAATGTCTTGGTCAAAATTATTTTGAGATATTTGAATGTATATTCTACGTTTTTTCTCGAATAAAATAGTTATTTTGGGTTTCACAGGTGAGTGTAATACAGATGAAATAATTATTTGATTTGCTCCGTAATTTACTGGTATCTCAACTATTGGTATACCTACGATTGGGTCTTCTGTTTCATTCGTATGTATTGTCATATTATCTTCATCAGCTGTTTTATGCGCTGCGGTGTCATTAACTTCATTAAGTTCATTGAATTCATTGGATTCATTGGATTCATTGGATTCATTGGATTCATTGGCGTCCGCCTGTGCTATAGTAGATATTTGCTCTAAATTTTCAGTTTCTAATTCTTTATTAAATTCATCGATATAATTTTTTAATTGAAAGATTTCTTCAGTATCTTTTGTATGTAATTCGATACGTGATAAAGCATCAGCATTGGTATTTAATTTTCCTTTTTTATATATAATATTATAGTCAAATTCATCAAGTTTAATTCTCCATCTTAGTAATTTTGAACTTGGGTCTTTTAGTGAAAATAACCATTGTAAGGGTTTATGATCAGTGATTAGATTTATTTTTCTTCCAAAGATATATGGTCTAAAATATTTGGTTGCCCAAACGATTGCTAAAAGTTCTTTTTCTATTGTAGAATAATTTCTTTCTGAATCGTTTAATGTTCTCGATGCATAGGCTACGGGTAAATCTTGCCCTATTTGTCCTTGCGATAATACTGCGCCAATTGCTACATTGCTAGCGTCTGTGGTTAAATTGAAAGGTTTAGAAAAATCTAAATATTTTTGTTCTGGTTCGTTATTAAAATTATTTAGTTGAATTTCGTTCATTTCTTGTAAATTAAATTTTTCTACTTCAATGGGTTCTGAAAAATCTAAAGTTACTGGTTCGCACGTATTATTTAATATTGTTGTCAAGGCAAAGCCATTTTTTGCAGTTGATAGAGATTCTGGTATCTCACAATTATGAAATTTTTGATGCGGTATAATTATATCACCGTTTCTTATCGTAGTTTTTATTTTTATCACTTGTTCAACTCTAGGTGGAATCGTAATACAGTTAAGTTCAGGTTTTGTTTCATAAAAAAGTAATTTTATACGAGTATAAGGCGTTTCTAAAAATCCTTTATCAAAGTTTATATTTGCTTGTAATATTTTTAAATTATCAAGTCCTATAAGACCGTCAAAAACGTTGTGAAACTTAAACAAATGAAATTTTAGATTTTTATTTTCTGGTAATTTAAATATTTTAGAAGAAGGTATTAATGCACTGTATTGATGAGCAGATTTTTGAAAAACTGTCGATACTATAAATGGATCATTAATTATTCTATCAGGATAAAATTTTCTTGCAATATTAGGATCAATAAATGATTTAGTCGATCCAGAGTCGATTAAAATTTTAATATTTGTTTCAGGAAAGATTATATATGATAATTCACTGTTATTAGAAGTGTTTAAAGAAATTACCTGCGGTACTATATTGGTTCTTCTATTTGAGGCGATTCTTGAAAATTTTCATTATTTTCATTATCGTTAGAATTTTGTTGACTTAGGTCATAGTCAGGTTGAATAACATTTTCGTAGTATTCGTTATATGATTGTTCGTCATTATTAGATAGGTCATGGTAATAGTATGGTAGGTTATTATGTGGATTAGGATAATAGTAATTATTATTGTCATATTCATTAGGTTCATTTTGATCAGTGTTTTGTGTTTGAGTGTTATATAGCTCTTCAAAAATAAATTTTGGAGGATTATAATTCGTATTAGATGGGCCTGGTAATGGCTTAAATCTAGCTGTTGACACTCCGGACATAGGTGTCGGCTGAGAAATTGGTTTTTGTTGATTTGGTTTAAAAACATTCGTTTTATTTTTTCCAAAAACTTGGGAATTAGTGAAATATTTTGGTTGTGGTCTATTAAAATTCGGCCTAATATTTATTGGCTGCGAAGGAAAGTTTGGTTTAAATATATTATGAGGCGTATTCGCATTAAATGAATAGTTTGGTTGAAATTGCTGTCTGAAAATATTATTATTATTCGAAAGTTGTTTAAAATTATTGTTATTATTTTTTGGAATAAAAGCATTTGATTTAGCTTGATTTTGAAGGTATTGTACATTATATTCTTGTGTGACAAATTGCAATGCTTGCATAAGACTATTAGGTCGCATACAACGTATTGTAGTGCCTAAGGGTTCTTTTAATCCCGACAAAAACGTTTTTAAAGCTAGTTCATTATAAAGTTGTCTTTTTAGAATTTTTGCTGCTTCATTATTTTCATGTAAATCGACATATGAACATAATAAATTTAAGAGATGTAATATTCTGTCATAAAATTGGTTAGGCTTTTCGTTAGGCAATTGTTTTGTCATAACGAGGTCACGATTTAAACAAGCTTCGTCTCTTTGATCCGCGAAGTTTCGTCTTAAAGTATCTTTAAGTTCGTCCCACGTACTAATATTTTGTATATTAATTATTATTTTGGCTTGACCAGTTAACTTACTGATTAAAGAATTAAGCAAATAAACATTTTGGAAACATTCTGCGTTGGTTTTAGTTCTATCGTAAAATGAATCGATTAGAGTTTGGCAAGTAGACAAATATCTAGTCAAATCATTAGGATTACCGTCAAAATTCGGTATGCAATTTAAATATTCCGGTTTAAATTGAGCCATTTTATTATCAAATATTAATTCTGTATTTGATAGATTGTTTTCAAAATTATTTTTATTAGTTGCACTTACACTAGTTTTACTTAAATTTAATGTTTCTAAGGTATCTTGAGAAACAGAGTCAGCTAAAGGCGTTGTTATTTGTAACTTATTTAAGTTTTCGATTAAGAGATCAATTGACATTAATTATTCAATTATTATCTACACTTACATTAAGCTTATGATTAATCCTCTCTCTGTGGTCATTTCTTAATTATAAGGTCAAGGCTTCGGGTTCAGCAATTTTAGTCTTCCCCAAAATCTTGGTCCTCACGAAGACAAGCAATTTTGGTCCTGTCCTCCGATGTTCAGCTGATCGATGGGTTTCTGTAGATCCTCTATGGATTGGGAATTTTTCGATGTCTTGAAAAATCCACTCCACTTCAAGCACCAACTATCAACGTCACAACTTGGTTCCTTCGGTTAATCGTTGCACGAAAAATCAAGTGATCGATTCAATTGATTTCCGAAGATCCGAACGACTGCGCCAGTTAACTCACGAGATCAGAGGAGTTTCTTTTTAAAAACAATTTATTTTATTGTTTACAGAATTATTGATTAATTACAATATTTAATTATTATTTTAACTATGTTCTAACTTCCGCGGACTCTAGCTGACTGACGTCGTCTTCTCCAAGTCGGGTATATAAACGAGACATCTTGGATTGATTGGTCAGCACATCTTAGGGTTAGGCCGTGATATAACTCAGGTTACAGTCTACATCACAGCTGGATCACGGTTCGCTGAGCACCAGTCGGGTATAAATACCGGGCTTTCGCTTCTCGATAGTCATTCAGTGTTCTAATCTCGTGGAGTAAATATCCCTGAAGATGCCTCGCGCAATCGTAGGCGAAATGTCGGATAATAATGCCAATTTGACACGGTCTAAACCTAAGAACCATGATTTTCAACTTAAATCAGCAGTTTCTTTTCCATGGTCAAAGTGACAAAACGTACATGAATGCGTTCTTGTACAAAGTGGGAAAAAACGCGATGTGAATCTAAGCTGTCGGTACGGGAAACATTCGTTATAGAGAGAATCTTAATGTACATTGATGGAAATTTGGGCGTGGTTGCTTGCTTTTAAAGAGAGATGTAAATTTGGTTCCACAATCAGATCTTGATGTAGTGAAAAAGAAGGATATACTTGTAACTGGCACTCAATTCGGCAGAGTATGCCTTTAAATTATTAAATTTAAGATTTTGTTACTATAAAAATAATAGCTATTATGATCAATATTTTAAATTATTGTGCAGTCCAAATTAGGGAGTTTTCGGAGATACAGACCCGACTATCTGAGAGTCTCCTCGCATGGGTCCACAAGCAGGATTCTTTGTAATATCTCCAGTAGCGTTACCCTACCTCTAAATAGACATTATTCGTGGATAATCTGGCGAATTCCCAAATGAAGATTTGAAAAAAAAAATTACTTTTTCTAAACTATTAATTTTCCATAAAAAGAATTGTTGTATTTGAAATTGCACCCATTTCAATATAATTTTTAGTTACAAAGCAGTATATCTGTGCTTTATGCAATTTTTTCAACCAGAGACTAATGGTAAGATTTCTTTACAAAACCAAGTCGCGTCATTAAATTAAATTAAAGAAAAAAGTGGCTCGAATTTCTAGTACAAGAACCACGACCATTTAACCATCGCAACATGATAAGCTATCATAAAATCAAACCTTATTTAGGATAAAATTTATATTAACACTATAAGGTCAGTAGCATTGTCCCTTTCTAAAGCTACTCATTCCAATTAAACTTTTTGATCTGGATAATTAATTCCCTATCAAGATATATGATTCTCGTTCTAGGACGAGAGAGACCCTTGAATTCAGTAGACCAAATGATATAGCCAAATCAGTACATTGTACAATCTGTCTCAGTTTTCTACAGAACACTTTTGCCTAAGGACGTATTTTTCATCTCTGTAAACGTCTTTGTTGGAGACCTAACAATGCTTACAAATTTCGGAAAAAAATAGGATCAATAAAATTAACTTAATTAAACGTCAGTCAAATTATTGTTCTAAGATTAAAAATCTTGCCTTTTAATTATAAAAATCAGATAAATTGAAAACATGTAATATAAATTTTATTTTGTCTAAATCGCTGTGCAATGATAAACACTGCAATATTGGTTTTTAGATATTAAAGCTGTAGGGAACCGATAAATCACTTATCTGAACATTTCAACCGAATTCAAATTTATTCGTTTCTGAAAAATATATTTGAGCCTCCAGGTCACGATTTATATTTTGAAATTCCATAGACTAAATGTATTTCTACGGTTTTCATCGCCAGTAATGTTTTCATTTTATGCTCCAAACCCACGAAGAATATACTGGAAATTTATTTTGTAATTAATTAAAATATTTATAAAAACGGATAAAAATTAGAACAGCTTCATCCATTTTTTTACTTTTAATGGCAGATTTTATAAAAAAAAAAATTTATCCAGCAACTTGAAAATATAATCCATTTAAACGAGATTTGTGTTAGTTAACAAATATAAAAAAAAATTGCGATTGAAGTTATAATGGCTGTCCGTGGAGTTAAAGCACTCTGATGGCGAAATCCACAAGGAAAATTTTCCATCACGCATAGATTTTGTGTTATAGAATGTTTGAGTTATTTTTATTTAATACAGACATTTTTATACACTATTTATACATAAGTTCATAACAATAAAAATAAACACGTTATTTTAGGAATAACAGGATTTATTTACAAAAATACACATGAAAATATATTTACAGTAAGTCTTTTGTACATAACTTCTTCGCAAGTTTTAACTTTCGTTTATATTCCTGAGCGCTTTCTCTCATAAGAAACAAACAGTAATCCTCATTATTGCTGGATCCCATCTGTGTTGGTAGCGTTACTTACTTACTTCCTCCGTGGCGTTACAACTGTGGGTGGGTTTTGACCGACTTTACGACGTGCCTCCATTCATTTCGATTTCTCGCAACCTCCATCCAGTGTTCGATACCCATAGTTTTGGGATCCTTTGTTATATTATCTCTCCACCGTAGTCGGGGTCGTCCCAGTGACCTTCTCCCAGTCGTTGCTTCCTCCCAAGCGAGTCTTATTATTCTGTCGTCAGGAAGCCTTCTGATATGTCCTGCCTACTGGAGTCTTCTGGCCTTTATTTCTTTTACTACATCTGTATCTGGGAATAGTTCTTCTAGTTCCTTGTTAGTTCTTGTTCTGTATTGTCCTGTCGTTTCATTTATCGTTGATCCCGAGATTTTCCTCAAGATTTTTCTTTCAAAGACTCGTAGTCTCTCTTCGTTCGCTACAGTTAGCGTCCATGTTTCGCAACCATATATAACTATCGATCTTATAACTATTTTGTATAGGTCCATCTTTGTTCGTCTTGTGAGGTTTTTCGATTTTATCAGATCTTGCAGTGAGTACAGGCATCTATTTCATGCTTGTATTCTATTGTTTATTTCCTGTGATCCGTTGTTATCTTTGCATATTGTTGTTCCTAGGTATTTAAATTCTTTGACTCGTTTAAAGTTATATTCATCGATGGTGATGTTTTGGCCTATTCTGTCTCTGTTTCGGCCATTCCGACTCATGAACATGTATTTAGTTTTGTCTTCATTGATTTGAAGTCTCATCTTCTTTGCTTCCCTTTCGAACCGTATTAGAGTTTCTTTCATTTTTATTCTACTACTACCAATTATGTCGACATCATCTGCAAATGCCAACAGTAGATTTGATCCATCTTGATTTAATATAGATGTCGGTGCTTCAATTTTCGAATTTCTGATTATATATTCCAACGCTATGTTAAAAAGTTGTGGTGAGAGCGGATCTCCCTGCTTAAGACCGTTGTTTATTTCAAACATTTCAGAGTAGTACTGGTAGCGTTGCTCCATTGTTAATAAGTCTTGGTGGAACCTTTCTCCTTGCTCGTCACTAACTGCACCATCATTTTCTAGGAAAAAATGCAACTGGGAGTGCAAGAAGTGTATTTTAAGAGACATGCGACAATCCATTTTGCGGTGGCTTTCAAGTAGTTCTTCTACAAGTTTTTCGTTGTTTTCTACTTTTTTGTTTCCCAGAAACTCCGATACAATTGTTTTAAAAGAACTCTGCGCAGCTAATTCAACATCAGTTATTTTCCGATCAAACTGTTAGTATTTTTATAATTTGTGGTCCAACAAATATTCCTTCCTTAAATTTTAGCATCACCTAATTCAGGAAAAAATTGTTTAAGGTATTTAAACGTATCTCCTTCTTTATCTAATGCTTTAATGAAATTTTTAATCAATCCCAGCTTAATGTGTAATAAAGGTAATAGTACTTTTCTACGATAAAAAAAGGTATATTTTTTACGTTACCTTGACATGGAATATATGAATCTTTCGGAAGCAATTTTTTTACTTGACGCTACTCTACTGTCCCAGAGACAAAGAAAATAGCAATACTTCGTAAATCCATCCTAAAGTTCTAGTCCTATGACTTTTAGGTCACCACATATTTGTAACTTATACTTATCATAGCCTATTCAATAAGAATAAGTGACATAATTTCGTATATTTTCTTCATATCAACTGCATGTGCAAGAGGAATAGAGAGTCCTTTGTTGCCATTATGGAACAGAACTATTTTAAAACTTATTTTAGAAGAATCTATTAATAAGTGCCATTCGTCCGGATTATGTACAAATCCTAATTTTACCATATCACTATTTGGATTAACAGAAACACACATTTTATCCGGCAGAGTTAAAAATGAGGCTAGCTCCTGGTTAGGGTTCCTTAATATTGTAACTTTGGTTCAAGTAGCTACTGAGTTCCATTGTTGTAATCAAGATCCTAATACTTCAGCATGCTCTTTGGACAAATGGAGGTCTCGAACTAGATCATTCAATTAAATAGGGTGTTTTTCCTTCATTTTCGGCTTTATTACTCAGGGAATATCTGGATATTCAATATATACTCTTGAAAAACCAGACACTTTTGTCATACAAAAGTAACAGTCTTTAAAATTATTTGTTAATTCTCGCCAAATCATTGGAATTGCAAAAGATATATAGAGGAGCGTTTGTCAGTTTGCTGCACAGGCAACATATGTGGGAAGCTCAGTCCCGATCTTGATCGCCAACAAAACATAAGCTATGGTTATTTTGTTAGTTGCCCTTTTGTGCGATTTAGGGGTAAATTGACCACATATATATAGCAAAAACTATCCGCTGGGTTAACACAGCCACGTCTCTGTACTTTAAACATTTTCATACTGTCGTGCACGTCGGTTTAGAGATGTGATACTACGTTTATAGGCGCCAAATAACTTTATTCAACACAAACATAACACTAATATAAGGATATAACTGTTGGCTTGGTTACATAAGTTGAAATTGTCGAAATATTACCTCAGTTTTGGCGAGGAGATTTTTCATGTAGAACTGTGTTATTAATATTACTCCTCATTCTTATTAAAAAAAAAGTGGGGATAAACCATGTATTTAAAAAAGTATAATACATGTTCTTGTGGTTGAAATATTTTTCCAAAGCGAATATTTTGCTGACTAGCCGTAAAAGTGTTTTTGCACCACCCAAAAAAGTTTAAAAGTTTGTCTGACCATTTTCTTTACAGCTTTACTAGAAAGAAGAAAATATATATATGTATTTCATAGAAATCGCATTTATGCTATGGAGACAGCTGACAAATGTAACAGGCGATTTTGTTTTAAAATTTTTTTTAGTCGTTTTCTTTGATTTCTCCGATTAAATTAAAAAAGTGTATAGTAATGAAATTTTATGTAATATAGAATTTTCTATAAGCCTCTAATTTGTAGATACAAAAACATTTCAACGATTTAGAAAAATAAATTATACCTAAAATGAAAAATGGTTTTCTATCCAGGATACTGAGGAAAATTTATGGAAAGCATGGTTAGAACAGGGGCCGATCCAGTCTCTCTCTTTGGGGGGAGGGGCGGTGATATCACAAAAGTACAGAATGGTAAGCGAAAGTAAGTTGTCGACGGGGGAGACATTAGCAATATTTCCATTTCTAATGTAAAAGGCAGGGTCGGGTCAATTTTTCTGAATTTGAAGCTTTTGGAGAAGGGGGGAGGGCGATCACAAGAAAAAACCAGTTACCGACAGGGGGGAAAGTGCCAGCAGCATATACATTCCTAATATAAAAGCAGAATCGGCTCTATTTTCCTGAACTCAGAGCTCTTGGGAGAGGGGGGCGATCGCAAGCATACACATTCCTATATTCTATTCAAGAACTAGAGAGAGTAATAAAACTGTTACCGAAATCTCTACCGTACCTGCTCCAGTGCCGCAGGTAACTGAGGACTGCCGTAAATCTCTTTCTTAATTATATTTAAATATTATAAGCTTTTATAAATATACTGCAACAATAAAATTTCTGATAGTTCAATTTAATTTCTGTCCGTGAGCAAAGTACACATTACAGTATGTCAGTGATCTATCTTGTTTGCGATTGTTTTTATATATTATTTGAGATTAGTGAGATACCCGAAAGATATGGCTTCCACCTCTATATTTATTCCAAAATCGTTAAACCAGGGCATTTTTTCCTCAACGAAAAACTGTGTGGAAACTCGATCTCATGATCGGTGACATAGAGAAACCAATTATAATTAATTTGAGCAAAGATAGCTTCATTGACTTTAATTACGAATTAGATACGTAATGTTTACCAGTGTAAACACAATTTATTATTTAAATTTTTGTTTTTGTTGTATTTTATTGTTTAAAGTTGTTTATATTTTTTTATATATATATTTTTATTTTAATATGTCCCACTCTTTATATATTTAATTCCAATTAGCCCTAATTTTTTTATTATTTTATTATTGTATTTGTGTCTTTTTTTTTAAGCGTGTTGAATTAATATGTATTTTTTTTTTGAGCTATCGGAGTTCCATATAATAAGGTAAATTAAATTAAGATGTCAGTGCAATAGAAATAAAAATAAGTAGGTCTAATTTTAACTGTAACATATAAAAATTAATTACATTTGAATCCCTTTTTAGTGTTTAATTGTAATTCTGCAGATGGTTTAAGAAATAAATAAACTAAAACGTCAAATGTCCTAAAAATGTTTTTAATTCATTATAAAATGACCGATAACCCCAAAAAAATTCTAATATTATATGGACGAATTTATTTTTTTATATATGTTTAACTTCTTGTATTTTTGACAATGGGTATTTTGTAAGTTTTAAATTATAACTTAGAATTTCTTGAGAGAATAAGGCTACGTTTTATTCTGAATGTGCCTAAAAAGGTTTCAATGCCAAAATTAAAAATAATAAAAATACAGTTGTGGTTTGTGTTAAATATGGCAAAATTATCTATATTTTGTAATATATGTGAATTATTAAGAAATCATAAGAAATAAAATAATATTATAAAAACTTTTTATTTTAAGTTTATTACCGAAATAATATTCTATGCCATAAATACTTAGTGATCGTCCCCCCCCCGCCCCCCCCCCCTCCTTGGATCCGCGCCTGTTTTAGAATCGTGTTTTATGACGTCGAAAACGTCGTTTTTCTAGATTTCGCTTAATCGAACCAACTATATGAATCATGTCAAATAAAAATGTAATAACCAATTATATGAATCATGTCACATAAAAATGTAATAAAATGTTGCTTCGAAATTCTATGTCTTTATTTTTGTTTGTTTGTACTTTGTTTCGATTACGTTGTCTTATGATACTTTACTCGTACAAGTGACAGGAGGAGTGATTAGTGACTTTTATATTGAAAACGCCCCGCAAAATCATCTTTTGTCATATATACACGATAATGCTCAACCGCCACCAGCTTACATAGTAACCCATTTCCCCCATATTTAAAAAGTAAATTGTCCACAGTATAGTTCATATTTAAATTCGATAGAGCACAGGTGGAATAAGTTAAAACTCGATATATGATGAATACATTTATTATCAAGTACAAAAGAGCTTCGGTTGGCCTTATAATATGAATAGAACGCAATTCCTCAGGAATACATTCAAATTCTATTTAGTAGCATTTCGAGAAGGACGAAAGAAATAATTATCGCTCGAAGAGGGAATAGTCGTTAATAGCTATGCCCTTATTGAAATCACAAGCTTAGTATTTGCAACCCCAATAATATTTATGTTTAAAGTAAAGTAAATATCCATAATTTACCTAACATTTGGCATTAATTTATTTTCGAGATTTTCTTATGATAAAAACTTAATAATGTTGACTTAAAATTTTGTTCTTCTTGAAACAAACTTTTTAAATAAAAGAATTAGTCAAAAAGCAATTATCAGGATTTATAAATATTGGAAAATTTTATTTATTTCTGTAAATTTTTTATTGTTTTAAGAGTTGAGATATGTTAACGTGGTTTTTAGGATATTCTAAAGGATTCTACAAAGGGGTTCTGCAAATTTCCGAGGTACAAAGTGCAACAGAGTAAACACAACAATAATAGAAATTTAAACACCTACCAATAAAATTTCACGAAGAAAATTGATGATGATGGTGGGCTACGCGTAAAATCTCAACAAAATTATGTACGAAGAAAAAAATTACGTCATGAAAAATGCGTGCAAGAAAATTACTCTACGATAAGTGCGGTAAAGAAAATCCCTTCGTTAAAATTGCAGCGAAAAAATCCCTTTATTAAAACTACCACGAAAAAAATCCCTTCCTCTCAGTGCCGTATAAATAATCACACAACAGTAAGAGTAGCGCAAAAAATGTCTTTTATATTGCCCCAAGAACCTATAGTTTTACGGGGTTCTCCATCATAATTCAGGTGAGGATTTTCCCATTGTCCTATATACTATAATTCTATTATAGTCTATACATTATAGTCTATACATTATAATCTATATAAGTACGTGCAAAAATATTGCTTTTTTTTGTTACTTTATTCAACTTTATTGATTATACTATAATACATTATAATTGTATTATATTGTTTGGTCAGAAGTCTAATTCTATTCTGTATGTACAAAGCATTTACATGAAAAAAATATTTACATTTTTTGTCATTGTATTTCTATTTAAAAAAGCTCGGCTGTAACCTTCGATCATACCCTAGATATAAACAACAATAGATTTGTTTGAATGCTGTTTATGGTCGGTGGGGAAGACGCTTTTTTGATGTTTGACAGACATAAACATATTTATTTATCTTTTCTTTCAGTTTAATTGCTTGTCGTAGCTTTTTTCGGTGTTTTTGAGTGTTAGAAATTACTATAAATGCGAAGTTTGCAATCAATTTTAACAAAAGAGGATTTAAAAACTTATTTTTATTGGTAAATATTGTTAGATATTGTTTACATATTGCAAATAACAATAATAAAAATTCAGGCAACCATATATTCATACTTTATGTATTCAGAATTGACGTACCGATTATCATATGATACTCGTTTAAATAGAAAAGGATAGTATAAAATCGGCATGTCTGTACCAAGAAATTAAATACTACTGTTTATCAACACTTTTTCAAATATAAATAAAAATATTATTACGTTATTCAGCGTTCAAACAACCGAGCCCTAGTTCTGACGTTATGCTAATTCTACAGGGGTATGTTCGAAGGTTGTAACGGGCCATAGCTGGGCGGTACATTGAAAACAAGTTTACGTCATTTGTATTTTTTTTTGCTGGTGTTGTGTTATTACGTCAACTCAAAATTATATGTCGATATAGAAAAATATTTTGAACAACCCGCATTTTAATTAAGTGCTGTAAGGCATTTACAATGAATAACATAATTTAAAAAAAAAATCAAATTCTTGATTAAAAATTATCCTTATTTGCAACGAACAAAATAATATTATTATAAAAAAATCAATTTCTTGATTAAATATTATCCTAGCATGTAGCATCATATTAGTATAAAAATAATATATTAGAATGCCACGGCAATTGTCCAGAAAGGATTTTTTTTGGTTTTCACAACAAACAAAGGACTTTTCTTTGTTGCTCATTGTCTAGAAAAAATGCTTTTCACGGCACCTATTTAAGGACAATTTTCTCTGCCGCACAATTTTTAAGAGGGATTTTTTCGCCGACGAAGCGGTGATTTTATTTGCCACTTTTTGTCTCGAGAGATTTTTTCGTCTCACCAAAGATTATTATAGCTGTAGCTATAATGATCTTTGGTCGCACTTATTCTGGAGGAATTGTATTCGCTCGAACTTTAATCGTAATGTTTTTCGTAGCCACCATCGTTATATAGCGTACAAAAAGAATATAGATGCTAGAAAACAAATAATTTATTTATATAAGCCATTGGTAATATAGTGATGTAAATTCCGAGATGAATTACACCTACCCAGGGGTGTTGGGGCAATGTAAGAACATACCCTACATAAAATGTGGCAGCAAAAAATAGGTTGGCTAAGAGGGGGGAGGTCAAAGTTGGCTAAAACAGGTTCATTGAATCTACAAGCTAAGGAACACATTTTGCAAAAAAAAAAGTTTCAAATAAAAATTGTAGAAATTTAAAAAAGCTTGTGTGATCATTTTAGTTAATTTGTTATTGCAAAATGGCCAAAAAAAAACTCAAAATCGACCATTTTTTTCACATAAATTATTTATTGCAAACTTAACTTTTTTGCAGTTTTTTGTTTTTAAAGGGAAGCCCTCATCTTTTTGAACAAAATGATATTTTATAGTAGTAAATCAGATACTTTTTTGCTGAGATATTGTTAATTGTTTATTCCAAGACGTAAAATGTTGTTTGCTACAAGTTTTTTCTGAGTGAATATTTTCACTTCTACAAAGGTCCAATCTCTTCGTGAACGCCTTAATTTTCATATCTTATAAGCGACAAATGAAAAAATTAATTAATAAATATCGTTTTAAAAAGAGACTCTTTTTTTAATATAGAAATAGAGCTCCCGTCGCGCGCGCGAGAAAACTGAACTTTCAGCTTCAAATCAGCAATGGTCGAAAAAATTTGCCGTCTTTCAGCAACGATTAAACCAATTTCGGTGCTTTTTTTTAAATCTGGGTAGCTCGAAAAATTATGAACATTACACATCCCCTTTTTTAGAGCGATATTTAAGGGGTTGAAAATTAATTTTTTCATTTTTTTCTAAGAAGATATGAAAATTCAGGGCTTCACGAAGAGATTGAGCATTTGTGGAGGTTAAAATGTTCACCCAATAAAAAGTTATAGCAATGAAAATTTTGCATCTTCGGATAAACAAATGACAATATCTCAGCAACAAATTACCTGATTTACTATTATATCATTTTGTTCAGAATGAAAAAGGTTTCCCTTTAAAATCAAAAAATTTCAAAAAAGTTAATTTTGCAATAAATAATTGATATGCAAAAAAAATGACCGATTTTAATTTTTTTTTTGGCATTTTTGCAATAACAAATTGACAAAAATTATCGTACTCACGCAATTGTAGGTTTCTAAACATTTATTTGAAACTTTTCTTTCAAAATACGTTCCTTGGCTCGTAGGTTCAAAAACCTGTTTTAGACGATTTTGATCCCCTCCCTCTCGACCCCAACCTATTTTTGCTGTTACATTTTATGTAGGGTTTGTTCTTACATTGCCCCCAATACCCCTAGATAGGTCTCATCCCTCTCGGAATTTACTTCAAAAATAGCACTAATTTTTACCTATGGCTTGGATTATTATATAATAAAGAATAGAATTATCAAGAAATCAAGATACTACTGTAATAGAACACAACACCTAAATAACCTTGATCATGACGATGTCGATACCATAGGATACATAAGTACATGAAGCGATCAAATGATTCAAAAATCGAAAAACCTACAAAATACAGCATATATACGACCTTAACTATGACAAAAACAAATTAAACGAAAATTGAAAGCTATATAAACAATATAATCAAGATAAAGAAATAATACCAATCCACCAAATTAAAAAAAAAATAATCGCCTCAACTATTGTCCTTATTGCCTTTAAAAAGGCAAGTAGTGTTATTTTATTTTCAATAGTTGACCAGTTCTTGTGTATTGTAAAGTTATAACTTAATAATTTAATGATATATAATATCATAATAATAATAATTGATAATTAATGAATTAATAAGTATCATTAGTTGCTTCAATAAAGAATTAATTTACTTCGCTTTTTTATGAAATAGATTTACATTTAACCAGTTATCTATGTTTAATCTCCTTTCGAGGAAGGAATATATACAAACAGTTTATTTCCTGCGAATATAACTCAGATTCTCCCTACGCGTTTCAACCGTCTAATAGTGTCGTCAGTGGAGCTATATCGAACCAAGAGCAACATTCACAGAAAACAACTGTCTACTTAAAATATAAATTTCGTGACATATCGACAGGACAAAAAACCTGCAGACTTTTCCATGTCAGATTAAAGGTATGGCCAATCAAATACATTGCTACGTCACGGGAGAGAAAAAGAATTGAAATGAAAAAGAATGAATGAAAATTAAATATTTAAAGCTTCTGTACAGGTGATTATTTTTTTTTTAGTGTTGATCGCTCCTTCTTTTAGGGCAGTGCCTAGGCTAGCATGCCGGAGATTGGGGGGGGGGTATGTAAATTCAAAGCGCCACCTGTTTTAGGCCCGTCGGTAAGAAGAAGCGATGATATTATTGAAAACAGGAAACAACTAGATCCCAAAATAAAACTCACCGATTCCAAAAACAATTAAAATCTGTATTTAACAATAAAAAAAAGGATTCTGTTTTACAACTATGTGAATTCTATCTTAAACTAAAGCAATATGTGACTATTTGCTACCTAGATTAGAACACAAAAAAAAAACAAAGAAACAATGAACAACACTACTGCAAGTATGACGTCATCTGCGCCATACGCCAAGTCGGTTTAGATGTAGGTCCAGCTTTAATTTCACTATCGGCTAAACTGAATAACCTTACTTTTTAGGTACGGTTGTATTTTGCACTAACAAAATTTCTAGTAGGCCGATTAAGTCTAAAATTATGTTTACTTAAGCCTAATTAAAAGTGTTGGACTATTAATATGTGAAATGATGTTTTAAATTACCTAGTGTATACGTATACCTTCGGTTTACAAGGTATTTTAAATGAAATTTAAAAATAAAGTGTCCTGTAATTGCTCGCATAAAATCTTATTAGTTCCCAATCACAGGGGAAAAAGGAAAGTATACATTAAAACCGGTAATTTCACTGTTTATTACGAAGTTCTAATACCTGAAAGGCAGTTTTGTCATTAAATCCAAACACTTTCGGCAAGCTGGATAGCCGATGGCCTCTATGGAGCAGTGGTGTGTAACATGTTGGCTCTGGTAGGCAAATCTAATTTTAAACAGGATGGCAAAGTCCCGGTATAATAAGAACTGTTTGTGGCATGTACCTGATTGTCTTTAAGGGTGCACCAAGTATTTAAAGTCACAAAGATGGTGTTTTAACTTCTTAGGTGAGATCACTTTCACTAAACTGTACTTAACGAAAAACGAGTACAATAAACCTTTGTTTATCCTCAATATCTGGCAAATGAAGCCTTAACGCACTAAACTATGATTTTAGCAGCAAGCAGGAATTAAAGTAGTATTATACTCTGAGAAAATCAGCAAAAAAATGTGCTTTCTGGGTTTATGCCAGTTTTCACAACCAAGGCTTGGCCCAAACTCTCTCTACTGACACTCAGGAGCGCCAAGAAAAAAACAAAAGATTAACTAACTATACCCTTGATGAAAGTGGCAAAAGTGGAGTGTTTGATACATTTCTAGGCACACTTGATTTTTTTTTTACAAAACCGATTTTGTGTGACAGTGACAAAAACTTTTAGCTTTTATTTTATATGTATTAAAGAGACTACTTGATGAAAATAATAGTTTAATTTATGGTGAGTATTGGCTTGATTGTTGGTATTTTGTAAAATTATTTATAGTTTTTTTCATGAAATAACAAAACTGTAACAACATCCACCTGCGTAGTGCGCAGGAAATAAACTCTTGGTATATATTCTTTTCTGGTTAAAACTGGTTAAACACGGTTTAGTTCTTTTTTACTGAAATTTTAGTTTTTTCAGGTATACATTTTAGTCATATTAACAAAAGTTTTTTACAACAAATCCAAAATTCGCAGAAAATAAGTTGTCTATCTTTCGGTTTGACGATCTGATTGGAAAAAAAAACATTAACTTACTTTATAAAGGCAAAGCTATCATTTCTATAAATTACAGCTGCATGTACTCTAATTAACGTATTTGCAACTACAGCCGTCAATCAACATATTAGGTCCATACCCAGAACAATCAAAAACTAGTCAGCACCAATAGTTGGCAAACTGTTACCTATAAATTTCGGTTAGCGCTGACCGGTTTGTAATTTCTCGACAAACTATTAATTACTAATCTCTGAGATGAAATTTCAAATTTAAGTTATTTTAGCATTCCCTTAAACAACCTTGTGTTTTAATCGATATTTTTAATTTCTAAAAGTAAAACCAATACCGAACTCTCAGTGTTCCAATAAATCTTAAGGCAAATATAGATGATTTTCGTGATATAATTTACATTTGTTGTGAGATATTCAGTGTACTATAGTGTTATAAAATTTCTGCAAATGGATTATTTTGTTAGCATGTTACTATTTCACCCAAAATTTATTGCCGTCATATAATATTTGGTAGCTCTTAATGCAAAAAAAAAACTCAATGTGACAAATGCACTCTGATAGTCTAGTTGATTTTCTTAAGCTCTTGCACTCTCCGAGTAAATGACTACAGGTAACGAAAGTTTACCAATACCGCAAACATCTTCCAGTAATGTGAAATTTTTTAAAATCAAAATTTCATTAAGAAATAAAAAATATTTCTGCCGTATTTAAATAGTTTGTTATATATGTAATTCTCCTTTCAGGCAGAGAATATGAAAAATATATATACAAACAGTTTATTTCCTGCTAATATCCGATAAAGCTCCACTGACGAGATCATGAGGTGATCGAAATGCGTATGGAGAGAGGACCAGAGCGATATTTGCAGGAAATAAACTGTTTGTATATATATTTTTCATATTCTCTACTTGAAAGGAGAATTACATATATAACAAACTATTTAAATACATCAGAAAGTTTTCTTTATTTCTTAGTGAAATTTTGATTTTTTAAAAAATTTCACGTTACTCCGATGATTCATAGATGTCGTTCGACTGGCGATATTTTTCAGTCTGACATCGAAGTTGGTAGATGGCAGGTGCAATATCCTGCTGACATACCTTGAAATTTATTGTTCATATATCGGTTATATCCTGCTAATGTAGCTTTCGGTCCGATACAGCTCTACTGACGAGATCATGGTGTGATCGAAACGCGTATGGAGAGAGGACCAGAGCGATATTTGCAGGAAATAAGCTGTTTGTATATATATTTTTCATATTCTCTGCCTGAAAGGAGAATTACATATATAACAAACTATTTAAATACGGTGTATGCCCCAACAAGCGCCTCAGAAGACTCAGAGGTTGAACAGATATATGAGGACATAACTACAGCAAAAACGAGAGAAAAAGCTAAATTCGTAATATTAATGGGAGACTTTAATGCAAAAATTGGTCACGACGATAACAACAATATCCCAAATATAGGTCGCTTTGGTCTGGGTCAAAGAAACTCCAGAGGAGATATGCTGATTAACTACTGTAGAAATGAAAACTTGTATTTTATGAATTCTTTCTTCAAAAAACGTTTAAATAGGAGATGGACCCGGAAAAGCCCGAATGGTATCACAAAAAACGAAATCGACTATATTATAACTAATCAAAAAAACATTTGCGAA
Source organism: Diaprepes abbreviatus (assembly GCA_034092305.1). Lineage (NCBI taxonomy): Eukaryota > Metazoa > Arthropoda > Insecta > Coleoptera > Curculionidae > Diaprepes > Diaprepes abbreviatus. Next base: position 740,815 of record JASJET010000178.1, on the reverse strand, counting down.
GATATCACTGCCTTAACCAATTCGACACCAATAGCGATCACCGCTTGATCAGAACTGCGATTACCATTAACACCAGATAAGAAAGAAATAAATTGATAAGAAGAAAACCCATTCCAACAAACGAAATACTAAAACAACAAGGAAAAATTCGAACACGTAACAAAGAATAAACTTAAAAGTAAAAAAGACCAGGAAGAAATGGACATCAATGAATTAACACAACACATTAATAATAGCATACGAGCAGCAATAAAAGAGATATGCTTTAAAAATAAAGAAAAAAGTAGTAAAATCAGCCCGTATACCAAGAATCTCATAGAAAAACGAAGAAATGTGGACCGAAACTGTGAAGAATATAGGGACATAAATAAAGAAATTAACAAAAACATAAGGAGGGACATAAGAAAGCATAATACAAAAGTGATTAAAGACACGATAGAAGCTAACAAATCAATGAAGGTTCTCAGATCTCAATTGAGTAGGGGGCCAGACAAAAATTTCCGGACTTAAAACTAAACAAGGCCAATTAGTTAGTACCCGGGAGGAAATCACGATGGCTGTCCAGGACTTTTATACAGAGTTATACAGTCCAAAAACTCAAGGTCTTTACGAAAGAAAGGAAGTAAGGAAGAAAGGAAGTAAGAAATGTCGGTTCAGAAGAGATGCCCGAAATAAATACCGCAGAGTTAATGAAAGCGCTTAATCAAATGAAAAATAATAAAAGCCCTGGCGAGGATCGTATAACCGCCGAAATGTTAAAAATAGGGGGAGAACAACTAAGAGAAAGCGTGAGAATTTTGTTGAACAAGTGCTTAATGTATGGAAAAACACCCGAGGCATGGGAAAACGCAGAAGTCATCATATTATACAAAAAAGGCGATAGAAATAACATAGAAAATTATCGGCCAATTAGCTTACTGTCCCACTTGTACAAACTTCTTACAAAAATAATAACTAACAGACTGACGCCAAAGTTGGACGCATACCAACCTTCAGAACAAGCCGGATTTCGCAAGAACTTCAGTACAATAGACCATTTACAGACAGTACACAAGCTTATCGAAAAAACCACGGAATATAATATACCTCTGCATTTGGCTTTCGTTGATTACCAGAAGGCGTTCGATTCTATCGAATCATGGGCAGTTCTCAAAGCACTGGACAATGCTCGGATTGATTCAAGATACTCTGCTCTAATTCAGCATATATATGAAAACGCTTACATGCAAGTTACAATAGACGAGGATATAAAAACCTCGAGGATACCTATAAAAAGAGGCGTACGTCAGGGGGACACAATCCCTCCAAAATTGTTCACGTTGGCACTTGAGGATGTATTTAAGGGCTTGGACTGGCATGACAAGGGAATTAACATAGACGGAACACGACTAAACCACTTAAGATTTGCTGATGATATTGTTATAATCAGTGATTCACCAGAACAACTCCAATGTATGATACAAGAACTTCATCAAGCATCAGCTAGGATAGGACTCAAAATGAACTTGTCAAAAACAAAAATAATGAGTCTAGAACAAATACAAATTAAAATTGAAGATAAAATAATAGAAAACGTAAGAGAGTACATATATCTAGGTCATAAAATACAAATAGGGAAGGAAAACCAATCGGCTGAAATTCCTAGAAGGATAAGTCTCAGCTGGGCAGCTTTTGGCAAACTCGGATTCATTCTTAAATCCAGTAACACCCCCATAAGTCTGAAAAGAAAAGTCGTGCATCCTGCCAGTTCTTACTTATGGTATTGAAACAACCTCCCTAACATGTAAAGCCATTGATAAGCTTCGGATTACACAACGAGCAATGGAAAGGGCTATGCTGGAAATTAGTTTACGAGATAGAGTTCCAAATGAAGAAATCAGAAGAAGAACGAAAATAACAGATGTGAGCAAACGAGTAGCGCAGCTAAAATGGAGATGGGCTGGACATATCGCAAGACATGACATAGACAGATGGACATACAAGATAACAGCATGGCGGCCAAGAGAGAACAAGAGAAGTGTTGGCAGGGTCCAAAAGAGATGGCGTGACGACATCCAGAAAATGGCCGGAAAAAACTCGCTACGGACCGAGAGAAATGGAAAAATATGGAAGAGGCCTACATTCAGGAGTGGATGAAAACGGGCTGATATGAATGAATGAATGAAATACGGCAGAAAGATTTCTTTATTTCTTAATGAAATTTTGATTTTTTTTTTAAATTTCACGTTACTCCGATGATTCATAGATGTCGTTCGACTGGCGATATTTTTCAGCCTGACATCGAAGTTGAGAGATGGCAGGTGCAATATCCTGCCTACATACCTTGAAATTTATGGTTTATATCTCAGTTATTTTCTGCTAATGTTGCTCTCGGTCCGATATAGCTTCACTGACGAGATCATGAGGTGATCGAAACGCATATGGAGAGAGGACTAGAGCGATATTTGCAGGAAATAAACTGCTTGTATATATATATTTTTCATATTCTCTGCCTGAAAGGAGAATTACATATATAACAAACACATCTTTCAGGTTCTAGAAAAGCTGCTGTCTAACTAGTTAGGTCAGGGCTTTCGTTTTAAAATTCTCTTTTATGAGACAGTAAGAGCCCGCAAGACTACGTAGGAAGGATTTTAATAATAATACAAAATAAGTTTCTCAAAAGAGTTAAATCTATTTAACAAAAATGAATAAAAAGAGATGATATCATTTAGAATAAAAAACTGAAAATTAAATATTTAGCACCATTTCAAAAAAAAAGCCAACGCTCTTATCGACTTTTTATCCAAATCAGCTTTGAAAATATAGAGGTCTAAAAAAATTCACAAGAAAAATAATAGAAATACACAGTAAACAGCTATTTAAATTTTTTAAATAGAAAAATTCAGACGTAGCAATAGAAAATAAAAGATAATTTTCCCTTAACTCTCTATTTTCCTGAAGATATATAGAAAAATTAAAATAAAAAGTACTTTGAACATGCATTCAGATCATTACTGCCTTTAACTAATTTCAAACCATAATTGTTAGTACGTATTGATTCTGTGTTCGTTCCAAACCATGAGTTTTGATCTTTCGGGAATAGAGGAAGTTAGCTAGCCTATGTTGAATATTTAATGACCGATTTGGCTTGAGCAATATTAATAATGTTTACTTAAACGATTAATCAAACTATTGTAGGTACATCTTCCTGTAACCAAAAGTTTCCCTCATGATTTTGAAAAAAACCTACTCACTTTTTGAGCCATTTTAGAGGTATTTCAATCATTCTTTCTTCTTGAGTAGGAAAAAATGTTGGACGAGAAATCCTATTACATATAATCAAACCAATATATTGCATGTTAGCCATTTTATTTCAATATTCTTTTGCTTTCTTATGATGGAAAATTTGTTCAATTTGAATGCATTCTTATCCGTTACGGTTTTGATTAAATGACGTAGGTAGAAATTCTTGGACATATTTTTAAATATTTTTGTCTGTCATGATTTTTTAATAATAAAAATAATTAAGTTTGTTAATTATTTTTTTTTTGTATTTAAAATGATATTTGGATACAAATATATAATATACACTCTCTTACTTCCTATTGTTAGAATGACTTTACGTAAAACAACATTTAAGAGATTAAATTCTAATAAATATTTCTTCCGTTAAAATAATAATTGCGGCAATTAATTAAAAAGCTCTTGCTTGCATTACATACCTGCTTTAATAAAATAAAATAAAATAAAAAAAAATTGAACCGCCTACTAAAAGTTCGCTCAAAACACAAAAATTTGATTTGCATAAACAGATTAAAAACACTTTATATGTAATTGCTTTCTTCCCATGATTTATATATATACAGGGTGTCCAAGATAAGGATCCTAAGCATGGGGATCTCGGAAACAGTTGGAGATACGAGGTCGGTTAAATTAGAGAAAAGTTGCGCAATTTAGTGCTAAATTAAACGCAGTTGAAAAAATTTAAAAATTTCAAACACTTCCGGAGATTTCCGGAAAAAAACGAAATTTGGCAAAATCGTTTTTAATTTTTGCAGGCTTTATTTAAAGAGATATCAGAAAATAAAAGGTAGTTTCTCATTGCCACTTTTTATTTTTTATAATTTGGTCTAAACAAAATTTAAATCCGACGTTTCGTTTCTGAGATACCATCATGAACTTTCATTTTTTATATGGAACAAAAAAAAGTATCCCATGTATTTGATAGCATTTTTTATTACAAATTCAACGGTGTATCACACTTGCATATCAAGTGTGTAGTTCATTGGCTTTTATAAAACCGATATATCTTTCTCTCTCGCTCTCATGGAGCTCTTATGGAAAGTACTTGAACTACGTATTCGATATGCAAGGGTGATACACCGTTGAATTTGTAATAAAAAATGCTATCAAATACATGGGATACTTTTTTTTGTTCCATATAAAAAATGAAAGTTCATGATGGTATCTCAGAAACGAAACGTCAGATTTAAATTTTGTTTAGACGAAATTATAAAAAATAAAAAGTGGCAATGAGAAACTACCTTTTATTTTCTGATATCTCTTTAAATAAAGCCTGCAAAAATTAAAAACGATTTTGCCAAATTTCGTTTTTTTCCGGAAATCTCCGGAAGTGTTTAAAATTTTTAAATTTTTTTAACTGCGTTTAATTTAGCACTAAATTGCGCAACTTTTCTCTAATTTAACCGACCTCGTATCTCCAACTGTTTCCGAGATCCCCATGCTTAGGATCCTTATCTTGGACACCCTGTATATATATATATATATATATATATATATATTTATATATATATATATATATATATATATATATATATATATATATATATCAGTAGTTATTTCTTTCATTTAGAAATAATTTGGCGCCGATTTAAAAAATTTCAATTCCATATAGAAGAAGTCGATTCAATTTTTTCTATAAAAATTCTATTTTTCGATTTTTCATTTGGAATTCATTATGATATCGAGATTAGTGTACCTCGCAAAGACTCCAAGGTGGCAAAAAAGTACCAATTTTATACAAAGTGGTAAAACACCCTAAAATGAGTTTTCCAAATACCAGTGGAATTGTGTTACAGAAATATTTAGTCTGTCATAGTAAATCCACTATCTTAAATTTCAAATTAATTTAAGATTGGTAATATAGGCCCCAAAACATTCCAATTTCGATATTTAAAGAACTTGAGACATAAAATTTTTAGCACGATATATTTTATAATACATATTAAGTTTGTATACGCCCCAAGAACCTCGCAATATCAATTTTAGACAAAATCGGAAAATGTAAAATTTTTAGTCCCTCATATTGTATCTTATCAACCTAACAGTTGTAAAAAATTAACTTCATCTTCGTAATACACGACCCCGAAAACCCTTTAATGCCAAATCTGAAAAAATGCGAATAAAGTAAAATTTTCACCATATTAGATCTGCAATATTGAATTCCAAAAAAATAATAGTAACGTCTTAATATAAACTAAATCTAAACCCTTCAAAACTCACTAATACCAATTTTGGATGAAATCTGGAAATTTAAAATTTCTAGACCTGATATTGCATCTGACATCTTGGATTTTCTTAAAATAATTTTATGCTCGCTACTTACATACTCAAAAACGATTCAGTCCCACCTTTAAACAAAACTGAAAAATGCAAAATTTATAGTCCGCCATATTTGATTCGCCATATTGAATCCAGAAAAAATACTTTTAACTTCATAATTTACACCCTTAAGAACCCACTATATCAATTTTGTGGAAATCGAAAATGTAAAATTTTTAGGACGCCATATTGAATCCGTCAGATTGAGTTTTTCAAAAAATATTTTAAATCCGTTATTAACGCTAACAAAAATTCCCCAATACTGATTTTAGACAAAATCGAGAGATGTAGAATCCTTCATCTTGGATTCATCCTATTTAATTTTTTCAAAATTGATTTTTTGTCCGCCATATTTAATCCGCCATACTAAATTCTTTTAAAATAATTTTAGATTCGTTATGTGCGACCCCGAAAACTCCTCCGTACCAATTTTGGAGAAAATCGGACACAATTAATTTTTTATTCTCCATATTTGATTCGCCATATTGAATTTTAAAAAAATATATATATTTTGGATTCATTATGTGCAATCCCGAAAACTCCCCTACACCATTTTTGGAGAAAAAAGGATAAAATTAAATTTTCTTGTCCTCCATATTGGATCAGCCATATCGAATTTTTTTAAAATAATTTCAGATTCGTTGTGTACGAACCAGAAAATTCCCCCATATCAATTTTGGAGAAAATCGGACAAAATTAATTTTTTTGGCCGCCGTATTGTCAGCGCCATCTTGGATTTTACTGCACCAATTTTATCCAAAAAAATACTGGATCACCGCAGCAACTTCCTTCACATAACGTAGAAAATTTCATTCAAATCGGTGCAGCCGTTCCGGAGTAATCGGTGTACATACATAAAAAAAAAATTGAGAACCTCCTTCTTTTAGAAATCGGTTAAAAATATTATGATTCTAGAATAAAAAGAATCTTTAAATATTACATCTTACATCTCTTATTCTTGTTACTTTTATTTTCTATTTGTGCCTTATTTTTCCATATTTTAGCTCACATAGTAAAATGGGGAAATTTACATTTAACATAATTAACTCTCCTTCGCAGTTCCAGCTATTTTACTTTTTCAAAAACAAAATTAGACCTCAGGTCACGACATTTTTTATGATATTTCCTAATGAACTTATTTTCCGTCGGGGGTCTTGTAGAATTTTCCTTTCAAATATTTTCCGCACTTAAGCCGGGCGAACATAAAATTTTAAATAAATTCATTTTAATAATATAAAAATTATTCAAACAGCGTTCTAAATAGCGCGTTTATTTAAATTGGTAATAAAATTTCAGGCCACGGTTGAATACGTTGCGCCTAATGCCAAATTTTTCTGAAATATGATGGAAAGGAAACTACTAAGCAAAGGGAAATATGGTCCTTCCACTTTTTTTTAATTTGTTTTTTAGATTTATATTTCTATAAAAAGTGAATTTTTTATTTAATCAATTTGTATTGTTCCCAAACGTCGAGCAGGGAAGAGGCGAGTAATTTGGAATATCCAAGCAGGGTTACACAAAATTCCTCCATGATAAACAGAATATTATTAGGCTACACTGTGAAAAATAACTTTACATTGAATTTAAAGCAATTTATTCAAATATCAGTTCGTAGTACATTAAATTTCAACAAAGTAACTGAAAAGATATTTCAACTTCTGTACATTAAAATTAATTCACATATACCCTAATACGAAAGGAATTTACAATATTATTCAATATATATTTCATGAGATTCCGAGAGATGGCGCAACTTGTATTGAACTTTTTGTTTGGTATGATATAAGTTTCTTAAAGAATTTAATTCTTTTATGGTGAGGTGTACATGTCTGTCCCGCGTTAACGGAAACGAATGATTGAACTTCAACTTTAATGTATGATTACATTAAATTTTATGGAATAAATTAATTTAGAATAATATAAATTAATAAATACAATGCATTACATTAAATGCATTTAATAAACTTTTGTTAAATTTGCTTCTCGCACATTTACATTAAATTTAATGCATTTCCTTTTTACAGTGTACGTTAGAAAAATAGAGAGTGTCTGGTAAGTATATGACAAATTCTTGACAGTATACCAAAAGGCGTCATAATTCGTCAGTAATTATTTTCTTAAGGTGAGCCATAACAGTGGAGCCCAAAAGAAGAACTAAATTATTTTACCCTTTGGGCTGTATTTTTTAAATAGACTTATATATTTTAATAAAATTTTGGTATGTTGTATAACCGATAAAGGCCCACGGATTCAGCTGTTAAACAACCTTTGTCATTACCTAGGAAGTCAAGAACGGACTCGTACTAAACTCGCAGAACCAAAATTTTGACACGAATCAGTTTTTAAAGAAAAAACTCGATTCTTTAGATTCTTTAAACAAGAGTTTGACCTTGGAGTTACGTTGAAAATGTGTTGAAAGTCATCATAACTTAGTCCCCTCGAAATCAGAAAAATGTTGTCTACTGTGTTTTTTTTTTCAAAGAAACGCTTTGTTTTCGAAATATTTCGACGTGAAAGTTAACATCTGCCTGAATTTTTCTAAATTCTATCATAGAAACGCCAGACGGACATCCAATTTTAGGGCTCCATAAGAACTCTTAGAGTGTCGTCATGTCCGTCTATATGTTTGTCCGTCTGTGTGTTACAGCCTTACAAATTCGTCAGTTTTTAATTTCTTGCAATAAAATTTTACAGGCATCTGCGTCTCAGTAACCCAAAAATGGATCTAAGGTGAAATAAAGAAAAAGATTAGGGCACTTTTTTGTGAGAAGTAGCGACGATTACCCCCTCGAGTGGAGTATTGTTGAATAAGTTTTATATTATATTTTTATTTAGTTTACTTTATACGTGAAATATAAGCCTTCAAAGTGGCTTTTTAAATGTTAACCAATTATGAGATATAAAAAAAATTGTTATATATATATATATATATATATATATATATATATATATATATATATATATATATATATATATATATATATATATATATATGTATATCGCCCAATTTGGTCCACTCCTGGACATAGGCCTTCACTAGTCTCTTCCATTCCAACCTATTTTCTGTAATCCGATGCCAGTTTCTACCTGCTTTCCTTTTTATGTCATCTATCTATCTTTTTAGGGGTCTTGCGATACATCTTTTTGATGACCTTGATCCCCATTGCAATCTATGTTTTGGCCACCTTGTATAGTTGCTTAGCGACGTATCCTACCCAGGTCCATTATAAAGTAGCAATGCGTTTTATCATATCCTCCACTTTCGTGCGTCTTCTTGCTTCTTCGTTCCGTTTGTATATATTGTCGTATTTCGCGGCGCCGAATACCGCGAAATACGAGCTAATAATGCCACTAAAATAGGATGTTTCGTCCTCGGCGTCGACGGTAGGACTCATCAGTCGGTCCGTCAACGCCTTACCCAAACACCCTCGACACCCCTGTGTCTACTTTCTATTTGTTTGAAACTAATATTAGTACTCATTTTCGATCGGAACATACCGGTAAGATGTACTGATATGTCCGTTTCTAGAACAATTTACATATATATATTTATATATATATATATATATATATATATATATATATTCGTAAATTTTTTTCAAACTATTCTTTAATATAATGAAAATGGTGATTATTTAGGTGAAGTTTCAATTGATACGATATTTTTAGCATGATGTTTCGCCCAACACCGTTTTTTATAAGTATATTCTAAAATAAAAATACAATAAGATATACAACCAAATTTGTCACAAACATGCACTCAATTACTTAAAATTTAGATTTTTAATTTTCTTTTTGTAATTTTAATGAAAATGATTAGATTTAATATTCTTGTGTCGATATTTTATTTTGTGATTTGTCATAACATTGACTATGTTATCATGGATCTTTGATGTCATCTAGTTTATTATAAATGACTGATTCTACGCACGCAATGTATTCCGTTATGATTATTTCATTTTCATTACTTATTTGCACAGAGAACTTAGCTCTCAGAGCTAAAACTTCACTTACCTCATCAAGAATTTTTGTGTCCGATATATTGTGGAGCTAAGTATTAGTATTTTTTATTTTTTTCGACATTCTAATTTCGAATTAAATTTAGATAAATTTCTTTTATTGTTTGTCTAGAAGAACAATTGGAAATTTTTCGTATTTTATGTTTTCAAATCATAGAAATTTAATATATTTTCTAATAATACTTGTTTGATCTTATTAATTAATTTATTTGAATTAGTATTTAGATTTTTTATTTCTTTAAAAATTTTAGCTACGAATAAATTTGTTAATTTGATCTTGGTGTTATGCAAAATACAAATAGAGTGTTAATATCCTAACAACCTTCTATTGTTCTGGTTGGCCAACGTCCTGTATATTTCCGATATAGTTCAGAGTTCCACTGTACATTTCAAACCATAGTTCAATTGTATTTCTTCAAGAAACTTTATAATTACAGTTATATGCAATTTTCCCTTCCAATATATATATATATATATATATATATATATATATATATATATATATATATATATATATATATATATATATATATATATTTATTTTGGTGAATTTTTCTTAAACCGTTTTTTACATAAATATATATGGTTACTTCTTTGGGCTAGGTTTTAAAATGATGAGATTATTTCAGACTTAACGTTTCACCTAGTATGGTAGACTTTTCCCAAAGTATATTCTAGAAAAAAAAAACAAAAATTGATACTCGGACAGTAACAACATTTATAACAATACTAATAAAAATTAAATTAAAATAAACTACGATAAAAAATTATACACACCTTAATTTATCTCTCTTATATTTTTAGCGGAGGAACAGGAATATATTTTACTACTTGTGGAGGCATTTGATTACTATAGATTTTTTCTTTTTTGTGATTGTTAAAAATTTTCATCAGGTTTATAAATAATTTCTTTTAGTGTCCATTGTATGGTATTTTTCCTGTTTGTGTAATGCTATCGTTGAATTTTTTGTATATTAACATTCATTTAATTTGCTGTCCAAATATTGTGTTGTTATTCCAATGATGTTGGATTTCTTTTTCTGGGCTACATTACTTTTTCAGCTTGGTGAAAAGTGGATAAATGTTTTGTGGCAAACTATAATAGCGTGTTGTTTGAGGATATGTGTAACTTTTTCTAATAGCATGCCAGAATATATCATTGCAACACATGTTTTTGGGTTATTATTATGATTTTGTCTGGGGATGTTTTTTTTATACAGTTGGTAAGTGCATATATATATATATATATATATATATATATATATATATATATATATATATATATATATGTACGAGAGCAGTCCCAGAATTAATTGGCCTCACAAAATATTTTACAAAAACTTTATTTATTCCTCAACATAGTCTCCTTTTAGCTCGATACACTTTCCCCAGTGATGTTCAATATCTTCGATACCTTATTTATAGTAAGAAAAGTCGGGTTCCTCAAAATAGCCACCTACTGCAGATATTACCTCTTCATCGTTGGCAAATCTTTTATTGCCGAGCAATTTCTTGGAGGTTGGAAAGAGAAAATAGTCTGGGGGTGCTACATCTGGTGAATATGGTGCATGAGGAAATAATTCGTAGTTTAAATCATAGATTTTGGCCATTGCAATATCGAATGTGTGAACAGGCGCATTGTCGTGATGGAACAACACTTTATTTTTCGCTGAATGCGGGATTTTTCTCCTTATTTCATCACTCACGCTGCAATAATTACGCATAATAGTCGCCGCATGTGGTTTTTCCTTTTGTAAGATAATCGATAAAAATTATACAATGCTCATCCCAAAAAACTGAAGCCATGACCTTGCCTGCAAATGGAACCATCTTTGCCTTCTTTGGAGCCTATTCTGCCCTTTCAGCCCATTGTTTCGAGTGTTCCTTCATCTCAGGTATGTCACGATGGACCCATGTTTCATCCGTAGTTATGAATTGACGCAAAAACTCGGCTTTGTTGCGGCGGAACATGGCCACGTACTCAATTGAAACATCCTTACGAAGCTTTTTTGTTCGATTGTGAACAAACGCAGCACCCATCTTGCACACAGCTTTTTCATGTCCAAATATTCAGTAAGTATGCGATGTACAACTCTTTTTGAAATGCCTATTACTTCTGCTCAGTCGCGCACTTTTGGTCGACGGATATCCAATAAAATTTTGTGGAATAATCACTTCATTTGGTCGACCACTGCGATGGTCGTCTTCACAGCTCGTACGGCTTCGTTTAAACTCTGCCACCCAATACTTCACTGTTGAAAACGAAGGTGCAGACTCCTCTAAAGTAGAGTCTAGCTCGGCTTTGATATTGGTTGCACTAAGTCCTTTCAAATGAAAGTATTAAAACAAGACTACACATTCACCGAGAGCGTTCACTATTGATGGTTGTTAAACAAGTAATAAACAACCTAGCGTCTTCAAATTTAAAACTTGATCTTTCTGAGATTGATACTATCTAACACAGTTATTATATTTGAACAACTATCGCCACCTATGTGTTAGGCCGGTTAATTCTGGGACTGCCCTCATATATATATATATATATATATATATATATATATATATATATATATATATATATATATATATATATATATATGTATATATAATAATCTAAGCCTCTAAAATAACAATGCTCATAACGGCTCCGAAACCCTAACATAATTCGTGTCCGACACGCACTTAACAAGTTTTTTTATACAATTTCTATATCCCAAAAGAGAATAGCTAAACTTAAAAGTCTAGGAGATGGATGGAAATAGTAAATAAATAAATGTTCACAAAATTAAATTCAACGCGCGCAATGCTGCAAGCAACAGCTTGTTTCATTCATATAATACACTTTCCTTATTTTTATCGGCATCCGCTATGGTAAATATTTTTGTTATTTACTTTTTTCATCAGAATTTGAATTTCAATAATAAAACTTCCTCAATCTGCATAAGTCGTTAAACCCGTCCACGCTAAAATTAAATTTTTAACTATCCGTTCATAATAAAAGCGACGTCAACAATCTAAAAATGGAAATATTATTAAAATCAATTTATTCCAACTTCAATATCTGCCAAGCTAAAATATTCGGGGTAAAATTATTTCCAAAAAAGCCCTAAAAGAAATTAATTTTGTGGGAATAATTCTAAATTGTTGAATGCCGCGTTGAGGAAGAATAATGAGTACGAAATTACCAACATTTATAATTTTTTATTATTTTTTAATATGAAATAGGAATGTTTTTTTTTATATTTATGAAAAAAGGTTCGGTATATAATGCATTTTTTCAGGGGGTGTCGAAGGGTGGAATTTTTTGCACGATAAATTTTGCAACTATGAAATGAAAATTTGTAAGAGGATAGGCCACCCTGGCGTTCGAAAAAATGCGACTCTTGCATATATTAGATCATCAAGATACTATTTTCGGTTGTTACACATAGAGAACATTGTGTTATAGTATTTTCTTTTGACATTTGATATCAGTCATATTTAAGTTACCTTAGAAGCAACTGGTGCGTGTTTTTGTTTGTGGCTGTTAGTTTATAGCCAAATATTAACATGGGATGCACAAACGAACATTTTCGTCGTATTTTACTATTTTATTTTCGTATATGAAAGAAGGTTACTGAATCTCACAAAGAAATTTGGGAGTTTATGGTGTTAACTGCATAACAGGATGCAAGTGTCAGAATTGGTTTAAAAAATTCCGTGCTGGAGATTTTTTACTCAAAGATTACCAACGTTTTGATCAACTTACTGAAGTCAATCAAATTAAAACCATAATTGAATCGTCTTATAACTTTTCGAGAGATTTCAGGGAGGTTAAATATATTACAGACCATAATTAAAAATAACTTTAAATGTCTTTGCTTTGCCAATAAACTCGATATTTGGATTCCATATGAATTTAAAGAGATTCACTTAACACAACGAATCAATATTTCCCATATGCATCTCACGCGAAATGACCCTTTTTTGAAAACAACCATCACTAGTGATGAAAAATGAGCCATCTATAGTAACATCGTTCGAAAACGGTCATGGTCCAAACCAGCGCAAACCACATCTAAATCGAAATTGCATCCAAAAAAAGTCATGTTGTCAATTTGGTAGAGCTACAAAGATATTGTGTATTTTGAGCTGCCTCTAAGGGACTGGATGATCATTTCAGATGTTTACTGTCAGCAACTGATAAAACTAGATAAAACAATCAAAGAAATGCTGCTAGAATTGGCAAATCGCAAAGAATTATGTTCTCTTATGATAATGCAAAGCCTGACTCATCTTTAGTAACTCGTGGTAAATTATTGAATTGAGAAGTGATATTGCATCCCGCATGCAGCCTCGACCTGGTACCATTTGATTACCATTTATTTCGAAGTTTTCAAAACTCTGTTTAATGGAGAGATTCCATTATCGAGACCTGTTACATTAGGTGTGCCTCAGGGCTCGATTTTAGGTCTTCTCCTATTGATAATTTATATGGCTGACATTTTTAGGAGCATAGAAAGTTGTGCTTTCCAGGCTTATGCAGACGATACCCATTTGAGTTCTAGTTTCTTTCCCACCGGACATAATGTGGCTGAGTTTTAAACCCAATTAAAACAATGTTGGGCTTTTTTGATGGATACAAGATACCCAATAATAAAAGTGATGTATAGTTCAAAATTGGCAGAGTATGTTTACCAGTGAAAAGTGTGACAAAGCTTTGAGTATTTTAGGTAACAAAAGGTGAGGTTTGTGGATCAGGTTGATTATATTATTAAAAAAGCGTTTCACAGTCAAAAAATGTGATACACGAGTACGCTTCTGTTTATAAAAAAGCTTAGGTGCTTGCTGTTGATTTTGTCGGATTTTAATTATTGTTCATTTGTTTTCTTTAACATTTTGAAAAAAAGAAAAATTCAAAGGGTACAGAATTCATGCTATCGCTTTGTCTGCTCGATGCGAAAATATGATCACATTTCTGATTCACCTCACGAGCTCAAATGACTTAATATGAGTAATAATCATCACTCTCTTTTTTCAGCGACGCGCTGATTCCCAGGAGTGTAAAAGTGCGTATAAATAAAGGGTGTTTTTTATAGAGGTATAGAACTTTAAGTTGGCAACACTTTTTTAACTGGCGGCCATTTTGTCAGCTGTCAAGTGATTTATGTTTAGTTCGGTTTGGCATTTCAACATGAATAGACTGACGCCTGAACAAGGCGTCCAAATTGTGCAAATTTATTCTGAAAATCATGGTTCTGTTCGAAATATGTATCGTGCACTACGTCCATTTTACGGTTAACATAATCGTCATCAGAGCAATTAATTCGATTAACTATGGAACGTTATCGCACCACGTTTACTCTAAATGATAATACGCATCCACAGAGACGTCGTACAGTGCGTACAGAAGTAGTCATTGCTGCTGTAGAGCGTAGCGTAGAAGAAGACCCGAATCAGTCTATCCGCCATTGTGCACAAGAATTGGATATGTATCCATTCACTTTATGGAAGATTTTGCGGAAAGATCTTGGTTTGCGTGCTTACAAAATCCAACTCGTGCAAGAATTGAAGCCACACGATCATCTAGCAAGGCGTAGATTCGGTGAATGGGCCCAAAACAAGATTGCCGTTGATCCCGATTTTCATAAGCGAATTTTGTTTAGCGATGAAGCTCACTTTTGTTTGAATGGATACGTCAATAAACAAAACTGCCGTATTTGGAGTGATGACAATCCTCAAGTGTATTTTGAGACGCCGTTACATCCAGAAAAACTGACTATTTGGTGTGCTTTATGAGCTGGTGGAATCATTGGTCCGTACTTCTTTAAAAACGATGCTGGTCAGAACGTTACAGTCACTGGTGACCGCTATAGAGCCATCATTACTGACTTTTTCGTTCATCAGTTGAACAACCATGATGTGCAGGAGCTGTGGTTTCAACAAGACGGCGCAATATGTCACACAGCTAGTGCCACAATTGATTTATTGAAGGAAACGTTTGGTAACCGCATAGTTTCACGTTTCGGACCCGTGAATTGGCCTCCAAGATCGTGCGACTTAACGCCGCTAGACTATTTTCTGTGGGGATATGTGAAGTCGCTAGTCTACGCCGATAAGCCCGAAACGATTGATCACTTGGAGGACAACATTCGCCGCGTTATTGCCGATATACGGCCACAAATGTTGGAAAAAGTCATCGAAAATTGTACCTCCAGATTAGACTACGTCCGAGCCAGCCGTGGCGGTCATATGCCAGAATTCATATTTAAATTATAATGCCAGAAGGTTATCTTTCGAATAAAGTAAATATCATGTCAATTTAAAAAAATTCATCTTTGTTTTATTCCATTTAAAAGTTCTATAACTCTATAAAAAAACACCCTTTATAACGAGTCCTTTAAATTTTGTCAACTTCCATTGATGTCGAGCTCTCTAAGCGAATTTCTCACGAAACCCTTCCACAGAAAATAATAAAAGAATCAGGGATATAACAAGCTAATTTCATCATGTTTCCCGTATCGTTAACCTGGCTGCAAAATAAATTTTTTCGAAAGACCGTGCTATACAGCCGATAAAAAAAATCCTTTGAGTTCATATCAAAAACTGACAGAAAATGGATTATTGGGAGCCCCGGTCGCGCTACCCGAGAACAGTAGCAACATGATGACTCTTTTATCATCTCCTTTGACGCTGACCGTCAAAGTCGGCAAGGTTCAAAGGAGGCTTGTTATGAGCGTGACTCACCATATTTATAGGTACAATAATAACAAAAGTGCGGTATAAAATAATGCTCGTCAATTTTCTCAACGAAGATGACATATATACTTTTAATGATAATTTCTTCATTAAAAAATGTCTTATTGGGTTAGTTCAATAAATGTTCACCCACAATAAGTTCATGAAGAAAATTTTTCTGTCCTCGATCGATAAGTTTTCGAAATTTTAACTTAAGCTAAAATGGCGAAGGTTGGATGTAAAAAAATACTTTTACTTTGTTACGTTTTTAATTTTCCTGTCTAATTTTCTATCTAAAATTTAGTAATTTTTATGCTTACTTCCTCGATCATTTATGGGTTTTGTTTTTTTTTTGGTTTGGGAACAGATTTACAAATGAAAGAAAACATTGGCAATATATCTTGTTTATTAGAATTTGATTCACAATTATGTTATTATAATCCATAGTAACTGTTCGATAGTCCTTGTTGTTGTTATGTTGACTTCCTAAGGCTTCTCTCCTTTGTACCTAAAATATAAAAAGGTATTAGTATTGTACAGAGTGCCTCGGTATGGCATATTTAGTCAGAAATTATTAATTTAAATTGTCTTTTACGGTTATGGTTACCTTCATCGAGAAATCTCGAGTGAGCAGATAATCATTTGGCTGCAGTATCGATAGATTTCTGAGTGGAAGCTCTCTGGATACTGTTGGATCTTCTATGTCTTCTAGGCACTTTAATTTTCCCATTGTATCAGTTAACGTACCACTATGAGAGATTATATTGAGCTAAAATCGGAAAAACTACTTCAATGTCAAATATAAATAAAGTTTAAGGTTAGAATCTGCTCGACTTCACTTCAACAAAGCCTGTTTATTGCTATAAACTTTTAAACATACCACAATTTTCCTGGTTACTTGCTAATAAAATTTCTTGTCATAATTTTAAAATTTCATATTTCTATTTTTTATTGTTTTGAAGCTTGTCAGTTGTCAGTCAATATACAGATCCCTGCATCTTTTACCGCCGTTTCCGTGGACGTTTTTCTGGGGACATGAAAAAAATCTGAGAGTGATAAGGACTTTCCTTGTAGAGTTGCACCGGAAAGGTCACTTGGCAATTTTGCTAGTTTTTAATTGAAAGTTTCGGGTCCCTGACCACATTTATAGTAACTGTGTTGTTAACAGCTGTATGCTGATTTGGTTTGGTCAATTCGGGGGACAAACCTGACATTAAATTTTGCTATTTTTTCTGTTCCACCACGAAAAGGCCACATAACATCACTGGTAAGTCTGTTTTAATTTTTGTTTTAATGCTCAAGTGTTAATAATTGTGGGTATGTTTAAGAAGAAAAGGAATGAGTAACCTACCTCACTCGTAAAATAAAAGGTTGAGTTCTTTCTAAGACCATCTTTTGTTTTAGGCCATTTTTCTTTTTTTTTCCCTTTTTCTTTTTCCTTTCATTGCCCTCATTTGGAATCATCATCGGGGCCTTGTTGCTGACTTCTCGACGGTATCTGCCTTGGCTACTGTACATACCAGACCACTCGGGCCATTCTTGCGAATACCTTTACGGCATCTGCCTTGCATGCTACATACCACCACACCGAATGATCCACTCTACCTTGACTTTTAGGGCACTAAAACAGGTGGCGCATTTACCTACACCACTCTCCGTTCCCTCGGAAGCTAGCCAGAGGAGCCCTAAAAGGTAGAGACTACTCAAGAGCCACCTGACAAGTTTAGATAAACATCTCTTTCTGTCTTTTTAAATTTTTTTGGGTGATTTATAGACAAAGACTATTTTTTTTTATAACAACTTTGTCGCTGGTGATTTATAGATCATTTTAAATTTTTTTTTTCTTACAACTTTAAAGATTTACTCGTTTCTTATCAAAAAGAAACTATGTGTAAAGTGAAAATTCCTTTTACCAACAACAATATTTATATATTTAGAAGTTGTTTATAACATTAGCATGATGTCAATAGTTTTTCAGAAATCATAATCACCGCAGGATACTTAGGAATCTTCACTGTTCTCGTGGCCCAAACATCCCCCCTCCTATTAAAATAAAATAATATTTTTAAAAAAACAATTGTTATTACATTAAGTTAAATACAGTTAAAAAGTTATAATAAAATTTTTATTACAATTTTTATCCCAAGTGTTTAGATAAATCACATCACACAAAGAAAAAGTGAGGTAATAAATCAAGGCAATAAATCTGGAAGGGTCCCCCTCTCATGAAATCGGCCGTCTTTTCCCTCTTGTTTCAATAATGCAAAGGAAATTTTGCATTATGCACAATGTGTTCAAGTGCCGAGTGAAAGTGTATTACCAATTTAAATAAACGAGCCTTTAGAACGTTGTTTGAATAATATTAATATTATTAAAATTTTACTTACTGCCTCTTTCTGGCTGTAAAGAAATAACGAGCAAAAAAGGTTAACACAAATATTAAGTTTTTTGTTGAAGTAACAATAGTTGCATTATACATAGTGTTTTAAAGCAAAACATCAACAGCCAGATTCACAAAGAAGATTTAAGGTTTAAACCCGATCTAGTTGCAATGATATTTAAATTTTATAATCTACCAAGTTTATTTTGCTTATGTTATTGTCATAATTTCTTCTTCTTCTGGTGCCATGTGCAAAGCCGCACGTCGGCGATCAAATGTCCATTCCTCTTCTAAAGTTATAAGACGGCCAGGACACCCTCTTCGGCCTGTCTAAATATAGTTGCGGCGTCCGATATTCCACACCAGTCTCTTATATTTCGTAGCCAAGAATGTTGTTTTCTGCCTGGTCCGCGCTTTCCCTCTATTTTTCCTTGCAAAATCAACTTTGGTATGGAGTATCTGGATCCTCTCAACATATGTCCCAAGTAAGACACTTTACGCTGCTTTACCGTGTCCAGCAGTTGTCTTTCTACGCCACTCCTTCTTAAAACTTCTTCATTTGTGAGATGAGCAGTCCAGGGAATACGTAGCAGTCGACGAAGTGTCCATAGTTCGAAGGCTTCGACCCTATTCAGTGTTCTAACTTTAAGTGACCATGTTTCAACGCCATACAATACCATAGGCCATACATAACATTTCAAAACACGTATTCTGGTATTTAGTGGTAAATGCCTGCAAAGAAGAAAATTCTTGATTTTAAAAAATGCTGTTTTTCTCGGCCTATTCGTCCTTTCACTTCTTCATCACAGTCCCACTTTTCATTCAAGGTAGCTCCGAGATATGTAAACTTCTCGACGCGTTCAATTATGTTCCCGTTGATACTGAGGGGAGTATTGCGTTGATGCCTACTAATCACCATCATTTTTGTCTTGGCAATATTAATTCGTAGCCCAAACTGTTCACAGGATTCGTTAATTTTATTCAATATTGCCTGAAGGTCTTCGATGTTATTGGCTAGTATTGTGGTATCGTCTGCGTAACGAATATTATTCATTGGTATGCCGTTAATTTTGATACCTCGTGTCTCTTCCTCCAAAGCTAGTTGAAAGATTTTCTCAACATAAATATTGAACAAAATAGGGGACAAAATACACCCCTGTCGGACTCCCTTCAATATGCCAAAAGTGTCCGTTAACAGATCGGTATTAATGCGGACTTCTGCTGATTGGTTCCAATACAGTTCTTTTATTATTCTTATATCTTTATCGTCAATACCAATTTCCTGCAATCTCTCCAAAAGTGGCCCATGTCTAACATTGTCAAAGGCTTTTTGGTAATCAATAAAACAGATGAAAACATCCTGTCTTTGGTCATAGCACTTTTGTACAAGTAATTTTAAAGAAAATAGTGCTTCTCTAGTGCCAAGTCCCTTGATGAATCCGAACTGTGTATTGCCACTCATATCCTCGCATTTTTTGTATATCCTTGAATGAATGACCCTTAGGAATGCTTTAAGCGCGTGACTCATCAAACTGATAAGTCTGTAGTCTTCACAAAGTTTGGGAGTTGATTTCTTTGGTATTGCGACAAAGGTTGACTTTAGCCAATCCAATGGAATTTGCCCAGAGTCATATATTACATTAAAGAGATATGTAAGCTGTTTAATATCAACTAGCTTTAAAACTTCTGCATAAACTTGATCATGACCTGGAACTTTACCGCATTTCATTTTATTTACTGCGTGTCTGACTTCTCACTCAAGGATTTTTGGACCACTCATATGTTCCGTGTTGTTCCTATAATTATTTGTACGCTGGTCATTAAATAGGGTCTCCGCGTAATTCAACCAGGTCGACTTCAGTTCTTCCGTATCCAATATCGGCCTTCATAATTTATATTAGATATATCAACAAGTAAGGGCTTATATAAGGATATTAAGGATAAGAACCTTGCAATAAAGCCTTGAAATATTTAGGAGAAATAGTTGTATCCCGAAAACAAATTTTTGCCTGTCCAGTAATAAATCAAAATTTTTTTTATGCTTTTATTTTTAGGGTTTAAAACTTCCTTGACGTACTGTTGTTTTTGTCAATTTAAGACCTCATATATCAGTTTAGGGCGGTTTTAAATTTATACCATGTTAGTGAATCCGGCTGCAAAATTTTAGTAATATTCGAGCGAAAATTTAGTGACATTTTGACAACTTATACTGGAATCAGTTTACGGTACTTTTGACTACCACTTATCCTCGCTTGAGTAGAAGCTTGGCAAACTGGAATTAATCTCAAAATGTGATGTTCTTATCTTTTCAACTTTCTAAGTTAGTTCAGGTTATCAGTTTTTGACTGATTTAGCACTGACCATCAAAAATCAAAGATTCTTCCCTTAAATTCAGAAGTTATGAGGCGCGCAATCCTATTGTTGTTAAACATACAGTTCACGAACTCACTACACAGAATATATAATAACATATTATAGTGAAAATTAAAACACAAATTACTATACAATATAAAGTAGAAATAATGACTGATAATTAATTTCCAAACAAAGCCTTTTATTAAAAACACAACGCAGATATCATTATTTTAGTTAATAAATTAATTAATATAATTAAACAAATTATTTTGAAACTAGATAATGAGAATATGTTTTCAATTCAAAACTACCAATAATATTTTAAACTTTTCCAAATCATTGTATGTAACGCTTGGTTTCATTGATAAAATTTTACGTAAATTTAAATTTACATACAACAGTGCTACTCATCCCTATTTACATTCCTTATGTTTCTACTGGCGTTCAAAAGAAGAAGTCAGTATCAGACAGTTTTTGTAAAATAAAGTTTTTTGTTCTGTTGAATTCTGTAGATCATTTCTTACAAGTTGGAATTTCTGGTTGATTTCTACTCTTGTTTTGGAAGGCTAGAACGGTTGATACAACCTTCATAAATCTGCCTTGTTCATAATTACCATTTTATTGCTTTTATTAGGCTATAAGACAATAATTTGAGAATTATCTTTTATAAATTTCTTGGTTTTTGGTTCAATTTCTTTTGTAAATTTTTTCGGAAGCTATTACTTCGATTTTTTTTGAGGCTATGAGGCAAGATGACAACTTAGTAAAGGACGATAATACATGTAAAAATATTAAGAATGACCCAACTAACTTATATCAAAAGAAAAATAATACTTTCATAAAAAAATTACTCATGCAAAAGAACTAACTGAAAAAGATGCAAAAAGGCTAACTATTCACAATGCTATTCCACCAAAAACACACGGCCTACCAAAATTACATAAACATGATATACCACTAAGACCTATTGTTTATTGTGTATAATTGCCATTCTATCGTTTATCAAAATTCTTATCGGATTGCATTTCAAATATTACAGGAAAAAACGATTTTTTTACTAAAGAATCATTGACCTTTAAGGAATTCATTGATAATACTAAACCTACCCGAAAATTATAGGCTTATTTCGCTAGATGTTATATCTTTGTATACCAACTTACCAAATCAACTTGTTCTTACTATATTAGCAGAAAAATGGGAAAATTTAAGGAATATATATATATATATATATATATATATATATATATATATATATATATATATATCACTTTGAAAAAATACTTTTACTGATGTTGTTGACTTCGGTAATATAAATTACTTTCAATACAAAAACACTTTTTACAAACACCTTGATGGATGTGCTATGGGATCACCAATTTCATCTACCATTGCTCAGTTAGTAATAGAAAATTTAGAGGAGAAAGTTTTAGAAAAATTAAATTTTATTATAATATTTTTCAAACTGTTTGTCAATGATTGCATAGCAGCCGTGCCACAGAATAAAATCAACATAATTCTTCAAGAGTTTAACAGTTTCAATGAAAAATTACAATTCACGCCTGAAACAGAAAATAATAATAAAATAAATTTTCTGGATATGACACTTATATGCCGAAGAAACAAAATTTCGTTTTAATTGTACACCAAACAAACTTAGTCAGGTAGATATCTAAACTGTTTCTCTAATCGCTCAAAAACTCAAAAAAATAGTGTTATTATCGGTCTGTCTCATCGTGTTATCTCCCGAATGTCTCCAGAAATCCGACCAAGAATACCAAGTGAAAAAGACACTAATAAATAATAATTTCAACGAAAAGACTATTACCGAAATAATTAATAAATGAAAATATAAATTTTATAATAATCTAATAACAAGAACGGTAGAAATAAACAGCAAAAATTACTACTTACATTATTAAGCTGTCAAAAAAAAAATAAAACACATTTTAAAAAAGCACGATATTATCGTATGCCACAGGTCTTATAATAAATTACATACACTATATACTAACTTAAAAAGTAAAAATCCTCTCATAAATAAATCAAATATAGTATATTCGATCCCTTATACCAATTGTCCCAAAAAATATATAGACATGACAAGTCAATTACTAAAGAACAGATTAAATGGCCATAAATATACGGAAAACGCCTCAACAGATTTAAACAAACACACACAAGACGAAAAACATTTGCAACAGTACTATAATTAAGAACAAAGACATGAATTACCAATTAAGAACAAAGACATGAATTACCTAAAGTACAGGTAAAAGAAATGATAAAAATTAAAAATTATAAAAACACTGTTAATGACAGAACGGTATGGGAAATTTGAGCCACATCTACACCAGCCTAATTTAAACAAAAATATAAAGTATTCGATCCTGTTAATAAACATTAAAAATCGAATATCCTCCTAAATATAAAATTAAATCTATGATTTGGTGCATTGTAAAATACAGGGTGATTCAAAAATCGATCACGAAACTTAAGGGGGTGATTCTACTTGACAAAATAAGGGTAGAGCTTCATATAATTTTTTTTCAAAATGTCATTCGTTTTCGAGTTACAAGCCGTCCAAGTTCAAGTTTTTATTTTTTGTTTTTTGAATTACTCGCTTACAGGAAAACCGATTTGACTAATATTTGAAAGATAGGCTAAGTCTTCTGCGCTTCATCATTTTAGTAACAATTCACATTGATTGTTTGCCGCTAGAGGGCACTTTACCTACATTGAAAATTGTTTTTTTGTCATAATTTTTTAGTGTTGACAGCTACAGTAGTTTTTGGCATAATTTCTGAAAGACTGATGCCAGGCCTAAACCCAACGGTTTAGACGTAAATCACCCTTAAAAATTAAGTGGTAAATTTACTTTTCTCATTTCATTACCACCAGCTACCAGGTAAATAGCTATCAAAGTATACTAGAGCTGTCAGTTTAACATCAAATAAATTCGCTTTTTAAACTATTTAATTTATAATCTTAAAATAACTAATAATGGCTAATCACCAATATTCAAATATCGAAGAAGAGTGCTTGAAATTATTGAAGATAATCCAGGTATTAGTACTAGAAAAATTGGGAATGAAGTGCGGCTCTGTCAGGCTAGTTCATGGAGGATACTAAGAGAAGAACAACTCTACCCGTTTCATTCAAAAAAGGTGCAGGCTCTTTATGACGATGATCGGCCGAGACGGTTGGAAATGTGCAATCAGATCCTAGCTAAGTATGAACACGATAATCGATTAATTGGCGTCATATTATTCACTGACGAAGCTGGTTTCACTCGTGATGGCATAACAAATCTACACAACATCCACACATATGCTTACGAGAACCCAAACAATGTGGTAGAAACGAAACATCAGCGTAGATTTTCACTAAATGTGTGGGCAGGGATAATAGGAGATTACCTTATTGGTCCTCATTTCTTTGATGGCCCATTAACTGGTGACGTATACTTAGATTTTATCCAAAATCGTCTCCCATTGTATCTGGAAGATGTGCCATTGGAAGTAAGGGCCAACATGTGGATCCTCCAAGACGGAGCTCCGCCCCACTTTAGTATACGTGTCCGACAGTATTTGAATGCAACGTATCCTGAGCGATGGATAGGACGAAGTGGACCATTGGCATGGGCAGCGAGGTCACCAGACCTTAATCCTATGGATTTTTTCTTTTGGGGTCATTTGAAACAATTGGTGTACAATATTCCAGTAATCAACGTCGAGGATCTTCGCTTCAGGATAATCGAAAAGTGCCAAATTATTAAAGAAACACCAGAAATTTTTCATCGAGTTAGACGACATTTTTTGAAGAGTGTTAGGAAATGTATGGAAGAAAATGGGGGACATTTTGAGAATCTTTTTTAGTTTGTTTAGTACTGTTTCATTAATTTTTATCAATTAAATGTATATCGCAATAATCCATAATATGAATATTTACTGATTAGCCATTATTAGTTATTTTAAGATTATAAATTAAATAGTTTAAAAAGCGAATTTATTTGATGTTAAACTGACAGCTCTAGTATACTTTGATAGCTATTTACCTGGTAGCTGGTGGTAATGAAATGAGAAAAGTAAATTTACCACTTAATTTTTAAGGGTGATTTACGTCTAAACCGTTGGGTTTAGCGATGTAAATAAAGAGCACCTTTTTTAAAGGCCTGGCATCAGTCTTTCAGAAATTATGCCAAAAACTACTGTAGCTGTCAACACTAAAAAATTATGACAAAAAAAACAATTTTCAATGTAGGTAAAGTGCCCTCTAGCGGCAAACAATCAATGTGAATTGTTACTAAAATGATGAAGCGCAGAAGACTTAGCCTATCTTTCAAATATTAGTCAAATCGGTTTTCCTGTAAGCGAGTAATTCAAAAAACAAAAAATAAAAACTTGAACTTGGACGGCTTGTAACTCGAAAACGAATGACATTTTGAAAAAAAATTATATGAAGCTCTACCCTTATTTTGTCAAGTAGAATCACCCCCTTAAGTTTAGTGATCGATTTTTGAATCACCCTGTATAAAAAATAAAATAAATTCGCATTCCATGTGTCCTTAGTACAGGGAATATTTGAAAATATTTTTTAGGATGCTAAAAAAATAAAAAACAAAAAAAATTTTGAAAATGCCTTAAACAGAGGGCGAAACGTCAAATTGTTTAGATTTTTTTGTTGGATAAAGAACCTACACCCAAAAAAAGACAAGATAAAAAAAAGGATAAAATCTATGGTTCAAGAATCTGGAATATATATATATATATATATATATATATATATATATATATATATATATATATATATATATATATATATATATGAAGTAAAATGCGAACTGCATATAGTTGTACGTTTCCTGAATGTGATTTCAGCATTACTATGGCATAATGTAGATATATCCACTGCTATTGCATCTCACACGGATATATATATATATATATATATATATATATATATATATATATATATATATATATATATATATATATACATATTTGCAATTGGACCGCCGGTTTAAGGCCGGCCCAAAATACATACAATTTTTGAATAGGTTCTGTCTATTAGCTATAAATGTTTACAGAAATGTGTTCCTATTATGGATTATGAATTAAGTCAAAGAAGAAAAATCTTGCCTTAACGGGTTTCGGCATATACAGGATTGCTTAGTGACACATCAGTCTTATGTTAAGCAAAAATAAATGAGCTATAATTACGACAAACTCTTGTAGTAAGCTACATAATTTACTGTTTTTTTTTTATCTTATACGGGTCAAAACGAACTGACCCCTAGTCAAAATTCCCTGATAATGGTCATAATCTCAATAAAGTTTTCTCGCTAAGCAAGTTTCACCTCAATAATGACTGCTTCTTGTAATTTAATTAATAGGACAAAGTTTACAACGGGGTCTCTAAGTAAGCAGCTTCTCGCGCCCGCTTATCGGATGATTTATGGAGAACGGTCAGGCGTTAAGTACTGTTCTGAGCTTATGTAAACGCTTTTGAGAATTAATTGTGCCTAAAAATTAATTTTCCTTGAAAGAAGTAAATTTCTTCATGATTAGACAGTTAAATAATCAATGCTTCAAAAATCAACAAAACTATTTATATTTAATTGCTGGAAACTTGTCCATTTTTCTTGTTTTTGTTTTTCTCATGCAGTCATAATCTCTTTGGGATCACTTAGATTATCATTTCATTCATAATTTCTATTATCTCACTTTCTCTATGGTAATTTTCGTATTTTTCTTTTCATGATTGTCCAGTTTCAGACCGTCACATTTTGGTTTATTGCCTGAAATTTAATTCTTCAGACTCGTTCCAATTTCCTATTTATTATTACTTTACTCCCGACTATTCTTTGATCGCTTTCTGTTATAAAACAATCGACTTCGTCACCATCTTATGTTTCATTTTTATTTTGTCCATTTGCAGTAAATTAAAACAAACTAATTTTCTGAAATACAATGATCCCGGATCATGTAAACCAACAACATCCTAGCATAAAATTCACTATAGAAACTGAATCAAGAGATACCCTTCCCTTTCTTAATGTACTAGTACAAAGGAAATATAATGACAAATTAGGATATTTTGTGTACAGAAAATCAACACATACAAATCGATATCTCAATCCAACGCCACACCCTTATTCTCCTCAAAAACCATCCGTCATAAACTCTTTGGCACATGTGCTTTTCAATATGTGACGAACAGTCACTAAAATCAGAAAATCAGTCAAAATTTGTAAATATCCAAATAATATTAATAGAGATACAGGTTACAGTCTATATCGCACGTGAAAATCGATTGTAATGCTGGATCACGTTTCCCTGAGCACCAGTCAAGTATAAATACCGGACTGTCGCTCTCCGATGGTCATTCAGTGTTCTAATCTCGTGGAGTAAAAATTTCTGGAGATGTCTCGTGTAATTGTAGGCGAAACGTCGATTAGTAATTCCAATTTGACACGGTCTAAACCCAAGAACCACAATTTTAAACCTCGAATTATTGTTCATATTTACAAATTTTACGACACCTACAAATGTCTTTAATTCCGTGGTAAAAGTTCCCCAGTATAACTAACTTCGTGGTAACCCGCGTCAAATTCCGGCCTATGTAATAAATATACAGGTTTCAGATTATATAAATGAGAATAATCTCAGCATTGCACTCAAAAATTAATTTCAATTGAATCGTAAATCAAACCTGCTTATTTATAAACAACTTTAAAATTCAAATTAAAAAAATTGCGCTCATAAGAATTTGATCCTTACCACTTTTTGGCAAGAATATAGAAAATAAAAGCTTATTCTTATGAAATTTTTAAATTAGGTAAATAAGATTTCGTGTTATAAAGTTATTTCACTATTGACTAACTCCACAACCGTGAAAATAATATGAAATAGGTAAAATAATTTGGCTATCGACTAGTTTCAAAAACTTAATTATTAAACGCAAAAACTCCGCGCTTATTGAATCATACTGGAGAGTCAACTTTTTTTAGAACATCTGTAATATCGTAAACGAGCAGGGCCACTTTGTCAGGCCAACGCCAATTTGCTCCTCTCATTTACATCGTATTTTTCTTCTGATTGTTCATTGATTATGTTCATTACAACGCTGAGATATTTTTCTTCCTCTTATAGAGTATGAGCAGTACACAGTCGCTAACTATGATGCTTTCTGTTGTCGCGAAATCAATATTCGGTGATATATTTTCTTTTTATTTTATTCTTTCTGCTTCTGTTTTCCAACGATTTTTCAAATTTGATGTCTTTTGCCTATTCAAGACAACGTTGATGCTCCATATGACCGCTAGCGATTGCTACTGTGGGTATGAATCCTTTTAAATTCCTTCTAGGATGACTACTTTTAGGTGCTTCCAGCCACAATGAAGCATTTTTGTACGGGACTGGAACGCTTGATTTTCTAACATCGGCAGTTTCAGTTTTCCCGGAAGAACACATTGATTCAGGTTAGTTCAGGTTAGCACTTAGCTCGTTCTGATTTTTTACGCCATCAATAACTACCATTTAAAAAGGTGGAGTTCAGATTGGGTACGTTCATCTTAGTACATTTGCCTTAGGATGTGCGTTGAAATTTCTTCCTATTATTATATATGTTGTTTTGTCTTGGTAGGGATATTCTATTAAATCTTCATATACTGTTTCACTTCCTCATCGTATATTGTGTGAACGTTATATTTGCTTACACCAACAAAAAAATCAGCACTTCTTTTAATGAGCAGTAGCAAGAGACTTTTTCTTTAAAATTTTATAACTCTCCCAGTTCATTTTGTGCTCTGTTCGCCAAAATTTTAAAAGGGTATTTACACATTACAATGTAATACTATGCTGCATTTAATTACAAAACCAAAACTAAAAATATACGAACAGAACAAGCAAAATAAATATAGTAAAAAAAAACAAGAAAATTTAAAACACATTTAAAAACTTTGAACAATTCAAATTAAAATATTTTATTTAGGAGTTAAAATATGTTTTTAAAGAATAAAATTTACGATCAGTTAAAAATGTTTTTAAAGTATTGGCCATATTTATCTCAGTCGGAAGAGCATTACAAACCCCGAAGCAGCCCATCAATGGTCCCCTCTTAAAAAAGGAAGTATTGTGCAATGAAATACTTATAGCATGCCTATTTCTAATGTTACAATTATTTGAAAAGTGGCCAGTTGTGGTAAACAATATAAAATTATTTCTAGTAATAGAGCCCAGACATATATACAAAGATGGTACAAATAAAAACTGCATCTTCTTGAATAAGCTTCTGCAGCTTTAACAATACAGAACTCTTTTCTGGCATCTAAACACACCGTCGGTATGCTCAACTGATGATTCATACCAAAATAAAATGCGCAGGCGTCCACAGATTGTATACTTGTAAAATAAAACTACTAATACAGGAAACTTTGTGAAATCACGCTTTTCTTTTTTGTGAAGTTGACTGTAAAGCTCAAAGGTTAAAAAGACATAATGTATGTCTATACAAATTTAAGGTGCGTTGTTTACTATTAATCGTAATGCAATGGCCTCAATCAGTGACATTTTACGCTATAAGCAAAGTCTCTTAGGACAGTAAGCAAGATCAAAAACTCAGTGGTTACACATCGTGTTCTTCTTTTTCTAATTGATAGTTTAAATAACATACCATCACAATATTGTATACAGTATCTGAAGATGCCACGGTGCAGTAAACCATGTCAAGCTGTCAGAAAATACGAGGACAGTGGAAATTTAAGTAAAAATATGTTTTACCACAATCGTAAACTCTTATGGATTTTTATCAAGTGACGACTACCAAAATAAAATAGTCAAGTAATATCAGTTATATTTGAACTTATCTATCTATCTATCTCCACAGCATGTCCATCACGGAGATCACATCTAACATTAAATCACCAAATACAACAGAATTCCTGTTAATACTAAATATTTCATTTAAGTGTTGATCATGTACTTCCAAGAAAATATATGTTGGCATCCTATATAGAGAGACAATAACACAAGTTACACATTTTACACTGGTTTTTATATCACAAAATTCACAATGTTTAAAAATTTGTTTAAAAATATTTTGCAGAGCTTTACAGGATATGGTTTAAACCTAATAATAATTATTGATTTCGATATGGTTTTATACTAAATTTTGTTGATTGATCAATTCCAACCAACTCAGGTTTTATTTTAATTACCAATAGAATCCTGACCCAATTTATTTTGCCATTGCGGCGTAGATAAACCGAAGCCAGTATAAACCCTCGGAACTACGCAAATATTATGCCTTCTGTTAAAATAATGATCGTACTGTTCTTACACACAACAAAGCCTGTATAATAAAGGTATTATTTCCATTGCGTTAACAGTCCACTTGAACACACTAATGACCTAAATCTGGATGAAATTCCCCACGCTGCTGCCAAGTTTTACCCCCATAATGACTCCTTGTAATTTAATTAATAGGACAAAATTTATAACTAAGGCAACTAAGTTTGTAGGTTTAACACTTGAATAAATGTTGTTTCTAACGAAGAGTAAATGGAAACGTTATATACGCTTATCCCTGGTAGTCATACCATAAGTTTTATTCCTGACGCAGCACAAGAAATAACTTCTCCATACATCAATATATATATATATATATATATATATATATATATATATATATATATATATATATATATATATATATTGTAATATTTTCTTGGGTATAGGTTTTTCTATTAGAGAAACAAAGGACAACAATTATTCTGACGTTTCGTTCTACATAGTGAGCTTCTTCAAAGAGCTGGTATATTTATTTTAAATCTACAAAATTACAATTTTTTTCTTAATAAACATATATCACAGTAACTATAAATTACATTTACATTTTACAACAGTCTTAAAATAAGTTTAAAATTTAAAACAATACAACAGGTTAAAACAGTGAAAATTATAAAATAGTACATACCTTGAAAGTAGTTTTGTGTGTATGTTAAAAATAAATTCAGTTATGATACTTGGTATGCAATTGATATGGATAGATTTCTTTTTATAAAAGCAAAAAATAGGAAAAAAAGATTATTATTTCTTTTTTAATACCGTTCTTTCATTTGCATGAGTGTATACGAAATCGCCCCAAGCATCATTACATTATTTCTCATATTTATTATAGAGTCGCTTCAAGTATGTTATATTAAAATATCAAATTAGAGTATACCTGACTTAAGTTTTTGACATCTTGCTTGTCATTTACAGCATTTTTTATGTGCATCATTTGTTTGATGATTAATTTGTGATAATTTCTGTCAGTATCTAAAATGTGGGTGTTTTTAAAATCAAATTCATGATTAGTCGTTTAATCATGTTTATGTAAGGATGTCGATGCATTTTTATTATACTTGTGTCCATTAATTCTATTTTCAATATATTGTGTCGTCATGCGAATGTATTTCTTACGACACTTTAGGCATGGAATTGCATCTATTACGTTAGATTTTTTTTTGGTGGGGTTGCTTTTTAATTTCGTATAAAATGATCCTAATAAATTGTTCGCCCTGTGGCATACCGTTATGTTATAAAATATATTTTATTTTTTTCAGATAGTTGGTTTACATATGGTAATGCAATGAAAGTGTTTTGTGTTTTGTGTTTTGGTATTGTTAATTTTATTTTTTGTTTGTGTTGTAATGTAAAAAGGTTGTTTGTTTAATTATTTTTTTTATAAATAGTTTGGGAAAGTGGTTCATTATTAGGGTCTCTTCTGCTTTTTTAGCTTTTCTGGGTGAAATCCGGGTGAAGATAATTTTATAGCTCGATCAACTAAACCGATTATGACACTATTTTTCTGTTTATTTGGATGTTGGAAGTTAAAATTCAAATACCGGCCCGACCAAGTATCTTTGGTATACCATTTTGTATGAAGATTGTTATCCGTCTTATTTCTGTGTATAGTTAAGCCCAAAAAGTTTATTTTCTGTTCCATTTCAATTTCAGATGTAAATTTCAATTTTGGTTGGAAATTATTAAAATATTGTAATAAGTTATCTATTTTGTTTTCGGGTACAGTAGCCAAACAGTCATCTACATAGCGTTTAAAAAATATTATATCAAAATCCAGTTTTTTCAATACTTCTTCTTCTACATACTCCAAAACTATTTGTGCTATTGTAGAGGAGATTAGGGAACTCATAGCACAAACGTCTAATTGTTAGTACAAACTATCTTTGAACTGGAAATAATTATTGTTTATTGTAAGTTTTACAGATTCTATAAAACAGGGTTTCCGATATACGCTAGAACCCAGGGTGTTCTATCGTGGATATTGTTCAGGTATACGAATAATTCGTCCAGGTGTTCTTTTCCATGTGGACACAGGCGCGGATCCAAGGGGGGGGGCGGTGGGGGCGATCGCCCCCCCCCCCCCCAAGAGCTCTGAGTTGAGGAAAATAGACCCGATTTTGCCACTTATGCTATAGTTTATTCAAGAACTAGAGAGAGTAATAAATCATTTTTTACCCTTTTTTTTCTTCGTAAACTACCTTTGTTCTTTAGTCCGATTTCTTTGGCAAAATCTGTTAGACACATATATTATTCATAGAAATGGGTTAGAAATTTTAAAATCAAAAATACCGGTCTATAATAATGGACTATTTGGTTGCATAACAATAGATATTTGGATATGTGAAGTGTTAAAAAGGATTTTAATCCTTATCATATGCGTCGGACGGAGTTTTTATAATTTTATTTTATTTCTTATGATTTCTTAATAATTCATACATTAGAAAATATAGAAAATTTTGACATATTTCACAAAAATCACAACTGTATTTTTATTATTTTTAATTGTGGCATAGAAATCGTTTTATGCACATTCCGACTAAAATGTAGCCTTTTTCTCTCAAAAAATTTTAAGTTATAATTTAAATACCTACAAAATATCCATTGTCAAAAATACAAGAAGTTAAACATATATAAAAAAAAATAAATTCGCCCATATAATATTAAAATTTTTTTGGGGCTATCGGTCATTTTATTATTAATTAAAAACATTTTTAGGATATTTGACGGTTCAGTTTATTTATTCCTGAAACCATCTGCAGAACTAAAATTAAACACTAAAAAGGGATTGAAATGTAATTTATTTTTATAAGTTACAGAAAATTTAAATAATAAATTGTGTTTACGCCGGTAAACAGTACGTATCTAATTCGTAATCAAAGTCAGTGAACCTATCTTCGCTCAAATTAATTATAATTGGATCTTCTATCTCACCGATCATGAGATCGAGTTTTCACATTTTCTTTTATGCTTTTATTATATGGATTGTCCCCAATTTTCTGCACTAACTTTATTCAAAAAATCTTTCAAAAGTTCAGTTAAATTACTAATTTTGTAAGTTGTAATATTTCTAGCAACTCTACCTTTTACTTGAGAGAGATATTTTCTTCTCTAACGGACATATTCCAGACGATCTATAAGAACAAATTTCCTATCTGCTTTTTTCCAGCAAAAATTAAGTTCTCTTAGCAATTTCCAGAGCTGAGTTCTTTTAATTTCAGGTAAATCCCGATCTTCATTGATTTTACTTGAAATTTTGTCGACGGTTGGGATCTGCTTCTCATAATAAAATGTGTGTACAACTTCTTTTATTGCAGTTTACATCTCTTCTTCCAACGAGGTTTTTCGTCTGCCCCTGATCGCATGTAGCTTGAAAGTACTAACAATTCCAGTCATTTTTTTCCTTCAGTATTGGGCAGATAAAAGATTTTTCAACTCCTGTCATGTTGGAACACAACTCAACAGAGTTTTTAACATTATTATCTAGATATTGATATCTTAAGGCATCATAAACATTCGTCGTAATAAGTTTTTCGTTGAGGAAAAAATGCCCTGGTTTTAACGATTTTGAAAGCCATATCTTTTTGGTATCTCACTAATCTCAAATAATATGTAAAAACAACCACAGACAAGATAAATTACTAAGGACACACTGTAAGGTGTACTTTGCTCACTGACAGAAATTAAATTGAACTACCAAAAATTTTATTGTAGCAGTAAATTTATAAAAGTTTGTAATGTTTAAATATAATTAAATATAATTAGATTTACGGCAGTCCTCAGATACCTGCGGCACTGGAGCAGGTATGTTGGAGGTTTCGATAACAGTTTTATTACTCTCTCTAGTTCTGCATTTTAAATTAGGAATGTGTATGCTGCTGGCAGTCCCGTTGACAACTTGTTTTTCTTGCGATAGCCCCCCCCCCCCGCCCCCAAGAACTTTGAATTCAGGAAAATAGACCCGATTCTGCCTCTTATACTAGGAATGTGTATGCTGCTAGCATCCTCCCTCCCTGTCGGCAACTTGTTTTTTCTTGTGATCACCCCCCCCCTCTCCAACAGCTTCAAATTCCTGAAAAATAGACACAACCCTGCCTTTTACACTAGAAATGGGAATGTTGTTGATGTCTCTCCCCCCCCCCCGTCGACAACTTGCTTTCGCTTGCCATACTGCACTTTTGTGATATCACCGCCCCCCCCCAAGGAGAGAGGCTGGATCCGCCCCTGTGTGGACATATTATAAAAATATAATCCATATTGCGTTTCTAAAATTTCGGTTTTAAAGTTGCCTTTGCAGTGCCTCTTCTTCGAAATATATCATAAAAAGGTTGGCTATAACTTGTGAAACTGAGGACCCCATAGGTGCGCCATCTGTTTGTTTCTATATTTGGTTATTAAACATGAAATATGTGTTTTTTGGGCAGTGTTCTGCAAGTTCACTTATGCAGGCTGGAAAATTTTCATTCATGGCGATTTTGTCTAACGTCTCATCTAGTGGTATGCTTGGATATAGCGATATTATATCGAGGCTTGCTAAGATGTCATTTTCTTCGAGGTAAATGTTTTTGATTTTGGTCAGATGTTCGGAGTTTTTCACGAAGGAATCTGCCAGTTCGGCTCTTGGTTGCAAGATATTTGCTAAATATTTTTCCAGTTTTTGTGTTGGCGTTCCCACCGCGTTCACTATTGGTCTGTCTGGTTCATTTGTTTTGTGTATTTTTGGTAAGCCATACAGGTTTGGACATCTGCTTGTTTTTTCCCTTGGTATTATAGATTTTTCAGTTTCTAGGTCTAGTTTTGATACTTTGATCTTGGCTTTTGTAGTCTTTTCAAGGTTTGTTGTTGGATCTCTGTTTGTTTGTAAGAGGCGTCTTTGAGAATTTCTGACATTTTTGCATATATTCGTTGGTGTTCATTACAACCGTAACATTTTCCTTATCTGCTGGTATTATTGTTATTTCTTTATTCTTCCTTAATACTCCAGGAAACGGAGTGTTAAAAAAACTCAAGTATTTTTGCAAAAATGGGTAGGGAAAGGTAGAAATGACGTCTCATCTCGTGTCTCAACAAATTTTGGTTGGAAAATTGTTTTTTTTTTAACAAATAGGTCGAAAATGATTTTTTCCCGATTTTTTGAATTTTACGGAAAATCTAAGGAATTTAGAGAAAAATGTTCCACAGATAAATTGTACGTCTTGAAAATATCTTCAAAATGAGTTTTTCTTTGTCCAAATCGGTCTGTAAACAAAAAATGTATTTCATATTAAACATTAAAAATGGCTTATTTTTCAATTTTTAATAACTTTCTTAATATTTATTAAATTGTTTTCAACTTTTACCAGAATACGAGCTTTAAAGTGTTTAAAATGTGTGCGGAAGTTGGGTGCTGTCGGTCTAATAGTTTTTGTAAAATTGAAATTGTTTATTAGAAAAACGAAAAAATTACTATTTTTGATTGGCTGGACTGTCGTCTAGGAAATTGCTACAGAGTTCTGTCAGTGCTCATTCTCTTCGTAAAGACTTAAGCTATCATGTAGTAAAAAAAATGGATATTTTTCATATTTTGTTTATGCAAAATCGTTATGAAGATATGGGAGTTTTTCGCCTATACGTAAATTAACTAACAACTGCATTTTTTATCCGATTTGTTAATGAAGCATATCACTGGAAAGCTGGTAAAAAACACGAATTTTGAAAAAAATCTCTACGACCAATAAGAGCCGAGTTAGCAATTTTTTTTTCAAAATATCACAGAGCGATTGTTTATTTATATTAAGAGCTGAATTTTTTACAGTTCATTAATAAGAGCCTAAAGCATATGAAATCATTCAATTGAGGTTAATTTATACACAATCAACCCTTCAGGAGATCGCTAAACTGAGGGTACGTGCTGGATGCCAGATAAGATAAGTTGGCGTGGGTAACCGAATCTCACCGAGTACAAAGTGAGAGTGCGTCTTCAAATCGGTGCGCGCTTGAAAAATTAGCAATATCTCCGCTTCTAAATAACGTAGAGCTTTCATTCTTTGATTTTTTTGGGGTAGCTTATCGAAAAAATAATATTGGGCACATGTAAAAATTTGCAGACGTTTCGCCAAAATTTCATTTGGCATCTTCTGTGCTTGCTGGTTGTAGATAAACTGAAAGAAATTGAAAATGCAGCGTGCTTTATACGCGGTCACAGATAGTAACGGTTGATTGGCGTTGACTCCGCCTCCGTCTCTTGAAATTCAAATTTTATTTTTCTTCTTTTGACAATTATTGGGAAAAAAGGCCATCATTTTAAAGATAAAAGAATACCTAAAAAAAGATTATTCTTTATTTGAGTCGATAAAGCACACCGTCGAGGCGCGAACTGGAATTAAAGTTTTTAATACCAGAAAAATCAGTTTTTCAAATGGAAGTAAGAAATCCAGTTACCATACTTTATACTGAGTTAAATTTGTCAATCAGATATCTAGAAGGTGATTTAACCATTAAAACAATGATAACAGTTAAATAATTAATTATTTTTATTTTATTCATGTAAATGAAATTTTTAACACAAAATTAATATTTTAACAAAAAAAAAAATAAATTATTGCAAAAATTAGTATTCTAAAAAAATTATGATATATAGGCATACATACGGCAATTTCAAAGTTCAACCTTAATGTTAATATTAAGGCATTTCGAGTATTAACAATGATTTTCTAAAAAGAAATAATGAAAGTTTATAAATATTATATAATTTAGTCTATGAATATAATATATCTTCTATATATATATATTCATAGTCTCGTCATCTGGAAAATGGTAATTAGCAGTTAAATCTGCTCGAAATACTTTAAATTTAAAAACAAACTTTATGCAGAATTTTCACACCGAAGGCGCTTTTCCTTTATCTGAACCCATGGAAAGTTAAAAGTTGATGAAGCGTGTAAAATGCTTTTTAGCTTAGGGAAAATCCGGGATTTCAAAGGCTATTTGGATTTTAGCTGTATCGTCTGTAAATTTTTAAACGTGACATGAATAGCTGGTTTAGGTTATTAGTTAGTTTTGTTTTAAGTTTAATTTTGCCTTCAACTTTAATTGGGTTTAGCTGTTGAGGTTCATACAAGTATGTCAATAATAAATATATGTCATGACCTTAAATGAAATCCCAATGTGTGGGGTCTTTTAAATTGGAAAGTTTAGAATTTTGAAGTTCCGTGTTAAAAATTTAATTCTAACGTTACTCCCAGCGTTTTTTAGCGTGTTTATTGTTATTTCTTCATATTTTGTTATCAAGATTTCTCTATTTTTAGTTTTTTAAGTTTTTTTACATCTCTTCCCGTCACATGTTCATTTTTGCTATTTTCATTAATCCTTAAGGTTCACAACCTTCATTAAATTTGTATATAAATTACTACTAAAGAAAAAAATAAATAGTCTATCTTACTTAAATAAAGTACTGGTATCGAAGAAAACAATGAAAACTGTTAACAGGAACAAACTAATAAAATGGGTGACAAAACTTTTTAGCTTTAATTCGTTAACGGTTACATTTTAAAGCATCATGCTCTCATCTCCGAAAATATTATATATCCAAATATTTGTAGAAATATTGTATTACTTGTAACTCCAAAATTATTAAGTTTTCATATATGATTTGTATAAAATAATTATTTTATTTTTATCTGTATTTTACGAATAAAATAATTTAAAACCAAATTTATTGCAATATGTTTAAACAATTTTGATATTAAAGTAAATATATAGCGTTATAGTATGCTATTAATAAACCAGGATTCATTTGGAAAGTCCAATACTATAGAGTGCAGTATTCTGTAAGTATCAGGCGCGGATGCAAGGGGGGGGGGCGGTGGGGGCGATGGACCCGATTTTTCCTCTTATACTATAGTTTATTCAAGAACTAGAGAGAGTAATAAATCATTTTTTACCCTTTTTCTCTTCACAAACTACCTGTGTTCTTTAGTCCGGTGTTTTTGCAAAATTTGTTAGACACATATATTTTTCATAGGAATGGGTTAGAAATTTTATAATCAAAAATAGCGGTCTATAATAATAGACTATAACGTAGGATTATTCTCTCAAAAAATTCTAAGTTATAATTTAAATATTTACAAAATATCCATTGTCAAAAATACAAAAAGTTAAACATATATAAAAAAATAAATTCGTCCATATAATAATAAAATATTTTTGGGGCTATCGGGCATTTTATTATTAATTAAAAACATTTTAGGGTATTTGACGTTTCAGTTTATTTATTTCTTAAACCATCTGCAGAATTACAATTAAACACTAAAAAGGGATTCTAATGTAATTACTTTTTTTTATGTTGTAATTAAAATTAGACCTACTTATTTTTATTTCTATTGTACTGATATCTTAATTTAATTTACTTTTATATATGGAAATACGATAGCCCCAAAAAAATAAGATAAACATGTTAATTCTACACACTTAAGACAAAGGCACAAACACAATAATAAAATAATAAAAAACTTACGGCTAATTAGAATTAAATATATATATATATATATATATATATATATATATATATATATATATATATATATATATATATATATATATATATATATTTCCCGAGATCAGTTCTTTTAATTTCAGGTAAATCGCGATCTTCAATGATTTTAGTTAGAATTTTGTAGATGGTTCGGATCTACTTCTCATAATAAAATGTATATACAACCCCTTTAATTGCAGTTTTCATCTCTTCTTCCAACAAGGTTTTTCGTTTGCCTGTGATCGAATGTGGCTTGGGAGTACTAACAATTCCAGTCGTTTTTTCTCCTTCAGTATTCGGTACATAGTAGATTTTCCAACTCCTGTCATGTTGAAACATATCTCGACAGAGCTTTTACCATTATTATCTAGATATTGATATCTCTGGTTTAACGATTTTGGAATAAATATAGAGGTGAAAGCCATATCTTTTGGGTATCTCACTAATCTCAATTAATATATAAAATCAAGCGCAAACAAGATAAATCACTAAGAAAAAACTGTAAGTTGTACTTTGCTCACTGACAGAAATTAAATTAAACTATCAGAAATTCTATGTTGCAGTAAATTTATAAGATATATTTAAATATAATGAAATATAATTAGATTTATGGCAGTTCTCAGTTACTGCGGCACTGGAGCAGGTACGTTAGAGGTTTCGGTAACAGTTTTATTACTCTCTCTAGTTCTTGAATAGAGTATAGGAGTCTGTACGCTTGTGATCGCCCCCCCCCCCCCAAGTACTTTCAATGTATTGCAAAAAAATTCAATGGAAATCCGCCGAGATAATCTATTTGTTTATAAGCAAAAATATCAACAATGTCTTTAAACAATACCTGAGGGCGTCCAAATCGTCCGATTTTGATTCTGAAAAAAGCGTTGGAAAACTTGAGTTCCCTACTATATGTCGAAAGTAAATTTAAATACGTTAACGGGATATTTTGGACTTGAACTTGAAAAATGGTCAATTTTTGTAAACTAAATCGGATTGCAAAATTATTGTGCAAAAACTATCGATTCGATCGATGGCATAAAGTTTTCTTTGCTCTAATATAAAGTTCCTCATAGAAATATAAATGGCCAAAAAAATTGATTAAGAAACTGTTTTTTTATCTTTTTTTTTAATTATTACTATTTTGCAATAAGGGAAATATATTTGTAGATTTCCGACTAACCCTACCTTATCCTTCTTCTTCTTCTTTCCTGGTCTTACAACTCTGGGTGAGTCTTAGCCGCATCCACTATCGCCCTCCATATCGTACGGTCTTGTGCTTACATTTCCCACTGCTGGACTCCAATCTTATACAGCATCAGCTTCGACAGCATCCTTCCATCTTTTCCTGGGACGGCCTATTGATCTTCTACCATCTGATCTCTCAAAGATTACTGTTTTCAATAATCT
This sequence comes from Diaprepes abbreviatus, assembly GCA_034092305.1. Taxonomy (NCBI): domain Eukaryota; kingdom Metazoa; phylum Arthropoda; class Insecta; order Coleoptera; family Curculionidae; genus Diaprepes; species Diaprepes abbreviatus. The sequence continues at coordinate 700,483 of JASJET010000178.1, read as the reverse complement.
GTGGTCCCCTGATCTTACCATATGGCCTGCCCATCTTATTCTATTCGCTTTTATCCAACGGACTATGTTTTCACTGCCATACAGTGTCGCCAATTTTAATTATGAAACTTTTTTTCCTCTTCAACTTTCTTCTAAAATGAATACCTTCAAAGTTACACGAGAGGAAAGTTGAAAAAAAAACGTTTATTTAAGGTTAATTTTATATTTTTATTAATAAAAACCATGTTGCCCAACTTTTTGAATTGACGCATATCAAATTTATCGTTAATCAGGTTATTGTGAAGGCTCTCATGCATAAATCTCTATGTTCCATTTCACATCCACGAAACCCCAATATTTTACAGATAAGCCCTGGTCTATATGGGTAGTTTCGCTCAATGATATTGAAGGTTTTTTGAGAGCTTCTAAAAAATGTATAGTTATCATTTAAAAATTCATTATGGCAGGTCCAATAATAGACTTTTTAAAAATTTTTCGAAAATTGGCACTAAGGCACTTTTGGGGGCATATATTATGAATCTAGAATTCATTTCCTAAAATTTAAAATAAAAAATCTACAATGCGGACTAAATTTTTTTTTGTTTAGTTTTATTCTAAATTGGCACTTGAAGGAGTCAGATTTTAAAAAAATGTTGTTTAATTTTATGTAGCATCAAATAATTTCAGCCAAACTGGGCACCTTTTGTGAGCTTGAAACTTAGCTACGGATACTACGTATTTTGATTTTGAAACAGCCGTGAAAGAGAAAAATTGTCTTTGCATACAGCTACAAATTTCAATAGACTTCCACAGGGCGGACTCATATCCAGATATGTGGATAATTGAATAAGGTTAGTAATTTTTACTTTGGTGTAATTAATTTATTATATTTGATATTGGAGTTAATTCAATTTTTTTACCAAAAAACTAGAAATAGGAAAAGCTGAAGAAATTTACTTTTTCAAATTATATTTGCGTTTCTACGTTCCTATCAATGCGCCTCCATTAGAAATAATATTATACCAGAATAAAATTACATACTGATTCCTTCTCTTATGTTTTTATATAATTTTGATACTATCTAAACAGTCTATCAAACTTTTCCAATAAATTATGAAACTCTAGGATTATTTTAGTAAGTATAATTAAGAACGTTACTTTACTTTCCAACCCAAAAACTTTAACGATGGCACTGATATTTTAATTAAAGATCCTGCAAACTTATGTCGTTACAAGATAATTAAGGAAAGCGAAATTCTTGAAATAGGCAATTAATATCTCCTATAAAATTATACGAGATATTGCCTTCAGAGGCGAATCTAGGGGAATCCACGAGGCCCGAACTATTTCTTGAGCTAGCCCAGAGAGAATGTAAAAGGAAAATTTCCTAGGGAGTAATTTAATAACGAATATTCACTTTCCGAAAGGAATATTTCAATAAAAAAATTTAAAGAGATGCTTAGATTAATGAATAAATATGCAAAAATAATAAATTATTTATAAAATCCCATATATATATATATATATATATATATATATATATATATATATATATATTTAGCAGGCAGCCAATTTGACATCTTCTGTGCTTACTGTATAAGATAGACTTAGAGTATTTTACATGCAGTTGTATCTTTTGGTTGGCAGTAATTCTGTTACCTGGGACCTGGGTTTGCTTTTCGAGGACCGCTGGTGGTATACATTTGTCAAAAAGAGTTGTGTTGTACAGTGGTTCTGCTTGAACAGGTTTTTTCTGGTAAGAGGGAAGTTAAGTGTATCATCTCTTTTATTTGAAGTGCTTTTATTTTCAGATGTAGTGAATTTGCGAATTAATCTTTCCTGGCAACCTACTATACTCGCGATTTGCTGGCAGTTGCTAAAATTAAACCACGAACCAAAAGCGAAACGCAGATCAACTTGAAACTTTAAAACATCTAAACAAAAAGAAAGCCATTATAATAGGTATGAACAGCCGATGAAGACAAGGCAATCCACTTGAAAGTGACCCTCTTGATTAGTGACCGTTATCGTGGGTTCTGTGTTAGCAGCAACAGTCTTATGCAGCGCCCTGAAACTACAATAGTTTCCACACCAGGGATGCCATATTGTAAACATAATCCCCCTGCTACGAATTACAATTGAATTATTGTATAATTTACCGAACCAGGACACACACAGCTCGGTGCACACAACTAGCCACTAAAAGTTTTGGTGTTTTGTCCGCGGTCAACAACGGTAGATTCATCAGTGGGTCCGCCGGCATCTTTCCCAGGCACACTTGTTGTGCTTTCTATAACTTGGAATTCCTATTTGAAGTCGTTTTAGGTCGGAATATATCGGTAGGATGTTCGTACTAAGATATGCTCCCCTTAAGGCACTCCCTTTATGATTTAAGACTCCACATTTCAAGGTATAGAAGCACAGGCCTGATACGGAATTGTAGAACCGACATTTTGGGGGGTCTTTCCAAGGACGGGTACAGCTTTAGATCAAAGCCGCGGCTTGACGGCCTTCCGTCGCGTCGTCCCAGTTCGGGCGCCATATTGTAATAATGCCTTTGGTGTTTGAGTCATATAAGATATATTCTTTTGAGTAATTATCACTTTCAGTTCCGTCACTTCAAGTAATCATGATCACTTCGACCCAATGACAAGTAAATGCATCTTCAAAAGAACATGAAATTATCAGTTTCACTTCTTTCACTTTGATCAGTGATAATTTACTCAAAAGAATACAGCCATAGTTACAAGCTAATTTTCGACAACTAAAAGTATGGGTGTTTTGTCTTCGACGCCAGCGGTGGATTTGTCAGTGGGTCTGTCGGCGCCTTCCATAGACACCTTTTATGCTTCTTCTTCTTCTCACCAAGTTCTGTTATCTACACAATGCCTCATCAATCCTCGTTTGAGACCGAAATCCAGCTGTCTCTCCATCTTTTGGGGGGCCGTCCAAGGGGCCGTTTGGTGTTTGGTTTCTCTCTCATTATGATTTTTGCTAGTCTGTCATCGTCCATTCGTTCCACATGATCTCTCCACTGCCTACGACGGTTTCGAACCCACTTCACAACATCCCCCACTCCGTTGTCGTCGCGTATTTTTGCGTTTCTTATTCTATCTCTAAAACTTGTTCCCGTAATCATTCTCAGCGTTTTCATTTCTATGGTTCTCATAATTTGTTTTGTCTTTGTTGTTTCATTTCTTGTTTCTGCGCCGTAGGTCAGTATCGGTCTTACACAGAATTTGTAAATTATTGCTTTGCTCGCAACCGTCATATGTTTATTGTTCCAGATTATGTCTCTTAGTCGGCCTGATATCATGGCCGCTTTGTTGGCTTGTGTACGTACTTCTTCCGTTACTACCCTGTTACTTGTTATATGTGCTCCCAGGTATTTAAACTTCCCAACCTGTTCGATATGTTTGTCATCAACCATTAGTTTGCATCTTACCGGTTCTTTTGCTATTACCACTGCTTTGGTTTTCTCCACAGATATTTTCATATTATACTGTTTGGCTGTTCGATTGAGATGGAAAAAAGCATTATTTGTAAGTTGTCCTCGCTATCTGCTGTCAAGGCAACATCGTCTGCAAAGCAGCGGTGTCGTGTCCCATTGGGTACCCAATATTTGTGATTTTTACCTCATCAATGATTTCGTCCATGATTACATTGAAAAGTGTTGGACTTAGACTATCACCCTGTCTTATACCTATGGATAGTGGGATTTCTTCTGTTAGAGTGTTATTTGTTTTAATTACCATTATGCGCTTTCTATTATTTTGGAACTTGTATTTGAATCTAAACCTTGCCGGAATCTATCGGTGAGATGTAATCTTACAAAAATGGCGAGAGTCATACAGTCTTTCGCGAAATGCAAAATCTAAATAAAAGAGGCGTAAAAATAAATAAAAAACCCTCCTGAAGCAGGACTAATGTATCCATAGCTAATCCGAAGCTTACACTACCAATGATTCTTGAAAAGCGAATCAAAGGTGCAGAGCCGACATCAATCAGTAGAATAGATACGCACTCTGAGATTGTATAAAACTAGGTTACGTGATGACGCCAAACGAAATTTTACTGAAATATCCGCCAGTTTCCACAAGAAAACGAACAACGCCGAAATTCGCTTCAGATATAGAGTTTATGAATTTATCTTCGCTATCAATATACAATATTAATTCTTTTTTGACGCTTTGTTCAAACTACATTAGTATAAAATCCGTGACAAGAACAGTAGTGACCTTTTATCTCTCGTTTTTAAACAAACTTTACAACGTCTATCGACCAACCTACCTACCAACTTTAATCTATTTAACCTCATTTGTGTATTTATGGTTTTTATGCGTCCCACTGGTGATACAAGAAACACAGTAAACTAGCGGTTACAGTACCTACTATTAATTGGCATTTTCTCGATTTTTGCTCATTCAGTAGAGTAACATTTCTCCACTTGTGTTGCTGTTGTAAATCAAATTAAATAAGTTGTTAAAATTGTTATGTACGAGGGAAAGACATAAAATTCGCAGAATGGGACTCTTAGATGGTGAAATTAAACTCAAATTATTTCTCCTTTTCAATATATTACCCCTTTACTCTAATAGATTTTTCAAATCTCACAAAGTTGTTTATACCATCCAAAAAAAAGATTACTGTTTTTCGGTGAAATAGGCAGAAATTGCTTCCTTCAGCTTATCGTAGATGGAAAATTTTTTTCCTCGAAGCTCTTCTTTCATTTTTGGAGATAAACAGTAATCACTTGGAGCCACATCTGCACTATACGGGGGGTAATCCAAGATTTGAAGGCCAATTTCTTGAATAGCAGTTATTGCAACTGAAGCTTTATGGACGGGTGCATTGTCGCGCAGGAACAGTATAACTTTGATCGGTTTTCCTCGCCTTTTTTCACTTACATCATCCATTAAACATTCTAGTAGGCTTGCATAGTATTCTTTTGTTATAGAAACGTCTGTATCTTGGTAGTCACTCAGTAGTATTCCTTCTGAATCCCAGAAAACTGTAACCATGAGCTTTCTGGCCGAATGCGACACCTTGAATTTCTTCGAGGGTGGTGTGCTCTTTTTGTATTTCTGCATGGAGTCTTGTTTCGACACAAGCTCATAATGCTAAACCCATGTTTCATCCCCAGTAACAATCCGGTCCAAAATTTCATACCTGTTCTCACTACACTCAACACGGTACTCCACGCTCCTTTTGGTGCAGCATGAGTATTCTCAGAACACATCTTGCGCACACCTTTAACATGCCAAGATGGAATCGTCTTTTAGCTAATTTCTCCCTTGTTTGAATAGGTTGTGCCTCTTGTAAATCATGGTTGTTCCAGATCAAGCATTGCCGTAGATAGAAAACATCTCTTCCAAAATAGTTTGAGGGTGTTTTCCTGCTGTCAGGAATTTTATGATTGCCATGCACCTCAATTTTTTCCATAGTTGCACTTTTCATCCGGATTGACTTGTTTAATTGACGCTATTTTTGCGAGTAAGGACCCAATTTTAGCAAAACTTGGTATATATAGTACGGATGAGTTACTCAATTAGCGCAGGTAAAAAGGAATGAGGCATTCTCCCTCCAACCCCTTCATTCCGCGAACTCTTTATTCCATCCTAGTTAAAATATTCCTGCAAAACAGTTATTGAAATCTCGTGATGATTCTCGCTTTGAACTTACATAATTTTTTTTATAGTGATTGAATCAATTTAAGTAAAAGTCAACTAAATTTATTAGACTTCTCAAAATTTTAATCACGAATCCGTCCCTGTTGCTCCTTAAATTTACACAGTAGTTCTCGATGAGCAAAAATGAAATTAAATCATAAAACGTTAGAAATGTCTAATTGGCTGGAAACCAGAATTGATATTTTAATCAAAAAATGACTGGAGCGAGTCTAATTCTAAGAAGTTATTAAGAACACTTAGCAAATTAATGAGTATTTTTCTGAATTCATAGAGATTTAGTGGAAAAATTATTTTCTATTGTTGCCATTGTAAATTAAATAGAGGGTTATAATTATAATTTTATATAAGTGAATTTTGCCAATAGGAAATATAAAAGATTCTTTCTTTAATATATTCATAAGTCAAACAGACTGAAAAAAGAAGCATACCTGGTGATCTCTAGAACATAAATATATCGATACAGATGTTCAAAATGGTTTATAAGATACACAAACTCTTATAACTATATAGCTATGCTCATAAATTGAAAAAAAAAAACAATTATATTTATTATAAGGCATAATGCGTTTTAAGAAGTAGTTTGTTACCCTTATACCTTATAATTTATATGTTTCAGTAACGAGCTTGTGGTAATCAATTGCAACTTTTTCCCTATACAGTAAAGTTTAGATTGGCGCGAGGAACATTATTTTTAAATATGTGGTCTCTAAAAATTATTCATAGTTAAACTCAGGGAAATTCCAATCTAAATTTACAAAATTTGTGTGCAAAGGAAAAACAATAAACAATTTATTAACTATAAGTATGAAAAATAATTATACACATAATATTTCAAATGGCATACTAAAAGGTTAGTTAGAAAACTCTGACACAGTACGTGTCGATAAAAATTCTTAAAATTAATAAAACATTTAGAAATTAAACTTAACAATAGTAATTAAACAAGAAAAAAAGTTAAAATAGTAACACGAGGGAAGAAAGTATGGCCAAAGACCACAACCAATGGTAAGTTTATAATAAACACCTGATAATAAAAAATATAATAAGAAAAGCCCGTTGTTTGAAGGTACTCTGTGCAATGATATTTTAAGAGAATTTGTCTTCTATAAAGACACAATAAGATAAGAAACGATAGTCGAGCCCCTTGAACTTGGAATATACTACCAGGTTAAATCAAAATTCTACAGATAAGCTTGAAGTTAACGAAAGTTTAAATTAAGGCTCAGCTGTAGTCCTCCCAGTCCTCCCAGGAGCTGACGTGCATTCAGATCATGCTCTTCTCTGCGGCAAATTTAAAATCAAGCTTAAAAAGGTAAAGAAAAGGATAGGCAGGAAAAAATGGAATATAAGGAAACTCAAAGAGAATGAACGACCACGTCAAGTAGTAACTGAAAAAATAACTGAAGAATGTCGAAAACTCAAAGAAATCCCACACAGCGTAGAATCGACTCTTCCCAAAATGGCTGAAAAATTTCAAAGTATTGGTAATGAATTTCTGGTAGCACAAAGAGATAAAAAACAACCATGGATAACAGATGAAATATTAGAGTTGATGAATGCGAGGAGATTATTGGAAAGAGGTAAAGTGGAGTACCGAAATATGCAAAGACTAATCCAACGTAAGATAAGGTGTGCAAAACAAGAATGGATGGAGGGACAGTGTGCAGAGATGGAAGAACTTGAGAAGAAACACGATACTTTCAACATGCACAAGAAAATAAAAGAGACTTCGGATCTGTATAAATTCAACGTAAGCGGAAAAATTCAGGATAACAAGGGTAACATCATTGTAGATCGTTTAGGGAAAATAAAAATTTGGAAAGAATACATAAACCAGTTGTTCGAAGACCCAAGCAGATCGGAAAATCCGCCCACATACCGGGTACCAAATTTCTTGCCGATTACCGTTGATGAGGTTACTCCAACCATAGTGGGGTTGAAGAATGTGAAAGCACCAGGGTCAGATAATATCCGGAATGAATTCTTAAAACTATTAAATGAAGAAGATATCAGATGGCTTACAGATATATTTAATGAAATATACTCCACTGGAATTATACCTGAAATATGGCTCAAAAGTACATTTATAACGCTACCTAAAAAATCAAGTGCAAAAAACTGTGAAGACTTTCGTACGATTAGCCTTGTGAGTGACTCTCTTAAATTTTTCTTGAAATTAATTCATCAGAGAATATATAGGATTTGCGAAGAACAGATTAGTTGTACCCAGTTTGGGTTTAGAAATGCCCTAGGTACTAGGGAGGCACTTTTTAGTATCCAAGTCTTGTTCCAAAGAGCGCGGGATGTTAATCACGATATTTTCGCGTGCTTTATTGATTATCAAAAAGCATTTGATAAGGTTCAGCATAATAAGATGATGGAAGTTCTTGAATCAGCTGGATTAGAAAAAAAAGACCTAAGAATTATAGCAAATCTTTATTGGAACCAGACCTCTTCAGTCAGAATAGAGAGTGAAGAATCCGAGGAAGTTATGATAAAGAGAGGAGTTCGACAGGGATGTGTACTTTCGCCATTGATATTCAACATATATTCAGAATACATATTTCGAGAAGCCCTGGAAAATACCTCCGACGGGGTGATTATCAATAGCGAATGTATTAATAACATAAGATACGCAGACGATGCGGTAATTATCTCAAATGATTCAAGAGGACTCCAAAGATTGATGGACAGAGTGGTAGAAGTAGGTGAAAGATACGGACTACAGATGAATACAAAAAACACCAAATTCATGATTATTTCTAAAAATAAACGCATACACGGCCAACTACTGATACATAACAGACTCATCCAAAGAGTTAACACATATATCTACTTAGGAACAAATATCAATGAAGAATGGGACCACTCGGTTGAGATAAGATGCCGTATTGAAAAGGCCCGCACTACATTCCTTAAAATGGCAAAAATATTCAAAAGTAGAGACCTATCCTTAAACACCAAAATGCGAACATTGAGATGCTACGTATTTTCGACCCTCCTATACGGCGTTGAATCATGGACGCTATCTGAAGCATCATGCAAAAAATTAGAAGCTTTTCAATTTTCGCTATACCGTCACATTGAGGATTTCATGGGTACATCATATTACCAACGAAGAGGTGCTTCATAGAATGAAAAAAGAAAAAGAAATCTTGTATCAAGTAAAGAAGCGTAAACTTGAGTACCTGGGCCACATCATGAGAAATCCTGAAAGGTACCGGCTTTTGCAGCTTATACTACAAGGCAAAATACAAGGCAAAAGGAGTGTAGGAAGACGAAGAATCTCATTGCTGAGGAATCTCAGAGTATGGTTACATGCTGTGGGCTTATTTCGCGCAGCAGTGGATAAAGTCCGTATAGCCATTATACTCACCAACATCCGGTAACGGATAGGCATTAGCAGAAGTAGTCCTCCTGATAATGTAGGTTGGAACTTAAGTATCCTTCTTCGTATATTTTGGCCCCAATGTGCTTCGTGTAATGTCTGTTAGCCAAATTCTCTCAGGTAAGCATTATACCAGCTCAGGAATTTAGATAGTACAATGACAAGTACGACATAGGTACATTTTCCTTGGTGATAGAGCTCAAAACATCAAACTAGGTAGTAATACTCTTGCCACAATATTAGGTTGCTTTAACAACAGGTAATTTAGATAAAGAAAATAGCTAATTTAAATCAACAACTGGTCTTTTAAGATAGCTTCATGGATTTATGCCAAATAAATTTATGCTCTGCAGATACACTGAAACATGTTTACGCAACAACGAAATAATCATATATGTCTGATAAAATGATCTGCTAAATTTTGCAAAAAGATCTTAAGAGAATAAATAAATGTATCTTGGTCGTTCACAGTTGGCAGAAAAAGACCAGGATTTGTGATTCCGGTTCCCCACCACATGGAAAAAAAAACTTTAAACAAAAACGTTAGACAGATCTTTTTTAAAACTTGGCAGAACAAATCAACCGATTCAAAGAGGTGACTAAACTAACAAAATACGAATCTTTTATAAAAAAAAATAATAATTACCTTTTTCCTTTTCACCAAAATATCCTATTGAAAACAAACTGACAATACGAAAAATTACAAAAATTTCTTGACAAGTTCAATCACAATTATTATTACTTGAAAGGTTATTGAAAACTATCTTACTGGAAACAATTTAGACAAAATCAATTACTATTATTTCAATTACTGTCTTTAGTTCAATTACAATTATAAAATATAAGGGTAAGGGCGTTACTTTTCTTCACGTTGTAAATAAAAACTATTATTTTCATTATAAGGCACAAAAAAATGAACACATATTTGAAAGCTAGTTATATTTTTTGAAACTAGACTTAAACAATACACAATGGTTTGTGGTATAGGGTGCCACAGCGTATCCGCCACCTATCGGAGAGCAAACGTATTAAGCTTTAAAGTATAATCTTTTTAACGCTATTCTTAATGGAAGTTATTGTTTTTTTGAGTCAAAATATAGCTTTAAATCTTCCCAGTTATATTTCAAAACATGGTTCTGATTGATTGAGTGGGTTTTGTTTTTTTTTTATCATATATTACAAACAAAACCCCTCTTCTTCTTAATATAGTAGCATAAATTAATTTTAATAGACGATAAAATTATTTAAAAATATTTTTACTACACACTTTTTACATAAAGACTTATGTAAATTCGATAAAAACGGTCAACAGGAAAATCTTTTTATTAAAAGTAAAAGTTTCACTAGGTGTCATAACTTATAAAACTTCACGGCGTAGCAAAAAATAAAATTTCCAATAAAAAAAATGGTCCATATACTCGAGCCCATTTACATGGAAATGCCGTTTTTTCCTAAAATAATAAAAAGAGCTTTTTTAGGGGAAGCCATTGCAAATTTGCCATATCAAAGAACGCTGCCAATGAATAAAACAACGATTTGGTAAATCTAGAAGTATACAAGATCGCATTCATCACCTGCTGCAACAAAAGAATATCCGCAATAGTAGAATAACACAAACTATTCATAGAAATAAACAAACATCAGCTAGGGTAGGACATCAAATAAATTTTGACAACTGCCAGCAAATTGCAGGATCGATTCGTTCATTTGGTTTCTTGTCGAAACTTGTAGACGTCTATGGTGGTATTATAATTTTCACTATATTACATTAACCATTTAACATTCAAAATATTATCTACTATCTGAAGAAGACACTGTGCGTTGAAAAAATTATTATGGTTAATGTTATATAGTGGAAATTATAATACGTTTTATTATTCCACTATTAAGTAAGAATTATTTGTGAAACTCACTTAACAATTTTATGATTTATCTGAATGAAAGTAATAACAATAAATGAATAAGTTTTCAGGTGTTCAAATTATTAAAGTTAATCTTTTTGTCCACCGTTCGTTATTTATCACCGATTTCCCCTACTGAATTGGCCTTTTTGCGACCTTTTTCAAGTTAGTTTGCTTTAAACTCGTACACAACTTATAAAATAAATTTCACCAAAGGCTTCTTGTCTAATAAATTTGTTGACCCCAATTTTAAAAGGTATGCTCTAAGCGTTTTCGGGAAAAAGATATATGTATATATTTCGCCAAATATTTGAACAACCAGAAGACTACAAAAAGGTTAGGAATTTTTATTACTTAAGAATATCATATTCAGGATATAGATAGTTTTCTTTCGAGCACTGGTATGATTCTGTAAAAATTTGATAAGATAAGAATATTATATTCAGGATATAGATAGTTTTCTTTCGAGCACTGGTATGATTGTGTAAAAATTTGATAAGTTAAGAGTATTATATATGTTTAAATATATATATATATATATATATATATATATATATATATATATATATATATATATATATATATATATTCCAAAGTAGGGTCATTAGGGATGCAGTCTATTTAAATTTATAGACCTTGGTAAGGAAAACCCTTTTTTTATTCTGTTAAGCTTTCGAGAATTTATCTATCTCTTCTTTAGGACATCTATATAATTAGTAATTAAACAGTTAGAGTATTAACCCAACCTATAATTATTAAGTAACTCACCAATGTGGTTTGTTTATGAAACAAGCAAAACTTTGAAAAACACGCTTTCAAATGTAACAGTTCAAATTCTGTTTTTCCATACACTACATCATATAGAAAATCTTACTAACAAATTGATCAATATTTTTAAAAATACAGATATTAAAATAGCTAGAAAACAATTGCTTACTCTCTCTAAAATTTATTCTAAAACCAAAATACCGATACAGCTAAATGAGACGTCCTGTATAGTGTATAAAGTGCCCTGTTCCAATTAGTTTATATAGGCCAGACTTCCAGAAGTTTCAAAGGCAGACTCACTTCCCATCGTAGTGATATTAATAGAGGTTTGCCCTCTTGTGCTTTGGCTGAACATGTTTTTCATCAAAATCACAACATCAAATGATCTTGGGTTTGACCTTTAAGGTCAATTCAAGGTCAAGTTCAACCTTGTGAAGTTTGCATACTATGACTTGGGATATTACCTACTGATCTTGAAGGTTTGATGCACAAAAATTGTTTAAGAGTTTTCTTGTTCAAAAAAATATGTTTTAAGATATAGATTCTTAAGTGCCATTTCCTACGTTTAATCATCGATAAGAAATTCAACATCCAGGACCAATGACGTATATGGTGTCAGCATGATGGAGCACCTGCTCATAGAAGTGGAGACATTTAACAATTTTTAAATCAAAAATATTCATACATAAACAAGATACATATATACCCTAAAATGACGTCCTTATTTGATCGTCCGATGGATTTTTTTTTGGGAATTTTAAGATTTCCAGTGTATAAAACTGTAATCAATGACCTTGATGTGATCTGTGCAATGCTGGTATTCAGCTACTACAAATTGTATAATTGATTTATTTTTAATACATCTTTCATGTTCCTTAAGGCTAGTGGATATAGACCCTCCTGTTTCACTCACATACACTTTACCAGAGCAAGGTATCTTATAAACGTCTTCTGTTTGTAAGGGTACTGCGTCCTTTGGTGATATCAAATATTGTCCAATTTTCCTATATGTATTGAAAATTAACCAAATGTTTCATTTTCGGAGCAATTTGGCAATCTTGTATCAGAATAATAATGGGAGTCACTCACGCGGTAGATGATATAAGAACAAAACAATTGATATTCTAAGAACACGTACAGAGAATGCCAGAAGAATGTCTACCTAAGCAAGTACTAGGTTGACCAATGCGAGAGAGAATAAAGCAAGGAAGACCAATGAAGAGCTAGCAAGAAGGTATCGATGAAGAAATGAGAAATAGACGTTTAAAGGATGATCAGTGTATAGTACCAATCGATTGGATATCGGAAGACTATATATATATATATATATATATATATACAAAATAAATTAGAAACATACCTGGTGTTTTTTATCACGTTCGAAGATTATTTATGTTAGAACAAGCATAGAAATAAATAGCGTAGAGTAACAGAAGTTAATAAATAGAATATTAGTATGGATGTGTTATGGTAAGATATATCGATGTGAAATAAAAGTACATTATTTAATGCATTTTTCACTACCTTCAATATGATATTCTTGTTTTGATTATACCTGTTAAAATAAAAAAGTTATAAGACAAGTTTCATATCCAGTAAAGAGCCCTCTGGTGGCAAGTTACAAAAACTGTTTGTCAGACTTAGTATTACTTGCCAAATATTAACTTGATCCATTAAAAAATAAATTAAATAGGAATTAAAAACTAAATCACAAATTTAACTTTACCTTTCAGATTTTGTTATTTTTTAAGTAACTTAATACCCTTATTTTACCATATGGAATCACCACCTTAAGTTTCCTAATGTTGTTTTCGGACATCCTGTACAAATAGCTCATATTTTTTAAGTTTAAGTTTTATCTGGGGGTCAAATGTAGGTAAAACATCATCTTGACCTTAAAATGATTGAAATTTACTTTTAAAGTCACAATGGGTTGCCATGTTTAATTTGCTGTAATTTTTGTACCTAAAGTTGTTCTCCGTAATCATAGATTAGAGATTTATAGGCTCATTCAACGGAAAAGCAGAGAATAAAGCAAGTTAACCTTGAAATTACTATATGGGTCATTCTCAAAATCAACATCAATATATTTCCTTTAAACCTTTGTTTTAAAATTTTTCTTCAGTTTCCTCGTTATTCAACTTCAAGTGAATTAAGTGAATCATCCCTTATATCCAAACATCTCAGCTTACTCTTGAACTCAGGCCTAAATAAACTTTTAATTAGTGAGTCAAGAACTACATTATGCTATTTGAGCCGATTTCACTGGGAACTATTTTCCATAAGACTTGTGTAAGGTACTTTGGTACTGGCTGTTTTTTTAAGGAAAGACTTCTTTTGTCTCGTGTTAACTTTAGTATACTGAAGTACGTCATTACTTTCATTCTTCTAATATATCCGCCTAAACTCTCTTTCTTCGGACACGCGTGTTGTATTTAATTATGAGCGCAAATCCGGATATGTAGTATCTAGATGTTTAATTTAAAAAATAAATATTCTATTTAAAAAAGCCCGAAGCTGGTATTTAATTTCAATGGATTTTATTGATTATTTGATGAAGCTGATGGATTCCATTTTCAATTATGTGCTGTAGGGCAATTAGTTTTTAAATTTGAAAATTGAGAGAGCAAATCTGTATAATATTTAGAATCGATTTTTTAAAAAGGGCATAATGGAATTACGCTTTGAATCGCCGGAATATAGCTCGAATACAATTTTCAAAAACTAAATCCATTCATTTAAAAATCGTGTGATGTTGAAATGGGTTAGTGCATTTGTATAAGCTGTTTTAATATGTTTGAAATAATAAACGAGATTTTTTCAGAAATATTAAATAAATTGTAAAATTCTAGCCCTTTGTACAACAAAAAATTAAAATGTAAGTAGTCATTCTTTTTTGTTTTGTACGAGGATGGTCCGATAAGTTCTCGGCCTGATAAAGAAAACAAAAGATTTTTGAAAATGTTTTTATTTATTTTTCAATATAGTCCCCTTGTACTTCAATACATTTAAACTAACGACGTTCTAACATTTTAATACCTATAGTATAATGTGATTTGTCTAACTCTGCAAAATAAGCGGTTGTCGCTACTCTGACCTCGTTATTTGGAGGCAATTTTTGTCCAGCGGGCCATTTTTTCAAGTTTGAGAAGAGAAAGTAATCGCTGGGAGTCATATCCGGTGAATAAGGCACATGTGGAAGCACTTCGAAACGTAGGTCATGGAGTTTTGCAACAACTATAGATTTGTGTGCAGACGCGTTATTCTGATGAAAGAGCACCGTTTTGGCAAGATGGGGACATTTAGCCTTAATCACATGATGCAAACGGTCCAGTAGTGAAGCATAATATTCCCCGGTGATGGTGTTGTCTTGTTTTAAATAGTTTATATGCACCACGCCATGTAAATCCCAAAAAACTGTTACAATGACTTTTCCTGCAGACAGACCGTTTTTGCTTTTTTTTGGCGCACTTTCACCTGCCCCCACCCACTGTTTAAACTGCTGCTTTGTCTCTGGCGTGTAATGGTGAATCCATGTTTCATCTACAGGTATAAAACTTCGAAGAAACTCTGCAGGATTGTGTCCGAATCAGTCTAAACACTCTTGCGAAGTGTTCATTTGAAGGCGTTTTTGTCGACTGTTAACAAACGCGGTACCCATCGCGCCGAAAGCTTTTTAATGCCAAGATCATCATGTAATATAGTGGACACGATATATCGAAATGTTTGCTATACCGGCAAGCTCTTGTACTTTCAGTCGGAGGTCATGAAGTATGACATTGTGAATTTTTGTGACAATTTCGTCAGCGGTAGCGGTTTTTGGGGTCCCGAGCGCTTGCTTGCTTGCTAATCTTGAATTGATGTATCACCATGATAAACGAAGGAGAAGAATCCTTTAAAATAGAATCTGAAACTTTGCAGGGCGGCATTTCGGGGTTAATGCTTACAAAATATTATAGTTATTTGATCCTACTAACGCCCTCTTTGTTTCAGGCCGAGAACTTATCGAACCACTCTCTTAAAGTACTTTTGATATATTTTTTCCAGTCTTTAAATGCCTCCGCATATGCGGTTTGTGGTATAGCCCAAAATTCACTCTAATTTCTTTTGATTTAATTGATTTCGACAAGACGTCCTCGCATTCGTAACTTTAGCTTCCTAAACAAGGGAAAGTCGCACAGTACCATACCAAACAAAATATAGTTATTCAGTTGATTCACTAAAAGAATACCGACCGACAAGTGGGACACTGGACAACAGCCAAAATGTATCTAAAATAAAGTCGACTAAATCTTACCATTTTGGGTGTGCACGTGGTATATTTGTATTGTTATAACAATCGAGGGATGCGACGTTGCCAAATTTACGTTTACCTCAATTTAAGAAAAGTTTGTACAACTTGGTAACATCACATGGGGGATCTCCAGGGATAATATATGAAGTCCCAACCCCCCCCCCCAGGCTTAAAATAAGGGAGATAGTCATTTAAACCCATGTAAAAAAAAGTCATTTAAACCCATGTAAAAAAAGATTTAATGTCTGCTTTGTTCCTCACAGCGCCTGTATACAAAAAAATGACAAACGCCACTATTGCGAACATTATGAAATTGAATAGTAAATTCTCGAATATTGTCTAAAAATATAGAAACCGTAATTGGGTATATAAGCAGCTATAAAGAGGAGGGGTTAGTTAGTCAAAGTTAGTGAGTCGAATCGAATAGTTGAGATTGTAAGATGTCTCGCAAGTGTGTAAACAATCCAGATCACTTCTGTTATGTTGATGGTGAGGTGATTTTTGCGTCGCAGAAGCGATCTATTACTCCATTGATAAAAAAGGCCTATCAGCTTTATTTTGGTTGCAATATTGGGAATCAAAACAAACAGTGGGTGCCACATATCTGCTGTAATGCATGGGCTTCAAGTCTGAGAAACTGGTCGATCTATGCAGTATGCTGTCCCAATAATCTGAAGAGAACCTTCAAATCATGTTATTGATTGCTATTTCTGCGTCATACCTCGTGTTGGGCAAGGCACAGGTATATCCAAGAAGAAAAAGTCGATTTTTAACTATCCAATCTACCATCTGCCACTAGATCTGTGCCTCATAGTGACTAACTTCCTATTCCAGAACCCTCAGAAACATTTCCTTACGAATCAGATAATAAGGATACAACGATTTCTTAAGAAAAAGATATGCCATCAACATCAAGAGATCCTGGTTTCACACCCAGCACGTTATACCGCCAACCCCATAAAATAACCCAATCAGAATTAAATGACCTTGTGAGAGACTTAGAACTTCCAAAAAGTAAAACCAAAATCATTATAACTTGTTTGCTAATGAAGTTTCATTTGACTGTCACAACTTTAAAAAGTAACATATCCGACTCTTCTTACGCGTGCAGTCTAGTTTCAAAAGTTCGGAATATTTCCGTGCAAAAATTATTATATATAGCTAAAAACATTCACATTTTCGATGTAAAAACTTTAATTTCATTTTATATTAAATTATATGGATAGTTAGATTTTATGGCCCATATTCTCCACAATATCCAGCAATAACTATATAGATGATCAGGATTTGAAAGCATAAGTTCAAGCCGTCTTCAGGACGTAAGCAATAAATGTAAAGATATGGTTTATTTTCTATTATTTCATTTAAAATTATTTTCATGACCCTGTTTAACTAAAAGCAAATAAAAAGCAAATTTATTATTATTTAATTTTGTTCTTCCTTCCTTCTTATATATAAGCAATTGGCTTGTTATTCTTCATCTCTTTGCCTGGTTTCAGTCTATTGCGAGGTTATCACTCCACATTTCAAACGCTTACAGTTTATTTATGTGTTCTTGTTTTAGTGTCCAGCCTTCCAATCCATACTGCAGCACTGAAAATACATAACATCTTAAAATTCTCATTCTTAGTTCTAGAGTGATGTCTCTGCTGCACAGAATGGTTTTCAGTTTTACAAACGCACTTCTTGTCATTTCTATTCTCGTTCTTATTTCTGTTGTTTTTTCATTATTTGCTGTTATCCATGTGCCCAAGTATTTGTATTTTTGCACTTATTCTAAATTCACACCTCGCAACTTTATGCTTGTTTGCATGTTTTGTTTTTTAGTTATTACCATATATTTAGTCTTTTTGGTGTTAATTTTTAATGAGTGTTGCTCGCAAACGTTATTTGTTTCGTTCACTAGTTCTTGGAGTTCTTCATCGGAGCTAGCTATGATAGCAGTGTCGTCTGCAAATCTTATGTTGTTTACAGCTCTTCCGTTTATTATTATTCCCTTACTTTCGTTAACAGTCGTTCTTCGAAAATCGATTCACTGCACACATTGAATAGTAGGGGTGACAAAATGCATCCTTGTCTCACTCCTCTTCCTATTTCAATTTCCGGACTTGTTTCGTTATCTACTATTATTTGTGTATCGGGATACATTGAGTCATATGGTATCCATCTGGGATTTTAGCTTGACTCAAACAAATATTAACCTAGTAAAGTTGAAAACACAATAAACATACTTATTCTTTAATTTAGAATTTCTATATTTCTTACTACTTTTCTAACAGCAATTTTCCTCCATAAAATTGGAAATATCCCCCGATAAAAACTTTATCCATTCTGTAATAAAAATTTATAAAATTTTTACGTGTTTGTTAAATTTTTGTAGATTATTAAAGAAACTTTCAAGGAATATTCAAAATATATCTTTGTAACTTTTATAATGTCCTTTTGAATTACAGAAATTAAAAAGTTCTTTTATTAGGAAAAATGCTTTTAGAGGAAAAATATTAACAGAAGTTGTGTTGTAAATCTTGAGGAAAACTTTTGATTTTTTTAAAAAGAGGAACTTATTAAAGACAGTTGTTAAAATAAATATATATTTGAAACTATATTAAAAACGTGCATTGTATGATACGGAATGAAATAGTTTGAAAGAGGTTGAAGTTCGAAGGGACCAAGTTAATATTCAACATTAATTGACGTAATGATGAATTTACGTAAAAAATATTTGGATCCAATTTTTAAACCATACTGTATAAATACTAATATTATTTCCAGTTTAACTTTCTTATAATATGACCAGCGAACATTCCATGAAACAAAACTATCCGAAGTAACTTATAGCAGTTAGTTCTACCGCTGACCACATTGTAGAGAGATATGAATAGAGCTATTATCCTGAGAAGTTCTAATGTCAGTGGACCATAATAAAGGAACATGGCTTTATAAGGATTTTGATCCTTAATATGAAGTTTGGAGAGCCGACAGTTTGCGAAAATGGCTCCTAACAACTTTATTAATATAGTTTTAATAGTAAATGTCGTATAACAATAATATACAAAACAACTGACTGCAATAAGGAGCTGCTATAAGTTTTCCTCGGCAGTGTTTCAGAGAGGATCGTGTTTTTCTCAAGTTAGCACAACCGTTTTGTAATTTTGAATATACAGATAGTCCAGTGAAAAGATTATTGACCAAGTTCTCTGCTATTCTTCATATTTAAACTAACTTTACTTAAGTTGAGGAAACTATTTAATTGTTTGTCTCTTGCAGTGAAACAAGTTAAAACATCTGTATAACCACAGAAATGTTTTAAAAAGAGGAGACTCACTAATTTTACTTTCTAAAAAATATATACAAATTTTTTCCGATAAAAGATTTAACGAGTTTTTAATTATGAAACTTTCTTTATTGATGTAAATTACGTTATTGAATTCAAAGTAATTTTGTTCTACACACATGGTAAGAAGGTTCATTATTTCTTGTTTTATTATGATTGATTTGTTTTAAAATAGGAATTTTTCAATTAAATCTATTGCGTTATAAATAAGAATAAGTATAGAAATAAGTACACTGTTAAAAATAAACTTCAATTTAATGCAAATTTAATATACATTCTACATTAAATTTAATGATTTTGTACTTTAAATCGTGAATAATTTACATGTACTCTGAATTTAAAGCAAATTCATTGAAATATCAGTTCGTTGTACATTAAATTTAATTAAATGTTACCTTAAATTTCAATAAAGTAACTGAAAATATATTTCAGCTTTCTGTACATTAAAATTAATTCAAACGTATGAGATTGTATCATGTATTCGTGGTACCTTGCATGAAATTCCGGGAGATGACGCAACTTACATTTAACTTTTTGTTTAGTATGATATAAGTTGCTTAAAGAACTCAATTTTCTTAGGATGAGGTATACATGTCTGCCGGTACTGACGGAACCCAATGAGTTCGAAACCGGTGTACAGATGACGGTACACTACCTATGGGAAAAATTTCCACCTTTTCCTGGTGGCAGAATTTTTTGACTTCATATTAATGTTGATGCATTAAATATGCGATAACATATCTTAAATTAAATGAACACTGGCTGTATATTGAATGTACATAGTCACCTTAAAAAGTAATGATCAAACTTTAAATTTAATGTATGATTACATTAAATTTAATGCGATACATTAATTTAGATTAATGTAAAAATAATTAAATTTAATGCATTACATTAATGGAATTTAAGAAACGATTTATGAAATTTCCTTCCAGCACATTTACCTTAAATTTAATGCACTTCCTTTTTAACCTACTTCTAAAAGAAGGAGGTTCTCAATTCGTCGACTATGCATTTTTTTATGTATGTATTATTCCGGAACGGCGGCACCGATTTGAGTGAAATTTCTTACGTTATGTTCAGGAAGTTGCTGCAGTGGTTCCTTAAACTGGTGCAATAATATCCAAGATGGCGCTGACAATATGGTGTCCAAAAAAATTAATTTTGTTCGATTTTTCTCCAAAATTGGTATGTGGGAATTCTCGGGGTCATACACAATGAATCTGAAATTATTTTTAAAAACTTCAATATGATGGATCCAATATGGCGGACAAAAAAATTAAATTTTTTCCGATTTTTTTAAAAACTGGCATGGGGAGTTTTGGGAGGTCGTACATAGCGAATTTAAAATATTTTTTAAAAATTCAATATGGCGAATCGAATATGGCGGACAAGAAAATCAATTTTGTCCAATTTTCTCCAAAATTGGTATAAAGGAGTTTTCGAGGTGTCACATAACGAATTTAAAATTATTATTATAAAATTCAATATGGCGGATCCAATATGGCGGACGAAAAAAATCAATTTTCTCCAAAATTGGTACGGGAGAGTTTTTGGGATCGCACATAACGAATCTAAAATTATTTTTAAAAAATTCAATATGGCGTACCCAATATGGCGGATAAAAAATTAATTTTTTCCGTTTTTCTTTTAATCGGTATGGGGGGAGTATTTGGGACCGCAAATTACGAATCTGAAATTATTTAAAAAAAAATTAAATATAGCTGATTTAAGATGGCGGATTAAAAATTCTACATCTCTCGATTTTGTCTCATATCAGTATTGGGGGATTTTTGTTAGTGTTAATTATGAATTTAAGATATTTTTTTTTAAACTCAATCTAGCAGATTCAATATGGCGTTCTAAAATTTTTCTTTTTCGATTTTCTCCAAAACTGATATATTGGGTTCTTAAGGATGTAAACTATGAATTTAAAAGTATTTTTTCAGGATTCAATATGGCGAATCCAACATAGTGGACTCAAAATTTTACATTTTTCGATTTTGTTCAAAGGTGGGACTGAATCATTTTTGAGGATGTAAATAGCGAATATACAATTATTTTAAGGAAATCTAATATGTCAGATGCAACATGACGGTCTGGAAATTTTAAATTTCCATATTTCATCCGAAATTGGGGCCTTGAAGGGTTTAGATTTAGATTAGATTAAGACGTTAAAATATTTTTTATGCAATATGGCGGATACCAATATGGTGGGTTGAAAATTTCACCTTATTCGCATTTTTTCTGATTTGGTATTATAGGGTTTTCGGGGTCGTGTATTACGAATATGAAGTTAAATTTTTACAGCTATTAGGTTGATAAGATACAATATGAGGGACTGAAAACTTTACATTTGCCTATTTTGTCTAAAATTGATATTGCGGAGTTCTTGGGATATATACAAACTCATTATGCAGTATAAAATATATTGGGCTAAGAAATCTACTTCTCAAGTTCTTTAAATATCGATTTTGGAAGGTTTTGAGGCCAATATTACCAATCTTAAATAAATTTGAAATTTAAGATAGTGGATTTACTATGGCAGACTAAATATTTGTTTAGCACAATTTCACTAGTATTTGGAG
The DNA here is from genome assembly GCA_034092305.1 of Diaprepes abbreviatus. Taxonomy (NCBI): domain Eukaryota; kingdom Metazoa; phylum Arthropoda; class Insecta; order Coleoptera; family Curculionidae; genus Diaprepes; species Diaprepes abbreviatus. Next base: position 678,541 of record JASJET010000178.1, on the reverse strand, counting down.
AACTTTAAAAATTAAAGAATTTTTAATGGTTCATTTTAGGGTGATTTACAACTTTGGATAAAACGGATACATTATTGCCACTTATTACCATTATTGCGAGTTACACTAATCTCGATTAGTACTTAATTCAAGTAATTTATGGATATCATGATCAATTCAAAAATAAAATTGAAAAATTATATTTTTATAAGAAAAATTGAACCGACTTCTAAAAGTGCGCTAAAAAGTGAAAAATTTTTATATGAAATTGAAATTTTTGATGTCGGCGCCAAATTGTTTCTAAATGAAATAAACTATTTTTAATCTGTTTATTAGAATCACGTTTTATCAGGTATTAATTTGGCGCCGAATTCAAAAATTTCAATTTCATATAAAATTGTTATAGTTATTTTTAGCGCACTTTTAGAAGTCGGTACAATTTTTTTTATAAAAATTTTATATAGTGTAGATATAGAAAAATTTATCACTGGAATATGAGAAGAAGTTAGTTAGCAGCATGCGTCGGCAATGTAAAACAATTATCAGTAGTGACGGAAATTTAGTATCTCAAAAATCATAGAATTTTTTGACTTGAACTTTTGAAGTAGTTATAGTAGTATATTTTGTCAACACGTTTTTATGAAGAAAATTTTAGTGGTAGATAGATAAAAGAATTAGCACCTCAGTCTCTCAAATGAGATTTTACTAAGCGTTAGTTCACGAGGAGCTGATATATTTTTGATAAACTTGAAATACTTCGTGTACTTGCTTACTAATTAAAATTTTTAAATGAACTAAAAAGGGTTTTATTTGTTATTGAAATAGTAATCATTATGTCAAGGTAAAATATTGATAACTATCATAAATTATTATTTACAGGTATATAAACTGTTGATGACACATTTTCTGAGTATTCTTCTACTAAACACCTTCGAGATTCGTATTTATATACAAAAAAATTTTCGAAACATTTTGGTTACCTAATGAACATCCATTATCCATCCTTTGAGTGGGTCCTGGCACCTGGACTAGTACACCAGCCTTGCGTTTTAAAAATTTCGCCAATCGGCAACAAAAACTCCCCATTCTTTCATAAATGTCTACGATAAAAAAGTTTTTCGCAAACAAGCACTAATTTTATTAAATCCCCTTTTTATTATTTTCAGGCGAGAAGCCATTTCCTTGTGAATGGAAGGGATGCGAAAAAAAGTTTGCCCGGTCCGATGAATTGGCCAGACATACCCGAACGCACACTGGCGAGAAAAATTTTGCGTGTCCCGTATGCAATAAAAAATTTATGAGGAGTGACCATTTGACGTAAGTGTTCCTTTATTAAATGGCTTTTTCCTACGGCCGGTTTTAGGTTTTTTGTGTGTTTATTTATTATTTGCTGTCCTGTTGCGCTGTCGTTTTTACCCTACATTTTGGGTCAGTGTTTTAAAATTTTTGTTGGTTGTTTATTAATTTATTTTCATACACATTATTTTAACGTTAATGACTTTACCAAGAAAAAACCAAATTGAAAAAGTTAACGATGAAATGTTATACTTGTAGTTGAGAGAAACTAACTCAAAAAGCTTTATATTATAAGGACAAGCGTGCTTTGTTCCGATTAGGAATCAAAAGCAGGACCTCAGATTGCAAGAAACTACTAAAAAAGGTGGAGATCTCCCCCATTGTCAGTGTACCGCCACCTGTAGATCGTTTGGAACTCATAGGTTCTCGTCAGTACAATTTAGGCAAGTACACTTCACCATAGGGAAACTGAATCCTTTAAAAAACTTTTATTAATATAAATAAGAAGTTCAATAACAAACAGTTGTTTTTCCTTATATATATATATATATATATATATATATATATATATATATATATACATATATATATATATATATATATATATATATATATATATATATATATATATAGATATATATATATATATATAGATATATATATATATATATATATATATATATATATATATATATATATATACATATTGTTGTATTCGTAGTTGAATTCGTAACCACGATATACAATCTGAGAAATTGACCTAAAATTTTACAGCGGTGTTTCGTCCACGAAACCAGCGGTTGGATTCATCAGTGGGTCCGCTGGCATCTTTCCCAGACACTCTGTGTTGACGTACTTATATATAGTTGGAACTGATATTTGTACTTATTTTCGGGTGGAACGTATCGGTGGGATATTGATTATTTGTGGCATTTCTCTTTATCGACCGAACATCGTGATTTTAATTTTATCTGTAGTACTACGACATGCCCCCCTTCAAGCAACCACTTTCCATATTATTCCGTGATCTGTGTTGTACATCTGTTTGCAATAATTCAAAAACGGATATTTATCAGATCACTATGGATCATACTACACGTGAAAAACACCATTTCACCAATTTTCAAATACAATTTCCTTTTCAAATTCACAGTTCAAAAAGCATTAGTGCTTATGGAACAAAATCCAGCATTCTCATTCGTTTATTTTAACTTTAAAGGCGTGGCCTAAAAGTTACCATAAAATACGTCGATCACAAGCATCGCTCTTCTTGATTCGACATCCATCAGAAGCATGAAAGCAACGGCCGTGGCGCTTACCAGTTCCAGTACCTCCATACAACAACCACGACGATCTTGCTGAAGGCATCGAAGTCTTCAAAGAACGTCCAGTCTTTGCTTCGTTAAACTTAAAATTATATTTTCGGGATCTTTGGGCGTTTAGTAGCTATCACTTGCAACAAGATAGTGAAAAACCAAAGATTCAAGAAGATTTTAAAGCGAAATGCAAACAAATCGGATTAAATACGGTGTCTGAGAATTTCCCTTGTATAAAACATAGTGTTGGACTTTAGGTAGTATCTACATACAAACGCCTGGGTAAGTTTTCTCAACTACAGGGCTCTCAGACACTATAGTTCGAAAGTCGGGTGCTATTCGAGACTACATACGCGAACTGGCGTTGTAGTAGCGGATCACCGACATAAACTTCGCGATTCAATTCGAATTAAACATGAGTTTCCATATACTCAACCATAACATAACCTCAAACCCAAAATATGATATGATTTCCTATATCATATTTTTTCCAGAAAAATTCATTCAAATTTTTCCAAAACAAATTCATATTCATTCGTTTTAACACTCCTATAATATTATTTTATAATATTATATTCAATTTTCGCTTCGATAAAATTTTCATAATTTTTCTACAGTCCACAGTTACTAGTACTGTTTTTAGCAACCTGGTTAACCATACTTTTTCTCATAGCGTTTATTACCCATACTTGTTTTCGTAAAGCAACTTCAGTTTCCGATATATTTCAGAACATGAAAAATCCTTGTTTCGGGATTCTTAGTGTGGGAATACCCGGGAAAAAGATCGGTTCCTGAAATATTAATTTGGATTTTATTTTATCCCTCTTCAGCGACTTTAACTGCGGGAATTAAAAGCAACTTATGACATGATTGAAGTGATCAGATGTATCCCTTGCGAGAGTTAAATGGAATTTACGACGTTTAGGAATGGATTACAAGAAAAGATATGTACAGATAGTTATAGTTACACACATCATACGTTAATAAACACATGGGTAAAAAAAACAACGCTAAAACATTCATTGCGGAATAATTTCTATTCGCAATGTTTAATATGCGCATCATCTTACAACCCCGTAGCGGATTTTATATTCAAATTTATGAATTATTCTCATGCGGAACGTTGTGCAACAAATTTCTTTTGGGGAAATTTTTATTACAAAATTTTTTCTAAATTTTCTTTGCGGAAAATACGAAACAAAAACAAAAGGCCTATAAACTCAAACACTTGCAAGTTCTCCTGACTAAGTGTTATTCACCGTAATGCTTAGTTTACCCAAATCTTGATTTTCTCTCAGAATCTCAACCTTGGAGCATTCCACGCTCAAATATTCATCATGCTTTATGCATATCCGACAAATGCTTATTTTTGGAAGCAAACTTTACTTCAATTCCTGAAGTAAAAAGAAGAAACAAAAGCCCCTTTTATCATTCACTCCCCTTTGCCCCGGTGAGCGAGAAGAAAGGTGAGGCGGCCAGATTTCCTATCTGGTTGGGTGGTTTAGGAGGGACTCTCACCGCACCCCCCTGCGTTGCGGTTCAATAAGGTAGAAAAAATTTAGAAACGACTTTTCACTTTCTAAATCTACCTTATAACAACGATAAATAGCGACCTGGTGGAAATGAACCACGATAGCGCTCGTTACAGGACCAGACACGCATCACGTTACGGTCTAGCAATATAAATTTATACTTGGAAGCGCTTCGCCTACGATTGTTATGGTCCCTGCTTTATGAAGATATCGCACACTATAGCAATTTTAGGAACAACATCAGACAAGTCTGGCGCTTTCGACGACTGACTGAAATCCGGAAAGCTCGTATCGACACGCGTTCAGCAACCAAACCACACCCAAATATAAAAAAGGAGGCGTTTCTAATATGCGATATCTGTGTCTTGATCACGAATCAACATGGAAAGCTGGGTGCTCAAGAACTCAACGACGCGCTGCAAATTCTGGCCTAATTACGCGGATCCAATCGCTATGTATGCAGACTCAATGCGGGGGTAAATTCCATGTCAGATATCTGTTTTGTCCCTCCCCTGAGAATCCTGAGTCACGGTGTAATGTATGAAATATCTATCTCTTTGAACCTTTTTGGGTCCCTCCCCTGAATAATTCAAAGTTAGATTTTTCCTGTATAAAAACTGTTAATTTGTTATGAATGTTGTAAGATTAGTCTCTGAATCTTTTTGGGTTCCTCCCCTGAAGAATTCAGAGCTATTGTTTTTTTTTTCTGAAAACCCCACAATTTTATCCGTAGTACTACGACAATAAATAAATATATATATATATATATATATATATATATATATATATATATATATATATTTATATATATATATATATATATATATATATATATATATATATATATATATATTTATATATTTATATATTTATATATTTATATATTTATATATTTATTTATTTATTTATTTATTTATTTATTTATTTATTTATTTATTTATTTATATATTTATTTATTTATTTATTTAGTTATACGAGGTTTGTCCATCATATCTCCACGTCAAAACTAACGAGCGACCTCTGTGAGGCATGGGCGTTACCAGTAAGTCTTCACGAACTCATTGGTTTGCGCAGTTACCGACTGGACGTGTTAGTTCGTGAATGATGTGCTTTTGTTTACAGTGTCTGTTTTTCGTTCGTCGCATTTTGTTATTGTAAAAAATGACGGAAAAATTAGATCAACGAATTTGCACCAAGTTTTGCTTTAATCTTGGAAAAACTGGCTCGGAAACAATTAATATGATGAATAAGGCATTTAGAGAGGAGTGTATGAGTAAAGCAAGAATAAAAGAGTAGTACAAGCGGTTTAAAGATAGGCGCACGTCAGTTGACAGTGATTCTCGCTCTGGCTGACCTTCGAGCGCAATAACACCAGTAAATGTCGAGCGTGTGCGACTTGCAATTGAAGTAGATCGTCGGTTGACTGTACGCGAACTAGAAAGTGATCTTTGAATACCAAAAATTACTGTTTGAATAATTTTAACCGAGAATTTAGCAATGGCTCGCAATGTGCGAAATTCATCCCATTACTAACGGCAGAGCAGAAGAATCTTCGCTTTAAAATCGCTCAAGACCACTTGGAAATGGTTTCTAATGATGAAAATGTACTCAAGAAGATTATTACTGGTGATGAATCATGGGTTTATGGCTATGATCCAGAAACAAAGCGACAGTCTTCACAGTGGAAGCATTCTGAATCGAAAAGACCAAAAAAAGCATGTCAAAGTCGTAGCAAAGTGAAGACAATATTGGCTGTTTTCTTTGATTATGAAGGCGTGTGCACCACGAATATGCTCCAAGAGGTCACACGATCACTTAAGAATACTACGTTGAAGTATTGAAAAGATTGCGTGACGCAGTCAGAAGAAAACGGCCACAGCTTTGGACAAGCGGTGATTGGCTGCTTCACCACTACAGTGCGTCAGCGCATTTATCGAACCTTGTGCAGCAATATTTAACAAAGCACCAAGTCGTACAGCTTCGCCAGCCCGTACAGTCCCAATGTAGCTCCCTGTGACTTTTGGCTCTTTCCTAGATTAAAAATGCCGCTCAAAGGATACCTGTTCAATGACAATGAGACGGTTGAAACTAATGCGACGAATGCACTAAACACACAATTCCGAAAACTGACTTCCAGGACTGCTTCAGGAAGCGGAAGCACCGCTGGTAACCTGTTATTCAATTAAATGGGGACTACTTTAAAGGATGTCACTCACCAGATGATAAAGAATAACCCCAATGCGGAAATATGAAGGTAGGCTCGATACTTTTGGGACAAACCTCGTATATATCAACTACAGGTATATCATTTAATGTATTTGTCTTTCGTATAGATCTTGCAAGATATTTGTCTGACCAAATTGCATGAAATTTCAGGAGATGGCACTGCTTGTACTGATCTTTCTATTTAATTTAATGTAAGTTGGTGAGGTGTATTAGCCTACCCCGTACTGATGAGAACCAATAAGTTCGAAACCAGTCTACAGATGGCGGTACACTGTCAGTAGGAGAGGTTTCCATCATTTTCTGATAGTTTCTTGCAATCAGAATTAGTGCTTTTGATTTATAACCAGAACAAAGCAGGCCTATCCTTATAAGGATCAGTTGCCCCACCTTTTAGTGGTAGTAGTATAAACGAAACAAACGAGAAGACCAATTTGTACTGTCTACTTTGAGAAAGATATTCTATCATACTAATATATTTAAACAACAATAAATTTGTTTGGTCTTTATCTATAATGGATGGAGGGGGGCTTTTTTAATGTTTAATAGATGCAAATATTTTTATTTACTTTTGCTCTCAGTTATTTCACTTTTCGTAATTCCTTTCAGTATTTTTGAATCTTAAAAATTACTAAAAATGCAAAATTTTTAATCAACATGAAAAAAAGAGGATTTAAAAAATTATGTTTATCAGTAAATATTGTTAAATATTATCTAAATGTTGAAGATAATATTACAATTTAGACGACCACAAATTCATACTTTACTTTATTGCCCGGTTACTTTGTTCTTCAACTGACAGACCGATTAGCATGTTATGATAGTTTAGATAATGCAATTATAAAAAGATAGCATAGAAGCCGTGTGAGTATCAAGAAATTAAAGAACTTGCACTGTTTGTTTACACTTTTCCGATTATAAATAAAAATATTATCACGTTCTTCAGCAACCATACAAAGGACACACATGACTAAACCACCTTAGCTGTTCTTCTTATACTTTTTTTGATATTGATCGCTAGGTTCTACGGGTATGTTTCATTTCTTATTTCCTATTCTTAAAAATCCCATATCCGTTATATTCGCACTTGCTCTAGTTTTTCCTGTTATTGTCCATGTCTCACTATTGTTGGTCTTACCACTTTTTCCACTATTTCAATCTCATCATATAAAACATTCTTCTTGATTATTTCATTTCTTCATTTATCTCTTGATCCATTTTCCAATTGCTTTTTATTATTGTCTAATTTTCCACTTATTCCAATATTTTTCTAAGTATTTTAATATATTTTCGTTCCTCCTGTAATTATCATTGTTTTGATTTTTGCGATGTTTATCTTCTGTGAGTTCCCTCCCTAAATTTCTAGATTTCTTTGTAGGTCTTCAGCTGTTTCGGTCATTATTGTCATATCATCAGTAAACATTACTCCACTCAAATAAATCTATTGCATTCGCCATTATCTCATTTTTAGTGGTTTCATTGATTTCTTAGCTTCCTTTATGGCTTGGTATTATACCATCGAGAACAGTAATGGGCTTAGCATACACCTCGGTTTTATTTCTATCGTTACTTGGAATTCTGTAGTCTCTTCATTATTACTTCTTACTATATTTGTGTTCTTCCTATGTCGCTATTTTGTTATTTCTATTGCTTTTATATCTATTTTTTTTTCAAAGCCTTCCATATGTCTTCTCTTCTTACACGATCAAATGCCTTCTCTCCTTCCTAAACCGACATTAAAGTTTTTCTATACTAGGCTCAGTTATTTTTTAAATTATTTTTTTCAACCAAAACAACTAGAATTAATCCGCAAGCGCTGAGAAATTTCAACACAATTCTTTAAACCTTTCCCAATTCAACTGTCTTCAACCAATTTTGGACACACTGTATATTATCTCATATAAACAGTCTATTAAATACATATTATCTTAAATAATTTTTGTTCTTTCTAATTTATTCCTTTGAGATTTTATATATATATATATATATATATATATATATATATATATATATATATATTAGTAAATTATGTCGTAAATATCTCCCGTAATGAATAGTGAATTCACATAAAATCAAGATCTAATTTTTGAACCATACTGTATAAATACTAATATTATTTCCGTTTTAACTTTCTTATTATATGATCATGAAGCAAAACTATTTGAAGTAACTTATCGCAGTTAGTTCTACCGCTGACCACATTGTAAAGAGATATAAATACAGCTATTATTCTAATGTCAGTAGACCATAATAAAGGGACATGGTTTTATGAGGACTTTGGTCCTTAATATGAAGTTTGGAAAGCCAACGGTTTGGGAAAATGACGTACAAAAACTTTATTAATATAGTTTTAATATTAAATTTTCTATGTGTATAACAATAATACATATGATAACCGACTGCAAGAAGGAGCTGCTATGAATCTTCCTCGGCAGTGTTTCAAAGAGGATCGTCTCTTCCTCGACTTAGCACAGCCCCTTTACACGTTTGGATATACAACTGTTCCACTGAAAAGATTACTGGCTAAGTTCTCTGCTATTCTTTAGATTTGATTTAACTTTTCTTAAATCGAAGAAACTGTTTGATTGTTTATCTCTGGCAGTGAAACAAGCTTAAACATCGTATACTTATCTGTGTAAATACAGAATTTTTTTAAAGACTATTTTACTATTTTTAACGTAAAATGTATGCATCGGACTGAAAAATCACAAGAGTTTAGAATTGGCTGAGAAACTCGCAAGTATTTTAATTTTACAAAAAAAAAATTAATTGTTAACAATTTTCTTGATTATAACAAATTACGTAAGCTTTTTTCGGGTATTCACTCTCAAAATTCCAAATTTGGGTGTCAAAATACATGTGAAAAACTATGGTGGAGTCATGTATCTTCCTCGGTACGAAGATTCACTGCGCTCTCCGACTATGTGTGAAAATATCGTTTTATAATGGTGAAGAAGTTTTACCAAAATGGCCGTTTCAGATTAATTCCATTGGCCTTTTTTACATTTTTAAATGGCTACTTCAAAGCATCTTTATCATAAATAAACATGTAAAGCGAATTGCGACGCGTCGTGCAAATAAAAATTGAATTTAAACATGTAATTAATCCTAAAAAACTCCACTTTAATTCGTAACAGATGGCTTTTATGGGAAAAGCTGCCAACTTCGAGACTTTTTATTGCTTTTAATTACTTTAACAGGCTTCGCAAGAATTTTGAAATAATGAAGCAACTTTTAAATTACGACACCACATAAATTTGTAAGTAATTTTCTCTGCGAAAAAAAATGTCGTAATTAGGAAAGCTTTTTCAGAAAGGTAATTATAGTGGTAATTATGTGTAATAATTATTTAGCTAAAAATAAAGTAAAAAGTTATTACAAGCATTTTCTAGAAATTTTAATTGTACTGGAAACCGAATAAAAATATCTCGTTTCTTTGAAAAGTTATGCACTTAAAAAATTCTTTTATCAGGAATTGTTTTCAGTTTTGTCAGCATAAATCTACAGAATAAATATTTTTACCGGATTTCCGTTGAAGTAGCTTGTAGTGTAGGGGTCAGGGGGATCCCAGCCGCCCCTTTAATTTATACGGATCTGCGCAAATTTATGTATTTTGAGCCCCTAAACAAGAATTTTTTGGGTAGAAGTCTGCCAGAGTTGTCATAAGATTGTTATTAACAAATATGTTTAAACTTTTAAAAATACCGTTTTCGCGAAACTAACTATTGAGTCGTATTTTTTTTAAGGTTTAATTTGTTATTGACTTTGGTATTCTTATTTTTCTTTGCCAGTTTATAGCTCGCTGTTATATCATTTTTTTGTTTTTGGAATGTTGGTCCTTAAATATGCTGCAAATTACTGAGATCATTACTGAGTCTCGGTAAAGTGTAAATGGGGCTACGACAAGCTTATTCAATAAAACATTTAAATTCGATTATCTCAGAAACGCTTGCTCGAATCGACACCTACTAACTATAACTTTTTAGGATAAAATATGTCAACAATAAAAAATTTTAATTAGAAATTTAATACCGAGACACAAAAAAAGTATGAAGATTTAGAGGCTGGATGCTGCCGGTGGTGCCCTCTGCAGTGTACTTCGAAACTGTAATCAAATCTTGAATTTTCATCCTAAAATAACACTAAATCCAAATTCAGTGCAAATTAAACAATTATTAGGGTAAACATTTAAAAAAAAAAGTTTTAAGAAGTTTAGAAGTTTGATATTCTATCTTTTGGAATATATCAACTTTTGGACTAGGAAGGTACCTGAAGTGTTGGCTCCGATTTTAATGAAACTTCAATATATTGTAGAGGGTATAAAAATAAGAGACACGTATTTCTTTTCCTCTGCGGAGATTCATTTTAACGGAGAGAAAACTGCTCCTAAAGTTCACCACAGTATTTTTGAAATACCTGAGGTCTCAAGTGAGATATCTTTACAAAATAAAATGAAAATTACTTGTTGAGAATTATGTCAAACTGTGGTTTTTTCACTCCCAAGGATATCAGCCCTTATTTGTTATAAGGGTAAACCATCTATTCGCGCACATAATTTAATTCTAAAAATTGCGAAATTTAATAAAATTGTTTGAAAATATTTTTTCACGAATATCATGAGTAACTTTGACGGGTTTCGGGATTTCTAAAATTAACTAGTAAAAGAGGGTGAGCCATCCCCAAATACTTTTTTTTTTTAAATCTCAAGTTTTAATTGAAATATCCTTACAAAAAAATGGAAATTACTTCTTATTTGAAATGATGTCGAACTAAGGTATTTTCATCCCCAAGAATATCATCCCTTATTTTTTATAAGGGTAAATCATCTAGTAATTTAATTCTAAAAATTAAGAAATTTAATAAAATTATCTGAAAACATTTTTTTCACGAATATCGTAATTAATTCAGGTAGCCAATTTTCGGGGTTCCCAAAAATAAACTAGTAAAAGAGGGTGAGTCACCCCCAAATACTTTTTTTTTTAATATCTCAAGTGCTTATTAAAATAACTCTACAAAACAAAATGAAAATTATTTTTTATTCGAAATTATGTTAAACTAAGGTATTGTCACCCCCAAGGATACCATCTCTTATTTTTTATTAGGGTAAACCATTTATTTGCCCACATAATTTAATTGAAAAAATTACGAAATTTAATGAAATTTTTGAAAATATTTTTCTCAAATACCATTTAAGTTTTCAGGGTTTCTAAAAATAAACTAGTAAAAGAGGGTAAGCCACCCCCAAATACTTTTTTTACATCTCCAGTTCTAATTAAGATAATAAAAATTAAAAAGAAGGGATGATATCCTTTGGGGTAAAAATACCATAGTTTAACATAATTTCGAATAATAAGTAAATTTCATTTCGTTTTGTAAAAATATCTCACTTAGTAGCTGAGATATTTCAAAAATACTATTTTTAGGGGTAAATTTTAGGGGCGGTTTTCACCCCATTATAATGAATTTCTGCAGATAAAAAAAGTACATGTGTCTTATTTCTGTACCCTCTACAACATATTGAAGTTTCATTAAAATCGGAGCCGGACACTCGTAAGACAAATCGGGCTGGATTCAAATTTTGTGTCTTTCCTGAAGGATAAAATTAATCAAAAAAACTCAGTAAATTCATAAATAGGTCCATATTCTCGCAGATGAGTACAAAAATACCGAATTATGGCGAGGTGCGTTGACGTCTCGCCAAAATAGAAAAATCGTAAAAATCGCTAAATGTAGTTGAAAGAGACCCATGGAAAAAATTAGCTAAAATTTGCTAAATAGAACCGTTAATACAACATGGAATCCGAAAAGGGATATGATTCTTATGAACGCTGAAAAAATTTAAAAAAATACTCATACTCCTTTAATACGATACTTTACATGCAAGACCGTGAGGCTTAAATTTTTTAAATCGTTTTCTTTATTTTAAATGTGTTATATTTTCCATGGTCTCGTTGTACAAAGACCCCCAATTAATTTGCGATAAATCTAATTTCCCATAGAACTAGTGAACTCTTTTTATTTGTTTAATAATTTTAACAAGCTATGCTATAATACAAAATAATGAACCTACATTTTAAATTACCACTCCACTTAAATTTGCACGTACTTAATTGTCCCCGAGACATATTGTGTAATTAACGAAGGTACTTTTTGAAATGTATTTTGCTGAAAATTGAGGGAAAGTTTTTATATAAAAGTCAGAAGCCTGAATTGTTTCTCTCAAATTTTACTACTATCGTTTAATTTAAAGTAAAAAATTGTAGTTTAAAAATAAATGTAAAAGTTTGTTTATAATCGCTTTTAAAATACTGTATTAGTCAAAAAAAGTCATAATTTCCAATTATATGATTAAGTAAATTATAATACAAATCATTGGAGGCTAAACTGTCAGTTTAAAATTCATAAATTGAGGTGCCAAATTTCTAATCTTAAAAATAAAATTACTCCATACTAATGCTCAAAAAATTGAATAAAAATAAACAATCAAAAAACTGAAATTAGAGAAAAATGGGCTTGTATTTTATTTTTTCACAAAAAGTAGTTTAGTGGGTGTTTTTCCGTACCTATGGTACAATTTCTCTACCTATTCTTACACCCCAAATGTGTCCATTCGATTAGCTCACGTAGAATTAGGGGAGTTAGAGTAGATAAAAAAAGTTCCTCCTACTTTAAAGGTGGGTTCCCGTTGTGAAGAAAAAGCTGATATTTCTAAAGTGGGAAACTTAGCCACAGAAACAAACTACTTATAGTAATAGTTTTATTTATTAATTTTATAAAACTTTAAGTAATAACAAAATGGCTAACTTATTTTATTGATGTTATAAAAGGTTATTAAACAATTACAGCCAGATTCACTAAGAATATTTAAGTTTTCTCGATCTAATTACCATGAAATTTAAATCTTATAGTCGGTCAGTTTTGTTTTGTCTATGATATTGTCATAATTTATATTACATATGGCAACAAATAAACGCTATATAGGGATATAAAGGATATGAACCTTACTATAAAGCATTGCAATATGTAACAAAAATAGTTGTATCCTGAAAATAAATAAAATTCTCCAGTTCCGCCGGTTCAATAGTAAATCATAATTTTTTTGTCCTATCTTGTTATGGCTCTTGTCAATTAAGGCCTTCTGCTGTCAATTTAGTGCAGTATTAAATTTATACTCCGTTAGTGAATTCGGCTGTTAGGTTTTTCGTAGTTATCACTGGACGGGGTAATGGACCTTTTAGAGTGTTCCCTACGTGGTGTTCACTTTCAAGTAAAGGACAAGTTCTACGCTCAGAACGACAGTCTTCCAATGTTCTTCACTCGATCCAGTCGTCGGTTATATATATATATATATATATATATATATATATATATATATATATATATATTTATTTATTTATTCCCAACTTATTATTATGTTATTGGGGATACAGTCTATCTGCCCTAGTTTGAAATATTGTTTCTTGACTAGTCAATGGCGACTACTCCCCCTTTTTTTGTAGACATAGGATTTTTCTGATATTGAACAACAATATGGCACCGCCACTGTGATCTTGATGAAAACTTTGGTCAATATTAACACCAAACAAGAATCGATTAAAAACAGGAAAATCTTCCTCTCACAATTACTGCCATCAATTTAAGGGTTTGTGTGTGTTAATTGAACAGTAAATAACCTCCAAATTATTTTTTTCGGAATTGGTGTTTTTAATAAGCCTAGCAAGACATATTGAAGACAAAAAGGCAAAAATTTTATTTTATTTCTTATTAGTTTTGAATTTTGTCTGGTGTCATGGCATTTTCTGCCATAAATATTTCATAATTCGTTAAAAAAACTATGAACGTAAGTCCGATAGCTTGTGAAATAATCTTATTTTTTGTCTCTCCTTTTCATGTCTAAAATGTTTTTTAACCAAACATACCATCTAAAAATGATAATAGCTGCTAGGGCTTTATACATCAAATATTTTTAGTGGTGCTTGAGGGGTAAGGGGAAAGCAAATCTGACAAGCTCCGAGACATTATGCACTGCATGAATAAAGCAAGCGCTTCTTGCACCTGAGCAGCTCGAATGCAACTGGGAATATTCTCTAATCACATCACACATGACACTAACAACATCCACACTATGCTACACCACACCACAGGAAACACAGGCACAAGGATTATTAAGTAACTTATAGACTGCATCCCTAATAATCCTACAGATAATTTGGAATATTGTTTTCGGACTTCTCCTTCCTAGATGAACTGTTGAAACAAAACTATTAAAATTTCTGTATATAGGAAGCCAACACATACTAGACAATATCCTAACCATGATTCTATTCATGCTGTTGTAAAAAAAAAACGAAGAATTTTACGCACCCACTATAATCGTGCTGTATGTATTTGCAATTATGCCGATTCCTTTGAAAAAGAGGTAGTAAACAATAAATCTGATTTACAATTCAGTAGTTAACCTCAACAATTAATTGACGATGTAATAAATAAACTTAGAATAAAGACAGGAATAAACACATTTCTTCTTAATCATTCCATATATTAAAGGAACTTCAGAGAAAATAAGACAAATTGCCAAGCGTCCACTAAAAGTTAGATTTAAGGAACATAAAACTCATACACAAAATAGGAAAAACGTCAAGTTCTGGTATTACGGAACACGTCTGGGAAAAACAATACCATAGCCGTGAAGCTGCGGCAATATATATGGAACCCAACATGAAAGGAAAAAAAAGAAACTTTATAGAAACAGCTTACATTAAAAATAATAATCGAATCTTTAGTAAACCCAGTGTTGAAATTACCTTGTAATATGAAATTATTGAGGTGTGTACAGTAAAACGAAACTTCACCCTTCAATGGACATATTCCCTATATAATCTCGTAGTCTTAAGACAGAATATTCAGTTTATATTTAATAGCGATAAGAGATACAACTTAATCGAAACTTTGTACAAACCAACGAAAGTAAAGACGATGCAAGTTCGACAATCACATTTTAGTCAATCTTCAACATTGTCTTAAACCTTCAAACACTACGAGAAAAAGATGGGATATCAAAACATTAGGCTTATCCTTCCTATTGAAACTCTTTTATAACCATCGCCAAAGTCTATGGCAGTTGGGAAACAATACACCGAAAGAAAAAAATTGAAGCTGCCGCGATTTTTACATTATGCGCTTTGTCCCTCCCCTGCGATCAGATTTGATGAATAGAATAAAAGGATAAATTTTTTTGTGTATTCATTTTATGTAAGAATTTTACAAGATTCCATTTTATTTGTTTGAAGGTCATAGACAACGGTTCCTGCTGAGTAGTTGATAAAGGTTGAACTTCCGTTTTGAAGTGAAACTAAAAAAATTTCTAAGCTACACTGCTATCTATAATAAAGGTAAAGGTGGAGATCCACTGAGATGGGTGCAGTCATGCGTGCTACGCCAAAGTCCCACTTATGTTGCATTTTGTTTTAATTTACAACTATACAAAAGAGGTTTCCACACTTCTCTTATATCTAAAGATGGTTTACTACAGCCACTCGGGTTCTGATGTATAGCCGCAGCTTCCTTGAATTTTCGTTTTTTCCAATGTTGTTCTCGGTGGAGAATTTTGGCTTCAGACCACTTTATATGATGTCCATGAGTCCAGGCATGGTTGGCGGCACCAGATTTTTCCGCTTTTTCTCGAGATGTGCATTTTTGGTGTTCTTTGATCCTTACGTCAAGAGGTCTCTTTGTTTCGCCAATGTAGGAGTTTTGTCCCTCGTGAGCCGACTTCTCAAAGAGATATTTGAATTGAAAGCAACGTTGATTTTATATTGTTTTCGTATTCTTCTAACTTTTTCCGAAATGCCTTTAACATAGGGGATGTTCAATATTGGTTTTCGTACTTCGTTCCTCTTCGATATTGTCCTATTTCTGCGTTATTCCAGAATTTGATCCACCAAATATACTGAATATCCGTTAGCTGTCAGGTAATTTTTGATGTGATCTTCCTCTTTCATCAAGTTTTCGTTGGAGTTGCAGAGAGTTAAGGCACCATCTACGAGATTTCTTATAATTCCTTCTTTGGTATTGTTGGAGAGACTGGTTGAATATGTGAGTATTGTCCTATGTGTGTGGCTTTTCTGTAAACTGAGGTTCAAATTTGCATGCCATTTCTTTCAAACAAAACATCTAAGAAGGGTAATTTATTTTGTACCTCTTTTTCCATGATGAGTTTAATGGTTTAATTTCATTTTGTGTCATTTCAATTATTAAAGGCATTTTTTTTTTATTTTGATATTTTGACATAGCTCTGTGTCAAGCCTTTTTTTTATCTGGTGATAAAACATACAACGCAAAAGTGCGCACTGCTCCACATCGTGTCAGGGATATTGTGAAAACCCTAAACTGTGCCTGTTCTTGCGTTGATCTTTTTTTATACTATTTCACTAGACTTCAGTTGTCAAAAATATGTTTAAGTCGATAACGTTATAAAAATTCAATTTAGCTAGACAGGGAGATCTATGGAAAATATAAAAAAATTGCCTAATGGTTTCCAGGACAAAAGTGTTGGGGAACTTCTGTTCTTTTGTATTAAATTCTTTACCAGTCTCTTATTATGTAAAATCAGAAATTTTCTAAATTATCCTGAGTTTATTCTGCAGGTTTTCATTTCAAATTTCTACAACGCAACTTTTCTTGCATGGATTAAATGTTACCAATTTCAAAATGTTTTCATTACATCCAATTATTCTAGAAAGCTTTACAAAAAATTTAAAATAATGGTGCAACTTTCAAATAACCACACCACATCAATTTCAACGTAATAACCCCGGAGAGAAATTTCATAATTAACGGAGTTTTTTTCGATCAAGGTACTCATCAGAAAATTATTTTGCTTAAAATAACGGAAAAAAATCCCTCCCTCGGAAGAGTTTATTAGCTTTGTTAAAAAGACTTAAAAGCTTATCTCATTAGGTTCGTGCACGTTATTTAAACCTGCGGAGGTGCTTTTATCTGTAGTATTAGATTACGCTTAAAATCTCGACAAGAACGTTTACTGGATAACATAATACCTTACCTGATAACCTTTTTGTTGGTGGATTAATTTTTTCCTTCTCTCTTGCCCTTATTTTATTTTTTGAAAGAATGTATCGCTTACTTTAAATAGCATAAGGTAAGTGTGAAATATTTGTAGTCCTTTTTTAATATTTTATTTATCCCTTTACTCCATGGAAATAGATAAAAAAAAGTGCAGTTTTGATAACAAAAATGTAACATTGTTTTTTTTTGCTATAAAACATATTTCGATGGTAACTCTGAAAGACCTGTGCAAAAAAAAAAATGGCGGACCATAAATGGCCACAATTTTTGGTTTTCTGAATTTATTTGAAAAAGTTATATCGAAAAATATTTCAAACAAAAGTTGTAGAGAATTAAATAACCTATCGATTCGTATAGTATAAGTTAGGTAGCGCCACTAGATTTTTTTTTTCGACAAAATTTACGGTTTTTGTTTTTTTTTTAGACATTTATTAACAAATTACTGATTTTAAATTTAACACAAATATAATTAATATCATTCTAAAAAAGTATGTCAAACCCGGAATCTGTGAGTTTTTTTATCTTCCGAGAAATTCGATGTCAAAATTGAAAATTCAACCTCAATTTTCCAGTTTTCTAATTAAGATACAATGCTCAATTTTAATGGAAATTCTTTATATTGTTTTATATTTTGAACATCTATTTAAAAAAAAATCAATCGTGGGCCGAGAAATTTTGCAAAAATCAATTTTTGGACCAAAAAACTCCCGATAACTTTTCACCAGATGGATATAATTTTTTTTAATGCGTGCATTGGATTTAGATATATCATTTCCGAACTGAAAAAAAAAATAATTTTTGATGATAAAAACGTTTTTTTTTTTTTCAAAAATTCATAATGGCATGGCAAATGAATATTAAGGGCTCAAATTTGCAGAAGAATACTTGTATTTTACCTGTGAATTTTGTGGGTCCAAGAAATACACTTCCATGCGATCTGTGAACCTTCGAAAATTGGGCCGAATCTAATCGAAAGTAGCTGCCACAGACCGCTGTCGGCGGGTTGCGATAGTTCAGGCCCATTATTCTATGCCACTTCAAAGAAACTTATACATCAAAAGTAATATTTATAATATTGCTGTTGTTTTATTAATTTATATGACAGTAACAATTTGTTTAGTCATATTAATT
This sequence comes from Diaprepes abbreviatus, assembly GCA_034092305.1. Lineage (NCBI taxonomy): Eukaryota > Metazoa > Arthropoda > Insecta > Coleoptera > Curculionidae > Diaprepes > Diaprepes abbreviatus. The sequence continues at coordinate 659,979 of JASJET010000178.1, read as the reverse complement.
ATTAATTTGTTCATTAACAAAATTTTTACAAAAAATTATAGAGAAAATCATACAAATATTTAATTATATATTACATATTCTACTGTTTTTCCTTTATATTATTATTACCTAATAGTTTATTAACAAAATTTTTACAAAAATTATAGAGGAAATCATACAAATATTCAATTATATATGACATATTATACTGTTTTTTTCCTTTATATTATTATTATATAGTTTATTAACAAAATTTTTACAAGAATTATAGAGGAAATCATACAAATATTCAATTATATATGACATATTATACTGTTTTTTTCCTTTATATTATTATTATATAGTTTATTAACAAAATTTTTACAAAAATTATAGAGGAAATCATACAAATATTCAATTATATATGACATATTATACTGTTTTTTTCCTTTATATTATTATTATATAGTTTATTAACAAAATTTTTACAAAAATTATAGAGGAAATCATACAAATATTCAATTATATATGACATATTATACTGTTTTTTTCCTTTATATTATTATTATATAGTTTATTAACAAAATTTTTACGAAAATTTCTATAAGCAATTTTGTTAATAAACTATTAGGTAATAATAATATAAAGGAAAAAAAATAGTATAATATGTAATATATAACTGAATATTTCTATGGTTTGCTCTATATTTTTTTTTGTAAAAATTTTGTTAATAAACAAATTAATACTTAATATTACTAAACAAATTGTTACTATCATATAAATTAATAAAACAATATCAATATTATAAATGATATTTGTGATGCATAAGTTTCCTTGAAGCTCCAATAAATAATGCGCCTGAACTATGGCAATCCGCCGACAGCCGCCTGCAGTAGCTATTTTCGATTAGATTCGGTAAAATTTTCGAAGGTTTACAGATCGTATGGAATTGTATTTCTTGAATCCAAAAAATTCACAGGTAAAGTTCAAGTATTAAAAAGCATCTTCTGCAAATTTGAGTCCTTAATATTCATTTGTTACGCCATTATGAATTTTTGAAAAAAGAAACGTTTTCGTCCAAAATTAAAATTTTTTTTGTTGAGATCGGAAATGATACATCTAAATCCAATGCATGGATGAAAAAAATTTTTTCTCCATCTGGTGAAAAGTTATCGCAATTTTTTTGGTGAAAAAATTGGTTTTTGCAAAATTTCACGGCTCACGATTGAAAAAAAAAGTTTTTTTAATAGGTCTTCAAAATATAAAACAATACAAACAATTTCCATTAAAATTGAGTAAATTTGTCGAAAAAAAAATATCTCGATAACTAGTGGCGTCATCTAAATTTATATTATACGAATCGATAGGTTTTTTAATTCTCTACAACTTTTGTTTGAAATATTTTTCGATTCAACTTTTATTTTTCAAGATAAACTCAAAAACCCGAAAATCGTGACCATTTTTGGTCCGCCATTTTTTTTTGCATAGGTCTTTCAGAGTTACCATCCAGATATGTTTTATAGGATGCCGAAATGAACACATTTCAACAAAAGAACCAATGTTACATTTTTGTTACTTTCATGGAGTACTTGTATTTGTAACAAATTAGGCAACAAAAGAAAACGGTAATACTTTGACGGTTGGCATGTCTTCTTCTAAATATGAAAATAATATCCTTCCTAAAATATTTCGTCCTAAGGGTTTTATTTTTTACAGAATTTTCCAATTATACCTGTCATCAAGTCATACGTTTTTTCTGCTTTAAGTTACCAGTAATGTATGAAATACGTCTATTTATTTATTCAGCCTTTTGCATCCAATTTTGGACATAGCCCTCCTCTTCTTCCTTCCATCTATCTCTTTTTTGAACTTTCTGTAAGCATCTTGGACCGATGCGTCTTTTTATATCATCATGCCTCCTCATTTGCGGTCTTCCCCGTTTTCTCTTGCCTTTCCATCTTATTCTGTCATCCTGTCGGACATTATGCCCTGCAAATTTCCGTTTCGTAGTTATTTGTTTTGTTACATCTTTCGCTTTTGTTACGCCTCGGATTCATTGTCCTAGTTAGAATTCAGGTTTGTGAGTCATAGATACTGGAAAGGCATATTGTTTGGATATTTTAGTTCAAAGATACAGGGGATATTTTTTTTTGCAGAATATAGCTCAGTGTTCTGAATGCTACCCCAGCAAGTCGAGTACGTCTATTCTGCTATTTGATTTTCCTAGCAAAGTTTTATAATCTGTCCGAGGCATATGTAATGGTTCACTTGTTTTATTCTTTCTTATCCCAAAATGACGATAATATGTTTTTCTGTATTTCATCATTGATTTAATCTTAGTATAGTTCATGTGGAGTCCTATATTTTGGACTTCTTCTGATTTTAATACCAGTACTCTGCCATCCTCATATCTGAGATGATTCAAACGTTGGCAATTTATTCTTACGCCTTTCTCACTCCAGTTCAATCTCCTAAATACGTCCTTTTTGAATCTTGTATATTCACCCGTTAACATAATTTGTTTAATACTAGAATTTATGTCCATAACAAATTTATTGAGAATGATTCTTCTATTCTAGTCTGGAACTAATAATAATTTTTATTGCGTTAGGCTTTCTCTCTGTATAATTATGTAGTCCTTATCAGGATACTTTAATAAATCAACTGTTATTTTTTGAAAGTCTGCGTTTGGCTTCACAATAGTCGAAACCTGTGATGGGTATCACACAATTTTTGACAAAGAAATGAAAAAAAGGTGCCAGTCATTCCATGTCCCAAAATAAGGATCTATTACAATTCTCCTCATTCGTTGATCTTTCACAACTCTTCTCACACGTTGGTTTATTAACCAAAAAAATGATGATTTACTAGATACGTTAGCGTGGCCTGGTGCATCTTCTGGACTAGTCATAATGTCCAAAATTATTTTCGAAATTTTAGAAATTATAGTTTCCCCTCTCTTTTTATTATGCAAAATTTGTAGGTTAAATAAAAATTAAAAATTTCAAACATAAAAAAACTCAATTTTTTTCTGCTTATCTGTCATAAAAAATGTTTACACTCAATAACCATTAAAATTATTTTTTATCCTAAACCTTTTGTTAATATTTTTCTGTAACTCCTTCTTGAGTATAGGTTTTTCCATTTAAAAATCACAAGACAATAATTTCTCTGACCTTTCGCTCTAACATAGTGAGCTTCTTCAAAGTTATGGTATATTCATATGAATGAACAGAACAGCAACTTCGTAAAAAATATATATGAAAGTCCGTGACCAAATATTAAACATTTTTGATTGAAAATTAAGATCGAGTATTTGGTGGCATAGACTCCAAAAGCCTGTACATCGTTGCCAAATCCATAGTCATCCATATTTTCACCTAAGCCTCGAACAACTGGTCCCTATTTGTGAAGTGGTTTCGGACTTTCTGTTCTAATATTTCCCAAAGGTTTTCGATGAGATTTAGGTATGAGGACCAAAACGGCCATTTCATGACAGAAACTAATTCTTCACTCAGAATATTTGTGACCAACCCGGAGTCATGTTTCGGGTCATTATCATGTTGCAAATGAAATGATATTGGTATTTTCTCTTCCACAAGCATTTGGTTTTCAAAAATGCCCTAGTAAAGAAACTTGTCCATTATGCTTTCTATTCTAAACAATGGATCCCTACCGTATCCCGAAAAGTATTCCCAGACCATGACAGATCCTCTACTATGCTTCACAGTTGGATGCAATTTAGTGTTAGAAGGCCATCGTACATATCGAATTCCGTTGAAAGCAAACAAATTAAATTTGAATTCGATACTAAAGGACACACTTTTCCATTTGGCAATTGTTTAGGATTGATGGTCTGTGGCAAATTTCAGTCGGTTCTTTATGTTCTTCTTAGAAAGTCGAGATTTTTTTGCAGGTCTTCTAGAGAACAATTGGGTCTCCACCAGCTTTCGTTTTATTGTTCTTGAACTGGTTGATGACATTTTAAGTCTCTCAGTTCACGCCTTTATTTGATTTGATGACATAAAGGGTTTTTTACAAGAAATGTATTTAATCATTCTTTTAAATCTTGGACTGCGTTTTTTTGCTGAGACATTCCCACATTCCCGATACTTTTTAATAATTATGCATACAGAAGATCTTCACATTCTAAACTGGCTAGCAATATCGGATTGGTGATCTCCCACCTGGTAAGCAGCTACAACACGGGATTTTAAGTCCTTGGAGAAATTAATTCCACTCGACCTTATGACAAATTGTTTACTTCCTCCTACTTATCAACCACAACTGAAAGGCCAGTATTGTTATAATCTAAAAATAATTGTTCATCTACTTTTGTCCATCATAGTAAATAATTTTTTTATTTGGATAGCGTATTGATAAATAATGTGAAATTTATATTTATTTTTAAATAAACATCATGGAATACTATTTAAAAACACAGTCCCAAAAAAATTCAAATATGTTATGCAACAGGAAAGGAATGATAGAACGAATATAATATATATATATATATATATATATATATATATATATATATATATACATATATGAAGTAAAATGCGAACAGTAAATGCAAACTTCTCTCCATCATATCCTTTCTGTGTTAGAGGTTGCACAGTTAGAATAAATTGTTATAAAACACAATTTATCCTATTTCACCACCATCGAGATGATGGCCTACCTGTACCACCATATCGAGAAGAAAGTCAAAACTTACCCTCCCCGCCACAGTGATACGGCAGAGGTACATGTTTCGTCTCTACTAGACTCATCAGGGTACCGACATGCACCTGGCTGTGCAAAGGACAGGTCGGAAGGAAGCATGCACATACTGAACGCGGCTTCTCCGGCTTCCCGCCGGCTGGCGTATATACGTTAATGCGGATTTCACACTGCGTTTTATAACAATTTATTCTAACTGTGCAACCTCTAACACAGAAAGGATATGATGGAGAGAAGTTTGCATTTACTGTTCGCATTTTACTTCATTCATACGCGGAGCTGCATATAGTTGTATGTTTGCTGAATATGATTTCAGCACTACAACGGCATAATGTGGATATATCCACTGCTATTGCATCTCACAGGGAGGAATCCGTGAAATCCGCATTAACATATATATATATATATATATATATATATATATATATATATATATATATATATATATATATATATATATATATATATAAATAAGTAGATAAGTTTTTGTCCGTGTAATTTAAAATAAAATAGAATAAAATATTGGCGAAGCGGACGTGAAAATTTGTCAATCTACATGATCCTCGTGTTAAAAAGTGCGGAGCACTCCAAAATATGGAAAAACTCCGGGACCGACAGATGGCGACAGCGCTGTTTCGTCCTAATATGAGACTCGTCAGGCCACCGCATTCGGTACAATCATCATCTCGCCTTTGCATCGTATAAAGCTGAATTTAAAATTAAAAAACAGCAAACAAGACGACAAAGGCGACATCTCGATGGTCCACTTGACAATATAATAACCACACAGATTAACAAAGTTTGTAAAAGAACCGTCATATGGTGGCGCGACGGTGAATTAAAACAGAAATATGTAAAATCGAGTACACGAAACGCGCTGCCCAAAGGATAGGGGTCGCATTTTTCGGTACTGGCAAGCAAGCCTACCGCTTATTTTAGCAGCCAAAGCCACGTGCCGCACCAAACGATCCCACCATGAGAGCATCGTTTAGCGTGTTTCAAAGCCAAACACGTAAATAAATAAGTAGATAAGTTTTGGACCATCGAGATGTCGCCTTTGTCGTTTGTTTGCTGTTTTTTAATTTTAAATTCAGCTTTATACGATGCAAAGGCGAGATGATGGTTGTACCGAATGCGGTGGCCTGACGAGTCCCATATTAGGACGAAACAGCGGTGTCGCCATCTGTCGGTCCCGGAGTTTTTCCATATTTTGGAGTGCTCCGCACTTTTTAACACGAGAATCATGTAGATTGACAAATTTTCACGTCCGCTTCGCCAATATTTTATTCTATTTTATTTTAAATTACACGGACAAAAACTTATCTACTTATTTATTTACTTGTTTGGCTTTGAAACACGCTAAACGATGCTCTCATGGTGGGATCGTTTGGTGCGGCACGTGGCTTTGGCTGCTAAAATAAGCGGTAGGCTTGCTTGCCAGTACCGAAAAATGCGACCCCTATCCTTTGGGCAGCGCGTTTCGTGTACTCGATTTTACATATTTCTGTTTTAATTCCCGTCGCGTCACCATATGACGGTTCTTTTACAAACTTTGTTAATCTGTGTGGTTCTTGTATTATCAAGTGGACCATCGAGATGTCGCCTTTGTCGTCTTGTTTCCTGTTTTTTAATTTTAAATTCAGCTTTATACGATGCAAAGGCGAGATGATGGTTGTACCGAATGCGGTGGCCTGACGAGTCCCATATTAGGACGAAACAGCGCTGTCGCCATCTGTCGGTCCCGGAGTTTTTCCATATTTTGGAGTGCTCCGCACTTTTTAACACGAGAATCATGTAGATTGACAAATTTTCACGTCCGCTTCGCCAATATTTTATTCTATTTTATTTTAAATTACACGGACAAAAACTTATCTACTTATTTATTTACTTGTTTGGCTTTGAAACACGCTAAACGATGCTCTCATGGTGGGATCGTTTGGTGCGGCACGTGGCTTTGGCTGCTAAAATAAGCGGTAGGCTTGCTTGCCAGTACCGAAAAATGCGACCCCTATCCTTTGGGCAGCGCGTTTCGTGTACTCGATTTTACATATTTCTGTTTTAATTCACCGTCGCGCCACCATATGACGGTTCTTTTACAAATTTTGTTAATCTGTGTGGTTCTTGTATTATCAAGTGGACCATCGAGATGTCGCCTTTGTCGTCTTGTTTCCTGTTTTTTAATTTTAAATTCAGCTTTATACGATGCAAAGGCGAGATGATGGTTGTATCGAATGCGGTGGCCTGACGAGTCCCATATTAGGACGAAACAGCGGTGTAGCCATCTGTCGGTCCCGGAGTTTTTCCATATTTTGGAGTGCTCCGCACTTTTTAACACGAGAATCATGTAGATTGACAAATTTTCACGTCCGCTTCGCCAATATTTTATTCTATTTTATTATATATATATATATATATATATATATATATATATATATATATATATATATATATATATATATATATATATATATATATATATATATTATGTCGAAAATAAAAACCATTCTTCTTCTTCAAAATCAGTTAAAAATAGTATGAACTACTCCACTGTTAAAATTTTCAGACTAGGGAGGTTCGTAGGAAATTAAAGACGTTGATCTGGAAAACAGGTTTCCAGCGATATCTCAGAGTAAATGTCTAATTTCCACGTTCTGTGCTGGTTTAGCACAGCATAATTTCGGGTAAACTTCATATTCTATAATATGTATTATTCTCTTATTCGTAGCTCGAGAAGTCTGAGTTGGTTAAGTTTGTAATCGGTTCAAAGCAAACAGTTAAATGAACATCACTCGTGTAATTCAATAAATCTATGCCCCACTTAGCACTGTAAAGGCGAGAATAATGACCAAAGGGGCCGTTTGTCAACTCTGCCTTTCTCTCTCCCCCATTTTCTTCCGAGAGATTTTAATTTAAAACGTTTCTTTCACGTTATTGTGTGATATACTTTAATTTGGAACAAATGATATTTCTTATTAAACTGTAACAATGCAGAAACCCGTATAATTTTATGAAAAGTTTTTCACCAACTGATTAAAAGTTTTGTATAGCTATAACTTCATATTATGACTAGTTTCGAGATATAAAGCATTGAAGTTAAAGTGTCGGGTTGCTTATTATATACACTACTGAGGATCAAATAAAAGATTTAGAGAAATACAGTTTTTGTATACTTATTAAATGAACCACATTTTTATAGGGAATATGTTTCTTGACTGACTTTAAAAGAGGAGTTTCTCATGTCGATGCATATATATTTTTTTTCCACGTATAATGTTGTAGAATTGTATCTACAAGAACCTAAAAAATTATGAAAATAAGATAAACATATAAAGACGGTTGAAATTCCGAAAAAAAAACTGCACGTTGTCGGCGGTAACGGCGCATAGACACCGACACGGACGGCGGCGCAGACATAAAGCTTTGGCGGACCGCGCTAAACGCTAATCGGTTCCTTTCGGAAGACCCGACGGAGTGCCGAGAAATTATAAATAGCACCCGATGCCGCGATTCGTTAGCAGAATCTGGTTGTCTTTTAAAGAGCACAGATATCTCAATTTTTTTCTACGCGCACACGAGTATCTAAGTCTTTTAAACTCAAATTTTAGTAGAATTTTAGCGCCGTCGGAAAAAATAAGCTTTTCAAAAAAAAAACCTTTCCACGTCGATTTTTTTTTTTAATTCTTGCGGAAATTATTTGAAATTAATATATAGAGTATTCATGCGCCTACTTTTACGACTATAATAATTTGCGGAACATAAAATTGCGTAAAGAAAACTTGATTTAGACATTCCCGATTGCGAATTAAATAATTTTCTATTAAGAGAAAATTAGTGATAACCTGATAGTGACATCGTTAACGAATCTAAGAACACTAAACGTACCTCGTGGCGTTCTCGCGGAAAATCCGATCTCCACTATTAATTTTCCCGAAACGACGGACGTGCATATACGACATGGCATCCCTGGTGGGGATGCCATGTCGTATATGCACGTCCGTCGTTTCGGGAAAATTAATAGTGGAGATCGGATTTTCCGCGAGAACGCCACGAGGTACGTTTCGATCGAACGCGAACGACGTATACGAGCTGTGAATGACTTGCGTATCAGGATTTTTGTCGTTTATGGTATGCGTTTGTCCCTGCATTAAGTGGTCCATACTTATAATTAATCTGACATGACCCAAATAAATCAAAATGCTGAATTATATCCCAACATTTCAATTTCCCCAATGGAACAATTTTTAAATGACATCCAAGCTTCACTTCAAGGTGGGGACCACTTAATGCAGGGACAAACGCATACCATAAACGACAAAAATCCTGATACGCAAGTCATTCACGGCTCGTATACGTCGTTCGCGTTCGATCGAAACGTACCTCGTGGCGTTCTCGCGGAAAATCCGATCTCCACTATTAATTTTCCCGAAACGACAGACGTGCATATACGACAATAACTATTAATACGAGTGAGATATTTTAGATATGTTGTCGCCTCATGTCTCACGGATGGGATGAGAACATGGTTTCTTGTAGAAACTTACCGATGTTTCACTAAAATCTCTTCTATTTTCATATTTCTGGTGGTGTACAAAATTAGTAAATATATTAGTTGTTTTAGTCCTTAATATACCTCTGTGATTTTCGAAGTTATCCGAAATAATATTGTCGATATTAGCCAAAAACAAATCGAATCTTAAGTCTTTGTGTATACACGAAACCTTTCACTTGGGCCCTAAGACCAAAATTGAGGTATTTCTCGTGGAATTATGAATGTTTGATATATTTTTGAATCAATTAGTGTCATCAGCAGCGGCGGATCCAGGCTTTCTGTTTAAGGAGGAGGAGTGGTAATATCATAAATACATAGTATTGCAAGTGAAAGCAAGTTATCAACGGGGAAGAGACAGCAGCAGTTCTGAATTTGAAGGTATTGGGAGGCGATCGGACGTGAAAGCGAGTTTTCGACGGGGAGAGGACCAACAACACTCACATTCCTAAGTAAGAGGCAGGGTCGGGTCTATTTTTCTGAATTCAAAGCTCTTGGGGGAGCGATCGCAAGTGAACCCGAGTTGTCGACGGGAGGGGAGATACCAGTAGCATTCATATTCCTAGTGTAAGAGGCGGAGTCGGGTCTATATTTCTGAATTCAGAGTATTTTGGAGGGAAGGTGATCGCTTCCCCCCTCTTTGATCCGCTACTGGTCATTAGTGAATAACCGATTATCGTTTGAATTATTTGTGTTCAACTGATTAAATTTATTTACATTTTTTTAAGTAATTATTACTGAAAGTTAATTTTTGGTCTAGTTTGAAATTGTTTTAACTTCTCTAATGAAACAAAATTATATAATTCTGATTATAAATCTTGAATAACTGATTATCTATTAAATTATGTTCTTTCAACTGATTCAATTTAACATTTTTTTTAAATGTAAAGTCTATTTTTGGTCTAGTTGACGAAATTTTTTTAAATAATCAGTTATTTGTCATCAATTTCCAGTTGCAAATAATTTGTAAAATATTCCACAATGCGCGGGAATTACTCATATTTTCGGTTATTCTGTTTTTATAAGACAATCCTCAGATATTCCAGACCATCGTCCCATGATAACGTATGCCCTTATTGTATAGTGGCGTAGTACAACACAGAGCAAACACATTCTTCAACTTTGCGAAGCTCAGAGAATGGCTTGTGTAGGAATATTGAGTGCGATGAGGACTGCTTCCACCAGGGCTCTGGAAATCCTGGTGAATCTGCCTCCTCTTCACTTATATATAGAGAACGAGGCCCTGAAGACTGTTTATCGTCTCAGTTGCCTGGGATATCTTGGAATTGGAACAGGTGGCTACTCAGGTGTTTGGGAAAGCGCGATAGAGAGGTGTCCATCACTCCCCATGCGGACAGACTACATGATGCCGTTTTTAAAACCCAACCTCTCCCTGGAGATATTTATGCCAAGTGGAGACGATTGGAAGGGAGAACAAAATCTTCCAAAAAATGGAGTCTGATGGTACACTGATGGATCTCGACAAGATGAAAGAGCTGGAGCCGGAGTATTCGGCACGAGCACAGGAGTCAATGAGTACTACGCTCTCGGATAATTTACGACAATTTTCACAGTGCCCATCTCTGTAAGAGGTTCATAGGAATAGAGTAATAAATATATGCTCAGACAGTAAGGTTACGATATTGGCACTGAAGTCTAGTGTCGTAACTTCGCGACTGATGTCTGAGTGCAAGGACGTACTAAATGGTATGACAAGGAACGGCTGCCCAGTCAGATACGTATGGGTCCCGGATCACTCGGGCATACGCGGGAATGAGGAGGCAGACCGTCTGGCAAAGTTGCGTTCGGCGACAGAACCGTATGGACTCCAACCAAACAAATTTATTGAATCGTGGAGGGGAACTCCTGGAATGAGGTGTATTAACGAACATGTAACTGAGCTTAGTGCACGGCGTACTAAGGAGCTTCTCTCCTTGGGAAGGAAAGAGCTGCGAATTGTGGTGGGATTGTTGACAAGACATTGTCACCTCAGGAGCCATCTTCATAGAATCGGTGTCGAAGACGGTCCGACGTGCAGATGATGTTTGGAGGAGGATGAAACTGTTGACCATGTTCTCAGAGAGTGGCCAGTATTCAGCGAACTGACAGAGATATTTCGAACATACAGTTTTGTTACCGGAAGCAGTTAAGCAAAGGCGATCGGCCTCGAATAATCTGCAGATATGGTGGGATGTAAAGGGCCCAATGGAGGCCTAGGCATCGATGGTGTAGTATCACCACCCTTTTTCATTCATTCATTTCTTTATTCATTCCAGACCATATCGCTTGTAACTAACACTTTTAGCATTGGTAGCAGCCTTAGCTCTATCATTCCTCCATTCTTTATATTTTGGATATATTTTAATAGTTTTTTGGGTGAATGTTCATCAAAGTTGAGTAAGAGTACTGGTATTTGAGGTTAATGTTATATATTTTATAGTCCCAGTTTATCAGGGATAATTTGTCATTTATAGTACTATAATTAATCTTTTTACTTCTAATTGTTATTTCTATAGGTTTTTGCAAGACTGAAGCCGTTAAGTAAAGGAAAATTATATAATTATCTGTGATTCTGGGTATTTCTATGACTTCAAAAACATAAAAAAATATGCCGGTATCTTTATCCTGTTTTAAAACTAGATAGTACCAAAATAGTATGATATTATTAACTACATGCTAGATGTACAAGTTTTTCACTAATTATAATGGAACAAACACAGTTATTTTATATTGTTTAAAGTGAAGCATATTCTGCAAAAATGAGTAATTAAATAATTACTCTGTGGATAGATTTTATCCGTGGAAACGAGATAGTATATATATTTTTAATACCACCCAATAAAGACTAAAAAAAATCAACCAATTATCGTGCTTGGACCTGAACTCTTACTTTAAAGTCGTTTAAATGTTTTCTTAAACATATATAAACCCAGATAATTTTTGACGGCATAAACTGAAAGATTAAACCCTCCATTAATATAGGCGCGGATCCAAGGGGAGGGAGGTTGATCCCCCCCCCCCAAAGTGCTTTAAGTTCAGGAAAATAGACCCGATTTTGCCTCTTATACTATAGTTTATTCAAGAACTAGAGGGATTAATAAATCATTAATAAATCATTTTTTACCATTTTTTTTCTTCCCAAACTACCTGTGTTCTTTAGTCCAGTGTTTTTGGCAACATCTGTTATATATATATATATATATATATATATATATATATATATATATATATATATATATATATATATATATATATATATATATATATATATATATATTTCCTAGGAATGGGTTAGAAATTTTATAATCAAAAATAATTGTCTATAATATTGGACTATTTGGGTTGGATAACAATAGACATTTGAAAGTGTGAAGTCTTAAAAAGAATTTTAATGCTCGTCATAGGCGTCGGAAGGAGGTTTATTGTATCACTAAGTATTTATGGCATAGAATATTATTTCGGTAATAAACTTAAAATAAAAAGTTTTTTTAATATTATTTTATTTCTTAATATTACATATATTACACAATATAGATAATTTTAACATATTTAACAGAAATCACAACTGTCTGCCTTTTATATTAGGAATGTGTATGCTGCTTGCACTCACTCTCCGTTGACAATTTGTTTTTCTTGCGATAGCCGCCCCCAAGAGTTTTGAGTTCAAGAAAATAGACCCGATACCGCCTCTTATACTAGGAATGTGTATGTTGCTGGCATCCCCCCCTCTCCAAAAGCTTCAAATTCAGAAAAATAGACTCGACCCTGCCATTTACACTAGAAATGTTTCCGATGTCTTCCCCCTCCCCCTTTGTCGACAACTTGCTGTCGCTTGCCATACTGTACTTTTGTGATATCACCGCACCCCCGCAAAGAGAGAGTCTGGATCCGTCCCTGCATTAATATTTATAAATGAATTTGTCAAAGAAATGCCACTCTGGTTATGTAATTAAAACCGAAGAGATAAGTGCCGAAGGAGGTCTTGACATGTGGTATATGCAGATACCATTAAAATATATTAAAATATTGAAGGATTTTTCTATTATTATAAAACAAAGGAGTAATCAAGCAAAATCACTATAATGGAATATATCGTTTGACAACATGTACAAAGAATTAATATAGCTACTGTTTTTCTTAATTGCAACAAGGAATTATTTAAATACCAGCAAAATGAATAAAATGTCGGTTCGGGGTGTAAAGGTGGAGATAAGTTTTAGTTACGGTCTGAAAATCGATTGAGCTGGTACGGTTTTGAGAGCAGTTTCTTAGAAAATTACGTGTCGTGTATAACCGCTGTCAATGAAGGTTTTATTCTGTTTTTTCATTTAATTTGTGAAGTTAAGTATTATTTTACTTGGGAATTTAGCGACTTTAATACTGTTTATTTTTAGTTCAGTTATTTTTTCGCGTTTTTATCCTTTTTTTTTTGTTATTATTTTAGAAAGCAATTTATGCGTTTTATTTTCAAAATTGGGTTTGCTACATCTTTCTTCTTATTAGAACAGTCAACAAGAACAAATATTCTAGTATTCCGAAATTGTTACTCACTATTATAAGTTTCTCATTGTAAATAGTTTCGTTTTCTATTTATTTTTGTTAATAGATTTAAGTGTTTTGAGAAACTTATTTGTGTAATTTATTAAAAACCATCATACAAAGAAATTCGCGGTCGCGCCGTTGTGAGATCTTCAAATCAAGAGGCGTCTCCTGTCCAGTTAAGACAGCAGCTTTTTCTGAGTCCTGAACTTGTGGTTCATGGTACTGCTAAGCCCTAAATAATATCTAGTTTAGAACTAAAACTGCAAAACTCAAGAGGAACGATCAAACTTCCAGAGAGCCTTTATTTTTTTGATAATTATTTATAGGATTCTAAAATACCTACAGGTTAATTTGTTACAGCAGAAGATTGTAGGCCTACCAGCCCTACGCTACCACCGTAAATCATTTGCAGAAGTCTACGATCAAATGCTCTGACATAATCAAAATATACATACCCTTAGTTTTTTAACAAATTCACCAAATTATATTGCACGCAGTTACGTCATACCACAACTCCGGCGCCCTATCGAAAGCTAGGGAGTGTTCGGGTACTTCCGGCATACGTATACATTGACTATTATGTTTCATTCGACAGTATACGAGCACTTATCCACTTTAGGCGGGACATCCACTTTAGGCTACCCTCCCGTAAAGTTGTATATTATCAATTGAAATTTTTTGCGAATCAAGTTATTAAGACGTATATTTACGAAAAAAATTTAACAAATCATAATAATCAGGCATTTGCGTTAACGTGTTGTTCATACCTTTTAAAGATACCCTGTAGTTTATTTTTTCATATGCGTTGTTAAAACATTATTCATTGTAAACAGTATTGTTTTTTATTTGTTCTTTCTTGCTTTCTTCGACTTTTTTACGAATTATTTACGTTTTGTTTCACTTCTAACTTTCAACGTACAAATAAAATGAAACTCAAATATTTGTTTGATAACACAAACATAAATCCAATAAAATTTTCCTTATATTTACACTAACAATCTCGATTCATTTATTACATAAAATGTCTTGTAAAAAAATCTTATAAATTTTCTCATTCTTAAAGAGTTTATTTTACGAAAAAAAAACTGTTTACTTACTTTTAACAAAAAAATCCATTCTCCCTTCTAAAGTAATCTTTTAATTTCAGCAAACATGCCAGAAGGCACCCAGACTTCGACGCGTCGGTTCTGCGGCAGCGAAGGGCGCCGAACAGGACTTTTTCAATCAACTCCAGCGACGGGACCCCTTCGGAAGCGTTGTCGGATTCTGTGCCAAGTCCGTAGGCGAAAAGATAATATATTCATACAATACATGTTGTGTAAATAGAAAAATATATTATATACTGCTTCTGTTAAGGCTGTTGTTTTATTTGCTTTTTTAGTTAAAGGTTTTTTAAGATATTCAAGCTAGTTTACAGGGTTATTCCTTATGACAAGCTTTGATGATTTAATTATATTACTTACAGAAAAAACCGTTATAAAAGGGGGACAGACAGTATATTCTCTGCGAATTCCACTGCACAGAAAACAACTGTCTACTTAAAATCCCCATGTCGCAAAATATCGGCAGGATATTACCCGCATAACGGCAGTAAGGAGAATAAAATAATTTTTCCAAATACATAGACCGTCAAACTATTTATTTTTAATAAATTTCCTTCCGCTCCGGGGTATATTGATTATGGTCGTTTGTACTGTTTAAGATAACAGTCCGGTACCAAGATCTGCGGGTAATATCCTACCGATATTTTGCGACATGGGGATTTTAAGTAGACAGTTATTTTCTGTGCATTTTGCTCTCGGTTCGTTATAGCTCCACTGATAAGACCATTAGGTGGTCGAAACTAGTATGGATAGAGAACCAGAGTGGAATTCGCACACTGAAAAAACCCTATCGTATAATCAATGTGATACCCATTCAGTCAATGATACACTCTATTCCGTATTCCGCAATTATAATATTATTTACAACAATAACTATCACATCATTGTTCCCTAAAGGTATATTACCATTGATTTAATGAAAAAATTTCATTGAATTGCAATGCTGTAATTAAATATTGTAAGCATTGGTTTTAACAATATACAGGGTGATTCAAAAATCGATCACGAAACTTAAGGGGGTGATTCAACTTGACAAAATAAGGGTAGAGCTTCATATAATTTTTTTTCAAAATGTCATTCGTTTTCGAGTTACAAGCCGTCCAAGTTCAAGTTTTTATTTTTTGTTTTTTGAATTACTCGCTTACAGGAAAACCGATTTGACTAATATTTGAAAGATAGGCTAAGTCTTCTGCGCTTCATCATTTTAGTAACAATTCACATTGATTGTTTGCCGCTAGAGGGCACTTTACCTACATTGAAAATTGTTTTTTTGTCATCATTTTTTAGTGTTGACAGCTACAGTAGTTTTTGGCATAATTTCTGAAAGACTGATGCCAGGCCTTTAAAAAAGGTGCTCCTTATTTACATCGCTAAACCCAACGGTTTAGACGTAAATCACCCTTAAAAATTAAGTGGTAAATTTACTTTTCTCATTTCATTACCACCAGCTACCAGGTAAATAGCTATCAAAGTATACTAGAGCTGTCAGTTTAACATCAAATAAATTCGCTTTTTAAACTATTTAATTTATAATTTTAAAATAACTAATAATGGCTAATCAGTAAATATTCATATTATGGATTATTGCGATATACATTTAATTGATAAAAATTAATGAAACAGTACTAAACAAACTAAAAAAGATTCTCAAAATGTCCCCCATTTTCTTCAATACATTTCCTAACACTCTTCAAAAAATGTCGCCTAACTCGATGAAAAATTTCTGGTGTTTCTTTAATAATTTGCCACTTTTCGATTATCCTGAAGCGAAGATCCTCGACGTTGATTACTGGAATATCGTACACCAATTGTTTCAAATGACCCCAAAAGAAAAAATCCATAGGATTAAGGTCTGGTGACCTCGCTGCCCATGCCAATGGTCCACTTCGTCCTATCCATCGCTCAGGATACGTTGCATTCAAATACTGTCGGACACGTATACTAAAGTGGGGCGGAGCTCCGTCTTGGAGGATCCACATGTTGGCCCTTACTTCCAATGGCACATCTTCCAGATACAATGGGAGACGATTTTGGATAAAATCTAAGTATACGTCACCAGTTAATGGGCCATCAAAGAAATGAGGACCAATAAGGTAATCTCCTATTATCCCTGCCCACACATTTAGTGAAAATCTACGCTGATGTTTCGTTTCTACCACATTGTTTGGGTTCTCGTAACCATATGTGTGGATGTTGTGTAGATTTGTTATGCCATCACGAGTGAAACCAGCTTCGTCAGTGAATAATATGACGCCAATTAATCGATTATCGTGTTCATACTTAGCTAGGATCTGATTGCACATTTCCAACCGTCTCGGCCGATCATCGTCATAAAGAGCCTGCACCTTTTTTGAATGAAACGGGTAGAGTTGTTCTTCTCTTAGTATCCTCCATGAACTAGCCTGACAGAGCCGCACTTCATTCCCAATTTTTCTAGTACTAATACCTGGATTATCTTCAATAATTTCAAGCACTCTTTCTTCTTGTTGCACGTTTCTAGCAGTTCTAGGTCTTCCCCTATTTCCATTATAACTTTTAAAGGAACCACATTCCGCAAGCCTCCTGTGCACACTGGAAAATGTTTGAGCATGAGGGATATTTCTTTCCGGATAACTCTCCATATAATATCTTCTTGCCAACTCTGCATTACCATTTGCTTTTCCATAACAAAAATGGATATCACAATATTCGATATTTGAATATTGGTGATTAGCCATTATTAGTTATTTTAAGATTATAAATTAAATAGTTTAAAAAGCGAATTTATTTGATGTTAAACTGACAGCTCTAGTATACTTTGATAGCTATTTACCTGGTAGCTGGTGGTAATGAAATGAGAAAAGTAAATTTACCACTTAATTTTTAAGGGTGATTTACGTCTAAACCGTTGGGTTTAGCGATGTAAATAAAGAGCACCTTTTTTAAAGGCCTGGCATCAGTCTTTCAGAAATTATGCCAAAAACTACTGTAGCTGTCAACACTAAAAAATTATGACAAAAAACAATTTTCAATGTAGGTAAAGTGCCCTCTAGCGGCAAACAATCAATGTGAATTGTTACTAAAATGATGAAGCGCAGAAGACTTAGCCTATCTTTCAAATATTAGTCAAATCGGTTTTCCTGTAAGCGAGTAATTCAAAAAACAAAAAATAAAAACTTGAACTTGGACGGCTTGTAACTCGAAAACGAATGACATTTTGAAAAAAAATTATATGAAGCTCTACCCTTATTTTGTCAAGTAGAATCACCCCCTTAAGTTTCGTGATCGATTTTTGAATCACCCTGTATTAAGGTTTATTTCAATAGAAATTTGGATGTTGATTGAATTATATATTTAATTTGAGGAAACATGAGTGGATTTGCGAAAAAATTGTTAATATTTTTTTAATTGTTCTGTTAATTGAAAGAAACAGTCGTGAATGTTGAATAAATAGGTATGCTTTTATTTTAACATTACGAACTTTTTGCTCTAAAACTAACTTTCATTGATATATTGTCATCGTCGCATTAGTTTTATTAACGTTCTTTTTGCCTCAATTTTTGTTTAATATGATGTAAAAAATAATAATGTTCATCAAATATTAATAATATTTTTAAAAAATATTAGCTTTTTTAGAATATATCCAATAAAATTTATTTATTTGATTATATTTAGGTTGCAAGCAAAATAATACACATAATTGTTGCAAAAATCTTTTATTATTACTTTTTTTATATGATATGGTATACTATGCACAGGGTGTCCCATTAATACGAGGATGGGATATACCTTAATTTTTGTTGAAGCTAACTCCAAAAACAAGAAGAAGAAGAATCTACTTGTACATTCAAATAAACTTTTTGTAAAAATTGTTGACAGCATTTTAACTGTTTTTATTTAAGTAAATCAATAGTCACCTACTGATTTATTAGTTATAAATTATAAATATATGCGATCTTTTAAATAATAAAATTAAAAATGTTTTAAGTATTCCATTTTTTTGGAATATTCTGAAAATCAAAAAATATTTTTAAATAGGTGTAAATTTATTAAGTAAAAGAAAGAATACAACTCTGTTCATACTAATACAATTATCCATAACAATATGACTGACAGTAACGAATTTGCTATTACTGATCCCAGTACCGTTGCTTTTAAAAACAAAATATCGCACAGTATAAATAATAAATGCATGTATTTTGAAATTTACTTACCATTAGAAATTTGTACAAGAGATTCCAGACCCACAAAATTTTAAAGCTATACGCTATAAGCTACAAGGCTTCCAAAAAACAAACTTTTGAAGACGCAGAGAAAAACAATTCATGGAGTTTTTTGTGACGGGAAAATTTTTCGTTTTAGGTATCAATTCGTAGTATTCGGATACATTGATCACAAATCTAGCCTCAAAATATCAAAATTCAAATTGACAGATCCAATATGGCGGCCAATAACTCCAAAAATGCATATTATCGCTATAAAGTAGAGTACAAATTGAGAAATGAAAATGATGACTCATCCGGCCATTGCATCGGGTACAATGCTTCATCGCGCAGTCATCCCCTATCTACCATTTTTAAAATGAAAAAACGGTAGACAAGACACGAATAGTAACATCTCGACAGATTATTCAATAACAGAAGAGTAACATGGTGTCGCTTCAATGATCTCTTTATGAGGAGTGCTTGTTTTTAAGCCAACAAATAGAAAATTCTAGGCTGTTCGGACATAAATTGTTGGTAAATATTATTTTGTTTTAGAAAGGGCGGAGAAATCCAAGACAATGGACAAGCTTTGGCAATGACGACAGCGCTGATTCGTGCAGGGTTGTAGATTACGAATTTAAAAAATCGGACAATATTAAATGTTTTGTCCGTCATATTATCAGCGTTAATTTGAATTCGCTTCTTTTTACGAGTTGGTTAAAATTACCACAATTTCAGGGTTGCCGAATTCTAGCCCTGGCTACGTTAAGCTCGTAAACTTTTCGATATGCCATTTTGAAGTCATTCAAGCTATTTCAATTAAACTTTACTATTTTCTTCGATTTGAGAGTTTCTAACTTAAATATATAATTTTTTTTGTATTTTGTCAAGGCTTAATCACAGTAGAAATTGAATATCCAATGGAGAAAGAAAGCAAGCACAATTTACCTTAAAATTTGCCTTACCACTATTGGAAATGATATTATGGTAATTATTTAAAATATATCATGCATTTTAGGGCATAGAAAATGGAATCGAAATGTCGGAGAAACGATTAATTTTTGAGAAATTTCCTTTATTCATATTTACTTACTTTAGAAAGTAGTAAAAAAATATCTTTTCACGTAGTGTATTATGTTCGTGGGGAGAAATAGTTTCACTTCCTCGAGCATCAAGATAATCGATTCCAAAAATTTAAGTATTTTGCATAACAGTGCCATGCATAGCAGGTGAAACCCTGCTTCAGTTTTACCCATTTTTTCGAGATAGTATCTTAGAGAGCACTATGCTTTGAAGAAATTTACTACAACTACAACTCGAATATTTGGTTTTGAGAGATTAAGAAGCATTCTTACAATCTTTAGCGATGGATTTCAAAATTGGCTGTTTCAAGGACATCAAAAAATCACCTTTTAAAAATGAGACAAATTCTACTAGTCCAAATGGAAATTATATCAGTAAATAAAATCGAAAAAAATTTTTATAAAAAAATTGACCCGTCTTCTAAAAGTGCTCTAAAAAATGAAAAAAAAAATATAAATTTTTATAAAAATTGAACTTTTTGAAGTCGGCGCTAAACTAATACTTGACAAAATATGATTTGCATAAACAAATTAAAAATATTTTATTTGTAATTGTTTTCTTCTCATAATTTGTATATATTAGTAGTTATTTTTTTCATTAACAAATAATTTGGCGCCGACTTCAGAAAGTTCAATTTCATATAAAAATTTTTCTATTTTAAGTTTTAGAATTCATTTTGATATCCATAAATTATTTGAACTAAGTACTAATTGAGATTAGTGTACCTCGCGATGACTCCAAGGTAGCAAAAAAGTACCCATTTATCCAAAGTTGTAAATCACCCTAAAATGAACCACTAAAAATTCTTTGGTTCTTAGCGTTTTCCAAACACCAGTAAAATTGTGTCAAACAAATATTTCGTCTGTCGTAGATTAGTAATATAGGCCCCGAAACCTTCCAATATCGATGTTTAAAGAACCTGAGATGTAAATTTCTTAGCACGATATATTTTATACTGCATATTGAGTTTGTATGCGCCTCAAGAACCCCACAATAACAATTTTAGACAAAATCGGAATATGTAAAATTTTCTGTCCCTCATATTGTATCTTCTCAACCCAACAGTTGTAAAAAATTAATTTCATATTCGTAATACACGACCCCCAAAACCCTCTAATAGCAAATTTGAAAAAACGCGAATAAGGTAAAATTTTCAACCCATCATATTGCATCCGCTATATTAAATTTCAAAAAAATTATTTTAGGTCCTAACCTCATCTAAATCTAAACCCTTCAAAGCCCCCTAGTACCAATTTTGGACGAAATCCGGAAATTTAAAATTTCTGGACTTATATTCGCCATTTAGATCCTCAAAAACGATTCACTCCCATCTTTGAACAAAATCAAAAAATGTAAAATTTTTAGTCCGTTATCTTGGATTTGCCATACTGAATCCTGAAAAAATATTTTAAAATTCATAATTTACATCCTCAAGAACCCCCTATATCAGTTTGGGAGAAAACCGAAAAATGTAAAATTTTTAAGACACCATATTGAATCTGCCAGATCGAGTTTTTCAAAAAATATTTTAGATTCATAATTAACACTAACAAAAATACCCCAATACTGATTTTAGACAAAATCGGGAAATGTAAAATCTTTTATCCGCTATTTTGGATCCGCCATATTGAATTTTTTAAAAATAATTTTAGATTAGTTATGTACGACCCTGAAAACTCCCTCGTACTAATTTTGAAGAAAATCGGACAAAATTAATTTTTTCGTCCCCTATATTAGATCCACCATATTGAATTTTTTAAAAATAATTTTAGATTAGTTATGTACGACCCTGAAAACTCCCTCGTACTAATTTTGGAGAAAATCGGACAAAATTGATTATTTTGTCCGCCATGTTGGATCCGCCATATTAAATTTTTTAAAAATATTTTGGATCCATTATGTGCGACCCCGAACACTCCCCCACACCAATTTTGGAGAAAATCAGACAAAATTAATTTTTTGGCCGCCATATTGTCAGCGCCATCTTGGATATTACCGCATCAATTTCGTCCAAAAAAATATGAGACCACCGCAGCAACTTCCTGAATATAACGAAAAAAATTTCATTCAAATCAGTGTCGCCGTTCCGGAGTAATCGGTGTATATAAATAAAAAAAAAAACATTCATAGTCGACGAATTGAGAACCTCCTTCTTTTAGAAGTCGGTTAAAAACTAAACCTTTATCAGGATAGCCTTACACTTCAGTTATATTAAAACAAACTTTTTTTTTTGTTTTTTTCTGATGTGGTTTTTGTCTGATGTAGGTTAAAAAATAGAAGTTTAAAAAGACACTCAGTTCTAACTTATAAAATTGTGAACATGAAAATACCCTGTAAATATTTTGCTTCAATTATTTACGATTTAATTCATTTTCCTGATAACAATTTATTAATTTCTTAAGTAAACAGAACAGAATACATTTTGTTTTCCTACAAGTGTTTTATTTAATTTGAAATCGTGAAATTCTGAACAAAACGTGTTAAAATGCAGTTGGTAAAATTATTTATAATTATTACTTTTATACAAGTATTTGGAAATGAAGAACATTTCAAAGAGCCAACTGCTGCTGAAAGAGTTGTAGAAGAATTTTTTACTAAAAATATTTCAATTCTAAATAAAAATAGTTCAACGTTTATTTACTGGAACTCAACAATTGAAAAATATTTGGTAAATCGGTGGATATTATATATTAAAGGCTTAGGAATTGGAACTACGGCAACATTAAATACAAACGAAAATTTTGTTTATCAAAATCATCCTGAACTAATCCATTTTTTTGTCTTAGTTAAGAACCTGGATGATTTACAACATAATGATTTGAAATTTTTAAATAATACATTGCTATGGTCAGACAAGACCAATTTTTATGTTTTTGCATCGAATAAATTCACTGGAGATTTGCATAATGTAGCCCCAGTACTATGGAACAAATATAGAATTTTAAACTACGTTTATATATACTTAAATGGATCTGAAAAATTAAGAATTGTATTTTATAATCCTTTCAAACCAAAGATCGTTGATGTATCAGGAAAACAGAGCTTCTCAGAAAAAAATTTATTTCCATACAAACTGAAAAATCTTTATCATTATACAATTTCTGCAAGCCTAGTTCAATCATTTGGGCTGAGTTTGTACAAGGGGGAGTGCAGAGGAATCGACTGCGAACTAAAAAATCTCTTTTTTAAGGGTCTGAATGCAACAGAAAAGATTATTCTTACTGACCATAAACGTTTTTATGCTCAAATTCACGATTTGGTGACAAATAAAGTTGACCTTATATTAAACCCTATGTTTATTATGCCAGATATGGTTCAGTATATATCTTATACTGTCAATCCACAGTCGTTAATATTTTTAGTACCTAGAGCTTCATCCCGTAATTATTTGGACCTATTTTTATTACTTGGATATTTCTGGATGATTTTATTTGTTTTCATGGCTCTACTTTTATATTCATCAGAAATACTACTGCTACATATTTTCAATAAAAAATCTCAATACAATACCAAATATAAATTTACTTTAAAGTTTCTTCTGTTAAACTTATCAGTCTTGATAATAACGTTTATGAGCATTTTTCAAGTTTGTTTAATAGCTAAAATTGCATATTTTATGCCCAGAAATGATATTAATTCTATTGATGATTTATCCAAAAGTGGTTTAACTGTTTATGCCAATAGCCAGGAAAAGATATTTTTACCAAAAGAGTTACGGAAACAACTTAAAGTGATTTCCGATTTAGAGAAACTAGAAAAGCTTAATTCACGTACTCCAAATGCAGCTGTTGTTATCATAAACTATATATACAGAGTTTTATCTAGCGATGAATATCATAGCATTGTAAATAAGGGACGTTACCATAAGTTAAAACAACAAATTTATGTTGGACCTGTTACTTACTTAATAAAAAAGAACTCACCTTTTCGAAAGTCTTTTATCAGGCATATTATCAGACGCTTAGAAACTAAAACTGCCATATTTCCGAAAATTGATATTAAGTTTACAAGAAAGAGGTGTCACACAAAAATTTTACGTCTAAGAAATTTCTTTTCTATTTTTGGTATTATAGCCATTGGACATATACTCTCTATTGTTGTATTTTTTGGAGAATTAATCATAAACCGTTTACAAACTCGCAGAAGAAGAACAACCTTTACCTGGCGTTTGTAAATATGAGGATTATCTACAATAACATAATATAAATTATCTGGGCCAATAAATTATTGAAATTTAACTTATAGCGACTAATGCATTAGAATAAAATATGAAATCCACCAACAATTATATAAAAGAAATAAGAAGATTTACATGATATGAATAAACGAAAAAGGAAAAGGATACAAAGTATCTGGTAACAAAAGGATAATAAAATAATTATTTTGAACATTTAGTATATTCAATCATATTCACATGCATGCTGATTAAGTTCGTTAACAATAGAATTATTTATACTAAAATTCCTATCAGAGTTTTTTGCACCAAATTTTATTCTACCTTTAATAACAAAAGAAGCCCGCCTAAGTGGTGCAGTGGTATGAAAATGGTATTGTACCACTTATAGGCCAGTCAAAATAAGATTTAGCAAAAAAAAAATAATTTGTTGCTGCAAACTGAATATTTTGGTTAATATCATAACTAATGAAGGAAAAATAATCCGAACCACCGGTGACCTACTGGGGTGAAATGGGGGTGATTTTTAAGGATAAAAAACAGTTTTTTGCGATTTCCGGCTAGACTACGCATCTTATCGAAAAAAATTAAATGCCAAAGTTGTAGGTAGTAAGCGGATCTACAACTTTCATAGAATTCCTTGGATTCCTTCTGAGGACTGGCTCAGGAAGATCGGTTTCTAAACTGAATACGATTATTCTGTGATTTGAAATAGAAAGTTTATTCAAAACCCTCCAGTTTCCTACTGCGTCTGTTAAGCCTGGTATGCTTAGTGTAATAACTAAATACTTCCGTTACCGTTGTTATAAATGTAAGGGTATTTCCCATAGTGTTTATGATAAGATTACATTTGAAGATGTATTCTAAAACTTACTCACCTCTTTCATTGGTGTCCTTGCTACCCCGAATTGTATGGTGAGCGTTGATATCACACCCCAATAGTAGTGGCAGTTTCTTTTCCTGGCTGTATTTTACCAATCTTTACACTTCTGACGGTTAAGCATGCCCGTCCCCTAAGAAGTAGCATGATGCTATGATGATCTCTAGCTTTTCTTCCTCAGTTCGAGATATTCTGGAATTGGAACGAGGTCTCTGGTTAAAAATTCTAAAGGATAAAAATAATTAATATTTTTTGTTATCATCATACATGTTCTGGTTGTGTCATATTGTTACCTGATTTCTGTTGACTCAGGAAGATTTTACGGAGCTAATACAGTATTGTCTGTCACCCAAAATCTCGTCTTTATTTACTAACCATTTTAAAAAATCTTCTAAAATTTCAATACCACAAAAATGTGGGCGAGAATTATTGAAATTGTAAAAAAGAGGAGATAATTATTTTTAATTGGCTAATTTTACGAATTTTTGAACATCGTTGTTGCTTTATATTTTGAACACGTCAAGAATATTTCAGTTAAAGTATTGCCTCGTTTACTTCTTTCAGGTCATTTTTCAGCTGCAGATGATGCTTAGCTCGTTCTCTGGCCTAAATAGGTGCTAAGTTTATTTTCAGATTGGTGCTGTATTTTGTTCAATACGTTTGCCTAGGATCCTTCCGAGGACTAGCTCAGGAAGATCGATTTCTAAACTTAATATGATTATTCTGTGAGCTCAAAGAGAAGGTTCATTCAATACCCTCCAGATTCCCACAACGTTTATTAAGCCTGGTGTGCTTAGTGTAATATTTAGTACTTCTTTCCTTAGCCTTGTTACAAATGTACGGGTATTTTCTATAGTGTTTTGATAAGACTACATTTGATCTAAAAATTGCTTTGATTGGTTTCCTTGCTACCCCAAATTGTGTTGTGAGCATTGACATCACATCTCAATAGTAGTGGCAGTCCCTTTTCCTGACTATACTCTACCAATTTTTATACTGCTGATGGTTGAACAGGCCCGTCTCCTGAGAAGTAGCATGAGGTTATGATGATTTCTAGCTTTTCTTCTTCAGTTCGAGATATTCTCAAATTGAAACGAGGTCTCTGGTTAAAAATTCTAAAAGATAAAAATAATTGATATTTTTTGTTACCATCATACATGTTCTGGTTGTGTCATACTGTTACCTGGTTTCTGTTGACCCAGGAAGATTTTACGGAGCTAATACAGTATTGTCTGTCACTGAAAATCTGGTTCTTATTTACTAGCCATTTCTAAAATTTCAATACCACAGAAATATGTGCGAGAATTATTGAAATTGTAAAAAAGAAGAGATAATTATTTTTAACTGGCTAATTTTACGAATTTTTGAACGTTTTTGTTGCCTTATATTTTTAAAACGTCAAGAATATTTCAGTTAAAGTATTGCCTCATTTACTTCTTTCAGGTCATTTTACAGCTGCAGATGATGCTTAGCTCGTTCTTTGGTCTAAATAGGTGCTAAGTTTATTTTCAGATTGGTGCTGTATTTAAATTCAATACGTTTTCCTAGGATCCTTCTGAGGACTGGCTCAAGAAGATCGGTTTCTAAATTGAAAACGAACATTCTGTGATCTGAAAGAGAAGGTTTATTCAATACGCTCCAGTTTCCTACTACGTTTGTTAAGCCTCGTGTTTTTAGTGTAATATCTAGTACTTCTTCCCTAACCCTTGTTACAAATGTACGGGTATTCCGTTTAGTGTTTGTGATAAGATTACATTTCAAGATGTATTCCGAAAGTTGTTCACCTCTTGGACTGGTGTCCTTGCTACCCCAAATTGTGTTGTAAGCGTTGGCATTACACCCCAATAATAGTGGCAGTTCCTTTTCCTGGCTGTACTCTACCAATCTTTGCACTTTTAATGGTGGTACAGGCCCGTCTGAGAAGTAGCATGATGACATGATGATCTGTAGCTTTTCTTCTTTAGTTCGAGGTATACTCGAATAGGAACGAGGTCTCTCGTTAAAAATCCTGAAAGTCAAAAATTATAAATATTTTCTTACCATATATATGTTCTGGATGTGTCATAACTGACACGATATATTACCTTGGCATCTTTGCAATGTAATGTTTTTCTGTGATTTCTGTTGACCCAGATAGATTGTTTCTTATCCAAAATCCTATTTACTAACCATTTTAAAAAAATCTTCTAAAATTTCGGTACCACAGAAATATGTGTGAGCATTATTGAAATTGTAATAAAATTTTTATAAAAAAAATTGAACCGATTTCTAAAAGTGCGCTAAAAAGTGAAAAATTACTATAAATTTTTATATGAAATTGAACTTTTTGAAGCCGGCGCCAAAACAATACCTGGCAAAATGTTATTTGCATAAACAGATTAAAAATAATTTATTTGTAATTGCTTCCTTACCATACTTTGTATATATTAGTAGTTATTTATTTCATTTACAAATAATTTGGTGCCGACTTCAAAAAGTTCAATTTCATATAAAAATTTATAGTTATTTTTCACTTTTTAGGACACGTTGAGAAGACGGTTCAATTTTTTTATAAAAATTTTATTTTTCTATTTTTAGTTTTAGAATTCATTATGATATTCATAAATTATTTGAACTAAGTACTAATTGAGATTAGCGTACCGTGCAATGACTCCAAGATGGCAAAACAGTACCCCATTTTTCCTAAAAATTCTTTGGTTCTTAGACTTTTCCAAATACCAGTAAAATTGTATCAAACAAATATTTAGTCTGTCATGGTAAATCCACTATCTTAAATTTTAAATTAATTTTAGATTGGTAATATAGACCCCAAAACCTTCCAATATCGATGTTTAAAGAACCTGAGATGTAAATTTCTTAGCTCGATATATTTTATGCTGCATATTGAGTTTGTATAAGCATCAAGAACCACACAATATCAATTTTCAATATTTAAAAAACCTGAGATGTAAATTTCTCAGCTTGATATATTTTATACAACATATTGAGTTTGTATATGCCTCAAGAACCCGGCGATATAAATTTTAGACAAAATCGGAATATGTAATATATAAAATTTTCTGTCCCTCATATTGTATCTAATCAACCTAATAGTTGTAAAAAATTAACTTCGTATTCGTAATACACGACCCCGAAATCCCTCTAATACTAAATCTGAAAAAATGAAATAAGGTAAAATTTTCAACCCACCATATTGCATCCGCTATATTGAATTTCAAAATAATTATTTTAGGTCTTAATCTAATCTAAATCTAAACCCTTCAAAGCCCCCTAGTACCAATTTTGGATGAAATCCGGAAATTTAAAATTTCTAGACTTACATTCGCCATTTATATCCTTAAAAACGCACCCTTTCAACAAAATCGAAAAATGTAAAATTTTTAGTCCGCTATCTTGGACTTGCCATATTGAATCCTGAAAAAATACTTTTAAATTTATAATTTACACCCTCATATTGAATCTGCCAGATTGAGTTTTCCAAAAAATATTTTAAATTCTTAATTAACACTAACAAAAATACCCCAATACTGATTTTGGACCAAATCGGGAGATGTAGAATTTTTAATCCGCCATCTTGGATTCGCTATACTGAATTTCTTAAAAATAATTTCAGATTTGTTATGTGCGACCCCGAAAACTCCCCCGTACCAGTTTTGAAGAAAATCGGACAAAATTGATTTTTTCGTCCGCCGTATTGGATCCGCCATATTGAATTTTTTAATAATATTTTGGATCCATTATGTGCTACCCCGAAAACTCCCCCATACCGATTTTGGAGCAAATCAGACAAAATTAAATTTTTTGGCCGTCATATTGTCAGCACCATATATTACTGCACCAATTAATCCAATGTGATATGGGACCACCGCAGTAACTTTCTAAACATAAGGTAAGAAATTTCATTCAAATCGGTGCCGCCGTTCCGGAGTAATCGGTGTACAAACATAAAAAAAACATACATACTCGACAAATTGAGAACCTCCTTCTTTTAGAAGTCGGTTAGAAAGGAGGAAATAACTTTTTTTTTAATTAGCTAATTTTACGAATTTTTGAAAGTTTTTGTTGGCCAACATTTTTAACATGTCAATAATATTTCAGTTAAAGTATTAAACAACCTAAGAAACTTGTCTAGTTTTCTTTCCGATTATTAAAAAAAGGGGGGTTTAAATGAACAGTTTTCCATATATATCATTGATCTTAAGAGTAAGCACACGATTTTAATTTATAAATTTTCTATCTTAATAATACCCTGTAAAAACTTATTAAATATTTTTCCTTCAATTATTTATGATTTAATTCACTTTCATGATAACAATTTATTAATTTCTTAAGTAAATAAAACTCAACACATTTTGTTTTCCTTCAGGTGTTTAATTAATTTGAAATCGACTTGTTCCGATATAAAATCTTTCAGCTAAAAATCTGTTAAAATGCAGTTTGTAAAATTATTTATAGTTGTTACTTTTATACAAGTATTTGGAAATGAGGAACATTTTATACAGTCAAGTGTTGCTGAAAGAGCTGTAGAAGAATTTTTTACCCAAAAAATTTCAATTGATAAATCAGTTAATACTATATATTAAAAGCCTTGGAGTTGGAACTACGGTAATATTAAATACAAAAGAAAATTTTGTTTATAAAAATCATCCTGAATTAATTCATTTTTTTGTCTTAGTTAAGAACCTGGATGACTTGCAACAAAATAATTTGAAATTTTTAAATAATTCATTGTTATGGTCAGACAAGACCAATTTTTACGTTTTTGCATCGAATAAATTTACTGGAGATTTGCATAATATAGCCCCAGTACTATGGAACAAATATAGAATTTTAAACTACGTTTATATATACTTAAACGGATCTGAAAAATTAAGAGTTGTATTTTATAATCCATTCAAACCAAAGATCGTTGATGTATCAAGAAAACAGAGCTTCTCAGAAAAAAAATTTTTTCCATACAAACGGAAAAATCTTTATCATTATACAATTTCTGCAAGCCTAGTTCAATCATTTGGGCTGAGTTTGTACAAGGAGGAGTGCAGAGGAATCGACTGCGAACTAAAAAATCTCTTTTTTAAGGGTCTGAATGCAACAGAAAAGATTATTCTTACTGACCATAAACGTTTTTATGCTCAAATTCACGATTTGATGACAAATAAAGTTGACCTTATATTAAACCCTATGTTTATTATGCCAGATATGGTTCAGTATATATCTTATACTTTCAATCCACAGTCGTGAATATTTTTAGTACCTAGAGCTTCATCCCGTAATTATTTGGACCTATTTTTATTACTTGGATATTTTTGGATGATTTTATTTGTTTTCATGGCTCTACTTTTATATTCATCAGAAATACTACTGCTACATATTTTCAATAAAAAATCTCAATACAATACCAATTACAAATTTACTTTAAAGTTTCTTCTGTTAAACGTATCAGTCTTGATAATAATGTTTATGAGCATTTTTCAAGTTGTTTTAATAGCTAAAATTGCACATTTTATGCCCAGAAATGATATTAATTCTATTGATGATTTATCCAAAAGTGGTTTAACTGTTTATGCCAATAGCCAGGAAAAGATATTTTTACCAAAAGAGTTACGGAAACAACTTAAAGTGATTTCCGATTTAGAGAAACTAGAAAAGCTTAATTCACGTACTCCAAATGCAGCTGTTGTTATCATAAACTATATATTCAGAGTTTTATCTAGCGATGAATATCATAGCATTGTAAATAAGGGACGTTACCATAAGTTAAAACAACAAATTTATGTTGGACCTATTACTTACTTAATAAAAAAGAACTCACCTTTTCGAAAGTCTTTTGTCAGGCATATTGTCAGACGCTTAAAAACTAAAACTGCCATATTTCCGAAAATTGATATTAAGTTTACAAGAAAGAGGTGTCACACAAAAATTTTACGTTTAAGAAATTTCTTTTCTATTTTTGGTATTATAGCCATTGGGCATATACTCTCTATTGTTGTATTTTTTGGAGAATTAATCATAAACCGTTTACAAACTCGCAGAAGAAGAACAACCTTTACCTGGCGTTCATAAATATGAAGATTATCTACAATAATATAATATAAATTATCTGGGCCAATAAATTATTAAAATTTAACTTATAGCGACTAATACATTAGAATTAGATAGAGAATCCACCAACAATTATATAAAAGAAATAAGAAGATTTACATGACATGAATAAACCAAAAAGGAAAAGGATGCAAAGTATCTGGTAACAAAAGGAAAATAAAATAATTATTTTGAACATCTAGTATATTCAATCATATTCACATGCATGCTGATTAAGTTCGTTAACAATATAATTATTTATACTAAAATTCTTAACAGAATTTTCTGCACCAAATTTTATACTATCTTTAATAACAAAAGAAGCCCGCCTAAGTGGTATGATAATGGTATTGTACCACTTATAGGCCAGTCAAAATAAGATTTGGCAAAAAAATAATTCGTTACTACAAAATGATAGCGGAATATTTTAGGTAATATCATAACTAATGAAGGGAAAATAATCCGAACCACCGGCGACATACTGGGGTGAAATGGGGGTGATTTTTAAGGATGAAAAACAGTTTTTTGCGATTTCCGGCTAAACTACGCATCTTATCGAAAAAAATTAAATGCAGAAGTTGTAGGTAATAAACGGATCTACAACTTTCATATAATTCCTTGGATTCCTTTTGATGACTGGCTCAGGAAGATCGGTTTCTACACTGAATACGATTATTTTGTGATTTGAGAGACAAGATTTATTCAATACCCTTCAGTTTCCTACTGCCTCTGTGAAGCCTGATATGCTTAGTGTAATATCTAATACTTCCCTTACCGTTGTTATAAATGTACGGGTATTTCCTATAGTGTTTGTGATAAGATTACATTTGAAATTATATTCTAAAAATTGTTCACCTCTTTGATTGGTGTCCTGGCTAGCCCAAATTGTGTTGTGAGCGTTGGCATCACACCCCAATAGTAGTGGCAGTTTCTTTTCCTGACTACTTTACCAATTTTTACACTGCTGACCGTTGTATAGGCCCGTCTCCTGAGAAGTAGCATGAGGTTATGATGATCTCTAGTTTTTATTCTTCAGTTCGAGATATTCTTAATTGAAATGAGGTCCCTGGTTAAAAATTCTAAAAGATAAAAATATATATATTTTTTTACCATGATACATGTTCTGGGTGTGCCAAAACCGCCATG
The DNA here is from genome assembly GCA_034092305.1 of Diaprepes abbreviatus. Taxonomy (NCBI): domain Eukaryota; kingdom Metazoa; phylum Arthropoda; class Insecta; order Coleoptera; family Curculionidae; genus Diaprepes; species Diaprepes abbreviatus. The sequence continues at coordinate 627,557 of JASJET010000178.1, read as the reverse complement.
ATATATTACTTTAGCATCCTTGTAGTGTAATACTGTTACCCGATTTCTGTTGACCCAGGAAGAGCGAATACAGTATAGTCTGACACCCAAAATCTTGTTCCTATTTACTACCCATTTTAGAAAATCTTCTAAAATTTCAAAACCACAGAAATATGTTCACGAATTTTTTGAAATAGTCAAAAAGAGGAGATAATCATTTTTAATTGGCAAATTTTACGAATTTCGAACGACTTTGTTGCTTTATATTTTTAACACATCAATAATATTTCTGTTAAAGTATTGCCTCGTTTACTTCTTTTAAGTAATTTTTCAGTTGCAGATGATGCTTAGCTCGTTCTCTGGTCTGAACAGGTGCTAAGTTTATTTTCAGATTGGTACTGTATTTTTTCCAATCTATTTTCCTATGATTCCTTCTGAGAACTGGCTCAGAAAGATTTCTAAATTGAATACGAATATTCTCTGATCTGAAAGAGAAGGTTTATTCAATACGCTCCAGTTTCCTACTACGTTTGTTAAGCCTCGTTTTTTTAGTGTAATATCTAGTACTTCTTCTCTAACCCTTGTTACAAATGTACGGGTATTCCCTATAGTGTTTGTGATAAGATTACATTTCAAGATGTATTCCAAAAGTTTCTTACCTCTTGGACTGGTGTCCTTGCTACCCCAAATTGTGTTGTGAGCGTTGGCATCACACCCCAATAATAGTGGCAGTTCCTTTTCCTGGCTGTATTCTACCAATCTTTGCACTTCTGATGATGGTACTGGCCCGTCTCCTGAGAAGTAGCATAATGATATGATGATCTCTAGCTTTTCTTCTTTAGTTCGAGGTATACTCGAATAGGAACGAAGTCTCTCGTTAAAAATCCTGAAAATCAAAAATAATAAATATTTTTTCTTGCCATATATATGTTCTGGATGTGTCATAACTGACATGATATATTACCTTGGCATCCTTGCAATGTAATGCTTTTATGTGATCTCGGTTGACCCAGGTAGAATGTCTCTTACTCAAAATCCTATTTATTAATCATTTTTAAAAAATCTTCTAAAATTTCGATACCACAGAAATATGTGTGAGCGTTATTAATATTGTAATAACATTTTTATAAAAAAAAATTGAACCGACTTCTAAAAGTGCGCTAAAGAGTGAAAAATAACTATAAATTTTTATATAAAATTGAACTTTTTAAAGTCGGCGCCAAACTAATACCTGACAAGATGTGATTTGTATAAACAGATTAAAAATACTTTATTTTTAATTGCTTTTTACCATAATTTGTATATATTGGTAGTTATTTTTTTCATTTAGAAATAATTGGGCGCCGACTTCAAAAAATTCAATTTCATATAAAATTTTTTAGGTATTTTTCACTTTTTAGCGCAGTTTTAGAAATCGGTTCAATTTTTTTATAAAAATTTTATTTTTCTATTTTTAGTTCTAGAATTCATTATGATATCTATAAATTATTTGAACTAAGTACTAATCGAGATTAGTGCACCTCGCAATGACTCCAAGGTGGCAAAAAAGTACCCCATTTTTCCAAAGTTGTAAGTCACCTTAAAATGAACTACTAAAAATTCTTTGGTTTTTAGAGTTTTTCAAATACCAGTAAAGTTGTGTCAAACAAATATTTATTCTGTTATAGTAAATCCACTACCTTAAATTTCAAATTAATTTTAGATTGGTAATATAGACCCCAAAACCTTACAATATCGATGTTTATAGAACCTGAGATAAATTTCTTAGCTCGATATATTTTATACTCCATATTGAGTTTGTATACGCATCAAGAACCGCACAATATCAATTTTCAATATTTAAAGAACCTGAGATGTAAATTTCTTAGCTCGATATATTTTATACTACATATTGAGTTTGTATAGGCCTCAAGATCCCCACAATATTAATTTTAGACAAAATCGGAATATGTAAAATTTTCTGTCTCTCATATTGTATCTTATCAACCTAATAGTTGTAAAAAATTAACTGCATATTCGTAATACCCGACCCCAAAAACCTTCTAATATCAAATCTGAAAGGTAAAATTTTCAACCCACCATATTGCATCCGCTATATTGAATTTCAAAAAAATTATTTTAAGTCTTAATCTAATTTAAATCTAAACCCTTCAAAGCCCCCTAGTACCAATTTTGGATGAAATCCGGAAATTTAAATTTCTAGACTTATATTCGCTATTTACATCCTCAAAAACGATTTAGTCACACCTTTAAACAAAAACGAAAAATGTAAAATTCTTAGTTCGCTATCTTGGATTTGCCATATTGAATCCTGAAAAAATACTTTTAAATTCATAATTTACACCCTCAAGAACCCCTTATATCAGTTTGGGAGAAAATCGAAAAATGTAAAATTTTTATTACACCATATCGAATCTGCCATATTGAGTTTTACAAAAAATATTTTAAATTCATAATTAACACTAACAAAAATACCTCACTACTGATTTTAGACAAAATCAGGATATGTAGAATTTTAATCCGCCATCTTGAATTTTTTAAAAATAATTTCAGATTCGTTATGTGCTACTCCGAAACCCCCCTCCCCTCCCCGTACTAATTTTGAAGAAAATCGGACAAAATTGATTTTTTCGTCCGCCACATTGAATTTTTTAAAAATAATTTTAGATTAGTTATGTACGACCCTGAAAACTCGCTCGTACCAATTTTGAAGAAAATTGGTCAAAACTTATTTTTTTGTCCGCCATATTAGATCCGCCATATTGAATTTTTTAAAAATATTTTGGATTCATTATTTGCGACCCCCAAAAATTCCCCACAGTAATTGTGGAGAAAATCAGACGAAATTAAATTTTTTTGTCCGCCATATTGGATCCGCCATATTGAATTTTAAAAAAATAATTTCAGATTCGTTGTGTACGACCCCAAAAATTTCCCCATACCAATTTTGGAAAAAAATCAGACAAAATAAATTTTTTTGGCAGCCATATTGTCAGCGCCATCTAGGATATTACTGCACCAATTTCGTCCAAAAAAATATGGGACCACCGCAGCAATTTCCTGAACATAACGTAAGAAATTTCATTCAAATCGGAGCCTCCATTCCGGAGTAATCGGTGTACATACATATAAAAAAACATATATACTCGACAAATTGAGAACCTCCTTCTTTTAGAAGTCGGTTAGAAAGGAGGAAATAAATTTTTTTTTAATTAGCTAATTTTACGAATTTTTGAACGTTTTTGTTGGCTAACATTTTTAACATGTCAATAATATTTCAGTTAAAGTATTAAACAACCTGAGAAACTTGTCTAGTTTTTTTCCGATTATTAAAAAAAAGGGGGGTTTAAATGAACAATTTTCCATGTGTATCATTGATCTTAAGAGTAAGCACACGATTTTAATTTATAAATTTTCTTAACTTAAAAATACCCTGTAAAAACTTATTAAATATTTTTCCATCAATTATTTATGATTTAATTCACTTTCATGATAACAATTTATTAATTTCTTAAGTAAATAAAACACAACACATTTTGTTTTCCTTCAGGTGTTTAATTAATTTGGAATTGACTTGTTCCGATATAAAATCTTTCTGCTAAAAATGTGTTAAAATGCAGTTTGTAAAATTATTTATAGTTGTTATTTTTATACAAGTTTTTGGAAATGAAGAACATTTTATACAGTCAAGTGTTGCTGAAAGAGCTATAGAAGAATTTTTTACCCAAAAAATTTCAATTCTAAATAAAAATACTCCTACGTTTATTTACTGGAACCCATTACTGGAAAAATATTTGGTAAATCAGTTGATATTATATATTAAAGGCCTTGGAGTTGGAACTACGGTAATATTAAATACAAAAGAAAATTTTGTTTATAAAAATCATCCTGAACTAATTCATTTTTTTGTCTTAGTTAAGAACCTGGATGATTTGCAACAAAATAATTTGAAATTTTTAAATAATTCGTTATTATGGTCAGATAAGACCAATTTTTACGTTTTTGCATCGAATAAATTTACTGGAGATTTGCATAATGTAGGCCCAGTACTATGGAACAAATATAGAATTTTAAACTACGTTTATATATACTTAACTGGATCTGAAAAGATAAGAGTTGTATTTTATAACCCATTCAAACCAAAGATCGTTGATATATCAGGAAAACAGAGCTTCTCAGAAAAAAATTTATTTCCAAACAAGTTGAAAAACCTTTATCATTATACAGTTTCTGCCAGCTTAGTTCAATCATTCGGATTTACTATTTACGAAAAAGGGTGCAAAGGAATCGACTGCGACCTAATGAATATTTTTTTTAAGAGACTGAATGCCACAGGAAAGATTATCCTTACTGACCATGAAGGTTTTTATACTCAAATCCTAGACTTGAAGGAAAATAAAGTTGATTTTATATTAAACCCTATGTTTATTAGGCCAGATCTAGTTTCATATATATCTTATACTGTTTATCCACAATCGCTAATATTTTTGGTACCTAGATCTTCATCTGGTAATTATTTGGACCTATTTTTATTACTTGGATATTCTTCGACGATTTTATTTGTTTTCATAGGTGTACTTTTATATTCCTCAAAAATACTACTGCTCCATATTTTCAACAAAAAGTCTCAATACAATACCAAATACAAATTTACTTTAAAGTTTCTTTTGTTAAACATATCAGTCTTGTTAATACTATTAACGAGCATTTTCCAAATTTATTTAATAGCTAAAATTGCTCATGTTATACCACATAAAAATGACATCAGTTCTATTGACGAGTTATCAAAAAGTAGCGTGACAGTTTACGCCAATAGCCAGGAAAAGATATTTTTACCAAAAGAGTTGCGGAAGCAACTTAAAGTAGTTTCTGATTTAGAGAAACTAGAAAAGATTAATTCGCTTACTCAGAATTCAGCTTTTATTATGATAAGCTATATTTTCAAATTTTTATCTAACATCAAAAATCATAATTTTGCATATAAAAGAAGATACTATAAGATAAAAGAAGAAATTTACCTAGGACCTATTACCTACTTCATAAAAAGTAACTCACCTTTTCGAAAGCCTTTCGTACGGCATCTCGTTAGACGCTCAGAAACTAAAACTCTATTATTTCCGAAAGTTGAATATAATTTTTCAAGAAAGAGGCATCACACGAAAATGTTACATTTAAGAAATTTATCTTCAATTTTTGGTATTGTAGCCATTGGGTATGTACTCTCTATTGTTGTATTTTTTGGAGAAATATTCCTAAACTTTCTACAAAATCGCTTAAAAAGAACAAGAAAATTTACCGAGCGTTCATAAATACCGGACTAATAAATGGGCTGCGTACAATAGTGTTGAGTTCACTATCGAATTCAGGAATTTCCTTTGTTCCAGTCTAGGTACTCCAATTTTGGGCAAAAACTTTGTCAATTTTACTATGGGTTTGTCAGCTCGAATAGTCAATACCTACGAGATTAATTAGATCAGCAAATATACAATTTACTTTGCTAATTTAAAATTTTTTTCAAGCAATATAGGGATCAAAATGTATTCGATAATTTTGTCCACCAGTGCCATTATTTCAAAATATTAGTTTTCCAGTAAAAGTGGTATATATTCTTTTTTTTTTTTTGAAAGTTTTTGTTGGCTAACATTTTTAACATGTCAATAATATTTCAATTAAAGTATTAAACAACCTAAGAAACTTGTCTAGTTTTTTTCCAATTATTAAAAAAAGGGAGGTTTAAATGAATAGTTTTCCATGTGTATCATTGATCTTAAGAGTAAGCACACGATTTTAATTTATAAATTTTCTAACTTAAAAATACCCTGTAAAAACTTATTAAATATTTTTCCCTCAATTATTTATGATTTAATTCACTTTCATGATAACAATTTATTAATTTCTTAAGTAAATAAAACACAACACATTTTGTTTTCCTTCAGGTGTTTAATTAATTTGGAATTGACTTGTTCCGATATAAAATATTTCTGCTAAAAATGTGTTAAAATGCAGTTTGTAAAATTATTTATAGTTGTTATTTTTATACAAGTTTTTGGAAATGAAGAACATTTTATACAGTCAAGTGTTGCTGAAAGAGCTATAGAAGAATTTTTTACCCAAAAAATTTCAATTCTAAATAAAAATACTCCTACGTTTATTTACTGGAACCCATTACTGGAAAAATATTTGGTAAATCAGTTGATATTATATATTAAAGGCCTTGGAGTTGGAACTACGGTAATATTAAATACAAAAGAAAATTTTGTTTATAAAAATCATCCTGAACTAATTCATTTTTTTGTCTTAGTTAAGAATCTGGATGATTTGCAACATATTGATTTGAAATTTTTAAATAATTCATTATTATGGTCAGATAAGACCAATTTTTACGTTTTTGCATCGAATAAATTTACTGGAGATTTGCATAATGTAGGCCCAGTACTATGGAACAAATATAGAATTTTAAACTACGTTTATATATACTTAACTGGATCTGAAAAGATAAGAGTTGTATTTTATAACCCATTCAAACCAAAGATCGTTGATATATCAGGAAAACAGAGCTTCTCAGAAAAAAATTTATTTCCAAACAAGTTGAAAAACCTTTATCATTATACAGTTTCTGCCAGCTTAGTTCAATCATTCGGACTTACTATTTACAAAAAAGGGTGCAAAGGAGTCGATTGCGACCTAATGAATATTTTTTTTAAGGGACTGAATGCCACAGGAAAGATTATTTTTACAGACCATAACCGTTTTTATGCTCAAATCCAAGACTTGCAGGCAAATAAAGTTGATCTTATATTAAACCCTATGTTTATTAGGCCAGATCTAGTTTCGTATATATCTTACACTGTTTATCCACAGTCGCTAATATTTTTAGTACCTAGATCTTTATCCCATAATTATTTGGACATATTTTTATTACTTGGATATTCTTCGACGATTTTATTTGTTTTCATAGCTGTACTTTTATATTCCTCAAAAATACTAGTGCTCCATATTTTCAACAAAAAATCTCAATACAATACCAAATACAAATTTACTCTAAAGTTTCTTTTGTTAAACATATCAATCTTGTTAATATTATTTATGAGCATTTTTCAAATTTATTTAGTAGCTAAAATTGCCCATATTACACCTAGAAATGACATTAGTTCTATTGACGATTTATCAAAAAGTAGACTGACTGTTTACGCCAGTAGCCAGGAAAAAATATTTTTACCAAAAAAGTTGCGAAAACAACTTAAAGTGATTTCCGATTCAGAGAAACTAGAAAAAATTAAGTCACTTACGAAGAATGCAGGTTTTATTATGATAAGCTATATATTCAAATATTTATCTAACATCAATAATCATAACTTAACATATAGAAAAAATTACTACAAGATAAAAGAAGAAATTTACCTTGGACCTATTACCTACTACATAAAAAGTAACTCACCTTTTCGAAAGCCTTTCGTACGGCATCTCGTCAGACGCTCAGAAACTAAAACTGTATTCTTTCCTAAAATTGAATATAATTTTTCAAGAAAGAAGCTTCACACGAAAATTTTACATTTAAGAAATTTATCTTCAATTTTTGGTTTCGTAGCCATTGGGTATATACTCTCTATTGTTGTATTTTTTGGAGAAATATTCCTAAACTTTCTTCAAAATCGCTTAAAAAGAACAAAAAAATTTACCGAGCGTTCATAAATATCGAACTAATAAATGGTCTGCGTACAATGGTGTTGAGTTTACCATCGAATTCAGGAATTTCCTTTGTTCAAGTCTAGGCAAAAACTTTGTCAATTTTACTACGGAGTTAGCTCTATTAGTCAATGCCTACAAGATTAATTAGATCAGCAAATATACAATTTACTTTGCTAATTTAAAATTTTTTTCAAGCAATATAGGGATCAAAATGAATTCGATAATTTTTTCCACCAGTGCCATTATTTCAAAATATTAGTTTTTCCAGTAAAAGTGGTATATATTCTTTTTCCTTTTTTATATGTGAATAGGTCAAATCATCACACACGCAGGGTGTCCCAAAATAACGTCAGGAAGTGATTCAATGTTACAAAATAGTAGTAAGGTAGTAAGTTTTTTTCTCCATTTTAATTATATATATATATATATATATATATATATATATATATATATATATATATATATATATATATATATATATATATATATATATATATATATATATATATATATTACAACTGATATTTTTAGGACACACAATTTTTATTAATTTTTGACGTGCGCGACATAAAACATAGAACACTTACACACACGGCGCGCGGCTTTTCCAAGCGGTCACCCATCAAAGTACTCGCGCTAGCTACAGATTAATTTCTGTGATTTCCTAGTTACAGGTAAATAGAATTAAATGTTTTATTTGGCCTTTAATTCATTTTTAATTTATTTGTCGATGAATCAATTTGATATTTGGCAGAGGCTCGAATCCAAGGGGTGGCGATTGCCCCCCTCCCAAGAGCTTTGAGTTCAAGAAAATAAACTCGATTTTGCCTTTTATACTAGGAATGTGTATGCTGCTGGCATCTCCCCCCCCCCTCCCTCGGTTGACAACTTTTTTTTTTGCGATCGCCCTCCCTCCAAGAGCTTTGAGTTTAGGAAAATAGACTCCATTCTGCCTCTTATACTAGAAATGTGTATGCTGTTGGCATCTCCCCTGCCCTTCGACAACTTGTTTTTTTCTTTCGATAACCCCCCCCCCTCCTAAAAGCTTTGAGTTCTGGAAAATAAACTTGATTTTACCTCTTATACTAGAAATGTGTATGCTGCTGGCATCTCCTTCTCCGTCACAACTTGTTTTTTTTTTGCGATCGTCCTCCCCCCAAGAGCTTTGAGTTCAGGAAAATAAACCCGATTTAGCCTTTTATACTAGGAATGTGTATATTTCTAGTTTATTCACAGCAATATATTATGCCAAAGGATAAATTCTTGATTGAAGGGGAACATCTACTAATAGGTCAGTATAGGCAATAACCCACAATTCTGGTCCAAACATTTGAGCAAATGACTTTTTTCTATGTAAACATGTTAGTTTGAAATAGCCTAATTATGTGTTTTATGAAAATTTACAATCTCCTCCCTTGAAAAATCAGCTGAAACTTAAATAATACATACACAGTTTTGATACTCATACAACATTCACTCGTTCCAGATATACTCGGATATCGTAAAGATGGAACTCTGTTGGAGCTCTTTCTATATTGTTGAACCCTAAATGATGTTATAGTCCTCTACATTTCCCATAAACTTCCGCACAGTTCAAACGTTAGCAAACCGCCTTATACAAGCCTTCGCTAAGGCCTTATCCATTGATATTAAGCAGAAGACTCTCCAGTACTACTTCGGCTCTTAATAGAATTCTGGATGCTATTCATTCCGCACTGCCTGCATATTTGTACCTTTAGATCTCTGTATTGGGCAATCTTTTCATTATGTTTGTCCCTTAGATTATTATTGTTAGGGATGACCATTTCTATTAGTATTACTCACTTGGATGTTTTATATACTAAAACAGGGTATACCCTGTTATGAGCAAATGTGTCACTGTTTTCCAGTATAGGCCCCGGTTCACAGTATGGCACTTTTTTACCTGAAACAGTTTCAATTTCTCTGTCAACCCTTGATTGATGGCGGCTAAATCTTCTTGTGCAGCAAATGCTTAGCACCATCCTGTTATATACTGGATTGTCTCTGATGCTAGACATCCATATTGGCCTTGGTTAGTCTGGATCGGGGAGTCTTTGATTGTGTACAGTGTATCCCAAATTCGACACTTTTATGGGGTTTCGTTATACATTTCATTTTCTAGAAATTACCATGGAAAAAATCACCAGTCCATACGTACCCAACCATCTATCAGAAAAATTACTGTTTAAATACTCCCTTACTCTTAAGGCATTATGACTAGGAGCAACATGTTGTTGAACACAAATGTTAAGTCATTCAGTAATGGTTCATCAGAGAAAAAATTAATAAGATTAATTTCTAATATAATAATGTAAACCTCTATACCGAGATTTTCTTCGAAAATGTGATAAACAAGCTTATAAGCATTTAAAAAACAACTTATAAGACAATCTGCCCTGATTATATAAGGATTAGTATTGTTCTGATATCTTTCGTTATTCCCGTTTAAAATCCCGTTATTTACAATTATTGCTTCATCAGACCATACAACATTATTATAAAAAATAAGAATTTCATTATATTTATTTAAAAACTAGTGGCAAAACTGCAGTCTTCTTTCATGATCTCTAGGCTATAGATGATGTATTAAATTTACTTTATAAAGAAAATCCTCTTCAGTATTTTTGAAAAATCCTTCTTTTTTTATTTTAGCTATAGAAGCTTATTTTTCTTATTCAAAATGAGTTTTCAATTCTTGTAATTTTTAAATATTTAATTTTTATCACTTTTGCCTGTGTCGATAATAATTGACGATAGTCTAACCTGAATTTGAGCTTCCGCGTAACCAATAATTTCATAATTTTCTTTATATCCTTTAAAGTATTCGTGTCGTCTTAATTTATTAAAGCTTTCAAAATTCTTTCAATTTTTTCAATTCATTTAAAAATATATTTAAAAGATTTTCAGGAAAATCTTAAAAATATAGATTAAGGCATTTTCTTGGTTTTTCTCGCTTTCTATGTATTTACATATCATATCATATATACATCATCGCAATTTTCATAACTCATATTTAATAACTATGATGGAAGCAGAACTTCACGAAAATAAACATTGTCATTATTTTCAAACAATTGTTTTTTTTTGTTTTCATGACAAACTTAAATTTTTTTTAAATATATCGTTAATCTTAAATATAAATATCATACCAACTTCTTTCCAGCTTACTTTTCATTTGACATAGAGTATGATATATTGTTATAAATATAATTACAAACTCTACCTTATCATCTAAAATTATATAGGGTTTTCCATGTTAAATAACCAAATTGGGATGAATGACTTTAACCACACCTCGTATTAAAGTCGCCACACCATTAAATAACATTCAAAATATTATAAAAATAAGTCGTTTAAAATGTTATAATATCTTTTCAAATATAAATGTTACAGGATATTATAAAAAGTTTATGAAAAACCCCCATAAAAGTATCGAATATGGGAAATCCTGCATTTCACATAGATTCTCTTTGGGACGATCTGATCTTTGATAGCTAGTAAGAAGCCTTTAATTTCAGGATATATTTGTCCTAACGTCAACTTGTAGTTTCACATTAATTTGTCAACATTTTCCTGGTTAACCTCATTTGGATGTCATCCATGAAGGAGCTTCTGTAGCCAGACATGAAACTTCTCTTGGTCTGGTTAGTGATGATAAGTCAGTTCATGATCATTTATTTGCCACGGTGTTGAATCATCTGCCTCACATATTGGCTGGTGTTACACAGAAGACTCTACCGCCCAATGAAAATATAATCGTTGGTTTATTATTTGTTGATCCAACTGCTTTCCAATATCCACCAATCTTCTTCCTCACTTGGTATATTAGTAGCACTGTCCGTTCAGTAGCACGACGAGAATAAGGTTTGTGTGCTTTTATCAGGAGTATTATGGATTCCTAATTATTGAGATGTGATATTTTTTTAAATAACTTACTACCTTTGTTTTACCACGCAGTCACCTCCTTGAGTATCCTGACGTTGTTTCCGGACACCTGGATAAAATATAAATTAATGAGGTATGTTAATACCAACTAAAATATATTTTTATATTGGTGTTTTCTCATTTAAATTTCATCTAATCACTACCCTCTCGAATCTGCCGTCGAGTATGAAGTACCAATTATTGGTACAGCTCTAATTTTGTATTAAGTTACCCAATGTACCTAATATTTTTTCATAATACAGAGCAAAATTTGGCTTAAACTACTCTCATTAATCGTATTAATTCTAAAGTAAAAATTTGTAGTTACTTTATGAACCATTTGTTACCAGACATCATGTAAACCAGTTATTATTAAGGTACCCAGTATTTAATGTGTTGTTTGTAGCGTAAAAATTAAATTTGCTTAAATATTTTGATATGTGTTTTTGACCTAATTATTGGAAATAAATATATGATCTACTACACTAGGTTTCTAGTTACTGAGGGAAATTTGGGGAATAGCGGAACATAAGGAGCAGTTTAGATTATAAAATAAGTATGTGTACATACATAAATTCTTTTTCCTTTCTTAATTTTTCCTTAAGAGCTGTTTAAATTAAGAGATTAGATCAAGATACAGAGCATAGTTCATCACAATCCAGCTGAGAGGCTGTAACTACCTTTAAAGCTTTTGAAAAACCATAAGTACATGTGCTACAGCTTTTTTTTTGTTTGTTAAAAAAATGTTTGCCAGTTTCGAACGTGAACACTTCAGTAACAATTTATTATGATTAGATCTGCTTAAATAAAATTCTAATTAAAATTTACGTATTTCAAAGTTTTGGAAAAAAGATTCGGTAAAAAAATGTTCCACTATAACCCAGATTTCTCTATAGTCTGCACTTAAGTTTTTGTGAAAAATGTTTTCTATGCACTGATGAAAATGACTATTTCCTGTATTTTTTAAGAGAATCAAGTTTGTATAAGGATAGCCGTTTATATTTCGGAACTAACAAATAAAAACAAATATTTGTCATTGAAAATGATTATATTGTTTTTCAAAATATTCTTCACAATGATCAAGAAACATACTTTTGCATACGTTTCAACCACTCCAAAAATTATTTTTGCTGCTGTGAAAACATTCTCCTCATAAAAAGTTTTTTTATGCATCACCGCCTCTTCTGACATAGAATTTCGTTGATCACGCTGTTAGTTCTTGACCGATCAATTAAATGTTTTTGACCAAATCATTGCCACGATTGAATTCACTAAACCGGCGATATACAGTGGTTTTGTAGGTGCCAAATTGTTATATCAAAGATTAAGTTCACCAAAAATAATCGCACGAAAATGTCTAAGCATTATTTCCATTTTTTTGCCGAGATATAAGTCTGAAGTTACTGTAAATAACACGAATAATGAATGCAATATTATGAGCAAGTATACCATCTAAAATGTCAAACTTTACAACGGATATCTCAAATGGCACCTAGTAACTCCAATATTGCCAAACCCCGAAATATAAGCGGCTACTTTCGTATTAGGAAAAATATGTGTTGTACGAAATTTTTGGAGAGCGTTCTCATCTGAAAGAAACTAGCTAGAAACTTAAGTTTAAGGTTAAAAGAAACATATTTTTACACCTGGTGCATGCTGATTCATAACCAATTTTCTGACACCATAATACGGCAGTTCGCTCATAGACGCCATACAGTGAGCTTTGAAAATGGTGAATGAGATTTCACCGAAACGTCAGCTGCCTTACAGTCCTGAGAGGGACACAGCACATACACGGGATGCCCAAAAATCTTCGATTACACATCACACGCGTGAGAATATCCGACATAACATATATATATGGAACATTTCACTTTAACCGGATTAGTGCTGCCGTCAAAATTTGAAGCTATGAAAAAATTTATATAATGGCTCATTTGAAGTTTAAACACAAAATTATAAGAAACTGTACCCACCTTCATAAGAATCAACATGGCGGCATCAATATGGTGGCCATAAGCTCAGAAATTTTAAAGAATGAACCGATTCAGTGCTACCGTCAAAATTTGAGACGATGAGAAATATGTATAAGGACTCATTTTGAAGCTAGAACCCTGGACTATAAAATGATATGTGTCTTTACAAAAATCTTAAATAATTTAAATAAATCACTAGAAACCTAAAACTAAGAATCTTCCAACAAAAATAATCGTGTTTAAAACAGTTCAAAGATAGTTCCGGATTATTATGTCAATGATCTAGTATAATAAATTACAAAATGGCTGATTTAATATTGTGGTGTTTAGCCATAAACTCGATGTAAATGCCTTTGAGAACACCATATTTGTTTCAAAATGGATTGGCACGGATTTGGAATGTAATGTATCTCAAATTTGATGCGACGGATTCCAAATCACAAAATGGCTGGTCCAAGATGGCGACTAAGAGGACGAAATTTGAATGAAATTTCTTTTGAAACATCGAAACACTTCGAAAACGAATTTACGTGGAATTTTAAGATTGTTGGTTACAGATCGGATGTCACAAATTCCAAATTACAAAATGGCCAATATAAGACGGCGAACTTATAGCCGAATTCGTATAAATTTCCTATAGAAACACTGTTGCTCTTTTCAGATTAAATTTAATGGGGTTTTAAGATCACTTATTACAAATCTATCATATAAAATTCCTAGTCACATTTGTTACACTGGATTTTTGAGAGCGGTCTTGTAAATCATTTTAATACATTTTCAAAGTTTAAAAGCACGTCATATGGATTGCGGACATAAAACCGCCATTTGTCACAGCCAATTCATAACTAACAATATTGAAAACCCACGTAAGTCTGCTTTCAAACGAATCCTATATTTCTAAAAATTTCATTCGAATACAGATACGTATAGATAGATACAGCTCCGCCATTTTGTAATTTTAAATTCATTATATTAGACCATTGATCATTATTTCCGATAACTACCTTTAAGCAGGATTGTTTGAGTTGGAAGGCTCTTAAACTGAAATTTCTGGTGATTTATTAAAATTTTTAAGCGGCTCTATTGATGCCGCCATCTTCATTTTTGTAAAGACGCATTCCAGATTCAAAATGAGCCCTTATATGTAATTTTTCACCGTGTTAAATTTTGGCAGCAGCACTGATTGGCTTCATTTCTTAAAACTCCTGAATTTGTGGCCACCATATTGATGCCGCCATCTTGATTTTTGGAAATTCGCATACGAATTTTTGTAATTCTGTGTTCAAGCTTGAAAACGAGCACTTAGACATATTTTTTCATCACTTCAAATTTTGACGGCAGCACTGATCCAGTTGAAGTGAAATGACCCAAACAATCATATCAATGTTATAATGCAGAAGTTAGAAAAAAACTTCAAAATATTTTTTGTCTTTTTTGTTTCTTGACGATTAAATATAAGGGCCCAATTATAATCATTACATCAAAACATAATTTAAGGTCTGGTAAAATCCCTAACCATGTAGTTAAATGGCACACCAGGAGGCCCGCGCTTCAAGAAAAACTTAAATTATATCATAGTTACCTTTAGGTTCACCACCAGCCACCAGTTAACCTCGGTTAGTCCATTCTGACTGGGCTGCTGCTACCGTTTGCTAGAGTGTACTTAAATATACAAATTTATGTAATAAAGATGGTATAATATCATATTAACTACCGCGGGCTTTATTTGCACCTGGCTACGGTTCTGCTATAATAACCAGTTCATGCAAATAGTTCCGTTAGAAAAGACAAAAAAAACGAAAAATGATTTTAACAAAATTTGTAGGGATGTTGATTGAAGTTTATAGCTCCTTCCTTTCAGATGTGACACCCCTCCAAAACTACAGGAAATCGCTGGCTAAAATAATCCACGTTTCACGTGACTACAGTAGTTTTAAAATATAATTCTTTTGGTGCTTATTACCAATCATCAAGATATAAAAAAATTATTGTAATAATGACACTACAAATTAAAAATATGAGACGAAGTTGTGAACTAGCTGTAAAAAAATAATTATTGAAGAGAATGTGTGTATTGTGTGTTCTTTCTAAAATGATATTATTGTAATGATTAGATCCAAATAAAAATTATTGCATAATAAAACCATCTTGTTATATTTATTTTTGACCCTACTGTATTGTAAATAGTCTTCTATGACTTAGGACCAAAGAGAAATATAAGAACAATTAACTCGACCAACACCATAATAAATAAATTTCAACGAAAGTTACTATAAAGAGTCAATTTTTATTAGAAGGCCAGCGGAATAAGCATCTGAAAAAAATTTATTGTTGGTAGACTTCTGACTACGTAAACACCTTCAGAATGATAATAGTAATTATGTATGTCTATGCCTAATTTTTTTTTTTGGGGAACATTTTTTATTTAACAATTAAAATGTCAAAAAACAGTTTTTTTGAGTTCTAGGGAAACCTATTATTCTTTAGTAAAAAAGTTTCAAACAGAAGTTGTGCACTTTGAAGATACCTACAAAATTAGATAATTTGTTTGTTAGTTATTGCAAAAAAACCTGCTAAAATGGGAGTTTTTTCAATTGCACATTTTCAAGTAAAAATATTTAATAGTTTTTTTGCATAGTGAATTTGTTTATAATATTTTGTATTTTTGGATTGTTTATTCTCAGCGATATAGAGATTGTACAGTGATCTGCGGATGCGCATATGAAAGCTAGAGACTTATACCAACAATAACAAAAGAGAACCAAATTAATTGTTGATTTTAAATTATTGAAACAAATAAACAAAGTTGAGGTGGGATTTTTCGTTATAAACAAATAGAATAACTCCTAGACAATTGTTGATATCGAAATGCCAATAAGTGGACGTGATAGGTGAGATTTTGGCGCATATTTTGAAAAAAAAAACAAATTCTGTACGACCACTAGAGATGAAGATATCGCTGTTGTGTTGTTTATTATTAAGGTATTATTTAAGTAGGAACTCATACGGAGATGGTTAAACTCTTGTATTCAGTAGTTTTCAACTCAATTATTTCAAAATCGTTGATGTTGCAATAGTTTAAAGTTACATCTACTCCAAGAGTCAGAACGTGAGCAGTGGAGGGGGGCGTTCTTTCAGCCTGCGGCGAGCGAAAAAAAAATGTTTCACGGACGCCTCACATTCGTTGCGCCGGAAAAATTTGGATTATCTCGGAAAATATTGGTCGTAGAATCTTTACTTTTTTAATTTGTGGTTTCTCGACGAGATATATACAATGAATGATATGTTTTTGTAATCAAATTATTATTAAACATAGCAATAAATAAATTGTTGCACGTGCTTTTCAAATTGCGAAAAAAATATTAGATTGGTCAACAGTATATTACTAATTAGGAATATTAGAAATTGGAATATTGATTTTTAATTTAACAGTAATATTTATGAAGTTATAACATGAAACAAATTCATCTGCCGATATATATATATATATATATATATATATATATATATATATATATATATATATATATATATATATATATATATATATATATATGCCGTTTGAACTCAATCAGATACGGCTTTAGTGTTAGAAATAACAGCGAAGAGGTAGTCAGAGTGAATCATCTCCTGTACATGAATGATCTTAAACTGATGGCTGCTACCAGAAACCAGCTGGAACAAATGCTTAAAATTGTAGCGGAGTTCTCCGGGGACATCGGAATGCAATTTGGACTTGACAAGTGCCGTATTTTGAACATCGTTAAAGGGAAGATACAACCGGGGGCTTTTGAAATGCAGAACGGTGAAACTATAGCTGCAATGGAAGCAGACCAAACATACAAATATCTAGGTATGAAACAGGCTAAAAGAATTGACCATGGCCCTATGAAGGCCGAATTGACAGCCAAATTTGTCAGGACGGTAAGACGGGTATTACGAACTAATTTAAATAGTAGAAATTTGTTTAAGGCGCTCAACACGTATGCTTGCTCTGCGCTAAGCTACTCTTTTGGAATTGTAAAGTGGAGCAGGATGGACATCCACAACCTGCAAAGAAAAATAAGGACACTCCTAACAAAAGCACAAAAACATCACCCTCAGAGTGCTATTGAACTTACAATGCTTCCAAGATACCAAGGAGGAAGAGGATTGGTGGATATTGGTAAACAGGTCGACCAACAAATAATACACTTACGTTAATATTTCCACCGGCAAGCGGACTCTTGCATACTACATCGAGCAATATGCGAGGCAGACGATTCAACGCCGCTGCAGTTGAGGGAACAGGATGCTGCTTCTCACCACCAAACAGACCAAGAGAAGTTACAAACCTGGCTACGGAAACCACTTCTAGACGGCATCCAAATGAGGTCAATCAGGATAATGTCGACAATTCACCGTTGATTTCAGGACATATGTTTCTGGAAACGGAGGGCTTCTTGTTAGCTATCCAAGACCAGGTTATTCCGACGAAGAACTATCGGAAGTTCATCATTAGAGATCCCTCAATAGAAAATGACCAGTGCAAATATGGCTGTCGAACATCGGAGACAATTCAGCACATAACTGGAGCATGCCAAGCATTTGCCGCAACCGAGTATAAGGAAATACACGACTCAGCCGCTAAGATACTCCACCAAGAGTTAGCAGAAAATTTAAACCTCTTATAGGTAGGAAAAGTGCCTTATTACAAGTAGAATCCGGAACCTATTCTTGAGAACAACCAGTTCAAGTTATATTGGGACCGAACGGTTCTGACGGATCAAACAGTAGCTCATAATAGACCAGACATTATACTAATAGATAAAATTTCTAGGCGAACTACACTAATCGACATTGCTGTACCCAACAACAACAACCTAAGGCCAAAATACATCGAGAAGATCGCCAAATACAGAGATCTGGAAGTCCAAATCCGAAGACAATGGGCAATGAACAGCGTCCGAACGATTCCCATAATACTGTCAACAACTGAAGTGATACCAAAGAACCTCCTGCCGAACATCAAGGGACTATATATATATATATATATATATATATATATATATATATATATATATATAATATATGGTGTTTTGGAAACTTTCCAAATGGTGGCAACAAAATGGTGTTTGTTTTCAGCGAAAAAACGATATCTTCAATCAAATCCGTCTGTTGATTCGACTTATAATTCCATTATTGGAATTCTAGTGGTAGCTTCACGTATTTTAAGATGTATGAATTCATATGATCCCCATTGTTAATCTATATTAAAATTAATATGCTGATACCTTGAAAAGAGTTCAACAATTAACTAAGAATACATAATCATAAAAAATTTGTTTCAAATTGAAAACATTTTTCAGTTTTTCTGATATATTTTCAACTTTTCAAATTAAACACACGACCTTAATATATAAAATTAGACACCTAAAGAAATACTCGCTTAACTAAAGAATATTTTCCCTTAATAATGTATGTTTTAATTTACTTTTATCATATTACTAAAATGTATTAATTTATTAAGTAAATAAAACTGAACAAAACATTTTATTTTTCTTGAGGTGCCTTGTCTAAGTTGAAATCGCCGTGTTTTGATATATAACCTCTTTATTAAAATTTGAAATATTACACGCAAAGATGCAGTTAGTTAAATTATTAATGGTTGTTATTTTTATGGGTGTGTTCGGAAATGGCCAACACGACTTTTTCAAAAAACCAAGTGCTGCTGAAAGAATCCAGGAAGAATTTTTTACCAAGAAAATTTCAATTTTAAACAAAAATTCTCCCACGTTTGTTTACTGGAACCCGCAGTTGGAAAAATATTTGGTAAATCAATGGATGATGCACATTAAACGCTTAAAAGTTGGATCTACAATAATATTTAATTCAAACGATAATTTTAGTTATATAAATCACCCAGAATTAGTTCACTTTTTTATATTAGTGGAGAAGCTAGATGATTTGAAACAAAATCATTTAAAATTTTTAGATAATTCATGTTTATGGTCAGACAAGACCAAGTTTTATGTATTTGCCTCGAATAAATTTTCTGGAGATTTGGATAATATAGCCGCAATATTATGGAATAAGTACAAAATTTTAAACTATGTTCTTATATACTTAAATGATATTGAAAAACTAAGGATTGTATATTACAATCCTTTCAAACCAAAAATGGTTGATATTTCGGGAAAGCAAATGTTCTCAGAAAAAAACTTATTTCCAAACAAACTAAAAAACCTTTACCATTATACAGTTACTACGAGCTTAGTTCAATCTTTTGGTTTCAGATTACAGAAGGACCAATGCAGAGGAATCGACTGCGAATTCATAAGAGGCTTTTTTATGAAATTAAATGCAACGAAAAAGATTATTTTTAGTGATTCTCAAAATTTTTCTGCTCAAATCCAAGACTTGGTAACAGATAAAGTTGATCTTATTTTAAACGGTATGTTTCTTACGCCGAATCTCGTTTCCTATGTTTCTCATACTGTTAATCCTCAATCATTAATAATTTTAGTACCTAAGTCTTTAACTCATAATTATTTGGGACTATTCTTAATACTTGAATATTCTTCTACGATTTTATTTATTTTTATAGCTGTACTATATTCGCTAAAATTATTTTTGCTCTACATTTTCAACAAGTCTCAATACAAAACAACTTTAAATTTATTTTTGCTAAAAATATCAGTGATATTTGCATTGTTTTTAATCATTTTTCAAATTAGTATAATCGCTAAAATTGCTCGTATTATGCCCAAAAATAACATTGAATCCATTAAAGACTTAGCAAAAAGTGGACTAACGATTTATGTGGGTAGTCAAGAAGAGATATTTTTGCCAAAAATACTGCAAAAACAAGTAAAAGTGTGTTCCGATTTCGAGAAACTAAAAAAACTTCATTCGCATGATCAAAATACAGCGTTTGTTATCTTAAGCTATATATTCGCAATTTTATTTCGAAATGATGAATACAGCGGTGCATTTACAGGAAGATACTATAAGATAAGAGAAGAAATTGATATCGGACATCTTACATACCTCATGAAAAGAAATTCACCTTTTCGAAGTGTTTTTATGAGATATGTTATAAGACGGTTAGAAAGTGGCACTGACCATTATTCAACACTTAATTTCCATTATACTAGAAAAAGATACAAGGGAAAAACTTTACGTTTCGGAAATTTATTTCCTATTTTTATTATTTTGGTCATTGGGCAAGTATTGTCTACCTTTGTATTTTTTGGAGAAGGAATTGTTAAAATTCTTCAAAATCGCTCAAAAATACGCTAAATTAATATGGATACTAGACATCTGAACAGTAGCGTAACTAAAAGTATGTGCACCCCCCCCCCGCAGCTCTTTGAATGCGCCCTACTTTTTTGCACCCACCTTGATCCTTCGTATTTGTTCATTTTCATCAAAGGACTTGAGGCCGCCCCTGGATTGGCTGCACTCCCCCGCACTGTGGGGTCTGCATCTCAAGATTATCTAGAGTAACTGACTATAAATTGTCCGTGCGTTATTATAGTATAGGGAGTGCAGTTAGTGAAGAACAAGGAGAAAGGTTCTACCAAGACATATTAACAATGGAGCAACGCTACCAAGGCAGATGGGATCCAGCAATGATGGGGGGGGGGATTATTATTAGTTTCTTATGAGAAAAAGCGATCAGGAAGTCAATATTTGTAAAAAGTTATGTACAAGAGACTTACTATAAATATATTTTCATATGTATTTTTTTAAATAAATCTTATTATCTTCAAGAAGGCAACACTACTAGAGGATATTCGCTAACGGTGCGAAGAAATTAAAGAATATACATTAGAAGAAGACTACGCCTCCATCCTAAGAAAAATTGATGCTACTTGTGACAAAGTGAGAACAAAACAAGAAATCATACACCAAAAGGAATTTTCCAAATACTAGAGCAGACAAGAACGACAACAGCCATCTCAAAGGCAGAGGACAATTGTTAATATATCTGCCTAGGAATTAACCTCAGTGGAAAACTCACTACTTGCCAAAGGTCTGAACTTCACGGTTGCTCCAAAAGAGATTCCCATTCTCGATATAATTAGCGCCGCAGACTCAGCGAACATCGAAGACCCTTTTGCAGATGAGTTCAGGTGGAAAATAAGAGAAACTCTACAGAAATCTAGAAAAACCGAACCAAACATCAGCAAAGATGAGAAAACTGCCCTAGCTAACCTACAGAAGGACTCCAGTATTAAAATTCTACCAGCGGATAAAGGAAATGCTGCAGTCGTAATGAATGCTGAGACATACAATCAAAAAGTTGATGAAGGAAAGGAAATTATATATCTCTTTCTAAAGATCCCACATCTGCAACTGATGGAAGAATTTTTCGCGTTCTTAAGAAACATGAACGGTATATTCCTGAGAGGATCCGCACTCAGTTGACGCCACACTATAGCAAAACTCCACATCTTTATGGACTCCCGAAAATTCATAAGTAAGGCATGCCCTTACGACCTATCATGAGTTCCCGGAACTCTCCGACTTCTGAACTTGCCAAATTTCTTCTTCCAATCCTGAGACCATTACAAGGAAATACATCGTCCTGGGTTAAGAACTCGCAACATTTTGTAGAAATTATACGTAAAATAGAAGTACACCAACGTTCCAGTTAAGGAATCACTAAAAATCATAAGAAAGAAACTTGAAGAAGGCCAGACCTTAGCACCGCATGCCATTATGGACTTGTTGGAAAGTTGTTTGACTAATTCCTATTTTCAAGAAAAGGAAAAATTCTACATCCAGGATGATGGACTACCAATGGGATCTTCACTCTCACCGGTGGTCGCAAATATTTTCATGGAATAGTTCGAGACGTTTGCAATAGAATCCACAACTAGGAAACCAAAGTTATGGCTCAGATATGTAGACGATACTTTTATTATTTGGAGTGGAAACGACGAAGAACTTCGAAACTTCCTTCTTTATCTCAACAATATCAGACCAACTATTAAACTGACCATGGAGAAAGAAGTAGAAAATAAATTACCATTCTTAGATGTCTTGGTTGAAAGAAATGTCAGACAAATTCGAACTTCGGTTTACAGAAAAGCCACGCACACAGGACAATACCTTAATTATTCATCTAATCTAATCACTCCAATAACACCAAACAAGGAATTATAGAAAATCTCGTAGATAGAGCCTTAACTCTCTGCAACTCCAACGAGAACTTGATGAAAGAGATAGATTACATTAAAAATAAGCCAACGGATACTCAGTATATCTGGTAGATAAATTTCTAGAACAACGCAGAAATAGGACGATATCGATAACGAATGAAGAACGAAAATCAGTATTGAATGTTAAAGGCATTTCAGAAAAGGTTAGAAGGATAG
Source organism: Diaprepes abbreviatus (assembly GCA_034092305.1). NCBI lineage: Eukaryota > Metazoa > Arthropoda > Insecta > Coleoptera > Curculionidae > Diaprepes > Diaprepes abbreviatus. The sequence continues at coordinate 604,603 of JASJET010000178.1, read as the reverse complement.
AAAAATTATATAAAATCAACGTTGTTTTAAATTCAAATAACTCTCTGAGAAGTCGCCTCGCTAGGATCCAACCAACAACTCAAAGGGACATGAAGAACTGTGTATATCAAATACCATGTAAATGTGGCAATTCTTACGTTGGCGAAACAAAGAGACCTCTTGATGTAAGGATCAAAGAACACCAAAAATGCACATCTCGAGGAGAAACAGAAAAATCTGGTGCCGACAACCATGCCTGGACTCATGAACACCGCATAAAATGGTCTGAAGCTAAAATACTAGACCGAGAACAACATTGGAGACGGAAATTCAAAGAATTATACATCAGAATCCGAGTTGTTTTAGTAAACCATCTTTAGATATAAGAGAAGTGTGGACACCACTTCTTAATAATTGTAAACTAAAACTAAATGCAGTATAAAAAATGGGATTTTACCACAGCAGGCAACTTATGAATAAATATTATATAAAAATGTTTGTATTAAATAAAAATAACTGATACACTCTAAAACTCAAAATCTATACGTGGCGGAAAATTTTCGTGGTTGAATTTGCAATCAGAATGCTTTAAACTCCCACGGAGAGCCAAATTTTTTTGGTATTAGTGTTATCTTTAAGAATAAAGAAGGCTTGAAGTTTTATTTTACCTGTAGGTTTTCTTTCTACGATTTTTTGTACTTTATAGATTTGCTAATTTCTTGAAAAATATGGTTTAATTCATTTATTAAAAAATAAATTGCCATAATTGATAAATTTTCAACTCAAAATTTGAATTTATGAAGTTTGCAACCTAAGTAAATACCCTGTAAAATAATTAATTAATGTTTTTCCTTTATTCTCCTTTCATAAAAATACTACAATTTATTAAGTAAATAATATAGAACAACACATATTTTTTCTCTTTGGGTGTTTTGTTACATAAAATATAATATTTTTTTATAAGCAACCGGTTTAATATAACAAACTTCTGAAACTTACGGGTTAAGATGGAATTGGTGAAATTATTAATAGTTATTATATTAGTACAATTATTTGGAGACAATTATTGCTTTTTAAAAAAACCAAATGCTCTTGAAGAAGCTGTGGAAAATTTTTTTACCAAAAATATTACAATACAAAACAAAAATACTCCTACATATATTTACTGGAACCCGTTATTGGAAAAATATTTGGTAAATCAATGGATATTGCATATTAATCGCTTAGTAGTGGGATCTACAGTGATATTAAATAAAGAGGAACATTTTGTGCATAAAAATCACCCGAAACTTATCCACTTTTTTATATTAGTTAAGGAACTTGATGACTTGCAACATAATTGTTTCCAATTTTTACATAATTCATTTTTATGGTCAGGCAGTACCAAATTTTATATATTCGCCTCGAACAAATTCACTGGAGATTTACATAGTGTAGCCATAGTACTATGGAACAGGTATAGGATTTTAAACTACGTTCTGATATACTTAGATAAAATTGAAAAATTAAGAGTTGTTTACTACAATCCTTTCAAACCAAAAATAGTTGATATTTCCGAAAAACAAAGCTACTCAGAAATTGATTTATTTCCAAACAAACTAAAAAATATTTATGGTTATACATTATTGGTCAGCTTAGTTCCATCTTTTGGTTTGAATTTAGATAAGAATGGATGCAGAGGAGTTGACTGCGACCTCATGAAAAGTTGGTTCCAAAAATTAAATGCATCAGGAGAAGTTATTTTCAGCGACTATCGAAATTTTTCAGCTCAAATCCAAGACCTGAAAACAGGTAGAGTTGATCTTATACTAAATAGTATGTTTCTTATGCCAAGTCTTATTAACTACCTGTCACAGACTCTTAATCCCCAATCACTAATAATTTTAGTACCCAAATCTTCATCCTATAAGTTTTTAGACCTATTTTTAGTACTTGAATATTCATTATCGATTTTATATATTTTTATAGCCGTGCTTTTATATTTGTTAAAAGTTCTTCTACTTTACATTTTCAACAAAAAGTGTTACAAGACGCAATATAAATTTACTTTAAGGTTTTTCTTGTTAAAAATATCTGTCTTATTAAGCACTTTTTTAACCATTTTTCAAATTTGCATAATCACTAAAATTATCCATGTAATGCCTAGAAATGACATTGATTCTATTGATGCCTTGGCAAAAAGTGGATTAACAATTTATGTTGGTAGTCAAGAAAAAATACTTTTGCCAGAAATATTGCAAAAACATCTAAAAGTGGTTTCTGATTTAGAGAAAATAGACAAAATTAATTCATCTGATCAAAAGGTGGCTTTTGTTATGTTAAACTATATGTTTGAAGTTTTAGTTACATATACTAAAAACTCTGAATTACCAAAAAATTACTATAAGATACAACAGGAAATTTATTTTGGACATCTTACGTACTTCATGAAAAGAAATTCGCCTTTTCGAAATGTTTTTATACAGCATGTCTTAAGACGTTCAGAATGTTCTCTAAATTCAAGAAATCGTTTGTATACTCCTAAGAAAAGATACCAAGAAAAAATTTTACACTTGAGACATTTTTTTTCCATTTTTGGTTTTTTGGCTGTTGGCCACGTACTTTCTACCATTGTATTTTTAGGAGAACTAATCGTGAAACGTGCACAAAGCAGTTCAGAAAACGTACGAAATATATTCACATTCAAATTCCACAAATATGATTATCTAGAATAACAATTCATAAATTGTCTGGGCCATATGGTAATTACTCGGTGTACTGAAATTACTGATTTTTTGTATACCCCTATATTTGAATCGCAGACTACGAATCTGAAGTTTTTTTTTAGCGGTCGCAAATAGTTTACCTAAAAAAATTGTTTCTCTTTTTCACCTGTCTACCTGTATTAAGACTCGTCGTAGCCTCTTTCACACTTTATCCAGGTTTATGACTGGTACAAGAAATTTGTAGTGTGTTTATAAAGGTGCGTATAAATATGGCGAGTCGAGCGCGTGACGAGCTTGCACCGAACTGATCTTTGTCGGTTCGAACCCTTCTTCGATGCCCGGCACCAAAAGAGATTTCTAGCGTCTGGACGGTGTAAACCAATAAAGGGTAAACAAAAAAAAATATTTAAGTTTTGATTATATTCTTTATATTCCGAAATAAAATTTAATTAATTTTTTCTTATTTTCCAAATATTTAATAATAAATCCCTAAATCAGCTTATATGGGGTTCAACATAACTGAGGTGCCGGGACATTAGAAATAAATCTAATTTTTTAAGTGATTTTATTTACATATTATCTTCTATATTTATAAATAAAAAAGATACCTTTTTGTTGTACTTATACAAGATCTATTGATAAATCTTGGAAATCAGCCTTTACACGAGTTTGTGTTTTCCCGTTCACTGGCCAATAATACCATACTCCATGCTGTCAAATTGGCAGAATTTTTTTTTTATCATATTTTCCTTATATCATTATATTCCGAAATAAATAAGAGGTAGTTTTTCTTATTTTCGAAATATTACTTAATTAATCTCGAAATTAGCTTATACGTAGGTCGTCAGTAATCTGTTCAAGGTTCAATATGTCGATTTTCAGGTTGCTAAAAAAGAACCTACTTTTTTCAGGGGTGTTATTTTCTAATTATCTTTAATATATCAAAGTAAAAAGCGAAATTTAACCAGTTTGTTTACTAGTTTGTTTGGTGATGATTGTCGCGGCGAATGTGGGTGCATCGATGCGAACTTCAATTAAGTTTTTCTTTAATAACATAGTTAATGCCGTTTCACCAGTCCTCGTTGATAATTTTTTTTAATGTATTAAGAAATTAACGTATTTCTTATAGTTTACATTTTGGGTTATCCTGAGTTACGAATTAGTTGTGCCCATATAAGTTTAATGAATTTTAATTAATGTGTTCGAAGCACAACATTTCCATGTTCTTCAGCTCATCACATGTTTCTTAAATTGTCTTTCTTTCTTATTCACAATTTTTACAAGTTCTTTCTTTAGTAAACCGTTCATAAAGGAAATATGTTTTTTTGATAACCAATCTGTAATATCGCTTTTTCAACTATGTTATGGGCAACTTTTCCACCAGTCTAGAATGTTAACTGGCGTTATCCAAATCTACAACTGACCTCTCCGGAATCAATTGTATCATTTGATAAAAATATCTTTGAAAGATATCCGGCGTTATTTATTCATGTTAATCTTTGGTAGATTTCGGTTCAAACTACTGCAAAAATCCCCTCCAATATGAGTTGTAATGAGGTTGTGGCCCTGAGCGGATAAGGGTTTTAAATCTTTCGATAACCCTTCTAAGAATGCTTCACGAAAAATTGCTATATTCTTATCTTCATACATTTCTTGTACTATGTGTCCTGTACTGAGACAGATTACATCCAGATGCCTTCCCTGTGGTATTTTCTAATTTCCCCCAAATACCGTTTTCTCTAAAAGTATTTCGTCTGTATCACCTTTATTTTTACTTTCCCTTCGAGAAATTAATTTTTGTCAGTACTTTGTACAGATTGGTTTTTCGCATTCCAGGCATATTTTTCATAACTTTCAAAACTTTATCGAGACTTGCTTTTTATTTTCTAACCAAAAACTTTGTGAACGTGACTTCTTAGTATGTTTTTGAAGCATTCGTATAATTTTTTTCTTCTAGGTTCAGGCTAGCACACAGTTCCACTTTTCCTTTCATTAAATCGCCTACAAGTTATAGATTCGCTAAGTTTTGGAGTAAAAGTAGAAATTTTCAATAGCTAGCACTGAAAGTTGTAAGGCAATAACATAGCAAGGACATACATTTATACACATCTGAAGTATACTTAAAAATGTCATTACTGTTAATTGCCCAATTGAGATGTATACTTCTAAATCTAATTATCTTTTACGTATACAACTCTCTCCTCAAATACATACTTAAGACACATACAATATCTACCTCTTGCGTTATCCGAATTCGGAAAGCCGATTTATTTATGAAATCTGTTCCGAGAATTTCTATGGCTTTGGTTTATGCCTCTTCACAGGTGATTATCATACTTTGTCTGACAATGAAGAACAAACGACAGCTTTGTTGCTTTTATTCAGTGAGATTTTACCGTGGAAAGTATATTAAATAAAAAACGAAAACTTGGACTACAATAGCACAGTACCTTCTGTACAAAAATGGTTAGGATTCGAATTTCTAGAAAATTTATAGTTTCAACATATTAGCGAATAATACAGAAATTTCGCCAAACTCCCTTCGTTACATTTTGAATATATATTAAACAAAATAGAAGCAGTTATTTCCAAAAGAAAAATATATTATCAGCAGCCCACACACTCGAAATTTTCTTCTCGCTGGTCTCTACAAATTTTCTGAGACAATTTCATTTCACACATTTACTTCTTTTCTTCTCTAAAATTTTTGTCCATAACTCACAAATTTTGGAATTATTTTCAGGTTCCTCTATTTTCTTCCGATCACTTCATATTCACTTATGAACAACTTTTAATCAATTAATGCCAAGTGCTAAATAAATTTCATTTCATTAACAAAAAAATAAGAAAATCTCGTGTCTTCAGTCTCACTGCAAAGTAAATTTTTTTGAAAAAGCGTGTCATAAACCGGTCCCACTAGATAAAAAAACTCTTTGAGTTCGCACCAAAAAACCGACAGAAAATGGATCGCTGTAAGTATCCGTCGAGCTACTCGAAAACAATAGAAGTATAAAAAAATTGACTTCTTGTGACCCAACTGCATTTATTACCTCTTTTCAAATTTGCCGACGATGGCCCTCGATAACAATAGAAAACGGCGAAATTTCAAAGGAGTCTCGTTGGAAGTTCGAGGCATACTCGACTCGCCATATCTATACACACCTTAAGAGCCAACAGGCCAATAACAATAAAAGTTTACATAACAAGAAGCTAAAGGTGCGTATAAATATGGCGAGCCGAGTGCGTGACGAGTATGCTTCGAGCTTCCAACGAGACTCCCTTGAAATTTGTCGATTTCTATTGTTATCTAGGGCCATCGTCGGCAAGTTTTAAAAGAGGTAATAAGTCCAGTTGAGTCACAAGAAGTCAATTTTTTTATAGTTCTATTGTTTTCGAGTAGCTCGACCGATACTTACAGCGATCCATTTTCTGTCGGTTTTTGGTGCGAACTCAAAGAGTTTTTTTTTTTATCTAGTGGGACCGGTTTATGACACGCTCTTTAGAAAAATTTACTTTGCAATGAGACGAAGACACGAGATTTTCTTATTTTTTTGTTATTGAAATGAAATTTATTTAGCACTTGGCATTGATTAAAAAATGTTTATAAGTGAACATGGAGTGATCGGAAGAAAATAGATGGACCTGAAAATAATTCCAAAATTTGTAAATTACGGACAAACATTTTAGAGAAGAAAAGAAGAAAATGTGTGAAATGAAATTGCGTCAGAAAATTTGCAGGGACCAGCGAAAAGAAAATTTCGAGTGCGTCGGCCATATGGAAATGGGCCGCTGATAATATATTTTTCTTTTGGAAATGACTGGATAACGCAAGGGGTAGATATTGTGTGAGCCTTAAGTATGTATTTGAGGAAAGAGTTGTATATTTAAAAGATAATAAGATTTAGAAGTATACATCTCAATTGGGCAATTAACAGTAATGAAGATAAGAATATAGCAATTTTTCGAGAAGCATTCTTAGAAAGGTTATCGACAGATTTAAAACATTTATCCACTCAGGGCCACAAACTCATTACAACTCATATTGGAGGGAATTTATAGGAGTTTTGCAGCAGTTTGAACCGAAATCTACCAAAGATTAACGTGAATAAATGACGCCGGATATCTTTCAAAGATATTTTTATCAAATGATACAATTGATTCAGGAGAGGTCAGTTGTAGATTTGGATAACGCCAGTTATCATTCTAGACTGGTGGAAAAGTTGCCAATAACATAGTTGAAAAAGCGATATTACAAATTGGTTATTAAAAAAACATATTTCCTTTATGAACGGTTTACTAAAGAAGGAACTTGTAAAAATTGCAAAGGAGAAAGGAAGACAATTTAAGAAACATGTGATAGACGAATGGACTGAAGAACATAGAAATGTTGTGCTTCGAACACATTAATTAAAATCCATTTAACTTATATGGGCACAACTAATTCGTAACTCGGGATAACTCAAAATGTAAACTATAAGAAATACGTTAATTTCTTAATATTTAAAATAAATTATCAGCGAGGACTGGTGAAACGGCATTAACTATGTTATTAAAGAAAAACTTAATTGAAGTTCGCATCGAGCCACACTCGCCGCGACAATCATCGCCAAACAAATTAGTAAACAAACTGGTTAAATTTCGCTTTTTACTTTGAAATATTAAAGATAATTAGAAAATAACACTCCTGAAAAAAGTAGGTTCTTTTTTAGCAACCTGAAACCGCCATATTGAACCATGAACGGATTACTGACGACCTACGTATAAGCTAATTTCGAGATTACTTAAGTAATATTTCGAAAATAGGAAAAACTACCTCTTATCTATTTCGGAATATAATGATATAAGGAAAATATGATAAAAAAAAAATTTCAGCCAATTTGACAGCATGAGGTATTATAATATTGGCCAGTGAACGGAAAAATACAAACTCATGTAAAGGCTGATTTCCAAGATTTATTAATAGATCTTGTAAAAGTACAACAAAAAGGTATCTTTTTTATTTATAAATATATGAGATAATATGTAAATAAAATCACTTAAAAAATTAGATTTATTTCTAATGTCCCGGCACCACAATTATGTTGAACCTTAGATAAGCTGATTTCGGGATTCATTATTAAATATTTGGAAAATAAAAAAAAATTAACTACATTTCATTTTGGAATATAAAGAAAATAATCAAAACTTAAATATTTTTTTTTAACCCTTTATTGGTTTACACCGTCCAGACGCCAGAAATCTCTTTTGGCGCCGGGCGTCGAAAAAGGGTTCGAACCGACAAAGATCAGTTCGTTGGAAGCTCGTCGCGCGCTCGACTCGCCATATTTATACGCACCTTTAAACGATTCATTTTGACAAACTTTAATCGTATATTTTTTGTTTTTGAAAATAGCTACTTAACTTGGAAAACCTCTGTATATAATTCGAAACCAAAACAAATACTCAGTAAGTAATTAATAAGCATTTTTCTTTCATTGTTCATGTATTAAACTATTCCAATTTATTAAGTAAATAAGGTCGAACAAAAAGTTTGTTGTCCTTCGGGTGTTGTACTTAGTCTTAATTTGTCCCATTATATAATTTCTATGTAATAAATTAACCTCAACGTATGTATTAAGATGCAATTAGTAAAACTATTAGTAGTTTTAATTTTCGTACAAGTATTTGGAAATGAAGGACATTACTATTTCAACCAACCAAGTGCTGCTGAAAAAGCTGTGGAAAAATTTTTTACCAAGAAAATTTCAATACAAAATAAAAACACCCCTACATTTATTTATTGGAACCCGTCATTGGAAAAATATTTGGTAAACCAATTGATGTTGTATATTAATTACTTAGGGGTTGGATCTACACTAATATTAAATGAAAACGAAGACTTTGGTTACAGAAATCACCATGAACTAATTAATTTTTTCATATTAATTAAGAAACTAGATGATTTGCAACAAAATGATTTTACGTTTTTAAATAATTCATATTTATGGTCGGAAAATACCAAGTTTTATATTTTCGCCTCCAATAAATTTACTGGAGATGTGCATAGTGTAGCTGCAGTACCATGGAATAAGTATCAAATTTTAAACTATGTTCTTATATATTTAAATGAATCTGAAAAACTAAGAGTTATATATTTTAATCCATTCAAATCAAAAATCGTTGATATTTCGAGAAGGCAAAGCTTCTCAGAAAATAATTTATTTCCAAATAAACTAAAAAATCTTTATCAATATACATTTTCCATCAGCTTAGTTCCATATTTTGGATTTAGTTTAGACAAGAATGGATGCAGAGGAATTGACTGCGGTCTAATAAAAGATTTTTTTAAAACTTTGAATGCTACAGGAAATGTTATTTTTGGAGACTATCGAGATTTTTCTACTCAGATTCATGATTTGATGACAGATAAAGTTTTGCTTATATTAAACCCTGTGTTTCTTATGCCAAATTTAATTTCCTACCTCTCGCAAACTGTAAATCCCCAATCGTTAATAATTCTAGTACCCAAATCGTCATCACGTAATTATTTGGATCTATTTTTAATACTTGAATATACTTCGACGACTTTATTTATTTCTATAGCTGTGATTTTATATTCGTTAAAATTTCTTCTACTCCACATTTTCACCAAAAAATGTTACAATGTCCGATACAAGTTTACTCTAAGGTTTTTTTTGATAACTATATCTGTAGTTTTTGCATCACTTCTAAGCATTTTCCAAATCTGTATAATTACTAAAATAGCATATGTTATGCCTAGAAATGACATTGATTCTATTGACAGCTTGGCCAAGAGTGGACTAACTATATACGTCACTAGTCAAGAGAAGATACTTTTGCCAAAAATATTGGAAAAACAACTAAAAGTGGTTTGCGAATTAGATAAAATTGATAAAATTATTTCACGTGATCAAAATGCGGCATTTGTTATGCTAAGCTATATATTCGATATTTTATTCAGAGCGGATGGACATGGCTTTGCATTAAGAGAAAGTTACTATAAGATACAAGAAGAAATTTATATGGGACCACTTACGTTTTTAATAAAAAGAAATTCACCTTTTCGAAAAGTTTTGATAAGACATATCCTAAGACGTTCAGAATGTGCCACTACTCTATTTCCGAAATTAACTTTCCATACTCCTAGAAGAACATATCAAGGAGGATTTTTGCTTTTGAGAAATTTCTTTTCTGTTTTTGGCATGGCAGGTGTTGGATATTTATTTTCTACAATAATATTTTTTGGAGAAAAAATTTTAAGACTTTTACAAAACCGTTCAAAAAAAAGACAAAATATATCAGTATTTCAGAAATCTGGAAATAATCTTGGCCAATAAATTATTGTAGTTTAAACTGGTCTTAAAATGCGATTTAATTAAATTAGATAAACAATCTAGTAAGAATTGCACAGAAGAAAAAAAAATCTTGAAATAAATGAACCAAAAATTAAAATATGGCCGTGTATTTGATAATCGAAGGAGCACAAAATAACTATTTCTATTATTAAGTATCTCTAATCATGTTCAGGGGCGAGCTGATTACATTTTCTGTAAACAGAATTATTTATCATAAAATATTCTTATGACTTTTCGGCATCCAAATTAAAATTGAATAAACTGATTATTCCATAATATTACTTTCTTTACTAAAGTTGACTTTTCCTTAAATTTTGGATATTGCGCTATATTATGACAAATGTTCATATATTTACTCAAATAAAATACTAATAAAGGAAATGTCTCAACAACACTTAAAAGGAATTTTTTCGCCTCGATGCTTCTTCTTCTAAATTTTATCATCAAATCACTGTCCCTGAAATCTTCTCCCGTAAAAAGCAACCATCATTGACTGAGCCCTGAAGGTAACCAGTTTTTCGTTAACAACGTTAAATGATTTAAAATTGATAACGATTAGAGATACTTCAAAATAAAAACATCGTACAAATAAACAAAAATTAAGATAACACACCTCAATCCACAACCATCGTATTAATTCTACGTTTACAATTTGCAATTATTCTGTGAATTATTCATTATCAAAGCTTATTTTAGTATTTGTTAATGTATTCTACTGTGCTTTGCTCTTTGTTGCAAGCTTCTCTAGTTGAGACAATATGCTAGTTCTTCTCCATTTCATGCTCGCACCCTCACATCCAACCACTCTCGGAGAAGCTTCTGATTTTCGGGTTTAAAGCTCTGAAGGACATATGTCCTCGGAAGTCGTAATTCTTCTTCTCCTATTTTGATTCATTAGCTACTGCCCATCTACTTCTGGACATAAGCTTATCTAAAACTCTTCCTATTTTGGAATTTTGATGCCACTACTTTTCATCACTCTGCGCACTCGCTAGCGGTCTTGTTCATCCTCGTGTTGGTTGCCTAGGCGGCTAAAAGGTTGTTTTTAATGTCTATTTATTGCCATTATCCCTTGTATTGCATCTAGCTCAGCTCCATTTCAATTCTATTTTATTGCTCGTTTGATATTATCCTTTGCACCCGTCCTGCGTCATGACGATGCAATTTCACTACTGTAATAAACATTGCTGCGCATGACCTTTTCTTTCAGCTTCACTTCTATACCACGTCACTCCTATGCTCAACTTGCACAGAGTAAGATAGCAGCACCGGAAGGGATTGTATTCCGCATCACGCACTGCACTTAGATTTGATGAAACTCGCTCTGCAAGGCGACTAAAGTTCTTTGCCAATATTCAGAACTTGCACGCATATTTCCACCATTTTGGAGATTCCCACAAGTTTCATTGTAAAATTCCTAGTGTGAGAGTATCTTTGTTGCATTAAAATTAACAAATGTTAAAAGCTTTAAGAGATGTTTTAATGTTTTTTCAACGTAGGTATTGGCATAAAAAAATAATGTACCACACCATTTAGCTAATAATTACTTAGAGAAGCTGGAACATCAGCAGATTTTAAACAGCAAATTAAAATGTGAGTCCGTAAATTCTTCCTATTTTTACTTGAAACTTTTATGAATCCTAGTGTCATTATATTTAATTTAATAAAAAATGTAGATTAGTTATCAATTTTCTGCTATAAGAACTATTAAAAATCTAAAAAATCAAGATATGCAAACATCTCAGTTTTTATTGCTCACTCAAAAAATGTATCCGTGGACCATATAGTAATTCCTGAAATATTACTAATAATTTATTATCTTTTTTATTCTAAGAAATGTTTAAAATAAGATGCACTAATATTTTACAATATTTTAAATTTTTGGAGTTGTTGAAAACGACAATGTTCTAACTCTTACTCATGATTCTCTGTATTCTGCACATAACTTATTGTAAAAATTATTCTCTGAGCATTGATAAGATTTGCTAACGCTAGAACAAGGGACTGGAAAAGATTTAATTCCAAAAACACGATACACAGAAGTTGAAGAATGTCATTGCGATA